>OZ010789.1:562510954-565074680 GCA_963932465.1 Maratus speciosus
TTAGTGAAATCTTAACACTTGGAATTACAAATGCTAGAACGTGAAAGCTAAAGTTGACTTCTCGTCATCATATGACGAGCTGGAAAGACAACTTAAAGCTTTGAAGCATCTGGATAGAATTCTAGAAATGTATGGAAATTTTATTACAGCAGTAATTGATAGTTACTTACAGATAGGAGTCCTATTAGCTTTGGAGAAATGTTGGTATCATAATACATCTGTCATTGAGAGTACCTGTGCCTTTGATTAACTTATGAACTTTCTTCACCAAGATGTTCAAGGAGAAGAAATAATGTCTTTAGCAAGAAAAGTTTTTGGATCAAATAATTAAAAAAAGGGTTCCTCCGTCCGAAAGAATGAAGTAATATCACCTATTGTAATGAGTCCTGATCAAAATAAAATGCCTCAGCATTAGTAAGTCCTAAAAACAAAGATAAGAAAAGCGGTGTTTTATGAGAAAACACTCACAAGTGGAAAATCTTTTCGTGCAAAAAAATTCTCTAGTTTATACGTAAAAATTATTGAAAAAAATATGTTTGGTTCTATTGATTTAAAAAAAAAAATGTTTGTCATTTGACTACAATGTTAAATTTGATTACAATGTTAAATTGTAGATAAAAATGTACTCATTGTAATAAATACTCAGCAAAATAAAAATATGATTAAAAATATGTTTTAAGGTCAGATAATTATATCTCTAACTGCATTAGAAATGAAATTGTGTATTTACAATCACTTAGCTTACGCATTCGGTCGCAACGTCGCGAAATGCTTGATTTTTCAATCTTATGTACTACAAGTCAAATTACTTATGTTATCCAGAGAATAATGAAATTATTTAAAATATTTCCCTTCAGAAAAAGAAAAATTATTCATCGTTGATGTAAAATATTTGAGTTTTATTGAGTTAAAATATATGAATATTTATTTTTATTATTTGAAATGACGTAAGCTTAAGAAGTGTTTTAAACAGTTAGCATCTTTCATTAAATAGCAGGAGTTCAGTTTCTTCGGCGACGAAATAAAGGACAGAGAATATTATGCAATTCTGACATAGATTTAAAAAATATTTTATATTCATAGAATGAATCTTTTGTTTTTCGAATGATGACATTTTCCATATCAAAACCCGTTTTCTCCAAATAACCCTAACTATGACAGATTAACATTCATTTTCTTTACACTGATTAGGCATGATTCTTTTCTAATCAAGTATTTTTTTGTTCTGCATTTGTGAAATTAGTGTTTCATTTTACGCATTTAACACTAAATTTTTCTTTTAATTTGACGTCCCTCTTTTTATTGGGTTATTTATTAAGAAATTGATTTAACATGTTTTTGTTTGGTGGAATATGATGAGACAGGTTAAATTTATGTTACAGAGAGAAATTTCTATCCCGGATAACATTATTTAGAAAAGAAATTCATTAAATTCTTTTTTTTTTATTAAAAACAAATATAAAACTGGAAATCTAAAGAAATAGCTACTGTGGACATATCTGCGAATCCTCAGGTTGCAGTTAAATTTATATAGATATTAAAATCAGTTCCTAGAGGGCTCATGGCAGATGGCGAAAAACCGCGTTGTGTTTTAAAAACGAAGATGCATCACTAAGTTTTTGCCCTCACATAGAAATAATTGAGGGAAATTTATGAAATTGCTACATTATATAAGTCCTTTTCTGTATACTCACCGTGCACAGTAAACGGTATTTCAAAGAGAGGGTGTACTCCAGGAGACGCAATAACAGGCTCAAAGGGGGTCATTTTTCAAACTTCTGCCGAACCCCGCATGTGATGTATTGTTGGAAAGGCCTGTGACCCGCTATTTATACTATGCACCTTTCGAGCCCCTCTCCCCAAATTTCTCCTCTGGGGACTATGAATGATCTCCTCAAAATGTAGGAAAGTGCCCCCTAGTTCTCTCCCCTCTCTTTGAAATACAGTTTGCAGAAAATGTGTTACTGTGCACGGTGAGTATATAGAAAATGACTTATACAATGTAGCAATTTCATAAATTTCACTTAATTATTTCTATGTGAGGGCAAAAACTTATTCATACACCATCGTATATAGATGTATAAACATAGTTTAATACATGAATTCTTGTTTAATGTACTCCATTATAAGTGAAATTTAGATTGTAATTTAGTTGCGGCAGTAAATAAAAAGGTACGGGAAATGTCAATTTGTGTTACTTCAGTAAAAGTAAAACACATATTCTAAAAATGACTACAGTAAACACAGTAAACAGACCTATTAGTTTCGTACACACACACACACACACAAAAAACGGTGACATTCTTAAGGTCCCAAATAATAAATAAGTTATTTACGCATAAAGTTTAAAGTACGAAATTAAAATGTAAAATACTGCTTTCAACTGTTAACATATATTCTGAGTTATAATATTGTTGCTCCACCTGTAATATATTTTGTTTTTGTTATGTGAAAATGACATATTTAACGATGGTATTCTATATTTTTACCTTCGTACTTCGCCTTCAATCATTTTCTAAAATCAGTTCACAGTTTAGATAAAGTTAAATAAGTGTTTATTACACGATTTATATTATTTTAACAAAAAAGTTTCACTCAAAAGCTAAAATCGAAATTTGAAGAAGATTATCTGTTATTTTTACTATGACGAAACATAACCAAGCCCGGACTGACCAGGTCAGCAGGTCGGCGATTGCCGAGGGGCCCCAGCCGAAGGCGGCCCAAAAATACTGGATATACTTCACAAATACTCTTAGTACTTTGACACATTCATGAAAACATTTTTCCTTCCAATCCCTATATCTATACAATTTTCAGATATTCTTATTCATATCCAATATCATCATTATGTAAAGAAAGAATTTTGTTCGCATATCAATAAGTATACCTGAAAGTTTGTCTATGTAACAATGAAGATTATAATTTAAAAAAAAAAATATTTTTTTTTTCATCGCTTAATGCAAAAAATTTTCGATTTCTCAATAATCTAATAAGTTATCTATACTAATAAAAAAAGTTTTGCTCTTTGCGTGTGTGTGTGATGTCTGGCAAAAACTGCTGCACATAGAAACCTGAAAATTTAGGTGTAAATAGTCCAAGACAGGTCCTGATGCACCTGAGGTTCACTTTTTTTATTCTTTAAGGGTCGGCGCCCCTGGGCCACTTTAAGTTTTGATGCACTAAATTGTTAATAACATGCTTCCTTTCTATCTGATTTTCTTCGTTTTTGGGGCGAATTCTCCATTAAGTTTAGACTCTATTTCTACATTTCAGTTAAGAAACTGGTATCCTTGGGACCCGGTGCAGAGGCCTTTAAGTTTTATGTGCACTAAAATGTTAATAAATTGTTTCCGGTTAATCCTATCTTCATTTTTTGGAAAAATTTTTCTATTTAGTTATTCTCCCGTTTCTACATTGCAGTTAAGACCATGGGCCCGTCTAGGGTCCTGTAGGGCCCGGTCCAGGGCACCTTGAACTTTTTGTGTGCCATGCATTTTTTACCCCCTAATTTTCTCACCTTCTCAGTGCATAATTTTAAAGTTGAGTGTTGCAACTTTCTCCCCAGATAAACACTCATCTTTTATTGACCCCTAGGGCCCTTTTTTAAGTAATTGCCCAATTTTTTTGCACCTTTCTTCAAAATATTGTTCTAATGATTAATTTGTACCCTATGCTTAATTTTGACTAATTTAAGATCTAAAATGCTAAGTACTAAAACATCATAACATGTTTTCATGTTAGGGACCTGCTCTCCATTATCAGTTGGCCCCTTTATTATAGCTCCCTTAATAACGGTTGATTCACTAGATTTTTCTTCTAACAATTTCTTAAGTTCTCCAGCGACAAAGAAAAAAAAATCAGACTTCAGCTACCATCAATTTTGAATATTAATCGTCTTCTTGGGGCACGGTGCAGCTTCTTTAAAAATTATCCGAATTGTTTACAATTTTCCTCAAGATAGTTCTAGCGTCCTCTGATTACTTTAAAAACTACTAAAAAGTATCTTTATACCCAACTACATACCACTTAAGTCCATGGCCCCTTGAAAATTTTGCACCATTAATTGTTAATAAATTGCGTCCCCTTAATCCGATCTTCATTTTTGGAACCTCTTTTTTCATTTAATTATTCTCCTGTTTCTATATTCCAGTTAAAATCTTGGGGCACCCTAGAGGCCCGTTCCGGGGCCCCTTGAACTTTTTGTACGAAATGTATTTTTCACCCCTAATTTTCTCGCATTCGCATTGCAAAATTTTAAAGTTCAGTCTTGGACTCCTCTCTCCGGACCCTCTTATTTTTACTGGGACCATAGAGCCCTGTTTTAAGAATTTCCCCCCATTTTTTGCACATTTCTTTAAAACTTTATTCTAATGATTAATTCATACCCTATGCTTAATTTTGACTAATTGAAGATTTAAAGGGCTAAGAACTTAGACCTTTTAACAAGTTTTCATGTTAGGCCCTGCTCTTATCTATCACTTGGCCCTCTTTGGGCCCTTTATTATAGCTTTCTTAAAAATGGTCCGATTCACTAACTTTTTTTGTTACAACTTCTTAAGTCGTCCTAGGACAAAAAAATTTCTGAGACTTCAGCTACCGCAAATTTTGAATATTAATCTCCTTCTTGGGGCCTTTGTTGCAGCTTCTTTAAAAACTATCCTATTCTAGTACAATTTTCTTTAACATAGTTCTAGCATCATCCAGCGACTTTAAAACTACTGTAATTTTTTTTTTATATCCAACTACATTCCAGTTAAGACCCTGACCACTGAGCTAGGTCTTTGTTTATACCCCAGCTACCACCTTTTTCGAACATTAAATTCCTTTTTCAGCATCAATTTACAATTACTCACTGCATCCGTAAATTAAATGTAACTTTAGATAACTGATTTCATCCGTTTTAATAAATATCGTGTTGATGTTAAAAGTAATTCATTAAAGTTACAAGGGAAAGGGCACCTTCCAGCGATTGCGGGAGCATTCTTTCCTTGGGTTCTAAGGACCCAATTTCAATAGGATTTCGTTATTTCAAGTTAGATTACAATTCAGCTACTTTCTGTGTTATGAAATTTTATCTTAGACTTCAGTTACCAACATTTTTTAATATTAATGGTGCATTCTTTTTCATTTAATTCTATGGGCTTGATTATTATAAGGTTCGACTCACTCATCTTGGTTTTCAATTGTCTCCGCCACGTGCGGAGCACTTCCGGTACATGCTGCCTTAGGTAGCGAGGACCCTGTTTATAGGTTCATTTGGAAATATGTTTGTTGGGAACACACTAGATGCTGTGAAAGGCAATGGGTACTCCTAAATTAGGCTCATTTAAAAGAAGTCCAAAAGAAATAAAATCATACAAACTTGAGTTTTGTTTCAGGTTATCATAACGGGCCCCGGGCAACGCCGGGCGAGTCTGCTAGTCTTTATATAAAAGCTGAGTATATTTAAAACCCGATTGCCATATTTTATAATTTAAAGATTTTATTGCCATTAGCAAGAGACTATAATTTAAAGTGTATAACACTTTATAATTAAAAAAAAGTTGAGGGGGTTCTTTTTTATCACCTACATAATACGTGAAAATTTTATCCGAACAAAACCATTTCAGCATATATTGTTAAAAATCTTTAAACCTTTTTATTAAAAGAAATATTCTCTATTTATTCCTCTCTAGTAACATTAAATATATAATTAGGCTTTTAAATTATACATCTACCCACAAAATATTCGCCCCCCCCCTCTTCAACAAAAAAGTTTAATCTTTAAAAATCCATTTAAAAAAATTCTATCCTATTTGCTGCTCTCTGAAATTTCTGTTTCCAGTTCCTCTCCAGCATTGAGATATTCTAATATCATGTATAACATGGATAAACACATTACACGAAATAGCTTTATTCATTTTATCATTACGAAATACTTTCCGAGAAGTGAAGATCCGATCTAATATAAAATGATCCAAATTTGAAAACATATTTATGTCTATAGTTTTACTAGATTTATTTCTTGTTACATCTCCTATTTCAAAATATTTACAAAATAGAAACATTGACTATTCTACAGCTTGGAAATTGGTAGAGAAGTTGCTTATACAAGTAAGGTATAAAAGGAGTGATAAACACTTTCAGTCTCTGTATGAAAGAACAAAATATTATACAAGTACAATTAATGGCAAATTTGATGATAGCAGCATTGATGTAGAACTAGAATTAGAATTCAAGGAAAAAAGAACTTCAAAGAAAAAGTTAATGCCGGTGAAAAATCAATTGACGAAGCTCATGGAATCTTAACTGCTCAAAACTATAAAATGGTCTTTTTCAATATTTTAGATTGTGCCAGGAGGAGTATCGAAGAAAGATTTAGTCCAAACAAAGATATTTTAGAAGATTTTTCCTGATTAGACCAAAAGAAGATTAAGGAATTCGCAATGCTTGATAAATTTCCAACGGAAATTCTTTCTAGCATTTCTAAAACTTTGTAAAGTTGAAAGAAGTCAGTTATTGATAGAACTGAAACAGTTTGCAGATCAGTATGAAAGTTTTACAATGGTTGAAAAAACTAACATTGAAAGAAAACAAAACAATCGGAATGGAGCTGAAGAAATCTGTGAATATGACGATGTAGAATCTGAAACTGAAGAAGACGAAAATCTTTATGGTTACTGCTCTGACAAGAAGAAATGTTTTCGTTGTTTATCATGCGCCTTTTCTGTTGTTTTTGAAATCTCAAAATCTGGGATGTTTACCAACCTGTATGTAGCTTACAAGTTTGTTCTAATCATACATTGTACACAAGTCACCTGTGAAAGGGTGTTTTCTAAACTTAAAATAGTTAAGAATCGACTTAGATTTACTTTAATCCAATATTTTATGTCTAATCTTTATGAACGTAGAAAGAGCCTTTTTGTTATAACTTAGATAAAGATGTTATTATAGATGAAGTAGCCAGGACCAGTGAAGAACTGTCCAAAAAGCTGTTAGGTTAGTAAACAGGCGTTCACAATAACATAACATTTCTTAACTGTTTCCGGACTTTTTTTCACCCACTTGGAAATTTACAACTGTTATCATTTATTTACCAATTGAATAATTGTGTAAAAAATTAATCTAAATAATCTTTCTTAGTTTACTGTATCTATACCAAGTATTTTAGAGTCATTTATCTTTTTATTATAAAATCTATTTTACAATATGTAACCATTAAATAAAAATTAAACAGGATATTGTTTTTCTCAGTATGCTTTGTTTTTTATTGCTGTTGTGTCCCTTTTTAATATTTACTTAGGTATTACAGTAGGACTTAGAATATTATAGCTTCAACAATGTGATTCGTTTGCCTAAATCTAAAAATATTTATCCCTCTCTTATAAAGAAAAAAAAAAAACCTCATAAATAATTAATATACTTATTTTTTCTAGCATGGCAATGGCTGATCCAAGGGAAGGTCACGGGGGTGTCATGATTCCTTTCCCCCCTTTGAACAAAGAAAATTTCTCAAGAACATTTTAAAAATGAAGTACATATTAAATTCTTTCAAATGTACCCCTCGCTCAATAATAAGAATATTTCTGATTAATTAAAGTTCACTTAAATCCAAAGTAGGTAATTTCTGACACATCCATGAAGTCATTTTTAATCTTAGATGCAAGACATTTGCAAGTGCACTTATTCAGAACAAATGTGATTGATTAGCGTTTTCTATTTTACGATAAAAGAAAAGAATCTTTCTGGAAATCTCCGTAAAATGTAGGGTTTTAAACTGAATTTATGGTCGCGACAATCAACTGCTCCTTCATCACGGCATGTTTGTAACTGTTGGGCCCAAAAAATTGGTCAACTTCGGAATCATTCTTCTTTGCCTTTGTAAAAAAAAAAAAAAAAAAAGGGAAATTCTTCAATTTATTTGTATCGGAATAAAATGTATAAATTTTATATTTTTGCGAATATTAATGCTTTTTTTCTTTGTATTTACGAATATGACTTCTCAGAAGTATTAGAAAAGTAAAAATTTTGAATATGGGAACAGCTTTCATTATAAAACTTGCTTAATAAGAGATGTGACCCCCCCCCCTTCAAAAAAGAACCCATGACCTCTGTCTAAATGGAAGGTTGGATCTTCCTTTGTAGCATGGAACTAGTTTATGTACAGTATATAAAAATAATATAAATAGTTATTGTGAAAGTAAGTAGACTACACCAGAAATAGCTTACTTTTTTACTCAACTATTTTTCAAATGGCAAAATAGATAAATGTGGTTTTTAGGCATCTAAGCCTAATTTTAAAAAAAGTTACATATTCTAATATTTTACTCTCAATAAGTCCCCCGGCAAGGGTCCCTTTTCAGTCTCTAGCCGATAGCCCCCAAAGGAGCCAGTCCACGCCTGAACATAACAATATATACCGTTGAAATTGCATATGAAAGTTGCGAAAAATATTTTTCAAATGTTTGGAATAATTAAAATATATACATGTGTATCTTAAAATTTCAATCTGTATTATTTTTTGCCTTTTTTCTGTTTACTACATAATGATTTAAAAAATATATATATATTGCTCAGTTCTATAAATTATCTTAAATTAAGTGATTAAAATTATGATCCAGAGTTACAGTTATTTTATTTTTTAAATAATTTCATCTTTCATATGTTTATATCAATTTACTGTTATGTATTTTTTAATTTTATCACTTGACATTTTGAATAATTGTAATTCCTTTGTAAATATATCACATAGAATTTAACTACTATATATATATAGATAGTAGCATTTATTCTTGAATAAATATTTAAGTACGTGAGGCAACTTGTTCTATGTTTCATCGTTATTTGATCTCTGATGAAACATAATACTTTCTTTCCTAGGAAACTTGTAAAAGAAAATAAACAGCAGGATATATGTTTACTCAAAGCTACCCAGAATACAACATCATGTTAAAGAAATACGCGGAACCATTGTGTTCCTAAAAGAAATCAAGAAAGAGTTTACTTGTTCCCATTATGTTACAAGGTGGAAATAAGAATGATAACAGATGGCTATGTTCTGATCCTTTAGGAAATTAAACGAAACTTTCTGTTGATTCACTAATCATTATTTAATGTATATCAGTATACCTGATTACAATAAATACGATTAACAGAAACAGAATTTCATTATTTGCGACGATGTTTTAACGTACTGCAATGTTAACTAAATATGCGCATGAGATAAGTGTGATATACAAAGGAAATTCGATACTTTTCTATTATTCCGTCGACCACTTTCAGTAAAAGTTTATTGCTAAATTATAATACCAATTACAAAAATTGAAGAATGTTTCCATTCCAAACTTTTATACGTAAGAACATTAAGCAAAATTGGAGTTTCAAACGTCACTGAAGAATAGGGTGCCTTTAAATGAAAGTAGTGACATACCAGATATAAAATTTGATTCCTTCAGACAATTTTGGACAAAAGAATGCACAGACTAATTGCAGCTACAATATGAATGCTAAACGTTTGCTATACGATGTCTTAAATGAATATAATGTGCTTGAAATTTGTTCAATAATTTCCTCGGCCCTTTCGCAATTTTCAGTATATTATTTTATGGATTTTTTTGCATATGCTCAAATAATATGTAAGATTACTTTTTGCCTTTTTACAATTTTGAAATAATATGTATGTCTTTTTTATACTATATTTTTTTATTTAACAGTAGCCTAGCAACTGAATTTTTTAGCATATGAGAGTGAGAAAATTTAATACTAGAAAACAGGAATTCTGCTTTTTCAGAATTTAATGTCACCCCCCGATGAAAAAAAAATATGTATATATAAATAGTACAAAACCTATTTCAATTTTAAGACTTAAAGCACACACTTTTATTTTATGTAAAATGACGTCTTTCGCATCCACTTAAGAAATCCACATTTCGATCCACTCTTAAACATTTACCGAAAAAAAACCCGGCTCTCTAATGATTCATAGGGATTTATTTGTTTGTTACATTAATATAAACGATTTCAGTCATGATGTTTTTGTTGGAAACTGACTTCAAACAAACGGTTGCTATAACGGTTTTCCCGTTATATATTCATTTTACCTCCTATCCCCTCGAAAAATCAACAGTTAACTTTACTGGTTCATTATAAGTTGTCATTATTCTCCCCCCCCCCCCTTCAAATAAAATAAAATATTTAGTTTAAATTTGACATTTTAATAATTAATTTCATATGTCGGTATTCATTGACTCCCCCCCCCCCCTCATACTACTGTAAGTTTCATTTATATTTTAAATGTACGTTTTAAATGCATGCATCATTTAGCAGTCAGTTCCTTCTTTTCTTTCACTTTCACACGGATAAGAATATGTCTTAACCGCAGTGATTTTCCGTTGAGATAGAATAAAAGAATAAAATAGAAGTGAATTTCGTTCACCTCTCAGCCGACAATATGTAATGGATATTTTATGTACAACACAACTGCGCATTAGACCTTTCTCACCCTTTTGGGCGTGCATTCCTATTAATTCCCCACTCTTTAGTTTCTCAGATAATGACCAGATGCCATCCTGACTAATACAGACAATTGTTCAGTTCTAAAGTACATGTAATATCACGTGTTAGCTATGCCTTCAATCACCCCGCTTTACCGCAGGAATTTTAAAAATACTTGTGACCATATAGCCCGCCATGGCGTAGGTTTTAGATCTATGTAATACTTCGGGATTCTTCTGATTCCTTTGTCCACGCCACCCATATTCATCGCCAATATAGTACATATGTTCCTATTCATCTCGCCAATGAGTGAGTAATTGAAATGAATATCTCCCACTACTGCCTCTGATCTCGAATGTGAAAGACGTCAGCGTTCCCCCCTATGGGGAGCGCCTTAACGGGCAGTCTTGCTACTTCTCCCCGTCCCTCTGTACTTTCACGGCCCTCCTTTAAAAGTTATCATAATAAAAAGTTTAAGTCTCCTATTCTTCTCATTCATGAACTTGGGTACATAAATCACCTTCACAGTTGCTATGTTGTATTTTCTATTTTGTTTGTGTGTTGCAGCTATATGTTATAGCTATAGTTCACATGTAAGTGTTTTAATACTTGATACGTACTGGTAACATTTTCCACAATTTATATTTAAAAAGAAATGACGCATATCAACCGTTTGTTTGGAGTCAGTTTCCAACCAAAATGTCATGACTGACGTCACACTGAAAGCGTCTACAGATAACTAAAATAAAATATAGTTTATAACAGCACCATGCTTTAACAGAAATTATTCGTTTATATTTTTTTTTTCACAATAGTACGTATTTTAATTACATTTTCTTTCGGTTGTTATGAGAAAATGGCAACAAAAAGATATAATTGCAATTTTTCAACTGTTTTGCCTTTACTTCCTGTATAAATGGAGTACTTGAGTTGCCAAAAATAAGCAAATCGTGCTAAAAACTACAAAAAAAAAAAAAATATTTAAAAAATAAATAGAGATACAGTTTTCAAACAAATTGCATTTGAAATTACTTTTTTTTCCAATACGACGGTATAAAAATTGAAAATGTGCGATGCTTAGAAATAAAAAAAAATTGCTACAGAGCATTTAATCGCAATGATACATCTGCTTTGTTTATTGCTGGCTTCGATAAGGTAACGTTATTTTTTGGAGAAAAAATAAACTGGGAGAAAGAAATAGCATACCGCCCCGGGGGCTGAAAATCAAGCGAATTTGATATTAAAAAAAAACAAAAACAAATTATGATTATTATCTTTTATTATCGTGATATCACCATTTAATCACGAAGGTTTTTTTTTTTTTTTTTTTTTTTTTTCTTTTTTTTAAATGAATGTACTAATAACTTACTTAAGCGTCATTAAAAACCCACATAGAACACCGAAATAAAAATATCTTGATGACATAATAAGCAGTGTAAACACATCTGAAATCAATTGAATGTAAACTAACTATCATCAATTTTTGGCGTTAAATTCTATGGTTTGGCAATCTTTTTTTGAGTTTTATGACAGTTTTTTAAGCACAATCGGCAGTTGGAGTAGATGGTTTATTCATGCTTAGTCACACATGGCCCACAAAATCCGAGTTGTGACTTCTTACAGTGGTACCAACATACATAAACAAAAATGTCCGGATGTGATTTATGCTCCTGTTTTAATAGGTAAATACCCAATAATAGGTAAATGTGTTTAAAAACTCAAAAAAGTATAAATTCGAAATTTTCAAGATTTTTATGTCATTGTGTACCTTAGCTACGAAATGGTGATAATATTCTCACAAACAATATAAATTTTGTGTTGTTTCTTTTGATATAGCAACATCAAAGAGAAAAAAAAAATTCAATTTTCTTTTTAGGATTACTGAATTGCTTTTTCAACGTATAATGATAATTTAATTAAAATATAAGTTGTAACTATAATTATAATTTAATTTGCAGTAATATTCTGACAAAAAATGTATAATTTTTGCTCTGTTGCTTTTTTAAGATATGAAAAAATGAAAGAGAAAAATTAAACATTATTTAAATTTTCTTTTTAAGCTTTCTGAAATGATGCTTTAACGTATAATCATAATTTAATTTAAATACAACTATTAATTGGTAAAGCGTATTTTTTAAATATATTTATGTTACTTCAATTATTTGTTTTCTGCTTTTTAGTGTTAAAATATTACATTTTTCCAGTTTCATATCCAGCTTGCTTATTTTGTCGACCGTGTTTTGGTGAATACTTAAATTCATCTTTGTTGTGACTAGGGATGCACCGAATAGTGATTCTGACCGAATACCGAATATTTGGCCAACAGGCGAACCGAATACCGAATATTCGGCTAGCCGAATAGTAACTGCTAGGCCGAATAGTAACTATTCGGCAGAATACCGTATATTCGGCTTGTCGAATACTAAGTTTAAAAGCATTAAAATGTTAAATTTTAAAACAATTTTACATAATATTTAAAACAGAAACTTTTATTCTAATAAACAAGAGCTTTTTTCAAGTAAACTTTATGCTGAAAAAAATCTGCTTTGAGTTATTTAAAAAGAGGACAGTTATAAAAATTTTTAATTAGTCAAATCTTTTAAATTTCAAGGTTTATTCTGAGAATTAAAACAAATGAATAAAATTTTCTAAAATTCTAAAACAAACATTTTAAAATCAAAGAGAAATTGTGAAAAAATTGTACAGGATCATGTAATATTTGTTTGTCAGGAAGAGACAAAAGTAAATAAATAATATAATCGATTCAAATTTTATATGGTGGCAACTTAGCAAGAATAACTGTTCTACTCCCTGTGATTAAGGAAGGAAGTTTTTTAATTCATCCTAGATTGATGTCTGGAGTGGGCAATCATTTTCAGATATTGTAAGCGTTGTCCTTAAAATCTTAGCAAGTAACAGATTATTTACTGGACAATGTTCAGGAACTTGCATTTGTACATAATTAATTCCTATGAAAATCATCGTGATTGGTTAATTTTCTTAAATAGTACTTAACAAACAGGAAATAAATAATGTAAAAACATTTTCTTTTATTTAAATATGATTCTGTTTTTAATTATTACGAATATCTTTATAAGTTGACTGTTAAACGTAGAAGTTGTATAAGATTTTCAAAATTATGTTTTCAAAGTTTTTTTTAAGTATTCGGTTCGGCTGAATATTTCGATATTCGGCATACCGAATAGTTTGATATTCGGCCAAACTGAATATACGGTATAATGACCGAATAGGCCAAATACCGAATAGATACCGTATATTCGGTGCATCCCTAGTTGTGACTCGCATGCACTTGTAACTACAACTCCCCAGTAAAAGGACAAAATTACAATTCAGTTTTCTCAGTAATTTTTTCAAAGAGTTCTAAAAAAAGATTATTTTTTTAACAAGATATAAAATACTTAATTACACTCTAAATTAAAATGTCTGAAATTCAGACACTTATGTGTCTGAAATGGAGTGTTCAATTTTCAGACATTTTAAAATGTCTGAATTTTTTCAGACACTTCTTGCGTCTGAATTTCAGACACTTCAAACGTCTGAATCGCATCCATTTTTTTGTAAGCATCATACGTAGCCATGTTTGACCACGTTGAATCCTGGAAAAATATTTGGCTGTGGTCCTGCCCCCCCCCCCCCCCAATACAGCCTGATTTTTTTGGTGCTCTCAGTTTTGGTATACAATTTTCGTTACGTTGATAATTTAAATCTTTTACGACATTGTACTGATTATAATCAATATCTTGAACTTCAGGAGTAGAACAAGATTAAAAAACAAAAAATATTTATCTAAATATTAGATTTTTTTAAATTCATTTTCGTTTTAACCTTATATTACTTTAAAAGTTCAAAATATTGATTATAATCAGTACAATTTCTAAACAGATTTAAAATATAAGCTTTACAAATATTGCACATCAAATTTGGGGGCACTACAGTCGTAGGGGGACGGGGCACTTCCCAGTTTGCCCTTCCTTTAATCAAGAAGTACTTTTGCAAAAAACGCAACCCTGCATTATAGTTGTCTAAATTGAGATGCCCGGTATTCGGGAGTATCCGTTGTGGAGGTTAATGGACATTCTCGAATAGCGAACACCTCTATTTAACGAATACTTTTTTAATCAGCAGACATACATATTTGTATATTTTTACCTCAAAAAAGTAGACATCTCCAATTATCGGACAAATTCCGCGGTCCCGAAGTGTTCGCTATTAAGGGCTTTTAAGGTACATAGATAAATATATATATATATTTTATAATCTTGTCCTACTCTAAAAGTTCAAAATATTTATTATACTCGGTTGAATGTGGAAAAAGATTTAAAATATCAGATGTACGAAAATTGCAAAAATCCCCCCCCCCCCCCAAAAAAAATGAAAATATAAAAAAATATATTGCCACATAGGCAATTTTACATATACATCACTTGATAATCACAACAGCCATTTAACTATGAATAATGAAAATAAATAAATAAATATTCTACTTTAATAACATTGGGGAAAAAATGACTTTGGTATTTTGTTAAATATATTTGCGTTTTTAAACTTGTCCTACTCTAAAAGTTCAAAACTTTCATTATAATCAGTGCAAGATTTAAGATATCAGCTTTACAAAAATTCATGCAAAATCCCCCCCCCCCCCCCAAAAAAAAAAAAAAATGAAAATACTTATTTAAAAATTATGTTTTTAAAAAATTTATATTTCCACATGGGCAAGTTTTTATGTAGATCAGAGGGTACTCACAAAAGCTATTCAACTATCAATAAAAACAAATAAGTACATATTCTATATAAAAAACATGAGGAAAAAATAACTTATGATTTCCAAACTTCTTTCGTCTTAAATATATACAGTAACATCTGTCATTTTTGTATTTTTCGTATAAGTGCATATAAATAAAGTTACCACAATTTTAAATACGAAATCTAGTTAGAGGTTTTTACTTTTTCCCATTATAAATTTCAAATTACTTTTTTATTAAAAATAATAAAAAAATCAGTATTAGAGTTGATTGCAAATCAAATACATATGTATATTTTTACAGGCAGCTTCATATAATAGACCAGTCTCATTTACTTTATTTATCTTTTTTTAATCTGCGGTTTTATGCCAGGAAGTAAGAAAGCATTAGGTCATCTTTCAAAGTTTTTTTTTTCTTTACTTCCTTGTGGCCGTCATTTACTGCGAGATAAAAATTACCCATTGAAACTAAGAACTGACATTGAATATATAATTCGTAATAAAAAAGAACGTCATAAGTTTAAAAATATATACTTCTAGAATTAGTGGGGTTTTTTGCGAACAGATTCAAAACTAATTAAATTTCATGCAGGATTTTGTTTAGTACAATAAATAAAATCATAAAATACACTAATTTTACTACTATAAAGAAACTTACTTGAGTTGCTGCAAGAGGTAAGAAATATTCCTCGATTTGAAATTTTAAAAACTACCACAACCACAGTGAGGGAGAAAGACTTTCATCAGTTTAAAAGGTAATCCCATAATACATCCGACTAGCCATATTTAAAGAATGAGATGTTTCATCCTAAAAACAGGACCCGCCAGACATAAGTTTCTTTTTTTTTGCTAGCTTCGACAGGACGAAGATGAATAACACAATATTATTGATATAAATTGATACGAGTTAACACTAAGCCCATTGCACACGCTTTGTAGAATTTCCGGGTGTAATCTTCAACCGTCGTCTACTTCTGTTCTGTGTCTATCCCGCCCTTGTATCGACGACAGCTTCTAAGAGACATTTGATGTCGAGCACACACGTCAGATGTATGTATTCAATAAATAAATACTCCAAGTTAATACGAATTAAAATCACAGTACTTCACATTTCGCAAAAAACGAATTAAAATACACGCGTACATAAAAACAAACTTTGTTTGAATTACAACGTATACCACTTCGAACGAAGACATCTAAAACGCATGCGCAACTGGGAGTGCTAGTGCCCCCTGGTGGTTATTGCGTCGGAAGAATCAAAACGTCTTAAATTAAGACACGTTTAAAGCAATGAAGTGTCTTAAAATAAGACGTTTGCGGATATTTTAGACATTATTCTCAGTTCGTTTACACCATGGTCATAGTAAGACGCTTATGTATCTTAAATTAAGACATCTATAGTGTCTTAATTTTCAGATTAAGACACTTAAGTGTCTAAAATTCTTTTTCAGTCACATATGTGTCTAAATTTAAGACGCTTCTATTTGCAGTGTAGATATATGAATATAATCCTCGTTACTATTAATCATTACTAAATGTTTTAAAACTGGTTTATATTTGTAGAATTATATTAATTAAGAAAAATACTTTTATCGCATTGAAGTCTACAACTTGGTGAACTGATAAAGGACAGTAGCCATATTTGGACCGCCGCTTTAAATGGATCGTTGCCATTCTACCAATAATTACAGAAAGAGGCGCCATCAACCGCTGAAACCCTACTCATCATGTATGATTAGAAGAATCACCCGCCTACGACGTACTGTTTTCAGATAATTTAAAAAAAACCTAAATTTAGCTATTTTGATCTAATTTCTTCCTACTAAATGGAAGTGAATACCTTAAAACTAAGGTAAGTTGTTATATTTTCAGATACATATCTAAATTCATCTGTTTGTTGCGCATATTTTTCACGCGGATTTGTTTGATTTCGTATTTGTTCTTTGGCTTGAGATTATCTGCTCTAAAAAAAATGGCGCAGTTGCCTAAATTGGGCCAATTTAAGTTGCTTAAATTGGACCAGATATACAATCATAAATTTGAAAAGTAAGTAATGAATTTCGAGAGCTGTACGCTTTGTACATTATTTGTTTGTTTTTTAAATATTTTATAATGATTTACTATCTCCACGCAAGTTTATGAATATATATATATATATATATATATATTGCTTGAATATCTGGATTAATTTCTGCCTACAGTTTAGGCCTATATAAACATAAAAATATTTGTACATGTTTGTGCAATAAATTTTGCTTGCAATTTCTGTATCTCGTATGTATTTGAATTTTTTTTTCAATTCTTAATTCCTACGGCATATTTGATTTACAGAGTTGAATTCAAACATTTTACTCCTGAAGGATATTTGCGGTTACGTGAGGGAGTTTTTTACAGTTCTGGAGGGCGGAATTACACTTTTTTGCCATTAAAATGCATAAAATATCAAACCTTCCAGGCTGTGTGTGGTTATTTCAAGGCTCCGGGGATGGGAATTGCTGAATTCAACATTGACTGAATATATAATGTTTTGCGTTTGATTAATCGTAGCCTATTGTTTTAATAGAACATATTTTTAAACTCTTTCTTAACATAACTGAAAAATGTTGAAAATAACACAGACAAACTATCTGGAAGAAAAACCCCCGTGACAGATTGACCTGCAAGAAGGCTGCAGCTACAAATCTCCCACCTCTCACACAAAAAGTCAAAGAATCATTAGAAATGTTAACTCCTTTGATAAATTAAGTTAAATCAAAGTACAGAGGGAGCCAAAAAACAGTTGTGTTAACGTCTTTGCCATATAAAGTAAACCTTGAAATGAAAAAAAAAAGACGACAAAAGGAAGCTATCACAGCACAAAAGCAATTAGAACACCAAGTTTAAAAAATAGTCGTAATACAATTGGAAAAAAAATTATGGAAGGGAAGAACTGCAAACATAATGTAAAGAAAACTTCTGTTGCAAAAAAATCTAATGATTCAGAATCTAAAAAGAAAAATCTAGACAGTGATCATTAGTTTTGCCTAATTTGCAAGAAAAATAAAGTAGCTGAAATGATTTAGTGTTCAGATTGTCCAATACGTTTCCATGTTGTGTACGCTGGAATGAAAAATGAATAAAAGAAATTCATTTGCAAGCTTTGCATCATTTCTTACATGATATCCAAGTAGCTAGAAACTAGTTCCATAATTTCTATTCTTAATTACTGATACCGTAGATTTATATTTTGAATGCATTCTCATTTAAAAGAATTACTCTTATTTTCAGATATTTGATTTAATTATATGTCATTGCTGTAATTTTTTTAAATTGTATCATTACTTGCAAACTTTGCTTTTAATAAAATTAGTTACATTCCCTAGTCATTAAAGCAACCTGATATTGTTTGGTTCACCTTCGGCGACCAGTTGCTGAATTTGGACCACTGTTAACAATTTTTTTTCAAATTAAAATAAAACTTAAGATTTTCAAAAAGAAATTGATCTAAAGCTTTATTCAGTTAGTAGATGAACAGATTGACTTCGTATAGTGATGTTCTGTAAATCGTTCAAAAATTAAGTGAGTTACACCTGAAAATATGTGAAGTGGTCCAAATTCGGCTACTCTTCCCTATATCAATTCACGGCTCTTAGAATGTTAAAGAACATTTTGTGATTGATCTCCTATGACCAACTATAGGGAAAATGTCTTAAAAGTAATGTATTTATTTATAATTAAGTTCTAAAAATAATAAATTGTTTTGTCATCGGATGCACACTTGAAAATTCATTATGAAATTCTTACATATCAAGGTATGAGTGAAAAATCTATTAAAAATTACCATATTTACCTACAAAAACTAAGTTTAAATAAAAAGTTTAAATATGATAATTTATTATGTATTTTGAAATTTTCTGTTAAATGCTTTTTTTTTTATATTTTTTGTTATACTAATAATTGAGAAACAATGTGATAAACAATATATAGGACAAATCATTAATTAAAGGTATCTAATCTGGATTTCAAAGACATAGAAAAACTATTTTTCAAAGATTACTTTGGTACAATATTGTAAGAGATGTTACTGTTTGCGCAATTCAACAAATATTCTTTTATTTCCTAATTGCAAAATATATATATATATATATATATATATATATCAGCATTAGTGTAAATTAATTACAGGTGTCCTAGTCCAGGATCAAACTTAAATCAATTTTCGTCATTTCAAATGTTATTGGCAAGAAGGGATAATGGGCTTATTCCATTCTCTATGTGGAGAAAATAATTTATTTTTATGCACTGCTATTAGCTGTGGTTATTTTGTGAAGAGACTTGTTATGTAAGGAGAGTTTCTGTAACAAGTGACAAGACAATAAAAAATCTTTATTTTATTCTTTTTACTGTTCCCAATATTTTACGTTAGAAACAAAGAAATTATTAAAAAAATCCGTATTTTATATTTAATGCTAGAAGATATCTGAAAAAATTTGAAACGCGATTTATTTTTTTACCGGTGGTCGATAAATAGAGAATGCACTTTCCTTAGAGGATGTGATCAATAAATTTTGTTACTGTCATACTTACTCAATGGTTCTTCAAATAATTATATATATTTTTTAATTTTATTACTAACCTTGTAGGCAAAATTGGTCAATTAGAATTTTTTCATTCTGCTGCAACAAAATCCCAACAAAAATCTCTGTTTCTGTATCAATAAAATTTAATGAGTTATTCAAAGTACACATTGCTCATTATAATTCGATAGCATATGCCTTATATGAAATGTGACTATGTTAACTATAGCAAGAAAAGGGAAAACGGTTCATGATACACACAAGTATTAACATTAAGGGTAAAATAACCCAAGCTTGCAACAATATGAGTAGTGAAAACTCCCAAGTTATTTGCGGAAGTATTATTAGAACTCCCTTATGTACAAGAGAGGACAAAGAACAGCTGAAAGTGAGATGGCAAAAAATAATTTTTTAATCTGTATGTTTCGAGGATTTAAAATTGAATTTGTCTCTTTACATTATCTCTGCCTGTATAATACATTTTTGGATATATTTTTTATACAATTTGTTTATTTTTAAAAGTTGTTCATACTTGTGTTTATAGTTTACAGTTACTTTACAGTTTTAGATCAAGATTCTATATAATGATTTTTGGAACAGAATATGCAATTGTTTACGTTTGCATTTAAAGTAGCCTCAGTAAGCATTTTGTGCTTAAATGATCAGGTTACCAAGAAAACTTGTATCAAATAATTTTTTTTTATTAACAGATTTACTTTCAAATCTTGTGATATCAGCAGATTCATTTCTGCAAAAATAAAGTCAGCGCTCTGTACTTCCGATTTTTTCTCAGAAATAAACGTAATTTAGAAACATTCCACGATTGCTGATCGTTTTTATTTTCTCTGTGAAAATGCTTCATTAAATTGTCTGGCATTAACCTTGGTATTATAGGAAATGAAAAGTTTTAGTAACTATCATAAAAAATGCGTAAATCCTTTAAATTAGAAGAGTTATGAACATGTGGGAAAGTTAACTACTTGTTAACATGATATCGAATCAAAAATTATTGTTCACTCTAGCGATTCTAAAGAAATCTTTACAGCCTGTATGACATTTTTCCTGAAAAATTAATATTCTCTTGAATGGTAGTTTCTGCCGATAATTTTAGGAAAATTTTCAAATGTGTAAATTTATCTGTTTTGCTTATTTCATCCTTGTGATGAATAGCAGATTTAAACTGCCTGTAAAATTCTTGCCTGTTATGTGTGTTCCAATCGAATTTCTCAATTTTCGGTTTAGGTAGGTTAATGCGAATTTTATGTCCGACTGACGAAGACAAATTTGTGTTCATACTACTAAGAGCAGCAGTCAAATCTGAAACAACATTACTTTCTTCTTATTGCAAATCTTTCCTCTTTCGATTTCATTTAGTTTTTACGGAAATGAACTTATCTCAATACTATTTGGTTATATTTGAAAACCGTTTGTATACACTTTAAATCTTTAATCTATCCCTCAGTAGATTTAAAGAATTCAAAAAATTGATTTTATTTACCATTAACTTGTGCCAATACATCTTCCAAGTAAAGGGTATCAAATGCGCTCGCAGATGTTTAAAATACATCATTAATACTATTTATTAGTTCCAATGCATAAGATTTTATAATTTGCCGATTCGATTTATTGCATCTAAGCTTCTCATTTTGATATTCACAATGGGAAAAATACGTATCAAAACAATAATTCAACCAAATAAAAGACGGTATATAACAACCGTATATAACGACGCCGCCAAGTTGGATAAAGTAATTTATATATCTTTACTTAATAATCTCTTAACAGTAATCAGAAACTTTTTTTTTTACCTCAGATAGTAAGTTTCAAATGCCTTTTAATTCGTTGATCTCTTGTTAATCCCTTTTTAAAATGAATATGCTAGCTCAAGAATAAACGAAACATTTTACTTTACATAAGGTAGACGCTTGGCACAAGCATAATATTATTTTGAACGAGTCATTTTCTGCATGCTATCTTTCTGAAATCGAACTTCTTGCTTAAAAATTAACACATATTACAAAAATAAATAATAAAAACTTTTTTCAGGTCAAATAATTTCTTTTTGTCTCTTCTCTATAAAATCTATAAAGACTGAAAAGGTGTGAGAGTCTAAAAGAAAAGCTAATATTATTAAACCTAAAAAAAGTTTTTATGTACAATAAGTCAGGTGTTAGATTAATGTTTAACTACAGAAACATAGATAATTCAACATCATAAATCCTATCTGTAATTGTCTAATTTTTTGACACACATTGATAAGATACATAGCCATATAGAAACTAGAGATTTGACATTTGTTAAAGATTTATTGGAGGAAGGTTTACTGGCGAATTCAATGTCAAAAAGGAAATATGTTTAAACTATTTATTTCTAGCAAAGCATCTGTTGTAAGAAAAATAAAATAATAATAAATTGAGATTTAGATAATTTTATCTTCAAAACTGCTATGAAATATGTCTCCCTAATTGAAGCATTTACAGTTTGATAGTAACAGTTTGATAGTTGTTTACAGTACACTAGAGGATTTACATAACTATATGTTACAAAGTTATAAAAAAATATTTACAGTACAATAAAAGTGATATTAATACTCTTCAAGAGAATTTTACATTGACTTATGTGGATAAGGTTCCTGCAATTAATCACCCCAGATGTACGATATCTTCACCCAATTAAATCGGAAAAGAACCCAATTAGTTAACTAAAAAAACTTTTAACGAATTGCTGTGAAATTAATCTTTCTTTCATATTTAAATGAAGGTCTATTGCACCACATAGAAGTAATTTCCAAAACGTATGTATGTACTTGACTCTTAACAGGCTCTTTTTATATTTTTATTTCGTGGAGCGTATTTTTTCGCCTGCTTTTGTTTCCATCACTTGCTTATCATGTGACCGCCCTTGCTAGACGGAGTTTCTTAGTACTCCGATAATTTTTTTCAATATAAGCATTTAAACTCAAAAATGAGTATTTTCCTTTCTCAAAAAATACATGTGCTAACCAATAAATTATTTGTCAGTAGACAAGGATAATAAGTGATGCTGCTCTATCCTTAAATGTAAAAAATATATTTTTCACATAACAAAAGGTTAAATCGAAGATATGTCTCCAATCGATCCCTGACCATGCAGGCATTAATGAATTCCCAGCCTACACGATATATGATGTATCACAGGTAAGCGACTTTTACTTACCTCAATTTTGTTCGAGCAGCATAAAGTCACGAGAAGATATTTTTCTGTTTGCGTTTTTTCATGAAGGAACGCGTTTTGCTATCAAGGTTTCTTGTCTCAACACGCCATATTTCCAACGATGGTCGCTAATAATTTTGCCTAGTATGTAAAAAGCTTTATATTAAAATCTTTGAAAATTTTAGTATACATAATGTTAACTACTAAAAGGGTCAGGTTATGAAGAAATTGAAAATAAAATAAAAGCCCTGTATAAGAAAGTTGCTATCGATAGGTATAATATTTGGTTTCTTTTTGTTCTTAACAAAAGAATTTTAGAAAACGCCTTTAGCAGTTTGAACTTGTTACATTATTATATTATTACGTTATTAAAAATTTTAATCAGTGAAATCAAAGATTCATTTATTATAATTGACTGTTTATGCAGTTATAAATAACTTAAAAGGTACTCAATTGTTTAAACTTTCTGTTTACAGGCGGCTTTTCAACACTATTTGCAAATATTAAAGTTTGCCTTATTTAATCAAAGAATTTCTCTCGTCTTTAACGTCTGAAGTCTAATACTCGGCTTTCTTTCTTTTTGTGTATTCTTAAGTGAAAGCAAAAAGGCACATTTAATTTAATTTTTTTTAAGTAGATTTTGATACAGAGAAATGAAATCGTTAAAAAACGTTTATTTAAAAAAAAATTCATGAATCCCATTTTTTTTGGCTGTTCTTTTTTATATTTGTCAATATTTTGTTTTCATAAGTTTCATTTATTAGCATATACAAGGGTTTTTAAACGATTTATTTTATTGCTGTACCTTAAACACCTTATTCGTGTGTCTATTCTCGTGTCTTGCCTCAAGTTAAAGCAAAAATAAATCGAGCGAAACAGCACCGAAAACTGGCGATATGAAGCAATTAAAATAATAAAACTTTGTAAAAAATCACCATAAAATTAAAACAAAACACAGGACGCGTTTCGAGCTAAAAACATAACAGCTCGTCATCAGCTAAGCATACACGTGTCCGAAAACGAACAAGTTCAAAAATGAACTGAAGAAAAAGAATGTTGCGAAGAATGCGACAGATGGCGCTACCTGATAGAGGGATACGCAAAAGGGAAATGTGATGAAAAAAGATAGAAGAGAAAATGAAATGGAAAAAATGGAAATAAAAGAAAAAATAAAAATAAAAGAAGTAAATTAAAAATAAAAATAAAAATAAATTTTTATTTTTATTTTTAATTTACTTCTTTTATTTTTATTTTTTCTTTTATTTCCATTTTTTCCATTTCATTTTCTCTTCTATCTTTTTTCATCACATTTCCCTTTTGCGTATCCCTCTATCAGGTAGCGCCATCTGTCGCATTCTTCGCAACATTCTTTTTCTTCAGTTCATTTTTGAACTTGTTCGTTTTCGGACACGTGTATGCTTAGCTGATGACGAGCTGTTATGTTTTTAGCTCGAAACGCGTCCTGTGTTTTGTTTTAATTTTATGGTGATTTTTTACAAAGTTTTATTATTTTAATTTTTAAAAATAAATCGAGTTTTAATTTTGTTATAACACATGCTTTTTCAGGATAACCATAAAGGCAAATTAGGCTAAGTATATGATTCTAGATTGAAGCAATAACAAAACAAGGAAACAAGTAATGGTTTATCGATATGTAAATGTATGTTTTTCTTTTTCGAAATCAAATAATGTTTGGTTGGGGACTTAATATCCATTAATAAAAATTTAAATTAAATTTAAAAAAATCAAAAAACCCGACTGCGTGAAAAGCGAACTAATTAATTATTTCTGAGCAATGTGAAACTATCTTTTATATTACTTACCTATTTTATTTTATTTACTTGTATTGATGACTTTTAAGTTGTATTTAATTGTTAGTTTCTATCTCTAAACACTGTTTTGATGAGCCTATAGATGTCTATGATGGTTAGAGTTTCAGTAAAGCTATAGATCCTACCAACACAACTTCTAGGTAACTTCTAGGCTTCTGACTGTAAAATAGTCTAGGAAACACTGTCTTCATTTTGAGAGACCTATCCAATGATATGCCACTCAATAGGGTGCGTAAAATTTTTTTCGTCTCTACCGCCATTTTTTTATTTTACGGCCACCATTTTGAATTTATAAAAACAAAACCTATTCTATAACCATCGGGTGGTTAAGATGAATCGATAAAGACCTGAATCATTAAAATCCATCTAGCCGTTGGGATTTTTCGAGGATATAAAAAAATCCATATACACAGATACGCGTGAAACACATAACCCTTCTTGGCAGTCGAGTAAAAACACAAGATTAGCTTTTTTCGTTTATTTTCATTTGCTTCATAAAACAGACAACTTCTAATTTCTTACCGCCAATAGTTTCAAAGCTGAAAATCAATAGCTTATAATTCAAAAAAAAAAAAAAAAAAAAAAAAAAAAAAAAAAAAAAAAAAAAAAGAAGAAATAACTAAAAGAGAAAAAGAAAGAAGAAGATATTAGAAAAGAAGTAGAAATTCTTCTTAGACATTAATATACTGCTTTATGCTTACATAAGATTACTTAAGCATTACATACAACATTAGTTAAAATGATAGTATCATAATACGGAAGAAGCACTAACGAATATGTATTTAACAAAATAAATAATTTATTAATTGTCATACTGTACCTGAAAAAATTAATTCTGTAAAAACTTCATTTTAAAACAAGTAAAAATGTTTTGAGAAATATTAATTTAATTCACTTTTTTAATCAAAGACATACCCAATTTATCTTAAAATATTTTAGCTGTTTTTAGTGCTTTCTCTGAAGCAGTCGTTTTAAACGTTTAAATCTATAATAGTTTGTACTCATTATTAAGAGAACATAGAACATCTACATACTTTTGTATGTTACCACATCTGCCAAATATTAGATGCATCTCTTGTGAAAGCAGAACAACGTTACAAAACATTTATACAAAGACCTTTTGCACATATGCGCGGTCTATACAAAAGCAAATCATGGAAGGAGTTTTTTATACTCTTTTACCATGCATTCCCATCAAACACCATATAATCATTGATGAACTCAATTTTTACTCCCTCAACAGACTGATAGCTTTATTATCTATATTTTTCGTAAGATTTATTTGGTGCAAGGTTTGCTTTATGAAGGGGCATTTGCTCTGACAAAATCCACTTTAAACTAATTTTGATACACTAGAGTCTATATGGACTTGAAAACATTAAAAAAATAAATTAAATTAAAAAAACATTTAATAAAAAAAAATATGTACAAAAACAGACGTTTCATTGTGCAATGCACAGCATCATGAGTACAAGCATCAGTAATAACAGAATATTTAACATGATCTGGGCACAGTCAAAGTCAAAGTTATTCTTTTAAACACACAAAATATTCCTTCGGGATCGTACCAAATTCGTTGAGCGTGTAAGGATATAGTCTAGTGAACCAATTTCCCATGAATATAATCATAAGCGTTGGGATTATTTATCAAAATCAATGCATTTTTGAAGGATGGGATGTGGTCCGTTTCAAAAGCATGCTGTACTAATTTAGAGTTTAATTTTCCATTTTATAAAGTGCCGACATGCTCTTTAAGTCTGATCTCCATCGATCTATCGGTTTCACTTAAAAATACGTTGTTACAGTCGCTACATGGAATCATGTATACAACTTCGATTCATTTTGTTATGTCATATTTATATTTGTGGCTATTTAAAAGTTAAAGGCTATTAAATTTGGAAATTGTACGTCAAACGTGGCAAATGAGGTGCTTTCGTACTAAAACTTGTTTTATAAATATTCTTTGCACTGCATATTGTACCGAATATATATTTTATGGCACTTCATATGTGCGTATGAATTTCATTAAGTTCAAAAGGCTGTAACATCTTTGAAATGCACTTGAAATAATTTTACCATTGGCCGTAATGGAACGGAAAACTTTTGACTGTCCCTGTAATTAAACTATGCATCCGATTTTCATAAAAATTTGAAATGAGTCAACAAAACTTAGCAACAATTATACATTTAAAATTTCAGACCGTTCGGTTGGGTAGTTTTTGCTCTGTTATATGCGGGCGGACGGACAGACAGAAAGACTGAACGACGAGTATAGGTGCTACATATTTATACAATTACGAACGCACCTAAAAATACAGACATACTATATACGGTTTTCATTGTTAATCAAATGCAGAATGCTTTTGAAAATTTGCCTATAAAATTCAATTATATGTTTTCGAATTTAATTTAATTTGTCTACTCAAAAAGACAAATCCTAATTGTGAAACAATTCTGTCTCAGTTGGAGATGAAGAGTATCCTAAATAAAATACAAAGATAGCCATTACTCAAATTATAAGAAAGTGCTTCCGGCCAGTGCCGGGAGGAAGAGGTAGCTTTCATGTTCCTTATTTTTAAAAAGCAACCATATATTATTCAAACACACGAAACTCAATTTCGTAGAAACAGATTATGGGAGATACAATACTAATTTTTATCAATACTAAATCATTATGAATGAGAATTTAGCGAAATTAGTCAGCTTTATCCAAGCTGCTTTTATTTAAAATGACTTATATTTGGTTGCCAAATTCGTCGATATCTTAAAGTTCCTGCCATTCTAAGACAACATGGTGGATGAGGCTAACGAGTGAACTTGGTCGAGACCTTAGTAATTCCTGTGTGCATGAGCACTCACATCGGAATCGGTTGATATATACGAGTGCGGTCGCAGGCAAAAAATCAGATTTTTCAAAATGTCACCCACATTAGAATTTGAAACTGCTATATCTGAGCCATTTTTTAAGATAAAGACAAAACACAAAATCCTCCGGAATCCTTATATCATGGTCAATTACTTAAGATTGGTTGTATTTATGTCGGCCAATTATCTGCACGTGGGATATAGGCCCTAAGGGGGGAGTGCCTTCCGTGGAGGTCTTTCTAAGGGAACCTAACCCGTATTAACGCTTGGAGAACCAAGGTTCGAAGAAAACCACGAAAACTCCGAACGATTAGGCCGACGGGCGCGATTGGAATCGAACCCAGCACCTCCCGTCTACCAGCTTCGAGGGCAGAACCTCTCGGCCACTGGTGGGGCGTCAATTACTTAAGAAAGAAACCTTTTTCAATTTCTAATTTTTTTGCACCTCACTTTAAATATAATTTTTTATTTAATTTAATGGCCTCCATTTTGAAAAAAGATGGCCAGCGAACTTGGTCGAGACATTACGATATACTATCCACATGCCTTCTTACATCGAAATAGGTTAATAAATAAGCGTGTTATCACATAACAAATATCAGATCGTTTCAAAATGTCAGAGCCATGCTAGAAATTCAAAGTGTTATAATTCAACCATTTTTTACTTTCTTCTATCTTCAATAGAAGAAAGTATTGTAATCGAAATTTTTTTCGACTTCCGGTTTTCGACGGATTTACACGTTTTAAGGGTCAGAGATCCCAAAAAACATGTTTATAGAAAATGTCTGTCTGTCTGTGTGTCCGTCTGTCCGTCTGTCCGTCTGTCCGTCTGTCTGTCGCCATTCTACCATCAAAAACTGTATGAAGTTATGCATAGAATTGAACCAAATTTTTATTTTAAGTTTTTGGCTATGGCAAGCAGATCCTCTCTGAATTTGGAAAAAAATCGCCGGTAGGGGGCGTAATAATATCAATTTTTGTGCGATTTTGAATATTGTACCATCCAAAAGTGTGTGAAGTTATGCATCGAAGTGAACCAAATTTTTATATTAAGTTTTCGGATATGGCAAGTAGGTCATCCATGCATTTGGGAAAAATTCGCCGGTAGGGGGATCTGTAACAGCGATTTTTGTGCGATTTTGAATATTGTACCATCCAAAAGTGTATGAAGTTATGCATAGAATTGAACCAAATTTTTATATTAAGTTTTCGGATAAGGGAAGTAGATCCTCCCTGAATTTGGAATAAAAATCGCCGGTAGGGGGCGCGGTAACAGCGATTTTTGTGCGATTTTGAATATTGTACCACCCAAAAGTGCATGAAGTTATGCATAGAATTGAACCAAATTTTTATTTTAAGTTTTCGGATATGGCAAGCAGATCCTCCCTGAATTTGGAAAAAATTCGCCGGTAGGGGGCGCTGTAATAGTGATTTTTGTGCGATTTTGAATATTGTACCATCCAAAAGTGTATGAAGTTATGCATAGAATTGAACCAAATTTTTACTTTAAGTTCTTGGCTATGGCACGCAGGTCCTTCCTTAATTTGGAAAAAAATCGCCGGTTGTGGGCGCTGTAATAGCGATTTGTGTCATTTTGAATATTGTACCATCGAAATGTGTATGAAGTTATGCATAGAATTGAGCCAAATTTTTTGTGTTTGTTCTTGGTCATGGCACGAAGGTCCTCCCTGAATTTGGAAAAATTCCGCCTGAAGGGGGCGCTATAATTGCGATGTCTGTAGCATTTTCATTATTGTACCATCGAAAAGTGTATGGAGTTATGTATATAATTGAACCAAATTTTTTGTGTATGTTTCTGGCTATGGCAAGCAAGTCATCCCTGAACTTAAAAAAATTCCGCCTTAAGGGGGCGCTATAATTGCGATCTCTGTGCATTTTCATTATTGTACAATCGAAAAGTGTATGAAGTTATGCATACAATTGAACCTAATTTTTTGTGCATCTTTTTGGCTTTGGACAAAAGGTTCTCCTTGAATTTGGAAATATTGTACACTAAAGGGGTTCTGTGATAGCAGTTTTTGTATACTTTTCTTGATTTTTTGTAGTTCTGTTGTCCATCGGCGGCTCGTGCAAAGGCGGTAGCTCGCTTCCTGCTAAGCCGGCTATTCGCAAACATCTGATAACAACAGAATAAGAAAAAACTGTTAATTTTAGCAAATATCATGATATAGATTAACGCGTTTTTATTTCGTTTAATTGACTGAAGCAGAAATTTAGGATGAAAATCAAAGTTGGTATAGTATTGAACTAATAATATTGAAATATTATCATGTGTAACTAGTTTTTGAAATATTAAGATGTATAAGATAGAAGAAAGTTTTGGGATTGGCACATCCAACTAGTTTTTAGATATAGACGAAACAAGAACATTTCCGGAATCTTTGTATTAGGTCAAACACATACAAAAAAATAATCTTTTTCATTTCCCAATTTTTTGGTTCCTCATTTTAAATTTTAAATTAAAAAAAATTTAAATTACCGCCATTTTGAAACAAGATGGTGGATGAAGCTGTCGAACGAACTCGGTCGAGACATTGGTACTTATTATGTATACACCAAGGTACATCCAAATCGATTCATAAATACGCATGTTATCGTGTGACAAAAATCAGGTCGTTTCAAAATATCAGCCACGCTAGAAATTCAAAATGCTATAACTCAGCCAGTTTTTAAGATATAGGCGAAACAGAAACTGCTCCGGAATCCTTGTATCAAGGTCAAACACATAAGAAAAAGTCTTTTTCAATTTAAAATTTTTTGGTGCTACATTTCAAATAAAAAAAAAATTAAATGGCCGCCATTTTGAAACAAGAAGGCGGATGAAGTTGGCAAACAAACTCGGTCGAGACATTGGTACACACCATGGTACATCAAAATCGATTCATAAATACGCCTGTTATCTCGTGACCAAAATCAAGTCTTTTCAAAATGTCAGCCAAGCTGGAAATTCAAAGTGCTATAACTCAGCCATTTTTTAAGATATAGACGAAAGAAAAAGTGCTTCGGAATCTTTGTATCAAGGTCAAACACATAAGAAAAAAATAGCTTCCAATTTTCAATTTTTTGGTACCACATTTCAAAATTTAAATAAAAAAAAATTAAATGGCCGCCATTTTGAAACAAGATAGCGGATGAATCTGGCCAACGAACTCGGTCGAGGCATTGGTATGCACTATGTATACACCGAATTACATCCAAATCGGTTCATAAATACGAGAGTTACAGTGTGACAAAGATCAGATATATATATATATATATATACTAGCAGATCAACCCGGCTTCGCTCGTGTCAATAATAAGGGTCCACCCGGGTAAAATACATTAAAATAAAATAATACGGCAGTGACAATAACTGAGATTGGTGCATTACCGTCCACGAATCGTTAAAAGACCGACAAGAAATATAAGTAAAATAGTTTTAATTGCGTCTACTATTAACTATACCATAATAATGTATATTCCAAACAAATGTCATAAAATATATTAAAGTATAATTATTTGCTTAAAAAGCGTCTTTTAAATAATAAAAAACATTAAAAATATTAAAAATTTACATGTTTCGACTCTTTCATTGAGTCATCTTCAGAATATATATATATATATATATAAACTACAAACACAATGCCAATTGTGACATTATACTGATGATGGCAATGACCTAACCCATAAATTTTGCCTTTACTAAAATTTTTTAAACTTATGATCATCATACAATTTCGTTTTTCACACTGTCGAATAGAAAAAGCTTCTGTCAAATGAAATTTATTTGAAAATTGTATCTCAATTTTTTCATGTGAATGCATTTTAAAGTAATTTTCAATCATGGATATTTTTGATTTGCATGCAGCCAGGGATAAGATTTCCGCATTTTTTCACACCAGTATTTTGTTAGAGTAAATGATATTTCATTTAATAGGGACACTCTCTTGATTTAACAGAACAACATTTTCTTTAAGAATATACCGGTGTGCAAAAACGTGGAAATCTCATCCCTACATGCAGCCCAATTACGAAAGATATACCTGTTTGCTCTTAATGCAATATTATAAAGCAAAGACATTGATGAACTATGAGTAACTCTAGCATCATATTGTTGGTGGCAATAACCTTACCCAACCATAAATTTAACTTTTACTGCAATTTGTCCTTTAAACATCGCACATTTGATTATTCCAAAATCTAATAGAATACAAAAAGTACTTTCAGTAATTTTTTTTTAAAGCTTATCTCAATTTACGGATTGTTTATCCATTTTAAATTAATTTTCAATCACGGATATATTTTTAAATATACCTGTAACCCAATTCAGAAAAATATATCCGTTTGCTATTAATGCAAAATTATGAAGAAAAGACATATCTATGAGTAACGCCTAGCACCATATTGTTGGTGGCAACAACCGAACCGTACCATAAATTACGCTTTTACTGCAATTTGATCTCTAAACATCATGCATCCCATTATTTCAACGTCTAACAAAAAAGTTTGTCAGTCATGAAATTTTGTTTAAAAAAGAAAAAAAGCTTACCCTAAAAAATAGTAGCTATAATTTCTATTTAATATAAATCGTACAAAAATCGTATTTTATATAACCGTATTCGATACAAATCGTAGAATGTTATCATTGCATTTCAGGTATTAAAACATTTATCTAAATGATATAATTAAAGATTACAAAGAAATAAGGAATAAATTGTAGCATCCAGTTTTTAGAGCCAGTTTGAAATTATATTGATGACATTGACGTCATATCTAGCAAACGATTTTTTTTTTTTTTTTTTTTACTATTATCATTTTCCTTATTTGATTCTTGATATTGAAACGACTTCATTAAAATAGATTTTTTAACATTCAACTAAAGTACTTCTAAAGTCATTTTAAAACATGCTTAGTTAAAGTTTTTACATAAATATATAAAAATGTGCATTTTCTGATTAGAATGACGTCGATTTCAAAAATGTACAAATATAGCAGTCGAGTCTGAATTTTTATTGGCTAATAAAACAAATTACTCGAGTTATCATTTTTTTTTAAATTATTGAGCAGTTTTTTAGACGTGTGGCAACAGGAAAGAAGCTATTGAATTTGAAAATTTAAAATGAGATATTTCTATAATGTTAAATTATGAAAGATGATAGAAAAAAGGGATAAATATTGGTCTGATGATTTTTTAAAGGTGACAGGGATCTATTCCACGTTCTAAAGCCTATGTACAGCAAGTTTCGTGCAAAACGGTCAAAAGTTAAAGATTTGTATAAAGGACATACACACAGAGAACGGCTTTTATATATATAGATATGAAAATATACCAAACTTTTTTGAAATCGCTTTCCTCCGAACGGCTGCAATAGGTAGCTTTTTGTAATGAAAGCTACATAAAAAGTGTAATAAAGCAGCATGTTCTCAAAGGGATTTTGAACCATATAACCCCATACAACCAACCAACATAATTTTTTCTATTCTTGGAACCATATAAAATGTTAATGTTTTAACATTTAAAATAGTATTTAATTTGATATAAGTATTTCATTAAAAAAAATTAACATGAACATTGTTTAAACTGATCGATTTCAAAATTTCTATATAAATAAGAGCATGTGATATGAAATTTATATTTTAATATTTATCGTCCTTTTAAAAGAAATAAATGCTTATTTAAATTTAAAAAAAGCATTTATTTCTATAAATCATATTTTGAAAATAATGATGTACAAAAGCATACGATTTCATTTTTGGAAAATGCGTTTTAGTGTAATAGTAAATTTTATATAATAATAAAGTTTATCGAGATTTTTTTCTTTCATTATTGGTAATAAATTAATGAAATATGTTTCTATTAATTTAATATTTGAACTTATTTAAATTGGCAGCAGAAGATGAGTTTTTGGAAAAGAAAAATAAGAGTTTTTTAATTAAGTTTTCTATTTACATCCAGACTTTTTCTAAATGTAGATAAAAGCTATTATTTTCCACAATATGGAAATTTCTTTTTAATTTAATTTTATTAAAAAAAGAAGCTTTATTCATTCGAATAAAATATTTCTAATATATATTAATTTGTCTTGTTTATTTATCTGTAAAGCTTATTCATAAAAAAGTATATTTTTATTAAAGTTATCATATAAAATTAACTTAAAAAATCATTTAAATGTCTTGTCGCACATTGCAAAATTGTTTTGTAAAAATTTTGCAAAATTCGGACTAAATCTGTAAAATAACAGCTGCGTTTTACAACTGCAGATTGTTGTCCTTAAATTATGTTTAGTTCATCTTTGTCGATTTAGAGAAATGCTTAATAGTTTTTTTTAAGGTTTTACATTGTGTTTTTGAATAATTGGAAAATTAACTATCTTTACTATTTTAAAAACATACTTTTTCTAATATGAGCTATTTTCCGGTGTTTTTCTTAAAAAAAATTATTCAATTTTAATATTTAATCCTTTTACTCAATAAATGAACTTAAGTAATTGAATTTCATATTGAAATTCGTAAACTTTCATCCACATGTACTTTCAGCGATCTACCTTTCATATACTTTTGTTCCAAGAAAATTATAAACACAAGTCTAAAATCTGACTATTTCCTTATTTTCGCAGAAAACTCCGAAAAACAGAAATAAATTGCTATATTTCAACGATTTGCGCAAAATGCGTCCCCTTGTTCATCTCTTCTGATCATCGTGCTTATTTCGTGTTTTTTTTTTAATATTTAGTGACATTAACTTTTTCTGAGTTGAACAGCTATATAAGTAGCGTTGTCGTTAAAGGCACCCAGGCCTCATGTACGCCTCATCGAAGACCAAACAGCTGCGCGAACACTTTCTTGGAACTTATGCTTTGAATGGTCTATATCATAGAACTTTTATTTAAATTGCACATTATACTGAAAAAAGGGATAACCTTAAATGAAAATCTCATCATACTTATTATCATAATTTAAAACAATTTAAAACAATATTCGTGATCACATTATCTACTTTATTTTGTTAAATTTATGTCAATTTATACGTAAACATACTCTAAGTACCTCGTGCAAGGAACAGGGATAACAAAAATCCTTCTCTGAGCGGTTTGGACGTATTTTTTCCGTTTCCCAAAAACAACTGTTGTAGACAAAAATATTTTAAACACAATTGCATTTTAAAATGCATGTAATATGAAGGGGCATGAAGATTATTTTAGAAATAAACAGGAAAAGAAAATTTAAATTAAGATTATTTTTATAAGTATTTTTATGAAAATGAAAAGCCCTCAAAACGCTCGGAGTGTTAAAATGGATGAATTCAAAAACAATTCGTCATCTTATTAATATAAATTCGTACGATAACATTATAGTTTAGACTTGAGTATATAAGGTTGATCTCCACTTACTTCTATAATTTTAAGCTACTTAAAAGAGTATTCGTGATTACAGTATTAACTGTATTTTCAAATATAAATAAGTGAAATGTAAATAAACTACAAATTATTTGCTAAAATGGTGTATTGAACATTTAATACAGATTAAAACATTGAAAACACTAAAATATCTATTCTACTTAACTAGAAGAAACCACAGAATTTGAATATATATTATAACTAATTTCTTCTCGAACTACTGATAATAAATACTGTATCATGCAAAGTTTCCTCTCCATTCCATTTGGGGAGACCTCAAGTGGTTCGCAAGCATACCAAGAAGTACAAGTAATACCAACAAAAGATAACAGCGGGTTTAAATTTAAGCGACACAATGAAATGAGTTTTTGCCTCTTCAGTTCTATCAGGAAATAATATTCTGACGTATGACCACAAGTAAAAACGAAAAGTCAGTGTGATTTTTTACCTTTTTTCTATACTTTTATGTCTGTCAAATTCTAAAAACACAAATTTAGAACCTGTTACCCTAGGTAAAAATGCTCATAATATAGCTTCTTCCTTCTATGGTTTGACTCTGACTGAAATATATGTCATTAAACACTTACTTTAGAAAATCTACCAGAAAAACTGGTAAGAAGCATATAATTCAAAATATTGTAAATTTTTCATATTACCATATCGATTTATTTTTTTCCCTTTTAATGTACTTTAATTTTTATACTAAGATTGAAATAAAATTCGCAGAAACTATCGTAGTCTGACTGATAACTTCACTTTTAAACGTTTAGTAGAAAATTTAAAAATGTGAAATTATTATATATATTTTTTTATTAACATTAAAATGTAAAACAAATATTACGTTTCAAAGAAAATGATAACCGTAAAGCCTTTCCCTTTCGATAAAACTTTAAAAGAGTATGATGATTAAATTTTGAGGGTCCCCGCACCCCAACTAGACCTTAATTTAAAAATCTTTGCGAGCAATATAAAAGTCCCTCTATAGTAGTAAATTTTTAATAAAAATATGCAGCTTATAGTTTTGTCCGAAAAGTTATTTAAAAAAAAATCTGATTTGCGTATCAAAAAAAAGTTTAAGATAGTTAGTGTGTCAAAATAAGAACTTTTTTTTAACGCCAGTACTGCAGAAGCAATCAAATTATTTTATATAATATTTTTATTACTTTTTCAAAGAAACATTTCTTTTTTATTAAAAACCATCTTGTAATTAATCTGAAAAACTGAAGCTAATGTGCACACAAGATAATTTTATTAAATACATTGCGGAAATTACTTAAGAAGTTACGGACTTAAAAATAATAATATATGAATATTTTTACCATACATAGATAAACATGTTAGAGCTAATCGTTTATTATGGGTATTTATACCATTATGTATTAACATCATTTAAGCTGTTATTGCCATGCATCATCGTGTACTTTTATACGTAAGCTCGTATATCCAATAGATGTGTTTGAAAAACTTCTTTAATATTCGTAGTTTAAATGTTTATTTAAACTCTTTAAAACACATTTCATTACTTTATTCTTTATTGTTACGAATCCAAAATAAATACTATTATATAATGAATGATTAAATAAACAACGTTTCTTTAAAATATACGTGTAATCAAACAATGTTTCTCAATAATTATTTTTATATTTGAAAAATATATTAGAAATTCTTTTTTACGCAATGGATTTCCATCTAAATAAAGCACTTCAAAGCATATTTTCGTTAGTTTTCGTCGTACATTTAAAATATTTAATTCCCTTAGTTTATAGATGAAACATTTGTAAATGTTTCACACGTGTAAAGTACACTAAAATACATTTAAAGAATGTGAATTATGGATGTTTATTTCAAATAGCAGGTGCAATTATTCTCAAAAAATTCGTACAATTCGATCAGAAATGTTATTTCAGGAAAAATTGAAAGAAAATAAATGTGTATTTCATTTTTCTTTGACTATCATTGTTCTCTTCATCTAACTGTAGTACGAAGATTACTATTATTATTATTGTCTTCGCGTACGAATATATTTATGTCATAAATTTAATTGTACGGGGAAAATATTGATTTTACTTTTATATAACTTAACTTTGTTAATGAAGATTAAAATCACAACCTTAACACGTAGAATACAGATACGTTTATTTTTTCCCTTAGTAATATATTGCAATCGAGCAATAGTATTGTAAGAATTTTTGTTCCTTTTTATTGTCTCTCTTAAAATTCATCATTAAATATTCTGGTACTAGGACTTCCCTCAGAGGGATTAGTCTGAGCGGTATTGCTGAGAACATAGATTTAATAATAACATGTGGAAGCAAAGAAAATGAGATGTTATCTTTAATTGTCCATATACTGCGATAATTGAAATGGTGAAAATAAACGAATGGTAGTATTACAAAATTTTATATATAAATTCGTATACACTGTTTAAAAAAATGGGAAATTAAACCATGCAAGACAGCCATGCATGGATATAAAATTGAAAGTACGCAATATATTAAAAGTAAAATAGAAAATGAAACACTAAATTATCTTATATCGGAATTTTAACTGTATAAAATGGTGTCAAGAGCATAATCAGACGCTCCGCACCAATTTGAGTAACATTAAATTACAAATATGTGATGTTTATAAAGAATGGACTATACTTCATACGTTGTGTGCTCCCCCGCAATAGTTAATATTGTACAATAACTGTTTTCCACGGATGCAATGAGGTTGTCGATAACAGTTAAGGAAATCTCTCCTCAAAATCTGATATAGTATCAAAGTAGCGAATACATCAACAGTGGCATGCAATGCTTCGTGAGAGTGTGTTTTAGATATGCTCGATCGGATTTAAATGATGAGTGTATGCTGGCCACTACATACGCTGTATTGTTTTGTTTTCACACATATTCTGCACAAGTTGAGCTGTATTTAGCATGTATTAAATAAAAGAAATCGGCAATGATTGCGACATAAAATATGACACAAGATCTGAATATATCGTCTGCATAACTTTTGAGCTGTCAAAGTGTCATTTGAAGTAATTTACAAATCCATACATATTTATTCAGCAAATCATGCACGATAACATACACCAATATGAACCCGATTATGAAATTTCACCAGAATAAGTTAATATATAAAAAATCTACTAATGATAATTGAGAATATGACCTTATGATAAAATGTCTAGAAAAATGAATCAGATAAAAAATTCATATCACATTTAAAACGGCACTTCCCCCTGTTAGTGGCCTAGAGAAGGAACTAGGAAGGAAGAGAAAAACCTAGAGAAGGAACACTTTAACAAGTACTTTCGGGCACCCTACTCACTGTTTCATACAGGTCTTTATTCAGTATTTACACAATTTATTTAATGTTAGGTGGGTATCTATCAGTTTTGTTGCATTTAATTTGCATGTTTTGCAGAGGAAATACAGCATTATGAAATATTTAATGTTGCTATACCTAATAATTCCAAATTAATGGTAATTGAGATCGCTTTCCGTTAATTTCATCTTTTTAAATTTTAAATTTGTTAGAAACCATTCATAGGGACAATTGTATATTTTAAAACTAACCCGAAGCAAAATTTCAAGATTTTGGGTTCAGCAGTAACACAGAAATAGAAAATTTTCGAAAGTTTTTTGTTTCTGCATTGTTTTATATAGCGACATTATTAGAAATTGTTCTATTGCGAGAATTTACGTCATGGTAAATACAGCCATGTCAATTTTCATGTTTATATTCCTAACAATTCCATGTACATCGTTACTTAGATCATCTTCAGATCTTTTTCCGCTTTGTATAGTCTTTCAATTTTTTAGAATTCGTTCTACAACGAGCATTTACATCTTATAAATTACTACCTTGCCAAAGTTCTAGTTTCTAACCACAACAGTATCCCAAAAATTTCAGTATTCCAAATAAATCATAGTTTAGAACCTTTTTAGAAATTTTTACGTTTATCCGTCAAATTGAACCTTTTAGAGAGCGTTCATTACGAGTATTTACATCTTAAAAGTAACTACCGCACCAAATTTAAAGTTTCTAACCCAATCAATATCGCAGAAATCGCAATTTTAGAACTTTTTTGCTCCTGCAGCGATGTAGGTTCTTGCACTGACATAATACAGTCTTTTTTTCGGAGCAGAGATGGCCACCAACATTTTTTTAAGTTGGCTATGTAGTTTCAGAGATAACACCTCGCAAACGTACAAGCATTAATAACATTATACATTTTATAATATTATAACGCTTTATAATATTAACATTAGATGTACAGATACATAAAGCCATTTATCTGTTACAAACTAAAGTGCCGGCGTTGCCCAGAATTTGAAGGATGTTTGTTCTGAAAAATCTATTTCAAAATTTAACATGCAACACAAAACAAACATTAAAAAAAGCAGTCGAAATGTTGTATGAATGAATCATATGAAAACGCTACATAAAAATGTATAAATGTATATAACAGGCGCAAAAGAATACAGCTATAAATGAACTTATTTCAATTTATAATTGGAGCAATAATGTTAAAATACGCCAGTATTTCCCTAATCGGGTTTTTATCATGCTTCAATACATTTTTCACACTCATGTGACGTTATACTATATGCACCACGTCCTTTATATTTCCAATATGACGTAATATTTTCCTCTTTCACGTGGAAACCTTGAAATAGAAAAGTTATGAAGTTATATTCACTTTCATTTAAATTCGTCAAACTATTTACTTCATTTTCATTTTTCAAGTGAATATCTTGCAATAGAAAAGTTATGATGTAATATTCACTTTTTTTTTTCAATTCGGCAAACTATTTATTTCATTTTCATTTTTCACATGGAAATCTTGCAGTAGAAAATTAATTGTTGTTGTAATAATTTTATTGTGTATTTTAATTGTTTCAATTTGATTAAATTTGTTTAAATGTGTTTGGAAAATGTTTAAATTTGATAAGAAATTGCTGTTAAATTTGTGGTTTTTTATTAATTAAAAATTAACTATAAATTATTTCGATTCTGGATTACTTTAGTTGACTCGGCTATGTTTTAATACACATGTACGTATCATTTCACAATTTTGGATTCCAAATTGTGGATTTTTATACAATTATAAACAGGCAGATAGACAAGTTTTCATTTTTATATATCTCTCTATTCTAAAAAAAAGTAACGAACGCTGTCTCCGCCGCCGCCGCCGGTTTTGAATTTTTTGTGACCGGAGGTCTTTCTTCGTTAATATTAAGAAAACTATTGCATACAAAAATATGAAAATCGGTGATATTTTAGAAAAATATTTGATCACCAAGCTGATGCATACAGTTTTCAAATAGAAGAATTATTTTAAGAGATATTTAATGCTAAATTTGGACAAAATCGTTCCATTAAAAAAGTTTTATAGGAGCAAAAACTATACATGGGAATTTAATCATTTTTATATCATTTTATTCAATAGAAGATCCCGGTGTGCAGATTCCATTAATTTTTTTTTTTTTTAATTTGACTCATTTTTTGAGGTTTTATTTCTGTTTTAAATTCAAATATTCAGCATTTCGACAGATATATTTTACATATTTTAGAAAATGGTATTAATTTAAACTGTTGCCAACTGTATAAACAGCGCAAGCAATAATGTTTGCTTCAAATAAAAAAATTATTTACACGTTACTATTATAAACAGAAAAAACCTTCAAATTAGAATTAAATAATTAGGTATAAAAAGCAGGCACTTATTGGAAATAACGCCATTAAAACTATATTTACATGTTAATTTTAAAAGAGAAAGTATATTGTAAAATAAATTCATTAACATGCATTAGATGTCTATAGAAGAAATTGCGTCACATTACACTTATTATGCAAAATGAACAAAAAATAATATTGCAAAACAGTTTAAATTTAAAAATTGTGCGAGACAAAATATTAGAGGTTAAATATAAGACTTTTTCAAAATTTTATTATTTGTTGTTTAATGTGAGGTGTTCAGCGATAAGTATGCAAAATTTCATGTCTCCAACATAATTAGGGGCTGAGTTAGAAAAATTGCTTAAAATACACAATTTAGAGCCCTGAGGGTTAAATATTAGACATTTTTCAAAATTTTAATATTTGTCGTTTGATGTTAGGTGTTCATTTATAAGTATGCGAAATTTCATGTCTCGAACTTAATTAGGGGGCTGAGTTAGAATAATTGTTTAAAATACAAAAGTTAGAGCCCAGAGGGTTAAATATTAGACCTTTTTCAAAATTTTATTATTTGTCATTTGATGTGCGGTGTTCAGCTATAAGTATGCAAAATTTCATGTCTCCAACTTAATTAGGAGCTGAGTTAGAAAAATTGCTTAAAATACACAAGTTAGAGCCCAGAGAGTTAAATATTAGACTTTTTCAAAATTCTATTATTTGTCGTTTGATATGTGGTGTTCAGCTATAAATATGCAAATTGTTAAGTCTCCGACATATATAGTTTCTGAGAACGGGCTCTGTGACAGACGGACAGACAAAGGAGTGAGACAGGTTGTGTTTCGTTAGATGAACGAAACTCTGAAAACATGCTGCGGATAACTGTAACAACATCTTAAAATTTCATTACCATCAGCTATCTACCAATCCCGAATTTAGTTTATATTCGTTTCATATATTCTTATTCTTTTGTGCGGCCCTGTAAAATAACTATTAATAATATATACATACAGTGAAACCTCTGAATAGCGGACACTTCGAGAATGCAGAATTTGTCTTCTATTTGGAGGTGTCCGCTACTGAGAGTAAAACATGTACAGTTATTTAAGTGTTGGTAATCGAAAAAATGTCCGCTAAATAGAGGTATCCGCTAATCGGGTGTGTCCGTTATGGAGGTTTTACCAGTAAAACCTCTGAATAGCGAACACCTAGGGAGGGCAGAATTTGTACTCTATTTGGAGGTGTCCGCTTCTGAGAGTAAAAAATGTACAGTTATTTAAGGGTTGGTAATCGAAAAAATGCCCGCTAAATAGAGGTGTCCACTAATCGGGTGTGTCCGTTATGGAGGTTTTACTGCATAATAATATCATCCTTTACAAGAAAATTGCATGCTGTATGATAGACAGACAGACATCCAGAGAAAGATAACCTCCCGGAGCAATAAACAATCATGTCATTTGTTTTAATCATCCACAATCGTTTCTAAATTTCGTTATACGAGTATTAAAAAAGTCTGTTAATTTCCAGTCGATAGACTGACAACTATCTTTTAATATTAGATGTAAATTTCCAACTGGGCGAAAAATGTCCGGACCAGGATTCGAACCCGGGACCTCCTGGCTGAAGCCGCCAGTGCTCTGCCATCTGAGCTATCCCGGACGATTCTGGTCGAACTTTTTCACCCAGCTAACCTTGATGATTACAGCATCTGGTCTGAAACCTGGTTCAGCTCAACAGAATAAATCACAGGTAATGGAAATCCAGAAACCCAGTAAACATCTAATATTATTTGTTTACCAATTAGAATAAATGTGTTAATATTAATCTAACTATCTTTTAACCTGAGTTTTTAGCCGGATTTAGCTTGTTGTATGTCATACAACAGGCTAGATTTTATGCAACAGGCTAAAAACGGTCACCGTGGTACGGAGTACTGTATTATTATTTTTTTGCCCACCAAAACTGGTTGCCACGGGTTATTGCAAGGTTTGTGATCACGTGGTTGAAACTGATCTATTCAATATTACTGCGTGCGTATTTTTTTTTTTTTTCTCCATGTGTTCAAACCAGTTGTCTACGAAAACATCCAGCGGTGAAAGTGACGCACACCAAATTTCTGTGACGTATGCAGATAAACTGTGCTTTTTTATCAGTTTTCTAAATATAATTTTTAAACGGTTTGGAAGTTATTTTTCATAGTAGGCGCATTCAGTAGGTGACCCTCCTAGGTACCTTCTGGTGCAATCAGAAAAGAAATCCGACAAATATTTTTTGAGTTATGCTTGATGAAATGTTTTTATTAGGCTTTTTTTTAAGTAGGACATGGCGTTAATATCCATCGTAGCTGTAATTTGTCCGGACAGTAATATTTCGCTGAGTATTAGCCTTCACTTCGCTCAGACAATTAACTTTGTTATTATAGGAAATGAAAAGTATTCGTAACTGTTATACACAATGCGTAAATCCTTTAAATTGGAAGAGTTACAGACATGTAGCAAAGTTAACTTATTATTAACATGAAATTTAATCGAACATTCTTGCTTACCGCAGCGATTCTAAAAAATCTTTACAGATCGTATCATAATTTCCATGAAAAATGAACATTCCTTGAACGGCAGTTTCTGCCGAGGATTTTAGAAGAATTTTGAAATGAATAAAATTTATAGGTTTTGCTTATTTCATCATTGTGGCTTTAATATCCGACTGAAGAAGACAAATTTGTGTTCTTACAACTAAGAGCAGCTGCGAAATCTGAAACAACATTACTTTCGATTTCATTTAGTTTTTATGGAAATGATCTTCTTTCTATACCAGAGAATGAAATTTCCTTTCAAAAGGTTCTCGCCACACTAAAACTTTTGCTCGCCATTATTTTACATTCATTCAGACAGCAACGTCGGTCACTACACTTGCCCAGAAAATGAACTATATATGACAAATGAATTTAAATTGACCGTTTTTAGAAGGAGCTGTCTGTTAATTCAGGAATATTTTACAATAATGAGAAATATGAACAATTTTTAAAGTGTTAACAGATGTACTATGAAGATCTTTCTGATGAATGAAATCATAAAAGAATGCAGAAATATAAAATCGAAACATATTTACTGCAAAAGTAAAAAAATTAACTCAAAATAAGGTTGCTATAAGGTTTCAATGGTTACAGAAATCGTCACATACCACTAAAAAGTCATGAAAGAAAAAGTTCCTGTAATTTTAGAACTCCATGTTTGTGAAGACTTACCTTTCTGCACTTGTCAATCGCAGCTGTAGGATCAAAATCTGTCAGGGTGGATCCATTAATAGAAATTATGAGTAAACCATCCAGTGTCTCAGTCTTCAGAGATTTCCTGTATGCAGTTGTAGACGACTATTTTGAAGGATTTGAAGAATCACATTTCAGCGATAACATGGCTTTGGAACATCGTTGGATGAAGTGCATTGGACTTGATTTTGTTGAAAAATAAAACATATTTCAAAAAAAAATATTTTTCATTTCGCGAACATTTCAAATAACCCTGGTATAAGAAAATATCTTTATATATATTTAATCTTATTATCATATAAATTTTTATTTGTTGTTTTTTTTTCATTAGAGTATTATTAGGAAATCAAAACATATTTTTGAAAAATTCTTTATACATGGTGACAATAGATCGCGGAATCGTTCATGCTAAATACCAGTATTTTCTTATAGGAAAATCGTGGTATTTAATCGCGATTATATAAGGCTGATTTTTTATAAAGAAATACTGGTATTTCCCATAAAAATTACTTAATCTGACGCCACCCTATTGTAATTTATTTTTTAAAGCCGAAAAATCCCTATCATCTATTAAAATAATATTCTTAAAATATATTTGCCTTCTATTTGTTAAATGCTTTGTCATTTATGACTTTAATGAGACGTTTACTTTTTATTATTGAAAAAATACACGTTTATTTTTTTATAATAAGATATTTTAAACAGACGCTTTTAAACAGTAAAAAAATCAGGAAGATAGTACGAAATCTTATAAATTTAGAATCTCCCTTTTGTTTTTCAAGTAATATCCAAATAAATATCGTTGAAAGTTGCGCTCCGATTGCGGGGTATGGACATACTATACGCCCGTTGATTTATTTTCTATTCTGTTCCTACCTCTTTTGAAAAACATCTCTGACATATACCAGGATATTCTCTAAAGAAATCTACTAGAAAGAATATATACAGTCTTAAAACTGTGGTACGATTGAATGTACAAACAGCCCCTAGTCCTTGCTCAAAATAAAATAAATAATGAAAATATCAGCGAGATGGTTTTGTATGGACTCTGAATGTTTTTTTTTTAAATCTCAGATAAAAATTTCGCTTGAGGGAAAAATAGTAATTAAAAAAAGAATTTATATAGGTATGTTTTGTTCTCTTCAAAATAATAATAAAGGATTTTATTTCGAATTTTTCTTTTTCTAATGAACCATTTGTTTATATATCTAAGAAATACAAAAACTACTGTCGAAATGAAATACATCAAACTGCGTTAAAGCTAAAGCTAAGCTAATGATTTATACCTAACAAAAACCGTTTTCTCAAAAGAAAAACTTTTGAAACGTAATTTGTGGTTTTACAGGATTTGTCTAACTGAATTGTGTTTTGGTTCCGAAACAAAATATATGCACATACGCAAGTAATTTGGTTCTTATGTAAAGATTTTTATGACATCTTATATAAAAATTCAACGAATAAAGGAAAGCTAAAACATGATTATGCACATTGCATTATAACAAGGGAGAAAATTATTAGGTTTATTCTATTACGTGATGCATTAGAATCAAATTTCCATATTTAACACGCATATTTATTCATGGAACAATATACATGAATACACACTCACAGAAGAACAGTTATGGAACTTCACAATTTGAAAAAAAAGTAGATTAAAAAGAAAAATCACATATAGAGATTTCTCTTTAAGCAAAGTAAAATATAATATTTATTCTATTATAAATAAAAATAAACGTTATTTACTATAACAAATTCTCCATGTTTGAAATCCATACTTACTTATACATCAGTTAATATGTATAAGCACTCATGCAGCAAATTTTCCTGTTATACAGGTTTCAACAAAATGTTAGTTTAAAAAAAAAACAGGAAAAAAATAAATGTACAGATTTTTTCTTAGAAAAAATATATCATGTTTCTTCTATTATTTGAATCACTATAATAAATTGTATAAGGAAACATTTAAAATAAACTACGTTAATCCACTTACGATTGTTTTTAATGAGTATTCATACCCTTTAGCGCATGAAGATCGAAATGAACAGTTAAAAAAAATTCCTTTACAAGATTATCTTTCCACAGAAAATAATATAATTAGAAGTGTGTTGATAAATGCTGGAATGATATGAAAAGTGCTTTTAACATTCTTTTCAATTTACTACTTAGTTGCAACAAACGTTTTTAAATATTGATTTAGTTTCAAATTTAAACTAGCGATTTATTAATAATGTAAATTCAGAAGATAAATTTAGCTGATAATATTTTTTATTTAAACGTTTTAAAGTTTCTGCTATCAAGCATGACAGCCCTCTATAGGTTTTTTCTTCTACTATTTCTAAGCGATTATATTTGAAATATGCATGTTTAATAATTACGAAAGAAATCTAACAAGAATATTTTTGTAGGAATATCGTTACAAAAAAAAAAAAAAATTGTACGAAGCTGCGAACCCATGATATCGGTATGATTTATCAGAAACCGAGAGTAAAGTCCGAATAGTATCCGAAATAACTAATGAAAGAATATGACATTCAATTCCATAATGCCTTCATATAATAAAATAGTACATTATTTAAAGCACTTGATTTGACTTGGGTAGCTTATACATATTATTTATAAATCAGCGTTTATTATCATTGTACCACAAACACAAATCCTATGCCTATTAGGATGTATGAACTGTATGATCAAAAGCATTTGTACATTTTGGATTGCCGAATATAGAAGCCATTTACCGAATTTAAAGAAAATTCTTGACGCGTTCTTTTTTAGCAACATAAAAGTGAACATGATTGACCTCATTCTATTCAGTGATTATTCAGTGATGAAAGTAATTAGGAGGCCAAAAAAAGCAAGAAAAAATATATCTTCTATCAACCTACATATCATCTACTTATATATATATAATACAAATGGAACTTCCGTTCCAAAAATATATATTTCAAGTTCAACTTTATGGATTTTGACAGAACTTACAATGTTGGACAGATATCCTTTCAGGGAAGGTTTTAAGCTATAACATGTAGTTCTACGTAAATTGGTTATAGAATTATGACGGAAAGTTCTGTTATTTTGGGCGAAAGATTTACCATTATTTTATTGGCGGTAAATTTCGTTGATAAATAAGTTGAAATGGCCGTACATCTCGAAAAAAAAACTGTTAATAATTTTATTAATAAAAAAAGAAAAAAAAAGAGAAAATGAAAAACAGTTTTAACGAGTGGTAATATTATAAAACGGAAATATCGAATTTAAACATGAAAGGGAATGTTCGTAATGCTTAAAAATTTATTGAATATCAAAGACTGCAGTTTTAAAGTATATTTGGCAATTTATCTCTTGCGTCAGGTTAAGAAAAATTCATCAGAAAATTTGATAAAATAATATCTGAGTGACAATTTTGTTTTTGTTTTTGATTTTCATTTTTATTTAACTCATCCATCATGCGACTTGCATAAGAAACTAACAGATATAATTATAAAAATAACGGTACGTGTGATTTATATACTGTATGTATATTTACGATTTCCTTTTATTGCGAAACAATTTAATTTTAAGCCAAAAATGCAAAGCGTGACACCGGTTTGAATATTATTGGTGATTTTTCATGTAGACGACTGCATTTTTGGAAAAATCTAATTCTACTTATATATATATAATTCAAATGGATATTTCATCCCCGCTGCTTAGAACTCGAGTTTTGTTGAACTTACAACGTTAGATAGGTAATTTTTCGGGGAAGGTTTTAGTACATAACACGTCGTTCTATGTTGCTTGGTATCGAGTTATTGTTTAAAGTTCTTTAATGAGATGAACCTGATAATGAAAAATTAGCTTTTTTATAAGATTCTGCCGAATGTATTTCGATGGAGTTTGGACTTTTAAGCAGATAATTTTCCAAGAAAGGTTTGAGTATGCAACATGTCCTTCTACGTTGATCAGCCGTACCATTTTGAGGGAAATTGTGTAATGTGGGGAACTTAATTATCACAATTTAGCGTTTTTAAAAAGTTATAATAAACGGTTTTTGATAGAATTTGCATTGTTAGTTTAGCAATTTTTGAGAGATAGTTTTAGTATATAATATATTGTTCGATGCCGTTTAGTCATAGAACAATGGGTTAAATTCTGTAATTATCTAATACAGTGTCGTTCGCGAAGTGGAAGAAATGTGTTTGGCGAGAGAAAGAAAGTTTTCATGCATATTTTCTGTTCAATAATTATAGAATTTATTTACTATAAAGAAGACATTCATCTCTTTTTATACAAAAACAGAAGTAAATTGTATATAAATAACAAAAATATTAATATTCATAAATAAAAAGTTTATATATAGGAATACATATTTTAAAAAGCATAAAAGTTCATTTTATTTGTTTTCATCGTTGTTCATATCATTTGGCCACAAATCTCACTTTCTGAAGCTCGAATTGCGCCAAGCTTTTAAACATCTAACAGTACCCCTTGATCTTAAAATCAGGAAAATCGGAAAGTAGATGTAGTTTTTAAAGTATACATTAATTAAGGAGATAAATTACGTAAACGAGTCGCAGATAATTGGTCTATTTGGTAACGATAAGTTACATAATTGAGTCTACAGACAATTGGCGTATGTTACCGGGCTTGGTTTTGATACACAATTAACTTAGGAAAAGGTTTAAATTGATTCTGTGTTTTTAAAGCGGATCTATTCTATAACCGAATTTACACAGAATTGGAGTAATTTGGGCGAAAGTTTTTGGGAGACCTTTTGCTACTTTTACCAACACCATAACAAAATGTAAGCTATTGCGCCATTTATTTCGATCCTAAACTTTCAAAGATTTTTTGGTACTTTTCCAGTATAGGGTTCTTGGCGAAATAGAGAAAATAGCCTTGGCGGAGAAGGAAATTTGGCAACATATTTTTTTGCAACCTATTCACTATTTAATTTCAATAACACAAGCATTTTTCTTTCTATCTTTATACAATTTACTTAACATAAAGATGCTATTTATCTATTTTTTTTTTTATAGAAACAGAAGTAATTTGTATGTAAAAAACATTAATAATATACATAAATAAACAAACGAATATTTCATCAAGTTTGTTTTCTTAACTGTTTATATGCATTGGCAAGAAATCTCACTTTCTAATGCCCAAATTGCGCCAAGCTGTTTAAAAAAAACGCCAAGGCGCCTATAGTGGAAAAGTACCAAATTTTTATTGCAAGCCGTGCCAAACATTGTGGCTTGCTATTTATTGAACGCGAATTTATTTTGCCTTTAATTATTATTTAATCGTAACCATGCAAAAAAAAATTAATTTAATATATTTTTTTTTTAATTGAGAGTATTTTTTATTATTAAGTAAAATTAAGTTATAACTTCATTTTTCGCTGATTAAAAAATGGAATTGTTTACTGCAGGGCTAAGAGACATTTAGAATTTCATGTGCGTAGTTTAAGTGGCGATTTTGAAAAAAAAATTATAATGTCGGAACCCACTCCAAATTGGTTCATTTTACCAAGAATATTTTCGTACAAAATGAAATACATTTGTTGTAGACATGATCGTAAATCTCAATACTCGCCGATTGAAAAGTCTTTAAAATTATTCAGCAGAGACAACTAAAAATAACTTGCAGTTTCACAAATTTTAAGAATCAATATTCTTATCTATCTATCCATTTCTGCTTGTAGTATATATACAAGAGTAAAAGGCAAATGGGAAATTTGTACCGGCTGCATACACTATATGGCCAAAGGTAGTCGGTCATTTGCAATTTTTGACGTTCTGTTAAATATCTAGAAAAATAAATGAAGAGTTAACCTGAAACTGCAGGTGTATAAACAGTATAGTATAAGTCATATATTTTCGCGAAGATTTTTTCCCGAAACCCAATAGGGGACCTTCAACAAATTGAAAAAAGAACGAATATCTTTTGGATAACCCTGTAAAAACTAATGTAGCAAAAGCGTTCAAACTCGAGATTATTAATAAGTGGCTTATTGTAATATACTCTGCTCATTTTTATGAGGATAGCATGTATACTCGTAGGGAAATTAAAGTTTTTATAAAAAGAGTCCCAAATTTCGCCAAGTTTTTTGCTTATAATTTACAAGGTTCTTAATATAAAAAAAAGTTCTTTTCAGAAAATATGACAAACCACATTGTACACAATACCCTGCACTCCGAATGAAAAAGTAATTAAAATTGTATAAAAAATGAACAGGTTTACTAAATAATAATTCAATACGCATGCTTGAACGTAATCAAAATATAATTTGCATAATGCGTTAATAAAATGTACAGAGCAGCTTTTGTGAAAGTCCCAAAAACATAGTTTGAAAAGTCTGATAATAATCGTTTATAGAATAAGCTCAAAATCCGTTATTCCTAAAAGGAAGCAAAAAGATGAGGGGATTTATCCAAATACAGTAGTACGTGCAATATGGTGTATGCTATAATGGCACTAATCAATGGATATATGGATACAACCCCTCATCTTTTTGCTTCATTTTTGGAACAACGGATTTTGAGCTTATTCTGTAAACGAATATTATCAGACTTTTCAAACTATGTTTTTGAGACTTTTACAAAAGATGGTCTTTACATTTAACTAACACATTATGCACAATATATTTTGATTGCTTTCGCGCATACGCAGTAAAACATTTTTTAGAAAATCTGCTCATTTTTCATCCAATTATTATTATTATTTTTTTATTATTCTGATTGCAGAGTATTGTGTAATGTGTTATTCTTCATATTTTCTAAAAAATACCTCTTTTAGGTAGCTTTCTTTACAAAAAGCTACCTATTGCAGCCGTTCGGAGGAAAGCGATTTCAAAAAATTTTGGTATATATTCATCGATCATGACCCCCAGACCCCGAAACCACCATCCGTTCAAAATTGATATACATATATATATATATATATCAATATATATATATATATATATATATATATATATCAATATATATATATATATATATATATATATATCAATATATATATATATATATATATATATATCAATATATATATATATATATATATATATATATATATATCTACGTCACACTGTAACTCTCGTATTTATGAACCGATTTGGATGTAATTCGGTGTGTACATAGTACATACCAATGTCTCGACCGAGTTCGTTGGCCAGCTTCATCCGCCATTTTGTTTCAAAATGGCGGCCATTTAAAATTAAAAAAAAAATTAAAATTTGAAATGTGGTACCAAAAAATTGAAAATGGAAAAATATTTTTTTCTTATGTATTTGACCTTTATACAAAGACTCCGTAGCAGTTTTTGTTTCGTCTATATCTTAAAAAATGGCTGAGTTATAGCATTTTGAATTTCTAGCGAAGCTGACATTTTGAAACGTCCTGAATTTTGTCACGCGATAAAAGGCGTATTTATGAACCGATTTGGATGTAACTTCGTTTATACATAGTACAGACCAATGTCTCGAACGAGTTCGTTGGCCAGCTTCATCCGACATCTTGTTTAAAAATGGCGGCCATTTAAAATTTTAAGAAAAATTTAAATTTGAAATGTGGTAGCAAAAAATTGAAAATTGAAAAAAATATTTTCTTCTTATGTGTTTGACCTTGTTAAAAAGATTCGGGAGCAGTTTTTGTTTCGTCTATATCTTAAAAAATGGCTGAGTTATAGCATTTTGAATTTCTAGCGTGGCTGACATTTTGAAACGCCCTGATTTTTGCCACGTGATAACAGACGTATTTATGAACCGATTTGGATGTACCTTGGTGTGTACATAGTACATACAAATAACTCAACCGAGTTCGTTGACCAGCTTCATTCGCCATCTTGTTTCAAAATTGTGGCCATTTAAAAAGATTAAAAAAATAAGTTTAAAATGAGATACCAAAAACTTGGAAAATGAAAAAGATTTTTTTTGTATGTGTTTGACCATAATACAAGGATTCAAAGATACAAAGATCCCGGAACAGGTTTTGTTTCGTCTACATCAAAAAAAATGGCTGAGTTATAACATTTTGAATTTCTATTGTGGCTGACATTTTAAAACGACCGGAATTTTGTCACGCGATAACAGGCGTATTTATGAACCGATTTGAATGTAACTTGGTCTGTACATAGTACATACCAATGTCTCGACCGAGTTCGTTGGCCAGCTTCATTCGCCATCTTGTTTCAAAAGGGTTGCCATTTTTAAAAAAAAAGTAATTTAAAATTTAAAATGAGGTATTAAAAAATTGGAAAATGAAAAAGATTTTTTTTATATGTTTGGCCTTGATACAAAGATTCTGGAGCAGTTTTTGTTTCTGAAAATTTGTTCTTTTGTTTATATCTTAAAAAGTGGTTGAATTATAGCACTTTGAATCTCTATCACGGCTAACACTTTGAAACGATCTTGTATTTGTCACGCGATACCACACTTATTCGCCTATTTCGATGGAAGAAGGCATGTGGATAGTATACATCAATATCTCGACCAAGTTCGCTGGCCAGCTTCATCAGCCATCTTGTTTCAAAATGGCGGCCATTAAATTAAAAAAAAAATTATATTTAAAGTGAGGTGCAAAAAAATTAGAAATTTAAAAAGGTTTCTTTCTTAAGTATTTGACCTTGATATAAGGATTCAGGAGCATTTTTTTTTGTCTTTATCTTAAAAAATGGCTCAGATATAGCAGTTTCAATTTCTAAAGTGGGTGACATTTTGAAAAATCTGATTTTTTGCCTGCGACAGCACTCGTATATGTCAACCGATTCCGATATGAGTGAGCATGTGCACAGCAATTACTAAGGTCTCGACCAAGTTCATTGGTTAGCCTCATCTACCATGTTGCCTTAAAATGGCAGGCACTTTAAGAAATCGCCGAATTTGGCAGCCAAATATAAGTGACTTTAAATAAAAGCAGCTTGGATAAAGCTGACTAATTTCGCGAAATTCTCATTCATAATGATTTAGTATTGATAAAAATTAGTATTGAATCTCCTACTTTCGGTTTCCACTTAATTGAGCTTCGTGTGTTTGAATAATATAAGTTGGCTTTTTAAAAATAAGGAATATGAAAGCTACCTCTTCCTCCCGGCACTGGCCGGAAGGACTTTTTATATTAAGAACTCTGCAAATTATAAGCAAAAAACTTGGCGAAATTTGGAATTGTTTATATAAAAACCTTAATTTGTCTACGAGTATGCATGCTATCCTCATAAAAATGAACACAGTGTATTACAATAAGGCACTTATTAATAATCTCGAGTTTGAACGCTTTTCTTCATTAGTTTTTACAGGGTTATAAAAAGATATTCGTTCCTTTTCAATTTGTTGACGGTCACCAATGGGGTTTCTGGAAAAACTCTAAGCGTAAATATATCACCTATACTATACTGTTTACACACTTGCAGTTTCAGGTTAATTCCTCATGTATTTTTCTAGATATATTAGAAAACGTCTAAAAACGCAAGTGACCGGTCACCTTTGGCCATATAGTGTATAACTTGAGGTCACTTGAATGCATTTTGATCAGAATCAAAATAATAGTTAGATAATTTTTCAGTGAAGATTTTAGCATATAACATATCTTTCAAAATTGTTTATACATAGAATTGTGTTTTTAAGTCATATGATCACATGAGCCCGATTATGAAAGATTAGCCATTTTAAAAGATTCAGCAATGGATTTCGATTGAATTTAAACTGTTAGTTAGATCATTTTTCAGGCAATATTTTAGTATATAACCATACCCTTCTGCATTGCTTAATCCTTCACTGCACAAATTTTTCTATTTTTATGATTTTTTTTTAATCTATATATCGGTCTAATAATGGGAAAAATAGTAAAAAAAAATTAAATTTCAAAATTTGAGCTAAAATTTGATAGTTTATAGTGTGAGCCATATGTACACTTTTAGGGTTTTAAAATATTGAATTGCTATATATTACAACTAAATGAGCTTAAATTAATTAATTTTATCTGCTTAACACTCTGCAACTTTTATTATATTAATATTTTTAAGTATTCACTAAAAATAATAAAAGTAAATTTTACCATAATAGCTTGATCGATTTTTTTTTTTTTGCTTTCGAAGAACAAATTCTACTTTCTTGTATAATACAGTAACCTGACATGCACAAAATAAGTATTATTTCATTCTTTGGATTGTTCTTGATCAGTTACAGTGATCATATTAGCCAAATGCATGGCACATAATGGAAATTATGATGTGTTTAGGTATGTGCAAGATATGGCGCGTGATGCAGTGAAGGGTTAATAATAGAGATGTGGTGGAAAGTTCTATAATAAGTTGAACCCGATTAAGAAAGTTTAGCATTTTTAAAAAGTCCTACAGAACGCATTTTGATAGGAATTCCATTGTTAGTTAGATACCTATTTAGATATGGTTTCAGTATTTTGCATATTGTTCTACGTTGCTTAGTCATAAAGTAATGACGGAAAGTTCCATAATCATGTGAAACCAATTATGAAAGATTAGAATTTTCAAAAAGTCCTAGATGGCAGATATTGATAATACTTGCATTGTTGATTAGACAATGGTTAGGCAGGTTGTAGTTTATTGCGTATCATTCTACGTTGCTTAGTTATAGTATTATGGCTGAAAGTTCTATAATCAAATGGAGCCCAATATGAAAGATCAGCCTTTAAAAAAAGTTTTACTGGATGGAGTATGTCTGTTTGTTCGCATTAATAGTTAAATATTTTTTCAGGGTTTGTTTTATTATATTGCATATTGTACTATCATTCTTTACCAAATCCTACTGTGATTAATCAATTAAAAGGGTTAAGACTTTAATAGCTGAAAATTTGACTGCAAATTAGAATATATAATAGCACAATGGCGTTAATATCGCTTTCAACGTGCGAAAGGACATTCCAGGAAATTTATTCGCTTTAAATCATTGCTTTAAATCACAATGTCAAATTCACTGATATATTTTGTTTGATTCAAGGTTCATTTGGATAAGCAGATCAGCGTAGCGGGCATAGCCTGCTAGTAAAGAATATAATTGAACTGTAGCTTATAATAAGATCATATCGGTCCCGAACAATGTTTGTGTGTATATGTGTAATAATAACACGTACATTTATGAAGATATAAACATTTATTTAAAAATATATATACGCATGTTTTTGTCCATAAAATGCTAGGTTTCTCCGAACTTTAACGTCAATATAAAACACAACATGATAAATTGTGGAAACATTATGTGACAAAATATATATATTGAACAACACATATGAGCATCTGTAATGGATAAGTACAAACACGTAAATTATAGCGTATTTTCCACGTAAGTTTGTACTTAAATATACAGCGAGATGTATGTGAAATGCCCAATTAAATAACGTGAAAAGTAACGGTTTGATTGTGGTTAGAGATATACGTCCATTGAACTATTTTCTATTCTGTCCATACCTCTTTTGAAAAATAATCTCTGACATATGCCAGGATATTTTCAAGAGAATTCTCCTAGAAATAATATATATGTATTTAAATTGATGTACGATTGAATATACAAATAGCCCCCAGTCCCAGCTTATAATGAAATAGTTGAGGATAAAAATTTTGCTTCAGGGAAATGTAGTAATAGAAAAACATTGTGCAACTAAGTTTTGTTCTCTTTGAAATAAAAATAAAAGCTTTTATTTCATTTTTTTTTAATGACCTGTTTGCTTAACTATCTAAGAAAGAGAAGAATTGCTATTGAAAACAAATGCTTTACTACAACTAAATCTAAGCTAATGATATATTCTTAACAAAAAGCCTTTTGTTAAAAGAAAAATTCTTTGAAAACTAAAGGGTGGTTTTATGAGAATTTTCTGGCTAAGTTGTATTTCTGTTCCCAAACAAAATATACACATACACAAGTAATTTGATTCTTACGTAAAGCATTTTTGCAAAATTTCATATAGGAAATCGACGAAAAAAAAAAAGTTAAAAAATGATTAAACACGTTGTTTTATAATAAAAGAGGAAATTAATGAGTTTATTCTATATAATAAAATTTCCATAATTAAAACGCATATTGTTTCATGGAAAAGTATTCATGAGCACACACTCACAAAAGAACCGTATTGGAAATTTTCAATTTTGAAAAAAAAAAAGTTCACCGAAAAAGAAAAAAAAAGAATTCTCATAAAACAAGTAAAAATTAAAAAAACAAAAAACAAAAAACAAAAAACAAAAAAAAAAAAAAAAAACGGCGAACTAATTAATTATTTCTCATCTATATGAAACTATTTTTTATATTACTTACTTATTTTTTTATTTACTTGTATTGATGACTTTTAAGTTGTGTTTAATTGTTAGTTCTTATCTATAAACACTGATTTAATGAGGCCTATAGATGTCTATGAAGTTTAGAGTTAAAGTCAAGCTAGAGATCTACCTACACAACTTCCAAGCTGAGTAATATTTAAATGAAGCTTCTGACTGTAAAATAGTCAATGAAACATCGTCTTCATTTTCAAAGTCTTATCCAATGATATACCACTCAATATGGTGCGACATTTTTTTTCGTCTCTACCGCCATTTTGTATTTTAAGGCCGGCATTTTTAATTTATAAAAACAAAACCGTGTCTCTAACCATCAAACGGTTAAGACGAATCGATAGAGACCTCATTCATTAAAATCAATCCAGCCGTTGGGAAGTTTCGAGGGTATAACGAAATCCACATATCTAGATACGCGGGAAACACATAACCCTTCTTGGCAGTCAGGTAAAAATCAGTATGTAATGCGAATCCTATTATACGATTTACTGTAACAAATTATCCGTATTCCATTAAATATTTATTTATACCACAATTAATATTTGAAAACAATCACGCAGCAAATTTTACTCTAATACAGAGTTTTTAAAAAATGTTAGACCAAAAATGGGAAAAAATAATTATACAGATTTCTTCATAGAAAAATGCTTAATGTTTCTTCTATTGTTTGAATCACTTTAATAAATTCACCGAGGCAACATTTTTAATAAACTCCGTTAATCTACTTACAATTAATTTTAATGAATATTAATACCCCTTTTTTCCCAGAAATGATATTAACAGAGCAGCGTATGAAGAAAGAAATGAACAGTTCAAAAAATAATTTCTTTACAAGATTATCTTTTCCACGGAAAATAATCTAATTAGAAATGTGTTAATAAATACGGGTTTATATGAAAATTGTTTTTGCTTTTCTAAACAATTTTTTTTAATTCACGTAGCTGTAACAAAATATTTGCTAAATACTAATTTAGTTTTAATTTTAATCTAGCAATTTATTAATAAGCCAATTCTGAAGATATATTTAGTTAATAATATTTTTTATTTAAACGCTTTTCATTTTCTTCTATCAAGCGTTGCCGTTTGATGTATTTTTTCTACTACTATTTCCAAATGATTATATTTAGGATATATATCGTTAATAAATACAAAAAAAATTCACAAGACTATTTTTAATTGGAAATTGTGGAAGAGAAAATGTACGAAACTGCGAACCCATGATAATAGTACCATTTATCAGAAATGGAAAAATAATTAGAAAAAATCATTAACCAATATAAATTAAATTTCATAATGACTTAATATAATAAATTATTACGTTAATCAAACCACTTGGTTCGACTAGGATAGCTTATACATATTGTTGGAAAACAACGTTTATTCTCATTGCACCAAGTCCTATGCCTATTAGTGCGTATGCACTTTATGATCAAAAGCATTTAAACATTTTGGGTTGGGTTGGGTTGGGTTGATTTTTGACGGCCAATTATCTGCACGAGGGATATAGGCCCGGGGGGAGTGCCCTCCGTGGGGGTCTTTCTAAGGGAACCTAATCCGTATTAACGCATGGAAGATCCACGGCTCGAAGAAAACCACGAAAACTCCGAACGATTAGGCCGACGGGCGCGATTGGGATCGAACCCAGCACCTCCCGTCTACCAGCTTCGAGAGCAGAACCTCTCGGCCACTTTAAACATTTTGGATTTTCGATGTTTTGCGGAATTAAAATAAAAAATCCTTACGCATTCCTTTTAACCTCCTGAGACGTGAAGAATATGATTCACCACACATTTTTCAGTGATTATTCACTGACGCAAGGAAAAATATATTTACTATCAACCTGTGTATCATGAAAATTATATATAAACTGTAGCTAATAGTATTATTATATATGTCCTCTACGCATTTGTGTGCATACGTATAATAATACCACGTGCATTTATGAAGATATAAACGTTTAAATAAATAAATAAATAAATAAATAAATATATATATATATATATATATATATATATATACGTTTTTGTTTAATACATAAAAAGTTTTTAACCAAATTTAACTGAAAAATTAACTGAAATTTAATTGAAAAGATGTTTGTTTGTAAGACTTTTTTTTTTTCCAAAGTAAGTGCTTGAATTTTCATAACTGTTTGTCAGAATTTTTGTAGAGCGTCAATAATACAAAATATTTTGAACTTAAACAATTTCTTATAAACTACTAACATGGACTAAGTATGTGAACAGAAATTCATTTTAGTAGAGGCCGTATTTAAATAAAAAGCCGCGCAGTCTTTCCTACCAAAATAGGAGAGTTTGCGCATCTGCTACTTAGGAGAAATGGCGCATTTCCCCATAGGTTTAAGTACTAGGAGAGATTACACAGCTAATTGATAAATTTGCATGAATTGCAAATTACGTGTAAAACATATGAATGAATCAGTTTTGAAATAATTTCGGAAAAACACATAATTATCAAAACTAAATTTGGCAACAAATTAATTTGCAAAAAAAATACTTTTGCAGATAAAAATTTTATTAATAAATTAATAATATAGTTGTTATTAAATAAATTGTATGTAATTATTTCGTTAATAAATTAATGATATATTTGTTAATAATTTAATTAAATATTTATATATATTTTTTTTTAATTTCTGTGCAATTAATTTGCTAATAAATTAATTTTGTTAACTAAAATAAATTTTCTGATACAATGTTTTGGAAAAGCTTTCACCCATTCCAAGTAGCGTAATGCCATCGAAATCAAAATGAAATTGAGTGCAACTAATGTTACTAGTCCACAAAATATATATGAAAAAAGACTTAAGAAGGATGCCGCTAAAAAAAAACAAATAAAAAAAACACCTGAAGATAAGGTGCTTCCACAAAAAGTGAGATAAAAAAAACTCAAGGAAAAAAACCGAAGGTCAATGAGGATGAGTGCACTGAATGTCTGTAACGGTACCAGAAGACAACTTCGACAACTGACTGGATTCAATGTATTGCTTGTTGCAGGTGATTGCACGAAAGATGCACGATTGACAACAATAAGTGCATCGATTGTGGACGACGACAACTTCGGTTAGCAAACAAAGTACAATGAAACTGTGGAAATGGAAATGAAGTAATTTTCAAGTTAAACATGTTATCAACTAGATTAATGTTATTTTGTAATCTTAGGGCTTGCTTTTTCTGATATTTTAATCTTCTTAAATTAAAAATTTTAACTGTTGTTAAAATTCTTTCTTTTATTTATTATTTAAACATTTGGTTTAAATATTCACTCCTGATACAATAATATTTACTCACAAAAACATTTCAACAATGTCGATTAAGTGTAATTATTATTGTTAACAATTTAATTGGAGTTACTATTAATAACAATCTTTTCTACCTATGTGCGTAATCTCTCCTACCCATGTGCGCGTTCTCTCCTACCCTGTAAGGAGAGATTGCGCAAAATAATTTTCTTGGTTTTATTACTGCTGTTTTATTAAATTACAGTATAACAACAAAATAACAATGGAAATGCATAAAAAACAAATGAAGTCAAAATTATTCATGCATAGTTTAGCAAAATATTAATATTTAGATTTTTTATTATTATTCTTTTGAAATGTGGGCAGACTCTCCTCGCTTTACTATATATATGAAATATCCAAGTTAAATATCGTGGAAAGTAACGCTTTGATTGCGGTTCGGGACATTGCGCCTTTTAAAATATTTTCTATTCTATTTTTGCCTCTTAAATAATCCTCCTCTTAAATAATTCCTCTTGAAATATAATCTCTGCCATATACCTGTACTAGGATATTTTCAAAACAAATCTAACAGAAAGAATACATTTTTTTGTAACTTTTTAATATAAAAATAGTCTCCAGTCCTAGCTTATAATAAAATAGTTAAGGAATATATCGGCGAGATGTTTCTGTTTCATGTACTCATAATATTTTTTGATCTCAAATAAAAAAATTTCATGGAGAAAAGTAGTAATGTAAAAAAATAGGAATTTGTTTAACTATGTTTTTCTCTTTGATATAAGAATAAAAGCTTTTTTTTCGAATTTTCCTTTTTTAAGGGAACAGTTCCCTTTCAAAACTCAAAATGCTGGAAAACTGATTCAATTTCTATACCTTTTCACAAAATACTTTTCTTTTTTAATGGGGCAGTTCCCCTTCAGCTGGCCAAAAATGCTAAAATACTGATTCAATTTCCATACCTTTTCACAAAGTATTTTCCTTTTTTAAAGGAATAATTCTCCTTCAACCGGCTAAAAATGCTAGAATACTGATTCAATTTCCATAGCTTTTCACAAAGTATTTTCCTTTTTTAAGGGAATAATTCTCCTTGAACTGATCAAAAATGCTAGAATACTGATTCAGTTTCCATACATTTTCATGAACTAACTAATGAAGCACATTAAATGATTTATTATTATTATTATTATTAAGTACAGCATTACTTGTTACAATAAAGAAAACAGATTGATGTGAAATATTTAAATTAATTAGGAAAAATTAATTAAGTAACCTACTGCTTTTTTTTGTTTGTTTTCGTAATTACTATATACCACTACGATATACAAATTACTATATATCATTGTGATATCTCGTGTTCATTGTAATTTATTAACTTTAAATAGAATTTTATTTAAAGATAACACTTCGCATAACATATGGAACAAAATATTTTAAATATCTCCATTTAAAATATCTATAATTAATAATAAAAATTAAGAGAAATAACTCTGTTAAATTTCTCACAGATTTTTAAAAATAATTTTTTATTATATAAGATAACTAGCTGAGTACCCGCGCTTCGCTACGGTAAATTCTCTCTTTCATAACTTCCCATTTTGGTCGATTGCCTGTCTTTTTTTCTCTTTCTTAATCAGTAATTCTAATTTTGCACCCTTTTTACTTTCTTCTATCTTTACAAGAAGAAAGTATTGGATTCATGAAAATTTTCGAATTCCGGTTTTCGACGGATTTACACGTTTTAGGGGTCAGAGATTCCAAAAAACATGTTTTTACAAAATGTCTGTCTGTGACTCTGTGAGTCTGTCTGTCTGTCTGTCTGTCTGTGTGTATGTGACACAAATTTTGTGGGCGCTCTATCTCAAGAATTAATGCACGGAATTTTATAAAAATTTATATTCAGTTAGACCCTAATACAAATTGATGCTGATTAGTTTTTGGTATAAATCGCTCAACAGGTGGCGCTGCTATGCTGCATTTTTCACGATTTTCGCAATAGCTCTATCTCAAGAACTAATGCACGGATTTTGATCAAACTTCAGATTAAGTTAGTCCTTGATATGATTTGATGCTGCTTGCGTTTTGGTGTAAATCGCCTAACAGGTGGCGCTGTTATGATGAATTTTGCAGGATTTACACGATTTCCCCAATAGCTCTATCTTAAGAACTAATGCACGGATTTCCATCAAACTTCAGATTCAGTTAGTCCTTGATATGTCTTACTACTGATTATGTGTTGGTGTAAATCGCCCAATAGGTGGCGATTCTGTGCTGCCTTTTTCACGATTGCCTCAAGAGCTCTATGTATAGAACTAATGGATGAATTTTCATCTAACTTCAGATTTAGTTGTATGTTGACACAAGTTGTTGTTAATTAGGTTTTGGTGTAAATCGCCCAACAGGTGGCGCTTCTGTGCTGCCTTTTTCACGATTGCCTCAAGAGCTCTATCTATAGAACTAATGGATGAATTTTCATCTAACTTCAGATTTAGTTGTATGTTGACACAAGTTGTTGTTAATTAGGTTTTGGTGTTAATCACCCAATATGTGGCGCTGCTATGCAGGAATTTTCACGATTTTCGCAATAGCTCTATCTCAAGAACTAATGCACGGATTTTGATCAAACTTCAGATTTAGTTAGTCCTTGATATGATTTGATGCTGCTTGCGTTTTGGTGTAAATCGCCCAACAGGTGGCGCTGTTATGATGAATTTTGCAGGATTTACACGATTTCCTCAATAGCTCTATCTTAAGAACTAATGCACGGATTTCCATCAAACTTCAGATTCAGTTAGTCCTTGATATGTCTTACTACTGATTATGTGTTGGTGTAAATCGCCCAACAGGTGGCGCTTCTGTGCTGCCTTTTTCACGATTGCCTCAAGAGCTCTATGTATAGAACTAATGGATGAATTTTCATCTAACTTCAGATTTAGTTGTATGTTGACACAAGTTGTTGTTAATTAGGTTTTGGTGTTAATCACCCAATAGGTGGCGCTGCTATGCAGGAATTTTCACGATTTTCGCAATAGCTCTATCTTGAAAACTAATTCACGGATTTTCTCCAAACTTCAGATTCAGTCAGACGTTGACATAAATTGTTGCTGATTAGGATTTGGTATAAATCACCCAATAGGTGGCGCTGCTAGACAGCCTTTTTCTGGATTTAGATGATTTCAGCGATAGTCGTATCTCAAGAACTAATGCACGGAATTTCATATCTTTAGAATCCTCATGAGATGCATAGATTGCCATTTGATTTTGGCAGTGTGATAGCAAATTTTGAAGTACTAACATGTATCAGATAGAAGAAAGTTTTGGGATTGGTACATCCGACTAGTTATTTAAGTCAACCTAGTTTTTATATGTAATGATGGAATTTTGCAATCATTAACTGATTTTTAACTCACTTCCTGGTATGTTAGAATTATAAACATTATGTTTACATGTGTGTTTATAGGTCCATAATTACAATGCGACAGTTTAATATTATAAAAATATAATTATAAATGAATACATTAATTTTAAGTCATTTTACTGTTAGCCTGACTCAGTTGATAACTCACCAAATATTATTTCTACCTCGTAAAATTTTATACGAGTTGAAACAACAGTAGATTTAATTATGCGCCAATGAACACTCGTCAAAATATGCCAGATAACTAAAACTGCAATATTGAAATATTTTAAAAGCAAAAATTCTGAAAATAAATAGAAAATAAAAAAATGAAGAATGTAATATTTTAATATATATATATTACTAGCAAACCCCGCGGCTTTACTCGCGTAATAGTTGAAATATGCCAAGTGATATTTGCATGACTATTTTTTATTAGAAGAACACTTTTTGAAATAATTCAAAAATTACAAATTAAGCCACAGTTTGAATAAACTTCATTATAAAAGTGCAATAGACAGAAATGAGATTATAATTAATAAGAAGAACTAAAACTAATTCCAATTAAATGATAATTTAGAAAGTATTTTGAGACATCTATGCTCATTTCAATATTCATTTGAAGTTTTGAAATTTTTAGAAACTATCTTAACATATTTACATCTTAAAATTAAACATCATGTCAAATTCCAAGCTTCTTGTCTAACAGTCTACCAACCACCTCTCTGGTGTTAGTGGCACCAACATAAAATGCCGAAACAGAGTTCAAATAGAATGTCTCGAAAAATGTTTCCACAGAGAGTGTCACCAATAATTTGCCAACATTAACGTTAGAATCGGTTGGTATTTCCTAATATTCTACAAAAAACGGAATTTAGATGTTTTTAAGCTTTCTTCTTGTTCCTGCCAAACAGGTGGTAGTGACACCGGCAGAAAACATAGCCCATATAGGATCAGGGACTATCACTCTTGATTCGCAAACAATAACTTCTATAATTGGTTTATTCTTTCCTGACATTTTGTTGAGAGATGTCTTTAGACTTTCTTGTTGTTCCGGCCAACCAGGTGGTAGTGTCACCGGCATAAAATATAGCCCGTATAGGATCAGGGAATATCACCCTTAATTCGCAACCAATAACTTCTGTAATCGGTTTATTATTTCCGGAGATTCCATAGAAATCGTAATTTAGGTCACTTTTAGCATGCTTCTCGCTCCTTCCCTTCTCTTCACCCCTTTTTAGTTTCGAATTTATTTTCGACTTTTCATAGAGGACATTTATATTTTGTAAGTAACTACCGTATTTAAAGTTTCTAGCCTCTTCAGTACCGCAGAAATCGCAATTTAGAAAGTTTTTTGCTCTTACAACCCTCGTCATAAAATATAGCTTATGTTTGAGCAGGTTATATCACCATCAATTTGCAAGCTTTACGTTTGAAATCGGTTTCATATTTCATACGATTGCATAAAAATCGTAATTTCCCAGCAAAGAAAGAAACAGTGGGCCATCAGCTGGAAAAAAGATGGCAGCCAACAGTGCCATCAGCGGTAAAGTGCAAGGGTGCCATTACTTAAACCTGTCGAAAAGTGTCCGAGCCGAATGCAGTTGGCCCATCAGTGATGGCCAAATGCAGGCCAGCATTGGTATGCCATCACATTACTTCAATCCGGCACTTTTTATGCAGTGCTAGAACCTATCCCACTGCTATTCCTTTGCTGGCCCAGTACTTCCCTTACAAAAATTTCTTATAGAATTCTATAAAAAAAAAACAATGTATTATATAATTATGGCTCCTTTTTCTATAAGCTAGTTTCATCAAGAGCTATTGAAATATCTGTAGAAGTGTCTATAGAAATATTTGAACTTTCAGTGGTTTCCATGTGGTCACCCTCCCAAGTAATAACCGCGCTGGATGCTGCTTGGTTTTCGCAATCGGACGTGAACAAGTGCTTTCCTCGTACTCTACGACTGCTCGTAGTTTTCAAGCTCTCACTACACTATTTCAAGTTTGTTTCTTTTGTGATTTACGTTCCCAATCATTAAACTGGTATAGAAATTATTCTATTGTATAGAAATCCTATGTATTTTATACGCTTTTTTTTATTATAGATTCTGAACTACGTAAATTATGAAAACCGAAATCCTTTGTAACCTAGTAAAACCAGATTTAAGGAGAAAAAAAAGTATGTTGAAATAAAGAATTTATTTATTTATTCATTTACTTATTTATTTTGTTGGTGTCAGTGGTGCTATATTTTTTACAGTTTCAAAAAAAAAAATAGCTTCACAGCTTAAATTGTGTTAAGAAATTCATTTCAGATTTGTGTTCAAACACTCAATTTCTTCGACATTCGAGCGCCACCTAGCGTAAGGATTCCCAGCAATAATACTGCAAAAGTTCGTGCACTTCCATGTAGTGGTGGGCCAGCGCATGAGATAAAATGGATGCCCACCAGAATTTTATCTGATGATTTCCAACCGCAAAGTTGACTGAAGCTGTCCAGCAGTGGTCATGCATTGGTAGACCATCACCCAGCACTTCTCCATCACTGCCAGAACCTATCTTGCAGCTGGCCAGCAATTTCCTCTTTGATGGGATAGAACGTTTATAGAACGCTTTTCGCTCACTTCATCCTTTTAAATTTGGAATTTTCTTTCGACAATTCTTAGAAAGCATTTGCATCTTTGAAGTAATTACCATTCCAAATTTAAAATGTTATACCCTCCCCCCCCCCCTCAGTAACACAAAGAACGCAATTTAGAACATTTTTTGTTCTTTTAACCCCCAGGTGGTAATGACAACAACGTAAAATATAGGCTATGTTGGAGCGGGGACTATCACCATCAATTTGAAACCATTACTTCTGAAATTGGTTTATATTTCCTGAGATTGCGTAGAAATCGCTATTTAGAACGTTTTTAGAACTCTTTTCGTTCATTTCCACCGATTTTAAATTTAAAATTTTTAAGGAACTCTTCTCAGAGAGTATTTACATCTCATAAGTAATTACCATGCCAAATTTTAAGTTGCTAGCCCCTTCCGTATCACAAAAATCACAATTGAGAAAGTTTTTTAAAATGCAACCGCAAGTGGTAGTGACGCCGACATGAAATAGATCCTATATTGGAGCAAGGGCTGTCATCATCAATTTCCAGCCATTACTTTTGAAATAGGTTGGGTACTTTCTGAGATTGCAATTTAGAACGTTTTTTAGAACGTTTTTCGTCCATTTTCACCCCTTTTAAATTTCGAATAATTTAGGAAATGTTCTTAGAGATCATTTACATCTTATAAGTAACTACCATGCCTAGTTTCAAGTTGCTAGCCCCTACTGTATTACAAAAAACGCAATTTAGATCGTTTTTTGCTGCTTCACCCCCTTTGAGGTAGCGGCACCGACATGTAATACAGCCTATGTAGGAGCGAGGGCTGTCACCATCCTTTTCACACCATTATTTTTTAAATCGGTTTGGTACTTCCTGAGATTGCGTAGAAATCACAATTTAGAAAGTTTTTAGAACGCTTTTCGCTCATTTTCACCTCATTTAAATTTCGAATTATGTAGGAAATGTTCTTAGGGATAATTTGTATCTTATAAATAACTGCCCTGCCTAATTTCAAGACTCTAGGCCCTTCAGTAACACAAAAATCGCAATTTAGAACGTTTTTTGCTTCTGCAACCCCTAGGTGGTAGTGACACCGACATGAAATAGAGCCTATGTTGGAGCAAGGGCTGTCATGATCGATTTCCAACTATTACTTTTGAAATAGGTTGGTACTTTCTGAGACTGCGTAGAAATCGCCATTTAGAACGTTTTTTAGAATTCTTTTTGCGCATTTTCACCCTTTTTAAATTTCGAATTTTTTAAGAAATGTTCTTAGAGATCATTTATATCTTAAAAGTAATTACTATTCCAAATTCCATGTATCTAGGCCCTTCAGTAACACAAAAATCGTAATTTCGAACGTTTTGTTGCTCCTGCACCCCTTTAGGGGTAGTAGTACCGACATAGAATGTAGCCTATATTAGAGCAAGGGTTGTCACCATAATTTTGACACGATTATTTTTTAAATCGGTTTGGTACTTCTTGAGATTGCGTATAAATCGCCATTTAGAACGTCTTTTAGAACGCTTTTTGCGAGTTTTCATCCCTTTTAAATTTCGAATTTTTTAAGAAATGTTCTTAGAGATCATTTATATCTAATAAGTAACTACCATGCTAAATTCCATGCATCTGGACCCTTCAGTAACACGAAAATCGCAATTTCGAACGTTTTTTTTTTGCTCCTGCACCTCCTTTAGGAGTTGTGGCATCGACATAAAATGTAGCCTATATTGGAACAAGGGTTGTCACCATCATTTTGACACCATTATTTTTTAAATCGGTTTGGTACTTCCTAAAATTGCGTAAAAATCATCATTTAGAACGTTTTTAGAACGCTTTTTGCGCATTTTCATCATTTTTAATTTCGATTTTTTTAAGAAATGTCCTTAGAGTTCATTAGTATCTTATAAGTAACTATCATTCCAAATTTCATGTTTCTAGGCCCTTCAGTAACACAAAAATCGCATTTTTAGAACGTTTTTTGCTCCTGCACCCCCTTTTGGCTAGTGGCACGGGCATAAAAGATAGCCTATGTTCTAAGTTGGACTAACACCATCATTTTGATACCATTACTTTTAGAATAGGTTCGGTAGTTTCAGAGCTTACCTCCTACAAATAAACAATTTTTGCCTCTTTATAATATTAGTATAGATTTATCAACTATTAATTAATTTAGGATTATATGCTGAATAATCCATTTATAAATCCTAAAAAAGTATTAAATAATGTTTCATTATTTCTTTCCTGTTGTTCTAACATAAAAAAAAAAAACGGAGTAAAAATTATATATCATTTAATAAATTAATTTGCTTGCGTTTTTTACCAAACATAACAAAAAGCAGTGAATTGACCATAATCGAGATTTCTGCCCACGCCAGATTAATGTACCGTAACCGAATTAAAAAAATTAATTTCGGTCCAAAAATTAGGATCGCGCCGTCGGCCTAACCGTTTCGGAGTTTTCGTGGTTTCCTTCGAAACCTTGGATTTTCATGCGTAAACACGGGTTAGGTTCCCTAAGAAAGACCCCCACGGAGGGCACTCGCCCTTGGACCTATATCTCTCGTGTTAATAATCGGCCGTCAAAAATCAACCAACAAACCAACCAACCAACCAACCAAAAAATAGGTGTGATTTTAATAAAAACATTGAATGGTTATAAAACAATTTTAAAATAACCATTGTTTTCTTATTATTTTGACTTTTATGTTTATCCGTTTTGTATCTTAATCATTTTCTCTTTTTATTTTTCTTATCCAGCAATCCCTGGTAAGGAAATTATTGCGATGGGAAAAAAATACAATATGGACATTGTACTTTTCTTGATGTTTTGGTATCCCTGAACACAGAAAGAACAATTTTGATTAGTTCTCAGAAATACTTTTCCAGATATTTAATATTTTAAGGTATGAAGGAAGAAGGGGAAAATAAGGGAAGCTGGAGGAGATAAAGGGTAATACTGAATGTTTCATGCAATATTCAAAATATTATTCAACAACTATTAGTCAACATATTTATTTAACCCCTTAACGCTCGAATTAAATTACGGTTGAAAAATTTAAATTGCCTATTGGCACCACTTTTATGAAAAAGAAATATTCACCTTATTTAATGACAGGAAAAACGATACTAAAATATAGCCAATTTCACTATTTTATAAAACTGGTGGGAATCAAACAATTTGAGTAAAATACACAGCCCGTGAATATGACGGGAGCGAGAATTAAGGGGTTAAACAATTGTGAAGTTTTATATATATAACTGCTACCCGTGCGTCATTACGGATATGACTTTCTATTTCTCTGACATAAATTATATGTAAAAATACATTCTCTTCCCTGATTAATTCCTCAGACTAAATATTTAGAACCTCCCTGTAAACGACATTCTTGGTTTTTCTCTCTGGTTGGAGGATGACGAGATTGTCTGATGAACTGACTCTGGAACACGCCACGTACAGCTGACCATGAGAGAAAGAGTCACTTCTCAGATCCACACCAGCTACCTTAAAACTCTGTCCCTGTGCTTTATTGATTGTCATGGCGTAGCACAACTTAACAGGAAATTGGAGACGTTTGAATTCGAAATGGTAATCTGATGGGATGAGAGGAATTCTCGGAATAAATACGGTTTCCCTTGATTGACGCTTGTGAAAATCAAGGCTTCGATTACATGTTTGTGCAGACTCTTTACATGTAGCCTGGTGCCATTGCATAGTTTGGGAGGGTTTAGATTGCGCAAAAGCATGATAGGAGCGCCAACCTTGAGGCAGAGGACGTGAGGAGGTAATCCTGGCGGTTCAAGAGTATGCAAAAACTCAACAGGGTAATGAACAGCATCATCAGCTTCCAATACAGAGTCTAAAGATTCGTACTTCATCTGCTCCGTCGGCAGCTTATTAAGCAGAAAAGTATTGATGCGATTGACGGAGTCATTTGTAGAAGTGAGAATAGCTCTTTCCTTTAGCCACAAAGCACTGTCCACTGAAGCCTGATGAATGTTGGGGTATATTCTGTCAGTTAGGCTGATAAAATCTCTCACAACTTCACAAAGGTTGTTCGGAATTTTTATTCTTCCATTCTCTTCCAAAATTTTACCATCTCTAATATCGAGTAATAAATTTGAAAACTCTTCTGACCTCAAGTTTAGTTGAAGATGGATACGCATGTTAATTCTCAAGGACAGAAATTTGACATTACGCCATAAGATGGATGATTTGAAGCAAGACTTGATTTCATCTGCACGTGTCCGTCTTTGCACAACAGGTAAAGTCTGTCTAAAATCACCAGCCAAAAGTACTGTAATTCCAACCCATGAGTCGGTTGCAGCCCCTAATGTCTTGGAGAGTCCTATACATTTCTTATGAGCCATAGTGCACTCATCCCATACGATAAGTTTTGTTTCTCGAAGAACCTGAGCCACATCACTCTGCTTAGAGATGTTACAAAGTGCAGACTCATAATGATTAAGATTGAGAGGTACCTTGAAGGTTGAGTGTGCAGTCTTGCCTCCGTCGATCAAGGTAGCTGTAATAACCGAGGAAGCAACAGAGACGGCAATCTTCCTTCCACTCCTAATAATGGCCAGCAACAGGTTAATCAAGAACGTTTTCCCAGTGCCAGCAGGGGCATCAAGAAAGAACAACTGCCCAGATTCAGAAACAATACTGTGCATTATTTCATCGTAAGCTTTCCTCTGTTCTTGATTTAATTTTGGAACATTTACAGCAACTGCTTCGGCCAGCTTAACGGTATCGTAAGAGAGTTCTCTCAAGTATTGATGGTTGTCGACAATGCCTCCTTGCTTTCGTGAAGGTGATGGAAGTCCGAAATGTAGGAGTGGTTTATTAGACATAGATATCACAATATCCTCAAGAAGGATAAGGCATCTGTTGTAAACGATGTCGATGACTAATTGGACATGTCCGTACTCTCTGCATTTTCCATCTGATATCTTCTGCAAGACTGTCACGGTATTTCTCCCATAATTTTGGAGGGTCACCAAACTGGCAGAAAACCAACATGATAGCAAACAGCTCACGGATTTTCTTAAGAGAGTCAGAAACTGAGGCTTCTTCTAGAGTGCGTTCCCAGTGAGCATCGTCTTCTAGCAAGCCTAGTTTTCTGCATGCGGCCTGAAATGTTAGGTGGATTACCCCTCCCACAGTTTTTAGGGCAGTAAATGATATAGGCCCACGGATCTCGTGCAAGAGGAGGCGTAGATAGTAGCACTCAGCATTGACAGGGTGGACAGTGTACACTCTGCCCAAACCCTGATCTTTCTTTATCCCCGGATAACCTGGCACAGTTTTCTCCTGTAGAACTTCTTGCTTTTCCATACATAGTAATTTGGAACTTCGCAATATAATAGTGTCCTTGTAAAAGCATCGTTTTTGCAAAGCTCAAAATAGGCCATAAGGGTTATTGACGGAGGGTTATTGATCCTATCAACGACATTGGCCTCAGTAAAGTAAACTCTTTGGCCGTTTACAAGATGTACGGCAAGGTGCATAACAGAAGGAAACCTTTCGTGAATATTAAAACAAAAAATACACCAGGCTGCCTCAGAGCTGCTGATGTATCGTCCTGTCTCGTACCTCGTCACTTCGTCCAGATTTTGAACGGTGAACGCTGCCTGATCGGATTCCTTGTTAACATACTTGCAGATATATTTTATAGATTTTACTGAATTGCAATATTCCACATTTATATGCGCCGAGAAGGTGCGTGACAGGACGGGGTTGTATGGAACCACCCACCGATTATCAATATCTACTCCGCCGATATTGGCAGTGAACCCACCATCCACCGGAGACCGCCTGCGATATTGAAGCCATCTTCTCCGGTTTGAGTTTCTTTCAAAAAGGATCTGGGATATTTCTTTGTGCACACATCATCCACCATGCAGGGTGATTTCCTGTTTAGAGGTCCACAGGGACCATGAATCATTGTTGTCTTGATGATATCATGGAGGATTCGGTCTTGGTCGGGACCAGGCACCTCAGCACTTATGACTTTATCGATTGACTCTGATTTTATTTTATCTTCTAACCACAAGAGAATATGAACATGCGGAAGTCCTCGTTTCTGCCACTCGATGGAATACATGTGACACCTGGTTCGACCAAAAATGTTATCTTTAGTTAGAATTTTCATCATATGTTTCAATTTAAAATTGAAAATCCTCGCTACTATGTCATGTCTATCTTGAGATTTTTGACCTTGTTTCAAAAGCACTAAGACTTTTGGACATTTGGGATTACATGTAAATGTAATAAACAAATCTGGTCGGCCGAAATGGCGTACATACGTCGTTGCATATTGAGTTCGTTCATGCATATAGCGGGGTCCGCCAGTGAAAGAGGACGGCAAAACAACCATCTTTCCGAGGCCTGATAACATGGTGTCAGTTCTTGTCATGGCGTCCTTCAGGTGTTCATATTCCTCACATCTCAGCTTTTTCTGGTTATGACGAATATAATTGAGTCTCTCTGTTTCAATTTTCGCAAACGTATAAACCAGAAATTGATTTAGACGGTTGTGGAACATCAATAAATAGCATTCTTCACCATCACGCTCCATTATCCTGTAGATGTAAAAATCAGCAGCGGACACCATCTTATTAAGAGGAGTTTTAGTCTTCACGTCGCATTGTGGTATACTTATACCGTAGCCATCTTCTCCATGACAAAATATTAGACGATATTGGAGAGTGTCATAGGCACGGTGGGTTTCACTAATTCGTAACAATCTCTTGTCTCTACTCTTTAAAACAATATCTCTTTTCTCAAATTCCTGACCGCCGATGAGAACAGCTACTTCTCTAGTTGTCGGAGCGTTGAAACGACCTTGACGCTCTCCTGAAGGTTTCCGATTGGCGTTAATCATCACTTGGTAGTCCTGCTGTCCTTTAGGAACAGAATCAATAGCAGCTTTAAAATCTAGTATATATTTGTTGTGTTCATGCAGCAAGTGTTGCAGTTGTTTAACCAGTTCGGGTTCAATGCCAGGGTAGATTCCACATCGAATATCCCTCTCATTGTCATCGTCACCAACAAAGTATATCTGGAGAAATGAAGGCTTCTGCTGGGGCCCCGCAATGAGACTTCCTATCCTGTGGTAGACTTGCCCTTGCACTTTAAATGTAGGCATGAAATTGCCCTCCTTTACTTCTCTTGCTCCAAAAGACGTCATTTGGAAGCAACCGTTGTACTTTCGGATAGCAGAAAGAAAGTGTTCGGATTGTGGATGCTGATGGGTCAAGAGGCTATGTAAGGGTTCAGGGTAAGGGTCCAGAGCAAAGAGCTGGACTTTACCGCCACTGCAACATATCCCTGGAGTTTCATCTTGCCACTTCAAGGCACGGCACGAGGTACAGGGTAACCGAGGCCCAATATCAACAGCTTTATCCCTAGAATAATCAATCAAAGGATAATATTTAAAACCAGACAAATACTTAATGGCCCAAGACAATAATCTGACATGCGTTTTGTTTTCATATTTTTCTGTAGCTGCCTGACGAATGCGTAAATTAGAGGAACCCTTTTTTACTACTTTTCTATTGACTTCGGGATGACTGTTTCTATATTCTTTTTTAGTTAATTTCTTTAACTCATGGTTGTTTTTTGCATGTTTTAAAACAGCATCTCTTACTTGTTTTTTCCTGATTTTATCTGTAAATCTTTTTCTGCGTTTTATACTTCTTTTAAATTTAATTGGCATTGCAGTGGTAGGATAGGTTTTGTCCGAAATGCACAGGCCAGTGTGAGCAGCAAGTTGGGATTGTGACAATATGCAAGAGAAATTGTGGCCGCAAACCATTGGCTCACTGGTGGTCGGCGATTTTTGGATATTATCAAGTTTAGTTGATAGTTTAATATTATCAGTGCTTGTTGTTTCAACCAATGGAATAAAAACATCAAAGTGCCGTTCATTAAAATCCCCTGTGAATAGGATTATTTTGATTCCATGCGCTGCCTCTCCAAAGGTAGTAAGAAGGGTACCACCTTGAAATACCGGAAACTCATAAGGATACATCACCCCTGCAGCCTTGATTTCGCAAATAGTTCCGTATGTATAAGGTTTAGACATTTCGTTGAGGTATCCACGTTTAGTACTATAAGGAGCCCCAGAGCATTGTTGAGTGAACGGTTTGAATCTCCGCCAATTATTGGAAACGTGACGCACAATGTCTGCCCGAATTTTATTAGCCATTGAGACGTTACCGTGCACCAGATAAGACACGGAGGAGAACAGGCAATTTCCGTCACCAAGTATGTTTACAATCCGGCAAGGGATTCCATTAATTACAACAACTTCATTCATTATGATAGTTTCTTTCAAATCAATGGAATTAAATATTGCAAGAATAACATATTAGCACTTTTATATACACTTAAACAAAAGAAAAAAAAATGCAATTACTTATATAACGGGCGATACTTCAGAAACCGCTCATGTGATGTGCTAATTCTCCGTAGCAAAGAAACTGTACCATATTTAAACTATTACTATTACTATAATTTAAATAACATTTAGTAATTTAATATCACAAAACTTTCATTGATATTTTGCCAGCGAACACAAATAAAACTCTTTTTTACAACAACTTACCTGTTACCAGATGCATAATACTTTTTCTATAGCCGATAATATTTCGATTATTTATATTTAGAAAAAAGAGTAAATTACTCTGATTTTTATATTTCTTGAGGTATTGCACATTTTTAAATTAGATACCAGGATTTCTAAGATTACAATTGTTAATTTCTTAAAATATATACGTTGCTATAGCAACGGACAGTCCGTGCGGAAAAAAACTGTTTACGGGTGCACATTTCGTCACACTATATTATAACCATGAAAGAAAATCCTTATTATTTTATCGACATCATTAATTTCTTACGTTGCATGCCTAAATACACACATTTAAAATATGTTTTTAAATAATTTCATTTTAAATGGTGAAAAGAAAAAATAATAATAAGAAAAAACACATTAAACCAAAAAAAATTATTTCAACATCAAAGAGTGTTCTGTAATTTACACACGCGCAGCATAAAAACTGCTATTAGCTATAAAATGAAATAAAACATTTGAAAAAAAATGGACATAAAAATATGAGCATTTTAAAAATATAACTTTTGAAAATTAGACTTAACCCACCAGTTTTTTAAATCAATAAAAATAAGTACTTAAAATAACAGAACAAATTAATATTTTGCAAGTAATGAAATATAGTCAATTTAAACTGCAGTCTTGAAATTGTAAATGTCTTTTAGTACTTCTGCAGAATGGCGTACGTAATACCTATGTCTCACATTGGAGTAAATATTTCATTCTTTGAATGAAGACAATTATGGTTCTTTGAACAAAACATTTTTATAGGTATAATTCCTAACTTTTGAAATAATTTTATTGTAGCTTTCTCATCCTCAGATAACTGCCAAATGGTAAAATCTATGTCACTATCAGTTATAAATGTAAGTTATAATTAAGAAAAAATAACAAATTTAAAAGTTTTGCCAGATTGCGATGGAATAATTCTCATAAAAAAATATTCACGCTTAATAATTAGCAAAGGTTAATGCTTGGCATGGTTTGTAATAAAAATCGTTTGCACGATTAGGGTTGAAATAAATGGCGCGATATCATACATTTTCGCATGGTGTTGGTAGAAGCAAAAAGTACCACATATTTATTTATTTTTTAAATTTAGTTTTAGTTTTTGAGGCGTTTGTAATATTTTTCCTAACTGACATAGTTGTTTTAATTATTTAACCAGAAGAATTGATTAAACACTTATTCAATTTGAATTTCTTCCCTTGCTATAGTAACAGAATGAAGAGAATGGGTTTTTATAAATTATTACTTGAAAATTTGAGCTTTTGGCGCCAAAGATAGCGCCAAATTAGAAAAATATGAAATATCTCTCAAACTATTGGACTTAAAATAATTTAGTTAGTACCATTCGATTCAGCATACAAAAATACACCAAAATATGTTATCAGTTGAAAAATAACTATAAAATCAGATTTTTAAGGAATTTTTTTAAAGTTCGTTCTCTTTTTTACCCCCCTTAGGGGTGGAATTTTAGAAAATCCTTTCTTAGCGGCACTCAATACCATAAGAACTATTTTTACCCCAATTTTAAAAATTTTAGGTTTAGTAGTTTTGGCTGCGCGTTGATTAATACGAAATTCAGACTTTCTTTTATATATATAGATTCTAAGATCTTAGTTAATTTCATGCAGAAGTATGATATTAATGCACTTGGAAACTTTCAACCCATTATCTTTAATAGATTCTGAGAAATCATGCGCGCAGTGATGCATTGTAATTACGAAACAAAAAAAAGTATGTTATTTAATTGAGCTTTCCTAATTAATTTAAATATTTTCTGTTTTGTTTATTGTGACAAATAATGCTATACTTGACAATTAAAAAAATTGTTATTGAATTTGCTTTATTAATTAGTTTGTGAAAAGGTATTGAAATTGAATCAGTTTCTAGCACTTTTGGCTGATTTGGTTACTTTAATGAACCATTTGCTTAATTACGTAAGAAAGAGAAGAATTTCTACTGAAAACATATGTATCACACAGCACTAAATCTAAAATAAATAATATTCTCTGATTTACAAGCTAGGAAAATTATTCGGATGCATATGAAAAATTATATGTCTATATTAGAGGATATTATAGAAATCATGTGAAAATTATTGTGATACGATATTCTTTTATTCATTGAAAAATATATAGTATGTACTACGAATTCTACTATAGTGCACCCGTCGACCATTTTTTTTAAACTTTTACAATATCGAATATTTTACGTATAGAACTTTCTTTGCTATGAGTGGAATGGAATAATGCTATGAGAAATATCAAAAGTGGCGATTATCATCGTCCGAACAAAGTGTGTTCCATATTTCGCAATATTGTTGACAATGTAGAGTAAGCTTCTAACAAATATTGTATCGTATAAGTATCGTCAGTATTGTAGAACTTCTTAAAAAAAGAACGACTTTGAATGCGATACCTTGTATTTTAAAATGAAAAAATTGCTTGAAATTCTGGATTATTGCATAAAAATTATTTACTGCAGTAAGCTCTAACACACTTTATTTTGCTCAAGAAATGCGAATAACCTAGTATACCAATTTCGGTTTTTCAGGGTAATCGAATGTTAATACACATCGATTTTATTTTATTAAGACTTTCCAACAAAGTTGAAAAGTGTTTATGACTTCGGTTTGCCTGACCGTCTGTCCACGCTCTAACTCTCGTAAATATATTCGGATCGTTCTGAAATTTTTGGATGTTACGGACCTCTACCATAGCACGTTCCATATTTTAAATAAAGTTTGTAGCATGTTTAGTTCATTTACAGGGATAGTCAAAAGGTTTTCGTTACATTACGGCCAATGGCAAAAAATCGTTTTAAATGATTTTTAATGGTGTTACACGATTTCAAACATAGTAAAATTGATATTAATTTATGAAGTCTACTAAAATATGCATTCTGTTGAATATGCGGTGCAAAGAATAGTTATTGTTTATTTACAGGGCAACACAAAAGAATTCCGTTAATAATGGTATAGGGGGAATTGTTTGCGCTGTATTTGAAAAGATTTCAGATACTATATTGTATCCGAATTACTGTATATTAGTACTGATTGCTCGAAATGCATTTTAATTATAGTATGCTCATTTTTCACTGTATTTATGAATACTATAAAGTGCGTAAAAATGCCGTATTTCATATGCACGACTACAGAAATGAATTCTTAAAGGTTACTGAGTATGAGCATAAATTGCCTAAGGTGGGTTTTAAAAGAGTTATGCATTTTTACGCTGAACTGAATTTAGTTTACTAAGAAATATTTTTAGAATATAGGTAAAATGATATACAGGGCCGCCCAAAGGGTTGGATACATGCCCGTCTATGGGTGAAAATTTCTGGAAATGTAATTTCAGTAGTTTTAAGAGTGTTTTAGTTTGAATTAAATTTTAGCTACATAGTGGCATGTAATAAAAGTACTAGGTAAACTACAGGGCTGTACAAAAGTATTCAAGTATGTTTCCATCTATTATTATAAATTGCTGAAAGATGAATTTCAAACTGTTATGCATTTTCTCGCTAAACTAAATATTCCCATTATATAGTATATATATCAATCAACAGATCAAATACAGGGCTGTTCAAAAGAATTAGAATACATATTTGGCTATGGACGGTAACTACTGAAATCAGTTTTTCAAATGTTTTATGTGCCGTATAAAAAGTTTATTTAGTTACCTTATTTACCGTATTTCCATAAATAACGAAGTTTTGTTAAAGCATTCATGAAGTGTTGGAAAGTGTTTCATAATCTATGCTTAACACATGATTTTTCATTCTTGTTTCTATTTATATGAAGATTTAACGATATTAAAGAATGTTTATTATTTCTTTACATAAATATTGAGGCAATAATATAATGCAATTTATTTTCTTTTATTTTTATTTTGTCCAAAAGCAAATGTTCTAGATTCTTTCACAAAGATGGTTTTAATGGATGCGTAATATTACATCAGTTAAATTAGTTTAAATTTCACCATTATATAAGATAAATTGCATGAGAAAACATAAGGTGTCTATAACGGAATCCTGACTCAAGTGAAATATATAGTGAAACCTCCCTGTGTGAACACCTCCATTAAGCGACCACCACTCTGAACGACCATTATTTCATGGAACGTATTTTATTACCATAGGTTCAATACTAATTTTACCTTCATTCAGAGACCATCCAAGATGAACTTCCTCCATGAGCGAGCAACGTCTTTGAAGAAAATTCCGATTTTTCCTAATTGCTTGAAGTAGGTTTTATTAGGAAAATAATTCCGGAGAGCGCATTATTCATCAAAATTCAAAACTAAGTTTAGATTTTTTTATCCAGGTAAATTTTAAGTGTTTAAACCCCTTTGTGGCTTTTTAGGCAATGAATTTAACTCTGATGACAAATTAAGAATGTCGGTCAATAAACTCTCCTGCCCTATTATGTCGGGAAACTCTCAAAGAAATAGATAAATTAATGTAATCGTCATTATTTTTTCCAGTCCAAAAAATTGCATTTATTTACTGAACTTCAAAAGGTCTGGGAAATAAAAGTTTTAAATGATAAAACAGTAAAATTAAAGCAAACGTCAATGTTTTCATTTTTTAAACTCTGCAGTAATTAACTTAATTAACTTTTGTTATGATACGTAAATTTTAATATTTTTTCCTAATTTGAAAAATAAGTTTTAATATCATTAATTGTTACCTTTTTCAACAATTAAAATCTGGATTTAAACACGGCCTCCATTTAGAGACCACTCTCAGAGCAACCAATTTTTATTGGAACGAATCGTGATCGCTTAAGGGAGGTTTTACTGCATTTCACATGTCAAGCAATTTCGTTTTCTCAAGTTATAATGCATAAAGTAACGTACCAATATAGTTTTAGGTTATTGCTTATTGCAGAGCTGCCCAGCGTTCCGTTTGATTTTCTTGACGCATTTTTTAATGATTCATGTTATTAGATTTCCTTAAAAATTTAAATGTTTTTATAGGTTGTTTTCTTTACAATCAATCATATTTGCGTGTCTTTTTATAGGTGTGTTTAGTTTTTATTTCCTACAAAATATGTTGAGATAGATCCCATAAATATGTTATTCTAAATTTATTAGGATTTATGTTTTTTTCCCTACAAACTATTTTCACGTGGATTTCTTGAATTGTATGATCCTCGTACGTTTTTTTTTTATTTATCACATGAAAATATCCAAATGTCATGTAATTTTTAGATTTATTTCAAACACGTTTGTTAAACCTCTAATAAATATTTGTCTTCGTACATGTTATTAAATGAATATTTTCGTAAAAATAAGTTCATAACCTTGTATAAAGAAATTTACAGAATTGACTCACATTTCGAAAAGTAAATAACAATTCCAATTATACAAAAATAAAATAAGTTTTATATTTTTAAGAACAGATATAGAGTCGTAAAAAAAGCATTTAAAATTAATTTATCTAAATCTTCAAATTACTAGAAAATTATTTTAAATACTTTTTTGGATTTCTTATTTTTTATATTAGCATCATTTTTATGTAAAGTAAATCAAACAGATTTTCTTATTGCAGCCTTTGTACTTATTACAAGTTCGGTGTGCAAGGCTAAATAATAATGATACTTTGAATTAAATCAATGAAGCACAGTAATAAGATTCTTGATTGGATGCATTACTCTCTTGCAAAAGACTAGTTTTTGCCATTTATAAATTTCTTCAATTAAAAAAAAAACACTTGCATGACATACTATATGTTATGCATTATTTATACATAAATTAAAACTTTTCTGACATAAAACAGATAGAGGGATTTAAATACTTTTTTGGATTTCTTTTTTTGTACATTAACATTCATTTTTATTTAAAGTAAATAAAACAGATAAAAGTTTTATACCATTGAGTATATAATTGTTATACTCATTTACTCAGTTTTACTCAGTTTTGTTTTTATACTTTTTATACTTATAGTTTTTATAGTTTTTATACGATTTCGGTGTGCAAAGCTAAATAATTGTGATACTTTGAAGTAAATCAGTGAAGCACAGTCATAAGATTCTTGATTGTATGCATTACACTTGCAATAAACTAGCTTTCACCGTTTATAAATTTTTCCATTTTAAAAACCACCTGCAGGACGTTAATGTAATAAATATAAATAATACGTTATGTATTATTTAGACATAAATTAAACCTTTTCTGACATAAAATAGATAGAGGGAGCAATAGGTAACCATTTATTTCATTATAACTATGCCAAAAATTGCAAACAAAACAATAAAAAATAAAATACAAACTATCTTGTTGAATCACCGCAAGACCCAAGGGTGAAAAAAATACAGTCAGATAAACTTTTATTCAGAATAGTGTTGTGAGTTTTCTCTTACAATTGGATATATTTACAGGGATAAAGAAATATTATTAGAAATTTTATGTTTACTTTTATGTATTTTTCTACATTCTTCCTTGATTATACGAATGTCCCCAGTATAACTGTCGATTAAAAAGTCACTGTTGGTATTACAACTACTATTCTTACAAACTAAAATTATGAAGGCTTTGGTAAATACATAAGTAAGTTCAGAAATTAAACAAAACAGAAAAAATCATGCGTCATCGATTATGAAACACTTTTCAGCACATTCAGAATAATGTAACTAAACTTCACAGTTTAAAAAGTTGAAAAAGGATGTCTAATTGAACCATTTGCGAGCGCATTAACATATTTGAAAACCGAATTTCTGCAGTTCCCTTCTACAGTTGGAAAATTATTTGAGCTTTAATTCTTTGTGCAGCCCTGTGTATGATATATAAGTTTCTATCTATAAACTACATGCATGCAAAAATTTTGTTATAATTAGCATGCAGTTAAAAATTCCGCTTCAGAAGTTTCCGCAAATAAGGATAATGGTACGTGAATTCTTTTGTGCATTTATTTTTACGTTGTGTACAATTTATAAACAACAAGTAACATGCAAAATGTTAGTTAAATGTAAAAACGCATACCGAATTTAAAACCCCACTTTCATCAGTTATTGCTTAAAGACAGCACTGTAATTGATTTCCTTTGTTTGTTCCTTTAAATGAACGCTAAATGATATGAATGCCCTATTCTATAGTAATAATCTTTTATGAAATTCAGTGATTTATATCATTTTCAATACATTTGAAATAGCGTAATGTCATTAAAATATACTGCAAACGATTTTTTTTCAGGAACCATGATGAAAAGGAATTATTTTAAGTGGCCCTGTGAATGAATTATTAATGCTATAAACTTCATAATAAATACTGAATACACCATGGTAAACACAATTAACATATATTTATTGCATGGAAATCTGAGTATATTTAGGGAGTTAGATGTTGCACAGACGGAAATACGAAGAGACAAACCGAATTCATAAACATATTCAACTACTTTGGAAAATGTTAAAAACGTGGCGTTATCAAAAGCATATTTGGTTTTAAGTGTAGAAAACATTATACTTTTGATTAAAAACTTTTAAGTGATTTTGCCACTGAAGTTCATTTGATCAATTTACTATTTTCTCAATAAATCCATTTCTGCTAAATTTGATCTCATTTAAGGTATAGCTCTACTTCCATTACATAAAATTCACATGATTTTTACGATTTTGTTTGTACTTGTTACAGAGAAATTAGATATTGATTTCGGATTTTATTACATTATAGTTATTAGCATTTCACTTGAATATTTAACTATTTACATGTGTAAAAATAGTAATAATAATAATAATACGCTTTGCACCTGTAGTGACGAGAAGTGAAATTGCAATCGGGAAAATGTTTTTTTTTTCGGTCACAAGCATCTGAAAGAACTTGTGTCGCATAATTGTCATACAATTCTATGTAGTTTATAACAACATGTTTTAAAAGTGTCTTGCCATTTTGAAAAACATGCTTTCAAGAAAAACAAGTATAAAACTTTACAATAATATTATTTTCAAGGAGCAAAAAAGATTGTGAGTAATTGTAATATCACGAAACAGCTTTAAGGTGATATTTTACACTTCTAGAGGAGGCTTAAAATGTAAAAAAAAAATGGAAATTTTAAACCCAGGGAAATTACCCCCCTCCCAAACTGTTCACAAAAAGTCAAACGATTGAATGCGTTTGATACCATCACGTGAATTCTAAATAAAACTTAAATAAAAGTTCCTTGTCTTTTCAATATTTACAATCTCAGCATTTAGAAAATATTTTTCGTGTTTCGTTACTACTGTTCATTTTTCTAAAGTTATTCACGAATGAACCACAACAAATTTGAAAATAGTTGTTCAATTAACAACGACAGCTTTGAAAACCAAGAAAATACTGTTAACCCGTTTCACAGGGAGCTTTATTCAGACATGGCCTGAATAGAGCTTACTATAAACTCATTTCAGCGCGGGGTTATTTGTTGGTAAACGTTAAAAGTTGTTCCGTAACTAAAAAAATTGTCCGTATCATACGAGCGGGCGATATAACTCTGATTTGTCGTGTTATTTTTCGTTATGCAACTCTCTCAAATGATTTCGGAGTTATTTCAAATAAAATATGCAAGGATTCATGTTGTTGCTATTACATTTTAGAAAGCTCTTTGCATGAAATAGCCGCTGGAAAAGATTACCTTTCAGCGCTGAATTGGTTCTGTGACATCTATGAAGATATGACCTTCAAAAATGTTTTCAATAAGTCTTTGTAAAATTTTAAAACTTCAAAATAAATTATGTAAATTTCATTCAACATTTCAAAGCATCAAAATACTTTATTGAATAGTCGAGGGTGGTTCCATAATTATTGTTCCGATTGTGTAAAAAATATTTGTACTGCGATGGGTTGATGTGGAATATTGAAGCCTAATGTCTTAGATGCCCATATGCTTTATTTTCGAGCCGTAGCAGCTATATCAACATATTATTCCATTTTATGTGTGATAGGTGACACCTAGCTTGCAAGGTGGGGGGATGGGGGAAAGGCTGGTTTGGAGCTTATGGGGCCAGACCTGAGGCAGTTCTAGATATATTTGTAACAATGGATGAGACGTGGCTTCATCACAATGATCCCGAATCCAAACGACACTAGCTATGTCTGAATCACTGTCACCACCCTACTCCTCCTTTCAAGCTAGGTGCGTCCTCTTACACCAAAAATGAAAACAAATATGTTAATAAAGCAGCTATAGTTCTGAAATTGCGCATATAGGCATCTGATACAATAGGCTTCAATATTCCACATCAACCATCGCAGTACAAATATTTTTACACACTCGGGACAATAATTATTGAACCACCCTCGTATCTGATAATAAAAAATCTATGTAAAAATATATAACTTTTGATCGCATAACTAAAATAATATCTAACAATTTTAATGAACTAACTTTATACGGCATTACGTAAAATTCCTTGTTTGAGCGTAATATAAAATCAAGATTTTCATACATATTTTTTAATTTTTGCTACATGTTATTGCATTGAAAAATTGACCTCATGTAGATTATTCCATTAAAAAAGGATTAATGCAAAAAATTCTTTAATTGAAAGTTATACATTTTTTAATTCTCACGAATTGTAATATTATTCATGTTCTTCAAAAATATTCAAATTTCGCTAGCTTTAAGAGCGGAATATTAAATAAGGAATACTTGAGAAAAGTTACTCTTTTTTTTCCAGTATAAAGTTAGCGGAGGTTGGTAGTTAAATAAAGCGTTTTATGCTGCATCTTTAAACACATGCTTCTCATTAACTGCAGTTATGGAAAAAAATTAATGCATACGTGATAAATGCGGTAAACTTTAAACAGCCGAGATTATCATTAGGAAAAGTTAATGACGCTCTGAAAAGGAGTCATTAGAGAACTACAAAATTCTTTTTAAGGTTATTATTATAGAAAAAGAGAATTTTGTATTTTTCCCCGTGATGTGTGATAACAGAATATATCATAACAACTGCTACATGAAAAATAGTTAACTTCACATATCTTGTTTAAGGGGTCTTGTACCTTTTAAACGCGACGAAATTTAACGAAAAAATTCAAAGTTTGAATTAATCTTCAAAACCTTTTTATGTATAAATATGAAATTTTAGATATTGATTAAATAGATTATGCTTTGTAATATGCTGTCATTAGAAATTTATTAGCCTTTTACAGAATTTGTGTATTGTTGAAATCAAAATAGCTCTTTTTTTACTCCATAAGTCATTGCGCACGTGATTTCTAAAGAAAGTATCTATGAATTGTTATGAAATTTGGTAAAGATACTAAACATATATGTGTGTTTAAAATGAACCACGCTTAACTACATAAAAAAATATTTTTGTAAAAAATAAATAAAAATTTTGTATTTTTAAAGAATAAAAATAATCATAACTAAAAATATTAACATTGTAAATACTTAAAAGTAGTTAATTTCAAACGTACATATTTGTTTAGTATCTTTACCAAATTTCATGACAATCCATACATACTTTCTCAAGATATCATGCGCGCAATGACTTATGGAGTAAAAAAAAGAGCTATTTTGATTTCAATAATACACAAATTCTGTAATAAATTTCTAATAAATTTCTAATGGTAGCATATTACAAAGCACGAACTGTTTAATCAACATCCAATTTAGAAAATTTAGACTTAATTTAATGAGAAGAACTAAAACTCACTCTTATTAAATGATAATTTAGGAAGTCTTTTGAAGCTTTTATGTTCATTTCATACGCTCATTTCAGTATTCATATAAAGTTTTGAATTTTTTAGAAATCATCTTCTTAGTACGCATTTATATCTTAAAATTTTCATGTCAGTCATGACAGAGATACTTTCAAGATCACAAAATATGTTAAAAGATGATTAAAAGATATGAGAAATATAATCAAATGCTATGCAATAACAGAGTTTTTAAATAATAAGCTGGGCAATTACACCATGAAAAAGTTGCTGTAAAGTTTTACTCTGAAAGCAAAACACATCAATATGTTACTAAATGGTGTGTACAAAATATCGAATAGTTAATAACTATACAAATATTAAAATTAAATTAAAATACTTAGAATCAACGTTTCCGTCCACTTCTATGAGCAATTTGAAAAGGAACGTTAAAATTCAATAGAGTTAGACACTGTTTATTTAATCTTTAAAAGCAATGTAATCCATTTTCCAATATTATGGTCAGAGAATATGACCGAGACGTCGCTTTTAAGTATGTTAATTTAATTGCAATGCTTGTTTAATTTTTAAATATTCAATATTGTTTATACACCATTTAGTAACGTTTTGATTTGTTTTGTTTTCACGATAACATTTTACAACAAAACCTATTTTTTAATTCGAACTGGTCACCCTTTTACGATTATATGTCCACAAATTGCTTGTTTCAGCCGGTGAAATAACGTATATCGTCAATTTGTAATATTCCCACACTCGCTATTATTTAGACTGCTCATGCATTGTATATATGAGTTCAACTTTTCATCCTAGACCTAGAGGAGGAAAAGAGTTGAATGCCGTAGTTGTACTTCGCTCTTAGAGAAAGGAGCAAGGGTGCAAGAAAGAGTGGTATTTCTGGAGGTCTTTTCCATCAGAATTAATATTATACTTGTATTAAATTACAAGGGCAGTTCTAAGTATGATTATTTTGCACACTTTACAAAATAATTGAAAACTGTTTATGAGTTCGTTTTATGTGTTTGACCGTGTGTCTGTCTATCTGTGCTCTTGTCTGTCTGTTCGTCTGTCTGTCTGTCCATCTGTCTGTCTATCTCCCCATACTATACTTGTGTAAATATAATCATACTGCCACAAAATAAATGGATTTTATGTCGGTTTACTATGGTATGTTCACTATTGAAAATGAAGTATGTATCATTTACGATTCGTTCACAGGGGCACTAAAAAAAATTACGAACCTATGCAAAAAAAAAGTATGAGCTGTATTTTAATGGTATTACACTATTGAAATATATTGAAATTTATATATATCACTGAGATGTACTACAAAACACTTAATGTAGAATCTGGTGTGCGTATAATTTATCATTCTATTACAGGGACACACAAAAGTATTTAGCTAGGTACTGCCTATGAAGAATAATTGCTGGACTTGCGTTTACAGTTGCAGTACGCGTTTTAAAATCTAACTAAATTATTATATTAAGTGTTCTGTATAATTTATATAGATCGTATACAGGGCTACACAAAACATCACAAGTTCATTTCCGTTTATTGACAAAATTGCTGAATGGTAATTTTCATGTATGCTATGCGCTTAATTGAACTTATCCATTATTGAATTAATCCATAGATCATACACAGGGGTGAAGAAAAGAAATTGATGTTTTTCCGACTATTTACAGTAATTGCAGAAATTGGGTGTTTTCAAACACGTTATGATTTATTAAAATTATTTATAAACACATGTATAATAATCACTTATAAACAGATAAAATTTAAAAAATGCTATAAAAAGTGATAGAACCGCCGAGGCGAGCGGCCCATTTTCGTCCGCAGCCCTTTATTCTTCCACTTATTCCGACTCTTTTGCAGAAGCAAGTTTCATAGATCCCCAGCCACGTCCCGAGTAAGAGACTCTCTAGCAAAAGCGAGATTGAAAAAAAAAATCAAAAATTGAAACCGGGCAAATTTAAAAGGGAAATTACACAAATTCAATACACCGAAACGCGGGAAAGGTTAGGCTCTGAGCGATGAAGCTACCGAACGACTCCTAGCTACTTCGAGCTCATTATTAGTCTAATAATGTATAATGAATAATGAATCTAATAAATTTCAATCCACAAAATTCCATGATATCCACTTTACAATATTTTCCTGGTTTCTTCGAACGTCTGAAATATAAACTCAAAAACTACAATATCTCCCTAGTCGCAAAACCTTCTATGAAATTAAGAAATATAGTATGCAAGAAAATAGATCCAATTGAGTCAAACCAGTTATCGGGAGTATACGAAATACCTTTCACCAAAGAAGATGGAAACAAGCAGTTTTATATAGGTATGACAACTAGAAAACTTAAAACTAGAATCAAAGAACATATAGCAGACATTAAATACAACAGAAGAACCACAGCTTTGGCCAGATTATACAGCGAAGAACCTTTACAGATCGATTTTAAAAATAGCAAGTTAATTTATACATCAAGATTTTATTTACCATCCATAATCCGAGAATCAATAGAGATATTTTTACGCAACAAGAATATTTGCAATGATTCAGTGTCCATAGAATTACCTAAAATTTGGAAAGAGATACTATGTAATTTTAGTAACAATAGTAGAAATTAATCCACGCTCGCAAATAGCCAAGATAATTTCATTTTTATTTTATATTTTGCAATGCTTTTCATTATGCATGTTGTCTGGTGACATTGATTACCATGTTATTGTTTTTAAAATTAATCCACGCTCACCAATAGCTAATCTAATCTTTTAAATTAATTCTATGCTTACAATGTTTTTCATTATGCATCATGTCGCGTGGCATTGTTTTACTATCTTTATTGTTTTTAAATTATGTGAAAATATTTTCTATCGTTGAATGATTTTGAAAATGTTGCCGTTTGTGCAACGAAACGATCGTCAATCTTAAGAAAGATTTTCTATCACTTTTTATAGCATTTTTTAACTTTATCTAAAATTATTTATTTAGACATTTTCATCTTAGTAAACTGTAAAGTTTCGTTACAGTATTCCGATTGTGTTGGAAATAAAATGAATGATAATAAAAAGCTGTATTTAAAGAAGATCTATAATTATTATGTTATTTCTAACGTGTAAACTTGTAGAACGAGAACCTTAACGTGTACACCCGAAGTCAATTTTTTAAATGTTTGAAATTTACTTATGTTATATTTAAAATTAACATCCTGCAGTTTCATTTCGTTTGCATTAATATTACTAAGTAGTTTAGTGGAATTTACTATCCCAAATTGTAACGAGAAGTACGATTATATGCCATAGTGGTTTAGGAATTTTTATACACTGTGACAATATGTATTATACATGGTGTTTCAGAACAGCGGTTACAAAGATTTAGGACAGACAGAGTATACCTTGACGTGTCAGTTTTGAAATCACATGATCATAACTTTCCTTTTTAAGGCAAACTGTGTTCTGCAAAAATTTTCGAATATCAGCGACACATAAATAAAATGTATGCAATGTATGATTGATTATGCATAAATATGTTAGGTGCAATAGTTGTCTCATTAACACTAGAATGACGGAAGGAGCCAATCTGGCCCCTATCGCTCTTTGCGACTTTGTATTTTCTATATTAATGAACTATATATTTCGATATTTCATGACTTTTATTTATTTGGCTTACTGTCACTATATTTGAAATAAATACTTTCCAACTTCAATAGAATCACCGATTACAAACAATATACCTAGAATGACGGGAAGGGCCAAATTGGCCCCCCTCTTCTCGCATTCACTGTTATCTGCCTCTCACTGCTTCATTCTCGAAATGACCTTGTAAATAGCATCCCAGTGATTCTATTTCATATTCCCCCTTTACATTCTGTTTTCGTTCCCCCTCACTTCGTAAAATGGGTTCCGGCAGTTGGACTCGACTGGGTGGTGCGCCTGAAGATCTACCCGCGTGACCAATAGAATGAAAACATATTGTCAGTTACAGAAGTGACTAAGAATAGAAAAGATGTTTCGTAAACATGGCCTCACTCACGAAGAGATTTTGAAGGAATTGAGAAGATTAGATGAAATGGAGTCAGGTGATAGTGATGGCAGCAGTTTAGATGGAATTAAAGAATATATTCCCCCGAAAGAAGACACGGTAAGCAGCAGTTCCACTGAAAATGAAATTGAAACAATTTCTCGAAATAGTTTTTCAGTGAAAAGTTCTCAAGAATGCAGAAATAAGACTACCATAGAAGAATCTAATAAAAAATCCAGAAAAAAAATACGCATGTCTGATAATTGTTTATCATCAAAATTACAGTCAGTAGAAAGCAAAGTTATCTTTGAAAGTGATTCCGATGGTGTTTTTTCCAAAAATACTTCCCAGCCTTCTACATCTACGGCACGAGGGCGAGCCCATTCTAAAAGGCGTGGTCAAAAACTTCCTCGGAAAACATCTAGTGGTCTTCCTGGCCCACCGTTAATTGGACACGAAGACACTGCTGTCGACGGGACAATTTGGAAAGTGATTGCACCTTCTGCTACAAATGGACCTCGTGCAACGCATAACGTATTGTGGGGATTGCAAGGGCCGACCTCATATGCGAAAAGTTGTATAAATGCAGATAATGTAATTAGTGCGTGGCGTCTGATATTCAGTGATAAAATGGTGCGCCACATAAAAGAATGTACCGAAGCAGAAGCTCGCCGTCAACTTGTAAATGACGCATGGACACTAACATTAGATGAATTGGACGCTGTTTTTTCCATTATGCATGCATGAAGAGTATACGAAGCAAATAATTTTCCAGTAAATACGTTATGGTCATCAGTTTGGGGACCAACATTTTTTTCAAAAAGTATGCCAAAAGATCGCTTCAAAGATATAATTCGATTCTTTCGTTTCGATTTGAAAACAGAAAGATCAGAGAGATTAAAAACAGATAAGTTCACTTTGGCATCTGAACTATGGTATTTGTTCATTGAAAATAGTGCAGCATGCTACAACCCAGGAGAAAATCTCACGGTCGATGAACAATTGTTGCCATCAAAACCAGGTGTCCTTTTACACAGCCCATTCCAAATAAACCGGACAAGTTTGGGATAAAATTTTGGCTACTTGTCTGTGTAGATTCGAAATATATCCTCAACGGATTCCCGTATACTGGCCAGTATATCAAAAGACCTGCAGATCAAGCTGTTCTTGAACATGTAGTGATGAGGCTCACTCAAGGATACATAGGGAAAGGTAGAACTGTAACTACTGACAACTATTTTACATCTGTAAAACTGTGTGAAAAATTGAGAGCCAACTAAACAAGCTTAGTTGGAAAACTTAGAAAAGATCGCAAAGAAGTGCCACCAACAACCAAGTTAGGGAAACATGAATTGTACTCTACAACGGTATTCCAAAAGAAACATGATATAACTATCACGCCGTATCAGGGAAAGAAGAAGAAACATGTTTTGTTACTAAGTTCCCTCCATCCTAATGTTACCATTGACAATAATCTCTCTATTCTAAAAAAAAGTAACTACCGCTGTCACCGCCGCCGCCGCCGCCGGTTTTGAATTTTTTGTGACCGGAGGTCTTTCTTCGTTAATATTAAGAAAAATAATGCATACAAAAATATGAAAATCGGTAGTATTATACAGAAATGTTTGATAAACGCGCTGATGCAGACAGTTTTCAGATCGAAGAATTATTTTAAGAGATATTTAGTGCTAAAGTTGGACAAAATCGTTCCACTAAAAAAGTTTTATAGGAGCAAAAACTGTTCATAGGAATTTAATCATTTTTAGATCATTTTATGCGTTAGAATTTGCCGGAGTGCAGATTGCATTAATTTTTTTATTTTGACTAATTTTTTGAGGTTTTATTTCTATTTTAAATTCAGATTTTCAGCATTTCTAGAGATATTTTTAACAGGTTTTAGAAAGTGATATTAATTTATTAATTTAAACGGTTGCCAACTATATAAACAGCGGAAACAATAATGTTTGCTTCAAAAAAAAAAAAATATTTATACGTGTAAATAAATTAAAAATTTATTTACACGTGACTATTATAAACAGAAAAAAACATTTGAAATTAGAATTAAATAATTATGTACAAAAAGCAGGAACTTATTAAAACTTACGTCATAAAAACTATAATTACACGTGAATTTTAAGAGAGAAAGGAATTTGTAAAACAATAAATTTATTAACATGCGTTAGAAGTCTTAAATAGGAGAAATTACGTCATATTTACGTCACATTACAGTTATTAAATAAAATGAACACAAAATAATATTGCAAAACGGTTTAAATTTAGAAATTGCGCTAGACATTTATTTGATATTTTAAGAGTATACTTTTCAACTATTTTTGTTAGGAAAGCGCGAATAATATTTCATTTCTAACACAAGTACATTCACGTGAATATTAAAAAGAGAAAGAATAGTCTGGTCAAAATTACGTCAGATTAAAAAAGATTAATTTAAAATGTCTCATTTAAAAGAACTTTCTTTTCACTTTGTTAAAAAATACCAGGAGATAAAGACTCTGTTTACTTAATTCCTTTTATATTAGCTTATTTTGAAATGTTGTTACACGTGCTACGTCATCAAGTTATTTTTATTTCGACGCTTTATTTGTATTTTTATTAATGTTGTACTAATTTATTTGTTTTTTCGTTATTTAAAATAAAAATTATGTCAATTTGTATAATTTGGCAAGTGGTTTGGCGATTTATATAATTTGGCGAAATTGGTCGACGGGATAATCAATTAGTACCGCAACGGATTTGGCGTTAAAATTCCCCAATCAAAGAGAAATGAATAGAAATCCGTTTATAGAGAGATCGCCACTGTTTTTTAAATTATAATTCAATCTTTCGAAATCTTTTTAAAGCCGATCAAATTAGCGTGCATTTAGAGTCTACGGTGTCTGGACGGGGGTTGGCGAGCGTAGCTCGTAGGGGGGCGAGCCCCCTAGTGAAATAAAAAAACAACCGAGACAGTCCAGTTTTATAACCAAACAAAGTACGGGGTGGACATTGTAGACCAAATGTTTCGCCTATATACCACTAAATCTGGAACACGCCGTTGGCCTATGTACGTCTTTTATAATGTTTAAGATATGCTCGCCCTAAATGCTTGGATTTTATATAAAGTAGTGACAGAAAAGGAGAAAATCAGTCGGAGAAATTTTATTCTGCAATTGTGTGAAGAACTGCCGGCTCCGTATACAGCATCCCAATGTGGTACAGAATCTAACGCGACTCCAGCAAATGACATAAAAGCAGTGGACCGAAAAGATCAAAATGCAAAGTGAAAACAAGCTGCAAAGGAAATCATACCAGTTAACACTTGCCTCGAATGTAAAATACCAGTTTGCGGCAAATGCGCATCTACAGAATTTCGATGTACTGATTGCTTTAAGAAAGCATAAAGTGTAAAATGTACAGAAATAAAAATCAGTATAAAGTTTATTTGCCTTTTCTTTAATTTTCCTCATTTTTTTCTCTTTTTACTTAGCATTTACGCTACTCAAGACATCAAGAAATATCGAGGGGCCAAATTGGCCCGTTCCGTCTTTCTAGGTATAAGGCAAGTTGCCGTCTTTCTAGTGTTAAATCTCTTGTTCAGATATATGTCCTTGTTTTCGGGTGTCTTAAAAAATAAATAAACTGTGGTTTAACTACCTTTTTATGTTACTATGTATAAATGCTTACACTGTAAAAAAATCCGAGGAGTTTTCCTGTAGGAATCGGAAAAATAGTTGCCCTTATCGTACCGGAAAGTTTTCCGACCCAGCTCGCAATAAAATCCGTAAAAGAAGGGAAACATTCATTAAAACGGTAATTTTTGGATTCTATTCCGATTTTACGGATTTTATTCCGAGCTGGGTAGGAAAATTTTCCTGTACGATAAGGGCAACTAATTTTCGGATTCCTACAGGAAAGCTAGTCAGATTTTTTTTTTTTTTTTACAGTGTATTGTATTACGTTTTTCTCTGAATTTTGCTAAGAAAATTGTAATATTTGTGCAAATTGACATTTTGGAGAGTAATACAAAACATTTTCTTTTATGTTACACTTTTCTTAATGTTCTAAAGTCCTGCGTGTTGGGTGCATATCGGCAGAAGCGATACAACGAGGGGCCACATTATTAATTAACCTGCGTCTTTTAATTTCGAGTACAGATTGAATCGTTTAATAAAATCCGAGTATAGCAAAATGTGGATTACTTTTAAAAATAGTTCATAGTCGCAAGTTTTTAAAACAAGTAATTATAGTTCGCTACAAAATAACAGGCGTTTTTCCGACCACTGTGTTGCACCGGTTGAAAATCACTGGTCTAATATAATACACGAATTACATAAGAAATCTCGTAAGGCAAGAAAAAAAGAATAGAAAGAGAAATTTCAATCCCTCTGAAAAGAAAACAAAATTGCAGTCAGCTCATAAATCACATAGCAATGCATGTTTGGAAACGTTTCCCTAGTACTGTAATGAAGACACAAAACACAAGAAAGGCAAAACAGAAACAGGGTGAGAAAACCTGTTTGTAATATACAGTTGCCCGCTTTGTAACCGATGTGTTGAAACACCATGAATAATATGAAAGGTCCACCTGAACTACAGTTTTATCATTAATCAAATAGTTGGTTGGTTGGTTGATTTTTGACGGCCGATTATCTACACTAGGGATATAGGCCCGAGGGGGGAGTGCCCTTCGTGGGGGTCTTTCTAAGGGAAACTAATCCGTATTTACGCATGGAAATCCATGGCTCGAAGAAAACCACGAAAACTCCGAACGATTAGGCCGACGGGCGCTATTGGGATCGAACCCAGCACCTCCCGTCTACCAGCTTTCGAGAGCAGAACCTCTCAGCCACTTATTATTCAAATAATAGTAACTGTCTAGAGCACAGTCTCTTAAATATTAAGAGTTTCTTTACTTAAAATAATAAATTTATTTATTTTGTGTTAATGGCAGTAATATCTAATTTGTTTGTGTAATCATTCTTTTAAATATGTCGTTAAAAATTAATAATTATAAGTGTTCAATTTATTTCAAAATAATCATCTAAGTCTCTCCCATATTTTAGGTAGCTTTCATTACAAAAAGCTACCTATTGCAGCCGTTCGGAGGAAAGCGATTTAAAAAAATTTTGGTATATTTTCAGCGATCATGACCCCCAGACCCCGAAACCACCCTCCGTTCAAAATTTATATATATATATATATATATATATATCTGACCTATGTCACACTGTAACTCTCGTATTTATGAACAGATCTGGATGTAATTCGGTGTGTACATAGTACACACCAATGTCTCAACCGAGTTCGTTGGCCAGCTTCATCCGCCATTTTGTTTCGAAATGGCGGCCATTTAAAAATTTAAAATTTGAAATGTGGTACCAAAAAATTGAATATTGAAAAATATTTTTTTCTTATGTATTTGACCTTTATACAAAGACTACGGAGCAGTTTTTGTTTCGTCTATATCTTAAAAAATGGCTGAGTTATAGCATTTTGAATTTCTAGCGTGGCTGACATTTTGAAACGTCCTGAATTTTGTCACGCGATAAAAGGCGTATTTATGAACCGATTTGGATGTAACTTCGTTTATACATAGTACATACCAATGTCTCGACCGAGGTCGTTGGCCAGCATCATCCGCCATCTTGTTTTAAAATGGCGGCCATTTAAATTTTTAAGAAAAATTTTAATTTGAAATGTCGTACCAAAAAATTGAAAATTGAAAAAGTATTTTTTTCTTATGTGTTTGACCTTGATAAAAAAATTCGGGAGCAGTTTTTGTTTCGTCTATATCTTAAAAAATGGCTGAGTTATAGCATTTTGAATTTCTAGCGTGGCTGACATTTTGAAGCGTCCTGATTTTTTCACGTGATAACAGATGTATTTATGAACCGATTTGGATGTAATTCGGTGTGTATATAGTACACACCAATATCTCGTCCGAGTTCGTTGGCCAGCTTCATCCGCCATCTTGTTTCAAAATGGCGGCCATTTAACAAATTTAAAAAAAATTTTAATTTAAAATGAGATACCAAAAAATTGGAAAATGAAAAAGATTTTCTTTGTATGTGTTTGACCTTAATACAGAGATTCCGGAACAGGTTTTGTTTCGTCTATATCTAAAAAAATGGCTGAGTTATAGCATTTTGAATTTCTATTGTGGCTGATATTTTAAAACGACCTGATTTTCGTCACGCGATAACAGGCGTATTATGAACCGATTTGGATGTAACTTGGTCTGTACATAGTACATACCAATGTCTCGATTGAGTTCTTTGGCCAGCTTCATTCGCCATCTTGTTTCAAAAGGGTTGCCATTAAAAAAAATAATTTAAAATTTAAAATGAAGTATTAAAAAATTGGAAAATGAAAAAAAAAATATTTGTGTCTTTGGCCTTGATACAAAGCTTCTGGAGCAGTTTTTGTTTCTGAAAATTTGTTCTTTTGTTTATATCTTAAAAAGGTCCTTCCGGCCAGTGCCGGGAGGAAGAGGTAGCTTTCATATTCCTTATTTTTAAAAAGCCAACTTATATTATTCAAACACACGAAGCTCAGTTAAGTGGAAACCGAATGTAGGAGATTCAATACTAATTTTTATCAATACTAAATCATTATGAATGAGAATTTCGCGAAATTAGTCAGCTTAATCCAAGCTGCTTTTATTTAAATTCACTTATATTTGGCTGCCAAATTCGGCGATTTCTTAAAGTGCCTGCCATTTTAAAACAACGTGGTAGATGAGGCTAACCAGTGAACTTGGTCGAGACCTTAGTAATTGCTGTGCACATGCTCACTCATATCGGAATCGGTTGATATATACGAGTGCTGTCGCAGGCAAAAAATCAGATTTTTCAAAATGTCACCCACTTTAGAAATTGAAACTGCTATATCTGAGCCATTTTTTAAGATAAAGACAAACAATAAATGCTCCTGAATCCTTATATCAAGGTCAAATACTTAAGAAAGAAAACTTTTTCAATTTCTTTTTTTTTTTGCACCTCACTTTAAGTATATATATATTTTTTAATTTAATGGCCACCATTTTGAAACAAGATGGCAGATGAAACTGGCCAGCGAACTTGGTCGAGATATTGATGTATACTATCCACATGCCTTCTTCCATCGAAATAGGCGAATAAGTGTGGTATCGCGTGACAAATACAAGATCGTTTCAAAGTGTTAGCCATGATAGAAATTCAAAGTGCTATAATTCAACCACTTTTTAAGATATAAACAAAAGAACAAATTTTCAGAAACTAAAACTGATCCAGAATCTTTATATCAAGGCCAAACACATAAAAAAAATCTTTTTCATTTTCCAATTTTTTAATACCTCATTTTAAATTTTAAATTACATTTTTTTTTAAATGGCAACCATATTGAATCAAGATGGCGAATGAAGCTGGCCAACGAACTCGGTTGAGACATTGGTATGTACTATGTACAGACCAAGTTACATTCAAATCGGTTCATAAATACGCCTGTTATCGCGTGACAAAAATCAGGTCGTTTTAAAATGTCAGCCACAATAGAAATTAAAAATGTTATAACTTAGAAATTTTTTTAGATGTAGACGAAGCAAAACCTGTTCCGGAATCTTTGTATTAAGGTCAAACACATACAAAAAAATCTCTTCCAATTTTTTGGTATCTCATTTTAAATTTATTTTTTTTTTAATTTTTTTAAATGGTCACCATTTTGAAACAAGATGGCGAATGAAGCTGGTCAACGAACTCGGTTGAGTTATTTGTATGTACTATGTACACACCAAGGTACATCCAAATCGGTTCATAAATACGTCTGTTATCACGTGGCAAAAATCAGGACGTTTCAAAATGTCAGCCACGCTAGAAATGCAAAATGCTATAACTCAGTCATTTTTTAAGATATAGACGAAACAAAAACTGCTCCCGAATCTTTTTATCAAGGTCAAACACATAAGAAAAAAATATTTTTTCAATTTTAATTTTTTTGCTACAACATTTCAAATTTAAATTTTTCTTAAAATTTTAAAGGGCCGCCATTTTTAAATAAGATGGCGGATGAAGCTGGCCAACGAACTCGTTCGAGACATTGGTCTGTACTATGTATAAACGAAGTTATATCCAAATCGGTTCATAACTACGCCTTTTATCGCGTGACAAAATTCAGGACGTTTCAAAATGTCAGCTTCGCTAGAAATTCAAAATGCTATAACTCAGCCATTTTTTAAGATATAGAAGAAACAAAAACTGCTACGGAGTCTTTGTATAAAGGTCAAATACATAAGAAAAAAATATTTTCCATTTTCAATTTTTCTGTACCACATTTCAAATTTTAAATTTTTTTAAAAATTTTAAATGGCCGCCATTTGAAACAAAATGGCGGATGAAGTTGGCCAACGAACTCGGTCGAGACATTGGTATGTACTATGTACGCACCGAATTACATCCATATCGGTTCATAAATACGAGAGTTACAGTGTGACATAGGTCATATATATATATATATATATATATATATATATATATATATATATATATCAATTTTGAACGGAGGGTGGTTTCGGGGTCTGGGGGTCATGATCGATGAAAAGATACCATAACTTTTTGAAATCGCTTTCCTCCGAACGGCTGCAATAGGTAGCTTTTTGTAAAGAAAGCTACCTAAAATAGTTGAATTAGCACTTTAAATTTCTAGCATGGCTAACACTTTGAAACGATCTTGTATTTGTCACGCGATAACACACGTATTCGCCTATTTCGATGTAAGAAGGTATGTGGATAGTATACATCAATATCTCAACCAAGTTCGCTGGCCAGCTTCATCAGCCATCTTGTTTCAAAATGGCGGCCATTAAATTTTAAAAAATTATATTTAAAGTGAGGTGCAATTATATTTAAAGTGAGGTTTTTTAGAAATTGAAAAAGGTTTCTTTCTTAAGTATTTGACCTTGATATAAGCATTCACGAGCATTTTTTGTTTGTCTTTATCTTAAAAAATGGCTCAGATATAGCAGTTTCAATTTCTAATTTGGGTGACATTTTGAAAAATCTTATTTTTTGCCTGCGACAGCACTCGTATATTTCAACCGATTCCGATGTGAGTGAGCATGTGCACAGCAATTACTAAGGTCTCGACCAAGTTCACTGGTTAGCCTCATCCACCATGTTGTCTTAAAATGGCAGGAACTTTAAGAAATCGCCGAATTTGGCAGCCAAATATAAGTTACTGTAAATAAAAGCAGCTTGAATAAAGCTGACTAATTTCGCGAAATTCTCATTCATAATGATTTAGTATTGATAAAAATTAGTATTGAATCTCCTATATTCGGTTTCCACTAAATTGAGCTTCGTGTGTTTGAATAATATAAGTTGGCTTTTTAAAATAAGGAAAATGAAAGCTACCTCTTCCTCCCGGCACTGGCCGGAAGGACTTTTTTATTTTCCACACCACATTAAGAATGTTCGGCAGGTGTTACTTAAGATAACAACTGACGAATTTTGTCGTTGCATGGAGGGAATACACAAGGATATACAGGTTGGTTCAGAACTATATGTCAAAAATGTAAAGCCAGGTAGAGCGGACCTAAATAAGCAAATTTCGTATAGGAATGTGGATGCGAAAAGTTAGTGTTGAGGCAGTAGTGGGCGCATTTGAATGACGCAGATGAATGATCTCCGTTGCCTTGAATCGTCATTTTACGCACGGATTTCGAACGACATGAATTATTACATCAATGCTTGCCGACATGTGTTTCATGTATGGGATTGCGTAAGTAAATGGATTGGCTGCTCAAAGAATTTAGATTGAACAATTCCCGGGCAGGATTCTGCCGAACATTTGAGCGTCTTCAATAGGAGTTCTGCACATGTGGGTCGTTTTATGCTTCCAGGCGTGATAAGGACATTATAAGATATCGCAGAATTCTGCAGTGGAAGAACAAGTATTAGAGGATAGTCCTTGGACAAATTTAAAAGCTATTGGACGTGCGTTGGGTGTGAACCATTTCCTTGCTTATCCCCACCCATAAAATGCATGTCGTTAAACTCAACATCGGTGTAACGGTGCATGTTGCTCGAAATCCGTGGGAATGACGATTCGAGATACAGAAGTGCTTTGATCCACCGAACTTAACAGCATTCTCTACTGCCTTAACGCTGCATTTCTGCACCCACATCCCTATACAACATATGCTTATTTAGGTCCCCTCTATCTGCCTTTAAATTTTTGGCATATATCTCTGAACCACCCTGTATAAATGTGTACTTATCTAAGTGTGCAAGAGTTCCGATTAATAATAAAACATATATATCTGAGACTGATTATGTAAGACTGATTTTATAATATATCACAGGCTTCTATCATTTTTTTTTTTTTTTTAACGTAGAACAAATTAATAAATTCGAATTTTATACTGGGTTCCTGATCATTTGATCATTTCCTGAAAATTCCTCAAGTATTTTCTTTATAAAACACTGTGTAAATGTAACTTAAAAAAATGTACTCTTACAAACCTATACCAAATTCTAAAGTTTTCTTCTTTTTACTAGTTACTACTAATTATTTTCGTAATTGTTCTAGAAAAGTTTCGCACTTTGGGAAAATATTTAATGGACATAAATCCAAACAACACCTCTCCATAATGAACATAAAAACACAATTTATGTATAAAAAGTTCTGTAATTATTATAAAATGTTCTATCTTTTTCATTCTGAAATAATTAGTGTATTTTGCCATTTGTTTTATAAATGTAGAGGAAATTGCCTCCGAAAAGATATGGATGATATGGGAAATCTAGATATATACAATGCTATACTGTTTATGATAATGTTACGCATCTACTTAAAATAACATTTAGATTTTCCTTATACGCAACATGTCTAGAAATGTTGTACAGTTTCATTATAGTTTAAACTTTTATTTCATTGAAATCTCAAACTTAATTCAATCTACAAAATAAATATTAAAAATTCATTTTAAGGATTTTGTAAATTTATTATTAGAGGCAATTTAAAAATTTATATAAAAACTTTCTTTTTAATTTATTTATAATATAAAATTTCTAATTTATAATATAAAAGTCCTTCCGGCCAGTGCCGGGAGGAAGAGGTAGCTTTCATATTCCTTATTTTTAAAAAGCCAACTTATATTATTCAAACACACGAAGCTCAATTAAGTGGAAACCGAATGTAGGAGATTCAATACTAATTTTTATCAATACTAAATCATTATGAATGAGAATTTCGCGAAATTAGTCAGCTTTATCCAAGCTGCTTTTATTTAAAGTCACTTATATTTGGCTGCCAAATTCGGCGATTTCTTAAAGTGCCTGCCATTTTAAGACAACATTGTAGATGAGGATAACCAGTGAACTTGGTCGAGACCTTAGTAATTGCTGTGCACATGCTCACTCATATCGGAATCGGTTGATATATACGAGTGCTGTCGCAGGCAAAAAATCAAATTTTTCAAAATGTCACCCACTTTAGAAATTGAAACTGCTATATCTGAGCTATTTTTTAAGATAAAGACAAACAAAAAATGCTCCTGAATCCTTATATCAAGGTCAAATACTTAAGAAAGAAACCTTTTTCAATTTCTAATTTTTTTGCACCTCACTTCAAATATAATTTTTTTCTTATTTAATGGCCGCCATTTTGAAACAAGATGGCTGATGAAGCTGGCCAGCGAACTTGGTCGAGATTTTGATGTATACTATCCACATGCCTTCATCCATCGAAATAGGCGAATAAGTGTGGTATCGCGTGACAAATACAAGATCGTTTCAAAGTGTTAGCCTGAATAGAAATTCAAAGTGCTATAATTCAACCACTTTTTAAGATATAAACAAAGGAACAAATTTTCAGAAACAAAAAGTGTTCCGGAATCTTTGTATTAAGGTCAAATACATACAAAAAAATATTTTTCATTTTTCAATTTTTTGGTATCTCATTTTAAATTTTAAATTTTTTTTAATTTTTAAATGTCAACCCTTTTGAAACAAGATGGCGAATGTAGCTGGCCAATGAACTCGGTCGAGACATTGGTATATACTATGTACAGACCAAGTTACATTCAAATCGGTTCATAAATACGCCTGTTATCGCGTGACAAAAATCAGGTCGTTTTAAAATGTCAGCCACAACAGAAATTCAAAATGTTATAACGCAGCCATTTTTTTAGATGTAGACGAAACAAAACCTGTTCCGAAATCTTTGTATTAAGGTCAAACACATACAAAAAAAAAAATCTTTTTCATTTTCCAATTTTTTGGTATCTCATTTTAAATTTATTTTTTTTTAATTTTTTAAATGGCCACCATTTTTAAACAAGATGGCGAATGAAGCTGGTCAACGAACTCGGTTGAGTTATTTGTATGTACTATGTACACACCAAGGTACATCCAAATCGGTTCATAAATACGTCTGTTATCACGTGGCAAAAATCAGGACGTTTCAAAATGTCCGCCACGGTATAAATTCAAAATGCTATAACTCAGCCATTTTTTAAGATATAGACGAAACAAAAACTGCTCCCGAATCTTTTTATCAAGGTCAAACACATAAGAAAAAAATATTTTTTCAATTTTAAATTTTTTGCTACCACATTTCAAATTTAAAATTTTCTTAAAATTTTAAATGGCCGCCATTTTTAAACAAGATGGCGGATGAAGCTGGCCAACAAACTCGTTCGAGACATTGGTCTATACTATGTATAAACGAAGTTACATCCAAATCGGTTCATAAATACGCCTTTTATCGCGTGACAAAATTCAGGACGTTTCAAAATGTCAGCTTCGCTAGAAATTCAAAATGCTATAACTCAGCCATTTTTTAAGATATAGACGAAACAAAAACTGCTACGGAGTCTTTGTATAAAGGTCAAATACATAAGAAAAAAATGTTTTTCCATTTTCAATTTTTTGGTACCACATTTCAAATTTTAATTTTTTTTTAAATTTTAAATGGCCGCCATTTTGAAACAAAATGGGGGATGAAGCTGGCCAACGAACTCGGTCGAGACATTGGTATGTACTATGTACACACCGAATTACATCCAAATCGGTTCATAAATACGAGAGTTACAGTGTGACATAGGTCAGATATATATATATATATATATATATATATATATATATATTGATATATATATATATATATATATATATATATATATATATCAATTTTGAACGGAGGGTGGTTTCGGTGTCTGGGGGTCATGATCGATGAAAATATACCAAAATTTTTTGAAATCGCTTTCCTCCGAACGGCTGCAATAGGTAGCTTTTTGTAAAGAAAGCTACCTAAAATTTCTTTTATATTTTCTTGTTATACTTCAATTTTGAATATAACAAGAGACAGAAGAAATTTCGAGTTTATTACTACATTGAAAGTAATTAAGCACTTAATTATCTATTTTTTAGAAATCGTTTAATTAATCGTATTTTATCTCTACTCTAAATTATGAGAACGCATCTTAATATGAACAAGCAAACCGAAATATAGAAGAAACAGGTCAAGTGCAAGTATTACTTGCGTACAGAGGGTTCCGCACAATAAATATAGGAATTAGTAACTGTATTGCATTACACAAATATATCATTAAACGTCATATATCATCTAGGCTTTAAAAGTCGATGGTGCATAGACTACCCGATCCGTGTCTTTAGTATGTCCAAACCATACGCGTATTTAAGGGGTAATTTCTCAGGTAATTATCGACATTAATTTCGAAAATCATTTTCAACAATCTTTTTATACTTTTGAGACGATGGGTACCACGAGCGTTTCTAAACTCATTTGCTGAACTTCCGTAGATCCAAATTTATGCTTAACGGAAAATAGTATTTTTTGAAAAACTATCACCAAAGGTAAACGCTGTAGCTTGCCTACAAGATTGAAATTAGCTTTTATTACCCCTATTTTTTTTTACAATTTTAGTTTCCGTAGATTCTGAAATAGATTGGAGGGGGGGGGGGACATATTTTATCATTACATTTTCGACGATATCTCTGAAAATATAATACATATAATTAAAAGAAATATATTTTTGAATTCAGTATTACGAAAGCTTTCACACGACACCCCTCACGATAGATTTTTGCCAAGTAATATAAATAGCCTTTCTACATTTTCCCTAAATATATTTTTGAATCGTTAATAATCTATCAATATCTGGGTCAATAGCTTTTATTACTTCAGACAATTTGAACTATTGACGTTCCATAGTTTACAAGTAAAATATGTGTGGCAGACGAACAGACATACAAAGGAGGTGATCTTATAATGGTTCCGTTTTTACATTTTACGAGTAAGTGCGGAAACCTAAAACTGTAGAACGAGCTACTGCGCGGATAACGTGGAGATAGCAATCAACTAAAAGAATTTTTAGTGAGTCAAATGGTGAAAAAAATATATTATTATTTTATAATATTTATATTTGTAAAGTTTTCCTGAAAAAACAGTTGTACTTAATGTTATATTTGCAAAGGTTTAAAATAAAATAAAACGAAATATTTTCTTGTATTTCAAATTAGCTCTTCAGAAAAATATAACTATTTGTTAGAATAAATGATCATTTGTATCGATGTACCACGTTTGTGACACATAGGATTTACTAAAAATAAAACTTTTTGTGTAGTTATAACGTCAAATTAAGTGATTAAAAATGAAAATGTGTCAGAGAATCATCTATAATCTATAATAATATTATAAAGATGTAGAGTTTCTTTGTCTCTTTATCGGGGATAATCTCTGGAACACCGAACCGATTTCAAAAGTATTGATATCAATATTATTGTGTTCGTCCCTGTTCCAACATAGGCTATATCTTATGTCCACACCACTACTCCAAAGGGTGCAGGAGCAAAAACCTTCTAAAAATGCGATTTATGTGTTACTGAAGAGCCTAAAAATATGAAATTTGAAATGGTAGTTACTAATAAGATATAAATGATCTCTAAGAATATTTCTTAAAACCCAAAAGGGGTGGAAATATGAAATTTGAAATGGTAGTTACTAATAAGATATAAATGATCTCTAAGAATATTTCTTAAAACCCAAAAGGGGTAGAAATATAAAAAACGTTCTAAATGGCGATTTTTACGCAATCTCAGGAAGTACCAAACCGAATAAAAAAAAAAATTATAGTGTCAAAATGATGGTGACATCTTTTACTTCAACATAGGATATATTTTCTGTTGGTGCCAATGCCCCAAAGTGGTGCAGAAGAAAGGAACGTTCTAAAAATGCGATTTTAGTGTTACTGAAGGCTCTTTAAACATGAAATTTGGAATTGTGCTTACGTATGACACATAAATTATTTCTAAGAACAATTTTTTTTAATTCGAAATTTAAAAGGGGTTATGTTATTTCATGTCGCGGTCACTACCACCTGGGGGTTGTAAAAGCAAAAAATGTTCTAAATTGCTTTTTTTTCTTACGGAAGGGCCTAGAAACATGAAATTTGATAAATGATCTCTAAGAAGATTTCCTAAAAAAAGCGAAATTTAAAAGAGGGGTTGTGGGGTGGGGGGGATGCACGAAAATCGTTCAAAAAACGTTCTGAAGGGAGTACATGAGATTGAAAGAGGGCGCAAGCCCAAAAATGTTATGAAAATGTTAATTTTGTATTACTGAAGCTCCTAGAAATAGGAAATTTGGCGTGGTAGTTACATATAAGAAATAAATGATCTCTAAGAACATTTATTAAAAAAATCGAAATTTAAAAGAGATGAAAATGCGCGAAAAGCTTTGTGACAACGTTCTAAATGCAAATTTGTGAGCAATTTCAGGTATTATCAAACCTATTTCAGAAGTAATGGTTGCAAGTACTTGCAGACAGCCTCCTACTATAACATAGGCTCTATTCCATATCAATGACACTAGACCAGGGGGTTTCAGGAACAAAAAACTTCCTAATTTGCGATTTTTGGGATACTGCAGTATCTATCAGCTTGAAATTGGGCACTGTAATTATTAACAAGATATAAATGACCTCTAAAAACATTTGCTACAAATTTCGAAAATTAAAAAAATGAAAATCGGCGGAAAGCGTTCTAAAAACTTTCTAAATTGCGATTTCGGCGCAATCTCATAAATGGCCTAACGGATTTTAAAAGTAATGATTGCAAATTTATGGTGACAGCCCTTGCTCCAACATAGGCTCTATTTAATACCCGTGTCTGTACCACCGGAGTGTTGCAAGACCAAAAATCGTTCTAAATTGTAATTTTTGTGACACTACAGGGGCTAGAAATTTGAAGTTTGACATGGTAATTACCTATAAGATGTAAATGCTCTCCAAGAACAGTTTCGAAAAAAATGCGAAGTTTAAAAGGGAGGTAAATGCGCGAAAAGCGTTCTAATAAAGTTCTTAATTTCGATTTCTACGCAGTCTCAGGAAATATCAAACCGATTTCAAAAGTAATGAATGCAAATTGATGGTGGCAGTGCTTTCTCCCCTATACGCTATATTTTATGCTGTTGTCACAACAACATGGAGGTTGCAAGTGTAAAAAATGTTCTGAATTGCTTTATTGTACAACTAAGGGGCCTAACATTTTGAAATTTGGCATGGTAATTATTTAAAAGATGCAAATGATTTCTAAGAACCGTCGAAAGAAAATTCCGAATTTGAAAGGATGAAGTGAGCAAAAAGCGTTCTAAAAGCGTTCTAAATTACAATTTTTATGCAATCTTATGAAATACCAAACCTATTAAAAAATAATGGTTGCAAATTGGTGGTGATAGACCGTGTTCAAAAATAATCTATATTTTATGTCGGTGGCAGCACGACCACAGGGTTGCAGGAGCAAAAAACAACCTAAATTGCGATTTCTCTGATTCTAAAAAGGCTAGAAATTTAAATATTGCATGGCAGTTACATACAAAATATAAATTGCCTCTAAGAACTGTCGGAAAAAAAATCGAAATTTAAAAGTTGTGAAGCGAAGAGAACGAGGGAAAAGCGGACTAAAAAATTCCTAAATTACGATCAAAGAAATTTCTGGAAATAACATACCGATTATAAAAATAATTGTTGTAAATCAATAGTGATAATCTCTGATCCTACACAGGCAATATTGTACGCTGATTCCCCTACTACCTGGTGTTGGCAGGAACAACAAACATTCTAAAAAAACATTTTAAAACTTTCTAAATTACGTTTCTATGGTATAATAGGAAATATCAAACCCATTTCAAAATTAATGATGGCAAAATACTGGTGATAGTCCCTGTTAAAGCACGGGCATTTTATATTGGTGCCATTACCTCTAGAGAGATGGTAGACCGTTTGACATGAAGCTTGGAATTTGACATGATGGTTAATATTAAAATGTAAATGCGTTTTAAGATGATGGTTTCTAAAAAAATCAGAACATCAAATGAATACTGAAATGAGCGTATGAATTGAGCAAATAAATATAAAAGTATTTTCTAAATTATCATTTATTTAGGATTAGCTTTAATTCTTTAATTTAAATCTGATTTCTGCCTGATGCAGTGTAATAATGAAGTTAAGCCGAAATATGGCTTAAATGGTAATTTTTCAATTATTCCTAAAAGAATAATATCTTCTAATGAAATTTAGACATACAGATATCACGTGGCATATTACAACTATTACTCGAGAAAAGCCACACGGAGTTATCTAGTCTATAAATAAAGATAATGAAAATTATCATTTCAATGGAAAAAAATAAAATTTTTTCCCTTCTAATTCATTCCTGATATTGTTTCATTTCAAACAAGCAAATAAATCGAAAGTAATATTAAATTCTGAGTAATATTTTAAAACAATCGATAGTTCTTATTCAGTGGTAAATATTCTCATCCCAACTATCTGAACGTAATAAGTAACCAAAAAAATCTCCAACCAATACAATAAAAATATACTTGGATTATTTTTGGCTCATTAGAGAATACCTTTTTTTAAGAAGAAATACAAATTGAGTATAGATAATAAATTTAAAACGATAGATGGAAACTTCTTTATAATGTTTTGTAAAATTTTGTTCTTTATACGTCTAAAATAGCATATAGAGCGGTCTAAAGTTGGTATGATTATTTGCTAATTGCCAATATGTTATATTTTCTGCAAGACTTTATAACATTTTTCTAATGAAAAAAATATTAGCAAATATTCATAAGTTCAATTCTGTAAATGTAAAAATGTCTAAATTTAGGGACTGGGAATCATAATATAGTATTTAGACTTCTCTTCGTACAGTGATGATATTATATCAACAAATATTAGCATGATTAGGTATACATGTTTTCCTTTCTTAGTAACGTGAGCGGGAGGTTGTTTTTCTTTTCTTTTTTTTTTGGTTCAAACTGTATAAAATCCTGTAAATTTGTTAGTTGCAAAACCACTAAGCATGCTGAAAAAATGTTTTAAAACTTCACTAAAAAATTGCATTATTTTCCTAATTAAAAACAACGTACACATACGTTTTTATTCCTAATACCAAAAGCATATATATAATAGTACAGTCTTTGATAATTTAATATAATTGCATACATATACTGATTTACTATTGCAAAAGTTAATAAAACAGGAGTTTATATATATATGTAATAAAACTTTTTTTTTTCTAAATATCAACCATTATGAAAAATTCACCAAATAAGTAAAACAATTATTATACTGAAAAACTGTATATCCCATATTCTGTATTTCAAAAAGTGGAAGTAAAAAATATGTAGGATGAAAAATTTATAAAGGAAATGCAAAAAAGAAGGAGAAAGATAATGAAACTTATATTGTGAAACAATTTTCCAAGTGCAATATCGCACAATTTAAGTTAAAAAAAAATATTGATATCGTTCATTGTTTGAGTGAAGCATGCAGTAGGATTACGCACTTTACACAAATCGCCCGACAAATTGTGATGCGAAATTTCAAAACAAAATTTTACGCGAAGGAAACCAATGCATCTAAATTCCAATAAACCAAAAAATATGATGAAAAACTATATTTATGAACAGAAAATTGATATATATATATATATTTACTAACTAATTCCATACAGACGTAAAGAATTTGCAAACGTCTAGCTAATGTATTATATTGGAATAAAGATCATTTTACGTATTTGCTTTTTCATAAACTAACGTAATTAGTGCAGTAGATTTATGAATTTATAACATATCTTATCTACAACATGTTAGGTTTGTTAAGAAAAAGTATACATTATTTACTTTATAAAAAAACGGTACTTCCTAATATCATAAAAAAATACATTTTCTATTTCGCAAATATAAATGTCTTAATAAGATTTATTTTTTTATTTATGTATTTTGTAGTAATTTTTAAGTCAATTTCATTTTAGAACAGAGAACAAATATCATGCCTCGAAATAAATGACATTTTTCTGGAGTAATTTATTTCCATAAAATATACTCATATAAAAACTTAACATAAAATGACATTTCTTAAAACTAAAATAAATCCTCTTTGGAAAATACGAAAAATTCTTCACATTTTCAGACACCATGAAAATAATTGATTAAGTTTCTTGAGTTAATCAAATACGAAAATAAATATTGATTTTCCTCTCAGCGAATTTATGTTTCGCTTTTCCGAGGTCGAAGTCAGTTTGCCTAAGAAATTACCAGAAATATCGATACGATAATAAAGTAATTTTTTTTTTAGTTTTTTGTTATGCTATTAAATTTAAGATTTTGTTTGCGTTAATTTTGAAATATGAAGCAAAATAAATAAAAAATGGAACAAAATTGTGTGTATACCTCGAGGATTATTCTTTTAAAACAGTTTTGTAAATTCTACAAATTTTACCTTTGATCATAGAAAGATTAGTCATCAACATTACACAATAATGAAAATAGCAAATAAAATCTTTGTGCAAGAATATTAAAAATCAGAAAATCAATGTTTAAAAATACACAAATAATACGTAAAAAGCTGCAGACAGCTGTTTCGAATCTACTAGCGATATTTTTCTTCAGTGCAAGATAGAGAAAGGCACAGTTTGCTAGAAAAAGCAAGGCAGGGCAAAACGACAGAGACGCACCGGCTTATATACCCGATACGGGTAGCGAATGCACCAAAAACAACCAATGAGAGAGAAGCAGCGTGAAACAACTGAGTGGACAAGTAGTGACATCTACCGTAGAACGAGAGAAAAATAAACCATAGAAGGCGGAAATTAAATTAATGCTTTCCAAATACTTGGAACATCAGGAGTACAAGATGATAACCCATTGAATAAAGAGTGAGAGTTTTTAATAATGTGGTGAGCTTTTCAAAGATCAAGATCAAGGTTAGAAGAATATTTTTGGACAATGATGGCAGAGGAAAAATTTAACCTATGTTGAAAAGACCAACAATGCTGAGCAATAGAAGGACGTTTAAGCTTCTCATTTTTAACATAACCTTCATGCTCTTTTAAACGAAATCTGAGAGTGCGTTTAGTCTAGCCAATATAAGAAAGACCACACTGGCAAAAGATTTGGTAAATATCCCAGTTATCTAGACGATCAATGGGGTGTTTGAGATTTGAAAAAGAGATTACACAATAATGTTGATAAACCGTCCGAAATAATTCCGAAACACAAAAGGTCCCAAAAAGATTAAAAATGTCTTTAGTTTTTACGCGTGGGTGATACGTAGACAATGCAATCTACAAAATTGCTCAAATTGTGTTTGGAATTTAGATTATGTTATTGAAATAGTCCTGCTATTAAATTTATAAACGTGACAGTTTTAAATTTATAAATTTTATTAATATTTAATAACATAACATTAACATTAATTATTGTCAATTATTAGGATGAGCAAAGCGAATCCTCTACCAGGCTACACAAATTACATTTTGTCGTACAATTTACAAAAAAACTATTCAGTATTTTGACTTGAAATTAAACACAAAAATAAATTGTGATCTGTAGATTTGCAGAACATTATTTTTTTTTACAGAACTAGGGGGTTCGGCCCCTTACGAGCTATGCTCGCCAACCCCCGTGCAGACACCGCAGGCTCTAAATGCACGCTAATTTGATCGGCTTTAAAAAGATTTCGAAAGATTGAATTATAATTTAAAAAACAGTGGCGATCTCCCTATAAACGAATTTCTATTCATTTCACTTTGATTGGTGAATTTTAACGCCAAATCCGCTGCGGTACTACTTGATTATCCTGTCGACCAATTTCGCCAAATTATATAAATCGCCAAACCACTCGCCAAATTATACAAATTGATATAATTTTTATTTTAAATAACGAAAGAACAAATAAATTCGTACAACATTAATAAAAACACAAATAAAACGTCGAAATAAAAATAACTTGATGACGTATACACGTGTAACAGCATTTCAAAATAAGCTAATATAAAAGGAATTAAGTAAAGAGAGTCTTTATCTCCTGGCATTTTTTAACAAAGCGAAAAGAAAGTTCTTTTAAATGAGACATTTTAAATTAATTCTCAAAATATCAAATAAATGTCTAGCGCAATTTCTAAATTTAAACTTTTTTGCAATATTATTTTGTGTTCATTTTATGTAATAACTATAATGTGACGTAAATATGACGTAATTTCTCCTAAGACTTCTAACGCATGTTAATGAATTGATTATTTTACAATATCCTTTCCCTTTTAAAATTCACGTGTATTCTTTTTATGACGTAATTTTTAATAAGTTCCTGCTTTTTATATGTAATTATTTAATTCTAATTTGAAAGTTTTTTTCCTGTTTATAATAGTCTCGTGTAAATAAATTTTTAATTTGAAACAAACATTATTGCTTGCGCTTTTTATACAGTTGGCAACAGTTTAAATTAGTACAATTTTCTGAAATCTGTAAAAAATATCTCTAGAAATGCTGAAAATTTGAATTTAAAATAGAAATAAAACCTGATAAAATGAGTCAAAATAAAAAAATTAATGCAATCTGCACTCCGGCAAATTCTAACGCATAAAATGATCTAAAAATGATTACACTGCCATGTATAGTTTTTGCTGCTATAAAACTTTTTTAGTGGAACGATTTTGTCCAAATTTAGCATTAAACAACTCTTAAAATAATTCTTCGATTTGAAAACTGTCTGCATCAGCGTCTTTATCAAACATTTCTGTATAAAACCACCGATTTTCATATTTTTGTATGCATTAATTTTGTTAATGTTAACGAAGAAAGGCCTCCGGTCACAAAAAAATCAAAACCGGCGGCGGCGGTGACAGCGGCAGTTACTTTTTTTTAGAATAGAGAGATAACCTTAAAAAATTTATTATTTTAATTTATTTACTTTATATGTTTTACCATTACGGACGAACTTTTAAAAATAAATATGAAACACGCATATTTTCAGAAGAAAAAATAAATCATGGAGTTAGTCATTATTGATAGAATCATGATTAATCAAATAGTTTCACGATTTCATTTCTGGAATTTTTAAAGTACCTTTTTTATGAAAATTATACAATATTTTTAATGAATTAAAATTTGTGAAAATTTAATTATTTACATTCAATTATAAAATTATTTTTCAGTGTTAAGAATTCAAATACACAATTTATTCTTATTATGTGAAATCATTTATGCACACGATAGTTACGCATATTAAAAGAATTATACTATGAACTATTTTTTCAAAGTGGCAACAAAAGAATTGTAAACAATTAAAATTAATTGTTACATTTGTTATATCATAAATAAAAAATTCCGAGGAAATTCTTAGTTATTTGGTTGAATTTACATTTCTAAATTTAAAATACGCCGAAACATAAAACAAAGTTTTTGCTCAATAAATGTGCAAAAATCTCTCTATTCTAAATAAAAGTAACTACAGCTGTCACCGCCGCCGCCGGTTTTGAATTTTTTGTGACCGGAGGTTTTTCTTCGTTAATATTAAGAAATATAATGCATACAAAAATATGAAAATGAGTGGTATTATACAGAAATATTTGATAAACACTCTGATGCAGACAGTTTTTAAATCGAAGAATTATTTTAAGAGATATTTAATGCTAAAGTTAGACAAAATCGTTCCACTAAAACAGTTTTATAGGAGCAAAAACTATTCATGGGAATTTAATCATTTTTAGATCATTTTATACGTCTGAAGTTCCCGGTGTGCAGACTGTAATTCTTTTTTTAATTTGACTCATTTTTGAGGTTTTATTTCTATTTTAAATGCAAATTTTCAGCATTTCTAGAGATATTTTTTACATTATTTTAGAAAATGGTATTAATTTAAACTGTTTCCAAATGTATAAACAGCGCAAACAATAACGTTTGCTTCAAATCGAAAATTTATTTACACGTGCCTATTATAATCAGAAAAAATCATTTGGAATTAGAATTAAATAATTATGTACAAAAAGCAAGAACTTATTAAAAACTAGAAAGGTAGCCCGTCAAAAATGACGGAAATTTAGATATAAAGATATATATGTCGTAGGCTAATTGAGAAATCCGGCTCTTTGCAAAGAGCCGGGCTAATTGGAGATCCATCTCCCTTTTTCCAATTAGCCTGATATTTTTCAGGCTTATTGCAAAGAGCCTAGAAAGCGTTAGGCTAATTGAAAAATGACCACTTATTATCCGATCAGGGTGATATTTATAGCTCACAGGCTATCAAAGCTTGAGAGCTTATGTGCCCGCCGATTCTGTATGTACGTGTGTACGTACGTACGTAACACGATAACTCTTGATAGAAATATCCGATTTGCTTCAAAAATTTTTTTCTAGGTTCATTCTGATAAGGTGCTTCCCTGATTAGTTTTTGGGGTTCATTGGTTAAGGATAAAGGGGGAAAAGGGGGCTAGTCCCCCCTCATATGCATAAATGGGTTTTTCATGCAGAAATATTCGATTTGCTCCAAGTTTGGTATACCGGTTTATTGTGTTAAGAAGCTTCCCTATTTAGATTTGGAAGCTCATTATTTAAGTATAAAGGGGGGAAAGGGGGCTACCTCCCTTAATTTAGATAAATCGGTTTTTCATGATGAATTATTCGATTTGCTCCAAATTTGGTATACCGGTTTATTAAGTTAAGGAGCTGCCTTCATTAGATTTGGAGGTTCATTAGTTACATATAAAGGGAGGAAAGGGGGCTATCCCCCCCAGTAATTTAGATAAATGAGTTTTTCATGCAGAAATATGCGATTTGCAATAAATTTGGTATACCGGTTAATTATGTTAGGCAGCTTCCCTGATTACATTTGGAAGATCATTATTATGTATAAAGGGGGGAAAGGGGGGCAATTGCCTCTCCCCTCAATTTAGATAAATGGGTTTTTCATGCAGAATTATTCGGTTTGCTTCAAATTTGATATACCAGTTTGTTACGATATGGCTTCCTTCATTTGATTTGGAGGTTCATTGGTTAAGTATAAAAGGAAGGAAAGGGGGCAATTGCCCCTCCCCTTAATTTAGATAAATGGGTTTTCATACAGAATTATCTGATTTAGTTTAATTTTTTTTCAACCGGATCCGAACTTGAAGGTTCCATTTGAAGTCGACCCGAAAACCGACCACAACCAGGTTTCGGATTGAGTTCAATTAGAACTTTCAGGTTCGGATCGGTTTGCCGGTGGACGGAGATTATTTTGTCTGGCTTGCATCGGGTTATAGTTCTTTGGAATATTTTTGTCGGTTAAGATTTGATTCGGGACGGGTTTCAGGTTGACTTCGAATGGAATTTTTAGGTCCTGGTAGCGTTGCTTGTCCACGGAAACTAATTTGTCTTGTTCGGATCCGGTTATGGATCTTTGGAATATTTTTGTCGGTTATCAGATTTGGTTCGGAATTTCGGGTTTTTTTTCAAATGGAACTCTCATGTTCGGGTCGGGTTGCATGTAGACTGAAATTATTTTGTCTTGCTCGGATCGGGGTACGGTCTGTTGTAATTTATTTTTCGGGTTTGGGTAGGGTTATGCGTTAATAAACCTAATAAAAAGAAAATTGCCCAGTTAAACTGATGGCATTGAGCTCACAGGCTATTCACACTAATTGTATATTATAGTCTTATTTCAAAGAATAATGTCCCTCAAAAAATAAATGAAGGTATTAGTCCCCGTTGTACCCCTTTCTACTTAACCAAAGAACCTCCAAATCTAATCAGGGAATGTACTTAACATAATAAACTGGTATACCAAATTTGAAGTAAATCAGATAATTAATTCTGCATGAAAAACCATTTCACTAAATTAAGGGGGGGGGGGGGGTATTAGTTCCCTCATTTCTCCCTTTACGCTGAACCAATGAACTTTCAAATCTAATCAGAAAAGCTCCTTATTAGAATGAACCTAGAAAAAAATTAAACTAAATTAGATAATTCTGCATGAAAACACATTTATCTAAATTACGGGGAGGGGCAATTGCCCCCCTTTCCCCCCTTTTATACTTAACCAATGAACCTCCAAATCAAATGAAGGAAGCCATATCGTAACAAACTGGTATATCAAATTTGAAGCAAATCGAATAATTCTGTATCAAAAACCCATTTATCTAAATTAAGGGGACACTAGCCCCTGTCCCTTCTTTATACTTAACCAATAAATCTCCAAATCTAATCAAGGCAGCTCCTTAACATAATAAACCCGTATACGAAATTTGGAGCAAATCGAATAACTCTGCATGAAAAACCCATTTATCTAAATTAAGGGGGGGGGAGGGGGCTACCCCCTTTCCACTCTTTATACTTAACTAATGAACCTCCAAATCTAATCAAGCCATCTCCTTAATATAATAAATCAGTATACCAAATTTGAACTAATTGAATAATTCTACATGAAAAACGCATTTATCTAAATTAAGGGGAGAGGCAATTGCCCCCCTTTCCCCCCTTTATACATAATAATGATCTTCCAAATGTAATCAGGGAAGCTACTTAACATAATTAACCGGTATACCAAATTTATAGCAAATCGCATATTTCTGCATGAAAAACACATTTATCTAAATTACGGGGGGGGGATAGCTCCCCCTTTCCCCCTTTATATGTAACTAATGAACCTCCAAATCTAATCAAGGCAGCTCCTTAACATAATAAACCGGTATACCAAATTTTTGCCAAATCGAATAATTCATTATGAAAAACCGATTTATCTAAATTAAGGGGGGTAGCCCCTTTCCCCCCTTTATACTTAAATAATGAGCTTTCAAAAGTAATCAGGGAAGCTCCTTAACACAGTAAACCGGTATACCAAATTTGGAGCAAATCGAACATTTCTGCATGAAGAACCCATTTATATAAATTAAGGGTGGGGGGACTAGCCCCCTTTTCCCACTTTATCCTTAACTAATGAACCCCCAAAACTAATCAGGGAAGCACCTTATCAGAATGAACCTAGAAAAAAAATTTGAAGCAAATCGGATATTTCTGTCAAGAGTTATCGCGTTACGTACATACGTACGTACGTACGTACGTACACACGTACATACAGAATCGGCGGACACATAAGCTCTCAGGCTTTTATAGCCTGTGAGCTAAAAATATCACCCTGATCGGATAATAAGTGGTCATAAATCGGATATTTCTATCAAGAGTTATCGCGTTACGTACATACGTACGTACGTACGTACACACGTACATACAGAATCGGCGGACACATAAGCTCTCAGGCTTTGATAGTCTGTGAGCTAAAAATATCACCCTGATCGGATAATAGGTGGTCATTTTTCAATTAGCCTAACGCTTTCTAGGCTCTTTGCAATAAGCCTGAATAATATCAGGCTAATTGGAAAAAGGGAGATGGATTCTCCAATTAGCCCGGCTCTTTGCAAAGAGCCTAGGCTGTTTGCAAAGAGCCGGATTTCTCAATTAGCCTACGACATATACAACTCATGTGCAAGAATATGAGTTTTTTCGCTTGTTCCGCAGTGATAGATGAAAATAACACACTTTAAGAACGAAACACATTTATGAAAAACTGTGTACAGTAGAAGACCACTAATCTGCACAGTTTGGTTCCAAGTGTTATGCAGATTTGAGACTTTTTGCGGTCAAGTCTATTCAATCTTTGTTTACATTTTTTTTAAATTCATATATTGGACAATTTAGATTGTTGAGCCTTAAAAATAAATAAATAACACACTTGAAGTAAGGTTAAAAACTATTAAATTATCGTATACGATTTCATGAAATGGTATTATATAGTATTATATGTGTGTGCTTCGCGATCTTGGTTATGACGTTGGCGAAATTGGCTGCAACTTGCCATAATCCCAATAGTGTGGGCCGCTATAACAAAAAAATAACCAGTTTTTAGTAAATTTTCTGATATAAAGTAGCTTTCAAAAACTTGTGTAAAATTGCAGGCCGTTCTCGTGTCATGTCAGTCCTAGGAATAATATTTCTAACACTGAAGATTTTCCATGTATATATGGAATTTAGAAAAGCTTCTCCAAAAGAAAGGTCCTGAAATGACATTGTAATTCCTCTAACTTCAAAGTTTAATCGGGTCCTGATGTTGAGTACTGAAATCTAATAAATACAGTTATTTTGAATATTGCAACAGAATTAAACAGTTAAACTTATTTAACTTAAACCCGCTGTTACATCCCGATGTTATTTTTTAGTATTAAGAAAGAAAATTATTTAAAATTTTCAAATCATGCATTTATGATTTTTTTCCGTCTTTAATAACTAAATAATGAAAAAATAGGCTTTTGTTCTGAGCTCATAAATATGACAATAAAATAATGTAACTAAGAGACATTCCAAAATTAAATCTTTGTGATTACAAACCATAAACAAACGATACCGCCACCATTTTACCTACTATGAGGTCATTAGAATATTGCCCCTTGATTGTTGGAGAACTTATTTTGTGAATGATTACCTCAATGATTTAATATTTTTGGCGTTACACGATGAATGAATCACTTGTGTTTGTTTAGGTTTATGGAATGAGATATTAAGCTGTGAAACTACGTCGCCCGCTGGCGTGGTCAGTAAGCGGAGGCTGCTGTCACCCCGAGGTCCCGGGTTCGAGTCCCTGGGTAAGACATGAATGTAATTGTGTATGTCCCATTTGTAGTTATATAATATGTGTAATGGAAAATAAAAAATTGTTATGATTTGTTGTTGTTTCTGTGTATAATAAGGATCATTCGAGGCGACAGCCATTGTAGCTATAGGCCCCAAAGAATTCTCCACTTCGGTGGACTTCAAATGTGAAAAAAATGTCAAAATGTCTGTGAAACTAATTTCAATTGAAGTTATCCAAGGATATATGTATTTTTAATCGAAATTAAAAACAATGCTTTGATCTCGAAATAAAAAGTTTTAGTTTGTATAATTTGTTATTTCTGTTAATTATTTATTTAAGTACTTTTCCATTATAGCGCATTTTTAAAAAAAGCTTCGCGCGATTCGGGCATCAGAAAGTGAGATATGTTGCGAAAATATATAAACAGCTATGAAAACAAATCTAATGAACTTTTATCTTTGTTTATATATGCACTTATATGCATAAAAAAATCGTGGTACAGATGTCATATTCACCCCATATTGGCGCGATTTTTTCTGACGCCAATGTTATATACGCAACGGTACTTAACTGACGCCAAAGTGTCGTTATTTTGGTTGATGTGGTAACCCGGATTATGTTGTTTATGCTGTTGATGTTTTCGCCAAATTGGCAACCGAAAATAATCGCGCCAATATGGGGCGAATATGACATCTGTGCCAAAATCGTTTCTAAATATATATAATTTTTTTATGTTCAAATTACGGCACAGATTTCAGATATGAACCGGGATACCTAACTGGCGCCAAAATGGTGTTATTTTGCCTGCTATGGTAACCCGGCTATTGTTTTTTTATTTATTAATAAATTGTTTATTTACTTTTATTTTCTGTTTTTAAATTATATAAACTACTTTGTTCTATAGTTATTATTCAAACTTTTATTTATTTATAGTTATTTCCTTTTCAAAATGATAGCAAATAATTGAAAAATATATAAGTAACTGGTATTCGAAAGCGAGATTTCTGCCAAATTGGCGTCGTAGAAAAATCACGCCAAACCCCATGCGTATATCACATCTGTGCAAAAATTACATCTGTTTCTTTATAAAAATGGGTAAATAACTTTTTTTATATTAAATTGTCGGCACAGATGTCATATACGCCCATATTGGCGTTTTTTTTTTTTTTTTTTTTTTTTTTTTGACGCTGATGTCATATACGCACCGGGTACTTAACTGGCGCCAAAGTGTCGTTATTTTGCTTGTAATGGTAACCTGAATGTTGTTTATGCTGTTGATGTTTTCGCCAAATTGGCGTCGGAAAAAAATCGCGCCAATATGGGGCGTATATGACATCTGTGCCAAATTGTATACATATGGAAAAAATTGCTTGTGAGTATGAAGCAGTAAATAGGTTGCCAGAAAATACGTTGGCAAACTTCTTTCTCGCCAAGAAACTTTTCTCCGAAGTATTGTACATAAGCAATGATTGCTAGAAATGCATTTTTAATTATGGTATGTGCTTTTATGTTTCATTACATTTATGTATACTATACTGTGTGTATAAATGCTACAGTTCATATGCAGGGCTACACAAAAGAATTCGTAAGGGTTACTGAGTATGAGAGTAAGGTGGCTTAAAGGTGGTTTTTAAAGGAGTAATGCATTTTTACGCTGAACTGCATTTAGTTTCCTAAGAAATGTTTGTAGAATATAGATAAAATGATATTACATGGTCACGCAAAGAATTGGATACATAACCGTCTATGTATGATAATATCTGGAAAAGTGATTTCAGTAGTTTTAAGAGTAGTTTAAATTAAATTTTAGCTAAAAAGTGGCATGTAATAACGGTACTATTGGCTATGGACTGTAACTACTGAAATCAATTTTTAATTTTTTTATGCGTTTTCTAAAATGTTTACTTAGTTATCTTGGCACTACTTAGTTATCCCGTCGACCAAATTACTGGCGCCAAATTGTAAGATTAATTGCCAATAATGGTTGCCATTAGTTAATTAATTAAATGCCAATAATGGCCAATAAAACCATTAATTCGACGTTTTATTTGTATTTTTATTAATGTTTTACTATTGATTTGGCGATTTATATCATTCGCGAAATTGGTCGACGGGATATCAAAGAAGTAACGTTATCATTTACCTTATTTCCCTAAATAACGAAGTTTGTTAAAGCATTTAGGATGTGTTGGAAAGTGTTTCATATTCTATGCTTAACGCATGATTTTCTTTTTTCTTTAGTCTTATTTTGCATTTATTTTATTCTTAATTTTTTAGCCTTTTACTGCTTTATAGAAACTTTGGCACAGTTGTCATATACGTTATGATATATTGGCGCGATTTTTTTCCGACGCCAATTTGGCGAAAACATCAACTGAATAAACAACAACATCCGGATTACCATATCAAGCAAAATTACGACACTTTGGCGCCAGTTAAGTACCCGTTATGTATATGACATTGGCGGCAGAAAAAAATCGCGCCAACATGGGGCGCGTATATGACATCTGTGCCGAAACTTTAATATTTAATGTTTAAACTCTTCGCTCCACTCCCCTTGCATATAGTACACACTATAACACGTATAGTGCAAAATAATAGACAGTTTGGTACTTTTCCACTGTAGGGGCTTTGGCATTTTTTAAAAAAAAGCTTGGTGTAATTTGGGCATCAGAAAGTGAGATTTGGGTACTTTTCCGTTAAGCGGACACCATTGTCGCCAAGCGCAATAGCTGGCGCAAAATCGTGAATTGAAGCATTTGAAAAATAAAAGAAAATCCATTGTCGATACTAAAGTGAGCATTTAAAAAATATAACATTTGAAAATTCCAGACTTTTACGAACTATTTCATCAAATCACAAATATATACTTAAAATAAGCGAACAAATAACTGCTATAAAATAAAGCAATAAAATAAAACTGATATTAAACTGCTGGCATAAAATTACAAATATCGTTTAGCATTTTGAAATAATTGGCGTATTAGCATACATTTTGGCATGGTGTCCGTATAACGGAAAAATATCGAGATTGTCAAAATCATATAAACACCTATGAAAACAAATTTGATGAGCGTTTTTGTTTGTTTTATATGTATATTATTGATGTTTTTATGTACAAATTACATCTGTTTCTGTATAAAATTAGAGAAACGGCTTTTTTATGTTGAATAAATCGTATAAATATCGAAAAAAATGCGTGTGTATATAAAATGAAACAGTGAATAGGTTCCCGGAAAATATGTTACCAAATTTCCTTTTTCGCCAAGGCACCTATACTGGAAAAGTACCTAAAGCACATTAAAATCGCGCAGTTGGGAGCTCACACAGTACACCGTTGTCTATTGGCGTTTATTTTATTAGTAACATCGGGAGGAAGATGTAAAGATGTACTTTAAATTCTCACCCATAGATTTCGAAAAAATATCTTAAAAGAGTGGAGTTTAAATTAAATTTCGGTGACCTCCATTATGAAAGATTAATGGTTTTAAATGGGAATTTTGCCAAATTAGCCAGCTATCGCCAGGTTGGCTAACATTTGGCGCTACTGTGGTAACCCTGCATTAATATTTTTCAACAATTACTCATTTCAATGAGGCGGTCCTACCGGAATAGTGAGGGACACACAGAGACTTGGATTTTATATAAATAGATTACGTCATAAAAACTATACACGTGAATTTTAAAAGAGAAAGAATATTGTGAAATAATAAATTAATTAACACGCGCTAGAAGTCTTAAATAGGAGAAATTGCGTCATATGTACGTCACATTAGAGTTATTACATAAAATGAACACAAAATAATATTGCGAAACAGTTTAAATTTAGAAATTGCGCTAGACATTTTTTTGATATTTTAAGAGAATCTTTTCAACTATTTTTGTTAGGAAAGCGCAAATAATATTTCATTTCTAACAAAAGTATTTTCACGTGAATATTTAAAAGAGAAAGAGTAGCTTGTTCAAAATTACGTCAGATTAAAAACGATTAATTTAAAATGTCTCATTTAAAAGAACTTTCTTTACACTTTGTTAAAAAGTACAGGAGACAAAGACTCTGTTTACTTAATTCCTTTTATATTAGCTTATTTTGAAATGTTTAACTTATTTTACTTAATCAAAGACGAAAACAGCGATTGTATCTTTGGTGCTACTTAGTTATCTCGTCAACCAAAAATCTTTCATTCACCAAACTATAAGATTAAATGCCAATAATGGTTGATCGTAAATGTCACATTAATTTGACTTTAAGCACGTTACACGTGTCTACGTCATCAAGTTATTTTTATTTGGACGTTTTATTTTTATTGTTATTAATGTTGTACTAATTTATTTGTTCTTTCGTTATTTAAAATAAAAATTATGTCAATTTGTATAATTTGGCGAGTGGTTTAGCGATTTATATAATTTGGCGAAATTGGTCGACGGGATAATCAAGTAGTACCGCAGCGAATTTGGCGTTAAGATTCCCCAATCAAAGAGAAATGAATAGAAATCCGTTTATAGGGAGATCGCCACTGTTTTTTAAATTATAAGTCAATCTTTCGAAATCTTTGTAAAGCCGATCAAATTAGTGTGCATTTAGAATCTGCGGTGTCTGGACGGAGGTTGTCGAGCGTAGCTCGTAGGGGGCAGAGCCCCCTAGAAACATAAAAAAAATACTGATACTTTCAAATATTTATCTTATTAAATAATGCTTCGCGAATTTAAACAAAGCATGGCTTTTGCTAGTATTAAAATTAATTTTTAACATTTATAAATTTTATACACATACACCATAGAGAGAAATTTTGGTTCTTATGGAATTCTATTACATTTTGATTTCTAAGTTAACATAAAAAAACGAGATGCATTAAAATTTAGTAAAGTATAAACTTTGACTATTTCTTAACACATTTTTAATGCGTTTAAAGTGAGAGAAAAAATGCATATCAATATTTAGGTTTTATAAAATAATTACACTTTTTGAGTAATATGAACCAGACACCTAATGTGGAATAGGTTTAAAGGAAATATTAAAATGGCAAGAAAAACTACGATTTACAAGAATATGCAAGATTATTTTTTGAGTAAAGAGAAGTATATTCTCCATAAATCATCAGCTTCTTAGAAAATTGTGATTTAATTTTTAGAAAAGACACAAGTGTACTCTGTTGTATAGGCCCCATCGTAGTCCATATGTGCCCACATGGCACAGATCAGGTATTTTATCCACCCCATCGACTCTTCCATTTTCTAAAATCATGCAATTGAAAACAGATCTTCCAGATCTGGTGATGCAATCTGGTAAAAAAAATCTCTGGTGATACGTCGGAATAGAATGATTATTAAACTTCACTAGACTTGTCTTGACACAGTTCTCTAACTGATATTCCATGTTACCGGACACGCCAGTTTAAAAAATATAACTAGTTCACTCGTCGAAAAGTTAGAATACAGGTAAAACGGATTAACACAGCAATAAATAAATGGTTCATCCAAATACTGAACTTTGTTAATGTCACTAATGAAGAGGTCTTATAATTAATACTAATTATAAAACACTTAGAAGCAAAAACATGCCACAAATGTTAATAATATTTGATTTCATCGCGTCACTCCAAAAACAGGTATCGGTAAAAAGTTCACAGCAGTGTATCATGAGATTATCAGGAAGATTTTTGGCAGATTTAGGGTCGACTGCAGCACCGTAAGGGTCAGATATTGAATTATTCTATTATATTATCATACCATTCCATAATACCCGAACTTTTTTTACTCTATATATATGCATAATATAAATAATGAGTAGACAGTTTAGTTATAAGGTAGAATTGAATTGAATATCGCGATTATGTGTTTAGTAGGTGAAAAACGTGGCATACATTCATAAATTCAATGAATAAATTGAAGGAAATAAGACATTTTTTTTTTGCAATATATTGAAGGATTCGTTTCAAGATTAACGCAGGAAAAAACGTAATTTGCACTTTTAAGTGCAAAAATGTATTTGAAACTATAAAATTTATATGTTTGAAGCAATTACATCTAAAACAAATTATGGATGTTATAGATATTTATACAGACGTAAGTTTTCGTGTATATGTAATGGCATTTGTTTAAAGAAATAGAGGTAAGATGTGGGGTCTTGATAGGAAATTTTATTTAGATATGCTATTTATTTATTTACACTATTTTTCATTTATTTTAACTATTTCTTCTATAGTAACCACTAATCATTCTAATACGTCCCTAAACATATTCCTATTACTGTTTACATGAAATTTAAATTAGATATATTTTAGTATAAGTAAGTTAGCGAATAATTTACGTGATTAAAAAAAGCACAGTATAAAAATAAGATTCGTTACAGAAGTAGAAAAAAAATGATAAATATCCCTGTACGTAGAAATAGAAAATGTAATTACAAGTATCCTTCGTCGTCTAAAAAGATTTAGAAATTGCTGCAGACATTTTTAATTGCTGGAGCTATTTAGAAATTTTTTTAGATCGTTTAAATGAACTAACCAATTTTTCAAGGTAATTTAATAGCTGTATTTCTTGAATTTGTGGAGCATAAATTTGAAAAAAAATATGATAACGCATGATAGAAGGAAAAAGAAGATGCAATAATTGTGTCAATCATCAAGGCATTTAATAAAAATATCAAATTTAAAGTAATGCTATTTATATCGTATCGTATGTACCTAAATTTAAAAGAATTAAGTGTTATTAGTAGACTTAGTAGTATTAAGTATACAAAATATTATACAAAATATAAACAAATCTTTTTACAGCATCTCAAACCAATTTCTCTTAACAATTAATTTTGTTACTATTTTTATGTAGTAAGTAAAGAAATGTAATGTCTGTACATTTCTTATTATGGCTTCATGTTTGCTTTGACATTTAGTAATAATAATAACAATACTTTGCTTTATCCGCTTTGCACCTTTGGCGATTCTTTAATTTTAAACCTAAATCCCACTCCTTAAGTTCAAAGTATAGTTCCTTTTAGAACAAGTCATGTGAGATAAAACGCAAAGAAATATTATAAATTTGTAATGTTTGTTAAATTCTGTTGTAATACTACATTTTCTAAACTTTTTCCAAAAACTCTTCTTTAGCCAATTGTCATATGAATTAACCTCTTATCTACTGACGGCATTTAAAAGTATCATTAAAATAACTTGTTATAAAATTCATTTAATACATCGATTAGTAGTAATACAGTATAGGATGTGTAACAGATGCATTAAGTTATATTGTTCCAAAAGCATTATGGGTTATACACAACAAAAATTAATTTTTAAGGATGATTTATTTTGTCTTTGCATTTTTTCAGCTTTCTTGGCGTTCGGGAAGGGGAACTTTTCAATGCGGAAATATTTCTATATTTCTACTGTAAGAATATTATATATGTACATTTCCTAATTCTACAAAGCACTAAAAAAAGATTTAAAATAAATTATTTGTGTGGCGTTATAAATATTGCATAAAATCCCTATAAATTCAAATTTAATTAATCCTTCTAAATCTTTCTAAAATCCTTCTAAAATTTATTATATGATTATGTAAATATTCAAATAAATTTTCAAAAATTCATGAACAATGCTTTAGAAGATAAATATTTTATGAATTTATAATTCAGTACATAAAGTGTTAAATAGTAAACATAATAATTACATTAGTTAGATTTCAGACAATTATCTACTCTTTAAATGGGGTAAATCTGTTTAGATAGCTACTATTAAAAATATTCACATAAAAAGTAATTTATTTCTCAAAATTGTAAAAAAAAATCTAACCTGGAAGTTTCAATAATGGTTATCAATATTAGGAAAAAAGACACTGTAAACAAAGAAAAATATTTCTTAGTCTAAGAAAATAAAATATAAACAAGAATGCAAATATACAATGACTTCTTCTGGTTTACTCACTACTCCGAAAGAGTTTTTTTAGCTTTAGAAACCTCATAAACAGGGTTCTCGCTGGCATTTGAACAACATTAGCGATTTGGGGAATATGAAATAAAAAACAGTAGCAAATGAAAAGAAATGTCAGCAAAATAGATTCGGTGTGAAACACTGAAAAATTTATCTTTACTACATTATTGTAACCCTTTTTTTTAATATGTTCTAAAGTAAAACAATTTTTTTGTAATTGCTTATAGAATAGAAATTGGACTATGAACTACAGAAAACATTAAAAATAAGCTCATTCTAAATGTCTCCTAAATATGTAAATATTTCTGACATTTTTTTAGCAGTCTAAATAAAAATTAAACACAGCTAACTTTGATTTACCGTTGTGAAAATATACACTAAAAATTCCTATGATATTTCGACTCTTAGCCGAATGAAAAAATTTGACCAGCCAATGATATTTGCACAGAACTAATAATTAGTATTGTACATAGCTAATTTATATACCGTATTTCAGCAATTTTTTTCTTCATTTAGCGCTTGATGCGAGTAATTTTGATTATGTTTTTACCCATTCGACGCAAGGCGCATAGATTGTGATTAACTGACAATAGAGAAATACCTATCACATAATCTTTTCTGTGTCTTTGGCTGTTGCTAAACTGAATTAGTGTTGAGTCAGTATCTCTATAAATATTTCAATGAATATGACACGGTGCGATTGGACATGTAAAGCGACATTTAAAATTTTTTTTTAAATGTCGCTAAAATGTCGATGCTAAAAATCATTCAGTAACGGGGATAAGAATCTCGATTGTATTGGCACACCACACACAAACTCAGAAAAAGGCCAGAAATTGAGCACTCGCGACTTGGCGAGTTTGAATGATCGTTTACTCGCCAAATTAAGAATTTTCTCGTAATTTGGCTCAATGGCGAGTGGCATCGGGAACTGATAAATCAAAATATTGTTCGAGATTTAAATGAACATTTACAAAAATGCATATGTTTCTTATCATACCACTGATATTCGAAAATCTTTCTGATAAGTTTTTATAGTGTTTTAAATGTTTTCTCAAATCGGAATATCAGTTTTTAAGATGCTGCAAATTCTAATTTATAAAATTTCAGTCATTTGAACAGGCAGATAGTTAATAAATAAAACGTTGTAGTTTCTTAAATAAAAATGCATGCTTTCAATCGAATGCGCTTCCAAATTGACGCCATTATTACAGGTGCATTATTTTGATTACTCGAAGGTTTAAACACTAATTTCAGAGCTAGTGCAAAAATAAATCTCTAAAAATGACATTATTTGCTAATGGTAGAAGTTAAATTTTATTTTTTTTTTTAATGGATGAGTTTTTAATAACATCGTTTCAGTTTTAGGAGACTTGAATGCCTTGATGATTTCAAACAACACTGATTCAAATGAAAAGTAAATACTTGTACTTGCGATGCTAAAATGGCAATAACCCAATTCCCAAGATTTAGAAAAGATAAAATAAAAAGCCATTTAAACTTAAATATAAAATATAAAAACTGAAACATTCAAAAAACTAGGGGATCGTACCCGGGCTTCCCGGGATACAGAATATAGGTGAAAACCATTTTTTTTTTTTTTTTAATTGAAAAGTAATATTTATTTTTACATGCAATATATTTTTTAGATTGTACACTAAAAATGAAAAGCGTTTTTCATGTGAAAAATATTAATTATACAATCAAATAAACTTTTGAAATTTATCAAAAGGGATCTTTTTTTCGTATTAGCCGCATGCTAAGAGTTATTAGCCCAACATTTTTCTGCTTACGGCATCTTTTATTTTCTGATAATTTCAGAGCTTTAAGCGCGTAGTTCAATAACGTGTCTGTTAAATTTTATTTATATTATATTATTTATTTAATCACAAAGGAAGTTTTATTTTTGTTTACGGAATATTAGTTGTAAGAAAATGAACTCTTTATGTTCTTTTAAGGGCAAACGGATTAATCTTCCTTAATCGAGTTCCACGCGATAGAGATAAATTTAAAAATTAACCTGTGATACCCGCAATCACTCTTTTAAAAAATTGGTATTTTAATTTGATCATTTTAAAATCATTTTAATTCAAAACGTGAAGTCACGATTGACAGCAAAATCTTTGCATGTGAACAGTCAATCTCTTAACTCGAGATTCTAATCTCAGTACCGGATTGACTTAATTTATGTCTTTTTTACGCATTTGTGTAAAAAGTTTAGTTTTATCTAAGAAAATCATCGTTTCTTTTAAATACGACGTCATTTTCACTTACTTAGGCATGTCACCTATAGTGTCGGAAACTTAGTACACATACAGAAGGAAAATAAATTTGGAAACTTTATGAGGAAAATGCGTGTTTTCAAAAGCAGTATGTCATTTTCCGTTCAAAATATTATGTCGCTAATGGGATTTTGAGCCATTAAACCCTATACAACAATTTGTATAAACTGTTTTTTAATTTTCATGAGAATAAGGATAAATAAACCTCATTAATTCTCTCTTCTCTACAATAATGAAAGCTATCTTATTAACATAATTTTGAAGAAGTTTCATAGAATAATTTTCAAATTAAAATATAATAATGGGATATTAAAAGAAACAGCTAGTGCAGGCACATATACAAATGAACAGCTTTTAGTTAAAAAAAATATATATAGTCAATTTGGTTCAGCAGAAAGATCAGGGCAGATGACTAACAAATAATTCTTGTGTTTTAAATATATAGATTATATAGAATTATGAAAAATTAAATTAAGCAACTTATGTTATTTTGATAAAATTAAAGTAACATGTCTTAAAGAATAGCAATAAAATTTTATTAGTCGAGAGAATTTTGGACAAAAACTTAGGGAACCTGATATTATTTTAAACCCCTAATTATTGCCAAGATCTTCTGTGATTGCTTGTCTAACTCGGCAAAGCGAATACATCCAAGACAGAATCATCAAGTTCTGTAATATAAATTGCTATTTTTTGGGCAAAGAGCATGCTCAACTGCATGTTACTGCTCTTCCATAAAAGCACTCTAAACGTTTGTAAAACATTGCGTTTTATCGGTGTGTGATTTCGATTAAGTTATTTTCAAAGATAAAGCATTTTCACCTGTGAAGAATTTCAAAGTACCTGGGGTGAAAATGACGCACTTCTACAAAATATATTTTAGTTCTAAGAATTAAAATTCACGCTTTTTTAAAAATAAAATGACGTCAATTGCATCCACTAAATCATCCCACTTTTACGACCCCGTCTTAAACAACATCTATAGAACGGTATGCAAATGACATCATTATCTCGGAATAATACATAAACCCAGCAGAAAGCAATGACGTCATTTAGGAAGTTAAGCAAAGCAATCTCGGGTATATAATGATTTATATATGACACCATTTTTTTGTTTATAATAGCTCCATGTTTTATCAGATGTCATTTATTTATATTTTTTCAAAATTCGGAAAATGTAATTACACACGGATTGATAAAATTGCATTCTTTCAGATTTTTGATACGAATTAAGTAAATGCGAAGAAAATAAGTCACAAATATTCTTTAAAATGTATTTTTGTAAAGAGAAAGTGTTGTATCGTTTGTAAAGTTAAATTGCAATGAACTAAAAATCACTTAATTTAATATATAAAAGTGAAAAATTGTCTGTCTGTCTGTCATGCTATACAAATCCACAGTTTAGAAGCCATGAATGTGAAATGTTATGTGCATGTGTGTTAAAACACGGCCGAGGCAACTAAAGAAATCCGGAATCTAAATAATTTATTGTTAACTTTTAATTAATAAAAAACTACCACTTTTTCAGCAATTTCCTATCAAGTTTAAACATTTTTCGTTCTAGCAGCTGCGAACAATTAAAAATTCACAATAAAATTTTTACCACAACAATTACCTTTCTATTGCATATTACGTACGGCACGCTGAAAAAAAGCTACTAAAAAGCTGTAGCGGGTATTACAATAATTCTTTTACCTCGAAAGAAAATAATTAGAGATATGCATATTACGTACGCCACGCTGATTAAATTTCATTAAAAAAAAAGGCACAGTAGTGGAAAAATATTTTACTAAATCGAATAGTTATTTTTTATTTTAGTTTTAGAATTAAATTCATGAACTAGCGTGCATAAAACGGGTTAAACAGCTAGTTGACAAATAAAAACGAAATAAAGCCAAAAGTTACCGGGTTTTATAACAAACGATATTCTTAACATAGCACGTATTTAATTTCAATTTTTTGTTTGTCAGTTTTTATAAAAAAATGGCAACAAAAAGTTACAGTAATCTATTATTTTATTATTTTCTCTTTACTTTCAAAGAAATGAAGTACTTCAGTTGCCACGATTACAAAAAAAGTAATAAAAACAAAAGAAAAATTAATATCTTAAAATTAAATTGAGATACAGCTTTCAAACAAATTGCATTTAAAAGAGCATTTTTTTCCTTATACGATGGTGTAAAAATTTAAAATATGCAATGTTTAGAAGTTTAAAAATTTGCAGTAGAGAAAATTGCAAAACCAAAATTTTATTTAAAATTTCAAAGTATTGCCATTCGCAAAATGACGTATGCGTTACGCACAGATATGTTTGTCCTTTATAATATAGATAGTACTAGTACTAACTTATTCTACGAAATAATATTCAATTAAAAAATATATACATATATTAAAACTGGTTTATAAAAACTCAATGGGAAAGGAAGAACAGACTGCTAAGTTGCGTTACACATGGACCGTTTTTTAGCACCGCTTTAGTCGCGTAATGTGAGTGCTAGAAAAGTGCGAATGTACGTGCAGGTAAAGAGCATCACGTGACTCTAGCTGCTCGAAGGCATACTAAGGCAAAATGCAGTGTACACTGAAAACAATTCTGCCACTGGCGTCTAGAAATTAAATTGTAGTTAATAGTTTAATGTCCTAATTGGAAAAAATTGTTTAATGTCATCCTTACAAATTCTAGTTCCCTTTGCTAGAGCGTTCTAATTATCCCTATTAAAATCCAAGGACATTTTCCATTATCATTGTGGTCAAACTTATTTAAAATTCTCTGCAAATAAATAGGAACACAAGAAGCGTGTTTTAGTAAATATAATTCTAGTTTATAATTTTATTCTAGAAATCAAGTGATAATTTCTCGCATTTCAAACGATTCATAATATAATGTATCGTTTCATCACCTGGAAAATTATAGATTACAAATTCTCGATCTTTTGGTCTATTAAGTTTATTTGTTTACCTTATTTGCAGAACCCGGAATTCTATAATTTAGTTTTGGGATTTAGAAAATGTCTACCTATTCGCACTAGATGAAGGCGTTATTATGTTTCGGTACTTTTCGGTTAGCCGGGCGGCAGTGTTATGTACACACTTAAATAAACATACATTGTATATATACACATCTATATATATGTATCCATGTACTGTATATATACACACACACATATATATGTATATATAAATATAGGGGAGAGTAGCCGAATTTGGACCACTTCACTTATTTTCAAGTGTAACTCGTTTAATTTTTGAAATATCTGCAAAAATCATTATACGGGGTCAATCTATACATCTTGTAACTAAATAAATCTTTAGATCAATTTCTTTCTGAAAATCTTAAATTTTATTTTAATTTGAAAAAATTGTCAATAGTGGTCCAAATTCATCAACTGGTCGCCTAAATTGGACCGCCAGTCTCCTAAATTGGACCAAATAATATCAGGTTGTTATAATCCCAGGAAATATAACTAATTTTATTAAAAGCAAAGTTTACGATTAATGAAACGATCAAACTAAATAACAGCAATGAAATATAATGAAATCAAATATCTGAAAATAAGAGTAATTGTATTAAATCAAAATATATTCAAATTATAAATCAAAGTTATCAGTAATAAATAATAGAAATTATGGAACTAATTGTCAGTTACTTTAATATCATGTAAGGAGTAATGGAAAGCTTATACATGAATTTCGTTTATAGATTTTTTTTCTAGCGCACACGACATGGAACCGTATTTGGTAATCTGAACACTGAGTCATTCTTGCTATTTTATTTTTCTTACAAATAAGGCAAAGCCAATCATCACTGTCTAGAGTTTTCTTTTTAGATTCTAAATTATTACACTTTTTTTTTTGCAACAGAGGTTTTCTTTACATTATTTTTGTAGTTCTTCCCTTCCATCAATTTCTTGCTAATTGCATTACGCCTATTTTTTAAAACTTGATGTTCCAATAGCTTTGTGCTTCCTTTTTGTCGTTTTTTTTTTTCATTTCAAGGTTTAGTTTATCTGGCGAAGATGTTAACAAAACTGTTTTTCGCTGCCTCTGTATTTTGATATAACTGAATTTAGCAAGGGTGATAATATTTCTAATGATTTTTTGGCTTTTGGAGAGGATTTGTAGCTGCAGCCTTCTTGCAGGTCAATTTCTTCACAACTTACTCTCTCCTTTTTGTTTCATATAACTTTAACAGTTTTTGCTATCACGGGTGTTTTTCTTCCAGACAGATTGCCTGCGTCTTTTTCAACATTTTCAAAATTATATTAAAAAAGTGTTTTAAAATATCCTATATTGAAAAATACGCTATAATTAATAAAACGCAAACATTATGTATTCAAACATTGTTGAATTCAGCAACCCCCCCCCCCACACCCCCCGGAGCCTTGAAATACCCACTATCCCCTGAAGGTTTGAGATTTTATTCGTCTTAATGGCAAAAAAGTATAACTCCACCCTCCAGAACTGTAAAAAGTCTGCAATCACAAATATATGCTCTAGGAGGAAAAAGTTTTAATTCGACTCTGTAAATCAAATACCCCGTAGGAATAAGGAATTCAAAGAAAATAAATGCAAATACATATACAGAAATTGCAAACAAAATTTATTGCATAAACATATAAAATATTTTTATGTTTATATAGGCCTAAACTGTATATATATATATATATATATAAATTAACCCAGTTATACAAAAGAAAAATAAATAAATAAATAAATAAATAAATAAATAAATATAAATAAATAAATAAATAAATAAAAAGTTGCATGTAGATAGTAGTCTGTTATAAAATATTAAAAAAATTGTAAAAAATACTGGACAAAGCGTACCGTCCTCGAAATTAATTACTTTTCAAATTTATGATCGCATATCTGGTCCAATTTAAGCAACTGAAATTGGCCCAATTACGGCAACTGTGCCATTTTTGAAAACAGATAATCTCAAGACTAAGAACAAAAACGAAATCGAACAAATCCGCGTGAAAAACATGTGCAATAAACCGATGAATTCATATATGTATATGAAAATATAACAACTTACCTTCGTTTCAAAGTAATCACTTACGTTTGGTAGGAAAAAATTAAATCAAAACAGCTAACTTTGGGTTTTTTTTAAATTGTCTGAAAACAGCACGTGGTAGGCGGTTGCTTCTTCTAATCATGCGTGACGTCATTGTGGTGAGTATGATTTCAGCGGTAGATGGCGTCACTTCCTGTAATTAAAAGCAGAATGGCAACGGTCCAATTAAAGCGGCGGTCCAAATATGGCTACTCTCCCCTATATGCATATATAACACTGGCACCCGGCTAACCGAAAAGTACCTATTTTTCTTGCGGTACACAAGGGTGTCTTTCTCTCCAGCCTCGGTCCAGGGTAAATGATAAAACAAAAACTGCTTGAATTTTAATATAAATTTAATCCAATAATTCATAAGCGTTTTACATACATTTTACTACATTTTTATTTTCTTTTAATTTATATTCAGTAGTAAAAGTAACAACTAAGTAGTAATAATAGTATTTTCAACTAATTATTTTTACTTAACAAACGCATAAATAACAAGAATGCCCAATACTACCTATTTGCAACAAATTATGTCAATATTTACAGTACAGTGTAAAAAAAGGCAAGAAGAGTTTTATATTTTAAATTTATTTTATGTTATATTTTTTATCTGAAAAATATTCATTACATTTAAAAAATCTAAAAAACTGTTTGTCGGAAAATTGCACAGATATATGTTTATGAATCAACCACGATCATTTTAATATCATAAATTATTATCAAACTTATTTTCATCGATGTTCTAATACATATTCATATTTTTTAAATAGTACAATTTTTTTAAGGTTTTAGAAAGGAAAAAATGTAGTAAAAATACTTTTTTATTGTTAAATTTTTTTTTTCAGTAAAAATATTCTCCGAAGAATTAGTTAATTGAATCTCGTTAATGCACTAGCGATAATTTTTTAAGTATGTAATAAGAGAATATTTTTTGTTTAGCAAAATATATTTAGCAGCGACAATAATTGCGTTAATTAACTGAATATATCTGTATAGGATTTTCGTATTATTTCAGACTAATTTAATTCTTTCTTGGTTTATAAATATCGGTAATTTTATTACTACTTCGCTTAGAACTGTATATATTTTAAGAATTTTTTTTCAAACTTGATGGGGTGTGTAAAGATGGAACTTTACTAACTTGTTTATAAATTCCCTGATGTGCTGCAGTTTAAGAAATAAAATATAGATGTTTGTTTCTGATGAAAATAAAACCTTTGTATGTTTTCAGAGATCAATTATGAATTAATAGTTGAATTTGATTAAAATTTTCATCACACCATTTCATTTAGAAAAGTTAGATTTTTAAATACATTTCAGCATGATCTTCTAAAAAAGTATCGACTTGTGTCTGAATAATACTGAATGTGTTCCAAAAGGTTTGAAACGCTGTTTAACCCTTTCAGGGGCAAGGGACCTTGGTCCGCAAAATGCTGAAATGAGTGATTGGCACCAGAATATAAAAATAATTTTGTTTTAAAATAAGCAAAAGCGTTTGTTCACGCATTTAATAAAAGGAAATTTTTAATTCTGTTATGCTGATGCCAACGCGGCATTTTGGTATTAAAATTAGGTGGTCCAAAAATGAACCACCGACATTGAAGGGGTTAATAATTTACTTGATGAAATAAGTAGGATATGTAAATTGCTAAAGTGTTAAAAATAAAGAAGAATTGTAGGTTATTTTGATGTTCCACCGAGTTTTGACAATTTCAATTTTATGAAATTTCGAAACTTTCTGGCACCAAAACAAACAGGCGACTCTTTAGTGCCGGAAAGCTCCAAAATTTTGTAAAATTCAAAAAATCATATGTTGTTGGGTTTCTATCGTTCAGGAGCGAGATCTGATCAGATTTAAGGATCATACACAATTCTTTTCTGAATGTAACTTATAGATAATTAGACCCTAAAACAAAAGCTAACATTTTCGGTATTAATTGCAAGGCTATTTCTTCAACGTAATCGTAAGACCTACTTTGATTTGAATAGCTTTGCAAGTTTTAATACCTTCTAATTTAAGACAGGTAAAAGATTATCCGCGTTTCAATCTTTGTGGTATACCTTATATGGTATTTGTAAAGCTATATAATTAAAATTTGATTTTTTTTTTTGCATGTTTTCCCTTTCCTGCTGATATAACTTAAAATAACCCTGGAGATCAGAATTCTTTCATGTAGCTAGTCAATAACTGCCAAGTAAAGAAAAAAAATCGCTCATGCTGAAATGCATCAGCAAGAAGTACAATGACGAGTTAATAGCATGACATAGAGAAATATGTCGTATCTAAATTAACAGAGTATATACATTGGTTAAATATCATTAGTATACTACAACTGGTTAAAAATGAATTGGTAATAAGATCAATAAATTCCGAATTACGCACATCATCGACTTACGAAATATAATTGTAAATTTAACTTTCAGTTGGGATGTTGGTTGTTTTCTCTTTAAAACTGGAAAGCGTTACAGACAGGTTCAGTGTTTTACCGAAGAACATATTTTTCTGTCAGCAGTGCAGGCATGAAAAGACCATTAAAATTTATAAACAAACTGAGAAAAAAAGGAAATAATCTCTATCAGTACGTTACATTTGAGAGACGCAGCAATCTTCCTTTAAAGTCTTAGTTAAATGTATATTTTCAATTTTTGTTTTTAATAATCTATATTATCACGGACAAATGTGTATGTGCGTAAAGCTGAGGTCATTTTGTAAATGGCAATAGCAGATGGTCGAATTTTGCTTTCACTGCATTTTTTTTTACTTTTAAGCATCGTACATTTTCAATTTTTACACCCTGGAATAGAGAAAAAATTTACTTTCAAATGCAATTTTTTTGAAAAGTATATCACAATTTGCTTCAAAACTGTATCGACATTTACTTAATTTTTATTGCTTTTAAAATAAATTTTAGCAGGATTTTTTTTTCAAATCTATCTCTATCGTGTGCAGACGATTGTAAAAGTTTACTCGGGTGGCACTTAAATCAAAATAAATAGCTCAATATTTTTTTCAGTTATATTATATAACAAAATTAAAACGTCCAGTAATCAATAAGTAAAACAATAAAATATAAATAACACACAAATTTAAGACATGTAATCGAATTTCGCGTTTAAATCACTGAAATAAAACGAAACTTAGGCTGATTGTATAAAGCTGTTTTTGGCAATTTCTTCGGCTGTTAATTCCTACGCGAGGCCAATAGGAAAACACCACTTTAAATGCCTTTCAAATCCTTATTTAAACTCATTATTGCTTTTTTTCACATAAATAAGGTTTTTAGTATTCTTAATGGGCATTCTAAAACATATATTAAATGTAAAAAACATAATAGGGTGACCAAAAATTTAAAAAAATGCAGATCTGTGCGAAACTTTCTCACCACAATCATTGAGATTCTTTACATATAAAAGCACAAATAATTGCACAAAATTACTTTCAGGTGCATATATATAATATAAAAATATTTAAAATACAAAATAAAAACATCTTAAAATACATTAAAAATTTAGAACGCTTTCAACCATTAGAAGACCGCCATCAGTAGACGATCTTGTAGTGGTTGAAATCGTTCTGGGTTTTCTAATTTATTTTAAGATATTTGTAATTTGTATTTAAAATAACTTTATATTCTATGTATACACATGAAAGTAATTTTTGTACAATTGTTTGTGCTTTTACATGTATTTTAATTATTTAACTCAAGAAGAATATAGCCCTAGAATTTTAACTTTAATTTATTGAGTCTCTTTGTTGATGCTGTTATTGTTTCATTAAATGCGATTTTTTTCTTATCAAGCAACGCATTTTTACAATACATAATTATACTACATCAAAAGCCGTTTAGAGAAAATACCTCATTCGCCGATGTGCATTTCGTTTGCGCAAAAGATGCTGGCATCAGAAATAATTTATATCATGAGTTTCATCTATAATCTGTAACCCGGGAAGACCGGATGTATCTAACGCCCCCTAGATATTTGAGAAAGCCTTGTCACGAGTAACGAAAACGTCTCACAAATACTGGCAAAACAAAGAAACAAAGTCGTTCATTGGCTTCTGGAATTCAACGAGCCAATGAATGATTTTGTTTCTTTGTTTTGCCTGCTTTGTGTGAAGTGTTTGTGACGCTAGTTAAGGCTTTCTCAAATATCTAGGGGGCGTTGATTTATCCCCTATTTTAAATAATATTCAAAATGATTTCAAACTTTGTTTGGGTTTATATTTTGACTCATCCTAATAACCTAAAAGATGAAATGAATAACATTCACTCAAAGTTATAATAAAATATATTTTTTAAATGTAACTAATTAATTCACGTGCATCTGAAAACCTAAGCATAATACATCAATTTTTATTTTTGCGGTAACCAAATGAGAAAACAAATATTGGATTTCCTCTCATTCAATGTACATTTTACTTTCCTGAAAGAGAAGAGTATTTGCTTAAGCCCTTACATAAAGTATCGATGCGATAATAAACTACCTCTTGTTGCCCTTCATTGGTTTTCGTTAGTTCGATGAAATGGAAATCTATTTTTCCTACAGTACTATTAAGTTAACATCAGCAACTAAAAGAATCGCTAGATTCCTCCATATATATAGATATACATAAAATTAGAGTGTGATGTCTGTGATTTTCAGAAAAAAGACATATTCCTTAATTTATTAAAATATTTAACCTGCGCACAGTGAGACATTTGACGAATTTATTCGGCCAAAATTATTATTATTTTTTTATATTTAAATAAATTAGTTAATAAAGAAAAATGTTTTTTTAATTATAAATATAGTCTTTTAATAAAAATGTATTCTTTATCTGAAAGCGAACAATATAAAAATAAAGTTAATAATTGTTGGGATGAATTTGCATTTTACACTCTTAAAAATTTGCAACAAACTGTTCAGTCATCTGCCCGTTTTTATATAAAACGGCTACTTAACCGTAATTTAACGTTATTTTGATCATGTTATTGACTATATTATGGTCAGAATACAGTTAAATTGCGGTTGTCTAACCGTTCGCTATAAAAATGGTAAGATGACTCTACAGTTTGCTGCAAATTTTTAACAGTGTAGAACTAAAGTACGATTTTCTTCTTCAACTGTATTTTCTAAAAATTCATCCAAATAAACAACCTTTTGCACACCATGTCCCTTGTGGAGGACATTCAAATTCTTACTTTTAAATTACTTGGACTGTAAAAAGAAAATAACCATGTAACTGTACAATAAAGATTATCGTGGATATTTTTTTTCGCCTAAGTGTTCATGAGCAGGGGTGGGGAAATGCTTCATTTTACTCGCCACTGGCGAGTGAATTTTCTGACAGGGCGAGTGAATTTTTAGGTAGTCTTTGAAAACTGCAAACTATAGAGATATGCCAATTTTTTTTTTTTTTTTTTTTGTAGTAGTTAGCTCTATTTTTCAGCTTTCCCAATTACTGTGATGTAAACATGGTACTAAGTTCTATTTTATGTTAAACTTTCATCTCTTGTTTATATTTCTTAATTTTACAAGAAAAAAAATATGAAAATGCATTATTGGGATAGTAAGTAATTTTTTCTGAGTTGCGTAAAATTTATCATAAAAATTTTCAACTACAGTAGAAAAATTTTGACAAAATTTACGCATTTATGCAAAATTTACGTTGCATTTTACTGGCTGGTGAAATAAATCCTTGGCTGGTAAGATTTTATAGAAATTTCCCACCCCTGTTCATGAGAATTGTTTAAATAGGATTCCATATTTCTCCATTGTACAATATTTAGGGTTTGGGATATTTATTTGAGTTCTTCGTATATTTTTATATTAGTTTTAGGGCAGATTGGAATCAGTAAATAATAATATCTGCAAGAGTTATATGTGATTTTTATTTTCTTTCTGCTGTATTATTGAAAATGAGTTATTTATCATTTTTTGGTCATTTTGGAAAACAAGATTTTTTTAAAGTTGACAAACAACAGATTATTTAACTCAAGCTGATCAGTTCAATTGAATATTTAAACATTTTTGATCTTCTTAGGCATTCTGTATTTCTCTTCTAGGATTTTCACTTAATTCGGTTAAAACCTTAGCAGATGGTAACCGTTCTTATCATACAGCACGACCGTGCTGTATAGTAGAGCTCAGCCGCATCTTTTACGTTTTGAAACATGATGAAAAGACAACAACTCAATTACAATCCAAACCAGAAAACATTCAGTGATGAATAATAACTTTTTTGAAAGGTCTTAATTTAGAGATGTGCCTTTCGAACGTCGGGTCAAAAAATATCCAATATTAAGGGAATGACACCCATTTAAACTTTACATAGCGTTCCATAATTTAACAATATAGAAATATCTCCTTCAATCCTTCTTTCCTGTTGCCACATCACGCGGCACAATAATTAAAAAAAAAGTGATAACACGCGTATTTTGTTTTAAATAAAAATCAGATTTTCTCGCTATATTTTTGCATTTTTCAAATCGACGTCATTCTAATCAGAAAATGAAAATATTTCCTACATATATGTAAAAACTTTAACTAAACACGTGTTAAAATGACGCAGTATCTTCATTTGAATGTTTTTAATGTTTAAAAATCTGTTTTAATACAGGAGTTTTAATTAAAAAAAACAATTTAGGAAAAGATAATGATTAAAAAAATCGTTTGCTAGGTATGACGTCAATTTCTGTTTAACTGATATAACTTTGCAATGATGTTTTATTCTGAAAAGAGACTCCTGATATTCTGAAATTAATCCTTAGTATTATCATCCATAAAACGAAAGATTTATTTTTAAGTCCTAAGAAAGAAATTTTCGGTAAATGCTTGTTCATTTCGTTGTATTTATTGCATTTTCCTGCGTATGGTCAAGGAAATCGTATACTCCTACTGCGCGCGCCAAACACAACATGCATTTTAATTTTAGGTAGCTTTCTTTACAAAAAGCTACCTATTGCAGCCGTTCGGAGGAAAGCGATTTCAAAAAATTTTGGTATATTTTCATCGATCATGACCCCCAGGTCACGAAACCACCCTCCGTTCAAAATTGATATATATATATATCTGACCTATGTCACACTGTAACTCTCGTATTTATGAACCGATTTGGATGTAATTCGGTGTGTACATAGTACAAACCAATGTCTCGACCGAGTTCGTTGGCCAGCTTCATCCGCCATTTTGTTTTTTTGTTTCAAAATGGCGGCCATTTAAAAATTTTAAAAAAATTTAAAATTTAAAATGTGGTACCAAAAAATTGAAAATGGAAAAATATTTTTTTCTTATGTATTTGACCTTTATACAAAGACTCCGTAGCAGTTTTTGTTTCGTCTATATCTTAAAAAATGGCTGAGTAATAGCATTTTGAATTTCTAGCGAAGCTGACATTTTGAAACGTCCTGGATTTTGTCACACGATAAAAGTCGTATTTATGAACCGATTTGGGTGTAACTTCGTTTATACATAGTACAGACCAATGTCTCGACCGAGTTCGTTGGCCAGCTTCATCCGCCATTTTGTTTAAAAATGGCGGCAATTTAAAATTTTAAGAAAATTTTAAATTTGAAATGTGGTACCAAAAAATTGAAAATTGAAAAAAAAATTTTTCTTATGTGTTTGACCTCGATAAAAAGATTCGGGAGCAGTTTTTGTTTCGTCTATATCTTAAAGAATGGCTGAGTTATAGCATTTTTAATTTCTAGCGTGGCTGACATTTTGAAACGCCCTGATTTTTGTCAGGCGATAACAGGCGTATTTATGAACCGATTTGAATGTAACTTGGTCTGTACATAGTACATACCAATGTTTCGACCGAGTTTGTTGGCCAGCTTCATTCGCCATCTTGTTTCAAAAGGGTTGCCATAAAAAAATGTAATTTAAAATTTAAAATGAGGTATTAAAAAATTGGAAAATGAAAAAGATTTTTTTTTATGTGTTTGGCCTTGATACAAAGATTCTGGAGCAGATTTTGTTTCTGAAAATTTGTTCTTTTGTTTATATCTTAAAAAGTGGTTGAATTGTAGCACTTTGAATTTCTATCATGACTAACACTTTGAAACGATCTTGTATTTGTCTCGCGATACCACACGTATTCGCCTATTTCGATGGAAGAAGGCATGTGGATAGTATACATCAATATCTCGACCAAGTTCGCTGGCCAGCTTCATCAGCCATCTTGTTTCAAAATGGCGGCCATTAAATTAAAAAAATATATATTTAAAGTGAGGTGCAAAAAAATTAGAAATTGAAAAAGGTTTCTTTCTTAAGTATTTGACCTTGATATAAGGATTCAGGAGCATTTTTTGTTTGTCTTTATCTTAAAAAATGGCTCAGATACAGCAGTTTCAATTTCTAACGTGGGTGACATTTTGAAAAATCTGATTTTTGCCTGCGACAGCACTCGTATGTATCAACCGATTCCGATGTGAGTGAGCATGTGCACAGCAATTACTAAGGTCTCGACCAAGTTCACTGGTTAGTCTCATCCACCATGTTGTCTTAAAATGGCAGGCACTTTAAGAAATCGCTGAATTTGGTAGTGAAATATAAGTTACTTTAAATAAAAGCAGCTTGGATAAAGCTGACTAATTTTGCGAAATTCTCATTCATAATGATTTAGTATTGATAAAAATTAGTATTGAATCTCCTACATTCAGTTTCCACTTAATTGAGCTTCGTGTGTTTGAATAATATAAGTTGGCTTTTTTAAAATAAGGAATATGAAAGCTACCTCTTCCTCCTGGCACTGGCCGGAAGGATTTTTAAATACTTTAGTATAATTACGTCATTATAACGCCAAATGAAATTTAATTTCGCCTGTTTTAAAAAAAAAATAATAATAATATTATTATTATTGGACCAAAAGTAATAATCTAAGACAGGAACGGCGAACCTGTGGCACGCGTGCCATAAGTGGCACGCTGCAGATTATTTTTGGCACGGCATAGATTTAAGTTTTACATCAAAATATATTAATTTCACAAAATGCATTAATTAATATAGATGTTGTCTGTGTCACTTGAATTCGATTAATTCGGTTGGTTGTGATTGTCACACAGATTGAAGAAATTGAAACATAACTTGATTTATCCGAATCTAGCTTAATATTTCCTCAGACAATTTTGAGAATTAGAAGATTATCGCTAAGCAAAAATTAAAACTGTAATAAGCAAAAATGCTGATTTTAAAATTATAACAACTTGGAATTCAATTCCAGACACTAAAAGCTATAGTTTCTGGCACTTGCTATTTTGACATTTTATTCTGCAAGAATTTCTTTTCGTAAAATAATTATAATAATAATAATAATTATAATAATAATCAACTAAAAACGTCTTGTCAAGTGAGTGCAATTAAACTTGCATTATATCGAAAATAACTAAGTACAAAGCGGATGTAAATTATTTGGCATTTAATATGAGACAACAGAAATAATATTTTTTAAATAAATTTCTACAGTATAACATCAAATATCACCTGTATTTTTTTAATGTTAAAAACAAAATTTTGAATAGTTTTGATTCATTATTATTTGATCTATTAAATTTTTTTATTGTTGACACGTCATGATCACGTAAAGTATATTTTTGGAAAAATTTGGCACGTAGACGTGAAAAGGTTCGCCATCCCTGAAGTAAGAGCTAGCAACGTTTTCGTCACTTGACTTTAGCAAGGCTCATTTTTCTATATGCTCTTCCGTTTTATGGTGTAATACGTATGCGGACGGTCTGGCTTTCGGGAGACGTTGCGTTTACCTGCGGGAGAAGGGGTTATGCAGGTGAAGAAACTTCAAAAATTCGTCATTTTATGAAACCTCATTTTTCTTTATGCTCTTCCATTTTATGGTGTAGTATGTATGCGGACGGTCTGGCTGGCGGGAGACGTTGCGTTTACCTGCGGGAGAAGGGGTTATGCAGGTGAAAAAACTTCAAATTTACGTCATGAAACACTTCTAACCTTCCTTGTACCTTTCAAGGCCAAGGTTGAAAAAGGTTGTATGAGGGAATGTCTTAAGTTTGTTGGCTAGAAAAGTAGAAATATGGTTTTTAGGATTAAATTATCCCGCGCGTGTACAAACGTTACATTTCGATATGTTCATTCGTCACAGGATAACACACACTAAAATAATTTTACTGAAAGAGTTAAATAAAAGCTGCCTTCATATGTTGATGAAATGGTATTAAATGTAAGTACTGTAAATTTTATAAAATAATTCATGTTTTGAGAGGTAAAACAAATCGTTGCATATTTTCTAACGAAAAAAATCCGCCATTTTTACAGAAACTGTTATAAAATTGGAAAATAGATATGAAACACTTGATTTTTCCCTAAAAAGAAGTAGTACTGATGCATTTTACAATATAGAGTAGTAGACATTTTTTAAAGCGCATTTAGCCAAAAAGATAATGGAAGACAAAATGAGGTGAGATTTACCCCATGCGTGTATTAACGTTACAAAAATAGGTGCTTGCGCTTACGGTTCAGTTAATTATGCCCTAAACGACGCCCGGTAGCATGCGCCATTTGTCTGTAGGCTCAATTATAAAATTTATCCGTACCAAATACACCAATTGTCAATAGACTCGCTTACGTAATTTCCTTATTTAATGCATACTTTACAAAGGACACATACTTTCCAATTTGCCTGATTTTTTGATCAATGGTTACACTTAGATGTAAATATATTTGTCATTATCGTAATATTTTAGTTTGTTCTCCGAAATATTATTATAAATATCCAATATTAGTAATATTTCTGATACTATTTACAGGTGTATTGTATAATATTTTCAATCACTTTTGATCCTTTTTCTGCATTCAGTCGTTTTCAGACTTTTTTAATTTTAAATTCCTATTATGTTCCAAAGACAGAATTTTTCCCTTTTTATAGTTTTTTCGCAGTTTTAATTCATTACTTATGACTGATTCTTACCCTAGCTTTTTGTGTGTATGACGGGTTGGCGTATGATACTGCATAGTCCCTTCAACCAGAGGAGCGTAGGTACAGTCGTGGAAAAAAAAAAAAAAAGTAAACACCCCCTACTAACGTCTCAACAAATTATCGTAAAAAAAAGTTACTGGTACCAAACGATTGGAAATAAAGTCTACTTTTAAATGATGTATATAAATTTTGCTTAGGGGACCATCTACATATTAAAACGAACCATAACTTTATTTTTTTTTCAATAGCAATACACAATTATTCTGACAGCATAAATGAACTCTACACCCTTCAATTAGCCAAAAGGCAAATTTTTATGCAATTCGTACCATACGTTTCCGAGAAAATAATTATTTTAAAACGAGCGTATTTTAAGGGCTGTATCCAAATTGAAGTTCGGAGCTCGATTGTTTACCATGAGAGCCCCCTTCTTGATCAAGGCATCTTAAGCACCACTCAAGCAGTCAATGAAGCCTGTTTGATTACAGGACAGCAGAAGAAATTTCAAAACTCACTTCTATCATAGACGGCCCCTTAAATCATCATTTTGCCGTTTTTTAAGCATAATTTGAAAACTATTTGGAAGAAAAATGTGAAATTTTGGATTTTCATAAAGCAGGACTTAATAAATCTAAATCCATCAAAAAAATTGTAGGTTGCAATTCATATTTTTTTCGAATATTAATTTCTTAATTCATAATTCATATCATAAAATTACAAAAATTACATATTCAGCGTATTTATATTTGAGCATATTAGTATTATTGCTACACAAAAAATTAGCAGATTAGGAGCATAATTTCAGGAGATATAAATAAAAATATGAAAATGTAATTTAACATTAGAAGCACTAAATTTTGAATGTTTATAATTCAAAAACTTATCATTCAAATAACTTGAAATTTGGTGTCTAGACATAGTTTGAACAGAAAAATTGAAATATATCGTTAAAATTGGGTATTGCTATAGAAAAAAAAATTAGGTTTGCGTTCGTTTTAATATGTAGTTGGCCCCCTAAGAAAATTTTATATGCATCATTTAAAAGTAGACTTTATTTCGAATCGTTCGGTACCAGTAACGTCCTTCTACGATAATTTGTTGAGTTAGTAGGGGGTGCTTACTTTTTTTTCCACGACTGTACATAGCAGAAAAATTCAAGAGATCACACTATGTATAAAACATAGTCTAAGGACTAGTCTGGCGGTCAGTACTGAGTAAAGTATAGGTCAATATCCCAATATGGGGTTTAGCAATAAGTATGGGGTCATCAGAGCTCTTGAACTACACCGGTGAACCAATGTTTCTGTTAGTTTTTGATTGGGACAATTGGTTGGGCCGGTTAATTGGGATCATTGGTTGGTTAATTGGGGCGGTTGTTTGGTTAGTTGAAGTTGGTTGATTAAGTTCCTGAAAGGATCTGAAAAAGATGTGAAATGATATAAAAAACTGGTGGAACCAGAGAGAAAAGTAAAGCTCTATCTAAAAAACTTACAGTAAAAAATCGTCAAATAGTTTCAGTTTAAAAAAGTAAGTAGTGCATAGAAAAGTATTGGAATCAGATTATCTGTAAAGCTCATGAAATTATCCAAATTTTTGTTGATAGCTGAAAAAGTGGACTGAGCTTTACTGATGCCTTATACTCAAAATCATATTATCCACTCAAAATGAGTACTGGATATAGTAAACAGAATGTGTAGTTATGCGCAAAGAAATTTCTGTCAGGCCCCGAATTGTGGACATGATTGCATCAAGCCAAGTTAAACTCCACAAAGCTGAAAGAATGTAAACCACGAAGTAATATTTTAAGTATAACAGTAATATAGTCAAGTTGTTCAGGAATTGTTGTTATTAACATTTCTGACATAACACATGTAGCGTAATAATTTTTATTTCATGTAATTACTGTGAAAAGGGAGCCTTATGTCAATGGACATAGCCAGACAAGTAGTTACCATATGGTTGAATCGTACATGCTTAGGGATTTGGGCTTATTTTGGACTTTGTTCTTCCAGGATTATCAGTGACACCTGGAATGGATTTTGGTCCATACTTTGTACTGAACGATCTCCCATGTTCTCGATGCCTCTCATGTTCTCGCTCGTTTCCAAATCAACCTCTAACCTATTCTTATGAGCCCAAATTTTTAAACTGGTTATCATTCTTCGTCAGTCTTCGTATTATGTTAACATTTTGTCAACATGTGTGACATTTTTTGTTGGTCAAATACAGTTTGGAGAAGAATGTGATGTTAAAAGTAATGCTTATCGGTCGTCTAGATGTAAGCAAAATAATCTAACATTGTGCTCGTGGTCTTCAAGTTAGGCAACTATTCCTGCTCAGGTTTACTTTAGTAAGTTTGCAATTAAACTAAATTTATAAGATACCAAAAGGGAAACAAAGTACATTTAAAGGCATATATATATATATATATATATATATATATATATATACCTTTCAGTAAACATTTCTCTGGTTCCTTTAGCTTCGAATTATGTAAGTTTTACTGTATATATACCTTTCAATAAATTGATCTTCAACTTTTGTACGCACAATCAGTGACATTATCAATATCAATATTTAAAAAAAATATTTCTGAATTTAAAAAAAAAAAAAAAAAAAAAAAAAAAAATCACTAAATTGCAAAAGTAATGAAATGAGGTGCTCAAATAAAAAAGTTTAACTGTGAACTTGAATTATTTTATTCTATTTTTTTTTAATTTTAGATTTTTGTCTGTAGGTGGCAACCAAAATTACTGAAATTCTCAAACAATAGTCTTTGTTTCATGTAGATAATTGAAAGAGGTGGAAAAAAAGTCGTGAAGAGTTTTCTTCTAAAAAAGTGTATTTTTTAGAAACATTTTGTAAAACTTCCTCAGATAAAATGCATCATACAAATTTAGGTAAATAGGTTTTAAGTAATGCAAAAATATTAAATTTTTCATCCCAGGCATAAAGGTTGGACTGTAAATTAGGCTAAACATAACTATGTGCTATACTTTAACCCGTTCAGGACCGGCTTCCTTTACACGAATTTTATTCGTTTGGCAGAACTTTTTGTTAATCGTTTGACCTAACTTTATATATCACGAAAATGTCGCAATTAAATAAAATCAATTTTACTTTTCTTTTTCACTGGTATCAAACTCAAGCGTTTTAAGCAATTTTGAGGGTGCATATATGCAATGATGTCCCCGAACGGGTTAAAAATTTTCAACGTAGGGAGGCTTGACCCAATCAATCTGAGAGAGGATTGACCAGATGGTTAAAGCTCCATTAATTAAGTGCTTTGTGAAATCTTTTTTATTATACACTGTTCAAAATGTATGTATAATGGATATATTTCTACAATAATGTATATTTATTCTGTAAATCTACAGTAAAATGGGGTGATAGAAACGTAAATGTTTAAAATTCATTAAAGGAACGAGGTGGAACCCGTCGAAATTTCGACGAAAGAAAATGTTTACAAAGGGAGTGTTGCATCAAATTTATAATACATCGACAAAAAAATAATTAGAATAAAAAATCCATCTTACACTTGTTAATTTAACTCTCCAAAGACATATTTTAACCTAAGGTTAACAAAACCTTTTTTCATAAACTTCAACTGTTAAAATTATAGAAAAATTAAAATTGATTCATATGCGTAATCAGTAACATATAATCAAGATAAGTAATTTTGATTAAGTTACTAATTGATGCTTGGTTACGGAATGAAAAATCCGCATAAATGATTTCACCTTGACATAATCGTAGAAATTTCTACCTTTACTTCTAAACCGAATCAAGTCATTTTCCACGTTTCACATCCATATTAACCATTTAAAAACATTTTAACGCGCAATAGGTTATTAATAAATATTTTTTCAAGCTTGAAGTCACGTTTGTCAACTATTACAACTTTCCATGTTAAAATTCCCACTTGTGATTTGAGGTCTTAGTATAATATCTGTACCTGCGCGTAAAAATTCCAGAAATTTATAACTTTTAGACGTATTCAAGGGGAAATATCTCGTTTTATCAAATAAAATTATCGTTTACTTTTAAATATGACATCATTTTCAGTCGCTGAAATATTTTGCCTATTGTATCAAACTCAATATCAGCAAAATGAAAAAATAGTGAAATATAAGAGCTTCATCAGGGAAATTGTGTCTTTTTTAAAGTATAACGTCATTTTCTGTTCAAATTTTTAAAAATGATATTTTTAATTGCAATGAGAAAATGGTAAGAATATATCAGTAAGAATATAATCAATAAAAATAACTAATCCACTTTTAATAGAAATGAAGTACTTCAGTTGCCACGATTAGAAAATTGGTATTAAAAACTATAAAAAAATTAATATCTCAGAAATAAATTAAGATACAGCTTTCAAACAAATTGCATTTAAAAGTGCATTTTTTTCTGCATACGACGGTGTAAACATTTAAAATGTGGCATGTTTAGAAGTTTAAAAATTTGCAGTAGCGAAAATTGAAAAAGCGAAATTTCATTTCAAATTTCAAAGTGTTGCCATTCGCAGAATGACGTATGCGTTACGCACAGATATGTTTGTCCTTTATAATATAGATATGTGAAAAATTGCTATAGAAACAAGAAAATAATTAATGAAATATAAATTTGTAAAGTTGATAGGATCTTTTATTTTATTTAAGTAGTATCCACAGTAGGTAAATAGAAAGAATGGAAAAGACAAATAAAGGATGAAACCAACATCATTAAGAAGTGTTAAGCGTATGCAGTGTGTCATATATGACATAAGTCACATTTGGTTTAATATTTTAAAAATATCTAACACTTCAGTATCGGAACGAAACAACTTCATAGACACCCCCAACAAATAATAGACACATCCTTTTCCAGACTGGTATATAAATAGCACGGCCAATGCTACATTTAAATGAAATTTCCCTTGAAAATGATTGCGTTTGCGATCTAAAGACCTCAGGAATCATCTTTTTCTCTTTCACACGATTTTTCACATCAATGGTTTTTAAGTTTTTAAAGACCAGTTCATTTTGTAAAGGAATATTTTAATAAATTTTTATGCACCTTTTCAGTAAACAGATTTTTAATATCAGTATTAGGCATGTGTTGGAAGATGTTTCATAAACTATGCATGCCACAGAAAGACAAATATACCTTTTTGTATGGAAATTGAAAGACCACTATTACTACAAAAAATCGTTTTATTAAAAAATAATTATAGAAATCGGAGACTCCGTTAAAAAGTTATTGTAGACACACATTAAAAATATGTACAAACGAATTATAATGTAGAAAAAATATAAACACTTCTGAATAGTTAATAATTATCAGCAGCACAGTAATCATAAAACATACCTCTCATCTAGGATTTAGATAAATTAACAACCAAATAATGGAGCTCATGTTTAATTGTTTTTTAATTTTTATTTTAGCTTAGTATAACTATTTGTTTTATGCATTTACAAAAATTATACATTTAATAAGGAACTGCACATTATTCTTTATTGTTTTGCATCACAATAATAAAATTAAAATAAAGGATTTTAATTACAGTATCCATAAATTAACATAGCCTTAAACCAAGCAAAATATGTGTATTTTAAATTAATGCTTTATAACTTAATTTTTTATGTCTCTTATACATTTATATTATATTTAAAGAAATAATGAAAAAAATAAATTTTCTTGTGAGAATAAAAAAGCTACTTAACAGCCTTTCCTTTGATAAATTAGCTTTCTCAAATATTAGCTGACAAAATTGTGTGTTTTTGAATTTATAACATACGATGTTTTAAATTGTAACAAAACTAAATCTCTCCTCTCACAAATTACGAGTTCACTGTTAGCATTATAGTGATCATGGATAAATAGTATATTGATTTATTTCTAGGAACATTTCTTTTTGGGAAGTCGAAAAATGTCTTGTTATACACTTGGATAAAATACCGATAGTATAATAAATTGCGGCTTGCTTTTTCCATTAGTTTGCATTATTTGATGAAACGGAAAGTTTCGGATTTTCTACATAAAGTATATCTGTACGAAATATCAATAATGGAAAGTATCATTAAACTTTGTACACACAAATTCGATATTTCATTACATTTCTTTCATATTACGCTACATCAAGTTTTATAATGGATATCAGAAAGGATATTTTTAGTTGTTGTGATGATGATTAAACTGAAAATACTATTCCTGACAATGAAGATTTTATTTGTCATAAAGATACATTATTTTGTTTGAATAATATTTTACAACTTTTTTTATTTCATATTATTTTTCATAAATGACAAATGATAAAAGATAAACTTTTACTTTTCTTTCTTAAAATTTTATTCCGCTAGTTGGTGTTTTGAACCTTTTTGAGAAATATATAATTACAAGAATAAAGTTATCTACTTCAACATTTCAAACAAGAAAACATTAAAAGAAGCTAGATAATTTTTTTCCTCAAAATAAATCTCATTGATTTTTCTGACATATTATTAAATTCACCCCAAAAAAATTAAGTTTAAGAATATTATTTTCGATCAAAAGCTGATAGCGGCGTTAAACACATTCTCAAATACTAAAAGCAATATTATTCTTATTTTTAAATAAAATAATTTTCCTCGTAAAATATTAAACTTTGTAATATACATTTTATTTTTACTCTAATTGTATTATATTGAAAGGCGGCTATAAAAAACTTCCCAAATATATGAGACTCTAGCTACAGTAAGATTCAAGAAAAAGATATATCATTTGGGGTATGAGTAATTTTAAGAATGGTGTAAGGAATGTGGTAAAGAATAACAACCGATTTTTCACATTTACAGATACAATAACAAACTGCTGGGAATTTCAAGCAGAAATAACCACTTTCTTTAATGCAAAATTTGATTCATTAGAAAAAACCATAAATGGCATTATAACGATACCTTTATTGCAATGCATGACAACTTGAATCAAAGGCAAATAGAAGCAATGAGAACAAAAATCTGCTATGCAAAGAGATTATGAAACAAAATGTCGAGCATTTCGAACATTAATAACAACTTGCTTCAGCGCAAAATTTTATTTATTAAACAAACCATTAATGGCGTTAATTCGGTATCTTTATTGTCGAACATCGTAACATGAAACAAACACAAACAAAAGCAATAAGAAAAATATCTAGTTAGAAAATTAGACGATGAGATATCCGGCTTGTAAGTCAATGATCTAAAATAAAATCATGGTAAGAAAACAGTTCAGAATATTATGTTGAATGATGTTTTTTATGTCATATGCACTTATTCGAATTGGCACACTGAATTATGTTGAGTTAACAAGGATAATACGAAAAAATGGAAAATGACAACAGATGACAATGTCACCAAGGTGTTTTAGAAGCACACATGGGACACTAAGTGGTTTTCTGTGGGTTTGTTTTAAACAGACGTTTCTAGAGATATTCGTATCACATAAACGCATTTCAAGGTTTACTCTGTCCTTACACATGAAGCTTAACGGAAGTATTGTACACTGTAAAAAAAAATCTGTAATCCTACAAAACTAGTTTTTGTAAAACTACAGAAATCTGCATGTTTACTAGAATTTTATCTGTAACCGGGTATAATATTTACCACTCGCATAGTAGAAATACATGAAATATCTTAGTCTCCCATATCAGCCAATGAGAAAGGACTTCAATGATGACGTAATGACTATTCACGCAACCACAGAGGTGTTCAAGGTATCCATCTTGATTATGATTTCAAATTAGGATGTAAGTAAATATTTCGTCTTTATGAGTTAAATTTTGTTATATTTCCATTCTCCTTGATTCCTAATAAGTAAAAATGAACTACACAGTAAGACCGTTTGATTTCGAATTATAATGTAACATGATTTTAGCAGGTATTAATGCGTAATCATCCTATTATTTTATTGTCAAATGACTATTCTTTACATCAGTGTTTACTGCATGCGTGCAATTTCCAATGTTTTATGTAAAAAATAATATTTTATTGCAATATGGTTAGCAGATTAAATATTTTATTTTTAATTAGTGATGCAATGAATAGTAACCCCCCCCCCCTTTGACTGATAATGAAGGCTAAATATTCCACTATTCTTCTGCAGAATACTTAAAATGTATACCAAATTTATCTTTCTTAATATTAGAGTCGTGCCGTGTAATCGGTATTTATTGTACTAGATTCCGGCATCGGGTCGGGTTTACCTTACTTTTTTGGTTCGGATCGGGTCGGTTTGGGTTTTGAATGTTGTGTGTCGGGTTCGGGTTGACTGATTTTTTAAAAGAATGTCCAAAATATTTTTTTTCAGGTTAAAAATCTAGGTATAGGGCAGATGTGCCAGCAATGGATAAAATTCAAAGTTTTTTGTTTATAAAAAAAATTTATACAATAAAAATTTTACTTTAAAAATTTTCTTCATAACACCCCCCCCCCCACCCCCACCCCCTCACGCTTACATGTTTTATAATCTGTGTTATTGTTGATACTCTTAATAAACCAATTAGGAAGCAAAAAGTGATCCTTCGAAGTTCCACTATTTTTCATTTATGTTGGCGAACATGCAAAGAGCTGGTTTAACTTAATAAATTTTATATATTCTTTTACTTTCCTGCAAAATTTCCTGCAAAATTTGTTTTTGTTTTGGTAGTAATAAAAATTTTTGGATATGATCATTCTAGACATTTCATCAATCGCACACTAGATGAAGCAATGGTAGCCCAATCTCCAGTTGAAAAAAGTTGCATAAGATTTCAATTGTATAAAGTAAAAGATTATTTCAAGATCAGAAGTGATTTTGCTTCATATACGTTTTATGCTTTCTGAATATTAATGACTTGTTTATGCATAGATGTAATAGTTTCCCTATTTATGGAACATTATACTGTATATTATCCATAATATAAACTAAGCCTTCAAGCATGGATTAAACTAAGCATGGGACAAATTTTGAAACTTGCAATTTCTTTAATTATAAAATTGTTTCTGAAAATTATGTTTCTATATTGTTCAGGGACATTAGAAAGTGTTTCATTTGGTATTCTATAAACTGAAATATTGTTTTTGTGTCAAACAAAGTTCATTTTCTTATTTTTGTAAAATGTGTCCCATTCCTCCATACTCTCTCCTATGCTTCTAACTCTGAATATTGGGCACTTTTCTATCTATACACACGTATCATGGGTATGTGTTTTAAAACTATCAGAAATATTATACATATGTTTGCGTGTATATGAAAAATGAAATGTTGGTAAAATTTTTCTATTCCTAGAGAAGGATAAATGGTTCTTAACTGTGCCTTAAATAAAAAGAATTTATCACATTTCTTATGTATATATTTTTTTCTTAACTTTTAACTCATGTTACCGGCCTCTCAGACCTCAGCTTTTTTTTAATTTTTATAGTTTTGCAATTTTTTATGTACTTGCAATTTTCAGTTTAACTACAAACACAACCGAAATTTTGTTCCGTTGTGAACTTTAGTACTATCACCAGACACTTTTGAATAGGTGAATTTTAATTATAACAGTCCTGTACAAAATGTTCAGTACAAAAACACCATCCTATGAGTTAATCGTGCCTTTTATTCATCTTTCGATAAAGCGGTCTCGCAGACAACTTCACATTAGTTGACTTCACACTAGTTGTGACAATTTCTGTGACATCAGTTAAAGGTTAAGGAGTAAATTTAATAATAGCTCATTCATATTGAAATATGTATTTATTTTATCTGAAAAATTGTTCTGCTCAAACTTTTTGTGAAAATCTTAGACTTGGAAAAAACCTAAATATAAACAACTGCATTTTAATTTTACGTGAGTTTCTGAGCGATAAAATGCCGAGTTTTTACTTTCTCATGCAAAGAGAGATATAGGGTAGGTAGGGGTAAAGATATGAGCGGGGCAAAAATACGCACCGGCTGATTTCATATGAAGCAACATTTCGGCTCTCATGACTAATAGGTGGCAGTTTTGTTTCAAGTGTACTAGTCATTTGTTTAAACCTTTGATTAAAAGTAGCAATTTGTGCTAAGAAAATGAGGTAAGTTTAAATTTTCGAATTTTGATCTAATATTTTTTAAATTTCACTTTATTTTTTAGCTGATAGTACCTGGAATTTTTACAAATCCAAAATTTTAGTGGAGATCGAAATATTTTTAGCTTCTAAATGCCGTAGTTTACCTCGATCACATTTGTTTATACTTATAGGTAGCCGGTTAAGCAAAATACTGCAGAATAGGGTAAAAGTACGCATCCTTCTTGGGACAAAGATACGAACATGTTTAAGATATGGGACTTTGCCCTATCATTTTAGCTAGATTCAAAGCTTTTCACAATTCCTAAATTTATATTATATAAAATATAATAGCTGCTTAACTAATATAAGTTAGTAAACTACATTTTCCTTTTTCTAGTTAAGTTTTTTTTTTTTTTTAATATAGAACGTAGGTATCTACCTACCTACTTTTAAAAATCAATATTGTTTCATGAATCGCTTTTGTCTTAAACCTTAATCCTTAACTCCTGTTAACGGTCTCGCCGATTGCTGCAATATTCAGTTTTCACAGTTTAACTTGTAATTTTCAATTTAAGTAGTTATGTTAGTTTAATTTTGATTCGTTTGGTAAATTAGAAGTATAGCTGAAGACTTCTGAATGCGGGAAATTTTACTATAATAGCCCTTTGCATAAAGTTTAGCGCAGAAACCGCCTCTTATGAGTCAGTCAACCATTTCATTCAATCAACGATTAAGCGGTCTCGGAGACCGCTTACAGTATTTATGAAACGATTTTTGTCACAACAGTTGGAGGTTAACTGCTATTTGCGATCTCGCAGACCGCTGTTTTTTTCATGGTCTAGTTTAGAATTTTCAGTTTAAATATTATCAAAATTTACCAATGCTTTTACATTACTCATTCATTTTAGTGAAAATAGGGGCAAAATCCGGCCGTAATGGGGGGAAAAATGCGCACTGCGAATATTTTGCCTCATCACTGCGTACTTTTAGTCCAACGAATAGGGCAAATATACGCAGAGCAATTTTTTTTTTAATTACAATTTCTCACGGAATTATAATTTGACAGAATGTCGTTTGATAGTGGAACGTGCCTAAGGTTTTAATACAACATTTTAATCAGTCGTCACATAAGTTTAGATCAATGTGCTCGTTAAAAATCAAAATTAATGATAAGTGCGTAACTTTAGCCCCCACCTATCCTACATCACTTAGGTGTGTCATGTGATTGTGAGCCATGTTGTGGACAACTTGTCAGCAAGCGCCATTGAGATCAACCATGATGGTGAATATCGATGGCGCTTTTTAACAAGCTGTCCTCACTTCAAATACTTGTGGGCATGATACCCACATATGTTTGAATATTAAAGCATATACATTTGTCCATTTTCCTACATAAAACATTGTTATTAGAGATGTAATTGTAGATTACATTTTATAATATCAATAAAACCGGATTTCCTTTCCTTTTATTTCGGGTTCGTGTTGAAATAGGCCTGGGTTGAGTTGCAGGTTGCCGGAAATTATTTTGGCTGATTCTGGTCAGGTTGCGGATCGAGGAAATATTTTTGGAGGGTTCAGGTCGAGTTGCGGGTTGACTTAAGTATAATATTCGGTTTTGTGTCTGGTGCAACTTGACCCGTGCAGGACTACTCTGTAGTCGGAAAATTTTCAATATATCAGGATTCGTACGGTCCTTAAAAGTACTTTCATTTTTCAAAAGGTTTTTTTTTTTTTTGTGCTTGAAAGTGCTTATTTTCATACAAATTTTTTTAAAAGCCCTTTAAAGTGCTTTACTGTCATATTATTTCTTAATCGGGGGGTGGAACTCTTCTGCATTTCTTTTCTTTTCTGATTTAAAAAATAAAGATAAAACCGCCATTGCTAACCTTTCTTCTGAAATTTCACCTCCCCTTTTTACTCCCTTCTCCACAATACCAAAGTTTAAACTGTTTAAAACTTTTTTTTTATTCTTTAACTGATGTTACCGGTCTCACAGACCAGTGCTTTTTTCAATTTTCATAGTTTAACTTGCAAATTTCAGTTTATTACAAACACTACTGAAATTTTGTTTCACTTTAGTACTAACACCACAGACTTTTGAATAGGTGAATTTTAATTATAACACTCCTGTGCAAAAAGTTTTAGTACAAAAACAACATCCTATGAATTTATCGCGGATTTTATTCATCTTTCGTTGGAGCGGTCTCACAGACCGCTTCACACTAGTTATGTGACAATTTCTTTGACATCAGTTAAAGGTTTAAAAAAATTGCTCTACTGTATTTGTTACTTTAAGTGAAAAAATAATCAGTCCTAAATTTCATTAACTATTCATTCCATCATATCCATTTCATTAAAATTTTATCTGAATTTCACCTTCAAAATTTCGTTTCCCCGTTTTCTTCACATCTCACAGTAATAATACTTAAAGTTTCAAAACTCTTTAAAACTGCTTAAATTTAAAAAAAAAAAAAAAGCTGTTCTGTTCCATTTTATTGTCACAATAAATAATCAAGATTTTTCTTCCCACTCGAAATTGGCACCCCCCCCTCCCCCCCCCCCCAAAAAAAAAAAAAAAAAAAAAACTTAGAGCACATAGAATTTTAAAGTCTTTAAAACTCTTTATAGACCAGTTTTAGGGGAGGAAAAAAGGGCCGCATTTGGAATTAATTAGGGGAAAACTGGAAATTGTTTTAATCATTTTACTTAAAGTCTAGAATGAATGTACTAAGTTTTCCCCCTCTTACTAGGTGAGTGGTTGAAGATATGTACAGATTTATAGTCAAAAAACACATTTTTATTAATTACCATAACAATATCTAAAAAAAACTAACTCTATCAAAAACATTGTCAATACAGATGTTGTAGAGGTTAAAATTCTGATTGAAATGTGTACTTAATATTTTTGTTGAATTTTTACAATTATAATGCAAAGTTTTGCCTAATTCGTTAATCAAGTGATTGAAGCCAGAACAGACGAGGTTATCAGTTCACCCTGTTTCTAATTTATATATATATTTTAATTTATTGAGGATTTTGTAATTATTTTAGGCTTTATTTTGGATATTTTCAGAGTTATGGCTTAAACTCTTGATTACGGAATATAGCCCAGTGGTAGGAAATGAAAAAAAAAGGGCCGAATTCGGAATTAAATACGGGAAAGCTGGAAATTGTTTTAATCCCTTCAACATAGGTCAGAAATAAACGTACTTACTAAGTTTTCCCGCCCTACTAGGTGCGGCTTTGCCGCTACGAACAAATAGATAACTTAAAAAGTGCACTATTTCATGATTTTTAGCATATTTCAAAAATGATTTGTAAATGATGGGAAATATTGTTTATGATCTCTGATATTGTATTTGAATTATGTGTCGTATTTAATTTGACATATATAGTGAATAACAGTGCGTATGCATCACATTTAAGGAGGTCGAAAATAGTGGGGAGGAGCGAGGGAACAAATGAGTGTGCAGGATTCTTGTCGCTAGAGGAATAGGTCAACCAATAGCCCAATTTTAAACTTCGATATTTTACGAAAAGGACTAAGATGGTTTTAATAAAAATTATATTCGACTAGTATACGAGCATCTTAAGTTAAATTCATAAAATTTTAAAACCTTCGGAATATTGAAAAAAAGTATTATTAGTTAGCTTTACGTTTTTTTTAAACTAAGGTTTAAGGCTGACGATATCAGTTGAGAAATGGCATGTAAAACGGCTGTCAATTATGTACCTCTTTCTCGATAACTACTAAATTATAATCCTCAAAATATACAAAATAAAGCATTAACATATTTACAGAAACATCTCAAGGGCCTCAACAACTTAAAGTTAATACATGTATGTAATAAACGGAGGCAGGGTGGATTGATAACTCTGTCTCTCTCCTGATTAGCGGTTAAGGCAAAATTTAGAAATAGAATTGCGACCTTAATGTTCAGCAAAAATATTAATATGGGTACTCATTTTATTCAGAATTTCAAATTCTACAACATTTGTATTGACAATGTTTTTGGAAGCATTAATTGTTCTGAGATATTGTTAAGATAATTTAAAAAAGTTTTTCGACTATAAATATGTACATATTTTCTAATGTTCATCTAGTATGTGGGATAAAACTTGGTACTTTTATTTTAGACCTAAACGGAAGGGATTAAAACAATGTCCAGTTTCCCACCCACATAATTGTGAGTTACATCCCCCGATCACGGGTCTTTGAAATAGAATTGTGACAATGTTCAACAAAAATATTAAATGGAGTTCTCATTTTACTCGGAATTTTAAGCTGACGACAAGCTGAACACGGAAATTGCAAAACCTAAATTTCATTCCAGATTTCAAAGTGCTGCCATTTGCAAAATGACATCAGCGTTACGCGCAGATATATTTGTTTTTTATAATATTGATAGATATAGATTTTATTTTCATATCAAAATCTTGGTGTTTTTTTCTTTTCAAACTAATTTTTTTCACCCTTAAATCCATTTACATCTGAGCCAAATCAATACTCGATCATTTCAAAGCTACTGTATAACATTAAGTGTGTATTTTTAAATAATATATACGTAATGTGAGTCGTACTGTAAAATGCGCAGAAAAACAGAAAAGTGACTTCGGACAATGAATTTTTTTAAAAGATTAATTTTCTATTTTTTTAAATGTATTGCAGTATTTCAAAGAGAATTGAAAGTATATGCTTTTTGGTATTGTTGTTATTATTATTTGGTATTAATATTCTGCATAATTTGATTTTTGGAGTCTTATATGTAATTATGAAATATGCCTGGAAAGGGATGTGGGGTAGGGACAAGGTTCTTCCAGTATTTTAAATTCTTAAAGTTTGTCGTTATCATCTAGACTCTTTGAAATTTTTAGATGGTAAAAACATAATGCTTTCGTATCCCGAGTGAAAAAATATTAATATTTTGTGGGGAAAAAGGCTGGTAAGATTTTTACCACGATGTAACTCAGGTTTTTGCTTATTTTGTCGAAGTTTTTACACATTTTATTTAGTAAAAAATATTTATATTTGTCCGAATGTTAAGAAATTTTCGTAGGTAAATCTAAATCTCGCCTGTTGATTTGCTCTAAAAAGATTGTGTTAAAATACGGACGTTTAGTTAGTTTTATGGTAGAAAAAATATAGTCTTTGGGAGGCGCGAAGTGACCTACGCTCACCAATGTATTTGAAAGAGTTAAAACTCATGTTTTTAAAAATCAATTGCATCATCAGTTAGAAGATTTTAACTTTTAGAGCATATATATATACATATTTGCCGATACTTCTAAAATACCATCCTGGAATAAATTGCTACAAGCTTTCGGAAAACTTTTTTGATCTTTTTTTCAGAACTTTAACTGCTAGGTGGGGAGAATATCGTAAATTTAATATCGGAATATATCAACGTGTTAATATTGGTGATATATCGCGATAACTACCGTAAAGTGTATGCGAATAGAAAAATTGCTTATTTTAAAAGATAAATGGCATGTTACCAAAAATTTTGGTAGAAACAGATGTAGAAAGGAGCTAATAAATATTTCATGCTATTTTCTTCAACAGCATCCTTTAAATATATGTAGGGAAGGTGGGGCAAAATCGGGTACCATAAAAGTTGTTAGTCTCAAATGCTGTGAAATGGGAAAACAAACTTTGAATACTGTTTTTAATGTAAAATGAATCCTTGGCTATAATAAAACGTTCTTTTCAAACAAAAAAAATATATATAATTATTTATATTAAAAAATAGCTTTTTTCAAACGTATGCAAAAATCTGGTTTTACCTCGCTGGTTGGGTAAAATTGGGTATTCATTTAAAACTACTGGAAACTCATTTTGGTCAAAAAGATCTTGCTTAATATAGTAAAAAATACATTTTAATTATTTTTAACAAAACGAAATTGCACATGTGTTCTTCCATGTGTAAAAAAATAATTCGTTGGCAAATTTTCTACGTTGTATAGGCTTGCTTACTTTACACTGTACGTTTTCGAGTTCTTTTAGCTTCAAAAATCACAGATGAATTTGTCATCACATTCTTCTGCATTACTACATGCTTCGTGTGCCTAATCGTGGAATTTTAAACATCGTATTTGGATTTAGAATTTGAGTAAAGTTCATAGCAAAACATACAGGTTTCATTATCCTCTTCTTTTGAAGATGTGTCCGCAATCTTTTTTGGTTTCTTTTTTTCTTTTAAAGAAACTTCTTTTTTCGTCTTGCAGTTTGTTTGGCTTATTTCTCCTTAATATCTGCTTCGATCTGTAATTTATAGGGAGAAGAAATCAAAATAAGTTTTTCCCTTTCTTTACTCAATTCTAAAGCCTTCCTTAGAAGGGGATAATAACATTTTAGGCGAAATTGGAAATACAGATTGCTGGGCTATATAGTCTGAAGATGTCGAATGGATAATTTTAATAATGTATTCTGTTGATGAAACATTTTGAATGAGTGATGACGCCTGTGATTGTGATGTTAGCTGCTGCATCTGGAAGCAGCTCGACGTGAAAGCTGCTGGATGTTGTCAACTCGTTTATGTTCGGAAGGTTGAGCTCCATTATCCTGTGATGACTTTCATGGGTTTCTCTGTCACTTCCGAAGGAGCAAAAAGATGGTCTGGAAAAACATAATTGTAGGGGAAAATCACTGTTTTCTCGAACCTTCTGATTGCAGTACTTACAATTGCTGCTCTCGAAAATGCAGTTTTAAATAATTTTCCAACTTGGTAAATTGTTATAGATCGCGCAGAGTTGGAAAATAACCACTTTTTCACCTTTTGTTCTTAGTATGAGCTTAGAGATGCTTGAAAGACACATCAAGGGGTTGAAATCGATGCGTTGCGTAAGGAAAGAAGCATATATAAATACATTGCTTTCTCTTACTAGATTAACTGGATTCTTTTATATGAATTGAACACCTATTAAGGATTTAAAGAACGGACTTTTCAGGACAAGGATTGGAAAAAATCTGTACATTTTTTAACCAAATAAAATGAAGACCTCTTTCGTAATCCATCCACTCCTATTATATACAGCAAATGAGTCTGGGGAAAGTTTCATTCATCAAGAGGGGTTTTTTTTGCCTGTTTAATATTTGATAAAAAAAAAATTCTGCTATAGATTATATAGCCTAGTTATATAGGATTGGGATTTTTTGTATTATTTGTCAATTTGGGCAGATTATTTTTTTTAGAGAAACAAGTCACGAAATATATTTGCATTTTAAGTGGACCCATAACGCAAGTTATTACACCTCAGATTAGAAAGTTATTTATTAAAATGTAATAAGCATAATATAAAATTATACCTTAATTAGTACCATTATTTTGTTCATTAATAATTGCAAATTATTTAATTTCATAAATGTAAGTTAAAAATTAGACCCACTTTTTAATATAAAACAAAATCAAAATTAAAGTTTTTTCATTATAACTAGATAGATTTAGAATTATATTATAACTTAACAGCATTAAGAATGCAATTTAAAATTCCATGCTAATTTATTAGCGTTACTAAAAATACATTCTATGAGTGTCGGACAAAATCGGGTATACCCAGTTCTGACCCACTCTTAAGTACCCGGTATTAATTCAACATAACAGAGTTTAAACATAGCGTCACTACTCTTAATCCTATAAGCAAAAGATCAGTAAAAATTTTTAAATATTATCAGGAAAGGAAATAATTAGATATAGTACTCAGGAATATTTAATATGCTGAAAAAACGTGGTTATACGCGTAAAATCTAGAATCAAATAAAACAATTTTTTAAGAGTAATTGAAACTAATTCCTTCACACTAAAAAAAACCGCACACAGTAACGTTTCAATCAGCTATAAATGCCATAGTGGTTACCGACAAGTTATTTCTCGTGTTGGCTGATAGACAGAAGTACAACTGAAGGAGGGATCTGCGCTAGCCGGTTTAACCCACCTACCCTGTTTTTTACAACTCGCCCATATGTATATATATACACACATACAAAATAAAAAAAATTTTAAACAAGAACGTAAAATAATCAAGCTTCAACGACAGATTATAATTTTCCAACACATTCAGAATTATGTAAAAAAAAAACAAAAAAAAAACGTTTAATAAAGTTAAATATGATGGCTAAGTAAGCAAATTACAAAACACGTAACACATTTGAAAATTAAAGTTCAGCAATTATTATCAGTCATCGAAAAAATATCCGAATTCCTTTGTGCAACGCTATATATGATCTATACATTTGAATATATACCAAATAGTATGCTTAACATTAGTTCATTTAAGAAACGCATTTTCACAGTTGAAAATTCCCCTTCAACATATTTCGTCAATAAACGGAAATATATACATCTTTTTTGCAGCCTGTATATGATTTACAGATTTTATACATACGAAGTAAATAAATTAGTTAAAAAAAAAAAAAAAACTCTTACCACAACAAATAACGAACTTCCAGCAATTATTGTTTATTTATACAATACTATAAGCGAATCCTTTTGTTTCCCTCCATAAATAAACGATTAATGCTATGCTCATCATGCTCTATAGTAAGCATCTTTTTGTACATTTCAGTGATGTGTATCAATTTCTATATGCTTGAAATAGTGTAATATCATTCCAATATTCTACAAATGATTTTTCCCTACATACCATTGAAATAGACCATAAAAAGTCATTGATTAAAATAACAAATTTTCCAAAAAAAAAAATCAGTTGATTAAAATCATGATTTAATCGTTGATTAAAATCGTTAACACCCTATTGCAGCCAAATGGCAAGCATTAGTTTTTGTTAATCACGATTGATTGACGAATTTTTTCCCTCAACCAACTGACGCTTTTTGCAATATTTTTTTACATTTAAGAGTTTCACAATATTTTTCTTTTACCTAACAAATGGAGAATTTTGCAGCTTTTTCTTACAAACTTTCTTTGCAGTTATCCAAAATTTTTAGCCTAATAAAATATAAAATTATAACTAAAAATTAAATAAACAGCACATAAAGAAAAACTATAAAATTATTTAGATATTTTAATTTCAATATTTCAATTGACTAAGATTTAATGCAGTTTTATTTATTTTTTAAAATAAATAAAATTGTGTGATTTGTGTTAGGTTGCCGTTTTCTCCGAGACGGGAAAATTTAAGTTTACCTATGACCTTTTAGAGAGGGGGGGGGGGGGGTTACTGTTCCTGCTGACCATTAAATTTTCAAATTAGTGGTTCAAATGAATTTTTGGTGTTCTTGGGCCAGCGGACCACCAATGATTTCGAACACTGATTGATTTTTTAAATGCTGAAGATTTTCTTGTAAAAGAGATTTGAATTGATATACTGTTTAATTTTTTTTATTAATTCCCCTGTGTGAAATTTGATTATTGTTATGTTTGCACAAGAAATATTTTATGTCTTAAAATATTTACTCTTTCATTTAAAACAGGTGGAGAATTTAACCTGATGCTTGGATCTATTCCATTTTACCAGACTTGAAATCCTGATTTAGAACATACTAAGCTTCAAGAATTCTTTTTATTTGATGACCTGAATGGTCAGAGAGGGGGTGCAGCACCCTCTTAAAACTGTATGAGAGAAACTGTATGTAAAATGATATTATAATACAGTAAATATTAGTCTGACATACTATACATATAATTTAATGATTATATAATTTGTATTTTCAATAAATGGAGCGGCATACCGCAAACCAACTTAAATGTGTTGCTATTTAATAGTGTCTGTAACCATTTCTTTTCCAGCTATTGCAAGGCTGCTGATGATGAATATTTTTCTTTTTTACGAGTATAGTTAAAAAATAAATAAATCGTCGTCATAGATTATCATTTAGGAATACTGAAAAAATACTTATTTGTAAGAATAATTAGTCGCTTGGTGGCGACACTGCTGTTATTAAATTAACCCTTCAAAGTAAGTATTTAATATGTTGTAGAAATACATTGTGTATTTAAAAAAAAGCTTTAAAGTTTAAAGTAATACTTTTGTATTAGCTGATATTAGAGGTTAAATGGATTCTGCTACTTATAGCTGCCTTTTTAATTAAAACAATAATAAAAACAGGGTATGTATTTAAATCTAAAGAAAATTATTATTATTATTTTTCTTTGTGAATAAGCAAACACTAAATGGACTATAAGTGTAACTGAGTGCGAAGAAATATTCCAAAATGTAAAAGGACAGAATGGTAATATTTGTGGGGAAAAAATGTAATTATTTTGTTAAATTAGATCAAAATGGTTTACATTTGTTTTTTAAATATATTTCAAAGACAATAGAATCAATAATTAAAACTTAAATAATTTTCGGTTTAATGAAAATAAAAAAAAGCTTTCCTACTGCAAGATAATCTCGCATAATCTGAAATTTTGTTTATTATTACACCATAAAATGATAAATTGAAAACCAAAGTGAGGGGGAAAAAGAGCTACAATCCGGTGTAACCATTCCCCATAAAGATGAGAGAAAATCCTGAATCGTGATTCAAACTTTTAGCAAAAAATTGGAATAGAGAAAACCTTGAATTATGATTTAACCTTTCACCAGAAAATTGGATTTAAAAACAATCCTGATTCGTGGTCTTACCTTTTACCAGAAAATTTGATTAAAAAAAACTAAATTATGGTTCAAACTGTTACCAGAAAATTGGATTTAAAAAAAAACCTGATTTATAGTTAAACCTTTTATCAGAAAATTGGATTTTAAAAAAATCTTGATTTATGGTTCAACCTTTCACCAGAAAATTGGATTTATAAAAAGCCTGAATCATTGTTTAACATTTCACTAATATAATGGTATTTGAGAAAGCACCAATAAACTGGTAAAACTTATCGCCAATATCTTGTTTGCAGCTAAATTTCAGCGACTTTTCACCATTTTCTTGGTGAAACATCACACTTTATTTTTAACAGTGTATCGATAACATTTTTTAAAAATTTAGGCATATTTTATAAACTCTGTAATGATACTTTACTTTCATTATTGTTTCTATTCGCTTTTTTAATTTAACTAAAAACCATAAGATCTGCTTCTGCTTATCTGCTTATTTACTGCTGTTGTTATAATGCTCATTTAATATGGAAATGATTTTGTACCTATTTGAATATCTACAGTGAAGCTTCAGTCAGTTTTTTAATGCATAACATACAAATATTTCTTGCAATTGCTGTGGTATTACTGAAAAACACGTTAGGCCATATTACTTATTTTGATCGAAGGATTTTGATTTTACTGCAATATCTCTTGCACGGTTACAAAAAACTTTCTGGCGAGAATACAAAAACTGTTTTAGACACAATATTAAAAAATCATTGGTAATTTTTCTGACGGTACTTTAATAAAGTTACCAACAATTTTTTGCTAATGTATATGTAAAGTTTTGGGTGCAATACTAAAAAAATTCATAGTAAATGTACTATGAAATCCTTCGCAAATTTACAAAAAAAATTCTTAGTCAATGTACTAAAAATTCCTTTGTAAGTGTACTAAAAAATAATTAGAAAATTCACAAAGTATTCTTTAGGAAACTACCTAAAAAAACGTTAGTACCTTGACTAAATAATCCTAAGTAAATTTACGAAAAATTCTTTAGTAAACTCCCTAAAAAATCGTTAGTAAGTTTACTGAACAATATTTAGTAAACTTACAAGGAATTCTTTGGAAAACTCTCTAAACAATCCTTAGTACGTTTACTAAAGTATCTTTCGAAAAATTACCACAAATTCTTTAGTAAACTCCCTAAAAAATCGCTAGTAAGTTTACTAAGAAATATTTAGTAAATTTACAAAAACTAATTAGAGAAACTCTTGAAAAACCGTTAGTAAATTTACAGAACAATATTTAGTAAATTTACGAAAAAAAATTTAGAAAACACCCTAAAAATGGATAGTACGTTTACAACATATTCACTGATAAATTTACTAAAACTTATTTAGTAAACTCCCTAAACAAGCATTAGTAACTTCACTAAACAATATTTAGTAAATTTACAAGAGTGTTTTTGGGAAACGCCCTAAAAAATCACTAGTACGTTTACTAAGCAATATTTAGTAACAGTTACTGAAGAAACTTTTGTAATTTTACATGATTATCTTTCGTTGTGGTTACATAAAAAGTTCTAGGAATCCCAGTTTCCAACAAAATTCTTAGTAACCTTACAAATTTTTTTTTACAGTGTAATAATGACAAAAATACAAATATGTAAATATTGGACTATTTCTATATTTTAAGGTTTCCTTAATCCATTTTCTCTAATTTAAACTATATTCCATATGTATATATTTATGTATGCGTGTATATTAGAAATTTTACAATTTATCAAATTACAAGTACCCGTTTATGGTGTTTTTGATGATATCGGTATGTATGTATGTGCGTGAATAAAGACGGTGTCATTTAAACTGTGTCCCCATTTAGTGAATTTGTTAAAAGATGCTATCGCAAGAACTGTATTCATTTTTGTGCAAATCCTATAGCGAATTCGGTATCGAAGCCATATTTTAACAATTTTTCGACCACAGAAAACGGATTTTTCAATTAAAAACTTGAATTCAAATTAAATATAACCTTCTAAATGTTACATCGAACGTAAAAATAATATTAGACGTTTCGAATCGTTTCTGTGATCGTCAGCATGATTAAAATTATCTTACATAAGTCTAAAAGTTAATAACGAACATAGACGTCTAAGAGTACAGAAGAATTTCTGAAATGTGCGTACACAAATTTTACAATGTTTCCATCGTTACAAAATGGTGCAAAATGGAACAATAAAAAACGTGGGGGGTTAATTGAACAATTTGTATTAATTATAACAAATTATGCCAGATTTTATTTATGTTAAATGATAAATTATCGTTACAGGCATTCCTCCCACGCTTAATAGTTTAACTGGAACAGTTTAACTGGATAGTAAGGAACTGTAACATGTTACGCACATATGGATTATTACATGCGATTATAATCCTAGCTTCGTCAAAGTCAACTCCCCTGCCTTGAGTTGTAAAATCTTACAAGAGCTGTATTCTGTTTTCTTTGCAAAATGCGTCTTCGGTTCTCTTTTAACCTTTCTGAAAATCACAGTTTAGTTTCATCAATGTAAACAAATATTTCGATATTCGGGAAGGTAACCAGAATTCCGTTTATGTCGGTTTGAAACATTTAGACTTGTATAACATCATTTTAACCCAGATGATGATCGCGAAAGCGATTCGAAAGGTAGATTTTTAATGTGTTTTTTGTGACATATTTAGGAATTGTAACTGAATTATTCAATAGAATATTTTTATTGTTCACGCTGATGATATTTTATTGCAATACGATAATTTACGAGGACGTGATTTAATTTTGTTTTGATTTGAAAAGTCAAAATAATTCAAAGTCTATTCAATCAAATAATTCTAATCAAAATTCAAAAGATAAAATAATTAAGCGCATTTTTTTGGTTTCGTAAATTTTGAAATTTGTACAGTGCATTTTATTAATTAAAGAAATAAAATATATCAGTGAACAGAAATTAAATGTTTCGCTAGCAGATCTACGAAAGAGTATCAAGTTTTTGTCTTCACATAGAAAAAATTGAGAGACATTTATGAAATTGCTATATTTTATGAGCCCTTTTCTACATAGTCAGCGTGTGCAGTAACACGTTTTTGCAACCGGTATTTCAATGAGAGGGGGAGGATGTATTCCAGGATACGCAATGTTAGGCACAAATGGGGGCATTTTTGTCACGGCCGCATGGGGGCCGACCACCATATGGGACATATTATTTGAAAGGCCTGTGACCACTTATTCATGCTATTCGCCTCCCGAGCCCTTTTCCTTAAATATGCCCTCCGCGGGACACTTTTCTAAATTTTGAGGATATCATGCTTGGCCCTCGGGGGAGAAATTTCGGAAAAAAGGTAGAAAACAGATGATGAATGGTGTATTATTACGTAATCTCTGCTAATAAAAGGAATGGGATTACCTGTGCGTCAGTATGCGATGGCTATTAAAATCTACCTTAAGTAAAAATCTCAAAATATGGATGTTATTAAACCAAATCAAATTAAAACGTACATGAGTCTGATATTTGTTTTTATAATTAACTGATGTAATAATTAAAAACCAAAACTAGCACTCATAAAAAATACAATTTTTCTGAATGGCGCTCAGCATATCTTCTCTTTCAGGAAGATATCTATCACAGAAGATAAGAAGATCGGAAACTGCTCATTCTTTGCGCGCCTTTCGAATGCCTTCTCCCTCATCTGTTTTAGTTTTCCAAATATGGAAAAATAGAAAATCCTACTAGTCCAGTGGTTAGGGTGTTGAATTTGGAATTATTTAGGGGAAATCTGGAAATTGTTTTAATCCCTTCAGTATAGGTCTATAATGAATATGCTATTTTTCAAACCTTGTCCTAGATGAGTGTTAGGAAATATATATATATATATATATATATATATATAGTAAAGAAACATGCTTTTTTTAAATAGCATAGAATATCTCAAAACTGTAGGCTTTGATAAAATGATAAAATTACAGGTTGACAAATATAGATTTTTGCACGTGTAAGAAAATAACTTTCACTTCTTTAAAAATATTAGCTACAAATATCTCTGCATTTTAGCAGTTTGAACGTAATGGAAATAAGTGTATAGAAAACATTTACTTTGTTTCATTTTTAAAAAGGCCTTTATATTTACTTTATTCAAAACATAATTATTTAATCTTACAGCAATATAATTTTTTACTCGTTGGGTTATTTTTTATTAAATTATCATTAGAAAATCAAACCATATTTTTGAAAATGTCTTTTTAAAGTGCGACAACAGATCAGGGAGATTCTCATGCAAAATAGTGGCATTGCTTATAGAAATGAAATATGTTATTTAATCGCGCGTTTATATAAGGCGAATGGATTTTTTATAAGGAAACACTGGCATTTTCCATGAAAATTTCAATCATCTGCTTCCACTCTGATCTAAATTTTTTTAGCTGAAAAAAAATATCGCCTATTAAAATAATATTCTTAAAATACATTTTCCTAACGTTTGTAAAATGATTTGGAATTTACGAATTTATTGAGATGTTTCTTTGAGATGACTTTTAATTATTGTAAGAATAGAAGTTTATTTTTTCGACAATTACATATTTTAAACAGTCGCTATAAACAATAAAAATTCAGCAAGTGAGTACGAAATTTCGTAAATTTAGAATATATCTTTTATTTTTAATGAAATAGCCATTTAAATATCGCAGAAAGTAACATTTTGATTTCTGGGGGGGGGGGGGGATATACCACATGTCAATTGAACTGTTTTCTATTCCGTTTCTACTTCTTTTGAAAAATAATCTCTGGCATATGCTTATACTACATTTTTCAAAGGAATCTATCAGAAAGAATATACATATATATATATTTTTTAATTGCGGTACGAATGAATATACAAATAGTGCTCAGTCCTAGCATATAATGAAATAGTTAAACAATATGTCATTGAAATGCTTCTGTTTCATGGATTTTGAATATATTTAGATCGCAAATATAAATTTTGCCTGAGGTAAAAGTTCTAAGGAAAAAAATATATTTGTGTAAATATGCTGTGTTATCTTTGAAATAACAATAAAAGCTTTTATTTCGAATTTTTCTTTTTTAATGAACCTTTTGTTTAAATATCTAAGAAAGAGAAAAATTGATATTGAAAACAAATAGTACAAAATACTTCAAAGTACACTACACTAAATCTAAAGATAAGCTAGTGCTATAATCCTAACAAAAAAAAAAAACTTTTGTTAAAAGTAAAAATACTTTCAAACGTAAAAGGTGCCTTTACGGAAGTTTTCTGGATGATATGTGGTTTGTTTCAGGGAAAAAAAAACATACGCACATACAAAAATTATTTCGTTCTCATGTAAAGATTTTTACAAAATTATGTACACAAAAATAACGAAAAAAAGTAAAAAAAAAATGTTAAATACATTGCTTTATAATAAGGGGCAAAATTGTTAGATTCATTCTATTACGTGATTCATTAAAATAACGTTTCCATAATTAAAATCCATAGTGAATCATGGAACCAAAAATAAACAAACAGTCACAAAAAAGCCGTTATGCGTATTCAAAATTTTGAAAAAAAAATGTTCTCTAAAGAAGAAAAAAACAACCGAAATCTCATTAAGCAAAAACCAAATACATTACTTATTCTATTATATGATTTACTATAACAAATTCTCCATATTCCAATGCATATTTCTTTTTACAACAATAAATATGTATAAACACTCACACAGCAACTTTCGCTGTAATACAGACTTTTCTACAAAATATTAGACTGAAAAAAATAGTAAATTAAAATAAAGATTTTTTCTTGGGAAGAAATACATAACGTTTCTTCTACTATTTGAATAGCTGTAATAAATTCTCAGAGGAAATATTTTTAATAAACTACTCTAATCTACTTACAATTATTTTTAATGAGTATTAATACCAATTTTTTTTTCAGAAATGAAATTAAAGGGGAAGATTCTAAAGAAAGAATTGTACAGTTAAACAAAACATTTTTTTTTTTTTTTTTTTTTTTTTTTTTTAACAAGATTATCTTTCCCCCAGAAAATATTCTAATAACAAGTGTTTTGATAAATTTGGGTTTATACGAAAATTTTTATTTTATAAATAATTTTTTTTTAATTTATTTAGCTTTAACAAAATATTTATTAAATATTTATTTATGTTTAATTTTAAACGAGTTAATTAATAATAATGCAAGTTAACAAATTCTAAAGACACATTTAGTTGATAAAGTTTTTAATAAAACACTTTTAATTTTCTTCTATCAAATGTGGCTGTATGATATATTTTTTCTACTACTATTTTTAAACGATTATATTTGAGATATAATCTTTAATAAGTACAAAAGAAATCTAACGTGAATATTTTTGTATTTAAAATTCGGTAGAGAAAATGTACGAAGTTACGAACCATGATATCAGTACTATTTATCCGAAATCGAAAAGTGATTAGAAAAAAAAAAAAAATAAATATGTAATTCGAATTCATAATGACTTGATGATTGAACATGATTGCCTCATACTTTTCAGTGATTATTCAGTAATAAAAGCAATAGGGATGCCCCACTCCCCCCCCCCCCAAAAAAAAAATAATAATAATAATTATAATATTTGCTATCGACCTATGTATCACGAAAAACATAAACTGTAGCCGTTAAAATGTTTTTATAGGTTCTGTACAAGGTTTGTGTGCATATGTGTAATAATACCACATACATTTATGAAGATGTAAACACTTATTTAAAAATATATATATGTATGTTTTTGTTCATAACATCCAGGGTTTTCGCCCAAATTTAACGTCAATGTAAAAATAAATAAATAAATAAATAAAAAACAACTTTATAAATTATTGTAGAAACAAAATTTATATATTGAACATTTCATAACATATAAGCATCTCTAATAAGTAATTTCAACTCCAAATGCACAAATGACAGAATATTTCCCCTGTAATTTATATTTAAATGTACAGATATATATATATATATATGAAATATCAAAGTTAAATATCGTGGAAATTAAAGCATTGTTTTCGGTAAGGCGGACAACGCCCATTAAAATATTTTCTCTTCTGTTCTTACCTCATTTGAAATACAATCTCTGCCATATACTTATACTAGAATATTTTCAAAAGAAGACCAGGAAGAATATATATGTATATTTTTTAAATGTGGTGTAATAGAATATACAAATAGTCCCCAATCCTGGCTTATAATGAGATAGTTAAGGATTATATAGCCGAGATGTATCTATTTCATGGATTCTCAATGTGTTTTGCATCTAAAATAAAATAAAAAAATTCTTGAGGGTAAAATTAGTAATTTTTTGAAAACAATAGTTATTCTAACTGTTTTTTACTCTTTCAAGAGGTAATAAGAGGTTTTCTTTTGAATTTTTCTTTTTTATTAAAGAGTTTGTTTTAATATCTAAGAAAGAGAAGAATTGTTATTGAATATAAATACATCACACTGTACTAAAGGAAAAATACATATTATTAACTAATTTATAAGCTTGGAAAGTTATTCAGCGCATTTGAGAAATGACGTATATTAAAGAGTGCTGTAAAATTCACATTAAAAATTTGAGATGCGATACTTTTTTTATCCATTCAAAAATATATAATATGTACAAAGAATTATACCATAGTGTTAACGTTGAGCTCTTTCTTTTTAAACTTTTACCAAAATGAAAATTTTATTTTAATATATTTTATAGGACTTTCTTTCCTATGAGGGAAATATAAAGATATTATTAGAAATATTGAATGTTGAGATTATCACCTTCCGACAATTGCGGAAAAGTGTGTTCCATGATTCGCAATGCTGTTGACAATGCAGAGTAAGCTTACATCAAATGATGGATTGTAGTGTTATCAACAATATTGTAAAAGTTTTTTAAAGAAAAACACGGCCTTGAATGTTATTTGTGTGATTTTTTAATTGAATAAATTGCTTGACAGTCTGGATTCTTACCTTTAGATATAAAAAAAAAATCTTTATATCGGTAAGCTTTAACAGTCTGCATTTTGCACCAGAAGTAATCTCCTTGTATACTATAATAGCGATTTATTTTGTTGAGGATGCTTTTCTTTCTTAAAACTTCGGATGCGAATGGAAATGTCTTTTGAATTATTTATGTAAAATTGAATATTTCCGTGATTATGTACAAATGTGCGTAGAAAATAACGATACAGATCCAGAAGATTAAAACTAATACTTGTAGCTTAAACAGAAACTTTAATGAAGAATCGAACAGACACATAGGTGTCTTGGGAGTGACCCCGTTGATGCACAAAAATCAAATTTGATGTTTACATTATGTAGAGAAGGCAAAGAGTACTAGAGTTCACAATTTTTCATTCGTAAAGTTTAGGCGAGAGATATACATTGGGTAAGACACAGATCTTGCCAAGGGATGACCGTTACATTGGAATACATGGGACAGTCTGAATTTCGATGAAAAGTATAATAGGCGATAATTAGCCGAGTGCTAGTTCAGAGAAAGTAGAAATAATTCGAAGGCTGAAAATAGCATTGGAATAAGTGCGGTAAAATGATTGCAACATAAGTTTAGAAGTACCTCTGGATATTATTATATTACCGCTGGTTTAACCAAATTTTTGACTATCTCTTAGCAAAGCATCGAATTAAAAAATCTGACAGAGCAATTGTACAGGCAGATGCAACGGGAAAAGAATCTATCTTTTGAAAGAAATGACTGTGAATAATATTCTTTTTATTTTATTTTATTTTCTTAGAGAAAAGATCACAGTGGATTATCTGGGAGCGTTAAAGTAATACGTAAAAGGGAAGTGATTTAATTTAATAGCTAGATATGCTAATAGAAATAGAACGGCGGATATTTATCTTGATAGTTAATATTAAATTTTAATTATATAGAGATCATATCAATTACCTATAAAAAATATTATATGTGATATCGAACGATAGTGGGCTTGAAATTTAATAGCGTAACTAAAATAATATCTATTTTAATATACGAACTTTACACGTGATTACGTAAAAGTCTTTCTTTGAGAGTACTATAAAATCAAGTTTTTGTTACCTGTTATAAATTCCTTGCTACATTTACAACATAAAAGAATTACATTCCTATACATTATTAACTGAAAAAGTATTAATGCATAAAATACTATAGTAGAAATTCATGCACAGGGTATCCCAGGATTATTGGTGCAAACTTTAAGAGAAGTAGGGGATATCACAAGGATTCAGATTTGCATAGCAACCCATGGTTGGAAACGCATTCCTGTCGCGGTAGTGGCGACACAAAAAGCAAGAAAGGAAGGACACAAACAGGGAGAAAAAACATGTTTATTATTCTTAGTGTGGCAAAAATGACAGGACATGGCTAGAAAGTGATGAGGAACTTGTTGCACGTATCGTGGCAGGTGCTCGAGAAGTCCGGTTCACTCCCGGTATTTTCGAGAATATTAGATCTTCCATGCGCCGCAGATGCGATTCCATGCATCACAGCCCGTGGTCATAATTTCGAACCCCTATTTGATGACGATCGTTGTCTCTTTAATGTTCTTTTTTCTTAGTTTTTTGCTGTAGTAAGGATAATAAACAAGTTTTCTCCTCTTATTCGTGCTCTGTCTCCCTTGTGTTTTGTGTCGTGACTACCGCGTCAGGAAAGCGTTTCCGGCCATAGGTTTCTGTGCAAATCTGAATCTTTGTGATGCCACATACCTCCCCTTAAAGTTTGTCCCAATAATCCTGGGACACCATGAATATATATCTATATACTCTCAACTATATATTTATTCTCTCAACTATAACATTATTCTATGTTCTTCCAAAATATTCAAACTTCGCTAGCTTTAAGAGCAAAAATTTAAATAAAGAATATTTAAGAGAAAAGTTACTCTTTTTTCTCTTTAAATTTAGCGGTAAATATTAGTTAAATAAAACGCTTTATGCTGCATCTTTAAAGACATGCTTCTCATTAACTAAAGTTATGGAAAGCTTTTTTTAATGTATACGTAATAAATGCGGTAAACTTTAAACTGCCGAGATTATCATTAGGAAAAGTTAATGACTCTCTGAAAAGGAGTCATTAGTGAACTATAAAGTCATTTTAAGTTTATTATGATAGAAAAAATGATTTTTTTTTATTTCACAGTGATGTGTGATAACAGAATCTATCTAGACAACTGCTTTCAATAACATCAAAAATAGTTTATTTCACATCGAAACTGTTTTTAAAAAATTAAGGTATTTTTTTTAGTGAAACAGATTTTAGATAAGATGAAATTATCTCTTTCGGAGTCAAATTAGTAATTATTTTATTTTATTTAAACTATCAACAAATTTTTACTTCAAAAGAACACCAACAATTAAATGATCTATAACAGTTATACAAAATTGTAATAAAAGTATATTCAATAAATGAATCATGGTGGATTTACAAATTAAATATATTTATATAATATTTGAAATTAAATGGATGTGTACTATATTCATATATATTTTTTTAAAAACTACGTAAAATTAAAATGTCAAACAGTTTCTGATAAATATAGAGTAAATATTGCTTAGGATTTTTTTAAAAATATCATTAGCAAACATAAATAAATAAATAAGTACTTACCAACGACAAATTTTAAGTGATGTAGTTCCTTATGTGTCTCTACTCAAAAATATTTTTTTAATGTATGGGTGGTAGATGCAGCAATCTTTAAAAAGGTCTAAAATAACATTTGGAAAGATACTTGGTGTATAGAAAAGTAGTATGAATTCAAGAAATGTATTTTGTTTGTTTATGATTATGGTTTCTATCATAAATAAGTAAACTAAATATATGCAATAACCTAACAAATACTAAGTTCACATAAGTCAATTAAAAGTTACACATTATGAAAATAACTTCAAGGCAAAGTGAAATGATATTTTGTATAATATATTATGTTATATTTTATATAACATAAAATTAGTGGACCTTTTTAAAATGTTTTACGTATATTGAGATATAAAATTCCAAAATTCACAGAAAGACTAAAGGTGTATTTAGTTCTTTTTAAACAAAAAAAAAAAAAAAAAAAAAGATCAATAACACAACATTGAATTAAACGCAAGTGTTTAATTAAAATAAATTGTTTCATATTACTAATTATTGTCAAGACAAATTTACAATGGCAATTTGAAAAGACAAGTCATTGGTAAATGGTAATATTAGCTTGAGTAACATCAAATAAAGCATTGATACAACACATATTTTTAAAATATCATTCAAATGTACAAAATAAAAAAAGAAATAAATATAAGAATTATATTCAGCATATATTACTTATGATATCACACAAAACCCACTATCATAACTACTTGTGGGTTATTATATAAACTAGTACCGTCCTAGGACGGAGGGCAAAAATTATGTTTTTCACTTAAAATTTGAAAAACTGATAAAAATAATAATTGACAATATGGAAGCGTTTAGATGAGCAAAGTTCGGCTAGTTTATGTTCTAATAAACACACAATTAGCATTTACAATATTTCTGGGTAAATCAGGTTTTCCGGCTAATATACTATAACAAAATTAAGATTTCTTAATAAAACAAAAATTTAATAAATATGCAATAAAAGTGCGTAATTAAAACAATCTGCTGCAACTATTGAAATAATACTATAGTTTTTTAATAACACTTTGAAATTGTATTTTATCGTTTCCCCCCCTTCCCCCCTCCATTTTTTTTATATGTATATTGGTTAATAAATAAGTATCTCGGGTTGAATCCCAACCGTCTAAACCCCTAAGCTTCTGTCCTCCTGATGCAAAGCTATAAATGAAAAATTATTAATTTTACTTTTCGTATAAAAATTAATTTTTTACTTTAAAATATGGGATATGTTTTCTTTTTTAGTTTAAATTGATGTACACCTGTATATAGAAAAGGAAATTTAAGTAATGTGCAATTTAAAAATAAGTTACAAAATGCCAGGATATTATTTCGGGGGGAGGGGGGCGTCTAATCCCCTAAGCTTCTGTCCTCCTGATGCAAAGCTATAAATAAAAAAAATATTAATTTTACTTTTCGTATAAATATTAATTTTTTACTTTTAAAATATGGATTTTTTTTTTAAGTTTAAATTTACATACACCTGTATATAGAAAAGGAAAATATAAGTAATATGTAATTTAAAAATAAGTTACAAAATAATAAGTCTAAGATATTTAAATTGATTACTTTTTTAAAATAAAGTCAGTTTTATCAATTTTTTGCAGGGAAAAATGGATATTTGTAAAATTCCATATCATTGTTTTCCATGAATCACTTTATATGAGAAATAAATTAAAATTCCTTGCATGTCGAAAAGAAAATTTAATATGATTGCAACTTAATACTTGAAATAATCTGAAATGACACTTGGCGATTTATTTTGGTGGTAAAATGCGATGTGCCTTCTGATTTGTTAGGAAAAAGTGTCTACCACTGCTCAATTATCAGGACTTGTAACCTGAGAAGTAATCGCGGGATTCTTGTTTCTTGTCAACCAATGGGAGAATGGAACCTTTCACCCTTGAGTCTCTTCCTTGGAGACTGTTAAGATTGATGGATTCGCCCCGGATGCGTTACACTGCCTTTTATTATATAGAGATTTATCTTCAAATCAATGCATGCTTAACATTTTTAACATTTAATAATCATTGATTTTGAGATAATGGCATTAATGACTAGTTTTAATGGTTAATTAAAATCCTAAATATGTTTTTAAATATTAATAATCATATTTTATAAATGAAAGTTAAAATTCTAGTGATATATTCACCTTAAATTAATTAATAATTAAAAACTATAAAAGTACAAATAATTGTACAAAAATTACTTTCAAGTGCATACATATAATAAGATATATAAAATACAAATTTAAAATATTTTAGACTACATTAGTAAAACCCCATAACGTTTTCAACCATTACAAGGCCGTCATCAGTAGGATTTAAATGTTGTTATCATTTTCTTTGCGCTTATTCGAGAATTGTGCCGAGAAAAACATTGCGATTTAAATTTAATGTTGTACGTCCAATGAGCTTCCAGAAAAAATTATTCAAAATTTCAACAAAACGAGCGTTCATGTACAGGGTGCCCCAAAAAGAGCACCTATTTTTAAAAATGAATAATTAACAAACGAATAGAATTATTAAAAAAAATTCTTGCAGGACACGGATGTGTGAAATCTGGAATTTCATTTAGAGTACTTTATTATATTAGTTCATATTATTACCGACAGATGGCGCTGCGGCTACTGCATTAATCAGCAATAGTTAAATTAAGGGGTCTCAGGACTCTTAAAGCTTTAAAATTTTCGAAATTTTATTTTTTTTTAGATGTTAAACTCCTATCTTTTCTGAACATTTTGATATAATTGTGTTCTTGAAATTCCTATTAGAACTGAAGTTATGGCTTTTAGAGTTATACACGCTCCATAGCTGAAGCATCGTTTCGGAAACTTTGAAGCCATTTTTCTCCAAATGACGTTTTTGGGCATAACGCGCACGATATCTCAAAAACTTATGAATATTTTTTCATGTAATTTTCAAAACATATGTTTCATGTTAGTCTGTATAAACTGAACCTAAAATTTCCTTTTTATTGATCAAAATAATATTTTTTAGGTGATTATACTGTTGAAATTTTCTTAATTTTGCATTAGCTAAATACAACTTTGTATTAAAAATATAAAAAAGCTTTACATACAAATTTATTTAGGTTCAGGGTAATTATTACAATCTGAAGTATAAGTAGGAACCAAAATTTTCATTCTAGTTGCAGCACTTATTTTGTAATAGTGCGCGTAAACTGTTATGCCGATTTTTTGCTCGAAAAATGTCTAACAGTTTGGAGCCCCCTGTAAATGCTAATTCTGCATCTTATAATTTTTTAAATACACGAAATGAAAGAACATACTTATATATTTTATTCCAATTAAAACTGTGTCTTAAAATCAAATACATTTTAAGATATTAAATGTTGAAAATGGTCTTTTTTTTTCATTTTTTCCAATTTTAAGAGTCCTGAGACCCCTTAAATGACAATATTTTCAATTTGTCCTCCATTCATCACAATAACATGTCGGAGTCTTAGAATGAAATTAGTTCTTGTTGATTTGAAACTTTCACCCAATCGGTGATAATCTAAAAAATTAAAATTCTCTCTTCTAACGAATACAACATTTTGAAGAATTTACCCAACGACAACTACTTTTTACATTGAACTACTTTTTCCATTGAAACGGTTACTGACCACGTCCATTTCTGTCTGGTCTTCACGCATGCTCCATTTGTTCATATAGAGACCAAAATGTGCTGTAGCGCAATCTCTCGATCAAATTTTGAACTATCATAATAAAGTCTTTTAAACAAAATTAGAGTCTTCACACACCCGTTTCCTGCAAGAATTTTTTAATAACTCTATTCGTTTGTTAATTATTAATTTTTAAAATAGGTCCTCATTTTTGGGACACCCTGTATTATGCAGCAGATATCTCCATACCACGGATATTGTATGACAGTGCATCGTTACAAGTTGTATCTTTATTAAGAATTATTTCAATTGATTCTCTTATGATGACTTCCTGGTAATTATTTATAGAAAAAAATATTTTTAGATTTATTAAAATCTACATTTATAGGTTGAGTTTGATCTGATCTTGATAATGCAGTATGGGGTTTAATTAACCCTTAAATGCCTGATATTTCAAAAATCATTGTAATAATGTTTTTCGGCTTTCATTTTTAAAATAAATCATGGGAAAAATACTTTAAAAAATCATATTTTGTTTTAAGTCTAGTTTACGGCTAAAAAACAGTTTGTTACTAATCGGCAATACTGGTGTTTAATTGAAAAAATAATTTTCCTTGATAAAATTCTATAATATTAAACACACAAGAATTCTAGGAACTATAATAAGAAATTAATTTTACTTGCTCACTGCAGGTCAAAATAGGGTATTTCGCAAGCTTCCAAACAAAACAAAAAGAACAAGTAGAAAAAATTTAAAAAATAAATCTATCTTTATTCTTAAACAGCACAAGTGTTGCCATCTGTATGTTGAAAATCGATTTAATAATATCTTCAAAATGTATTTTATTGGCAAGATTAGGCATTATAGCTTCAATATTATTCTAATAGTATTTTAGAGCCTAAATTGGATATGTTGCCGAAAAACAACACCAGGCATTTAAGGGTTAATCTGAGATGTAATTCATGTTCTTTAATATTAAAGTTGCACTATATTGCGATATCCATGAAGTATGGAGATATTTGCTGCATAATAGATGAAAGCTCGTTTTGTTGAAAATTTTAATAACTTTATCTGGCATCTCATCTGACATGCAACTTTTAAATTACAATGATTTCTTCTGGACAATTCTCGAATAAACGCAAAGAAAATAATAAAAACAATTAAATCCTACTGCTGACGGCCTTCTAATGGTTCAAAACGTTCTGTGGTTTTTCTAATATATTTTAAGATATTATAAATTTGTCTTTTAAATATCTTTATATTATATGTATGCACCTGCAAATAATTTATGTAAAATTATTTGTGATTTTATACGTACATTAATCCTATTTAATTTTAATTTATTTCAAAATAATTATGCGGTCTATTTAATCTGAGATGGGATTCATGCTTTTTAATACTAACGATGCATTATATTGCGATATCCATGGATTATGGTGATATTTGCTGCATAATGGATGAAAGATCGTTTTGTTAGAAATTTTAATAATTTTATCTGGAATCTCATCTGATATAGACCGGGGCTAGTTGGCTAAACGGTAAGTATGCGCAGTCCTCATAAATCGCCTGTTTGTGGATAGATTGCGCAACCAGTCACAGAGTACCTTTCTAGTTGATTTTTACAATCCTCATTGTAGTTTTGCAACATTACCTACGTGCAGTGGGCATTTATTACGATTTTTCTGTTTTTTGCAGTCATAAGTAATTTTTTGTTGCTTCATTATTTTTCTAATTTCTAATACTTATCTTAAACATTGCGACATAACTTGTGCAGTTTTTCTTAGTGTATTATTAACTGTACCTACCCCATATGTGATTAACTTGGATTATTTATGTTTTGAAGGTTGCGTGTCCCTTTTGTGAAGAAATTTATTATAGGACTTGTAGGCGCATTGAACACGGGGCAAGTTGGATCGGTGTCTGGTGTGTGCTGGTTGCTTGCAAAACAGCATACACCGAGAAAAGTGGTTGCAACGCAATATTTTGGGCACATGAGGCTTGCCCAAACGGAGACAGTCGAATTTTTATTTGTGACAACTGTAACTCTGATGATGATATTGAGTAGGATAGAAGTTAGACAATGTTAATGTTTTATTCATTATTTTTGTATCTGTTTAATTTCGAATTTACATTGTACGGCGATAACGACCTTGTTTAAACTTACTGGTAGTAATGAAATTGATTTCTCTTAACTGCGTGTCTTATTTAAATTTTTATAAAGCGTGTGCCAACTTACCCCAAAGGTATAGGCAACTTGCCCCGTGACGGGGTAGGTTGGCGCACAATTTCCCTTTTACTTTAGGCTTCCGCTAAACATAAAGAACAAAAACTACAAACTCAAAACTTCGGGGTATTTATACACAGATGCCTGTTCTTTAAAAGTGCAGTTAAAGTTTGTTAAAAAACTTAAATAAAATAAAAAAATAATAAAAATTAATAACTAAAAACTGCGTATACACCCCCGGTCTCCCCTACAACCTTTAATTATAATGTTGTCTTCCGAACAATTCTCGAATAAGCGCAAAAAAATAATAATAACAACAATTAAATCCTACTGATGGCGGCCTTCCTACGGTTAATAACGCTTTGGGGTTTTTCTAACGTATTGTAAGGTATTTTAAATATCTTTATATTATATGGATGTACCTGAAAGTAATTTTTTACAATTATTTGTGCTTTTATATGTTTATTAAACATTTTTTTACTTTATTTTATTTCAAAATAACTGCTTCAGTTTCTCCCATAATTTTTCTTTTATGCTACACTAGCAGCCTTCGCCCGCTACGCTGGTCGGTTTTTCTAAAGAAATCTAAAGAATGAAACAAAATATATCTGTGAATTTGATCATGCGTTTTAAAGCAATATGGACATTTACCTGGTGTGGACATTTACCAACCGAATTGCTGAAAGTAATACGAATGTCATTACACTATTATATCTTTTATTGAGTCATACAAAATTTAGACTGTTAAGGACCAATTTCTTTAGTTGATCTGTTAGTGTAGATCGTTCATAATAATTGGGTTCGCCTGCTTCTAGAATTTTCATCTTTAATTCTACAATCAAGCAACCTAACAACCAAGCAACAGCAAATGATATGTGCTTTATACTAAAACATTCACTGAAAAATTAACTAACCGATCAAGCTGCATCGAAATCCACTTAGCAGAATTTTTTAAACTGGAAAATATACCGAAACCTTCCCTAAAAATGATCTAATTAACAGTTTAAATACCATAAAAAGTCATTCAGTGGAACCTTTAAAAAAAAAGCAAATCTTTCAAAATTGGGTTCATCTGATTTAGAACTTTCCCCATAATTATTTAACTAAGCAACGTAGAACGTTATGTTTTATACTAACATCATTTCTTTAAAATTATCTAACTAACAATCTAAGTCCTGTCAAAATCTCTTCAGCAGAACTCAAGATATAAGCGGCCGGAATGAAATTTCTCTTTGCATTATATATATATTGAGATAGTTAAATATAACTTTCATAATCGCGTTAACCTGATTATAGAACTCTCTGGGAGGTAAAAAATATAACTTTTGAAAATTGCAGACTTTGACCTAATTTTTTTTTTTAATCAATAAAAATAATGGTACTACTTGGTTATCCCGTCGACCAAAATTCTATTGCCAAACTATAAGATTAAATTCCAATAACGGTTGATCGTAAATGTCACATTCATTTGACTTTAAGCAAGTTGCACGTATTTACGTCATCAGGTGATTTTTATTTTGACGTTTTAAATGTATTTTTATTAATGTTATACTAATTTATTTGTTCTTTCGTTATTTAAAATAAAAATTATGTCAATTTGTATAATTTGGCGAGTAGTTTGGCGATTTATATAATTTCGCGAAATTGGGGGACGTGTACCAAAAAAAAAATACTTAAAATATAAAAATAAATAAATATTTTGCAAGTAATTAAATATAGTCAATTTAAACTACAGTCTTGAAATTGTAAATGTCTTTTACTACTGAAGCACGGCGTACGTAATACGTATGTCTCACATTGCAGTAAACATTTCATTCTTTCAACGAAGACATTCATGGTTTTTTGAACAAAACACTTATATATATATAATTCCTAACTTCTGAAATAATTTTATTGTAGCTTCCTCATCATCAGATAACTGCGAAATGGTATAATCTATATCAGTATCAGTAATAAATATTTTGTATTCAAAAAATACAAATTAAAAAGTTTTGCGAGATTATGATGGAATAAAATAAATTCCATCATTAAAAATTCCGGCATAAAAATATTCACGTTTAATAATTAGCAAATGTTAATGTGTGGCACGGTATGCAATAAAAATCGTTTGCACGATAAATGGCGCGATACCATACATTTTGGCATGGTATCGCGACGGAAATTAGAACGAAAAAGTACCACAGTTTTTTTTTTTTTTTTTTTTTTTTTTAGTTTTAGTTTTTGAGGCGTTTGATTTTTTTTTTTTTTTCTAATTGGCGAAGTTTTTTTATTTAACCAAAAGGATTGGTTAAAAAATTATTCAATTTGAATTTTTTCCCTTGCTATAGTAACAGAATGAAAAGAATGAGTTTTTAGAAATTATCACTTGAAAAATTCAGGTTTTGGCGCCAAAGATAGAGCCAAATTAGAAAAATATGAAATATCTCTCGAACTATTGGGCCTAAAAGAATTTAGTTAGTACCATTCGATTCAGCATACAAGAATACACCAAAATATGTTATCAGTTGAAAAATAACTATAAAATCTCATTTTAAGGAATTTTTTTAAAGTTCGTTCTCTTTTTTACCCCCCTTAGGGGTGGAATTTTGGAAAATCCTTTCTTAGCGGCACTCTATATCTTAAGAAGTATTTTTACCCGATTTTCAAGATTTTAGGTTCAGTAGTCCTGGCTGCGCGTTGATTAATACAAAATCCAGACTTTCTTTTATATATATAGATTACATTAACAATGTCCGCCAGGTATTATTTATGATTAATCTTTTGTCGTTGGATGGAGAAATACACGAGCATATATGTAGTAGTGTACATATCTAAGTGTGCAATGAGTTGCGATTGTATACACTGTAGGAGTGATTTTATATTGTATCGCAGACACCTGTCTTTTATTTTTATTTATTTATTTATTTATTTTTGAAGAACAAATTAATAAATAAGTATTATATACCGGGTTCCTGACATTTTCCAGAAAAATCCTTAAGTATTTTGTTTTTAGAACATTCTGTAAATGTAACTTTTAAAAAAAAATCTGCTCTTACAAACCAGTACCATATTCGAAAGTCTTATTCTATTTAATAGTTAGCACTAATTATTTTCATAATTTTTAAGAAATTTCAAACAACGTCTCTTCCTAATAAACATAAAAACACAATTTCTGATAAAAAGTTCTGTAATTATTTAAAATGTTTCTTCTTTTTCCTACTGAAATAATTAGTGTATTTTACCATTTTTTCATTAACGCAGTGGAAATTACAATTGAAAATATATGGATAATTAGGGATGAGTATGATATATACTACCTTGTTAATGTTAATTTCTTAAATCTATTTAATATAATTTATTTTAGAAGTTTCTTATGCGTAACATGCCTAAAAATGTTTTACAATTTGATGTTAGTCTAAACATTCCTTTCGCTGAATTCCTATTTTAATTTACAAAATAATTTTAAATATTTATTGTCTTCTTCCATCTTTACACGAAGAAAGTATTGGATTCGTGGAGATTTTCGATTTCCGGTTTTCGACGGATTTGTATGTTTTAGGTGTCAAAGATTCCGAAAAACATATTTTTACAAAATGTCTCTCTGTGAGACTATGCCTCTCTCTGTCTGTCTATCTGTCTGTATATGACACACATTTTGTGGACGCTCTATCTCAAGAACTAATGCACGGAATTTAATAAAAATTTATATTCAGGTAATCCATGATATAAACTAATGCTCATTAGTCTTTAGTGTAAATCGCTCAACTGGTGGCAATGCTATGCTGCATTTTCATGAATTCTGCAATAGCCCTACCTCAAAAATCAATGCACATATTTTCATAAAGCTTGAGATTCAGTTAGTCCTTCACATGAATTGGTGTTGTTTATATGTTGGTGTAAATTGCCTAACATGTGGCGCTGCTATACTGCATTTGCGACGATTTCCAAAATAGCTGTATCTCAAAAGCAATTGCGCGAATCTTCATCGAATTTCAGATTCAGGTATACCTTTATATGCATTTATGCTGATAAGGTTTTGGTTTTAATCGCCCAATAGATTGCGCTGTTATACTGCATTTTTGACAATTTCCACAATGGCCCTATCTCAGGAGCGATTGCACGAAATTTCATCAAATTTTAGATTCAGATAAACTTTGATAAATATTGGTGCTTGTAAGGTTTTGGTGTTAATCTCCCAATAAATGGCGCTGCTATGCTCGATTTTTCACGATTTTCGCAATAACTCTCTTTCTAAAACTAATGCACCGATTTTCATCAAAATTCAGATCCAGTTAGTCGTTGACATAAGTTGTTTTTGATTAAATTTTAGTATAAATGTCAAACAACAGGTGGCGCTACTGTGCTGCATTTCGCAGGATTTAAATGATTTTAGAGATAGTCATATCGCATGAGCTAATGCACGGAATGTCATATATTTAGAATTCCCATGATGGGCATACGTTTCCATTTATTTTTGGCATTGTGATAGCGAAATTTAAAGTATTAATATAAATGACTTTGAAGAAAGTTTTGGGATTGGCACATTGGATTAGTTTTATGTATGAGTTTCTAAATTTTTTCTTAGAGACAAAATAAAGTACAATTTTGTACGTTTTATATATGGCACATTTCATTTTAACCCAATTTAAAAACTTTTTTTTTAAATTCTTTGATAAACGATATCTACGTGAATGCACATTTTCTAAATGATAAAAGAATGCTTTAGAATAAATTTTATAATAATTTTTTTAATACAATTTCTACTAATTTGTGTAAATGCATTTACATATTTTATGGTTTACCTATATTGTATGTTTATGGAATACATTTAAAGATAAGAATATTGTTTTATTGAATATTTTTTTGCACATGAATCAGCAATATGCAAAAAGGATGAAATTGTTTAATTGTTTTAAGGTAACATAATAGAAAAAATGAAATCACGGTAATAAATTTGTTCGAAAAGATATTTTTTATATATGTATTAATATATACGTATGTGTAAATTTGTTTTTGTGCGTCTGCATCAAAAATGTAATTCATGCAAACACATAACCGCACAAAGGCACAGATACATAAATGCATTTTTTATCCCATAGTAAATAAATTGTAAGTACTGCAGTGACATTGTAAGTAAATACATTCATGTTAGTAATAATCCCTTTGTATCGAAACACAAAATATGTATAATTACAGTCACAAGAAATAATTATAAAGCCTTTAATATTTAAGTACGTATATTTGTCTCTTAAGCACATATTTAAAGGTAAAAATACCAATATATGTACATAAATATTATTGTATTTACTTTGTTTGCAGTTAAATCCCTATATTTCTTTTTTAGACTTGAAAATACAGTTTTAATTAAATAATAGAAAATAAACCTTTTAAAACATACGAGAAGAAAAATGTTTTGCTAATTCAATTAATTTTCTTATTTGTTTACAGTTTAAAAGACAGGGTTCGTAAATTTCTATACGTGCTTTGTATAATCAAATGTGTTTTTATAAAGTAACATTAGGTATTTAACTCTTGATATGATAAAAACAAATTTCTGTTTTAATTTAATTATTTATTTGCTGTCGTTTATAGGTTTTCTTTACAAAATATGTAACACAATGTTTTACGAAATATTTTCGTATTAGTTATTGGTTTTAAATTTTGTTTAAGATTTGCCAAGAATTTAAATTAAATAATTTTTAATGCGTCAATGGCTTTAAGCAATATTACGTCGGTGTTTGAGTTATTATTTTTAAGTATATTAGACAATATAGGGTGTTTCAGCAAAGCGGTTACAAAGTTTCAGGAGAGATAGAGTACACCTAGACGGTGGGAAATCACACATCAATACATGGACGGAAATGAGTTCCTGGCTTTGTAGGGACGACACAAAATCCAATAAAAAAGGACTCGAACAGAGTGAAAAAACATGTGTCTTTTTCTTAGCACCGCAAAAATGCAGAGGACAATGATGAGGAACTTGTTGCACGCATTGTGACAGCTGATGAAGGAGTCCGGGACACGCCCGGTCTCTTCGATATCATTATATCTCCCATGCGCCGGAGATGTGAGGCCTAAATCATAATTTCAATACCTTCATTGATGACTATCATTGCCACTCTTTTTGCTCTTATTTCCGCCTTTTTTTGGTGTTCTAAGAATATTAAACATGTTTTCTCCCCCTGTTCGGGCCCTTCCTTTCTTGTGTTTTGTGTCGTCACTACCGCGCTAGGAAAGAGTTTTCGACCATATATTGCTATGTGATATCCCATCGTCGATGTATACTTTATTTCCCCTGAAACTTTGTAACCCCTGTGCTGAAGTACCCTGTGTAAAATATAATTGTATCAAATTGGAATATTACAACTTATTTTTTTTTAAATAGAGTCTGTTAAATTAATTTTCCATCTATTATATGGTATTCCATATATTTGTTGCTAAAATTAATTAATGCAATAAAACCACATTTCAGGTTTTGAAAGAAATATTTAAAAGGCCTTAGACGTGTGCTGTTATTTAGGAATCTTTTGTTGTGAACAAAATATGGAAGTGTAGGAACTAACGCATATTTGGCATATATATTTTGAAGCTAATTCTTATATGCACTATTCATACCAGTAAGCTTAGAGATTGCTGAAATTACCTGTTGATATTCCGATTGATGCTTACAATTTATCTATCAACGTAAAACTGTGATATTAGCTTATGGCTTAAACACCGGATAACCCATATTTTCATTGCGCAATTTACACAATAATTAAGGATAACAGATACGTGTTCTTTCGGTCAGATTTTATGCTTTCCAAAATGGTGTTTCTTGCTAACTAATTGTACGTAGGCTCAACTGGGATATACAATAAAAATTCTTCTATTTTAATTATGTTGAATCTTTATATATATATATATATATATATATATATATATATAACTAATATCACCTGTGAATATTCCGATTGATTCATACAATTTATCTATCAACGTAAAACTGTGATATCAGCTTGTTTCTTAAACACCGGAAACCCATATTTTTCATTGCGCAATTTACACAATAATTAAGGATAACAGATACGTGTTCTTTTGGTCAGATTTTATGATATTCAAAATGGTGTTTCTTGCTAACTAATTGTATGTAGGCTCAAGTGGGGTATCCAATAAAAATTCTTCCATTTTAATTATGTTGCATCTTCATATATATATAACGTAAAGCGAGGAGAGTCTGCGCACATTTCAAAAGAAGAATAATAAAAAATCTAAATATTAAATTTTTGCTAAACTATGCATGAATAATTTTGACTTCATTTGTTTTTTATGCATTTCCATTGTTATTTTGCTTTTATGCTGTAATTTAATAGAACAGCAGTATTAAAACCAAGGAAAATATTTTGCGCAACCTCTCCTTACAGGGTAGGAGAGATTTTGCAGATGGGTAGAGGTAATTGTTATTAACAATAACTACAATTAAATTGTTAACAATAATAATTACACTTAATTGACATTGTAGTCAGGTTTTTGTAAGTAAATGTTGTTGTTTTAGTAGTGAATATTTCAACCTAATGTTTAAATAATAAAAAAAGAATGAATTTTAACAACAGTTAAATAATTTTAATTTAAGAAGAATATTGAAATATCAGTAAAAGCAAACCATACTAAGAATGCAAAATAACATTATTCTACTTGATAACAGATTTAACTTGAAAATTACATAATTTTCATTTCCACAGTTTCAATGTATTTTGTTTGCTAACCGAAGTTGTCGTCTACAATCGATGCACTTATTGTTGTAAATCATGCAGCTTTCGTAATATCATTTGCCAAGAGCAATACATTCAATCCAGTCAGGTGTCGAAGATGTCTCCTGGTACAGTTCCAGACATTCAATGCACTAATCCTCATTGACCTTCGTTTTTTTATTCTTGAGTTATTTTTTCCCACTTTCTCTGGAAGCACCTTATCATCAACGTTTTTTGTAGAGGCATCCTTCTTAAGTCTTTTTTCATGTTTATTTTGTGGATCAGTAACAATAGTTGCACTCTGTTTCCTTTTGATTTCGATGGCATTAAACTACACTGGTGTCCAAAATTAAGGACCAGTCACAAAATGCTAATTTTCAAGTACGCGAACACTCAAAAGGAAATACTATAATTCGAATATTTACTATCTCTCCAGCACAGCTAGTCCATATAACATCTCATTCATGTCATACATGGTCATAAGTATCACACTCACTACGGTGAAGCCAAAAAAATGAAATTACATACAGCTCATTATGAGTCTCAAATGATCACGTATTTGACTCCACTGAGAAGTCACTGTGAATGCTGCTTTGTGACGAGTCACCATGTGACTTTACAGTGTAGTTACATTGGGAATCTCATGTGACTGTCATCTGTAGACTAAATCTCAAAGTCATTGTGAAAGCTGCATTGCGATATGTTGCCAAATAATGTCACATAAATGTCACATGATGACTTTCAGGTGACAGAGAGACTACCGTGAAATCATCATTGTGCTCTTTTGTGAAAAGTCACCATGTGAGATATTATTTGGTGACTTATCATAATGCAACGTTCATGATGACTTTAAAATTGAGTCTAAAAATGACAGTCACATGAGAGTCACCATGTAATTACATTGTAAAATCACCTAGTGACTCGTCACAAAACAGCGGTGTCAGTGACGTCTCAGTGGAGTCACATATAGTGATCATTTGAGACTCATAATAAGACGTAAGTAAGTAAGCACCCACCCTGGGAACCCGCTTTTGGCTTATGGTTAGGTGTAACCCCCAAGCCCAGGGCAGGGAAAAGTTTTACTACCTGCGGAAACAAGCCCAGAACCCCAGTCTCCGGGAAAGAAGACTTCAGAACGACCCGCCTGACACGCCGAAGAGAGCACAAGAGGCAAGTGCCGTGTCCCCGGACCGCCTGTGAAAATTTATGATTATTTAAGATGGCGATTCTTTACCAATCACAATTGGCTACCCTATTGTTTCAGGGCGAGCCTAGAAATATATTACGATTATGATTTATATGTTTTGGAATTTACGTACTATTTGAAAAAATTTTAAGTATTTACATTCATCTTTTCATTTGATAAGAAATATTTTTTTTCCTTTTTTTCACCCTTTTAAACAAAAATATTTATACATATTTACAATATTTCTAGTGGTATTTAAGTTCTTAAAAATAAAACAATCTCAAAAACACCCTTCCATACACCACGTGGACCCATGACATGTCCACCACAGGCAAACAGAAGAGGTAATTATTGAATGTATTTATATTGAATAAAAGAATAATGGCTATTGAGAATATCGTAGTTAGCATAAAGTTTTTTAAGTTGTGCCGGGTCATTAATTATTTTTAGGATGTCCTGAAGGATTGTCGTTTCTGTTCTGTGAAATTTAAACTTCATGAATTTGCAGTTGCCGAAAATGTAATGCATCGGGTCTCCTCAACCACCACATTTACAAAGGTCGTCATCTTTTTTGCCGATATTATAAAGGAAAGACGGGAAGCTGCCGCGGCCTGTTAAAAAGTAAATAGATACTTTATCTTTTGAAATTATTTGGTTCTGAACTTTTGGTACCAGCCCGTGCGTATATCTGACACCCCCTGAGTGATCCCAGTTGTACTGCCACCTGTCCAGTAATTGGGTTCGAATACATTTTACAAGATAGGACCGAGGCAATTTAACTCCTCGATCCACTGGTAGGTCGCAGTACTGGGCGGCATCATTCGCCAGCTCATCCGCCAGTTCATTACCCGCTATGCCAATGTGGCCTTTTATCCAAGTAATGTAAAAAATTTTATTTTGATTTTGTTTAATTAAATTATGGATGTAATAAATTGAGGGGTTAGTTGGAAATAAATTGTCTAAGGCTTTAATAGTAGATTGACTGTCACTTAATATTTGGAATTTTGTATAAGGGGAGTTAATGGCCCAATTAATTGCCGAAATTATTGCGTGCAGCTAGCTCCGCCTGAAAGATTGAATTTTCTGCTCTCAGTTTGACTGTTTTTTCATAAATTTTAATGTTATGATTGTAGGCTACCATTGGATATGCTGTGCCAGAGTCCACCTTAGAACCATCTGTGTAAATCGAAATAAGATTAGTTTTTGTGATAATTTTGTCTGTAACTATTAAGTTATTTAAATGAATTTCCGGATTTATTTCATATTTTAGGATTTTATTTTCTATATCATCTTTACATATTGGTTTGGGTTCTTTAAGTAATAAGTTTTTATTGTGTAAAATATTGTATTTTAGATTTTTATATTCCAGTGTTATTAAGATTGGTGGTATTCCTAATAGGACCTGTAACGTGTGTGTTGCAACATTTTTATATGTATTGGTTGTTGACGTGAGACAAGTTCTTTGGATGGATTGGAGAGCGCGTTTATCTTTTATCCTGAGGTCTCCAAACCACACCTCCGAACCATAATCTATAATTTTTTCTAGTACTGCTATGTACCAGGTTCTAAGATAGTCTCTGTCCACTCCCCAATTAGCCGAGAAGACCCGTTTAATGGATGAGGTTAGCTGTAAAATTTTGTTTTTTATGCTAGTTATGTGCTTGTCCCATTTTAAAGTACTCTGGAATATTATCCCTAAAATTTTTATTTCCTTTAATGGCTTGATGGTACAGTTACCCAATTTAAAGGTTGGTGGACGTTTATCCAAAGTGTTTTTCCCCAACATAATAAAAGTCGTTTTTTCCTTTGAAATCTGTAAATTTAAGTTATTGCAAATATTATAAAAAAGTTTTATTTTTTGGTTGGTTTCGGTCTCTAAGATGAGTCTGCTCCTCGCTTTGACAACCATATTGAAGTCATCGCAAAAAACATACAGGTCTTCGAATTTACTGTAAAAGTTTATTAAGATTATATTTGCTATGATTAGCCACAGAAGCGGCCCAAGGCACGACCCCTGTGGACAGCCTTGATAAGTTGGTCTTTTAATGTTATTTGTTAAATAATTTGTTATTAGTTCTCGTTCGGATAAGAAGCTAAGAAGGATACATTTTAAATATTGCGGAATTGGTAATTCGTTAATTTGTTGACCCAAAGTGACCCAATCGATATTGTCAAACGCCCCTACAATGTCGAATGAGATAATGCTGCAGTATTTATATTTTTCAAGATACGTTTTTGCTTTATGTTTTAATTTGTTTAATAGTTGAATTGTGCTTCTGTTCTCACGGAAGCCATACTGGGCCCCATGAAGAACATTTAATTTTTCTAAGTAGTGATTAATTCTTCGTTTTAGGATCCTCTCATAGATTTTTCCCAGCATGGGAAGGAGACAAATGGGTCTATAGGAGGAAGGTTGGCGTGGATTTTTATTACGTTTTGCGAAAAAGATCACATTTGCTATTTTCCATGATTTAGGAAAGTAGTTAAGAGTAAGACATTTGTTATATAAGTCACGTATTAGATGTTTAAAATTATTGTATATGTTTTTAATAATAAATGCATCAATTTTATCAAATCCAGGGGCTTTTAAATTATTTTGCTCATTAAGTGCTGATTTTATTTCTTTAAAAGATATTAGGGGGGGGAGGGGGGGGAGATCTTCCTCTGCCGCTGGGTCCATGAGAGGTGGATGCGGGTTTTGATGTATTGGGAAATGGTGGTTAAGTAATATGTTGAAAGTGTCTAATTTTGTAGTATATGGGGTTGAACCCTGTAGTGTTGTGTGTATGAAATGATTATTTTTGAGTCTTTTATTCATTGCTATTTTAAAGGCTTGGCCAAATTTGTCTTTTGTTTTAGAGCAGAAACTCTGCCATGATTTAGTTTTTTGTTGTTTTATACGTTTTTTGTATATTGCCCTTTCTCTTTGTAGGAGGGTTCTCCACTTTGGGTCATTTGTTGATTTAAATCTTTTCCGTAATGCTGAGATTTTATTTCGCTGGACCTTCAGCTCTGCCGTCCACCAGTCAAATGTTGGATATAATTTGAAACTTTTTGTTTTTAGTGAGGATTTACAGGTGTCTAGAATTACTTGGTTAAAACCATCAAGCCATTCATCCAGTTCTAGTCGAGTTTTAGTATCAGATAAGGATTTAAGTAAATTATTAATTTTCGGTTTCAAGATGTAATTAAATTTTTTAAAATTTGAGTATCTTGTTTTAAATCTTTTAAGGTCTAGAATAACTGGTTTAAGATTTAATGAGAATCTGATATACCTGTGGTCCGACGTGCTCTCTACTGTGTCATCTACATACCATGAGTCCACGCAGTCCACCAGGTCTTGTGTACAAAGGGTTACATCTGGATTCCCCTTCATGGGACGATTCGGCTGTCCTATAAATGAATGAGGTGCCTCTATATCATTGATCAGAGTTAAGTTATTAGATAATAGTAAGTATGTCAAAATTTTTCCCCGTTCATCTTCTTTCTGATATCCTAAAAGTGACAAGTGGACATTGAGGTCTCCTCCCATTATGATGTGATTCAATGGTTCGAAGAAGTCCAGCCACTTCATATCACCTCTGAAATCACCTTTTGGTCTGGCATACACAGAACCTATTGTGATCTTGCCGGATTCAGTAGTAAGATTGACGAATACTGCATTATCGTCTTTATATGTCTCTATCACTTCCACGTCCTTTCGAGTTACCACAACTGCCGCTGTTTTATTTTTTGAGATAAATGCTTGCCAATTTGACGGAATTGACCATATGGCTTCGTTAAAGTAGTAAAAGCCCTGTAATAGAAGAACTAGTATTTTATGCTGATTTGCAAATCCCATTAGGGTTGATGTTGCAGAACTTTATCACTGTAGATTAATTTGAATAAAGGTTAGTTCATTTGGAATATATATTTTCTGTGGTTTTGCAGGGTTATTCAGAATTTCTGTTATTATTTGTTCTTGGATACTGTTAAATTTCCATTTTGAGTATTGGAGTTGTTTGAGTTTGTTGAGTTATTAGAATTATTTATTTCTTCATTTATCGGATTGAACTTTCTTGATTAATTTGTATATTTTTATTTCTCTGTGACACGTAGTACTGTAGTGTTGGACAGTCTGATGAACTCGATCTATGCGGGAAGTCGCTATTTGTTCCAGCACAGTTTCTGCCTATATCGAATTTATTTTTTTTATTTGTGCTAGATTGCTTCGCTGTAGTATTAAATATTGTAAAGTCGGACATTCACTAGAACTAGCTGCATGCGGGAAGTCACTCGCACTCCCCATGCAGTTTCTGCATCTGTGTTGTTGTGGTTTATTTCTGTAATAACAATATTTTTGATCATGGCGTCCTGCACAGTATTCACACGTTGGAGATTGTCGGCAATTCTGATCCACGTGTCCGAAAGATTGACAGTTCTTACATCTTAATATAGGTTGGTAAGGTGCAATCCTGACCGATGTAAATCCCATGACGATCTTTCGTTGTCTCAGTAGATGAATCGCAACTGGAGATTCTGCTTCAAAAATTAGTTGGTATGTTGAAGCTTTTTCTCTTTGTTTTCTATTAATGTAGTTTATTGGAATATCTGAATCATAAAGATTTTTTAGATTGGTTATTATTTCTTGTGGATCCATATATGTCGGGATCCCTAAAAGAATCAGTTTTCGGAGATCCGCAGCCTTATATTCTATATCCACAATGTCTTTTAGGGTTTCTATCTTCTCAATCGTCTCAAGCAGCTTATTAGTGTTTTCATCACTAAACGTTTTAATTATTAGTGTATTTTTGTTTTTGGCAAGTTCACAATATATTTGTTTATATTCAATTGTGTTTCTAGTTTCTCTTGTTAGCATGATTTTTATGTCATTGAGCGACATATTCGTGTTTTTCTGCCGAGTTATCAGGATAGCTGCTTTTGAATACTGTGCATGTACCGTTGGAATTGTTGTCTTCTTAGGTATTGCAGCCACCTCCGAATATAGTGAATTATCTGTATTTGCCTGTATGTTTTCTTCTATGTTATTGCATTTTATGATTGGTTGTTGTTCCTCTACTGTTTCTATTTTTTCTCTTATCTTTTTAAGTTCTTCCAAGATGATTCTAGTATAAGGTATCGTTTCTTCTGTATTTTGCTGTTGAATTAAGTCTTCTATTACTTTATTTTTGTTTCTAATTTCTTTTAATTGTTTTTCTATTTCTTCTTTGTATTTTAATTCTTTTTCTAGTAGTTCATTCAATTCTTTATTGCATTTTTCCAATTCATTTGTTAGAGTGGGCTGTTCTTGCAACTTCTTAATCGTTTCTAATTGATCTTTTATGATTTGTTCGTGTTCAAGGATTTTTTGACGTTGATCTAACGTCACCTTATTGACGGTATCGAGATTCGTCGTTATTCTATTATTTTCTTCTCTTTGTATTTCAAGGTCTTTCACCATTTCACTTGCTTTAAAGATAATTTTGTCTAGGTATTTTTTAGCTTCTTCACAATCATCTCTTCTTCTACTTCTTCTAAGTGATTTATAAATCTCTATCATTTGAGTCATTGTCATCTTCTTTATAGCAAGTTCACCATACCTCGGCGTGGCTACTTCCTCCGGAGGATCTTGAGTCGACATTGAGGAATTTTGTGTGTTGTCTTCTTGTATAGATATTTGAGTTGCTCCTTCTTCTGTAGTTTTTAAGTCATGTATGCCCGATTTTCCTGTCCCCGTTCTTCTACTCTTCTCCTTTAATTCTCTAATCATCTTTTCCTGCTGTTCCGCTCTTTTTTCCAGATTATTTTTGTTGTCATCTAATTCTCTTATTTTTTGTTTTATTTTGATGAGATATTTTTCTGCCATACTAGACGTTCCTTTAGCATGAGTGCTCTTCGTCTTGCTGTAGCTATCTATCAATTGTTCCAGCGACATTAATTTTGCCATGGGTTCTGAATATGTTGTCAGATTTTTTGGAAGGTCTTTAGTATTTAATCTTGGTGTTGAGTGTATTGATATACTGGAATCAAATGATCTTTCAGTTTCATGCTCCACAAGATCCTTTACTCTCTGTGGCTTTGGAGTCGCCTGGGCAGTTATTAACTGATTTTCTAATTCTTGGATTGTCTGATCCAGTTGTATCATCATTCTCTCTTTTTCCTCTACGATTTCTCTCAACTCCATTTTTTCATGTTCTTTTTCCTTCAAGTTTTGCTCAATTTCGTCACTTTTCATCAGAGCACATTCTAATTTTTCTTTGTACTCTGCTATTTTAAGTTCGTTTTGTTCTTTATTTAATTTATTCTTCTTTTTATTTTTTAATTTCTGACTGTATTCGTGAAATATTTGTAAGAGCGTCGGTTCCGAGCTACTTATTTCATATGAATGTTCGCCTATTAAAGAACTTTCTTCTTGTATTTGTGACATATTCATTATTCCACTTTTATTTTGGACTTTTTATAATCTATTATTTCGTGAGAATTATTTATTTAGTATATTTATATCTGAAAGTTATATTGTAACTGGATCGGGGAGCCACTAGGCCCCTGCCACACATCTTTGAAGGAAAGGGAAATAGATAGTTAAAAGCAAAAACCAGTGGTCGTAACCACCGAAGATGACTTAGAATAAAATTAAATTGCCAAATGGGGGGTAATTTTGAATTAAAAAAAAAAAGGATAGTGATAGTAAAACCATTACTAATGGGAGAAAAGAGAGAAGTATGTGCTATTGCTCCCGTGCCACCAAGACCATACACTTAAATTATTAATTATCAGTTACTACTCTTTTACGAATAACATTGTTCCCCTGTGAAAAATGCATTACTGCATGTATACATTATCTCACTATTTTTCACAGGAGTTGTAGCGTTAAATTTTGATGAGGAATTCGTAATTATGTACAATTTAAAGAATTATATAATGTAGTATATAATATAAAATGTAATTTAATTCAATTTTAAATAATAGACAAATTTACATATGTACATTTTTGATATTGATAATTTGTTATAAATCATTGAAAGTAATTTATTAGTACACAAATTCACATTTAATCACTCTTAATGTTGATCTGTTATGTACAACTTCAGCAATATTGTTCTAGTATGAGTATTGCACGTCGAGTCTCGATTTCCCATAAACGAACCAAAAAAGGAGTAAAGGGAGTAATGGTAGATTGGGTGGACCTGTCAGATGGAAAACATTTGGAAAATATTTCTTAATGTACTGCAGTAGGAAAGCAAACAATACTTATCCAACACTACAAGGGTCCCGCCGACTTGCCTGTAAGATAATGTAAAACACAATGTAACAGATTTAAACTTTAAAATTTAAATGTAAGTGCGCCAAAATCAGTGCAGGGACCTCCCAAGGACCAAGGAGGGTAAAATGAGACGGAGAGGATAATGCCAACAGCAATGTAGTGCTAAATGTAAAATAGTAAATGGGAACAAGAATGTAGGACAAGGTATGACTCAAATTTAAGGCGACAGTGGACGTTCAAAAACATTTTCTACAGTTTTTGCTCAATTGTTTTGAAATTTAATACACGCATAATTTGTGCAATAATTAAGAAAATTTCTTAATTTCATTAAAAAAAATTAATATGCAAATGAGTAATTAATTAATAATATGGTAATTAGTGATACAAATTAAAAATGCTCCATGCGCATTAAATTTTGTTTCAGAAACTTGTAATTTTTTTTAGGATAGCTTTATGATATTATATCAAAAGTTGCTATACATTTTAAAATTATACTAAATTCCTTGCAGAAAAAAATTAAAAACCTATAATATTGATCATTTTGGATAAAATTCAATTATAAAATATTACTTTTTGACCTTTATATGAAATAATGTACACATTTTAATAGCAAGTTTTGTAATAAAGTATATCAACAACAATATTACCAAGTATTATGAAAATTGGTATAAAATTAAGACGCATGGAGCATTTTGAACTTACTCAGTCGGCGAAAATTCTCATTTTGAGAAAACTGGATTTAAAGTTTTATTTTAAGTGTAGATTAACGATTGTTTACGTTAGAAAAACAGCTGTATCTCTGTAAAAAATTATCGGATTTGAATAATTTTTATTATATTTGAAAGTAGAAGATTGCCAGAACATTTTTTCCATAAAACAAAAAATTGATTTTTTTAATGTTTTTTGCGATTTTGAACGTCCACGGTCGCCTTAATAATCGTTTACATTAAACCCAGTAATCAAAAAGTTGCTAATAATAAGGAAATGAGTGCTAATTGTAGTAGTGATTAGTGGGAAAGAATATATGACGTATGGGAAATCCCAATGAAAAACAGAAGAATAACTCAAATAATAATTAAAAAAAAGTAGCCAATGCTAAGCCAAGAAATGTGTGCAAGGTCAAATAATTAAAATGAGAATAAAACTGTTGGCAACCTCCAGTACATTCAAGAAAAAACCAGAATACTAATCCAGTAACAACAGAATGTATGTCATATGAGTAATCCCAATGATCAGTAGAATAACTCAAATAGTAAAAAAGTAGTCAATGATAGGCAAAGAAATGTTTGTATGGTCAATTAATTATAATGGGAACAAAATTGTTGGCAACCTCCAGTACATTCCAGAAAGAACCAGAGAAATAACCCAATAAACAAAAAAGTTGCTATTGTTAAGGATAAAAAATATTAAGTGTAAAAATGTATATTGGGATCAAGAAAATATGCCATATGAGTTATCCTAGTGAAAAAATCAGAAGAATAACTCAAATAATAAAAAAGTAGTCAATGTTAAGCTTAGAAATGAGTGCAAGGTCAAATAATTTTAGTGGGATCAATATTGTGCACCCTAGTACAATCAAGAAAAAACCAGAAAAATATCTTAATAATTGTAAAAGTTGCCAATGTTAAGGAAAAACCTTAACAACTTATAAAAAGTGTAAAATGTGACTTGGGACTGTTATAACAGTCGAAAATGAATGTAAATTAGAAAAAACCATGTCTCTAGCCCAATTAGGAAAAAAGTAGCAACTGTTATAGATTAGGGAGGGAGGCAAAAAATGGTGCAAAAGATGGTGACAGTAGAAATAATAATGTAGTATATAAAAAAGTGTCAAAAATATGACAATAACAAAAATAAAAGCTATTATAATGAAGAGCCACATTTGACCCCTCCCCGGCAGGTCCCTAATTGTGCTAGAGGTAAACGGAATAGTGGAAAAGACGGGGGGAAAAGTTCACTTAGGCTGCAAGCAGCTGATTTTGGCGCAGCAGAATACCCCTACGACCAATACTTTTCGAGTTATTTAGCTTTTTTTGCAATAATTCAAGTGTAAAATACATCCATCAGAAACAAAATGGCGTGTTTTAGTGATTAGATGGCAAACCTAGTAGTTAATTATTGTGCTAAAAGTTGGAGAAGACCTTCCTATACATGTTGCCATTGAAAAAATAGTTAAGTGTTCATTATTAGTTTTTTATTATAATTAATTTATGTATTATTTTAAAGCGTTGAGAAATTTTTTGAGAAGGCAACCTACTTGAGTTTTCAATTATTTTAAAGCATTAATATTGACTTGCCCTTACAGAACACGAATTGTGTGAGAGCAACCAGTGTCCACCCAACCGCTCCAAATCAAAAATTACCAATTTTAAAATTAAAATTAAAAATACTTCTAGGTATTCAGTATTAAAACAAATAGTACCGCTAAAAAGAGTAAAGATTCAACTTTCAGAATATGTAAATATGTAAAAGATCGGTACATAAATAGTAGTTAAAAAATTAAATTAAAAAAGTAAACAACCTAAATACATTCCCATGGGAAATCGGAAAAGTTTCTTAAAAAAATGACACTTTTTCAAAAATCAATTAAAAAATATCAAATTGACCTAGAGAGACACGGGTGGAGGCGGAGAAAAGCTAAAAGTTCAAAATATCGAGATCTGGCGTTAGTTTTTCAAAATAATAAAGAGATCATAAAAATTAAGCTATGTTAAAAGTATAGAATATGCCTCCAAAAACCCATGTTTCTCTATGGGAATGAGGGTTACTTCAGATATCAAAAATCACAAAAAAGAACACTTTTTAAAATAATCATTTGGCATAGTAAATATCAATATTTTTGGACATAATAGGTATCAAATTAAAGCTTATAGTCTTATCTAAGTGAAAAATACAATATATTATCATTTTTAAGAGTTTTAGGTAGTTTTTAGGACAATAGAATTCCATTGTTTAACCCATGTTAAGTTTATGGGGGAAATGTTCAAAAAATGCAGTTTATGATGTAAAGTTTAAAGGGTTAAAACTAACCGTTAACTTAAAACCAATGGTACTAAATAATCTACGTACTTTAGTTAAGGTGAATGAAACAATAGATTTTAGTTATCTGAAATATTTAGTTGCTTTTGAAGGAACTGAAAAATGTCATTTTTGAAAATGGCTCCAAAATTTTGAAAGTAATTTATAGAATTTATGTTAAAATTAATAGAAAGAATGACTTAGAGATACAAGATAGGACTTAGAAGAGAGCTAAGAAGATGGTGAAGGGCAAATGAGCCATGAAAAAAAAAACATTAGGTAACTTAACATGGTCAAAATAGCAATGGAATTCTATTGTTTTTTCCCATGTTATAATCATAATAAGACGTGTAGAATTTATTATTTTTTGTTTCACCGTAGTAACTGTGACACTTGCGACCATGTGTGACATGAATGAGATGCTATGTGGACTAGCTGTGCTGTAGGGAACGTAATTATTTGTATTATTTCCTTTTGAGTATTTGCTTACTTAAAAATTAGCATTTTGTGACACGTCCTTAATTTTGGACATCAGCGTACTTGGAATGCGTGAAATCTTTTCCAAAACATTGTAGGTGTTATTAGAAAATTTAGTTTAGTAAACAAAATGAATTTATTAGGAAATTAATCGTTCATAAATTAAAACATATGTATAAATATTTAATTAATTGATTAACAAATCTATTATTAATTTATATAATTGACTGCCACTAGAATATTCAAACGAATTTCTTACTAAATAACAAAACGCTATTTTGCACTTTAATTACAAATGCAACATTTTATTAAAATATTCTTGGGGCCAGTAATGAGTTTTGGAATTAAAATTAGGTGGCCAGATCCTCTAGCCACCGCCCTTGAAAGGGTTAAAGGAGTTTGACGCATAGGATTTACTAAAAAATTAATGTTTATGTAATTATATCATCAAATTCAATGAATAAAAATGAAAATGTGTAAGAGAATTTTTTATTAATTAAGATAATGAAAATTAATTTAGAATGAAAAAAATGTTTTTTCCCCCTTTTAAACGCAATCTAATTCTGATATTGTTTCATTTCAAAGAAACAAATAAATAAAAGGGATATTAATTTAATAAATACTTTAAAACAATCTATATTTCTAATTTAGTGATATCCCCAATATCTGAACTTATTCGGTAACTTAGAAAATCTGTATCCAATAAAATAAAAATATACTTTGAATAGTTTTGACTCATAAGAGAATACATTTCTTCAAGAACAAACGCAAATTTTGTATAAACAATAAATGTTAGATGATAGATAAAAACTTCTTTATAATGTTTAAAAAAAAATGTATTAATACTTTCAAAATGACATATTAAGAATCGTGAAATTGTTATGATATTTTGCTAATATCTTATATTGTTCTCATTTCTTTTACAGTGTAAGTATTTTATATCCGTTTTCTAATAACAAAATATCAGCAAGTACAAATGTGTAAATGGAAAAATGTCTAAATTTAATGGTTAGGAATGCTAATATAGAATTTATCCTTCCCTCCGGACATTAGAGTTAAAAATATAAGAAAAAGAAATTGCAGTTGTATATCATTCGATGACTTGAATACTGCTTAACAAACTGATGATATTATATCAACGAATATTAGCCTCTTTAAGAATACGTTTTTTCGTTTCTTAAATATCGTGTTCGGGAGGTTTCTTTTATCTTTTATTATTCAAACTGTGTAAATGCCATTAATTTGCCTGTAAAGCAAATAATCATACTGCAAAGATCAACGTCGCTAAAAGATTTAAACGTCGTAAAAAAATTGCATCATCTCCCTGATAAAAACATCACGAACAACGTGCATATGCGTTTTTACTTCTCATATTGTATATACTGTAATGGGTATACACTTTGGTAATAGAAAATAAATCCGTATATCTACTGATTTACAAATGAAACAGTTCATAAAACAGGTGTTATGAGAATTCAGTTAACCCTTGAATGCCTGACTTTTCAAAAATCATTGTAATAATGTTTTTCGGCTTTCATTTTTTAAATAAAGCATGAAAAAAATACTTTAAAATATTTTTTTTTTGTTTTAAGTATGGTTTACGGCTAAAAAACAGTTTGTTACTAATCGGCAATACTGGTCTTTAATTGAAAAAATAATTTTCCTTGATAAAATTCTATAATATTAAACACACAGGAATTTTAGGAACTATAATAAGAAATAAATTTTACTTGCTCACTGCAGAACAAAATAGGTTATTTCGTAAGCTTCCGAACAAAACAAAAAGAACAAGTAGCGACAATTGTAAAAATAAATCTATCTTTAATCTTAAACAGCACAAGTATTGCCATCTACATGTTGAAAATAGACTTAATAATATTTCCAGAATGCATTTTATTGGCAACATTAGGCATTATAGCTTCAATATTATTCTAATAGTATTTTAGAGCCTAAATTGGATATGTTGCCGAAAAGCAACACCAGGCATTTAAGAGTTAAAAACTTTTGTTGTACTTATATGATTCTGCATATATCTAAAGATTTCTACTTATGTAGTTGCATGATGTCGTTCTGTAAGAAATTCCATTTGATGCTGCAACTTTATCGTCTCTCTTGGTCTCTATTAAACTTCATATTTAAAATTATTTACTGAATATATTATATTACTGAACTACTGTTATGTATAATATTTGTGTAATGTACTGATGCTCAATTTATTAATTTTTATTTTAAAAAAAATGATGAATTGTAAGATTATATAATAGTGTTATATATATATATATATATATATATGTGTGTGTGTGTATAAATTACCTATAAAATAAATATAAATATATCAAAATTTTAAAACTTTCTGTAAATATTAACCATTAAATCCTATGAAAAATCGAGTAAAATAAATAATATAATTATTATGCTAATTTAATTTAATTAAATTTGCTATCTAATTATTATACTATGAAATTGTACTAATAAAATATACTATAATTAAAAAGTGGAAGAACAAAATATGTAGGAGAAGAAATTTATAAGTGGAATGCAAAAACGCGCCAATAAGAATAATGAAACTTATATTGTGAAACACGTTTTTTTCAAATCCAATATACCACAATATAAATAAAGCACAACTGATTTCTGTTTGAGTGATGCATTCCATCGCATTAGGTGCGTTACTCAAATTGCCCAATTAATTTTGATACGGATATTAAAAAGGAAATTAATTAAAAATTTAAACCAATGTAACTAAATTACAATAAACCAAAAAGTATGATGACTAACAATATTTAAGAACAGACAATTGATATATATATATAAAAATTATTAACCAATTACATGCAAATGTAAAGAATGTGCAGATATCTGCTAATGTATTATCTTGGAATAACGAGTTTTATATGTATATTCTTTTGTATAAACTTACAAAATTAGTGTAGTAGATTTATCAATTTATAAAATATCTCATTCACAGCATCACGTTAGATTAGTTGAGAAAAAATATACATTATTTACTTTATAAAAAGAAATAGTACTTTCCAACACACTTTAGAAGAAAAATAGCTTTTCCATTTGCAATGTAGACGCTCTAATGAAATTTATTTATTTATTTATGTATTCTGTAATCATTTTTAAATCGAATTCATTTTACAACATAGAACAAATGTTATGCATCAAAATAAATAAAATTTTCTGGAGTAATTTATCTATTTCCATAAAATATACTTGTATAAAAACTAATATAAAACAACATTTCATAAGCTAAAATAAAACTTCGTTGAAAAATACAAAAAATTCTTCACATTTTTAGAAACCATGAAGATAATTGATTAAGTTTCTTACGCTAATCAAATACGAAAATAAATATTGATTTTCCTCTCAGCGAATTTATGTTTCACTTTTGCGAGGTTGAAGGCAGTTTGCCTAAGACATTATACGAAATATTGATACGATAATAATGTAATATTTAGTTTTGTTATTGGTTTTAACCAGTCTAAAGAAATAGCGTTTTTTGCTACCTTATTATATTTAAAATCCCGTTTGCTTTAATTAAAAGCTCGAATCAAAATAAATTAAGAAAATCAATAAAAATGAGTGAATACGTCCGAGAACATTATTTTTAAAAATTGCACTAATTTCCTTTTTGATAGCAAATTTATTTGAATATTAAAGTTGTGAATTATCACATTACTAACAAGGCGTAAACCAACTTAGTGAAAAATGTCCAAGACGGGAATCGAACCCGGGCCCCTGGAATAGATCTCCAGTGCTCTACCACTAAACCACAAGGACGATGCCCAGCTTGGCATCTCTCACTTATATAAGTCGGTAAGGCTGCTACCGCAGCACTAGATGGAAAAGTCTTCATGAGCACACAATCTAGTGGCGTAACATGAGACGCAAATGAAACCAGCATCGGTGAATATACAATTTTTTAAATTAATTTTTCAACTACTTTTCAGCAGTGAAATTACGCTTGAAATTATTGAATCTTAAAATATTCAATAATCAGCGTAATTTCACTGCTGAAAAGTAGTTGAAAAATTAATTTAAAAAATTGCAAATTTATTTGTTATCAATGATTTCGCAATAACCTTGATAAACTGGCTGATATAATTCCAAAACACACGATTTCCACAAAAGACCGAAAAGGGCTTTAGTTTTTATGTGTGGATGATACGTAGAAAATGTAATTTACGAAATTTTTCAAAAAGAGTTGTGAAATGAGATTATGTTATTGAAATAATTCCTGCCATTAAATTTATAAAAGTAACATTTTAAATTTTTATACAGACTATCAGTCGAATATATTAGATTAAAGAAAAATTATTTTTCTGTAAACTACAATTAAATAAAAATTATTCATCTACGTTCAAAATTCGCCGAAATATGATACTGTGGATATGTAAAAAGTTGGAGATTTCAGGCACTAAACAATCGTCTATGGATTATATATCATTATAAAAAAAATGATATCAAACACCTGATTTGTTTTTAAAAGATATAATTTAAAGAATGTCACCTGAGTTTTATATTACTGTCATTAAATATTGCCTTCTACTAACGCTAAGAAGATTTATGAAACAGTATATATACTAATTTCTAGTCTTCTTTAATTCAAAGAACTCGAATACAATATCAAAAGAAAGTATTAACATTTTGAAAAACAAAACTCGCACAAATATTTATATGTTAACGATTCTACTAGAACGAAAATGCTCTAAAATTCTCAATAAAATCTTTAGGAATATAATGGCAGCATTGTAGATATTTTATTGTAAATGATCTGCGAATGAAAACGGATGGATATTTTCTTTGTAACGAACTGTACATGATTATTATTGTAAAGGGATTCCCAACACATTACAAAAACTATTCTTACTAACCAGTTTCCCTGATATCCCAGGAATGACATCCGCAGTTTTGAATTTTACATTTATTATAATTAATAAATATAAATATTAAATATGAGTTAAAGAGAAATATACATATATACACGGAGTTCGATTATTATGGAATATCAATTTCATTTTGATTTCTAAGCCAACATAAAAAAATTGAGATATATTAAACGTTAGTAAAACACAAACTTCGACTATTTCTTAACACATTTTTAATGCGTTTAAAGTGCAAGATAAAATACATATCAATATTTAGATTTTATAAAAGGATTACACTTTTCGGGTAATATGAACCAGTCGGGTAATATCTAATAGAATTATATGCAATATTAAAATTACAAGAAAAAGTATGATTTGCAAGTATATGTAAGATAAATGAGCAAAATAAAATGAGTAAACATAATTACATAATCCATGAATCATCAGATTCTTTGAAACTTTTGCTTTATTTCTACAAAAGGCACAAGTGTACTCTGATGTATAGGCACTACCACAGCCCATATGGGCACACATCGAACAGACCAGGCATTCTATCCACTCCTCCACTCTTCTATCCTCTGAAAACATTCCAATGAAAATTGATATTCCGGATCTCAGGTTCAATTTGGTAAACAAACCATCTCAGGTGATATGTCGTAATTGAATAATCGTTCAACTTCACTAGATTCGTCTAGAAATAGTTTTCTATCTGGTACTCTGTGTTACCCGACACACCATTTTGAAAAATATAACTTCTTCACTCGTCGAAAATTTAGCATATAGGTAAATTTATTAAAGCAGTAATAAATATAATCTTCAACCTAATACTGAACTTGGTTAACGTCTCTAAAGAAGAGTTTGTAATTTATCATATAGGTAAATTTATTAAAACAGTAATAAATATAATCTTCAACCTAATACTGAACTTGGTTAACGTCACTAAAGAAGAGTTTTTAATTTATCATATAGGTAAATTTATTAAAACAGTAATAAATATAATCTTCAACCTAATACTGAACTTGGTTAATGTCACTAAAGAAGAGTTTTTAATTATCATATAGGTAAATTTATTAAAACAGTAATAAATATAATCTTCAACCTAATACTGAACTTGGTTAACGCCACTAAAGAAGATTTTTAATTTATCATATAGGTAAATTTATTAAAACAGTAATAAATATAATCTTGAACCTAATACTGAACTTGGTTAACGTCACTAAAGAAGAGTTTTTATAAAGAATACCAGTTGCATAAACATTACATGCAAAAAACTGATAGATATGTTAATAAGATTTCATTTCACCGCGTCACTCCAAAAACAGGTCTTGATAAAAAAGATCACAGCAGTATACCATCAGATTAACAGGAAGTGTTTTCGGCATATTTATGCTTGGCCGCAGCTTCGTAAGGGCCAAATATTAAATTATTCCATACTAGCTAACTTGCCCGGCGTTGCCCGGGTAAGTCAAAAAACAGCTCGAATTGCGAAAAAGCTCTAATAATCACAGTAAGATATCGCAAAAAAATTTTTAATTCGTCACAAATTACGAAAAGAAAAAAATATATATATATTGTGAACGAATATTGAAAGTTGATTACTTTCACTAATGTGGAAAAATGGTAGGAAATCACTAAAATACACTAAAAATCGCATACAAAATTCCCGATAAATTCGAAAATTGCTATACGAAATTCAAATAAACTTTATTGAAATGAGGGCAGAAATTACTTTAGTATTATAGGCCAAAAATGGAATGTCAAAAAATTGCAGCAGACAGCGAAGAAACGTAGAAATCGAATTAAAAATCACAAAAAGTTCAAAAATCACGAAAGTAAAAATTTACTGTAATTGGATAAAAATTTCAAATCAAATTCCTTTGACCTGCGGGCTCTCTTAAAATTTATGTTTAGGAAAGCATGTTAAGCACTCCCTTGAACTTTTACTTGCACTCCCTTGAATGTAATTAATATAACCCCTTAAGTTAATATTAGTTTGTTGCAATACAATAACTCAATTTGTTCATTTTCGGTAAGCAAGTAATCTCTATTGGTTTACAATGGAAATCTATGGGAATTTGGCGAAATATTAGAGATATCGCCAATTTGGCGTCACTTTTGGCGACTAATTTTGGTCGCCAAATTTGACGATATATCACCAAGTTAGCGACAAACTTGGCGACAGAACTGCGTCCCACCTACCCTAATCCTCTTACATATTCATATTTTTAAAATATTACAAATTTCTTTAGGGTTTTATAAAGGAAAAAATGTAGTAAAAAAATTACTTATTATTAACACTTGTTTCATTAAAAAATAGTCTCCAAAGAATCAGTTAATTTAATCTCGTTAATTCACTAACGATAAATTATTAAGTAGGTAACAATGGGTTTTTTGCTGTTGTTGTTTAGAGGGAAATATATTTAGAAGAGACAATAATTGCATTAATCAACTGAATATATGCTATGTATAGGATCGCATTATTTCAGAAAAATCTAATTCCATCTTGGTTTATAAATATCGGTAATTTTATTACTTTGCTTAGAACTGTATATATTTTTACTGGCTTTTTTCAAACTTGATGTATTATGCAAGGATAGAAATAAAATTTATGCAAAAATGGAACTTTACTAGCTTGTTTATAAACTCCCTGATGTGCTGCATTTTAAGATATTTCATATAGCTGTTTGTTTCTGATGAAAAAATAAATGTTTTTATGTTCTTAGAGATCAATTATGAATTAATAGATTAATTTGATTAAAATTTTCATCATAAGTTGTGATTTAGAAAAGTTAGGTTTTTTTAAATACACTGTTAAAAATTTGCAGCATTCTGGCTGGTCATTTGACCGTTTTTTCCGAAAATGGTTACACAACCGTAATTTTAACACTATTCTGACCATATTACTGGCCATTTTATGGTCAGAATACAGTTAAATTATGTTTATAAACCGTTTTTTAAAAAAACGGTCAAATGACCTGCCAGAATGCTGCAAAAATGTTAACAGTGTATATTTCAACATGAACTTTCAAAAATGTATAATGTGACTGAATAATACAGAGTGTGTTCCAAAAGATTTGAAACGCTGTTTAATTTCTTATTTGTTCAAGTACGTAGACATACAAATCACTAAAGTGTTAAAAATAAAAAAGGAATTTAACATTATTTAGATGAAAGAGGCATGCCCTACACACTGTTAAAAATTTGCAGCATTCTGGCAGGTCATTTGACCGTTTATATCGAAAACGGTTACACCACCGTAATTTAACACTATTCTGACCATATTATTGGCCATTTTATGGTCAGAATATAGTTAAATTTTTGTTATGAAACCGTTTTTTTCAATAAACGGTCGAATGACCTGCCAGAATGTTGTAAAATTTTTAACAGTGCACTGTTAAAAATTTGCAGCATTCTGTGAAGTCATTTGACCGTTTTTATCAAAAACGGTTACACCACCGTAATTTAACACAATTATGTCCATATTATTGGTCATTTTATGGTCAGAATATAGTTAAATTACGGTTATGAAACCGTTTTTTCAAAAAGCGGACGAATGACTGGACAGAATGCAGCACATTTTTAACAGTGTAATTTTTCATTTAGTTTATGGGTCAGTAGTTCCGCAGAGTTTTGAAAATTTCAATTTTATGAAATTTCGGAACTTTCCGTCACTATACCAAAGAGACGACTCTTTAGTGCCAGAAAGCTAAAAAAATTTGTAAAATTCAAAGAATCACATTTTCTTGTTTGTTCGTCGTTGTAGAACGAGATTTGATCAAATTTAAGGATCATACACATTTTTTTCTAAGTATAACTTAATGATCCTGATTGCGTTTAGAAATATATATATATATATATATATATATATAATATTTTCAGAATCAATGGCACGGCTGTTTCATCAACGTAATCTTATTTTGAATACCATTGAAATATAAATTATCTTCGTATTTCAAACAAGTAAAAGATTATCCACGTTTCAGTCTTTTCTGTATAAGTTATTAGATTATTTGTGACGCTTTAGGATTAAAGTTTGAAGGGTTTTTTTTTTTTCATGTTTTCTCTTTTCTGTTGATATAACTTTAAAGAAAAATCTGAAGAACCAGCATTCTTTCATGTCTAGTCAATAACTGCAAATAAAAAAATATCGCTGATGTTGAAATGCGTAAGCAACAACTGGATCACTGATAAATTAACAAGCAGTTGTTCATCAACTTCACGCGAATATGGAATTTTTTACAGTATGTAACGAGAAAAACGGAACTTGCTGCAAAAGGAATCCAGCTTTTAAATGAAGCATTTTGTGAAACTGTCAAACTAAATATCATACCCCTATAACTAAATACTACTAACTACAATTAAAATAATAAAACTTTGTAAAAAATCACCATAAAATTAAAACAAAACACAGGACGCGTTTCGAGCTAAAAACATAACAGCTCGTCATCAGCTAAGCATACACGTGTCCGAAAACGAACAAGTTCAAAAATGAACTGAAGAAAAAGAATGTTGCGAAGAATGCGACAGATGGCGCTACCTGATAGAGGGATATGCAAAAGGGAAATGTGTTGAAAAAAGATAGAAGAGAAAATGAAATGGAAAAAATGGAAATAAAAGAAAAAATAAAAATAAAAGAAGTAAATTAAAAATATAAATAAAAATAATAAATAAAGAACTATAAAAGAACAAGAAAAAATCCAAATTATTATTTTTTTTTTTTTTTTTTTTAAGAAATCTGCTCTCAGTGAACTTAATTCCGTTCCTAACCTTCTTATTACTAAGGCTGATAAAGGCGGTCAAACAGTTCTTCTCAATAAATCTGATTATATTTCCCACGTTGAATCTATGTTAAACTCTGGTCCATATTCCAAATTAAAAAAGGATCCTTCTACTAAGCATTTATCTGACATCAAGCATGTCATTAAAAATTCTGTCTTTCTTAATGATAACACTAAACGTTTGGTCACCCCTACTATCGCTAATTATGCTCGTTTCTATGCTCTTCCTAAGGTCCTTAAACCTACTCTTTCCTTTCGCCCTATCGTTTCCAATATTGGTACTGCTTCTTATAAACTTGCCAAGTTCCTTTCTAGGTTACTCGCTCCTTTATCTTCCACTAACTTTCATACCGTGAAAAACTCTTTTGACTTTGTTGATAAAATTAAACGCCTTTCTCCTTGCAATTATATAATGGTTTCCTTAGATGTTAAATCCCTTTTCACTAACGTGCCTGTTGAAGGGGCAATTGATTGTTTGGAAAGAAGGTTGCGCGAATTTCATTACTCTTCCATTGAGATTGATGAAATCCTGCATTTAGTTAGTATTTGTGTCAGGGAAACTGCTTTTCAGTTTAACAATTCTTTCTATTCTCAAACTGAGGGTCTGGCCATGGGTAATCCATTGTCTCCTCTTTTATGTGATATTTATATACATTTTGTTGAAGAAAAACTCTTCAGTTTATATAAATTTCCTTTCTGGTTTAGGTATGTTGATGACACTTTCATTTTAATTCCATCTGACCTTGATCTTTCTAATCTCCTTTCTCTTGTTAATTCTGTTGATCCTTGTATTCAATTTACTCTCGAAGTCGAAGAGAACAACTCTCTTCCTTTCCTTGACGTCTTGGTTTCAAAACTCCCAGATCGGTTCTCTACCTCCGTTTATAGAAAACCTTTCGCTGTCTCCCTTCCCCCTCATGCCCTTTCAAATCATCCTCCTCAACAAAAAGTGGCGTCCTTTTATACTTTTGTTTTTAGGGCGTTACGCATTTGTTCTGACTCTTCTGCTCTGAATAATGAAATTAATTATCTGAAATCTCTTGCCCTTGCTCGTGGTTATAATCCCTCTTTAATTGATAAAGCTTTGTATAAATTTAATAAGCCTAAACGTCCTTTTTCTGATTCAAATAATCCTCCTAATTTTAATTCTATAATAGTTCTGCCCTTTTATTCTCTTCTGTGTTTCAAAATTGCTAAAATACTTTCTCGTTTTAACTTTAAAGTTATCTTCAAACCTATGAATAAAATTAAATTCTCTTCTCTAAAAGATCCTGTTCCTACTGAGAACCGGTGGGGTGTTTATTTCATTCCTTGCTCTTGCAATTTAGGTTATATTGGTCAAACAAAGAGAGCTTTAAAATTCAGATTAGGCGAGCATCAGAGATATATTGCAAATCAAGAAATCTCTAAATCTTCGATTGCTTCTCACTGTTGGTCTTCCAGTCATTGTTTCAATTTCTCCATGGCCAAAATTATTTCTTCCCCTGCCTCTCCCTCTCACTTGGATTTTCATGAAGCATATTTTATTTCTAAAAATTCTGCTAATCTTGTCAATGATCTCCCATCATCTCCTTTCCTATCTCCAGCGTGGAAATTAATTTTGTAATTCTTTTCCCTTTTCTCTTGTTTCTTTTCTTTTTATTTTGTAAAAAAAAAGAAAAAAAAAAAAAAATAATAATAATAATTTGGATTTTTTCTTGTTCTTTTATAGTTCTTTATTTATTATTTTTATTTATATTTTTAATTTACTTCTTTTATTTTTATTTTTTATTTTATTTCCATTTTTTCCATTTCATTTTCTCTTCTATCTTTTTTCAACACATTTCCCTTTTGCATATCCCTCTATCAGGTAGCGCCATCTGTCGCATTCTTCGCAACATTCTTTTTCTTCAGTTCATTTTTGAATTTGTTCGTTTTCGGACACGTGTATGCTTAGCTGATGACGAGCTGTTATGTTTTTAGCTCGAAACGCGTCCTGTGTTTTGTTTTAATTTTATGGTGATTTTTTACAAAGTTTTATTATTTTAATTGCTTCATATCGCCAGTTTTCGGTGCTGTTTCGCTCACTACTAACTACAGTAAGTATGTGCAAATGACTACTAGAATTATAACTACCACCACGACTAAAACTATCTAAAACAAAATATTTTTCTGGTTTCGAGAGTTTTCGTCTTAGCAGCAGTTTTTTTAAATAGAATGACGAGTTAATAAGATGTAGATAAGATTTAGATAGTTGTAAAAAGATGAATGCTAACTTTTAAATAGATTTTTTTAAATAGTAAATTAAAATAATTATTAAAATAAAGTTGTAGAGTTTTCCGATGCAGAATTAAAAAAATAATTTGTCTTTATCACAATTCCATGGTAAGAGTCCCCCTTTTTAAAAAAATATGTAAAATGCAATACATCTAAAATTGATGTACCGTTAAATAATAGGAGGAAATAAAGATTTGCAAAAATGTTTGTAGATTTTTTTCATTATTAATTACATAGTGTCCAAATTATATGCAATTGAATATGTGCAGTGCATGGGCATTTGCAAATGAAAATTAAAGCTTGGCTTATAAATGATTTTAAATTGCCTGGACTTTGTATTTATGATAAACTAAAATATGAGGAGCTTCTATAAAGAATCCGTAGAACAACCCTTCCCCCACTCCTAAAAGCTATTACTTCTACCGTATGAAATTTGCATAGGGTGCTACCGAGTTATAAGTGTTTGCGGTTTTCGGGTCATTATATTTGGGTTATACTAAAATTGAGAGGGTTCAGTTAAAAAACCCGATAATGTCCCTCCTTTTATAAAGAATACGTTTACCGTACAAAATATGAGTTATTTACGATAATATAGGTCGATTTATAAAAGTTTTAACCTATCAGGACCTTATACTTATGATACACAAAATATAGAAAAAGTCGGCAGAACACCCCCCCCCCCCCGTTTTTAAAACGATTACGATTACCATGCGAAATTTGTGTGTTCTGTAATTTTTTGGATGCGAGTTATACGTGTTTGCAGTTTTCGAGTCCTTATATTCGCGTTATACTAAAGTTTTAAGGCCTTCAGTAAAAAAACCCTACAATGTTCCCTATAAAATTATGTCACATATTTCAAGTGCACAAAATTTCTGTTTGCTGGAGAAGGGAGCGAAATGTCAAGGGACCGAAATGGTTAGGGGCATAAATGACTTGGGAACGAAATGTCTCGAGACCGAAGCGGCGGGACCGAAATGGCGGAACCGAAGTGTCAGGACCGAAACGTCCTGCTGCCAAATTTTATTTGTGTTCGCAAACAGCAGATTATTTAATTTAAGCTGATCAGCACAATTGAATATTTATCTTCTTAGGCATTCAGTATTATCTTCCAGGATTTTTCACTTAATTCAGTTAAAACCTTAGCAGTTACTTTACGTTCTAAATTTATTGAGACCTCAAATTTTTCTTCATCCTAAACATTAAACATCGTAGCTTTGATTTCTTTTTTAATAAAAAACTTGAAATCTCCGTTTAATAAAATTAACACGATGGGTTGCAGTGAGAGAAGAATAAAAAAAATTAAGTATGATTTCCATACTTATATATTTTTTATTTTTATTTTTAATCTTAAATAAAATATCTCTGGATGATCCCTCTTTACATATTTTAATAAAATTTGATCACATTTTCTAGTAAAAAGTCAAAAGCGTAAACACGCGGCCGATTTATTTGGATGCATAATTTAAAAAATAACACAAGATTGCTTATTTAAGGTTTATAATTTAGTAAGTTTTACAAATAGCAAAATATATTCCAGAGCACTCGTCAATTTATGCATAATATAGTAGAACGCATAAAAACTGTTAAAACTCTTTTTCATGTATAAATTATTTTTTTAAAATAAATATTTAATTTAACCCTTTGCATTTGATATTAAAACTCATGATGTAAACAAATTTAATCACAGACTGTACTAAAATTTTTTCCCCGAAAGATATACTTTTCGTAATAAAACTTAATTACGCAGAAACTGTTATATTTATTGCAATCCTAAAAGTACTCCTGGTAAGCAAGAAAACAAATGTGGTATTAGACATTTCAGGGAGCACATAGAAAAACTCTTTGAGTACACACTGTCTGAAAAACTCGTCAATTTACACAAAATTGTTCCTAATTAAAAAAAAATAATAATCTCCGTACTCCTAGAAAACATATTTTATCTGTGAATTCTTCCAAAAAGTCTGTTTAAGAGGAAGAAATTCCGTTCATTCATAACACGCATGTACTCTATTAATACAAAAATCCAAATTTATTTAAAAATGAAAAACCAAAAATTCTATGCGTTACGACTTCTAATTTAATTTAAAAAAGGAAAAGTTTTCGAATGTAATAATGAATAGCAATTTCTTTTCTCATTCATTCAAAAATACGCACAATTTATTTTTGTAAAGTTGAATAACTTAAATTACTTTAAATATAAATATTGTACACACATACATATAATAAATACAATAAACCCAACTGGAGTGAAAAAATTAGCCAGAGTCAAGAATCGAACCCGATTCCCGGGGGTCCCGGGTTCGATTCTTGGCTCTCGCTAATTTTTCACTCCAGTTGGGTTTATTGTATTTATTGTAGGTACTATGTCTGTATAATATTTATATATATATACCATTAACTGTTGTATGCAGGCGTTATTTATGTGTGCATGTGTGTTTTCATATAACATATATTGTGGTATGTGTGTTTTATTATAATATTAAATAAAGTTTCATTTATAAAGTTGTTTATAAAAAAATACAAGCATTTAAAATATATTTGAAATGAACATCCTTAAAAGGTATTTTATTTTAAATATTAAAATGAAACAAATCTACTCGAAAAAGAAAATATGATTCTTATCGAATAAAAATATAATATTCATATTTTATATCTAGCAATTATATAGCTCAATTATTTTATATCTACTTAAAAACATGTATAATTCATATTTTTATCATATGCTAATATTAAAGTAATAAAACATCTGACAGAGTATCATTACTTTAATCTAAATCTGTCCGAAATTACCTTCAAAATTAAAAGCTTTTTTAATTAAGCCACACCCATTTGAAGCAAACCTATTTACTACATTGAACTCACTCGCTATTGTGCAACTGTAGCGCAATGGTTTATGTACACGTCTCGTAATTCTAAGGTAGCTGTTTCGATTTCAAGCCAGCAACGTTTAATTTTTCCCACGTTCTTCAATTCACGTATATGTTTACCTCCTATTACAGAGGAAGAAATAAACTGATATTCGTAAATCACTGGAAAAATCCGGTTAACCCTATTGCCTGGATAAATCCCGAAGCTGACAGGATTATTCCGTGAATTGAAGAAAATATTTCTTAAAGTGCTGAAAAGCCATTAGAATGGTTTACAACACATTTTAGAACATGTAATCGAGTGGCGAAAAGTTTTGAGTAAAATAAAGGTATTTTTTTCAAACGCCGATGGAACATCATTTTGCACGCAAATAATCGACGTCGTTTGGAGCATTCTGAAGATTTTCATCAAACCTATAGCAACAACGTTATTGACAAGGACCCAGACTCAAACTTAATGCTTCAATTTTGCGACTGTCTGTTGGTAGAATTTTGAAAGATACTGTTTAAATTATATGGATCTTACTAAAATTAGTAAAATTTCCTTAGAATCATGGCATTCAAGAATATAATGTAACTCATACAAAATGCTAGCGTTATTTCACGGAAATAAACATAACAAAACCAACACGTATTATATAATGAAAGTGATTTTTGTGGATTTATGGGACAGTATGTATTCATTTATTTTACACTTTATTTCGTTTTTTTATTGGTGTGAAAAGAAGATTACAATAGTTTATTTTCATTTTCCGAAATCGTGAAAAAATATTTAAAAAAATACACGAATGTTATGTAAATTAAAGTTTCTTTGACAAAATAATGTAAGACATGTTACATTAAAAGTCCTTTTTAAAACATACTTATGCTTATTTATGTTTTCCAGTTTTTCTATTTTCCGTTATCTTTATATTTGAGAGTTCAGAATAAGCAGCGCAAAATAGAAAAGATTTATTTTAGTTTTATTATTCTTTTTTTTTTACCCGACGGAAAAGAAGGGCTATGTGTTTCACGCGTATCCGTGTATGTGGATTTCTTTATACCCTCGAAACATCCCAACGGCTGGATGGATTTTAATGAATGAGGTCTCTATCAATTCTTCTTAGCGGCACAAAGGTTATAGGCTAGGTTTTTTTTTTTATAAATTCAAAATTGCGGCCGTAAAATACAAAATGGCGGTAGAGACGAATACAAAATTACGCACCCTATTGAGCGGCATATCATTGGATAGGTCTTTCAAAATGAAGACGATGTTTCATTGACTATTTTACAGTTAGAAGCTCCGTTTAAATATTATACAACCTGGAAGTTGTGTATGTATGTAGGATCTCTAGTTTTACTGCAATTCTAACCATCATAGACATCTATAGACCTCATCAAAACTGTGTTTATAGAAAGGAACTAACAATTAAACACAACTTACAAGTCATCAATACAAGTAAATAAAAAAATAGGTAAGTAATATAAACAAGTAATATAAAAGAATTTTCAAGTCAATTCCTACTTAGGTCAATAAGAGAATTTTTTTCTCCCATTTTTCTTTCCTTTTTAGTGGCGCTTAAAATGTCTTGATCATGAAGAGGGCTCTCTCGGTCTTAAAAAACCTTGATCAAGAAGAGGGCTCTCTCGGTTATTGAAAATTAATTAATTAAATTTAATTAATGAATTAATATTTGACAAAACTGGGTTAACATCAAGTGTCATCCACTACAAGTTTAAAAAAAATTACTTGAGCTTGATTGGATGAATAATAAGCATGTTATTAACGATAGAAAAAATTGACCAAGATATACAGGGTGTCCGGTCTCAACGGTGTCCAATGGCTAATTCCTAAACCGTTAGTCATAGACATATAGTTCTAATTGCAAAAATGTTTCAAATGAGGTAAAGAGGTATTTTTAAAGCGATTTGAATCAAGAAAAACATTTTTTAAAAAATTACGAAACTTAAATTTTTATACGGTCCCCAGGTCCTATAAGTGATATTTAGTAAAAATATCCTATTTCACTGACAAGTAAGACAAAAAAAGTCCCATTCCTCTGCGATTAAAACTGACCGAGTAATAGATGCTTAAAGTTGGAGTATCTTTTTTGCTGTAAAATAGGGGTCAGTCACAAATTTACTAGAAATAAAAATAATCGTCAGATATGAAATTTAACATTAAACATTGATAGTAAATTAACATTACAAATATATTTTGAGATTTTTGTTTATTCTCACATATTAGAACAAAATATTTTTTTTTCCAACCACATTTTGCCATTTATGCTGTATCTCGTAATCTGATTGGTCAGAGTTTCAGCCTCGAAGTGACAATTCTTGGCGGGAATCGTGCTTGACAAAAGCCATCAGAGGATAGAGTTTTGATTTAAAAAAAAAAAGTGATTCGTATGAGGACCAGGAGAATTAGAAAAACTAAACTATCTCAGAATTAATAGAATTATATTAAATTAGTTTTCTATTTGGATCTTTTTTTTTTTAATCCAATCAATCAATTCTAAATATTAACTTGCGTTATTTGAACTTTTAATGTATAAATATCGCCTTCACGCTCGAACGAAAAAAAAGGCAATCTGTATCATCTACAACAGAAGGAGGGGGGGGGATATTCTGCGACGAGCTATCTTTAAAAAAAATACTTCCATGGGATTAACAATAGCGAACGGGTGTCTTCACGGGAGTTGGGGGGAAGAGAGAGTAGAATTTTTAGGGGGGTTGATGTGGTAGATTGGTTAGTTATTTCTTGCATAATAAAATAAAATATAGGGGAAAATACATACATAATTTTATACAGTATGTATTGGCTGAGCAAAAGTTGGGGGGGGGGGGAGTATAAATTTTAGGGAGGATTGAGATGATTAGTAACTTACTATAACTATAAAGTAACGGCTAACTACAAAGACACAGTAGAAAATTTTCCTAACATTTTAATAAAGTTATTAATTTTAATAATTTTAAATTTAATATACTTTTTATGTCTTTTAATTTAAGAGTATGTCTATATATTTTTAATTTAATCAGTAATTTATACTTAAATAAAATTATAATTGAAATCTATAATTGCTTATATAAATTATAAATCTGAATCTTTTTTAATGATTTTAAATTTAATAATTTTTTTTAATTATTACCTCTTTATGCTCTAATAATTAAGTGTTATAATTAAGACAATAGGAAATAAAAATTTTAACGGGCGTGGAATTTTAGAAGATGCATTATTTAATTAGACAAATAGAGTAGAATAGTAAAAAAATATATATAAACCTCTATAGATTTTTAACTTTGCGTGCAGGTGAAGCAAAAAGTGTGGAAGTAGAAATTTAAGGTGCCGATTAATTTAGATGAAGTCTTCAAAAAAAAAAAGCGAAACTCTACTGATGTGCAAAGAATTATCACGCTGTAAAACTTTGGGGGGGGGGGGAAGGTCCGTCTTCTTTATTGCTGCAATAATTAATAAGTAATCCATAATCTAAATTCCACCTGAAATTGCAATTTAAACTTTTCCCTCACTGGCTCTCATACACACAAAGTTTATAATCCTGAAAACTACATTTTTTATGCAGCAATATCTGTTGTAGTAATGAATACTAAACAGCCGTACCAATTCCCCCTGAAATCTCCGCACCAAATTTTGTTAAATCTCCCCCCCCCCTCCTTCCCGTCCCAAGCACAGACACAAGAAAGCTCAATTTGTAAGTAATTTGTTTGTACCATCATAATGTTTTTTTTTTTTTTTTGTATGCTTATATTTATATACATAATTTTTGAATGGCTGCTCTGAATATGTTAAGGAAATTAATATGTCCATTTTTGAAAATGATCCTCGTATCACTTTTATTTTCTTTTTCAATAAACATCAATTATTTGAATTATGTGACAGAACCTGTGCGATTACTTCAATGATTTAAATAAACATAACAAAATTGTTACAATATTTTAATATTTTAATATTTTGTTCTAATAGAGCACAGATTTATCCATTAAAGGTCGGACATCATATAACATCCCACATTCTCTCTTTTTAATTAACTTTTCTTTTTTTAAGATTTTGTTCCATTTGTCATTTTATTGTAATGATAAAAATAATAATATTAATTATTATTTTTACATTACCCCTTCTGAAAATTCCACTGTCTCTCCCCTCAGCAAATATTCATTGGATCAGTTTTTTTTAATTATTTTTTATTAAAAATTAGGGAAAAAATATTGTTAAATCAAAACATACATTAAATTATTGAGGACGTCAGTTTCGAAACTGACCTAATCCGAAATTTAAAAAAATCATGCTTCTCTATCAATCTATTCTGTTGGTATAACTGTACCAATCAAACACTACAATCTCCAAATTTTCAATGAATACCAATGGGTTCATTTAAAGGTTTTACGCGATTTCCCAAAATTTGATTGTCTCGATAAGGCGAGTTTTAAAACTCACTTCTTCAATTATTTTAACTAATCTGAAAGTTAATTACTAAAAATTAACACTATCGTAATATTTATACGGGGGAAGCACCTTCTGTTAAATCGCTTTAAAAATGCTTCTTTGTATTATTTAAAACCTTTTTGTAATTGAAACTATATGTCTTTGACTAACTGTTTAGGAATTAGCCATTGAACATCTTTTGGAGTGGACGCCCTTTATAATACTTTAAGCACTTCGCGTACGACCCCTGAAAGCTTGGTCCAACTCATCTGTTTTCAGTTACAGAAAAGTGGTTTAAGTCATAAAATTGAAAATGTCATAACTCGGTCAATTTTAGTGTTAGATGAATGGGACTTTTTTTGCCGTACTTGTTAGAGGAATACGAAAAGTTTACTAAATATCACTTATAGGACCGGGGGACCGTATAAAAATATAAATTTCGTAATTTTAAAATAAATGTTTTTCTTGACCCAAATCGCTTTAAAAATACTTCTTTACCTCATTTAAAACATTTTTGTAATTGGAACTATATGTCTCTGACTAACGGTTTACGAATTAGCCATTGGACACCGTTGAGACCGGACACCCTGTATATAGCGAGAGAGTGATCTAATAGTAGGAATTGGAAAAAAAATAGTTTCACATTGATGAGAAATAATTAATTAGTTCGTTTTTTACGCAGTCGGATTTTTTTATTTTTAAAATTTAATTGTTTATTTTATTTATTTATTTTTGCTTTTATAAACTTAAAATGTGATTGTTTCTTTGCCTACACAAAATATGCAAAACGAAAACATCAAAGTTTTTCTAACAATAAGAAAAATTATTAGTAGTAATTGCACTTATCAGTTTCAGTAATTTTAACAGAAATAGGAGTTCATCAGAATTTGAATGTAAAAAATAAAACTAGATTTCCATTTTCGGATAGAAAAACACTAGAGATTACGAAAAATTATAAAAATTAGCAGCTCTGAATATATAATATATATATAGAGCTTGCCAATTTTTATGGCTTCATATATTTGTATTTTTTTAATGATAACCTAAAATAATTCTGTGTCTTTATAAAAAATAGTAATAAATATTTCTATAGTTAGTTTGAGATAATATTATTCACTAATTAATATGTTTCTTTATCAGTACAAGCCTAAACTAATTACGGTTTTAGTTCTAAAATGGTAAATAACAATTTATGCCTATTTATATTTCGGCTTCGATTACTTGAAATATAAATTTTACGAATATTAATGATTACTTTTTTAAACTAAAGAACTACACTCAGGTTTGTGAAAATTGTAACACCATGAATAAATCATCAGAATTAAATTAAATTTAATCCACAAACGACTGGTAATGGTACAAACAAATGATTTCATTTTTAAACTAAAAAAACAATATTAAGTGTCCGACATCAGTATTAGGAGTAGCCACCACGCGCTGTAATAAATGCTGCGATGTGGCATGGACTCGAATGTCTGCCTGGGGGAGAACATTCCTTATTGTTTGTAAGCGTACCCAAAGCTCATCTGTAGAAGTTGTATGAGCAAGACGCCGATCAACGAAATCCCACACATTTTTAATAGGAGAGATTCCACAAACATGCACGCCACAGAAGAAGCTGCATAATTTCTGCTGACAATTTTTTGCTATCTTGAACATTCCTTGCAACGCGAGCGTGTGCACATTATCCTCTTCAAAGATAGATCCAGGAATATCTTGAAGAACAGGAACGACTTTGGGCTCAAGCACTTCACTGACGCACCTGTTGCTGGTCATAATATCAAAATTCGTAGCACCTGTGATCGTCCATGATATGCAATCGCACCCCAGACCACAAGTCCAAGTGTTCGTCCTCTATGACATTGGATATTCTCCGGAAGGTGGCGTTCATGGGCTTAGTGTCTAACATGAATGCGGTCATCACGGTATCACAAAACGTCATAAAGCCTAATTGTTCCCAATCTGCATACCAGTCTCTATGTTCATGAGCCCATTGCAGCTGCGGCGGTTGCGTTGTTGGTTTTGAGTTAAGGGATCCTATATAAAGAAGTTCTCGAACGCATTCTACCGTGCAGCAGACGTCAACGAAGTGAAAAAGCAGACACTGATAGACCTGGAGCAGTTGACTAATTCGCTGACAACTTTATCCAACTTGTCCGATCCTCGTCTGTCCACTGCTTCCAAACTTGGATTACTCTGCTGCTCTTACATAGCACATGAGCTGCTATTGCAAGATAGAAAAATCCTTCTTCACGAAGGCCGATGATTCTCCCCCGTCCAAACTCTGTTAGTTTGTCAAATGCCGCCCTCTTTCGTCGAAGAGGCATAGTTACTTGTTACCTAACGTTTGCAACTAGCAGATAACCTCAGACAAAATTCAACATCCCGCTACAGCCCTATATTTATACGGTTACAGCATTAATCCAGAAGGCGCTGCTCAGCCCACACATACATAGTGACTCTGAAATTGGAATCATTTACATAATACACTATACTTAGCATTCTCTAAAATATTCAGCTCAATCGCGTAATTCCTTCATAGTGTTGCAATTTTCAAAAAAGGAGTGCATTAATTTTCATTATATAACGCGCAAATTCTTTACCATACGTACTTTTTGTTTCCGTCATTCCTCGATTTATATTGATATATTCAGAGGTCAGATTTTGGACAAGAAAGTAATGTTTAAAAAATGCTTATCGCTCGTCTAGCTATAAGCAAAATAGGCTAAAGTTATGCTCGTGTTCTTCATTGCAGGCAACTGTTCACGCTCATGCGTGCGTTAGTGAGCTTTAATATTGTTACCGGAGAAGCAAAATTACTGCTAGTGAGGCCAAGAAATGACTTCAATTGAATATTTTGAAGCCCATGCCTGACGTCTGAGAAAACTTTTGACATCGCATCAAATATCAACACATGATGTATAAAAAGTGTGCCAAAAACAAAACGCGATGCTGTTGTATGCTATATGGCAACTTTTTGCAGATAAATACTAGGAACTACGGTATCTGCTGACCTTTCTATGTTCCACAACCATTACTTTGTTTATGCAAACGATAAACTTAAATTCTTTGCTCTTTTATGAAACGCTTACACGAAGAATAGCCCTCTATTAACAACTTGACACCCAGACCACTTTTAACTAGACACCCAGACCGCTTTTTTCAACTCCGGACTTTAATACCAGCGTTTAATGTAAAGCGCTTTCATATTCCACATGGACATACGTTAAGCATTATACGTCCAGGATATCAAGGGTTTAAGATTACGCACAACACCTTAGACTTATATATCTATTACCTAGCACAATCTTTTTTTTATTATTATATCTTCTTTCATACCCTACATCTTTTTGCCGCCGTCAAAAGTTAACTTAAATGTAGCTATATATTAACAAGCACTATACTCACTTCATTCTTCGTTTGATTCGTCTACTTTATTATTTCATAAATGAAGAGCTTCCACTCAAAGCCTATTTACGATTCCATCGTGACTACATTGCATCCAAATCTGTGGACCCCAGATTAAATATTTTTGTCGACAACGTTACTTTTTTATCTAATGTCTTTCAGTACAGAAATGATATCACTATTTAGATGCTAAAAGAATGTTATGTATCAAGAATAACATAATAACTAATCTTATTACATTACATTTTCCACCATCTAAATAGTAATAACATTCGTTGTACATTTCCATACTTGTCACAGCCATAGGGTAATATATATACAGCTATTTCATAAAAAAAATACGTTTGAATATTTTAGTTTTTCCTGTTATTCTTTTAATCAATTTACTTAACTGAAACATACATTGTAGCATTTAATTGGATGTGCCAAATAATCTAATATTTATTACGTAGTAATTACGAAACATTTAATGGAACAATAAAATAACGCCTGATAAATTGCAGATATAGAAGTCTTCTGAAGTGAATTATGTTAACAATTAACGATGCGTAGAGATCTTGTTTATTTTTCGTAATTTAAAATTTGTCATCAGTTTTTAAATATATCTTTCTTTAATTATAGAATGAAAATGGCTATTCTAATGACAAGTATTTTCCTGATATAGAACCATTTTGTTTTGATTAGAAATTTAAATTTCCTAAAATGAAAAAAAAAAAAAAAAAAAAAAAAAAACTACATTTTCTAACTATGCTGAAATAAAAAAAATATTTTTAACGATTAAAATTACAATTCAGATGATACTTGGCGCAGTACAATATACGTAGATAAAACAAGTTTGATTAGAATTGATTATCCGGTGGACCAATGTTGCCAAACTTTACAAATCACCACAGTATTCTCCAAATTATACAAATGGAAGAATGTTGCCATTCTAAAATTTTAAGTTAAGAAATTAATGAATTTAAATTAAAAAAAAAATCAGTAAAGAATGGAGTTACTTTAAAGATGACGTTCATTTATGACGTAGCGACATACGAAATATATGTTTGGTATATTGAGATGATTTAGGACAAAGAATACTAACTAAGAACTGTTTGCGTATTTAAATGTATAATTATTAAATTAAATCATAAACAAGCAGATATTTTTAAGATATTGCATTTGTGAATAAAATGTAAGTATTTTAAATGTAATAATTGAATTCATTAAGGGACATTCAGAAAAGAATAAAAAATAAAGTATATATCATTGATAACGGAAGATAACATGGAACTTAAAGCTCTTTATTTAGACAAAAAACGTAGACGGATCTAACACTAAAATCTATGTAAACGTCAGATATATGTTTAAAGCCAAAAAAAGTGGATAAATACTTATGGCGTCAGCTGAAACTAATCTATTATATTTCTTTTCTTTTAATATCATGAGGTAATCGTTTATTGATATTTTTTTAAACAAAAGAACAAATACATCAGTAAAACATTAATAAAAATATAAATAAAACATCTAATTCAAATCACTTGACGTACCAAACACGTATAACGTGTTTAATGTCAAGTGAATGTGACATTTACGATCATCCATTATTGGCATTTGATCTCATAGAATGGTGATAGTTTTTTGGTCCACGAAATAATAATGTAGTACCACAAGATTTATGCAACAGAAACTTATTAACTAATTGCAGAACAGTTTCCACAGTATTCAGCATACTTTCATGAGATCACTGCTGACGGCAATCCCAAAGTACTCTGCATTTGGGGAGAGTAGCCATATTTGGACAGCCGCTTTAATTGGACCGTTGCCATTTTGCCGTTAATTACAGAAATAGACTCCATCTACCGCTGAAATCCTACTTATCAGAATGACGTCACACATGATTAGAAGAAGAAGCCGCCTACCACGTGCTGTTTTGAGACAATTTAAAAAAAAACCTAAAGTCAGCTCTTTTGATCTAATTTTTCCTAGTAAACGAAAGTGAATATTTTAAAACTAAGATACGTTGTTATGTTTTCGTATACATATATGAATTCATCTGTTTATTGCGCATATTTTTCACGCGGATGTGTTTGTTTTCGTTTTTGTTCTTAGTCTTGAAATTAACGTTTTAAAAAAGGGCGCAGTTGCCGTAATTCGGCCAATTTAAGTTGCTTGAATTGGACCAGATTTGCGATCATAAATTTGAAAAGTAAGTAATGAATTTCGAGGAAGGTACTCTTTGTACACTATCTTTTTTTATATTTTATAATGGATTACTATCTCCATGTAAGTTTTTTTTTTATGTATCTGGATTAATTTTTTTATACAGAGGCTTGTATAAACGTAAAAATATTTTTACTATCAATGTCTATGCAATCAATTTTGTTTGCAATGAATTTTATCTTCTATGTATTTGTATTTATTTTCTTTGAATTGTTTATTCCTACGGAATATTTGATTTACAGAGTTGAATTCAAACATTTTCCTCCGGCAGGATATTTGTGATGGAAGACATTTAACAGTTCTGGAGGGTGGAATTATAGGAGGGTGGGTTTTTGCCATTAAAACGCATAAAATCTCAAACCTTGATGAAAATGTTGACGAAGACATAGACAAACTGTCTAGAAGAAAAACACCCGTGACAGCAAAACCTATTAAAGATATTGAAAACAAAAAGCAGACACTAAGTTGTGAAGAAATTGACCTGCAGCAAGTCTGCAGCTTCAAATCCTCGCCAAAAGCAAAAAAAAAAATCATTAGAAATGTTATTTTCCTTGCTAAATTCAGTTAAATCAAAGTACAGAGGGAGCCAACAAACAGTTGTGTTAACATCATCGCCATGTAAACTACACCATGAAATTTAAAAAAAGACAAAAAGGAAGCTTTCGCTGAACAAAAACAATTGAAACATCGAGTTTTAAAAAATAGGCGTAATGCAATTAGCAAGAAAATGATGGAAGAGAAGAACTAAAAAAAAAAAAAAAAAAAAAAAAAAAAAAGATAATTCAGTATCTAAAGAGAAAAATCTAAACAGTGACGATTGGTTTTGCTTAATTTCTAAGAAAAATAATATAGCAGAAATGATTCAGTGTGCAGATTGCCATATACGGTTCCATGTTGTGTGCGCTGGAAAATAAAAACAATAAACAACATTCATGTATAAGCTTTGCATCACTTCTTACATGATATTCAAGTAACTGATATTTAGTGTCATAATTTCTATTCTTAATTGCTGGTAACTTTGATTTATATTTTGAATACATTTTGATTTAAAACAATTACTCTTATTTTCAGATATTTGATTTCATTATATTTCATTGCTATTATTTTGTTTGAATGTTTCATAAATCGAAAACTTTGCTTTTAATGAAATTAGTTACATTCCCTAGTCATGAAAACAACCTGATATTATTTGGTCCAATTTAGAAGACCGGGGGACCAACTTAGGCGACCAGTTGCTGAATTTGGACCACTTTTGACAAATTTTTCAAATTAAAATAAAATTTAAAGTTTTCAGTAAGAAATTGATCTAAATATGTATTTAGTTAGTAGATGAATACATTGTGCCTGTGTAATAATCTTTTGCAGATATTCCAAAAATTAAGTGAGTTACACCTGAAAATAAGTGAAGTGGTCCAAATTCGGCTACGTTCCCCTACGTAAAAAGCTTTGGTTCTTGAAATGTTTTTTTTATTTACCTATATAACTATTTAAATACTAATTTATTTAATCTCCTAAAAAGAAATACGATGACGACAACTCTTCACGATTATCATTATAATTGCAGAGATTTTTTTATGAAAAAGAGAGATCTCTGCAACTAAATTAATCTTTAAATCACTTCTGATACCATCACATATTACATGTAGTTTGAAGGAAAAAAAAAACAAAACCTATTTCAAGGAATTTTCTATTACTTCCTTGTTAATCTTACATTTACTTATTGCATACATTGTTGGCCTATTTTAGAGGTAGTATTGTACCACAACATAGTGGTTTTAACATTTTCATACAAAATTGAAAAAAAAAATGGTTTTTCTGTCTGTCTGCTATCTCTTCGTACTTTAATTCACGTAAATATATTTGGATTGACATAAAATTGATATATGGTATTGAGTTTTAATATGGTGTTTGGTGTTTAAAATTAAGTCTGTAGTATTTATAGTTCGTCTACAGAGACACTCAAAAGAATCCTGTTTCATTACGGTTGATGAAAAAATAGGTTCTATGTGGCACTATTTAAAACATTTTAAAGTTATAAGTGAAATTCACAATAAGATATTTATAATAGAATAATGTGTGCATAGTATCAATACTTCCTTTACAATGGTACGCACAATAATTCTTTTACAGTACACTTTATGAAATCAACTAAATTTTACCTTACTATATAGTATGTTTAGAATATCTATAACTTAAAATAAATCCTATGCATGCAAATCTATAGGGCATATTCAAAAATACATAAAATAATTCGGATATTTCACGTATTAAAACGACGGAATGATTGTTGAAAATGCGTTTTCAGTTGTGGTACGCGTTTTAAAATGAAACTTTTTTTCCATATTACTTGATGCGTCTAAATTCTATAGAACCAAAGGCGGCATAAGAAAAGTCAATAAATTTAAATATTGATTGAAAATGTTGAAAGGGAATTTTCAAATATACTACGCGTCTCTTAACTGTGCTAAATTTTAGCGTACTATCTGATATTATATAGAATTCTGTAGGACAAATATTATGGTTTAATTATGATTTTTTATACTTAGAAGCCAAAAGATGAAATTGGTTTTTGAAAAGTGTTATGCGTTTTCAATTTTTTTTACTTAAGCACGAAGTGTCACCTAATGGAATTCCAACACAGTATTATGAATGTGTTGGAAGATGTTTCATAAACTATGCTTGACACAGAAAGTCAAACATACCATTTTCGCAAACAAATGAAATTGAAAGGACATGACTGACAGATACAATATCGTTTCATTAAAAAATAAATATCAAACTCAGAGAATCCATTCAAAAGTTACGTGCAGACATTCATTAAAAAATATGCACAAACGAATTATATAACGTAGAAGTCTGTTACAAAAGTACATATAAAGTAGTCGGATGTGGCAATCTCAAAACTTTATCCTATCTCATACATGTTAATATTTCAAAATTCGCTATCACATTGCCAAAATTAAATGACAGACTATGCCTATGATTAAGATTCTAAAGATATGAAAATCCGTGCATTAGTTCTTGAGATATCACTATCGCTAAAATCGTGCGAATACTGAAAAATGCAGCATATTACAGCCACCTGTTGGGTGATTTATATCAGAACCTAATCAGAAACATCTTATGGTAACCTTTAACTTAACCTGAACTTTGAAAAAAAAATCGTGCATTAGCTCCTAAGATAGAACTATAGCAGTAATCGAGAAAAATGCTGAATAGTAATGCCACTTATTGAGAGATTTTAATCAGCACCAAATTTCATCAATGTATAACTGAATTTGATTTTTAATGAAAATATATGCATTAGTTCTTGAGACATAGCTATTGCGATAAATCATGAATAATGCAGCATAGCAGCTTCACCTGTTGGGCGAATTACACCTAAAAGTAATCGGTACCGATTTATAACAGAGAATAATTTAATCCAAAATTTTATTAAATTCAATGCATTCGTTTTTGAGATAGAGCGTCCACAAAATTTGTGTCATATACAATCTGACTCACAGACAGAAACTTTCTAAAAATAGTCAAATTGTGTTTAGGAGCTTCTAAAACGTGTAAATCCATCGAATTGTTTCACGAATCCAATAAAGATACGGTTCTTGTAGAGACAGAAGGAACTAAGTATACAGATACTCCTGAATAGACATTATTATCCGTAGCACATTATTAATGAAACATATTTCGTATACAAATTTTAATTAAATTAGCAAAAAATAATGGAGCATATATTTTAATCGTTTTTGAAATTTTACTTGAAAATGTAGAATTGTTTTTCATATACGCAAGCAAAAACTTATAGTCTAGGGGAGACCGCGGCTACTAGGCGCAGTTTTTAGTTATTGATTTTTATTAATTATTTGTTTAAGTTTTTTATGAAACTATAACTGTACTTTTAAAGAACAGGCATTGGGCTATAAATACCCGGAGTTTTGAGTTTGTAGCTTTTGTATTTTATGTTTAGCGGAAGCTAAAGTAAAAGGAAAATTGTGCTCCAACTTACCCCGTCACGGAGCAAGTTGCCTATACCTATGGGGTAAGTTGGCACACGCTTTATAAACATTTAAATAAGACACGTAGTTAAGATAAATCAATTTCCTTATTACCAGTAGGTTTAATCAAAGGCGTTATCGCCGGACAATGTAAATTCTAAATCATACAGACATAAAAATAATGAATAAAACATTAACATTGAGTAACTTCTATCCTACTCGATAACATCATCAGAGTTACGGTTGTCACAAATAAAAAATCGAGTGTCTACGTTTGAGCAAGCCCGTTTGCCCAAAGTCTTGCATTGCAACCACTCTTTTCGGTGTTTGCTGTTTTTCAAGCTACCAGTATACACCAGACACCGAGCCAACTTGCCCCATGTTCAATGCGCCTACCCATAATGAATTTCTTCACAAAAGGGACACGTAACAATCTAAGCATAAATAATCCAAGTAAATCACATATGGGGCAGGTAAAGTTAATCATACACTAAGAAAAATTGCACAAGTTAAATCGCAATTATTAAGATAAGTATTAGAAATTAGAAAAAGAATGAAGCAACAAAAAATTAGCGCGAAAATGAGCGCAAAAACAGAAAAACCGTAATAAATGTCCACTGCACGTAGGTAACACTGGAAAACTACAATCAGGATTGTAAAACGCAAGAAGAAATGTACTCTGTGACCGGTTGCACAATCTATCCACAAACAGGCGATTTATGGGGACTGCGCCTAATTACCCCTGTAGCCAACTAGTCCCGGTCTCCCCTACTTCCTAATAAACTACACTTTATTTTTTTTATTATTTTGCATTTGAAAAATAAAATTAAAATTATAGATACTGAATATATAGTATACTTAAATAAACATATTCTTATGCCAAGCAAAATACTTATAAATTTTTAAATTAATGCCTCACAATTTGCTTTTTTCTGTTTCTTATACATTTATAATATATTTCAATAAATAAACAAAAAGGAAATTTTCTTGTTAGAATAAGTAAGCTACTTAAAATCCTTTCTTTTGATAACTTAACATTCTCAAATATTCGCTAAAAAAATGTGTATTTCTGAATTTATAATATAAGATGTTTTAAATTGCAACAAAACTAAATCCCTCCCCTCACAAATTTCGCAAATTAGTCTACTGTTAGCATTGGAGAAATCATGGGAAAATAGTATATTGATTTATTCCTAGGCTAGAATGTTTGGTTAAGCACTTGGATAAAACACCGAAAAGTATAATAAAACGCGGCTTTCTTTTTCCATTAGTTTGCATTATTTGATGAAATGAAAATCTTCAGATTTTCTATATAAAGTATTTCCATACTAAATATCAATCGTGCAAAGTACCATTAAATTTTATACACAGATATTCAATATTTGATTATATTTTGTTGATATTACGCTGCATTAAGTTTTATAATGATTTCAGAAAAGAAAATTCAAATTCAGAAAGTAAATTGAAAATATTATTGCTGACAAGGAAGATTTTTTATGTCATAAAGATATATTACTTTGTTTGAATGATATTTTACAACTTTTTAAATTTCATATTATTTTTAACATTATTTCTACCAGTGTCAAACTCATGGTTGCGAACCTCCCGATTTACTTAATACCAATATTTTTCTGCATAAATAATTGCTTTATATGATCGCACAATTTCTGCAATTAAATAAAGAGAGCATTTTTGTAAGAATTTGCTGGTATCCCAAAAATCGGGAGGATTAGTAACTATGCAATTTTGCATCTTTAAAAAGGTTTCGATTTGTGTGTTTCCAGTTGTAATTTTTATATTGAAACATTTACAAATCATTTTTAGTATATTGAAGACTTTTTTATGCTTATTACATACGAAAACTACGAGCAAGATAAACATAAATCAAACTTTAAAAATATGTCATTTGACACCGGTAAAAATAGCGCTAATCAATGATAAAAGATAAAAATTGGACATCACTTTCATAAAATTGTATTCTGTTAGGTGCAGTTTTTCACCATTTTCAAATGTACAAAATTGCAAGAAGTAAAGTTACCTGTTACTTCACATTTCAAAGCAGAAATCATTAAAGGAAGATAAATGAAATTTTTCGTAAAATTAAATCATTTTAATTTTTCATAAATATTATTAAATTGACATGAAAAACAATTAATATTAAGGATTTTAATTTACTTTATAAACTGATAATGAAATTAAACACATTCTCAAATACTAAAAGAAATATTAGTATTTAACAAAAAATTAAAATTATCTTTTTAAATATTAAACAATGCAATATTCATTTTTTATTGTACTCTAATCGTATTATAGTGTAAGGTGGCTATAAAAAAATTACAAATATATGACTCTCTAGCGATGGTAGTATTCATGGAAATGATATACCCTTTTGTGTATGCTTAAGTTTAAACTTGGACTAATCAATGTGGTAAAGAACAACAACTGAGCTTTTACATTAACGGATACAATGTCAAAATGTCGAGCATTTCAAGCAGTAATAATTATTTTCTTCATCGCAAAAGTTATTTCATTGAAAATAAAAACACTATAAATGGCGTTAAAACGGTATCTTTATTGTTGAACATCGTAACTTGAACCAAATGCAAAGAAAATCAATGAGAAGAAAAATCCAATATACAAAGTAGACGATGAGGCATCCCATGCGTGAGTCTGTGGTCAAAAATAAATCATGGTAGGAAAACAGTTCAGAATATTATGCTGAATGTTGTTTTTTATGTCATATGCACTTATTTGATTTGACACACGGCATTGTGTTCGAGTTAACAGGGAGACCTACGAAAATGAAAAGTGGCTGTAAATGACAATTTCACCAAAGCGTTTCAGAAGCACACTCGGTGTACTAAACGGTCTTTGGATTTTTTTAGGTATGTGCCTATCCTCAAATCGCTGTTTTTATGAAACTTTTCGATATTTTTTTGTTGTTTTAAATGGGATTTCAAACATTTAAGTTTCCACAAATGTCTTATTTTTATTCCATCTATAATTAAAAGCAAAGTTATAGACAAAAATATAAACCTGAAATGTACTCTCTGAAATCGGAAGTCACAGTTTAAAGAGCCACACAAATGTAAACAACGCATTTTAATACACAAATATATAATATATAATATATACACAAATATATAAATACCTACAAATAGGGTGGATTTTAAAGATGTGAACTTTATACATAATGATTATCAAAATCTGCTTTATCAAAATATTAATTATCATTTTTCATTGTGTACGTTTACCAGAAACATAATTTCTTAAAACGTTTTTAAGATATAGAAATAAAATTTTGAAACAAGATTCTGCTCATCTATTGGTATGTTATAAAGCAAAATATAGCTTGCAAGTTTCTAAATGTTAATTTAAGAGTCATTTTATTTAAAAATATACATTTTTGCTTTAAAACATAATGTTTTGTATAAAAATGTGGTATATGTTAGTAAATTTAAGAGATATTGCAAATCTTTAGCTTCATAACACATGTAAGCGGTTTGCTAATATATTGTTGGAAAAAAAGTGAAATATATTTAAAAGATTTCATTACAGAAGGTTTGGCATAAAGGCATTTCTTTACTAAAATTTCACTAAATGTTGCCTAAATTTGACAAGTTAATAAAAATTCCATTAAGAATTTATACGAATTCATAGTATGTTCGTATATCATCACACCTTATTCTAACTAAAATACATGTGTTTGATAAAAAAAAAAATTATATTTTTCAAAAAATGTACCCCAAAGGTAGGCACATACCTTAAACAGACATATCTAGAGATATTGGTACCACTTAAACGCCTTTTCTAGTTTACACTCCCCGTACAAATAAAGCGTCAGGTAAAGATTTTAATAATGATAATTAATGCAATTAGGTAAATATCAGAATATTTTTATATTTTGTATTTTTCCTAAATCCATTGTCCTTATTTTAAAATCTATTCCATATGTGTCCATCTAAGTAAACGTGCATATTAGAAATTATTTACGTTTTCAGATTTCAAGAATTCTTTTATGGTGTATTTGAGGATGTCGGTATGTATGTATTTGTGTGTGTGTGCACACAATCGTTCAATCTATGCTAATTTTTCTGCTCCCAATTGGTTAATATGTTATAGGCTACTATCGCGAGAACTGCAATATTTTTTTGTACAAATCCTATAACGAATTTGATAACGAAACCACTTTTTAAAAATATTTTAAACATTTTGTGATCATAAAAAGCTGTGCCTTCAATTTTAACTCATTTATTCAATTAAATATTTTTATTGTTCACGCGCATATTATGTCAATACACTAATGATATTTCACAAGAACGCGAGTTAATTTTGTTTTCAATTGAAAAACAGAAGTAAAAATAATTATGTGAATTTACTGTATTCATAAAATGATGTTAAAATTTGTTCTTTGCAATTTTTTTTTAATCAAAAAACAAAATATATCATTTAAAAGAACTTAAAAATTCCATTACCAGAGCTATGTATGTTCAGCAACGATCTTGATTAATTTTCGAATAACGTAAACTGTATGGTAGATATTGTAATCGTGACGTATGTATACATATGTACATGTGCATCAATGAAGACGATAGCATCTGAAAATAGTTTTAAACTAAGCTGTGAGTGTCATTTAAGTCATTGTCTCCTCTTGCAAGAACTGTATACATTTATGAAAAACATCTGCCGATCGGTTTTATGTCTAAATTATTTTAAACAGTGTTTCAGCCATTTATGAAACATTTTGTGTTGTAACAAAAAGGTTTTGACATTTCCAATCGTTGTGAATGTCACTATTGTCGTACAGATTCGATACGGAATGTCAACAAGAAAAAGTACAGCAGTATTTGGAAGTATTTCCATATAGACACACGCATAACTCTCATTTTCATCAAACATTTTCATCAATCTTGCCGTTAATTTGAGAAATATATCCGAATTGGGTGTCACAAATATACAGCCACAAACAATGCAAAATATGTACAACTTCAAGAATTTGAAAAAATAAACCTATAATGGCAGTCAATCCGTACATTTTCGTACCGACAATCTTTTCTTTATTTATGAAATCTTCCGTCATTGAGTCCACACCCATTTGACATATATTTGCAAAAATAATTAAAATATTGGAAAGTTTGTCATAATTTTCATACACTTGAAACTAATTGTTTCCAGGTTTACTAATGTTTGACGTAAAATGTATATGTAGATTCAATCACGGGAGATTAGCTCTATAACTGAACTATTTTAGGAGAATAAAATAAATATGTTTAGGTACGCCGTTTTGAGTTACTTTTGGATTACTTCCTATCTAAATGCAGGGTCAGGGTCAGCTAGGTGGGGAGGCCTACCAAATGGCTTAAGCACTCATAAGCCCCGCCCAGCGGTTTCCATCTACTACCGCCGTCACCACACACACACACACACAAAAAATAAATAATAATAATAATAATAATAATAATAATAATAATAATTATAATAATAATAATAATAATAATAATAAATAAAAGGCCCGAAGGGACCTACAGGAAAGCCAATTGAGAATATTAAGATTAAATACAATATAAGTACAATATATACACGATGGAAAGCCCAATTTTTACTGGGCGTTTACGAGAGAAATTTAGATATTTGTAATTAATAAGATCATCAGATAATAGATAATAGGATTTTTAAACTTGTTGGAGCGGCAAAAGATAGCGTTCAGAATGCCTAGCAGAGTCACTTTGAGATCCTTTTGAAATGCAAATGTGGATGTTTCAATTTGATGTTTTCGAAATGTCGTTCCAGTAACTGTACCTAAAGCTGTGAGAATTGGAATTTTGCTCTTAAGCTCATTCTCAAGTATATTTTTTTTCTCATGCACACATCTGAAATAAACACCACAATACCGAATTCAGATTGTTTGAAGGGTACTGCTATTAGCGGCACATTTATCGGTAAAGTGCATTTAAGACTGCGCTGTACGTCATTGCCAAAAATGTTGTACATATTTAACAATTTCGATTTTACCATTTCACTTAGCAATATAACGTGTAAGTGATACTCATAATGCATTTCCTTATTAGGTGAAACGTACTTTTAATGAATATTTATTTTTATTTGCAATTAAGCAACATTTGCATTGTTGATTTTTATGGAACCTCTATCTATTTAGTCTTTTCTTTTCCAGTTTAAGCAACGTAGAGAAATAAGCTTATAAATATTAAAACTGAAAGATATAGTAAATGCACGTCGCGGTTATATTTTGTATTTTCAATCTTTAAATTATTATAAAGGAATATTTTGTATAGGACACTTAATTCAACTGGGGCATTTATTGAACATGTTGAGGAAGTCGCGTGCAAAATGAAATACTTAAGAAAGTTCGTTCTGTTACCCTAAAACATCTTTTAGTACATTGAATGGTTATCATAAGTGTAGCAGCCAGACGATGAATTGGTGCATTATTAGGTAATCTATACTGATAAAAGAAAAGAGAAGAGAGAATAGAAATATATAGTGAAGAATACTAATAAAAGAAAGTTGACCCGGCTGTCAAACTCCCGTGGTGACCACTAAGTCTCTGGTTTTCATATTAAGATTTCAGTTAACTGTTTATCTGGGGATTTATATGTAATTATAGTATTAATAAAAACGTATTGAATATATATTTTATTTCTTGTTTTTTTTAGTAACGTGCGCTAGTTATTTAATAAAAGTCATATGAATAACAACAATAACAAGAATATAGAGAGTGAAAAAGCAACACCTTTATAAGTATAAGTGTTTAATTTTTTGGAGACAGAAAAAAATTAAATGAGTAGTACATAATGGCATTTCAGTCATTTCTTGCAGTATTGTATTTTCGATATATTAAAACATGTATAAAATAGGGGAGACTAGGGACAGTTGACCATACGGGAGGCTTGATCCACCCAACAATTTTCATTTTTTAAAAGAATTTCAGAGTTTTATCAATAGGGGTCAACCAAAGCTACTGGTGTGCTCAAACAAGTCTTTGTTTCATATAGCTAATCGAAATAGGTGAGGAAAAATCAATTGTGAAGCGTTTTCAACCTAAAAGTTGTGTTTTTTAGAAATATTTTGTAAGCTTTTTTTTCATATAAAATATATCACAGAAATTTAAGTAGGTTTTAAGTAATGCAGAAATATCCAGCTTTCATTCCAGATATAAAGATTGTACAGTAAGTTAGGCTTAATATAACAATGTGGTATTGTTTAGAAAAGGTCTATGTAGGGAGGCTTGACCCAGTCAATGTGAGGGACGGTTAACCAGATGCTCAAGGCTTCATTAATTAAGTTGTTTTTGAAATTTATTTATTATACACTGTGCATAATGAAAAGTTAATGGTATATATATAAAATAATGTAAATTTATTCTGTAAAGCTTCAGTAAAATGGTGTGATGGAAAAGAAAATGTTTAAAACTAACTATAGAAAAATGTGAAAAAATGCTAGAAAATGGGAAAGTTGATAGGAACTTTTTTTCCATTTAAATATTGCTTACAATAGGTAAATAGAAATAGTAGAAAAGACTAGAAAGGACTAGAAAGGATGAAAGCAGCAGTCTTAACCCTTTGAGGGCCAGTGGTATATTTATAAAGCCACTTAATTTTAATTCCGAAACATCACAATGACACCAGAATTTTGCTAAAAATATGTATGTGAAATATAGCCTTTTTCTTGTTTCTAAATAAATTTTTCTGTAAATTCCGGTGCCAGTCATTTATTTCAACATTTTAGTACTGAAAGTACTTTGCCCCTTAAAGGTTTAAATCATATTAATGATAGGTTAAGTGCTTCTGCGGTTGCAAAAGAACACAGCATCGATCGAAAAACTTTAGGAAGGTATGTAGAAAAATTTCACCAGCGTAAATACAGTGAGATGAAGCCAAACTATGTGACAACTATAATTGACAGATCGAGTGTCACAAAAATGGAACAAGGAGATAATAAAAGCGTGACAGTGGCTCCTAAATCCGGACAATAATAACATGAAACACTATGAAAACGGAACATGTCTCTAAGAGAATACTGCCTTAAATGTTAAAATTTCATTTTCCTAGCTGTACATTTATACCTGCTCAGACAAAATAAATCCTGTTTAAAACAAATTTTTTCTCCTCTGATTTGCGATTGCGTCTTAACATGTTTGTTTTAGCTTCATATTTAAAAAAATATTTTTTATAATAATTAAAACATGTAGAATAAAGTTATTGAGCTTTTTTTTTAAAAAAAAAGATTTTATTTTTCTTCACAAATAGAGCAAAATAAAACAAAGTGAGTTAAGCCTCCCATACATGAGGAGCCTTGACCCATTAATTTTTCATTATTATAATCAATCATTTTTCAAATTTCTTATATGTTACACTTACATAGCAATTATATTTGTATAACTGATTGTATAACGAGTAAAATGATATATAAAATTTTATTATACGTTCAATATTTAAAAAATAAAAAATCATTTTGTAAAAAGTAAAAACCCTCCCTAGTCTCCCCTAAATGATTTTAATATAATTGTGTAAAATTAATATTATCTTTATTGTAGGGTAGACCGGGGCACGTTTACGCAGTTTTATTAATTTATTTTCTAATTTTTAAGTTTTAACTTAGGAAATTTTAGATATTCTGGTTTTATAAAGCAGTTAATAAAGTAAAAATTTGTGCATTCAGTTGTTGTCTATTTGTTTTTTTTAACCGTAAAAAAAAAAAAGAAATTTCAGCCTAAATCTTTTGCGTAAACTTGCCCCTTTCCCGCAGTAAGTTTATGCATGAAGAGGGGCACGTTTACGCATATTATAAGTGATACAAAGAAGTAAGTGAAATAAATAATCAAATTGAAATGTTTTTTTATAACTTAAAACACTGTTTAAAAACAAAAACATTAAAGAGAATTAATTAAAGAACTTTTTATAGGCCAAACTAAAAACATAGGACTTAATGCTAACTAAAAACAAAAACTATTTAGTTATCTTCATCGTCACTGTTATAGTTTTAACAAACAAAAAATAAAGTATTTCCTTTTGCACACATGTCATGCGACCACATTTTGCATCTAAGACATTGAACCCAGTCTTGTCCTTTTTGTATTGGCTGTACGATTTCAAACAATAAATGCACACACAGGTTTCATCTTCGTCATCAGATTCATTCACTATTTTCCTTTTTCCTGAGTGCACCAACTTTCCCCTTTTGCAATGTTTTGTTTCATGCTTTTTCCTTTGCTGTATTCTTGTTCTGCTCCCATAGAAACTATTAAATTTTTACGTAATTTCTTTCTTTGTACGTGCGTAAAGGTGCCCTGTCACCATGTTCGGATGTGTTTTTATGGATGTAGTGCAACGAAAATTAATAACAGTTCTGTTCATACAAATACAGTTCTCAAAAGAGGATAAAATTCTGCTAATGTTAATATATGTGTTTATCCTTAACTAAGTATTATTAGTTCACAATAAGTTTCAAAATGTTCAACACAAAATTTACTCACCTTGACAGAAAACAGGTTATTCTTTCCGTATTCTAGACCGAAGCTCGCCTGACGCTCAAAAACGTGTGAGAATACCCGCTAGGGAGCAGCAACAATATGTCACGGCTGGTAGCGCGCCAGTTATATCTCGTTTTGAAAAAAGTGTACTGCGTAAACGTGCCCCGGTCTACCCTACTTTATAAAAAGTCACATGAATAATAATATGAATATAAAGAGTTAAAAAACGGCAACACATTTATGAACATAAATATACCTTTTCTGGTGTAAAATATCTACAAACTGAAATTAGTAGTACATAAGTCATTTCAATCATTCGTTGCATAAATCTATTTTCGATATCTTAATAAACGAAAAAAAAGGTAACATTTACAGCTATTTATGTAAAATTAATATTATCTTTCAGTGTACTTGGTAAAAGTCACATGAACAACAATAATAACAAGAATATAAAGGGTGAAAAAAATCAACAAATTTGTGAATATAAATGTGTATTTTTTTTTTTTTTTGGGGGGGGGGGGGCTAAAAAAATCAACAAACTGAATTAAGCAATATGTAAAGTCATTTGTCCTACCCCAAATAGAAGTACAAAAATAAAACAAAATTTTGAATATCTATAAACACTAAAACACTAAACAACTTTTATTTCACATTCATTTGTATATATTTCTGCGCTTTTTTCAATTTTTTAGCTTCTTTGATGACATAATGCAACAGTAAAGTAAAAAGTAAAAGCAGACTTTATTGTTAGAACGAATTTCTATTAGGTATGATTAAAAAATATGTATTGATTTTCCATTTAACTGTATGATTTGAATGCATCTTTAAAAAATGCTTCAGGAATTTTATTCTTGTAAGGTTTTACTGAGGAATAAAGTTTCTGCGGCAAAAGTAATTAATTAAGCTTCAAACTACGGAAAACTGATTTGGATTCATTTAACTGCCTATATGAAATCGTTTAAAATACTTTTTCGAATACTATTTAAGGAACTCAAGCAATGTTGTTTTTATATACACAATGTTTTCCGTTACCATTAAATTTTTCTAACAGCTGCAAATAATATCATTTCATTTTTCTATTCCAGTAAAAAATTAAGAAACAACAAATCGTAAAGCTATACAATTACTTAATTAGTATTTTCTGTGCCATACAAGAATGCATAAGTATTAAAAATGTGTTAAGAATAATTGTTTAGCTAATAAATACATTGCATAAGAAATCCTTATACATTTTCCTGGTTTTCTAGCGAATTATAATAAATGAAAATCTGACGCCTTTAGCCAAAAGAGTGCTAAATATTTTCCTTTTTCAAACAGATTTATTGCCGGGGGATATTGCTTTTGTTGTATCATAATGATCAATATTTATTTAGTAATGTTTGATATAATAGAAAAATATTATCTTCCATAATACCTATTATTGTAAATTTAACCGCAAGGACAAAATAAGACAAATGCTCCAACGAAAGATAAAAGTGTAAAAGTTTCATTTTTAACATATTTTGAATAATTGCTAAATATTCTGATTGTTAAGGTGTGTATATGTGTCTTCTTCCATGTACTATGTTAGTGCAAACATTCAAATACTCTTTTTAAGAATTGGAAGAAGAATTATCAAAGCAGAACCGAAAATTCTACACCGTCTGAAAAACTCCTCAAATACTCCTCGCTAAATTATTCCTCATTTTTTAACAAATAATATCCGTACTCTTAGAAAAACATGTTTTATCCGTGAATTCTCCCCAAACGTCTAAAAAAGAGGGAGAAATTCCGTTCATTCCTAGCATGCACGCGTATTGGATCTATTAATAAAACATTCAATTTTATTTTAAAATTGAAAAAACAAAAATTCTATAAATTAAGATTTCTAATTTAATTTAAAAAAAAGAGATTTTGAATTTAAAAATAAATAACAATTACTTTTCTCATTCATTCAAAAGAACTCAAATGTAGGTTTTAAAATTGAATAAGTTAAATAAAGTTAAATAAAGTTTAATAAAGTTTAATTTATAAATTTGTTTATAAATAAATATTCGCATTTAAAATATACTTTAAATGAACACATTTAAAGGATATTTTAATTAAGAAAATTAATTGGAAAAGTCGATATTAATAAAAAGAAAATCTTATCGAATAAAAATATAATATTCTTATTTTACCTCTAGGAGTCTACGTAAAACTATTTAAAATTCATATTTTTATACTATATTAATACTAAAGTATAAAAACCCTAGACACAATTTCGTTAAAGATGAAATTTTCCCGAAATGAACTTCGAAATTAAAAGCTTTTTAAAGAAATTGATCGAGCCATACCCATCTGAGGCAAACATATTTACTTAAAAGTGTTTTGCTGTTTTACAACTACAGCTGAATTCTAGTGTACTTGTTTCGTAACGCTGGGATGACTGGTTTGAATCCAATGTCAGTCGCTGTTGCTTTTCCCAATTTTCTTCAATTGACGCATATTTTACCACATGTAATGGAGAAAAATAAACGGAAATTCGCCAATTCATGGAAAACTGCCGGCAGCACTGCTGCCAGTAGAACTTCCTAGCATTGAAGAAAGATTTTTTGAAAGTGTACTTAATATCGAAATCGTTTTAGCAGTAGGTATACCTTAAAATATTTCACGTTGAATTAAGGTATATAAAATAAAACTATATGTGATCTTGTGATGCTGATAATGAGTTGCGTGTACATCCGAGTTTGACAAAATTAGAAAAGCTAATTCATCTCTCAGTAGCGGATGAAGCCAATTGAATGTGAATGATCATATATTTCTGACTTACAGAACAATCACACTACTTCCTTAGAGTAAAAATAAGCTCGATGTGGCAGGAGTCGTATGGTAGCCTCAGGGCGTCGAGCCCACCCTTCCCTCTTTTCGGTGTGAATTTTTTTTTTCAAAGTGGCTTTCGTAGAGTGTCTTTCACTCGGGACGTGGTTGGGGACCTACGCACCTTGCTTCCGCAAAAGAGCCGAAATAAGTGGATGAAGAAAGGGCTGCGGACGAAGGGTGGATTTTGGTTATATTTATAACGTTCTAGAATATCTAGTTATCGAAATTCGCGAATAGATATTTGACAACAACAATATTCCCCAAAATCGTCGCGTCGCGTCGCGAAGAAATCCTCCAAATACGACAGTGGAGACTCCGTGGCCTATTGTATAAGACACCACGCTGCAAATCGCTTGAAAGCGTAGGGGGTTTGCGGGTTCGACTCTCGCTGGTTCCGCTGCACACTTTTGTGGAGATCCTGGATGTAAACATTCTCTGTGTTGTAAATTTCATTGTGCTATCTCGTCTCTCTTGTGAATAATATTTCTAATTTTTAAATTCTTGTGTGCATAACTTTGTTTGCTCTTTAAAATATCATCAAGTCAAAATGAAACAGAAAAAAGTATCGCTTACCTGTTCTCAGTAGCGTAGCAAACCCTGAGCCCTTTAGTTATAAAGCCGAGAACCATTTTCCTTTTCACGGTTGTAGAACATATTTCACACTAGAATCTAAAGTGTATAATAAAATGAGTTTGTATTATTATTGATACACTAGGGGATCTGCCCCCCTGCAAGCTACGCTCGCCAACCCCCATTCAGACACCGCAGAATCTAAAAACACGCTAATCTGATCTGATTAAAAAATATTATAGAAGATTGAATTATACTGAAAAAAGCTGTGCGGATCTCCCTGTAAACGGGTTTCCATTCAATTTCCTTTGATTTAAAAATTTTAAGGCCGAATCTGTTGCTGTTAAGACATCCAATGGTTGTTTTCGTGTTTGATTTAAGAGGATCAGTTAAACGTTTGAAAAGAAGCTAAAAATAAAAGGAATTAGGTGTACAGAGTCTTTGTCTCCCGGTATTTTAAAACAATTTCTATAACAATAGCCTAAGTCGTGTGACTATCATCAAGAGTTCCGGCCGAACCACTTCGCTTTTGATATTCCTGGTGCCATTTTGGTACTTTAATATTAGCCAGGTACAGGTGTTAAGTCGCCAAATATTATTCTATCGCCATCATTTCATCTATAATATAATAGTCCAAGTCATGTAACTGCCATAAATAAATACGCTCTGATCCCTTCGCTTTTCATATGAAAGTTTGGCCCAGATATCATATACGGCCCCATATTGGCGCGATTTTTTTCCGACGCTAATTTGGGGAAAAGATCAACAGCATAAACAACAACATCGATACTATGGCGCCAGTTAAGTATGCTGCGTATATAACATTGGCGTCAGTAACAATAGCGCCAATATGGGACCGTATGTGGCATCTGTGCCGAAAGTTTTCCATTTCGATTTTTAAAAAATCAATTTCTTTTCGAATAATACTACATAATAGCATTGTCGCAAAGCATTCTTGGTACTGTTACGCTAGCCGGGTGCAAATCTCGCCAATAACTATTTTTCAACTCGCCAGTTAGCGTTTTTTTTTATTTTTCGAGTGGTAAATTAAAACATTGTTTTGAAGTTGAAATTAAATGTCATCGTTTGTTACATCATTTAATATTTGGCCAGATGCCATATACGCACCCACTTTGGAGCGATTTTTTTTTACGAAAATTTGGCGAAATCCTCGTTTTTGAATACCAGTTACATGTATTTTTGGTACTACTTAGTTATCCCGTGGAACAAAAATCTATCACCAAACTATAAGATTAAATGCCAATGATGGTGATAAATGTCACATTCACTTGACTTTAAGCAAGTTACACGTTTTTACGTCACCAAGTGATTTTTATTTCGACGTTTTATTTGTATATTTATTAATGTTATACTATTTGCTTTGTTCTTCCGTTATTTAAAATAAAAATTTTGTCAATTTGTATAATTTGGCGATTTATATAATTTGGTGAAATGGGTCTATGGAATAACTAAGTAGTACCGTATTTTTTAATTATTTTCTATTATTTTTTATTTTTAAAGGAAAATAACCAAAAAAATAATTAACTATAGAACAAAGCAATTTATGTAATTTAAAAAAAGAAAAGAAAGTAAATAAACACTTATTATTAAATAAACAACAATAGCCGGGTTACCATGTCAACCAAAATAATGCAATTTTGGCGCCAATTAGGTACCCCGGTGCGTATATGACATCTGTACTTAATATTTTTCTTTTCATTTCGTTTAAAAAAAATAAAGAAGTGAAAGCCATTCATTTTAAATGTTTCTGTTTGTATTAAATAAAATGATAATGAAATACAAATTGAATTATGAATAAAAGTAACATGATACATTTCTTAGCATACATTTAAGGGAGGCCAAACTTCTCGAAAAATTAGTTTAAAATAGTAACCTTTTCTAAAATCTGAAAAAAAAATATCTGTTTCATTAAAATTTTAGTTGCCATCATTAGAAAAATGTATATAAAATTAGAAAAAAATTTATATTTCGAAAACTAATTCGAATTTAAAAATTCTAATACCAGTTATGAAATCTGCGGATCAATATTGATTTTTGGTGTTAATTTCATCGCAAAGTATTCCATATTTTAGGAGAAATCCCCGTGAAACATAATCATATGTTTAATCAGTCGATTCAAAGAATCGTTACATTTCAGCCGCTTCATATATTCGTTTCTTAAATTCGTTTAATTAGGATTTTATATATACTAGGGGATCGAACCCGAGCTCCTCGGGTTACAGAGTATAGGTGAAAACCATTCTTTTCTTTATAATTGTAATTATTTTTTTATATGTAATATATATTTTAAATTGTCCACTAACATCAAAAAGAATTTTTATCTGAAAAATATCAATTATACAATCAAATAAAGTTTTAAAATTTATTAAAAGCGATACTTTCACATGCCACCGCATGCCAGGAGTTATTAGCCCAAGATTTTGCGACTTACGGCAGTTTTTCCGATCATTTTAGTGCAAGCGCGTGGTTCAATAACATGTCTGTTAAATTTGTTTCTTATTAACATTATTTTATTTATTTTTCTATAGAGGAAGTTTTAATTTTGTTATAGAACATTAGACGGAAACAAATGCTGAACTTTTTACATTGTTTTAAGAGCAAACGGATTAATCTTTCGTAATCGAGCTACACGTGATAGATAAATTTAAAAATAATTCATGCTTGAAAATCTATATATATATTATGCTATCGTACGTGGCACAGAAATCGCGATTATTTCTTAATTGTTTAATGGCAACACCTGAATGAAACGCAACTCATTGGTTATTGTGCAATATTTTTAAAAAGGGAATAACAATAAATAAAATTAATTAATACATATAGAACAAAACAATTTATATAATTTAAAAAAAATAATAAAAGTAAATAAACAATTTATTAATAAATAAACAACAACATCCGGGTTAACATATCAAGCAAAATAACGGCACTTTGGCGCCAGTTAAGTACCTCGGTGCGTATATGACATTGGCATCAGAAAAATATCACGCCAACGTGTTGCGTATATGACATCTGTGCCGTGTTTTATTCATCTCATTTAAAATACAATAAATAAATAAATAAAGGTATTTTTCCAGTATAGGTACTTGGCGAAATGGAGAAAGGTCCTTGGCAAGAAAAGAAATTTGGCAACCTATTTCATCAAAATATTTTTTTCGAATAAAGCTACATAAAAGTTGCTATGATTGCAAAAAGTTTGTACTTTTATGTTAGCTGGGCGCAATTCTTGCCAATAGCATTTTTTATTTTTCGAGGGGTAAATTAAAACAATGCTTTGATGTTGAAATTAAATTGCTTATGGTATTTATTCTTTTCTTTTCTTTTTTTAAGGAATTTTTTTAAAGTGAAATTCATGAATTTGAAAGGTTTCAGTTTTAAATTAAAGTTATCCATTTTAAAATGAGTGAAAGGATTATATTTTAATCTAAATTAATGAAATATGAAAAAATTCAACTTGTACAATGTTTAGCGATTTATCACCTGTGCCTGACTAACATAAAAATATCGAGTTCTTGATTTCTCTATCAGAATCTTCCGATTTGGCGAAGGATTGAGCAAGTAAATTAAATTATGAATAAAAGTAACATGATACAATGCCTAGCATACATTTAAGGGAGACCAAACTGGTCGCCACGGGCGGCTAGTTATTTTAAAAACTATAATAACTCAGTCAATTAAGATACAATTTTCAAACAAATTGCATTTGAAAGTAGATTTTGTTCTCTATTTGACGGTGTAAAAACTGAAAATGTGCGATATTTGGGAACTTAAAAAATCGCTGACATAGCACACATTTTAATTTCATTTTTTTTCCAGTTTTTATGAGAAAATGGCAACAAAAGGTACAGTAATATATTATTTTCTTACCTCCGTGATTATTTTCCCTCTACTTTCAACCCTCAATGACTTTTAACAAAAATGGGGTACTTCAGTTGCCACAATTACAAAAAATGTATTAAAAACTACAAAAAAATTAATATCTCAAAATTAAACCGAGATACAACTTTCAAACAAATTGCATTAAAAAGTACATTTTTTTCCTTATACGACGGTGTAAAAATTTAAAATGTGCGATGTTTAGAAGTTTAAAATTTTGCAGTAAAGAAAATTTTAATGTCAAAATTTCATTTCAAATTTCAAAGTGTTGCCATTCGCAAAATGACGTATGCGTTACGCACAGATATGTTTGTCCTTTATAATATAGATAGGGTAGATATTTTCGTGTCATTTATGGTGGAATTGATTATTCCTGTCTTCTCTTAATAATTTTAATGAAAATTCTTGAATATAATATAATAAGCAGCGACAGATTAACTTCTTCTCGGAGCATCTGTAAACACTACATATTACAGAAAAAATGAAAAGAGTTCTGAACAATATATAAAAGAGAGTTAAAGTCCACATGTAGATGACGTCGACATAATTACAACATGTACACGGTAGATTTAAGAAAGGCGAGGCTAAACCGTAAATATGTAAGTCTCTCGGAGCTAAGAATGTTTTAAAGTAAAGTTTGGTAATTAAAAAGTTTTCTAGGTTTTGTTGCAGGGGTTATACTGTTCAACCCCCCCCCCCTTTAACCCCTGAAGCAATGAGTCATATGTTTATGATTGTCTTCCAATGAAAAACAAACTTAAGCTTGAGAAGGGAGTTCGTAAGTAGATCTGCGGTCATTAAATCTGTGTTAACGTAGCGGAGATTTATTGTTTCTTTGTTCACTAAGTGTCTTAAGATATTATACATCAGATCTATGTACTTGGTCTTGTGATGAAATTTGTCTGACTCCGCAAGTTTTATTGCGGACTGATTATCATCCATTAAACTTATCTGGCACTCCTGTGGCATGTCCAGTTCTGTTAATAAATTTATTAACCATGAAATTCCCGGAAGCAGATATGAATTCAGATTCAGCTGAAGACATTAATAAACACTTTTGACGTCTTGATGTCCATAAGATCGGGTTAGAGCCGAAGAAAAATACATTTCCGGAAACAGATTTCCGATCCAGTGGGTCGTTTTCCCAATCAGAATCTGCGTATGACCTCAAGACATGTTTCTCGAAATTGGTATATGTTAACTTTAGATGAATATTAGTTTTTAAATATCTGGTAGTTCTTTTAACGGCTTCCCAGTCCTTTTTTCTGGGACGTTCATTTCTACGTCATAGGATGTTAACAGCTGCACTAATATCTGGTCGGGAAACGGTTGAAATGTATAGTAGTGCGCCGACCACCTGTCTATAGTTTACGTTATCGGGTAAGAGATTTTCATCATCATTTAATTTAACATAACCCAGTTCTAAATGTATCGGTATAGTTTTGAATTTTCCAAGCCAAATTTAATTACTAATTCATGAATTTTGTTAATCTGATGTAGGGTCATTGTATTTTGATCAGGCCGATTAATGTTTATGCCTAAATAATACTTAGCATCGCCTAAATCCGTCACAGGCTATTCTTTCTTTAAGGGGTCTCAGGACTCTTAAAGCTTTAAAATTTTCAAAAATTTAATTTATTTAGATGTTAAACTCCTATCTTTTCCGAACATTTTGACTTAATTGTTTCCTTGAAATTCCTATTAAAACTGAAGTTATGGCTTTTCCATTTATACACGTTCAATAGTTGAAGCGTCGTTTCGGAAACTTTGAAGCCATTTTTCTCCAAATGACGTTTTTGGGCATAACGCGCACGATATCTCAAAAACTTATGAATATTTTTTCATGAAATTTTCAAAACATATGTTTTATGTTAGTCTGTATAAACTGAACCTAAAATTTCCTTTTTATTGTTCAAAACAATATTTTTTTAGGTGATTATACTGTTGAAATTTTCTTAATTTTGCATTAGCTAAATACAACATTGTATTAAAAATATAAAAAAAGCTTTAAATACATATTTATTTAGGTTCAGGGTAATTATTATAATCTAAACTGTAAGTAGCCACCATAATTTTCATTCTAGTTGCAATACTTATTTTGTAATCGCGCACGTAAGCTGTTATGCCGATTTTTTGCTCGTCAAATGTCTAATAGTTTGGAGCCCCCTGTAATTGCTAATTCTGCATCTTAAAATTTTTTAAATACATGAAATGAAAGAAAATACCTATACATTTCATTCCAATTAAAATTGTGTCTTAAAATCAAATACATTTTACGATACTAAATGTTGAAAATGACCTTTTTTTTCATTTTTCCCAATTTTAAGAGTCCTGAGACCCCTTAACTGAGGTACTAGTTTATCAATGTTTTTATCTTTCCCTGCAATAATGTCAACGTAAACAATTGCATAAATTGCTTCATTATTTGTGGTTCATTCGTATAGACACTTGTCAATCGAACTTTGGTTAAACCCTAATTTTGTTAGCGAATCATGTATCTTTATATTCGAAGCTCTCGCTGCTTGCTTTATCCCGTATATCGTCTTTTTATGCTTAAAAACCCTGTGTTCAGATCCGGGGACTACATACCCTTCAGGCTGAAACATGTAAACTTCCTCCTTTAACTCCCCATGTAAGAAGGCCGTCTTGATATTGATGTGTCTAAGGCTTAAGATTTTATGCAAGGCCATTGCTAAAAAACTTCTTATAGTAGTGTAAGACGCAACTGGTGCGAAAGTCTTATCGTAGTCAATCTCGGATTTCTGGGAGAAACCTTTAGCCACTAACCTTGCCCTGTATTTTTCTATTTGATTCTGACAGTTGTACTTCGATTTAAATGCCCATTTGACTACCGATGACCTTTGTCCATGGTGGGACCTCAACTAATTCCCAAGTACACATTTCCTTGAGGGAATTTATCTCGTCCAAGGTAGCATTTATCCATTTTTGCCTTTCCAGGGGATTTTCCATTTTCAGTATATCATCCCAGCACTTTGACTCTTTATCCTTACATCATTTATCAAAAATGTGAATATGTCAGGGGGAAGCCCTCTATTAGATATACGTGGTAAAATCTGTGGGGTACCTTATACATTTGTGTTCGCATCCTGATTTTGCATATCGTTTTCGGAGCTATTCTCTTCCTCGTCAATCAGTTGTAAATTTGGTTGCGGATTTTTATCGCTTAGTACTTCTTTATTTTCATTTGACGCATTATTTTTATTTAAGTCATAATTCTCATCCTGTAAAACTTTTACTCTCCGACTTATAACTATTTTCCTTTCGTCAGTGCAAATTCTAAAACCTTTACTTCTGTTGTCGTATCCGACAACTATACGTTCTTCCGTGGTGTCGTCCAGTTTTCTTCCATTTGGTTTTTGAATATATGCATATGCGCGGCAACCAAAAGTTTTAATGTTAGAAAGGTGTGTTTTACAACCGGTCCATTTTTCACACAAGGTCCGATTGCAGGATGAAGTTGGGAGCCTATTTTGAATGTACGTAGCTGTACATATCACTTGCCCTAGATCGAATTAGGAAGACTTCTTTCCTTAAGAAGACAGCAACCCATCTCCACTAAGGTGCGATTTAAGCTCTGCAACCCCATTTTGAAGCGAGGAGTACGGTAAGGGAATTGATGATCAATTCCCTCACTTTTCAAATAATCTTCGAATTCCTGACTGGAGTACTCCCCCCCCCCCCCCACCGTTATCGGACAAAAAAGCCTGCACCTTTCTGCTAAATTTGTTAGCAGTCATTGCTGCACATTCCTTAAATTTTGAAAAAACTTCACATTTGTTTCTTAGCAAATATACAACTGTAAAACGACTAAAATCGTCAACGAAAGTTAGAAAGTAATATCCCCCCCCCCAACCGTCGCTGTTTGCATAGGGCCACACAGGTCACTATGGGCCAGCTCAATAGCTCTCAAGAGCTCTCGTAGCTCTAAAACTAGCGTGTTTGGAGTAAGGCTTATCGGTTAGTTTTGACGCAAGGCAGACTTCACATTCCTTACAGTTATCAATTTGAATCCCTGATGCCATGTTTTTATCAACTAATTATTTTATGTGGTTAATGACCCAACCTTACGTGCCACTTATGTAAGCAACATTTCTTTTCACAGTGATTTATCATATTTACATTTTGAATTGAATCAGGTTTCAAATTACTTTCATACAAATTGTTATTTATATAACTCTCAAGGTATGTTACGCCTTCGTGAGTTATTTTACACATTTTATTTTCGAATGTAGCTGCACAACCATTATTGGTGGCTTGTTTTATGAAAATTAAATTTGTTTCTATCTCCGGAACGTGTTAAACATTTTTTAATGTTATGGTTTTACTCGTATTATCTGACATAACACTATTTAATTTCACAGATCCGTAACCGTCAGAATGTAATTCTTAAACGTTTGCGATGGTGACATTCGATGTATCATAATTGGAGTCATGAAATTTATTTTTATCATTGTAAATGTGGGTTGAAGACCTTTGAATCGACAATCCAGAGATCTTTCGAACCATTACCAACGAAAAATGTTAAGTTTTCATCCGCGCGTTTTTCCCTATCGAAATTTTTGGTTTTAGAAACATTCGCGCCTACTTTGTCTTGAAAACATACAGCCTATGACCTATTAAGCATATTATAGTTTTTATTTCCGAAATTTTTCGGTCTTCATTTTTCATCGTTTATATTCTTTAATTTCCAACATTCATCTATTCTATGTGAATTCTTCTTGCAATATTTGCAGAACTTATTAATTTTATGTTGCGAATATTTCACTCTTAAGGCAGAATGGTTGTTTGAATTTTCAACGTTATTTTCTCGTTTATTATAATCGTCTATCAACTTTCCGCGAATAAAGTTCGGTGTGAGTTCGTCATTATTTCTTGTCTCAAGAGCACATATTAACGTGTCATAACTTTCAGGTGGGGATCAAAGTAATAGAGCCGCCAGGTGTTCATCATTTATATTTTCACCAATGGTGATTAATTTATCGCGATGTTGACAAATGTTCGTTAAATGGTTTATCATGTTGCCGTTTTCGGATAACTTGCTTGGGTATAGTTTTCTTAACAGATATAATTTGTTGCTTAAATTTGTTCTCTCATGCACATTTTTAAGTGCATTCCATACTTCTCGTGCAGTTTGTAAGTTTTCAGTATGGATGATTTGATTATCATCTATTAGCAAATTTATAATTGCTTTGGCTTTACGATTTTCATTAGTGAAATCGTCATTGACGGGATTTGGGGGTTCATTTATTATTACATCGTAAAGATCTTCTTTTGGTAGATAGTTTTCTACGCGAAATTTCCACACGTCGTAGTTGTTTGAATTAAGTTTTTCTATCATAGTGTCTTTAAGAATGCTCACTTTTTTTCTTCTTTATATAGATGACAAAATCTTATATAATATATATATATTTCAAATGCAATTAGTAATACAATTAATTTGGTAAAACAGTTAAATATTCTATTCAATTATGCTTACGCTTTCTTTTTGTTCACTTAAGGACAAAAAATTATATATATATATATATATATATACGTGTAGCAAAATATTTATATAGAGACACTTCAAATAATTTAGCACACTTTAAATAGTAATTTAGCAGTGTCAGATCTTCATAATCTCTTGTAAATAATATTTCTAATTTTTAAATTCTTGTGTGCATAACTTTGTTTGTTCTTTAAAATATCGTGAAATCAAAATGAAACAGGAAAAATTATCGTTTACCTGTTCTCAGTAGCGCAGCTAACCCTTTAGTTGTAAAGCCGAGAACCTTTTTTTCATTTTCACGGTTGTAGAACATATTTCACACTAGAAATTTAACTGTATAATAAAAGGAGTTTGTATTATTATTGATATATATTTTCGTGTCATTTATGGTAGAATTGATTATTCCTGTCTTCTCTTAATAATTTTAATGAAAATTCTTGAATATAATATAATAAGGAACGAGAGATTAACTTATTCTCGGAGCGTCTTTAAACACTACATATTACAGGAAAAACGAAAAGAGTTCTGAACAATATATAAAAGAGAGTTAAAGTCCACATGCAGATGGCGTCGACACAATTACAACATGTATACGGTAGATGTAAGCAAGGCGAGGCCAAATCGCAAATATGTAAGCCTCTCGAAGCTAGGAAGTTTTAAAGTAACGTTTTGTCGTTAAAATTTTTTCTAGGTTTTCTTGCAGGGGTTATACAGTTCAACAGTCTCTGTATATCGACGATGACTTATAAGCGGGCCTTGGGTTCAAGCACACAAGTCTGATGTATGTGTTCAATAAAACCAATAGAAATACGACGATTGACCATTTTACAACACATTAAATGGGTTTTGCCGTTTATTGTTAAGAGGACAGTGAACGTTAATATTTTTTTTTTTTAACATAGAGCTATAAAATTTTGCGGAAATATAAATTTCAGCCTTCGTAAATAAAACGCATTAAAAGAAATTCCCAATATTATTATAATTATAAGATTTAAAAATAAAATAAAATTTTTAAATACACCATGCGTCATAATTTTTGACATATTTCCTAGATTTTGCATATTAATCACTTAAAAGTTTATTACAAACAAATCTGTGTCATTTTTTTTTAAATTGTTAAACTGTTAATATTTTGGAGATTTATTTTCTGTATTCGATATAGATTTTCATAAAAATTTTGCCTTATAATAAGTTAAAAATCAAATTAAATTTTCTTAATGAATTAAGTAAAATAATGCTATAAAAAGTGATAAACTATCTTTATTAAGATTGACGATCGTTTCGTCGCACCAACGGCGACATTTTCAAAATAATTTATGATAGAAAATATTTTTACATAATTTAAAAACAATAAACATAATAAACAATGTCACGAGACATGATGCATAATGAAAAACATTGCAAACCTAAAATTAAATTAAAATTAAATTAGCTATTTGTGAGCGTGGATTAATTTTCATATAATTTAACATAAAATTAACATGGTAAACAATGTCATGAGACAACATGCATAATGAAAAACATCGCAAAATTTAAAATAAAAATAAATAAAATTATCTTGAATATTTGCGAGTGTGGATTAATTTTTACTATTGTTATTACATAGCAACACAAATATTTACACGTTATATTCAATGCTCACTTTCGGCATTCATATATAATATGCGTGTATATGGGGAATTTTTGACAAGAAAATGGTATTTTCATACAACTATAAGATATGATTTTTATTTTTGTAATTTTTTTAATCATTATTTTACGTAGTTTTTATGAACAGAAAATTATTCAGTATTCATCATTAAACAATAAACCTATGCCTAACTTTGAGCTGGCTCAAAGTTATACTGAAAATAAGGTAAAACGATAGTGCCTTCTAATTTAACATATTACTGATTCTTAGTAAATATATAATCGTAAAATAATAACACATTTATAACATTTAGATAATAATACGTCTGATAAATTAGTATATTGTGACTTACTATAAAACTTTAATAAGATTGCAAGAACTTCAGAACAGCATTCAAAACTAACTTGAAAACAGTACTTCACAATAATAGTTGGATGATGCAATTAATTGTGTATAATGTGCCAATTTATATTCCAAAATAAAGAGTAGAAATCCGATTTTATAACCTAGCCAAGACAGCATGGCACTGGAGTTTATCCAGCCTTTTGAATTCAAATATATTGAAAATTAGGCAGTGGTATAAATTTACACCCCATCGATCAAAGTTACCCTGAATGACTGTACTTTAAGCATTAATTCCTAAACTACCAAGATAACAAAAATGTGCATATACCGGGTGTCCCAAAAAGGACTGACTGATTTTAAAATTCAATAACTTGCAAACGGTGACAGATATTAAAAAATTCTTGCAGGAGGGTTATGCATAAGGTCAAAAGTTTTATTACAGTGATTTTCAATTTTAGTTCGATTTACAAACAATAGATGGCGCTGTAAGCAATAGTCGCTAAATACAGCCTCGATTTTTGGTACTTTATCTTGTTTCATGCAGAAAAAGGAGATGGAAATGTATTGTCCGGGCCACGAAGTACCAAAAATCGAGCCTGAATTTAGCGACTATTGATCGCAACGCCATCTATTGTTTGTAATTCGAACTAAAATTGAAAATCACTGTAATAAAAATTTTGACCTTATGCATAACCCTCCTGCAAGAATTTTTTAAATATCTGTCACCGTTTGCAAGTTATTGAATTTTAAAATCAGTCAGTCCTTTTTGGGACACCCGGTAGGTTCGCTGCTATGCAATTATGTGATTTGTTTATACAGTAAGACTTGTAATAACGGATATATTCTTCGAAATACAAATAGTATGTTGCCTTAGACGGAATTTTTTACTATACTGACAACAAGAATATCACACAATTATAATTCCTAAGATAGAAATCTGTTTAAAGCGAACTGTTTTTTGGTTCCCGGCGTTGCATTGCGGCAGGTATTAGATAATATTGTTGTAGTCATTTTTTTATTATTGTTAGCGCAATGAAAATGTAAAGGATGGACTGATATGTCCATATACTTACTGTAAGCAATTGCATGTTTATATTCTTTAGTAATTGTTTGTCGTGGGTTAACCCGAGAGTAGGCGCGACATTTTTTAGAACGTTAGTAGTCGCGTTCGGTCCATTTGCCGCCGTTACCAGCAGGCCGAAAACTAAGGGGAAACTTGCCGGTGTTATCAGATGATCGAAAACGGATAACGTAGGGTGAAAATATTGACTGAACTTTAAAAGATTAGAGCAATTATTCATTTTACAACCTTTTACAGCAAATTATTTATTTCGCTTAAGTATATATTCAGTTGGCATCTAGATAAATGTTTTTAATAACTCTTTCTTCGTTTTGCATAAATACTTAAAAGTAAATAGTAAATGATTTGATTGAATTCCTGATGTTACTATGAATCAACAATTAGTAGGAAAACATTTACGAATATGAATCTAAATTCGTGATAGGGTTTTTTTTTTTGTTGGAAGGACAGAATCAGAGTCAGGTAGATTTTTATGATACTCCGGTACTCTGTATCCATTTAATAAAATAAAATTAATAAATTTAGCATCAATATATTACACTGACATTAAACTGAACAATTAAACTGAAAATAAAAATGGAACCTATGACATGCAACAGCAAATCAAATACAATACCACTAATTCACCAGCATATTATATATATACTAGAAAGGTAGCCCGTCAAAAATGACGGAAATTTAGATATAAAGATATATACAACTCATGTGCAAGAATATGAGTTTTCTCGCTTGTTCCGCAGTGATAGATGAAAATAACACATTTTAAGAACGAAACACATTTATGAAAAACTGTGTACAGTAGAAGACGTCTAATCTGCACAGTTTGGTTCCAAGTGTTATGCAGATTTGCGGCTTTTTGCGGTCATGTCTATTCAATCTTTGTTTACATTTTTTTTAAATTTATATATTGGACAATTTAGATTGTTGAGCCTTAAAAATAAATAAATAACACACTTGAAGTAAGGTTAAAAAATAGTAAATTATCCTATACGATTTCATGAAATGGTATTATATGGTATTATATGTGTGTGCTTCACGATCTTGGTTACGACGTTGGCGAAATTGGCTGCAACTTGTCAGAATACTAATAGTGTGGGCCGCTATAACAAAAAAGTAACCAGTTTTTAGTAAAATTTCTGATATAAAGTATCTTTCAAAAACTTGTGTAAAATTGCAGGCCGTTCTCGTGTCAGTCCTAGGAATAATATTTCTAACACTGAAGATTTTCCATGTATATATGGAATTTTGAAAAGCTTCTCCAAAAGAAAGGTCCTGAAATGACATTGGAATTCCTCTAACTTCAAAGTTTAATCGGGCCCTGATGTTGAATACTGAAATCTAATAAATACAATTATTTTGAATATTACAACAGAATTAAACAGTTAAACTTATTTAACTTAAACCCGCTGTTACTTCCCGATGTTACTTTTTAGTATTAAGAAAGAAAATTATTTAAAATTTTCAAATCATGCATTTATGATTTTTTCCGTCTTTAATAACTAAATAATGAAAAAATAGGCTTTTGTTCTGAGCTTATAAATATGACAATAAAATAATGTAACTAAGAGACATTGCAAAATTAAATCTTTGTGATTACAAACCATAAACAAACGATACCGCCACCATTTTACCTACTATGACGTCATTAGAATATTACCCATTGATTATTGGAGAACTTACTTTGTGAACCTCAATGATTTAATATTTTTGACGTTTTACGATGAATGAATCACTTGTGTTTGTTTAGGTTTATGGAATGAGATATTAAGCTGTGAACCTAATTTCAATTCAAGTTATCCAAGGATATATGTATTTTTAATCGAAATTAAAAACAATGCTTTGATCTCGAAATAAAAAGTTTTAGTTTGTATAATTTGTTATTTCTGTTAATTATTTATTTAAGTACTTTTCCATTATAGCACTTTTTTAAAGAAAAGCTTGGCGCGATTCGTGCATCAGAAAGTGAGATATGTTGCGAAAATATATAAACAGCTATGAAAACAAATCTAATGAACTTTTATCTTTGTTTATATATGCACTGGTACAGATGTCATATTCGCCCCATATTGGCGCGATTTTTTTCGGTTGCCAATTGGCGAAAACATCAACAGCATAAACAACATAATCCGGGTTACCACATCAAGCAAAATAACGACACTATGGCGCAAGTTAAGTACCCGTTGCCTATATGATATTGGCGTCAGAAAAAAATCGCGCCAATATGGGGCGAATATGACATCTGTTTCTATGCACTTATATACATAAAAAAACGTTTCTAAATATATATAATTTTTTTATATATAGAAATTACGGCACAGATTTCAGATATGAACCGGGATACATAACTGGCTCCAAAATGGTGTTATTTTGCCTACTATGGTAACCCGGCTATTGTTTTTTATTTATTAATAAATTGTTTATTTACTTTTATTTTCTGTTTTTTAATTATAGAAACTGCTTTGTTCTATAGTTATTATTCAAACTTTTATTTATTTATAGTTATTTCCTTTTCAAAATGATAGCAAATAATTAAAAAATATATAAGTAACTGGTATTCGAAAGCGAGATTTCCGCCAAATTGGCGTCATAGAAAAATCACGCCAACCCCCATGCGTATATGACATCTGTGCAAAAATTACTTCTGTTTCTTTATAAAAATGGGTAAATAGCTTTTTAGCTCACAGGCTATTAAAGCCTGAGAGCTTATGTGCCCGCCCGCTCTGTATGTATGTACGTATGTATGTATGTATGTATGTATGTATGTACGTACGTACGTATGTACGTAACGCGATAACTCTTGATAGAAACATCCGATTTGCTTCAAAATTTTTTCCTAGGTTCATTGTGATAAGGCGCTACCCTGATTAGTTCTGGGAGTTCATTGGTTAAGGATAAAGGGGGAAAAACGGGGTTAGTCCAAACCCTTAATTCAGATAAATGGGTTTTTCATGCAGAATGATTCGATTTTCTCCGAATTTCGTATACCGGTTTATTGTGTTAAGGAACTTAACTGATTAGTTTTGGAGGTTCATTGGTTAAGGATAAAGGGGGGAAAGGGGGGTTAGTCCACCCCCTTAATTCAGATAATTGGGTTTTTCATGCAGAATCATTCGATTTGCCCCGAATTTGGTATACCAGTTTATTATGTTAAGAAACTTCCCCGATTAGTTTTGGGAGTTCATTGGTTAAGGATAAAGGGGGAAAAACGGGGTTAGTCCACCCCCCTTAATTCAGATAAATGGGTTTTTCATGCAGAATCATTCGATTTGCTCCGTATTTGGTATACCGGTTTATTATGTTAAGGAACTTCCCTGATTAGTTTTGGGGGTTCATTGGTTAAGGATAAAGGGGGAAAAGGGGGGTTAGTCCACCCCTTTTTATTCAGATAAATGGATTTTTCATGCAGAATGATTCGATTTGCTCCGAATTTGGTATACCGGTTTATTATGTTTAGGAACTTCCCTGATTAGTTTTGGAGGTTCATTGGTTAAGGATAAAGGGGTAAAAGGGGGGTTAGTCCACCCCCTTAATTCAGATAATTGGGTTTTTCATGCAGAATCATTCGATTTGCCCCGAATTTGGTATATCGGTTTATTATGTTAAGGAACTTCCCTGATTAGTTTTGGGAGTTCATTGGTTAAGGATAAAGGGGGAAAAACGGGGTTAGTCCACCCCCCTTAATTCAGATAAATGGGTTTTTCATGCAGAATCATTCGATTTGCTCCGTATTTGGTATACCGGTTTATTATGTTAAGGAACTTCCCTGATTAGTTTTGGGGGTTCATTGGTTAAGGATAAAGGGGGAAAAGGGGGGTTAGTCCACCCCTTTTTATTCAGATAAATTGGTTTTTCATGCAGAATGATTCGATTTGCTCCGAATTTGGCATACCGGTTAATTAGGTTAAGGAACTTCCCTGATTAGTTTTGGGGATTCATTGGTTAAGAATAAACGGGGAAAAGGGGGGCTAGCCCACCCCCGTAATTCAGATAAATGTGTTTTTCATGCAGAATGATTCGATTTGCTCCGAATTTGGTATACCGGTTTATTAGGTTAAGGAACTTCCCTGATTAGTTTTGGAGGTTCATTGGTTAAGGATAAAGGGGGAAAAGGGGGGTTAGCCCGCCCCTCTTAAATTAGATAAATGGGTTTTTCATGCAGAATCATTCGATTTGCCCCGAATTTGGTATATCGGTTTATTATGTTAACGAACTTCCCTGATTAGTTTTGGAAGTTCATTGGTTAAGGATAAAGGGGGAAAAACGGGGTTAGTCCACCCCCCTTAATTCAGATAAATGGGTTTTTCAAGCAGAATCATTCGATTTGCTCCGTATTTGGTATACCGGTTTATTATGTTAAGGAACTTCCCTGGTTAGTTTTGGGGGTTCATTGGTTAAGGATAAAGGGGGGTTAGTCCACCCCTTTTTATTCAGATAAATTGGATTTTCATGCAGAATGATTCGATTTGCTCCGAATTTGGTATACCGGTTAATTAGGTTAAGGAACTTCCCTGATTAGTTTTGGGGATTCATTGGTTAAGAATAAAAGGGGAAAAGGGGGGCTAGTCCACTCCCTTAATTCAGATAAATGTTTTTTTCATGCAGAATGATTCGATTTGCTCCGAATTTGGTATACCGGTTTATTAGGTTAAGGAACTTCCCTGATTAGGCTTGGGGGTTCATTGGTTAAGGATAAAGGGGGAAAAGGGAGGTTAGTCCGCCCCTCTTAAATTAGATAAATGGGTTTTTCATGCAGAATGATTCGATTTGCTCCGAAGTTGGTATACCGGTTTATTATGTTAAGGAACTTCCCTGATTAGTTTTGTGGGTTCATTGGTTAAGGATAAAGGGGGAAGGGTGGCTAGTCCCCCCCCCTTAATTTATATAAACGGTTTTTTCATGCAGAATTATTCGCTTTGCTCCAAATTTGGTATACCTGTTTATTATGTTAAGGAGCTTCCCTGATTCGTTTTGGGGATTCATTGGTTAAGGATAAAGGGGGGGGGGGCTAGTCCACCCCCTTAATTTAGAAAAATGGGGGTTTTTTTTGCAGGATTATTCGATTTGCTCCAAATTTGGTATACCGGTTTATTATGATAAGGAGCTTCCCTGATTAGATTTGGAGGTTCACTGATTAAGTATAAAGGGTGAAACGGGGGCTAATTCCCCTTCACTTATTTTTTTGAGCGGCATTATTCTTTAAAATAAGAGTATGATATACAATTAGTGTGAATAGCCTGTGAGCTCAATGCCATCAGTTTAGCTGGGCATTTTTCTTTTTTATTTTATATTAAATTGTCGGCACAGATGTCATATACGCCCATATTGGCGCGAATTTCTTTTTGACGCCGATGTCATATACGCACCGGGTACTTAACTGGTGACAAAGTGTCGTTATTTTGCTTGTAATGGTAACCCGAATGTTTTTTATACTGTTGATGTTTTCGCCAAATTCGCGTCGGAAAAAAATCGCGCCAATATGGGGGGCGTATATGACATCTGTGCTAAATTGTATACATACAGAAAAAATTGCTTGTGAGTATGAAGCAGTAAATAGGTTGCCAGAAAATACGTTGGCAAACTTCTTTCTCGCCAAGAAACTTTTCTCCGAAGTATTGTACATAAGCAATGATTGCTAGAAATGCATTTTTAATTATGATATGCGCTTTTATGTTTCACTACATTTATGCATACTATACTGTGTGTATAAATGCTACAGTTCATATGCAGGGCTACACAAAAGAATTCGTAAGGGTTACTGAGTATGAGAGTAAATTGCTTAAAGGTGGTTTTTAAAGGAGTTATGCATTTTTACGCTGAACTGAATTTAGTTTCCTAAGAAATGATTGTAGAATATAGATAAAATGATATACATGGTCACGCAAAGAATTGGATACATAACCGTCTATGGTGATAATATCTGGAAATGTGATTTCAGTAGATTTAAGAGTAGTTTAAATTAAATTTTAGCTAAATAGTGGCATGTAATAACGGTACTATTGACTATGGACGGTAGCTGCTGAAATCAATTTTTAAATTTTTTTTATGCGTTTTCTAAAATGTTTACTTAGTTATCTTGGTACTTCTTAGTTATCCCGTCGACCAAATTACTGTCGCCAAATTGTAAGATTAATTGCCAATAATGGTTGCCATTAATTAATTAATTGTAAGATTAAATGCCAATAATGGCCAATAAAACCATTAATTCGACGTTTTATTTGTATTTTTGTTAATGTTTTACTATTGATTTGTCGATTTATATAATTTGGCGAAATTGGTCGACGGGATATCTAAGAAGTAACGTTATCTTATTTACCTTATTTCCCTAAATAACGAAGTTTTTTTAAAGCATTCAGGATGTGTTGGAAAGTGTTTCATATTCTATGCTTAACGCATGATTTTTCTTTCTTCTTTAGTCTTATTTTGCATTTATTTTATTCTTAATTTTTTAGTCTTATACTGCTTTATAGAAACTTTGGCACAGTTGTCATATACGTTATCATATATTGGCGCGATTTTTTTCCGACGCAAATTTGGCGAAAACATCAACAGCATAAACAACAACATCCGGATTACCATATCAAGCAAAATTACGACACTTTGGCGCCAGTTAAGTACTCGTTGTGTATATGACATTGGCGTCAGAAAAAAATCGCGCCAATATGGGTCGTATATGACATCTGTGCCGAAACTTTAATATTTAATGTTTAAATTCTTCGCTCCACTCTCCTTGCCTATAGTACAAACTATAACACGGATAGCGCAAAATAATAGACAGTTTGGTACTTTTCCATCGTAGGGGCTTTGGCATTTTTTTGAAAAAAGCTTGGTGTAATTTGGGCATCAGAAAGTGAGATTTGGGTACTTTTCCGTTATGCGGACACCATTGTCGCCAAGCGTAATAGTTGGCGCAAAATCGTGAATTGAAGCATTTGAAAAATAAAAGAAAAACCATTTGTCGATACTAAAGTGAGCATTTAAAAAATATAACATTTGAAAATTCCAGACTTTTACGAACTATTTCTTCAAATCACAAATATATACTTAAAATAAGTGAACAAATAACTGCTATAAAATAAAGCAATAAAATAAAACTCATATTAAACTGCTGGCATAAAATTACAAATATCTTTTAGCATTTTGAAATAATTGGCGCATTAGCATACAGTTTGGCATGGTGTCCGTATAACGGAAAAATATCGAGATTTGTTGTCAAATCATATAAACAGCTATGAAAACAAATTTGATGAGCGTTTTTGTTTGTTTTATATGTATATTATTGATGTTTTTATGTACAAATTACATCTGTTTCTGTATAAACTTAGAGAAACGGCTTTTTTATGTTAAATAAATTGTAAAAATATCGAAAAAAATGCGTGTGTATATAAAATGAAACAGTGAATAGGTTCCCGGAAAATATGTTCCCAAATTTCCTTTTTCGCCAAGGCACCTACCTATACTGGAAAAGTACCTAAAGCACATTAAAATCGCGCAGTTAGGATCTCACACAGTACACCATTGTCTATTGGCGGTTATTTTATTAGTAGCATCGGAAGGAAGATGTAAAGATGTACTTTAAATTCTCACCCATCAATTTCGAAAAAATATCTTAAAAGAGTGGAGTTTAAATTAAATTTCGGTGACCTCCATTATGAAAGATTAATGGTTTTAAATGGCAACTTCGCCAAATTATCCAGCTATCGCCAAGTTGGCTAACATTTGACGCTACTGTGGTAAGCCTGCATTAATATTTTTCAACAATTACTCATTTCAATGAGGCGGTCCTACCGGAATAGTGAGGGACACACAGAGACTTGGATTTTATATAAATAGATATATATATATATAATAATAAAGAAAAGGGTAAAAAATACTTAATTTCGAAATTATAAATGTAAATGTTGTAACTACGTTTTATTTATTTATTGTGTGGGGTGTCTATGTGTGTATGAGGGGGAGAGGAGGGGGGAGGCTCTCGAGATTTTATGATTAAATTCATTTTTCAAATGAAAATGCATGATTTGTAGTTTTTCTACTTATTTCAGGGTGGGAGCAGCGCCCCTGAATAAAAACTCTGGATATTAACTTCGCTTATATAAAGTAAATAATAAGTTATTGAAATTATATATTTGATTTAAATACATTTGCAATTGTAGATTTAAATCCTAAGATGGATAAATTATTTTAATTAATAGAATCACTGAAAGGTTCATCTTAAAAGGGATGTATTTTACAGCAACAATTTAATTAAAATAAATATTCAATTGTACATTTCATAATAAGGAATTATTGTTATAATTTATTGTTTTATAATAACATTCATTAAAATAATAAAAACAATAAGAAATTTTTCTCCGAAATTATAAATATGCAGCAATAATTTTATTTAAATGAATTTTCTCTCGTATTCTGAAAAACATTATTCTGAAAAATAGTTTGAACAATTGATAAAGAACAACAAATTTAAATTTGTTAGATACCGTCCCCAAGCATCTATTGGATTTCAATAATAATAATAATAAAAACATTTTCTGCGGCATTGCTAAAAAAAAATGTGTTTTTACTTACAGTATGAAAATTTAAAAATAGATAAATTTTAGAAAAAGACTTAAAATATTTTTTTTTTTAAAATCATAGTATAAATATTCACAGAATTATCCATTAGAGATTTTTATTTGCGTAATTTCTAACCTACATTATAAAATTCTCATTATTGTGCAAATAAATTATATGTATGTTCTTCGCAGATATACATACTACAAATTCTGAGAAAACTGTTTTATCTTTCGAGTTTGTTTTATTGTACAAAAACGATACTTTTCAGATTTTGGAGATACGGCAATTTTTTTACTGATTCCCACAAAATTCTCTTCTCTTTTTTTTAATGGTTTGGCTGTGTTATTGTCTGTCTTTTTTCATTTAAATGTTCTGGTAATAAATGGAAAGCAACTTCTTTCAAATTATGCTGATGAATTTCCCTTTTTTTTCCATATTTAAACGATTATCAATTTGAGAATTTATTCCCGCAATGTTTGACAATGAAAAAAAAAATGTAAGTGACCATCAATCAGTTTTTTGTGCGAACTGACTTCACAACTAATATAATAAAACAATTTTAAGTAACATTCTAAAAGTAAAAAAGTACTCTATAAACGGGTGAAATAGCAGGAAGAAGAAAGACGAAATAACAACAGACAGAGAGTCCGTACTTCGAAGAAACTTTCCCCCGCAGATTTCGCTGAAATGGGAAAGGATGAACACGAGGGGGAAAAATTCAACTAACACAAGTGGTCGCAACGCGGTCATTTAGACCGATTGAAACTTAAGAATGCGATAAAATGCTCAGAAATAGCAGGAATGACTTGCAATTTTACTAAACAAGGGTGTGAGCACTCAAGGTCAGCTACACGGAATTTGGCTATCGTAACTTTAACAGGAAATGAGTTGCAGGAAGATAACCAATTTCGGGCGGGGAAAAGACCAACGCGCGACTATTAACGGGTTAAAACCTACAAAAGTGAAATGCGCATGTATGCACAAATGTAAACATAAGGAAAAGACCTGTTAATAAGATAAATTGTACAATCTTTACGTTTAAAATTGTACTGTTACTTTTTCATGCCCACCGATATATGAATATCAGGTTTTTACATAAAATTATTTACAGCAAAACACTATCTATTGAAAAAAAGAGTAAATTTGTGCCAAAATTTAATTAAAAAAAATATATTTTTTAATATATGGTTCTTCTAAAAGCTGCTGTTAATTATGTAAATATATTACAACAAGTGATAATTCTACTAAGTTTATCTTTATTCAACCAATATTGTAAAATTCTAGTTTAATAGAAACAGTATTCTAGAGTGTATAGCTTATACATGGAATGAATTGCACATGTATGTTTTGTGTATCTATACATAAAAATAAAAATAAAAACAATAAAATTAATGTTAAATAAAATGATCTTTAATATCGGGGAATCTGTTTTATGTTATAGATAAATTATATTTTATTTATATATATATATCTATATATAAACAGAAGTTCATGCATAATTTTTGCGAGGGTAATATTTAATCCTGTAAACTTATACCTTATACTACACTCAATTTTGCATATGCATATGCTAAAAAAGCTAAATCAACTGAATAAATTTTATTGGATATCAGGTGGGAAATATAAAAATGAAAATAGATGAACCAATTTAATTACGTATTTACTAATATTTTTGTTTCGAAAATCCATTTAATTATGTATTTCACAAGGGGAAAAAAAGCCACTGAAGATACATTAAATTAATTTCATTAGTACATTTGTGACATTTTTCCAATAGATAATAAAGAATTTTTTCCAATTTCGGTAAATGAAATTATCAGCGCCACTAAGTATATTATGAGAACTCAATATATAAGTATAGGATTGTCGTATCATTGCATAAAAATCTAATTCCATGTAAGTTGATAAATATCGGTAATTTTATCAACAGCTTCTCTTTTTTTACTGAGTTACATTTTAATGATAATAGCGCTTTAGCAATCTATTAATTCGATATATGTAGTGTTAGTGACTAGGAATAATTTATTTCCGAAATACTTTTTTTTCTATTTTCAACTTACTTTAACTCTCTACATGCATAAAAAAAGACATGCATCTCCCTTTTATCTAGCCACATATATTTATGTAATAATGATGTCAAATTGATCCGGAATAACGTCAAATAAGTATGGAGTCAGTTGCATTGGGATTTTTTTTTTTTTTTATCTTGTCTTAATTTTACAATGGAAACACTCAATTGTGATGAATAATTTTATTCTACATTTAAATGAATCCCCAAATACTCTCTTTTAAATTATTTCAACTAAATATTTTTAGATTAAATTTATTAACATATTTTATGCAAAATCATATAATTTTGTTTAAACTCCAAACACAAATTAGAAATAGCTGTAATGATGTAATAACATTAAACGAGTATTGCCTTTACAATCGAAACATTGGCAATCAGGTGGCTATATATTTATAGCATTTATTTTCAGCTATTTATTATATAGGTTAACTGTTATTTCTCTATTATCTCTCGCATTTTGAAAATCAAATTATACAATTATGGGATTGTATGCATATTACAGATCTTAGATTCATATGTGAGTTTATATTGCGCTGAATTCGTCAAAAATAAGATTGCTTTACTTTCTTTTTAGAATGACATTACAGCTTTTAGCCGCCAGAATGCTATATTGGAATTTTTTTTATAAATTTTTGTGTTTGAAATTTTCAAGGTTTTATCTAATTTTATAACATTTTATATGGTATAACTGTTATTTCTGTTTTCTGTATACGTTATATATGTTTACTTCTCCCGCCTAAATAAAAAAACTATAAGTTACTTCCCAACTTACGTTTTATTTGCATTTCAATTATCCCTCAAGCAAACTCCATCTTTGGTCGGGATATACGTGCAAGGTTTCAAAGCAGCAAATAATCCCCGGCTGAACCATCCACCGAATGTCCTAATCTGACGATTTTTCACTCGGTCGACCTCATTTCCTGAGATCGGCAGTAAAGGCTTTTTGGCCGCACGGCAAATGATGTGAGAAACGTAGGATCCTGATATGTTGTGCATAGGTTGTGACAGCGTTTCTGTCCCATAGCTATAATTTTTATTCAAAATTAATTTAAAACATAACTTTCTTACTTTTAGATCATATTATCCTTCACCCCTTCTTTCCTATAATGAAATATGTGATTAAATTCATTTCTCAAAGCCATCCAGAGTTTATTAGAGTGATTTCTTTCTTCTTTCTAAAATCATGTTTAATTCAAAGCGCTCAATTAATCATTCCCTTTTTCAATTTCTTATTTTAATCTGTATCTACCCGTTATCGCTGCTTGTGCAAAGAAATAAATAAGAATTAAATAGCACAGCTGCTTGCCTCATTTCATTTTCTTGCATTGGATTTTTCCCCGCCGCGGTGATAATTTTTTTTATCTCTACTAATACGTGAACGTTGAATAGATATTAACAATAAAAAGTAAAAATGAACGAATCTTATGGGAAGCATGTAGCTATCGTGTTTTGTGGTCAAGCTAAAAGCCAGATGCCTGTCATTTCCAGCATTCTTCTCAGGCGGCGGTCGGCTGTGTCAAAGCTGTTAGATAAACAATTTCGGTTTGTCTGTTACTTTTCTCATCCTAATTAGAAGCGCTTACTTGCAATCCACATTTTTGCGGTAATGTTGATCGCCAAAAGCCTTTGTACACTTTCGCGCAGTCACCAAAAGTTGTAAATTGGCGATGCTGTGCAACGCCAAGTTTTCTTGATTTCGTGCAAAAAACGGCACTTCTGTTTCAGCTCTCGAGATGTAAAGTTGTCTAAAAAGAAAAGGCGCTTCGGCGTCCCATGTATTATGGGGTCTCTCTCTCCCATTTTGGCTCCTGAACCACCGTTTTTATAAGATTTTTAATAAAGAAATAGTTCCTGTAATATGGTTGGAGTTTTTTTGCATTTAAACGAACCATCCCACTGAACAATATTACATAAATTGGGTGAGTTATGTGACAGCGTTTCTGTCCCATAGCTATAATTTTTATTCAAAATTAATTTAAAACATAACTTTCTCACTTTTAGATCATATTATCCCCCCCCTCTTTCCTATAATGAAATATGTGATTAAATTCATTTCTCAAAGCCATCCAGAGTTTATTAGAGTGATTTCTTTCTTCTTTCTAAAATCATTTTTAATTCAAAGCGCTCAATTAATCATTCCCTTTTTCCCTTTCTTATTTTAATCTGTATCTACCCGTTATCGCTGCTTGTGCAAAGAAATAAATAAGAATTAAATAGCACAGCTGCTTGCCTCATTTCATTTTCTTGCATTGGATTTTTCCCCGCCGCGGTGATACATTTTTTTTAATCTCTACTAATACGTGAACGTTGAATAGATATTAACAATAAAAAGTAAAAATGAACGAATTTTATGGGAAGCATGTAGCTATCGTGTTTTGTGGTCAAGCTAAAAGCCAGATGCCTGTGATTTCCAGCATTCTTCTCAGGCGGCGGTCGGCTGTGTCAAAGCTGTTAGATAAACAATTTCGGTTTGTCTGTTACTTTTCTCATCCTAATTAGAAGCGCTTACTTGCAATCCACATTTTTGTGGTAATGTTGATCGCCAAAAGCCTTTGTACACTTTCGCGCAGTCACCAAAAGTTGTAAATTGGCGATGTTGTGCAACGCCAAGTTTTCTTGATGTCGTGCAAAAAACGGCACTTCTGTTTCAGCTCTCGAGATGTACAGTTGTCTAAAAAGAAAAGGCGCTTCGGCGTCCCATGTATTATGGGGTCTCTCTCTCCCATTTTGGCTCCTGAACCACCGTTTTTATAAGATTTTTAATAAAGAAATAGTTCCTGTAATATGGTTGGAGTTTTTTTGCATTTAAACGAATCATCCCACTGAACAATATTACATAAATTGGGTGAGTTATGTGACAGCGTTTCTGTCCCATAGCTATAATTTTTATTCAAAATTAATTTAAAACATAACTTTCTTACTTTTAAATCATATTATCCTCCCCCCCCTCTTTCCTATAATGAAATATGTGATTAAATTCATTTCTCAAAGCCATCCAGAGTTTATTAGAGTGATTTCTTTCTTCTTTCTAAAATCATTTTTAATTCAAAGCGCTCAATTAATCATTCCCTTTTTCCCTTTCTTATTTTAATCTGTATCTACCCGTTATCGCTGCTTGTGCAAAGAAATAAATAAGAATTAAATAGCACAGCTGCTTGCCGCCTCATTTCATTTTCTTGCATTGGATTTTTCCCCGCCGCGGTGATACATTTTTTTTATCTCTACTAATACGTGAACGTTGAATAGATATTAACAATAAAAAGTAAAAATGAACGAATCTTATGGGAAGCATGTAGCTATCGTGTTTTGTGGTCAAGCTAAAAGCCAGATGCCTGTGATTTCCAGCATTCTTCTCAGGCGGCGGTCGGCTGTGTCAAAGCTGTTAGATAAACAATTTCGGTTTGTCTGTTACTTTTCTCATCCTAATTAGAAGCGCTTACTTGCAATCCACATTTTTGCGGTAATGTTGATCGCCAAAAGCCTTTGTACACTTTCGCGCAGTCACCAAAAGTTGTAAATTGGCGATGCTGTGCAACGCCAAGTTTTCTTGATTTCGTGCAAAAAACGGCACTTCTGTTTCAGCTCTCGAGATGTAAAGTTGTCTAAAAAGAAAAGGCGCTTCGGCGTCCCATGTATTATGGGGTCTCTCTCTCCCATTTTGGCTCCTGAACCACCGTTTTTATAAGATTTTTAATACAGAAATAGTTCCTGTAATATGGTTGGAGTTTTTTTGCATTTAAACGAACCATCCCACTGAACAATATTACATAAATTGGGTGAGTTATGTGACAGCGTTTCTGTCCCATAGCTATAATTTTTATTCAAAATTAATTTAAAACATAACTTTCTCACTTTTAGATCATATTATCCTCCCCCCCCCCTCTTTCCTATAATGAAATATGTGATTAAATTCATTTCTCAAAGCCATCCAGAGTTTATTAGAGTGATTTCTTTCTTCTTTCTAAAATCATTTTTAATTCAAAGCGCTCAATTAATCATTCCCTTTTTCCCTTTCTTATTTTAATCTGTATCTACCCGTTATCGCTGCTTGTGCAAAGAAATAAATAAGAATTAAATAGCACAGCTGCTTGCCTCATTTCATTTTCTTGCATTGGATTTTTCCCCGCCACGGTGATACATTTTTTTTAATCTCTACTAATACGTGAACGTTGAATAGATATTAACAATAAAAAGTAAAAATGAACGAATCTTATGGGAAGCATGTAGCTATCGTGTTTTGTGGTCAAGCTAAAAGCCAGATGCCTGTGATTTCCAGCATTCTTCTCAGGCGGCGGTCGGCTGTGTCAAAGCTGTTAGATAAACAATTTCGGTTTGTCTGTTACTTTTCTCATCCTAATTAGAAGCGCTTACTTGCAATCCACATTTTTGCGGTAATGTTGATCGCCAAAAGCCTTTGTACACTTTCGCGCAGTCACCAAAAGTTGTAAATTGACGATGCTGTGCAACGCCAAGTTTTCTTGATTTCGTGCAAAAAACGGCACTTCTGTTTCAGCTCTCGAGATGTAAAGTTGTCTAAAAAGAAAAGGCGCTTCGGCGTCCCATGTATTATGGGGTCTCTCTCTCCCATTTTGGCCCCTGAACCACCGTTTTTATAAGATTTTTAATAAAGAAATAGTTCCTGTAATATGGTTGGAGTTTTTTTGCATTTAAACGAACCATCCCACTGAACAATATTACATAGGTTTTGGACATATTGCCAACCTTTTTTTAACTACTGAGTTTAGGCGGTTTTCTTGTTATGTTCTACTCCTCCCTCCCAGGTTTGTTGCACTCTTGTTTTTGCGTTTTACTAGCAGTGAACACCCTACTTTTTAAAAGTACACTTTGTATTAAAAGTAATTTAAAAAGAAATATATTATTTCTTTTCATGTGAATTATTAAGCTATGACTTTGAAATTAATTTTATGTAATACACGTAAAAGTTACTTTTTGAATATAAATTGACTAGCTAATTTTCTACACAAATTAGTAAATTCTCATAAAAAAATAAAAAATAAAAAAATAAATGGCAGCCCGAAAGATGTTGCAAAATATACCTTAATATTAGAAGTTTTTCTACTGATTTTTATGAATTATGAATGGTCATTCATATTTTAAAAAATATTTTGATACGTAAAACGTAATGAAATACACCAGTTATACTCGTACTTTAAATACTTGAGTATAAAAACTAGGTTATTGTAGGCGATTTAAATGAATAAATTGAAAATAAAGTTGCAGATAATAGCTAAAATTTTGAATATTAAAACAATTATTTGCACCAAATCCTTTTTTTTTCAGTAAGCATAGATAAATGATGAATTGAAATAATAAATTTAGCACCGCACTTTTAAGAAACATGACAAAAGATATTTTTTAGTTATTAAAATAATTTAGAACATTAAAACTTTAGTGAGGTCTAAACTAATTCACTATTAATAAACTAAAATGTTTCACGTTGTCTGCAATGTACTTAATTTATAAAAGAAAGTATTATTTCATTTCTTCAATGCACGAAAATTTATCGAATAACTTTCAATAAGTCCCGAAAAAATAAAGAAATTAAATTTTCACAGTTTAGGTTTTTCTTGCCCCCCCCCCCCCCCCCCGCCTTACTACAGTCTTTGCAAGGTAAAAAATATTTAATATTTATATTATAACATCTCATTCAAATAGGCTATTCCTTAAGGCAACATCTACAGTTTTTCATACTTCCCCTAATCCTATCTTAAAGAAGGGGTGAAAAAAAGATAAAAAGGGAAATAGTTGTTTAATGTTTTAATTTTATTATCAAATATTCTTTATTTTTAATTTATTAATATAAATCACAAAAACAATGTAGTCTTTGCAATTCATTCTTTTTTTATTTTTGAAGCAACTTTTTAAGTATGAATAACTGTTCGTAATTCCATAAAAATGGTGCAAAAATTCCTTCTAATTTCTAGATATGTTTTCGGTATATATCGAGTGGTTGTTTATTTTTGAAATGTGGAAAATTACTAACTTTTGAAGAAAATGCTAAAACATTTATACTCATTCTCACACTTTATATAACTTCCTTCCATCCCGGAATCCTTTCTCAGTCTGGTTAAAAACGATCTTGCTTGCAACATAAAAAGAAAAAAAACTTTGAGGGGTGGGTAAGGTAGAAGATAAAGATCTTGGAAGGGAGTGTGCAGTCACGTGATTAAAATACGGTGAAACTGCAGGGGGTATTATGATGAGGGGACACACATTGTCTGGCATTAGTCACCCCAGAAATGTCGGCCGATGTTAATTTTGGAGTAAATATTAACATTTCAAATCTATCAGTTAGTGCGATTTCCAGGCGATACCATTATTGGACTACTTGGACAGAGTAAGATCTATTGACATCATAATAATGTCAGTGGTCGATTACCGATATTCCGCCAATAATTCGGATAAATCGCTTAACTGATTTCGATATATTTTGCTGTCTGGGTTCGGACATGGTGATTTGACCAAAATTTTAAACAAGTAATGAATATGACGCCAAAGTTAATAATTTCTGACGTTATATTCTATTGTTTGGTGGCAGTTATATTTTTTACGCAATGGTTGACGTTAAAGTAGACAAATATAAAACAAGTGAATGTATAATATATACATACATATATATGTATATAAGGGTAGACCGAAATGTATATGAAAAAAAATATATATTTAAAAACTACTTTTGGCGTGGGGTCCAAAAATTGTCTTTTATGTACCATTTTTTTTTTAATCCATTTATATATTCCGGTGCCCCAAGTGCTCCAAAAAAATTGTTAAAAATAGAAATTTTTATGAAAATTTATAATTTTTTTTATATATTTTTTTGATTTGTTTTGGCGCGGGATGCGGAAGTTGACTTACATGTATATTACATGTTTGTTTGTTTTTTTTTTCATTGAAATTCATTCGTGTCTCCCGGTACCCCAAGTGTCTTCAAAATAATTAAAAATCGAAAATTGTATGAACATTTATATATATTTCTTTTGTTATTTTATTTTATTTATTTTGAATTCTATTTGACTCTTGGTGAGAAAGATGTGTATTAGCTGTACTACATAAGGGTGTAGTTTACATATTTTTTTTTTTTTATCTAAATCCATTTATGTCTTGCAGTGCTCCAAGTATAGTTAAAATTGAAATTTATAAGAAAATGTATTAAAAGTTTTAAATTTACGAAAATTGTTTACAAATTTACAAACTGTTTAGTTAATAAAGAATAAACTTATAAATAATAATGATTTTATAAAGAATTAAATCATCAAATAAAAATATTAAAATTAATAAAAAGTATTAAAATTAATAAATAATAAAAAATATAAAAATTCAACTTAAGTAGCAAATTTTTTACTTCTTTTATTTTGAAGATTCACATATTGTTTGAGTTTGCAATACGTTTTGGTATTAAAATGTTTGATGACTTATTCATGTTATTCTATCCAATATGAAATCGTGTCTCTTTTATTGTAAAGCTACACTTTCTAATGCCTCAGATACTAGGCGAATGCATCTTTCAACAGCGTGGATATGGCATGGATATTTTGACCATTCCTCCATTTTTCGCACTTTTAATATGGCTTCAATTCATTCGCAAGGCACACTCATTAAAAGAGCTGGTTCAAAACGTCCAACTCGTTTCCAGTTAATAACTTCATAATAATCCTTTGCTTTGAAATGTATTTTTGGTACTTGAGGAAGTCTTATTTCTGGTGTTCCTCTATTTTCCTTTCTAGCACAAATTACATTTCTAGTAAAAACAAAACTTTCGTGTTGCTGAAGACCTGGTATGTTGTTTGTTATCTGAGAGCATCGATAATAATAAATTTTCAGGATAACAAAAGAAGCTATATCGTTGTTCTAAGAATAGTGAAATTCAATGGTGGATTTTCTGTGACCACAAACAACCTTAAAATTCTACCGACAGTTGTCGGCCATCTTAAGAGAACAACTGGACGGGTCTTTTCTAATGGCTGGTCAGAAACACATTCACCAGGCGATATTGCTGTGCAACTATCATATAAATATTGATTATCATTGCTGATAACACTTCTATCCATGTTACCTTGCATATTCTCCATACTTATTGAAGAAAAGGAAACTGTAAGTTGCTCCTTCCAGGTTTTGATTGCTGCACCAATTGACCCACAAAAGGCTGTAGAACCAATTGCTGCACCATGTAAAGAAATTAGTAAATGCCGTAAAAGCAACTCATTTCTATAAGGCAAACAAATGACCATTGTAAGGGTCTATTGTATTCAGCTCCATCAGGCGAATAACTCTTCGTTTGAGCCCAATATTTACATTTGTTCTGTCGCATCAAATTACAGTAAACGTATACAATCGTATGTTATTTGATTTAAAAAAAAAATCGCTTCTTTTATGGTTTTATCTTCTCCTGTTGCAACTGTTACGTGTCGAATATACAGATAGTAAGGTTCTTTTACAAGACTATGATGTTCCTCATTTGTCGTTTTGTGTTGTACTCTGTGCCCTTCGTCACTTGCACTTTTGTGTTGCATTTTTTAAATAGTATAAAAAAATTATTTTACACATTTTATGAGAAACGATAAGCAAATTTTCATATTTTATAGAGAGCAATTTTTACGCTAAAGAAATGATTATTTCACTCATATTTTTACATATATTTTTTTAGTTCAAAATTTGCATATAAATCGATTTTCGGAAAATATTTAAGTATCTTGGGACACTGGGAAAAAATTTATCGAAGTTGAATTTTTTTTCATGTATGCTAGTATGCTTAAAGACAACTTTCGCACTCCGCGTGAAAAATAGATTAATAACAAAAAATATATATAGTTTTTTAAGAAACAATTTCGATTTGTAACTATTTTTGGGGAACTCAGGACACCGAAAGATATGAATGGATTTCAACTGAAAAAAAACAGGTAAACTATCATACATAAAAGACAAATTTCGGAACCCAAGCCAAAAGCAATTTACAAAAATTTTAAAACAAAAAAATTACATTTTCATAAATATTTCGATTTTTATCTTTTTGGGGCGCTTAGAGCACCGGAAAATAAGAATAGATTTTAATAATAATAAAAAAAATACATGTAAACTAGTATACATAAAAGGTAAGTTTTGCACCCTGCGCCTATTCGATTATCTACATTTCGATTTTTTCGATCCACCCAAATGTATATATATAAATATTTTTTTATTGTGTGCTAAATATGATGGGACGCATGAAATTACTACCTGCGTACCGCTTACTGAGCAATAGTCATTATTTATAGTAATAAATCTTTTGAATTAAATTACTCTCAGTATAAATAGTTCAATTTTATAATCTAAAATAAGTACTTTATTTGGTTTTATTTTTAGTCTCTTTTATTTATCTTAACTTGGTTTTTGCATATTTAAATGGAACTTTGCGAGCGGTATTTTACTCACTTTTTTTTTAACGTGAATTATAAAAATTATAGACACAGTTCTTCAATTTCGTTAATTATGTGGTAAACTACGCTCGCTGAAATATTACAAATGGCAGCGATACTGGAATAATGAAATAACAAAATATATATATATATATAAATACACTAAAAAGTATTTAAAGATAAATAAGTAGTGTAGTATAGTTAAAGCTCGTTACAAAGAATATAGCTTTAATGATTTTTTTTTTCATTTAACGAGTATTATTTGGATTGTAAAAAAAAAAAAATAAATAAATAAATAAAAAAATAAATAAAAAATAAAATAAAATAAAAAATCATATTATCCTATTTTATTATAAAAATATTCACTTTAACGATTTTTTCTTCAGTAAAGCAAATTTAATGAGTGATCCACAGATTAAATCTCACAGTTCACTGAAATGAGATTTTACTGTATTTAAAAAGTAATACGAAACAACATTTTTAAATTCTTAAAATTTTAATATAAATAACTAATTAATTTATTTTAAAGCATGTTTCTTCTAAACGGACGCAGGTGAAATATCGCCAAATATTATTTATGCTTACAAGTGTAGGCAAGTTGCAACAATAATAGTGCTGCTTTTGCCGAGTTTTTGTAACAAATTAAAAAAAAATAATAATAATAATAAAACTCTTTTAAAACATTCGTCAAAGAATTTGCTATATTTATCAAGATAAATTCTGTGTAATCCATTTATTTATGAACAGGGCTCCCCATATAAAACTTAAATAAAATATTATCGAAGTTATGAAATAATGCATGCATACTTCAAATATATCAAAATTGGTATACCTGCAACAGAAAAGCCAGTGATACTATACCAGTTTTTCTGCGATAGTAAAATAAGAAAGCAAATATTGATTTTTCTCTTATTCAATGCATGTTTCGCTTTCGTGAAAGTGAAGAGTATTTACTTAGGACATTATATAAAGTTCGATGCGATAATATGTTATCCTTACTTTACGTCACATGTCTTCATTAGTTTGATTAAATGTAAAGTTAGTTCTCCTGAAGATGAGGAGAGATATTATCAATTTAATAGTAAAATCTGAACTAAATGAAAGTTGCATTTTTTTAGAGTACCAATTTCCTTTTTATAATTAAATAGACGTGTAAGGATTTAGAATCTTTATTTACTAATATTCGATAGGATCACATTTTTGGTAATAAAAAAAATAAGCAATTAAAATAATATTATTCTGTGATTTGTTTGATTGTATGTTTTTTGTAGGCGATAGCTAAAATATATCCTGTTAGTATATACAAGGTGGCCATAATTAATCCACCCTACTTTAAAGTTATAGTAATAGAGCTGTTGAACATTTTTGAGTAGGTATTTGAGGCACCTTGAAAATTTGTGCAACACTTCTTTTGTAATGCCTGAATACAAAATCGAATGTCTGGCTGAAGGATCGTGGCCCAAAAACTGTGCCAGACACGTGTCAAGTGCCATTTTTTGACTACCGAAAAAGGTATTTGAGGCACGCTGAGATTGAGACAGAATAATATTTATACTTAGAAAAAAATATTTTGAAAACGACAGACACTTTAGTCGGCCCAAAAACTGTGCCAGACACGTGACAAGTGCCATTTTTTGACTATCCAAAAGAGGTATTTGAGGCACGCTGAGATTGAGGCAGAATAATATTTATGCTTAGAAAAAAATATTTTGAAAATGACAGACACTTTAGTCGGCACAAAAACTGTGCCAGACGTGTCAAGTGTCATGTGTCACTTGTCAAGTGCAAAATGGCACTTGGCACGTGTCTGGCACAGTTTTTGGGCGGACTAAAGTGTTTGTCGTTTTCAAAATATTTTTTTCTAAGTGTAAATATTATTCTGTCTCAATCTCAGCGTGCCTCAAATACCTTTTTTGGGTAGTCAAAAAATGGCACTTGACACGTGTCTGGCACAGTTTTGGGGCCAGGATCCTTCAGCCAGACATTCGATTTTGTATTCACCAATTACAAAAGAAGTGATGCACAAATTTTCAGGGTGCCTCAAATACCTTCCCTAAAATGTTTAACAGCTCTTGGACTATTGTCTACAGACAAAACTGTTTTTCATAAAGTTGTGAAATTTGGTGAAAGACATAATAAAAGGAAAAAAAAACTTTTAAGCTAGGAAAAAAAACACGAGAGGGCGGATTTTAATAAATTACACATTTAAAGTTACTATAGTTAGGAAATTTTATTTACAGGGAATCCATAATTAAACGACCCTATTTTAAAGTTGTCTATAGACGAAACTATTATTCAGAATGTTGTGAAATTTTTTGGAGGACATACATTTTTGAGCCTAAGTAGGAGGGAATTTGTTTGAGCGAAAAAAAATTATGAGCCCTTTTTTTAAGGAATTAAATTTGCGATAGTTTAACAAAGTTTATTATAAAAAAAAAACATGTTTCGAGTTACGATCATCATTTTCAGATATCATCCTGAACGGTAAGATAGCATGTTCCACAGTTGACCTCAGTGTTCTCGGAAATGCTAGGAACATGTCGTGAAATGCTGTCTTTAGAATCAGTTCAAGCTCTTCAAAAAAATTTCTAAACTATAGTAATGCTAAATGTGTAATTTATTAACTATCGCCATATGAACTTTATTATCTTTTTGTTTAAACAAATTTTCATGGCTTTATTCTGCCTTTCAACAAATTTCACAATTTAAAGAACAATAGTAAACAACTTTAAAGTAGGGTCGTTTAAATATGGACACCCTGTATATTGTTCAATAGTGTTAAATGTAGAAAAGTTTATCTGTATTTTTTTAACAAATTTTTCTTGCTGTTGGTTTTGCGTTGGAATGTCAGATTGCGTTTGCACAGTTACTAATAAAATATCGGTAATGTACACTGTATGGCCGAATGTCACCAGACAATTTTCGATTTTAAGAGTTTAGTCAAACTTCTGGAAAAAAATTTCCGGCCCTACCTATACTAATAAAAGAACACATCGCTCTCTCTGTCTGTCTGCCTGTGTGTGTGTGTTTCTGCGATGGCTAGCGAAATATACCGCACGTAGAAGTCTGAAAATTTATGTGAGGATAGTGCAAGACAAGTTCTGATGCACCTGGGGCAAAGGTTTTTAACTTTTTAAGGGCAAGAGCCCCTGGTCCCCATTAAATTTTTATGCACAAGATTGTTAAAAACTTTCCCCTTTTTATCCAATCTTCTTCGTTTTGGGAAAGCATTCACCACATAGTTATTCTCGCCATTCTATTTTCCAGTTATGACCCTGGATCCTTGGGGCCTAATATAGGGCACCTTGAAGTTTTTACGCTATAAAATTGTTAATAAATTTCTTCCGTTTAATCCGATCTTCATTTTTGGACCCCTCTTTCCATTTAATAATTCTAACGTTTTACATTCCAGTTAAAACCTTGGGGCCCCTAGGGAACCGCAGTGCCCGGCCCAGGGCCACTTGAAAATTTTGAGCGCCAAGCATTTTCCACCGCCTAATTTTCTCACCTTCTAAGTACATAATTTTATAGTTGAGTCTTGGGTTATTTTTCATGGACCAACATTGTCATACTTTTATTGGGTTCCTAGGGCACTTTTTAAAACATTGACTCAATCTCTGTGCATTTCTTTAAAGTAATATTCTAACGAATAATTCATAGCCTATGCTTAATTTTGACTAATTGAAGCTCTAAAGAGCTAAGTATTAAGACATTTTAACATGTTTTCATGTTAGGGCCATTTTCGAACTAAGAGTTGGCCTCTTTCGGGCCCCCCGTTATAGCTCCCTTAAAAATGGTCCGATTCCCTAGATTTTTCTAACATCTTCTTAGGTCCTCCAGCTACTAAATGTACGGCAAAAAATTCTCTCACACTTGAGCTACCACCAATTTTGAATATTAATCGCTTTCTTGGGACCCTTGGTGCGGATTTTCAAAAGGTGTTCCGAATTCCTTGACCTTTTTTAACATAGTTTAGAGTCCTCTGATTATTTTAATAATTACTAAAAATATTTTTATACCCAACTACATGCCAGTTAAGACCCTGGCCCTTTGTGGCCCGGTAAAAGGCCCTTTGAAATTTTTGCACCATAATTTGTTAATAAATTGCTCCACTTTTAATTCAATCTTCATTTTTGGAACCCTTTTTCAATTTAGTTATTCTTAGGTCTATACATTCCAGTTACGACCATCGGTCCAGGTCCCTTGAACTTTTTGTGCGCCATGCATATTGCACCAAATAATTTTCTTACCTTCTCAGTGCATAATTTTAAAGTTGAGTCCTAGACTGTTTTTCCAGGACCTACACAATCATATTTTTATCTGGGCCTTTCGGCCTTTTTTAAAGCATTTAGCCCAGGTCAAAATTCATGCTGGTATTTGTTTGCTAAACAAGCATTAAATGCTGTATCCCAGCAAAGTTAACTAGCATAAACTACCATAACACATTTTCTGGTTCCACCCTAATTCCCAGCAAGTCAAGTTGTGTATTGGAACACTTTACAGCTTGGCCAGCATACATATTCCAGCTTGTGTTGCTTGAATATGTTGCTGGCCTAGCAACAATGAAGACCACCACTTGCTTGTAATTTCTGCTTTCTAGCAGTAATTCACCAGCTACAGAAACTTTTTTTTATTGCCAGTCTATCATTACATTTCTACCATTAGTTGCTTTTAATTTTCTAGCATCACGTGCTTTTAATTTTTGCTATGCTGGCATGGCATTTCTAGCATCACTTGCTTTTATTTTTTGCTATTCTCCCGGTTAGAAAAAAAATGACGCTGGCGGCGCCATCTTTGGAGAATTTCTGAAGTACCTACAGCATTTTGAAGGGGCACTTAGGTCGGCTTTTCTTTTCCTCTGAGAAGGACAGAACTCATTATATCCAGTTTGGAAGCCAGATGCTTTACTTACTTCGCCACAGGGGTTGTGTTTGTAAACGATTTTAAATGCGGGTAATGGTTGAAGACCTGATTCTGCTATGTGTTGATATTTTTATAAGATAGAGGTTATAGATTATTATAAGATTATTCATAAGACATAGAATTTATCGATGCTGTTATCCTCCAAGTTTCATTTAGTAAGGAAAATATATTATTAGGGTTTTTCTATGTTTAATGGATAATTAGAATATGGCTTGATTAAAATTCATTAGTGCAATTTTCTTTGCTTAATGAATGGTTTTAATATGGTCATAATCATTTGTTGCAGAAAAATAAAAGATTTTGAAGTGTATTTAGGATAGAATTTATCAATTTAGGATGGGGTTAAAATTTTAAAAATGAGTCCTTATTGGACGGGGGGGGGGGGGGGGGGTCAATTGTACATATTTTCAATGCGATTGTTATGAACTTATTTCTTACATGAAACAGTGCTCCTTCAATTTTGAAATTTAATTGACTAAATTGTCTTTTTAAAAATCACGGATTTTTTTTTTTTTGGTATAATTGAAATAATTAAAAACTAAGAGAATGAACAGCTAAGCATTTTATGGTGGGAGAGTGGAGGGGAGGCGCTTTTTCCCAAAAATCCTTCACGGAAATTAATTTTTAGTTTTTTGAATATTTATCTGTTAAAATTTTCTATAAACCGGGGGGGGGGGACTTTTCCCCAATAAATCCTTTATAGAAAATATTTTTTTTTTTTTTAGATTTATGTGTTTAGATTTTATCTAAAACAGGTGTATGAAGGCAGTATTGAATTTACGTTGTAGTGGTTCGAAAAAGGAAATCTACCACCCATGGATTTTGAAATTTAACAAAGTAATATTTTTTCTCTGATTTTAATAAACATAGCAAATTTAATCTTTTCGAGAAACTTAACAGGATTAAATATTAAGAGAAAGTGCAGCGAGGAATTTTATTCCAATTCGGAGGGAAGGGGAGTTGGCTTTTTCCCTTTAACAATACTACGGATATTATTTGTTAATTTTTTTAAGTTTATGTGTTAAAAAGCTATCTCAAACGTGTTCAAGGGGCAGTATTTAATTCAGGTGGTGGTGACACAGCCCTCCCCCATCCCAATTTTTGAAATTTAATAAGCAAAATTTTATTTTTCTCCTATTTCTAAAGAATAGAAAATTTATAATTTACAGGTAACCTAAAATAATTTAACAGTAAGAGGAAGATCAGTTTAAAATTTTCTGTTGGGGGGGGGGGGTACTCTTCTATATCCGCTTTGGTAATTTATTTTTAGTTCTGTTTCTTTTGACATTTAGATGTTAAAAACTAATCTCAAATGGGTGATTTAAGACAGTACTGAATTCAGGAGACGGCCAGCTCGGATTTCAGATTTTAATGAACAAAATTTTCTTTTTCTACATTTTTTAAAGATATACTGCATTTTTTTCGAGTAAGTTAGAATATTTAAATTCTAAGAAATAGAAGAAAAAATTCTTTTATAGGCCGTTGGGGGGGGGGGGTGAGAGGAGGGCTCCCCTAGAAGACTCTCATAGAAATTAAATCCCTCATAGAATTTAACCCACCCCCATAGAAATTAATTTAAAAAATAGAAGTTATATTTTACATCTTGAAAAATTGCAATGTACAGTGAAACCTCCATAACACAAAATCCTGAATAGTCCGTTAAGGGAACAAGGCTTAGGGGATCCATTAAGCCTCCCTCGAATTTGAAATGTAACTTTTTTTTTTCCTCCGATTTTGAAAAACAAATTGAAATTTAATCTTTTCTCTTAGCTTATAATAAAAGAGAAACTAAGAATTTTCTGTTTCGGGGGTGGGGAGGGGGAGACGGAGGGGAAAAAGAGCTATTGTCTCTCCCTGGATTTGAAAAAAAATAATTTAATTTATAATTAAAATTTCCTTTTCTTCTATTTTCAAAAAACATAGTCAAATTTATACTTTCGAGTAACTAAAAAAAAAACAAAAATAAATAAATTAATTAAAAAATAACAATAAACATTTGATGCTGCCAAGCAATAACAAGCACATAATTCTTCATTTAAGTACCTACCTCATCATTACTGGGAAGAGACTTGTGTAGCAAATTAGCATATCTTACTGGCACATGGTACGTCATGCTGTTTCTATCAAAGCAGGTTGCATAGCATATTATGCTGGCGAGCATAAAAAAGCATATAATAGCATGTAAAGGTACCTACATTTCCATGCTTTGACAGAAGCTTAAAAAGCAAATAACCACATAAAATGCTTGTGCATAGCTTGTCATGCTATTTCTTCCTGAGCTGGCTGCATAGCATATTATGCGGGCAAGCATAAAAAAGCATATAATAGCACGTTAAGGTACCTACTTCTCCATGCTTTGACAGAAGCTTAAAAAGCAAATAAACAGATAAAATGCTTGTACATAGCTTGTCATGCTATTTCTTAATAAGCTGGCTGCATAGCATATTATGCTGCCAAGCATAAGAAAGCATATAATAGCAAATTAAGGTACCTACCTCTCCATGCTTTGGAAGACGCTTGAACAGCAACTAAGCATAACGTGCTTGCACATAGCTTGTCATGCTATTTCTTAATAAGCTGGCTGCATAGCATATTATGCGGGCAAGCATAAAAAAGCATATAATAATACGTTAAGGTACCTACCTCTCCATGCTTTGAAAAAAGCTTAAACAGCAAACAAGCATAAAATACTTGGACGTAGCTTGTCATGCTATTTCTACCTAAGCTGGCTGCATAGCATATTATGCTGGCAAGCATAAAAAAGCATATAATAGCACGGTAAGTACCTACCACACCATGCTTTGGAAGAATCTTAAACAACAAACAAGCATAAAATGCTTATATATAGCTTGTCATGCTATTACTGTGTAAGGTAGCTGTATAGCATGTGATGCTGGCTAGCATTGCAAAGCATATACTAGCATGAAAATCTAGCAGACAAAGCAATACATAGCAAAAACTAGCATATTTCTGATGCTAGTACTAGCAAGAATTTTAATTGGGAGGGTAACTCTGGGAGAGTCACCGCATCCGTGTTAAATGCCGTACCCCTTATATTTCTTGTAATTATCAATAGATGGTCGTCAAACGTGTAGTATAGGTGCGCAATGAGATTATTTTAACCAGTGTATAGCGTGAATCCCATTTCCATGTTTTCTTGGAGATGCACAATCCTTATTTTGACGTATGTGCATGATTTCACTGCCCAATCTTTAAAACACGTTATGCTTAAATACATTTCATACGCTAATTACTAAATGGATGCATGGTTTCCTAGTCAAAATTAAGTATAGCGTTTGTATAGAGTATTGTGTGTATGGTTACGCCATTTTCTTTAGCGATGGCAGGCAACTGTGATGTGCGACGTCTGTACCATGCAAAATGGGATACATGCTGCACTGCAATTCCGGTATACATGCCGCAGTTTCTTTTGTATACGGCATGATTAAGTGCTGTTAACTTTTCCTTTTATTTTTGCACAGACTAACCAAGTTAGGCATATTATCAAGTTTACTAAAACCAAATGAGAAAAACGGAAAAATAAAAAGTAAGAAGGGCAAGAAAGATGCAAGTCAAGATGATAATAATGAAGAAAAAATGGATTACGCGTAACGAAGACGTTCTTTGCAAGAAATGTTTAGAAAGCTACTCCAAAAAAGAGGAAGTGTAATTGGCTTCGTTGCATCATGTGTCAAATGTAGTTACATAAAGACTGTAATTTTTCAACACTTTTTGTATTGATTGTGGTCGAAAAAAAACAGGTCTATTAAAAAACTCGGGACCATGGGTGCATATAAGCATCTTTAAAAAGAGCACACAGAAATTATTTCTGGCACCAATAAAAAAGAAAAAGTAATATTTGTGTTCTTTAATTAGAGCATTTTCATGATTATTTAAATAAAAGTAACTTCCTTTTGAAAAGTGGTGCTAACCGAATAAAATTTGCGTAAAAGCCGCCGTTCCGAAAGGATTAACAAAGAAATTATGTAAACACAATTTTACTTTTATTTTTCCACTCTGATACATCAAAGTTACGTTGTTGTTGAAATAGCAAGTAAAATTTAATGTAAAAAATTAATCAATAATTTTAATTTTGAAAGTAGGCTAACAATTATTAATTTCAATCCACGAATACGATTCATTGTACTCCTTTAGTTTCATTTGGTTGGTACATCGTTAATTATAGTCCAGATATGAATATATTTTTTAATATTTTTATTTACAATTTAATTCTGTTCTTATTACAAGTGCGGCATAACTACCGAAGAAGTGCGGCGTCTCAGGCTGAATGTATGGGTGACGCGCTGCAGTGTAATGTTTTAGAAAAAAATTGTTAAAAAATATTAATTATTTGTTTTGATTTTTTTGTCACAGTACATGTATTGTATAATTAACATTAAATAGCACAGCATGATTTTTTTGTTTTATGTCAACCATGGGACTTTATACACAAATTCAAAAAAATATGCGGCATAAATCCCGGAATTGCCCTGCTCAATTTTTTAAGCATTTAATTAAAATATTATTCTAACGAATAATTAGTACTCTATGCTTAATTTTGACTAATCGTAGATCTAAAGCGTTACGTACTAAGACATTTTAACATGTTTTCATGTTAGGGCCTGCTTTTAGCTATCAGTTGGCCCCTTTTTGGGCCCTATTTTACAGCCCCTTAACATTGGTCCGATTCGCTAGCTTTTTTTTTTAACAACCTCTTAGGTCCTCCAACTACTACATGAACAACAAAAATTTTTTCAGCCTTCAGCTACCCCCAATTTTGAATATTAATGAACTTCTTGGGCCCTAGGCGAAGCTTCTTTAAAAATTATCCGAATTGCTTGCAATTTTCTTTAACATAGTTCTAGCACCCTCTCATTACTTCAAAAACTAGTAAAAAGTATATGTATACCAAACTACATGCCACTTAAGTCCCTGACACCTCTGGGCCCGGCATAGGGTCCCTTGAAGCTTTTGCACTCTAAATTGTCAATAAATTTACCCTCTAAATCCGATCTTCATTTTTGGAACCAATATTCTATTTAATTATACTCCGGTTCCTATATTCCAGTTAAAATCTTGGGGCAACCTAGGATCCTGTAGGGTCCCAATCTGGGGCCCCTTGAACTTTGTGTGTCCCATGCATTTTTTACCCCCTAATTTTATCACTTTCTCATTGCATAATTTTAAAATCCAGTCTTGGACGCTTCTCCCTAGACCAACACCCTCATATTTTTATTGTGGACCTAGGGCCCCTTTTTAATCATTTACCCCATTTTCAGAAATACAGTTCTAATGATTAATTCATACCCTATGCTTAATTTTGACCAATTGAAGATCTAAAAAGCTAAGTATTAAAAAGGTAACATGTTTTCATGTTATGTCCCTGCTCTCAACTATCAGCTGGACACTTTTGGGCCCCTGTTACAGACCCCTTAAAAATGGTACGATTCACAAACCATTTTTCCGAACAACTTCTAAGGTTCTCCAGATATAACATGAACGAACAGAAAAAAATTGGATTTCAACTACAACTAATTTTGAATATTAATCGCCTTCTTGGGGCCTCTGTTGCTGTTTCTTCAAAAACTACCCGATTCTATTACATTTTTCTTTAACACAGTTTTAGCGTCTTCCAGCTACTTTAAAACCACTAAAAATTTTTCTTATATCCAACAACATACCAGTTAAAACCCTGTGTCCCCTAGATCCCGGTCTTTCTTTATACCTATGCTACAACCTTTTTCGAACATTAATCTTCTTTTTTCAGCATCAACTTACGTCTACTCACTACAGGCGTAAATTAAAAATCGCGTTACTTTAAAGGTAACTTTAGATAAGGGTTTTCATTCGTTTGTTAAATATCGTGATAATGTTAAAATTAATTCATGAAATTTACAAGGGGAGGGGGCGTCTTTCACAGCTTGGGGACACATACTTTTCTTGGGTTCTAAGGGCCCAATTTCAATGGGATTTGGTTCATTCAACTTAGATTACAATTCAGCTACTATCTGTATTATGAAATTTTATCCTTAGACTTCAATTACCAACATTTTCTAACATTAATTGTGCATTTTTTATTGTATCGGCTTTATTACTACGAGGTTCGGCTCACTCAACTTGGTTTTCGATATTCCCTGGCACGTGCGGAGCCCTTCTGGTAAATGCTGCCATAGGTAGCGGGGATCCAGGTTAGAGGTTCGTTCGAAAATAAGTTTATTGGGAACACACTAGGTGCAGCGGAAGGCAATGGAGGCTCCAAAACTAGGTTCATTCAAATTTTTTTCAAAAGATATAGAATCATACAAATTTGAGATTTGTTTAAGGTTATTATTTACAAACCCCGGGCAGCGCCGGGCGGGCCTGCTATTAAGACACAAACGATACTTGTAGGATCTAGTTTTTTACTACAAAAAGCACCACTTTCCCCATTTTTGTAGGGTTAGCAATCTCTGTTCCTCATCAATGTATTCAACATTTGCATGAATAGGTTTGTTTTTTTTTGTGTCCCGACCAGATTCTTCAGTAAAAATACATGTTTGTTCACAAACATCACTCGTGGAAAAGTACAGACGTGTGAAAATTATTAGAATAATTGTGAAATTTCCAATAAAAACTTGTTATATTAAAGAAATATTTAAAAAATATTGATACATTTAATATTTAGTGTGCATCCTCTTGTTTTTTATTAAAGAAATGATAGCATACTTTTCTTGGCATACTTTGTATGAGTTTTACGCAATTAGTTTGTATTTCATTGTCATGATGCGAAATTTGGATGAGTCTTTCTATCAGACTAGTCTTGTGTGTGATGTTGTATTTATTTAATATTTTCTTTACAATGACCCAAAGGTTCTCTATGGGGTTCATATCTGGACTGTTTCCAGGCCATAGAAATGTTTTCTTTAATTAAATTAAAGAAATGAAACATCACAAACAAGAATGTTCTGATAGAAAAACTCATCCAAATTTGGCATCATGACAACGAAATACAAATGAATTACGAAAAACTCATACGAAATATGCCAAGACGAATAGAATGTTTAATAAAAAACAAGAGAATGCACGCTAAATATTAAATGTGTCAATATTTTTTTAATGTATTATTTCTTTAGTATAACAAGATTTTAATGTAAATTGCACAGTTATTCTAATAATTTCCACACGTCTGTAACAATTCATATGCTAATAAGACACAAACGTTCATAGCCAGCATATAGAACTCTGTTATTCTAGTAGTCAACTCAGCGTAGAGTACGGAGTTCAGAAAAATGCTGAGAAACGGACTTGCCTGCATAAGTCAAAATGTCTTGCTTTCTCTGGAAAATGTTTTTGCATTTTCAAAATTTTTTTGGTCAGAAACAAATCGTGAACTAAAGAGAGAAGACGGTTTTATGAGACAATAATTAAACAGACACGCATTTACCGATTAATGGACCGATTTCACAATGCTTATACAATAACCTGACATGATGAAACGAGTCTTTGTGAAGTTGATAAAGCATGCATGTCTAGAACAGGGAGAAAAACAATTTAAGCATCTGTAGCTGTTCAGAACAAATAAATAATATTTGGAATAATTTTCCTTTTATTGAAGGGCATGTCTTTAACTGGCGTTTTTTGAGAGACGCTTCAGCTGCTTATCTAAAGAAGACGCCTAAACTGTTTTTTTTTTATAATTCTTATTTAATAACTAAATCAAACATTATGATCTCCAAACAGATTTTACAGAAAGTTTGAAAATTATCAATCTAGCTAATTCGAAAGATTTTATTACTTTATTCTATGATTACAAAAAGAAAATATTGGATTCGTGAAAATTTTCGAACTCTAGTTTTCGACCGTTTTACACGTTTTAGGGTACAGAAATCCTGAAAAACTTGTTTTTATAAAATGTCTGTCAGTGAGTCTGTCTGTCTATCTGTGATACAAATTTTATAGCAGCTCTCAAGAACTAATGAACGGAATTTATTAAAACTTTATATTAAGTTATTCCCTGATACAGATTGTTGCTGATTACTCTTTGGTGTAAATCACCCAACAGATTGCGTTGCTTTGCAGCATTTTTTACGATTTGCACTATATCTCAAGAATTAATTCACAGATTTTCATAAAATATCCGGTTCAGTTAGTCCTTGATATAATTTGCTGCCGATTACTTTATGGTGTAATTCGCCCAATAGGTGTCAGTGATATGCAGAATGTTTTACGATTTTTGCAATAATTTTCGCTTAAGAACTAATGCGCGAATTTTTATCAATCTTTAGATTCTGTTAGCCCCTGATATAAATTACAGCTGTTTAGTTGTTGGTGTAAATTGCCGAACAAGTGGCGCTGTTATATGCTGGCGACACTTAGGTGTCTAGCAGATTAAAGACATTTTTCTTATAAAATATACCTGAATTTATATTTAGTGAAGTTCAGAATTATTATTATAATTATTATTTTTTAAACTTATGTATTAAATGTATGACTATTAATTTGATTATAATTATGTATATGTATATATATATATATATATATATGTAATGGATTCAAGTTGTTTACGAGTGAAGGCAAAAAAGGTGTTGTTTATCTTTATGAAGTATATTTGGGTCGACGCCACAGAAACGGTCATCTAACAATGCCTTGACAATAATGTCAAGAATAAATGTATTAGGATATTTACGACTGGTCTTAAAAGTGGACCACACACTTTAAGTAAGCACGTACGCATTTCCCAGAGCCCCTCAATAGGGCGTGATCCTGTGGAACTCGCTCGACCTCAAGCTATCAAGCTGAGATATCCATGACATGCTTGCAAGAGAGTTCGTTGTAAGGGGGTCGGATGTGGCGTTCGCTGATTGAACGGAGGGCGTCCAAGCCCCATCCCCTATTGTCAAGAAGAAGAGTATTACATTATAGTATGAAGTAAGGTAGATATAGTAAGTAATCATTATTCTAAAGCTGCTCTCCAGATGAGATAGTTTTTTCAGTTCTCTCTAAGTGCCTCTCGAGATGAGAAGTTGGTCTTATCAAGGTATTCGCCAGAGGTGGTAATTACTCTCAGCCTAGACCAAAATACAGAAGTTTTTTGTTTATTGGTTCACTAGTTGCATTAGTGAGACCGCATCGGATAGCTCAATTGAAGAGCTGGAATTGATGGCCTCTACCGTAGTTATTGTATGTGCGCCTTAAAAATTGGTGTCTTTTTAGGATTAAGTATATCTCCTGAACCCACTGAGAGTGGTCTTCGCCTACTCGAAAAATGTAGAAGTTATTGTCATTTTATGTATATTTTTGTTCCCTGTAAGCGAGTTTTAAGCATATTTATGTATTTTTGAATTAGGGATGGTATTCTCCAATTTGGTATCCATATCCTTAATAATTTTATAATAAATAATTTAGAATTAAGATTAAAATAACAATGACTAGTTTTCATTTGTTGCCTAGAGCAAGCGTGTCATGTGACACATCTTTCCTATTTGTATATTTTATTGTAAATAAATTTTTGTTAGTTGTTAAATTTGAATATGTTATTTTTAACCATGAGTCCGTGTTAATTATTTTAATATTAGCTATTTTATTTCAGGTAAACTACGGATATCTTAAGAATTATTAAAGCTTAAATCTTATATTTATAATCCAATTCATTTGCGTGGTCTAAAAGCTATTTCTAGTTCAAAAACAATCGCAATGCAATTGGGGTAGGTTTTGAGGTACATGTCTCCCGACCCCGTTCGGGATAATTTGAAATATCCCGAGGTTAGACAGGACCAAATTTCACGATCACAGTATGTTATATTATTAATTATGTTTTTGTATGTTAACACTATGAATACTAATGTCGAGTAATTAGGAATTAGATAGCCTATTTTACTCTCGGGTTATTGGGTAATTGGGTGTTGAGTCTCTCCTTCTCCTCCATGTTTCTTTCTCATGCTATTTTTTGTGCACAGTTTTTTACCCGTTAGTAATCACCCCAATATTCCCCTTTATTATATGTCTGGGTAGTTTCTCGGGGTAACGTTATACGAGTCCAGATCTGCCCAACACCTATACTGCATTTTTCACAATTTTCGCAATTGCTGTATCTGAAGAACAAATGTATGAATTTTCATCGGATTGAGATACAGTTAGTTCCCGATATACAATGGAGGTTAAAAGTTTCCGGGCAGCATAAAAGTTTTGGTTAATTTGTAAGTATACCCATATGAAGAGGAATCTCAAAGTGATACATATACATTTTATTCACGTAATATTTATGATCTTATTTACGGAATAACAAAAAAATATCAATACATTAATTGACAAATTGCAAACGAAAACACATTTTCTAAAAAGTTTCCGACCATCTTGGCAAATTTGGAAAAAATGGTGTTATAATAGAAAATAACAGTGATCAACAACATTTACAACTAGTATTTTGTCGTCATACCATTAGCAATAAGCACTGCGGTGAAGCAACGTGGCATCGGGTGATTGGGTTGGCCATTTCAAAAGCGGAAGTTTTTTAAATGAAAGCCACTGCTTGACGAGCTTACGTGTATGCTTCTTGCCATTATCATACTGATACAAATTGATTTATTATCATAATGAACAAATAGTTGCGACCACAATTTTCCTCCAATAAGCCAGTAAATGGTCTTACAAGATATCCTTATGTATTGCACCATTCATCCTGCCACGGATTGCAACTAGCGGACACATACTTTCTCCAGAAAATGCTCCCCGCAGCATAACGTGTCCTCCGCCAAGCTTCGTTGTAGGAATACCATATCTTGAATCATATCTTTTGTTTTTAGGTTATCGGACGTAATGTCTGTCATTAGGGGAAAGTGACCTAAAATGATCTAACGGGCAAAACGATCCACATAGGTTTTCAGACAGGACGCTTTATCTACAAGGTAACAAATAAACTAGTTGTGCCAAGTGAAGAAGAAGCAATGACGGTATTCAAACGATCACAGTATTACGCGTCTGAATAGAATTTTTTGAAAAAGTGGGTTTTATAACATCTGTTATAAGATAAGCACCAACTTTCATATTTATTTACATATACAGTCTTTCATGTACAGAAATATGACTTAGTTTATTTAATAAAGTATGTCTGTTGATGTTAATTGCACATCCTAAGTTTGTTATGTTTGTCGTCTTCATCTAGTTATATGACCTAAAATGGACGGTCATGTTGCCGGCTAAAATGATCCATTATGTGGATCGTTTTGCTCTGATTTTATTGGCTGAAGAAAATCCGGTACCGGTTGCTAGTGCTCATGGGTGCTAAATGTGTGACTGCCCCAAAACTTTCTCGTTTGCGTGCACGTGTTGTCCATGCCGTCTCCAAAGAAAACGGAATCAAGCACTTCGAGAGAAAGGAAATCGATGGAAAGAGGCATTTTAACGAGCAGTCCTTATAAAAATCTACTATGCTTGAAAACGAAAATAAAGAACAGAAATAGAAGATAAAAGGACTGCAGCTAAGAAAATCCAACTAAAATATGCTGAATCTAAAAACGAAATAGCCAGAACAAGCAAAGAAAAGAACATGAAGTCAAAGCAAAGACGTTTTCCATCAGTGTTGCCAGTGGGCTACTTTTTTTAAATTCAGATTTCTTGATTCGCACCACTTTTCTGATATGGTAAAATTCCTTTTGTTTTCGCCTTAATTAATATGTCTTTAAATAAGGCCGAATTTTACTATTTCAAAAAAAGTTGTGCCAAAAAAATATATAAATTTAAAAAAAGTAGCCCACTCGCAACACTGATTCCCATAAAGAAGAAAAGTGTGCTTACAAACCAATATTTGGAATATAGTGAAACAGATTCAGTAGATGAACACAAGTGTATTTATTGCGATGAACTATTTGCCTCCTCTGCAGCAGGTGAAGGTCCGATCCAGTGTTAAAAGTGTCGGAAGTGAGCGCAAAATGAATGCGCAGGGATAGATGAGAATGACGATTATGTGTATCTTTGCGATATGTGCTTAGACATCCCGAGTTTTCGGATGAGGCGGAAATAGGCATTATTTAACTTATTTCTGAGTTTATTATGGACTATTGATTTTCGATCATAATTTTCAAATGTTCCATTTTATTGTTTCTTCAATAATTATTTCTGACACTTTTTTATTTTAAAATTTACATAAAATAAATTATGGATGATATTTGATTGTAAAACGTGATTGTAACTTTGATTCTAATTTCATTATGTAATGTCATAATTACTTTTATACCATTATTCTGCCGATAAAAAACAATTTACAATTATTTTTAAATGAAGGATCATTTTGCCCTTGGGTGAGGGTAAAACGATCCTTTGGACACGCTTTCAAAAATCTATTTTTTTCATTACACAATTTGGATTTAAAATATATTTATGATGCAAAATATCGTGTAAAACATATCAGCATAGAACCAAACTTTAATTTATACAGCTATGTTATTTTACACAAGTTTTTCCCTTAAGGGGATCATTTTAGGCCACCTTCCCCTACTCACAAAAAGGATGAAGTCTATTAATCGGAAAATATACTTTTTTCCAATTGATCAGCCCATGTGTTCCTTGTCAAATGCCAGTCGGGCCCGCTGATTTTATATCTAATGAAATGTATTTAACATCGACTATTCCACAATGTCCTACGTCACATAAGCGTCTTGACACTTATGTGACGCACCGTAGACCGAATTATTAGAGCAATATTTTTACTCCGTAAATCGCGGGATATTGCAGCGGCAGTTTTATTCGGGTCATCAACTATATTCCCCTGATAATTCTGTCCACAAGAATACTCGTTTTCTGAGGTCTCCCGAACCGTGGCAAGTCCTGAAGGTTATGACAATCTTTATATATTGTTAAAATATCGTTCACAGTAGGTTTTTCGATCGATAATTTTGCTGCAATCGCACAAGGAAACCGGCCCTTTAGCGACAAATAAATCACTCGTTTACGAACAATAATTGTTGAACTTCTTATTTTTCAATTTCAACTACATTATTCACGCTGATTAATTAACAAACAGGGCCAAAAAGTCTTTACCTATATCAAAAACAAATAAAAAAAGAATGGCAGTGCGTACCATGAAACTTTTGCAAACACAAATTTCTAATTTCTCCCCTTTGCATCAAGCTTCTTCAAAATTATCACGTTGATAGAGGTCGTTTGCATATTCCCAACTTTTGAAGCAATTGCGCTTCCACTTCGTTGAAACGTTCTCGCAAACAAACTAACGAAAAAAGAACAAACTGGCCGGAAACTTTTGACAACGAATGCATATCGTTCCTGGTAGTTTTTGATGTAAATCGCACAATAGGTGACGCTGCTATACAGATTTTCGGCGATTTTTGCAATAGTTCTACCTCAAAAACTAATTCACTGATTTTCATCAAACTTCAGATTCAGTTAAAAAATTCCATAAGCTGTTGCTGATTAGATTTAAGTCTTAATCAACTAAACGGTGGCGCTGCTACGCTGCATTTTTCAGGAAGTATTAATACGTATGTGATTGAAGAAAGTTTTCGGATTGCCACTTCCGATAAATCCATTTTCCGATAAAAAGAAATCGTAAAGCTGTCTTATCAAGTCGATATATAAGAATTGTTTTAAAATAGATATTATTTTTAAATATTTTTAGATATTATAATTAAACTTACATACAATGTATATTTGTCTTTTTAGGTACATTTGTAATTATATAAATATGCAGCACCTATTTTCGTCATTCGGTCCGTCTGTCTGTCTGTCCGTCTGTCCTCATATAACAGAGCAAAAACCACCCAAACGAATCGTCTGAAATTTTAAATATATAATTGTCACAAAATTTTGTCGAGTCATTTCAAATTTTATGAAAATCGGATGTATAGTTTAATTGCAGGGACGGTCAAAAGTGTTGCGTTACATTAAGGCAAATGGGAAAAAAAAATATTTCAAGTGTATTTTAATTATGTTACAGCATTTCGATCAGAATGAAATTGATAGTCACTTATAAAGTGCACTAAAATATACTTTCAGTAAAATATGCGGTGCAAAAATTTTTTTATTAAACTAGTTATGGTACAAACGCACCTCATTTGCCACGTTTGAGGTGCAATTTCCAACTTGTTTTAATTCTTTTTTTTTATTCGTTTTCTACATGTTAGCAGTTTTTCATTAGTTATATACTTTAGACTGTATTTTTAAAAATCTGGCACATACCTAAAAACACTGTAGTTCAGACTGACTATTCAAGAAAAGTCAGAAAAAAAAATATTTCAAGTGTATTTTAATTATGTTACAGCCTTTCGTTCAGAATGAAATTGATATGCACTTATAAAGTGCACTAAAATATACATTCAGTAAAATATGCGGTGCAAAAATTTTTTATTAAACTAGTTATGGTACAAACGCACCTCATTTGCCACGTTTGACGTGCAATTTCCAACTTGTTTTAATTCTTTTTTTTTATTCATTTTCTATTTGTTAGCAGTTTTTCATTAGTTATATACTTTAAACAGAATTTTTAAAAATCTGGCACATACCTAAAAACACTGTAGTTCAGACTGACTATTCAAGAAAAGTCCAAAGAATAGAATAACACTTATTTTGTCCAAGTCAGATGGCTGCATTTCACACGAAATTCTGTTGCATTTGATAAAAAGAATGTGTTCTTCGGAAACAAAAAAACATTTTCGATCAAGCTATTAAGGTGAAATCTACTTTCATTATTTTTACTGAATACTTAAAAATATTAATATAAAAAAAGTTGCAGAGTGTTAAGCAGATAAAATTAATTAATTTCAGCTCATTTAGTTATAAAATATAGCAAAACAATATTTTAAAACCTTAATTGTGTACATAGGGTACACGCCATAAAATATCAAATTTTAGCTGAAAATTTGAAATTTAATTTTTGTACTACTTTTCCCATTATTAGACCGATATATAGATTTTAAATAATTTTTTTCATAACAATAGAAAAAATCGTGCAGTGAAGGGTTAAGTGCATTTTAATGATTTTAAACTATTTCCAACCTCATGCAATTGATATGCAATAAGTACTGTGAAACATGATTTATGTAGAATATGCTTTACAACGCATTTGTTAATTAATTTATAGAGTCACACAAAAGAGTTCTGTTACATAATGGTCTACAGGGTAAATCGTTTGCAAGAAATTTTAATGCTGTTTTACTGAATTTATATGCATTAGTGGATAGATCTACAAGATTCTATAATTTAAACATTTATTTCACCTATATTCAATGAGCCGGAAAAACTGAATTAAATCTCCTAGTTGAACTAAAAGGAGAATTTTTGTGTTCACTGTTATCCTAAATGGTTTTAAGTATACTTTATAGAACACCAACAACAATTAAAATATAAAATGAATAAGTAATTCAGTTTTAAATTTATAGTTTATTAGAATTTGTTAAAATTGAAAAAGTTCTTTTAATATTCTAAACAATGTCCTCTAATTTTATAAGCAACGCTGTATATAAATTCTTGTAAAGTGGAAAATATCTCAAAAAAGAAATATTTCTATGTAACTGAAAATTCCCTTTAAAAATAGAATAATTCTAATCTCTTTGTAAAAATTTTAATTTTGTGGGCTTCAAATAACGTGTATTAAATAGAGAATATTTGGGACAAAAAAAAATAGTTAAATGAAAGTGAAGAACATTAGCCGAAGAAAGTACCTTACTTGGAGTTTTAAAGGCGTGAGGTATCTGCTGCTCATTAAGTTTAGTTATGCAAAACATTTTTTAATGGACACTTAAGTGCATGCGGTAAACTTCAAAGTCGTTAAATTATCATTAGGAAAAGTTAATAGCATTTTGAAAAGTAGTTTCTTTTTCAGTTATGATGTCCACTTAAGCTTATTAATAAAGAAGAAAGAATTTTGTCCACTGTATCTCCCTAAGTGATATAAAAATAAAATATCAAAGAGTTTTTCTTTTAATTTTTAAACATCAATTATGAATTAATATTTAAAACTTGAAGAAAGGACCGTGAAAACACCTGTTATTAATCATTTTATCTTCCTAATTTTATTTTGTATTTAGATAAAGAGTTTTTTTGCTGAAAAATAAGATAAAAAACATACATTCTTATATTAAACCAATAAAGAAGTAATTTTAGATAGCTTGTGTTAGAATAAATTTCGGATGGGATAAAAAGTTTCTAAAATTTGTTTTGTGTAGTTTTTTTATTACGTGTAAAATGTGTAATACATATCTGGTAAAAACGAGCGTAAACTTCAAATTACTGAAAATTTAAAAGATAGAACATCTTTATTGTAATATTTAAATATATAGCATGCATTTCAAAAAGTTCCTAATCTGTTTTATATTTGTATTCTTTTATAATGTCATATATTAATCGTAATATTTATTTGTTGTACCAATTTATTTACAGACATTAAAACACACTAATATATTGCAGTTTAACATAGACCAAAAAACAGTGTACTTGTCAAAAAGTTTAAAATACATATATACTCTAAAACATACATTTAAAATGGTTTAAAAACATTTTCACCCCTTCTTACCGAGATATCTTCAGTTACTGATATTTTCGTCTCTCACTCGCTAGTCATTGCTTTCAAAATTTTCCCAGTCATTTATCCCAACTTTTTAAAATGTGTCGTCATCTATTGTCAATTGTTGCGTGCAGTACATCATTACAGATTTCAGATTTCGATGAGATTATTTCAACGGCGCTCTTATTAGTGCGTAATTTAAACTATTGTATTTTGATAATTTTTCCACATTTTAAAAGTCTATTGTGATGGGGGATTTATTATTTAGTCTTGCCATTGCAGTAGAGGATTTATTAAGTCTTATAACTCGTTTATGTTCTTTTATACTGTCTTCAAGTTTCCTTTTTGTCATTCCTATATATGAGATAGCTTTTCCTTCATTGTTTTGTTTTATATTTATTTTATGAATTCCAGATGTCTGAAAGCATAAAATTTTCTCGATTTCTATTCTGATTAATTTAAAAGATTGGTAGGTCAGGGGTGGTAGGTGTATCCATTCCTATTTTTTTTAATTATATTTTTCTCTTTAACGAAACTCCTTTTATCAAAGGGATTGAATTTGTGAATTAAATGACTTTCTGTGCTCCTTGTATTCTATTTTACCTTGTCGTCGTTCCTAATCTGTTTTATAATTGTATTCTTTTATAATGTCGTACATTAATCATAATATTTGTTTGTTCTACATATTTATTTACAGACATTGAAACACACTAAGATATTGTAGTATTTTACCTTGTTGTCGCTTTATCAATTTATTTCTGTATCGTTTTAGTGGCATATCCTGCATCCTTGGATATTGATTTGATTTCATTTATTTCTGTTTGTAGGAGGTGCTCTCTTGAGTATACTTTTAGTGTTCTATCGATATATGTATTTATTGCATTTATTTATCTCTATTAATAAGAGAAGCCATTGATATAATCTCATCGAAATCTGAAACCTGTAATGATGTACTGCACGCAACAATTGACAATAGATGACGACACATTTTAAAAAGTTGGGATAAATGACAGGGAAAATTGAGAAAGCAATGACTAGTGAGAGAAAGACGAAAACATCAGTAACTAAAGATGCCTCGGTAAGAAGAGGAGAAAATATTTGTTAACCATTTTAAATGTATGTTTTAGAGTATATATGTATTTTAAACTTTTGACATGTACAACGTATTTTGGTGTATGTTAATCTGTGATATCTTAGTGTGTTTTAATGTCTGTAAATAAATTGGTAAAACAAATGAATATTGTGAGTTCCTAATCTGTAATGCTTAAATGCAAATTCCGCTTTGTGAAAATTAATTAAGTTAAAGCATTTTTTCTGGGAAAAAATATTATTCTTTCTGGTAATACATTCAGTGACTCTAAAATACACATTTTTGGTTATTTGAGTTACAATGGTAGTGTGTTAAAGGTGCTTGTTATGAAATGTTCGGTTTGTTTTAGAATCTTAATTTTAAAAAGATGTGTACAAAAAGTATGAAACAGGAACATTTCCTTCACAAAGAAAGGATAGGTATGTTAGAAAAGAAAACATTACCAAAAACATCTCATAAAAAGTGCAATAAATCCTTAGATGAGGAATTGAATAGAGAAGGAATCGCTTTGTTGCAATTTTATATTATCCCTTTATTATAATTTTAATGTGCCAGTTCCCAATTCTTGTAATTTTTACCTTATTATATGTGTATTGATGAAATTATACATGTTTTGTGGCATGTATGGTATTTTGGGACTGATGATTTTGTGGTGGTTCCATAAATATTTCACTATGTTTCAATTCGATTTAAAATTATTTTCTGTAATTTTTTTTATATTATTAATACTAGATATGAGTCCATTTTTTTTTTATTTGTTATTTCAGCATTTCTGTATACTGAATTCTATGCTATATTTTACTAGTTATATAAGTATATATATATATATATACACACACACACATATATATATATATTTGCTGGTGATGAGGTTTCCATATTATTGTCTGAAATTGAACTTCATCCATGTGACAATTAAAAGAATAAAAGAATTTTTTAATAGTTCGTGTAAATATCTTTTAAAAAGTGCCTACACATAACTAACACGCAATGTAAAATTTTCGTTAATATGATCTCGGAAAATCGCTAATTAATTTTATGAAATAAAGTCAGGAGGCCTTTAAAATAGCCTCAGTTTGTCGAAGTGAGCATATAACTTTTTAAAAAGGACAGAAAGAAAATTTCATTTACCATAGTTAAAAAAATTCTTATATCCAAATACGTACTAATTGTTTAAATTATAATATCTGATGAATTAGGGAAGATACATTGAATTGAAACATTCATTGCATTACAAACACGGTGCACATGTCCTAAAATGACTAACAGAAATTAATTTACATTATATGTTTACATAAAGGTTTCTAAACAGGGAAGACCTAAAACGTTTATGTAGAAACCGTCATTACCCATTTATTGGGAATAAATTAAGGCTGTGCGTGTCTGCGTCAGTATACATGCATTCACATATGCAATTTATTGAAGATAGTAATTTCAAGTACAGCTATTCATATATTAACATTGAATTGGTATAATTAAACTCAATGAAATATTACCGTAGTTTAGATTAATTACACTGGTCAACAAATTTGAAATTTTGCTCTGCCCTAAAAGAGACATTAGTTGTTTTTTATGAGGATTTTTGTGCTGATTCCGAATCTAGTTTTAGATTTACTCCAGCACGTCAAGTTTGAGAGATATTTGCATATTTCAATTTAAATTTTATTATTATTTAAATTTTATACAATTATTTGCAAATTTAAGGTAAAAAGTAATATCAGACAGGGTTTTTTGTTTTGCGTTATGATTACTACCTAAACTTCACAAAAACGTTGTTTCTGAGATTATAGTGATATGTGACTGCGAAATATTGTACCTAATTGGCATATTTTTCATGTTTTTTTATAATGTTTCTTGACGTTCAAATATTTCTGTCGCACGAGTACGCTAATATGTTTCTAAACCAGTTTTTTAAGCTGATTTTAAATCTTGTATCTGTTTTCTCCTATCACGTCTAGTTTTTGAGAAAAGCGAAATTTTAGTTTTTGGTCAAAAAAGCCAGAAATGGCTTTTTATGATACTTTGTATGATAAACATCAACTAGTTAGGATAGATTCTACTGCTTATTTTTTTTCGATTATATAAATTTTTGTCTCTAATATGAGTATGACCCTGTTCACCTTCTTGTCAATGAATTAAACAAGCACCCTAAACAATTAACCCTAAAAAGCATCTTATATCAAACCTGTGTTAATGCCGTGCAAAAATAGAAATTCATCTTACTCAAAAACCGGACATGACATAAGAAAACAGACTGCAGATTTGAAATCAGCATAAAAATCTAGTCTAGAAAAAAATTACGTCAATGCTGTGGCAACTATTTTAAAGTTTATAGTGAGGTAAACATTACACCATTGAAAAATATGCAAATTAGGCTTAATAACTGATAAATTAATGTTAAGAATATGCAAATCGTGACATTTATCTGAAGCAAATAGTCAAGTAGTTTGCTTTTCGTCAAAACAAACATACAGAATGAATCCGCGAAGAAAATTAGTAAAACAATATACGTTTTGATAACAGTATATAATGTAATGTTATTGGTAATCTATAATAAGAGAATTAATTATTGTAACGCGAGTCAAATATAATTTTAATTTTTTTTAAAGATAAAGGAAGTTTTCTTATGTTTCAATTTTCTTATTTGGGCAATTACACAACAAACGTTTTCTTACATTTAATTTTTATTATTTGTATTAAGGTTTTTTTCTTTTTGTAACACACTGACTAATTCATCAAGCAGGAAGCTTTTTCTTCCTTTTCTACGAAAATGGAATATTTTTTAGTCCTTCTTTGTATAAAATGTTTAAAACAAATTTCTTCTTTAAAGCTGCAGCATATTTTGCTTTATGCATAATAAATCGGTTTTATTATATATAAATATAATTCAACCGTCTTAAACAGCTTCCAGATAGTTAATCATTTTCACCCTTTATGATAATCAAATGAGAAAATAAATATTGATTTCCCCTCTCTGTGGATACGTGCTTCGTTTTTGCGCTGTTGAATAGTGTTTGCTTAAGCAATTACATAAAATAGCAATAAGATAGTAAAGTATGATTTAGTTTCAATATTGGTTTTCTTACTCGAATGAATAAATTACATTCCGTTTCATAAACTTCAGATTTCCGAGAATTTATAATTGAACTACAGTAAATATGTATAATCCCAAAATATAACTTAAATATAACGAAAATCAATTATTTCTAATTAAATAAAAAATTCACATTCCTTATATTTTATTTTTATTCTAAATATTTTTTATGCTTGTTGCATAGAGTTGTAATTTTATCGCGTTATAATGTGATGTTCTAAGATGTTCAATAATAATTTGCGATATACAGGATATTGCTAAAATGTACTGTTGTATCAGAAATATTTAATGATTCTTGTACTTATACATCATTTTTAAATAAAATAATTAAGTCTGAATTATGTTAAGAATTACAATGAAGTAATAAAAAGCAGTAACTTTATAATCCTAACATTTAGTATTTGTTTTTTATAATGTTTCTTAAATTATGTTTGCTACAGAGGTTTCCATGTTGTCATCTCATTTTAAAGTTTTGTTCTTAATTTGATTTTTATACTCATCGGTTATATCATCACAAATGTATAGTCAATTTTGTCTGCTGCAGTAATATAATAAAGTGATGAGGTAGGAGTGTCGTCTATACGGGCTAGGTATTTTTACCAAATAACGTGTGTGGGTGGTGAGACGGAATAAATTCGGTATACTGTGTGGTATATGTGTATTTAATTAATTTTTTTATTGTTAGCATGTAATAAAATTGCATCGGCGGTTTAAAAACAATTCACTGTTGGACGATGGAACGAGAAGTGGAATATGAAACTAATGCTCTTAGTGCTGATATGCCTTGGCCAACCATACGGATAAGTGTCCAGCATCGGGTCGGGTTACCGGCTTTTACCAGCAACTAACCCGAACAAAAACGCGGGAAAGGTAGGGTTGATATTCATTTTTTACTGTGGGTCTTGTTCGGGTCGGTTTCCAGTTGGATTTTAACTCTTGGAGGTCGGGTTTGAGTCAAAAAAATGCCCAAAACTTTTCTCAGGTTAAAAATCTATATATAATAAGACTTCCGTAGTGGATTTTCTCTCAAAAAGCGGAAGCCTCTATTTAGAGAACACGCTTTCAATGCCTAACATTTATATATTTGAACGCTTTTACATCTGAATACAGGACATCTCTCAATCTACACAAACCTAACATGTGTATGCATAAACTATCACGAATACGATACATGTGTTTTTGTGTGTATCAAAAACGATATTTTGATAATATTTTTCATATTTTGGAAGCAGAAAGAATGGTTCTTAAAGAAAGGAAAATCTATGATCACATTTCTTGTATGCATTTTATTTCTCATGCAGTAAATTGGATATATACTCATATATTCAAATACGTATTCATTTTAATATGAAACATAGTTGTGCTCAAACTTTTTGTGAAAATCCCAACAAACTGACTTGTAAAAAACTTAAATATGACCTGCAAGGATTTTTCTGGTATGAACTCGACCCGCAGAAAGAATATGATTCATTCCGAGCTTCAAATGAAAATTCTGGAAAACCCGATCCTATGTTTAACAATGTTCAACGATCTCGAGGTGTCCGCCATCAGAGTTTTTACTGAATTTGAATTATAAAGGATATAGATTTATTCATTCTTCTATATAAAACATAAAAATGAAATTAGACGTAATATTTTAGATTATTTTCATAATTACATTAAAACATAATTTATTTTCATTGCGGGTTTGGGTCGGCTGCGAGTTTCGGTCTAGTTGCGGGTTAAGGGATTTTTTTGTTGAGTTCGAGTCGGGTTGTCGGCTGACTTCAAATTGAATTTTCTGGTTCTCTGTCGGATACAATCCGACCCGTGCGGATTCTAACACGAATCTATGCCATATCATCCGTATTGCTGACATTCTCTAGCAATTATTGCATTGCACAGCGTTTTTTCTTTTCTACCCCTCAGTGCGGTGGAATGAAAAAACGAAAGTTGGAATTTTGATTGTAGATAGCAGCCAAAAGTTGCGTTTTATTACCTCTAATATACGTACAAAATTTCATGAATTTTAAAAAACTCCTTCAGGGCTCTTCCAGGACCTCTATAGTTTAATTGTTTCACACAATGGGCTCTTATCATAAATTGTACATTTACAGGGTTTTTTGGTAATCTCGTTTGAAATTTTTATATTTAAATGCTTTCTGTAATTCCCTTTATTATTTTGAAACTATAAAGCCTTTATTTTAAAATATTTGAAACGTTTTATTGAATTTTTAAAATCGTTTGTTCTCATTTTAAGAGTAATTTTTAAATGAGTGCGTGTGGAAGCAAATCGAAGTTTACCATAACTAAAATTGCAGTGAAATACCCCCTGTTTGGTGCCCCTTCAAAACTAAATAAAGCTGTTTTGCCAACAATGGCAAAATATTATTATATATATATGTTACAAAATATTATTTTTATACAAGACAATAATTAAAACACAACAGCAATGGTAAAGATCCACCAAAGTCAGAAATCCTATGAGAAAAGATCGAAAAAAATTGGAAGAAAGCATCAATTATTGTATTTTCTCAGAGACGTATTGATCAAATGACAGACAACAATTTTTCTGAATACCATAAGCTTATTCGATTCCTCAAATCCAAAAGAAATGTTGGAAATTTTAGGATAGATTACATCGAAGAGCTGTAAGTGAAGAACATCTATCTCTGATTGGAGGGTCAAATTCACAGTATTTGGGACACACCACACCATCTTCTGGATTAGGGAAGAATGTTGCAGAAAGAATTTTAAAATATTGCACTGAAAACAACTTAATCCTTGATAAACTTATATGTATGTAGGATGTGACAGAAAAACCCTAAACACTAAGAGAAAGAATGCTGCTATTAGATTTTTTAAAACAAATATTATTCGTCCCTTGCAGTGGTTAATATGCCAACTTCACGTAAACGAACTGCCATTGTGTCATTAATTTTCTGAACTTGATGGACAAAATATAGACCAGGCCCATGAGCCTATTCTGTTCCTGTTGGAAAATCGTTGGATCAATGCGAACAATAGACAGTTGTGGAATTTTAAAATATCTGCTCTTGTCTCCCAAAAATGAACTGTAGAGAGATAACTACCAAAATTATTTTTACGACATGTGTCAAACATTTCTATCTGGCTAATGCTCCTGAAATCTAGTAATTCGCAATCTATGTAAAATGTCTCACTCTAGACGGTTGACAACTGCCAATCGACTACTTAGATTGTGCATTGGAAGACAGAATCCTTCACAAAATCTGAAGATTATTGCTAAATTTGTAATGAAAGTATATTCACCTATGCTGTTTCCCATTAAGAAAGATTCATCCTTCCAAAATGGACCTCAAAATGTTTTTTTGAAAGAATTAAGTTGCCTCGTTATTTCAGGGAGCATTTAAAGATTGCCGATCCAACGAATCTGTCATTGAGAAAAAAATATATATAGGGATGATATCTGATGTAAGAAACCATGTTCGAGAACTTGGATTCCGAAGAATACTGAAGGCAAGGGAAATGGAGTGTTCAACAGTAAGACAGTTTCATTTTCCAATATTGAACGTTAGTGCTATAGACTATAGTAACATTACTGACTGGCAAGAATGTGAAATCAAATCACCCCGCATTCTTAACAGAGTATCAAGAGAGGAAGTTCTCATAAAAAGATAGGAGGTCCCATCTTTTCAATTTCAAAGTTTACGTGACATATTCAAGCAGTTGAAAGATGCGTGAAATTAGTTACTGAAGCATAAATAGTGGATGTTCGAGCAGAAGAATGGGGCGGATAAGCGAGCAAAAATCAAATCACAAAACGCGATGCCTAGTTTTGATACCAAAGGCCAAAATGAATTACAGACGTGTGAAAATTATTAGAATGATTGTGAAATTTACAATAAGAACTTGTTATATTAAAGAAATGTTTAAAAAATATTGATACATTTAATATTTAGTGTGCATCCTCTTATTTTTTATTAAAGAAATGATAGCATACTTGTCTTGGCTTACTTTATATGGGTTTTTGGCAATTAATTTGTATTTCGTTGTCCTGATGCCAAATTTGGATGAGTGTTTTTTATCAGACTAGTCTTGTTTGTCGTGTTGTATTTCTTTAATTTTTTCTTTATAATGGCCCGAAGGTTCTTTATGGATTTCATATCTGCACTGTTTCCAGACTATGAAAATGTTTTCTTTAATTAAATTAAAGAAATGCAACATCACAAACAAGGATATTCTGATAGAAAAATTCATCCAAATTTAGTATCATGACAACGAAATACAAATTAAATGCCAAAAACTCATACAAAATATGCCAAGACGTATTGAACCTTTAATAAAAAACAAGAGGGTGTACGCTAAATATTAAATGGGTCAATATTTTTAAATGTATTATTTCTTTAATATAACAAGATTTTAAGGTAAATTTCACAATTATTCTAATAATTTCACACGTCTGTATAGTGATATAAAAGATCATTTCACAGTATATCGTGTATATTTTTTTTATTAAATTACTATATGTTCAGAATAATGTATTTTTTATATATTTAGAAAACTATTTTTTATTTATATTTGAAAAATAAAAGTAAACTTTATGTCTAATTATTGTGCTTTTTCTTTATCTTCTTTGCGACAATGCAATTCATATTTTAAGGTTATTACCATTTAAGGAGTAAAAACAAGACGACAGTTCGATTGTTCATAAGTAATACTTTAATCAGTAATTTTTATGGGTTATTTTACTGAAATCATAAATTTAGTAAAAACAAATTGTTTATAATAATTTATACTTCATAATGAAATCTTTGTTTTTTACGTATAAAGGGCATAATCTTTAACAGCTGGTAGAGGCCTAAAGATGAATCCCAAATGAAATAAAAATTTGGTCTTATATTCAATGCGCCAAAAGTCAACTTTTTAGACCTATCCGAAGAAAAAATTCCAAAAAAATTTTTTCGGTCATTTTCACTCCTCCCTACCCTTCAGTGAATGCTCTGCATCTTTATGAGAAAGATATAGGGGCTTTTTTCGTCATTTCAGGGGTATAATTCGGCTATTTTAGCTGAGCGGTACCTGGCTGAGATGTGTCCTGTTTAAACGAGATTGGTGGCCCATATTGCTCACTCGTTTCTGGTTGAAATGACTTTATTTTATTTTCATGTTTTTGCTGGTGACGTATCGATTGACTTCTTCCTTCATTTTTCATTTTATCTTAGTTGTTGGATTATATGTCTATGTTCTTTTAGTTTGTACTAATTGTGTCGTTGTTTTTTATGCTTAGTCTCGCCACGTGATGTGCACGTGATATTGACAAACTCGACATTTCCGCATTCAGATTCTACGCAGAATTTCTAACGTTTTCTTCATAGAATTCCGGATTCAATTGGGTAGCCGAGTCTTCTTTTAAGTAGAAGATTTGTCTTCTCAAGTATTCATGTTGTTAATCGCTTTATCCTAAGTGTTCCTTTCGCCAAACTCGGCAAATTTGAACTATTTTGGATTGTAATATGCATATTAAGATTATTATTCTTTAGAAAGTCACTTTGGGTTTTTATATTTATATACTGGGTGTTTTTTTTCTTAGAATGTTTCTATGCACAAACCGACACCAGAATTTCTCAGATTGCATGGTCACATTTGTCTCTACAGCGTTGTTTTGGGTAATATACCGCTCGAAAACAGTGGTTCACAGAGCGGCTTCTACCGCGGCCTGAAGACGTCAGAATAATAAGGTTGTGTATAGATAGGAATCCAAACAACCATTTCATACTATGGTATATTTAAATTTAACACACTGCTTATTTCCCAAAAATAATTTCCACCAAAATTTGTGGCGCTCACCGAAAATTCGTGACCGATAATACAAGACTGAGTAAGACTAAATACCTTATATATATATATATATATATATATATATATATCATATCATATAAATACTATATATTACAAGTTTAAAAGAAAATGTGAAGAATAGACAAATGTATTTTTGAAAAAAATGTGTTTTATTTAACATTGTAAGAACGGTATCGCGTTTAAATTATAAGAGTTTCAAAACGGTTCACTCCGTCGTCCAATCTCTAAAAATTTCTTTAACTGAAAGTTTTTATGCTGTTCTATTTGTGTACAAACCGGGAAATTTGTGCTTTTAAGTTCCCATTTCACTCAAAATATAGAACCTTCAATAATCTACCGTGAAAATTAAGTAACATTCTCCAATCTAAAGCTGCATTTTCGTCAAATGGCAGTGTTATTACAACTGTGTTGAGTGTTACTTTTTCATATAATAAACAAAATTTTTATTTATATTTCTATTTAGTTCCAAACACGAAAACTTTACGATTCGAAGTTCCAAATTTCCGTATTTCCGTATTATCACCATTCAAATCGCAGGAATTTATTCAAATTAGACTAAGATCTCTTCAAATCACACGGGTGTTTCAGCAACTTGCTACTTGTACTTTTTATGTTTTTTTTTTTTTTTTTTTTTTTTTCTTAGCTTTTAAGAGTGAGGTTCAAGGCAATGCAACAAAATGCGTTTTCAAATTAGACTAAGATCTTTTCAAATCACACGGGTGTTTCAGCAACTTGCTACTTTTACTTTTTATGTTTTTTCTTAGCTTTTAAGAGTGAGGTTCAAGGCAATGCAACTGAATGCGTTTTCAGATTAGTCTAAGATCTTTTCAAATCACACTGGTGTTTCAGCAACTTGCTACTTGTACTTTTTATGTTTTTATTTATTTATTTTTTTTTTTTAGCTTTTACGAGTGAGGTTCACGGCAATGCAACTAAATGCGTTTTCAAATTAGACTAAGATCTTTTCAAATCACACGGGTGTTTCAGCAACTTGCTACTTTTACTTTTTATGTTTTTTCTTAGCTTTTAAGAGTGAGGTTCAAGGCAATGCAACAAAATGCGTTTTCAAATTAGACTAAGATCTTTTCAAATCACACGGGTATTTCAGCAACTTGCTACTTGTACTTTTTATGTTTTTTTTTTCTTAGCTTTTAAGAGTGAGGTTCAAGGCAATGCAACAAAATACGTTTACATTTAAAGAATAAGTTTTGGAAATTATTCTTTGATAAACACGTCTTTATTTGCGTAGTAAAATGTTTTGCTAACTCTATTTGCACATTAATATTACCTATTACAGATGGTGTCAGTGTACGTTTTGCCATTATTCATCTTTCTCTTAAAGTAGCTTTTAAAAAATATCCATATACTGCCTATATAATAGTTAGGTAGCGAAAATTTAAGTTGGGTCGCGTATTAATAAACATTCTGAACTACGTTTCTGAACTACGTTTTATGTTTTTCTACAAACATTTCCACTTATCATAAAAGAATTATGAAATTTCCTAAGGTGTTCAATAAAATGATCTGATATATATGTAAAGTGTAAAATGTATTTGGTTATTTAATATATTTTACATATTTTTATCCATATTTATCAAATATTATTTGGCAGTCTTTCGTTTCACAATAGAAAAGTACCATTTCACAGCAGTATTGAAATATCCACATATCATATATTTTATATTTTACGTATAGTGTTATATAGAATTTCATGTCACATGATGCATTTTTCAAAGGAAATCTACAAAAAGCATGGTATGACCATGAAGTTGTAACATCTGTGTCCTCACCACAATATAGACCAGGCGATTCAAAATACAACTTTTTGTGATTATCTCTTAAACAACTGATAATCGAATGATACTCCTAATTACAAAATACACATAGAAAAAGATTAAATTAATTTTTTCATGCGCCCATGCCTCCTTATCATAAAAAATTATATTTTAAAATGTTTACCATGCTTCCAATGCACACGATTATTTTTCCCAAATACTTTCCGAGTTATAATAGCGAGTGGCAAAGCGAAACTCGGAGATATTTTTGAGATTATAATTCTTTTAATAACAAAATAAATAAAAATCCGATTTATAAATTCAAAGGTACAGATATGTGACTTACACGAAGACAAAGTTTCCGCAGAGCCAACATATGTTTTTGAAATGCACTGTGGAATATCAATGAGGATAACGTTTATAGGTCTTTTAGAAAACGTTAAAAAAATCAGATTTCATGATATAGGGTAGACCGGGGCACGTTTACGCAGTGCACTTTTTCCTAAAAGAGTTATAGCTGGCGCGACAGCAGTTATGACAGATTGATTTTGCTCTCTAGCGGATATTCTCACAGGTTTTTCAGCATCAGTTGAGCTTCGGTCTAGCATGCGGAAATCCTAAACTGTTTAGTGTCAAGGAGAGTAAATTTTGTGTTGAACTTATTGAAACTTATTGTGAACTAATAATACTTAGTTAAGGCTAAACAAATATATGAAAATTAGCAGAATTTTATTTTTTTTTTTAGAACTGTATTTGTAAGAACAGAAATGTTATTAATTTTCGCAACACGTTAAAAATAAATCTAAACATGGTGACGGGGCACGTTTACGCATTGATATTGGGACTCCTTTACGCACGTTCTTACTACGTAAATGTGAACAACTGAGACCATTTGAAAAGGCAGGACCAAGGCTTTGGACCAACAAACGGAAGAAAAAGAGGTAGTCCGCAATCGTAACTGATACTTCGGTTAAAGAAGCCCTCAGACAAGAGCAGTTAGAAGCGAAAAAGATAAAAATGATGACACAACAAAACAAAAAGAAGAAATTACGTAAAAAATTACCAGTTTCTATGGAAGCAGAAAAAGAAGACAGCAAAGGGAAAAGTATGAAACGAAAAACTGCAAAAGGGAAAAAGATGGTACACACTGGAAAAAAAAAATATTGAATGAATCTGATGACGAAGATGAAAATTGTGTGTGTATTTATAATTTGAAATCATACAACCAATCCAAAAAAGGACAAGACTGGATTCGATGTACTAGATGCAAAAGGTGGTCCCATGACAAGTGTGCAAAAGGTAATACTTTTTTTTTGTAAAAACTGTAACAGTAATGATGAAGATGACTAAATAGTTTCTGTTTTTAATGAGCAATAAGCACTGTGTTTTCAGTTTACCATATAAAATGTTCTTTAATCAATTCTCTTGACTGTTTTTTAAATTTTAAACAGCATATTAATTTATAAATAAAACATTTCAATTTGATTAAATATTTATTTCACTTACTCCTTGGTATCACTTATAATATTCGTAAACGTGTCCCAGTTGATGCGTAAACTTGTCCGGTAAACGGAGCAAGTTTACGCAAAAGACTTGGATCTAAAAAAAAAAAAAAAATACGGTTAAAAACTCAAACAAGGCAACAAATGAATACACAGATTTTTACTTTATTACCTGCATTATACAACCACAATGTCTAAAATTCCCTAAGTTCAAACATAAAAATTCGAAAATTCATTGAAGAAAAAAACGCGTAAACCTGCCCCGGTCTACCCTACACTTCTTCAAAACTTCGGAAAAGAGGCGTGCATTTCTGACATTCACCATAACATATACCAAATAGATCGTAATATATGCGTAGCCCAGCTATGTTCATCATTTTCTAAATTGTTTATTTAACTATTTCCTCTCACCTTATGAAAAGAAGAATTGTCATAATAACAATTTTGTAGTGTCAGAAAGGGTTTCACAATCTATGGCATGTGATTTTTCTGTCAGAATGTTTTTCATATTGTTTTATTTTTTCATTATTTCATTTTATTACTGTAACGGTATTTTTTATTGGCAAAAATGCCACCTCTATTGCACAGTAGATTTCGCGAGCTCACATTTAGATAAAAGAAGAATGGATAATATACGGAGTGTTTCTAAATGAATATCGGGGTTTGAACGCTTGCTAGTATTTATTATATAAAACTTAAAATTATATTTAATATATAAAATGAAAGAGCAACTCAAACAGTTTTACCTACAAGCTTACATGTGTTCAATGTGACCACCTTTCGTCACACGGCACATATCAAGTCGATAGCTCAGTTCTTCCTAAACGTTGATTAGTTGTTTGTGGGGTCATTCTTGCAACAGCTGCAATGGTCATCTGGTAGTGAAGGCACATACACACGATCCTTTGTGAACCTCTACAGGTAGAAATCACACGGCGTCAGATCGGGTGAGCGTCAGAACAGAACTTCTTTGCTAATCAGCTGAGAAAACTGGAAAGAACTGAGCTATCGACTTGATGTGTGACGAAAGGTGCTTACATTGAACGTTTGTTACATTGAGCACACTCTTTCATTTTATGTATTAATTATAATTTTAAGTTTTATGTAATAAATACTACCCGGCGTTAAAACCGCGATATTCATTTAGAACCACCTCGTATTCTGGGCACTATCCTAAAATATCAAAATATAAATATTATAGGTCAGTTAAAGCACTTACATGTTCATTTCCACCGCAGCAATTCCTCGCTTATATGACAGATTTAAATCCCTGTTGTTTTCTCGATGTAATCCAGTGTTTTATTTCAGCGCTAAACTTCGAGAATAAAGATTTTGTTCAGTAATTTGTATTCACTCATGTGGATGATTTGCGGTTGTTGAATTATATTGAAACTTAAGTTATTATAAGTTAAGTGTTAAAATTTTACAGTTTTTAAGGTTTTAGATCATACATGTTGCGCTGCACTTTTTGTCAGCGATTTATTTTTACATATTTTTTATTTAATGATCAGAAATGAGTCAATATAGTTTTTTTAGTCCTATACAGTCAGTCACGTGATATCCCTTGCATTACATCTGGGGGAAAACAGTCATATTTGACTTATTGTTAATTACCGTTCATATTCTTTCCTCGTAAAAGAAAAAGAAGGGAAATTTTTTTAATAAATTTTACAATGAAGTAGACGACAATAATAAATCTAACCAAATGAACAAAAATGATTTTTTTTTTTTTTTTTTTTTTTTTTTTGCAAAATATTATGCAATTTTATGTTACAAAGAAATTCTGCATCTTCTTTGCTTTAGTTTTTATGATACGCTAATTATAATAGAATCGACCTAATTTTTAGCAACAAATGAAAATCATCCCTTCTTTGTCTGTCCCTAAGCTTTGGCATTTTATTTAAAGTTACTCGCTATTTTCATCCATCAAGTTTGATGCAATCTGTTCACATCTATCTTAAAATTACTTACTAGCGGAATGTAATTCTATAAAGATCAGCCGGTCTCACGTTAAATCCTGTAAAATATGTGTTTTTAAATTATTTTATCAAACTTCCTCTACAGGTTTTCACCCAAGTATGAATAGTACATTTTTTAGTATTTCCAAGTTGTGTCTTAATACTGCTTGTTTTTGACAAGATATTCCATGTGATCCAATAGTTAAGACTTACGCCACCTGCCCTACAAACATTATAACTTTTAAATAGAATTGGCTTTTCTAATTATCTTTTTCCTGTCATTTTTACGCATGATCAGTAATTGATAACAGAATAGATTTAATTAGTGTAAATATACAAAAATATCTCAGCTTTGGATATCACTCACTTGGTATTGTATGCCTTATATACAGCTCATATTCAAAATATTAGAATAATTACTTTTTGTTACAAATTTAAGGACTTTTTATGCAAATATGCAAAGGATATTTTTATTAAGAACTTACTGTTGATTAAGCATATTTATTATCTGAAAATTGATATCATTTTTGAAAAGATTAATTGAAAAAAAAATTATTTTGAAAAGTCAAAATATTAGAATATTTATTCAAGTGGTTCAAAATATTAGAATATATCACATTAATTCTCCTTTAATTATCACCAATTCATAACTGGTGTCATCATGGATTAAATTAAGACGATTTTATTTAAAATCTATATTCTCTTTGCAGTTTGTTTGCTTTTTCGTCTTAAAATGGGTCGTGTGAGTGATATTCCTGAATCTATTAAACTTATAATGGCTGATTTGTGTTGGCACGGTAAAAATCAATGTTATATAGCGAATTTTTTACACTGTTCGCAATCAAGCGTTAATAAAATACTAACACAATATTTAAAAAATGGAAAATTTCAAAATAATCGTCGAAATGGCGGCCGAAAAATAAACATCTGTTAGAGATGACAAGAAATTTAAGAGTATAGTTAAGAAAAACCGTTTTAAAAGTGTGCGATTCTTGCACCGAAAATGAAAAGAAGAAGGAGTTGAAGTTTCTAGTACATCGAGAACATTAAGACGTCTCCATAAATTTAAGTTTGGATCTCGTGTACCGAAAACAAAACCTTTCATGAATGCAAAACAAAAGCGTATAAGATTGAATTGGTGTAAATCAAGACGTTTATGCAGCGAAGAAGATTGGAATATTAGTTAGCGATGAAATTATGTTATAAAGATACAAAGCATACTTTCATCACTAAATAATATATTTTTCCAATCTTCTTCGCTCCATAAACGTCTTGATTTACACCAATTGAATCTTATACGTCTTTGCTTTGCAGTCATGAGAGATTTTGTTTTCGGTATACGCGATTCAAACTTAAATTTATGGAGACGTCTTAATTTTCTCGATGTAGAAACTTCACTTCCCTCTTCTTTCCATTTTCGGTGCAAGAATTGCACACTTTTAAAACGGTTTTTCTTAACTACACGCTTCAGTTTCCTGTCAGCTCTAGCAAATGCGTTTGGTTTTCGGCCGCTATTTAGGCGATAATTCTTAAATTTTCCATTTTTTTATATTGTGTTAGTATTTTACTAACGCCTGATTGCGAACAATGTAAATAATTGCCTATATAACATTAATTTTTTCCGTGCCGATACAAATCAATCACACGAAATTTAATAAATTCAGGAATATCACCCACACAACCCATTTTAAGAAGAAAAAGCAAGCCGATTTTAAATAAAATCGTCTGAATTTAATCAATGATGCCACCAGTTGTGAATTGGTGATAATTAAAGGAGAATTAATGCGAAATATTCTAATATTTTGAACCACTTGAATAAATATTCTAATATTTTGACTTTTCAAAATAATTTTTTTAACAATTAATCTTTTCAGAAATGATATTAATTTTAAGATAATAAATAAGTTTAATCAACAATAAGTTCTTAATAAAAATATCGTTTGTATATTTGCCTTAAAAGATGTTAAATTACAAAACAATATTTCCGTTTGTGAAAAAAAAGTAATTATTCTAATATTTTGAATATGAGCTGTAGTTGAAACCCTTACCAGAATGTTTTTAACATTATGTAATTAATTTGAAAAATTTTTCATTCTTTTTAAATAACATTTCTGGTACAGGAGATATTCATATGATAGAATATTGAAATGAAATATTTGGTTCGCAATGTGCTAGTCTAAATTCAGTTTTTCCATTATTGTTAGAATATTTCTTTTTAATGCTTTTTTACTTAAAACCACGAAATATACATGATGTTATATAAATTTGAAAAAACAGATTTTTCATTCAATATGAGTTCACGATCATTAACTTTTACATTCTCATTTACCTCCTCACTAATAATGAGCTCGAAGCTGCTGCGAAATACCTCATTGCTCATTTCCATGTGATAGTTCCTTAAAAAATGATATTTAATGAAAAGACATTTGACAGCGCGATTGTTTTATTTACATGCATGATAAGGCACACGGATTAGTCTAAAATCCTCAATTAGTATAATTTTCGAAATGAAAAGCTTGAATTCGAATTTAGAACTTTTCTGAAGGAAGGTATCCCAAATGCATTTCTGTTGATAATAACAAGTTTTCTATTTTTATATACATTATGTTTATAAATACTTTTCCTGGTTTGAAACCATCTATATCCTACAAAAAAAAAAAAAAAACGAAATGCGATCACGTTTTCTATTTTTTTTTTTTTTTTTGAAGTGAAAACTTCTTTAGGCGCGTTGAGCTTTTTTTGAGATGGAGAAAAACTACTGATTTGGAGACACTGTTACGTAACCGACATGCTAGCATTTTGGCACATAGACACTAGCGCGCCAAGTGGCGAATGACAGGAACTTTTCCCTCTTCAGCTCAATTCGCAAAAGAAGAACGAAGCTAAAACTCACTTTTTCTCCCGGCGTTCACACAGGAACACACACACACACATTATCAGTTTTCGAAAACTTCTTTAGGCGCGTTGAGCTTTTTTTGAGATGGAGAAAAACCACTGATTTGCAGGCACTGTAACTTAACCGACATGCTAGCTTTTTTTCGCACATAGACACTAGTGCGCCAAGCGTAATATAATTGTGGTATTGTATTCATTAATAAAAATACTTTTGGATAGTATTGAATTGGAGTATGGATTTCAATATTTGGATAGTATTGAATTGTAATGCTTGCCGTTTATATTTCACCGGATAAATCTTTAAATGCAATACGAGAATTTTTGTACGAAAATTTGTTTATTTATATGTACATGTATAATTTAATAATATAATTTAATATAATAATATATATTACAAATTATTAATGTTTATTTATATGTAATTTATAGTTAAATTATATTACTATGAAAATTGTAATATAATTTTGGTAGTAATAGTTTATAATAATGAATAAAAAAACACTACATTTAAAAGTATTTCCTGCACAATAAAACATTTCCTGACGATTAAAAAAACACACACGTAATTGTTGAAGTTTTCACTTCTATTGGCACTCCCGGAGTGCCACTTTTTTTTTTTTTTTTTTTTCAAGCATGAGGAGATGAATTTGATTAAAATTCATATTAATAGGTAGAAAAAGGGATTACGTGCATAGGTTACAGCAGTGTCACTATTTTCTCGTGATAAAGTATTCGCAACATTCGTGAGAACAATTTCGTTTGATAATTGACAGATTGTGCTTTGTATGTGCATTCTATTTTTATAAAAATACAGCAGAGCTTTGGTACTACTCTTTAGGTATTAATTTAAAAAAAATCATTTCTCCATTAATTTAAACAGCTAAACGTAAAACATTTTGTAATTCCGTTCATTCTTTTTTCGGCGCAGATAACTCGAAGTTGATTAAGTTGGATTATTATGACTCTGTATATAAACAAATATAGCTTTCGAATATTCAGTTGTTTGAAACGTTTAAGCTGTGATCTTATTATTTTTCTTTCTAAAAATGCTTATACGTGTATTCAAATAAACAAACTACACACTGTAAAACAATAGTCAAATAACAAAACAATTCTGGCAATACATTTTTCCTGACAATTATTTTTTACGGTAAATATCTGTATTTATCATAAAAAGCATTAAAAATTTGTTGTATATACATCTGAATAAGATGTGACATTATTATTAGAAGAATAGATATTAATAATTAGTTGAAACATCACATTACATGTAAATGATCGATTCTAAAAAAAATCCTGTATAAAACAGAAAATATCTGAGGGAAAAAAAGTTACTTAATATTTCCTGTGTAGAAACGAAATTTCGGAATTTTTTTGTACTTAGGTATTTTGGTAAATACTTGTTTTAAAAATGTTGCTGGCAGATTTTTTAATGTAAAATTTTTTTTAACGTAACTAAAGGGATTTAATATTCTCAGTCAAGGTCTCTTAATACTAATGTTTATTGCTATTTAATGTAAGCAATTTGACTTTAAAAAAATGCAGCAAAAGCAATAAAAGTTTTTTTTTTTTCATTCACTTCGATATAGAAACGATGTAAAAGTTATGGAAAACGTTTAGTTCGCACATTTTAACTGCATAAGATAACGATTTCACAATTAGTGCGGTAATGGAAAATATTTTTCAATGCATAAATCTGGTAAAAAATTTAGTCATTAAGCAGCATTAGCTGCATTACTGGCTTCCTCTAAAAGTTTTCTTTCTTTTTTTATTTAAAACATAGAAAAGTACATTGATAAGGAAATACAGTTTTCCTGATAATATATCGGATCAAAAATGAATAATGTAATATGTTTAATTTGTTAAATTCTTTATAAATAAATTAAATATGAAAATGCGAAATAAGAAAAAAAAACCTAACGAATTTCTCAAACAAGCATTAGCTGATTGCAGTGGTAAATTAATGTTGGTAATCATTTATCATGTATAAGTTTTGAAATACTTTATAATTGTAAGAAAATTTACTAAATATTTATCTGTAACTACACTATAAGGATATGTTTATCCGAACTCAAAAAATAAGTTTTATTCTGTGAATATTTCTCAATCGCTACGTAAAATTCTCAGTTTTTAAACTTACACAGCGAAGATTTTAAAAACGACTGGAATTAATGAAAGAGTTAAATTTTATTGTTAATAATAACGATAATTAATAACAAATATAATTTTATGAGAAATATATAATCTCTGTCTCTTTATCTACAACCATTCAAGCTGAGTGTGTGATTTGTTGAAAAAAAAAGGTAGGAGTGCAAGAAAAATTGTTCTGGATTCCTTATTACAAAGCATAATATTTGAGGTGTCTGAGGACTCTTAAAATTATAAAAAAAATGAAAAAGAAAGATCATTTTCAATAATTAATATATTAAAATATACATATATGATATTTTATAACACAAATCTTTAGTGGGATGAAAGATATAAGTGTGTTCTTTCATACCATGCAATTAAAAAATTGTAAGATGCAGAATTAGTACTTATACAGGGCTCCAAACTGTGAGACATTTATGGACCAGAAACTTGGTATAAAAGCTTACGCACAGGATTGTACTCCAGATTGTAATATTTAACTTGAACCTAAATTAATTTGTATTTAAAGTATTTTTATATTGTTAATACAAAGTTGTGTTTAGCTAATGCAAAATTTTGAAATTTTCTACAGTATAATCACCTAAAATAATATTTGTTTAACAATAAAAAGGAAATTTTAGGTTCCCTTTAAACGGACTAATATGATATATGTTTGAACATTGAAAAGGGAATTTTAGGTTAGCTTTAAACAGACTAACATGAAACATATATTAATATTTGGAAATTTTTCCAGAGAGTATGTTTTTAAACGAACATATGTTTTTAAAATTCAATGAAAAAATATTCAGAAGTTTTTGATATATCCTACACGTTATGCCCAAAAACATCATTTGGAGAAAAATGACTTCAAAGTTTCGGAAATGCCGCTTTAGCTATTGAGCGGGTGTAATTCTAAAAGCCATAACTTCTGTTCTAATGAGAATTTTAAGAAAACAATTATATCAAAATATTCAGAAACGATAGGAGTTTAACATTTAGAAAAATGAAAATTTCGAAAATTTTGAAGCTTTAACCCTCTCGCTGCGTAATTGCTTTATCAAAATAGCTTCAAAATATGCGTATTTAACAACTTCGGGACAAGCGTCTTTTAAGAATTATTATTCTTTTGTCACCGGTTTTTCAAAACAAAAATTTTTGTCTAAATTAATAGGGAAAATGCTCCGATTAAATAAGGCAAAATTTACAATAACAAAATAACTGGTGGAAATAATCAAGGAGGGTTAATTAGACGGAAAAAATGCATACCCGAGGAAATATCGGGTTCCGCAAATTTTGCTACTTTTACGTTGCCGGAGGAAATCTCGGGTTGCGCAGCGAGAGGGTTAAGAGTTCTGAGGCCCCTTGGAAAATATACTGTTTTTGAAGACCTTCCAGCCTGTACAGGGCGGAAAAGAAAACATCCACATTTCTTAGTTTTATGAGTTAAGATTATTTTACAGCAAAGGAAGAAAGTTAAGATGCGTCAAACCCAATTACACAAGATTCTCAGTTTTTGTAAATACTGAATATATGTAGGTAAATCGAGAAAGTAGTCAATTAATCTCCAAGTTAGCTTCAATTATGGCAATATGATATTTTAAAAAATTTGATGATTTTTTTGCCAATTATCTTCAAGCTTGGATAGAATTTGACGCTGGCGGATACCGTTACTAGCACGTTCGTACGCCGGAATATTTTATAAATACCAATATATAAATAAATATATGGGGCATGCTCACAATCTTTTCACTTAGGGGAATAAAAATATGGTGAAATTAAACTTACTAAAATAACAAATTAATCTGATAGACGAATGCATTAATGATTCAAAATGAAGAAAAAATGGTCAGCAGTGAAAATTTTTTTTATTTAACTGAGGTTTAATTTAAATTTTCGAGTTAAATTTTCCTTACCATTTTACCACTATAACTTTATATTTATCTTCTAAATTTTTTCTTATAATGAATTTGCATAGTACCCACAGTATATTCAAATAAGAAATAGTAACAATGTAATATTTTTAGTACAAAATTTTGGTATAAAATTGTCTTAAATGGGCGTTAAATAAGGGATGGAAGGAAAAAAAATAAGAAAAAAGAGCCGTAAAGGGAAAAAGTATGGTAAGAATAGGAGGATAACGAAAATTTGAACTATTTTTAGGCAAATCTTTTTATGACTAGGTGAAACCACCGTGTTCATTGATTTTTAGAAACAGTTATTTACACAGGATTAAAAAAATAATAATTAACCTCGAAAAGTGCAGGAATAAAGCTTGGGGATGGTATGGCTACCAATAAAGCCCCGATGCTTGAAATTGATATTTGAATGCTGATTTAAATTCTGCAGTAAATTTCTTGTCAAAGAATTTTAGACATTCTTTCTCTAGCATACTTCTGAATGAGAAAAAAACTTGAAAAAAATTCTAAAGCTGCATCTGAAGTGATTTTCTGTATACTTTTAGAAGAGGGACGGTAAGTAATCTAAAACCCAGGGACAGGATTAAAAAATAATACCAATCATAAAAAATGTGTGCAGGTTAATTTTTTGCTACATATTTATCAAAAACAATTGTCCCAGTTTCGTAAATAAATTACGTCCTATTAGTTTTATTAAACAATTTGATACAGACAGCTCCAAACTTAAAAATCAGCGTCAGAAACACCAGACGGTAAAGGAGCTATCCCGATATTTGGAACCCCAACATCGTCCAAATCTTATTTATCTCGTTAATATTGTTATGCAGTCATGCAGTGGGATGTTCCCCAATATATGAAATAAAAAGCGCAAGAATATGTACTAAAATAAAAATTATTATTCAGGAACTTAACAGTCAAAAGATTTTGAGAATGCACCATATATTAAATACCATGACATTTCATATTATAACACGTATTTTGAAGAATATAAAAGTTGAATCAAGTGGTACAACTATACAATAATGAAGTTAAATTTGCTGAACTCATGCCCGTAAGAGCATAAATTAATAGTAAATATGATTGCGGAAATATATCCTTTTTTAATCGGAAGTTTGAAAAATGGCCAGCACCGCACAATTTCAACCTTGTATATTGCAGATATGTTTTACGAAATTGGCGAGACGAAAAATGCTCTGGAATCCCTGTATCAAGCCCAAACACTTAAAAAAATCTGAATTTTTTTTATTATTATTATTTTAAAATTGTTAAATGACCTTCATTTTTAAAAAAGATGACCAAAAGCTGACCAAAAAATCCGGTTGAGTCCTTGATATGTTTCATTGGTGTGTCTAGTGATATCGAAATCGGTGTTCAAATAACCAATGCTACCGCAAACCAGAAATCTAATATGTGCATGCATACACATATAATTTAACAGGAAATAATTTAGCCAAAACTTATCTATCTCTCAATATATAATATTCCAAATTTCTATATTTTTCACATTTAATTTATTTGTTTCCAAGTTTTCACTGAATCTTCGTTTACAAAATCTATGATGATCAGATCTATGATGATCTGTATTCAAAATGGTGTTGAAACTTGAACTTGTAGACAACTCGTCAGTTTTCACATGTTTTGGAGATTTTTTCTTGGTTTATATTGATTGATTGACAGTGATGTAACAAATAAATTAATCGCCATCGCTTATACCTTGTTTTAAAAGTAAATCTGAACAACCTATTGTTCAACCCATCAAACTGCACTATGCTTTTTACAAGTCAATAAATATTCGCGACTTAATAATGACTTATCACTGCCCCAAGATGAATCTCAAGATGGATTCAATCCTAGAGATAAATTATTATCAACATTCGACTGATAATATATTTATTTGATTTTGCAGAATAAACTGTGATCTGTCTACAATTCTTGAGTTCTATATGGTGGTTGATATACGCACAATAATTAGGTAATTCAAGAACTTCGATCTCCTAACACTTCGATAGCTATTTTTCATCACTGCAACGAAAATGGGTATATGAACTTACTCTAAATCAGCTGCATCGATAGTACATCACAACAAAAAAGGAAACATGATAGGATGTCAATGTATCGATAATATGCGGTGTGTCCACTATCAGTTGACTCAGCGTATCCACATCGTACTTACAAATATCTGTGCAAAGGAACAGTTGGAAGTCTGTAATCTGTAGTGGAGACTTGGCAAGGTTGGCCCACTTTTTACAAAACGATTTTTTATTTTTTTATATATTAAACGTAGAATAAAGTTTTATATATGTTTTTATTCGTTATACAATCAGTTATCAAAATACAATTGCTACATAAGTGTAATATACAATATATAGTGGAAAAAGGATTTTTTAATTATGAGAAAATAATGGGCCAAGCCCCCCACCCCACATATGAGAGGGTTGACCCACTATATGGGAGGATTCATCTACTTCGTTTTTTTTTGTTGAAATATTTGTGAAGAGAAATAAAATCAGTTTTAGAAAAGCAAAATATATTTATGCTACATGCTTCAATTATTATACAAAATATTTTTGATAATATGATGCTTAAACAAAGCTGTTTAGATGCAATCGGAAATCAGTGGAAAAAATCTTTGTTTTAAACAGGATTTGAGCATGTCTGAGCCGGTATAATTGTACAGCAAGGAAAATAAAATTTTAACATTTAAGACGTTATTCATTTATAGATATGTTCCGTTTTCTTAGGTTTTCATGTATTATTAAGTCCGGATTTAGGAACCACTGTTCCGATTTTTTTTGTCTCCCTGTCCTACTTTCTGTGACACTCGACCTGACAACTCTACTTGTCACATAGTTTGGCTTCTTCTCACTTTATTCATCCTAGGGAAATCTGTCTACATACGTTCCTAAAGTTTTTCGATCAATGCTATTTTCTTTTGCAGCCGCATAATCCTTTAACACATCATTAACATCATTTAACCCTTTCAGGGTCAAAATACTTTCAGTACTAAAATGTTGCAATAAATGACTGGCACAGGAATTTACAAACAATTTATTTGGAAATAAGGAAAGAGCTGTATTTCACGTACGTATTAATTTGAAAAGATTTTAGCAAAATTCTGGTGCCATTGTGTCGTTTGAGATTTATAATTAAGTGGTTTCATAAATATACCACTGCTCCTGAAAGAGTTAAGACTGCTGCTTTCATACTTTCTAGTCCTTTCTGGTCTTTTTCACTATTTCTATTTATGCCTATTGTAAGTAATATTTAATTGGAAAAAGTTCCTATCGAATTTTCCATTTATCTTTAATTAAATGTTTTCTTCTAAGTGGCAAGTATAGTAATTTTTCACTTCTTTCTTTAATCAGTTTTAAACTTTTTCTTTTTTATCACACCATTTTACTGTAGTTTTACAGAAAAAAAATTACATTCTTTTCTCAGATATAACCCTTAACCTTTCACTATGCACAGTGTACAATAAAAATATTTCCAAAACCACTTAATTAAGGGAGCCTTGACCATCTGGTCTACCCTGTCTCCCATTGAGTGGGTCAAGCCTCCACACATAGCCCTTTTCTAAAGAATAGCACATTTTTATGTTAAGCCTAACTTACTGTGCAGTATTTATGCCTGGAATGAAAGCCTAATATTTCTGCATTATTTAAAACCAGCTTACTTAAATTTCTATGATATATTTTATCTGAAAAAAGCTTACAAAGCATTTCAAAAAAAAAAAAAAAACATTTAGGTTGAAAACGCCTCACAATTGATTTTTAACACACGCATTTCGATTATCTGTATGAAACAAAGATTTTTGAGCATTGCAATTACTTTGGTTGTCACGTATTGAAAAATCTCTGAAATTCTTTTAAATATGAAAACTGATGGGTGGGTTAAGCATCCCCCTATGGTCAACCCTCCCTAGTCTCTCTTATACAAATTTCAAGATAACTTCGATGACTAAACATTACTAAACAAAATAGATGTTTCTATCCAACATATACTTATTCATAAATTTATAGATGATTTTAAAAAATACACGAATAAAATAAAACGGTTAATCTTCGGTTAATGAAGTTTCGGTTAATCTTCTAAACTATCCTAAGGAATAAAATTTTCTAAAAGCTCAAATCTACAGGATTTGTGCAGGATTTTTATTCGTGTGTTTTTATTTTACATCATCGTTAAATTTATGAATACCGTAAATGTTGAATAATAACATCTATTTTGTTTAGTATTTGATATAACGATGTAAAGTCCTTAATTATTATAATTTCGACGATTATTTAAAAGTAATACTACAGTATTTTAACATCTCGGACATCTCACTCGTGGAGAAAAAAAGTCCTTCCATTTTTTTCTTCTTAATACGTACACTATTGTACATATTGTACGTAATTATTATTAATTACACCACTGTACGTAAGTAAGAAAGACATACTCCATAGTACTGTCATAGTAAGCTATATTTTTTTGATGAATATTATTTATGAATTGTTATAATTTGTTATTTATGTTATGTAATAATATAGTTTGTTATATATTGTTGAACTGTTCACTCTATTTTATTTTTTTAAATATCATTTTGAAATTTTATTACTTTTAAACAGAACACGTCTTTAAGATATTTTCTAACTTTAATACTCTATGAGAATAATTGTATTACTTGTTTTAAAATATCGTTCGCTTGAAAGTGAAACTAATATTGAGACTCTTTATGACTGTACTGGAATTGGGTTTATGTTTCAAAATGAATAACATTAGAAATTGGTAGTTTATAAAAATATTGAAATTGACAGTACATTGTGTTTATTGATAAATTGAGATTATCAATTTTGACTTATGAAAAGTAAAACTATATTACATAATGTTAAATTATATATCATAACACTGGATAAAATTAAAAAAAAAAATTTTGAGATAATTATTTTTTGAACAGTATTGCTGTATAAAAATTAGCAAATGTAAAAAAGAAATGTTCTTTTTAAGTTGAGATTGAAATAGTTAATAAATTTAATGGATAAAAATAAAGTTTTTGTTTCCTAACTATGATTTTTTATTTAAGGCGGCAGTGGACATTCAAAATCAGGAAATTTGTCAAACAAATAGATTTTTTTTCTTTTCGAGAATTATGAAACTACATGCTCAAATTTATCTGATGCAAAAAGAATTTTTAAATTCTGACGCTTCTTCATAGATGTATAAACTTTTACATTTGTAAAAACTGTATATATTTATGCAGTTTATTTTACTTAAAAAGATATTATTTCAAAATTGAAAAATTGGCACATTTCCAACATTTGAAACGTTCTATGCGCATTCATAATTATCGGATTTTGTTTTTTATTTATATTTTATATCATCTGTACAATAATAAATAAATGTTAGCATAAAAATATGCATTTCAGGAATGTTTTATGATGCTTTGATTGAATGTTGAAATTTATGTGAATATGAAAATATATAAATACTTTTTGGAAAAACGAAGCATAATTATCAAAATATTTTTTTCTACTTACGTATTCAACGAACTTGTACAATTCATTCCAACTTTCATTGTAATGTATAACAAGTATCTCATGAGTAAATATTGTCTTATTTTATGCAAAAGAAATGCGCATGGGACATTTTAAAATATGAAAATTATTCGGTATTTTAAAAATTTAAAAATTAAATAATTTAAAATCTATTTATTATTTTATTACCGAATTTTGAATAAGTATAGCTGTTTGAACTTGCCATTAACAATTCTGCCAATTTTTAAAAGAATCCATTGAAAATAGAGGAATTTGGTTGTTAATGTCCACTGTCCTCATATAAAAATGCATTTGATTGATTAGATATCCAGTAACATCTAAGTTAAACCTACAAAAATATTTCTTATACAGAGTAACCATAAAGGAATGTTCCCAGTTATAAATTTTAATAGTATCAACTGTAAACGTTGTAGAGTGTTGATTCAAGGTCACAAATAAAGAGTAATTCAAACAGTTCCAGGTAAGCGCATGCGTGAGCATTTCTTTGTTATTGACTCGCTTGCAGTGTAACATACGTAAAACGGCGACTCCTGAGCGTAAAGAGTTATTGGTGAACTGAAGATTTAAAAGCCGTTAGTGCCATGTACTTTTCCCCTTGGGGCTTTATAAAAGACCGTGTCTATAATTTACATAAAAATAGCAGATGAAACCTGAACCGGAAAACCTGATGATTTGCCTGAGTTGAGACACATAATCGAAAACCACTGGATCTTCTTTGGCGATTGCTTCCATTACTCTGGACTGGTTAATCGAAGTGTGGTGAGATTTGGACTTTAGGTTGGACGTCTGCAGTATAACAAAAGGTTTGAACATCTCTATAATAATAGCCTAAGTCATGTGACTGTCATCAATAGTTCCGGGCTGACCGCTTCGCTTTATATATGCCAGGTCACCATTTTTTACATTTTTCATTTTTCGCGTGGTAAATTAAAACAATGCTTTGATATTTAAATTAAAAGTCATGGTGTTTGGTATTATTTATTATTTTTCTTTTCTTTTTCTTAAAAAAGGGAAAGAGAAAGTGATGAATTTCAAATTAAAATTATGTATTTTAAATTAAATGAGTGAAATTATTATATTTTAGATGAATTTAATGAAATATGAAAAAATGCGATTGGAAAGACAATGTTTAATGATTTATATCACTTGCGCCTGGCTAGCATAAAAAGGTACTACTTAGTTATATCGTCGACCCATTTCGCCAAATTATATAAATCGCCAAACCACTCGCCAAATTATACAAAGTGACATAATTTTTATTTTAAATAGCGAAAGAACAAACAAATTAGTATAACATTCATAAAAATACAAGTAAAACGTCCAAAATAAAAATAACTTGATGACGTAAACACGTGTAACTTGCTTAAAAAAAGGCAAATGTGACATTTACGATCAACCATTATTGATATTTAATCTTATAGTTTGGCGATATATTTTTGGTCGACGGGATAAGCAAGTAGTACCCATAAAAATACGGAGTTCTTGATTTCTCTACTAGAAACTTCTGATTTGGAGAAGTATTGAGAAAGTAAATTAAATTTTGAATAAAAGTAACATGGTACAATGCTTAGCACACATCTAACGCAGACCAAACTGGTCGCCAAGGGCGGCTAGTTTCTGAGAAAAACTACGTTGATTCACCTTCAATTTAGTGTATGTTTTGTTAAAATCGTCTAAATTAAACTATTATATAATACCATTGAAATTGGGACATTCTTTTATGTTATCATGCTTAGAAATATATTTTGAGGAGCTAGAAAATATTTTGCCAGGAATTTTACGTATAAAATACAGTTAATAATTTATTAGCTCTTTAATAATTTAAATTAAAAGTTGAGTTATATAATAATAATAATATAATAGTAAATGTCATATAAAATAGTATATAATAGTAAATCTGAAAATATTAATTGTACGAAGAAATTTGAAGCTTTTGAAATTTATTTACCGGTTTTAATTGCGTACAAGTTGTTCCAATGTAAGGATCTTCAGTTAAACTATCATAAAAGATATTTTAGCCAATTACCAATTCCTTATTATATTGTATAAATAGTTTTACGAAATACCATGAATATTTAATTAATATTGTCAACCAGAAAAGTTGTAAATTTTTTTAGTATCAACTGTAAAAGTTGTAGAGTGTTGGTTCAAAGTCACAAATAAAGAGTAGCTTTACAAAGAGTAGCTTTACTTTAGTCACAAATAAGCAATTTTATGTAAGCGTATGCGCGAGACATTTTTTGTTACTTACTCGATTACCGTGAAACGTACACAAAATGGCAACCCCTGAGCGTAAAGCATTTTTAGTGGGCTGAAGATTTAAAAGCTATTAGAGCCATGCATTTTTTCTTCCAGTAAGAAAGTTTATACTTATTCTTATGTTTCAAAATGATTCATTACTTAAAAGATGATGAAACAATAAAAAATATGTAAAATATTATGCTTAATCATCTTTACAGTAACTAATCGTTTATGTAATTTTATGTTATATTATTAAGATGAATTTTAGCGTTCTGAACTAGTTTATTTTATAATTTACTGAAGGAGAACCCGTTGAATCTAGGCGAAAGAAAATGTCTTAAGGGGGCGGCGGACATAAAAAAAAATCTTTTATTTTTCGTCATAGAGATAAGGAATTTAGTGAAAATATACATTTCACCGTAAGTATATACAACACCTTAAAATAAATTTCCAGTCTTATTATAATTTTATACTTATGTTATAATTAGAGCAGAGATATAAACACGCAGGTTTTAACGTCATTTTGGTGTGGCGTTAAGTATAAATCACATCGAAGAAACAGTTCATTTGAAAATAACAGTTCATTTATTAAATTCAACTTGAATTTTAAAAACTTAAATAATAAAGATATATACATACACCTCCAGCTTTTGCTGGGAACTTTGTTATATTAACATGTTATTGCTGTAGCAAGGAGTAAGTTTAAACTCCGTTTCTATCGTCCTTCCATTACATCACTTCAAACCACTACACCCTCCATGGCGTTGTTTTACACTAGATATACTTACTGAGTACATAAAACAGAAATAAAAATATGCATACAGTTACAGTTAAAAGAGAGTGCCTTTACGACCGAAATGGAAAAATAAAAACCGGTTCGGAACGATATAACTTCCGAACAAACCAGACGGCAAATTTTGGGGGACAAGACTTTGTCCAAATTTACAACAGTTTAATAAAATAAAATTTTAAAACGAAATTTTAAAAAACTCCATGCGTCTTAATTTTTTAGATATTTGCTCAATTTTGCAATTTAATCACTTAAATTACAATTACAAAAAAAAAAATTGTGTATCGATTTTTTTTTATCCCTTGAAAAGTTAATTTTCTAGACATTTTTTTTTTCTGAATTCCATATCGATTTTCATAAATGTTTTGCCTTTTAATAAGTTAAAAATCAAATTTAATTATCTTAATAAAGTTGAATTTTAAAATACATACACAGTTTCTTTATAAGCAATATCAAGATTCATATCTATCATTTTCATGAATTTCGATGAAAAATTAAGACACATGGAACATTTCAAAAATCTAAAAGCGTTGAAATATCAATTTAGAAAAAAAAAAAAAAAAACAGATATTAAGTACATAAAATGGGGAAAAATTCTTTGAGTATAAAATTGAAACGCTTATAACTTTTTGAAAAATACTCGCATCTGCATTTGGTTTTCACAATTGGCGCAGAAAAATGTGCAGAAAATAATGTGCAGAAAAATAATTTTCGATTTTTGTGTCGATTTTTCCTTAAATAAAGGTCCACGGTTCCCTTAAAAGGAACTGTTATATTAATTCGTAATAAACCTACAAAATTAATTACAATAATTGTTCACCTTACATTGTTTAGTATAAACCTTAAAAATATATATTATTTTAACCTAAAGCTATCAAAATACTATTTCCATAAACTTCAATTGTTCAAATTATTGAAAAATTAAAATAATGAAGTCGTGAAATGTGGTTCGTCTGATGGTATTACGTCATGAAAAATAAACAAAAATGGTTAAACTTTGACACAAGCATAGATTTTTTTCCAGAAGAAATCTAAACATAACAATGTCATTTTTACCGTCTCAAAACTTACATAGGCACGTCTCATATCGGTAATCTCCTTTTAAAAAATAGTTTAACATGCATGATGTAATCCATAAATATATTTCCAAATTTTAACTCACGTTTAGCAACTGAAACTTTGCATGTGAAAAGGTAAAATATTTAAATTTATAAAATAAAATATTTGTTCTATTTTATGCATATTTTATGCATAATTTTTATGTATTTTATTTAGCGTCTCAAATTCACCATCAGCGGAATGAAAAATATTGAGATGATTTATGAGGGAAAATGCGTGACGTCATTTTCTGTTCAAAGTTATTTAAATTGTAATGAGAAAATGGCATTAATAAGGATATAATGAATAAAGATTAATAAACCGCATTATATCTCTTTTTTTCCAACAATGACAGTAATCCAAATGCCACCATTTTGATAAAATTTCATGAAAAGCTATTAAAATCAAATTTAAAATATAAAAACGGGAATTTTTTTAATAGCTAGTGCTGGCACATCTACAAATAAAGTCCATTTATTAAAAAATAATAATAGTAATTATCAAAATCTGTTTAGTAGAAAGCTCAGGCCAGATGACTAAATTAAACAGTCTTGTCTTTTAAATATACAGATATTATGTTGTCGTATTATTCTGAAAGATATTGCTATAATGTTGTTAAGACTAAAATTGAATTTTAAAATCAAAATTATACTTCACAGTATAGTTAAAACTAATTGATACAGCAGATTCGTTTATAAATTCGAAAACGAACAGAAAGTACAAATAAAGATTGCAACTAATTCTGCATGACTGTGGTTTTTGAAGTATTTTTCAATTATCTCCAAATAAATTTTAAAAAGAAAATCTAAATTTGATCTTAAAATCAATAGTTGTTACTAAGGAACTATAAATGTTAGTATTTTTTTAACATTCTTCGGTAGATATTCAGTAACATGAATTTAAATAATTTCAGGGCTCTTAAAACTTCAAAATTTTCGAAATTTTAATTTTTATATGTGTTAAACTCCGATTTTTTCTAAACATTTTCATATAATTGTTTTTTTTTATTTCCATTAGAACAGAAGTTATGTCTTTTAGAATTACAACTGTTCCATAGATGAAGCGGCGTTTCTGAAACTTTGAAGTCATTCTTCTCCAAATGACGTTTTTGGGCATAACGCGCACGACATCTTAAAAACTCCAAAATATTTTTTCATGAAATTTTCAAAATTTATGTTTCATTTTAGACTGTATAGACTGGACCTGGAATTTCCTTTTTATTGTTCAAAATATAATTTTTTTAGGTGATTTTACTGTTGAGATTTTAAAATTTTGCATTAGTTAAATACAACTTTGTATTAAAAATATAAAAAATGCTTTAAATACAAATTTATTTAGGTTAGAGTAATTATTGTAATATTCAATATACGTAGACATCAAAACTTTCACTGCGGTTGCAAAATTTATTTTGAAATCCTGCGCGTAAGCTGTTATACCAATTTTCTGCTCGTCATATGTCTGGCAGTTTGGAGCCTCCTATAAATGCTAATTCTGCATCTTGCATTTTTTTTAAATACGTAAAATGAAAGAACATACATATTCCTCCTCCCAATAAAAATTGTATTTTAAAATCGTATACATTTAAGATATTACATGTTGAAAATGGTCTTTTTTTCATTAGTTCCAATTTTAAGAGTCCTGAGACCCCTTAAATTTTTTTTTAAGAGAAACTGTAACAAACACTTTACAATATTTAATCTAATAATTAATTTTCACATCATGTTTGCATTCAACTGTACAGTTTACCTTTTGATTCCGAATGCAAAATCACTCAATCAAGTAGTTTAGGAATTATACAGGTTTAAATTACAAATTCATAACGTTAAATTTCTTTTACACGTTTTAAATCACATAGCAATGTGGGTGGTTTTTAGATACTATAAAACTAGATACTATAAAGTTACATAAATTATAATTTAGTTGTCTGTGGTGGTTTTTCACGCATAACCTAAAAACTATTTTGCAGATGGTCTGTAACTTTGTATACACACATTTAAAGCTTCTTGAAATCCATTGATTTTTAAAAGGGGTTACAATTTTTTTTTAATTAAGTTCAAATAATATATATTTTTTAAATTAACTTTTCTGCTTTGCTTTATTATTTAATCTGTTGTTTTGCATCGATTAAAATTGAATTTACTATTAGAAACTAAAAACTATAAGTCTACATAAATTGTAAGTTAGTTGTCTGAAGTGGAAATATTTTTTTATATATATAATTTCTATAGGTAGATAACCTTTAAATAAATTCTGGCACTGTTACTAATGCATTCATACCAGTAAAATTTTAAAACGATTATTTCCGCCCGAGTTATAGTATATGTAATTTCAATTGGCTTCTTAAGGTCAGTTTCTGGGCCTTATCTTAAGCTAGTAAGTATGGTAACACCGCATTTGGCTGGCTGACCACTGCGGTTTTCCCATTTGTTTTTTTCTCTGTAGTTTGTGGTTGTAGTGACAACGAAAGGATCAATTGGGATTGATAGATGTCCTTAAGAAGCCAATTGAAATTAAATAGAGTATAGGAGGGGAAGGTGTGTTATGCTTTCAGAAGTATTCATTAAAATTTTCTCCTAAACTTAAATACTTTATTTGTGTGTGATAAATTTTGTCAAATTCATGAGCATTATTTTATGAAATGTCTACCATTTTTTATAAAAAGGTGCGTTTCTATTATTTTAAATAATAAATTTTTAACGCGAAGTAAATCTTATTACATTGTAACTCTTTCTACCTAAAAATAATTCACCAAAAATTTATTTTTTATTTTGTACATTATAGCTTTATCAAAAAAGATAAAATCAATTTACATTATGATGAAGTATAATTTGCAGAGGCGTTGAAATAGCTAATTAAAAGGACTTTATGGCTAAGTTAATCTTGTAAATTATAATTATTTTCTTTTTTATGTTCATCAGTGATTTAAAAGAGAAACATTATATAATGTTTGTTTTGATGATGATTACGTACTATTTTTCATTTTAAAACATCTATATTATAATATAGATGTAGCAATATTTCTTTAAAAGTCTTTATAAAGTTAATTTAAACAAGTTAACACATCCATTATCATTACTTTTCTTAAAAATTTATTAGCTTCTATTAATTTCCCATCCTGAATGATGTAATTGCAGTTAAGATAAACTAAATAATTTAATATCGTTTAGCATAAAAACAGAAAATATTCATTAATATAAAAGCTAATTTGCGATATTGGTATAACGCTTCAGCTTCATTTGCTTTGTTGTTTCAAATAAAAATTGACATATATTTCTGCAGATAATTATATAAAGAACGCTTCCCAATAGTTTCCGATTAAGTAATTGAAATTTTAACAGTAAAACAACACTCCAATTAACTATTCAAAATTACATGTATAAAACGGGATTTTATGTGGCACAAAATATGTAAGCAATGTAATGGAATTTGAGGTCATAAATATATTATTCTTATCAGTTTGTAACAAAGAGTAATTAAAAAGTCAAAAACTATGAAAATAATGGTAACTAACATATTATTGGGGAGCAAATGTATATGCCTATAACTAAGATAAATGAGTTTTTTCGAAAAAACGTTCTATAGGAAAATATTTAAATGGAATATTTATTCTCAAATTGACACAATTCCAAATATGACTATTGATAACGGGTGTCCCAAAAATGACCGATGATTTTAAAATTCAAAAAGTGGCAAATGGTGACAGACAAAGAATAATCTTTCAGGAAGGTTACGAATAATGTCATGATGTCAGCAGTTTTTTTTTTTTTTTTTTTTTTTTTTTTTTTTTTTTTTTTTTTGCTGCGATACTTTGTTTTAATTCGAATTTTTTTTTCAAACAGTAGATGGCGCTGAGAGCAATTGGTTCTCAGTCCAGACCCTATTTTTGGTGCTTCGGGATCAATTTAATACATTTTTTTCCTTTTTTCGCATGGAAGAAGAGAGAGGCCGAAAAATTTATCCTGGATTTAGCGGTTGTTGTTTGATGAGCCATCTATTGATTCTATATGTAACTAAAACTCAGAATCGCAGCATACAAACTCCTGACATCTTACATAACACTCTTGAGAGATTTTTTTTATATCTGTCACCGTTTGCAAGTTATTGAATTTTAAAATCACCGGTCATTTTTGTGAAACCCGATATATGAATATGAGTGAATCACATATATGATTCAAAAGACATTAAAACTAATATCTGTAAATATCTTTAAAACATACCTCATTGTAGCAGGTGTTTTGATGTGGGTTTGAAAATGCAAGTTCATTGTAAAAGATTAAAATATATTTAAAAATATAGTTTTCAAAATAATTGAGGAAATGCAATATTTGTTTATAAAATATTCTATAGTTATACACGATTTTTTAGATGTAACTATTTTCCAACAGTGAACATCAGCCCATGCGTAGAAGCAATGTCGCATGAAAGTGGCATCCGTGTTGTTCAAAGTTTTAAGATCATGCCAGGTCAGAAAGCATAGGAGTTACAAAGCTATTTAATTTGTGAAATAATTTACTACAGTTATAAAAGTGGTGTATCTGCCACTGAAAGTGGATAATGAACACGTGCTAACCAATTAAACTACTTGTAGCGTCCCTAGCGAATAAATGCAAAGCTTAGTGATCCAATTTCGAAATCTATTGGCACGTTATCAGAAAATTTTTCAACAACAATGTTTATATAGTCGGAAATAAATGTTACATGACCTATACCAATAGCAAAAGAAATGCGAATGCTAGTTCTATTTTAATTTTCACTTTCCATCGTTTCTGGTCATACTGAGTATACGCTGGCCATACCAGTGAAAATTATTGTGTTTCGTTAATTATTTTTGGACTCGGTTTTTTTTTTTTTTTTTTTTTTTTTTTTTTTTTTTTTTTTTTTTTTTTCATGTTTCCAAACATTTTCGATAGCTTTGTATAATGTAACTATGCAATTGTGCTGAATAATAAACAATTAATGTGAAATCAGTTGAACATATTTAGAAGTGCCGTGTCAAAATGTTGATTTTTAAGTGAATGATTCTTTCTAAAACATACCTTCAGCATCGGTGTAAAGGTTTCTACCAAATAACATTAAGAAAATAATATACAACGCACCTGAATAAAACAAATCACAAGGAGCGTTGTTTTCGGTATATTACCATGGACGAATCTGGAACATATGTCACCATCATTCATTAAAAGCATATATAAATCCATATGGTATTAAAAAATGACTGAAATACAGTGAGTTTATCTTTTTTATTCATGACGTTAGCGGAAACTAGGGAGGGTTGACCCACTTTTTACAAAATGATTTTTAATTTTTTAAATGTTGAGCGTAGAATAAAGTTTCAAACATCATTTTATTCGTTATACAATTAGTTATCAAAATAAAATTGCTACATAAGTGTAATATATAAGAAATTTGAAAAATGAACGATTTTAACCATGAGAAAATAATGGGTCAAAGCTCCCCACTTATGGGAGGATTGACCCACTATATGGGAGGATTGGGCCACTTTGTTTTATATTGAAATATTTGTGAAGAGAAATAAAATCTCTTTAAAAAGGGCAATATAACTTAATGTTACATGCTTTACTTATTATAAAAACATTTTTGAAAATATGATGCTTAAACAAAGCTGTTTAGACGCAATCGCAAGTCAGAGGAGAAAAATTTTGTTTTAAACAGAATTTGTCTGAGCAGGTACAATTGTACAGCAGGGAAAATGAAATTTAACATTTAAGGCAGTATTCTGTTAGAGACAGGTTCCGTTTTCATAGGGTTTCATGTAGTATTATGTCCGAATTCAGAGCCACTGCCCCGATTTTTTTCTCCTTTTCCTACTTTCTGTCACACTCGACAGGACAACTCTAATTGTCACATAGTTTGGCTTCATCTCACTGTGTTCATTCTGGCGAAATTTCTCTACATATCTTCCAAAAGTTTTTCGATCAATGTCATGTTCTTTTGCAGCCGCACGTGCACTTAACTGATCATTATCTTCTTTATCCCTTTCAGTGGCAAAGTACTTTCAGTACTAAAATGTTGAAATAAATGACTGGCACCGGAATTTACGAATAAATTTATTTGTAAGTAAGAAAAATGGTTTATTTCACATACATATTAAATGGAAAAGATTTTAGAAAAATTTTTGGAGCCACTGTGGCGTGTGGGAATTAAAATGAAGTGGTTTCATAAGCATATCAATGATCCTGAAAGTGTTAAGACTGCTGCTTTCATAATTTATAGTCCTTTCCAGTCTTTTACACTGTTTCTATTTACCTATTGTTGTTATATTTAAATGGGAAAAGTTGTCATCAACTTTCCCATTTATATTTCACTAAATTTTTTTCTTGTAGTGGATACTGTAGCAATTTTTCACATCTTTCTTAAATCTAAACATTTTCTTTTCCATCACCCTATTTTACCGTGGCTTTGTAGAATAAATTTACATTCTTTATTTACATATAACCATTAGCCTTTCATTATGCATAGTGTATAATAAAAATATATCATCTGGTCAACTCTTCGTCACATTGACTGGGTCAAGCCTCTCCAAATAGCACTTTTCTAAAGAATAGCACATTGTTATGTTAAGCCTAACTTACTGTAGAATCTTTATGCCTGGAATGAAAGCTCCATATTTCTGCATTACTTAAAACTTACTTAAATTTCTATGATATATTTTATCTGAAAAAAGCTTACAAAATGTTACTAAAAAAACGCAACTTTTAGGTTGAAAACGTCCACAATTGATTTTTCCGCACCTATTTCGATTATTTGTATGAAACAAAGAGGGTTGCTCGAGGTTTCCAGTAGCTTTGGTTGACACCTAATGATAAAACTCTGAAATTATTTTAAATAAGAAAACTGATGGGTGGGTCTAGGCCTCCTGTATGGTCAATCCTCCCTAGTCTCCTCCATACAAGACTACTTTCTGAAATTCTTTCGATAATCAAATAGCCCATACTGAAATCATTAAACTATTTTCTTTTCTACAGTCGTAAAAAAGTCCAATCCTTCTCAATCTACGAAAAAATAATATAAGCGCAGACTAAAATAGACAATTTTTCCAATTACCCATGATTCCGTAAAGTGTCATTTTGGTTTAGAAACCTCATAATCCAATATAGTTACGAGATTTAACTATTCATTTATGAAAACGAAGTGACATTTGCTCCTAGTTGTTTTCGGAAACGTTTTCGAGTCCTATTTACTGTGAATTCGTTAGTTTTTTAAACTATAAAATCGGTTTTTTGAATGCAACTAATTCTCAGTTAAAAAATTTCACCTGATTAATTGATTTCATATATGCAAGAGTAAGAATGTAATTTTAATTTTTATAACCTATATTAGGGGATGGGAAAATAATACACTATAAATATTTCTCGGAAATCTTTTGAAGAAATTTGTGTCAGAAAAAAAAAAAAAAAAACTTTGTTTTTGTAAATGCTCCTTCAATTTCGAAAATATGAGGTTTCTGAATATAACGAAAGCTTTTCACAGCCGTTAGTAGCTTTCACGGAGTTCTTGTTTATTTTTCATCGTGTTTATATTATATTTTCCTAGACTATGAGTCATCTCTTTTTAGATTGTACATATAAATTGTAAAATTTCCTGCTCCATATTAACATTTAAAAAAATATTGCTTCAAAACATTTTTTGATAATTTTCTACCTAATTTTTAAAAATTCATATTTTAAGCAGTAACGTTTTAGAAATAAGATTCCAAAATACTGTGTAAGCATAAATGGCTAGGAATTTTTAAAGGAAAATTTCGAGAGTGTGGATAGTTGTGCAGCATATCAAATCTTAAATTCATTGTTTTCGCTAAAATACATATTTCTATATATTGTGCACGTTATTGTTGTTATACTCTTACTGTTATTGTTAAAGACAATTGGATAAAAATACACATATATATCTTTCTTTTTTCAACTTAGTGTGTTTTAGTAGTTTTTAAATACTTATTATCATATTCAAATACATAGATTTACCATATATTTAGTTATTTACATATATTAAAAGATTTTTTTCACATATAAAAAAACATCTAGACGTCATTTAAAGACACTTTTAAAAGAGACTTCGGAGCTGTGATAGCGTATTTGGTTCGATATTTGGAACGAGCTAGGTAGCTTTTGAAAAAAATTGAATTAATTGTACAATCTGGGTTTCATTTCAATACTTGTAAAAAAATAACGTTTTTTTATGCGTTAATTAATTCTTAAATAGCTTCTTTTTAAATCTAACTTAACAAACAAAATTTGTCCGTTAACTGTAGTTAATAATCTTTTTAGAGTACACTATTCGTAAATCTGCTAGGACTTCGACTAGGGTAGGCTAACTACGGAGTCTGACTACGGAGAAGGTAGTTAATTTTAAAGTAAATAAAAAAGATTGCATAATTAAATTTAAAAAATAAAAAAAAAACACGACTGCGTAAGAAGCGAACTAATTAATTATTTCTCATCAATGTGAAACTATTTTTTTACATTACTTACCTATTTCTTTTATTTACTTGTATTGGTGATTTTTAAGTTGTGTTTAATTGTTAGTTCCTATCTATAAACATTGTTTTAATGAGGCCTATAGATGTCTATGAAGGTTAGAGTTGCGATAAAGCTAGAAATCCTACCTACACAACTTCTAGGTTGTGTAATATTTAAACGGAGCTTCTGACTGTAAAATAGTCAATGAAACATCGTCCTCATTTTAAAAGACCTATCCATGATATGCCACTCAATATGGTGCGTAAAAACTTTTTTTTGTCTCTACCGCCATTTTGTATTTTACAGCCACCATTTTGAATTTATAAATACAAAATCTCGCCTATAACCATCGGACGGTTAAGACAAATCGATAGAGACTTCATTCATTAAAATCCATCCCGCCATTGGGATGTTTCGAGGGTATAAAGAAATCCACATACTCAGATACGTGTGAAACACATAACCCTTCTTGAAAGTCGTCGTAAAAAGTAATCCATACACAAGAGTTTTTACGTCTGTGAGAAATATATTATTTTGTAACAGGCGATTCTTTTACATATGAGGACATGAGTTTCAAAACACGCCTTATCCAGATAATCAAGTTTTAAGATGTCTCTAACACTTTAACTGTGTCCATTGGTTGGTTGGTTGGTTGATTGGGGTTTTATGGTGCAAAGCCCCTATAGGGACATGCTGCGCCAAGACCAAGTCAAAATGAAAAAAATATATTTATAACCAAATATTTGAGTAAAAAATCACTAACAAAAAGATAAGAAAAACATTAAATAAAAACAGTAATATATATAGTTTAAAGAGTCAAAAGTATTAAAATTAAAAACTCTGAAGTTAAAAAGTACTATCGTAAAAATATAAACAATGTTTAAGATGATATACAAATACTACATAAAAACAAGTTTAAAACTCACAGAAGTAATAAACAATTAAAAATTAATTAGGTAAAAATTCTTCTAAAACTGTATTATCTTCGTCAGCACTTGAGTCATATGATTCCGATTTCATTGCTTCATCCACATAGTTTTTCAGTTGTTTTGGATCCTTTATATTAATAACTGATGGGTTGTTTTGACATTTGTTCTTGCACTTTTTCTTCACAGTTTTCCACTGTGAAGAATCCCGTATTATCTTTTTCTCTTTCTGTATGCAAGTTTTTTTGCTTGGTTTGTCGGTTTGACTAGTATCAGGTCTATGTGATGTTTTTGCAGATGTAACAGCCTTAGTCTCAGTTTGGAGTGGGGATTAACTTGGGGATTTTTGAGACTGATTGATTTGGTAAACTATTTTAACAGGTTCTGAGGAAGGTTGCCAGCACTATAATTTTGGGGTTGCATAGCATTTACTGCCACAACAAACATCACGGGTTTCTTTATTTAAAGTGGTTATTGCTTGTGTTTTAGATGAGTTAATTGGTGGAAAGGAGGTGTTGGTCTGGGTGCTTTTGTACCTTACAGGTTTTCATTGTACTTTAAGTATACTAGAGTAAGGTACTCCAACAGATGGGGTCCTGGATTCAACAAGTTTACGGGCTTCGGGATAGGAAAGTGTTTGAGTAATCTTAACAGCAAGAATTTCTTTTTCATGATCCAATTAGGATAAAAGCGAGAGTATGATGTATGGTCACCTTTACAGTTTGCGCAGCGTTCTGATTTTCCGCAAGTTTTACCATCATGGCCGACTTCTGCACAACGTGCACAGGTAACAGTGCCACGACAGGTGGTATTAGTATGCCCATAACGCTGGCATTTGAAACAACGGAGAGGATTAGGGATATAAGGCCTGACTGGACAATTTAGATAACCAGCTTTAATTTTAGTAGGTAAAATATGGCTATTGAAAGTTAGGATAATGTGATTAGTAAGAAGTATTTGCCCATTTCTACTGATAGTGATACGGCGTACATCTATGATATTTTGATCGCTTAAATTACACAGAAGTTCTTCTTTTGTTGAGAATAAAATATTTGGTTCAGATATAACACCACAGCAAGTATTCAGAGTTTGATGTGCTTTAACAGAAACAGAAAAAGTACCTATATTATTGCAATTTGACAAAAGTACAGACTGCCTGGCTGAAGAAACCTCAACCAGTAAATCGCCAGATTGTAATTTTTTGAGAGAATGGCCATCCTCCAAGACAGACTGGAAAGTTTTTGCAATAAGAAATGGTGAAGTTTTTTTGAAAGAACTATCAGAGAGACTATCAGTGCGTTTAATTACAAAAAAAAACGAGTAAATAAAGACTGTACACTTTGTTGCTCTCCACATGGGAGAGAAATAGAGGGAACATTAGTATTTCCATCCATAATTGAAAAAAAAAATAATTCAGAACCCGGCCGCACCACTCACTATCGAGCCCAACAAGCGGATGCACATTCATGCACCAGTGCTAACCAGGGCCCATACGGTCACAAGACACTCCTATGCCAGTCTCCACCCTTAACGAGATGGCTAGTAAGTACTCGCTCGCTTGATCGCCAGCCAGTGACAAGTCAGCTGACCAGCCGATTTATGCACCGGGACCAATATGCACCTCCCGTCTACCTGAAGCAGAGGCCAAAGCAGTGTGTCTGTGTCCATTGGATTTCATTGTAATGCAAGATTTTACAATAATAGACATACAACATAAAATAGTGGTTTTTTTTATCACATTGTTGTGTATTCTCGGAGCAGGTTTACCAATAGAATAAACTGCTAGAGAAAACAAGACTTTTAAATTTTGGATGACTCGAGTTTTGAAACCCACGTCCTTATAAAATCATAATTGTTCAAAAAAATATTCGAGCAGCTTGTGGATCTATATGATTTTCGTTTTTGTAAAGTATAATTTGAATTAATATAAACCAAAAGGCAAAATAAGGATAAATGTGCAACTTATTGCAATTAACAGTTGACTACTCATGTTTTCTGATACTTTTCCCTTTTTTCGATACATACAATGCGTATGTAGGATACAATGCGTATCTCAGGAGAATTATAGTTCTCGAAAAATAGTGTCCAATTTCCAATCCCGTTCACAAGTGGACTTCTGATTCAAAATCCCTTTAACACTGCTCCAGTATAATTAAGGTAGTTAAAAGATTCAATTAAATTTTATAAAATATTATTGAATTATATAAATCTCGAAAAACGAAATAAACAAATATTATTGAATATGACGCTTCTTATTTAAAATTTTAGTAAGTATTGTAATTGATTTCAGTGGATTAGCCATTAATCAAATTAATTCAAACCAAAATGGTTCTTAAATTTGGTAAATCTAAACTGCGACCAGATAAAAATCATCGGAACAAAAAAAATCTGTCATAAATATTGGTTTAATGCGAAGATCTTTGGCAAAGTACACGAAATGTAAACATTCCGCGCCCGCTACCTTGGACTTATAATGACGGAAATCTAAATTTATTAAAATATCGTTCTTAAATATATCAACTTCTCCATAAATATATAAACTGTAATGCATTTGGAGATGAGATTCTAACTTCCTCAAACGAAATGTCCTTTCTTATTTAAATACTCTATCTTCATTTATCCACATTGTATCTCCATATATTTTATATATTTAAAATAAAAGTCTTTCTTTTCTTCAGCAGTCTTGGGCTAATTTTAATAATCAGTTTCATAATACAGGGATGAGACTTCTCACTCCCAAAGGGTTTATTTTCAAAGCTAAATTTTAATAATATACCTTGCTTTATTAAATCTCAGAAATTCTGTCATTAAATAAGGCGAGAAATACCAGTAAAATTTAGTGGTAGCAAGTAGCCATTCGGGACGGAGAATTCTCCTCTCTGATAAATAGAAGCTGTTCGTTTGTAGATGAGCCCGAATCAGCAATTTATTTAAAGATTTCCATTTTTATATTTGATTTACAATTTTAAATGTTGTTAATGAATATTCTTAAAACTGGTGGCAATCGGAATACATCCATTGTAACAGTAAGATCGGAAACGATGGGAATTACAATATGTTTGCCTTTTTCATTATCTCATTACAATTAAAAAATATTTTTTTGTAATTTTGAAGAAAAAATGACTTCAATTAAAAAAAAAAAACACTGATTTATTTCATTCATTTCCATATTTTACCATCCTCCTGATGCTGATTTTAAGGCGCTATTCTCAGAGACTTTCGAAAAGCTACAGTGATTGAAAATATGTTCATATCTAAAAGGAAACGAGCTTTCTCTAAACGAGCTTTCCATTAAATTAAACATATTTCTGCAAATGCGTCTGAATGACATAAACGTCTGGACTTTTTACTTGTTACTGAAGTAAAAAATGCTGTACCTCAAGTCAAAAGCGCGAATGTTCACATTAAAAGCTATAACTGGCATACATATAATCAAGTTTGTAAATATTTTTATTAATGACCTGTTGTACGTTAAAATATATTTTCAAATCGTGAATATAAATAAGATAAGTATGTCCGAAATTTTTGCGCTGCCGAAATAACGTTTTGTTTAATGAAAAAATAATTTGGATTATGTTAAAGCCGCGTAATTTTTGCTGATGTATAATTCCGTAATACCAAGGATCAGAGACTCTATTGATCACTTCATTATAGTTTTTATCAAGATTACACTTAACTGATTTTTTATATCCACGATGTTTTATTTTTCAATAATTTGAAAATTGCTGAAGTTGTCGCAATTAATGGAAAGAGCACTAAACTTTTTTTGCCAAAATTTAATGGCATTCATTTTGTATTTAATAATAAAACTCGTTGAATGTGCCAATCAAAAAACGTTTTTCTATCTCATATATTTTAATATTTCAAAATGTAGTTAAAAATGTCAATATTTCATTTTTATTAGTTCAGTACCATATCAACTCTGACTTCCATCTTAAATTCCTGCTTCAGTCGGAGAATCAGAGTAATAACGAGTTAATCTCAATCATGATATTTATTAAAATAGTTCGCAAATAGTCGGCTTATCAGGATGGGCCGTTTCCGTCGCTTCACGAGCCGGCGGTGTAGATAGAACTTCGAAATATCAAGAAAATTAGTCAAAAATCGCTATTATAGTGCCTCCTTTCGACGCAACATTTCCAAATTCAGGGAGAACTTTCTTTCCATGACCAAAACAATGCATAAAAAATTTGGTTCTATTTTATGCTATTTTATGCTTTTTTCGATGCTAAAATATTCAAAATGGCCCCAAAATTGCTATTGCAGCGCATCCTTCCGGTGAATTTCTTTTCCGAATTAAGGGAGGACCTGCTTGCAATGGCCAAAAACATACACAAAAAAATTTGGTTCGCTTCTATGCATAACTTCATACACTTTTTAATGGTACAATGGCGATAGACATACGAACACACGGCCAGGCAAACATGTTTTTTTTTTTTTTTTTTTTTTTTTTTTTTTTTTTTTTTTTTTGTCTGACCTCTAAAACGTGTAATCCGCGAAAACCGGAAGACGAAAAACATTTTGATTGCAATATTTTTTTTCATTGAAGATAGAATAAATAAAAAAAAAGCGACAAATAAAAATTAGAAAAAATTTCAGCTATTAAAAGTTACACATATCAGTAACTCTCTTTAATGCGCAATCGGCTCGTTACTTGTTCTGATTCTCTAAATTTTCATTAGGTTACATTTAATGTTATTCACGAAACATAATAATGCACTTTTATGATGAAAAAAGTTTTATAAAAAACTTTTTATGCTAAATTATATTTAGTTTATTTAATTTAAAACAAAATCTTTTTATAAGAGTTACTTTTTTTATATTCTTAAAAAAAAAACAAAAAAAAACTTTATAAATAATTATTTTTTGATGCATTAAATGTAGCAAGAAACGTTTAAAAGGCGAACAGGTGCATTTTTTCTCACGATTCCCTGAAAAACGAATGGGGGAAAAGTGTTTGCTTAACGATAATAAATTCACGTTCTACATATTTTTGTTGAGAATTTTAGTAAAAGAAATTCAATCATTTTTACTTCCGCCCATTAATAAAGAAAGGTATAATTTAATCTTTAAATTTAATGTTATGTAATCATTCTAGCATCAAAGCACAAAGTAACAGTTTTATATATTAATTTTTAATTTGAAGATACTTTTAGATGAAAACAAATAGTCGAATTTTTAAAACATATATAATCAAATTACTCATAGTTAAATGTTTATGGATTTATTTTAGTTTATCTAATATCAACTTAAATTGATATTATATTTTGTGTAATCTTTATACACATTTTTATTTATTTAATCGCATTAGTTTAGATAGAAAGAAATAATATGATTAACTTATATACAAAATTACATTTTATATCTTGCCAAAATGTTCCTAGAATGCAATTTATTTTAATCAAGCAGAACGGTCGTTCTGCCAAACCAAGCTATAAAAAAATGCTAACCCCGCTAAATAAACAAACGGCAAAACACCGTAACTGCTTATTATACTGAAGTCAACTTCTCCATGTTAAATTGACAAACATGCCAGCGTAAAATTTCCTATAGTAAAAGAACCAATCATCGCAGAAACCTATGACCAAAACTAAAAGAATCTAATGAAGAAGATCTTCAATTTGAGACCAAGTTCATTGTCATAAATTAATTATTAACTGAGATATAGATTTAAAAAAAATTCGAGATACTGAAAATGATCGGTATTTTTTCTTCGTCAAGACTTCTAATTAAAACAACATAGAATCTTAAATAATGGGCAGAAATAGTAAGGATTGCATTTTTGGACCGATATTTACTTAATCTAAGTGCTTTTATAAAATTCAGTTTTAAAAACATAAAATTTCTATCCTTAATAAGAGAAAAACTGTTAATTAATTCTAAATTTTAGAAATTATACCAAACAGCGATAAATACGCCAAAACATTTTAGAAATCTTATATTATCCTTTTTCATTGATTTCATCGAAGAAAACTACTAAGCAAAGAAAGAAACAGTGGGCCATCAGCTGGAATAAAGATGGCAGCCAGCACTGCCATCAGCGGTAAAGTGCAATGGTGTCATTACTTAAACCTGTAAAAAAGTGTGCGTGCGGAATGCAGCTGGCCCATCAGTGATGACCAACTGCAGGCCAGCATTGGTATGCCATCACATTACTTCAATCCGGCACTTTTCCTGCAGTGCTAGCAGCTATCCCACTGCTATTCCTTTGCTGTCCCAGCACTTTCCCGTACAAAAGAGTCTTATAGAACTCTATAAAAAATAAAGCATTATGGCTTTTTTTCTATAAGCTAGTTTCACCATGAGCTATAGAAATATCTGTTTATGGCAGAAATGTCTATTGAAATATTTGAACTTGCAACGGTTTCCATGTGGTCACCTCCCAAGTACTAACCACGCTCGATGCTGTTTGGTTTTCGTGATCGAACATGGACAAGTACTCTCAGCGTATGCTACGACTGCTTATAGCTTGCAGCTTCTCATTACACTATTTCAAGATCGTTTCTTTTGTGATTTACATTCCAAAACTGGTATAGAAATTATTTATTGTATAGAAATCCTATATATTTTATACGCTTTTTTTATTATTGATTCTCAACTGTGTAAATTATGAAAACCGAAATCCTTTGTAACTTAGTAAAACCAGATTTAAGTAGAAAAAAAAGTGCGTTGAAATAAAGAATTTATTTAATTATTCATGTTTGTTTGTTTGTTTATTGACCCTCTTGGTCCCGGTGAGCAGCTTTCTATTTCTGTATAGCTGTAATAATCCACTACCTAGATAAACTACAAGAGACAGATACGACAGAATTTAATTATTCATTTACTTATTTATTTTGCTGGTAGCAGTGGTGCTATATTATTTACAGTTAAAAAAAATTAACTGCACCGCTTATATTGTGTTAAAATGTTCATTTCAGATTTGTGTTCAAATACTCAATGTCTTTGATATTCGCAACGCCACCTATCGTAAGGCTTCCCAGCAATAATACTGCAAAAATTCGTGCACTTCTATGTAGTGGTGGGCCAGCGCATGAGATAAAACGGAAGCCCAACAGAATTTTATCAGATGATTTCCAACATCAAAGTTGACTGAAACTGTACAGCAGTGGTCATTTAGTGGTAGACCATTAGCCAGCACATCTCCATCATTGCCAGCACCTATCTTGCTGTTGGCCAGCTATTTCCTCTTTGCTGTGTATGGCCGGGATCCAGATAGATTTTTCGCTGTTAGCGAAATGAATTTGACCAATCAGAAGCCTGAATGTTTGAGAATTTGTTGTTGTTTCTGTATCCAGGCCTATGTGATGAATGTTTTGTATCATTTTCTTAATGCCATGGATGAAGTGCAATGTTTGTAGAAATCTAGGATTGGATCCAGATAGATTTTTCGCTGTTAGTGAAACGAGATTCACCAATCAATAGCCTGCATTTCTGCAAACCGCGATAAGTTCGCTTCGAAAAATGCAGGTTTCTGATTGATAAATCTCGTTTCGCTAACAGCAAAAAATCTGTCTATATTGCGGCCAATTATGTTGAACACACTTTTGCATTTCCACATCCAGGAAAAGTATTGACTGTCATAACAACAGTACATATTCAAAATTATTTAAGGCATTTATTCTGAACTCCTTTGCGATATTCCACGATCTTCATTGCGACTTCATTTCGATATTAAAGAAGTTGTTGTTTCCATAGCAGCAGTACTTTTATCTATTACCTTCGTTAGAATATCGACATTTAACCACAGCGTTCAGAAACAACACCATAACAGAGAACCTTTATACATAAGAGTGTTGATATATGTACAGGAGGCATGCTCATATCAAGTTTTGTCGAAAGTACGGCAATCCAATTTCTTGAATTAGACGATACGCGCATGGACGAGTTCTATTAGACTAGTGACAAAAGTCATCAACCATTAGCCTGAGAATAATGACACCCTCGCAAAGACCATTAATGATTTGTTTTGTTCACTTCTACCATAAACTTTTATTGACCGTATGTCGCTACTTTGTTATAGAGGCCCACTTGTTCATAATTTCGTTATCGAAACAGACGTTTTTTAACATCAATAATCCAAATAACACAGCATAAAAATATTTTGTCTTTTCGATAATATATGAGATTACTATACATTGGTGGCAACAACATTTTGGTAGGGATCCAGGTAATTTTTTTGCTATTTTCTAAACAAGATTGTCCAATGAAAAGTCTGCATTTTGCGAAACTTTTGAAAAGAGCGAACAGTTTGCAAAAATATAGGTCCAAACTGTTTAATTTCGTTCCGAAAATATTGAAATATTTATCTAAATCCTTACAGTACACTGTTAAAAATTTCGTGAAGAATTACCTCTGCTTTTAAAGACTATCTATTTTCTGAGAAATGAGAACGCTAAATAAACGCATATGAAGCGTCCTGATTGATGAGAAAATAGTTGGTCTTTAAAAATAGAGGTAATTGTTCACGATATTTTTAACAGTGTAATTTCTTTATCATCCGTAAAATCCACCGACCTGCATAATAGTAGGGGGAGCAGATTCACCCGTCCACTTTTTGCCGCGACCGCATTAAGCTTTCAGTGTACGCAAGTAATGCCACTTTTCTTAATAGTTGAAGCATTTTTTTCTAACCTTTTCGCATACTTTTTTCAATTTTCTACACCTTTTTTATGCTTTTTGAGCAATAATTACTGTTGCCGCTAGATCCGATTTGTTTGGAAACTTGTGAGTTGAGTTCGAGACGCCTATCCGAGAAATAATGTAAACATCGGCTCTCGATAATTTTTACTGTGTTTTGTGAATTAAATTAGTGATACAGTTCGCAAGATTTATTTTATTGTGAGTGTTGTGCGATGTTGATTTGTTATAGAACTATTGGCGGGAATATCTTATTTTTGGTCCATCGAGCTGGAGGAAAAACCAAGCATTTATTTATCGAGGATAAAGTGGTTTCGATTTTAGAGTCAACGAGTATTAGTGTACCGAAACGAATTAAGTGTTTTCTTTTTTTATGTGAATTTGTGAATTTCTTTATTATAATATTACTTTAATAATGTTATGTTAAAAAGTGCTTTATTTAGAATTTAAATAATGTGGTTGTTATGATGAAAGAACAAAAATAATTATGTTCTTTCAGTGAAGTGTTTCACAATCATATATGATAATTTTACGCAGAGAATAAACGAAGTTGCAAAATGTTTATTTTGGGAAGACAAAATAAATAAAGAAAGAAAATATTATTCTACCGCTGTTCAGCAATTTGCATAAAGGGATTCGCCTTTAATTTTCGAGGTATGTGAGATTTATTTATTTATTTATTGTGAACTATATTAAAAAGTTTAAAGTTGCGAAAAAGGAAGACTATCAGAGAGTAGCTTTTGAGTTAGGAATTGATATTTCTGATATAAAATTAACTGATTATTATTTGAGGAATTTAATAAAGGAAAGTGAAAAATATAAAGCAGATTCTAAATTGGTAGAAGAAATGGCCAATAATATTATAGTGGAGACAAAAAATGAGGAAGCTAAGGTACTAGAACTTGAAAAATTTTAAATTGAACGCACAAAATTAGAGCTTGAGTTGTCTACGGCCCCAGCAGAAACCAAAAGTGAAAAATTAAATGATTTCGAGAAGGGACAAAACATAGAATCTTTAGACTTTCTCATTAAATGTATAACAACAATTACAATCAAAATTCCGTCTAGACCGGAAGGTTGCAGTTATTTCTTCTCGTCTTTAGTAAGGGCTTTTATTTCAAAAAATGTCCCAGAAATGTATAAATCGGAAATTCTTCTAAATCTGTTAGTGGAAAGGGCAGCAAATGTTATTAGATACATTAAGAATCGGGGATTAGAATATTATTCAAAGGTGAAAGTTATAGTACTTAGAGAATGTGAGCCAACTCCCCAAACTTATTTAAAACATTTTAGAAAAGCACAACATCAACCCAATGAAACATATGTACAATTTGCATCCCGATTAACAACGAGTTGGGATTATTATTTAAAATTGAGAAATGTGACAGATTTTGAAACTTTAAAAATGTTAGGGATTTCTGATAAAATTTGTCAGATGCTTGATAAGGATGTTGCGTGTTTTATAAATGGTAGACAAGGAGATACTTGGTTTCACCCAATTGAATTATCTCGGGAGATAGATTTATATTACACATCAAAGGGAAAACCTGTGGTTGATAATTCTAAGTCGCATAATAAAAATAATTATTCCAGGCCAGTTTCTAAAATTTTTCTAACTGATGTAAAAAAATCTATATGTATTTTGTCATGTAATGAAAATCACCCTTTGCATAAATGTCCCGTTTATAAAAATATGTCAGTGAGTGATAGAGTTGAGCTGGTAAAGGCAAAAAATCTTTGTTTTAACTGTCTTATGAATCATAAAGTAGTCGATTGTAAATCTAAATTCTCGTGTATTATTTGTAGGAAAAGGCACAACGTAACATTGCATTTTCCTCGCGAACCAAAAATAAATAAAGTTGAAAACCAAGAGGTAATTTCACAGGAAATGAGTCGCAGAAACAAAGGAGGTAATAAATCTAATTTGGATGTTTCGGCTCTAGTATTTCAGCCTTTCCAGTTAATAATCAAAACAGTATATTTTCAACGACTTGTAATTTGGCTAATGAGTTAAAAGTTGTGTTACTTAGCACATTTGTTTGTTTAACACTAGAAAGACGGCGAGCGGTCATTTTGACCGCTACCGAGTGGATCTGGTTCAATTCGAACCAGAAATTTCTTTATAAAATAAGTTTAAAAGGTCAAAGAAAAAAAAGGGTAAAATAAATAAGTTAAACAATTTCAAATAAAAAATTTGGTCTAAAATATTTTTTATAAAACTTGAATAAAATATCCCGTCTTTGTAGTGTTAATAAAGGATGAATTGGGTAATTTTCATGAAGTACGAGGTTTATTAGATGTTGGCGCAAACTCTAACTTTATGAGAAAAGGCTAGTAGATAAACTTAATTTGAAAAGAGAAAATACTAAAATTTCTATTTTAGGCATAAGTAATTTATCGCTGAATGTTAGATCTAGGGTTAGCACAACTGTTTCATATAGAGATAAGGATTTGCATTTAAAATTATACTTTTTAGTCGTTCCAAAAATTACAGAATTTACATTTTCTAGGCCGCTTAAGACTTCTATCCCAGTGTTAAATAACATCAACTTAGCAGATGAAAAATTTAATGTCCCAGGCCCGACTGATTTGCTTTTATTTGCAGAAAATGTCTATGAATTTTTAAGACCGGGCCAAACTTATCCGCAAACATTAAATACTAAAATTGTGTTACAAAACAGTGTATCCGGGATTATTGTCAGTGGAAGCCTTCCGGCTAGGGTTGAAAGTAATATACATTGTGGGATAATTACAGATAATTTGGAAATAGAAAAAGTAATTAGAGAGTTTTGAGAAATAGAAAACATAGAGAGAGAGTCTGAGATTTCTAAAACTAAGGAAGCAGAAATTTGTGAAGAGCATTTTCTAAAACATTATTCTAGAACTGAAAATGGATAATATATGATGAAAGTGCCACTAAATGAAGATCCGTCTTGTCTTGTCGAGTCAAAACAAAAGGCAATGAATATTTTTAATTCATTATGGAAGCGCTTAGTTAGAGAACCTAAATATAATAATCTTTATAAAGCATTTATGCAAGAATATCTAAATATGGGTCACATGAAAGAAGTGATAGAATGTGAAGAGCCAGAAGTCACTTATTATATTCCACATCATTGAGTGTTCCATACAGAATCAAGTAGCACATCATTACGAACCGTGTACAATGTTTCTTTCTTAACTTCTACAGGAAAATCATTAAACAGTTTGTAGTTTAACTGAGAAACAATCCAAGATGAGTTATTTTGTATAATTGTTGCGATTTCGAAAGCACCAATTTGTTTTAGTAGCAGATATGAAAAAGGTGTATCGTATGATATTAATACATCCGAGTTAAAGAGATTTATTACGAATAGTTTTTAAACCTGAGGTGAATGAGCCAGTAAAAGTGTACAAGTTATGTACTATGACTTATGGCACAACTAGTGCTGATTTTTTAGCTACAAGTACCTTAATGCAATTAGGCAGAGACGAAAGAAATGAATTTACTTTAGCTGCGAATGTGTTGTTGCAGGATGTCTATATGGACGACATCCTAATAGGGGCAGATGATTTAGACACAGGTAAGGAGATTCAGCAACAACTGATATCTTTGTTAAATAGAGGAGGCATGGATCTCCATAAATGAGCAGAAAATAATTTTGCTCTTTTATGTAATAATTCAGAATCTGAATATTCTTTTTCTAATGAGACAAAAACTTTGGGAATATTGTGGAAGCCTCAACCAGATTGTTTTGGGTCTAACTTAATTATCGAGCAAAGCGAATTATACACTAAACGATCAGTCTTGTCACAAATTGCTAAAATATTTGACCCTTTGGATTTGATAGGTCCAATAATTACAAGGGCCAAAGTGTTTCTACAAAAATTATGGTTGCTGAAAATAGATTGGTGTGATTATCTCCCAATGAAAGAAAATAAGGAGTGGAATGACTTTCTTACTTCATTAAAGAGTGTAAATCGTATCAGTATCTCTAGATGTATTCTTCTTCCACAGTCTATTTGTGTAGAACTACATGGATCCGAATCATTTGAAATTGCTTATGGAGCGCTCATTTACGTGAAATCTACCAGTTCTTGTGGTGATTCTGCTGTTAAGGTAAGATTGTAAGGTGCAAAAAAAATTAGAAATTGGAAAAGTTTTCTCTTTTTACTATTTAACCTTGATATGAGGATTCCGGAACATTTTGTGTTTTGTCTTTATATTAAAAAATGGCTCAGATATAGCAGTTTGAATTTCTAATGTGGTTGACATTTTGAAAAATCTGATTTTTTGCCTGCGACAGCACTCGTATATATCAACCGAATCCGATGTGAGTGAGCATGTGCACAGAAATTACTAATGTCTCGACCAAGTTCACTGGTTAACCATCCACCATGTTGTCTTAAAATGGCAGGTGCTTCAAGATATCGCCGAATTTCGCAACGAAATATAAGTTACTTAAAAAAAAAGCAGTTTGGATAAAGCTGACTAATTTCGCTAAATTCTCATTCATAATGATTTAGTATTCATGAAAATTAGTATTGAATCTCCTATAATCGGTTTGCACTAAATTGAGCTCTGTGTGTTTGAATAATATAAGCTGGCTTTTTAAAAATAAGGAGTATGGAAGCGACCTCTTCCTCCCGGCACTGGCTGGAAGTACTTTTTATGTTTGCTGTTGCGCAATTTTTCGTTATTAGTAAGATGAGATTCATCAATCAGAAGGCAGCATTTTTGCGAACTTTGTGCTGTTTGAAGTAAACACCGAAAAGCCTGCAAGGATGGAAGAGGGCACACCGCAGCTGAGTGGATAAGACACCGCGCCGCTAGTCACTTGAGAGCGTAGGTGGGGGCGTGTTCGAACCACGCCGGTTCCGTTGCACACTCTTTGTGGAGCCCCTAGGATGTAATTCTCTGGCGTTGTAAATTTCCTTGTGCTATATCGTCCCTGTATATCGACGATAACTTATAAGCGGTCCCTGGTGGCAAGCACACAAGTCTGATGTATGCGTTCAATAAAACAAACAAACAATCAAACAAGGATGGAGGTTTCTGATTGGTCAGTCTCATTTCACTAACAGAGAAAAAGGTATCTGGATCCTGGTTGATTAAGACTATTTTAGATAAAATCGATTCAGGAAGCCATCGTTTGTTAATTTATCTGCTTAGTTCAATTGAAATCTTCAACTTCTATTGCTGAAAACTGATTTGGACAAATCAGAATTTATTGCCATCATGTCGTTTCTCTAACGCATTGTAGGTTCTCTAGTTTTAATCGGTTTCGGAGTTACATTTTTAAAATTACGGCAAATGAAAACACTTCATCCTCATCAATATCCTAACTCCGTGCATTTAAAATAAAGTAAGTCGTCATTTTAATATTAGCAATGCATAGTTTATGTCATTTACTATATAATATTCCAATTTTAAATTTTAAAAATATATGTTTCCCTTTTGCTGTGTAACATATTACAGGGAAATATTTTTTTAGACGCTTCATATTTTTGTGATTAATTTTAAGAACGAAACAACTGAAGGTATCAGAGCGATTATTAAGACATCTATTCATTTTCTTCTCTTCACTATGAAATCATCGATAATTGATCATAGAAGCAGAAGATAGAATCCTTTAAATCAATACTTTTTCTATTTTGGAAATCAATAATCTCTTCGCTTAAAGGAAAATTCCTCTTATCAGTTAGTTATATATATTTTATATTTTATATTTTCTTATTTTCTTATTTCCTTATTTTATATTTTCGTATTTTATATCTTTTTTTATATTTCCTTATTTTCACATATTCACATTCAAGAATGTTTCTTTCGAATTTATTTTTCGTTCTATGTTTTATTAGGAATAATGTAAAATAAGTGCGTAAGGATATTGAAAAGTTGAAAAAATATTCTCATTATTATTAGTAGTATTAGCAAGCGCAATTAATCCTAACCCTTTACTATCTGAAGATTTTTGGTAGAGATTAAATATTTTGCTGTTTCCCACTAATTAATAGGATCATAATAGATTGGAAAAAATATTTTAAAAAAATACCCGATGTCAAGTTATGCCAAGGAAGTTTCCACACAATTTTGCGGATGCAGGATCAGTTTTAAATCATACAAAAAGAGGATTTTTTTTCCTCTAGTATCACCTACACAATTCTGTAGGTCAGGTCTTAAAGTATACAACATATTACAGAATAATTAGATTCTTCCATCTTAATATATTGCTAAAACATATTTATGAATAATCGGAAGAATCATACTACTTTAAGCAGCACTGAGATTATTTCTTGGAAGTTTATGAGAAATATTCTGAAATTTTATTTCACAATGATGAAATCACAGATAACTAAACAACAAAGCAGAAGTTTGAATGCTGCAAATCAATGCTGTTATCTTTTAGGAAACTCACTGCCTTAACGAAAAAGGAGTGTACGAGTTACCTAAAAGGAAAAAAATATTTTCGCGTTCAGTGACGGAATTTTAAAAAAAATGTAGTTGTTCTGTTATCTAACACTATCTACAGTTTTACTAAAGTTTTAGAATAGTGCTTTTCGCATTATTTAATCACCGGAAAATAATACAGTTTTAACAATTAATCGCAAAAAATATCTTATTTGACGTAATAAATATTAGGAAAATATCTCTAATACGAAATTAATTTAAATTTACATTTATAGCTTTATATATGTCATTCAAAAAACGCCACCTTAAAACTTTGAAGTAAACTTTAACAGATTCAGTTGAATTTAAAATACAGATATATTTGTTAAAATCGTTGAATGTTATTTTCAAATTATTATTTCTGTTTCAAGATAGAGCAAAAACTACTATAGCGGTATTATATTCATATATCTGCTACAGGTTAATTATGAAAGTTGGTTCTTAAATAGTTGCCTGTTCATTTAGCTAGTCGAAACAATTCGAGATTTATCTGCCATTTTTTAATCAGCATATTTTTAATGCTTATTGCAAGGATATACAGTGTTAGGTTAAAAGAAAAATGACCAGTAGTTTGCCAATCAGCTTGCTTTTTTTCAGGTTCATTGCAATGATCAGTTTGAGTCTTTTTAGAAAATAGTCAACTTTTTGTAAAATAGTTGAAGATAGTTGTAGAAAAAGCCTGGTTTCATCCAGGCTTTTGTCTTAGTAACAAACGTGATTTGCACCCTTTAGTGTCTAAGATTAGTGAATGATTTACAATCACAAAACGATGCATATTTATTAATATATGGGAATCATCCTAGTATGCACATTATTCTGTTTCCCATTACCAGAATATAGCTGTAATATTAGATGTTCTAAACAACGTATATTGAAATTTGTGAAAATGCATCAAGAGAACTATTTTTGAAAGCAAAAAATGACTTCGTAATGGCATGGCTAGGATTAATTATTCAAATGTAAGTCAGTTTTCAAGTACAGAAAAGAAATATTAACTTTACCTTTTAAGTGGTCCTTAAAACAGTATAATTTCTAAAAATATATTCTAAAATTTAGAATGTTTTAATTTCGTAATTATTATTAGAAAAAATACAGTTACTTTTTAATCGAAATTTTGAGTCGTAGTGCCGTGCGGAAAACATATAAAAAATTTTAATTTTCTTCCACAATTTTTTAGTTTTAATACCAGCAAATATAGTTTAAAAAGGACGAATTATTAAATATATAAACGGATAGATAAAATTATTATTCTAAAAGTTACAATAGCAAAAAAACTACTTGCAAGTGTATGTATTGGTATGAAAAAAAAGTTTTTTTTTTTTTTTTTTTTTTTTGACAGAAATTAAAAAACGACTTGTTTTTTACAAAAGAAATACGTTTAACTAATATAGTTTTCATTGTTATGTTCAATTTATATTCTATATCTTTCTGGTAGCAGCATAATTCAGCAATCGTAGAATTTCTGACATATCTGGCTTATGAACTAATGGCGGTGATTTTTCAAATGTTTTGTAAAAATATTTTTTTTTACCTTCTAAGCTATTTACATATGAATACATAATATTGATAGGGAGCAATTTCGGAAGTTACAATGGGTAGAGCAAAATATACCCGCATTCATTTAGTTCAGAACAGTATTTCTTCGTATTAATGGTAATATGTTTGGGTAACACCTCTCAATAAACGATTCCCTTTCAATCGCACCAAATGTCTAGGCTAAATTTCTTCGATATATAAACGGGACTAGACATTTCAATGCTTGTTCTTGTTTTTCATTAATATCTGATATCTTCTTCGCTGCTGTTAAACCTTTGGGCGTGTAATGCATTCGCATGCTTAAAATATCTACCTAGGAAATTATTATTTTTATTTTCGTTTTTCTGCTATCTGATCTTAAATGAAGTCCCCTGTTTTTTGGTTATCAAAATATTTCTAAACTATATACTTAATTCATAATTTTATGCGATAAAATCTTCACGAACTGCGAGTAAAATTTTAACAGTTTAAATAAAATTAAATATATATTAGTATAGAAATAAAACTAACACAGACATCTTTTCAGAACAGTACATAGAAAAAATAAGTTAAAAATATTAATTTCTTGGGGAGGTATCTATATAAATAAAAGAAAGTTTCGCTCCGTCTGTGTCTATGTGTGTCTACGATGGCTAGCAAAATCTACCGCGCGTACAATGCTGAACATTTGAGTGGTATAGTCTAATGCCTGTCCTGTTGCACCCGAGACTCAAATTTAAAATTTTTGATAATTAGTCGAGATATAAATTCAAAACTTTTAATTAAAGGTTCGAGAATGAATTATTACGTGAAATTCGCAGAACCCAGCAAAACATCAAACAAACACATGAGGCATCTGTTTCAATGGCTCAAAGCGGAAGTCAGTTGCCAAAAAATGTGGGTTTCCAAAGAAGATGGGGTAGTGTAGATTTTCAAATGCATTAATATTTTTAAAACTACTTTGTGTAGGGATTTAAAAATTGGTATATATACGCAGAATAATATTCTATCTCATAAATACGAAAAATCGAAAAAATCCATTAGTAACTTTTTATTTATAAAAAAAAAACGATTTTTATAAGGAAAAAGAAATGTAACCTAAATTTAATACTTTCTCAAATTATTTAACTCGGCGCATTTTATTCACTAAATACCGCTATTTTAAGTCAGATTGTTTTTATTGAATTCCTAAGATGAATATTTTTATAACGTGTAAAAATATTAAACCTTGCCACTATTACAAAAAGTGATTAATTCGGAATTTTTTAGGCTTATCGAAATTTTTAAAGCTATTTCAGGTAGGGTTATACAGTTACACAGTAGTTGGCACATAGACGCAAAATGATATTCTATTTCATAAATAAAATGCATCTTCCATATCCTTCTTACCTGTCTTCGACGCTTTTTTCTTAACCTGTTTTAATAACTAAATTTCTGTTACTCACATTTCTTTGAAACTAATTCCAAATTATTTAAATATCTTATTTATCACCTTTAATAATCTTAAAGTTATTTTTTAGTGGTTAACACAATTTTCGAATAGTAATTTCAGCAAATTCATAAATTAAGTTCCCGGCTCATGCACCGTTCCGATATTTCGCATTCCGATATTTCATGGGTTTATGGATATGTATGAACTGGAGGATCATTTCAACTTTAATCTTATAAGTCACCCCAATCACTTGATTTCAAATCGATTTTGTGTTATGCACCATTTTAGAGCTTTTTGCATCTATTATGGTCATTATGGTGTTTGCAGCTAACGACGTGGTAGTTCAGTGGTGAGCAACTCCAACTGCGTAACTGTCTATTCGATCAGAGAGATTTCTGTTATATCTCATCTCTGAAGGCTGACAAGTAAGAGAATAAAATCCGATTTTGAGAGTTATGTTAAAACTTACCCTTCTTTTGTTAGTCACCCAGCTACTAGCAGCTGTACTCCAAAACTAAAATTGTTTGTTTGCAACTGTACTGCAAGGACTAAGAGTCCTCGTTTTTATTTTATTTTTTCAATTTCTCGCAATACTGGATAGTTTTGGATGAGATTTTTAACTAAAGGGACTTTTATCGGATCGGACTATCTCGTTGAAGAAAGTGTAGTCTTTCGCTTACATTTCAGCTTGTTGGCAGGTTGCTGAACTAATACGAGTGGTGAAGGGGAGCTAGGCGTGAAATTAACTTTCTGACGGAGAATGAGGATGACTCATAATTTTTTCTAGTAGCATCATAAATTTTGTTGATCTATTATAAATTCAACGTTTCTGTAACTGTCGAAGCTGGTACCACGTTATCTATAGACGAAATTTTATTACCAAATGAGAGACAATTTATTTCTAATGGCTAATAGTTATAGTAATAATTATAAAAGCTTACTACCTTCAAAAATATACAGTAAAATACTGTAGATTTCAACATTTGCTATTAAAACAAATTCATTTATATCAATACCTATATAAGTGATTATTATACAAAATGTTGTCAATCCAATATTATAAAGATTGAGAGGCTTAATAAACGTGCATTACTAAATTAAAAGTTAAAGCATTGAAACTGCTTTCGGGATTTTTTACTACTGCATAGACCTACAGTTAATATTATGAAAGGAAAATTGAATTATAATTGTATAATAGATGGACATATTAGTGATATCATTATTCATTATAGGAAATCAATTTCCTCCATATACAACACCAAATCAATATCACACCAATCTTCAATTTAGTAAAAATATTATAATTCACTATGAATTCCATTTTCTTGGCTTAATCATAAATATTTATGGCAATGGTTCTCCATTATTCAGTATATTTGAGAAACGTTTATATTTTGTATTTATTAAAAATGTATTCGCTTGCATGTTCAATGTTTGCACAGATAGGTCTTCATAAAATTTCACTTGCCTACTGTCACATTGGATTAAGCTATTATGTTCTAAAAAAGACACAAGAATCTTAAAGATATATCTAAGCATGACTATCGTCCTCATATCGTTAAATCTATTTTACATGTGCGACATATTTCACATTCTCATAACACTCACTTTCTTTTCTGAAACATTGTATCTATCTATACTAATATTATAAAGAGGCAAAAATTATTTATTTGTAGGAGGTAAGCTCTGGAACTACAGAACTGATTCCAAAAGTTATAGTATCAAAATGATGGTGTTAATCAACTTAGAACATAGGCTATATCTTATGTCCGTGCCACTAGCCAAAAGGGGGTGCAGGAGAAAAAAACGTTCTAAAAATGCAATTTTGTGCTACTGAAGGGCCTAGAAACATGAAATTTGGAAAGTTATTTACTTATAAGGTACTAATGATCTCTAAGAAAATTTCTTAAAAAATCCATACATAAAGGGGTGTAAATGCGCGACAAGCGTTCTAAAAAACGTTCTAAATGACGATTTTTACACAATTTGAGGAAGTACGAAACCAATTTAAAAAATAATGGTGTCAAAATGATGGTGACGATCTTTGCTCCAACATAGGCTATATTTTATGTCGGTGCCTCTAACCCTAAAGGGGTTGAAGGAGCAAAAACGTTCGAAATTGCGATTTTTGTGCTACCGAAGGATCTAGATACATGGAATTTGGTATGGTAGTTACTTACTGGATATAAAAGATCTCTAAGAACATTTCTTTAAAAAATCGAAATTTAAAAGGGGTGAAAATGCGCGAGCAGAGTTCTAAAAAACGTTCTAAATGGCGAATTCTACGCAATCTCAAGAAGTACCAAAACCGATTTGAAAAATAATGGTATCAAAATGATAGTGACAACTCTTGCTCCAATATAGGCTACATTTTACGTCGATGCCACTACTCCTAAAGGGGGTGCAGGAGATAAAAATGTTCGAAATTGCGATTTTTGTGTTACTGAAGGGCCCCAGATACATGAAATTTGGAATGGTAGTTACTTATAAGTTATGAATGACCTCTAAGTACATTTCTTAAAAACATCGAAATTTAAAATGGGTGAAAATGCGCGAAAAGTGTTCTAAAACACGTTCTAAATGGCGATTTCTACGCAATCTCAGAAGGTACCCATCCTATTTGAAAAGTAATGGTTGGAAATTGATGATGACAGCCCTTGCTCCAACATAGGCTCTATTTCATGTCGATGTCACTACTACCTAGGGGTTGCAGAAGCAAAAAACGTTCTAAATTGCGTTTTTTGTGTTACTGAAGGGCCTAGAATCCTGAAATTAGGCGGGGCAGTTATTTATAAAATACAATTGATCTCTAAGAACATTTCCTCAAAAATCGAAATTTAAAATATGTGAAAATGAGCGTAAAGCATTCTAAAAAACTTTCTAAATTGCGATTTCTACGCAATCTCAGGAAGTACCGAACCAATTTAAAAAATAACCGTATGGAAACGATGGTGACAGATGGTGACAGGGTCTTTGAGTATCCTACTTACCTACATAAAGAACAAAAATCTAAACTACGGAGAATCTAAACATTTAGGACCTATAAATCGTGTTAATCCCTACACGCGATTTCATACAACGGTGGTCTACAATTAGTTATGTTCGTAAATATTTTAGAAAACAAAATTCAGGTCGTCTCAACCCCATTACTCCCCATTATTTCGTTAATTTTACCTTCACAGTTCTTTATAGTTATTAGCTATTTAATGATTGTATTATATTTTCAATTGAGTACCTTTTTTGATTTAACTCGTGCTTTTAAATGGTTTTTGTGACACCCTAGCTTATATTTGACGTCAGTCATGGCTCCAGACACAATTACTAAAGATACCCATCTTTTTATTCACTCATTAAAACTTTTTCTTTCGTAATGGAAATTATTGTCTGAGCGAAGCGAAGGCTAATACTCAGCGAAATATTACTGTCCGGACACTTTACTACTACGATAGATATTAACGCCATGTCCTACTAAAAAAAAAGCCTAATAAAAACCTTTCGTCAAGCATAACTCAACAAATATTTGTCGGGTTTCGTTTCTGATTGCACCAGAAGGTACCTATGAGGGTCGCCTACTGAATGCACCTACTATGAAAAATAAATTCCAAACCGTTTAAAAATTATATAGAAAAAACTCTTAAAAAAGCACAATTTATCTGCATATGTCACAGAAATTTGGTGTGCGTCACTTTCACCGGTTGATGTTTTCGTAGACAACTGGTTTGAACACATGGAGCAAATAAAAAAAAAATACGCACGCCGTAATATTGAATAGATCAGTTTCAACCACGTGATCACAAACCTTGCAACAACCCGTGGCAACCAGTTTTGGTGGGCAAATAAATAATAATACAGTATTCCGTACCACGGTGACCGTTTTTAGCCTGTTGTATAAAATCTGGCATGTTGTATAAAAGACATGAGTGTTTATTGATCCGGCATGTTATCTTTCTCTGGATGTCTGTCTGTCTATCATACAGCATGCAATTTTCTTGTAAAGGATGATATTATTATGCAGTAAAACCTCCATAACGGACACACCCGATTAGTGGACACCTCTATTTAGCGGGCATTTTTTCGATTACCAACCCTTAAATAACTACATTTTTTACTCTCAGTAGCGGACACCTCCAATTAGAGGACAAATTCTGCCCTCCCGAGGTGTTCGCTATTCAGAAGTTTTACTGGTAAAACCTCCATAGCGGACACACCCGATTAGCGGATACCTCTATTTAGCGGACATTTTTTCGATTACCAACTCTTAAATAACTGTACATGTTTTACTCTCAGTAGCGGTCACCTCTAAATAGAGGGCAAATTCTGCATTCTCGGGGTGTCCGCTATTCAGAGGTTTTACTGTATATAATATTGATAATTATTTTATAGGGCCGCACAAAAGAATAAGAATATATGAAACGAATATAAACTAAATTCGGGATTGGTAGATCGCTGATGGTAATGTAATTTTAGGATGTTGTTACAGTCATCCGCAGCATGTTTTTAGAGTTTCGTTCATCTAACGAAAGCCTACCTGTCTCACTCCTTTGTCTGTCTGTTTGTCCGTCTGTCACAGAGCCCGTTTTCAGAAACTATATATGTCGGAGACTTGAAAATTTGCATACTTATAGCTGAACACCACACATCAAACGGCAAATAATAAAATTTTGAAAAAGTCTAATATTTAACCCTCTAGGCTCTAACTTGTGTATTTTAAGCAATTTTTCTAACCCAGCCCCTTATTTAATTAAGTTGGAGACATGAAATTTTGCATACTTATAGCTGAACATCTCACATCAAACGACAAATAATAAAATTTTGAAAATGGCTTAATATTTAACCCTTTGGGCTCTAACTTGTGTATTTAAAGCAATTTTTCTAACTCAGCCCCTAATTAAGTTGGAGACATGAAATTTTGCATACTTATAGCTGAAACCCTCACATCAAACGACAAATAATAAAATTTTGAAAAATGTCTGATATTTAACCCTCTGGGCTCTAACTTATGTATTTTAAGCAATTTTTCTAACTCATCCCCTAACTAAGTGTGAGACTTGAAAGTTTGCATACTTATAGCTGAACATTTGCGATAACACGATAAATCATAAAATTTTGAAAAAGTCATATTTAACCCTCCAGTCTCTAACATCTGTATTTTAAGCCATTTTTCTAACTCAGCCCCTAATTTAGTTGGAGACATGAAATTTTGCATACTTATAGCTGAACACCTCACATCAAACGACAAATAATAAAATTTTGAAAAAGGTCTAATATTTAACCCTCTGGGCTCTAACTTGTGTATTTTAAGCAATTTTTCTAACTCAGCCGCTAATTAAATTGGAGACATGAAAGTTTGCATACTTATAGCTGAACACTTGCGATAACACGATAAATCATAAAATTTTGAAAAAGTAATTTTTAACCCTCCGGTCTCTAACTTCTGTATTTTAAGCAATTTTTCTAACTCAGCCCCTAATTAAGTTGGAGACATGACATTTTGCATACTTATAGCTGAACACCTCACATCAAACGACAAATAATAAAATTTTGAAAAAGTCTATTATTTAACCCTCTGGGCTCTAACTTGTGTATTTTAAGCAATTTTTCTAACTCAGCCCCTAATTAAGTTGGAGACATGAAATTTTGCATACTTATAGTTGAACACCTCACATCAAACGACAAATAATAAAATTTTGAAAAAGTCTATTATTTAACCCTCTGTGCTCTAACTTGTGTATTTTAAGCAATTTTTCTAACTCAGCCCCTAATTAAGTTGGAGACATGAAATTTTGCATACTTATAGCTGAACACCTCACATCAAACAGCAAATAATAAAATTTTGAAAAAGTCTAATATTTAACCCTCTGGGCTCTAACTTGTGTATTTAAAGCAATTTTTCTAACTCAGCCCCTAATTATGTTGGAAACATAAAAATTTGCACACTTATAGCTGAACACCTCACATCAAACGACAAATAATAAAATTTTGAAAAAAATCTAATATCTAACCTCTAAAATTTTGTCTCGCGCAATTTTTTAATTTAAACTGTTTTGCAATGCTATTTTTTGTCCATTTTGCATAATAAGTGTAATGTGACGTAATTTGTTCTATTTCAGATTTCTAATGCATATTAATGAATTTATTTTACAATAACCTTTCTCTTTTAAAATTCACATGTAAATATAGTTTTTATGGCGTAATTTCCAATAAGTACCTGCTTTTTATACCTAATTATTAAATACTAATTTGAAGGTTTTTTTCTGTAATAGTAACGTGTGAATATTTTTTTTTATTTGAAGCAAACATTATTGTTTGCGCTGTTTATACAGTTGACAACAGTTTAAATTAATACCATTTTCTAAAATATGTAAAAAATATCTGTCAAAATGCTGAATATTTGAATTTAAAATAGAAATAAAACCTCAAAAAATGAGTCAAATTAAAAAAATTAATGAAATCTGCAGACCGGGATCTTCTATTGAATAAAATGATCTAAAAATGATTAAATTCCCATGTATAGCTTTTGCTCTTATACATTTTTTTTAATGGAACGATTTTATCCAACTTTAGCATTAAATATCTCTTAAAATAATTCTTCGATTTGAAAACTGTATGCATTGGTGTGTTGATCAAACATTTCGCTATAATACCACTGATTTTCATATATTTGTATGCAATAGTTTTCTTAATATTAACGAAGAAAGGCCTCTGGTCACAAAAAATTCAAAACCAGCGGCGGCGGTGGCGGCGGTGACAGCGTTAGTTACTTTTTATAGAATAGAGAGATATATAAAAATGGAAAACTTGCCTATCTGTCTGTTTGTAATTCTATAAAAAATCCACAATTTGGAAGCCAAAATTGTGAAGAGATACGTACATGTGTATTAAAACATGGCTGAGACAACTAACGTAATCCGGAATCGAAATAACTTATAGTTAATTTTTAATTAATAAAAAACCACCAATTTAACAGCAATTTCTTTTCAAATTTAAACATTTTTCGTTATAGCAGTTTCCAACAATTAAAAAACACAATAAAATTATTACTACAACAATTAATTTTCTACTGCAAGATTTCCACGTGAAAAATGAAAATGAAATAAATAGTTTGCCGAATTAAAAAAAAAAAGGTGAATATTACGTCATAATTTTTCTTTTGCCAGATATTCACGTGAAATATGAAAATGAAATAAATGGTTTGGCGAATTTAAATGAAAGTGAATATAACTTCATAACTTTTCTATTTCAAGGTTTCCACTTGAAAGAGGAAAATGTTACGTCATATTGGAAATATAAAGGGCATGGTGGATATAGTATAACGTCATATGAGTGTGTAAAATGTATTGAAGCATGATAAAAACCCGATTAGGGAAATATTGGCGTATTTTAACATTATTGCTCTAATTATAAATTGGAATAAGTTCATTTAAAGCTGCATTCTTTTGCGTCTGTTATATACATTTATACATTTTTATATAGCGTTTTCATATGATTCATTCAACAACATTTCGGCTGCTTTTTTTAATGTTTGTTTTGTGTTGTATGTTAAATTTTGAAGTTGATTTTTCAGAACAAACATCCTTCAAATTCTGGGCAACGCCGGCACTTTAGTTTGTAACAGATAAATGGCTTTTTTATCTGTACATCTAATGCTAATATTATAAAGCGTTATAATATTATAAAGTATATAATAATATTAATGCTTGTACGTTTGTGAGGTGTTATCTCTGAAACTACTTAGCCAACTTAAAAAAATGTTGGTGGCCATCTCTGCTCCGAAAAAAAGACTATTTTATGTTAGTGCAAGAACCTACATCGCTGCAGGTGCAAAAAAGTTCTAAAATTGTGATTTCTGCGATATTGATTGGCTTAGAAACTTTAAATTTGGTGCGATAGTTACTTTTAAGATGTAAATACTCGTAATGAACGCTCTCTAAAAGGTTCAATTTGACGGATAAACGTAAAAATGTCTAGAAAGTTTCTAAACTATGATTTATTTGGAATACTGAAATTTTTGGGATACTGTTGGGGTTAGAAACTAGAACTTCGGCATGGTAGTAATTAATAAGATGTAAATGCTCGTTGTAGAACGAATTCTAAAAAATAGAAAGACTAAACAAAGCGGAAAAAGATCTAAAGATGATCTAAGTAACGAAGAACGTGGAACTGTTAGGAATATAAACATGAAAATTGACATGGCTGTATTTATCATGACGTAAATTCTCGCAATAGAACAATTTCTAAAAATGTCGCTATATAAAACAGTGTAGAAACAAAAAACTTTCAAAAATTTTCTATTTCTCTGTTACTGCTGAGCTCAAAATCTTGAAATTTTGCTTCGGGTTAGTTTTAAAATATACAATTGTCTCTATGAATGGTTTCTAAAAAATTTAAAATTTAAAAAGATGAAATTAACGGAAAGGGACCTTAATTACCATTAATTTGGAATTATTAGGTACAGCAACTTTAAATATTTCATAATGCTGCATTTCCTCCGCAAAACATGCGATTTAAATGCAACAAAACTGTTAGATACCCACCTAGCATTAAATAAATTGTGTAAATATTGAATAAAGACCTGTATGAAACAGTGAGTAGGTTGCCCGAAAGTACTTGTCAAAGTGTTCCTTCTCTAGGCTTTTCTCTCTCTCGCCAAGGCCACTAACAGAGGGAAGTGCCGTTTTAAATGTGATATGAATTTTTTATCCGATTCATTTTTCTAGACATTTTATCATAAGGTCATATTCTCAATTATCATTAGTAGATTTTTTATATATTAACTTATTCTGGTGAAATTTTGTAATCGGGTTCATATTGGCGTATGTTAGCTTGCATGATTTACTGAATAAATATGTATGGATTTGTAAATTACTTCAAATGACACTTTGACAGCTCAAAAGTTATGCAGACGATATATTCAGATCTTGTGTCATACTTTATGTTGTAATCATTGCCGATTTCTTTTATTTTTAATACATGCTAAATACAGCTCAACTTGTGCAGAATATGTTTGAAAACAAAACAATACTGCGTATGTAGTGGCCAGCATACACTCATCATTTAAATCCGATCGAGCATATCTAAAACACACTCTAACGAAGCATTGCATGCCACTTTTGATGTATTCGGTACTTTGATACTATATTAGATTTTGAGAAGAGAATTCCTTAAATGTTATCGACAACCTCATTGCATCCGTGGAAAACAGATATTGTACAATATTAACTATTCCGGGGGAGCACACACCATATAAAGTATAGTCCATTCTTTTTAAACATCATATATTTGTCATTTAAAGTTACTCAAATTGGTGCGGAGCGTCTGATTATGCTCTTGACATCATTTTATATAGTTAAAATTCCGATATAAGTAAATTAGTGTTTCATTTTCTATTTTACTTTTAATATATTGCGTACTTTCAATTTTATATCCATGCATGGCTGTCTTGAATGGTTTGATTTCCCATTTTTTTAAACAGTGTATATGAATTTATATATAAGATTTTGTAATTCTACAATTCGTTTATTTTCATCATTTCAATTTTTCGCAGTATATGGACAATTAAAGATAACATCTCATTTTCTTTGCTTCCACATGTTATTATTAAATCTATGTTCTCAGTAATATCGCTCAGACTAATCCCTCTGAGGGAAGTCCTAGTTTTAATGATGTATTATACTGTATGAAACACAGTTTTTAGGCAATTATTAATGGAAAAAGGCAGCAAAGAAATTTGCATAATTCAAATTTATAAAAATTATGATTAAGCAAAATTATAAATATTGTTTCCACGAGATATGTAATACTACACTAATCGTTGTACATTAAAATTTAAATGTCTAACAAATGAATTGGCAACTTCAAACCGATCGGAATAAATCTTAACTTCTATATTGAAAATTTAACATCCATAATATAAAGTTTAACATAGGACTTTTAATTTAAACTCTAATAGATTTTAAATGATTCAATACATTTTTTAGATTGTTCATTAACAACATCAATAAATCGGAACTCGTGCGTTAAACATAGTAAATGAGGTGCGTTCGTACTGTAAATAGATTTATAACTATTCTTATCTTTATGCAAAAGCTGCTGCACTCTTATGCAAAAATGTATGATTACAAAATTTGCTCCGATTATATATATTAATTTCAGTAATACAGAAATAATATGACTCCATTTTAAACAAGACTTAATCATCATGGCAACCTGGAATCATGGAACACCATTGAATTAATTACTTATGTTAATTCAATAGAATGAACAAACCTTTTATTAATATCCTTTTAAGGCTTGTTTCTATTTTCATAATATCTGAAATGACTCGACAAAATTCTGTTACGATTACCTATATATAAATTTCAATCATTCGGTTGGGTAGTTTCTGCGCTATTATATGCGGGCAGATGGACAGCCAAGAAGACGACTATAGGTCCTACGTACTTATATATTTACGAAAGTACCTAAAAAGCATTCATATATTACAAATAACAAGTAAGTACTCAAAGAATATTTTGAAAATTATCAAAAGCGATACTTACGTAGATGCCAATAGCTGTTAAACGGCAAAAATAACAGATTCGTTCTTTGCAGAAATTTTTTTATTACGACTATTACAGAGTTTACGCGTGTAGTTCGATTACATATCTGGTAATTGTATTGTTTAATTATTGTGTTTTATTTTTTTTATTCTTTATTGATGTGAGTTTTTATTTCATTATGGAATATCAGCTCGAGACAAATGCAGGAGTATTTATATTGTTTCAAGGGCAAACGAGTTAATCTTCTATAAAAGAGGAGCACTCGATGAATGATATTTTAAAACCTAACTGTTGGTAATTATTCTAATAGACATAAAATAGCAGTAAGTTCAAATGCATTTTAAAAAGAAATTGCATTTGAAATTATATACACATGTAAATGTAACATGTAACATGGTGTAAATGTTAATATTGTGCAATGTTTTGAAATTAATGTATTTTTGATAAAACGAAATTGATAGAATTTCAGGTCATTTCCACCGTCGATATTTCGTCAAAGTTAGTAACAGACACGATTTTGCTTTATAACTTATATTATCCAAATGCGTCATTTCCTTTTCAGTTAATGATAAATTTTTAAATCGTGGGATCTCCCATATGAAAGCATTATAACAAAAAGAAAATGTTCCTTATTTTTCTACAACGTCAATCAAATTAAATGAAATACTTTACGGCTAATTCCAGATACAGAACGAGCATATCAACTAATAGTTTCTTTTCGAGACAGATATCGCGGAAAAGCCATACAGACAGGCAGAAACCAAAATCTTTTTGTGTCTCCAATGTGAGCCTTAACTGACGTTTCGACAAAAAATTTGATAGCACTTTAATATATATATATATATATATATATATATATAACCATTATATAATTACAAATCATCATCTATTTCCAATTACTAAAATTAAATTAATAAATTAACAAATTTAGCTTCAATTCATAACTCTGGCATTACACAAAATAAAGATGAAACTAATGAACAACAGTGATATGATCATGTTCAAATGAAGTTTAATATAGAGCATGAAAGATGACAAATATGCAGCATAAAATGGAATTTTTTATTTATAGGTATCAAGTAACTACAATAGTAGAAATCTTATGATTATATATATGTATATATATATATGTATGTATATGTATATGTATATTGCCTAGAACACATAAGTCACGCGCTATAATATGTCTTTTTATTACATTTGAACCAAATTAGCATACACATTCGTTTTCACTTTGATTGTATGTTATTCTGCACTATGAAAAAAGATAAATGCTTCTTGATCGAGGGAGAAATTGTAAGAAATTGCAAGTAAGAATTATAATATCTACCGAATCACCCATGATGAATCCTTCGGTAATCTCTAAAACTTTTCTAATCAGTATATTTACGAGATTTCAAGAACCATACTTATTTTTAACACCGTAACTTTTAGAAACATTTCCGACTAGTTTTTGCTGTTTAATTAACAGTTTTTTTTAATACAATATCAACACGAAATGTAGGACTTTGGATGTAATAAAATCTACAGTAAACATTTGCAGCTGTGTAACAGAATTTCTACATGCAATAATAACAAATTAATGTTCATTTTACTTTTTTTGATTTAGTATGTCTGGCTCTGCATTATTTTTGATGAATTTGAAAATATTTAATTGAGAATTGATAGCATGCGAAAAGCAGATATTTCGTGTTAATTTTAGTTTTAAAAAAACGGATTAACCTTTCGACCGCTGATTATGATACATTCGCATCAATGGATTATTTGCTATTCTATTTTTACCATTAAAAACTAATAATAAGCTAGAAAAAGCAAGGGGTCGTCGGGTAGCTTCATCGCCCCGAGCCCTGAGAGCTGACGTAGTTGTGATCATAGTAGCATGCTGCTGTTTTCGCTCCTGATGAAAGCGTAAATTTTTCGGGAACGGGGTAAGCTAGAGCCTCGTGCTATATGTCTTTCTTTTCCTCTTTAAATGTTCTTCAAAATGATATCTAGTATGTGCATTTATGAGTAGGGGTTCAGGAGAAATATATAGTTAAACTTTCTTCTTCTTTACTTTCGATTTCTCCTTGAACCAGGTTTTTGCCACCTATTCAACTGCTTCTTGTGCCCCCTTAACAATCTCGAATATTCTAAAACTTGACAAATTTAAATCTATATTCTTTTGTGATCATTTTGATATCTATTATGTCCATTGGAGTGTATTTTTTCATAAAAAATTAACCCATTAAAGACCATGCATTTTTTGTTTACATGAACCATTTTCAATTTAAGGTGTTTTAAACATGTTTAAAAGATATATAAAAATAATTGATAATTAAAAACAAAGGCTCATTTTGTGTTAATTAAACTATGCTGATTAATTTGGTACCATTTGTATTATGTTTTCACGAAAATCTAACCCTTAAATATCCAATTTAAAACGTGATGTTTTCATGTTTTTCTCCCATGGAGATAACATGGGAAAAATAACGGAATTCCATTACACTTTTGACCATGTTAGGTCACCTTTTTTGCTTTTTAATGGCTCATTTGACCTTCACTAACTCCTAAGCTCTCTCTTAAGCCCAATCTTGTAACTCTAAGTTATTCTTTTCTAAAACTTTTTACATAAATTCTCTAATTTACTTTCAAATTTCTAGAGCCATTTTCTTTTTTTTGACACTTTTCAGATCCCTTAAAAACAACTTAAACTTACATAAAACTAAAAACTATTGTTTCATTCATCTTAATTATAGTTCGTAGATCACTTTAGTACCATTCGTTTTAAACTAACGTTAAATTTTAACCCTTTATTCTCAACATCAAAAACTGCTTTTTTTGTACTTTTTTCCCATAGACTTAACATGGGATAATCAATGGAATTCTATTGTTTTAAAAACTATCTAAAAATGCTCAAAGTGTAAATATATTGTAATTTTAATCTAGATATGAGTCCTAGCTTTATTTTGATACCAATTATGTTGTACAAAATTGTGATTTTCTATGAAAAACGTTTATTTTAAAAAGTGTACTTTTTTCAGTTTTTGAGAAATTGAAGTAACCCTCATTCCCGTAGGGAAACATGGGATTTTGGAGGCAAATTCTAATGTTTTAATATAGCTAGATTTTCATTTTTTCCAAACTTTTCTGAAAAACTAACGCCAGATCTCGATAATTTGAAATTTTGGCTTTTCTCCGCCTCCACCCATGTTTCTCTAGGATGATTTAATAATTTTTAATTGATTTTTAAAAAAGTGTCAAATGTTTGGATTTTTTTTTTCCCGATTTCCCATAGGATTGTGTTAGGTTGTTTACTTATTGAGCTTAATTTTTAAAGTATTACTTATGTTCCGATCTTCTAACAAATTACATATTCTGAAAGTCGAATCTTTGAGCTTTTTAGCGGTATAACTTGTTTTATTAAATTATATCTCTAAGTATTTTTAATTTCAATTTTAAAATTGACAATTTTTGATCCGGAGCGATTGGGTGGACACTGGTTGCTCACATACAGTCTGTGTCCAATAAGGGCAAATTTAAATTAATGCTATAAAAAAATTGAACTTGAATGAGCTGCCTTTAAAACTGAGTAGCTACATTTGACGTCATACCTGCTCAAAGATTGATGATTGGTCGGATAAATGTAAATAACAGCTAAAATTATCCGACAGCCAATGTTTTTGAAATTTTCATCAAAGTTATACTTGTTAAAATGATACCGGATTTCTCTATGAAGGTTTTTAATGGTTTTGTTAGGGTTTAGTTGGGCTTCTGGGGTCTTGCCAAGGTTTTAGATATAACTACTTAGCCTTTTACGGGCTAGTATTTCGCCATTATTGGCCACGAATTTTCCCTATAGGAAAGTTATTGGTAAAATTATTGAAAAAACTACCAGTTTTATTTAGGACTTTATTATGAATACCATTTAAGGTTTATAGAGTCTTTAGAGGTACGCTCATGGTAAAACTTAAACATTCTCACAAATGTGGGATGTTATAGATTATCCTCCATTTTGTTTCTTAAAAGAGTCCACATAAATAATCCATAATAAAGTACTAAATGTTAAAATTAAAATTTTTTTTTTCTTTCGATGGCAACATGATTAGGAGAGTCATCTTCAACTTTTAGATAAAAAATTATTTAGCAGGATTGCCATCTAAATACTTAAAAACGTCATTTTGATTTTAATGGGTGTTTTTTATATAGGAAATTTTGCACAAAATGCTAAATATGTTGGAAAATACTGATCGTAGGGGTTTTTTGCTGCGTCAAAATCAGCTGCGGGCCGCCTAAGTGAACTTTCCCCCTCTCGTCTATTCCACTCTTCTGTTTGTATCTAGCTCAATTAGGGGCCGTTTGGGGAGGGGCTAAATGGGGCCCTTCGTTATTATTGCTGTTATCTTTGTATCTGCCACATCAATTGTCACATTTTCATATATACTATTATTCATACTACTGTCACCAACTTTTGCACCACTTTTTGCCCCCCCCCCTCCTTATCTTTAACAATGGCTACTTTTAGCTAGTTGAGCTAGAGTTTTGGTTTTTTCTATTTTAGAGTCATTTTTGACAGTCTTAACAGTCCCCCATCATATTTCACACTTTTTCCCAGTTCTTAAGGATTTTCCTTAACAATGGCAACTTTTTCAATATTTAAGATAATTTTCTGGTTTTTTCTTGAATATGCTGGAGGTTGCTGACAGTGTTGATCCCACTTATTTTTTTTGACCTTGCACGTATTTCTTTGCCTAACAAAGACTACTTTTTTATTAATTCAGTAATTCTTCTGATTTTTTCACTGGGATATTACGTATGAATTACTTTCTTGATCCCACCTAACAATTTCTCATTCAGCATGCATTATCACTAACAATAGCATTTCTTTTTGTTTTTTGGGATACATTTCTGGTTTTTTCTCGAATATGCTGGAGGTTGCTAAGCGTTTTGATCCCTCTTAAATTTTTTGACCTTGCATGTATTTCTTACTCTAACAATGACTTTTTTTTTTTTTTTTTTTTTTTTTTTTTTTTTTTTTTTTTAAATTATTATTTGAGTTATTCTTCTGTTTTTTTCACTGGGATATTACGTATGAATTACTTTCTTGTTCCCTTTTAACAATTTCACATTCAACAAACATTATCCTTAACAATAGCAACTTTTTTGTTTTTTGGGATACATCTCTGGTTTTTTCCTGAATTGCTGGAGGTTGCTGACAGTTTTGTTCCCACTTAATTTTTTTTTTGACCAAACACGTATTTTCTTGCTTAACATTGAGAACTTTTTTACTATTTGAGTTATTCTCCTGATTTTTTCACTGGGATATCTCGTTTGATTTACACTTTTGATCCCACTTAACATTTTTACATTCAGCATACATTATCCCTTTCAATAGCAACTTCTTTGTTTTTTGGGATACATCACTGGTTTTTTCTCGCAGTTATTGGACATTGGCATTAGATTTGTTCCCATTTCATTTTTTTTTCGTTCTAGCTCACTTCTTATGCTTAAAATTAGCAACTTAACTAATAATTTACTTTAAATTATTTAATTTCTTCGCTTTTTCCTCAGGGATTTATTAAATGTATTCCAGTTATGTTCCCATTAGTCATTTTACATTTCTTCCTATTCGACACCTTTCCCCTAACTTTCCTAAACTTTATATGACTTTCGGGTTGTTGTCAACCAAGTTCACAATTCCTGGTTCACGGGCGGTCCCTGCACTGATTTTTGTCGCATTTTCATCATAAACATTTTAGTGCACCATTTTTCCTTTTCAGGCAAGTGCGGCGGGACCCTAGTAGCGTTGGGTGAGTACTACTTACTTTAATTTTTTAAAGTATTAATTATTGTTTTCCATTCATCTGGTCCACCCAGTCAGCCCTAACAATATCAGTTCCGTATTTTGTTCAATTGTGGGAAGTCGGGAATTGAAAGGCATTGTTTTTACTGCAGTATTACTGTTGGAGATGTTTGCATCAGTTTTACAATAAGAGTGTAAAATAAATAAATCTGTTAACTAATTTACTTTATTATTCTATTGATTCATATTGAAATAGTGCAATATTATTCCTTCATTATAACAGGTGAATTAAACTATGGAGACTATTTTTGAAATCAACTTGTGAATGTAATAATAATTGTAATTATAATCTGTCAATTAGGGGTTACTGGATTGGTATTAAATATGTAAAATATTGTTTTTTTTTTTTTTAAGTGCATGGTCACGGTGGCACGGGAGGCAGAGGCACATACTCCCCCCCCCCTTTTTTTGGCATTTAAATTGCTATCATTTTATTTATTTATTTTGTTTCATTTATTAATCCAAAATTACCCCCCCCCCCTTTTTTTTTTTTTTTTCCTAATTTATTTTGCATTCATTTTCACTTAGTCATTTTCGGCAGTTACGACTGCTGGTTTTTGCTTTGTACTTTCTATATACCTTTCTTTCAATGATATGTAGCGCGGGCCTAGCGGACCCTCATCCGTATTATTAAAACATTATAAACAGCTATCTGGTAAATTTTAATATAATAATTATAAAGAAGGATAATTGATTATACTAAGTGAAAGCGCTGTGCAAACAGTATAATCAGGACCGAAAAAGTCACAATAGAAGACATAAGCAGATAGAGAAAATCAGAAGTATTTTTATCTACTGATATTATAAAAATATTCACAATGAACCCGGGCGATCCGCGAAATGAAAAAGAGTTGCAGTCGCAAAGGTATGATTCCTCTGTCATAACAGAGTCAGATGGAGACGGGATGAAGTCTAACGAAAAAGAAACACAGCTACCACAGCGAGCAAACAAAAATTACCAGTCGGGAGATGAACTGCTGCCATTTGACGCCGAAACAGCATCACGAATGACGATACCGGCTTTAATGGATCAGATGCTGAGACATCTAAAGAAACACGAAAAAGGAAGTAGTGAAAACGCACAAAAATACAGAAAGATTTTGGAGGAAAAAGTGATGGAATTAGAGAAAGAAACCGCAAGACAACACGACAAGGCTGAGAAGGAAGAACACCAAGAACGAGACACGTTGTCGAAAATGGCAGACCAGGTACTAGAATTCATGCACCAACTACAAACACAGTTAGCGACAAACAAAGAAGTAAAGATAAAGAACACCATGGCATCAGTAATCAAAAACCTTAAGCAGCTCAAACAACAGACAGAAGAAAAAGATCACTTAATAACGAAACTCAGCGAAAGAATTAAATTCCAAGAAGAGTTAATCAAACAGACAAAACAAGATAAAATCGAAAGAGAAGATCAGTTGATCAACGATATGAACAAAATCATACAACAGGTTCATGAACAAATGGAAAAAAGACTCGTCGAACATGTTACCACTCTTCAGGCTGAAAACCAAAAGGACTCGATTGACCATAGAGAGGGTGAAACAACAATAGAAAATGATCGACCAACATATGCAGAAATGGCAAATTTTCCACCGCTCCCACAAGAAAAACCGACACTAATACTAACACCAAAAGACAAGGAAACAAAAATGCCAATAATAAAGAAAGTTCTCAATTCTATGAATATGGCTGAATTACCACCAGTAGACTGCCAAACAACTAAACAAAATAAAATAATAATAACATGCAAAAACAAATTTGACCTAGAACAGGTGAAAGATAAAATCCGCACTACAGAAGATATGGCGGAAAAACTGGATATTAAAGAACCAAACCCGAGAACAGCCCGAGTGATAGTCTTTGGAGCCCCAGAAGCCCCAGTAGTAACACGGAAAAACGTAGAAAGAGAAGCAGACAGTTCACAGGACAACTTAGAAGAGCAACAAGAATTATATGAAAAACAAGTACTTTATCCGGCTTTGGAAAGGGCTCTGAGGAAGAAGGTGCAATATAAGCTGATAAGAGTATTGAAAGGAAGAGAGGGCGAGGAAACCTCGCACTTGGTGTTACAGCTACTGGAGAGAGACGCACTGCAATTAATGGCTGGAAAATTGTGCATAGGATTTAACCGGTGCACGGTTAGACGGTACGTGTTCATTCAAAGGTGTTTTAACTGTCAGCAAATCGGGCATACGGCAAGAATGTGCCATAATCCAGAGGCCTGCGCTAAATGTGGCAAAGGCCACAACATCAAGGATTGTACTTCAAAAAAAGAAGAGTGTGTTAACTGCAAAATAGTGCTCGACTACTACAAGGGGGACCATAGGAAAGCTGGACTGTATGAAAAACATCCATCTTACGATCCATCCTGCAGCGTGTACCTGCGAAAGAAACAAGAAGCTCTAGCGTCATTGTCTTATAGAGGTGACAGTCGCTGCCCGTCTTATAAAGAAGGCCAAAGAACATTAGCACAACAGCGTAATCAACGGCCCAGCTTTTAAGGTAATCCAGTGTAACCTTCAAAGAAACAAAAGTAAGACGGCAGCTTTTGTTCAGTTTGTTATCGACGGGGGGTTCGCTCTGGCATGTCTTCAGGATGCATACATCTGGGAGGGCCGTCCTTGCGCACTCCCCCTAACAGTCCCTTGTTACAGCTCCAGTTCTCTAAATTGTCAAATACTAATTCTAGATCAAAATTTAAAACATTGCTTATCCTCTAAAAATAATCATTCCGTATTTGTAAATTTAGAACTCTCACAATTAATTCTATCAGTAGGCAGTCTGTACTGTCCCCCGAAAGCTGATCTTGATGTGGACCTACAGGACTGGCGGTCCTCGAGTAAACTAAGCGAAATGACTCTGGTTCTTGGAGATTTTAACGCCCACGACGGTCTCTGGGGTTATGAGAAAGATGATGCCAGAGGGAGGCTCATCGTCGACTTTTTGCTCGCAAACAGTTTAATAATCCTGAATTCCCCGGATTGCCTGTCAACATTTGAGGTGGGGGCTAGGAGTGGTCGTCCAGATCTCTCCGTTTGTTCACAGCCACTCTTCAGCAAAATTGGCAGCTGGGAAGTTGTCCCTGAACTTTTCGGCGACCACAGACCTATCATTACGGAACTCCTTATGGAAATCCCCCCCTTGCCAAAGAGAAGATATAAAACTAAAAATGTTCCTCTTTCAAAATTTTTATCAAAAGCTAAAACATCACTTCAAAAAATTAATTTGAACTTCGCCGCAGCACAATCACCACAAGATCTAGACGATACTTATAAAAAATTTGAAGAATCAGTACAAATTTCGGCAAAGGCCACATTTAAATTGAAACCCCCGTTTAGGAAGGCAATGTTCTCTTGGTGGTCGCCGAGTCTTCGTGCGCAGAGGAATAAGGTCCGAGCGTTGTACCGAAAGTATAAGTCTTCGGACCTTGATCCAGCTTTTTATCAAACTTACAAGAAAGAAAGAGCATTATACCAACGACAAATACAAAAGGAAAAAAGCTTGGCATGGGACAACTTCTGTAAGAAACAGACAAATCCTTACGGTATTTCAAAAAAACTGGCTTTCCAAGACTTCCAGGACAGCCTCATCAGCTACCTCCCGGACACGGCTTTCCCGGCTTCCAGGTCTTCCACCCTTTTCACCCTAACAGAAAATCTTTTTGGTGCTTCCTCGGGAGCGCCAACCTTCCCGGTTATGGCAAATAGATTAAACAACTCCAACGATCAAACACCATTCACACAAAGAGAATTACGTAACGCAATTTATAGTTTCAATCCGAATAAGGCCCCTGGCCCCGATGGTATAGACCATCGGATGATCAGGGCCCTTTTTCATGGTTTGCCAGACCTATTTTTAAATCTCTTTAACAAAGCGTTTGAATTTAATTACTTTTTGGAGGCCTGGAAGGTGGGCGAGCTTGTCTTCTTCAGGAAGGCGGGTAAGCCCATAGATCAGCATACTTCATTCCGTCCCATTACATTATTACCTATTTTAGGCAAGGTATTTGAAAAATTACTATTACGTCGAATTCATCACTTAATAACAACAAATAACTCACTCTCAGGCAAGCAACACGGCTTTCTCCAAACAAAATCAACGGAGACCGCACTTCAAACCGCCCTATCATACATAGACTTAAATAAAAGTAAAAATAATTATACCTCTTTTATCTCACTAGATTTCATGGGGGCATTTGACAATCTTCCATGGGATCTGGTAATTCTGGCTCTGCAACGCTTGGGAATTCCTCTACAGTTTATAAGAACCATAGCCTCCTTTCTTTCAGGTAGACGAGCTCTTGTTGACTGGCTAGTCCCAACAATGTTATATTATTTTTCAAAAGGTTGTCCCCAGGGTTCCTGCCTTGGTCCCTTCCTTTGGCTGGTACTTCTGGAGACACTGTTGGTCTCATTTGTTTTCGAGTTCTGTGAGTTGGTGGCTTATGCAGATGATGTTTTGGTAGTCATTTGGGGACAATCGCGTGATCACTTAGAACACTGGGGCTCACTAGCATTAAACTTCATTCAAAATTGGGCAGACACAAATCACATAACCATATCCCAGGAAAAATCAACAACAGTCACATTCGGAAAACCAAAAATATTGCAGAGAGGCCCACTATACAAATTAAAGGGGAAAAACATTAAAACTGTAAAGGTTATGAAATACTTAGGGGTATTAATTGATCAACACTTGAACTTTTTACCACACTTGGTAAACAAGAGACAAGAAATAACGGAAATCACACAACACATCTACAAATTCACTTCTTCTTCGGGTCGCCTACCCTTATATTTCTTCAAAATCTGGTACACATCAATTCTGCAGCGTCAACTGGCTTATGCGTGTGGGGTGTGGTACCCGCGTATGTCGTACACACACGGTGCTCGACATCTCCTGGCTGCTCAGAGGCGGGCTTTACTGGTAATTTCACGTGCATATAGAAATACTTCCACTGTGGCTCTCCAGGTTCTAACGGGCCTCCCGCCATTAGACTTGCAGCTGGAGGCGGAGTCTGAGTTTGCTCGGGTTTCTCGCTTGGGTGTCTCAACAACCAACTACTTTGCTCCCCTATATTCTTCCAAATGTTCAAAGTATCGTCTTTCCTCGTTACTTGAACCTATCACGATCTGTCCAACTCAAAATTTTTTGGGAAAAACCCACATCTTCACAGATGGTTCAAAAACGGATTCCGGTACTGCATCGGCTTTTTGTGTTTTCAGGGAAAATCAACTTATTCACTCATGGCAGACAAGTTTGGACCCGGGCAATTCGGTATTCCAGGCCGAGCTGTTTGCAATCCTGAGAGCGGTCCTTTGGGCAGTGGAGGATGCTGACACAGATTTCCTAATTTCTACGGATAGTCTGTCGAGCCTGATGGCCTTGTCAAAATTTGATGTGGACAACTATCTCGTTCTAGAAATAATAGAACAATTGACACACTCCAATAAAAACTACTTTTTTAATTGGGTGAGGGGCCACTCGGGAATACTGGGGAATGAAATGGCCGACCAACTGGCTAGATCAGCAACAGAGGATGATACAATACCAACAACATTTTTGCCACTGCCACCATCTACACTGAAACGTGAATTACAGAGAAGACTACAAGAAAAGTGGCAGCAGCGTTGGATCACAGCAGCGGTGGGTCGCTATACAATAGACTTCGTCCCAGAAGTCTCATCCCGCTTTTTTATTCATAATAGATACTTGTACATATTCTTGACAAACCACGGACCATTTCAAGAACACTTATATACAATAAACAAAAGGGACTCACCATTATGCATCTGTGGTTCACTGGCAAATTCATTACATTACATATTAGACTGCACACTCACGTCACACTATCATGTTAAAAAGCCGCAAAACATGTCACTAAAAGATTGGCTGGTCTACCTGTTGGATAGGCCGCTACTACTAAATCGGATTTGCGAATGCATGAAGTTCCTAGAAAATAACGAACACTTTTTCTCTAATCCACTCCCCTACTGAGGGGAGGACTGCTCTCTGATGTACCAGGCAGGAACCTCATTCTAATTAAAATTGTATTGAGTCCTATGGTTTTTTGAAAACTGTATTTATTAGGGCATAATTGCAATTAAGTGTAAATCAATTCATATGTGTGTTTCTTTCCCTGGCGTTGTGGATCTGGGTGCCATCTGCGGTTATTCACATGGCTTAGGTATCTTTGAATGTTTAAATATTGGTGCATTTATTGTCATACATCATTTATATTTTATCATTTCATTATTGTGTTTTGTTGTGGATGTTCATATGGCTTATGTATCTTGGATGTTTAAATATTGGTGCATTTATTGTCATACATCATTCATCATTTATATTTTATTATTTCATTATTGTGTTTTGTTGTGGATCTGGGTGCCATCTGTGGATGTTCACATGGCTTATTATCTTTGGATGTTTAAATATTGGTGCATTTATTGTCATACATCATTCATCATCTATATTTTATTATTTCATTATTGTGTTTTGTTGTGGATCTGGGTGCCATCTGTGCATGTTCACATGGCTTATTATCTTTGGATGTTTAAATATTGGTGCATTTATTGTCATACATCATTTATATTTTATTACTTCATTATTGTTTTTTTAAGTATTAAAAGTGTAAAGACCCGGTTCGCCCAGAAAAATTGGGTAACCAATTGTGATTGGAAATGTACATAATGTTAAATGAAAATAAATTTTCGGCATCGGAAAGCGGGACGGTTTGGTTCAAGTGTCTTCCCCCAGGGACTGCACTAAAACTCAAAAGCATTTGCTGGGTTTACCTGGGCGGCCATCCTCGCCCCGAGCCCTCCCTTCCCGCTTTTCGGTGTCTTTAATTTGTGTAATTTCTCTTTTAAATTTGTCCGGTTTCAATTTTTGATTTTTTTTTTTTTTTTTTTTTTTTTTTCAATCTGGCTTTCGCTAGAGAGTCTTTCATTCGGGACGCGGCTGGGCTCCTGGGAATCTTGCTTCCGCAAAAGAGTCGGAATAGAGTAGAAGAATGAAGGGTTGCGGACGAAGATGGGCCGCTCGCCGCGGCGGTTAACCCCCACCCCGCCCACCCCCAACCGCCGCCGAGACTAATAATAAGCTAGAAAAAGCAAGGGGTCGTCGGGTAGCTTCATCGCCCCGAGCCCTCCCTTCCCGCTTTTCGGTGTCTTTAATTTGTGTAATTTCTCTTTTAAATTTGTCCGGTTTAAATTTTTGATTTTTTTTTTTTTTTTTTCAATCTGGCTTTCGCTAGAGAGAATTTCATTCGGGACGTGGCTGGGCTCCTGGGAATCTTGCTTCCGCAAAAGAGTCGGAGTAGAGTAGAAGAATAAAGGGTTGCGGACGAAGATGGGCCGCTCGCCACGGCGGTTAACCCCCCCGCCCACCCCCAACCGCCGCCGAGACTAATAATAAGCTAGAAAAAGCAAGGGGTCGTCGGGTAGCTTCATCGCCCCGAGCCCTCCCTTCCCGCTTTTCGGTGTCTTTAATTTGTGTAATTTCTCTTTTAAATTTGTCCGGTTTCAATTTTTGATTTTTTTTTTTTTTTTTTCAATCTGGCTTTCGCTAGAGAGTCTTTCATTCGGGACGTGGCTGGGCTCCTGGGAATCTTGCTTCCGCAAAAGAGTCGGAGTAGAGTAGAAGAATAAAGGGTTGCGGACGAAGATGGACCGCTCGCCGCGGCGGTTAACCCCCCCCCCCCGCCCACCCCCAACCGCCGCCGAAACTAATAATAAGCTAGAAAAAGCAAGGGGTCGTCGGGTAGCTTCATCGCCCCGAGCCCTCCCTTCCCGCTTTTCGGTGTCTTTAATTTGTGTAATTTCTCTTTTAAATTTGTCCGGTTTCAATTTTTGATTTTTTTTTTTTTTTTTTCAATCTGGCTTTCGCTAGAGAGCCTTTCATTCGGGACGTGGCTGGGCTCCTGGGAATCTTGCTTCCGCAAAAGAGTCGGAGTAGAGTAGAAGAATGAAGGGTTGCGGGCGAAGATGGGCCGCTCGTCGCGGCGGTTAACCCCCCCCCCCCCCCGCCCACCCCCAACCGCCGCCGAGACTAATAATAAGCTAGAAAAAGCAAGGGGTCGTCGGGTAGCTTCATCGCCCCGAGCCCTCCCTTCCCGCTTTTCGGTGTCTTTAATTTGTGTAATTTCTCTTTTAAATTTGTCCGGTTTCAATTTTTGATTTTTTTTTTTTTTTTTCAATCTGGCTTTCGCTAGAGAGTCTTTCATCCGGGACGTGGCTGGGCTCCTGGGAATCTTGCTTCCGCAAAAGAGTCGGATTAGAGTAGAAGAATAAAGGGTTGCGGACGAAGATGGGCCGCTCGCCGCGGCGGTTAACCCCCCCCCCCCCCGCCGCCGAGACTAATAATAAGCTAGAAAAAGCAAGGGGTCGTCGGGTAGCTTCATCGCCCCGAGCCCTCCCTTCCCGCTTTTCGGTGTCTTTAATTTGTGTAATTTCTCTTTTAAATTTGTCCGGTTTCAATTTTTGATTTTTTTTTTTTTTTTCAATCTGGCTTTCGCTAGAGAGTCTTTCATTCGGGACGTGGCTGGGCTCCTGGGAATCTTGCTTCCGCAAAAGTGTCGGAGTAGAGTAGAAGAGTAAAGGGTTGCGGGCGAAGATGGGCCGCTCGCCGCGGCGGTTAACCCCCCCCCCGCCCACCCCCAACCGCCGCCGAGACTAATAATAAGCTAGAAAAAGCAAGGGGTCGTCGGGTAGCTTCATCGCCCCGAGCCCTCCCTTCCCGCTTTTCGGTGTCTTTAATTTGTGTAATTTCTCTTTTAAATTTGTCCGGTTTCAATTTTTGATTTTTTTTTTTTTTTTTTTTCAATCTGGCTTTCGCTAGAGAGTCTTTCATTCGGGACGTGGCTGGGCTCCTGGGAATCTTGCTTCCGCAAAAGAGTCGGAGTAGAGTAGAAGAATAAAGGGTTGCGGACGAAGATGGACCGCTCGCCGCGGCGGTTAACCCCCCCCCCCGCCCACCCCCAACCGCCGCCGAGACTAATAATAAGCTAGAAAAAGCAAGGGGTCGTCGGGTAGCTTCATCGCCCCGAGCCCAGAGCCCTAGGTAGTTGTGATCATAGTAGCATGCTGCTGTTTTCGCTCCTGATGGAAGTGTAAAGTTTTCGGGAACGGGGTAAGCTAGAGCCTCGTGCTATATGTCTTTCTTTTCCTCTTTAAATGCTCTTCAAAATGATATCTAGTATGTGCATTTATGAGTAGGGGTTCAGGAGAAATATATAGTTAAACTTTCTTCTTCTTTACTTTCGATTTCTCCTTGAACCAGGATTTTGCCACCTATTCAACTGCTTCTTGTGCCCCCTTAACAATCTCGAATATTCTACAACTTGACAAATTTAGAATCTATATTCTTTTGTGATCATTTTGATATCTATTATGTCCATTGGAGTGTATTTTTTCATAAAAAATTAACCCATTAAAGACCATGCACTTTTTGTTTACATGAACCATTTTCAATTTAAGGTGTTTTAAACATGTTTAAAAGATATATACAAATAATTGATAATTAAAAACAAAGGCTCATTTTGTGTTAATTAAACTATGCTGATTAATTTGGTACCATTTGTATTATGTTTTCACGAAAATCTAACCCTTAAATATCCAATTTAAAACGTGATGTTTTCATGTTTTTCTGGAGATAACATGGGAAAAATAACGGAATTCCATTACACTTTTGACCATGTTGAGTCACCGTTTTTGCTTTTTAATGGCTCATTTGACCTTCACTAACTCCTAAGCTCTCTTTTAAGCCCAATCTTGTAACTCTAAGTTATTCTTTTCTAAAACTTTTAACATAAATTCTCTAATTTACTTTCAAATTTCTAGAGCCATTTTCTTTTTTTTGACACTTTTCAGATCCCTTAAAAACAACTTAAACTTACATAAAACTAAAAACTATTGTTTCATTCATCTTAATTATAGTTCGTAGATCACTTTAGTACCATTCGTTTTAAACTAACGTTAAATTTTAACCCTTTATTCTCAACATCAAAAACTGCTTTTTTTTGTACTTTTTTCCCATAGACTTAACATGGGATAATCAATGGAATTCTATTGTTTTAAAAACTGTCTAAAAATGCTCAAAGTGTAAATATATTGTAATTTTAATCTAGATATGAGTCCTAGCTTTATTTTGATACCAATTATGTTGTACAAAATTGTGATTTACTATGAAAAACGTTTATTTTAAAAAGTGTACTTTTTGAGTTTTTGAGAAATTGAAGTAACCCTCATTCCCGTAGGGAAACATGGGATTTTGGAGGCAAATTCTAATGTTTTAATATAGCTAGATTTTCATTTTTTCCAAACTTTTCTGAAAAACTAATGCCAGATCTCGATAATTTGAAATTTTGGCTTTTCTCCGCCTCCACCCATGTTTCTCTAGGATGATTTAATAATTTTTAATTGATTTTTAAAAAAGTGTCAAATTTTTGGATTTTTTTTCCCGATTTCCCATAGGATTGTGTTAGGTTGTTTACTTATTGAACTTAATTTTTAAATTATTACTTATGTTCCGATCTTCTAACAAATTACATATTCTGAAAGTCGAATCTTTGAGCTTTTTAGCGGTATAACTTGTTTTATTAAATTATATCTCTAAGTATTTTTAATTTCAATTTTAAAATTGAAAATTTTTGATCTGGAGCGATTGGGTGGACACTGGTTGCTCACATACAGTCTGTGTCCAATAAGGGCAAATTTGAACTAATGCTATAAAAAATTGAACTTGAATGGGCTGCCTTTAAAACTGAGTAGCTACATTTGACGTCATACCTGCTCAAAGATTGATGATTGGTCGGATAAATGTAAATAACAGTTAAAATTATCCGACAGCCAATGTTTTTGAAATTTTCATCAAAGTTATACTTGTTAAAATGATACCGGATTTCTCTATGAAAGTTTTTAATGGTTTTGTTAGGGTTTAGTTGGGCTTCTGGGGTCTTGCCAAGGTTTTAGATATAACTACTTAGCCTTTTATGGGCTAGTATTTCGCCATTATTGGCCACGGATTTTCCCTATGGGAAAGTTATTGGTAAAATTATTGAAAAAAACTACCAGTTTTATTTAGGACTTGTTATGAATACCATTTAAGGTTTATAGAGTCTTTGGAGGTACGCTCATGGTAAAACTTAAACATTCTCACAAATGTGGGATGTTATAGATTATCCTCCATTTTGTTTCTTAAGGGAGTCCACATAAGGCCAATACATAAATAATCCATAATGAAGTACTAAATGTTAAAATTAAAATTTTTGTTTCTTTCGATGGCAACATGATTAGGAGAGTCATCTTCAACTTTTAGATAAAAAATTATTTAGCAGGATTGCCATCTAAACACTTAAAAACGTCATTTTGTTTTTAATGGGTGTTTTTTTATATTGGAAATTTTGCAAAAAATGCTAAATATCTTGGAAAATACTGATCGTAGGGGTTTTTTGCTGCGTCAAAATCAGCTGCTGGCCGCCTAAGTGAACTTACTCCCCCTCGTCTATTCCACTCTTCTGTTTGTATCTAGCTCAATTAGGGGCCGTTTGGGGAGGGGCTAAATGGGGCCCTTCGTTATTATTGCTGTTATCTTTGTATCTGCCACATCAATTGTCACATTTTCATATCTACTATCATTCATACTACTGTCACCAACTTTTGCACCACTTTTTGTCCCCCCCCCCTCCTTATCTTTAACAATGGCTACTTTTTGCTAGTTGAGCTAGAGTTTTGGTTTTTTCTATTTTAGAGTCATTTTTGACAGACTTAACAGTCCCCCATCATATTTCACACTTTTTCCCAGTTCTTAAGGATTTTCCTTAACAATGGCAACTTTTTCAATATTTAAGATAATTTTCTGGTTTTTTCTTGAATATGCTGGAGGTTGCTGACAGTGTTGATCCCACTTAATTTTTTTTTTGACCTTGCACGTATTTCTTTGCCTAACAAAGACTACTTTTTTATTAATTCAGTAATTCTTCTGATTTTTTCACTGGGATATTACGTATGAATTACTTTCTTGATCCCACCTAACAATTTCTCATTCAGCATGCATTATCCCTAACAATAGCATTTCTTTTTGTTTTTTGGGATACATTTCTGGTTTTTTCTCGAATATGCTGGAGGTTTCTAAGCGTTTTGATCCCTCTTAAATTTTTTGACCTTGCATGTATTTCTTAGCCTAACAATGACTTTTTTAAATTAGTATTTGAGTTATTCTTCTGTTTTTTTTTTTTTTTTTTTTTTTTTTTTTTTTTTTTTCACCGGGATATTACGTATGAATTACTTTCTTGTTCCCTTTTAACAATTTCACATTCAACAAACATTATCCTTAACAATAGCAACTTTTTTGTTTTTTGGGATACATCTCTGGTTTTTTCCTGAAATTGCTGGAGGTTGCTGACAGTTTTGTTCCCACTTTTTTTTTTTTTTTTTTTTTTTTTTTTTGAACAAACACGTATTTTTTTGCTTAACATTGAGAACTTTTTTTACTATTTGAGTTATTCTCCTGATTTTTTCACTGGGATATCTCGTTTGATTTACACTTTTGATCCCACTTAACATTTTTACATTCAGCATACATTATCCCTATCAATAGCAACTTCTTTGTTTTTTGGGATACATCACTGGTTTTTTTCTCGCAGTTATTGGACATTGGCTTGTTCCCATTTTGTTCCCATTTCATTTTTTTTGTTCTAGCTCACTTCTTATGCTTAAAATTAGCAACCTAACTAATAATTTACTTTAAATTATTTAATTTCTTCGCTTTTTCCTCAGGGATTTATTAAATGTATTCCAGTTATGTTCCCATTAGTCATTTTACATTTCTTCCTATTCGACACCTTTCCCCTAACTTTCCTAAACTTTATATGACTTTCGGGTTGTTGTCAGCCAAGTTCACAATTCCTGGTTCACGGGCGGTCCCTGCACTGATTTTTGGCGCATTTTCATCATAAACATTTTAGTGCGCCATTTTTCCTTTTCAGGCAAGTGCGGCGGGACCCTAGTAGCGTTGGGTGAGTACTACTTACTTTAATTTTTTAAAGTATTAATTATTGTTTTCCATTCATCTGGTCCACCCAGTCAGCCCTAACAATATCAGTTCCGTATTTTGTTCAATTGTGGGAAGTCGGGAATTGAAAGGCATTGTTTTTACTGCAGTATTACTGTTGGAGATGTTTGCATCAGTTTTACAATAAGAGTGTAAAATAAATAAATCTGTTAATTAATTTACTTTAATATTCTATTGATTCATATTGAAATAGTGCAATATTATTCCTGCATTATAACAGGTGAATTAAACTATGGAGACTATTTTTGAAATCAACTTATGAATGTAATAATAATTGTAATTATAATCTGTCAATTATGGGTTACTGGATTGGTATTAAATATGTAAAATATTGTTTTTTTTTAGTGCATGGTCACGGTGGCACGGGAGGCAGAGGCACATACTTCCCCCCCTTTTTTCTTTTTGGCATTTAAATTGCTATCATTTTATTTATTTATTTTGTTTCATTTATTAATTCAAAATTTGCTCCCTCCACCCCTTTTTTTTTTTTTTTTTTTCTAATTTATTTTGCATTCATTTTCACTTAGTCATTTTCGGCAGTCATGACTGCTGGTTTTTGCTTTGTACTTTCTATATACCTTTCTTTCAATGATATGTAGCGCGGGCCTAGCGGACCCTCATCCGTATTATTAAAACATTATAAACAGCTATCTAGTAAAATTTAATATAATAATTATAAAGAAGGATAATTAATTATACTAAGTGAAAGCGCTGTGCAAACAGTATAATCAGGACCGAATAAGTCACAATAGAAGACATAAGCTGATAGAGAAAATCAGAAGTATTTTTATCTACCGATATTATAAAATTAATCACAATGAACCCGGGCGATCCGCGAAATGAAAAAGAGTTGCAGTCGCAAAGGAATGATTCCTCTGTCATAACAGAGTCAGATGGAGACGGGATGAAGTCTAACGAAAAAGAAACACAGCTACCACAGCGAGCAAACAAAAATTACCAGTCGGGAGATGAACTGCTGCCATTTGACGCCGAAACAGCATCACGAATGACGATACCGGCTTTAATGGATCAGATGCTGAGACATCTAAAGAAACACGAAAAAGGAAGTAGTGAAAACGCACAAAAATACAGAAAGATTTTGGAGGAAAAAGTGATGGAATTAGAGAAAGAAACCGCAAGACAACATGACAAGGCTGAGAAGGAAGAACACCAAGAACGAGACACGTTGTCGAAAATGGCAGACCAGGTACTAGAATTCATGCACCAACTACAAACGCAGTTAGCGACAAACAAAGAAGTAAAGATAAAGAACACCATGGCATCAGTAATCAAAAACCTTAAGCAGCTCAAACAACAGACAGAAGAAAAAGATCACTTAATAACGAAACTCAGCGAAAGAATTAAATTCCAAGAAGAGTTAATCAAACAGACAAAACAAGATAAAATAGAAAGAGAAGATCAGTTGATCAACGATATGAACAAAATCATACAACAGAATCATGAACAAATGGAAAAAAGACTCGTCGAACATGTTACCACTCTTCAGGCTGAAAACCAAAAGGACTCGATTGACCATAGAGAGGGTGAAACAACAATAGAAAATGATCGACCAACATATGCAGAAATGGCAAATTTTCCACCGCTCCCACAAGAAAAACCGACACTAATACTAACACCAAAAGACAAGGAAACAAAAATGCCAATAATAAAGAAAGTTCTCAATTCTATGAATATGGCTGAATTACCACCAGTAGACTGCCAAACAACTAAACAAAATAAAATAATAATAACATGCAAAAACAAATTTGACCTAGAACAGGTGAAAGATAAAATCCGCACTACAGAAGATATGGCGGAAAAACTGGATATTAAAGAACCAAACCCGAGAACAGCCCGAGTGATAGTCTTTGGAGCCCCAGAGGCCCCAGTAGTAACACGGAAAAACGTAGAAAGAGAAGCAGGCAGTTCACAGGACAACTTAGAAGAGCAACAAGAATTATATGAAAAACAAGTACTCTATCCGGCTTTGGAAAGGGCTCTGAGGAAGAAGGTGCAATATAAGCTGATAAGAGTATTGAAAGGAAGAGAGGGCGAGGAAACCTCGCACTTGGTGTTACAGCTACTGGAGAGAGACGCACTGCAACTAATGGCTGGAAAATTGTGCATAGGATTTAACCGGTGCACGGTTAGACGGTACGTGTTCATTCAAAGGTGTTTTAACTGTCAGCAAATCGGGCATACGGCAAGAATGTGCCATAATCCAGAGGCCTGCGCTAAATGTGGCAAAGGCCACAACATCAAGGATTGTACTTCAAAAAAAGAAGAGTGTGTTAACTGCAAAATAGTGCTCGACTACTACAAGGGGGACCATAGGAAAGCTGGACTGTATGAAAAACACCCATCTTACGATCCATCCTGCAGCGTGTACCTGCGAAAGAAACAAGAAGCTCTAGCGTCATTGTCTTATAGAGGTGACAGTCGCTGCCCGTCTTATAAAGAAGGCCAAAGAACATTAGCACAACAGCGTAATCAACGGCCCAGCTTTTAAGGTAATCCAGTGTAACCTTCAAAGAAACAAAAGTAAGACGGCAGCTTTTGTTCAGTTTGTTATCGACGGGGGGTTCGCTCTGGCATGTCTTCAGGATGCATACATCTGGGAGGGCCGCCCTTGCGCACTCCCCCTAACAGTCCCTTGTTACAGCTCCAGTTCTCTAAATTGTCAAATACTAATTCTAGATCAAAATTTAAAACATTGCTTATCCTCTAAAAATAATCATTCCGTATTTGTAAATTTAGAACTCCCACAATTAATTCTATCAGTAGGCAGTCTGTACTGTCCCCCGAAAGCTGATCTTGATGTGGACCTACAGGACTGGCGGTCCTCGAGTAAACTAAGCGAAATGACTCTGGTTCTTGGAGATTTTAACGCCCACGACGGTCTCTGGGGTTATGAGAAAGATGATGCCAGAGGGAGGCTCCTCGTCGACTTTTTGCTCGCAAACAGTTTAATAATCCTGAATTCCCCGGATTGCCTGTCAACATTTGAGGTGGGGGCTAGGAGTGGTCGTCCAGATCTCTCCGTTTGTTCACAGCCACTCTTCAGCAAAATTGGCAGCTGGGAAGTTGTCCCTGAACTTTTCGGCGACCACAGGCCTATCATTACGGAACTCCTTATGGAAATCCCCCCCTTGCCAAAGAGAAGATATAAAACTAAAAATGTTCCTCTTTCAAAATTTTTATCAAAAGCTAAAACATCACTTCAAAAAATTAATTTGAACTTCGCCGCAGCACAATCACCACAAGATCTAGACGATACTTATAAAAAATTTGAAGAATCAGTACAAATTTCGGCAAAGGCCACATTTAAATTGAAACCCCCCTTTAGGAAGGCAAAGTTCTCTTGGTGGTCGCCGAGTCTTCGTGCGCAGAGGAATAAGGTCCGAGCGTTGTACCGAAAGTATAAGTCTTCGGACCTTGATCCAGCTTTTTATCAAACTTACAAGAAAGAAAGAGCATTATACCAACGACAAATACAAAAGGAAAAAAGCTTGGCATGGGACAACTTCTGTAAGAAACAGACAAATCCTTACGGTATTTCAAAAAAACTGGCTTTCCAAGACTTCCAGGACAGCCTCATCAGCTACCTCCCGGACACGGCTTTCCCGGCTTCCAGGTCTTCCACCCTTTTCACCCTAACAGAAAATCTTTTTGGTGCTTCCTCGGGAGCGCCAACCTTCCCGGTTATGGCAAATAGATTAAACAACTCCAACGATCAAACGCCATTCACACAAAGAGAATTACGTAACGCAATTTATAGTTTCGATCCGAATAAGGCCCCTGGCCCCGATGGTATAGACCATCGGATGATCAGGGCCCTTTTTCATGGTTTGCCAGACCTATTTTTAAATCTCTTTAACAAAGCGTTTGAATTTAATTACTTTTTGGAGGCCTGGAAGGTGGGCGAGCTTGTCTTCTTCAGGAAGGCGGGTAAGCCCATAGATCAGCATACTTCATTCCGTCCCATTACATTATTACCTATTTTAGGCAAGGTATTTGAAAAATTACTATTACGTCGAATTCATCACTTAATAACAGCAAATAACTCACTTTCAGGCAAGCAACACGGCTTTCTCCAAACAAAATCAACGGAGACCGCACTTCAAACCGCCCTATCATACATAGACTTAAATAAAAGTAAAAATAATTATACCTCTTTTATCTCACTAGATTTCATGGGGGCATTTGACAATCTTCCATGGGATCTGGTAATTATGGCTCTGCAACGCTTGGGAATTCCTCTACAGTTTATAAAAACCATAGCCTCCTTTCTTTCAGGTAGACGAGCTCTTGTTGACTGGCTAGTCCCAACAATGTTATATTATTTTTCAAAAGGTTGTCCCCAGGGTTCCTGCCTTGGTCCCTTCCTTTGGCTGGTACTTCTGGAGACACTGTTGGTCTCATTTGTTTTCGAGTTCTGTGAGTTGGTGGCGTTTGCAGATGATGTTTTGGTAGTCATTTGGGGACAATCGCGTGATCACTTAGAACACTGGGGCTCACTAGCATTAAACTTCATTCAAAATTGGGCAGACACAAATCACATAACCATATCCCAGGAAAAATCAACAACAGTCACATTCGGAAAACCAAAAATATTGCAGAGAGGCCCACTATACAAATTAAAGGGGAAAAACATTAAAACGGTAAAGGTTATGAAATACTTAGGGGTATTAATTGATCAACACTTGAACTTTTTACCTCACTTGGTAAACAAGAGACAAGAAATAACGGAAATCACACAACACATCTACAAATTTACTTCTTCTTCGGGTCGCCTACCCTTATATTTCTTCAAAATCTGGTACACATCAATTCTGCAGCGTCAACTGGCTTATGCGTGTGGGGTGTGGTACCCGCGTATGTCGTACACACACGGTGCTCGACATCTCCTGGCTGCTCAGAGGAGGGCTTTACTGGTAATTTCACGTGCATATAGAAATACTTCCACTGTGGCTCTCCAGGTTCTAACGGGCCTCCCGCCATTAGACTTGCAGCTGGAGGCGGAGTCTGAGTTTGCTCGGGTTTCTCGCTTGGGTGTCTCAACAACCAACTACTTTGCTCCCCTATATTCTTCCAAATGTTCAAAGTATCGTCTTTCCTCGTTACTTGAACCTATCACGATCTGTCCAACTCAAAATTTTTTGGGAAAAACCCACATCTTCACAGATGGTTCAAAAACGGATTCCGGTACTGCATCGGCTTTTTGTGTTTTCAGGGAAAATATACTTATTCACTCATGGCAGACAAGTTTGGACCCGGGCAATTCGGTATTCCAGGCCGAGCTGTTTGCAATCCTGAGAGCGGTCCTTTGGGCAGTGGAGGATGCTGACACAGATTTCCTAATTTCCACGGATAGTCTGTCGAGCCTGATGGCCTTGTCAAAATTTGATGTGGACAACTATCTCGTTCTAGAAATAATAGAACAATTGACACACTCCAATAAAAACTACTTTTTTAATTGGGTGAGGGGCCACTCGGGAATACAGGGGAATGAACTGGCCGACCAACTGGCTAGATCAGCAACAGAGGATGATACAATACCAACAACATTTTTGCCACTGCCACCATCTACACTGAAACGTGAATTACAGAGAAGACTACAAGAAAAGTGGCAGCAGCGTTGGATCACAGCAGCGGTGGGTCGCTATACAATAGACTTCGTCCCAGAAGTCTCATCCCGCTTTTTTATTCATAATAGATACTTGTACATATTCTTGACAAACCACGGACCATTTCAAGAACACTTATATACAATAAACAAAAGGGACTCACCATTATGCATCTGTGGTTCACTGGCAAATTCATTACATTACATATTAGACTGCACACTCACGTCACACTATCATGTTAAAAAGCCGCAAAACATGTCACTAAAAGATTGGCTGGTCTACCTGTTGGATAGGCCGCTACTACTAAATCGGATTTGCGAATGCATGAAGTTCCTAGAAATTAACGAACACTTTTTCTCTAATCCACTCCCCTACTGAGGGGAGGACTGCTCTCTGATGTACCAGGCAGGAACCTCATTCTAATTAAAATTGTATTGAGTCCTATGGTTTTTTGAAAACTATTTATTAGGGCATAATTGCAATTAAGTGTAACCCAATTCATATGTGTGTTTCTTTCCCTGGCGTTGTGGATCTGGGTGCCATCTGCGGATGTTCACATGGCTTAGGTATCTTTGGATGTTTAAATATTGGTGCATTTATTGTCATACATCATTCATCATTTATATTTTATCATTTCATTATTGTGTTTCGTTGTGGATCTGGGTGCCATCTGCGGATGTTCATATGGCTTATGTATCTTTGGATGTTTAAATATTGGTGCATTTATTGTCATACATCATTCATCATTTATATTTTATTATTTCATTATTGTGTTTTGTTGTGGATCTGGGTGCCATCTGTGCATGTTCACATGGCTTATTATCTTTGGATGTTTAAATATTGGTGCATTTATTGTCATACATCATTTATATTTTATTACTTCATTATTGTTTTTTTAAGTATTAAAAGTGTAAAGACCCGGTTCGCCCAGAAAAATTGGGTAACCAATTGTGATTGGAAATGTACATAATGTTAAATGAAAATAAATTTTCGGCATCGGAAAGCGGGACGGTTTGGTTCAAGTGTCTTCCCCCAGGGACTGCACTAAAACTCAAAAGCATTTGCTGGGTTTCCCTGGGCGGCCATCCTCGCCCCGAGCCGTCCCTTCCCGCTTTTCGGTGTCTTTAATTTGTGTAATTTCTCTTTTAAATTTGTCCGGTTTCAATTTTTGATTTTTTTTTTTTTTTTCAATCTGGCTTTCGCTAGAGAGTCTTTCATCCGGGACGTGGCTGCGCTCCTGGGAATCTTGCTTCCGCAAAAGAGTCGGATTAGAGTAGAAGAATAAAGGGTTGCGGACGAAGATGGGCCGCTCGCCGCGGCGGTTAACCCCCCCCCCCCGCCCACCCCCAACCGCCGCCGAGACTAATAATAAGCTAGAAAAAGCAAGGGGTCGTCGGGTAGCTTCATCGCCTCGAGCCCTCCCTTCCCGCTTTTCGGTGTCTTTAATTTGTGTAATTTCTCTTTTAAATTTGTCCGGTTTCAATTTTTGATTTTTTTTTTTTTTTTTTTTTTTTCAATCTGGCTTTCGCTAGAGAGTCTTTCATTCGGGACGTGGCTGGGCTCCTGGGAATCTTGCTTCCGCAAAAGAGTCGGAGTAGAGTAGAAGAATGAAGGGTTGCGGACGAAGATGGGCCGCTCGCCGCGGCGGTTAACCCCCCCCCCCCCCCGCCCACCCCCAACCGCCGCCGAGACTAATAATAAGCTAGAAAAAGCAAGGGGTCTTCGGGTAGCTTCATCGCCCCGAGCCCACCCTTCCCGCTTTTCGGTGTCTTTAATTTGTGTAATTTCTCTTTTAAATTTGTCCGGTTTCAATTTTTGATTTTTTTTTTTTCAATCTGGCTTTCGCTAGAGAGCCTTTCATTCGGGACGTGGCTGGGCTCCTGGGAATCTTGCTTCCGCAAAAGAGTCGGAGTAGAGTAGAAGAATAAAGGGTTGCGGACGAAGATGGGCCGCTCGCCGCGGCGGTTAACCCCCCCCCCCCCCCCCGCCCACCCCCAACCGCCGCCGAGACTAATAATAAGCTAGAAAAAGCAAGGGGTCGTCGGGTAGCTTCATCGCCCCGAGCCCTCCCTTCCCGCTTTTCGGTGTCTTTAATTTGTGTAATTTCCCTTTTAAATTTGTCCGGTTTCAATATTTGATTTTTTTTTTTTTTTTCAATCTGGCTTTCGCTAGAGAGTCTTTCATTCGGGACGTGGCTGGGCTCCTGGGAATCTTGCTTCCGCAAAAGAGTCGGAGTAGAGTAGAAGAGTAAAGGGTTGCGGGCGAAGATGGGCCGCTCGCCGCGGCGGTTAACCCCCCCCGCCCACCCCCAACCGCCGCCGAGACTAATAATAAGCTAGAAAAAGCAAGGGGTCGTCGGGTAGCTTCATCGCCCCGAGCCCTCCCTTCCCGCTTTTCGGTGTCTTTAATTTGTGTAATTTCTCTTTTAAATTTGTCCGGTTTCAATTTTTGATTTTTTTTTTTTTTTTTTTTTTTTTTCAATCTGGCTTTCGCTAGAGAGTCTTTCATTCGGGACGTGGCTGGGCTCCTGGGAATCTTGCTTCCGCAAAGGAGTCGGAATAGAGTAGAAGAATGAAGGGTTGCGGACGAAGATGGGCCGCTCGCCGCGGCGGTTAACCCCCCCCCGCCCACCCCCAACCGCCGCCGAGACTAATAATAAGCTAGAAAAAGCAAGGGGTCGTCGGGTAGCTTCATCGCCCCGAGCCCTCCCTTCCCGCTTTTCGGTGTCTTTAATTTGTGTAATTTCTCTTTTAAATTTGTCCGGTTTCAATTTTTTTTTTTTTTTTTTTTTTTTTTCAATCTGGCTTTCGCTAGAGAGTCTTTCATTCGGGACGTGGCTGGGCTCCTGGGAATCTTGCTTCCGCAAACGAGTCGGAGTAGAGTAGAAGAGTAAAGGGTTGCGGGCGAAGATGGGCCGCTCGCCGCGGCGGTTAACCCCCCCCCGCCCACCCCCAACCGCCGCCGAGACTAATAATAAGCTAGAAAAAGCAAGGGGTCGTCGGGTAGCTTCATCGCCCCGAGCCCTTTTTTTTCCTAATTTATTTTGCATTCATTTTCACTTAGTCATTTTCGGCAGTCACGACTGCTGGTTTTTGCTTTGTACTTTCTATATACCTTTCTTTCAATGATATGTAGCGCGGGCCTAGCGGACCCTCATCCGTATTATTAAAACATTATAAACAGCTATCCAGTAAAATTTAATATAATAATTATAAAGAAGGATAATTAATTATACTAAGTGAAAGCGCTGTGCATACAGTATAATCAGGACCGAAAAAGTCACAATAAGCTGATAGAGAAAATCAGAAGTATTTTTATCTACTGATATTATAAAAATATTCACAATGAACCCGAGCGATCCGCGAAATGAAAAAGAGTTGCAGTCGCAAAGGAATGATTCCTCTGTCATAACAGAGTCAGATGGAGACGGGATGAAGTCTAACGAAAAAGAAACACAGCTACCACAGCGAGCAAACAAAAATTGCCAGTCGGGAGATGAACTGCTGCCATTTGACGCCGAAACAGCATCACGAATGACGATACCGGCTTTAATGGATCAGATGCTGAGACATCTAAAGAAACACGAAAAAGGAAGTAGTGAAAACGCACAAAAATACAGAAAGATTTTGGAGGAAAAAGTGATGGAATTAGAGAAAGAAACCGCAAGACAACACGACAAGGCTGAGAAGGAAGAACACCAAGAACGAGACACGTTGTCGAAAATGGCAGATCAGGTACTAGAATTCATGCACCAACTACAAACGCAGTTAGCGACAAACAAAGAAGTAAAGATAAAGAACACCATGGCATCAGTAATCAAAAACCTTAAGCAGCTCAAACAACAGACAGAAGAAAAAGATCACTTAATAACGAAACTCAGCGAAAGAATTAAATTCCAAGAAGAGTTAATCAAACAGACAAAACAAGATAAAATCGAAAGAGAAGATCAATTGATCAACGATATGAACAAAATCATACAACAGAATCATGAACAAATGGAAAAAAGACTCGTCGAACATGTTACCACTCTTCAGGCTGAAAACCAAAAGGACTCGATTGACCATAGAGAGGGTGAAACAACAATAGAAAATGATCGACCAACATATGCAGAAATGGCAAATTTTCCACCGCTCCCGCAAGAAAAACCGACACTAATACTAACACCAAAAGACAAGGAAACAAAAATGCCAATAATAAAGAAAGTTCTCAATTCTATGAATATGGCTGAATTACCACCAGTAGACTGCCAAACAACTAAACAAAATAAAATAATAATAACATGCAAAAACAAATTTGACCTAGAACAGGTGAAAGATAAAATCCGCACAACAGAAGATATGGCGGAAAAACTGGATATTAAAGAACCAAACCCGAGAACAGCCCGAGTGATAGTCTTTGGAGCCCCAGAGGCCCCAGTAGTAAAACGGAAAAACGTAGAAAGAGAAGCAGACAGTTCACAGGACAACTTAGAAGAGCAACAAGAATTATATGAGAAACAAGTACTCTATCCGGCTTTGGAAAGGGCTCTGAGGAAGAAGGTGCAATATAAACTGATAAGAGTATTGAAAGGTAGAGAGGGCGAGGAAACCTCGCACTTGGTGTTACAGCTACTGGAGAGAGACGCACTGCAACTAATGGCTGGAAAATTGTGCATAGGATTTAACCGGTGCACGGTTAGACGTTACGTGTTCATTCAAAGGTGTTTTAACTGTCAGCAAATCGGGCATACGGCAAGAATGTGCCATAATCCAGAGGCCTGCGCTAAATGTGGCAAAGGCCACAACATCAAGGATTGTACTTCAAAAAAAGAAGAGTGTGTTAACTGCAAAATAGTGCTCGACTACTACAAGGGGGACCATAGGAAAGCTGGACTGTATGAAAAACATCCATCTTACGATCCATCCTGCAGCGTGTACCTGCGAAAGAAACAAGAAGCTCTAGCGTCATTGTCTTATAGAGGTGACAGTCGCTGCCCGTCTTATAAACAAGGCCAAAGAACAGTAGCACAACAGCGTAATCAACGGCCCAGCTTTTAAGGTAATCCAGTGTAACCTTCAAAGAAACAAAAGTAAGACGGCAGCTTTTGTTCAGTTTGTTATCGACGGGGGGTTCGCTCTGGCATGTCTTCAGGATGCATACATCTGGGAGGGCCGCCCTTGCGCACTCCCCCTAACAGTCCCTTGTTACAGCTCCAGTTCTCTAAATTGTCAAATATTAATTCTAGATCAAAATTTAAAACATTGCTTATCCTCTAAAAATAATCATTCCGTATTTGTAAATTTAGAACTCCCACAATTAATTCTATCAGTAGGCAGTCTGTACTGTCCCCCGAAAGCTGATCTTGATGTGGACCTACAGGACTGGCGGTCCTCGAGTAAACTAAGCGAAATGACTCTGGTTCTTGGAGATTTTAACGCCCACGACGGTCTCTGGGGTTATGAGAAAGATGATGCCAGAGGGAGGCTCCTCGTCGACTTTTTGCTCGCAAACAGTTTAATAATCCTGAATTCCCCGGATTGCCTGTCAACATTTGAGGTGGGGGCTAGGAGTGGTCGTCCAGATCTCTCCGTTTGTTCACAGCCACTCTTCCACAAAATTGGCAGCTGGGAAGTTGTCCCTGAACTTTTCGGCGACCACAGGCCTATCATTACGGAACTCCTTATGGAAATCCCCCCCTTGCCAAAGAGAAGATATAAAACTAAAAATGTTCCTCTTTCAAAATTTTTATAAAAAAGCTAAAACATCACTTCAAAAAATTAATTTGAACTTCGCCGCAGCACAATCACCACAAGATCTAGACGATACTTATAAAAAATTTGAAGAATCAGTACAAATTTCGGCAAAGGCCACATTTAAATTGAAACCCCCCTTTAGGAAGGCAAAGTTCTCTTGGTGGTCGCCGAGTCTTCGTGCGCAGAGGAATAAGGTCCGAGCGTTGTACCGAAAGTATAAGTCTTCGGACCTTGATCCAGCTTTTTATCAAACTTACAAGAAAGAAAGAGCATTATACCAACGACAAATACAAAAGGAAAAAAGCTTGGCATGGGACAACTTCTGTAAGAAACAGACAAATCCTTACGGTATTTCAAAAAAACTGGCTTTCCAAGACTTCCAGGACAGCCTCATCAGCTACCTCCCGGACACGGCTTTCCCGGCTTCCAGGTCTTCCACCCTTTTCACCCTAACAGAAAATCTTTTTGGTGCTTCCTCGGGAGCGCCAACCTTCCCGGTTATGGCAAATAGATTAAACAACTCCAACGATCAAACGCCATTCACACAAAGAGAATTACGTAACGCAATTTATAGTTTCAATCCGAATAAGGCCCCTGGCCCCGATGGTATAGACCATCGGATGATCAGGGCCCTTTTTCATGGTTTGCCAGACATATTTTTAAATCTCTTTAACAAAGCGTTTGAATTTAATTACTTTTTGGAGGCCTGGAAGGTGGGCGAGCTTGTCTTCTTCAGGAAGGCGGGTAAGCCCATAGATCAGCATACTTCATTCCGTCCCATTACATTATTACCTATTTTAGGCAAGGTATTTGAAAAATTACTATTACGTCGAATTCATCACTTAATAACAACAAATAACTCACTCTCAGGCAAGCAACACGGCTTTCTCCAAACAAAATCAACGGAGACCGCACTTCAAACCGCCCTATCATACATAGACTTAAATAAAAGTAAAAATAATTATACCTCTTTTATCTCACTAGATTTCATGGGGGCATTTGACAATCTTCCATGGGATCTGGTAATTCTGGCTCTGCAACGCTTGGGAATTCCTCTACAGTTTATAAAAACCATAGCCTCCTTTCTTTCAGGTAGACGAGCTCTTGTTGACTGGCTAGTCCCAACAATGTTATATTATTTTTCAAAAGGTTGTCCCCAGGGTTCCTGCCTTGGTCCCTTCCTTTGGCTGGTACTTCTGGAGACACTGTTGGTCTCATTTGTTTTCGAGTTCTGTGAGTTGGTGGCGTATGCAGATGATGTTTTGGTAGTCATTTGGGGACAATCGCGTGATCACTTAGAACACTGGGGCTCACTAGCATTAAACTTCATTCAAAATTGGGCAGACACAAATCACATAACCATATCCCAGGAAAAATCAACAACAGTCACATTCGGAAAACCAAAAATATTGCAGAGAGGCCCACTATACAAATTAAAGGGGAAAAACATTAAAACGGTAAAGGTTATGAAATACTTAGGGGTATTAATTGATCAACACTTGAACTTTTTACCACACTTGGTAAACAAGAGACAAGAAATAACGGAAATCACACAACACATCTACAAATTCACTTCTTCTTCGGGTCGCCTACCCTTATATTTCTTCAAAATCTGGTACACATCAATTCTGCAGCGTCAACTGGCTTATGCGTGTGCGGTGTGGTACCCGCGTATGTCGTACACACACGGTGCTCGACATCTCCTGGCTGCTCAGAGGCGGGCTTTACTGGTAATTTCACGTGCATATAGAAATACTTCCACTGTGGCTCTACAGGTTCTAACGGGCCTCCCGCCATTAGACTTGCAGCTGGAGGCGGAGTCTGAGTTTGCTCGGGTTTCTCGCTTGGGTGTCTCAACAACCAACTACTTTGCTCCCCTATATTCTTCCAAATGTTCAAAGTATCGTCTTTCCTCGTTACTTGAACCTATCACGATCTGTCCAACTCAAAATTTTTTGGGAAAAACCCACATCTTCACAGATGGTTCAAAAACGGATTCCGGTACTGCATCGGCTTTTTGTGTTTTCAGGGAAAATCAACTTATTCACTCATGGCAGACAAGTTTGGACCCGGGCAATTCGGTATTCCAGGCCGAGATGTTTGCAATCCTGAGAGCGGTCCTCTGGGCAGTGGAGGATGCTGACACAGATTTCCTAATTTCTACGGATAGTCTGTCGAGCCTGATGGCCTTGTCAAAATTTGATGTGGACAACTATCTCGTTCTAGAAATAATAGAACAATTGACACACTCCAATAAAAACTACTTTTTTAATTGGGTGAGGGGCCACTCGGGAATACAGGGGAATGAACTGGCCGACCAACTGGCTAGATCAGCAACAGAGGATGATACAATACCAACAACATTTTTGCCACTGCCACCATCTACACTGAAGCGTGAATTACAGAGAAGACTACAAGAAAAGTGGCAGCAGCGTTGGATCACAGCAGCGGTGGGTCGCTATACAATAGACTTCGTCCCAGAAGTCTCATCCCGCTTTTTTATTCATAATAGATGTCGGACGAAGATGGGCCGCTCGCCGCGGCGGTTAACCCCCCCCCCGCCCACCCCCAACCGCCGCCGAGACTAATAATAAGCTAGAAAAAGCAAGGGGTCGTCGGGTAGCTTCATCGCCCCGAGCCCTCCCTTCCCGCTTTTCGGTGTCTTTAATTTGTGTAATTTCTCTTTTAAATTTGTCCGGTTTCAATTTTTGATTTTTTTTTTTTTTTTTTTTCAATCTGGCTTTCGCTAGAGAGTCTTTCATTCGGGACGTGGCTGGGCTCCTGGGAATCTTGCTTCCGCAAAGGAGTCGGAATAGAGTAGAAGAATGAAGGGTTGCGGACGAAGATGGGCCGCTCGCCGCGGCGGTTAACCCCCCCCCCCGCCCACCCCCAACCGCCGCCGAGACTAATAATAAGCTAGAAAAAGCAAGGGGTCGTCGGGTAGCTTCATCGCCCCGAGCCCTCCCTTCCCGCTTTTCGGTGTCTTTAATTTGTGTAATTTCTCTTTTAAATTTGTCCGGTTTCAATTTTTTTTTTTTTTTTTTTTTTTTTTTCAATCTGGCTTTCGCTAGAGAGTCTTTCATTCGGGACGTGGCTGGGCTCCTCGGAATCTTGCTTCCGCAAACGAGTCGGAGTAGAGTAGAAGAGTAAAGGGTTGCGGGCGAAGATGGGCCGCTCGCCGCGGCGGTTAACCCCCCCCCGCCCACCCCCAACCGCCGCCGAGACTAATAATAAGCTAGAAAAAGCAAGGGGTCGTCGGGTAGCTTCATCGCCCCGAGCCCTTTTTTTTTCCTAATTTATTTTGCATTCATTTTCACTTAGTCATTTTCGGCAGTCACGACTGCTGGTTTTTGCTTTGTACTTTCTATATACCTTTCTTTCAATGATATGTAGCGCGGGCCTAGCGGACCCTCATCCGTATTATTAAAACATTATAAACAGCTATCCAGTAAAATTTAATATAATAATTATAAAGAAGGATAATTAATTATACTAAGTGAAAGCGCTGTGCATACAGTATAATCAGGACCGAAAAAGTCACAATAAGCTGATAGAGAAAATCAGAAGTATTTTTATCTACTGATATTATAAAAATATTCACAATGAACCCGAGCGATCCGCGAAATGAAAAAGAGTTGCAGTCGCAAAGGAATGATTCCTCTGTCATAACAGAGTCAGATGGAGACGGGATGAAGTCTAACGAAAAAGAAACACAGCTACCACAGCGAGCAAACAAAAATTGCCAGTCGGGAGATGAACTGCTGCCATTTGACGCCGAAACAGCATCACGAATGACGATACCGGCTTTAATGGATCAGATGCTGAGACATCTAAAGAAACACGAAAAAGGAAGTAGTGAAAACGCACAAAAATACAGAAAGATTTTGGAGGAAAAAGTGATGGAATTAGAGAAAGAAACCGCAAGACAACACGACAAGGCTGAGAAGGAAGAACACCAAGAACGAGACACGTTGTCGAAAATGGCAGATCAGGTACTAGAATTCATGCACCAACTACAAACGCAGTTAGCGACAAACAAAGAAGTAAAGATAAAGAACACCATGGCATCAGTAATCAAAAACCTTAAGCAGCTCAAACAACAGACAGAAGAAAAAGATCACTTAATAACGAAACTCAGCGAAAGAATTAAATTCCAAGAAGAGTTAATCAAACAGACAAAACAAGATAAAATCGAAAGAGAAGATCAATTGATCAACGATATGAACAAAATCATACAACAGAATCATGAACAAATGGAAAAAAGACTCGTCGAACATGTTACCACTCTTCAGGCTGAAAACCAAAAGGACTCGATTGACCATAGAGAGGGTGAAACAACAATAGAAAATGATCGACCAACATATGCAGAAATGGCAAATTTTCCACCGCTCCCGCAAGAAAAACCGACACTAATACTAACACCAAAAGACAAGGAAACAAAAATGCCAATAATAAAGAAAGTTCTCAATTCTATGAATATGGCTGAATTACCACCAGTAGACTGCCAAACAACTAAACAAAATAAAATAATAATAACATGCAAAAACAAATTTGACCTAGAACAGGTGAAAGATAAAATCCGCACAACAGAAGATATGGCGGAAAAACTGTATATTAAAGAACCAAACCCGAGAACAGCCCGAGTGATAGTCTTTGGAGCCCCAGAGGCCCCAGTAGTAAAACAGAAAAACGTAGAAAGAGAAGCAGACAGTTCACAGGACAACTTAGAAGAGCAACAAGAATTATATGAAAAACAAGTACTCTATCCGGCTTTGGAAAGGGCTCTGAGGAAGAAGGTGCAATATAAACTGATAAGAGTATTGAAAGGTAGAGAGGGCGAGGAAACCTCGCACTTGGTGTTACAGCTACTGGAGAGAGACGCACTGCAACTAATGGCTGGAAAATTGTGCATAGGATTTAACCGGTGCACGGTTAGACGTTACGTGTTCATTCAAAGGTGTTTTAACTGTCAGCAAATCGGGCATACGGCAAGAATGTGCCATAATCCAGAGGCCTGCGCTAAATGTGGCAAAGGCCACAACATCAAGGATTGTACTTCAAAAAAAGAAGAGTGTGTTAACTGCAAAATAGTGCTCGACTACTACAAGGGGGACCATAGGAAAGCTGGACTGTATGAAAAACATCCATCTTACGATCCATCCTGCAGCGTGTACCTGCGAAAGAAACAAGAAGCTCTAGCGTCATTGTCTTATAGAGGTGACAGTCGCTGCCCGTCTTATAAACAAGGCCAAAGAACAGTAGCACAACAGCGTAATCAACGGCCCAGCTTTTAAGGTAATCCAGTGTAACCTTCAAAGAAACAAAAGTAAGACGGCAGCTTTTGTTCAGTTTGTTATAGACGGGGGGTTCGCTCTGGCATGTCTTCAGGATGCATACATCTGGGAGGGCCGCCCTTGCGCACTCCCCCTAACAGTCCCTTGTTACAGCTCCAGTTCTCTAAATTGTCAAATATTAATTCTAGATCAAAATTTAAAACATTGCTTATCCTCTAAAAATAATCATTCCGTATTTGTAAATTTAGAACTCCCACAATTAATTCTATCAGTAGGCAGTCTGTACTGTCCCCCGAAAGCTGATCTTGATGTGGACCTACAGGACTGGCGGTCCTCGAGTAAACTAAGCGAAATGACTCTGGTTCTTGGAGATTTTAACGCCCACGACGGTCTCTGGGGTTATGAGAAAGATGATGCCAGAGGGAGGCTCCTCGTCGACTTTTTGCTCGCAAACAGTTTAATAATCCTGAATTCCCCGGATTGCCTGCCAACATTTGAGGTGGGGGCTAGGAGTGGTCGTCCAGATCTCTCCGTTTGTTCACAGCCACTCTTCAGCAAAATTGGCAGCTGGGAAGTTGTCCCTGAACTTTTCGGCGACCACAGGCCTATCATTACGGAACTCCTTATGGAAATCCCCCCCTTGCCAAAGAGAAGATATAAAACTAAAAATGTTCCTCTTTCAAAATTTTTATCAAAAGCTAAAACATCACTTCAAAAAATTAATTTGAACTTCGCCGCAGCACAATCACCACAAGATCTAGACTATACTTATAAAAAATTTGAAGAATCAGTACAAATTTCGGCAAAGGCCACATTTAAATTGAAACCCCCCTTTAGGAAGGCAAAGTTCTCTTGGTGGTCGCCGAGTCTTCGTGCGCAGAGGAATAAGGTCCGAGCGTTGTACCGAAAGTATAAGTCTTCGGACCTTGATCCAGCTTTTTATCAAACTTACAAGAAAGAAAGAGCATTATACCAACGACAAATACAAAAGGAAAAAAGCTTGGCATGGGACAACTTCTGTAAGAAACAGACAAATCCTTACGGTATTTCAAAAAAACTGGCTTTCCAAGACTTCCAGGACAGCCTCATCAGCTACCTCCCGGACACGGCTTTCCCGGCTTCCAGGTCTTCCACCCTTTTCACCCTAACAGAAAATCTTTTTGGTGCTTCCTCGGGAGCGCCAACCTTCCCGGTTATGGCAAATAGATTAAACAACTCCAACGATCAAACGCCATTCACACAAAGAGAATTACGTAACGCAATTTATAGTTTCAATCCGAATAAGGCCCCTGGCCCCGATGGTATAGACCATCGGATGATCAGGGCCCTTTTTCATGGTTTGCCAGACATATTTTTAAATCTCTTTAACAAAGCGTTTGAATTTAATTACTTTTTGGAGGCCTGGAAGGTGGGCGAGCTTGTCTTCTTCAGGAAGGCGGGTAAGCCCATAGATCAGCATACTTCATTCCGTCCCATTACATTATTACCTATTTTAGGCAAGGTATTTGAAAAATTACTATTACGTCGAATTCATCACTTAATAACAACAAATAACTCACTCTCAGGCAAGCAACACGGCTTTCTCCAAACAAAATCAACGGAGACCGCACTTCATACCGCCCTATCATACATAGACTTAAATAAAAGTAAAAATAATTATACCTCTTTTATCTCACTAGATTTCATGGGGGCATTTGACAATCTTCCATGGGATCTGGTAATTCTGGCTCTGCAACGCTTGGGAATTCCTCTACAGTTTATAAAAACCATAGCCTCCTTTCTTTCAGGTAGACGAGCTCTTGTTGACTGGCTAGTCCCAACAATGTTATATTATTTTTCAAAAGGTTGTCCCCAGGGTTCCTGCCTTGGTCCCTTCCTTTGGCTGGTACTTCTGGAGACACTGTTGGTCTCATTTGTTTTCGAGTTCTGTGAGTTGGTGGCGTATGCAGATGATGTTTTGGTAGTCATTTGGGGACAATCGCGTGATCACTTAGAACACTGGGGCTCACTAGCATTAAACTTCATTCAAAATTGGGCAGACACAAATCACATAACCATATCCCAGGAAAAATCAACAACAGTCACATTCGGAAAACCAAAAATATTGCAGAGAGGCCCACTATACAAATTAAAGGGGAAAAACATTAAAACGGTAAAGGTTATGAAATACTTAGGGGTATTAATTGATCAACACTTGAACTTTTTACCACACTTGGTAAACAAGAGACAAGAAATAACGGAAATCACACAACACATCTACAAATTCACTTCTTCTTCGGGTCGCCTACCCTTATATTTCTTCAAAATCTGGTACACATCAATTCTGCAGCGTCAACTGGCTTATGCGTGTGCGGTGTGGTACCCGCGTATGTCGTACACACACGGTGCTCGACATCTCCTGGCTGCTCAGAGGCGGGCTTTACTGGTAATTTCACGTGCATATAGAAATACTTCCACTGTGGCTCTCCAGGTTCTAACGGGCCTCCCGCCATTAGACTTGCAGCTGGAGGCGGAGTCTGAGTTTGCTCGGGTTTCTCGCTTGGGTGTCTCAACAACCAACTACTTTGCTCCCCTATATTCTTCCAAATGTTCAAAGTATCGTCTTTCCTCGTTACTTGAACCTATCACGATCTGTCCAACTCAAAATTTTTTGGGAAAAACCCACATCTTCACAGATGGTTCAAAAACGGATTCCGGTACTGCATCGGCTTTTTGTGTTTTCAGGGAAAATCAACTTATTCACTCATGGCAGACAAGTTTGGACCCGGGCAATTCGGTATTCCAGGCCGAGCTGTTTGCAATCCTGAGAGCGGTCCTCTGGGCAGTGGAGGATGCTGACACAGATTTCCTAATTTCTACGGATAGTCTGTCGAGCCTGATGGCCTTGTCAAAATTTGATGTGGACAACTATCTCGTTCTAGAAATAATAGAACAATTGACACACTCCAATAAAAACTACTTTTTTAATTGGGTGAGGGGCCACTCGGGAATACAGGGGAATGAACTGGCCGACCAACTGGCTAGATCAGCAACAGAGGATGATACAATACCAACAACAATTTGCCACTGCCACCATCTACACTGAAGCGTGAATTACAGAGAACACTACAAGAAAAGTGGCAGCAGCGTTGGATCACAGCAGCGGTGGGTCGCTATACAATAGACTTCGTCCCAGAAGTCTCATCCCGCTTTTTTATTCATAATAGATGTCGGACGAAGATGGGCCGCTCGCCGCGGCGGTTAACCCCCCCCCCCGCCCACCCCCAGCCGCCGCCGAGACTAATAATAAGCTAGAAAAAGCAAGGGGTCGTCGGGTAGCTTCATCGCCCCGAGCCCTCCCTTCCCGCTTTTCGGTGTCTTTAATTTGTGTAATTTCTCTTTTAAATTTGTCCGGTTTCAATTTTTGATTTTTTTTTTTTTTTTTTTTTTTTTTTTCAATCTGGCTTTCGCTAGAGAGTCTTTCATTCGGGACGTGGCTGGGCTCCTGGGAATCTTGCTTCCGCAAAAGAGTCGGAATAGAGTAGAAGAATGAAGGGTTGCGGACGAAGATGGGCCGCTCGCCGCGGCGGTTGACCCCCCCGCCCACCCCCAACCGCCGCCGAGACTAATAATAAGCTAGAAAAAGCAAGGGGTCGTCGGGTAACTTCATCGCCCCGAGCCCAACCCTTCCCGCTTTTCGGTGTCTTTAATTGGTGTAATTTCCCTTTTAAATTTGTCCGGTTTCAATTTTTGATTTTTTTTTCAATCTGGCTTTCGCTAGAGAGTCTTTCATTCGGGACGTGGCTGGGCACCTGGGAATCTTGCTTCCGCAAAGGAGTCGGAGAATAAAGGGTTGCGGACGAAGATGGGCCGCTCGCCGCGGCGGTTGACCCCCCCGCCCACCCCCAACCACCGCCGAGACTAATAATAAGCTAGAAGTAGCTAGAAGTCGTTCGGTAGCTTCATCGCCCCGAGCCCAACCCTTCCCGCTTTTCGGTGTCTTTAATTTGTGTAATTTCCCTTTTAAATTTGTCCGGTTTCAATTTTTGATTTTTTTTTTTTTTTGAACGTTGCTTTCGCTAGAGAGAGTATCACTCGGGACGTGGCTGGGGACCTAAGAATCTTGCTTCCGCAAAAGAGTAGGACTAGAGTAGAAGAATAAAAGGCTGCGGACGAAGATGGGCCGCTCACCGCGGCGGTTGACCCACCCACCCACCCCCGAGACTAATAATAAGCTAGAAGCAGCAGGAGTCTTTCGGTAGCTTCATCGCCCCGAGCCCTTCCTTCCCGCTTTTCGGTGTCTTTAATTTGTGTAATTTCCCTTTTAAATTTGTCCGGTTTCAATTTTTGATTTTTTTTTTTTTTTGAACGTTGCTTTCGCTAGAGAGAATATCACTCGGGACGTGGCTGGGGACCTAAGAATCTTGCTTCCGCAAAAGAGTAGGACTAGAGTAGAAGAATAAAAGGCTGCGGACGAAGATGGGCCGCTCACCGCGGCGGTTGACCCCCCCGCCCACCCGCAACCGCCGCCGAGACTAATAATAAGCTAGAAGCAGCAGGAGTCTTTCGGTAGCTTCATCGCCCCGAGCCCAACCCTTCCCGCTTTTCGGTGTCTTTGATTTGTGTAATTTCCCTTTTAAATTTGTCCGGTTTCAATTTTTGATTTTTTTTTTTTTTTTTTTCAATCTTGCTTTTGCTAGAGAGTCTCTTACTCGGGACGTGGCTGGGGACCTAAGAATCTTGCTTCCGCAAAAGAGTCGGAGTAGAGTAGAAGAATAAAGGGTTGCGGACGAAGATGGGCCGCTCGCCGCGGCGTTTGGCCCCCCCGCCCACCCCCAACCGCCGCCGAGACTAATAATAAGCTAGAAGCAGCAGGGGTCTTTCGGTAGCTTCATCGCCCCGAGCCCTCCCTTCCCGCTTTTCGGTGTCTTTAATTTGTGTAATTTCTCTTTTAAATTTGTCCGGTTTCAATTTTTGATTTTTTTTTTTTTTTTTTTTTTTTTTTTCAATCATCGCTTTTGCTAGAGAGTCTCTTACTCGGGACGTGGCTGGGGACGTATGAAACTTGCTTCCGCAAAAGAGTCGGAGTAGAGTAGAAAAATGAAGGGTTGCGGACGAAGATGGGCCGCTCGCCGCGGCGGTTGATCTGCGCTTTGGCCAACCGCCGCGGCGAGCGGCCCATCTTCGTCATCTTCGTCCGCAACCCTTTATTCTTCTACTCTACTCCGACTCTTTTGCGGAAGCAAGATTCCCAGGAGCCCAGCCACGTCCCGAATGAAAGACTCTCTAGCGAAAGCCAGATTGAAAAAAAAAAAAAAAAAAAAAAAAAAAAAAATCAAAAATTGAAACCGGACAAATTTAAAAGAGAAATTACACAAATTAAAGACACCGAAAAGCGGGAAGGGAGGGCTCGGGGCGATGAAGCTACCCGACGACCCCTTGCTTTTTCTAGCTTATTATTAACGCCCGGTTAACCGCCGCGGCGAGCGGCCCATCTTCGTCCGCAGCCCTTTACTCTTCTACTCTAGTCCGACTCTTTTGCGGAAGCAAGATTCTTACGTCCCCAGACACGTCCCGAATGAAAGACTCTCTAGCGAAATCCAGATTGAAAAAAAAAAAAAAAATCAAAAATTGAAACCGGACAAATTTAAAAGGGAAATTACACAAATTAAAGACACCGAAAAGCGGGAAGGGAGGGCTCGGGGCGATGAAGCTACCGAAAGACTCCTGCTGCTTCTAGCTTATTATTAGTCTCGGTGGCGGTTGGGGGTGGGCGGGGGGGTCAACCGCCGCGGCGAGCGGCCCATCTTCGTCCGCAGCCATTTATTCTTCTACTCTAGTCCGACTCTTTTGCGGAAGCAAGATTCTTACGTCCCCAGACACGTCCCGAATGAAAGACTCTCTAGCGAAATCCAGATTGAAAAAAAAAAAAAAAATCAAAAATTGAAACCGGACAAATTTAAAAGGGAAATTACACAAATTAAAGACACCGAAAAGCGGGAAGGGAGGGCTCGGGGCGATGAAGCTACCGAAAGACTCCTGCTGCTTCTAGCTTATTATTAGTCTCGGTGGCGGTTGGGGGTGGGCGGGGGGGTCAACCGCCGCGGCGAGCGGCCCATCTTCGTCCGCAACCCTTTATTCTTCTACTCTACTCCGACTCTTTTGCGGAAGCAAGATTCTTAGGTTCCCAGCCACGTCCCAAATGAAAGACTCTCTAGCGAAAGCCAGATTGAAAAAAAAAAAAAAAAAAAAAAATTCAAAAATTGAAACCGGACAAATTTAAAAGGGAAATTACACAAATTAAAGACACCGAAAAGCGGGAAGGGAGGGCTCGGGGCGAGGATGGCCGCCCAGGGAAACCCAGCAAACGCTTTTGAGTTTTAGTGCAGTCCCTGGGGGAAGACACTTGAACCAAACCGTCCCGCTTTCCGATGCCGAAAATTTATTTTCATTTAACATTATGTACATTTCCAATCACAATTGGTTACCCAATTTTTCTGGGCGAACCGGGTCTTTACACTTTTAATACTTAAAAAAAAAACAATAATGAAGTAATAAAATATAAATGATGTATGACAATAAATGCACCAATATTTAAACATCCAAAGATACATAAGCCATGTGAACATCCACAGATGGCACCCAGATCCACAACAAAACACAATAATGAAATAATAAAATATAAATGATGTATGACAATAAATGCACCAATATTTAAACATCCAAAGATAATAAGCCATGTGAACATCCACAGATGGCACCCAGATCCACAACAAAACACAATAATGAAATAATAAAATATAAATGATGAATGATGTATGACAATAAATGCATCAATATTTAAACATCCAAAGATACATAAGCCATATGAACATCCGCAGATGGCACCCAGATCCACAACAAAACACAATAATGAAATAATAAAATATAAATGCTGAATGATGTATGACAATAAATGCACCAATATTTAAACATCCAAAGATACATAAGCCATATGAACATCCGCAGATGGCACCCAGATCCACAACGCCAGGGAAAGAAACACACATATGAATTGGGTTACACTTAATTGCAATTATGCCCTAATAAATACAGCATTCAAAAAACCATAGGACTCAATACAATTTTAACTAGAATGAGGTTCCTGCCTGGTACATCAGAGAGAAGTCCTCCCCTCAGTAGGGGAGTGGATTAGAGAAAAAGTGTTCGTTATTTTCTAGGAACTTCATGCATTCGCAAATCCGATTTAGTAGTAGCGGCCTATCCAACAGGTAGACCAGCCAATCTTTTAGTGACATGTTTTGCGGCTTTTTAACATGATAGTGTGACGTGAGTGTGCAGTCTAATATGTAATGTAATGAATTTGCCAGTGAACCACAGATGCATAATGGTGAGTCCCTTTTGTTTATTGTATATAAGTGTTCTTGAAATGGTCCGTGGTTTGTCAAGAATATGTACAAGTATCTATTATGAATAAAAAAGCGGGATGAGACTTCTGGGACGAAGTCTATTGTATAGCGACCCACCGCTGCTGTGATCCAACGCTGCTGCCACTTTTCTTGTAGTCTTCTCTGTAATTCACGTTTCAGTGTAGATGGTGGCAGTGGCAAAAATGTTGTTGGTATTGTATCATCCTCTGTTGCTGATCTAGCCAGTTGGTCGGCCAGTTCATTCCCCTGTATTCCCGAGTGGCCCCTCACCCAATTAAAAAAGTAGTTTTTATTGGAGTGTGTCAATTGTTCTATTATTTCTAGAACGAGATAGTTGTCCACATCAAATTTTGACAAGGCCATCAGGCTCGACAGACTATCCGTAGAAATTAGGAAATCTGTGTCAGCATCCTCCACTGCCCAGAGGACCGCTCTCAGGATTGCAAACAGCTCGGCCTGGAATACCGAATTGCCCGGGTCCAAACTTGTCTGCCATGAGTGAATAAGTTGATTTTCCCTAAAAGCACAAAAAGCCGATGCAGTACCGGAATCCGTTTTTGATCCATCTGTGAAGATGTGGGTTTTTCCCAAAACATGAAGCTACCGATCGACTCCTACCTACTTCTAGCTTATTATTAGTCTCGGCGGTGGTTGGGGGTGGGCAGGGGGGTCAGGTTCGACCAGAGGGGAGGCCCACCATATGGCATAGGCTCAACAAGCCCCTACTGGTGGGTGATATCCACTAACCGCCGAAACTACCGCCAAGGGCAGTTGCCGACAGAAGCAGCGCGGGAGGTGCTCGTTCAGTAGGATCATCTCCCAGTCGCCGATGAATGTTTATTTCTTGTTTTGATGAAATACAATTTTTAATTACAACCGGCCACCCCATCACTCAGGGCGGGCCAGAATATTATACAGATCTTTTTGTAGATTAGATAAGATTAGAAATTATTTTTATATTTTCTAGAGTATATTATATACTAATTATAAACTAATTTAGATTAACTGGATAATATAAAATTAATAAGTTAGAAATAATTACTAAGTTAAATAGTAAACTATATACATAGTTCTGATTAGAAAATATTGTTGAATTGAAGAAGAAAAGGGTTTTATGGATGACCCACAACCTGTAATTTTAATGTCTTTACAACGTCTTATTGTTACTATTGCTGTTTTGAATGTTTTGTCTTTTAACATATTTCACACACATCTCTGTTATCAGAGTGGGGGCATTTGAAATAGCAACTGGTTATTTTCAAGAACGTTGATACAATCTATTATTTTCTGCATTAAGTTTGGTCTTTTTTGCACATAATTAAACCAATTTGCTAATGTAAAGTCAGCTTGTTTGCGTATGTGATATTCTGCTGTTAAAGTACATTTCAATAGATAATGTAGGGCGTCTCCTACATGACCGCAGGTACATCTTGGAGAGTCTGTTTTATTAATTTTATAGAGGTAGTCCGGGAATGGTCCGTGGTTCGTTGCAAATAAGTAGATATTACGGTGCGGGAGCAGGAGATCTGAGGAGATTTTTGGAAAGAGTTTGTAGGTGAAACGTCCTGTTTCTTCGTAGTCCCAGCATTGTTGCCAGTCATTTTTGAGTTTAAGACTTGTTTGCCCTTTGATGTATGATGCCGGGAAGGGGAAAAAGATCTTTGAAGCTGTGGAAGATTGTAACGTCGCTTCTTTGGCGAGTTTGTCTGCCAGTTCATTGCCCATGAGACCAGCGTGACCTCTAACCCATTTAAAGTAGTAAGTTTTGTCAGTTGACTGCAGAAGTTTAATTATTTCATTTATAAGGTAATCTTGTGACATGATGTTTTCAAATGCTTGAAGACTAGATTGACTGTCTGTGAATACACCTATTCTCTTGTAATGTGTTGTTTCTGTCCATTGTAGCGCATTTAGAATTGCTAGCAATTCGGATTGGTACACCGTGTTTTCTTTATTTAATGTGCGGGAGTATTGATGTATTAGTGAATCCTGAGCAAATGTACAGAAGGCAAAGGCCGTACCTGTCTCTGTTTTTGAGCCATCAGTATAAATGTTTATTTCGGTGTTAGGTGGTGATTGATGTTCGTTGTATATGATATTCAGATAATGTATTGCTGGGTTGATTTGAGGGATGATCTACCGCCGCGGCGAGCGGCCCATCTTCGTCCGCAACCCTTTATTCTTCTACTCTAGTCCGACTGTTTTGCGGAAGCAAGATTCCCAGGTGCCCAGCCACGTCCCGAATGAAAGACTCTCTAGCAAAAGCGAGATTGAAAAAAAAAAAAAAAAAAAAATCAAAAATTGAAACCGGACAAATTTAAAAGGGAAATTACACAAATTAAAGACACCGAAAAGCGGGAAGGGAGGGCTCGGGGCGATGAAGCTACCGAAAGACTCCTGCTGCTTCTAGCTTATTATTAGTCTCGGCGGCGGTTGGGGGTGGGCGGGGGGGTCAACCGCCGCGGCGAGCGGCCCATCTTCGTCCGCAACCCTTTATTCTTCTACTCTACTCCGATTCTTTTGCGGAAGCAAGATTCCCAGGAGCCCAGCCACGTCCCGAATAAAAGAATCTCTAGCGAAAGCCAGATTGAAAAAAAAAAAAAAAATCAAAAATTGAAACCGGACAAATTTCAAAGAGAAATTACACAAATTAAAGACACCGAAAAGCGGGAAGGGAGGGCTCGGGGCGATGAAGCTACCCGTCGACCCCTTGCTTTTTCTAGCTTATTATTAGTCTCGGCGGCGGTTGGGGGTGGGCGGGGGGGGGTTAACCGCCGCGGCGAGCGGCCCATCTTCGTCCGCAACCCTTTATTCTTCTACTCTACTCCGACTCTTTTGCGGAAGCAAGATTCCCAGGAGCCCAGCCACGTCCCGAATGAAAGACTCTCTAGCGAAAGCCAGATTGAAAAAAAAATAAAAAATCAAAAATTGAAACCGGACAAATTTAAAAGGGAAATTACACAAATTAAAGACACCGAAAAGCGGGAAGGGTTGGGCTCGGGGCGATGAAGCTACCGAACGACTCCCAGCTACTTCTAGCTTATTATTAGCCTCGGCGGCGGTTGGGGGTGGGCGGGGGGGTCAGGTTCGACCAGAGGGGAGGCCCACCATATGGCATAGGCTCAACAAGCCCCTACTGGTGGGTGATATCCACTAACCGCCGAAACTACCGCCAAGGGCAGTTGCCGACAGAAGCAGCGCGGGAGGTGCTCGTTCAGTAGGATCATCTCCCAGTCGCCGATGAATGTTTATTTCTTGTTTTGATGAAATACAATTTTTAATTACAACCGGCCACCCCATCACTCAGGGCGGGCCAGAATATTATACAGATCTTTTTGTAGATTAGATAAGATTAGAAATTATTTTTATATTTTCTAGAGTATATTATATACTAATTATAAACTAATTTAGATTAACTGGATAATATAAAATTAATAAGTTAGAAATAATTACTAAGTTAAATAGTAAACTATATACATAGTTCTGATTAGAAAATATTGTTGAATTGAAGAAGAAAAGGGTTTTATGGATGACCCACAACCTGTAACTTTAATGTCTTTACAACGTCTTATTGTTACTATTGCTGTTTTGAATGTTTTGTCTTTTAACATATTTCACACACATCTCTGTTATCAGAGTGGGGGCATTTGAAATAGCAACTGGTTATTTTCAAGAACGTTGATACAATCTATTATTTTCTGCATTAAGTTTGGTCTTTTTTGCACATAATTAAACCAATTTGCTAATGTAAAGTCAGCTGGTTTGCGTATGTGATATTCTGCTGTTAAAGTACATTTCAATAGATAATGTAGGGCGTCTCCTACATGACCGCAGGTACATCTTGGAGAGTCTGTTTTATTAATTTTATAGAGGTAGTCCGGGAATGGTCCGTGGTTCGTTGCAAATAAGTAGATATTACGGTGCGGGAGCAGGAGATCTGAGGAGATTTTTGGAAAGAGTTTGTAGGTGAAACGTCCTGTTTCTTCGTAGTCCCAGCATTGTTGCCAGTCATTTTTGAGTTTAAGACTTGTTTGCCCTTTGATGTATGATGCCGGGAAGGGGAAAAAGATCTTTGAAGCTGTGGAAGATTGTAACGTCGCTTCTTTGGCGAGTTTGTCTGCCAGTTCATTGCCCATGAGACCAGCGTGACCTCTAACCCATTTAAAGTAGTAAGTTTTGTCAGTTGACTGCAGAAGTTTAATTATTTCATTTATAAGGTAATCTTGTGACATGATGTTTTCAAGTGCTTGAAGACTAGATTGACTGTCTGTGAATACACCTATTCTCTTGTAATGTGTTGTTTCTGTCCATTGTAGCGCATTTAGAATTGCTAGCAATTCGGATTGGTACACCGTGTTTTCTTTATTTAATGTGCGGGAGTATTGATGTATTAGTGAATCCTGAGCAAATGTACAGAAGGCAAAGGCCGTACCTGTCTCTGTTTTTGAGCCATCAGTATAAATGTTTATTTCGGTGTTAGGTGGTGATTGATGTTCGTTGTATATGATATTCAGATAATGTATTGCTGGGTTGATTTGAGGGATGATCTTTCTCTGAAAGTCTTGCGGGAAATAGTTGTTAGTTGGTATTCCTAAGCGCAAAACTCTGCCATGTAAGGCTTCTCTTTGTAGTTGTAAATGTAGCGGTGGAGAGCCTGTCAAGACACAGAGCGCTGATGTTGCCGTCTTCCTGTAGGCCCTGCTGACCATCAGCAGACAGTGTGCTTGGATCGAGGAAATTAGTTTGAGGCCGTGAGATTTTTGAAGAAGTGGGTACGATATTGATGATGCGTATATGATTTTTCTTTCTAGTATGGTCTTGTACCAGATTTTAAGTATTTGTTTTGATAGCCTGCTACTGGAGGATGAGAACTTCATTAAGTTTTGTATTATTTTGACTATTTCTATTCGTTTATTTTTGAGATGAGGAAGAAAAGAGAGAGTTGAGTCCAATGTTAATCCTAAGTATTGTAGCGTGTTCTCTGATTTTAGTTTATGATTGTCCAATTTAAATATGGGGGGCCTTTTTAGGAATCTTGGACGTCGTAAGTTTAGGACTCTACATTTTTCATAAGAGAATGTCATTTGGTTCTGTCTTGCCCAATTGCTTATAAGTTCGAGTGCTTGATTTGTAGTATTTTCAAGTTCCTTACATGACTTCCCTTTCGCTATCAACAGGATGTCGTCTGCGTAGGCTATAAAGGTGGATCCATGTGAATGAAGCAATTTAAGTAGTTTGTTGATGAAGATACGCCAGAGAAAAGGCCCGAAGCAAGAGCCCTGTGGGCAACCTCTGTAGAACCAGTGGATTTCCTCTGTGTCCAACCAGTTGCAGAATGCTCCTCTTATTGAGAGAAAAGAAGATATTGTATTTTTGTATGCTTTTTCGATAGGAAGTTCATCGATTTCTTCCATCGTAATGTGCCACGGTAACTTATCAAAGGCATTTTGAAAGTCAAGGGAAACTAAGGAGATGTAATTGTTGTCTTGTGATAAAAGTTGAATTTTTAATAAGAGATCTTGCAAGGCTGTTTCAGTTGAGTGTCCTTCCAAGAAGCCATGCTGTGAGTTATTAAGATGTTGTATTGAAGATGATGTTAATGAGTGGTTAATTCTTCTTAATAGCATTTTTTCGAGGATCTTCCCAAAAACTGGCAGGAGGGATATCGGTCTGTAAGAGTGATGATCATCTGGTGGACGTCCCGATTTCAGGAAATAAACTAGTTCCCCTACTTTCCATTGATTCGGAAAGTAATTGAGTTTTAGGGCTGAGTTGTACATCTCAAGTAGCAGGTTAGCATGAGTTTTGAAGATATTACGAATTATATAGTGGTCTATATTGTCCGGACCAGGTGCCTTATTTGCATTGAAAGAAAATATTGCTGTTTTGAGTTCTTGAATTAAGAATGGAGATGCTGAGTCATCTGGTTGTATGGTTGTTGGTTTTGGTTTTTTGGACTGTCCGAAAATGTTTGTTGTTAATTCCTTGTAGAAGGAAGAGTTGGAGTGAATTTCTGCTGATGAAGTTGAGAGTGTTGTGATTTCTGCCCTGTGAAAATCTTGGAAAGCTATTGACTTTATCTTACCGAAGGGATCTCTTGTATTTTCGCATAATTTTGTCCAGGAAGTCTTTTTTGATTTGAGTATGTTCTGTTTGTATAGAGCTCTTTCTCTTTTATATTTCATTATATCTGTTTGGGATGCTTCTGGGAGTTTTGTTTTTCTTTGCAGTGCCTTGACGTAATTCCTCTGTCTACGGAGATCCTGTGTCCACCATGATATCTTAGGGGTAAAAGTGTTGTTTTTCTTTTTTAGGTTTCTGTCGCAGGCTTCTTTTATTAAATTGCAGAAAATATCATATCTTCTGTCAAATTCTTGAGTGGAGATTAGATTGTTAAAGTTCAGCTGTTTTTCTGAGATATTCTTGGATAATAGTTTATTAAATTTCTTAAATGAGATGTTTTTAGTTCTGTATCTCCTTTTCGGGAGTTTGATGATTGAAATGTCTGTGGTTATAGTTATTAATCGGTGATCCCCATAGTTAAGGTCACTGTCAATTGTCCAATTTTCTATTTGTGGGAACAGCGAGAAGGATGCCAGTGAGACATCTGGCCAACCCTTCAGGTGCTTTGTTTCGAAAGTCGGTAGACTGTGAGGGTCATTTAGGGAGATTAAATGTCTTTGACCCATCAGATTTAAAAGGTGATGGCCTTTTTCATCGTCTTTCGGATATCCCCATAGCACACTGTGTGCGTTGAAGTCACCAAGAAGCAATATGTCTGACGACATGCCTGTAATGGTGCTCCAATCTTCTAGGTCTTCGTGTAGCTTGGCAGAGGGAGGTGAATACTGGGATATCACTGTTAATATTCTTTTAGATAGTGTTAAGTTTACCACTACTGTATGATCTGTGCTGCCTAGTTTGATATGTCCAATATTTGGATCGATTATTAATATAAAGCTATTCTTTTTATTAGAAGCATAGCATGGAGTGCCTCTTGGCAGGCCATGTGGGCGGTTGTTTGTCATGTTACAATCCTGGATACAGGCAATTGAGTATTTCTCTTTATAAAGTGTATTAATTAAATCCGCTGTTGCAGTTTTGCTCCTTTGTAGATTTATCTGTGCGAATTTTAAGTTATTAATGGCAGAAATACTTGTTTTTGGCATATTTTCTTGTTGCTGTTTTTTATTTCTTTTTGTTTTGCCTGTGTTAGAAGATATTTGGCTTGGAGTGCTTGAATTAGCCGTATCGCCTCTATCGGCGATAGGGAGGCTGTGCCTCCCTTGTGTAATTTGGATATTTATAGTTGTAGTTTTTTCTGTTGGAATTTTCGAATGTCCTCATTCTTATTATTCTGGTTTCTCCATGTCGATTTGTTATTTCATCCTCTCTATGTCTTGACCTATCGTCTCTTCTCTCGTATCTTTTGTTTTTGTACTCTTTTCGCTCTCTATGATCGTAGGATTCCTCATAGTTATTTCCTTTGTCTTGTCTGTATCTTCTTGTACTGTTTTCCGAAGAGTGAAATCCTTTCTTTTCTTTACTTCCATTATGTGTTTGTTCTACTAGTTGATCTTTTCCTTTATAGTTTCTTCTGAGCTGCGTTTCATTTTTATCTTTCCTACCGTTTGTTAGGTTCTTTATGTTTGGGTTTAGTGCTTTTGATTTATGATAGTCCTCCAGTCTCCTCCCTTTTTCGTGCTGGAAGATTGGACATTGGGGAGAGTATGCTGGGTGATTTGAGTCTTCCTTTTTATATCTCAAGCAATTTATGCATTTCTTTATATTTTCCTCACACTCACTTGTTTGATGTTTCCCTGAACAGTTCGCACACCGTGATCCAAATTCACACTGTGATTTGGTGTGATTGCCTAGCTCTTGGCAGTTAGTACATCTCAGCACTCTTATGTAGAAATCGGTCTTGATTAGTTCGTAAAATAATTTTATTTTCCCTGTTTTGACAATTTTCCTGCAGTCGCCCGCCGGTGCTTCTATTATCCAGTTATTGAATGTTGAATTGGGAACTTCTAATGATTTAAAGATCGTGAATGAGTTTAGATACTTCTTTTTAGATAGTTCTTCTTCCAGTTCCTCCTTTGTGTATTCTTTATTTATTCTCATTAGAATTATTTTCATCTTCCTCTCCTCTGGGTTGATTATTTCAAAGTCTTTTGAATTGTTCTTAAGTAGCTCTGAGATCGTTTCTACTTCTTTTTCTAGGGTTTTCAGTTCTATGTTGTTGTTTTTTGTGCGTCTTATATTTTTAATTTCCAATTGTTTGTCTTTCTTTTTGGCTTCGTCTCTGATTATTTTTGTGACTTCTGATACTTCAATAGGTTGTTTCGGAATTATAATTAACTTTTTGGGTTTTTGTACTACTGACTTGACTGCTTGAGTCGTCTTTGTTTCTTGGGTGCCTAATGTCTTCAGCATTTCATTGAATTTTTGGTTCTGTTCTTGAAATTGTTTGTTTAAACTTCCTAATAATTGCTTTCTTAGCAGGTCTATTTGATTGTCCTGTATTTCATAATTAAATGTTTGTATTTGATCTATTTGCGAATCACAGTAGTGTTGTAACTTATACAGTTTACCATGCATTTCTGTTTGATATTGTTCATGATATGTTTGAAACGTTGTGTATTTACCTTTTGAGCTTCTGATTGTTTCTAATTCATCTGTAATTTTATTATGATAGGTTGTCATGGTTTCTGCTAAGTCTTGCGTTATTCCGTATATTGTCTTTATTGTTGCTGTTACTTCAATCGTTAATTTTTTTGTATCTATTTGTGTGGAGGGTTGTATCTTGGCGGAAGAGGCATTTTGTTTTTTGATGTTTCTTAGGAAATTTGTAACATCTTTATCTGACCAGGTTTTCCGCCCGTGTCTGATGAAGTCCTTTTCTAAGAGCTTCTGACCTCTTGTTGGGGAAGTTTCTTCTTTTGATTCTAGTTCTTCTTCATCTTCCCCACTGGCTATAGAAAGTAACGAGTATACTTCTATGTCTTCCGTCTGTGTGAATTCATTATTTGTTTTCTTTCTGCTATCTTGGTCCTTTAATTCTTTCAAGTATTCTTCTATTTGATTTTTTTTGAATGATAATTCTTGTTCTTTGACTTCTAGTTCCTCCCTTTTTTCTGACAACTGTTGGTCTATTTCTTCTAGTTTACGATTTTTGAATTTTAGTTCCTTTTCCAATTTTTTATATTTTTCTTCCAGTTGACTCATTTTCTTTTTGGCAGAATAGCTTCCTGTTCTTAAAGTATGGATAATGTTTGGGGTAGATTCAATAATTGTTTCTTCCTCTTCTATCAATGAGTTAGACGTATTCTTCTCTAAATCAAGGTCAGGTGATTGATAAAGATTTGCCTTTTCTACTTCCCTACTTAATTGTTCATATTCGTATGTTATGAATCTGTTTCTTAGTTCTTCTTGAAATTCATTCTTAAGTTTCTGAAAAGCGTCTTTTTTATCCGTTTGACGTTTCTTGTAATGTTCTGCAATTTGAGAGAGACTCGAGAGCAGCGGGTCCTCTTCCGTTGAATGGTCACCTTTATCTTTTTGATCTTTATCTTTTTCATCTACTATTAATTTGTCTAGGTTGCTTGACAGTAGCTTTATTTTTAGCTCCAGGGCATTTTGATATTTCGCTGCTTCGTCGTCGCTTCCGTTTGCCTTCCTGAGGTAGGATCTCTCCATTAGATCGTATAATTGGAAGACGCTGACGTCGTATTGCTGCACTTGCTCGTATTTGTATAGACACTTCCCTCTTGAGGTTGGCGGGGGCCGTCCATAGTTTTTTTCCGACATTTTTGACTGTTACCTACTTTTCTCAGCGGGTAACTTTTATTATTTCAGGATATTACTAGCTATTAGTCCGAGTGAACTAAAAATAATATCAAATAATAGAGCAGTTTAATTAAGAAAATCAGAGAAGACAGGATGGGGTATCACCAGCCGTCCACTACACATCATTGAAAGAAAGGTAGTTAGGATAGGGAAAGCAAAAACCAATGGCCTAGACCATTGAAAGTAACTAAGATAAAATAATTTAGAATAATGGACAATTCTGACTATTAAAATAAAATTAAATGAAACAAATAAAAGACAGAAAAAATTAATGCCAATGAAAATAAAATGGGGAATGTTGCCATGACCTCCCATGCACACACACTGCTTAACCAGGTAATCTTTTTAAAGATTTAGAACATTCAGTAATAATAATAAATGAAATATGTTATGAAATTATAACAAAAGAATAATGATGATAATATATGAATAGTATAAAATATTTACGTTATGTACAATGAACGGAAATATTAATATATTTACAAGAAATACATGACCTTTATGATAGCCATACCCATAGCATTAATAGAAGGTGAGGTTGGTGGTCCATGTTTATATTCACAATTATTGACATATTATGTTTCCAAAAATTCAGATGAAAATGTTTTAAGTAAAATTATAAAGTGAATATTTAATGCTTACCTCTTACATCGTGAGAGGTCCATGCTGCGCTTGTTGAAGAGCTCTAGCAATGATGCTTTTCCCTCTCTAATGTATTTTTCTTGAAACACTGGGTAATTATATGTTTGTAGAGTTGTTAATCCTGAAATGTTGAAGTTCTGTGCTAAATTGGCTAATTCTTGATACATTGAAAGAGAGATTTTTACCGTTGGGGGGATGGGAAGGGGGGGGGGGGGAATGGGGGATCAAATTGGGCTCTTTGAGACCGACAATTTGATAGGTCGCATGGCTGATCAAAGAAGGATGCAGGAAAAAATACGAATGTTAGCCCTTTAAGGCAACTGAGACAAAAACGGGTTGGAAAATTCTAGGAATGAAGAGATATATCGAATCCAAAAGTTAGTTGAAAGATTTAAAATTATATACATCCCCCCCCCGCAAATGCCCCCTTAACAACGCCCCCTGTAGAGTTAGCAAAAAGTTTATTGCATGAGAAGAATGCTCGGGAAAAGTTCTCATATTGGCGGTCCATCCATTAAAATTACCCTTAAAAACTGAGATTTGCTAACATTTTACAGTGTAAGACCTCATGAGACCCTTATAATACGATATAAAACATAAAAAGTCATATACAAAAAGCCCGGTATGGTTTTAACCAGTTTAAAACTGTATATTAAAATTCCCATTGAAAAAAAAAAAAAAAAAAAAAAAAAAAAAAAAAAAAAAAATTTGGTGTTCTATTGGGATTATCGGTCCTTACCATAACTTTTTGTGCGTACCTCGTACTGCCTTAAAAGCTTCAGATTCAGTTCGGATTTTTATTTATCTTTAAAATGAGGTGTATGTTGTTGGGGTTGAAGAAAGAGTTTACAAAAAAAACCTACAGAAAGCACAATAGCTAATAAATAGAGTTAGGAAGAAACAAAATGGCGGACTTGTAACCAAGTCCAAACCGTTACATTTCAGTAGTTTAGCATTAATCATGAACCCTAAGTCTTATAATATGTTACTTTATTATTACTATTTATTTTAATACAATTGTTTCTAATTAATTATTGAAAGAAAGAAAATGGCAGTCAAAGTAGAGAGAAACAAAGTGGCGGAATTATAACAATACACAAACATGAGATTTCAAAGTTTAGTCATAGCAATAACAGCCAGTACTATAAAAATGTTATTATAATATTTTATTATATTTTAGTATAATTATTTCCAATTTGGAAAAGAATAGGCAAAATGGCTGCCATTTTATACACATATTCTATGTTTTAAAAAGTTCTTTAATTTGTAACATTATCATTTAGTAAAACCTCCTAGGAGAATCACAACGTTAAAACAGTAAGATAAGCTCAATATTTAAAACTTCATTTAAAAGAAACAAAATAGCGGTTGTCTAATATCAGTACTCTAGAAACCGTGTTTTCTTACTTTTCTTAGTATACAACCCCATAAGATATTCCTATTATTAAACAGCAATGCGATAAACCTTTTATAAAAATCCGGTATGTTTACAATTAGCTTAACATTAATTATTAAATTCTCCATTGAAAAATCAATGGGGTTCATTTTGAGAAAATTGGCCTTTAAAGGATCAAGTTGTTGTGCCCATAAACCTGACACAACCCCACAAGCCCTAAATTAAAAAGTTAATATCATAAAAAAAAACGCTCTCAGTAAAAACTGGTGTTGTCTTAATACTTATAACTTCCAATATTTACTTTCAGAATGAATCGGTGACGGATAATATTATGTTTATTTACTTTTTAATCTAATCAAAAGGCCTTGACGTCAATTCGATTCACTCTGATATGAAGGTACACCACATGATATTAGCAGAATATTTATTAAAAAAAAAAAAATACAACTAAACATATGAATTTACTACTGAGCTTATGTCTTGATACAAGAAACCACCAACCACTCAATCACGATAGAATAAAAATATTCAATTTTCAAGTACAAATTAAAAATACTTAGAGATACAATAAAATAATAAAAATAGCACCGCTCGAAAGCTTAAACTATTAACTTTTCAAAACGCATAAATTTTTAACGTTAATAATAGGAAAAAGTGGTGCAAAGTGTGATCCAAACAATGTCACAAAATCCCTAACGCTATGGGAAATGGGGTTGGAACAAAAATTTCCACTACACTTTTCAAAAATTTATTTAATATATAAAAACACTTCATAATAATATAACACTGGTATATAATGAAAGCTTAAACATTTCTATATACGAATATGGTATTAGTTTTTAAAAACTAGTGACCAAAAGGTGAATTTGAGCCTTACGAAAATTTTCTAACGACAAAAATTTTTCCCATAGATTAACACGGGATTCTGAGAACGCCAATCTCCCAAAACAGTACTTTTAAAATCACTCACTAAATAGTCAAATACTATCGAAAACTTAATAAAAATTGTACCGGAAGAAAGTTAAAACTATGAAAGAACTAAATTTACCGAAAAAAATTCAAAATGAACACGTTTATTAAGAATAAGAAGCTAAAGAATTTTGATGTTTACGTAATGTAAAGTCTATGGGAAAATGGCGTCCAAAAACGACAATTTTCAAACACTTAGATAACGTAACAAACTTGACGAAAACTTAAAGAAAATGGAAGATAAAAGATCTACGATTCAAACTGAAGGTAACGCATGAAAGAATTTTGAAATTACATCAAAAATTATATATTTAATTAACGTTTGAAAATTGTCACTTTTATCTCAAAAACAAAATGGCTCAAAAAGTGAACCTTGCATTTATGCTAATAACTTTTTATATAGTTATGATAGATAGATAAACCATGTACCAAATTAAAGATAAAACTCTGTAGAACATCATTTATACCATATTTATCAAAACGGTTCAGTTAAACACCCAAAATAAACATAGGAAGTCCGCATACATTTTCGAAACCGAAAGTCATGTGGTAAAAAAGAGAGAGAAAATTAATTGAACACAACTTCGGTTCTAGTGCACGTAGCAACATGGGATAGGTATCAAATTAAAGATCATAAAGAGAGAAAGAGATTGATATATAGTAGAGCATGCTAGCTTACCCCGTTCCTGAGAAATTAGCCGTTCATTGCGGACAAAATTTTTCCGATGCTTCAATGGTGAAGGCAATGACAGAACTTGGGCGGGCGGCGGGGGGGGTCAACCGCCGCGGCGAGCGGACCATCTTCGTCCGCAACCCTTTATTCTTCTACTTTACTCCGACTCTTTTGCGGAAGCAAGATTCCCAGGTGTCCAGCCACGTCCCGAATGAAAGACTCTCTAGCGAAAACCAAATTAAAAAAAAAAAAAAAAAAAAAATCAAAAATTGAAACCGGACAAATTTAAAAGGGAAATTACACAAATTAAAGACACCGAAAAGCGGAAAGGGTTGGGCTCGGGGCGATGAAGCTACCGAACGACTCCCAGCTACTTCTAGCTTATTATTAGTCTCGGCGGCGGTTGGGGGTGGGCGGGGGGGTCAACCGCCGCGGCGAGCGGCCCATCTTCGTCCGCAACCCTTTATTCTTCTACTCTACTCCGACTCTTTTGCGGAAGCAAGATTCCCAGGAGCCCAGCCACGTCCCGAATGAAAGACTCTCTAGCGAAAGCCAGATTGAAAAAAAAAAAATCAAAAATTGAAACCGGACAAATTTAAAAGAGAAATTACACAAATTAAAGACACCGAAAAGCGGGAAGGGAGGGCTCGGGGCGATGAAGCTACCCGACGACCCCTTGCTTTTTCTAGCTTATTATTAGTCTCGGCGGCGGATGGGGGTGGGCGGGGGGGGGTTAACCGCCGCGGCGAGCGGCCCATCTTCGCCCGCAACCCTTTACTCTTCTACTCTAGTCCGACTCTTTTGCGGAAGCAAGATTCGCAGGTGCCCAGCCACGTCCCGAATGAAAGACTCTCTAGCGAAAGCGAGATTGAAAAAAAAAAAAAAATCAAAAATTGAAACCGGACAAATTTAAAAAGGAAATTACACAAATTAAAGACATCGAAAAGCGGGAAGGGTTGGGCTCGGGGCGATGAAGCTACCGAAAGACTCCTGCTGCTTCTAGCTTATTATTAGTCTCGGCGGTGGTTGAGTGTGGGCGGGGGGGTCAACCGCCGCGGCGAGCGGCCCATCTTCGTCCGCAACCCTTTATTCTTCCACTTATTCCGACTCTTTTGCGGAAGCAAGATTCGCAGGTGCCCAGCCACGTCCCGAATGAAAGACTCTCTAGCGAAAGCGAGATTGAAAAAAAAAAAAAATCAAAAATTGAAACCGGACAAATTTAAAAAGGAAATTACACAAATTAAAGACATCGAAAAGCGGGAAGGGTTGGGCTCGGGGCGATGAAGCTACCGAAAGACTCCTGCTGCTTCTAGCTTATTATTAGTCTCGGCGGTGGTTGCGGGTGGGCGGGGGGGTCAACCGCCGCGGCGAGCGGCCCATCTTCGTCCGCAACCATTTATTCTTCCACTTATTCCGACTCTTTTGCGGAAGCAAGATTCGCAGGTGCCCAGCCACGTCCCGAATGAAAGACTCTCTAGCGAAAGCGAGATTGAAAAAAAAAAAAAAATCAAAAATTGAAACCGGACAAATTTAAAAAGGAAATTACACAAATTAAAGACATCGAAAAGCGGGAAGGGTTGGGCTCGGGGCGATGAAGCTACCGAAAGACTCCTGCTGCTTCTAGCTTATTATTAGTCTCGGCGGTGGTTGCGGGTGGGCGGGGGGGTCAACCGCCGCGGCGAGCGGCCCATCTTCGTCCGCAACCCTTTATTCTTCCACTCTACTCCGACTCTTTTGCGGAAGCAAGATTCGCAGGTGCCCAGCCACGTCCCGAATGAAAGACTCTCTAGCGAAAGCGAGATTGAAAAAAAAAAAAAAATCAAAAATTGAAACCGGACAAATTTAAAAAGGAAATTACACAAATTAAAGACATCGAAAAGCGGGAAGGGTTGGGCTCGGGGCGATGAAGCTACCGAAAGACTCCTGCTGCTTCTAGCTTATTATTAGTCTCGGCGGTGGTTGCGGGTGGGCGGGGGGGTCAACCGCCGCGGCGAGCGGCCCATCTTCGTCCGCAACCCTTTATTCTTCCACTTATTCCGACTCTTTTGCGGAAGCAATATTCGCAGGTGCCCAGCCACGTCCCGAATGAAAGACTCTCTAGCGAAAGCGAGATTGAAAAAAAAAAAAAAATCAAAAATTGAAACAGGACAAATTTAAAAAGGAAATTACACAAATTAAAGACATCGAAAAGCGGGAAGGGTTGGGCTCGGGGCGATGAAGCTACCGAAATACTCCTGCTGCTTCTAGCTTATTATTAGTCTCGGCGGTGGTTGCGGGTGGGGGGGGGTCAGGTTCGACCAGAGGGGAGGCCCACCATATGGCATAGGCTCAACAAGCCCCTACTGGTGGGTGATATCCACTAACCGCCGAAACTACCGCCAAGGGCAGTTGCCGACAGAAGCAGCGCGGGAGGTGCTCGTTCAGTAGGATCATCTCCCAGTCGCCGATGAATGTTTATTTCTTGTTTGATGAAATACAATTTTTAATTACAACCGGCCACCCCATCACTCAGGGCGGGCCAGAATATTATACAGATCTTTTTGTAGATTAGATAAGATTAGAAAATTATTTTATATTTTCTAGAGTATATTATATACTAATTATAAACTAATTTAGATTAACTGGATAATATAAAAATTAATAAGTTAGAAATAATTACTAAGTTAAATAGTAAACTATATACATAGTTCTGATTAGAAAATATTGTTGAATTGAAGAAGAAAAGGGTTTTATGGATGACCCACAACTGTAATTTTAATGTCTTTACAACGTCTTATTGTTACTATTGCTGTTTTGAATGTTTTGTCTTTTAACATATTTCACACACATCTCTGTTATCAGAGTGGGGGCATTTGAAATAGCAATTGGTTATTTTCAAGAACGTTGATACAATCTATTATTTTCTGCATTAAGTTTGGTCTTTTTTGCACATAATTAAACCAATTTGCTAATGTAAAGTCAGCTGGTTTGCGTATGTGATATTCTGCTGTTAAAGTACATTTCAATAGATAATGTAGGGCGGCCTCCTACATGACCGCAGGTACATCTTGGAGAGTCTGTTTTATTAATTTTATAGAGGTAGTCCGGGAATGGTCCGTGGTTCGTTGCAAATAAGTAGATATTACGGTGCGGGAGCAGGAGATCTGAGAGATTTTTGGAAAGAGTTTGTAGGTGAAACGTCCTGTTTCTTCGTAGTCCCAGCATTGTTGCCAGTCATTTTTGAGTTTAAGACTTGTTTGCCCTTTGATGTATGATGCCGGGAAGGGGAAAAAGATCTTTGAAGCTGTGGAAGATTGTAACGTCGCTTCTTTGGCGAGTTTGTCTGCCAGTTCATTGCCCATGAGACCAGCGTGACCTCTAACCCATTTAAAGTAGTAAGTTTTTGTCAGTTGACTGCAGAAGTTTAATTATTTCATTTATAAGGTAATCTTGTGACATGATGTTTTCAAGTGCTTGAAGACTAGATTGGACTGTCTGTGAATACACCTATTCTCTTGTAATGTGTTGTTTCTGTCCATTGTAGCGCATTTAGAATTGCTAGCAATTCGGATTGGTACACCGTGTTTACTTTATTTAATGTGCGGGAGTATTGATGTATTAGTGAATCCTGAGCAAATGTACAGAAGGCAAAGGCCGTACCTGTCTCTGTTTTTGAGCCATCAGTATAAATGTTTATTTCGGTGTTAGGTGGTGATTGATGTTCGTTGTATATGATATTCAGATAATGTATTGCTTTGTTGATTTGAGGGATGATCTTTCTCTGAAAGTCTTGCGGGAAATAGTTGTTAGTTGGTATTCCTAACCGCAAAACTCTGCCATGTAAGGCTTCTCTTTGTAGTTGTAAATGTAGCGGTGGAGAGCCTGTCAAGACACAGAGCGCTGATGTTGCCGTCTTCCTGTAGGCCCTGCTGACCATCAGCAGACAGTGTGCTTGGATCGAGGAAATTAGTTTGAGGCCGTGAGATTTTTGAAGAAGTGGGTACCATATTGATGATGCGTATATGATTTTTCTTTCTAGTATGGTCTTGTACCAGATTTTAAGTATTTGTTTTGATAGCCTGCTACTGGAGGATGAGAACTTCATTAAGTTTTGTATTATTTTGACTATTTCTATTCGTTTATTTTTGAGATGAGGAAGAAAAGAGAGAGTTGAGTCCAATGTTAATCCTAAGTATTGTAGCGTGTTCTCTGATTTTAGTTTATGATTGTCCAATTTAAATATGGGGGGCCTTTTTAGGAATCTTGGACGTCGTAAGTTTAGGACTCTACATTTTTCATAAGAGAATGTCATTTGGTTCTGTCTTGCCCAATTGCTTATAAGTTCGAGTGCTTGATTTGTAGTATTTTCAAGTTCCTTACATGACTTCCCTTTCGCTATCAACAGGATGTCGTCTGCGTAGGCTATAAAGGTGGATCCATGTGAATGAAGCAATTTAAGTAGTTTGTTGATGAAGATAGGCCAGAGAAAAGGCCCGAAGCAAGAGCCCTGTGGGCAACCTCTGTAGAACCAGTGGATTTCCTCTGTGTCCAACCAGTTGCAGAATGCTCCTCTTATTGAGAGAAAAGAAGATATTGTATTTTTGTATGCTTTTTCGATAGGAAGTTCATCGATTTCTTCCATCGTAATGTGCCACGGTAACTTATCAAAGGCATTTTGAAAGTCAAGGGAAACTAAGGAGATGTAATTGTTGTCTTGTGATAAAAGTTGAATTTTTAATAAGAGATCTTGCAAGGCTGTTTCAGTTGAGTGTCCTTCCAAGAAGCCATGCTGTGAGTTATTAAGATGTTGTATTGAAGATGATGTTAATGAGTGGTTAATTCTTCTTAATAGCATTTTTTCGAGGATCTTCCCAAAACTGGCAGGAGGGATATCGGTCTGTAAGAGTGATGATCATCTGGTGGACGTCCCGATTTCAGGAAATAAACTAGTTCCCCTACTTTCCATTGATTCGGAAAGTAATTGAGTTTTAGGGCTGAGTTGTACATCTCAAGTAGCAGGTTAGCATGAGTTTTGAAGATATTACGAATTATATAGTGGTCTATATTGTCCGGACCAGGTGCCTTATTTGCATTGAAAGAAAATATTGCTGTTTTGAGTTCTTGAATTAAGAATGGAGATGCTGAGTCATCTGGTTGTATGGTTGTTGGTTTTGGTTTTTTGGACTGTCCGAAAATGTTTGTTGTTAATTCCTTGTAGAAGGAAGAGTTGGAGTGAATTTCTGCTGATGAAGTTGAGAGTGTTGTGATTTCTGCCCTGTGAAAATCTTGGAAAGCTATTGACTTTATCTTACCGAAGGGATCTCTTGTATTTTCGCATAATTTTGTCCAGGAAGTCTTTTTTGATTTGAGTATGTTCTGTTTGTATAGAGCTCTTTCTCTTTTATATTTCATTATATCTGTTTGGGATGCTTCTGGGAGTTTTGTTTTTCTTTGCAGTGCCTTGACGTAATTCCTCTGTCTACGGAGATCCTGTGTCCACCATGATATCTTAGGGGTAAAAGTGTTGTTTTTCTTTTTTAGGTTTCTGTCGCAGGCTTCTTTTATTAAATTGCAGAAAATATCATATCTTCTGTCAAATTCTTGAGTGGAGATTAGATTGTTAAAGTTCAGCTGTTTTTCTGAGATATTCTTGGATAATAGTTTATTAAATTTCTTAAATGAGATGTTTTTAGTTCTGTATCTCCTTTTCGGGAGTTTGATGATTGAAATGTCTGTGGTTATAGTTATTAATCGGTGATCCCCATAGTTAAGGTCACTGTCAATTGTCCAATTTTCTATTTGGGGGTCAACCGCCGCGGCGAGCGGCCCATCTTCGTCCGCAACCCTTTATTCTTCCACTCTACTCCGACTCTTTTGCGGAAGCAAGATTCGCAGGTGCCCAGCCACGTCCCGAATGAAAGACTCTCTAGCGAAAGCGAGATTGAAAAAAAAAAATCAAAAATTGAAACCGGACAAATTTAAAAAGGAAATTACACAAATTAAAGACATCGAAAAGCGGGAAGGGTTGGGCTCGGGGCGATGAAGCTACCGAAAGACTCCTGCTGCTTCTAGCTTATTATTAGTCTCGGCGGTGGTTGCGGGTGGGCGGGGGGGTCAACCGCCGCGGCGAGCGGCCCATCTTCGTCCGCAACCCTTTATTCTTCCACTTATTCCGACTCTTTTGCGGAAGCAAGATTCGCAGGTGCCCAGCCACGTCCCGAATGAAAGACTCTCTAGCGAAAGCGAGATTGAAAAAAAAAAAAAAATCAAAAATTGAAACCGGACAAATTTAAAAAGGAAATTACACAAATTAAAGACATCGAAAAGCGGGAAGGGTTGGGCTCGGGGCGAGGATGGCCGCCCAGGGAAACCCAGCAAACGCTTTTGAGTTTTAGTGCAGTCCCTGGGGGAAGACACTTGAACCAAACCGTCCCGCTTTCCGATGCCGAAAATTTATTTTCATTTAACATTATGTACATTTCCAATCACAATTGGTTACCCAATTTTTCTGGGCGAACCGGGTCTTTACACTTTTAATACTTAAAAAAAATAATGAAGTAATAAAATATAAATGATGTATGACAATAAATGCACCAATATTTAAACATCCAAAGATAATAAGCCATGTGATCATGCACAGATGGCACCCAGATCCACAACGAAACACAATAATGAAATGATAAAATATAAATGATGAATGATGTATGACAATAAATGCACCAATATTTAAACATCCAAAGATACCTAAGCCATGTGAACATCCGCAGATGGCACCCAGATCCACAACGCCAGGGAAAGAAACACACATATGAATTGGGTTACACTTAATTGCAATTATGCCCTATTAAATACAGTTTTCAAAAAACCATAGGACTCAATACAATTTTAACTAGAATGAGGTTCCTGCCTGGTACATCAGAGAGCAGTCCTCCCCTCAGTAGGGGAGTGGATTAGAGAAAAAGTGTTCGTTATTTTCCAAGAACTTCATGCATTCGCAAATCCGATTTAGTAGTAGCGGCCTATCCAACAGGTAGACCAGCCAATCTTTTAGTGGCATGTTTTGCGGCTTTTTAACATGATAGTGTGACGTGAGTGTGCAGTCTAATATGTAATGTAATGAATTTGCCAGTGAACCACAGATGCATAATGGTGAGTCCCTTTTGTTTATTGTATATAAGTGTTCTTGAAATGGTCCGTGGTTTGTCAAGAATATGTACAAATATCTATTATGAATAAAAAAGCGGGATGAGACTTCTGGGACGAAGTCTATTGTATAGCGACCCACCGCTGCTGTGATCCAACGCTGCTGCCACTTTTCTTGTAGTCTTCTCTGTAATTCACGTTTCAGTGTAGATGGTGGCAGTGGCAAAAATGTTGTTGGTATTGTATCATCTTCTGTTGCTGATCTAGCCAGTTGGTCGGCCAGTTCATTCCCCTGTATTCCCGAGTGGCCCCTCACCCAATTAAAAAAGTAGTTTTTATTGGAGTGTGTCAATTGTTCTATTATTTCTAGAACGAGATAGTTGTCCACTTCAAATTTTGACAAGGCCATCAGGCTCGACAGACTATCCGTAGAAATTAGGAAATCTGTGTCAGCATCCTCAACTGCCCAAAGGACCGCTCTCAGGATTGCAAACAGCTCGGCCTGGAATACCGAATTGCCCGGGTCCAAACTTGTCTGCCATGAGTGAATAAGTTGATTTTCCCTGAAAACACAAAAAGCCGATGCAGTACCGGAATCCGTTTTTGAACCATCTGTGAAGATGTGGGTTTTTCCCAAAAAATTTTGAGTTGGACAGATCGTGATAGGTTCAAGTAACGAGGAAAGACGATACTTTGAACATTTGGAAGAATATAGGGGAGCAAAGTAGTTGGTTGTTGAGACACCCAAGCGAGAAACCCGAGCAAACTCAGACTCCGCCTCCAGCTGCAAGTCTAATGGCGGGAGGCCCGTTAGAACCTGGAGAGCCACAGTGGAAGTATTTCTATATGCACGTGAAATTACCAGTAAAGCCCGCCTCTGAGCAGCCAGGAGATGTCGAGCACCGTGTGTGTACGACATACGCGGGTACCACACCCCACACGCATAAGCCAGTTGACGCTGCAGAATTGATGTGTACCAGATTTTGAAGAAATATAAGGGTAGGCGACCCGAAGAGGAAGTGAATTTGTAGATGTGTTGTGTGATTTCCGTTATTTCTTGTCTCTTGTTTACCAAGTGTGGTAAAAAGTTCAAGTGTTGATCAATTAATACCCCTAAGTATTTCATAACCTTTACCGTTTTAATGTTTTTCCCCTTTAATTTGTATAGTGGGCCTCTCTGCAATATTTTTGGTTTTCCGAATGTGACTGTTGTTGATTTTTCCTGGGATATGGTTATGTGATTTGTGTCTGCCCAATTTTGAATGAAGTTTAATGCTAGTGAACCCCAGTGTTCTAAGTGATCACGCGATTGTCCCCAAATGACTACCAAAACATCATCTGCATACGCCACCAACTCACAGAACTCGAAAACAAATGAGACCAACAGTGTCTCCAGAAGTACCAGCCAAAGGAAGGGACCAAGGCAGGAACCCTGGGGACAACCTTTTGAAAAATAATATAACATTGTTGGGACTAGCCAGTCAACAAGAGCTCGTCTACCTGAAAGAAAGGAGGCTATGGTTTTTATAAACTGTAGAGGAATTCCCAAGCGTTGCAGAGCCAGAATTACCAGATCCCATGGAAGATTGTCAAATGCCCCCATGAAATCTAGTGAGATAAAAGAGGTATAATTATTTTTACTTTTATTTAAGTCTATGTATGATAGGGCGGTTTGAAGTGCGGTCTCCGTTGATTTTGTTTGGAGAAAGCCGTGCTGCTTGCCTGAGAGTGAGTTATTTGTTGTTATTAAGTGATGAATTCGACGTAATAGTAATTTTTCAAATACCTTGCCTAAAATAGGTAATAATGTAATGGGACGGAATGAAGTATGCTGATCTATGGGCTTACCCGCCTTCCTGAAGAAGACAAGCTCGCCCACCTTCCAGGCCTCCAAAAAGTAATTAAATTCAAACGCTTTGTTAAAGAGATTTAAAAATAGTTCTGGCAAACCATGAAAAAGGGCCCTGATCATCCGATGGTCTATACCATCGGGGCCAGGGGCCTTATTCGGATTGAAACTATAAATTGCGTTACGTAATTCTCTTTGTGTGAATGGCGTTTGATCGTTGGAGTTGTTTAATCTATTTGCCATAACCGGGAAGGTTGGCGCTCCCGAGGAAGCACCAAAAAGATTTTCTGTTAGGGTGAAAAGGGTGGAAGACCTGGAAGCCGGGAAAGCCGTGTCCGGGAGGTAGCTGATGAGGCTGTCCTGGAAGTCTTGGAAAGCCAGTTTTTTTGAAATACCGTAAGGATTTGTCTGTTTCTTACAGAAGTTGTCCCATGCCAAGCTTTTTTCCTTTTGTATTTGTCGTTGGTATATTGCTCTTTCTTTCTTGTAAGTTTGATAAAAAGCTGGATCAAGGTCCGAAGACTTATACTTTCGGTACAACGCTCGGACCTTATTCCTCTGCGCACGAAGACTCGGCGACCACCAAGAGAACTTTGCCTTCCTAAAGGGGGGTTTCAATTTAAATGTGGCCTTTGCCGAAATTTGTACTGATTCTTCAAATTTTTTATAAGTATCGTCTAGATCTTGTGGTGATTGTGCTGCGGCGAAGTTCAAATTAATTTTTTGAAGTGATGTTTTAGCTTTTTTATAAAAATTTTGAAAGAGGAACATTTTTAGTTTTATATCTTCTCTTTGGCAAGGGGGGGATTTCCATAAGGAGTTCCGTAATGATAGGCCTGTGGTCGCCGAAAAGTTCAGGGACAACTTCCCAGCTGCCAATTTTGTGGAAGAGTGGCTGTGAACAAACGGAGAGATCTGGACGACCACTCCTAGCCCCCACCTCAAATGTTGACAGGCAATCCGGGGAATTCAGGATTATTAAACTGTTTGCGAGCAAAAAGTCGACGAGGAGCCTCCCTCTGGCATCATCTTTCTCATAACCCCACAGACCGTCGTGGGCGTTAAAATCTCCAAGAACCAGAGTCATTTCGCTTAGTTTACTCGAGGACCGCCAGTCCTGTAGGTCCACATCAAGATCAGCTTTCGGGGGACAGTACAGACTGCCTACTGATAGAATTAATTGTGGGAGTTCTAAATTTACAAATACGGAATGATTATTTTTAGAGGATAAGCAATGTTTTAAATTTTGATCTAGAATTAGTATTTGACAATTTAGAGAACTGGAGCTGTAACAAGGGACTGTTAGGGGGAGTGCGCAAGGGCGGCCCTCCCAGATGTATGCATCCTGAAGACATGCCAGAGCGAACCCCCCGTCGATAACAAACTGAACAAAAGCTGCCGTCTTACTTTTGTTTCTTTGAAGGTTACACTGGATTACCTTAAAAGCTGGGCCGTTGATTACGCTGTTGTGCTAATGTTCTTTGGCCTTCTTTATAAGACGGGCAGCGACTGTCACCTCTATAAGACAATGACGCTAGAGCTTCTTGTTTCTTTCGCAGGTACACGCTGCAGGATGGATCGTAAGATGGATGTTTTTCATACAGTCCAGCTTTCCTATGGTCCCCCTTGTAGTAGTCGAGCACTATTTTGCAGTTAACACACTCTTCTTTTTTTGAAGTACAATCCTTGATGTTGTGGCCTTTGCCACATTTAGCGCAGGTCTCTGGATTATGGCACATTCTTGCCGTATGCCCGATTTGCTGACAGTTAAAACACCTTTGAATGAACACGTACCGTCTAACCGTGCACCGGTTAAATCCTATGCACAATTTCCCAGCCATTAGTTGCAGTGCGTCTCTCTCCAGTAGCTGTAACACCAAGTGCGAGGTTTCCTCGCCCTCTCTTCCTTTCAATACTCTTATCAGCTTGTATTGCACCTTCTTCCTCAGAGCCCTTTCCAAAGCCGGATAGAGTACTTGTTTTTCATATAATTCTTGTTGCTCTTCTAAGTTGTCCTGTGAACTGTCTGCTTCTCTTTCTACGTTTTTCCGTGTTACCACTGGGGCCTCTGGGGCTCCAAAGACTATCACTCGGGCTGTTCTCGGGTTTGGTTCTTTAATATCCAGTTTTTCCGCCATATCTTCTGTAGTGCGGATTTTATCTTTCACCTGTTCTAGGTCAAATTTGTTTTTGCATGTTATTATTATTTTATTTTGTTTAGTTGTTTGGCAGTCTACTGGTGGTAATTCAGCCATATTCATAGAATTGAGAACTTTCTTTATTATTGGCATTTTTGTTTCCTTGTCTTTTGGTGTTAGTATTAGTGTCGGTTTTTCTTGTGGGAGCGGTGGAAAATTTGCCATTTCTGCATATGTTGGTCGATCATTTTCTATTGTTGTTTCACCCTCTCTATGGTCAATCGAGTCCTTTTGGTTTTCAGCCTGAAGAGTGGTAACATGTTCGACGAGTCTTTTTTCCATTTGTTCATGATTCTGTTGTATGATTTTGTTCATATCGTTGATCAACTGATCTTCTCTTTCGATTTTATCTTGTTTTGTCTGTTTGATTAACTCTTCTTGGAATTTAATTCTTTCGCTGAGTTTCGTTATTAAGTGATCTTTTTCTTCTGTCTGTTGTTTGAGCTGCTTAAGGTTTTTGATTACTGATGCCATGGTGTTCTTTATCTTTACTTCTTTGTTTGTCGCTAACTGCGTTTGTAGTTGGTGCATGAATTCTAGTACCTGGTCTGCCATTTTCGACAACGTGTCTCGTTCTTGGTGTTCTTCCTTCTCAGCCTTGTCGTGTTGTCTTGCGGTTTCTTTCTCTAATTCCATCACTTTTTCCTCCAAAATCTTTCTGTATTTTTGTGCGTTTTCACTACTTCCTTTTTCGTGTTTCTTTAGATGTCTCAGCATCTGATCCATTAAAGCCGGTATCGTCATTCGTGATGCTGTTTCGGCGTCAAATGGCAGCAGTTCATCTCCCGACTGGTAATTTTTGTTTGCTCGCTGTGGTAGCTGTGTTTCTTTTTCGTTAGACTTCATCCCGTCTCCATCTGACTCTGTTATGACAGAGGAATCATTCCTTTGCGACTGCAACTCTTTCTCATTTCGCGGATCGCCCGGGTTCATTGTGAATATTTTTATAATATCAGTAGATAAAAATACTTCTGATTTTCTCTATCAGCTTATGTCTTCTATTGTGACTTTTTCGGTCCTGATTATACTGTTTGCACAGCGCTTTCTCTTAGTATAATTAATTATCCTTCTTTATAATTATTATATTAAATTTTACTAGATAGCTGTTTATAATGTTTTAATAATACGGATGAGGGTCCGCTAGGCCCGCGCTACATATCATTGAAAGAAAGGTATATAGAAAGTACAAAGCAAAAACCAGCAGTCGTGACTGCCGAAAATGACTAAGTGAAAATGAATGCAAAATAAATTAGGAAAAAAAAAAAAAAAAAAAAAAAAGGGGGGGGGGGGAGTGGAGGAAATTTTGAATTAATAAATGAAACAAAATAAATAAATAAAATGATAGCAATTTAAATGCCAAAAAAAAAAGGGGGGGAAGTATGTGCCTCTGCCTCCCGTGCCACCGTGACCATGCACTTTAAAAAAAAAACAATATTTTACATATTTAATACCAATCCATGGGCTCGGGGCGATGAAGCTACCGAAAGACTCCTGCTGCTTCTAGCTTATTATTAGTCTCGGCGGTGGTTGCGGGTTGGCGGGGGGGTCAACCGCCGCGGCGAGCGGCCCATCTTCGTCCGCAACCCTTTATTCTTCCACTTATTCCGACTCTTTTGCGGAACCAAGATTCGCAGGTGCCCAGCCACGTCCCGAATGAAAGACTCTCTAGCGAAAGCGAGATTGAAAAAAAAAAAAAAATCAAAAATTGAAACCGGACAAATTTAAAAAGGAAATTACACAAATTAAAGACATCGAAAAGCGGGAAGGGTTGGGCTCGGGGCGATGAAGCTACCGAAAGACTCCTGCTGCTTCTAGCTTATTATTAGTCTCGGCGGTGGTTGCGGGTGGGCGGGGGGGTCAACCGCCGCGGCGAGCGGCCCATCTTCGTCCGCAACCCTTTATTCTTCCACTTATTCCGACTCTTTTGCGGAAGCAAGATTCGCAGGTGCCCAGCCACGTCCCGAATGAAAGACTCTCTAGCGAAAGCGAGATTGAAAAAAAAAAAATCAAAAATTGAAACCGGACAAATTTAAAAAGGAAATTACACAAATTAAAGACATCGAAAAGCGGGAAGGGTTGGGCTCGGGGCGATGAAGCTACCGAAAGACTCCTGCTGCTTCTAGCTTATTATTAGTCTCGGCGGTGGTTGCGGGTGGGCGGGGGGGTCAACCGCCGCGGCGAGCGGCCCATCTTCGTCCGCAACCCTTTATTCTTCCACTCTACTCCGACTCTTTTGCGGAAGCAAGATTCGCAGGTGCCCAGCCACGTCCCGAATGAAAGACTCTCTAGCGAAAGCGAGATTGAAAAAAAAAATCAAAAATTGAAACCGGACAAATTTAAAAAGGAAATTACACAAATTAAAGACATCGAAAAGCGGGAAGGGTTGGGCTCGGGGCGATGAAGCTACCGAAAGACTCCTGCTGCTTCTAGCTTATTATTAGTCTCGGCGGTGGTTGCGGGTGGGCGGGGGGGTCAACCGCCGCGGCGAGCGGCCCATCTTCGTCCGCAACCCTTTATTCTTCCACTTATTCCGACTCTTTTGCGGAAGCAAGATTCGCAGGTGCCCAGCCACGTCCCGAATGAAAGACTCTCTAGCGAAAGCGAGATTGAAAAAAAAAAAAATCAAAAATTGAAACCGGACAAATTTAAAAAGGAAATTACACAAATTAAAGACATCGAAAAGCGGGAAGGGTTGGGCTCGGGGCGATGAAGCTACCGAAAGACTCCTGCTGCTTCTAGCTTATTATTAGTCTCGGCGGTGGTTGCGGGTGGGCGGGGGGGTCAGGTTCGACCAGAGGGGAGGCCCACCATATGGCATAGGCTCAACAAGCCCCTACTGGTGGGTGAAATCCACTAACCGCCGAAACCACCGCCAAGGGCAGGGACCGACAGAAGCAGCGCGGGAGGTGCTCGTTCAGTAGGATCATCTCCCAGTCGCCGATGAATGTTTATTTGTTGTTTTGATGAAATACAATTTTTAATTACAACCGGCCATCCCATCACTCAGGGAGGGCCAGAATATTATAAAGATCTTTTTGTAGATTAGATAACATTAGAAATTATTTTTACATTTTCTACAGTATATTATTTACTAATTATAAACTAATTTAGATTAACTGGATAATATAAAATTAATAAGTTAGAAATAATTACTAAGTTAAATAGTAAACTATATACATAGTTCTGATTAGAAAATATTGTTGAATTGAAGAAGAAAAGGGTTTTAAGGATGACCCACAACCTGTAATTTTAATGTCTTTACAACGTCTTATTGTTACTATTGCTGTTTTGAATATTTTGTCTTTAAACATATTTCACACACATCTCTGTTATCAGAGTGGGGGCATTTGAAATAGCAACTGGTTATTTTCAAGAACGTTGATACAATCTATTATTTTCTGCATTAAGTTTGGTCTTTTTTGCACATAATTAAACCAATTTGCTAATGTAAAGTCAGCTGGTTTGCGTATGTGATATTCTGCTGTTAAAGTACATTTCAATAGATAATGTAGTGCGTCTCCTACATGACCGCAGGTACATCTTGGAGAGTCTGTTTTATTAATTTTATAGAGGTAGTCCGGGAATGGTCCGTGGTTCGTTGCAAATAAGTAGATATTACGGTGCGGGAGCAGGAGATCTGAGGAGATTTTTGGAAAGAGTTTGTAGGTGAAACGTCCTGTTTCTTCGTAGTCCCAGCATTGTTGCCAGTCATTTTTGAGTTTAAGACTTGTTTGCCCTTTGATGTATGATGCCGGGAAGGGGAAAAAGATCTTTGAAGCTGTGGAAGATTGTAACGTCGCTTCTTTGGCGAGTTTGTCTGCCAGTTCATTGCCCATGAGACCAGCGTGACCTCTAACCCATTTAAAGTAGTAAGTTTTGTCAGTTGACTGCAGAAGTTTTATTATTTCATTTATAAGGTAATCTTGTGACATGATGTTTTCAAGTGCTTGAAGACTAGATTGACTGTCTGTGAATACACCTATTCTCTTGTAATGTGTTGTTTCTGTCCATTGTAGCGCATTTAGAATTGCTAGCAATTCGGATTGGTACACCGTGTTTTCTTTATTTAATGTGCGGGAGTATTGATGTATTAGTGAATCCTGAGCAAATGTACAGAAGGCAAAGGCCGTACCTGTCTCTGTTTTTGAGCCATCAGTATAAATGTTTATTTCGGTGTTAGGTGGTGATTGATGTTCGTTGTATATGATATTCAGATAATGTATTGCTGGGTTGATTTGAGGGATGATCTTTCTCTGAAAGTCTTGCGGGAAATAGTTGTTAGTTGGTATTCCTAACCGCAAATCTCTGCCATGTAAGGCTTCTCTTTGTAGTTGTAAATGTAGCGGTGGAGAGCCTGTCAAGACACAGAGCGCTGATGTTGCCGTCTTCCTGTAGGCCCTGCTGACCATCAGCAGACAGTGTGCTTGGATCGAGGAAATTAGTTTGAGGCCGTGAGATTTTTGAAGAAGTGGGTACCATATTGATGATGCGTATATGATTTTTCTTTCTAGTATGGTCTTGTACCAGATTTTAAGTATTTGTTTTGATAGCCTGCTACTGGAGGATGAGAACTTCATTAAGTTTTGTATTATTTTGACTATTTCTATTCGTTTATTTTTGAGATGAGGAAGAAAAGAGAGAGTTGAGTCCAATGTTAATCCTAAGTATTGTAGCGTGTTCTCTGATTTTAGTTTATGATTGTCCAATTTAAATATGGGGGGCCTTTTAAGGAATCATGGACGTCGTAAGTTTAGGACTCTACATTTTTCATAAGAGAATGTCATTTGGTTCTGTCTTGCCCAATTGCTTATAAGTTCGAATGCTTGATTTGTGGTATTTTCAAGTTCCTTACATGACTTCCCTTTCGCTATCAACAGGATGTCGTCTGCGTAGGCTATAAAGGTGAATCCATGTGAATGAAGCAATTTAAGTAGTTTGTTGATGAAGATACGCCAGAGAAAAGGTCAACCGCCGCGGCGAGCGGCCCATCTTCGTCCGCAACCCTTTATTCTTCCACTTATTCCGACTCTTTTGCGGAAGCAAGATTCGCAGGTGCCCAGCCACGTCCCGAATGAAAAACTCTCTAGCGAAAGCGAGATTGAAAAAAAAAAAAAAAATCAAAACCTGAAACCGGACAAATTTAAAAAGGAAATTACACAAATTAAAGACATCGAAAAGCGGGAAGGGTTGGGCTCGGGGCGATGAAGCTACCGAAAGACTCCTGCTGCTTCTAGCTTATTATTAGTCTCGGCGGTGGTTGCGGGTGGGCGGGGGGGTCAGGTTCGACCAGAGGGGAGGCCCACCATATGGCATAGGCTCAACAAGCCCCTACTGGTAGGTGATATCCACTAACCGCCGAAACCACCGCCAAGGGCAGGGACCGACAGAAGCAGCGCGGGAGTGCTCGTTCAGTAGGTTCATCTCCCAGTCGCCAATGAATGTTTATTTCTTGTTTTGATGAAATACAATTTTTAATTACAACCGGCCACCCCATCACTCAGGGCGGGCCAGAATATTATACAGATATTTTTGTAGATTAGATAAGATTATAAATTATTTTTATATTTTCTAGAGTATATTATATACTAATTATAAACTAATTTAGATTAACTGGATAATATAAAATTAATAAGTTAGAAATAATTACTAAATTAAATAGTAAACTATATACATAGTTCTGATTAGAAAATATTGTTGAATTGAAGAAGAAAAGGGTTTTATGGATGACCCACAACCTGTAATTTTAATGTCTTTACAACGTCTTATTGTTATTATTGCTGTTTTGAATGTTTTGTCTTTTAACATATTTCACACACATCTCTGTTATCAGAGTGGGGGCATCTGAAATAGCAACTGGTTATTTTCAAGAACGTTGATACAATCTATTATTTTCTGCATTAAGTTTGGTCTTTTTTGCACATAATTAAACCAATTTGCTAATGTAAAGTCAGCTGGTTTGCGTATGTGATATTCTACTGTTAAAGTACATTTCAATAGATAATGTAGGGCGTCTCCTACATGACCGCAGGTACATCTTGGAGAGTCTGTTTTATTAATTTTATAGAGGTAGTCCGGGAAAGGTCCGTGGTTTGTTGCAAATAAATAGATATTACGGTGCGGGAGCAGGAGATCTGAGGAGATTTTTGGAAAGAGTTTGTAGGTGAAACGTCCTGTTTCTTCGTAGTCCCAGCATTGTTGCCAGTCATTTTTGAGTTGAAGACTTGTTTGCCCTTTGATGTATGATGCCGGGAAGGGGAAAAAGATCTTCGAAGCTGTGGAAGATTGTAACGTCGCTTCTTTGGCGAGTTTGTCTGCCAGTTCATTGCCCATGAGACCAGCGTGACCTCTAACCCATTTAAAGTAGTAAGTTTTGTCAGTTGACTGCAGAAGTTTAATTATTTCATTTATAAGGTAATCTTGTGACATGATGTTTTCAAGTGCTTGAAGACTAGATTGACTGTCTGTGAATATACCTATTCTCTTGTAATGTGTTGTTTCTGTCCATTGTAGCGCATTTAGAATTGCTAGCAATTCGGATTGGTACACCGTGTTTTCTTTATTTAATGTGCGGGAATATTGATGTATTAGTGAATCCTGAGCAAATGTACAGAAGGCAAAGGCCGTACCTGTCTCTGTTTTTGAGCCATCAGTATAAATGTTTATTTCGGTACCGCCGCGGCGAGCGGCCCATCTTCGTCCGCAACCCTTTATTCTTCCACTTATTCCGACTCTTTTGCGGAAGCAAGATTCGCAGGTGCCCAGCCACGTCCCGAATGAAAGACTCTCTAGCGAAAGCGAGATTGAAAAAAAAAAAAAATCAAAAATTGAAACCGGACAAATTTAAAAAGGAAATTACACAAATTAAAGACATCGAAAAGCGGGAAGGGTTGGGCTCGGGGCGATGAAGCTACCGAAAGACTCCTGCTGCTTCTAGCTTATTATTAGTCTCGGCGGTGGTTGCGGGTGGGCGGGGGGGTCAACCGCCGCGGCGAGCGGCCCATCGTCGTCCGCAACCCTTTATTCTTCCACTTATTCCGACTCTTTTGCGGAAGCAAGATTCGCAGGTGCCCAGCCACGTCCCGAATGAAAGACTCTCTAGCGAAAGCGAGATTGAAAAAAAAAAAAATCAAAAATTGAAACCGGACAAATTTAAAAAGGAAATTACACAAATTAAAGACATCGAAAAGCGGGAAGGGTTGGGCTCGGTGATGAAGCTACCGAAAGACTCCTGCTGCTTCTAGCTTATTATTAGTCTCGGCGGTGGTTGCGGGTGGGCGGGGGGGTCAACCGACGCGGCGAGAGACCCATCTTCGTCCGCAACCCTTTATTCTTCCACTTATTCCGACTCTTTTGCGGAAGCAAGATTCGCAGGTGCCCAGCCACGTCCCGAATGAAAGACTCTCTAGCGAAAGCGAGATTGAAAAAAAAAAAAATCAAAAATTGAAACCGGACAAATTTAAAAAGGAAATTACACAAATTAAAGACATCGAAAAGCGGGAAGGGTTGGGCTCGGGGCGATGAAGCTACCGAAAGACTCCTGCTGCTTCTAGCTTATTATTAGTCTCGGCGGTGGTTGCGGGTGGGCGGGGGGGTCAACCGCCGCGGCGAGCGGCCCATCTTCGTCCGCAACACTTTATTCTTCCACTTATTCCGACTCTTTTGCGGAAGCAAGATTCGCAGGTGCCCAGCCACGTCCCGAATGAAAGACTCTCTAGCGAAAGCGAGATTGAAAAAAAAAAAAAAATCAAAAATTGAAACCGGACAAATTTAAAAAGGAAATTACACAAATTAAAGACATCGAAAAGCGGGAAGGGTTGGGCTCGGGGCGATGAAGCTACCGAAAGACTCCTGCTGCTTCTAGCTTATTATTAGTCTCGGCGGTGGTTGCGGGTGGGCGGGGGGGGTCAACCGCCGCGGCGAGCGGCCCATCTTCGTCCGCAACCCTTTATTCTTCCACTTATTCCGACTCTTTTGCGGAAGCAAGATTCGCAGGTGCCCAGCCACGTCCTGAATGAAAGACTCTCTAGCGAAAGCGAGATTGAAAAAAAAAAAATCAAAAATTGAAACCGGACAAATTTAAAAAGGAAATTACACAAATTAAAGACATCGAAAAGCGGGAAGGGTCGGGCTCGGGGCGATGAAGCTACCGAAAGACTCCTGCTGCTTCTAGCTTATTATTAGTCTCGGCGGTGGTTGCGGGTGGGCGGGGGGGTCAGGTTCGACCAGAGGGGAGGCCCACCATATGGCATAGGCTCAACAAGCCCCTACTGGTAGGTGATATCCACTAACCGCCGAAACCACCGCCAAGGGCAGGGACCGACAGAAGCAGCGCGGGAGTGCTCGTTCAGTAGGTTCATCTCCCAGTCGCCAATGAATGTTTATTTCTTGTTTTGATGAAATACAATTTTTAATTACAACCGGCCACCCCATCACTCAGGGCGGGCCAGAATATTATACAGATCTTTTTGTAGATTAGATAAGATTATAAATTATTTTTATATTTTCTAGAGTATATTATATACTAATTATAAACTAATTTAGATTAACTGGATAATATAAAATTAATAAGTTAGAAATAATTACTAAATTAAATAGTAAACTATATACATAGTTCTGATTAGAAAATATTGTTGAATTGAAGAAGAAAAGGGTTTTATGGATGACCCACAACCTGTAATTTTAATGTCTTTACAACGTCTTATTGTTATTATTGCTGTTTTGAATGTTTTGTCTTTTAACATATTTCACACACATCTCTGTTATCAGAGTGGGGGCATTTGAAATAGCAACTGGTTATTTTCAAGAACGTTGATACAATCTATTATTTTCTGCATTAAGTTTGGTCTTTTTTGCACATAATTAAACCAATTTGCTAATGTAAAGTCAGCTGGTTTGCGTATGTGATATTCTACTGTTAAAGTACATTTCAATAGATAATGTAGGGCGTCTCCTACATGACCGCAGGTACATCTTGGAGAGTCTGTTTTATTAATTTTATAGAGGTAGTCCGGGAATGGTCCGTGGTTTGTTGCAAATAAATAGATATTACGGTGCGGGAGCAGGAGATCTGAGGAGATTTTTGGAAAGAGTTTGTAGGTGAAACGTCCTGTTTCTTCGTAGTCCCAGCATTGTTGCCAGTCATTTTTGAGTTGAAGACTTGTTTGCCCTTTGATGTATGATGCCGGGAAGGGGAAAAAGATCTTTGAAGCTGTGGAAGATTGTAACGTCGCTTCTTTGGCGAGTTTGTCTGCCAGTTCATTGCCCATGAGACCAGCGTGACCTCTAACCCATTTAAAGTAGTAAGTTTTGTCAGTTGACTGCAGAAGTTTAATTATTTCATTTATAAGGTAATCTTGTGACATGATGTTTTCAAGTGCTTGAAGACTAGATTGACTGTCTGTGAATATACCTATTCTCTTGTAATGTGTTGTTTCTGTCCATTGTAGCGCATTTAGAATTGCTAGCAATTCGGATTGGTACACCGTGTTTTCTTTATTTAATGTGCGGGAATATTGATGTATTAGTGAATCCTGAGCAAATGTACAGAAGGCAAAGGCCGTACCTGTCTCTGTTTTTGAGCCATCAGTATAAATGTTTATTTCGGTACCGCCGCGGCGAGCGGCCCATCTTCGTCCGCAACCCTTTATTCTTCCACTTATTCCGACTCTTTTGCGGAAGCAAGATTCGCAGGTGCCCAGCCACGTCCCGAATGAAAGACTCTCTAGCGAAAGCGAGATTGAAAAAAAAAAAAAAAAAAATCAAAAATTGAAACCGGACAAATTTAAAAAGGAAATTACACAAATTAAAGACATCGAAAAGCGGGAAGGGTTGGGCTCGGGGCGATGAAGCTACCGAAAGACTCCTGCTGCTTCTAGCTTATTATTAGTCTCGGCGGTGGTTGCGGGTGGGCGGGGGGGTCAACCGCCGCGGCGAGCGGCCCATCGTCGTCCGCAACCCTTTATTCTTCCACTTATTCCGACTCTTTTGCGGAAGCAAGATTCGCAGGTGCCCAGCCACGTCCCGAATGAAAGACTCTCTAGCGAAAGCGAGATTGAAAAAAAAAAAAATCAAAAATTGAAACCGGACAAATTTAAAAAGGAAATTACACAAATTAAAGACATCGAAAAGCGGGAAGGGTTGGGCTCGGTGATGAAGCTACCGAAAGACTCCTGCTGCTTCTAGCTTATTATTAGTCTCGGCGGTGGTTGCGGGTGGGCGGGGGGGTCAACCGCCGCGGCGAGCGACCCATCTTCGTCCGCAACCCTTTATTCTTCCACTTATTCCGACTCTTTTGCGGAAGCAAGATTCGCAGGTGCCCAGCCACGTCCCGAATGAAAGACTCTCTAGCGAAAGCGAGATTGAAAAAAAAAAAAATCAAAAATTGAAACCGGACAAATTTAAAAAGGAAATTACACAAATTAAAGACATCCAAAAGCGGGAAGGGTTGGGCTCGGGGCGATGAAGCTACCGAAAGACTCCTGCTGCTTCTAGCTTATTATTAGTCTCGGCGGTGGTTGCGGGTGGGCGGGGGGGTCAACCGCCGCGGCGAGCGGCCCATCTTCGTCCGCAACACTTTATTCTTCCACTTATTCCGACTCTTTTGCGGAAGCAAGATTCGCAGGTGCCCAGCCACGTCCCGAATGAAAGACTCTCTAGCGAAAGCGAGATTGAAAAAAAAAAAAAATCAAAAATTGAAACCGGACAAATTTAAAAAGGAAATTACACAAATTAAAGACATCGAAAAGCGGGAAGGGTTGGGCTCGGGGCGATGAAGCTACCGAAAGACTCCTGCTGCTTCTAGCTTATTATTAGTCTCGGCGGTGGTTGCGGGTGGGCGGGGGGGTCAACCGCCGCGGCGAGCGGCCCATCTTCGTCCGCAACCCTTTATTCTTCCACTTATTCCGACTCTTTTGCGGAAGCAAGATTCGCAGGTGCCCAGCCACGTCCCGAATGAAAGACTCTCTAGCGAAAGCGAGATTGAAAAAAAAAAAAATCAAAAATTGAAACCGGACAAATTTAAAAAGGATATTACACAAATTAAAGACATCGAAAAGCGGGAAGGGTCGGGCTCGGGGCGATGAAGCTACCGAAAGACTCCTGCTGCTTCTAGCTTATTATTAGTCTCGGCGGTGGTTGCGGGTGGGCGGGGGGGTCAGGTTCGACCAGAGGGGAGGCCCACCATATGGCATAGGCTCAACAAGCCCCTACTGGTGGGTGAAATCCACTAACCGCCGAAACCACCGCCAAGGGCAGGGACCGACAGAAGCAGCGCGGGAGGTGCTCGTTCAGTAGGATCATCTCCCAGTCGCCGATGAATGTTTATTTGTTGTTTTGATGAAATACAATTTTTAATTACAACCGGCCATCCCATCACTCAGGGAGGGCCAGAATATTATACAGATCTTTTTGTAGATTAGATAACATTAGAAATTATTTTTACATTTTCTACAGTATATTATTTACTAATTATAAACTAATTTAGATTAACTGGATAATATAAAATTAATAAGTTAGAAATAATTACTAAGTTAAATAGTAAACTATATACATAGTTCTGATTAGAAAATATTGTTGAATTGAAGAAGAAAAGGTTTTTAAGGATGACCCACAACCTGTAATTTTAATGTCTTTACAACGTCTTATTGTTACTATTGCTGTTTTGAATATTTTGTCTTTAAACATATTTCACACACATCTCTGTTATCAGAGTGGGGGCATTTGAAATAGCAACTGGTTATTTTCAAGAACGTTGATACAATCTATTATTTTCTGCATTAAGTTTGGTCTTTTTTGCATATAATTAAACCAATTTGCTAATGTAAAGTCAGCTGGTTTGCGTATGTGATATTCTGCTGTTAAAGTACATTTCAATAGATAATGTAGTGCGTCTCCTACATGACCGCAGGTACATCTTTGAGAGTCTGTTTTATTAATTTTATAGAGGTAGTCCGGGAATGGTCCGTGGTTCGTTGCAAATAAGTAGATATTACGGTGCGGGAGCAGGAGATCTGAGGAGATTTTTGGAAAGAGTTTGTAGGTGAAACGTCCTGTTTCTTCGTAGTCCCAGCATTGTTGCCAGTCATTTTTGAGTTTAAGACTTGTTTGCCCTTTGATGTATGATGCCGGGAAGGGGAAAAAGATCTTTGAAGCTGTGGAAGATTGTAACGTCGCTTCTTTGGCGAGTTTGTCTGCCAGTTCATTGCCCATGAGACCAGCGTGACCTCTAACCCATTTAAAGTAGTAAGTTTTGTCAGTTGACTGCAGAAGTTTTATTATTTCATTTATAAGGTAATCTTGTGACATGATGTTTTCAAGTGCTTGAAGACTAGATTGACTGTCTGTGAATACACCTATTCTCTTGTAATGTGTTGTTTCTGTCCATTGTAGCGCATTTAGAATTGCTAGCAATTCGGATTGGTACACCGTGTTTTCTTTATTTAATGTGCGGGAGTATTGATGTATTAGTGAATCCTGAGCAAATGTACAGAAGGCAAAGGCCGTACCTGTCTCTGTTTTTGAGCCATCAGTATAAATGTTTATTTCGGTGTTAGGTGGTGATTGATGTTCGTTGTATATGATATTCAGATAATGTATTGCTGGGTTGATTTGAGGGATGATCTTTCTCTGAAAGTCTTGCGGGAAATAGTTGTTAGTTGGTATTCCTAACCGCAAAACTCTGCCATGTAAGGCTTCTCTTTGTAGTTGTAAATGTAGCGGTGGAGAGCCTGTCAAGACACAGAGCGCTGATGTTGCCGTCTTCCTGTAGGCCCTGCTGACCATCAGCAGACAGTGTGCTTGGATCGAGGAAATTAGTTTGAGGCCGTGAGATTTTTGAAGAAGTGGGTACCATATTGATGATGCGTATATGATTTTTCTTTCTAGTATGGTCTTGTACCAGATTTTAAGTATTTGTTTTGATAGCCTGCTACTCGAGGATGAGAACTTCATTAAGTTTTGTATTATTTTGACTATTTCTATTCGTTTATTTTTGAGATGAGGAAGAAAAGAGAGAGTTGAGTCCAATGTTAATCCTAAGTATTGTAGCGTGTTCTCTGATTTTAGTTTATGATTGTCCAATTTAAATATGGGGGGCCTTTTTAGGAATCTTGGACGTCGTAAGTTTAGGACTCTACATTTTTCATAAGAGAATGTCATTTGGTTCTGTCTTGCCCAATTGCTTATAAGTTCGAGTGCTTGATTTGTGGTATTTTCAAGTTCCTTACATGACTTCCCTTTCGCTATCAACAGGATGTCGTCTGCGTAGGCTATAAAGGTGATTCCATGTGAATGAAGCAATTTAAGTAGTTTGTTGATGAAGATACGCCAGAGAAAAGGCCCGAAGCAAGAGCCCTGTGGGCAACCTCTGTAGAACCAGTGGATTTCCTCTGTGTCCAACCAGTTGCAGAATGCTCCTCTTATTGATAGAAAAGAAGATATTGTATTTTTGTATGCTTTTTCGATAGGAAGTTCATCGATTTCTTCCATCGTAATGTGCCACGGTAACTTATCAAAGGCATTTTGAAAGTCAAGGGAAACTAAGGAGATGTAATTGTTGTCTTGTGATAAAAGTTGAATTTTTAATAAGAGATCGGACAAATTTAAAAAGGAAATTACACAAATTAAAGACATCGAAAAGCGGGAAGGGTTGGGCTCGGGGCGATGAAGCTACCGAAAGACTCCTGCTGCTTCTAGCTTATTATTAGTCTCGGCGGTGGTTGCGGGTGGGCGGGGGGGTCAACCGCCGCGGCGAGCGGCCCATCTTCGTCCGCAACCCTTTATTCTTCCACTTATTCCGACTCTTTTGCGGAAGCAAGATTCGCAGGTGCCCAGCCACGTCCTGAATGAAAGACTCTCTAGCGAAAGCGAGATTGAAAAAAAAAAAATCAAAAATTGAAACCGGACAAATTTAAAAAGGAAATTACACAAATTAAAGACATCGAAAAGCGGGAAGGGTCGGGCTCGGGGCGATGAAGCTACCGAAAGACTCCTGCTGCTTCTAGCTTATTATTAGTCTCGGCGGTGGTTGCGGGTGGGCGGGGGGGTCAGGTTCGACCAGAGGGGAGGCCCACCATATGGCATAGGCTCAACAAGCCCCTACTGGTAGGTGATATCCACTAACCGCCGAAACCACCGCCAAGGGCAGGGACCGACAGAAGCAGCGCGGGAGTGCTCGTTCAGTAGGTTCATCTCCCAGTCGCCAATGAATGTTTATTTCTTGTTTTGATGAAATACAATTTTTAATTACAACCGGCCACCCCATCACTCAGGGCGGGCCAGAATATTATACAGATCTTTTTGTAGATTAGATAAGATTATAAATTATTTTTATATTTTCTAGAGTATATTATATACTAATTATAAACTAATTTAGATTAACTGGATAATATAAAATTAATAAGTTAGAAATAATTACTAAATTAAATAGTAAACTATATACATAGTTCTGATTAGAAAATATTGTTGAATTGAAGAAGAAAAGGGTTTTATGGATGACCCACAACCTGTAATTTTAATGTCTTTACAACGTCTTATTGTTATTATTGCTGTTTTGAATGTTTTGTCTTTTAACATATTTCACACACATCTCTGTTATCAGAGTGGGGGCATTTGAAATAGCAACTGGTTATTTTCAAGAACGTTGATACAATCTATTATTTTCTGCATTAAGTTTGGTCTTTTTTGCACATAATTAAACCAATTTGCTAATGTAAAGTCAGCTGGTTTGCGTATGTGATATTCTACTGTTAAAGTACATTTCAATAGATAATGTAGGGCGTCTCCTACATGACCGCAGGTACATCTTGGAGAGTCTGTTTTATTAATTTTATAGAGGTAGTCCGGGAATGGTCCGTGGTTTGTTGCAAATAAATAGATATTACGGTGCGGGAGCAGGAGATCTGAGGAGATTTTTGGAAAGAGTTTGTAGGTGAAACGTCCTGTTTCTTCGTAGTCCCAGCATTGTTGCCAGTCATTTTTGAGTTGAAGACTTGTTTGCCCTTTGATGTATGATGCCGGGAAGGGGAAAAAGATCTTTGAAGCTGTGGAAGATTGTAACGTCGCTTCTTTGGCGAGTTTGTCTGCCAGTTCATTGCCCATGAGACCAGCGTGACCTCTAACCCATTTAAAGTAGTAAGTTTTGTCAGTTGACTGCAGAAGTTTAATTATTTCATTTATAAGGTAATCTTGTGACATGATGTTTTCAAGTGCTTGAAGACTAGATTGACTGTCTGTGAATATACCTATTCTCTTGTAATGTGTTGTTTCTGTCCATTGTAGCGCATTTAGAATTGCTAGCAATTCGGATTGGTACACCGTGTTTTCTTTATTTAATGTGCGGGAATATTGATGTATTAGTGAATCCTGAGCAAATGTACAGAAGGCAAAGGCCGTACCTGTCTCTGTTTTTGAGCCATCAGTATAAATGTTTATTTCGGTACCGCCGCGGCGAGCGGCCCATCTTCGTCCGCAACCCTTTATTCTTCCACTTATTCCGACTCTTTTGCGGAAGCAAGATTCGCAGGTGCCCAGCCACGTCCCGAATGAAAGACTCTCTAGCGAAAGCGAGATTGAAAAAAAAAAAAAAAAAATCAAAAATTGAAACCGGACAAATTTAAAAAGGAAATTACACAAATTAAAGACATCGAAAAGCGGGAAGGGTTGGGCTCGGGGCGATGAAGCTACCGAAAGACTCCTGCTGCTTCTAGCTTATTATTAGTCTCGGCGGTGGTTGCGGGTGGGCGGGGGGGTCAACCGCCGCGGCGAGCGGCCCATCGTCGTCCGCAACCCTTTATTCTTCCACTTATTCCGACTCTTTTGCGGAAGCAAGATTCGCAGGTGCCCAGCCACGTCCCGAATGAAAGACTCTCTAGCGAAAGCGAGATTGAAAAAAAAAAAAAATCAAAAATTGAAACCGGACAAATTTAAAAAGGAAATTACACAAATTAAAGACATCGAAAAGCGGGAAGGGTTGGGCTCGGTGATGAAGCTACCGAAAGACTCCTGCTGCTTCTAGCTTATTATTAGTCTCGGCGGTGGTTGCGGGTGGGCGGGGGGGTCAACCGCCGCGGCGAGCGACCCATCTTCGTCCGCAACCCTTTATTCTTCCACTTATTCCGACTCTTTTGCGGAAGCAAGATTCGCAGGTGCCCAGCCACGTCCCGAATGAAAGACTCTCTAGCGAAAGCGAGATTGAAAAAAAAAAAAATCAAAAATTGAAACCGGACAAATTTAAAAAGGAAATTACACAAATTAAAGACATCGAAAAGCGGGAAGGGTTGGGCTCGGGGCGATGAAGCTACCGAAAGACTCCTGCTGCTTCTAGCTTATTATTAGTCTCGGCGGTGGTTGCGGGTGGGCGGGGGGGTCAACCGCCGCGGCGAGCGGCCCATCTTCGTCCGCAACACTTTATTCTTCCACTTATTCCGACTCTTTTGCGGAAGCAAGATTCGCAGGTGCCCAGCCACGTCCCGAATGAAAGACTCTCTAGCGAAAGCGAGATTGAAAAAAAAAAAAAATCAAAAATTGAAACCGGACAAATTTAAAAAGGAAATTACACAAATTAAAGACATCGAAAAGCGGGAAGGGTTGGGCTCGGGGCGATGAAGCTACCGAAAGACTCCTGCTGCTTCTAGCTTATTATTAGTCTCGGCGGTGGTTGCGGGTGGGCGGGGGGGTCAACCGCCGCGGCGAGCGGCCCATCTTCGTCCGCAACCCTTTATTCTTCCACTTATTCCGACTCTTTTGCGGAAGCAAGATTCGCAGGTGCCCAGCCACGTCCCGAATGAAAGACTCTCTAGCGAAAGCGAGATTGAAAAAAAAAAAAATCAAAAATTGAAACCGGACAAATTTAAAAAGGATATTACACAAATTAAAGACATCGAAAAGCGGGAAGGGTCGGGCTCGGGGCGATGAAGCTACCGAAAGACTCCTGCTGCTTCTAGCTTATTATTAGTCTCGGCGGTGGTTGCGGGTGGGCGGGGGGGTCAGGTTCGACCAGAGGGGAGGCCCACCATATGGCATAGGCTCAACAAGCCCCTACTGGTGGGTGAAATCCACTAACCGCCGAAACCACCGCCAAGGGCAGGGACCGACAGAAGCAGCGCGGGAGGTGCTCGTTCAGTAGGATCATCTCCCAGTCGCCGATGAATGTTTATTTGTTGTTTTGATGAAATACAATTTTTAATTACAACCGGCCATCCCATCACTCAGGGAGGGCCAGAATATTATACAGATCTTTTTGTAGATTAGATAACATTAGAAATTATTTTTACATTTTCTACAGTATATTATTTACTAATTATAAACTAATTTAGATTAACTGGATAATATAAAATTAATAAGTTAGAAATAATTACTAAGTTAAATAGTAAACTATATACATAGTTCTGATTAGAAAATATTGTTGAATTGAAGAAGAAAAGGTTTTTAAGGATGACCCACAACCTGTAATTTTAATGTCTTTACAACGTCTTATTGTTACTATTGCTGTTTTGAATATTTTGTCTTTAAACATATTTCACACACATCTCTGTTATCAGAGTGGGGGCATTTGAAATAGCAACTGGTTATTTTCAAGAACGTTGATACAATCTATTATTTTCTGCATTAAGTTTGGTCTTTTTTGCATATAATTAAACCAATTTGCTAATGTAAAGTCAGCTGGTTTGCGTATGTGATATTCTGCTGTTAAAGTACATTTCAATAGATAATGTAGTGCGTCTCCTACATGACCGCAGGTACATCTTTGAGAGTCTGTTTTATTAATTTTATAGAGGTAGTCCGGGAATGGTCCGTGGTTCGTTGCAAATAAGTAGATATTACGGTGCGGGAGCAGGAGATCTGAGGAGATTTTTGGAAAGAGTTTGTAGGTGAAACGTCCTGTTTCTTCGTAGTCCCAGCATTGTTGCCAGTCATTTTTGAGTTTAAGACTTGTTTGCCCTTTGATGTATGATGCCGGGAAGGGGAAAAAGATCTTTGAAGCTGTGGAAGATTGTAACGTCGCTTCTTTGGCGAGTTTGTCTGCCAGTTCATTGCCCATGAGACCAGCGTGACCTCTAACCCATTTAAAGTAGTAAGTTTTGTCAGTTGACTGCAGAAGTTTTATTATTTCATTTATAAGGTAATCTTGTGACATGATGTTTTCAAGTGCTTGAAGACTAGATTGACTGTCTGTGAATACACCTATTCTCTTGTAATGTGTTGTTTCTGTCCATTGTAGCGCATTTAGAATTGCTAGCAATTCGGATTGGTACACCGTGTTTTCTTTATTTAATGTGCGGGAGTATTGATGTATTAGTGAATCCTGAGCAAATGTACAGAAGGCAAAGGCCGTACCTGTCTCTGTTTTTGAGCCATCAGTATAAATGTTTATTTCGGTGTTAGGTGGTGATTGATGTTCGTTGTATATGATATTCAGATAATGTATTGCTGGGTTGATTTGAGGGATGATCTTTCTCTGAAAGTCTTGCGGGAAATATTTGTTAGTTGGTATTCCTAACCGCAAAACTCTGCCATGTAAGGCTTCTCTTTGTAGTTGTAAATGTAGCGGTGGAGAGCCTGTCAAGACACAGAGCGCTGATGTTGCCGTCTTCCTGTAGGCCCTGCTGACCATCAGCAGACAGTGTGCTTGGATCGAGGAAATTAGTTTGAGGCCGTGAGATTTTTGAAGAAGTGGGTACCATATTGATGATGCGTATATGATTTTTCTTTCTAGTATGGTCTTGTACCAGATTTTAAGTATTTGTTTTGATAGCCTGCTACTCGAGGATGAGAACTTCATTAAGTTTTGTATTATTTTGACTATTTCTATTCGTTTATTTTTGAGATGAGGAAGAAAAGAGAGAGTTGAGTCCAATGTTAATCCTAAGTATTGTAGCGTGTTCTCTGATTTTAGTTTATGATTGTCCAATTTAAATATGGGGGGCCTTTTTAGGAATCTTGGACGTCGTAAGTTTAGGACTCTACATTTTTCATAAGAGAATGTCATTTGGTTCTGTCTTGCCCAATTGCTTATAAGTTCGAGTGCTTGATTTGTGGTATTTTCAAGTTCCTTACATGACTTCCCTTTCGCTATCAACAGGATGTCGTCTGCGTAGGCTATAAAGGTGATTCCATGTGAATGAAGCAATTTAAGTAGTTTGTTGATGAAGATACGCCAGAGAAAAGGCCCGAAGCAAGAGCCCTGTGGGCAACCTCTGTAGAACCAGTGGATTTCCTCTGTGTCCAACCAGTTGCAGAATGCTCCTCTTATTGATAGAAAAGAAGATATTGTATTTTTGTATGCTTTTTCGATAGGAAGTTCATCGATTTCTTCCATCGTAATGTGCCACGGTAACTTATCAAAGGCATTTTGAAAGTCAAGGGAAACTAAGGAGATGTAATTGTTGTCTTGTGATAAAAGTTGAATTTTTAATAAGAGATCGGACAAATTTAAAAAGGAAATTACACAAATTAAAGACATCGAAAAGCGGGAAGGGTTGGGCTCGGGGCGATGAAGCTACCGAAAGACTCCTGCTGCTTCTAGCTTATTATTAGTCTCGGCGGTGGTTGCGGGTGGGCGGGGGGGTCAACCGCCGCGGCGAGCGGCCCATCTTCGTCCGCAACACTTTATTCTTCCACTTATTCCGACTCTTTTGCGGAAGCAAGATTCGCAGGTGCCCAGCCACGTCCCGAATGAAAGACTCTCTAGCGAAAGCGAGATTGAAAAAAAAAAAAAAATCAAAAATTGAAACCGGACAAATTTAAAAAGGAAATTACACAAATTAAAGACATCGAAAAGCGGGAAGGGTTGGGCTCGGGGCGATGAAGCTACCGAAAGACTCCTGCTGCTTCTAGCTTATTATTAGTCTCGGCGGTGGTTGCGGGTGGGCGGGGGGGTCAACCGCCGCGGCGAGCGGCCCATCTTCGTCCGCAACCCTTTATTCTTCCACTTATTCCGACTCTTTTGCGGAAGCAAGATTCGCAGGTGCCCAGCCACGTCCCGAATGAAAGACTCTCTAGCGAAAGCGAGATTGAAAAAAAAAAAATCAAAAATTGAAACCGGACAAATTTAAAAAGGATATTACACAAATTAAAGACATCGAAAAGCGGGAAGGGTCGGGCTCGGGGCGATGAAGCTACCGAAAGACTCCTGCTGCTTCTAGCTTATTATTAGTCTCGGCGGTGGTTGCGGGTGGGCGGGGGGGTCAGGTTCGACCAGAGGGGAGGCCCACCATATGGCATAGGCTCAACAAGCCCCTACTGGTGGGTGAAATCCACTAACCGCCGAAACCACCGCCAAGGGCAGGGACCGACAGAAGCAGCGCGGGAGGTGCTCGTTCAGTAGGATCATCTCCCAGTCGCCGATGAATGTTTATTTGTTGTTTTGATGAAATACAATTTTTAATTACAACCGGCCATCCCATCACTCAGGGAGGGCCAGAATATTATACAGATCTTTTTGTAGATTAGATAACATTAGAAATTATTTTTACATTTTCTACAGTATATTATTTACTAATTATAAACTAATTTAGATTAACTGGATAATATAAAATTAATAAGTTAGAAATAATTACTAAGTTAAATAGTAAACTATATACATAGTTCTGATTAGAAAATATTGTTGAATTGAAGAAGAAAAGGTTTTTAAGGATGACCCACAACCTGTAATTTTAATGTCTTTACAACGTCTTATTGTTACTATTGCTGTTTTGAATATTTTGTCTTTAAACATATTTCACACACATCTCTGTTATCAGAGTGGGGGCATTTGAAATAGCAACTGGTTATTTTCAAGAACGTTGATACAATCTATTATTTTCTGCATTAAGTTTGGTCTTTTTTGCATATAATTAAACCAATTTGCTAATGTAAAGTCAGCTGGTTTGCGTATGTGATATTCTGCTGTTAAAGTACATTTCAATAGATAATGTAGTGCGTCTCCTACATGACCGCAGGTACATCTTTGAGAGTCTGTTTTATTAATTTTATAGAGGTAGTCCGGGAATGGTCCGTGGTTCGTTGCAAATAAGTAGATATTACGGTGCGGGAGCAGGAGATCTGAGGAGATTTTTGGAAAGAGTTTGTAGGTGAAACGTCCTGTTTCTTCGTAGTCCCAGCATTGTTGCCAGTCATTTTTGAGTTTAAGACTTGTTTGCCCTTTGATGTATGATGCCGGGAAGGGGAAAAAGATCTTTGAAGCTGTGGAAGATTGTAACGTCGCTTCTTTGGCGAGTTTGTCTGCCAGTTCATTGCCCATGAGACCAGCGTGACCTCTAACCCATTTAAAGTAGTAAGTTTTGTCAGTTGACTGCAGAAGTTTTATTATTTCATTTATAAGGTAATCTTGTGACATGATGTTTTCAAGTGCTTGAAGACTAGATTGACTGTCTGTGAATACACCTATTCTCTTGTAATGTGTTGTTTCTGTCCATTGTAGCGCATTTAGAATTGCTAGCAATTCGGATTGGTACACCGTGTTTTCTTTATTTAATGTGCGGGAGTATTGATGTATTAGTGAATCCTGAGCAAATGTACAGAAGGCAAAGGCCGTACCTGTCTCTGTTTTTGAGCCATCAGTATAAATGTTTATTTCGGTGTTAGGTGGTGATTGATGTTCGTTGTATATGATATTCAGATAATGTATTGCTGGGTTGATTTGAGGGATGATCTTTCTCTGAAAGTCTTGCGGGAAATAGTTGTTAGTTGGTATTCCTAACCGCAAAACTCTGCCATGTAAGGCTTCTCTTTGTAGTTGTAAATGTAGCGGTGGAGAGCCTGTCAAGACACAGAGCGCTGATGTTGCCGTCTTCCTGTAGGCCCTGCTGACCATCAGCAGACAGTGTGCTTGGATCGAGGAAATTAGTTTGAGGCCGTGAGATTTTTGAAGAAGTGGGTACCATATTGATGATGCGTATATGATTTTTCTTTCTAGTATGGTCTTGTACCAGATTTTAAGTATTTGTTTTGATAGCCTGCTACTCGAGGATGAGAACTTCATTAAGTTTTGTATTATTTTGACTATTTCTATTCGTTTATTTTTGAGATGAGGAAGAAAAGAGAGAGTTGAGTCCAATGTTAATCCTAAGTATTGTAGCGTGTTCTCTGATTTTAGTTTATGATTGTCCAATTTAAATATGGGGGGCCTTTTTAGGAATCTTGGACGTCGTAAGTTTAGGACTCTACATTTTTCATAAGAGAATGTCATTTGGTTCTGTCTTGCCCAATTGCTTATAAGTTCGAGTGCTTGATTTGTGGTATTTTCAAGTTCCTTACATGACTTCCCTTTCGCTATCAACAGGATGTCGTCTGCGTAGGCTATAAAGGTGATTCCATGTGAATGAAGCAATTTAAGTAGTTTGTTGATGAAGATACGCCAGAGAAAAGGCCCGAAGCAAGAGCCCTGTGGGCAACCTCTGTAGAACCAGTGGATTTCCTCTGTGTCCAACCAGTTGCAGAATGCTCCTCTTATTGATAGAAAAGAAGATATTGTATTTTTGTATGCTTTTTCGATAGGAAGTTCATCGATTTCTTCCATCGTAATGTGCCACGGTAACTTATCAAAGGCATTTTGAAAGTCAAGGGAAACTAAGGAGATGTAATTGTTGTCTTGTGATAAAAGTTGAATTTTTAATAAGAGATCGGACAAATTTAAAAAGGAAATTACACAAATTAAAGACATCGAAAAGCGGGAAGGGTTGGGCTCGGGGCGATGAAGCTACCGAAAGACTCCTGCTGCTTCTAGCTTATTATTAGTCTCGGCGGTGGTTGCGGGTGGGCGGGGGGGTCAACCGCCGCGGCGAGCGGCCCATCTTCGTCCGCAACCCTTTATTCTTCCACTTATTCCGACTCTTTTGCGGAAGCAAGATTCGCAGGTGCCCAGCCACGTCCTGAATGAAAGACTCTCTAGCGAAAGCGAGATTGAAAAAAAAAAAATCAAAAATTGAAACCGGACAAATTTAAAAAGGAAATTACACAAATTAAAGACATCGAAAAGCGGGAAGGGTCGGGCTCGGGGCGATGAAGCTACCGAAAGACTCCTGCTGCTTCTAGCTTATTATTAGTCTCGGCGGTGGTTGCGGGTGGGCGGGGGGGTCAGGTTCGACCAGAGGGGAGGCCCACCATATGGCATAGGCTCAACAAGCCCCTACTGGTAGGTGATATCCACTAACCGCCGAAACCACCGCCAAGGGCAGGGACCGACAGAAGCAGCGCGGGAGTGCTCGTTCAGTAGGTTCATCTCCCAGTCGCCAATGAATGTTTATTTCTTGTTTTGATGAAATACAATTTTTAATTACAACCGGCCACCCCATCACTCAGGGCGGGCCAGAATATTATACAGATCTTTTTGTAGATTAGATAAGATTATAAATTATTTTTATATTTTCTAGAGTATATTATATACTAATTATAAACTAATTTAGATTAACTGGATAATATAAAATTAATAAGTTAGAAATAATTACTAAATTAAATAGTAAACTATATACATAGTTCTGATTAGAAAATATTGTTGAATTGAAGAAGAAAAGGGTTTTATGGATGACCCACAACCTGTAATTTTAATGTCTTTACAACGTCTTATTGTTATTATTGCTGTTTTGAATGTTTTGTCTTTTAACATATTTCACACACATCTCTGTTATCAGAGTGGGGGCATTTGAAATAGCAACTGGTTATTTTCAAGAACGTTGATACAATCTATTATTTTCTGCATTAAGTTTGGTCTTTTTTGCACATAATTAAACCAATTTGCTAATGTAAAGTCAGCTGGTTTGCGTATGTGATATTCTACTGTTAAAGTACATTTCAATAGATAATGTAGGGCGTCTCCTACATGACCGCAGGTACATCTTGGAGAGTCTGTTTTATTAATTTTATAGAGGTAGTCCGGGAATGGTCCGTGGTTTGTTGCAAATAAATAGATATTACGGTGCGGGAGCAGGAGATCTGAGGAGATTTTTGGAAAGAGTTTGTAGGTGAAACGTCCTGTTTCTTCGTAGTCCCAGCATTGTTGCCAGTCATTTTTGAGTTGAAGACTTGTTTGCCCTTTGATGTATGATGCCGGGAAGGGGAAAAAGATCTTTGAAGCTGTGGAAGATTGTAACGTCGCTTCTTTGGCGAGTTTGTCTGCCAGTTCATTGCCCATGAGACCAGCGTGACCTCTAACCCATTTAAAGTAGTAAGTTTTGTCAGTTGACTGCAGAAGTTTAATTATTTCATTTATAAGGTAATCTTGTGACATGATGTTTTCAAGTGCTTGAAGACTAGATTGACTGTCTGTGAATATACCTATTCTCTTGTAATGTGTTGTTTCTGTCCATTGTAGCGCATTTAGAATTGCTAGCAATTCGGATTGGTACACCGTGTTTTCTTTATTTAATGTGCGGGAATATTGATGTATTAGTGAATCCTGAGCAAATGTACAGAAGGCAAAGGCCGTACCTGTCTCTGTTTTTGAGCCATCAGTATAAATGTTTATTTCGGTACCGCCGCGGCGAGCGGCCCATCTTCGTCCGCAACCCTTTATTCTTCCACTTATTCCGACTCTTTTGCGGAAGCAAGATTCGCAGGTGCCCAGCCACGTCCCGAATGAAAGACTCTCTAGCGAAAGCGAGATTGAAAAAAAAAAAAAAAAAATCAAAAATTGAAACCGGACAAATTTAAAAAGGAAATTACACAAATTAAAGACATCGAAAAGCGGGAAGGGTTGGGCTCGGGGCGATGAAGCTACCGAAAGACTCCTGCTGCTTCTAGCTTATTATTAGTCTCGGCGGTGGTTGCGGGTGGGCGGGGGGGTCAACCGCCGCGGCGAGCGGCCCATCGTCGTCCGCAACCCTTTATTCTTCCACTTATTCCGACTCTTTTGCGGAAGCAAGATTCGCAGGTGCCCAGCCACGTCCCGAATGAAAGACTCTCTAGCGAAAGCGAGATTGAAAAAAAAAAAAAATCAAAAATTGAAACCGGACAAATTTAAAAAGGAAATTACACAAATTAAAGACATCGAATAGCGGGAAGGGTTGGGCTCGGTGATGAAGCTACCGAAAGACTCCTGCTGCTTCTAGCTTATTATTAGTCTCGGCGGTGGTTGCGGGTGGGCGGGGGGGTCAACCGCCGCGGCGAGCGACCCATCTTCGTCCGCAACCCTTTATTCTTCCACTTATTCCGACTCTTTTGCGGAAGCAAGATTCGCAGGTGCCCAGCCACGTCCCGAATGAAAGACTCTCTAGCGAAAGCGAGATTGAAAAAAAAAAAAATCAAAAATTGAAACCGGACAAATTTAAAAAGGAAATTACACAAATTAAAGACATCGAAAAGCGGGAAGGGTTGGGCTCGGGGCGATGAAGCTACCGAAAGACTCCTGCTGCTTCTAGCTTATTATTAGTCTCGGCGGTGGTTGCGGGTGGGCGGGGGGGTCAACCGCCGCGGCGAGCGGCCCATCTTCGTCCGCAACACTTTATTCTTCCACTTATTCCGACTCTTTTGCGGAAGCAAGATTCGCAGGTGCCCAGCCACGTCCCGAATGAAAGACTCTCTAGCGAAAGCGAGATTGAAAAAAAAAAAAAAATCAAAAATTGAAACCGGACAAATTTAAAAAGGAAATTACACAAATTAAAGACATCGAAAAGCGGGAAGGGTTGGGCTCGGGGCGATGAAGCTACCGAAAGACTCCTGCTGCTTCTAGCTTATTATTAGTCTCGGCGGTGGTTGCGGGTGGGCGGGGGGGTCAACCGCCGCGGCGAGCGGCCCATCTTCGTCCGCAACCCTTTATTCTTCCACTTATTCCGACTCTTTTGCGGAAGCAAGATTCGCAGGTGCCCAGCCACGTCCCGAATGAAAGACTCTCTAGCGAAAGCGAGATTGAAAAAAAAAAAAATCAAAAATTGAAACCGGACAAATTTAAAAAGGATATTACACAAATTAAAGACATCGAAAAGCGGGAAGGGTCGGGCTCGGGGCGATGAAGCTACCGAAAGACTCCTGCTGCTTCTAGCTTATTATTAGTCTCGGCGGTGGTTGCGGGTGGGCGGGGGGGTCAGGTTCGACCAGAGGGGAGGCCCACCATATGGCATAGGCTCAACAAGCCCCTACTGGTGGGTGAAATCCACTAACCGCCGAAACCACCGCCAAGGGCAGGGACCGACAGAAGCAGCGCGGGAGGTGCTCGTTCAGTAGGATCATCTCCCAGTCGCCGATGAATGTTTATTTGTTGTTTTGATGAAATACAATTTTTAATTACAACCGGCCATCCCATCACTCAGGGAGGGCCAGAATATTATACAGATCTTTTTGTAGATTAGATAACATTAGAAATTATTTTTACATTTTCTACAGTATATTATTTACTAATTATAAACTAATTTAGATTAACTGGATAATATAAAATTAATAAGTTAGAAATAATTACTAAGTTAAATAGTAAACTATATACATAGTTCTGATTAGAAAATATTGTTGAATTGAAGAAGAAAAGGTTTTTAAGGATGACCCACAACCTGTAATTTTAATGTCTTTACAACGTCTTATTGTTACTATTGCTGTTTTGAATATTTTGTCTTTAAACATATTTCACACACATCTCTGTTATCAGAGTGGGGGCATTTGAAATAGCAACTGGTTATTTTCAAGAACGTTGATACAATCTATTATTTTCTGCATTAAGTTTGGTCTTTTTTGCATATAATTAAACCAATTTGCTAATGTAAAGTCAGCTGGTTTGCGTATGTGATATTCTGCTGTTAAAGTACATTTCAATAGATAATGTAGTGCGTCTCCTACATGACCGCAGGTACATCTTTGAGAGTCTGTTTTATTAATTTTATAGAGGTAGTCCGGGAATGGTCCGTGGTTCGTTGCAAATAAGTAGATATTACGGTGCGGGAGCAGGAGATCTGAGGAGATTTTTGGAAAGAGTTTGTAGGTGAAACGTCCTGTTTCTTCGTAGTCCCAGCATTGTTGCCAGTCATTTTTGAGTTTAAGACTTGTTTGCCCTTTGATGTATGATGCCGGGAAGGGGAAAAAGATCTTTGAAGCTGTGGAAGATTGTAACGTCGCTTCTTTGGCGAGTTTGTCTGCCAGTTCATTGCCCATGAGACCAGCGTGACCTCTAACCCATTTAAAGTAGTAAGTTTTGTCAGTTGACTGCAGAAGTTTTATTATTTCATTTATAAGGTAATCTTGTGACATGATGTTTTCAAGTGCTTGAAGACTAGATTGACTGTCTGTGAATACACCTATTCTCTTGTAATGTGTTGTTTCTGTCCATTGTAGCGCATTTAGAATTGCTAGCAATTCGGATTGGTACACCGTGTTTTCTTTATTTAATGTGCGGGAGTATTGATGTATTAGTGAATCCTGAGCAAATGTACAGAAGGCAAAGGCCGTACCTGTCTCTGTTTTTGAGCCATCAGTATAAATGTTTATTTCGGTGTTAGGTGGTGATTGATGTTCGTTGTATATGATATTCAGATAATGTATTGCTGGGTTGATTTGAGGGATGATCTTTCTCTGAAAGTCTTGCGGGAAATATTTGTTAGTTGGTATTCCTAACCGCAAAACTCTGCCATGTAAGGCTTCTCTTTGTAGTTGTAAATGTAGCGGTGGAGAGCCTGTCAAGACACAGAGCGCTGATGTTGCCGTCTTCCTGTAGGCCCTGCTGACCATCAGCAGACAGTGTGCTTGGATCGAGGAAATTAGTTTGAGGCCGTGAGATTTTTGAAGAAGTGGGTACCATATTGATGATGCGTATATGATTTTTCTTTCTAGTATGGTCTTGTACCAGATTTTAAGTATTTGTTTTGATAGCCTGCTACTCGAGGATGAGAACTTCATTAAGTTTTGTATTATTTTGACTATTTCTATTCGTTTATTTTTGAGATGAGGAAGAAAAGAGAGAGTTGAGTCCAATGTTAATCCTAAGTATTGTAGCGTGTTCTCTGATTTTAGTTTATGATTGTCCAATTTAAATATGGGGGGCCTTTTTAGGAATCTTGGACGTCGTAAGTTTAGGACTCTACATTTTTCATAAGAGAATGTCATTTGGTTCTGTCTTGCCCAATTGCTTATAAGTTCGAGTGCTTGATTTGTGGTATTTTCAAGTTCCTTACATGACTTCCCTTTCGCTATCAACAGGATGTCGTCTGCGTAGGCTATAAAGGTGATTCCATGTGAATGAAGCAATTTAAGTAGTTTGTTGATGAAGATACGCCAGAGAAAAGGCCCGAAGCAAGAGCCCTGTGGGCAACCTCTGTAGAACCAGTGGATTTCCTCTGTGTCCAACCAGTTGCAGAATGCTCCTCTTATTGATAGAAAAGAAGATATTGTATTTTTGTATGCTTTTTCGATAGGAAGTTCATCGATTTCTTCCATCGTAATGTGCCACGGTAACTTATCAAAGGCATTTTGAAAGTCAAGGGAAACTAAGGAGATGTAATTGTTGTCTTGTGATAAAAGTTGAATTTTTAATAAGAGATCGGACAAATTTAAAAAGGAAATTACACAAATTAAAGACATCGAAAAGCGGGAAGGGTTGGGCTCGGGGCGATGAAGCTACCGAAAGACTCCTGCTGCTTCTAGCTTATTATTAGTCTCGGCGGTGGTTGCGGGTGGGCGGGGGGGTCAACCGCCGCGGCGAGCGGCCCATCTTCGTCCGCAACCCTTTATTCTTCCACTCTACTCCGACTCTTTTGCGGAAGCAAGATTCGCAGGTGCCCAGCCACGTCCCGAATGAAAGACTCTCTAGCGAAAGCGAGATTGAAAAAAAAAATCAAAAATTGAAACCGGACAAATTTAAAAAGGAAATTACACAAATTAAAGACATCGAAAAGCGGGAAGGGTTGGGCTCGGGGCGATGAAGCTACCGAAAGACTCCTGCTGCTTCTAGCTTATTATTAGTCTCGGCGGTGGTTGCGGGTGGGCGGGGGGGTCAGGTCAGGTTCGGTTCGACCAGAGGGGAGGCCCACCATATGGCATAGGCTCAACAAGCCCCTACTGGTGGGTGATATCCACTAACCGCCGAAACCACCGCCAAGGGCAGTTGCCGACAGAAGCAGCGCGGGAGGTGCTCGTTCAGTAGGATCATCTCCCAGTCGCCGATGAATGTTTATTTCTTGTTTTGATGAAATACAATTTTTAATTACAACCGGCCACCCCATCACTCAGGGCGGGCCAGAATATTATACAGATCTTTTTGTAGATTAGATAAGATTAGAAATTATTTTTATATTTTCTAGAGTATATTATATACTAATTATAAACTAATTTAGATTAACTGGATAATATAAAATTAATAAGTTAGAAATAATTACTAAGTTAAATAGTAAACTATATACATAGTTCTGATTAGAAAATATTGTTGAATTGAAGAAGAAATGGGTTTTATGGATGACCCACAACCTGTAATTTTAATGTCTTTACAACGTCTTATTGTTACTATTGCTGTTTTGAATGTTTTGTCTTTTAACATATTTCACACACATCTCTGTTATCAGAGTGGGGGCATTTGAAATAGCAACTGGTTATTTTCAAGAACGTTGATACAATCTATTATTTTCTGCATTAAGTTTGGTCTTTTTTGCACATAATTAAACCAATTTGCTAATGTAAAGTCAGCTGGTTTGCGTATGTGATATTCTGCTGTTAAAGTACATTTCAATAGATAATGTAGGGCGTCTCCTACATGACCGCAGGTACATCTTGGAGAGTCTGTTTTATTAATTTTATACAGGTAGTCCGGGAATGGTCCGTGGTTCGTTGCAAATAAGTAGATATTACGGTGCGGGAGCAGGAGATCTGAGGAGATTTTTGGAAAGAGTTTGTAGGTGAAACGTCCTGTTTCTTCGTAGTCCCAGCATTGTTGCCAGTCATTTTTGAGTTTAAGACTTGTTTGCCCTTTGATGTATGATGCCGGGAAGGGGAAAAAGATCTTTGAAGCTGTGGAAGATTGTAACGTCGCTTCTTTGGCGAGTTTGTCTGCCAGTTCATTGCCCATGAGACCAGCGTGACCTCTAACCCATTTAAAGTAGTAAGTTTTGTCAGTTGACTGCAGAAGTTTAATTATTTCATTTATAAGGTAATCTTGTGACATGATGTTTTCAAGTGCTTGAAGACTAGATTGACTGTCTGTGAATACACCTATTCTCTTGTAATGTGTTGTTTCTGTCCATTGTAGCGCATTTAGAATTGCTAGCAATTCGGATTGGTACACCGTGTTTTCTTTATTTAATGTGCGGGAGTATTGATGTATTAGTGAATCCTGAGCAAATGTACAGAAGGCAAAGGCCGTACCTGTCTCTGTTTTTGAGCAATCAGTATAAATGTTTATTTCGGTGTTAGGTGGTGATTGATGTTCGTTGTATATGATATTCAGATAATGTATTGCTGGGTTGATTTGAGGGATGATCTTTCTCTGAAAGTCTTGCGGGAAATAGTTGTTAGTTGGTATTCCTAACCGCAAAACTCTGCCATGTAAGGCTTCTCTTTGTAGTTGTAAATGTAGCGGTGGAGAGCCTGTCAAGACACGGAGCGCTGATGTTGCCGTCTTCCTGTAGGCCCTGCTGACCATCAGCAGACAGTGTGCTTGGATCGAGGAAATTAGTTTGAGGCCGTGAGATTTTTGAAGAAGTGGGTACCATATTGATGATGCGTATATGATTTTTCTTTCTAGTATGGTCTTGTACCAGATTTTAAGTATTTGTTTTGATAGCCTGCTACTGGAGGATGAGAACTTCATTAAGTTTTGTATTATTTTGACTATTTCTATTCGTTTATTTTTGAGATGAGGAAGAAAAGAGAGAGTTGAGTCCAATGTTAATCCTAAGTATTGTAGCGTGTTCTCTGATTTTAGTTTATGATTGTCCAATTTAAATATGGGGGGCCTTTTTAGGAATCTTGGACGTCGTAAGTTTAGGACTCTACATTTTTCATAAGAGAATGTCATTTGGTTCTGTCTTGCCCAATTGCTTATAAGTTCGAGTGCTTGATTTGTAGTATTTTCAAGTTCCTTACATGACTTCCCTTTCGCTATCAACAGGATGTCGTCTGCGTAGGCTATAAAGGTGGATCCATGTGAATGAAGCAATTTAAGTAGTTTGTTGATGAAGATACGCCAGAGAAAAGGCCCGAAGCAAGAGCCCTGTGGGCAACCTCTGTAGAACCAGTGGATTTCCTCTGTGTCCAACCAGTTGCAGAATGCTCCTCTTATTGATAGAAAAGAAGATATTGTATTTTTGTATGCTTTTTCGATAGGAAGTTCATCGATTTCTTCCATCGTAATGTGCCACGGTAACTTATCAAAGGCATTTTGAAAGTCAAGGGAAACTAAGGAGATGTAATTGTTGTCTTGTGATAAAAGTTGAATTTTTAATAAGAGATCTTGCAAGGCTGTTTCAGTTGAGTGTCCTTCCAAGAAGCCATGCTGTGAGTTATTAAGATGTTGTATTGAAGATGATGTTAATGAGTGGTTAATTCTTCTTAATAGCATTTTTTCGAGGATCTTCCCAAAAACTGGCAGGAGGGATATCGGTCTGTAAGAGTGATGATCATCTGGTGGACGTCCCGATTTCAGGAAATAAACTAGTTCCCCTACTTTCCATTGATTCGGAAAGTAATTGAGTTTTAGGGCTGAGTTGTACATCTCAAGTAGCAGGTTAGCATGAGTTTTGAAGATATTACGAATTATATAGTGGTCTATATTGTCCGGACCAGGTGCCTTATTTGCATTGAAAGAAAATATTGCTGTTTTGAGTTCTTGAATTAAGAATGGAGATGCTGAGTCATCTGGTTGTATGGTTGTTGGTTTTGGTTTTTTGGACTGTCCGAAAATGTTTGTTGTTAATTCCTTGTAGAAGGAAGAGTTGGAGTGAATTTCTGCTGATGAAGTTGAGAGTGTTGTGATTTCTGCCCTGTGAAAATCTTGGAAAGCTATTGACTTTATCTTACCGAAGGGATCTCTTGTATTTTCGCATAATTTTGTCCAGGAAGTCTTTTTTGATTTGAGTATGTTCTGTTTGTATAGAGCTCTTTCTCTTTTATATTTCATTATATCTGTTTGGGATGCTTCTGGGAGTTTTGTTTTTCTTTGCAGTGCCTTGACGTAATTCCTCTGTCTACGGAGATCCTGTGTCCACCATGATATCTTAGGGGTAAAAGTGTTGTTTTTCTTTTTTAGGTTTCTGTCGCAGGCTTCTTTTATTAAATTGCAGAAAATATCATATCTTCTGTCAAATTCTTGAGTGGAGATTAGATTGTTAAAGTTCAGCTGTTTTTCTGAGATATTCTTGGATAATAGTTTATTAAATTTCTTAAATGAGATGTTTTTAGTTCTGTATCTCCTTTTCGGGAGTTTGATGATTGAAATGTCTGTGGTTATAGTTATTAATCGGTGATCCCCATAGTTAAGGTCACTGTCAATTGTCCAATTTTCTATTTGTGGGAACAGCGAGAAGGATGCCAGTGAGACATCTGGCCAACCCTTCAGGTGCTTTGTTTCGAAAGTCGGTAGACTGTGAGGGTCATTTAGGGAGATTAAATGTCTTTGACCCATCAGATTTAAAAGGTGATGGCCTTTTTCATCGTCTTTCGGATATCCCCATAGCACACTGTGTGCGTTGAAGTCACCAAGAAGCAATATGTCTGACGACATGCCTGTAATGGTGCTCCAATCTTCTAGGTCTTCGTGTAGCTTGGCAGAGGGAGGTGAATACTGGGATATCACTGTTAATATTCTTTTAGATAGTGTTAAGTTTACCACTACTGTATGATCTGTGCTGCCTAGTTTGATATGTCCAATATTTGGATCGATTATTAATATAAAGCTATTCTTTTTATTAGAAGCATAGCATGGAGTGCCTCTTGGCAGGCCATGTGGGCGGTTGTTTGTCATGTTACAATCCTGGATACAGGCAATTGAGTATTTCTCTTTATAAAGTGTATTAATTAAATCCGCTGTTGCAGTTTTGCTCCTTTGTAGATTTATCTGTGCGAATTTTAAGTTATTAATGGCAGAAATACTTGTTTTTGGCATATTTTCTTGTTGCTGTTTTTTATTTCTTTTTGTTTTGCCTGTGTTAGAAGATATTTGGCTTGGAGTGCTTGAATTAGCCGTATCGCCTCTATCGGCGATAGGGAGGCTGTGCCTCCCTTGTGTAATTTGGATATTTATAGTTGTAGTTTTTTCTGTTGGAATTTTCGAATGTCCTCATTCTTATTATTCTGGTTTCTCCATGTCGATTTGTTATTTCATCCTCTCTATGTCTTGACCTATCGTCTCTTCTCTCGTATCTTTTGTTTTTGTACTCTTTTCGCTCTCTATGATCGTAGGATTCCTCATAGTTATTTCCTTTGTCTTGTCTGTATCTTCTTGTACTGTTTTCCGAAGAGTGAAATCCTTTCTTTTCTTTACTTCCATTATGTGTTTGTTCTACTAGTTGATCTTTTCCTTTATAGTTTCTTCTGAGCTGCGTTTCATTTTTATCTTTCCTACCGTTTGTTAGGTTCTTTATGTTTGGGTTTAGTGCTTTTGATTTATGATAGTCCTCCAGTCTCCTCCCTTTTTCGTGCTGGAAGATTGGACATTGGGGAGAGTATGCTGGGTGATTTGAGTCTTCCTTGTTATATCTCAAGCAATTTATGCATTTCTTTATATTTTCCTCACACTCACTTGTTTGATGTTTTCCTGAACAATTCGCACACCGTGATCCAAATTCACACTGTGATTTGGTGTGATTGCCTAGCTCTTGGCAGTTAGTACATCTCAGCACTCTTATGTAGAAATCGGTCTTGATTAGTTCGTAAAATAATTTTATTTTCCCTGTTTTGACAATTTTCCTGCAGTCGCCCGCCGGTGCTTCTATTATCCAGTTATTGAATGTTGAATTGGGAACTTCTAATGATTTAAAGATCGTGAATGAGTTTAGATACTTCTTTTTAGATAGTTCTTCTTCCAGTTCCTCCTTTGTGTATTCTTTATTTATTCTCATTAGAATTATTTTCATCTTCCTCTCCTCTGGGTTGATTATTTAAAAGTCTTTTGAATTGTTCTTAAGTAGCTCTGAGATCGTTTCTACTTCTTTTTCTAGGGTTTTCAGTTCTATGTTGTTGTTTTTTGTGCGTCTTATATTTTTAATTTCCAATTGTTTGTCTTTCTTTTTGGCTTCGTCTCTGATTATTTTTGTGACTTCTGATACTTCAATAGGTTGTTTCGGAATTATAATTAACTTTTTGGGTTTTTGTACTACTGACTTGACTGCTTGAGTAGTCTTTGTTTCTTGGGTGCCTAATGTCTTCAGCATTTCATTGAATTTTTGGTTCTGTTCTTGAAATTGTTTGTTTAAACTTCCTAATAATTGCTTTCTTAGCAGGTCTATTTGATTGTCCTGTATTTCATAATTAAATGTTTGTATTTGATCTATTTGCGAATCACAGTAGTTTTGTAACTTATACAGTTTACCATGCATTTCTGTTTGATATTGTTCATGATATGTTTGAAACGTTGTGTATTTACCTTTTGAGCTTCTGATTGTTTCTAATTCATCTGTAATTTTATTATGATAGGTTGTCATGGTTTCTGCTAAGTCTTGCGTTATTCCGTATATTGTCTTTATTGTTGCTGTTACTTCAATCGTTAATTTTTTTGTATCTATTTGTGTGGAGGGTTGTATCTTGGCGGAAGAGGCATTTTGTTTTTTGATGTTTCTTAGGAAATTTGTAACATCTTTATCTGACCAGGTTTTCCGCCCGTGTCTGATGAAGTCCTTTTCTAAGAGCTTCTGACCTCTTGTTGGGGAAGTTTCTTCTTTTGATTCTAGTTCTTCTTCATCTTCCCCACTGGCTATAGAAAGTAACGAGTATTCTTCTATGTCTTCCGTCTGTGTGAATTCATTATTTGTTTTCTTTCTGCTATCTTGGTCCTTTAATTCTTTCAAGTATTCTTCTATTTGATTTTTTTTTGAATGATAATTCTTGTTCTTTGACTTCTAGTTCCTCCCTTTTTTCTGACAACTGTTGGTCTATTTCTTCTAGTTTACGATTTTTGAATTTTAGTTCCTTTTCCAATTTTTTATATTTTTCTTCCAGTTGACTCATTTTCTTTTTGGCAGAATAGCTTCCTGTTCTTAAAGTATGGATAATGTTTGGGGTAGATTCAATAATTGTTTCTTCCTCTTCTATCAATGAGTTAGACGTATTCTTCTCTAAATCAAGGTCAGGTGATTGATAAAGATTTGCCTTTTCTACTTTCCTACTTAATTGTTCATATTCGTATGTTATGAATCTGTTTCTTAGTTCTTCTTGAAATTCATTCTTAAGTTTCTGAAAAGCGTCTTTTTTATCCGTTTGACGTTTCTTGTAATGTTCTGCAATTTGAGAGAGACTCGAGAGCAGCGGGTCCTCTTCCGTTGAATGGTCACCTTTATCTTTTTGATCTTTATCTTTTTCATCTACTATTAATTTGTCTAGGTTGCTTGACAGTAGCTTTATTTTTAGCTCCAGGGCATTTTGATATTTCGTTGCTTCGTCGTCGCTTCCGTTTGCCTTCCTGAGGTAGGATCTCTCCATTAGATCGTATAATTGGAAGACGCTGACGTCGTATTGCTGCACTTGCTCGTATTTGTATAGACACTTCCCTCTTGAGGTTGGCGGGGGCCGTCCATAGTTTTTTTCCGACATTTTTGACTGTTACCTACTTTTCTCAGCGGGTAACTTTTATTATTTCAGGATATTACTAGCTATTAGTCCGAGTGAACTAAAAATAATATCAAATAATAGAGCAGTTTAATTAAGAAAATCAGAGAAGACAGGATGGGGTATCACCAGCCGTCCACTACACATCATTGAAAGAAAGGTAGTTAGGATAGGGAAAGCAAAAACCAATGGCCTAGACCATTGAAAGTAACTAAGATAAAATAATTTAGAATAATGGACAATTCTGACTATTAAAATAAAATTAAATGAAACAAATAAAAGACAGAAAAAATTAATGCCAATGAAAATAAAATGGGGAATGTTGCCATGACCTCCCATGCACACACACTGCTTAACCAGGTAATCTTTTTAAAGATTTAGAACATTCAGTAATAATAATAAATGAAATATGTTATGAAATTATAACAAAAGAATAATGATGATAATATATGAATAGTATAAAATATTTACGTTATGTACAATGAACGGAAATATTAATATATTTACAAGAAATACATGACCTTTATGATAGCCATACCCATAGCATTAATAGAAGGTGAGGTTGGTGGTCCATGTTTATATTCACAATTATTGACATATTATGTTTCCAAAAATTCAGATGAAAATGTTTTAAATAAAATTATAAAGTGAATATTTAATGCTTACCTCTTACATCGTGAGAGGTCCATGCTGCGCTTGTTGAAGAGCTCTAGCAATGATGCTTTTCCCTCTCTAATGTATTTTTCTTGAAACACTGGGTAATTATATGTTTGTAGAGTTGTTAATCCTGAAATGTTGAAGTTCTGTGCTAAATTGGCTAATTCTTGATACATTGAAAGAGAGATTTTTACCGTTGGGGGGATGGGAAGGGGGGGGGAAATGGGGGATCAAATTGGGCTCTTTGAGACCGACAATTTGATAGGTCGCATGGCTGATCAAAGAAGGATGCAGGAAAAAATACGAATGTTAGCCCTTTAAGGCAACTGAGACAAAAACGGGTTGGAAAATTCTAGGAATGAAGAGATTTATCGAATCCAAAAGTTAGTTGAAAGATTTAAAATTATATACATCCCCCCCCCGCAAATGCCCCCTTAACAACGCCCCCTGTAGAGTTAGCAAAAAGTTTATTGCATGAGAAGAATGCTCGGGAAAAGTTCTCATATTGGCGGTCCATCCATTAAAATTACCCTTAAAAACTGAGATTTGCTAACATTTTACAGTGTAAGACCTCATGAGACCCTTATAATACGATATAAAACATAAAAAGTCATATACAAAAAGCCCGGTATGGTTTTAACCAGTTTAAAACTGTATATTAAAATTCCCATTGAAAAAAAAAAAAAAAAAAAAAAAAAAAAAAAAAAAAAATTGGTGTTCTATTGGGATTATCGGTCCTTACCATAACTTTTTGTGCGTACCTCGTACTGCCTTAAAAGCTTTAGATTCAGTTCGGATTTTTATTTATCTTTAAAATGAGGTGTATGTTGTTGGGGTTGAAGAAAGAGTTTACAAAAAAAACCTACAGAAAGCACAATAGCTAATAAATAGAGTTAGGAAGAAACAAAATGGCGGACTTGTAACCAAGTCCAAACCGTTACATTTCAGTAGTTTAGCATTAATCATGAACCCTAAGTCTTATAATATGTTACACTATTTATTTTAATACAATTGTTTCTAATTAATTATTGAAAGAAAGAAAATGGCAGTCAAAGTAGAGAGAAACAAAGTGGCGGAATTATAACAATACACAAACATGAGATTTCAAAGTTTAGTCATAGCAATAACAGCCAGTACTATAAAAATGTTATTATAATATTTTATTATATTTTAGTATAATTATTTCCAATTTGGAAAAGAATAGGCAAAATGGCTGCCATTTTATACACATATTCTATGTTTTAAAAAGTTCTTTAATTTGTAACATTATCATTTAGTAAAACCTCCTAGGAGAAACACAACGTTAAAACAGTAAGATAAGCTCAATATTTAAAACTTCATTTAAAAGAAACAAAATAGCGGTTGTCTAATATCAGTACTCTAGAAACCGTGTTTTCTTACTTTTCTTAGTATACAACCCCATAAGATATTCCTATTATTAAACAGCAATGCGATAAACCTTTTATAAAAATCCGGTATGTTTACAATTAGCTTAACATTAATTATTAAATTCTCCATTGAAAAATCAATGGGGTTCATTTTGAGAAAATTGGCCTTTAAAGGATCAAGTTGTTGTGCCCATAAACCTGACACAACCCCACAAGCCCTAAATTAAAAAGTTAATATCATAAAAAAAAACGCTCTCAGTAAAAACTGGTGTTGTCTTAATACTTATAACTTCCAATATTTACTTTCAGAATGAATCGGTGACGGATAATATTATGTTTATTTACTTTTTAATCTAATCAAAAGGCCTTGACGTCAATTCGATTCACTCTGATATGAAGGTACACCACATGATATTAGCAGAATATTTATTAAAAAAAAAAAAAAATACAACTAAACATATGAATTTACTACTGAGCTTATGTCTTGATACAAGAAACCACCAACCACTCAATCACGATAGAATAAAAATATTCAATTTTCAAGTACAAATTAAAAATACTTAGAGATACAATAAAATAATAAAAATAGCACCGCTCGAAAGCTTAAACTATTAACTTTTCAAAACGCATAAATTTATAACGTTAATAATAGGAAAAAGTGGTGCAAAGTGTGATCCAAACAATGTCACAAAATCCCTAACGCTATGGGAAATGGGGGTGGAACAAAAATTTCCACTACACTTTTCAAAAATTTATTTAATATATAAAAACACTTCATAATAATATAACACTGGTATATAATGAAAGCTTAAACATTTCTATATACGAATGTGGTATTAGTTTTTAAAAACTAGTGACCAAAAGGTGAATTTGAGCCTTATGAAAATTTTCTAACGACAAAAATTTTTCCCATAGATTAACACGGGATTCTGAGAACGCCAATCTCCCAAAACAGTACTTTTAAAATCACTCACTAAATAGTCAAAAACTATCGAAAACTTAATAAAAATAGTACCGGAAGAAAGTTAAAACTATGAAAGAACTAAATTTACCGAAAAAAATTCAAAATGAACACGTTTATTAAGAATAAGAAGCTAAAGAATTTTGATGTTTACGTAATGTAAAGTCTATGGGAAAATGGCGTCCAAAAACGACAATATTCAAACACTTAGATAACGTAACAAACTTGACGAAAACTTAAAGAAAATGGAAGATAAAAGATCTACGATTCAAACTGAAGGTAACGCATGAAAGAATTTTGAAATTACATCAAAAATTATATATTTAATTAACGTTTGAAAATTGTCACTTTTATCTCAAAAACAAAATGGCTCAAAAAGTGAACCTTGCATTTATGCTAATAACTTTTTATATAGTTATGATAGATAGATAAACCATGTACCAAATTAAAGATAAAACTCTGTAGAACATCATTTATACCATATTTATTAAAACGGTTCAGTTAAACACCCAAAATAAACATAGGAAGTCCGCATACATTTTCGAAACCGAAAGTCATGTGGTAAAAAAGAGAGAGAAAATTAATTGAACACAACTTCGGTTCTAGTGCACGTAGCAACATGGGATAGGTATCAAATTAAAGATCATAAAGAGAGAAAGAGATTGATATATAGTAGAGCATGCTAGCTTACCCCGTTCCTGAGAAATTAGCCGTTCATTGCGGACAAAATTTTTCCGATGCTTCAATGGTGAAGGCAATGACAGAACTTGGGCGGGGGGGTCAACCGCCGCGGCGAGCGGCCCATCTTCGTCCGCAACCCTTTATTCTTCCACTTATTCCGACTCTTTTGCGGAAGCAAGATTCGCAGGTGCCCAGCCACGTCCCGAATGAAAGACTCTCTAGCGAAAGCGAGATTGAAAAAAAAAAAAAAATCAAAAATTGAAACCGGACAAATTTAAAAAGGAAATTACACAAATTAAAGACATCGAAAAGCGGGAAGGGTTGGGCTCGGGGCGATGAAGCTACCGAAAGACTCCTGCTGCTTCTAGCTTATTATTAGTCTCGGCGGTGGTTGCGGGCGGGCGGGGGGGTCAACCGCCGCGGCGAGCGGCCCATCTTCGTCCGCAACACTTTATTCTTCCACTTATTCCGACTCTTTTGCGGAAGCAAGATTCGCAGGTGCCCAGCCACGTCCCGAATGAAAGACTCTCTAGCGAAAGCGAGATTGAAAAAAAAAAAAAAAAAAATCAAAAATTGAAACCGGACAAATTTAAAAAGGAAATTACACAAATTAAAGACATCGAAAAGCGGGAAGGGTTGGGCTCGGGGCGATGAAGCTACCGAAAGACTCCTGCTGCTTCTAGCTTATTATTAGTCTCGGCGGTGGTTGCGGGTGGGCGGGGGGGTCAGGTTCGACCAGAGGGGAGGCCCACCATATGGCATAGGCTCAACAAGCCCCTACTGGTAGGTGATATCCACTAACCGCCGAAACCACCGCCAAGGGCAGGGACCGACAGAAGCAGCGCGGGAGTGCTCGTTCAGTAGGTTCATCTCCCAGTCGCCAATGAATGTTTATTTCTTGTTTTGATGAAATACAATTTTTAATTACAACCGGCCACCCCATCACTCAGGGCGGGCCAGAATATTATACAGATCTTTTTGTAGATTAGATAAGATTATAAATTATTTTTATATTTTCTAGAGTATATTATATACTAATTATAAACTAATTTAGATTAACTGGATAATATAAAATTAATAAGTTAGAAATAATTACTAAATTAAATAGTAAACTATATACATAGTTCTGATTAGAAAATATTGTTGAATTGAAGAAGAAAAGGGTTTTATGGATGACCCACAACCTGTAATTTTAATGTCTTTACAACGTCTTATTGTTATTATTGCTGTTTTGAATGTTTTGTCTTTTAACATATTTCACACACATCTCTGTTATCAGAGTGGGGGCATTTGAAATAGCAACTGGTTATTTTCAAGAACGTTGATACAATCTATTATTTTCTGCATTAAGTTTGGTCTTTTTTGCACATAATTAAACCAATTTGCTAATGTAAAGTCAGCTGGTTTGCGTTTGTGATATTCTACTGTTAAAGTACATTTCAATAGATAATGTAGGGCGTCTCCTACATGACCGCAGGTACATCTTGGAGAGTCTGTTTTATTAATTTTATAGAGGTAGTCCGGGAATTGTCCGTGGTTCGTTGCAAATAAATAGATATTACGGTGCGGGAGCAGGAGATCTGAGGAGATTTTTGGAAAGAGTTTGTAGGTGAAACGTCCTGTTTCTTCGTAGTCCCAGCATTGTTGCCAGTCATTTTTGAGTTGAAGACTTGTTTGCCCTTTGATGTATGATGCCGGGAAGGGGAAAAAGATCTTTGAAGCTGTGGAAGATTGTAACGTCGCTTCTTTGGCGAGTTTGTCTGCCAGTTCATTGCCCATGAGACCAGCGTGACCTGTAACCCATTTAAAGTAGTAAGTTTTGTCAGTTGACTGCAGAAGTTTAATTATTTCATTTATAAGGTAATCTTGTGACATGATGTTTTCAAGTGCTTGAAGACTAGATTGACTGTCTGTGAATATACCTATTCTCTTGTAATGTGTTGTTTCTGTCCATTGTAGCGCATTTAGAATTGCTAGCAATTCGGATTGGTACACCGTGTTTTCTTTATTTAATGTGCGGGAATATTGATGTATTAGTGAATCCTGAGCAAATGTACAGAAGGCAAAGGCCGTACCTGTCTCTGTTTTTGAGCCATCAGTATAAATGTTTATTTCGGTACCGCCGCGGCGAGCGGCCCATCTTCGTCCGCAACCCTTTATTCTTCCACTTATTCCGACTCTTTTGCGGAAGCAAGATTCGCAGGTGCCCAGCCACGTCCCGAATGAAAGACTCTCTAGCGAAAGCGAGATTGAAAAAAAAAAAAAAATCAAAAATTGAAACCGGACAAATTTAAAAAAAAAAATTACACAAATTAAAGACATCGAAAAGCGGGAAGGGTTGGGCTCGGGGCGATGAAGCTACCGAAAGACTCCTGCTGCTTCTAGCTTATTATTAGTCTCGGCGGTGGTTGCGGGTGGGCGGGGGGGTCAACCGCCGCGGCGAGCGGCCCATCTTCGTCCGCAACCCTTTATTCTTCCACTCTACTCCGACTCTTTTGCGGAAGCAAGATTCGCAGGTGCCCAGCCACGTCCCGAATGAAAGACTCTCTAGCGAAAGCGAGATTGAAAAAAAAAAAAAAAAATCAAAAATTGAAACCGGACAAATTTAAAAAGGAAATTACACAAATTAAAGACATCGAAAAGCGGGAAGGGTTGGGCTCGGTGATGAAGCTACCGAAAGACTCCTGCTGCTTCTAGCTTATTATTAGTCTCGGCGGTGGTTGCGGGTGGGCGGGGAAGTCAACCGCCGCGGCGAGCGACCCATCTTCGTCCGCAACCCTTTATTCTTCCACTTATTCCGACTCTTTTGAGGAAGCAAGATTCGCAGGTGCGCAGCCACGTCCCGAATGAAAGACTCTCTAGCGAAAGCGAGATTGAAAAAAAAAAAAAAATCAAAAATTGAAACCGGACAAATTTAAAAAGGAAATTACACAAATTAAAGACATCGAAAAGCGGGAAGGGTTGGGCTCGGGGCGATGAAGCTACCGAAAGACTCCTGCTGCTTCTAGCTTATTATTAGTCTCGGCGGTGGTTGCGGGTGGGCGGGGGGGTCAACCGCCGCGGCGAGCGGCCCATCTTCGTCCGCAACCCTTTATTCTTCCACTTATTCCGACTCTTTTGCGGAAGCAAGATTCGCAGGTGCCCAGCCACGTCCCGAATGAAAGACTCTCTAGCGAAAGCGAGATTGAAAAAAAAAAAAATCAAAAATTGAAACCGGACAAATTTAAAAAGGAAATTACACAAATTAAAGACATCGAAAAGCGGGAAGGGTTGGGCTCGGGGCGATGAAGCTACCGAAAGACTCCTGCTGCTTCTAGCTTATTATTAGTCTCGGCGGTGGTTGCGGGTGGGCGGGGGGGTCAACCGCCGCGGCGAGCGGCCCATCTTCGTCCGCAACCCTTTATTCTTCCACTCTACTCCGACTCTTTTGCGGAAGCAAGATTCGCAGGTGCCCAGCCACGTCCCGAATGAAAGACTCTCTAGCGAAAGCGAGATTGAAAAAAAAAAAATCAAAAATTGAAACCGGACAAATTTAAAAAGGAAATTACACAAATTAAAGACATCGAAAAGCGGGAAGGGTTGGGCTCGGGGCGATGAAGCTACCGAAAGACTCCTGCTGCTTCTAGCTTATTATTAGTCTCGGCGGTGGTTGCGGGTGGGCGGGGGGGTCAACCGCCGCGGCGAGCGGCCCATCTTCGTCCGCAACCCTTTATTCTTCCACTTATTCCGACTCTTTTGCGGAAGCAAGATTCGCAGGTGCCCAGCCACGTCCCGAATGAAAGACTCTCTAGCGAAAGCGAGATTGAAAAAAAAAAAAATCAAAAATTGAAACCGGACAAATTTAAAAAGGAAATTACACAAATTAAAGACATCGAAAAGCGGGAAGGGTTGGGCTCGGGGCGATGAAGCTACCGAAAGACTCCTGCTGCTTCTAGCTTATTATTAGTCTCGGCGGTGGTTGCGGGTGGGCGGGGGGGTCAGGTTCGACCAGAGGGGAGGCCCACCATATGGCATAGGCTCAACAAGCCCCTACTGGTGGGTGAAATCCACTAACCGCCGAAACCACCGCCAAGGGCAGGGACCGACAGAAGCAGCGCGGGAGGTGCTCGTTCAGTAGGATCATCTCCCAGTCGCCGATGAATGTTTATTTGTTGTTTTGATGAAATACAATTTTTAATTACAACCGGCCATCCCATCACTCAGGGAGGGCCAGAATATTATAAAGATCTTTTTGTAGATTAGATAACATTAGAAATTATTTTTACATTTTCTACAGTATATTATTTACTAATTATAAACTAATTTAGATTAACTGGATAATATAAAATTAATAAGTTAGAAATAATTACTAAGTTAAATAGTAAACTATATACATAGTTCTGATTAGAAAATATTGTTGAATTGAAGAAGAAAAGGGTTTTATGGATGACCCACAACCTGTAATTTTAATGTCTTTACAACGTCTTATTGTTATTATTGCTGTTTTGAATGTTTTGTCTTTTAACATATTTCACACACATCTCTGTTATCAGAGTGGGGGCATTTGAAATAGCAACTGGTTATTTTCAAGAACGTTGATACAATCTATTATTTTCTGCATTAAGTTTGGTCTTTTTTGCACATAATTAAACCAATTTGCTAATGTAAAGTCAGCTGGTTTGCGTATGTGATATTCTACTGTTAAAGTACATTTCAATAGATAATGTAGGGCGTCTCCTACATGACCGCAGGTACATCTTGGAGAGTCTGTTTTATTAATTTTATAGAGGTAGTCCGGGAATGGTCCGTGGTTCGTTGCAAATAAATAGATATTACGGTGCGGGAGCAGGAGATCTGAGGAGATTTTTGGAAAGAGTTTGTAGGTGAAACGTCCTGTTTCTTCGTAGTCCCAGCATTGTTGCCAGTCATTTTTGAGTTGAAGACTTGTTTGCCCTTTGATGTATGATGCCGGGAAGGGGAAAAAGATCTTTGAAGCTGTGGAAGATTGTAACGTCGCTTCTTTGGCGAGTTTGTCTGCCAGTTCATTGCCCATGAGACCAGCGTGACCTGTAACCCATTTAAAGTAGTAAGTTTTGTCAGTTGACTGCAGAAGTTTAATTATTTCATTTATAAGGTAATCTTGTGACATGATGTTTTCAAGTGCTTGAAGACTAGATTGACTGTCTGTGAATATACGTATTCTCTTGTAATGTGTTGTTTCTGTCCATTGTAGCGCATTTAGAATTGCTAGCAATTCGGATTGGTACACCGTGTTTTCTTTATTTAATGTGCGGGAATATTGATGTATTAGTGAATCCTGAGCAAATGTACAGAAGGCAAAGGCCGTACCTGTCTCTGTTTTTGAGCCATCAGTATAAATGTTTATTTCGGTACCGCCGCGGCGAGCGGCCCATCTTCGTCCGCAACCCTTTATTCTTCCACTTATTCCGACTCTTTTGCGGAAGCAAGATTCGCAGGTGCCCAGCCACGTCCCGAATGAAAGACTCTCTAGCGAAAGCGAGATTGAAAAAAAAAAAAAAAAAATCAAAAATTGAAACCGGACAAATTTAAAAAGGAAATTACACAAATTAAAGACATCGAAAAGCGGGAAGGGTTGGGCTCGGGGCGATGAAGCTACCGAAAGACTCCTGCTGCTTCTAGCTTATTATTAGTCTCGGCGGTGGTTGCGGGTGGGCGGGGGGGTCAACCGCCGCGGCGAGCGGCCCATCTTCGTCCGCAACCCTTTATTCTTCCACTCTACTCCGACTCTTTTGCGGAAGCAAGATTCGCAGGTGCCCAGCCACGTCCCGAATGAAAGACTCTCTAGCGAAAGCGAGATTGAAAAAAAAAAAAAAATCAAAAATTGAAACCGGACAAATTTAAAAAGGAAATTACACAAATTAAAGACATCGAAAAGCGGGAAGGGTTGGGCTCGGTGATGAAGCTACCGAAAGACTCCTGCTGCTTCTAGCTTATTATTAGTCTCGGCGGTGGTTGCGGGTGGGCGGGGAAGTCAACCGCCGCGGCGAGCGACCCATCTTCGTCCGCAACCCTTTATTCTTCCACTTATTCCGACTCTTTTGAGGAAGCAAGATTCGCAGGTGCGCAGCCACGTCCCGAATGAAAGACTCTCTAGCGAAAGCGAGATTGAAAAAAAAAAAAAAAATCAAAAATTGAAACCGGACAAATTTAAAAAGGAAATTACACAAATTAAAGACATCGAAAAGCGGGAAGGGTTGGGCTCGGGGCGATGAAGCTACCGAAAGACTCCTGCTGCTTCTAGCTTATTATTAGTCTCGGCGGTGGTTGCGGGTGGGCGGGGGGGGTCAACCGCCGCGGCGAGCGGCCCATCTTCGTCCGCAACCCTTTATTCTTCCACTTATTCCGACTCTTTTGCGGAAGCAAGATTCGCAGGTGCCCAGCCACGTCCCGAATGAAAGACTCTCTAGCGAAAGCGAGATTGAAAAAAAAAAAAATCAAAAATTGAAACCGGACAAATTTAAAAAGGAAATTACACAAATTAAAGACATCGAAAAGCGGGAAGGGTTGGGCTCGGGGCGATGAAGCTACCGAAAGACTCCTGCTGCTTCTAGCTTATTATTAGTCTCGGCGGTGGTTGCGGGTGGGCGGGGGGGTCAACCGCCGCGGCGAGCGGCCCATCTTCGTCCGCAACCCTTTATTCTTCCACTCTACTCCGACTCTTTTGCGGAAGCAAGATTCGCAGGTGCCCAGCCACGTCCCGAATGAAAGACTCTCTAGCGAAAGCGAGATTGAAAAAAAAAAAATCAAAAATTGAAACCGGACAAATTTAAAAAGGAAATTACACAAATTAAAGACATCGAAAAGCGGGAAGGGTTGGGCTCGGGGCGATGAAGCTACCGAAAGACTCCTGCTGCTTCTAGCTTATTATTAGTCTCGGCGGTGGTTGCGGGTGGGCGGGGGGGTCAACCGCCGCGGCGAGCGGCCCATCTTCGTCCGCAACCCTTTATTCTTCCACTTATTCCGACTCTTTTGCGGAAGCAAGATTCGCAGGTGCCCAGCCACGTCCCGAATGAAAGACTCTCTAGCGAAAGCGAGATTGAAAAAAAAAAAATCAAAAATTGAAACCGGACAAATTTAAAAAGGAAATTACACAAATTAAAGACATCGAAAAGCGGGAAGGGTTGGGCTCGGGGCGATGAAGCTACCGAAAGACTCCTGCTGCTTCTAGCTTATTATTAGTCTCGGCGGTGGTTGCGGGTGGGCGGGGGGGTCAGGTTCGACCAGAGGGGAGGCCCACCATATGGCATAGGCTCAACAAGCCCCTACTGGTGGGTGAAATCCACTAACCGCCGAAACCACCGCCAAGGGCAGGGACCGACAGAAGCAGCGCGGGAGGTGCTCGTTCAGTAGGATCATCTCCCAGTCGCCGATGAATGTTTATTTGTTGTTTTGATGAAATACAATTTTTAATTACAACCGGCCATCCCATCACTCAGGGAGGGCCAGAATATTATAAAGATCTTTTTGTAGATTAGATAACATTAGAAATTATTTTTACATTTTCTACAGTATATTATTTACTAATTATAAACTAATTTAGATTAACTGGATAATATAAAATTAATAAGTTAGAAATAATTACTAAGTTAAATAGTAAACTATATACATAGTTCTGATTAGAAAATATTGTTGAATTGAAGAAGAAAAGGGTTTTATGGATGACCCACAACCTGTAATTTTAATGTCTTTACAACGTCTTATTGTTATTATTGCTGTTTTGAATGTTTTGTCTTTTAACATATTTCACACACATCTCTGTTATCAGAGTGGGGGCATTTGAAATAGCAACTGGTTATTTTCAAGAACGTTGATACAATCTATTATTTTCTGCATTAAGTTTGGTCTTTTTTGCACATAATTAAACCAATTTGCTAATGTAAAGTCAGCTGGTTTGCGTATGTGATATTCTACTGTTAAAGTACATTTCAATAGATAATGTAGGGCGTCTCCTACATGACCGCAGGTACATCTTGGAGAGTCTGTTTTATTAATTTTATAGAGGTAGTCCGGGAATGGTCCGTGGTTCGTTGCAAATAAATAGATATTACGGTGCGGGAGCAGGAGATCTGAGGAGATTTTTGGAAAGAGTTTGTAGGTGAAACGTCCTGTTTCTTCGTAGTCCCAGCATTGTTGCCAGTCATTTTTGAGTTGAAGACTTGTTTGCCCTTTGATGTATGATGCCGGGAAGGGGAAAAAGATCTTTGAAGCTGTGGAAGATTGTAACGTCGCTTCTTTGGCGAGTTTGTCTGCCAGTTCATTGCCCATGAGACCAGCGTGACCTGTAACCCATTTAAAGTAGTAAGTTTTGTCAGTTGACTGCAGAAGTTTAATTATTTCATTTATAAGGTAATCTTGTGACATGATGTTTTCAAGTGCTTGAAGACTAGATTGACTGTCTGTGAATATACGTATTCTCTTGTAATGTGTTGTTTCTGTCCATTGTAGCGCATTTAGAATTGCTAGCAATTCGGATTGGTACACCGTGTTTTCTTTATTTAATGTGCGGGAATATTGATGTATTAGTGAATCCTGAGCAAATGTACAGAAGGCAAAGGCCGTACCTGTCTCTGTTTTTGAGCCATCAGTATAAATGTTTATTTCGGTACCGCCGCGGCGAGCGGCCCATCTTCGTCCGCAACCCTTTATTCTTCCACTTATTCCGACTCTTTTGCGGAAGCAAGATTCGCAGGTGCCCAGCCACGTCCCGAATGAAAGACTCTCTAGCGAAAGCGAGATTGAAAAAAAAAAAAAAAAAATCAAAAATTGAAACCGGACAAATTTAAAAAGGAAATTACACAAATTAAAGACATCGAAAAGCGGGAAGGGTTGGGCTCGGGGCGATGAAGCTACCGAAAGACTCCTGCTGCTTCTAGCTTATTATTAGTCTCGGCGGTGGTTGCGGGTGGGCGGGGGGGTCAACCGCCGCGGCGAGCGGCCCATCTTCGTCCGCAACCCTTTATTCTTCCACTCTACTCCGACTCTTTTGCGGAAGCAAGATTCGCAGGTGCCCAGCCACGTCCCGAATGAAAGACTCTCTAGCGAAAGCGAGATTGAAAAAAAAAAAAAATCAAAAATTGAAACCGGACAAATTTAAAAAGGAAATTACACAAATTAAAGACATCGAAAAGCGGGAAGGGTTGGGCTCGGTGATGAAGCTACCGAAAGACTCCTGCTGCTTCTAGCTTATTATTAGTCTCGGCGGTGGTTGCGGGTGGGCGGGGAAGTCAACCGCCGCGGCGAGCGACCCATCTTCGTCCGCAACCCTTTATTCTTCCACTTATTCCGACTCTTTTGCGGAAGCAAGATTCGCAGGTGCGCAGCCACGTCCCGAATGAAAGACTCTCTAGCGAAAGCGAGATTGAAAAAAAAAAAAAATCAAAAATTGAAACCGGACAAATTTAAAAAGGAAATTACACAAATTAAAGACATCGAAAAGCGGGAAGGGTTGGGCTCGGGGCGATGAAGCTACCGAAAGACTCCTGCTGCTTCTAGCTTATTATTAGTCTCGGCGGTGGTTGCGGGTGGGCGGGGGGGTCAACCGCCGCGGCGAGCGGCCCATCTTCGTCCGCAACCCTTTATTCTTCCACTTATTCCGACTCTTTTGCGGAAGCAAGATTCGCAGGTGCCCAGCCACGTCCCGAATGAAAGACTCTCTAGCGAAAGCGAGATTGAAAAAAAAAAAATCAAAAATTGAAACCGGACAAATTTAAAAAGGAAATTACACAAATTAAAGACATCGAAAAGCGGGAAGGGTTGGGCTCGGGGCGATGAAGCTACCGAAAGACTCCTGCTGCTTCTAGCTTATTATTAGTCTCGGCGGTGGTTGCGGGTGGGCGGGGGGGTCAACCGCCGCGGCGAGCGGCCCATCTTCGTCCGCAACCCTTTATTCTTCCACTCTACTCCGACTCTTTTGCGGAAGCAAGATTCGCAGGTGCCCAGCCACGTCCCGAATGAAAGACTCTCTAGCGAAAGCGAGATTGAAAAAAAAAAAATCAAAAACTGAAACCGGACAAATTTAAAAAGGAAATTACACAAATTAAAGACATCGAAAAGCGGGGAGGGTTGGGCTCGGGGCGATGAAGCTACCGAAAGACTCCTGCTGCTTCTAGCTTATTATTAGTCTCGGCGGTGGTTGCGGGTGGGCGGGGGGGTCAACCGCCGCGGCGAGCGGCCCATCTTCGTCCGCAACCCTTTATTCTTCCACTTATTCCGACTCTTTTGCGGAAGCAAGATTCGCAGGTGCCCAGCCACGTCCCGAATGAAAGACTCTCTAGCGAAAGCGAGATTGAAAAAAAAAAAAATCAAAAATTGAAACCGGACAAATTTAAAAAGGAAATTACACAAATTAAAGACATCGAAAGGCGGGAAGGGTTGGGCTCGGGGCGATGAAGCTACCGAAAGACTCCTGCTGCTTCTAGCTTATTATTAGTCTCGGCGGTGGTTGCGGGTGGGCGGGGGGGTCAGGTTCGACCAGAGGGGAGGCCCACCATATGGCATAGGCTCAACAAGCCCCTACTGGTGGGTGAAATCCACTAACCGCCGAAACCACCGCCAAGGGCAGGGACCGACAGAAGCAGCGCGGGAGGTGCTCGTTCAGTAGGATCATCTCCCAGTCGCCGATGAATGTTTATTTGTTGTTTTGATGAAATACAATTTTTAATTACAACCGGCCATCCCATCACTCAGGGAGGGCCAGAATATTATAAAGATCTTTTTGTAGATTAGATAACATTAGAAATTATTTTTACATTTTCTACAGTATATTATTTACTAATTATAAACTAATTTAGATTAACTGGATAATATAAAATTAATAAGTTAGAAATAATTACTAAGTTAAATAGTAAACTATATACATAGTTCTGATTAGAAAATATTGTTGAATTGAAGAAGAAAAGGGTTTTAAGGATGACCCACAACCTGTAATTTTAATGTCTTTACAACGTCTTATTGTTACTATTGCTGTTTTGAATATTTTGTCTTTAAACATATTTCACACACATCTCTGTTATCAGAGTGGGGGCATATGAAATAGCAACTGGTTATTTTCAAGAACGTTGATACAATCTATTATTTTCTGCATTAAGTTTGGTCTTTTTTGCACATAATTAAACCAATTTGCTAATGTAAAGTCAGCTGGTTTGCGTATGTGATATTCTGCTGTTAAAGTACATTTCAATAGATAATGTAGTGCGTCTCCTACATGACCGCAGGTACATCTTGGAGAGTCTGTTTTATTAATTTTATAGAGGTAGTCCGGGAATGGTCCGTGGTTCGTTGCAAATAAGTAGATATTACGGTGCGGGAGCAGGAGATCTGAGGAGATTTTTGGAAAGAGTTTGTAGGTGAAACGTCCTGTTTCTTCGTAGTCCCAGCATTGTTGCCAGTCATTTTTGAGTTTAAGACTTGTTTGCCCTTTGATGTATGATGCCGGGAAGGGGAAAAAGATCTTTGAAGCTGTGGAAGATTGTAACGTCGCTTCTTTGGCGAGTTTGTCTGCCAGTTCATTGCCCATGAGACCAGCGTGACCTCTAACCCATTTAAAGTAGTAAGTTTTGTCAAATGACTGCAGAAGTTTTATTATTTCATTTATAAGGTAATCTTGTGACATGATGTTTTCAAGTGCTTGAAGACTAGATTGACTGTCTGTGAATACACCTATTCTCTTGTAATGTGTTGTTTCTGTCCATTGTAGCGCATTTAGAATTGCTAGCAATTCGGATTGGTACACCGTGTTTTCTTTATTTAATGTGCGGGAATATTGATGTATTAGTGAATCCTGAGCAAATGTACAGAAGGCAAAGGCCGTACCTGTCTCTGTTTTTGAGCCATCAGTATAAATGTTTATTTCGGTGTTAGGTGGTGATTGATGTTCGTTGTATATGATATTCAGATAATGTATTGCTGGGTTGATTTGAGGGATGATCTTTCTCTGAAAGTCTTGCGGGAAATAGTTGTTAGTTGGTATTCCTAACCGCAAATCTCTGCCATGTAAGGCTTCTCTTTGTAGTTGTAAATGTAGCGGTGGAGAGCCTGTCAAGACACAGAGCGCTGATGTTGCCGTCTTCCTGTAGGCCCTGCTGACCATCAGCAGACAGTGTGCTTGGATCGAGGAAATTAGTTTGAGGCCGTGAGATTTTTGAAGAAGTGGGTACCATATTGATGATGCGTATATGATTTTTCTTTCTAGTATGGTCTTGTACCAGATTTTAAGTATTTGTTTTGATAGCCTGCTACTGGAGGATGAGAACTTCATTAAGTTTTGTATTATTTTGACTATTTCTATTCGTTTATTTTTGAGATGAGGAAGAAAAGAGAGAGTTGAGTCCAATGTTAATCCTAAGTATTGTAGCGTGTTCTCTGATTTTAGTTTATGATTGTCCAATTTAAATATGGGGGGCCTTTTAAGGAATCTTGGACGTCGTAAGTTTAGGACTCTACATTTTTCATAAGAGAATGTCATTTGGTTCTGTCTTGCCCAATTGCTTATAAGTTCGAGTGCTTGATTTGTGGTATTTTCAAGTTCCTTACATGACTTCCCTTTCGCTATCAACAGGATGTCGTCTGCGTAGGCTATAAAGGTGAATCCATGTGAATGAAGCAATTTAAGTAGTTTGTTGATGAAGATACGCCAGAGAAAAGGTCAACCGCCGCGGCGAGCGGCCCATCTTCGTCCGCAACCCTTTATTCTTCCACTTATTCCGACTCTTTTGCGGAAGCAAGATTCGCAGGTGCCCAGCCACGTCCCGAATGAAAAACTCTCTAGCGAAAGCGAGATTGAAAAAAAAAAAAAAATCAAAACCTGAAACCGGACAAATTTAAAAAGGAAATTACACAAATTAAAGACATCGAAAAGCGGGAAGGGTTGGGCTCGGGGCGATGAACCTACCGAAAGACTCCTGCTGCTTCTAGCTTATTATTAGTCTCGGCGGTGGTTGCGGGTGGGCGGGGGGGTCAGGTTCGACCAGAGGGGAGGCCCACCATATGGCATAGGCTCAACAAGCCCCTACTGGTAGGTGATATCCACTAACCGCCGAAACCACCGCCAAGGGCAGGGACCGACAGAAGCAGCGCGGGAGTGCTCGTTCAGTAGGTTCATCTCCCAGTCGCCAATGAATGTTTATTTCTTGTTTTGATGAAATACAATTTTTAATTACAACCGGCCACCCCATCACTCAGGGCGGGCCAGAATATTATACAGATATTTTTGTAGATTAGATAAGATTATAAATTATTTTTATATTTTCTAGAGTATATTATATACTAATTATAAACTAATTTAGATTAACTGGATAATATAAAATTAATAAGTTAGAAATAATTACTAAATTAAATAGTAAACTATATACATAGTTCTGATTAGAAAATATTGTTGAATTGAAGAAGAAAAGGGTTTTATGGATGACCCACAACCTGTAATTTTAATGTCTTTACAACGTCTTATTGTTATTATTGCTGTTTTGAATGTTTTGTCTTTTAACATATTTCACACACATCTCTGTTATCAGAGTGGGGGCATTTGAAATAGCAACTGGTTATTTTCAAGAACGTTGATACAATCTATTATTTTCTGCATTAAGTTTGGTCTTTTTTGCACATAATTAAACCAATTTGCTAATGTAAAGTCAGCTGGTTTGCGTATGTGATATTCTACTGTTAAAGTACATTTCAATAGATAATGTAGGGCGTCTCCTACATGACCGCAGGTACATCTTGGAGAGTCTGTTTTATTAATTTTATAGAGGTAGTCCGGGAATGGTCCGTGGTTTGTTGCAAATAAATAGATATTACGGTGCGGGAGCAGGAGATCTGAGGAGATTTTTGGAAAGAGTTTGTAGGTGAAACGTCCTGTTTCTTCGTAGTCCCAGCATTGTTGCCAGTCATTTTTGAGTTGAAGACTTGTTTGCCCTTTGATGTATGATGCCGGGAAGGGGAAAAAGATCTTTGAAGCTGTGGAAGATTGTAACGTCGCTTCTTTGGCGAGTTTGTCTGCCAGTTCATTGCCCATGAGACCAGCGTGACCTCTAACCCATTTAAAGTAGTAAGTTTTGTCAGTTGACTGCAGAAGTTTAATTATTTCATTTATAAGGTAATCTTGTGACATGATGTTTTCAAGTGCTTGAAGACTAGATTGACTGTCTGTGAATATACCTATTCTCTTGTAATGTGTTGTTTCTGTCCATTGTAGCGCATTTAGAATTGCTAGCAATTCGGATTGGTACACCGTGTTTTCTTTATTTAATGTGCGGGAATATTGATGTATTAGTGAATCCTGAGCAAATGTACAGAAGGCAAAGGCCGTACCTGTCTCTGTTTTTGAGCCATCAGTATAAATGTTTATTTCGGTACCGCCGCGGCGAGCGGCCCATCTTCGTCCGCAACCCTTTATTCTTCCACTTATTCCGACTCTTTTGCGGAAGCAAGATTCGCAGGTGCCCAGCCACGTCCCGAATGAAAGACTCTCTAGCGAAAGCGAGATTGAAAAAAAAAAAAAAATCAAAAATTGAAACCGGACAAATTTAAAAAGGAAATTACACAAATTAAAGACATCGAAAAGCGGGAAGGGTTGGGCTCGGGGCGATGAAGCTACCGAAAGACTCCTGCTGCTTCTAGCTTATTATTAGTCTCGGCGGTGGTTGCGGGTGGGCGGGGGGGTCAACCGCCGCGGCGAGCGGCCCATCGTCGTCCGCAACCCTTTATTCTTCCACTTATTCCGACTCTTTTGCGGAAGCAAGATTCGCAGGTGCCCAGCCACGTCCCGAATGAAAGACTCTCTAGCGAAAGCGAGATTGAAAAAAAAAAAAAAATCAAAAATTGAAACCGGACAAATTTAAAAAGGAAATTACACAAATTAAAGACATCGAAAAGCGGGAAGGGTTGGGCTCGGTGATGAAGCTACCGAAAGACTCCTGCTGCTTCTAGCTTATTATTAGTCTCGGCGGTGGTTGCGGGTGGGCGGGGGGGTCAACCGCCGCGGCGAGCGACCCATCTTCGTCCGCAACCCTTTATTCTTCCACTTATTCCGACTCTTTTGCGGAAGCAAGATTCGCAGGTGCCCAGCCACGTCCCGAATGAAAGACTCTCTAGCGAAAGCGAGATTGAAAAAAAAAAAAAAATCAAAAATTGAAACCGGACAAATTTAAAAAGGAAATTACACAAATTAAAGACATCGAAAAGCGGGAAGGGTTGGGCTCGGGGCGATGAAGCTACCGAAAGACTCCTGCTGCTTCTAGCTTATTATTAGTCTCGGCGGTGGTTGCGGGTGGGCGGGGGGGTCAACCGCCGCGGCGAGCGGCCCATCTTCGTCCGCAACACTTTATTCTTCCACTTATTCCGACTCTTTTGCGGAAGCAAGATTCGCAGGTGCCCAGCCACGTCCCGAATGAAAGACTCTCTAGCGAAAGCGAGATTGAAAAAAAAAAAAATCAAAAATTGAAACCGGACAAATTTAAAAAGGAAATTACACAAATTAAAGACATCGAAAAGCGGGAAGGGTTGGGCTCGGGGCGATGAAGCTACCGAAAGACTCCTGCTGCTTCTAGCTTATTATTAGTCTCGGCGGTGGTTGCGGGTGGGCGGGGGGGTCAACCGCCGCGGCGAGCGGCCCATCTTCGTCCGCAACCCTTTATTCTTCCACTTATTCCGACTCTTTTGCGGAAGCAAGATTCGCAGGTGCCCAGCCACGTCCTGAATGAAAGACTCTCTAGCGAAAGCGAGATTGAAAAAAAAAAAAAAATCAAAAATTGAAACCGGACAAATTTAAAAAGGAAATTACACAAATTAAAGACATCGAAAAGCGGGAAGGGTCGGGCTCGGGGCGATGAAGCTACCGAAAGACTCCTGCTGCTTCTAGCTTATTATTAGTCTCGGCGGTGGTTGCGGGTGGGCGGGGGGGTCAGGTTCGACCAGAGGGGAGGCCCACCATATGGCATAGGCTCAACAAGCCCCTACTGGTAGGTGATATCCACTAACCGCCGAAACCACCGCCAAGGGCAGGGACCGACAGAAGCAGCGCGGGAGTGCTCGTTCAGTAGGTTCATCTCCCAGTCGCCAATGAATGTTTATTTCTTGTTTTGATGAAATACAATTTTTAATTACAACCGGCCACCCCATCACTCAGGGCGGGCCAGAATATTATACAGATCTTTTTGTAGATTAGATAAGATTATAAATTATTTTTATATTTTCTAGAGTATATTATATACTAATTATAAACTAATTTAGATTAACTGGATAATATAAAATTAATAAGTTAGAAATAATTACTAAATTAAATAGTAAACTATATACATAGTTCTGATTAGAAAATATTGTTGAATTGAAGAAGAAAAGGGTTTTATGGATGACCCACAACCTGTAATTTTAATGTCTTTACAACGTCTTATTGTTATTATTGCTGTTTTGAATGTTTTGTCTTTTAACATATTTCACACACATCTCTGTTATCAGAGTGGGGGCATTTGAAATAGCAACTGGTTATTTTCAAGAACGTTGATACAATCTATTATTTTCTGCATTAAGTTTGGTCTTTTTTGCACATAATTAAACCAATTTGCTAATGTAAAGTCAGCTGGTTTGCGTATGTGATATTCTACTGTTAAAGTACATTTCAATAGATAATGTAGGGCGTCTCCTACATGACCGCAGGTACATCTTGGAGAGTCTGTTTTATTAATTTTATAGAGGTAGTCCGGGAATGGTCCGTGGTTTGTTGCAAATAAATAGATATTACGGTGCGGGAGCAGGAGATCTGAGGAGATTTTTGGAAAGAGTTTGTAGGTGAAACGTCCTGTTTCTTCGTAGTCCCAGCATTGTTGCCAGTCATTTTTGAGTTGAAGACTTGTTTGCCCTTTGATGTATGATGCCGGGAAGGGGAAAAAGATCTTTGAAGCTGTGGAAGATTGTAACGTCGCTTCTTTGGCGAGTTTGTCTGCCAGTTCATTGCCCATGAGACCAGCGTGACCTCTAACCCATTTAAAGTAGTAAGTTTTGTCAGTTGACTGCAGAAGTTTAATTATTTCATTTATAAGGTAATCTTGTGACATGATGTTTTCAAGTGCTTGAAGACTAGATTGACTGTCTGTGAATATACCTATTCTCTTGTAATGTGTTGTTTCTGTCCATTGTAGCGCATTTAGAATTGCTAGCAATTCGGATTGGTACACCGTGTTTTCTTTATTTAATGTGCGGGAATATTGATGTATTAGTGAATCCTGAGCAAATGTACAGAAGGCAAAGGCCGTACCTGTCTCTGTTTTTGACCCATCAGTATAAATGTTTATTTCGGTACCGCCGCGGCGAGCGGCCCATCTTCGTCCGCAACCCTTTATTCTTCCACTTATTCCGACTCTTTTGCGGAAGCAAGATTCGCAGGTGCCCAGCCACGTCCCGAATGAAAGACTCTCTAGCGAAAGCGAGATTGAAAAAAAAAAAAAAAAATCAAAAATTGAAACCGGACAAATTTAAAAAGGAAATTACACAAATTAAAGACATCGAAAAGCGGGAAGGGTTGGGCTCGGGGCGATGAAGCTACCGAAAGACTCCTGCTGCTTCTAGCTTATTATTAGTCTCGGCGGTGGTTGCGGGTGGGCGGGGGGGTCAACCGCCGCGGCGAGCGGCCCATCGTCGTCCGCAACCCTTTATTCTTCCACTTATTCCGACTCTTTTGCGGAAGCAAGATTCGCAGGTGCCCAGCCACGTCCCGAATGAAAGACTCTCTAGCGAAAGCGAGATTGAAAAAAAAAAAAAAATCAAAAATTGAAACCGGACAAATTTAAAAAGGAAATTACACAAATTAAAGACATCGAAAAGCGGGAAGGGTTGGGCTCGGTGATGAAGCTACCGAAAGACTCCTGCTGCTTCTAGCTTATTATTAGTCTCGGCGGTGGTTGCGGGTGGGCGGGGGGGTCAACCGCCGCGGCGAGCGACCCATCTTCGTCCGCAACCCTTTATTCTTCCACTTATTCCGACTCTTTTGCGGAAGCAAGATTCGCAGGTGCCCAGCCACGTCCCGAATGAAAGACTCTCTAGCGAAAGCGAGATTGAAAAAAAAAAAAAATCAAAAATTGAAACCGGACAAATTTAAAAAGGAAATTACACAAATTAAAGACATCGAAAAGCGGGAAGGGTTGGGCTCGGGGCGATGAAGCTACCGAAAGACTCCTGCTGCTTCTAGCTTATTATTAGTCTCGGCGGTGGTTGCGGGTGGGCGGGGGGGTCAACCGCCGCGGCGAGCGGCCCATCTTCGTCCGCAACCCTTTATTCTTCCACTTATTCCGACTCTTTTGCGGAAGCAAGATTCGCAGGTGCCCAGCCACGTCCCGAATGAAAGACTCTCTAGCGAAAGCGAGATTGAAAAAAAAAAAAAATCAAAAATTGAAACCGGACAAATTTAAAAAGGAAATTACACAAATTAAAGACATCGAAAAGCGGGAAGGGTCGGGCTCGGGGCGATGAAGCTACCGAAAGACTCCTGCTGCTTCTAGCTTATTATTACTCTCGGCGGTGGTTGCGGGTGGGCGGGGGGGTCAGGTTCGACCAGAGGGGAGGCCCACCATATGGCATAGGCTCAACAAGCCCCTACTGGTGGGTGAAATCCACTAACCGCCGAAACCACCGCCAAGGGCAGGGACCGACAGAAGCAGCGCGGGAGGTGCTCGTTCAGTAGGATCATCTCCCAGTCGCCGATGAATGTTTATTTGTTGTTTTGATGAAATACAATTTTTAATTACAACCGGCCATCCCATCACTCAGGGAGGGCCAGAATATTATACAGATCTTTTTGTAGATTAGATAACATTAGAAATTATTTTTACATTTTCTACAGTATATTATTTACTAATTATAAACTAATTTAGATTAACTGGATAATATAAAATTAATAAGTTAGAAATAATTACTAAGTTAAATAGTAAACTATATACATAGTTCTGATTAGAAAATATTGTTGAATTGAAGAAGAAAAGGTTTTTAAGGATGACCCACAACCTGTAATTTTAATGTCTTTACAACGTCTTATTGTTACTATTGCTGTTTTGAATATTTTGTCTTTAAACATATTTCACACACATCTCTGTTATCAGAGTGGGGGCATTTGAAATAGCAACTGGTTATTTTCAAGAACGTTGATACAATCTATTATTTTCTGCATTAAGTTTGGTCTTTTTTGCATATAATTAAACCAATTTGCTAATGTAAAGTCAGCTGGTTTGCGTATGTGATATTCTGCTGTTAAAGTACATTTCAATAGATAATGTAGTGCGTCTCCTACATGACCGCAGGTACATCTTTGAGAGTCTGTTTTATTAATTTTATAGAGGTAGTCCGGGAATGGTCCGTGGTTCGTTGCAAATAAGTAGATATTACGGTGCGGGAGCAGGAGATCTGAGGAGATTTTTGGAAAGAGTTTGTAGGTGAAACGTCCTGTTTCTTCGTAGTCCCAGCATTGTTGCCAGTCATTTTTGAGTTTAAGACTTGTTTGCCCTTTGATGTATGATGCCGGGAAGGGGAAAAAGATCTTTGAAGCTGTGGAAGATTGTAACGTCGCTTCTTTGGCGAGTTTGTCTGCCAGTTCATTGCCCATGAGACCAGCGTGACCTCTAACCCATTTAAAGTAGTAAGTTTTGTCAGTTGACTGCAGAAGTTTTATTATTTCATTTATAAGGTAATCTTGTGACATGATGTTTTCAAGTGCTTGAAGACTAGATTGACTGTCTGTGAATACACCTATTCTCTTGTAATGTGTTGTTTCTGTCCATTGTAGCGCATTTAGAATTGCTAGCAATTCGGATTGGTACACCGTGTTTTCTTTATTTAATGTGCGGGAGTATTGATGTATTAGTGAATCCTGAGCAAATGTACAGAAGGCAAAGGCCGTACCTGTCTCTGTTTTTGAGCCATCAGTATAAATGTTTATTTCGGTGTTAGGTGGTGATTGATGTTCGTTGTATATGATATTCAGATAATGTATTGCTGGGTTGATTTGAGGGATGATCTTTCTCTGAAAGTCTTGCGGGAAATAGTTGTTAGTTGGTATTCCTAACCGCAAAACTCTGCCATGTAAGGCTTCTCTTTGTAGTTGTAAATGTAGCGGTGGAGAGCCTGTCAAGACACAGAGCGCTGATGTTGCCGTCTTCCTGTAGGCCCTGCTGACCATCAGCAGACAGTGTGCTTGGATCGAGGAAATTAGTTTGAGGCCGTGAGATTTTTGAAGAAGTGGGTACCATATTGATGATGCGTATATGATTTTTCTTTCTAGTATGGTCTTGTACCAGATTTTAAGTATTTGTTTTGATAGCCTGCTACTCGAGGATGAGAACTTCATTAAGTTTTGTATTATTTTGACTATTTCTATTCGTTTATTTTTGAGATGAGGAAGAAAAGAGAGAGTTGAGTCCAATGTTAATCCTAAGTATTGTAGCGTGTTCTCTGATTTTAGTTTATGATTGTCCAATTTAAATATGGGGGGCCTTTTTAGGAATCTTGGACGTCGTAAGTTTAGGACTCTACATTTTTCATAAGAGAATGTCATTTGGTTCTGTCTTGCCCAATTGCTTATAAGTTCGAGTGCTTGATTTGTGGTATTTTCAAGTTCCTTACATGACTTCCCTTTCGCTATCAACAGGATGTCGTCTGCGTAGGCTATAAAGGTGATTCCATGTGAATGAAGCAATTTAAGTAGTTTGTTGATGAAGATACGCCAGAGAAAAGGCCCGAAGCAAGAGCCCTGTGGGCAACCTCTGTAGAACCAGTGGATTTCCTCTGTGTCCAACCAGTTGCAGAATGCTCCTCTTATTGATAGAAAAGAAGATATTGTATTTTTGTATGCTTTTTCGATAGGAAGTTCATCGATTTCTTCCATCGTAATGTGCCACGGTAACTTATCAAAGGCATTTTGAAAGTCAAGGGAAACTAAGGAGATGTAATTGTTGTCTTGTGATAAAAGTTGAATTTTTAATAAGAGATCGGACAAATTTAAAAAGGAAATTACACAAATTAAAGACATCGAAAAGCGGGAAGGGTTGGGCTCGGGGCGATGAAGCTACCGAAAGACTCCTGCTGCTTCTAGCTTATTATTAGTCTCGGCGGTGGTTGCGGGTGGGCGGGGGGGTCAACCGCCGCGGCGAGCGGCCCATCTTCGTCCGCAACCCTTTATTCTTCCACTTATTCCGACTCTTTTGCGGAAGCAAGATTCGCAGGTGCCCAGCCACGTCCCGAATGAAAGACTCTCTAGCGAAAGCGAGATTGAAAAAAAAAAAAAAATCAAAAATTGAAACCGGACAAATTTAAAAAGGAAATTACACAAATTAAAGACATCGAAAAGCGGGAAGGGTTGGGCTCGGGGCGATGAAGCTACCGAAAGACTCCTGCTGCTTCTAGCTTATTATTAGTCTCGGCGGTGGTTGCGGGTGGGCGGGGGGGTCAACCGCCGCGGCGAGCGGCCCATCTTCGTCCGCAACCCTTTATTCTTCCACTCTACTCCGACTCTTTTGCGGAAGCAAGATTCGCAGGTGCCCAGCCACGTCCCGAATGAAAGACTCTCTAGCGAAAGCGAGATTGAAAAAAAAAATCAAAAATTGAAACCGGACAAATTTAAAAAGGAAATTACACAAATTAAAGACATCGAAAAGCGGGAAGGCTTGGGCTCGGGGCGATGAAGCTACCGAAAGACTCCTGCTGCTTCTAGCTTATTATTAGTCTCGGCGGTGGTTGCGGGTGGGCGGGGGGGTCAGGTCAGGTTCGGTTCGACCAGAGGGGAGGCCCACCATATGGCATAGGCTCAACAAGCCCCTACTGGTGGGTGATATCCACTAACCGCCGAAACCACCGCCAAGGGCAGTTGCCGACAGAAGCAGCGCGGGAGGTGCTCGTTCAGTAGGATCATCTCCCAGTCGCCGATGAATGTTTATTTCTTGTTTTGATGAAATACAATTTTTAATTACAACCGGCCACCCCATCACTCAGGGCGGGCCAGAATATTATACAGATCTTTTTGTAGATTAGATAAGATTAGAAATTATTTTTATATTTTCTAGAGTATATTATATACTAATTATAAACTAATTTAGATTAACTGGATAATATAAAATTAATAAGTTAGAAATAATTACTAAGTTAAATAGTAAACTATATACATAGTTCTGATTAGAAAATATTGTTGAATTGAAGAAGAAATGGGTTTTATGGATGACCCACAACCTGTAATTTTAATGTCTTTACAACGTCTTATTGTTACTATTGCTGTTTTGAATGTTTTGTCTTTTAACATATTTCACACACATCTCTGTTATCAGAGTGGGGGCATTTGAAATAGCAACTGGTTATTTTCAAGAACGTTGATACAATCTATTATTTTCTGCATTAAGTTTGGTCTTTTTTGCACATAATTAAACCAATTTGCTAATGTAAAGTCAGCTGGTTTGCGTATGTGATATTCTGCTGTTAAAGTACATTTCAATAGATAATGTAGGGCGTCTCCTACATGACCGCAGGTACATCTTGGAGAGTCTGTTTTATTAATTTTATAGAGGTAGTCCGGGAATGGTCCGTGGTTCGTTGCAAATAAGTAGATATTACGGTGCGGGAGCAGGAGATCTGAGGAGATTTTTGGAAAGAGTTTGTAGGTGAAACGTCCTGTTTCTTCGTAGTCCCAGCATTGTTGCCAGTCATTTTTGAGTTTAAGACTTGTTTGCCCTTTGATGTATGATGCCGGGAAGGGGAAAAAGATCTTTGAAGCTGTGGAAGATTGTAACGTCGCTTCTTTGGCGAGTTTGTCTGCCAGTTCATTGCCCATGAGACCAGCGTGACCTCTAACCCATTTAAAGTAGTAAGTTTTGTCAGTTGACTGCAGAAGTTTAATTATTTCATTTATAAGGTAATCTTGTGACATGATGTTTTCAAGTGCTTGAAGACTAGATTGACTGTCTGTGAATACACCTATTCTCTTGTAATGTGTTGTTTCTGTCCATTGTAGCGCATTTAGAATTGCTAGCAATTCGGATTGGTACACCGTGTTTTCTTTATTTAATGTGCGGGAGTATTGATGTATTAGTGAATCCTGAGCAAATGTACAGAAGGCAAAGGCCGTACCTGTCTCTGTTTTTGAGCCATCAGTATAAATGTTTATTTCGGTGTTAGGTGGTGATTGATGTTCGTTGTATATGATATTCAGATAATGTATTGCTGGGTTGATTTGAGGGATGATCTTTCTCTGAAAGTCTTGCGGGAAATAGTTGTTAGTTGGTATTCCTAACCGCAAAACTCTGCCATGTAAGGCTTCTCTTTGTAGTTGTAAATGTAGCGGTGGAGAGCCTGTCAAGACACGGAGCGCTGATGTTGCCGTCTTCCTGTAGGCCCTGCTGACCATCAGCAGACAGTGTGCTTGGATCGAGGAAATTAGTTTGAGGCCGTGAGATTTTTGAAGAAGTGGGTACCATATTGATGATGCGTATATGATTTTTCTTTCTAGTATGGTCTTGTACCAGATTTTAAGTATTTGTTTTGATAGCCTGCTACTGGAGGATGAGAACTTCATTAAGTTTTGTATTATTTTGACTATTTCTATTCGTTTATTTTTGAGATGAGGAAGAAAAGAGAGAGTTGAGTCCAATGTTAATCCTAAGTATTGTAGCGTGTTCTCTGATTTTAGTTTATGATTGTCCAATTTAAATATGGGGGGCCTTTTTAGGAATCTTGGACGTCGTAAGTTTAGGACTCTACATTTTTCATAAGAGAATGTCATTTGGTTCTGTCTTGCCCAATTGCTTATAAGTTCGAGTGCTTGATTTGTAGTATTTTCAAGTTCCTTACATGACTTCCCTTTCGCTATCAACAGGATGTCGTCTGCGTAGGCTATAAAGGTGGATCCATGTGAATGAAGCAATTTAAGTAGTTTGTTGATGAAGATACGCCAGAGAAAAGGCCCGAAGCAAGAGCCCTGTGGGCAACCTCTGTAGAACCAGTGGATTTCCTCTGTGTCCAACCAGTTGCAGAATGCTCCTCTTATTGATAGAAAAGAAGATATTGTATTTTTGTATGCTTTTTCGATAGGAAGTTCATCGATTTCTTCCATCGTAATGTGCCACGGTAACTTATCAAAGGCATTTTGAAAGTCAAGGGAAACTAAGGAGATGTAATTGTTGTCTTGTGATAAAAGTTGAATTTTTAATAAGAGATCTTGCAAGGCTGTTTCAGTTGAGTGTCCTTCCAAGAAGCCATGCTGTGAGTTATTAAGATGTTGTATTGAAGATGATGTTAATGAGTGGTTAATTCTTCTTAATAGCATTTTTTCGAGGATCTTCCCAAAAACTGGCAGGAGGGATATCGGTCTGTAAGAGTGATGATCATCTGGTGGACGTCCCGATTTCAGGAAATAAACTAGTTCCCCTACTTTCCATTGATTCGGAAAGTAATTGAGTTTTAGGGCTGAGTTGTACATCTCAAGTAGCAGGTTAGCATGAGTTTTGAAGATATTACGAATTATATAGTGGTCTATATTGTCCGGACCAGGTGCCTTATTTGCATTGAAAGAAAATATTGCTGTTTTGAGTTCTTGAATTAAGAATGGAGATGCTGAGTCATCTGGTTGTATGGTTGTTGGTTTTGGTTTTTTGGACTGTCCGAAAATGTTTGTTGTTAATTCCTTGTAGAAGGAAGAGTTGGAGTGAATTTCTGCTGATGAAGTTGAGAGTGTTGTGATTTCTGCCCTGTGAAAATCTTGGAAAGCTATTGACTTTATCTTACCGAAGGGATCTCTTGTATTTTCGCATAATTTTGTCCAGGAAGTCTTTTTTGATTTGAGTATGTTCTGTTTGTATAGAGCTCTTTCTCTTTTATATTTCATTATATCTGTTTGGGATGCTTCTGGGAGTTTTGTTTTTCTTTGCAGTGCCTTGACGTAATTCCTCTGTCTACGGAGATCCTGTGTCCACCATGATATCTTAGGGGTAAAAGTGTTGTTTTTCTTTTTTAGGTTTCTGTCGCAGGCTTCTTTTATTAAATTGCAGAAAATATCATATCTTCTGTCAAATTCTTGAGTGGAGATTAGATTGTTAAAGTTCAGCTGTTTTTCTGAGATATTCTTGGATAATAGTTTATTAAATTTCTTAAATGAGATGTTTTTAGTTCTGTATCTCCTTTTCGGGAGTTTGATGATTGAAATGTCTGTGGTTATAGTTATTAATCGGTGATCCCCATAGTTAAGGTCACTGTCAATTGTCCAATTTTCTATTTGTGGGAACAGCGAGAAGGATGCCAGTGAGACATCTGGCCAACCCTTCAGGTGCTTTGTTTCGAAAGTCGGTAGACTGTGAGGGTCATTTAGGGAGATTAAATGTCTTTGACCCATCAGATTTAAAAGGTGATGGCCTTTTTCATCGTCTTTCGGATATCCCCATAGCACACTGTGTGCGTTGAAGTCACCAAGAAGCAATATGTCTGACGACATGCCTGTAATGGTGCTCCAATCTTCTAGGTCTTCGTGTAGCTTGGCAGAGGGAGGTGAATACTGGGATATCACTGTTAATATTCTTTTAGATAGTGTTAAGTTTACCACTACTGTATGATCTGTGCTGCCTAGTTTGATATGTCCAATATTTGGATCGATTATTAATATAAAGCTATTCTTTTTATTAGAAGCATAGCATGGAGTGCCTCTTGGCAGGCCATGTGGGCGGTTGTTTGTCATGTTACAATCCTGGATACAGGCAATTGAGTATTTCTCTTTATAAAGTGTATTAATTAAATCCGCTGTTGCAGTTTTGCTCCTTTGTAGATTTATCTGTGCGAATTTTAAGTTATTAATGGCAGAAATACTTGTTTTTGGCATATTTTCTTGTTGCTGTTTTTTATTTCTTTTTGTTTTGCCTGTGTTAGAAGATATTTGGCTTGGAGTGCTTGAATTAGCCGTATCGCCTCTATCGGCGATAGGGAGGCTGTGCCTCCCTTGTGTAATTTGGATATTTATAGTTGTAGTTTTTTCTGTTGGAATTTTCGAATGTCCTCATTCTTATTATTCTGGTTTCTCCATGTCGATTTGTTATTTCATCCTCTCTATGTCTTGACCTATCGTCTCTTCTCTCGTATCTTTTGTTTTTGTACTCTTTTCGCTCTCTATGATCGTAGGATTCCTCATAGTTATTTCCTTTGTCTTGTCTGTATCTTCTTGTACTGTTTTCCGAAGAGTGAAATCCTTTCTTTTCTTTACTTCCATTATGTGTTTGTTCTACTAGTTGATCTTTTCCTTTATAGTTTCTTCTGAGCTGCGTTTCATTTTTATCTTTCCTACCGTTTGTTAGGTTCTTTATGTTTGGGTTTAGTGCTTTTGATTTATGATAGTCCTCCAGTCTCCTCCCTTTTTCGTGCTGGAAGATTGGACATTGGGGAGAGTATGCTGGGTGATTTGAGTCTTCCTTGTTATATCTCAAGCAATTTATGCATTTCTTTATATTTTCCTCACACTCACTTGTTTGATGTTTCCCTGAACAATTCGCACACCGTGATCCAAATTCACACTGTGATTTGGTGTGATTGCCTAGCTCTTGGCAGTTAGTACATCTCAGCACTCTTATGTAGAAATCGGTCTTGATTAGTTCGTAAAATAATTTTATTTTCCCTGTTTTGACAATTTTCCTGCAGTCGCCCGCCGGTGCTTCTATTATCCAGTTATTGAATGTTGAATTGGGAACTTCTAATGATTTAAAGATCGTGAATGAGTTTAGATACTTCTTTTTAGATAGTTCTTCTTCCAGTTCCTCCTTTGTGTATTCTTTATTTATTCTCATTAGAATTATTTTCATCTTCCTCTCCTCTGGGTTGATTATTTCAAAGTCTTTTGAATTGTTCTTAAGTAGCTCTGAGATCGTTTCTACTTCTTTTTCTAGGGTTTTCAGTTCTATGTTGTTGTTTTTTGTGCGTCTTATATTTTTAATTTCCAATTGTTTGTCTTTCTTTTTGGCTTCGTCTCTGATTATTTTTGTGACTTCTGATACTTCAATAGGTTGTTTCGGAATTATAATTAACTTTTTGGGTTTTTGTACTACTGACTTGACTGCTTGAGTAGTCTTTGTTTCTTGGGTGCCTAATGTCTTCAGCATTTCATTGAATTTTTGGTTCTGTTCTTGAAATTGTTTGTTTAAACTTCCTAATAATTGCTTTCTTAGCAGGTCTATTTGATTGTCCTGTATTTCATAATTAAATGTTTGTATTTGATCTATTTGCGAATCACAGTAGTTTTGTAACTTATACAGTTTACCATGCATTTCTGTTTGATATTGTTCATGATATGTTTGAAACGTTGTGTATTTACCTTTTGAGCTTCTGATTGTTTCTAATTCATCTGTAATTTTATTATGATAGGTTGTCATGGTTTCTGCTAAGTCTTGCGTTATTCCGTATATTGTCTTTATTGTTGCTGTTACTTCAATCGTTAATTTTTTTGTATCTATTTGTGTGGAGGGTTGTATCTTGGCGGAAGAGGCATTTTGTTTTTTGATGTTTCTTAGGAAATTTGTAACATCTTTATCTGACCAGGTTTTCCGCCCGTGTCTGATGAAGTCCTTTTCTAAGAGCTTCTGACCTCTTGTTGGGGAAGTTTCTTCTTTTGATTCTAGTTCTTCTTCATCTTCCCCACTGGCTATAGAAAGTAACGAGTATTCTTCTATGTCTTCCGTCTGTGTGAATTCATTATTTGTTTTCTTTCTGCTATCTTGGTCCTTTAATTCTTTCAAGTATTCTTCTATTTGATTTTTTTTTGAATGATAATTCTTGTTCTTTGACTTCTAGTTCCTCCCTTTTTTCTGACAACTGTTGGTCTATTTCTTCTAGTTTACGATTTTTGAATTTTAGTTCCTTTTCCAATTTTTTATATTTTTCTTCCAGTTGACTCATTTTCTTTTTGGCAGAATAGCTTCCTGTTCTTAAAGTATGGATAATGTTTGGGGTAGATTCAATAATTGTTTCTTCCTCTTCTATCAATGAGTTAGACGTATTCTTCTCTAAATCAAGGTCAGGTGATTGATAAAGATTTGCCTTTTCTACTTTCCTACTTAATTGTTCATATTCGTATGTTATGAATCTGTTTCTTAGTTCTTCTTGAAATTCATTCTTAAGTTTCTGAAAAGCGTCTTTTTTATCCGTTTGACGTTTCTTGTAATGTTCTGCAATTTGAGAGAGACTCGAGAGCAGCGGGTCCTCTTCCGTTGAATGGTCACCTTTATCTTTTTGATCTTTATCTTTTTCATCTACTATTAATTTGTCTAGGTTGCTTGACAGTAGCTTTATTTTTAGCTCCAGGGCATTTTGATATTTCGTTGCTTCGTCGTCGCTTCCGTTTGCCTTCCTGAGGTAGGATCTCTCCATTAGATCGTATAATTGGAAGACGCTGACGTCGTATTGCTGCACTTGCTCGTATTTGTATAGACACTTCCCTCTTGAGGTTGGCGGGGGCCGTCCATAGTTTTTTTCCGACATTTTTGACTGTTACCTACTTTTCTCAGCGGGTAACTTTTATTATTTCAGGATATTACTAGCTATTAGTCCGAGTGAACTAAAAATAATATCAAATAATAGAGCAGTTTAATTAAGAAAATCAGAGAAGACAGGATGGGGTATCACCAGCCGTCCACTACACATCATTGAAAGAAAGGTAGTTAGGATAGGGAAAGCAAAAACCAATGGCCTAGACCATTGAAAGTAACTAAGATAAAATAATTTAGAATAATGGACAATTCTGACTATTAAAATAAAATTAAATGAAACAAATAAAAGACAGAAAAAATTAATGCCAATGAAAATAAAATGGGGAATGTTGCCATGACCTCCCATGCACACACACTGCTTAACCAGGTAATCTTTTTAAAGATTTAGAACATTCAGTAATAATAATAAATGAAATATGTTATGAAATTATAACAAAAGAATAATGATGATAATATATGAATAGTATAAAATATTTACGTTATGTACAATGAACGGAAATATTAATATATTTACAAGAAATACATGACCTTTATGATAGCCATACCCATAGCATTAATAGAAGGTGAGGTTGGTGGTCCATGTTTATATTCACAATTATTGACATATTATGTTTCCAAAAATTCAGATGAAAATGTTTTAAATAAAATTATAAAGTGAATATTTAATGCTTACCTCTTACATCGTGAGAGGTCCATGCTGCGCTTGTTGAAGAGCTCTAGCAATGATGCTTTTCCCTCTCTAATGTATTTTTCTTGAAACACTGGGTAATTATATGTTTGTAGAGTTGTTAATCCTGAAATGTTGAAGTTCTGTGCTAAATTGGCTAATTCTTGATACATTGAAAGAGAGATTTTTACCGTTGGGGGGATGGGAAGGGGGGGGGAAATGGGGGATCAAATTGGGCTCTTTGAGACCGACAATTTGATAGGTCGCATGGCTGATCAAAGAAGGATGCAGGAAAAAATACGAATGTTAGCCCTTTAAGGCAACTGAGACAAAAACGGGTTGGAAAATTCTAGGAATGAAGAGATTTATCGAATCCAAAAGTTAGTTGAAAGATTTAAAATTATATACATCCCCCCCCCGCAAATGCCCCCTTAACAACGCCCCCTGTAGAGTTAGCAAAAAGTTTATTGCATGAGAAGAATGCTCGGGAAAAGTTCTCATATTGGCGGTCCATCCATTAAAATTACCCTTAAAAACTGAGATTTGCTAACATTTTACAGTGTAAGACCTCATGAGACCCTTATAATACGATATAAAACATAAAAAGTCATATACAAAAAGCCCGGTATGGTTTTAACCAGTTTAAAACTGTATATTAAAATTCCCATTGAAAAAAAAAAAAAAAAAAAAAAAAAAAAAAAAAAAAAAAAAAAATGGTGTTCTATTGGGATCATCGGTCCTTACCATAACTTTTTGTGCGTACCTCGTACTGCCTTAAAAGCTTTAGATTCAGTTCGGATTTTTATTTATCTTTAAAATGAGGTGTATGTTGTTGGGGTTGAAGAAAGAGTTTACAAAAAAAAACCTACAGAAAGCACAATAGCTAATAAATAGAGTTAGGAAGAAACAAAATGGCGGACTTGTAACCAAGTCCAAACCGTTACATTTCAGTAGTTTAGCATTAATCATGAACCCTAAGTCTTATAATATGTTACACTATTTATTTTAATACAATTGTTTCTAATTAATTATTGAAAGAAAGAAAATGGCAGTCAAAGTAGAGAGAAACAAAGTGGCGGAATTATAACAATACACAAACATGAGATTTCAAAGTTTAGTCATAGCAATAACAGCCAGTACTATAAAAATGTTATTATAATATTTTATTATATTTTAGTATAATTATTTCCAATTTGGAAAAGAATAGGCAAAATGGCTGCCATTTTATACACATATTCTATGTTTTAAAAAGTTCTTTAATTTGTAACATTATCATTTAGTAAAACCTCCTAGGAGAAACACAACGTTAAAACAGTAAGATAAGCTCAATATTTAAAACTTCATTTAAAAGAAACAAAATAGCGGTTGTCTAATATCAGTACTCTAGAAACCGTGTTTTCTTACTTTTCTTAGTATACAACCCCATAAGATATTCCTATTATTAAACAGCAATGCGATAAACCTTTTATAAAAATCCGGTATGTTTACAATTAGCTTAACATTAATTATTAAATTCTCCATTGAAAAATCAATGGGGTTCATTTTGAGAAAATTGGCCTTTAAAGGATCAAGTTGTTGTGCCCATAAACCTGACACAACCCCACAAGCCCTAAATTAAAAAGTTAATATCATAAAAAAAAACGCTCTCAGTAAAAACTGGTGTTGTCTTAATACTTATAACTTCCAATATTTACTTTCAGAATGAATCGGTGACGGATAATATTATGTTTATTTACTTTTTAATCTAATCAAAAGGCCTTGACGTCAATTCGATTCACTCTGATATGAAGGTACACCACATGATATTAGCAGAATATTTATTAAAAAAAAAAAAAAATACAACTAAACATATGAATTTACTACTGAGCTTATGTCTTGATACAAGAAACCACCAACCACTCAATCACGATAGAATAAAAATATTCAATTTTCAAGTACAAATTAAAAATACTTAGAGATACAATAAAATAATAAAAATAGCACCGCTCGAAAGCTTAAACTATTAACTTTTCAAAACGCATAAATTTATAACGTTAATAATAGGAAAAAGTGGTGCAAAGTGTGATCCAAACAATGTCACAAAATCCCTAACGCTATGGGAAATGGGGTTGGAACAAAAATTTCCACTACACTTTTCAAAAATTTATTTAATATATAAAAACACTTCATAATAATATAACACTGGTATATAATGAAAGCTTAAACATTTCTATATACGAATGTGGTATTAGTTTTTAAAAACTAGTGACCAAAAGGTGAATTTGAGCCTTATGAAAATTTTCTAACGACAAAAATTTTTCCCATAGATTAACACGGGATTCTGAGAACGCCAATCTCCCAAAACAGTACTTTTAAAATCACTCACTAAATAGTCAAAAACTATCGAAAACTTAATAAAAATAGTACCGGAAGAAAGTTAAAACTATGAAAGAACTAAATTTACCGAAAAAAATTCAAAATTAACACGTTTATTAAGAATAAGAAGCTAAAGAATTTTGATGTTTACGTAATGTAAAGTCTATGGGAAAATGGCGTCCAAAAACGACAATATTCAAACACTTAGATAACGTAACAAACTTGACGAAAACTTAAAGAAAATGGAAGATAAAAGATCTACGATTCAAACTGAAGGTAACGCATGAAAGAATTTTGAAATTACATCAAAAATTATATATTTAATTAACGTTTGAAAATTGTCACTTTTATCTCAAAAACAAAATGGCTCAAAAAGTGAACCTTGCATTTATGCTAATAACTTTTTATATAGTTATGATAGATAGATAAACCATGTACCAAATTAAAGATAAAACTCTGTAGAACATCATTTATACCATATTTATTAAAACGGTTCAGTTAAACACCCAAAATAAACATAGGAAGTCCGCATACATTTTCGAAACCGAAAGTCATGTGGTAAAAAAGAGAGAGAAAATTAATTGAACACAACTTCGGTTCTATTGCACGTAGCAACATGGGATAGGTATCAAATTAAAGATCATAAAGAGAGAAAGAGATTGATATATAGTAGAGCATGCTAGCTTACCCCGTTCCTGAGAAATTAGCCGTTCATTGCGGACAAAATTTTTCCGATGCTTCAATGGTGAAGGCAATGACAGAACTTGGGCGGGGGGGTCAACCGCCGCGGCGAGCGGCCCATCTTCGTCCGCAACCCTTTATTCTTCCACTTATTCCGACTCTTTTGCGGAAGCAAGATTCGCAGGTGCCCAGCCACGTCCCGAATGAAAGACTCTCTAGCGAAAGCGAGATTGAAAAAAAAAAAAAATCAAAAATTGAAACCGGACAAATTTAAAAAGGAAATTACACAAATTAAAGACATCGAAAAGCGGGAAGGGTTGGGCTCGGGGCGATGAAGCTACCGAAAGACTCCTGCTGCTTCTAGCTTATTATTAGTCTCGGCGGTGGTTGCGGGTGGGCGGGGGGGTCAACCGCCGCGGCGAGCGGCCCATCTTCGTCCGCAACCCTTTATTCTTCCACTTATTCCGACTCTTTTGCGGAAGCAAGATTCGCAGGTGCCCAGCCACGTCCCGAATGAAAGACTCTCTAGCGAAAGCGAGATTGAAAAAAAAAAAAAAAAATCAAAAATTGAAACCGGACAAATTTAAAAAGGAAATTACACAAATTAAAGACATCGAAAAGCGGGAAGGGTTGGGCTCGGGGCGATGAAGCTACCGAAAGACTCCTGCTGCTTCTAGCTTATTATTAGTCTCGGCGGTGGTTGCGGGTGGGCGGGGGGGTCAGGTTCGACCAGAGGGGAGGCCCACCATATGGCATAGGCTCAACAAGCCCCTACTGGTAGGTGATATCCACTAACCGCCGAAACCACCGCCAAGGGCAGGGACCGACAGAAGCAGCGCGGGAGTGCTCGTTCAGTAGGTTCATCTCCCAGTCGCCAATGAATGTTTATTTCTTGTTTTGATGAAATACAATTTTTAATTACAACCGGCCACCCCATCACTCAGGGCGGGCCAGAATATTATACAGATCTTTTTGTAGATTAGATAAGATTATAAATTATTTTTATATTTTCTAGAGTATATTATATACTAATTATAAACTAATTTAGATTAACTGGATAATATAAAATTAATAAGTTAGAAATAATTACTAAATTAAATAGTAAACTATATACATAGTTCTGATTAGAAAATATTGTTGAATTGAAGAAGAAAAGGGTTTTATGGATGACCCACAACCTGTAATTTTAATGTCTTTACAACGTCTTATTGTTATTATTGCTGTTTTGAATGTTTTGTCTTTTAACATATTTCACACACATCTCTGTTATCAGAGTGGGGGCATTTGAAATAGCAACTGGTTATTTTCAAGAACGTTGATACAATCTATTATTTTCTGCATTAAGTTTGGTCTTTTTTGCACATAATTAAACCAATTTGCTAATGTAAAGTCAGCTGGTTTGCGTATGTGATATTCTACTGTTAAAGTACATTTCAATAGATAATGTATAGCGTCTCCTACATGACCGCAGGTACATCTTGGAGAGTCTGTTTTATTAATTTTATAGAGGTAGTCCGGGAATGGTCCGTGGTTCGTTGCAAATAAATAGATATTACGGTGCGGGAGCAGGAGATCTGAGGAGATTTTTGGAAAGAGTTTGTAGGTGAAACGTCCTGTTTCTTCGTAGTCCCAGCATTGTTGCCAGTCATTTTTGAGTTGAAGACTTGTTTGCCCTTTGATGTATGATGCCGGGAAGGGGAAAAAGATCTTTGAAGCTGTGGAAGATTGTAACGTCGCTTCTTTGGCGAGTTTGTCTGCCAGTTCATTGCCCATGAGACCAGCGTGACCTGTAACCCATTTAAAGTAGTAAGTTTTGTCAGTTGACTGCAGAAGTTTAATTATTTCATTTATAAGGTAATCTTGTGACATGATGTTTTCAAGTGCTTGAAGACTAGATTGACTGTCTGTGAATATACCTATTCTCTTGTAATGTGTTGTTTCTGTCCATTGTAGCGCATTTAGAATTGCTAGCAATTCGGATTGGTACACCGTGTTTTCTTTATTTAATGTGCGGGAATATTGATGTATTAGTGAATCCTGAGCAAATGTACAGAAGGCAAAGGCCGTACCTGTCTCTGTTTTTGAGCCATCAGTATAAATGTTTATTTCGGTACCGCCGCGGCGAGCGGCCCATCTTCGTCCGCAACCCTTTATTCTTCCACTCTACTCCGACTCTTTTGCGGAAGCAAGATTCGCAGGTGCCCAGCCACGTCCCGAATGAAAGACTCTCTAGCGAAAGCGAGATTGAAAAAAAAAAAAAATCAAAAATTGAAACCGGACAAATTTAAAAAGGAAATTACACAAATTAAAGACATCGAAAAGCGGGAAGGGTTGGGCTCGGTGATGAAGCTACCGAAAGACTCCTGCTGCTTCTAGCTTATTATTAGTCTCGGCGTTGGTTGCGGGTGGGCGGGGGGGTCAACCGCCGCGGCGAGCGATCCATCTTCGTCCGCAACCCTTTATTCTTCCACTTATTCCGACTCTTTTGCGGAAGCAAGATTCGCAGGTGCGCAGCCACGTCCCGAATGAAAGACTCTCTAGCGAAAGCGAGATTGAAAAAAAAAAAAAATCAAAAATTGAAACCGGACAAATTTAAAAAGGAAATTACACAAATTAAAGACATCGAAAAGCGGGAAGGGTTGGGCTCGGGGTGATGAAGCTACCGAAAGACTCCTGCTGCTTCTAGCTTATTATTAGTCTCGGCGGTGGTTGCGGGTGGGCGGGGGGGTCAACCGCCGCGGCGAGCGGCCCATCTTCGTCCGCAACCCTTTATTCTTCCACTTATTCCGACTCTTTTGCGGAAGCAAGATTCGCAGGTGCCCAGCCACGTCCCGAATGAAAGACTCTCTAGCGAAAGCGAGATTGAAAAAAAAAAATCAAAAATTGAAACCGGACAAATTTAAAAAGGAAATTACACAAATTAAAGACATCGAAAAGCGGGAAGGGTTGGGCTCGGGGCGATGAAGCTACCGAAAGACTCCTGCTGCTTCTAGCTTATTATTAATCTCGGCGACCGCCGCGGCGAGCGGCCCATCTTCGTCCGCAACCCTTTATTCTTCCACTCTACTCCGACTCTTTTGCGGAAGCAAGATTCGCAGGTGCCCAGCCACGTCCCGAATGAAAGACTCTCTAGCGAAAGCGAGATTGAAAAAAAAAAAATCAAAAATTGAAACCGGACAAATTTAAAAAGGAAATTACACAAATTAAAGACATCGAAAAGCGGGAAGGGTTGGGCTCGGGGCGATGAAGCTACCGAAAGACTCCTGCTGCTTCTAGCTTATTATTAGTCTCGGCGGTGGTTGCGGGTGGGCGGGGGGGTCAGGTTAGGTTCGACCAGAGGGGAGGCCCACCATATGGCATAGGCTCAACAAGCCCCTACTGGTGGGTGATATCCACTAACCGCCGAAACCACCGCCAAGGGCAGGGACCGACAGAAGCAACGCGGGAGGTGCTCGTTCAGTAGGATCATCTCCCAGTCGCCGATGAATGTTTATTTGTTGTTTTGATGAAATACAATTTTTAATTACAACCGGCCACCCCATCACTCAGGGCGGGCCAGAATATTATACAGATCTTTTTGTAGATTAGATAAGATTAGAAATTATTTTTATATTTTCTAGAGTATATTATATACTAATTATAAACTAATTTAGATTAACTGGATAATATAAAATTAATAAGTAAGAAATAATTACTAAGTTAAATAGTAAACTATATACATAGTTCTGATTAGAAAATATTGTTGAATTGAAGAAGAAAAGGGTTTTATGGATGACCCACAACCTGTAATTATAATGTCTTTACAACGTCTTATTGTTACTATTGCTGTTTTGAATGTTTTGTCTTTTAACATATTTCACACACATCTCTGTTATCAGAGTGGGGGCATTTGAAATAGCAACTGGTTATTTTCAAGAACGTTGATACAATCTATTATTTTCTGCATTAAGTTTGGTCTTTTTTGCACATAATTAAACCAATTTGCTAATGTAAAGTCAGCTGGTTTGCGTATGTGATATTCTGCTGTTAAAGTACATTTCAATAGATAATGTAGGGCGTCTCCTACATGACCGCAGGTACATCTTGGAGAGTCTGTTTTATTAATTTTATAGAGGTAGTCCGGGAATGGTCCGTGGTTCGTTGCAAATAAGTAGATATTACGGTGCGGGAGCAGGAGATCTGAGGAGATTTTTGGAAAGAGTTTGTAGGTGAAACGTCCTGTTTCTTCGTAGTCCCAGCATTGTTGCCAGTCATTTTTGAGTTTAAGACTTGTTTGCCCTTTGATGTATGATGCCGGGAAGGGGAAAAAGATCTTTGAAGCTGTGGAAGATTGTAACGTCGCTTCTTTGGCGAGTTTGTCTGCCAGTTCATTGCCCATGAGACCAGCGTGACCTCTAACCCATTTAAAGTAGTAAGTTTTGTCAGTTGACTGCAGAAGTTTAATTATTTCATTTATAAGGTAATCTTGTGACATGATGTTTTCAAGTGCTTGAAGACTAGATTGACTGTCTGTGAATACACCTATTCTCTTGTAATGTGTTGTTTCTGTCCATTGTAGCGCATTTAGAATTGCTAGCAATTAGGATTGGTACACCGTGTTTTCTTTATTTAATGTGCGGGAGTATTGATGTATTAGTGAATCCTGAGCAAATGTACAGAAGGCAAAGGCCGTACCTGTCTCTGTTTTTGAGCCATCAGTATAAATGTTTATTTCGGTGTTAGGTGGTGATTGATGTTCGTTGTATATGATATTCAGATAATGTATTGCTGGGTTGATTTGAGGGATGATCTTTCTCTGAAAGTCTTGCGGGAAATAGTTGTTAGTTGGTATTCCTAACCGCAAAACTCTGCCATGTAAGGCTTCTCTTTGTAGTTGTAAATGTAGCGGTGGAGAGCCTGTCAAGACACAGAGCGCTGATGTTGCCGTCTTCCTGTAGGCCCTGCTGACCATCAGCAGACAGTGTGCTTGGATCGAGGAAATTAGTTTGAGGCCGTGAGATTTTTGAAGAAGTGGGTACCATATTGATGATGCGTATATGATTTTTCTTTCTAGTATGGTCTTGTACCAGATTTTAAGTATTTGTTTTGATAGCCTGCTACTGGAGGATGAGAACTTCATTAAGTTTTGTATTATTTTGACTATTTCTATTCGTTTATTTTTGAGATGAGGAAGAAAAGAGAGAGTTGAGTCCAATGTTAATCCTAAGTATTGTAGCGTGTTCTCTGATTTTAGTTTATGATTGTCCAATTTAAATATGGGGGGCCTTTTTAGGAATCTTGGACGTCGTAAGTTTAGGACTCTACATTTTTCATAAGAGAATGTCATTTGGTTCTGTCTTGCCCAATTGCTTATAAGTTCGAGTGCTTGATTTGTGGTATTTTCAAGTTCCTTACATGACTTCCCTTTCGCTATCAACAGGATGTCGTCTGCGTAGGCTATAAAGGTGATTCCATGTGAATGAAGCAATTTAAGTAGTTTGTTGATGAAGATACGCCAGAGAAAAGGCCCGAAGCAAGAGCCCTGTGGGCAACCTCTGTAGAACCAGTGGATTTCCTCTGTGTCCAACCAGTTGCAGAATGCTCCTCTTATTGATAGAAAAGAAGATATTGTATTTTTGTATGCTTTTTCGATAGGAAGTTCATCGATTTCTTCCATCGTAATGTGCCACGGTAACTTATCAAAGGCATTTTGAAAGTCAAGGGAAACTAAGGAGATGTAATTGTTGTCTTGTGATAAAAGTTGAATTTTTAATAAGAGATCTTGCAAGGCTGTTTCAGTTGAGTGTCCTTCCAAGAAGCCATGCTGTGAGTTATTAAGATGTTGTATTGAAGATGATGTTAATGAGTGGTTAATTCTTCTTAATAGCATTTTTTCGAGGATCTTCCCAAAAACTGGCAGGAGGGATATCGGTCTGTAAGAGTGATGATCATCTGGTGGACGTCCCGATTTCAGGAAATAAACTAGTTCCCCTACTTTCCATTGATTCGGAAAGTAATTGAGTTTTAGGGCTGAGTTGTACATCTCAAGTAGCAGGTTAGCATGAGTTTTGAAGATATTACGAATTATATAGTGGTCTATATTGTCCGGACCAGGTGCCTTATTTGCATTGAAAGAAAATATTGCTGTTTTGAGTTCTTGAATTAAGAATGGAGATGCTGAGTCATCTGGTTGTATGGTTGTTGGTTTTGGTTTTTTGGACTGTCCGAAAATGTTTGTTGTTAATTCCTTGTAGAAGGAAGAGTTGGAGTGAATTTCTGCTGATGAAGTTGAGAGTGTTGTGATTTCTGCCCTGTGAAAATCTTGGAAAGCTATTGACTTTATCTTACCGAAGGGATCTCTTGTATTTTCGCATAATTTTGTCCAGGAAGTCTTTTTTGATTTGAGTATGTTCTGTTTGTATAGAGCTCTTTCTCTTTTATATTTCATTATATCTGTTTGGGATGCTTCTGGGAGTTTTGTTTTTCTTTGCAGTGCCTTGACGTAATTCCTCTGTCTACGGAGATCCTGTGTCCACCATGATATCTTAGGGGTAAAAGTGTTGTTTTTCTTTTTTAGGTTTCTGTCGCAGGCTTCTTTTATTAAATTGCAGAAAATATCATATCTTCTGTCAAATTCTTGAGTGGAGATTAGATTGTTAAAGTTCAGCTGTTTTTCTGAGATATTCTTGGATAATAGTTTATTAAATTTCTTAAATGAGATGTTTTTAGTTCTGTATCTCCTTTTCGGGAGTTTGATGATTGAAATGTCTGTGGTTATAGTTATTAATCGGTGATCCCCATAGTTAAGGTCACTGTCAATTGTCCAATTTTCTATTTGTGGGAACAGCGAGAAGGATGCCAGTGAGACATCTGGCCAACCCTTCAGGTGCTTTGTTTCGAAAGTCGGTAGACTGTGAGGGTCATTTAGGGAGATTAAATGTCTTTGACCCATCAGATTTAAAAGGTGATGGCCTTTTTCATCGTCTTTCGGATATCCCCATAGCACACTGTGTGCGTTGAAGTCACCAAGAAGCAATATGTCTGACGACATGCCTGTAATGGTGCTCCAATCTTCTAGGTCTTCGTGTAGCTTGGCAGAGGGAGGTGAATACTGGGATATCACTGTTAATATTCTTTTAGATAGTGTTAAGTTTACCACTACTGTATGATCTGTGCTGCCTAGTTTGATATGTCCAATATTTGGATCGATTATTAATATAAAGCTATTCTTTTTATTAGAAGCATAGCATGGAGTGCCTCTTGGCAGGCCATGTGGGCGGTTGTTTGTCATGTTACAATCCTGGATACAGGCAATTGAGTATTTCTCTTTATAAAGTGTATTAATTAAATCCGCTGTTGCAGTTTTGCTCCTTTGTAGATTTATCTGTGCGAATTTTAAGTTATTAATGGCAGAAATACTTGTTTTTGGCATATTTTCTTGTTGCTGTTTTTTATTTCTTTTTGTTTTGCCTGTGTTAGAAGATATTTGGCTTGGAGTGCTTGAATTAGCCGTATCGCCTCTATCGGTGATAGGGAGGCTGTGCCTCCCTTGTGTAATTTGGATATTTATAGTTGTAGTTTTTTCTGTTGGAATTTTCGAATGTCCTCATTCTTATTATTCTGGTTTCTCCATGTCGATTTGTTATTTCATCCTCTCTATGTCTTGACCTATCGTCTCTTCTCTCGTATCTTTTGTTTTTGTACTCTTTTCGCTCTCTATGATCGTAGGATTCCTCATAGTTATTTCCTTTGTCTTGTCTGTATCTTCTTGTACTGTTTTCCGAAGAGTGAAATCCTTTCTTTTCTTTACTTCCATTATGTGTTTGTTCTACTAGTTGATCTTTTCCTTTATAGTTTCTTCTGAGCTGCGTTTCATTTTTATCTTTCCTACCGTTTGTTAGGTTCTTTATGTTTGGGTTTAGTGCTTTTGATTTATGATAGTCCTCCAGTCTCCTCCCTTTTTCGTGCTGGAAGATTGGACATTGGGGAGAGTATGCTGGGTGATTTGAGTCTTCCTTGTTATATCTCAAGCAATTTATGCATTTCTTTATATTTTCCTCACACTCACTTGTTTGATGTTTCCCTGAACAATTCGCACACCGTGATCCAAATTCACACTGTGATTTGGTGTGATTGCCTAGCTCTTGGCAGTTAGTACATCTCAGCACTCTTATGTAGAAATCGGTCTTGATTAGTTCGTAAAATAATTTTATTTTCCCTGTTTTGACAATTTTCCTGCAGTCGCCCGCCGGTGCTTCTATTATCCAGTTATTGAATGTTGAATTGGGAACTTCTAATGATTTAAAGATCGTGAATGAGTTTAGATACTTCTTTTTAGATAGTTCTTCTTCCAGTTCCTCCTTTGTGTATTCTTTATTTATTCTCATTAGAATTATTTTCATCTTCCTCTCCTCTGGGTTGATTATTTCAAAGTCTTTTGAATTGTTCTTAAGTAGCTCTGAGATCGTTTCTACTTCTTTTTCTAGGGTTTTCAGTTCTATGTTGTTGTTTTTTGTGCGTCTTATATTTTTAATTTCCAATTGTTTGTCTTTCTTTTTGGCTTCGTCTCTGATTATTTTTGTGACTTCTGATACTTCAATAGGTTGTTTCGGAATTATAATTAACTTTTTGGGTTTTTGTACTACTGACTTGACTGCTTGAGTAGTCTTTGTTTCTTGGGTGCCTAATGTCTTCAGCATTTCATTGAATTTTTGGTTCTGTTCTTGAAATTGTTTGTTTAAACTTCCTAATAATTGCTTTCTTAGCAGGTCTATTTGATTGTCCTGTATTTCATAATTAAATGTTTGTATTTGATCTATTTGCGAATCACAGTAGTTTTGTAACTTATACAGTTTACCATGCATTTCTGTTTGATATTGTTCATGATATGTTTGAAACGTTGTGTATTTACCTTTTGAGCTTCTGATTGTTTCTAATTCATCTGTAATTTTATTATGATAGGTTGTCATGGTTTCTGCTAAGTCTGCTAATATTGCTTCCGCAAAAGAGTCGGAATAAGTGGAAGAATAAAGGGTTGCGGACGAAGATGGGCCGCTCGCCGCGGCGGTTGACCCCCGCGCCCACCCGCAACCACCGCCGAGACTAATAATAAGCTAGAAGCAGCAGGAGTATTTCGGTAGCTTCATCGCCCCGAGCCCAGCGAATGCATGAAGTTCCTAGAAAATAACGAACACTTTTTCTCTAATCCACTCCCCTACTGAGTGGAGGACTGCTCTCTGATGTATCAGGCAGGAACATCATTCTAATTAAAATTGTATTGAGTCCTATGGTTTTTTTTGAAAACTGTATTTATTAGGGCATAATTGCAATTAAGTGTAACCCAATTCATTTATGTGTTTCTTTCCCTGGCGTTGTGGATCTGGGTGCCATCTGCGGATGTTCATATGGCTTATGTATCTTTGGATGTTTAAATATTGGTGCATTTATTGTCATACATCATTCATCAATTATATTTTATCATTTCATTATTGTGTTTCGCTGTGGATCTGGGTGCCATCTGCGGATGTTCATATGGCTTATGTATCTTTGGATGTTTAAATATTGGTGCATTTATTGTCATACATCATTCATCATTTATATTTTATTATTTCATTATTGTGTTTTGTTGTGGATCTGGGTGCCATCTGTGCATGTTCACATGGCTTATTATCTTTGGTTGTTTAAATATTGGTGCATTTATTGTCATACATCATTTATATTTTATTACTTCATTATTGTTTTTTTAAGTATTAAAAGTGTAAAGACCCGGTTCGCCCAGAAAAATTGGGTAACCAATTGTGATTGGAAATGTACATAATGTTAAATGAAAATAAATTTTCGGCATCGGAAAGCGGGACGGTTTGGTTCAAGTGTCTTCCCCCAGGGACTGCACTAAAACTCAAAAGCATTTGCTGGGTTTCCCTGGGCGGCCATCCTCGCCCCGAGCCCAACCCTTCCCGCTTTTCGATGTCTTTAATTTGTGTAATTTCCTTTTTAAATTTGTCCGGTTTCAATTTTTGATTTTTTTTTTTTTTCAATCTCGCTTTCGCTAGAGAGTCTTTCATTCGGGACGTGGCTGGGCACCTGCGAATCTTGCTTCCGCAAAAGAGTCGGAATAAGTGGAAGAATAAAGTGTTGCGGACGAAGATGGGCCGCTCGCCGCGGCGGTTGACCCCCCCGCCCACCCGCAACCACCGCCGAGACTAATAATAAGCTAGAAGCAGCAGGAGTCTTTCGGTAGCTTCATCGCCCCGAGCCCAACCCTTCCCGCTTTTCGATGTCTTTAATTTGTGTAATTTCCTTTTTAAATTTGTCCGGTTTCAATTTTTGATTTTTTTTTTTTTTCAATCTGGCTTTCGCTAGAGAGCCTTTCATTCGGGACGTGGCTGGGCTCCTGGGAATCTTGCTTCCGCAAAAGAGTCGGAGTAGAGTAGAAGAATAAAGGGTTGCGGACGAAGATGGGCCGCTCGCCGCGGCGGTTAACCCCCCCCCCCCCGCCCACCCCCAACCGCCGCCGAGACTAATAATAAGCTAGAAAAAGCAAGGGGTCGTCGGGTAGCTTTATCGCCCCGAGCCCTCCCTTCCCGCTTTTCGGTGTCTTTAATTTGTGTAATTTCTCTTTTAAATTTGTCCGGTTTCAATTTTTGATTTTTTTTCTTTTTTTTTCAATCTGGCTTTCGCTAGAGAGTCTTTCATTCGGGACGTGGCTGGGCTCCTGGGAATCTTGCTTCCGCAAAAGAGTCGGAGTAGAGTAGAAGAATAAAGGGTTGCGGGCGAAGATGGGCCGCTCGCCGCGGCGGTTAACCCCCCCCCCGCCCACCCCTACCGCCGCCGAGACTAATAATAAGCTAGAAAAAGCAAGGGGTCGTCGGGTAGCTTCATCGCCCCGAGCCCTCCCTTCCCGCTTTTCGGTGTCTTTAATTTGTGTAATTTCTCTTTTAAATTTGTCCAGTTTCAATTTTTGATTTTTTTTTTTTTTCAATCTGGCTTTCGCTAGAGAGTCTTTCATTCGGGACGTGGCTGGGCTCCTGGGAATCTTGCTTCCGCAAAAGAGTCGGAGTAGAGTAGAAGAATAAAGGGTTGCGGACGAAGATGGTCCGCTCGCCGCGGCGGTTAACCCCCCCCCCGCCCACCCCCAACCGCCGCCGAGACTAATAATAAGCTAGAAAAAGCAAGGGGTCGTCGGGTAGCTTCATCGCCCCAAGCCCTCCCTTCCCGCTTTTCGGTGTCTTTAATTTGTGTAATTTCTCTTTTAAATTTGTCCGGTTTCAATTTTTGATTTTTTTTTTTTTTTTTTTTTTCAATCTGGCTTTCGCTAGAGAGTCTTTCATTCGGGACGTGGCTGGGCTCCTGGGAATCTTGCTTCCGCAAAAGAGTCGGAGTAGAGTAGAAGAATAAAGGGTTGCGGACGAAGATGGGCCGCTCGCCGCGGCGGTTAACCCCCCCCCCGCCCACCCCCAACCGCCGCCGAGACTAATAATAAGCTAGAAAAAGCAAGGGGTCGTCGGGTAGCTTCATCGCCCCGAGCCCTCCCTTCCCGCTTTTCGGTGTCTTTAATTTGTGTAATTTCTCTTTTAAATTTGTCCGGTTTCAATTTTTGATTTTTTTTTTTTCAATCTGGCTTTCGCTAGAGAGTCTTTCATTCGGGACGTGGCTGGGCTCCTGGGAATCTTGCTTCCGCAAAAGAGTCGGAGTAGAGTAGAAGAATAAAGGGTTGCGGACGAAGATGGGCCGCTCGCCGCGGCGGTTAACCCCCCCCCCCCGCCCACCCCCAACCGCCGCCGAGACTAATAATAAGCTAGAAAAAGCAAGGGGTCGTCGGGTAGCTTCATCGCCCCGAGCCCTCCCTTCCCGCTTTTCGGTGTCTTTAATTTGTGTAATTTCTCTTTTAAATTTGTCCGGTTTCAATTTTTGATTTTTTTTTTTTTTTTTTCAATCTGGCTTTCGCTAGAGAGTCTTTCATTCGGGACGTGGCTGGGCTCCTGGGAATCTTGCTTCCGCAAAAGTGTCGGAGTAGAGTAGAAGAATAAAGGGTTGCGGGCGAAGATGGGCCGCTCGTCGCGGCGGTTAACCCCCCCCACCGCCCACCCTCAACCGCCGCCGAGACTAATAATAAGCTAGAAAAAGCAAGGGGTCGTCGGGTAGCTTCATCGCCCCGAGCCCTACCTTCCCGCTTTTCGGTGTCTTTAATTTGTGTAATTTCTCTTTTAAATTTGTCCGGTTTCAATTTTTGATTTTTTTTTTTTTTTTTTTCAATCTGGCTTTCGCTAGAGAGTCTTTCATTCGGGACGTGGCTGGGCTCCTGGGAATCTTGCTTCCGCAAAAGAGTCGGAGTAGAGTAGAAGAGTAAAGGGTTGCGGGCGAAGATGGGCCGCTCGCCGCGGCGGTTAACCCCCCCCCCCCCCCCGCCCACCCCCAACCGCCGCCGAGACTAATAATAAGCTAGAAAAAGCAAGGGGTCGTCGGGTAGCTTCATCGCCCCGAGCCCTACCTTCCCGCTTTTCGGTGTCTTTAATTTGTGTAATTTCTCTTTTAAATTTGTCCGGTTTCAATTTTTGATTTTTTTTTTTTTTTTCAATCTGGCTTTCGCTAGAGAGTCTTTCATTCGGGACGTGGCTGGGCTCCTGGGAATCTTGCTTCCGCAAAAGAGTCGGAGTAGAGTAGAAGAGTAAAGGGTTGCGGGCGAAGATGGGCCGCTCGCCGCGGCGGTTAACCCCCCCCCGCCCACCCCAACCGCCGCCGAGACTAATAATAAGCTAGAAAAAGCAAGGGGTCGTCGGGTAGCTTCATCGCCCCGAGCCCTCCCTTCCCGCTTTTCGGTGTCTTTAATTTGTGTAATTTCTCTTTTAAATTTGTCCGGTTTCAATTTTTGATTTTTTTTTTTTTTCAATCTGGCTTTCGCTAGAGAGTCTTTCATTCGGGACGTGGCTGGGCTCCTGGGAATCTTGCTTCCGCAAAAGAGTCGGAGTAGAGTAGAAGAATAAAGGGTTGCGGACGAAGATGGGCCGCTCGCCGCGGCGGTTAACCCCCCCCCCCCCCCGCCCACCCCCAACCGCCGCCGAGACTAATAATAAGCTAGAAAAAGCAAGGGGTCGTCGGGTAGCTTCATCGCCCCGAGCCCTCCCTTCCCGCTTTTCGGTGTCTTTAATTTGTGTAATTTCTCTTTTAAATTTGTCCGGTTTCAATTTTTGATTTTTTTTTTTTTTTTTTCAATCTGGCTTTCGCTAGAGAGTCTTTCATTCGGGACGTGGCTGGCCTCCTGGGAATCTTGCTTCCGCAAAAGAGTCGGAGTAGAGTAGAAGAATAAAGGGTTGCGGGCGAAGATGGGCCGCTCGTCGCGGCGGTTAACCCCCCCCCCCGCCCACCCTCAACCGCCGCCGAGACTAATAATAAGCTAGAAAAAGCAAGGGGTCGTCGGGTAGCTTCATCGCCCCGAGCCCTACCTTCCCGCTTTTCGGTGTCTTTAATTTGTGTAATTTCTCTTTTAAATTTGTCCGGTTTCAATTTTTGATTTTTTTTTTTTCAATCTGGCTTTCGCTAGAGAGTCTTTCATTCGGGATGTGGCTGGGCTCCTGGGAATCTTGCTTCCGCAAAAGAGTCGGAGTAGAGTAGAAGAATAAAGGGTTGCGGGCGAAGATGGGCCGCTCGTCGCGGCGGTTAACCCCCCCCCCCGCCCACCCTCAACCGCCGCCGAGACTAATAATAAGCTAGAAAAAGCAAGGGGTCGTCGGGTAGCTTCATCGCCCCGAGCCCTACCTTCCCGCTTTTCGGTGTCTTTAATTTGTGTAATTTCTCTTTTAAATTTGTCCGGTTTCAATTTTTGATTTTTTTTTTTTCAATCTGGCTTTCGCTAGAGAGTCTTTCATTCGGGACGTGGCTGGGCTCCTGGGAATCTTGCTTCCGCAAAAGAGTCGGAGTAGAGTAGAAGAATAAAGGGTTGCGGGCGAAGATGGGCCGCTCGTCGCGGCGGTTAACCCCCCCCCGCCCACCCTCAACCGCCGCCGAGACTAATAATAAGCTAGAAAAAGCAAGGGGTCGTCGGGTAGCTTCATCGCCCCGAGCCCTCCCTTCCCGCTTTTCGGTGTCTTTAATTTGTGTAATTTCTCTTTTAAATTTGTCCGGTTTCAATTTTTGATTTTTTTTTTTTTCAATCTGGCTTTCGCTAGAGAGTCTTTCATTCGGGACGTGGCTGGGCTCCTGGGAATCTTGCTTCCGCAAAAGAGTCGGAGTAGAGTAGAAGAATAAAGGGTTGCGGACGAAGATGGGCCGCTCGCCGCGGCGGTTAACCCCCCCCCCCCCGCCCACCCCCAACCGCCGCCGAGACTAATAATAAGCTAGAAAAAGCAAGGGGTCGTCGGGTAGCTTCATCGCCCCGAGCCCTCCCTTCCCGCTTTTCGGTGTCTTTAATTTGTGTAATTTCTCTTTTAAATTTGTCCGGTTTCAATTTTTGATTTTTTTTTTTTTTTTTTCAATCTGGCTTTCGCTAGAGAGTCTTTCATTCGGGACGTGGCTGGGCTCCTGGGAATCTTGCTTCCGCAAAAGAGTCGGAGTAGAGTAGAAGAATAAAGGGTTGCGGGCGAAGATGGGCCGCTCGTCGCGGCGGTTACCCCCCCCCCCCGCCCACCCTCAACCGCCGCCGAGACTAATAATAAGCTAGAAAAAGCAAGGGGTCGTCGGGTAGCTTCATCGCCCCGAGCCCTACCTTCCCGCTTTTCGGTGTCTTTAATTTGTGTAATTTCTCTTTTAAATTTGTCCGGTTTCAATTTTTGATTTTTTTTTTTTTTTTCAATCTGGCTTTCGCTAGAGAGTCTTTCATTCGGGACGTGGCTGGGCTCCTGGGAATCTTGCTTTCGCAAAAGAGTCGGAGTAGAGTAGAAGAATAAAGGGTTGCGGACGAAGATGGGCCGCTCGCCGCGGCGGTTAACCCCCCCCCCCCCCCCCGCCCACCCCCAACCGCCGCCGAGACTAATAATAAGCTAGAAAAAGCAAGGGGTCGTCGGGTAGCTTCATCGCCCCGAGCCCTCCCTTCCCGCTTTTCGGTGTCTTTAATTTGTGTAATTTCTCTTTTAAATTTGTCCGGTTTCAATTTTTGATTTTTTTTTTTTTTTTTTTTTTCAATCTGGCTTTCGCTAGAGAGTCTTTCATTCGGGAAGTGGCTGGGCTCCTGGGAATCTTGCTTCCGCAAAAGTGTCGGAGTAGAGTAGAAGAATAAAGGGTTGCGGGCGAAGATGGGCCGCTCGTCGCGGCGGTTAACCCCCCCCCGCCCACCCTCAACCGCCGCCGAGACTAATAATAAGCTAGAAAAAGCAAGGGGTCGTCGGGTAGCTTCATCGCCCCGAGCCCTACCTTCCCGCTTTTCGGTGTCTTTAATTTGTGTAATTTCTCTTTTAAATTTGTCCGGTTTCAATTTTTGATTTTTTTTTTTTTTCAATCTGGCTTTCGCTAGAGAGTCTTTCATTCGGGACGTGGCTGGGCTCCTGGGAATCTTGCTTCCGCAAAAGAGTCGGAGTAGAGTAGAAGAGTAAAGGGTTGCGGGCGAAGATGGGCCGCTCGCCGCGGCGGTTAACCCCCCCCCCCCGCCCACCCCCAACCGCCGCCGAGACTAATAATAAGCTAGAAAAAGCAAGGGGTCGTCGGGTAGCTTCATCGCCCCGAGCCCTCCCTTCCCGCTTTTCGGTGTCTTTAATTTGTGTAATTTCTCTTTTAAATTTGTCCGGTTTCAATTTTTGATTTTTTTTTTTTTTTTCAATCTGGCTTTCGCTAGAGAGTCTTTCATTCGGGACGTGGCTGGGCTCCTGGGAATCTTGCTTCCGCAAAAGAGTCGGAGTAGAGTAGAAGAATAAAGGGTTGCGGACGAAGATGGGCCGCTCGCCGCGGCGGTTAACCCCCCCCCCCCCCCCGCCCACCCCCAACCGCCGCCGAGACTAATAATAAGCTAGAAAAAGCAAGGGGTCGTCGGGTAGCTTCATCGCCCCCAGCCCTCCCTTCCCGCTTTTCGGTGTCTTTAATTTGTGTAATTTCTCTTTTAAATTTGTCCGGTTTCAATTTTTGATTTTTTTTTTTTTTTTTTTTTTCAATCTGGCTTTCGCTAGAGAGTCTTTCATTCGGGACGTGGCTGGGCTCCTGGGAATCTTGCTTCCGCAAAAGAGTCGGAGTAGAGTAGAAGAGTAAAGGGTTGCGGGCGAAGATGGGCCGCTCGCCGCGGCGGTTAACCCCCCCCCCCCCGCCCACCCCCAACCGCCGCCGAGACTAATAATAAGCTAGAAAAAGCAAGGGGTCGTCGGGTAGCTTCATCGCCCCGAGCCCTCCCTTCCCGCTTTTCGGTGTCTTTAATTTGTGTAATTTCTCTTTTAATTTTGTCCGGTTTCAATTTTTGATTTTTTTTTTTTTTTTTTCAATCTGGCTTTCGCTAGAGAGTCTTTCATTCGGGACGTGGCTGGGCTCCTGGGAATCTTGCTTCCGCAAAAGAGGATGAGGATGGCCGCCCAGGGAAACCCAGCAAATGCTTTTGAGTTTTAGTGCAGTCCCTGGGGGAAGACACTTGAACCAAACCGTCCCGCTTTCCGATGCCGAAAATTTATTTTCATTTAACATTATGTACATTTCCAATCACAATTGGTTACCCAATTTTTCTGGGCGAACCGGGTCTTTACACTTTTAATACTTAAAAAAAAAACAATAATGAAGTAATAAAATATAAATGATGTATGACAATAAATGCACCAATATTTAAACATCCAAAGATAATAAGCCATGTGAACATGCACAGATGGCACCCAGATCCACAACAAAACACAATAATGAAATAATAAAATATAAATGATGAATGATGTATGACAATAAATGCACCAATATTTAAACATCCAAAGATACATAAGCCATATGAACATCCGCAGATGGCACCCAGATCCACAACGCCAGGGAAAGAAACACACAAATGAATTGGGTTACACTTAATTGCAATTATGCCCTAATAAATACAGTTTTCAAAAAAAAACCATAGGACTCAATACAATTTTAATTAGAATGAGGTTCCTGCCTGGTACATCAGAGAGCAGTCCTCCCCTCAGTAGGGGAGTGGATTAGAGAAAAAGTGTTCGTTATTTTCTAGGAACTTCATGCATTCGCAAATCCGATTTAGTAGTAGCGGCCTATCCAACAGGTAGACCAGCCAATCTTTTAGTGACATGTTTTGCGGCTTTTTAACATGATAGTGTGACGTGAGTGTGCAGTCTAATATGTAATGTAATGAATTTGCCAGTGAACCACAGATGCATAATGGTGAGTCCCTTTTGTTTATTGTATATAAGTGTTCTTGAAATGGTCCGTGGTTTGTCAAGAATATGTACAAGTATCTATTATGAATAAAAAAGCGGGATGAGACTTCTGGGACGAAGTCTATTGTATAGCGACCCACCGCTGCTGTGATCCAACGCTGCTGCCACTTTTCTTGTAGTCTTCTCTGTAATTCACGTTTCAGTGTAGATGGTGGCAGTGGCAAAAATGTTGTTGGTATTGTATCATCCTCTGTTGCTGATCTAGCCAGTTGGTCGGCCAGTTCATTCCCCTGTATTCCCGAGTGGCCCCTCACCCAATTAAAAAAGTAGTTTTTATTGGAGTGTGTCAATTGTTCTATTATTTCTAGAACGAGATAGTTGTCCACATCAAATTTTGACAAGGCCATCAGGCTCGACAGACTATCCGTAGAAATTAGGAAATCTGTGTCAGCATCCTCCACTGCCCAAAGGACCGCTCTCAGGATTGCAAACAGCTCGGCCTGGAATACCGAATTGCCCGGGTCCAAACTTGTCTGCCATGAGTGAATAAGTTGATTTTCCCTGAAAACACAAAAAGCCGATGCAGTACCGGAATCCGTTTTTGAACCATCTGTGAAGATGTGGGTTTTTCCCAAAAAATTTTGAGTTGGACAGATCGTGATAGGTTCAAGTAACGAGGAAAGACGATACTTTGAACATTTGGAAGAATATAGGGGAGCAAAGTAGTTGGTTGTTGAGACACCCAAGCGAGAAACCCGAGCAAACTCAGACTCCGCCTCCAGCTGCAAGTCTAATGGCGGGAGGCCCGTTAGAACCTGGAGAGCCACAGTGGAAGTATTTCTATATGCACGTGAAATTACCAGTAAAGCCCGCCTCTGAGCAGCCAGGAGATGTCGAGCACCGTGTGTGTACGACATACGCGGGTACCACACCCCACACGCATAAGCCAGTTGACGCTGCAGAATTGATGTGTACCAGATTTTGAAGAAATATAAGGGTAGGCGACCCGAAGAAGAAGTGAATTTGTAGATGTGTTGTGTGATTTCCGTTATTTCTTGTCTCTTGTTTACCAAGTGTGGTAAAAAGTTCAAGTGTTGATCAATTAATACCCCTAAGTATTTCATAACCTTTACCGTTTTAATGTTTTTCCCCTTTAATTTGTATAGTGGGCCTCTCTGCAATATTTTTGGTTTTCCGAATGTGACTGTTGTTGATTTTTCCTGGGATATGGTTATGTGATTTGTGTCTGCCCAATTTTGAATGAAGTTTAATGCTAGTGAGCCCCAGTGTTCTAAGTGATCACGCGATTGTCCCCAAATGACTACCAAAACATCATCTGCATACGCCACCAACTCACAGAACTCGAAAACAAATGAGACCAACAGTGTCTCCAGAAGTACCAGCCAAAGGAAGGGACCAAGGCAGGAACCCTGGGGACAACCTTTTGAAAAATAATATAACATTGTTGGGACTAGCCAGTCAACAAGAGCTCGTCTACCTGAAAGAAAGGAGGCTATGGTTTTTATAAACTGTAGAGGAATTCCCAAGCGTTGCAGAGCCAGAATTACCAGATCCCATGGAAGATTGTCAAATGCCCCCATGAAATCTAGTGAGATAAAAGAGGTATAATTATTTTTACTTTTATTTAGGTCTATGTAAGATAGGGCGGTCTGAAGTGCGGTCTCCGTTGATTTTGTTTGGAGAAAGCCGTGTTGCTTGCCCGAGAGTGAGTTATTTGTTGTTATTAAGTGATGAATTCGACGTAATAGTAATTTTTCAAATACCTTGCCTAAAATAGGTAATAATGTAATGGGACGGAATGAAGTATGCTGATCTATGGGCTTACCCGCCTTCCTGAAGAAGACAAGCTCGCCCACCTTCCAGGCCTCCAAAAAGTAATTAAATTCAAACGCTTTGTTAAAGAGATTTAAAAATAGGTCTGGCAAACCATGAAAAAGGGCCCTGATCATCCGATGGTCTATACCATCGGGGCCAGGGGCCTTATTCGGATTGAAACTATAAATTGCGTTACGTAATTCTCTTTGTGTGAATGGCGTTTGATCGTTGGAGTTGTTTAATCTATTTGCCATAACCGGGAAGGTTGGCGCTCCCGAGGAAGCACCAAAAAGATTTTCTGTTAGGGTGAAAAGGGTGGAAGACCTGGAAGCCGGGAAAGCCGTGTCCGGGAGGTAGCTGATGAGGCTGTCCTGGAAGTCTTGGAAAGCCAGTTTTTTTGAAATACCGTAAGGATTTGTCTGTTTCTTACAGAAGTTGTCCCATGCCAAGCTTTTTTCCTTTTGTATTTGTCGTTGGTATAATGCTCTTTCTTTCTTGTAAGTTTGATAAAAAGCTGGATCAAGGTCCGAAGACTTATACTTTCGGTACAACGCTCGGACCCTATTCCTCTGCGCACGAAGACTCGGCGACCACCAAGAGAACTTTGCCTTCCTAAAGGGGGGTTTCAATTTAAATGTGGCCTTTGCCGAAATTTGTACTGATTCTTCAAATTTTTTATAAGTATCGTCTAGATCTTGTGGTGATTGTGCTGCGGCGAAGTTCAAATTAATTTTTTGAAGTGATGTTTTAGCTTTTGATAAAAATTTTGAAAGAGGAACATTTTTAGTTTTATATCTTCTCTTTGGCAAGGGGGGGATTTCCATAAGGAGTTCCGTAATGATAGGCCTGTGGTCGCCGAAAAGTTCAGGGACAACTTCCCAGCTGCCAATTTTGCTGAAGAGTGGCTGTGAACAAACGGAGAGATCTGGACGACCACTCCTAGCCCCCACCTCAAATGTTGACAGGCAATCCGGGGAATTCAGGATTATTAAACTGTTTGCGAGCAAAAAGTCGACGAGGAGCCTCCCTCTGGCATCATCTTTCTCATAACCCCAGAGACCGTCGTGGGCGTTAAAATCTCCAAGAACCAGAGTCATTTCGCTTAGTTTACTCGAGGACCGCCAGTCCTGTAGGTCCACATCAAGATCAGCTTTCGGGGGACAGTACAGACTGCCTACTGATAGAATTAATTGTGGGAGTTCTAAATTTACAAATACGGAATGATTATTTTTAGAGGATAAGCAATGTTTTAAATTTTGATCTAGAATTAGTATTTGACAATTTAGAGAACTGGAGCTGTAACAAGGGACTGTTAGGGGGAGTGCGCAAGGGCGGCCCTCCCAGATGTATGCATCCTGAAGACATGCCAGAGCGAACCCCCCGTCGATAACAAACTGAACAAAAGCTGCCGTCTTACTTTTGTTTCTTTGAAGGTTACACTGGATTACCTTAAAAGCTGGGCCGTTGATTACGCTGTTGTGCTAATGTTCTTTGGCCTTCTTTATAAGACGGGCAGCGACTGTCACCTCTATAAGACAATGACGCTAGAGCTTCTTGTTTCTTTCGCAGGTACACGCTGCAGGATGGATCGTAAGATGGATGTTTTTCATACAGTCCAGCTTTCCTATGGTCCCCCTTGTAGTAGTCGAGCACTATTTTGCAGTTAACACACTCTTCTTTTTTTGAAGTACAATCCTTGATGTTGTGGCCTTTGCCACATTTAGCGCAGGCCTCTGGATTATGGCACATTCTTGCCGTATGCCCGATTTGCTGACAGTTAAAACACCTTTGAATGAACACGTACCGTCTAACCGTGCACCGGTTAAATCCTATGCACAATTTTCCAGCCATTAGTTGCAGTGCGTCTCTCTCCAGTAGCTGTAACACCAAGTGCGAGGTTTCCTCGCCGTCTCTTCCTTTCAATACTCTTATCAGCTTATATTGCACCTTCTTCCTCAGAGCCCTTTCCAAAGCCGGATAGAGTACTTGCTTTTCATATAATTCTTGTTGCTCTTCTAAGTTGTCCTGTGAACTGTCTGCTTCTCTTTCTACGTTTTTCCGTGTTACTACTGGGGCCTCTGGGGCTCCAAAGACTATCACTCGGGCTGTTCTCGGGTTTGGTTCTTTAATATCCAGTTTTTCCGCCATATCTTCTGTAGTGCGAATTTTATCTTTCACCTGTTCTAGGTCAAATTTGTTTTTGCATGTTATTATTATTTTATTTTGTTTAGTTGTTTGGCAGTCTACTGGTGGTAATTCAGCCATATTCATAGAATTGAGAACTTTCTTTATTATTGGCATTTTTGTTTCCTTGTCTTTTGGTGTTAGTATTAGTGTCGGTTTTTCTTGTGGGAGCGGTGGAAAATTTGCCATTTCTGCATATGTTGGTCGATCATTTTCTATTGTTGTTTCACCCTCTCTATGGTCAATCGAGTCCTTTTGGTTTTCAGCCTGAAGAGTGGTAACATGTTCGACGAGTCTTTTTTCCATTTGTTCATGATTCTGTTGTATGATTTTGTTCATATCGTTGATCAATTGATCTTCTCTTTCGATTTTATCTTGTTTTGTCTGTTTGATTAACTCTTCTTGGAATTTAATTCTTTCGCTGAGTTTCGTTATTAAGTGATCTTTTTCTTCTGTCTGTTGTTTGAGCTGCTTAAGGTTTTTGATTACTGATGCCATGGTGTTCTTTATCTTTACTTCTTTGTTTGTCGCTAACTGCGTTTGTAGTTGGTGCATGAATTCTAGTACCTGGTCTGCCATTTTCGACAACGTGTCTCGTTCTTGGTGTTCTTCCTTCTCAGCCTTGTCGTGTTGTCTTGCGGTTTCTTTCTCTAATTCCATCACTTTTTCCTCCAAAATCTTTCTGTATTTTTGTGCGTTTTCACTACTTCCTTTTTCGTGTTTCTTTAGATGTCTCAGCATCTGATCCATTAAAGCCGGTATCGTCATTCGTGATGCTGTTTCGGCGTCAAATGGCAGCAGTTCATCTCCCGACTGGTAATTTTTGTTTGCTCGCTGTGGTAGCTGTGTTTCTTTTTCGTTAGACTTCATCCCGTCTCCATCTGACTCTTTTATGACAGAGGAATCATTCCTTTGCGACTGCAACTCTTTTTCATTTCGCGGATCGCCCGGGTTCATTGTGAATATTTTTATAATATCAGTAGATAAAAATACTTCTGATTTTCTCTATCAGCTTATGTCTTCTATTGTGACTTTTCAGCGCTTTCACTTAGTATACTTAATTATCCTTCTTTATAATTATTATATTAAATTTTACTAGATAGCCGTTTATAATGTTTTAATAATACGGATGAGGGTCCGCTAGGCCCGCGCTACATATCGTTGAAAGAAAGGTATATAGAAAGTACAAAGCAAAAACCAGCAGTCGTGACTGCCGAAAATGACTAAGTGAAAATGAATGCAAAATAAATTAGGAAAAAAAAAAAAAAAAAAAAAAAGGGGGGGGGGGAATTTTGAATTAATAAATGAAACAAAATAAATAAATAAAATGATAGCAATTTAAATGCCAAAAAAAAGGGGGGGGGAGTATGTGCCTCTGCCTCCCGTGCCACCGTGACCATGCACTTTAAAAAAAAAAACAATATTTTACATATTTAATACCAATCCAGTATCCCATAATTGACAGATTATAATTACAATTATTATTACATTCATAAGTTGATTTCAAAAATAGTCTCCATAGTTTAATTCACCTGTTATAATGCAGGAATAATATTGCACTATTTCAATATGAATCAATAGAATAATAAAGTAAATTAGTTAACAGATTTATTTATTTTACACTCTTATTGTAAAACTGATGCAAACATCTCCAACAGTAATACTGCAGTAAAAACAATGCCTTTCAATTCCCGACTTCCCACAATTGAACAAAGTACGAAACTGATATTGTTAGGGCTGACTGGGTGGACCAGATGAATGGAAAACAATAATTAATACTCTAAAAAATTAAAGTAAGTAGTACTCACCCAACGCTACTAGGGTCCCGCCGCACTTGCCTGAAAAGGAAAAATGGTGCACTAAAATGTTTATGATGAAAATGCGCCAAAAATCAGTGCAGGGACCGCCCGCGAACCAGGAATTGTGAACTTGGCTGACAACAACCCGAAAGTCATATAAAGTTTAGGAAAGTTAGGGGAAAGGTGTCGAATAGGAAGAAATGTAAAATGACTAATGGGAACATAACTGGAATACATTTAATAAATCCCTGAGGAAAAAGCGAAGAAATTAAATAATTTAAAGTAAATTATTAGTTAAGTTGCTAATTTTAAGCATAAGAAGTGAGCTAGAACAAAAAAAAAAAAAAAAATGAAATGGGAACAAATCTAATGCCAATGTCCAATAACTGCGAGAAAAAACCAGTGATGTATCCCAAAAAACAAAGAAGTTGCTATTGATAGGGATAATGCATGCTGAATGTAAAAATGTTAAGTGGGATCAAAAGTGTAAATCAAACGAGATATCCCAGTGAAAAAATCAGGAGAATAACTCAAATAGTAAAAAAGTTCTCAATGTTAAGCAAGAAAATTCGTGTTTGGTCAAAAGAAAAAAAAAAAAAAAAAATTAAGTGGGAACAAAACTGTCAGCAACCTCCAGCAATTTCAGGAAAAAAGCAGAGATGTATCCCAAAAAACAAAAAAGTTGCTATTGTTAGGGATAATGCATGCTGAATGAGAAATTGTTAGGTGGGATCAAGAAAGTAATTCATACGAATTATCCCAGTGAAAAAATCAGAAGAATTATTGAATTAATAAAAAAGTAGTCTTTGTTAGGCAAAGAAATACGTGCAAGGTCAAAAAAAATAAGTGGGATCAACACTGTCAGCAACCTCCAGCATATTCAAGAAAAAACCAGAAAATTAACTTAAATATTGAAAAAGTTGCCATTGTTAAGGAAAATCCTTAAGAACTGGGAAAAAGTGTGAAATATGATGGGGGACTGTTAAGACTGTCAAAAATGACTCTAAATAGAAAAAACCAAAACTCTAGCTCAACTAGCAAAAAGTAGCCATTGTTAAAGATAAGGAGGGGGGGGGGCAAAAAGTGGTGCAAAAGTTGGTGACAGTAGTATGAATAATAGTAGATATGAAAATGTGACAATTGATGTGGCAGATACAAAGATAACAGCAATAATAACGAAGGGCCCCATTTAGCCCCTCCCCAAACGGCCCCTAATTGAGCTAGATACAAACAGAAGAGTGGAATAGACGAGGGGGGAAAAGTTCACTTAGGCGCCCGCAGCTGACCTTGGCGCAGCAAAAAAAAAAAAAAAAAAAAAAAAAAAAAAAACCCTACGATCAGTAATTTCCAATATATTTAGCATTTTGTGCAAAATTTCCAATATAAAAAAAAAAACACCCATTAATAACAAAATGACGTTTTCAAGTGTTTAGATGGCAATCCTGCTAAATAATTTTTTATCTAAAAGTTGAAGATGACTCTCCTAAACATGTTGCCATCGAAAGAAAAAAAAAAAAAAAAAAAAAAAAAAAAAAAAAAAAAAAAAATTTTAATTTTAACATTTAGTATTTTATTATGGATTATTTATGTATTGGCTTTATGTGGACTCTTTTAAGAAACAAAATGGAGGATAATCTATAACATCCCACATTTGTGAGATTGTTTAAGTTTTACCATGAGCGTACCTCTAAAGACTCTATAAACCTTAAATGGTATTCATAATAAAGTCCTAGATAAAACTGGTAGTTTTTTCAATAATTTTACCAATAACTTTCCCATAGGGAAAATTCGTGGCCAATAATGGCGAAATACTAGCCCGTAAAAGGCTAAGTAGTTATATCTAAAAGCTTGGCAAGACCCCAGAAGCCCAACTAAACCCTAACAAAACCATTAAAAACCTTCATAGAGAAATCCGGTATCATTTTAACAAGTATAACTTTGATGAAAATTTCAAAAACATTGGCTGTCGGATAATTTTAGCTGTTATTTACATTTATCCGACCAATCATCAATCTTTGAGCAGGTATGACGTCAAATGTAGCTACTCAGTTTTAAAGGCTGCCCATTCAAGTTCAATTTTCCATAGCATTAATCTAAATTTGCCCTTATTGGACACAGACTGTATGTGAGCAACCAGTGTCCACCCAATCGCTCCAGATCAAAAATTGTCAATTTTAAAATTGAAATTAAAAATACTTAGAGATATAATTTAATAAAACAAGTTATACCGCTAAAAAGCTCAAAGATTCGACTTTCAGAATATGTAATTTGTTAGAAGATCGGAACATAAGTAATAATTTAAAAGTTAAGTTCAATAAGTAAACAACCTAACACAATCCTATGGGAAATCGGGAAAAAAAATCCACAAATTTGACACTTTTTTAAAATTCAATTAAAAATTATTAAATCATCCTAGAGAAACATGGGTGGAGGCGGAGAAAAGCCAAAATTTCAAATTATCGAGATCTGGCGTTAGGTTTTCAGAAAAGTTTGGAAAAAATGAAAATCTAGCTATATTAAAACATTAGAATTTGCCTCCAAAATCCCATGTTTCCCTATGGGAATGAGGGTTACTTCAATTTCTCAAAAACTGAAAAAAGAACACTTTTTAAAATAAACGTTTTTCATAGTAAATCACAATTTTGTACAACATAATTGGTATCAAAATAAAGCTAGGACTCATATCTAGATTAAAATTACAATATATTTACACTTTGAGCATTTTTAGATAGTTTTTAAAACAATAGAATTCCATTGATTATCCCATGTCAAGTCTATGGGAAAAAAGTACAAAAAAAAAACAGTTTTTGATGTTGAGAATAAAGGGTTAAAATTTAACGTTAGTTTAAAACGAATGGTACTAAAATGATCTACGAACTATAATTAAGATGAATGAAACAATAGTTTTTAGTTTTATGTAAGTTTAAGTTGTTTTTAAGGGATCTGAAAAGTGTCAAAAAAAGAAAATGGCTCTAGAAATTTGAAAGTAATTTAGAGAATTTATGTTAAAAGTTTTAGAAAAGAATAACTTAGAGTTACAAGATTGGGCTTAAAAGAGAGCTTAGGAGTTAGTGAAGGTCAAATGAGCCATTAAAAAGCAAAAAAGGTGACTTAACATGGTCAAAAGTGTAATGGAATTCCATTATTTTTCCCATGTTATATCCATGGGAGAAAAACATGAAAACATCACGTTTTAAATTGGATATGTAAGGGTTAGATTTTCGTGAAAACATAATACAAATGGTACCAAATTAATCAGCATAGTTTAATTAACACAAAATGAGCCTTTGTTTTTAATTATCAATTATTTTTATATTTCTTTTAAACATGTTTAAAACACCTTAAATTGAAAATGGTTGATGGTAAACAAAAAGTGCATGGTCTTTAATGGGTTAATCTTTTATGAAAAAATACACTCCAGAGAACATAATACATATCAAAATGATCACAAAAGAATATAGATTCTAAATTTGTCAAGTTTTAGAATATTCGAGATTGTTAAGGGGGCACAAGAAGCAGTTGAATAGGAGGCAAAACCTGGTTCAAGGAGAAATCGAAAGTAAAGAAGAAGAAAGTTTAACTATATATTTCTCCTGAACCCCTACTCATAATTGCACATACTAGATATCATTTTGAAGAGCACTTAAAGAGGAAGAGAAAGACATATAGCACGAGGCTCTAGCTTACCCCGTTCCCGAAAAATTTACGCTTTCATCAGGAGCGAAAACAGCAGCGTGCTACTACGATCACAACTATTGCTTCCGCAAAAGAGTCGGAGTAGAGTAGAAGAATAAAGGGTTGCGGGCGAAGATGGGCCGCTCGTCGCGGCGGTTAACCCCCCCCCCCCCCCCGCCCACCCCCAACCGCCGCCGAGACTAATAATAAGCTAGAAAAAGCAAGGGGTCGTCGGGTAGCTTCATCGCCCCGAGCCCTCCCTTCCCGCTTTTCGGTGTCTTTAATTTGTGTAATTTCTCTTTTAAATTTGTCCGGTTTCAATTTTTGATTTTTTTTTTTTTTTCAATCTGGCTTTCGCTAGAGAGTCTTTCATTCGGGACGTGGCTGGGCTCCTGGGAATCTTGCTTCCGCAAAAGAGTCGGAGTAGAGTAGAAGAGTAAAGGGTTGCGGGCGAAGATGGGCCGCTCGCCGCGGCGGTTAACCCCCCCCCCCGCCCACCCCCGACCGCCGCCGAGACTAATAATAAGCTAGAAAAAGCAAGGGGTCGTCGGGTAGCTTCATCGCCCCGAGCCCTCCCTTCCCGCTTTTCGGTGTCTTTAATTTGTGTAATTTCTCTTTTAATTTTGTCCGGTTTCAATTTTTGATTTTTTTTTTTTTTTTTTTCAATCTGGCTTTCGCTAGAGAGTCTTTCATTCGGGACGTGGCTGGGCTCCTGGGAATCTTGCTTCCGCAAAAGAGTCGGAGTAGAGTAGAAGAATAAAGGGTTGCGGGCGAAGATGGGCCGCTCGTCGCGGCGGTTAACCCCCCCCCCCCCCCCGCCCACCCCCAACCGCCGCCGAGACTAATAATAAGCTAGAAAAAGCAAGGGGTCGTCGGGTAGCTTCATCGCCCCGAGCCCTCCCTTCCCGCTTTTCGGTGTCTTTAATTTGTGTAATTTCTCTTTTAAATTTGTCCGGTTTCAATTTTTGATTTTTTTTTTTTTTTTTCAATCTGGCTTTCGCTAGAGAGTCTTTCATTCGGGACGTGGCTGGGCTCCTGGGAATCTTGCTTCCGCAAAAGAGTCGGAGTAGAGTAGAAGAGTAAAGGGTTGCGGGCGAAGATGGGCCGCTCGCCGCGGCGGTTAACCCCCCCCCCGCCCACCCCCAACCGCCGCCGAGACTAATAATAAGCTAGAAAAAGCAAGGGGTCGTCGGGTAGCTTCATCGCCCCGAGCCCTCCCTTCCCGCTTTTCGGTGTCTTTAATTTGTGTAATTTCTCTTTTAAATTTGTCCGGTTTCAATTTTTGATTTTTTTTTTTTTTTCAATCTGGCTTTCGCTAGAGAGTCTTTCATTCGGGACGTGGCTGGGCTCCTGGGAATCTTGCTTCCGCAAAAGAGTCGGAGTAGAGTAGAAGAATAAAGGGTTGCGGGCGAAGATGGGCCGCTCGTCGCGGCGGTTAACCCCCCCCCCGCCCACCCCCAACCGCCGCCGAGACTAATAATAAGCTAGAAAAAGCAAGGGGTCGTCGGGTAGCTTCATCGCCCCGAGCCCTCCCTTCCCGCTTTTCGGTGTCTTTAATTTGTGTAATTTCTCTTTTAAATTTGTCCGGTTTCAATTTTTGATTTTTTTTTTTTTCAATCTGGCTTTCGCTAGAGAGTCTTTCATTTGGGATCCTGGGAATCTTGCTTCCGCAAAAGAGTCGGAGTAGAGTAGAAGAGTAAAGGGTTGCGGGCGAAGATGGGCCGCTCGCCGCGGCGGTTAACCCCCCCCCCCGCCCACCCCCAACCGCCGCCGAGACTAATAATAAGCTAGAAAAAGCAAGGGGTCGTCGGGTAGCTTCATCGCCCCGAGCCCTCCCTTCCCGCTTTTCGGTGTCTTTAATTTGTGTAATTTCTCTTTTAAATTTGTCCGGTTTCAATTTTTGATTTTTTTTTTTTTTTTTTCAATCTGGCTTTCGCTAGAGAGTCTTTCATTCGGGACGTGGCTGGGCTCCTGGGAATCTTGCTTCCGCAAAAGAGTCGGAGTAGAGTAGAAGAATAAAGGGTTGCGGGCGAAGATGGGCCGCTCGTCGCGGCGGTTAACCCCCCCCCCCCCCGCCCACCCCCAACCGCCGCCGAGACTAATAATAAGCTAGAAAAAGCAAGGGGTCGTCGGGTAGCTTCATCGCCCCGAGCCCTCCCTTCCCGCTTTTCGGTGTCTTTAATTTGTGTAATTTCTCTTTTAAATTTGTCCGGTTTCAATTTTTGATTTTTTTTTTTTTTTCAATCTGGCTTTCGCTAGAGAGTCTTTCATTCGGGACGTGGCTGGGCTCCTGGGAATCTTGCTTCCGCAAAAGAGTCGGAGTAGAGTAGAAGAGTAAAGGGTTGCGGGCGAAGATGGGCCGCTCGCCGCGGCGGTTAACCCCCCCCCCGCCCACCCCCGACCGCCGCCGAGACTAATAATAAGCTAGAAAAAGCAAGGGGTCGTCGGGTAGCTTCATCGCCCCGAGCCCTCCCTTCCCGCTTTTCGGTGTCTTTAATTTGTGTAATTTCTCTTTTAATTTTGTCCGGTTTCAATTTTTGATTTTTTTTTTTTTTTTTTTCAATCTGGCTTTCGCTAGAGAGTCTTTCATTCGGGACGTGGCTGGGCTCCTGGGAATCTTGCTTCCGCAAAAGAGTCGGAGTAGAGTAGAAGAATAAAGGGTTGCGGGCGAAGATGGGCCGCTCGTCGCGGCGGTTAACCCCCCCCCCCCCCCGCCCACCCCCAACCGCCGCCGAGACTAATAATAAGCTAGAAAAAGCAAGGGGTCGTCGGGTAGCTTCATCGCCCCGAGCCCTCCCTTCCCGCTTTTCGGTGTCTTTAATTTGTGTAATTTCTCTTTTAAATTTGTCCGGTTTCAATTTTTGATTTTTTTTTTTTTTTTTCAATCTGGCTTTCGCTAGAGAGTCTTTCATTCGGGACGTGGCTGGGCTCCTGGGAATCTTGCTTCCGCAAAAGAGTCGGAGTAGAGTAGAAGAGTAAAGGGTTGCGGGCGAAGATGGGCCGCTCGCCGCGGCGGTTAACCCCCCCCCCGCCCACCCCCAACCGCCGCCGAGACTAATAATAAGCTAGAAAAAGCAAGGGGTCGTCGGGTAGCTTCATCGCCCCGAGCCCTCCCTTCCCGCTTTTCGGTGTCTTTAATTTGTGTAATTTCTCTTTTAAATTTGTCCGGTTTCAATTTTTGATTTTTTTTTTTTTTCAATCTGGCTTTCGCTAGAGAGTCTTTCATTCGGGACGTGGCTGGGCTCCTGGGAATCTTGCTTCCGCAAAAGAGTCGGAGTAGAGTAGAAGAATAAAGGGTTGCGGGCGAAGATGGGCCGCTCGTCGCGGCGGTTAACCCCCCCCCCGCCCACCCCCAACCGCCGCCGAGACTAATAATAAGCTAGAAAAAGCAAGGGGTCGTCGGGTAGCTTCATCGCCCCGAGCCCTCCCTTCCCGCTTTTCGGTGTCTTTAATTTGTGTAATTTCTCTTTTAAATTTGTCCGGTTTCAATTTTTGATTTTTTTTTTTTTCAATCTGGCTTTCGCTAGAGAGTCTTTCATTCGGGACGTGGCTGGGATCCTGGGAATCTTGCTTCCGCAAAAGAGTCGGAGTAGAGTAGAAGAGTAAAGGGTTGCGGGCGAAGATGGGCCGCTCGCCGCGGCGGTTAACCCCCCCCCCCGCCCACCCCCAACCGCCGCCGAGACTAATAATAAGCTAGAAAAAGCAAGGGGTCGTCGGGTAGCTTCATCGCCCCGAGCCCTCCCTTCCCGCTTTTCGGTGTCTTTAATTTGTGTAATTTCTCTTTTAAATTTGTCCGGTTTCAATTTTTGATTTTTTTTTTTTTTTTTTCAATCTGGCTTTCGCTAGAGAGTCTTTCATTCGGGACGTGGCTGGGCTCCTGGGAATCTTGCTTCCGCAAAAGTGTCGGAGTAGAGTAGAAGAATAAAGGGTTGCGGACGAAGATGGGCCGCTCGCCGCGGCGGTTAGCCCCCCCCCCCCCCCGCCCACCCCCAACCGCCCCCGAGACTAATAATAAGCTAGAAAAAGCAAGGGGTCGTCGGGTAGCTTCATCGCCCCGAGCCCTCCCTTCCCGCTTTTCGGTGTCTTTAATTTGTGTAATTTCTCTTTTAAATTTGTCCGGTTTCAATTTTTGATTTTTTTTTTTTTTTTTTTCAATCTGGCTTTCGCTAGAGAGTCTTTCATTCGGGACGTGGCTGGGCTCCTGGGAATCTTGCTTCCGCAAAAGAGTCGGAGTAGAGTAGAAGAATAAAGGGTTGCGGGCGAAGATGGGCCGCTCGTCGCGGCGGTTAACCCCCCCCGCCCACCCTCAACCGCCGCCGAGACTAATAATAAGCTAGAAAAAGCAAGGGGTCGTCGGGTAGCTTCATACCTTCCCGCTTTTCGGTGTCTTTAATTTGTGTAATTTCTCTTTTAAATTTGTCCGGTTTCAATTTTTGATTTTTTTTTTTTTTTCAATCTGGCTTTCGCTAGAGAGTCTTTCATTCGGGACGTGGCTGGGCTCCTGGGAATCTTGCTTTCGCAAAAGAGTCGGAGTAGAGTAGAAGAATAAAGGGTTGCGGACGAAGATGGGCCGCTCGCCGCGGCGGTTAACCCCCCCCCCCCCCGCCCACCCCCAACCGCCGCCGAGAATAATAATAAGCTAGAAAAAGCAAGGGGTCGTCGGGTAGCTTCATCGCCCCGAGCCCTCCCTTCCCGCTTTTCGGTGTCTTTAATTTGTGTAATTTCTCTTTTAAATTTGTCCGGTTTCAATTTTTGATTTTTTTTTTTTTTTTTTCAATCTGGCTTTCGCTAGAGAGTCTTTCATTCGGGAAGTGGCTGGGCTCCTGGGAATCTTGCTTCCGCAAAAGTGTCGGAGTAGAGTAGAAGAATAAAGGGTTGCGGGCGAAGATGGGCCGCTCGTCGCGGCGGTTAACCCCCCCCCCCGCCCACCCTCAACCGCCGCCGAGACTAATAATAAGCTAGAAAAAGCAAGGGGTCGTCGGGTAGCTTCATCGCCCCGAGCCCTACCTTCCCGCTTTTCGGTGTCTTTAATTTGTGTAATTTCTCTTTTAAATTTGTCCGGTTTCAATTTTTGATTTTTTTTTTTTTCAATCTGGCTTTCGCTAGAGAGTCTTTCATTCGGGACGTGGCTGGGCTCCTGGGAATCTTGCTTCCGCAAAAGAGTCGGAGTAGAGTAGAAGAGTAAAGGGTTGCGGGCGAAGATGGGCCGCTCGCCGCGGCGGTTAACCCCCCCCCTCCCCACCCCCAACCGCCGCCGAGACTAATAATAAGCTAGAAAAAGCAAGGGGTCGTCGGGTAGCTTCATCGCCCCGAGCCCTCCCTTCCCGCTTTTCGGTGTCTTTAATTTGTGTAATTTCTCTTTTAAATTTGTCCGGTTTCAATTTTTGATTTTTTTTTTTTTTTCAATCTGGCTTTCGCTAGAGAGCCTTTCATTCGGGACGTGGCTGGGCTCCTGGGAATCTTGCTTCCGCAAAAGAGTCGGAGTAGAGTAGAAGAATAAAGGGTTGCGGACGAAGATGGGCCGCTCGCCGCGGCGGTTAACCCCCCCCCCCCCGCCCACCCCCAACCGCCGCCGAGACTAATAATAAGCTAGAAAAAGCAAGGGGTCGTCGGGTAGCTTCATCGCCCCGAGCCCTCCCTTCCCGCTTTTCGGTGTCTTTAATTTGTGTAATTTCTCTTTTAAATTTGTCCGGTTTCAATTTTTGATTTTTTTTTTTTTTCAATCTGGCTTTCGCTAGAGAGTCTTTCATTCGGGACGTGGCTGGGCTCCTGGGAATCTTGCTTCCGCAAAAGAGTCGGAGTAGAGTAGAAGAATAAAGGGTTGCGGACGAAGATGGGCCGCTCGCCGCGGCGGTTAACCCCCCCCCCCCCCCCCCCCGCCCACCCCCAACCGCCGCCGAGACTAATAATAAGCTAGAAAAAGCAAGGGGTCGTCGGGTAGCTTCATCGCCCCCAGCCCTCCCTTCCCGCTTTTCGGTGTCTTTAATTTGTGTAATTTCTCTTTTAAATTTGTCCGGTTTCAATTTTTGATTTTTTTTTTTTTTTTTTTTTCAATCTGGCTTTCGCTAGAGAGTCTTTCATTCGGGACGTGGCTGGGCTCCTGGGAATCTTGCTTCCGCAAAAGAGTCGGAGTAGAGTAGAAGAGTAAAGGTTTGCGGGCGAAGATGGGCCGCTCGCCGCGGCGGTTAACCCCCCCCCCGCCCACCCCCAACCGCCGCCGAGACTAATAATAAGCTAGAAAAAGCAAGGGGTCGTCGGGTAGCTTCATCGCCCCGAGCCCTCCCTTCCCGCTTTTCGGTGTCTTTAATTTGTGTAATTTCTCTTTTAATTTTGTCCGGTTTCAATTTTTGATTTTTTTTTTTTTTTTCAATCTGGCTTTCGCTAGAGAGTCTTTCATTCGGGACGTGGCTGGGCTCCTGGGAATCTTGCTTCCGCAAAAGAGTCGGAGTAGAGTAGAAGAATAAAGGGTTGCGGGCGAAGATGGGCCGCTCGTCGCGGCGGTTAACCCCCCCCCCCCCGCCCACCCCCAACCGCCGCCGAGACTAATAATAAGCTAGAAAAAGCAAGGGGTCGTCGGGTAGCTTCATCGCCCCGAGCCCTCCCTTCCCGCTTTTCGGTGTCTTTAATTTGTGTAATTTCTCTTTTAAATTTGTCCGGTTTCAATTTTTGATTTTTTTTTTTTTTTCAATCTGGCTTTCGCTAGAGAGTCTTTCATTCGGGACGTGGCTGGGCTCCTGGGAATCTTGCTTCCGCAAAAGTGTCGGAGTAGAGTAGAAGAATAAAGGGTTGCGGACGAAGATGGGCCGCTCGCCGCGGCGGTTAACCCCCCCCCCCCCCGCCCACCCCCAACCGCCGCCGAGACTAATAATAAGCTAGAAAAAGCAAGGGGTCGTCGGGTAGCTTCATCGCCCCGAGCCCTCCCTTCCCGCTTTTCGGTGTCTTTAATTTGTGTAATTTCTCTTTTAAATTTGTCCGGTTTCAATTTTTGATTTTTTTTTTTTTTTTCAATCTGGCTTTCGCTAGAGAGTCTTTCATTCGGGACGTGGCTGGGCTCCTGGGAATCTTGCTTCCGCAAAAGAGTCGGAGTAGAGTAGAAGAATAAAGGGTTGCGGGCGAAGATGGGCCGCTCGTCGCGGCGGTTAACCCCCCCCGCCCACCCTCAACCGCCGCCGAGACTAATAATAAGCTAGAAAAAGCAAGGGGTCGTCGGGTAGCTTCATACCTTCCCGCTTTTCGGTGTCTTTAATTTGTGTAATTTCTCTTTTAAATTTGTCCGGTTTCAATTTTTGATTTTTTTTTTTTTTTCAATCTGGCTTTCGCTAGAGAGTCTTTCATTCGGGACGTGGCTGGGCTCCTGGGAATCTTGCTTTCGCAAAAGAGTCGGAGTAGAGTAGAAGAATAAAGGGTTGCGGACGAAGATGGGCCGCTCGCCGCGGCGGTTAACCCCCCCCCCCGCCCACCCCCAACCGCCGCCGAGACTAATAATAAGCTAGAAAAAGCAAGGGGTCGTCGGGTAGCTTCATCGCCCCGAGCCCTCCCTTCCCGCTTTTCGGTGTCTTTAATTTGTGTAATTTCTCTTTTAAATTTGTCCGGTTTCAATTTTTGATTTTTTTTTTTTTTTTTTCAATCTGGCTTTCGCTAGAGAGTCTTTCATTCGGGAAGTGGCTGGGCTCCTGGGAATCTTGCTTCCGCAAAAGTGTCGGAGTAGAGTAGAAGAATAAAGGGTTGCGGGCGAAGATGGGCCGCTCGTCGCGGCGGTTAACCCCCCCCCCCGCCCACCCTCAACCGCCGCCGAGACTAATAATAAGCTAGAAAAAGCAAGGGGTCGTCGGGTAGCTTCATCGCCCCGAGCCCTACCTTCCCGCTTTTCGGTGTCTTTAATTTGTGTAATTTCTCTTTTAAATTTGTCCGGTTTCAATTTTTGATTTTTTTTTTTTTTCAATCTGGCTTTCGCTAGAGAGTCTTTCATTCGGGACGTGGCTGGGCTCCTGGGAATCTTGCTTCCGCAAAAGAGTCGGAGTAGAGTAGAAGAGTAAAGGGTTGCGGGCGAAGATGGGCCGCTCGCCGCGGCGGTTAACCCCCCCCCTCCCCACCCCCAACCGCCGCCGAGACTAATAATAAGCTAGAAAAAGCAAGGGGTCGTCGGGTAGCTTCATCGCCCCGAGCCCTCCCTTCCCGCTTTTCGGTGTCTTTAATTTGTGTAATTTCTCTTTTAAATTTGTCCGGTTTCAATTTTTGATTTTTTTTTTTTTTTTTTTCAATCTGGCTTTCGCTAGAGAGCCTTTCATTCGGGACGTGGCTGGGCTCCTGGGAATCTTGCTTCCGCAAAAGAGTCGGAGTAGAGTAGAAGAATAAAGGGTTGCGGACGAAGATGGGCCGCTCGCCGCGGCGGTTAAACCCCCCCCCCCGCCCACCCCTAACCGCCGCCGAGACTAATAATAAGCTAGAAAAAGCAAGGGGTCGTCGGGTAGCTTCATCGCCCCGAGCCCTCCCTTCCCGCTTTTCGGTGTCTTTAATTTGTGTAATTTCTCTTTTAAATTTGTCCGGTTTCAATTTTTGATTTTTTTTTTTTTCAATCTGGCTTTCGCTAGAGAGTCTTTCATTCGGGACGTGGCTGGGCTCCTGGGAATCTTGCTTCCGCAAAAGAGTCGGAGTAGAGTAGAAGAATAAAGGGTTGCGGACGAAGATGGGCCGCTCGCCGCGGCGGTTAACCCCCCCCCCCCGCCCACCCCCAACCGCCGCCGAGACTAATAATAAGCTAGAAAAAGCAAGGGGTCGTCTGGTAGCTTCATCGCCCCCAGCCCTCCCTTCCCGCTTTTCGGTGTCTTTAATTTGTGTAATTTCTCTTTTAAATTTGTCCGGTTTCAATTTTTGATTTTTTTTTTTTTTTTTCAATCTGGCTTTCGCTAGAGAGTCTTTCATTCGGGACGTGGCTGGGCTCCTGGGAATCTTGCTTCCGCAAAAGAGTCGGAGTAGAGTAGAAGAGTAAAGGGTTGCGGGCGAAGATGGGCCGCTCGCCGCGGCGGTTAACCCCCCCCCCGCCCACCCCCAACCGCCGCCGAGACTAATAATAAGCTAGAAAAAGCAAGGGGTCGTCGGGTAGCTTCATCGCCCCGAGCCCTCCCTTCCCGCTTTTCGGTGTCTTTAATTTGTGTAATTTCTCTTTTAATTTTGTCCGGTTTCAATTTTTGATTTTTTTTTTTTTTTCAATCTGGCTTTCGCTAGAGAGTCTTTCATTCGGGACGTGGCTGGGCTCCTGGGAATCTTGCTTCCGCAAAAGAGTCGGAGTAGAGTAGAAGAATAAAGGGTTGCGGGCGAAGATGGGCCGCTCGTCGCGGCGGTTAACCCCCCCCCCCCGCCCACCCCCAACCGCCGCCGAGACTAATAATAAGCTAGAAAAAGCAAGGGGTCGTCGGGTAGCTTCATCGCCCCGAGCCCTCCCTTCCCGCTTTTCGGTGTCTTTAATTTGTGTAATTTCTCTTTTAAATTTGTCCGGTTTCAATTTTTGATTTTTTTTTTTTTTTTCAATCTGGCTTTCGCTAGAGAGTCTTTCATTCGGGACGTGGCTGGGCTCCTGGGAATCTTGCTTCCGCAAAAGAGTCGGAGTAGAGTAGAAGAGTAAAGGGTTGCGGGCGAAGATGGGCCGCTCGCCGCGGCGGTTAACCCCCCCCCCCGCCCACCCCCAACCGCCGCCGAGACTAATAATAAGCTAGAAAAAGCAAGGGGTCGTCGGGTAGCTTCATCGCCCCGAGCCCTCCCTTCCCGCTTTTCGGTGTCTTTAATTTGTGTAATTTCTCTTTTAAATTTGTCCGGTTTCAATTTTTGATTTTTTTTTTTTTTTCAATCTGGCTTTCGCTAGAGAGTCTTTCATTCGGGACGTGGCTGGGCTCCTGGGAATCTTGCTTCCGCAAAAGAGTCGGAGTAGAGTAGAAGAGTAAAGGGTTGCGGGCGAAGATGGCCCGCTCGCCGCGGCGGTTAACCCCCCCCCCCGCCCACCCCCAACCGCCGCCGAGACTAATAATAAGCTAGAAAAAGCAAGGGGTCGTCGGGTAGCTTCATCGCCCCGAGCCCTCCCTTCCCGCTTTTCGGTGTCTTTAATTTGTGTAATTTCTCTTTTAAATTTGTCCGGTTTCAATTTTTGATTTTTTTTTTTTTTTCAATCTGGCTTTCGCTAGAGAGTCTTTCATTCGGGACGTGGCTGGGCTCCTGGGAATCTTGCTTCCGCAAAAGAGTCGGAGTAGAGTAGAAGAATAAAGGGTTGCGGGCGAAGATGGGCCGCTCGTCGCGGCGGTTAACCCCCCCCCGCCCACCCCCAACCGCCGCCGAGACTAATAATAAGCTAGAAAAAGCAAGGGGTCGTCGGGTAGCTTCATCGCCCCGAGCCCTTGGGGTGTGGTACCCGCGTATGTCGTACACACACGGTGCTCGACATCTCCTGGCTGCTCAGAGGCGGGCTTTACTGGTAATTTCACGTGCATATAGAAATACTTCCACTGTGGCTCTCCAGGTTCTAACGGGCCTCCCGCCATTAGACTTGCAGCTGGAGGCGGAGTCTGAGTTTGCTCGGGTTTCTCGCTTGGGTGTCTCAACAACCAACTACTTTGCTCCCCTATATTCTTCCAAATGTTCAAAGTATCGTCTTTCCTCGTTACTTGAACCTATCACGATCTGTCCAACTCAAAATTTTTTGGGAAAAACCCACATCTTCACAGATGGTTCAAAAACGGATTCCGGTACTGCATCGGCTTTTTGTGTTTTCAGGGAAAATCAACTTATTCACTCATGGCAGACAAGTTTGGACCCAGGCAATTCGGTATTCCAGGCCGAGCTGTTTGCAATCCTGAGAGCGGTCCTTTGGGCAGTTGAGGATGCTGACACAGATTTCCTAATTTCTACGGATAGTCTGTCGAGCCTGATGGCCTTGTCAAAATTTGATGTGGACAACTATCTCGTTCTAGAAATAATAGAACAAATGACACACTCCAATAAAAACTACTTTTTTAATTGGGTGAGGGGCCACTCGGGAATACAGGGGAATGAACTGGCCGACCAACTGGCTAGATCAGCAACAGAGGATGATACAATACCAACAACATTTTTGCCACTGCCACCATCTACACTGAAACGTGAATTACAGAGAAGACTACAAGAAAAGTGGCAGCAGCGTTGGATCACAGCAGCGGTGGGTCGCTATACAATAGACTTCGTCCCAGAAGTCTCATCCCGCTTTTTTATTCATAATAGATACTTGTACATATTCTTGACAAACCACGGACCATTTCAAGAACACTTATATAGAATAAACAAAAGGGACTCACCATTATGCATCTGTGGTTCACTGGCAAATTCATTACATTACATATTAGACTGCACACTCACGTCACACTATCATGTTAAAAAGCCGCAAAACATGTCACTAAAAGATTGGCTGGTCTACCTGTTGGATAGGCCGCTACTACTAAATCGGATTTGCGAATGCATGAAGTTCCTAGAAATTAACGAACACTTTTTCTCTAATCCACTCCCCTACTGAGGGGAGGACTGCTCTCTGATGTACCAGGCAGGAACCTCATTCTAATTAAAATTGTATTGAGTCCTATGGTTTTTTGAAAACTGTATTTATTAGGGCATAATTGCAATTAAGTGTAACCCAATTCATATGTGTGTTTCTTTCCCTGGCGTTGTGGGTCTGGGTGCCATCTGCGGATGTTCACATGGCTTAGGTATCTTTGGATGTTTAAATATTGGTGCATTTATTGTCATACATCATTCATCATTTATATTTTATCATTTCATTATTGTGTTTCGTTGTGGATCTGGGTGCCATCTGCGGATGCTCATATGGCTTATGTATCTTTGGATGTTTAAATACTGGTGCATTTATTGTCATACATCATTCATCATTTATATTTTATTATTTCATTATTGTGTTTTGTTGTGGATCTGGGTTCCATCTGTGCATGTTCACATGGCTTATTATCTTTGGATGTTTAAATATTGGTGCATTTATTGTCATACATAATTTATATTTTATTACTTCATTATTGTTTTTTTTAAGTATTAAAAGTGTAAAGACCCGGTTCACCCAGAAAAATTGGGTAACCAATTGTGATTGGAAATGTACATAATGTTAAATGAAAATAAATTTTCGGCATCGGAAAGCGGGACGGTTTGGTTCAAGTGTCTTCCCCCAGGGACTGCACTAAAACTCAAAAGCATTTGCTGGGTTTCCCTGGGCGGCCATCCTCGCCCCGAGCCCTCCCTTCCCGCTTTTCGGTGTCTTTAATTTGTGTAATTTCTCTTTTAAATTTGTCCGGTTTCAATTTTTGATTTTTTTTTTTTTTTTCAATCTGGCTTTCGCTAGAGAGTCTTTCATTCGGGACGTGGCTGGGCTCCTGGGAATCTTGCTTCCGCAAAAGAGTCGGAGTAGAGTAAAAGAGTAAAGGGTTGCGGGCGAAGATGGGCCGCTCGCCGCGGCGGTTAACCCCCCCCCCGCCCACCCCCAACCGCCGCCGAGACTAATAATAAGCTAGAAAAAGCAAGGGGTCGTCGGGTAGCTTCATCGCCCCGAGCCCTCCCTTCCCGCTTTTCGGTGTCTTTAATTTGTGTAATTTCTCTTTTAAATTTGTCCGGTTTCAATTTTTGATTTTTTTTTTTTTTTTTTTCAATCTGGCTTTCGCTAGAGAGTCTTTCATTCGGGACGTGGCTGGGCTCCTGGGAATCTTGCTTCCGCAAAAGTGTCGGAGTAGAGTAGAAGAATAAAGGGTTGCGGACGAAGATGGGCCGCTCGCCGCGGCGGTTAACCCCCCCCCGCACACCCCCAACCGCCGCCGAGACTAATAATAAGCTAGAAAAAGCAAGGGGTCGTCGGGTAGCTTCATCGCCCCGAGCCCTCCCTTCCCGCTTTTCGGTGTCTTTAATTTGTGTAATTTCTCTTTTAAATTTGTCCGGTTTCAATTTTTGATTTTTTTTTTTTTTTCAATCTGGCTTTCGCTAGAGAGTCTTTCATTCGGGACGTGGCTGGGCTCCTGGGAATCTTGCTTCCGCAAAAGAGTCGGAGTAGAGTAGAAGAATAAAGGGTTGCGGGCGAAGATGGGCCGCTCGTCGCGGCGGTTAACCCCCCCCGCCCACCCCCAACCGCCGCCGAGACTAATAATAAGCTAGAAAAAGCAAGGGGTCGTCGGGTAGCTTCATCGCCCCGAGCCCTCCCTTCCCGCTTTTCGGTGTCTTTAATTTGTGTAATTTCTCTTTTAAATTTGTCCGGTTTCAATTTTTGATTTTTTTTTTTTTTCAATCTGGCTTTCGCTAGAGAGTCTTTCATTCGGGACGTGGCTGGGCTCCTGGGAATCTTGCTTCCGCAAAAGAGTCGGAGTAGAGTAGAAGAATAAAGGGTTGCGGGCGAAGATGGGCCGCTCGTCGCGGCGGTTAACCCCCCCCGCCCACCCCCAACCGCCGCCGAGACTAATAATAAGCTAGAAAAAGCAAGGGGTCCTCGGGTAGCTTCATCGCCCCGAGCCCTCCCTTCCCGCTTTTCGGTGTCTTTAATTTGTGTAATTTCTCTTTTAAATTTGTCCGGTTTCAATTTTTGATTTTTTTTTTTTTTCAATCTGGCTTTCGCTAGAGAGTCTTTCATTCGGGACGTGGCTGGGCTCCTGGGAATCTTGCTTCCGCAAAAGAGTCGGAGTAGAGTAGAAGAATAAAGGGTTGCGGGCGAAGATGGGCCGCTCGTCGCGGCGGTTAACCCCCCCCGCCCACCCCCAACCGCCGCCGAGACTAATAATAAGCTAGAAAAAGCAAGGGGTCCTCGGGTAGCTTCATCGCCCCGAGCCCTCCCTTCCCGCTTTTCGGTGTCTTTAATTTGTGTAATTTCTCTTTTAAATTTGTCCGGTTTCAATTTTTGATTTTTTTTTTTTTTTCAATCTGGCTTTCGCTAGAGAGTCTTTCATTCGGGACGTGGCTGGGCTCCTGGGAATCTTGCTTCCGCAAAAGAGTCGGAGTAGAGTAGAAGAGTAAAGGGTTGCGGGCGAAGATGGGCCGCTCGCCGCGGCGGTTAACCCCCCCCCCGCCCACCCCCCAACCGCCGCCGAGACTAATAATAAGCTAGAAAAAGCAAGGGGTCTTCGGGTAGCTTCATCGCCCCGAGCCCTCCCTTCCCGCTTTTCGGTGTCTTTAATTTGTGTAATTTCTCTTTTAAATTTGTCCGGTTTCAATTTTTGATTTTTTTTTTTTTTCAATCTGGCTTTCGCTAGAGAGTCTTTCATTCGGGACGTGGCTGGGCTCCTGGGAATCTTGCTTCCGCAAAAGAGTCGGAGTAGAGTAGAAGAATAAAGGGTTGCGGACGAAGATGGGCCGCTCGCCGCGGCGGTTAACCCCACCCCGCCCACCCCCAACCGCCGCCGAGACTAATAATAAGCTAGAAAAAGCAAGGGGTCGTCGGGTAGCTTCATCGCCCCGAGCCCTCCCTTCCCGCTTTTCGGTGTCTTTAATTTGTGTAATTTCTCTTTTAATTTTGTCCGGTTTCAATTTTTGATTTTTTTTTTTTTTTTCAATCTGGCTTTCGCTAGAGAGTCTTTCATTCGGGACGTGGCTGGGCTCCTGGGAATCTTGCTTCCGCAAAAGAGTCGGAGTAGAGTAGAAGAATAAAGGGTTGCGGGCGAAGATGGGCCGCTCGTCGCGGCGGTTAACCCCCCCCCCCCCGCCCACCCCCAACCGCCGCTGAGACTAATAATAAGCTAGAAAAAGCAAGGGGTCGTCGGGTAGCTTCATCGCCCCGAGCCCTCCCTTCCCGCTTTTCGGTGTCTTTAATTTGTGTAATTTCTCTTTTAAATTTGTCCGGTTTCAATTTTTGATTTTTTTTTTTTTTTCAATCTGGCTTTCGCTAGAGAGTCTTTCATTCGGGACGTGGCTGGGCTCCTGGGAATCTTGCTTCCGCAAAAGAGTCGGAGTAGAGTAGAAGAGTAAAGGGTTGCGGGCGAAGATGGGCCGCTCGCCGCGGCGGTTAACCCCCCCCCCGCCCGCCGCCGACCGCCGCCGAGACTAATAATAAGCTAGAAAAAGCAAGGGGTCGTCGGGTAGCTTCATCGCCCCGAGCCCTCCCTTCCCGCTTTTCGGTGTCTTTAATTTGTGTAATTTCTCTTTTAAATTTGTCCGGTTTCAATTTTTGATTTTTTTTTTTTTTTTCAATCTGGCTTTCGCTAGAGAGTCTTTCATTCGGGACGTGGCTGGGCTCCTGGGAATCTTGCTTCCGCAAAAGAGTCGGAGTAGAGTAGAAGAATAAAGGGTTGCGGACGAAGATGGGCCGCTCGCCGCGGCGGTTAACCCCCCCCCGCCCACCCCCAACCGCCGCCGAGACTAATAATAAGCTAGAAAAAGCAAGGGGTCGTCGGGTAGCTTCATCGCCTCGAGCCCTCCCTTCCCGCTTTTCGGTGTCTTTAATTTGTGTAATTTCTCTTTTAAATTTGTCCGGTTTTAATTTTTGATTTTTTTTTTTTTTCAATCTGGCTTTCGCTAGAGAGTCTTTCATTCGGGACGTGGCTGGGCTCCTGGGAATCTTGCTTCCGCAAAAGAGTCGGAGTAGAGTAGAAGAATAAAGGGTTGCGGACGAAGATGGGCCGCTCGCCGCGGCGGTTAACCCCCCCCCGCCCACCCCCAACCGCCGCCGAGACTAATAATAAGCTAGAAAAAGCAAGGGGTCGTCGGGTAGCTTCATCGCCCCGAGCCCTCCCTTCCCGCTTTTCGGTGTCTTTAATTTGTGTAATTTCTCTTTTAAATTTGTCCGGTTTCAATTTTTGATTTTTTTTTTTTTTTTTCAATCTGGCTTTCGCTAGAGAGTCTTTCATTCGGGACGTGGCTGGGCTCCTGGGAATCTTGCTTCCGCAAAAGAGTCGGAGTAGAGTAGAAGAATAAAGGGTTGCGGGCGAAGATGGGCCGCTCGTCGCGGCGGTTAGCCCCCCCCCCCCCAACCCCAACCGCCGCCGAGACTAATAATAAGCTAGAAAAAGCAAGGGGTCGTCGGGTAGCTTCATCGCCCCGAGCCCTCCCTTCCCGCTTTTCGGTGTCTTTAATTTGTGTAATTTCTCTTTTAAATTTGTCCGGTTTCAATTTTTTTTTTTTTTTTTTTTTCAATCTGGCTTTCGCTAGAGAGTCTTTCATTCGGGACGTGGCTGGGCTCCTGGGAATCTTGCTTCCGCAAAAGAGTCGGAGTAGAGTAGAAGAATAAAGGTTTGCGGGCGAAGATGGGCCGCTCGCCGCGGCGGTTAACCCCCCCCCCGCCCACCCCCAACCGCCGCCGAGACTAATAATAAGCTAGAAAAAGCAAGGGGTCGTCGGGTAGCTTCATCGCCCCGAGCCCTCCCTTCCCGCTTTTCGGTGTCTTTAATTTGTGTAATTTCTCTTTTAAATTTGTCCGGTTTCAATTTTTGATTTTTTTTTTTTTTTTTCAATCTGGCTTTCGCTAGAGAGTCTTTCATTCGGGACGTGGCTGGGCTCCTGGGAATCTTGCTTCCGCAAAAGTGTCGGAGTAGAGTAGAAGAGTAAAGGGTTGCGGGCGAAGATGGGCCGCTCGCCGCGGCGGTTAACCCCCCCCCCCCCGCCCACCCCCAACCGCCGCCGAGACTAATAATAAGCTAGAAAAAGCAAGGGGTCGTCGGGTAGCTTCATCGCCCCGAGCCCTCCCTTCCCGCTTTTCGGTGTCTTTAATTTGTGTAATTTCTCTTTTAAATTTGTCCGGTTTCAATTTTTGATTTTTTTTTTTTTTTTTTCAATCTGGCTTTCGCTAGAGAGTCTTTCATTCGGGACGTGGCTGGGCTCCTGGGAATCTTGCTTCCGCAAAAGTGTCGGAGTAGAGTAGAAGAGTAAAGGGTTGCGGGCGAAGATGGGCCGCTCGCCGCGGCGGTTAACCCCCCCCCCCCGCCCACCCCCAACCGCCGCCGAGACTAATAATAAGCTAGAAAAAGCAAGGGGTCGTCGGGTAGCTTCATCGCCCCGAGCCCTCCCTTCCCGCTTTTCGGTGTCTTTAATTTGTGTAATTTCTCTTTTAAATTTGTCCGGTTTCAATTTTTGATTTTTTTTTTTTTTCAATCTGGCTTTCGCTAGAGAGTCTTTCATTCGGGATGTGGCTGGGCTCCTGGGAATCTTGCTTCCGCAAAAGAGTCGGAGTAGAGTAGAAGAGTAAAGAGTTGCGGGCGAAGATGGGCCGCTCGCCGCGGCGGTTAACCCCCGCCCCCCCGCCCACCCCCAACCGCCGCCGAGACTAATAATAAGCTAGAAAAAGCAAGGGGTCGTCGGGTAGCTTCATCGCCCCGAGCCCTCCCTTCCCGCTTTTCGGTGTGTTTAATTTGTGTAATTTCTCTTTTAAATTTGTCCGGTTTCAATTTTTGATTTTTTTTTTTTTTTCAATCTGGCTTTCGCTAGAGAGTCTTTCATTCGGGACGTGGCTGGGCTCCTGGGAATCTTGCTTCCGCAAAAGTGTCGGAGTAGAGTAGAAGAATAAAGGGTTGCGGGCGAAGATGGGCCGCTCGCCGCGGCGGTTAACCCCCCCCCCCGCCCACCCCCAACCGCCGCCGAGACTAATAATAAGCTAGAAAAAGCAAGGGGTCGTCGGGTAGCTTCATCGCCCCGAGCACTCCCTTCCCGCTTTTCGGTATCTTTAATTTGTGTAATTTCTCTTTTAAATTTGTCCGGTTTCAATTTTTGATTTTTTTTTTTTTTTTTTCAATCTGGCTTTCGCTAGAGAGTCTTTCATTCGGGACGTGGCTGGGCTCCTGGGAATCTTGCTTCCGCAAAAGTGTCGGAGTAGAGTAGAAGAATAAAGGGTTGCGGACGAAGATGGGCCGCTCGCCGCGGCGTTTGCCCCCCCCGCCCACCCCCAACCGCCGCCGAGACTAATAATAAGCTAGAAAAAGCAAGGGGTCGTCGGGTAGCTTCAGAGAAGATCAATTGATCAACGATATGAACAAAATCATACAACAGAATCATGAACAAATGGAAAAAAGACTCGTCGAACATGTTACCACTCTTCAGGCTAAAAACCAAAAGGACTCGATTGACCATAGAGAGGGTGAAACAACAATAGAAAATGATCGACCAACATATGCAGAAATGGCAAATTTTCCACCGCTCCCACAAGAAAAACCGACACTAATACTAACACCAAAAGACAAGGAAACAAAAATGCCAATAATAAAGAAAGTTCTCAATTCTATGAATATGGCTGAATTACCCCCAGTAGACTGCCAAACAACTAAACAAAATAAAATAATAATAACATGCAAAAACAAATTTGACCTAGAACAGGTGAAAGATAAAATCCGCACTACAGAAGATATGGCGGAAAAACTGGATATTAAAGAACCAAACCCGAGAACAGCCCGAGTGATAGTCTTTGGAGCCCCAGAGGCCCCAGTAGTAACACGGAAAAACGTAGAAAGAGAAGCAGACAGTTCACAGGACAACTTAGAAGAGCAACAAGAATTATATGAAAAACAAGTACTCTATCCGGCTTTGGAAAGGGCTCTGAGGAAGAAGGTGCAATATAAGCTGATAAGAGTATTGAAAGGAAGAGAGGGCGAGGAAACCTCGCACTTGGTGTTACAGCTACTGGAGAGAGACGCACTGCAACTAATGGCTGAAAAATTGTGCATAGGATTTAACCGGTGCACGGTTAGACGGTACGTGTTCATTCAAAGGTGTTTTAACTGTCAGCAAATCGGGCATACGGCAAGAATGTGCCATAATCCAGAGGCCTGCGCTAAATGTGGCAAAGGCCACAACATCAAGGATTGTACTTCAAAAAAAGAAGAGTGTGTTAACTGCAAAATAGTGCTCGACTACTACAAGGGGGACCATAGGAAAGCTGGACTGTATGAAAAACATCCATCCTACGATCCATCCTGCAGCGTGTACCTGCGAAAGAAACAAGAAGCTCTAGCGTCATTGTCTTATAGAGGTGACAGTCGCTGCCCGTCTTATAAAGAAGGCCAAAGAACAGTAGCACAACAGCGTAATCAACGGCCCAGCTTTTAAGGTAATCCAGTGTAACCTTCAAAGAAACAAAAGTAAGACGGCAGCTTTTGTTCAGTTTGTTATCGACGGGGGGTTCGCTCTGGCATGTCTTCAGGATGCATACATCTGGGAGGGCCGCCCTTGCGCACTCCCCCTAACAGTCCCTTGTTACAGCTCCAGTTCTCTAAATTGTCAAATACTAATTCTAGATCAAAATTTAAAACATTGCTTATCCTCTAAAAATAATCATTCCGTATTTGTAAATTTAGAACTCCCACAATTAATTCTATCAGTAGGCAGTCTGTACTGTCCCCCGAAAGCTGATCTTGATGTGGACCTACAGGACTGGCGGTCCTCGAGTAAACTAAGCGAAATGACTCTGGTTCTTGGAGATTTTAACGCCCACGACGGTCTCTGGGGTTATGAGAAAGATGATGCCAGAGGGAGGCTCCTCGTCGACTTTTTGCTCGCAAACAGTTTAATAATCCTGAATTCCCCGGATTGCCTGTCAACATTTGAGGTGGGGGCTAGGAGTGGTCGTCCAGATCTCTCCGTTTGTTCACAGCCACTCTTCAGCAAAATTGGCAGCTGGGAAGTTGTCCCTGAACTTTTCGGCGACCACAGGCCTATCATTACGGAACTCCTTATGGAAATCCCCCCCTTGCCAAAGAGAAGATATAAAACTAAAAATGTTCCTCTTTCAAAATTTTTATCAAAAGCTAAAACATCACTTCAAAAAATTAATTTGAACATCGCCGCAGCACAATCACCACAAGATCTAGACGATACATATAAAAAATTTGAAGAATCAGTACAAATTTTGGCAAAGGCCACATTTAAATTGAAACCCCCCTTTAGGAAGGCAAAGTTCTCTTGGTGGTCGCCGAGTCTTCGTGCGCAGAGGAATAAGGTCCGAGCGTTGTACCGAAAGTATAAGTCTTCGGACCTTGATCCAGCTTTTTATCAAACTTACAAGAAAGAAAGAGCATTATACCAACGACAAATACAAAAGGAAAAAAGCTTGGCATGGGACAACTTCTGTAAGAAACAGACAAATCCTTACGGTATTTCAAAAAAACTGGCTTTCCAAGACTTCCAGGACAGCCTCATCAGCTACCTCCCGGACACGGCTTTCCCGGCTTCCAGGTCTTCCACCCTTTTCACCCTAACAGAAAATCTTTTTGGTGCTTCCTCGGAAGCGCCAACCTTCCCGGTTAAGGCAAATAGATTAAACAACTCCAACGATCAAACGCCATTCACACAAAGAGAATTACGTAACGCAATTTATAGTTTCAATCCGAATAAGGCCCCTGGCCCCGATGGTATAGACCATGGGATGATCAGGGCCCTTTTTCATGGTTTGCCAGACCTATTTTTAAATCTCTTTAACAAAGCGTTTGAATTTAATTACTTTTTGGAGGCCTGGAAGGTGGGCGAGCTTGTCTTCTTCAGGAAGGCGGGTAAGCCCATAGATCAGCATACTTCATTCCGTCCCATTACATTATTACCTATTTTAGGCAAGGTATTTGAAAAATTACTATTACGTCGAATTCATCACTTAATAACAACAAATAACTCACTCTCAGGCAAGCAGCACGGCTTTCTCCAAACAAAATCAACGGAGACCGCACTTCAAACCGCCCTATCATACATAGACTTAAATAAAAGTAAAAATAATTATACCTCTTTTATCTCACTAGATTTCATGGGGGCATTTGACAATCTTCCATGGGATCTGGTAATTCTGGCTCTGCAACGCTTGGGAATTCCTCTACAGTTTATAAAAACCATAGCCTCCTTTCTTTCAGGTAGACGAGCTCTTGTTGACTGGCTAGTCCCAACAATGTTATATTATTTTTCAAAAGGTTGTCCCCAGGGTTCCTGCCTTGGTCCCTTCCTTTGGCTGGTACTTCTGGAGACACTGTTGGTCTCATTTGTTTTCGAGTTCTGTGAGTTGGTGGCGTATGCAGATGATGTTTTGGTAGTCATTTGGGGACAATCGCGTGATCACTTAGAACACTGGGGCTCACTAGCATTAAACTTCATTCAAAATTGGGCAGACACAAATCACATAACCATATCCCAGGAAAAATCAACAACAGTCACATTCGGAAAACCAAAAATATTGCAGAGAGGCCCACTATACAAATTAAAGGGGAAAAACATTAAAACGGTAAAGGTTATGAAATACTTAGGGGTATTAATTGATCAACACTTGAACTTTTTACCACACTTGGTAAACAAGAGACAAGAAATAACGGAAATCACACAACACATCTACAAATTCACTTCCTCTTCGGGTCGCCTACCCTTATATTTCTTCAAAATCTGGTACACATCAATTCTGCAGCGTCAACTGGCTTATGCGTGTGGGGTGTGGTACCCGCGTATGTCGTACACACACGGTGCTCGACATCTCCTGGCTGCTCAGAGGCGGGCTTTACTGGTAATTTCACGTGCATATAGAAATACTTCCACTGTGGCTCTCCAGGTTCTGACGGGCCTCCCGCCATTAGACTTGCAGCTGGAGGCGGAGTCTGAGTTTGCTCGGGTTTCTCGCTTGGGTGTCTCAACAACCAACTACTTTGCTCCCCTATATTCTTCCAAATGTTCAAAGTATCGTCTTTCCTCGTTACTTGAACCTATCACGATCTGTCCAACTCAAAATTTTTTGGGAAAAACCCACATCTTCACAGATGGTTCAAAAACGGATTCCGGTACTGCATCGGCTTTTTGTGTTTTCAGGGAAAATCAACTTATTCACTCATGGCAGACAAGTTTGGACCCGGGCAATTCGGTATTCCAGGCCGAGCTGTTTGCAATCTTGAGAGCGGTCCTTTGGGCGGTGGAGGATGCTGACACAGATTTCCTAATTTCTACGGATAGTCTGTCGAGCCTGATGACCTTGTCAAAATTTGATGTGAACAACTATCTCGTTCTAGAAATAATAGAACAATTGACACGCTCCAATAAAAACTACTTTTTTAATTGGGTGAGGGGCCACTCGGGAATACAGGGGAATGAACTGGCCGACCAACTGGCTAGATCAGCAACAGAGGATGATACAATACCAACAACATTTTTGCCACTGCCACCATCTACACTGAAACGTGAATTACAGAGAAGACTACAAGAAAAGTGGCAGCAGCGTTGGATCACAGCAGCGGTGGGTCGCTATACAATAGACTTCGTCCCAGAAGTCTCATCCCGCTTTTTTATTCATAATAGATACTTGTACATATTCTTGACAAACCACGGACCATTTCAAGAACACTTATATACAATAAACAAAAGGGACTCACCATTATGCATCTGTGGTTCACTGGCAAATTCATTACATTACATATTAGACTGCACACTCACGTCACACTATCATGTTAAAAAGCCGCAAAACATGTCACTAAAAGATTGGCTGGTCTACCTGTTGGATAGGCCGCTACTACTAAATCGGATTTGCGAATGCATGAAGTTCCTAGAAAATAACGAACACTTTTTCTCTAATCCACTCCCCTACTGAGGGGAGGACTTCTCTCTGATGTACCAGGCAGGAACCTCATTCTAGTTAAAATTGTATTGAGTCCTATGGTTTTTTGAAAACTGTATTTATTAGGGCATAATTGCAATTAAGTGTAACCCAATTCATATGTGTGTTTCTTTCCCTGGCGTTGTGGATCTGGGTGCCATCTGCGGATGATCACATGGCTTAGGTATCTTTGGATGTTTAAATATTGGTGCATTTATTGTCATACATCATTCATCATTTATATTTTATTATTTCATTATTGTGTTTCGTTGTGGATCTGGGTGCCATTTGTGGATGTTCACATGGCTTATTATCTTTGGATGTTTAAATATTGGTGCATTTATTGTCATACATCATTCATCATTTATATTTTATTATTTCATTATTGTGTTTTGTTGTGGATCTGGGTGCCATCTGTGGATGTTCACATGGCTTATTATCTTTGGATGTTTAAATATTGGTGCATTTATTGTCATACATCATTCATCATTTATATTTTATTATTTCATTATTGTGTTTTGTTGTGGATCTGGGTGCCATCTGTGGATGCTCACATGGCTTATTATCTTTGGATGTTTAAATATTGGTGCATTTATTGTCATACATCATTTATATTTTATTACTTAATTATTTTTTTTTTAAGTATTAAAAGTGTAAAGACCCGGTTCGCCCAGAAAAATTGGGTAACCAATTGTGATTGGAAATGTACATAATGTTAAATGAAAATAAATTTTCGGCATCGGAAAGCGGGACGGTTTGGTTCAAGTGTATTCCCCCAGGGACTGCACTAAAACTCAAAAGCATTTGCTGGGTTTCCCTGGGCGGCCATCCTCGCCCCGAGCCCTCCCTTCCCGCTTTTCGGTGTCTTTAATTTGTGTAATTTCTCTTTTAAATTTGTCCGGTTTCAATTTTTGATTTTTTTTTTTTTTTTCAATCTGGCTTTCGCTAGAGAGTCTTTCATTCGGGACGTGGCTGGGCTCCTGGGAATCTTGCTTCCGCAAAAGAGTCGGAGTAGAGTAGAAGAGTAAAGGGTTGCGGGCGAAGATGGCCCGCTCGCCGCGGCGGTTAACCCCCCCCCCGCCCACCCCCAACCGCCGCCGAGACTAATAATAAGCTAGAAAAAGCAAGGGGTCGTCGGGTAGCTTCATCGCCCCGAGCCCTCCCTTCCCGCTTTTCGGTGTCTTTAATTTGTGTAATTTCTCTTTTAAATTTGTCCGGTTTCAATTTTTGATTTTTTTTTTTTTTTTCAATCTGGCTTTCGCTAGAGAGTCTTTCATTCGGGACGTGGCTGGGCTCCTGGGAATCTTGCTTCCGCAAAAGAGTCGGAGTAGAGTAGAAGAATAAAGGGTTGCGGGCGAAGATGGGCCGCTCGTCGCGGCGGTTAACCCCCCCCCGCCCACCCCCAACCGCCGCCGAGACTAATAATAAGCTAGAAAAAGCAAGGGGTCGTCGGGTAGCTTCATCGCCCCGAGCCCTTGGGGTGTGGTACCCGCGTATGTCGTACACACACGGTGCTCGACATCTCCTGGCTGCTCAGAGGCGGGCTTTACTGGTAATTTCACGTGCATATAGAAATACTTCCACTGTGGCTCTCCAGGTTCTAACGGGCCTCCCGCCATTAGACTTGCAGCTGGAGGCGGAGTCTGAGTTTGCTCGGGTTTCTCGCTTGGGTGTCTCAACAACCAACTACTTTGCTCCCCTATATTCTTCCAAATGTTCAAAGTATCGTCTTTCCTCGTTACTTGAACCTATCACGATCTGTCCAACTCAAAATTTTTTGGGAAAAACCCACATCTTCACAGATGGTTCAAAAACGGATTCCGGTACTGCATCGGCTTTTTGTGTTTTCAGGGAAAATCAACTTATTCACTCATGGCAGACAAGTTTGGACCCAGGCAATTCGGTATTCCAGGCCGAGCTGTTTGCAATCCTGAGAGCGGTCCTTTGGGCAGTTGAGGATGCTGACACAGATTTCCTAATTTCTACGGATAGTCTGTCGAGCCTGATGGCCTTGTCAAAATTTGATGTGGACAACTATCTCGTTCTAGAAATAATAGAACAAATGACACACTCCAATAAAAACTACTTTTTTAATTGGGTGAGGGGCCACTCGGGAATACAGGGGAATGAACTGGCCGACCAACTGGCTAGATCAGCAACAGAGGATGATACAATACCAACAACATTTTTGCCACTGCCACCATCTACACTGAAACGTGAATTACAGAGAAGACTACAAGAAAAGTGGCAGCAGCGTTGGATCACAGCAGCGGTGGGTCGCTATACAATAGACTTCGTCCCAGAAGTCTCATCCCGCTTTTTTATTCATAATAGATACTTGTACATATTCTTGACAAACCACGGACCATTTCAAGAACACTTATATAGAATAAACAAAAGGGACTCACCATTATGCATCTGTGGTTCACTGGCAAATTCATTACATTACATATTAGACTGCACACTCACGTCACACTATCATGTTAAAAAGCCGCAAAACTTGTCACTAAAAGATTGGCTGGTCTACCTGTTGGATAGGCCGCTACTACTAAATCGGATTTGCGAATGCATGAAGTTCCTAGAAATTAACGAACACTTTTTCTCTAATCCACTCCCCTACTGAGGGGAGGACTGCTCTCTGATGTACCAGGCAGGAACCTCATTCTAATTAAAATTGTATTGAGTCCTATGGTTTTTTGAAAACTGTATTTATTAGGGCATAATTGCAATTAAGTGTAACCCAATTCATATGTGTGTTTCTTTCCCTGGCGTTGTGGGTCTGGGTGCCATCTGCGGATGTTCACATGGCTTAGGTATCTTTGGATGTTTAAATATTGGTGCATTTATTGTCATACATCATTCATCATTTATATTTTATCATTTCATTATTGTGTTTCGTTGTGGATCTGGGTGCCATCTGCGGATGCTCATATGGCTTATGTATCTTTGGATGTTTAAATACTGGTGCATTTATTGTCATACATCATTCATCATTTATATTTTATTATTTCATTATTGTGTTTTGTTGTGGATCTGGGTTCCATCTGTGCATGTTCACATGGCTTATTATCTTTGGATGTTTAAATATTGGTGCATTTATTGTCATACATAATTTATATTTTATTACTTCATTATTGTTTTTTTTAAGTATTAAAAGTGTAAAGACCCGGTTCGCCCAGAAAAATTGGGTAACCAATTGTGATTGGAAATGTACATAATGTTAAATGAAAATAAATTTTCGGCATCGGAAAGCGGGACGGTTTGGTTCAAGTGTCTTCCCCCAGGGACTGCACTAAAACTCAAAAGCATTTGCTGGGTTTCCCTGGGCGGCCATCCTCGCCCCGAGCCCTCCCTTCCCGCTTTTCGGTGTCTTTAATTTGTGTAATTTCTCTTTTAAATTTGTCCGGTTTCAATTTTTGATTTTTTTTTTTTTTTTCAATCTGGCTTTCGCTAGAGAGTCTTTCATTCGGGACGTGGCTGGGATCCTGGGAATCTTGCTTCCGCAAAAGAGTCGGAGTAGAGTAAAAGAGTAAAGGGTTGCGGGCGAAGATGGGCCGCTCGCCGCGGCGGTTAACCCCCCCCCCCGCCCACCCCCAACCGCCGCCGAGACTAATAATAAGCTAGAAAAAGCAAGGGGTCGTCGGGTAGCTTCATCGCCCCGAGCCCTCCCTTCCCGCTTTTCGGTGTCTTTAATTTGTGTAATTTCTCTTTTAAATTTGTCCGGTTTCAATTTTTGATTTTTTTTTTTTTTTTTTTCAATCTGGCTTTCGCTAGAGAGTCTTTCATTCGGGACGTGGCTGGGCTCCTGGGAATCTTGCTTCCGCAAAAGTGTCGGAGTAGAGTAGAAGAATAAAGGGTTGCGGACGAAGATGGGCCGCTCGCCGCGGCGGTTAACCCCCCCCCGCACACCCCCAACCGCCGCCGAGACTAATAATAAGCTAGAAAAAGCAAGGGGTCGTCGGGTAGCTTCATCGCCCCGAGCCCTCCCTTCCCGCTTTTCGGTGTCTTTAATTTGTGTAATTTCTCTTTTAAATTTGTCCGGTTTCAATTTTTGATTTTTTTTTTTTTTTTTCAATCTGGCTTTCGCTAGAGAGTCTTTCATTCGGGACGTGGCTGGGCTCCTGGGAATCTTGCTTCCGCAAAAGAGTCGGAGTAGAGTAGAAGAATAAAGGGTTGCGGGCGAAGATGGGCCGCTCGTCGCGGCGGTTAACCCCCCCCGCCCACCCCCAACCGCCGCCGAGACTAATAATAAGCTAGAAAAAGCAAGGGGTCGTCGGGTAGCTTCATCGCCCCGAGCCCTCCCTTCCCGCTTTTCGGTGTCTTTAATTTGTGTAATTTCTCTTTTAAATTTGTCCGGTTTCAATTTTTGATTTTTTTTTTTTCAATCTGGCTTTCGCTAGAGAGTCTTTCATTCGGGACGTGGCTGGGCTCCTGGGAATCTTGCTTCCGCAAAAGAGTCGGAGTAGAGTAGAAGAGTAAAGGGTTGCGGGCGAAGATGGGCCGCTCGCCGCGGCGGTTAACCCCCCCCCCCCCCGCCCACCCCCAACCGCCGCCGAGACTAATAATAAGCTAGAAAAAGCAAGGGGTCGTCGGGTAGCTTCATCGCCCCGAGCCCTCCCTTCCCGCTTTTCGGTGTCTTTAATTTGTGTAATTTCTCTTTTAAATTTGTCCGGTTTCAATTTTTGATTTTTTTTTTTTTTCAATCTGGCTTTCGCTAGAGAGTCTTTCATTCGGGACGTGGCTGGGCTCCTGGGAATCTTGCTTCCGCAAAAGAGTCGGAGTAGAGTAGAAGAATAAAGGGTTGCGGGCGAAGATGGGCCGCTCGTCGCGGCGGTTAACCCCCCCCGCCCACCCCCAACCGCCGCCGAGACTAATAATAAGCTAGAAAAAGCAAGGGGTCCTCGGGTAGCTTCATCGCCCCGAGCCCTCCCTTCCCGCTTTTCGGTGTCTTTAATTTGTGTAATTTCTCTTTTAAATTTGTCCGGTTTCAATTTTTGATTTTTTTTTTTTTTTCAATCTGGCTTTCGCTAGAGAGTCTTTCATTCGGGACGTGGCTGGGCTCCTGGGAATCTTGCTTCCGCAAAAGAGTCGGAGTAGAGTAGAAGAGTAAAGGGTTGCGGGCGAAGATGGGCCGCTCGCCGCGGCGGTTAACCCCCCCCCCCGCCCACCCCCAACCGCCGCCGAGACTAATAATAAGCTAGAAAAAGCAAGGGGTCTTCGGGTAGCTTCATCGCCCCGAGCCCTCCCTTCCCGCTTTTCGGTGTCTTTAATTTGTGTAATTTCTCTTTTAAATTTGTCCGGTTTCAATTTTTGATTTTTTTTTTTTTCAATCTGGCTTTCGCTAGAGAGTCTTTCATTCGGGACGTGGCTGGGCTCCTGGGAATCTTGCTTCCGCAAAAGAGTCGGAGTAGAGTAGAAGAATAAAGGGTTGCGGACGAAGATGGGCCGCTCGCCGCGGCGGTTAACCCCACCCCGCCCACCCCCAACCGCCGCCGAGACTAATAATAAGCTAGAAAAAGCAAGGGGTCGTCGGGTAGCTTCATCGCCCCGAGCCCTCCCTTCCCGCTTTTCGGTGTCTTTAATTTGTGTAATTTCTCTTTTAATTTTGTCCGGTTTCAATTTTTGATTTTTTTTTTTTTTTTTTCAATCTGGCTTTCGCTAGAGAGTCTTTCATTCGGGACGTGGCTGGGCTCCTGGGAATCTTGCTTCCGCAAAAGAGTCGGAGTAGAGTAGAAGAATAAAGGGTTGCGGGCGAAGATGGGCCGCTCGTCGCGGCGGTTAACCCCCCCCCCCCCCCCGCCCACCCCCAACCGCCGCTGAGACTAATAATAAGCTAGAAAAAGCAAGGGGTCGTCGGGTAGCTTCATCGCCCCGAGCCCTCCCTTCCCGCTTTTCGGTGTCTTTAATTTGTGTAATTTCTCTTTTAAATTTGTCCGGTTTCAATTTTTGATTTTTTTTTTTTTTTCAATCTGGCTTTCGCTAGAGAGTCTTTCATTCGGGACGTGGCTGGGCTCCTGGGAATCTTGCTTCCGCAAAAGAGTCGGAGTAGAGTAGAAGAGTAAAGGGTTGCGGGCGAAGATGGGCCGCTCGCCGCGGCGGTTAACCCCCCCCCCGCCCGCCGCCGACCGCCGCCGAGACTAATAATAAGCTAGAAAAAGCAAGGGGTCGTCGGGTAGCTTCATCGCCCCGAGCCCTCCCTTCCCGCTTTTCGGTGTCTTTAATTTGTGTAATTTCTCTTTTAAATTTGTCCGGTTTCAATTTTTGATTTTTTTTTTTTTTTTCAATCTGGCTTTCGCTAGAGAGTCTTTCATTCGGGACGTGGCTGGGCTCCTGGGAATCTTGCTTCCGCAAAAGAGTCGGAGTAGAGTAGAAGAATAAAGGGTTGCGGACGAAGATGGGCCGCTCGCCGCGGCGGTTAACCCCCCCCCGCCCACCCCCAACCGCCGCCGAGACTAATAATAAGCTAGAAAAAGCAAGGGGTCGTCGGGTAGCTTCATCGCCTCGAGCCCTCCCTTCCCGCTTTTCGGTGTCTTTAATTTGTGTAATTTCTCTTTTAAATTTGTCCGGTTTTAATTTTTGATTTTTTTTTTTTTCAATCTGGCTTTCGCTAGAGAGTCTTTCATTCGGGACGTGGCTGGGCTCCTGGGAATCTTGCTTCCGCAAAAGAGTCGGAGTAGAGTAGAAGAATAAAGGGTTGCGGACGAAGATGGGCCGCTCGCCGCGGCGGTTAACCCCCCCCCCGCCCACCCCCAACCGCCGCCGAGACTAATAATAAGCTAGAAAAAGCAAGGGGTCGTCGGGTAGCTTCATCGCCCCGAGCCCTCCCTTCCCGCTTTTCGGTGTCTTTAATTTGTGTAATTTCTCTTTTAAATTTGTCCGGTTTCAATTTTTGATTTTTTTTTTTTTTTTCAATCTGGCTTTCGCTAGAGAGTCTTTCATTCGGGACGTGGCTGGGCTCCTGGGAATCTTGCTTCCGCAAAAGAGTCGGAGTAGAGTAGAAGAATAAAGGGTTGCGGGCGAAGATGGGCCGCTCGTCGCGGCGGTTAGCCCCCCCCCCGCCCACCCCCAACCGCCGCCGAGACTAATAATAAGCTAGAAAAAGCAAGGGGTCGTCGGGTAGCTTCATCGCCCCGAGCCCTCCCTTCCCGCTTTTCGGTGTCTTTAATTTGTGTAATTTCTCTTTTAAATTTGTCCGGTTTCAATTTTTTTTTTTTTTTTTTTTTCAATCTGGCTTTCGCTAGAGAGTCTTTCATTCGGGACGTGGCTGGGCTCCTGGGAATCTTGCTTCCGCAAAAGAGTCGGAGTAGAGTAGAAGAATAAAGGTTTGCGGGCGAAGATGGGCCGCTCGCCGCGGCGGTTAACCCCCCCCCCGCCCACCCCCAACCGCCGCCGAGACTAATAATAAGCTAGAAAAAGCAAGGGGTCGTCGGGTAGCTTCATCGCCCCGAGCCCCCCTTCCCGCTTTTCGGTGTCTTTAATTTGTGTAATTTCTCTTTTAAATTTGTCCGGTTTCAATTTTTGATTTTTTTTTTTTTTTTTTTCAATCTGGCTTTCGCTAGAGAGTCTTTCATTCGGGACGTGGCTGGGCTCCTGGGAATCTTGCTTCCGCAAAAGTGTCGGAGTAGAGTAGAAGAGTAAAGGGTTGCGGGCGAAGATGGGCCGCTCGCCGCGGCGGTTAACCCCCCCCCCCGCCCACCCCCAACCGCCGCCGAGACTAATAATAAGCTAGAAAAAGCAAGGGGTCGTCGGGTAGCTTCATCGCCCCGAGCCCTCCCTTCCCGCTTTTCGGTGTCTTTAATTTGTGTAATTTCTCTTTTAAATTTGTCCGGTTTCAATTTTTGATTTTTTTTTTTTTTTTTTCAATCTGGCTTTCGCTAGAGAGTCTTTCATTCGGGACGTGGCTGGGCTCCTGGGAATCTTGCTTCCGCAAAAGTGTCGGAGTAGAGTAGAAGAGTAAAGGGTTGCGGGCGAAGATGGGCCGCTCGCCGCGGCGGTTAACCCCCCCCCCCCCCGCCCACCCCCAACCGCCGCCGAGACTAATAATAAGCTAGAAAAAGCAAGGGGTCGTCGGGTAGCTTCATCGCCCCGAGCCCTCCCTTCCCGCTTTTCGGTGTCTTTAATTTGTGTAATTTCTCTTTTAAATTTGTCCGGTTTCAATTTTTGATTTTTTTTTTTTTTTCAATCTGGCTTTCGCTAGAGAGTCTTTCATTCGGGATGTGGCTGGGCTCCTGGGAATCTTGCTTCCGCAAAAGAGTCGGAGTAGAGTAGAAGAGTAAAGAGTTGCGGGCGAAGATGGGCCGCTCGCCGCGGCGGTTAACCCCCGCCCCCCCGCCCACCCCCAACCGCCGCCGAGACTAATAATAAGCTAGAAAAAGCAAGGGGTCGTCGGGTAGCTTCATCGCCCCGAGCCCTCCCTTCCCGCTTTTCGGTGTGTTTAATTTGTGTAATTTCTCTTTTAAATTTGTCCGGTTTCAATTTTTGATTTTTTTTTTTTTTTCAATCTGGCTTTCGCTAGAGAGTCTTTCATTCGGGACGTGGCTGGGCTCCTGGGAATCTTGCTTCCGCAAAAGTGTCGGAGTAGAGTAGAAGAATAAAGGGTTGCGGGCGAAGATGGGCCGCTCGCCGCGGCGGTTAACCCCCCCCCCGCCCACCCCCAACCGCCGCCGAGACTAATAATAAGCTAGAAAAAGCAAGGGGTCGTCGGGTAGCTTCATCGCCCCGAGCACTCCCTTCCCGCTTTTCGGTATCTTTAATTTGTGTAATTTCTCTTTTAAATTTGTCCGGTTTCAATTTTTGATTTTTTTTTTTTTTTTTCAATCTGGCTTTCGCTAGAGAGTCTTTCATTCGGGACGTGGCTGGGCTCCTGGGAATCTTGCTTCCGCAAAAGTGTCGGAGTAGAGTAGAAGAATAAAGGGTTGCGGACGAAGATGGGCCGCTCGCCGCGGCGTTTGGCCCCCCCGCCCACCCCCAACCGCCGCCGAGACTAATAATAAGCTAGAAAAAGCAAGGGGTCGTCGGGTAGCTTCAGAGAAGATCAATTGATCAACGATATGAACAAAATCATACAACAGAATCATGAACAAATGGAAAAAAGACTCGTCGAACATGTTACCACTCTTCAGGCTAAAAACCAAAAGGACTCGATTGACCATAGAGAGGGTGAAACAACAATAGAAAATGATCGACCAACATATGCAGAAATGGCAAATTTTCCACCGCTCCCACAAGAAAAACCGACACTAATACTAACACCAAAAGACAAGGAAACAAAAATGCCAATAATAAAGAAAGTTCTCAATTCTATGAATATGGCTGAATTACCCCCAGTAGACTGCCAAACAACTAAACAAAATAAAATAATAATAACATGCAAAAACAAATTTGACCTAGAACAGGTGAAAGATAAAATCCGCACTACAGAAGATATGGCGGAAAAACTGGATATTAAAGAACCAAACCCGAGAACAGCCCGAGTGATAGTCTTTGGAGCCCCAGAGGCCCCAGTAGTAACACGGAAAAACGTAGAAAGAGAAGCAGACAGTTCACAGGACAACTTAGAAGAGCAACAAGAATTATATGAAAAACAAGTACTCTATCCGGCTTTGGAAAGGGCTCTGAGGAAGAAGGTGCAATATAAGCTGATAAGAGTATTGAAAGGAAGAGAGGGCGAGGAAACCTCGCACTTGGTGTTACAGCTACTGGAGAGAGACGCACTGCAACTAATGGCTGAAAAATTGTGCATAGGATTTAACCGGTGCACGGTTAGACGGTACGTGTTCATTCAAAGGTGTTTTAACTGTCAGCAAATCGGGCATACGGCAAGAATGTGCCATAATCCAGAGGCCTGCGCTAAATGTGGCAAAGGCCACAACATCAAGGATTGTACTTCAAAAAAAGAAGAGTGTGTTAACTGCAAAATAGTGCTCGACTACTACAAGGGGGACCATAGGAAAGCTGGACTGTATGAAAAACATCCATCCTACGATCCATCCTGCAGCGTGTACCTGCGAAAGAAACAAGAAGCTCTAGCGTCATTGTCTTATAGAGGTGACAGTCGCTGCCCGTCTTATAAAGAAGGCCAAAGAACAGTAGCACAACAGCGTAATCAACGGCCCAGCTTTTAAGGTAATCCAGTGTAACCTTCAAAGAAACAAAAGTAAGACGGCAGCTTTTGTTCAGTTTGTTATCGACGGGGGGTTCGCTCTGGCATGTCTTCAGGATGCATACATCTGGGAGGGCCGCCCTTGCGCACTCCCCCTAACAGTCCCTTGTTACAGCTCCAGTTCTCTAAATTGTCAAATACTAATTCTAGATCAAAATTTAAAACATTGCTTATCCTCTAAAAATAATCATTCCGTATTTGTAAATTTAGAACTCCCACAATTAATTCTATCAGTAGGCAGTCTGTACTGTCCCCCGAAAGCTGATCTTGATGTGGACCTACAGGACTGGCGGTCCTCGAGTAAACTAAGCGAAATGACTCTGGTTCTTGGAGATTTTAACGCCCACGACGGTCTCTGGGGTTATGAGAAAGATGATGCCAGAGGGAGGCTCCTCGTCGACTTTTTGCTCGCAAACAGTTTAATAATCCTGAATTCCCCGGATTGCCTGTCAACATTTGAGGTGGGGGCTAGGAGTGGTCGTCCAGATCTCTCCGTTTGTTCACAGCCACTCTTCAGCAAAATTGGCAGCTGGGAAGTTGTCCCTGAACTTTTCGGCGACCACAGGCCTATCATTACGGAACTCCTTATGGAAATCCCCCCCTTGCCAAAGAGAAGATATAAAACTAAAAATGTTCCTCTTTCAAAATTTTTATCAAAAGCTAAAACATCACTTCAAAAAATTAATTTGAACATCGCCGCAGCACAATCACCACAAGATCTAGACGATACATATAAAAAATTTGAAGAATCAGTACAAATTTTGGCAAAGGCCACATTTAAATTGAAACCCCCCTTTAGGAAGGCAAAGTTCTCTTGGTGGTCGCCGAGTCTTCGTGCGCAGAGGAATAAGGTCCGAGCGTTGTACCGAAAGTATAAGTCTTCGGACCTTGATCCAGCTTTTTATCAAACTTACAAGAAAGAAAGAGCATTATACCAACGACAAATACAAAAGGAAAAAAGCTTGGCATGGGACAACTTCTGTAAGAAACAGACAAATCCTTACGGTATTTAAAAAAAACTGGCTTTCCAAGACTTCCAGGACAGCCTCATCAGCTACCTCCCGGACACGGCTTTCCCGGCTTCCAGGTCTTCCACCCTTTTCACCCTAACAGAAAATCTTTTTGGTGCTTCCTCGGAAGCGCCAACCTTCCCGGTTAAGGCAAATAGATTAAACAACTCCAACGATCAAACGCCATTCACACAAAGAGAATTACGTAACGCAATTTATAGTTTCAATCCGAATAAGGCCCCTGGCCCCGATGGTATAGACCATGGGATGATCAGGGCCCTTTTTCATGGTTTGCCAGACCTATTTTTAAATCTCTTTAACAAAGCGTTTGAATTTAATTACTTTTTGGAGGCCTGGAAGGTGGGCGAGCTTGTCTTCTTCAGGAAGGCGGGTAAGCCCATAGATCAGCATACTTCATTCCGTCCCATTACATTATTACCTATTTTAGGCAAGGTATTTGAAAAATTACTATTACGTCGAATTCATCACTTAATAACAACAAATAACTCACTCTCAGGCAAGCAGCACGGCTTTCTCCAAACAAAATCAACGGAGACCGCACTTCAAACCGCCCTATCATACATAGACTTAAATAAAAGTAAAAATAATTATACCTCTTTTATCTCACTAGATTTCATGGGGGCATTTGACAATCTTCCATGGGATCTGGTAATTCTGGCTCTGCAACGCTTGGGAATTCCTCTACAGTTTATAAAAACCATAGCCTCCTTTCTTTCAGGTAGACGAGCTCTTGTTGACTGGCTAGTCCCAACAATGTTATATTATTTTTCAAAAGGTTGTCCCCAGGGTTCCTGCCTTGGTCCCTTCCTTTGGCTGGTACTTCTGGAGACACTGTTGGTCTCATTTGTTTTCGAGTTCTGTGAGTTGGTGGCGTATGCAGATGATGTTTTGGTAGTCATTTGGGGACAATCGCGTGATCACTTAGAACACTGGGGCTCACTAGCATTAAACTTCATTCAAAATTGGGCAGACACAAATCACATAACCATATCCCAGGAAAAATCAACAACAGTCACATTCGGAAAACCAAAAATATTGCAGAGAGGCCCACTATACAAATTAAAGGGGAAAAACATTAAAACGGTAAAGGTTATGAAATACTTAGGGGTATTAATTGATCAACACTTGAACTTTTTACCACACTTGGTAAACAAGAGACAAGAAATAACGGAAATCACACAACACATCTACAAATTCACTTCCTCTTCGGGTCGCCTACCCTTATATTTCTTCAAAATCTGGTACACATCAATTCTGCAGCGTCAACTGGCTTATGCGTGTGGGGTGTGGTACCCGCGTATGTCGTACACACACGGTGCTCGACATCTCCTGGCTGCTCAGAGGCGGGCTTTACTGGTAATTTCACGTGCATATAGAAATACTTCCACTGTGGCTCTCCAGGTTCTGACGGGCCTCCCGCCATTAGACTTGCAGCTGGAGGCGGAGTCTGAGTTTGCTCGGGTTTCTCGCTTGGGTGTCTCAACAACCAACTACTTTGCTCCCCTATATTCTTCCAAATGTTCAAAGTATCGTCTTTCCTCGTTACTTGAACCTATCACGATCTGTCCAACTCAAAATTTTTTGGGAAAAACCCACATCTTCACAGATGGTTCAAAAACGGATTCCTGTACTGCATCGGCTTTTTGTGTTTTCAGGGAAAATCAACTTATTCACTCATGGCAGACAAGTTTGGACCCGGGCAATTCGGTATTCCAGGCCGAGCTGTTTGCAATCTTGAGAGCGGTCCTTTGGGCGGTGGAGGATGCTGACACAGATTTCCTAATTTCTACGGATAGTCTGTCGAGCCTGATGACCTTGTCAAAATTTGATGTGGACAACTATCTCGTTCTAGAAATAATAGAACAATTGACACGCTCCAATAAAAACTACTTAATTGGGTGAGGGGCCACTCGGGAATACAGGGGAATGAACTGGCCGACCAACTGGCTAGATCAGCAACAGAGGATGATACAATACCAACAACATTTTTGCCACTGCCACCATCTACACTGAAACGTGAATTACAGAGAAGACTACAAGAAAAGTGGCAGCAGCGTTGGATCACAGCAGCGGTGGGTCGCTATACAATAGACTTCGTCCCAGAAGTCTCATCCCGCTTTTTTATTCATAATAGATACTTGTACATATTCTTGACAAACCACGGACCATTTCAAGAACACTTATATACAATAAACAAAAGGGACTCACCATTATGCATCTGTGGTTCACTGGCAAATTCATTACATTACATATTAGACTGCACACTCACGTCACACTATCATGTTAAAAAGCCGCAAAACATGTCACTAAAAGATTGGCTGGTCTACCTGTTGGATAGGCCGCTACTACTAAATCGGATTTGCGAATGCATGAAGTTCCTAGAAAATAACGAACACTTTTTCTCTAATCCACTCCCCTACTGAGGGGAGGACTTCTCTCTGATGTACCAGGCAGGAACCTCATTCTAGTTAAAATTGTATTGAGTCCTATGGTTTTTTGAAAACTGTATTTATTAGGGCATAATTGCAATTAAGTGTAACCCAATTCATATGTGTGTTTCTTTCCCTGGCGTTGTGGATCTGGGTGCCATCTGCGGATGATCACATGGCTTAGGTATCTTTGGATGTTTAAATATTGGTGCATTTATTGTCATACATCATTCATCATTTATATTTTATTATTTCATTATTGTGTTTCGTTGTGGATCTGGGTGCCATTTGTGGATGTTCACATGGCTTATTATCTTTGGATGTTTAAATATTGGTGCATTTATTGTCATACATCATTCATCATTTATATTTTATTATTTCATTATTGTGTTTTGTTGTGTATCTGGGTGCCATCTGTGGATGTTCACATGGCTTATTATCTTTGGATGTTTAAATATTGGTGCATTTATTGTCATACATCATTTATATTTTATTATTTCATTATTGTGTTTTGTTGTGGATCTGGGTGCCATCTGTGGATGTTCACATGGCTTATGTATCTTTGGATGTTTAAATATTGGTGCATTTATTGTCATACATCATTTATATTTTATTACTTCATTATTGTTTTTTTTAAGTATTAAAAGTGTAAAGACCCGGTTCGCCCAGAAAAATTGGGTAACCAATTGTGATTGGAAATGTACATAATGTTAAATGAAAATAAATTTTCGGCATCGGAAAGCGGGACGGTTTGGTTCAAGTGTATTCCCCCAGGGACTGCACTAAAACTCAAAAGCATTTGCTGGGTTTCCCTGGGCGGCCATCCTCGCCCCGAGCCCTCCCTTCCCGCTTTTCGGTGTCTTTAATTTGTGTAATTTCTCTTTTAAATTTGTCCGGTTTCAATTTTTGATTTTTTTTTTTTTTTTTCAATCTGGCTTTCGCTAGAGAGTCTTTCATTCGGGACGTGGCTGGGCTCCTGGGAATCTTGCTTCCGCAAAAGAGTCGGAGTAGAGTAGAAAAATAAAGGGTTGCGGACGAAGATGGGCCGCTCGCCGCGGCGGTTAACCCCCCCCCCCCCGCCCACCCCCAACCGCCGTCGAGACTAATAATAAGCTAGAAAAAGCAAGGGGTCGTCGGGTAGCTTCATCGCCCCGAGCCCTCCCTTCCCGCTTTTCGGTGTCTTTAATTTGTGTAATTTCTCTTTTAAATTTGTCCGGTTTCAATTTTTGATTTTTTTTTTTTTCAATCTGGCTTTCGCTAGAGAGCCATTCATTCGGGACGTGGCTGGGCTCCTGGGAATCTTGCTTCCGCAAAAGAGTCGGAGTAGAGTAGAAGAATAAAGGGTTGCGGACGACGATGGGCCGCTCGCCGCGGCGGTTAACCCCCCCCCCCCCCGCCCACCCCCAACCGCCGCCGTGACTAATAATAAGCTAGAAAAAGCAAGGGGTCGTCGGGTAGCTTCATCGCCCCGAGCCCTCCCTTCCCGCTTTTCGGTGTCTTTAATTTGTGTAATTTCTCTTTTAAATTTGTCCGGTTTCAATTTTTGATTTTTTTTTTTTTTTTTTTTTTCAATCTGGCTTTCGCTAGAGAGTCTTTCATTCGGGACGTGGCTGGGCTCCTGGGAATCTTGCTTCCGCAAAAGTGTCGGAGTAGAGTAGAAGAGTAAAGGGTTGCGGGCGAAGATGGGCCGCTCGCCGCGGCGGTTAACCCCCCCCCCGCCCACCCCCAACCGCCGCCGAGACTAATAATAAGCTAGAAAAAGCAAGGGGTCGTCGGGTAGCTTCATCGCCCCGAGCCCTTGGCTGGTCTACCTGTTGGATAGGCCGCTACTACTAAATCGGATTTGCGAATGCATGAAGTTCCTAGAAAATAACGAACACTTTTTCTCTAATCCACTCCCCTACTGAGAGGAGGACTGCTCTCTGATGTACCAGGCAGGAACCTCATTCTAGTTAAAATTGTATTGAGTCCTATGGTTTTTTTTGAAAACTGTATTTATTAGGGCATAATTGCAATTAAGTGTAACCCAATTCATATGTGTGTTTCTTTCCCTGGCGTTGTGGATCTGGGTGCCATCTGCGGATGTTCATATGGCTTATGTATCTTTGGATGTTTAAATATTGGTGCATTTATTGTCATGCATCATTCATCATTTATATTTTATTATTTCATTATTGTGTTTTGTTGTGGATCTGGGTGCCATCTGCGGATGTTCATATGGCTTATGTATCTTTGGATGTTTAAATATTGGTGCATTTATTGTCATACATCATTCATCATTTATATTTTATTATTTCATTATTGTGTTTTGTTGTGGATCTGGGTGCCATCTGCGGATGTTCGTATGGCTTATGTATCTTTGGATGTTTAAATATTGGTGCATTTATTGTCATACATCATTCATATTTTATTATTTCATTATTGTGTTTTGTTGTGGATCTGGGTGCCATCTGCGGATGTTCATATGGCTTATGTATCTTTGGATGTTTAAATATTGGTGCATTTATTGTCATACATCATTTATATTTTATTACTTCATTATTGTTTTTTTTTTTTTTAAGTATTAAAAGTGTAAAGACCCGGTTCGCCCAGAAAAATTGGGTAACCAATTGTGATTGGATATGTACATAATGTTAAATGAAAATAAATTTTCGACATCGGAAAGCGGGACGGTTTGGTTCAAGTGTCTTCCCCCAGGGACTGCACTAAAACTCAAAAGCATTTGCTGGGTTTCCCTGGGCGGCCATCCTCGCCCCGAGCCCTCCCTTCCCGCTTTTCGGTGTCTTTAATTTGTGTAATTTCTCTTTTAAATTTGTCCGGTTTCAATTTTTGATTTTTTTTTTTTTTTTTTCAATCTGGCTTTCGCTAGAGAGTCGTTCATTCGGGACGTGGCTGGACTCCTGGGAATCTTGCTTCCGCAAAAGTGTCGGAGTAGAGTAGAAGAGTAAAGGGTTGCGGGCGAAGATGGGCCGCTCGCCGCGGCGGTTAACCCCCCCCCCGCCCACCCCCAACCGCCGCCGAGACTAATAATAAGCTAGAAAAAGCAAGGGGTCGTCGGGTAGCTTCATCGCCCCGAGCCCTCCCTTCCCGCTTTTCGGTGTCTTTAATTTGTGTAATTTCTCTTTTAAATTTGTCCGGTTTCAATTTTTGATTTTTTTTTTTTTTCAATCTGGCTTTCGCTAGAGAGTCTTTCATTCGGGACGTGGCTGGGCTCCTGGGAATCTTGCTTCCGCAAAAGAGTCGGAGTAGAGTAGAAGAATAAAGGGTTGCGGGCGAAGATGGGCCGCTCGTCGCGGCGGTTAACCCCCCCCCCCCGCCCACCCCCAACCGCCGCCGAGACTAATAATAAGCTAGAAAACGCAAGGGGTCGTCGGGTAGCTTCATCGCCCCGAGCCCTCCCTTCCCGCTTTTCGGTGTCTTTAATTTGTGTAATTTCTCTTTTAAATTTGTCCGGTTTCAATTTTTGATTTTTTTTTTTTTCAATCTGGCTTTCGCTAGAGAGTCTTTCATTCGGGACGTGGCTGGGCTCCTGGGAATCTTGCTTCCGCAAAAGAGTCGGAGTAGAGTAGAAGAGTAAAGGGTTGCGGGCGAAGATGGGCCGCTCGCCGCGGCGGTTAACCCCCCCCCCGCCCACCCCCAACCGCCGCCGAGACTAATAATAAGCTAGAAAAAGCAAGGGGTCGTCGGGTAGCTTCATCGCCCCGAGCCCTCCCTTCCCGCTTTTCGGTGTCTTTAATTTGTGTAATTTCTCTTTTAAATTTGTCCGGTTTCAATTTTTGATTTTTTTTTTTTTTTCAATCTGGCTTTCGCTAGAGAGTCTTTCATTCGGGACGTGGCTGGGCTCCTGGGAATCTTGCTTCCGCAAAAGAGTCGGAGTAGAGTAGAAGAATAAAGGGTTGCGGGCGAAGATGGGCCGCTCGTCGCGGCGGTTAACCCCCCCCCCCGCCCACCCCCAACCGCCGCCGAGACTAATAATAAGCTAGAAAACGCAAGGGGTCGTCGGGTAGCTTCATCGCCCCGAGCCCTCCCTTCCCGCTTTTCGGTGTCTTTAATTTGTGTAATTTCTCTTTTAAATTTGTCCGGTTTCAATTTTTGATTTTTTTTTTTTTTCAATCTGGCTTTCGCTAGAGAGTCTTTCATTCGGGACGTGGCTGGGCTCCTGGGAATCTTGCTTCCGCAAAAGAGTCGGAGTAGAGTAGAAGAGTAAAGGGTTGCGGGCGAAGATGGGCCGCTCGCCGCGGCGGTTAACCCCCCCCCCGCCCACCCCCAACCGCCGCCGAGACTAATAATAAGCTAGAAAAAGCAAGGGGTCGTCGGGTAGCTTCATCGCCCCGAGCCCTCCCTTCCCGCTTTTCGGTGTCTTTAATTTGTGTAATTTCTCTTTTAAATTTGTCCGGTTTCAATTTTTGATTTTTTTTTTTTTTTCAATCTGGCTTTCGCTAGAGAGTCTTTCATTCGGGACGTGGCTGGGCTCCTGGGAATCTTGCTTCCGCAAAAGAGTCGGAGTAGAGTAGAAGAATAAAGGGTTGCGGACGAAGATGGGCCGCTCGCCGCGGCGGTTAACCCCCCCCCGCCCACCCCCAACCGCCGCCGAGACTAATAATAAGCTAGAAAAAGCAAGGGGTCGTCGGGTAGCTTCATCGCCCCGAGCCCTCCCTTCCCGCTTTTCGGTGTCTTTAATTTGTGTAATTTCTCTTTTAAATTTGTCCGGTTTCAATTTTTGATTTTTTTTTTTTTCAATCTGGCTTTCGCTAGAGAGTCTTTCATTCGGGACGTGGCTGGGCTCCTGGGAATCTTGCTTCCGCAAAAGAGTCGGAGTAGAGTAGAAAAATAAAGGGTTGCGGACGAAGATGGGCCGCTCGCCGCGGCGGTTAACCCCCCCCCCCCCCGCCCACCCCCAACCGCCGCCGAGACTAATAATAAGCTAGAAAAAGCAAGGGGTCGTCGGGTAGCTTCATCGCCCCGAGCCCTAATCTGTCAATTATGGGTTACTGGATTGGTATTAAATATGTAAAATATTGTTTTTTTTTTTTTAGTGCATGGTCACGGTGGCACGGGAGGCAGAGGCACATACTCCCCCCCCCTTTTTTTTGGCATTTAAATTGCTATCATTTTATTTATTTATTTTGTTTCATTTATTAATTCAAAATTTCCTCCCCCCCCCCCTTTTTTTTTTTTTTTTTTTTTTTCCTAATTTATTTTGCATTCATTTTCACTTAGTCATTTTCGGCAGTCACGACTGCTGGTTTTTGCTTTGTACTTTCTATATACCTTTCTTTCAATGATATGTAGCGCGGGTCTAGCGGACCCTCATCCGTATTATTAAAACATTATAAACAGCTGTCTAGTAAAATTTAATATAATAATTATAAAGAAGGATAATTAATTATACTAAGTGAAAGCGCTGTGCAAACAGTATAATCAGGACCGAAAAAGTCACAATAAGCTGATAGAGAAAATCAGAAGTATTTTTATCTACTGATATTATAAAAATATTCACAATGAACCCGGGCGATCCGCGAAATGAAAAAGAGTTGCAGTCGCAAAGGAATGATTCCTCTGTCATAACAGAGTCAGATGGAGACGGGATGAAGTCTAACGAAAAAGAAACACAGCTACCACAGCGAGCAAACAAAAATTACCAGTCGGGAGATGAACTGCTGCCATTTGACGCCGAAACAGCATCACGAATGACGATACCGGCTTTAATGGATCAGATGCTGAGACATCTAAAGAAACACGAAAAAGGAAGTAGTGAAAACGCACAAAAATACAGAAAGATTTTGGAGGAAAAAGTGATGGAATTAGAGAAAGAAACCGCAAGACAACACGACAAGGCTGAGAAGGAAGAACACCAAGAACGAGACACGTTGTCGAAAATGGCAGACCAGGTACTAGAATTCATGCACCAACTACAAACGCAGTTAGCGACAAACAAAGAAGTAAAGATAAAGAACACCATGGCATCAGTAATCAAAAACCTTAAGCAGCTCAAACAACAGACAGAAGAAAAAGATCACTTAATAACGAAACTCAGCGAAAGAATTAAATTCCAAGAAGAGTTGATCAAACAGACAAAACAAGATAAAATCGAAAGAGAAGATCAATTGATCAACGATATGAACAAAATCATACAACAGAATCATGAACAAATGGAAAAAAGACTCGTCGAACATGTTACCACTCTTCAGGCTGAAAACCAAAAGGACTCGATTGACCATAGAGAGGGTGAAACAACAATAGAAAATGATCGACCAACATATGCAGAAATGGCAAATTTTCCACCGCTCCCACAAGAAAAACCGACACTAATACTAACACCAAAAGACAAGGAAACAAAAATGCCAATAATAAAGAAAGTTCTCAATTCTATGAATATGGCTGAATTACCACCAGTAGACTGCCAAACAACTAAACAAAATAAAATAATAATAACATGCAAAAACAAATTTGACCTAGAACAGGTGAAAGATAAAATCCGCACTACAGAAGATATGGCGGAAAAACTGGATATTAAAGAACCAAACCCGAGAACAGCCCGAGTGATAGTCTTTGGAGCCCCAGAGGCCCCAGTAGTAACACGGAAAAACGTAGAAAGAGAAGCAGACAATTCACAGGACAACTTAGAAGAGCAACAAGAATTATATGAAAAACAAGTACTCTATCCGGCTTTGGAAAGGGCTCTGAGGAAGAAGGTGCAATATAAGCTGATAAGAGTATTGAAAGGAAGAGAGGGCGAGGAAACCTCGCACTTGGTGTTACAGCTACTGGAGAGAGACGCACTGCAACTAATGGCTGGAAAATTGTGCATAGGATTTAACCGGTGCACGGTTAGACGGTACGTGTTCATTCAAAGGTGTTTTAACTGTCAGCAAATCGGGCATACGGCAAGAATGTGCCATAATCCAGAGGCCTGCGCTAAATGTGGCAAAGGCCACAACATCAAGGATTGTACTTCAAAAAAAGAAGAGTGTGTTAACTGCAAAATAGTGCTCGACTACTACAAGGGGGACCATAGGAAAGCTGGACTGTATGAAAAACATCCATCTTACGATCCATCCTGCAGCGTGTACCTGCGAAAGAAACAAGAAGCTCTAGCGTCATTGTCTTATAGAGGTGACAGTCGCTGCCCGTCTTATAAAGAAGGCCAAAGAACAGTAGCACAACAGCGTAATCAACGGCCCAGCTTTTAAGGTAATCCAGTGTAACCTTCAAAGAAACAAAAGTAAGACGGCAGCTTTTGTTCAGTTTGTTATCGACGGGGGTTTCGCTCTGGCATGTCTTCAGGATGCATACATCTGGGAGGGCCGCCCTTGCGCACTCCCCCTAACAGTCCCTTGTTACAGCTCCAGTTCTCTAAATTGTCAAATACTAATTCTAGATCAAAATTTAAAACATTGCTTATCCTCTAAAAATAATCATTCCGTATTTGTAAATTTAGAACTCCCACAATTAATTCTATCAGTAGGCAGTCTGTACTGTCCCCCGAAAGCTGATCTTGATGTGGACCTACAGGACTGGCGGTCCTCGAGTAAACTAAGCGAAATGACTCTGGTTCTTGGAGATTTTAACGCCCACGACGGTCTCTGGGGTTATGAGAAAGATGATGCCAGAGGGAGGCTCCTCGTCGACTTTCTGCTCGCAAACAGTTTAATAATCCTGAATTCCCCGGATTGCCTGTCAACATTTGAGGTGGGGGCTAGGAGTGGTCGTCCAGATCTCTCCGTTTGTTCACAGCCACTCTTCAGCAAAATTGGCAGCTGGGAAGTTGTCCCTGAACTTTTCGGCGACCACAGGCCTATCATTACGGAACTCCTTATGGAAATCCCCCCCTTGCCAAAAAGAAGATATAAAACTAAAAATGTTCCTCTTTCAAAATTTTTATCAAAAGCTAAAACATCACTTCAAAAAATTAATTTGAACTTCGCCGCAGCACAATCACCACAAGATCTAGACGATACTTATAAAAAATTTGAAGAATCAGTACAAATTTCGGCAAAGGCCACATTTAAATTGAAACCCCCCTTTAGGAAGGCAAAGTTCTCTTGGTGGTCGCCGAGTCTTCGTGCGCAGAGGAATAAGGTCCGAGCGTTGTACCGAAAGTATAAGTCTTCGGACCTTGATCCAGCTTTTTATCAAACTTACAAGAAAGAAAGAGCATTATACCAACGACAAATACAAAAGGAAAAAATCTTGGCATGGGACAACTTCTGTAAGAAACAGACAAATCCTTACGGTATTTCAAAAAAACTGGCTTTCCAAGACTTCCAGGACAGCCTCATCAGCTACCTCCCGGACACGGCTTTCCCGGCTTCCAGGTCTTCCACCCTTTTCACCCTAACAGAAAATCTTTTTGGTGCTTCCTCGGGAGCGCCAACCTTCCCGGTTATGGCAAATAGATTAAACAACTCCAACGATCAAACGCCATTCACACAAAGAGAATTACGTAACGCAATTTATAGTTTCAATCCGAATAAGGCCCCTGGGCCCGATGGTATAGACCATCGGATGATCAGGGCCCTTTTTCATGGTTTGCCAGACCTATTTTTAAATCTCTTTAACAAAGCGTTTGAACTTAATTACTTTTTGGAGGCCTGGAAGGTGGGCGAGCTTGTCTTCTTCAGGAAGGCGGGTAAGCCCATAGATCAGCATACTTCATTCCGTCCCATTACATTATTACCTATTTTAGGCAAAGTATTTGAAAAACTACTATTACGTCGAATTCATCACTTAATAACAACAAATAACTCATTCTCAGGCAAGCAGCACGGCTTTCTCCAAACAAAATCAACGGAGACCGCACTTCAAACCGCCCTATCATACATAGACTTAAATAAAAGTAAAAATAATTATACCTCTTTTATCTCACTAGATTTCATGGGGGCATTTGACAATCTTCCATGGGATCTGGTAATTCTGGCTCTGCAACGCTTGGGAATTCCTATACAGTTTATAAAAACCATAGCCTCCTTTCTTTCAGGTAGACGAGCTCTTGTTGACTGGCTAGTCCCAACAATGTTATATTATTTTTCAAAAGGTTGTCCCCAGGGTTCCTGCCTTGGTCCCTTCCTTTGGCTGGTACTTCTGGAGACACTGTTGGTCTCATTTGTTTTCGAGTTCTGTGAGTTGGTGGCGTATGCAGATGATGTTTTGGTAGTCATTTGGGGACAATCGCGTGATCACTTAGAACACTGGGGCTCACTAGCATTGAACTTCATTCAAAATTGGGCAGACACAAATCACATAACCATATCCCAGGAAAAATCAACAACAGTCACATTCGGAAAACCAAAAATATTGCAGAGAGGCCCACTATACAAATTAAAGGGGAAAAACATTAAAACGGTAAAGGTTATGAAATACTTAGGGGTATTAATTGATCAACACTTGAACTTTTTACCACACTTGGTAAACAAGAGACAAGAAATAACGGAAATCACACAACACATCTACAAATTCACTTCTTCTTCGGGTCGCCTACCCTTATATTTCTTCAAAATCTGGTACACATCAATTCTGCAGCGTCAACTGGCTTATGCGTGTGGGGTGTGGTACCCGCGTATGTCGTACACACACGGTGCTCGACATCTCCTGGTTGCTCAGAGGCAAGCTTTACTGGTAATTTCACGTGCATATAGAAATACTTCCACTGTGGCTCTCCAGGTTCTAACGGGCCTCCCGCCATTAGACTTGCAGCTGGAGGCGGAGTCTGAGTTTGCTCGGGTTTCTCGCTTGGGTGTCTCAACAACCAACTACTTTGCTCCCCTATATTCTTCCAAATGTTCAAAGTATCGTCTTTCCTCGTTACTTGAACCTATCACGATCTGTCCAACTCAAAATTTTTTGGGAAAAACCCACATCTTCACAGATGGTTCAAAAACGGATTCCGGTACTGCATCGGCTTTTTGTGTTTTCAGGGAAAATCAACTTATTCACTCATGGCAGACAAGTTTGGACCCGGGCAATTCGGTATTCCAGGCCGAGCTGTTTGCAATCCTGAGAGCGGTCCTCTGGGCAGTGGAGGATGCTGACACAGATTTCCTAATTTCTACGGATAGTCTCTCGAGCCTGATGGCCTTGTCAAAATTTGATGTGGACAACTATCTCGTTCTAGAAATAATAGAACAATTGACACACTCCAATAAAAACTACTTTTTTAATTGGGTGAGGGGCCACTCGGGAATACAGGGGAATGAACTGGCCGACCAACTGGCTAGATCAGCAACAGAGGATGATACAATACCAACAACATTTTTGCCACTGCCACCATCTACACTGAAACGTGAATTACAGAGAAGACTACAAGAAAAGTGGCAGCAGCGTTGGATCACAGCAGCGGTGGGTCGCTATACAATAGACTTCGTCCCAGAAGTCTCATCCCGCTTTTTTATTCATAATAGATACTTGTACATATTCTTGACAAACCACGGACCATTTCAAGAACACTTATATACAATAAACAAAAGGGACTCACCATTATGCATCTGTGGTTCACTGGCAAATTCATTACATTACATATTTGACTGCACACTCACGTCACACTATCATGTTAAAAAGCCGCAAAACATGTCACTAAAAGATTGGCTGGTCTACCTGTTGGATAGGCCGCTACTACTAAATCGGATTTGCGAATGCATGAAGTTCCTAGAAAATAACGAACACTTTTTCTCTAATCTACTCCCCTACTGAGGGGAGGACTTCTCTCTGATGTACCAGGCAGGAACCTCATTCTAGTTAAAATTGTATTGAGTCCTATGGTTTTTTGAATACTGTATTTATTAGGGCATAATTGCAATTAAGTGTAACCCAATTCATATGTGTGTTTCTTTCCCTGGCGTTGTGGATCTGGGTGCCATCTGCGGATGTTCATATGGCTTATGTATCTTTGGATGTTTAAATATTGGTGCATTTATTGTCATACATCATTCATCATTTATATTTTATTATTTCATTATTGTGTTTTGTTGTGGATCTGGGTGCCATCTGCGGATGTTCATATGGCTTATGTATCTTTGGATGTTTAAATATTGATGCATTTATTGTCATACATCATTCATCATTTATATTTTATTATTTCATTATTGTGTTTTGTTGTGTATCTGGGTGCCATCTGTGGATGTTCACATGGCTTATTATCTTTGGATGTTTAAATATTGGTGCATTTATTGTCATACATCATTTATATTTTATTATTTCATTATTGTGTTTTGTTGTGGATCTGGGTGCCATCTGTGGATGTTCACATGGCTTATGTATCTTTGGATGTTTAAATATTGGTGCATTTATTGTCATACATCATTTATATTTTATTACTTCATTATTGTTTTTTTTTAAGTATTAAAAGTGTAAAGACCCGGTTCGCCCAGAAAAATTGGGTAACCAATTGTGATTGGAAATGCACATAATGTTAAATGAAAATAAATTTTCGGCATCGGAAAGCGGGACGGTTTGGTTCAAGTGTCTTCCCCCAGGGACTGCACTAAAACTCAAAAGCGTTTGCTGGGTTTCCCTGGGCGGCCATCCTCGCCCCGAGCCCTCCCTTCCCGCTTTTCGGTGTCTTTAATTTGTGTAATTTCTCTTTTAAATTTGTCCGGTTTCAATTTTTGATTTTTTTTTTTTTTTCAATCTGGCTTTCGCTAGAGAGTCTTTCATTCGGGACGTGGCTGGGCTCCTGGGAATCTTGCTTCCGCAAAAGAGTCGGAGTAGAGTAGAAGAATAAAGGGTTGCGGACGAAGATGGGCCGCTCGCCGCGGCGGTTAACCCCCCCCCCCCCCGCCCACCCCCAACCGCCGCCGAGACTAATAATAAGCTAGAAAAAGCAAGGGGTCGTCGGGTAGCTTCATCGCCCCGAGCCCTCCCTTCCCGCTTTTCGGTGTCTTTAATTTGTGTAATTTCTCTTTTAAATTTGTCCGGTTTCAATTTTTGATTTTTTTTTTTTTTTTTTTTCAATCTGGCTTTCGCTAGAGAGCCATTCATTCGGGACGTGGCTGGGCTCCTGGGAATCTTGCTTCCGCAAAAGAGTCGGAGTAGAGTAGAAGAATAAAGGGTTGCGGACGACGATGGGCCGCTCGCCGCGGCGGTTAACCCCCCCCCCCGCCCACCCCCAACTGCCGCCGAGACTAATAATAAGCTAGAAAAAGCAAGGGGTCGTCGGGTAGCTTCATCGCCCCGAGCCCTTTCTATTTAAAATTGTATTGAGTCCTATGGGTTTTTTTTTTTTTTTTGAAAACTGTATTTATTAGGGCATAATTGCAATTAAGTGTAACCCAATTCATATGTGTGTTTCTTTCCCTGGCGTTGTGGATCTGGGTGCCATCTGTGGATGTTCACATGGCTTAGGTATCTTTGGATGTTTAAATATTGGTGCATTTATTGTCATACATCATTCATCATTTATATTTTATCATTTCATTATTGTGTTTCGTTGTGGATCTGGGTGCCATCTGCTGATGTTCATATGGCTTATGTATCATTGGATGTTTAAATATTGGTGCATTTATTGTCATACATCATTTATCATTTATATTTTATTATTTCATTATTGTGTTTTGTTGTGGATCTGGGTGCCATCTGTGGATGTTCACATGGCTTATTATCTTTGGATGTTTAAATATTGGTGCATTTATTGTCATACATCATTCATCATTTATATTTTATTATTTCATTATTGTGTTTTGTTGTGGATCTGGGTGCCATCTGTGCATGTTCACATGGCTTATTATCTTTGGATGTTTAAATATTGGTGCATTTATTGTCATACATCATTTATATTTTATTACTTCATTATTGTTTTTTTTTTAAGTATTAAATGTGTAAAGACCCGGTTCGCCCAGAAAAATTGGGTAACCAATTGTGATTGGATATGTACATAATGTTAAATGAAAATAAATTTTCGACATCGGAAAGCGGGACGGTTTGGTTCAAGTGTCTTCCCCCAGGGACTGCACTAAAACTCAAAAGCATTTGCTGGGTTTCCCTGGGCGGCCATTCTCGCCCCGAGCCCTCCCTTCCCGCTTTTCGGTGTCTTTAATTTGTGTAATTTCTCTTTCAAATTTGTCCGGTTTCAATTTTTGATTTTTTTTTTTTTTTTTTTTTTTTTTTTTTCGGAGTAGAGTAGAAGAATAAAGGGTTGCGGACGAAGATGGGCCGTTCGCCGCGGCCTATGTCATATACTTATTCTAGGATATTTTAAAGAGAAATCTACCACAAGGAAATTGTTTCTAAATTTTTATTCGATTGAAAATAAAAATATTCGCCAGTGTTTGATCATAATCAGTGAGTTACTACATTGTTATACATATTAGTAATCGTTTTTGAAAAGAACTATCAGCAAAATAAACATTTTTGGTATTGTGAAATGTTTCTATGATTGTCGTAAATCTATTGGTTTCTAAGGATTTTGAAGACAAAAGAACGAATTTTCATTTAAAGGAACGCATTTCGAATTAAAGAAATTCGTTTCAAATTGAAGGAACTAATTTTATATATGATTTGGAAGGTGTTATATTATATTTTTGCAAAACGTCTAGCTAGATATAGGAATTTATTTCTATTTATTTTCCTTTTTTTCCACAGTTTGCTGTATATCTACAGTGGTTTCCAAAAATTAAGGAAAAATCACAAAAAGACAGATAACTCATTCAAAAATTAACCTATCTGTATGAAATTTGGATATGTTGTTACCTAAAAGATGGTGATTAAAATTACAAAATGCAAATTAGTGGTGCTGCAATCGGATTAGGCCATCTGAACGGAGCATAAAAATGCATTTTAGAGAGTACGGCTGCTGGTGTCGCTGTGATTATGAGATAAGAAAACTGAGATAGCCAATTCATTAGTATGACATTGAGGTATCATTTTTCCGCATAACTGCGATATAGAGCTATTGGAAGAATGGATATAGGCCAAAGTTAGACAGAGATGGCCAGATGGCTAAATGTAAGTCCTCCTGTTGCTCATAGGCTTTGGAAACAATTTCAAACCATTGGTTTGGCCTCTAAAAGGTTCAGCGAAGGACAAGCAAGAGCTACGACAAGCACCGATGACCGATACTTGCAGTTATGTGTACGAAGGAATAGAACAGCAAGCCCCTCTCTTCTTAAACCGCTTGTGCTGCAGCCACTGGATTGTTGGTATCAATCTCTACTATGCGTAGAAAGTTTCATGAAGGTGGTCGTTACGAGATGCGACCAGATATTTTTGTGCCACTCACCACATGTCTCCAGAGGGAACGTTTAAGTTTGGCACGTCAACATATCCACTGGAAGGCTGATCAATGGAAGCGTGTTCTCGTCACAAATTAGTTCGAATTTAGCCTCCTAAGCGGTAGTAGGCATTTTGAGATTTGGAGAGAACAAGGAACACAGTATCATCCATCAAACATTTGTAAAGATATTGGTATGGAGAAGGCAGTGTCTGTGTTTGGGATGGTATCTCTTTGGACGGGTGTACAGACCTCCATGTCTTCCCACGTGGAACCGTGAATACTCACGTCTATAGAAATGACATTCCTGATGCCTATGTGCACCCTTATGCCAGTGCAATAGGTAATGATTTCCTGTTACAGGACGATAACGATAGACCGCACAGGTTTCACATCGTAGAAAATTATCTTCAGCAACAAACAATTAAGCGCATGGAATGGCCAGCGCGATCACTGGACTTGAATCCCATCGAGCATCATTGGGATGCTTTAGGAAGATGTGTCCCTGCTCTAAATCACCTTCCTCAGACCCTTGCCAAGCTTAGAACTGCTTTACAAGAGCAATGGATCGTACTTCCCAGCGAACTTATCGATCGCATTATTGACAGTATCACACTTCGCTGTATGTGCTGTATTGCTTCTAGGGATGATCATACTCCATTTTAAAGGTACTTCTCCTATAAAAAACTGAGAGATTTATTTTGTTTATTTTATAATTGTATTAATTTCTGAAACACCACAATCGCCTGGTAATTTCTTTTAATGTTATTTTATACCTTACTATGTGTTGTAAATTGTGTCGCACTTTTATTAAAATCTACTTGTAACATTTGAGCAATCACTACTTTTGTTGTTTTTCCTTAATTTTTGGAAACCAGTGTATATACATTATTAGAAACAGTAGCTTTAACTTTTAACTGAAATGTGCGATCTATTAAATAAAAGTCAAATCATTTTTGAAAAATACTTAATTCCAAATACTCAATAATCAAAATGATGAAATTTTGAGTTAATGAGGAGTTTTTCCTATACTTCTTGCTGTCATTTTTTCACTGCACTATATTTCAGAAAATAGAACTCGGAAATTCTTTATTAACGTTGTGTAATATTTTCCGAGATCTCTAAATTTGCATTCATCGAAAGTCATTTGTAATATACATAACAGACTTTTTTTCTAATATGAATAGCATATATTTTCTAATCTGGATGGAATATATATTCTAATTTGAATAACATATTTTCTAATCGGAATGGCTTATTTGAAAATCAATTTTTGAATAACGTCCAAGTTCATTTATAAATACCTCAAACTGTCTAATTATATATGCATTCAAACATTTAATTAGGCACTAGAGAGTTTTAATTAGTAAAAGTCTAAATATACCAGTTTAAATTCTTTAGATTGGCTAATTTATTTTCTAGCTAAAAATGCTTGACAAGGGAAATGTTTTGATGCACTGAGATTTAAAGATGCTCCAGTGCTTGGTTCTCTAATATTTTGTATTTAAACCGTGTATATCATTACATAATTGTTAGTGTATTGATTAATATTCGATTGAATTGAAAATGCATTTACTGACAATTGAGAAAAACAGTAATATAAGAAAAGCAATAAAATGTAATCATTTTTAGAAAAAATAGAAAAATGCTGAATTGAGGTAATGGAGAGATTTAGTCAATTTCAAAATTCTTTTTGTACATTGACAATCAAAATTTTGAATTCCCAAAATATTTACCAGCAATAAACAAGTTAAAAATCAATGTTGTTTTATTACAACATGGGAAATTATATTCTGTTTTATTTATCTTTCCTATTGATTACAACGACACAAATTGAAGTTTTCCGAAAATTGTATGTCAGGCTATGAAGAAATGCTTTAATATTTTACTAAAAAAATGTTATACTTAAAACTTTCAGTGGGTATTGTGAAAATCATTTTTTTAAATAAAGTGCATTTGTAATAAAAAAAAAAAAATACGGTTAAATTCTTTGTTATAAAAAAAAATGTAAAACACTGACTTTTGACACGCTGCCTTGTGTATGAAAGTAGTTTCATGCTCTCAAATTTGTGCAGAGTTCAGTACTACGTTTTAATTTTAGGACATCAATTTTGTATGGTATATAATTTTTTTATGGCAATTGAGGAATGCTTAATTGTTTCCAAAATGACAACTGGATTTCTATTAAATGGTCTGTTTTTTCTTTTTTTTCTTTTTTTTCAGATTTAGTTATTACATGGTGAGTGACTACGATAAAATTTTTACTAGAATCGCACAATTATAAAAAAAAAAAAAAAAAAAAAAAAAATGAAAATGCTACTAAAAGAGCAACCAACAATTTCCCAAAAGATAGATTTTAACGACATGATTCAGTCAGAGACTACAAAAACTAGTTACTTAATGTGACACACATATTTTAAAAATATTAATAACATGATACCTTTTTTTGAAATATCAACAAAATCAGAACTAAAAAAATGCTAAGCATGAAAATGTATAATTTAGAAATCCCTACTATAAGTTTTTGAGAGTTTTTAACATTTTATTTTCATATTAACCAATATACAACTAAAACTGGAACCTCTTATAAAAGTGTTAAATGTTGCTTTTCGAATGTAGTCTTTGCGCTTGGAGTGGCGCCTACAAAATTTTACTAGAATCGCACAATTAAAAACGGGAAAGAAAAATCATGCGCCAAGCATAGATTATGAAACACTTTCCAACACATTGAGAATAATGTAACAAAACGTCACCGTTTAATAAGTTGAAATAGGATGTCTAATTGAACTATTTCAAAACTCATAATACATTTGAAATCTCCATTTCAGAAACTCCCGGTTACAGTTGGAAAATTAATCGAGCTCTTTGAACAGCCCTGTATATTATATATATATATATATATATACACATTTGTATCTATGAACTACACGCATACAAAAATTAAGTTCAATTAGGAAGTGCATACTTCCGTTGAAAATTCTTCTTCAGCAATTTCCGCTAATAAGGAGAATGGCACGTGAATTCTTTTGTGCATCCCAGTATACGAGGTACATAATTTATACATAGCAATTAACCAAAAAAATTGTTAAATTTAAAAGCTGATACCGAAATTTAAAACGCACTTTGAACAATTTTAGCTCAAAACAGTACTGTGTATCGCTGTAAATGAACGATATATGCTATGAATGCCCTATCCTATAGTAATGATCTTGTAATGAAATTCAATAATTTATATCACTTTTAATAAAGTTGAAATAGCATAATGTCATTAAAATACTCTGCAAACGATTTTTCCCCATTGACCATAATATGACGGGATGCTTTTGAGTGCCCCTGTTAATGAACTTTATAATGCTACACATTTCATATTGAATACCGAAAATGCCATGGTAAACATCATTAATATACATCATTTGCATGCAAATTTAATCACACTTACGTGAGATAGAGTGTCAACAGACAAACCGAATTCATAAACACTTTCAACTTTGTTGGAAAGTGTTAAAAAATAAAAATATTACTAAAAGAACACTGAGCATTTTGAACAAAGTTAGACGTCAACGAGAATTTTCTGTCAACATCTACGCAAATTAATTGTCTGTAAGTTGCTTGTTTAAGGGCGCATGGAACATCTCGAAAGGAAAAATGAAGCAGTTTTCGCGAAATATTTAACATCATGTATTTTACTTAAAAATAGGGTTAAAATTTATTTTTAACAGTAAATGTACACATTATAGCCCATATATAAATCAAAAGAAATCAATTTCATGAATAAATTAGTTTTCAGGAACTTATTAACTTTTTAAATATTTTTTGAACAATATCTTACCGTTATACTTTTCTAAAAAAACGGTTGAATACACTGAGGTAACAAAAGCCATGGGATAGCAATATGCAAATATATGCATGGCAGTAGGGTCGCTTTCAAACTGTATAAATGGCCATTGCCTAGATAGGACTTTCATTTGTGTTCAAATGGTTCGTGTGGGAAGGTTCATTATGTGATTATGGCCACACGACGAGAATTAACGGATTTCGAACGCGGTATGCTAGTTGGAGCTATAGTCCAGTCAAATTGTCAAAAATAGATGGAAAAACGCTAGAAGATGCTGTTAGAAGATTTTATGTTTTTAAAGTGTTTATTAGGATGCTAATAACACGAATTAATTGTTTTCCAATAAAATATCTCGAGGCTAAACTTTTTGGAGCCAAAAAACCGCGAAATTTTCGAGATTTTTTCCAGTTTTTTGCCTATAACTTGAAAATTATAAAATTTTTGTGTACCATATTAAATCACAAAAGAGAAAGTGCATTAAATTATTTACAAATTTCATAATAAAAACGTTTTTCTAAACTCATTACTAAGCGCACTACGGCTTTCTGAAAAATACACTTTTTTTCTAACTTTGTGGAAAATCTCAAAAACTAACATTTGACATCATTTTTTTATTCATTTTATCCTATTTAATGTAACTTGCTTATATTACAGGTTTTTGCATGATAGCAATAACGGTAAATTACAACGGTAACATTGTAAAAAAAATTAATACATTGTATTTTTTTTTTCGTATTTAGAACTTAAGTGGAGAACATTCATAGTAGATATTTACATGAATGTAAGTAAGAGTTACGGTAAGATTTTTAATGTATTTAGTAACTTCTACATATAGTGCTTGCGGGTTGATGAGTTTGGTCTTTTGACCTCAGTTTGATGAGAAAATGAGCATTTTTCTTGTTTTTCAACAGCTTTGATCTTCTTTGAGCTTGTTGCGACATCGTCAACCTGGTTGCCAAAGTCATCGTCGTTGCTGGTTTGGTCGATGGTTTCCGAGGCATCAGCTTCATCACCCTCTTCTTCTGGGTAAATAATGTTGCCCTCATATGTCAGTAATATTTTCGTTACCGATTTTTTTTAATGTGGTTACTATTAATTAATCGATTTAATCATTATTATCCAAGTGTATTTGTATTACATTATTCTGTTAACATTTCTAAACTAATTTTGCTGTCATATCCCATTATGAATGAAAAATTAATTGAATTGTAAGAATAAATATAAATCAGGCTTCCTACGATTCAATTATGATCATGGAAATTTTAGCAATGGACACCCTACAAAAATAAATATTTTTATTTAACCCTATGATCGTCGCGCCCGATACTTTCACAGAGAAGTTGCTCTGGGTTCGACGATTAGGGGTTAAGTATAAAGGGTGATAATACATGAAATAAAATATCTAAACTTAAGATACAGTTATACTTAATTAGAAATTTTATAATGTCTATATTTATAATCTATAATAAGGTCAAGTTCACATGATCTAATGCTACAGCAAATGCGCCGTTAATATTACACAATTTTCCCAAGATTTTTGTATTACCGATCTGAAACAAGCCGTTTTTTACACTTCATGCACATGTGTATAACTTATTTTTGGCAAAAGGTGAAATTTTAAAGCAAACTATAAAAGATTTCTTTTTAAACTTTCAAAAGTAAGGTGTGGTAGAAAAACGGACGGAAACATCATACGGACACATTTTAACCTACACCCAATACTTAAAAAGTGCTGTAGACATAAAAACCACTAAAAATCGTAAAACTTGCGAGAAAAACGTACAATTTGACAACCCTACCTTATACCCACCCTTCATGAAAATTTCCCTCCTTAATTATCTCGTCACTCCTTACTCGTCAATAGGTACAATTCATTTCCACAGTTAGTGATGAAAAGAAATTTTTTGGGGATGCAAGGCGAAAAATAAATCACTTTCTGTGAAGTTGAAAAAAAAGTGTTGTTTTCAAAAAGCCGTAGCGCGCTTAGTATTGTGTATAGAAAAACTTTTTTATTACGAAATTTGTAGAGAATTTAATTTTATTTCTTTTTTGTAATTAAGTATGATACACAAAATTTTTATAATTTTCGAGTAATAGGCCAAAAACTGAGAAACATCCGAAAATTTCGTGGTTGTTTGGCTCTACAAAATTTAGCCTCGAGATATTTAGTTAAAAAACAAATAATTCCTGTTATTAGCATCCCCATAAACATTTTAAAAACATAAAATCTTCTAGCACAATATTTGCATCTATCGGCCCTATTTTCTGACAATTTGACTGGACTACTAGATGCATAGGACATTCCATTTCAGAAATTTTTACAGAATTCAACATTCCGAGATCCACAGTGTCAATAGGATGCCGAGAATGCCTAAATTCAGGCATAACCTCCCATCATGGACAACGCAGTGATCGACCGCCGGCACTTAATGACCGCTACCAGAGACGTCACCGTAGACTTGTCAATCTGAACAGACAAGCAACACTGCGTGAAATAACCGCAGGAATGAATATGGGATGTTCGAAGGCGGGCGTGTCCGTTAGGACAGTACGGCGAAATTTAGCTATAATGGGCTATGGCAGCAGAAGACCGACTATGGTGCCATTACTAACAACGCGATATCGCCAACAGCTCCTGCGCTTGTGACCATATCAGTTGGACCATAGTCGACTGGAAAAAAGTGGCTTGGTCAGATGAGCCATGATTTCAATTGGTAAGAGCTGATGGAAGGATATGACTGTGGCGCAGACCCCATGAAGCCATGGGCCCAAGTTGTCAACAAGGCACTCTGCAAGCTGGTGGTGGCTTCATAACAGTGTGGGCTGTGTTTACATGGAATAGACTGTGTCCGCTGGTCAAACTGAACCGATCGTTAACTGGAAATGATTACGTTCAGCTACTGGGAGACCACTTGCAACCATTCATAGACCTCATGTACCCCCAAAACAATGGACTTTTCCAGGATGACATTGCGCCTGTCACCAGGCCATAACTGTTCGCGATTGGTTTGAAGAAGATTCTGGACAATTCCAGCGGATGATTTGGCCACCGTGATCGCCCGTGAGGAATCTTATCGAACATTTATGGGCCATAATCGAGAGATCTGTTCGTGTACAAAATCTTCCACCGGCAACACATTCGCAATTATGGACGTCTATAGAGGCTCCATGGCTCAACATTTCTCCAGGGGACTTTCAACAACTCGTGGTGTACATGCCACGTCGAGTTGCTTCACTTCGCCGGACAAACAGAGGACCGATACGCTATTAGCAGGGTATCCCATGACTTTTGTCACCTCAGTGTATATCACCTTAAAATTTATTGTGGTGTCAGAAAACATACTGTTTGAGAACAGTAATAATAAGAATTTCCCTTTGGCTTAAAAGAAATAAAATTAAAAATATTTTACTAAAAATCTTTGAAAATTCTAAAAATTTGAAGAACGTATTTCTCCTTTTTTAGTTTTTTTTTTTTTTTTTTTTTTTTTTTTTTTTTTTTTTTTTTTTTTTTTTTTTACTCAGTACTACAATGTTAGACATTTTTAAAGGAACAAGTTAGTTACAACATTTTGGAAAGTTTCAACGGAAAAGCAAGCCAGAGCATAAAAAAATACATTTCAAATAAAAGTGAAAAAAAAAATATATATATATATATATACACACACCCGCAGTGGTTAAAATATATTTTTTTAAACGTTTCCAGCTCCATAATCTTTTAGGTCCATAATCATTTAACACCATAATTGTTTAGTTCTATTTTTTATTCCGATAATTAAAAACTCAAAATTTTGAACCATTTTAAGTTCCACGAGTCCTTATTGAGTCCTTATGACACGTATATTTCTTAAAAGTTTAATAACATGACTCGTTTTAGAAATATCGACTAAATTAGAACGGAAAAAATGCAAGTATGGACACGAAACATTTAACAATGCTTCCCATAAATGTATGTTTTTTTTTTTTATATTAATATACATTCAACTGCAAATGGAGCTTCTTATAAAAGGATTACGGAATTCATATCTATAAATTATTTTATTCTTTAATATTATAGACGCAAAACTTATGACAATATATAAACTTAATACAAAATATTGTATCTGACTAAAATATAGATGAATCTAAGTAAAGATTGATACTTAATATGAAAATATTATTACTTTCCTTTTGTAATAGAACATATATTTGCTGATGTTCTGCTTTGATATCGTTCAATGCCCGCCAGAATAAGAAAAGAGAGTAAAATATATTTACTTGAGGTATGAGTATGAAATAAATAGTACACGTGAGAGCCCTAGAGATCTCTACCAGAAAAGTTAAACTGCTATTATTTACTTTTAGCGAATAAAACGATATAAATATTCAACAATTATAAAAAATATTCTCATTCCTAGCTAAATGATGGTGTATAATTGCATATTGAATTTTTACGTGTTACAATCTTGATGGTTTTTAAATTCCGGGTGAACCAAAAGTTCGTTAAAACTTTAAAATCTCTTAAAAAGGCAAGACATTATGATAAGGGAGTGCAGTTTGCAAGAAAGGACTCAAAAGGTAACGGATATTTTTAGCAACAAAAAAATGAAGTTAAAAAATCACATATACAAGGCGCTGAGGACCCGAAACACAATGTTCTGGATGTTATGTTGAACATTTGTTATTGTGAGAACAACTGAATGGAGCGTATTGTTGTCCTGTTCATTCTGTTCCGGTAGTCAGCGTCCTCAACTGTGATTTTCTTTTTACTATTTTTTTCTGCTAAAAAAAATCCGACTACCTTGCGAGCCTTTCTTGCAAACCGCACTCCTTTATTATAGTTACTTCCTTTTTTATGAGTTTTTGAAGTTGTAACGAATTTTGACTGGCCTGGTATGTGATGATTAGTGTTATTAGGTATCCCGCGTAAATCGGGCTCCAAATGCTGTAGGCAATACTATTTTTAAGTAGTTTTCTTCACTTTATCTAATGGCAGAATCATCTGAGATTAAGGATGGCGAAATAAACTGTAAGAAATTTGTGCTGTTCGGAGCATTTGGCGACTTGATTTACACAGAGCAATCTGGCAATACTAGTAACAATACAGCATCATTTAACGTTAATCCGCATACTTACGAGTATGGAAATAAACATTTAAGTGAAAATAAAATAGAATAACCCTAAGAGAGAATCTCAAACAAGTGAATTATGTTCGTTCAATTAATTGCAGTATAATTGGTAAAGCTGCATTAAATCTTATTATTTAATTCTTATTTTACGTAATTCTTATTTTCCTTTATAAAGGGTTCGATAAAGCCAAAACATGAAAACAATTTATTAAAACTTTTTTACTGTTTTTAAGGTTTTTATTGAGCACTTTTTAACGATTAATGAAATGTCTCAAACCTGTGTGTTCGGACTTGTTGTACATTCTCATTCCTGCATCATTATGTTTCTGTTTGATTTCTTAACTATGCCATGGGAATCTATTTTTGTATGTTTCTCGTCACGAGCTTATTGTATATTTTATTTATTTTATTTTAGAAGTAATTGCCAATTATGAATGTCTTCGGAGACTAAAAGCGTATTCAAATAATTTCAAAGAACAGAAGAGTAAAACTAATTGTTTTAAGTACAAACTATTGGCAAAAAAAGTGTTTCATAGTTGTCTATAATGCTTAAGTAACATTATATTAATTTACCATTGACTTTTAAATAAAAAGTAAAATTGTTATATTTTATAGTTTTTGCACGAACTAGTATCAATAATTTATGAAAAAAATGTATACTCTGCAAACATTACGCATAAAAATACGTGCATTACTCGTAAATAATAGTTAAGTTACTCGTAAAATATAGTTAAGTTATTCGTAAAATGTAGTTAAACAACTCGTAAAAATTCGCAAGATTTTACCTGTAATAAAAGAAGATTTTATATTCTAACTAGCACAAAATTTTATGAATGTTTTATTAGGTAATACAACTATTTAAATAAAGTTTTTAGACATAAAAAATTAATTAGATGAATTTGAAACTGTATTCTTTTTTATTTCTGATTATGACTTACTTTATGAAAATCACGTAATATACAGAAAGTAATAAATAAAATTAAATTTTCAAACTTTATTATAAAGCAAGCTTTGCCTCTGCATGATATATAAAAAAAAAATCCTTTGTTTTGCAAAAGGTTATTTTTGCACATTGATAATTAAATGTAAGGATGAGACCACGTGCGTAAGATATGTATAAAATCTATATAAAGAACCAGCTTGTCTTAAAAATAAAGTATTTTTGTCACTAAAGGGTCCCGTTATCTATACTAATATTATAAAGATGTAAAGTTTCTTTGTATGAGATAACTTCTGAAACACCGAACCGGTTTCAAGAGTAATGGTATCAAAATGATGGTGCATAGGCTATATCTTAAATCGATGCAAATAACCCATAGGGGGTGTAGCAACAAAAAACGTTCTAAAAATGCGATTTGTGAGTGACTGAAGGGCCAAGAAAGATGCATTTAGAATGGCAGTTTCTTGTAAAATATAAAAAAATTTCAAAGAACATTTCTTAAAAAATTCGAAATTTAAAATTGGTGAAAATGCACAAAAAGAGATCTAAAAATGTTCTAAATGGCTGTTTCTGCGCAATGTCAGGAAGTAAGGAACCGATTTAAAAAAAATGATGTCAAAATGATGATGACAGCACTTGCGTCAACATAGGCTATATTTTATGTCGGTTCCACTAACCCAAAAGGCGTGCAGGAGAAAAAGGCGTTCCTAAAAATACGATTTTATGAAAGACCTAGAAACAGGAAATTCGCCATGGTAGTTACGTATTAGATATAAATGATATCTATGAACATTTCCCGAAAAATCGAAATTTAAAAGGGGTGAATGCGCGAAAAGATTTCTAAAAAACATTCTAAATGGCAATTTCTACGCAATCTCAGGAAGTACCGAACCGATTTAAAAAAAGTCCTTCCGGCCAGTGCCGGGAGGATGAGGTAGCTTTCATAATCCTTATTTAAAAAGTCCTTCCGGCCAGTGCCGGGAGGAAGAGGTAGCTTTCATAATCCTTATTTAAAAAAAGCCAAATTATATCATTCAAACACACGAAGCTCAATTTAGTGGAAACCGAATATAGGAGATTCAATACTAATTTTTATCAATATAATGAATGAGAATTTCGCGAAATTAGTCAGCTTTATCCAAGCTGCTTTTCTTTGAAGTAACATATATTTGGCTGCCAAATTCGGCAATTTCTTAAAGTGCCTGTCATTTTAAGACAACATGGTGTATGAGGATAAGCAGTGAACTCGGTCGAGACCTTAGTAATTGCTGTGCACATGCTCACTCACATCGGAATCGGTTAATATATAGGAGTGCTGTCGCATGCAAAAAATCAGATTTTTCAAAATGTCACCCACAATAGAAATTGAAACTGCTATATCTGAGCCATTTTTTAAGGTAAAGACAAACAAAAAATGCTCCTGAATCCTTATATCAAGGTCAAATACTTAAGAAAGAAACCCTTTTCAATTTCTAATTTTTTTGCACCTCACTTTAAATATATATATATATATATTTTAATTTAATGGTCGCCATTTTGAAACAAGATGGCTGATGAATCTGGCCAGCGAACTTGGTCGAGGTGTTGATGTATACTATCCACATGCCTTCTTACATCGAAATAGGCGAATACGTGTGTTATCGCGTGACAAATACAAGATCGTTTCAAAATGTTAGCCATGCTAGAAATTCAAAGTGCTATAAATCAACCATTTTTTAAGATATAAACAAAAGAACAAATTTTCAGAAACAAAAACTGCTCCGGAATCTTTGTATCAAGGTCAAACACATAAAAAAATCTTTTTCATTTTCCAATTGTTTAATACCTCATTTTGAATTTTAAATTTAATTTTTTTTAAATGGCAACCCTTTTGAAACAAGATGGCGAATGAAGCTGGCCAACGAACTCGGTCGAGACATTGGTATGTACTATGTACAGACCAAGTTACATCCAAATAGGTTCATAATTACGCCTGTTGTCGCGTGACAAAAATCAGGTCGTTTTAAAATGTCAGCCACAAGATAAATTCAAAATGCTATTACTCAGCCATTTTTATTAGATATAGACGAAAGAAAAACTGTTCCGGAATCTTTGTATTAAGGTAAAACACATACAAAAAAAATCTTTTTCACTTTCCAATTTTTTTGGTATCTCATTTAAATTTTTAAATTTTTTAATTTTTTTAATGGCCGCCATTTTGAAACAAGATGGCGGATTAAGCCGGCCGACGAACTCGGTCGAGATATTTGTATGTACTATGTACACACCAAGGTACATCCAAGTCGGTTCATAAATACGCCTGTTATTACGTGAGAAAAATCAGGACGTTTCAAAATGTCAGCCACGCTAGAAATTCAAAATGCTATAACTCAGCCATTTCTTAAGATATAGACGAAACAAAAACTGATCCCGAATCTTTTTATCAAGGTCAAACACATAAAAAGAAAATATTTTTTCAATTTTTAATTTTTCGGTACCACATTTCAAATTTAAATTTTTCTTAAAAATTTAAATGGCCACCATTTTTAAACAAGATGGCAGATGAAGCTGACCAACGAACCCGGTCGAGACATTGGTATGTACTATGTATAAACGAAGTTACATCCAAATCGGTTTATAAATACGCCTTTTATCGCGTGACAAAATTCAGGACGTTTCAAAATGTCAGCCACGCTAGAAATTCAAAATGCTATAACTCAGCCATTTTTTAAGATATAGACGAAACAAAAACTGCTCCGAAATCTTTGTATAAAGGTCAAATACATAAGAAAAAATATTTTTCCATTTTCAATTTTTTGGTACCACACTTCAATTTTTAAATTTTTAAAAAAATTTTAAATGGCCGCCATTTTGAAACAAAATGGCGGATGAAGCTGGCCAACGAACTCGGTCGAGAGATTGGTATGTACTATGTACACACTGAATTACATCCAAATCGGTTCATAAATACGCCTTTTATCGCGTGACAAAATTCAGGACGTTTCAAAATGTCAGCCACGCTAGAAATTCAAAATGCTATAACTCAGCCATTGTTTAAGATATAGACGAAACAAAAACTGCTTCGGAATCTTTGTATAAAGGTCAAATACATAAGAAAAAAATATTTTTCCATTTTTAATTTTTTGGTACCACATTTCAAGTTTTAAAATTTTTTAAAAATTTTAAATGGCCGCCATTTTGAAACAAAATGGCGGATGAAGCTGGCCAACGAACTCGGTCGAGACATTGGTATGTACTATGTACACACCAAATTTCATCGAAATCGGTTCATAATTACGGGAGTTACAGTGTGACATAGGTCAGATATATATATATATATATATATATATATATATATATATATATATATATCAATTTTGAACGGAGGGTGGTTTCGGGGTCTGGGGGTCATGATCGATGAAAATATACCAAAATTTTTTGAAATCGCTTTCCTCCGAACGGCTGCAATAGGTAGCTTTTTTGTAAAGAAAGCTACCTAAAAAAGCCAACTTATATCATGCAAACACACGAAGCTCAATTTCCTGGAAACCGAATATAGGAGATTCAATACTAATTTTTATCAATATAATGAATGAGAATTTCGCGAAATTAGTCAGCTTTATCCAAGCTGCTTTTCTTTAAAGTAACTTACATTTGGCTGCCAAATTCGGCAATTTCTTAAAGTGCCTGTCATTTTAAGACAACATGGTGGATGAGGCTAAGCAGTGAACTTGGTCGAGACCTTAGTGATTGCTGTGCACATGCTCACTCACATCGGAATCGGTTAATATATAGGAGTGCTGTCGCATGCAAAAAATCAGATTTTTCAAAATGTCACCCACAATAGAAATTGAAACTGCTATATCTGAGCCATTTTAGGTAGCTTTCTTTACAAAAAAGCTACCTATTGCAGCCGTTCGGAGGAAAGCGATTTCAAAAAATTTTGGTATATTTTCATCGATCATGACCCCCAGACCCCGAAACCACCCTCCGTTCAAAATTGATATATATATATATATATCTGACCTATGTCACACTGTAACTCCCGTAATTATGAACCGATTTCGATGTAATTCGGTGTGTACATAGTACATACCAATGTCTCGACCGAGTCGTTGGCCAGCTTCATCCGCCGTTTTATTTCAAAATGGCGGCCATTTAAAATTTTTAAAAAAATTTAAAACTTGAAATGTGGTACCAAAAAATTAAAAATGGAAAAATATTTTTTTCTTATGTATTTGACCTTTATACAAAGATTCCGGAGCAGTTTTTGTTTCGTCTATATCTTAAAAAATGGCTGAGTTATAGCATTTTGAATTTCTGGCGTGGCTGACATTTTGAAACGTCCTGAATTTTGTCACGCGATAAAAGGCGTATTTATGAACCGATTTGGATGTAATTCGGTGTGTACATAGTACATACCAATCTCTCGACCGAGTTCGTTGGCCAGCTTCATCCGCCATTTTGTTTCAAAATGGCGGCCATTTAAAATTTTTTTAAAAATTTAAAATTTGAAATGTGGTACCAAAATATTGAAAATGGAAAAATATTTTTTTCTTATGTATTTGACCTTTATACAAAGATTTCGGAGCAGTTTTTGTTTCGTCTATATCTTAAAAAATGGCTGAGTTATAGCATTTTGAATTTCTAGCGTGGCTGACATTTTGAAACGTCCTGAATTTTGTCACGCGATAAAAGGCGTATTTATGAACTGATTTGGATGTAACTTCGTTTATACATAGTACATACCAATGTCTCGACCGGGTTCGTTGGCCAGCTTCATCCGCCATCTTGTTTCAAAATGGCGGCCATTTAAAAAAATTAAAAAATAAAAAAATTTAAATGAGATACCAAAAAATTGGAAAATGAAAAAGATTTTTTTTGTATGTGTTTGACCTAAATACAAAGATTCCGGAACAGTTTTTCTTTCGTCTATATCTAAAAAAAATGGCTGAGTAATAGCATTTTGAATTTCTCTTGTGGCTGACATTTTAAAACGACCTGATTTTTGTCACGCGATAACAGGCGTATTTATGAACCTATTTGGATGTAACTTGGTCTGTACATAGTACTTACCATTGTCTCGACCGAGTTCGTTGGCCAGCTTCATTCGCCATCTTGTTTCAAAAGGGTTGCCATTTAAAAAAAATGAAATTTAAAATTCAAAATGAGGTATTAAAAAATTGGAAAATGAAAAAGATTTTTTTTATGTGTTTGGCCTTGATGCAAAGATTCCGGAGCAGTTTTTGTTTCTGAAAATTTGTTCTTTTGTTGATATCTTAAAAAATGGTTGATTTATAGCACTTTGAATTTCTAGCATGGCTAACATTTTGAAACGATCTTGTATTTGTCACGCGATAACACACGTATTCGCCTATTTCGATGTAAGAAGGCATGTGGATAGTATACATCAACACCTCGACCAAGTTCGCTGGCCAGATTCATCAGCCATCTTGTTTCAAAATGGCGGCCATTAAATTAAAATATATATATATATTTAAAGTGAGGTGCAAAAAAATTAGAAATTGAAAAAGGTTTCTTTCTTAAGTATTTGATCTTGATATAAGGGTTCAGGAGCATTTTTTGTTTGTCTTTACCTTAAAAAATGGCTCAGATATAGCAGTTTCAATTTCTATTGTGGATGACATTTTGAAAAATCTGATTTTTTGCATGCGACAGCACTCCTATATATTAACCGATTCCGATGTGAGTGAGCATGTGCACAGCAATTACTAAGGTCTCGACCAAGTTCACTGCTTAGCCTCATCCACCATGTTGTCTTAAAATGACAGGCACTTTAAGAAATTGCCGAATTTGGCAGCCAAATATAAGTTACTTTAAAGAAAAGCAGCTTGGATAAAGCTGACTAATTTCGCGAAATTCTCATTCATTTTATTGATAAAAATTAGTATTGAATCTCCTATATTCGGTTTCCACTAAATTGAGCTTCGTGTGTTTGCATGATATAAGTTGGCTTTTTTAAAATAAGGATTATGAAAGCTACCTCTTCCTCCCGGCACTGGCCGGAAGGACTTTTTTAAGGTAAAGACAAACAAAAAATGCTCCTGAATCCTTATATCAAGATCAAATACTTAAGAAAGAAACCTTTTTCAATTTCTAATTTTTTTGCACCTCACTTTAAATATATATATATTTTTTAATTTAATGGCCGCCATTTTGAAACAAGATGGCTGATGAATCTGGCCAGCGAACTTGGTCGAGGTGTTGATATATACTATCCACATGCCTTCTTACATCGAAATAGGCGAATACGCGTGTTATCGCGTGACAAATACAAGATCGTTTCAAAATGTTAGCCATGCTAGAAATTCAAAGAGCTATAAATCAACCATTTTTTAAGATATCAACAAAAGAACAAATTTTCAGAAACAAAAACTGCTCCGGAATCTTTGTATCAAGACCAAACACACAAAAAAAATCTTTTTCATTTTCCAATTTTGTAATACCTCATTTTGAATTTTAAATTTAATTCTTTTTAAATGGCAACCCTTTTGAAACAAGATGGCGAATGAAGCTGGCCAACGAACTCGGTTGAGTTATTTGTATGTACTATGTACAGACCAAGTTACATTCAAATCGGTTCATAAATACGCCTGTTATCGCGTGACAAAAATCAGGTCGTTTTAAAATGTCAGCCACAAGAGAAATTCAAAATGATATTACTCAGCCATTTTTTTTAGATATAGACGAAAGAAAAACTGTTCCGGAATCTTTGTATTAAGGTCAAACACATACAAAAAAAATCTTTTTCATTTTCCAATTTTTTGGTATCTCATTTAAATTTTTTTATTTTTTAATTTTTTTAAATGGCCGCCATTTTGAAACAAGATGGCGGATGAAGCTGGCCAACGAACTCGGTCGAGATATTTGTATGTACTATGTACACACCAAGGTACATCCAAGTCGGTTCATAAATACGCCTGTTATTACGTGAGAAAAATCAGGACGTTTCAAAATGTCAACCACGCTAGAAATTCAAAATGCTATAACTCAGCCATTTCTTAAGATATAGACGAAACAAAAACTGCTCTCGAATCTTTTTATCAAGGTCAAACACATAAGAAGAAAACATTTTTTCAATTTTCAATTTTTGGTACCACATTTCAAATTTAAATTTTTCTTAAAAATTTAAATGGCCGCCATTTTTAAACAAGATGGCGGGTGAAGCTGGCCAACGAACCCGGTAGAGACATTGGTATGTACTATGTACACAACGAATTACATCCAAATCGGTTCATAAATACGCCTTTTATTGCGTGACAAAATTCAGGGCGTTTCAAAATGTCAGCCACGCTAGAAATTCAAAATGCTATAACTCAGCCATTTTTTAAGATATAGACGAAACAAAAACTGCTCCAAAATCTTTGTATAAAGGTCAAATACATAAGAAAAAAATATTTTTCCATTTTCAATTTTTTCGTACCACATTTCAATTTTTACATTTTTAAAAAAAATTTAAATGGCCGTCATTTTGAAACAAAATGGCGGATGAAGCTGGCCAACGAACTCGGTCGAGAGATTGGTATGTACTATATACACACCGAATTACATCCAAATCGGTTCATAAATACGCCTTTTATCGCGTGACAAAATTCAGGACGTTTCAAAATGTCAGCCACGCTAGAAATTCAAAATGCTATAACTCAGCCATTTTTTAAGATATAGACGAAACAAAAACTGCTCCGGAATCTTTGTATAAATGTCAAATACATAAGAAAAAAATATTTTTCCATTTTTTATTTTTTGGTACCACATTTCAAGTTTAAATTTTTTTTTTAAATTTTAAATGGCCGCCATTTTGAAACAAAACGGCGGATGAAGCTGGCCAACGAACTCGGTCGAGACATTAGTATGTACTATGTACACACCGAATTACATCGAAATCGGTTCATAATTACGGGAGTTACAGTGTGACATAGGTCAGATATATATATATATATATATATATATGTCAATTTTGAACGGAGGGTGGTTTCGGGGTCTAGGGGTCATGATCGATGAAAATATACCAAAATTTTTTGAAATCGCTTTCCTCCAAACGGCTGCAATAGGTAGCTTTTTTGTAAAGAAAGCTACCTAATAATGGTGTGAAAATGATGATGACAGCACTTGTTCCAAAATAGGCTATTTTTAATGTCTGTGAAACTACCCCTAAGGGGGTACAGGAGAAAAAATCCTTCTAACAATGCGATTTTTGTGTTACGGAAGGTGCTAGAAACAGGAAATCTGGCATGGTAGTTACATATCAGATATAAATGATCTTTAAGAACATTTCCTAAAAAAATCAAAATTTAAAAGGGGTGAAAATGCGCAAAAACCGTTCTAAATTGCGATTTCTACGCAATTTCAGGAAGTACCGAACTGATTTCAAATGTGATGGTTGAAAATTGAGGCTAACAGCCCTTGCTCCAACATAGGGTCTATTTCACATCAGTGGCACTACCACCTGAGGGTTGCAGGAGCAAAGAACATTCTAACACTGCTTTGTGACACTGCTGGGACTAGAAACTTTACATTTTACATGGTACGAATAATTATTTATAAGATGTAAATGCTCTTTAAGAACTGTCGAAAGAAAATTCCAAAATTAAAAGGATGGAGTGAGTGAAAAGCGTTCTAAAAACCTCCTAAATTACGATTTTTATACAATCTTATTAAATACCAAGCCGATTTTAAAAATATTGGTAGTGATTTGGTGGCGATTGAACTTGTTCAAACATAACCTATGTCCGTGCCACTACCAACAGATAGTTGCAGGAGCAAAAAACTTTCTAAATTGTACTTTAATACTGAAGAGACTAGAAACTTTAAATATGGCATGGTAGTTACTTATAAAATATAAATGCTTTTTAAGAACGGTCGAAAATAATTTCGAAATTTAAAAGGGGTGCAGCGAAGGGGAGGAGCGAAAAGCATTAGAAAAAAGTCTTAAATTACGATTTGTGTGCTATCTCAGAAAATAATAAACCGATTACAAAAGTAATGGTTCCTAATCAACGGTGACAGTCTCTGGCCCTACACAGGCTATATTTCATGCGGCTGTGACCTCCAACTGCTGTTGGCAGGAATAACAAACGTTCTAAAAAATCCTTTAAAAACTTCCTAAATTACGTTTTCTATGGAATATTAGGAAATGCCAAACATATTTAAAAATTAATGTCGGCAAATTAATGGTGACAGGCTCTGTTTCAATATATGTATGTTATGTTAGTGTCACTTCCACCAGAGATGTGGTAGACGAAGCTTGGAATTTGATATGATGGTTAATTTTAAGATGTAAATGCGTATTAAGAACGGTTTCTAAAAAATTCAAAACTTCAAATGTATACTGAAATGATTGTATTATATGAGCATAAAAGCAACAAAAATACTTTATAAATTATCCTTTATTTAGAATTAGTTTTATTTCTTCCTATTAATTTAAATCTAATTTCATCCTAATGCAGTTTAATAATAAAGTTTAGTCAATCTGTGGCTTAATTAGTAATTTTTGAATTATTCCTAATAGTATAATTTCTTCTAATAAAAATTAGACATACGTATATCACTTGGCATATTTCAATATTACGCGAGCAAAGTCGCGGTTTTTTTCTAGTACGTAAAAAAGAAGCTCAGCAGCGTAGTGGACAGTGTGTCTATCTAACACATTATAAGTTCATAGTTGTATTCCAGACAGCAGACTGGGCAAGGGTAAATCATCCTTTCATTTCTTTGCGGTCGATGAAATGAATACCAAGGTTGCTTGGGAAATAATCGATAGGGTCCACTTTAGTCTTACCGCCTGGCAGGGACAGGATGTACAGCACCTCCGTACTCATTGTCGAGAAAATAGGGATGGGCAATGTAGACCTAGATCATTAATGAATTGTACCGCCTCATGTTCACTATAGTGCGTAATAAATTAGCATATTATTAAACAGAAATTGTTATCCAAAGCAAAAGGGCGATTTTCGAGCTATGAAATGAGACACGGATGACTACCCACAGAACCAATAGTTAAATTTATAGTATAAGTGTAACCCGGTGGGACAAATTGGTACTATAAAACTAGAGCGTGTAAAAGTGAATATATAGTAACAAAAACTTTAAGCGAGATTTTATTCTTTTATGTTTTTCTTTTTTTAGAACAGCCTTTTGAAAGTCAGTGGACACTCTAGATCCCAGTCATCATATCTATCTCTTCAAACTTTCTTTTCGAATGGTTTCCGCGCGTCCCCTATTAAGCCGTGTCATATATAATATATCAATCAATACGAAATGCGTTTTCTTCCTTTCATATATGGGACATTCTACAACGAACGTTACTTTACCGGTACATGGTAGTTTATCGTTGACAGTATACATATTTTTATTGTTTTATACTTTTTATACAATATAAAACATTTAAAACTAGCTGATCACCAGCTCCTTGCCCGGGCTTGTCGATTTTTTTAAACAACGCGCGACACATTAAAACGATACATATTAAAATTTTCAAAAAGTTGAATTTCTTAAAATGGACTTCTGGGACTAATCTCCGCTTCCTTTGGGGATACCACAGGTACCTCCTTTGCATCGGGCATTCTACTCAAGCATTAATACCCGTTAAAATACTCAGTTCAAACGTGTATCTTTCTGAATAAACCTCTTGGATTCTTCGGGCTAATTCGGCAGCGTACAATGGACGTGCTACGCAGTGTGTTCGTAACAAACTATTGTCCGAATGAGCCTTAGGCACGGGTCCCGGCTGCATACGACATCGTTTAGCAAACGTGGTGCACACCTGCCAGAAAATAAGAATAGTAAACATTTGAGATGTCAGTGCCATCTTTTAGTTTAATTTCGGAAGCGTAGTCTCGTTCGGCATAATCGATCTGAAAAAAAGAAAAGTAATCCATTGAATGACCCTGCAGTGAACCTTCTAAGGCAGCAACAGTTCAAGCTCCATTTTAAAATCTGTCGAATTCAACTCTACCTGCCATTGATTAGGTGTACCAATTGCCAACGGTACGGGCATACACAAGATAAATGCAGAGGTCAGGAGGCGTGCAGATGCTGTTCAGGCAGTCACAAAAAGAGCAAGACAAAATACTTTTACTATATGAAACGAGAAAATGAACATCGCTGTATAAATTGCCTTGGTGTAGCAGGTATTTTTTCACATGATGCAGCGTCTTGGGATTTTCCAGCCTTCCAAGCACAAATACAACAACGCAATAAGTACGCCAAAAGCATAATACAAAATTCAGTCCGTTAGAAGCAATAGAAAGTACAACAATAGCTGAAAATCAAAGCAAAGAAACAAACCAACAACCAACAGTTACAATATTAAAAAATACAGACCCTACTATAACCCAAAATGTTAATAAAGTAAATGCATTAAACTTCTTACAAGTAAACTTACATACATCTCGTGCAGCAACAGAAAATCTCACAGGATTTGCAAATAAGAATAAAATTGATATTCTACTAATACAGGACTACTACCATCCAAAAGGCTCTGTCTGGGCAATCCCAGACGCATCATGGCAAGTCTTTATGTCAACACAATTGACAGCTACGGTAGTCGTAACAAGAAATGATGTGCAGGCCTTGGAGTCATATAAGGATGACAATTCTGTGTTTGTGAACATCACAGCAGTAAAAGGTCTCATAACAGCCGGTTGAATTTATTCTAAGCCAAGAGGCAATCTACTAGAAGATATGAAATGGATAAATTTCTTTAACCCATTGACTAACATCATAGTTGGAGCCAACCTGAACGTTCATCTGGCACTCTTGGGTTATCCGCTCGAGGATGAACATGTTAACCTGCTGTCATACCTTATATTATCCCACAAACTCATCTTAATTAACGATAATGAAGCCCCGTCCACATTCATAGGTGAGGTAAATAGGCCTTGTGAAGGGACATCAGACGTTACCTTGTGCACTCAAGACTTGTCTGATTATATAAAGTAATGGTATGTGGATGACATCTCATATTCGGCGACAGACCACAGGTATATTAGATTTTCTTTATCTCTAAAGCATCATCTACTACAGCTTAATAGATTCAAAACCAAATTCACTAATTTTACTAAATTTAACAAATTATTTAAACCATTACAGAATCAATTACAAACTAATTTGGATAAAGTACAAACAATACAGGAAATGGACAATTGGCCGGAGGTCTTCAATAATAGAGTAAATGAAGTATGTAAAAAATCATTAAGAATTAATAAAACTAAACTATACCCGCAATTTAGCTGGTGGAATGATTAATTAAAAGCTCAAAGGAATAGAATTTGGGCCCTATATAAAAGGTTTAAAAGTTTAGGCAACCCTAAATGGAAGATCGAAAGAAATAAAGAAATGGCAAAATACAAATTAATGATAAAAAATGAAAAACTAAAATCATGGCAAATTTTTTGTACAAAACCTCTGAAAAATTTGAAGAAGCATTTAAAATAGCTACAGGTAAAAAACTAAAGAACCACCATTTTATACATACAATATTAGAGTGTTACACCCCATATTGCACAAAATCAGATATATTTAATCAAATACTAGATCATCATTTCCCCATTCCAACTATGTTGAATCCGCAGTCACTGGACCCGGCATCGGGGGAGAAGGCTCAGTTCCCTCCCCCCCCATATTTTTTCAACAAAAGAAGTTAAATCGGTTCTTAAAGAGCAGGATAACTTAAAACCCCCAGATCACGACAAACTAGATGCCTTTATACGTAAAAATATTTTTAACCCTAGATCTACCGGGAATTTTATTCAAGTTTTAATAAAACGTTCTACACCAGAATTTTTATTTAAAACTATTTAACTTTTTTATTTACCTTATTTTTGTCTGGTTTATATACTTAGTTTATTTTAAAGAAATTTCTGGTTTGAATGAATATTTTGTATGTACCTGTCGGGTCCAATGGACCCGTCTGGTAGACGGAGGGTTAAACACTTTAACATCTTTTTATTGATCTCTTAAATAAATGTATTTTGCTTAATCACTTTCCCAGTTCATGGAAAATCGCGCTGGTAATCTTCTTTGCAAAGTTAAATAAATACCCAAAACAGCCAAAATCATATAGGCCCATTTGTCTGCTCTCGATGCTGGGGAAAGTCTAAGAAAGATTCATAAAACATAGATTGTTGTACTACTTGGAAAATAAAAACTATTTTAATAAATTTCCGTTTGGTTTTAGAGTGGGTAAAAATGCAATACAACTACTACAATTATTAATGGATAAAATTAAAAACTATTTAAAAAATTACAAATATTGCGCGATTCTTTCATTTGACATAGTTGGGGCATTCGATAATATTGACTGACTAACATTAAAAAACATAATCAAAACATTACCAATACCAAAGTATCTTCAAAACATTTTACTTAGCTTTCTTACCAATAGAAAAATAATTACGGATTATCTTGCAAATCAACTTAAAAGACACATACATCAGGAATGTCCGCTGGTGTCTTGCATAGGCCCGCTCTTGTGGCTCCTTATTGCAGATAATATATTAAAACAATTTTACCAAAAGTTTGAAGACCTCTATGCCTTTTGTGATGATTAAAATATGATCATTAAAGCCAACTCAAGGAAACAATTAAAGGATGAGGCGAACGAGAAAATTGAATATTTTAGAGTAATATGTGGAAACTTATAACTTACTATTTTACCAGAAAAAACAATATTTATATTACTGGGCAAAAATCTAATGGAAAAAAGAGGAACCTATTTTGCGACTGGGGGACAGAAAAATCAAACCAGAAAACAAATTAAACTGTTAGGAATAACTTTTCAAGAAAATCTAGATTGGGATGTACATATTCAAAATATCAAAAGTAAAATTCTAACGCTAACTTCATCAATAAAGAGAGTTCACTCAACGACTTGGGGGTGTCAACAGGGAGTACCTGAGGAGTTGGTACGTTACAGTGCTGGAAAAGGTCATAGAGTATGGCTCAGAGGTCTGGCTAGATGATATTCGGGTCACTGATAAGAGGAGCCTCCAGAGCATACAACGCATATGTCTTGTCTCAATCACAAAATGTTATAAGAACGTGGCAACTCATACACTACAGGTGCTCCTGGGCATCCCGCCTTTACTGTTAACACTCTATAACAATTCTCTTTAAAATAAAACATTGGATAACAAAGACCTATTAATAAAGAATAATAGTTAAATGATGTTAAATAACTGTTAAATGATGATATCCAACCAAAAATTTACAAATACGTCACCAACCCAGAAGTCGCAATTATTAATCTGATAGTCGTAAAGAACGAGCTTAAACAATCAAACATTATAAAAATTTATGCGGATGGATCCCACGCCAATTCAAACACCACATTTTCAATAGTAGCATACTCACAAAACTATAAAAATTACGAAAAAGTCAAACGTCTACAAGGAGGCAATTTGGTATTTCAGGCAGAGCTTCAGGCGGTGGTCGAGGTGGTTCAACGGGCCCTGTCGTCTAAATACACTAAAGTCCAAATCTTTTCAGATAGCTTATCAACAATATTATCACTTTCTAATTTATTCCCAAACAATAGCACGATTTTCAATTTATTTATACTAATCACAGAACATAAAAATAAATTAATATACCTAACATGGATTAAAGGACACGCAGGAAATTTTGGAAACGAACTGGCGGACAAGCAGTCGAATGATGCCGCCCAGTACTGCAACCTACCAATTTGCCGGGAAGTAAAACTTCCCAGGTCGTTTTTGAATAAGAGTCCAAGAATATTTTTATTGGATAGGTGGCAGTACAGCTGGGATAACTCAGAGGGAGGCAGATTCACCTATGCAATTGTACCAAAGGTTCAACTTTCATTATTATGCAAGGGCAGGGTCTCAGTTTATTTCTTGACAGGCTGCGGCAGTTTTCCAATCTTTTTACACGGTATAAATAAAAAAGAAGACGATCTCTGGCAATGTAGTCGGTGTGGATATCCAGTACACTATCTTTTCGAAAAATGTAAGTTTATGAAATACAAATTTACTAGAAAACATACACAACTGCTAGACGATATATTAGAAATTTTAAATAACAAACAGTCCCTCAGTCAGCTTTATCAAAATTATAATATTCTTAATGAAAAATACTCGTTCATTAATTATAAATTCATGCTAGTATGATTTGTACCTGTGGCCTGACAATGATGTGGGATGCGTAAATGGAATTACAGTGGAAAGGCGTGATTCGTGATTGGTGTAGTTCTTTTAGGTATCGTATTGCATCATACTAGAAATATTGAAAATAGCAAAATATTGGAAAAATTAATTAAATTGCAAAAATGTTGTAAATAATGTAAATAATCTGGTTACTGTTGAATTTCTATTGAAACCTGTTTGTCATAATTTCTAACTATATTGATTAATTTAAATTTTACGATTCTTGCGCAGTTGTGTTAAATGAGTGATTGGTGTAGTTCTTTGAATAACATTTTGCAATCTACTAGAAATTTTGAAAAAAGTAAAATAAAGCTTCAATTAATTGTGTTGCAGATGTGTTGTAAATAATATAAATAATTTGGTTATTGCAGCATTAGTATTGTAATCTGTGTGTCATAAATTGTAACTAAATTGATTATTTTAAACCTTATGATTACTACATAGTGTGCCATTCTGCAATGTGCCCTGTAGCGTGATTTTGAGGTTAAAACAGATCTAGAAAATTGTTGTAAATAATGTAAATAACTTAGTAATTATTGTAATTGTAGTAAATCGTATCATATTGTGTAATATCTTAAAAATTGTACTGAAATATGCATATAACCTGGTAATTACTGTAATTGCATCATATCTTAAGTGTTATTAATTTTAGTAATTATTATCTGAAAGTACTTAGTTTATATTTAAACCAATATACTAACAAACGTTCCCTAGGTTGCGATGCCTCAAGTGTGGTAGGAACATCCCGCCCTGGGCTAGGGGCTTAACACAACCATCAGCCACAAGCAGGTTCCCAGGGTGGGCGATTAGATTAGATTAGTAGACGATAGGTATAAAGAGCAATTAACGATAAAATTCTTTTTTAAATAGCAGAAATTGAAAATTGGAATACAAGATTAGAGAACTATGAAAAATATGTCAACTAATACTAAATTATTGTTCGAAAGTGAGAAAACGAAGAAAACCGGATCTCAATCACTTATCTATTTATGACGATGTTAGTTGTTAAAACAATTTTATTAACTTTTAGTGTAATATTACATTGTTGTACAATATTTTTCAGAAAAGATTTCATTTATTTCGTATAATGTATTTTTGTGTCATTGTGCAGTGATATTTAAGACCGTTCAGAAGACTATGGAGAATAATATAATCTACTAAAAAACAACTTTTCAAAAGTAAAAAAAAAAGCCAAGCAAAAAAAAAAGAAAAGAAAAAAGGGGAAAGTTGTGGCTAAAAAATAGTGTGATATCAAATTTCCAAGCTAATATTATGGTACTTATTTAACATTTTTTATTAAAAATTTACCATATGTAAGTCGAGTACCTATGCGTTGATAGAAAGCCTTTTCTCCTTTACTAAATACATCATAACGTGTTTCTGAAAATTAATTTTTTTAAATTATGCATGATGGGCTTGGCGGCCATCTTTCCATATTTTACACAATTTTCTAAGCACACAAGTACATTGTTAAGATCGGAAATTCGAAATTGTTGCTAAAGCAAACATTTTATGCTTTTAATTTATGGAAATGAGTGCCTAGAAATTTGTGTCTTAAAATAAAGTTGAAGTAACTTCAGGTTTCATCTTATGATTCTCTTTTTTCGGAGGGGGTTAATTAATTAGTTAAAGCAGTAAAAATCAATTTGTTTTTTTTTTCTTCAAAATAAAACACTTTCTTAATTTATCTGTCTGTAGCCAAAACTAGAAGTTCAAAATTCTTAATAATGCAAACATATTACGAGCTTGTCTGCTTAGAAATTTGTGTAAAATATGGAAAGATGGCCGCCAAGCCCATCATGCATAATTAAAAAAAAATTAATTTTCAGAAACACGTTATGATGTATTTAGTAAAGGAGAAAAGGCTTTCTATCAACGCATAGGTACTCGACTTACATATGGTAAATTTTTAATAAAAAATGTTAAATAAGTACCATAATATTAGCTTGGAAATTTGATATCACACTATTTTTTAGCCACAACTTTCCCCTTTTTTCTTTTCTTTTTTTTTTGCTTGGCTTTTTTTTTTACTTTTGAAAAGTTGTTTTTTAGTAGATATCAGTTCTTTTTTTAAAACAGATTATATATAATTGAAATAATTCTACTCGCTAAAATTAGTCCTTGTATAGCCTTTATAAGCAGGGAACAAACACAATAGTATACACTTTGTTTACCTATCATTCATTTTTTATAGTAATTAATAATTTAAAAGTAACGAAAGTCAATTTCTTCTTTCAAAGTATCAGTCTTTCTCAATTTATATCGCCTTAAAATTTTCTATGAAGGATGAAAATTTAGTAAAAATCAAATAGAGTCAAAATAAAATATATATTTGCAGTTAGTCTGTCAGTTAATTGTTTGTTCTAACTTTTTTTTGCTGACGGTTTTGCAAAATAAATTTATCTTTACAAATACCTACGGAAAATCCGAGAATGAAGCCCCGCAGGCATCTAAAGAATCGAAGATCTGTCTAAAGAAGTAAATCTAGCAATTCTAGACATGATGATGAAACATTTTTCATAAAAAAAAATCTAAAAAATTAAAGATATAAACTGTACATATAACTTCATCTTCATTTAGATCGTGTTATAGAGAAGAAAGAATAAATATGTAATTTGACTCAAGTCTGTTTATCCATACCTATTTGCATAAATGTGAGAATATAATTTCGTATAAAAATTCCCGTAAATTGATTATATTTAATAGTCTATTATTAAAGCCGCATAAACATTAGAATAAAATTTTTTTGCAGTTAAAAATTGCCTGAAATCTATAGTCTTATCGTTCGTCAAATTTGTTATATGTTTTTTTTAATACCCAGACACCTTTTCTAAACTCTGACAAAAGATTACAGAAATACTGAAATTATCCAAATACTTATACCTTTCTATCGTATTTCTTTTTTTGAGTGGGGTGAGGGGTGAGGAAGGGCGCTTAAGAACTTCGTTTTGTTCTTAGAATTCTGAATTAATCATTGAAAAGATCTACCTACATAAGTCTTGTTGCAGAATTTTCATTAGGTAAGAGTTGCATCAACTTATACATCTTGTGAATATATTAAATTACTTTTGTAAAATACTAGATGGGAGCCATTGATATTTTCAGAGCATTTGCCTACATTTTAAACTTAAATCATTTACAACTATTCATTAATTTTCTATACGAATTAAAGAAGTCGTTGTTTCCATGGCAACTGTATCTTTCACTATTGCTTGTTTGTTTTATTGAACACATATATATCAGATCACGTGGGGATCACGGCAGGATTCGAACCCGCCCCCACCTACGTTCTCAAGCGATTAGCGGCGTGGTGTCTTATCCACTCAGCCACGGTGGGCCACTATTGCTTTATCTAATACCCAGATACTCATATTTAACCAGCTGCGCTTAGAATCATGCTCATAACAGACTACATTTATATGTAAGAGTGGTGACACATATGCACAAGTCGTGTACTCATATTCAAGTTTTTGTCCAAAGTACAGTAACTCAGTTTTCATTAATAGATGTGGAAGATTTCGATTAAACTAACCAAAAAAGTTTAAAAACATTGGCTTTCTGATTTGATTTTATTCAAAATCGTCTTAACCAACCAAAGTTAATGTCCGGGATCCAGAGTGTTTACTGCAAACATAAAAAAGTTTTCAAAAATGCAGGTTTCTGATGGATCAATCTCATCGCGCTAATAGCGTAAAATCTATCTTGATCCCGGCCTATTCAACATCCTTTAAATATTCGAGAAAGCCTTGACAAGTCAGGAAAATATCACACAAAGCAGGCAAAACGAAGAAGAAAAATCATTCATTGGCTCGTTCATATCCACGAGCCAATGAATGATTTTGTTCCTTTGCTTTGCCTGCTTTGTGTGATGTTTTTGTGACGCGTGTCAAGACTTTCTCAAATATTTAGGGGGCGTTTGTTTATTTAACCACCATGAAGCTATGAAAGGAGAGGAGCAGACATGTCAATCTTCCCGTGTGAAAAACTACATAAAAAAACGAGTTCTTTCCCCCTCTTCTGCCCTTTTCTCTCTTGATTTTGACCGATAGCAGCCCATTTAGCAGTCTCCAGTGCAAGATGCAGCTATATATGGCGGACGCAAGGGGGAGGGTGTTAGCGTGACCAATGACATAATAGGCCAGTTCATGACGTTTAAAAGACACACGGAGTTGGATCATCTTTACACGATGATTAGTACAAAGCGGTGCGCCGATTTTTTTTTGTGTGTCCATTGCCGTGTACAGATAATCAACTCCGTGTGACGTGATGAGCTGGCCACACTTAGGAACAGCTTCAAATAACGCCATCTACTTCGAGGTAAACGAAAAAGGACAGGCTACCGCGGAGCTACAGCGTCTAGAATATATAGTGTGGAAATCCAATCAGTCGATCACAGCGATATCTGCAGGATATTTCCCAAAACTTCAAGACAATTTGGTCTATACGCTGTAACATTTTTTTTAAACGTTTTATTAACTTACATTTGACCTGTGTGCTTGGCGTCAAACCCGCTGTAATAATACGATGTTTACTTTGAAATTTGAAAATATATAGCAGATGTCGCTGCGATAATCTCCCTGGATTTCAGCGTCAGTGCACATTTAAGGGATACACTTTTTAGCGGTTACTGGATAGCAAATTTCCACATTATGTATTCTAGACGCTGTAGCGGTGCATTACACATGTCTCTTTCTTCTTTAAAAAATATCCTGCAGATGTCGATGCAAATGACTGTTTGGAATTTGACATCGTTGTACATTTAAGGGATTCAATACTTCCGCGCTTTTTTAAGTATTGCTGGGATAGTCGATTTCTACAACATATAATCTAGACGCTATAACGGAGCTATAGTTTCTAGAAGATATAGTTTAAAAATCGGCTTATTAAAAAAGTGCTAAAAATTGTATCCCATAAATGTTGAACGAGGCTGAACGACGAATGTCGATTATAGCGACATATGGTAATTCCAACATAACTATTTCAAAAGAAAACGTTTCGCTCAGAGAAGATCTAGAAAATGTTGCTGCTATCGACATTTGTCATTCAGTATTTTTCAATATTTATGGGATTCAATTTTTAGCACTTTTTAAAGAATTACTGGAATAGCCGGTTTCCACACTATGACCGTGATCTAGGTAGATTTTTCTGTGTTATCGTAACGAGATTTACCAATCAGAAGGCAGAATTTTTGCTAACTTTTCACTGTTTGCAAAATTGTACCTGGATCCCGACCTATATTTCTAGACGCTATAACTGAGCTCAGGAATAGTACAGAAAGCAAACTCCGTATTTTGATACATTAAGGCCGGGATCTAATTCGGAACAAGTGTGTCTCTATAACGAAGTAGCGATATACGGCCAATAAATGTTTATTGGTAAAAGTGATAAAAACAAATCGTTAAAGTTCTTTGCGAGCATGCCATTATTGTCAGGTTAATGCATGCTGAATTATTTCCCTAGTCTAATAGAGATCGTCCATGCGCGTATCTTCTAATGGAGGATATTCCAAATATGGGTTCGAGGCTGAAAAAGTCACGTGGTACCGATAATTTACCCAAAGAATTTCTAACTGATAAGACGGGAAACAGGAAACTACACTGTTAAAAATATCGTGAAAAATTACCTCGGTTCTTACAGGTTCTCTATTTTCTGACCAATGAGAACGCTACATAAACGCCTATGAAGCATTCTCATTGGTCAGAATACAGATAGCCTTTAAAAACAGAGGTAATTTTTCACGATATTTTTAACAGTGTACTACTGCTTTCTCCCATGAACTGTTTCATTGGCTAGCGGGGATTTACATTACGTAGACGGAGCCTTCCCTTCTTTACGCTAGACGTTCTTGCCTTGACCATGTGATCATAACGTAGATTGAATATCCTCTATTCAAGAAAGTGGGTTGCCGTACTTTCGACAAAAGCTTGAAATGAGCATGCCTCCTGTGCATATATCAACACTCTTATGTATAAAGGCTCTCTGTTATGGTATTGTTCCTGATACAGCGCCTAGAATACCTAGTGTGGAAATATGCTATCCAAACAGTTCTAAAAATTTGTATCCCTTAAATGTGCGACGATACTGCTAAAATTTCAAGTGTCGATCGCAGCAACATCTGTGGGATTTTCGTATTACTATTATTACATTGTATAGACTAGCAATTTCTTGCAGTTGTAGAAAATATCCTGCAGATGTAGCTGCGATCTGCATATTACAGCAGTATCATTGCACATTTAAGGGATACAATATTTTAGCGCTTTTTTATGTATTACAGGGTTAGCCGATTTCAACACTGTATATTCTAGGCGCTATAGTTTCTGAGCGCTTTTTGTTAAATTTCGATATTCGTGTTTTAGAGTGAGCAATAGAGAAAAGTACTAAAACTATTGAAACAACAACTTCTTTAATATTGAAATGTATAGCAAAGGAGTTCAGAATCAATGCCTTAAATAGTTGCGAATACGCACTGTTGTTATGACATCAATACCCTTCCTGGATTTGGAAATGCAAAATTGTGTTCAACATAATTGGACGCAATCTAGATAAATTTTTCGCTGTTAGCGAAACGAGATTCATTAATCAGAAGCTTGCACTTTTGCGAACATTTCGCTGTTTGCAGCAATGCAGGCTATTGATTGGTGAATCTCGTTTCGCTAACAGCGAAAAATCCATCTGGATCCCAGCCTAAATTTCTGTAAACATTGCACTTCATCCATGGCGCTAAGAAAATGACTCAAAACTTTTATGACATAGGCCGGGATCCAGAAGCAGCAAAAATTCTCAAACATTCTGGCTTCTGATTGGTCAAACTCATTTCGCTAACAGCGAAAAATCTATCTGGATCTCGGTCATAGTTTTCTTCGATGAAATCAATGCAAAAGGATAATATAAAATTTTTTAAAAGACTTCTAAAATGATTTGGCGGGTTTATCGCTGTTTGGCATAATTTATAAACTTTAGAATTAATTAACAGTTTTTCGCTAATTAAGAATAGAAAATTTGTGTTTTTAAAGCTGAATTTTACAAAAGCACGTAGATTGAGTAAATATCTGTCCAAAAATGCAATCCTTACTTTTTTATGTCCATTATTTAAGTCTCTACCTTGATTGAACCATAGATTGTGACGAAGAAAATAAATCGGTCATTTTCAGTATCTCGACGTTATTTTAAAAAATCTATATCTCTGTTTATAATTAATTTATGAGGATGCATTTGGTCTCAAATTGAAGATCTTTTCCATTAGGTCCTTCTGGGTTTGGTTTTATTTTTCTGCGATGATTGGTTCTTTTGATATGGGAAATTTTACGCTGGCATGTTTGGTTGATTTAACATGGAGAAGTTGCCATCAGTATAATAAGCAGTTACGGTGTCTTGCGTTTTATTCTTGGCGTTTGTTTGTTTGGCGAGGTTAGCATTTTTTTTCAGCTTGGCTTGGCAGAACGACCGTCCTGCTTGATGACGACCTTTTAATCAGAAAACAAAACGACTCTAATTACTTGATTTTATGTTAAATTCAAAATTTTTTTCATGGACATTTGCCACACACTGTTTTAGCATACAGATCCCTCTACCATAAAAATTTAGTTCTTAAAAGGAATCGAGAGAGCCACAGAAATCGTGGGTGAATTTAAATACTTTACAATATAATTTTTTTATTGATCGTTCATGTTATAAATGTTTCTAACGGTTAAAACATTAGTTTATGGTTTTCCTTACAACAATCTTAGATATAAACCAGTAAAATGGCCGGGAAGCGAGTTCCTTGCCAAGCATTCCTGCTGGTTCGTCCTAGAGTGACATGTAGATTTTGAAATTTTTGTCTTGTACATCCACACCAGTTTTTTTTTCTTTTTTTTTTTGCGGTAAAGTTGGTCATATAATTTTTTTTAATACAAAAGTTGTAGCTAATGTTAGGAAAATTTATAATAAAACTAAGCTGATTTGATATCTTGTGAATTGACGAATTTATGAGTTTTTTTTTCCCCTTCAAGCCCACTTTTACCTTTTTTGTACAAGTTGGCCCTATCAAAAACAATTCAGTATAAAATTTGTAGATAATATTAAGAATATTTATAAAACAATTAAGTAGATTTAATATCTTGTGAATTGACGAAGTTATGAATATTTGTTTCTTTAAACCCCATTTTTCGGTCTTAATGCCATTTTTAATGATATAAAAAAGTCACGCATAAATGTTTGGCCCTTTTCCTACAAGTAATAATAACTTTAAACTGATTCGATATGCATCACAATTAAGAAGTTAGATTTTTTTTTCGTTTTTACAAACCCCTCGCCATTTTCACTCCCTTGGTTAACGAACTTTGCCCAGATTTTCTGTCCTTTATTTTCTGTATCAGTTTGCTAGAGATTTGTTCAGAATTATGGAAGTTATCGTATCACAATATATATTCTAAGCGAGAAAGTGAAAACATACGTTAAAATATTTATTTGCTTAAAAGACGTTACTAAAAATACATTAAAAGTAAATTAAAAACCTATATTGACACATTTCAACTCCTTCACTGAGTCGTCATCAGAATGTATAACAGAAATTACAAGTACAATGTATACGAAAAATGTGAAAAATCATCGAATATAAACAAGTAAACATATGGGGCATTCTCACAACCTTTTGACTTTCATGTCCCTGAATAATAATTTTTATTTTAATACACTTTTTTGTGTTTTTTTTTTTAATTTTATATACTGGGGAACATCTCATTGCATGATTGCACAACAATATTAACGATATAAATAAGTTATGGACAATGTTGGGGGTCCAAACACCTGGAGAACTTCTATACCATCACGTGTCCCTGATGCTGATTTTTAAGTTTGGAGCTGTCTGGATAAAATTGTTTCAATAAAAATAGATCGATCTAAATTTTTTCTGAAACTGAACCTATTGTTGTATATAAATATGTAGCTAAAAATTAACCTGAACACATTTTTAGGGTTGTTATTATTTTTAAACTCTATCCCTGTGTTTTAGATTCTTTACCATCCCTCTTCTAAAATTATACGGAAAATCATTTCAGATGCAGCCACAGAATTTTTTTCAAGTTTTTTCTCATGCAAAAGTATGCTAGAGAAATAATGTCTAAAATTCTTTGGCAAGAAATTTACTGTAGAATTTAAATAAGAATTTAAATATCAATTTCAAGCATCGAGTCTTTTTTGGTAGTCTCACCGTTTCCAAGGTTTATTCCTGCACTTTTCGAGGTAAATATTTTTTTTTTAAATTTAATCCAATGTTAACAATTGTTTCTAAAAATCAATGAACATTGTGGCTATCACTTAGTCTTAGCATGATTTTCCTAAAAATAGGTGGTTATTTTCCTTATCGTTCCATCCTTACCGTCCACTTTTTTGCCATTTCGTCTCTTTTGTCCAATACTATCCCCTTTTTTTACCTTACCGCTCCTTCTTTAACACCCCTTTAAGACAATGTTATACAAAAATTCTGTATTAAAAGTACTACATTGCTATTATTTCTTATTTGAATGTCCTGTGGGTACTATGCAAATTCATTTTAAGTAAAAATTTAGAAGAAAATAAATTGTTATAGGGGTAAAATGGTAAAATTAAACTCGCAAGTTTAACTTAAACCTCAGTTAAATAAAACAATTTTCGCTGCTTGCCATTTTTTCTTTATTTCGAATCATTAAGGCATTCGTCTATCATATTAAAATGTTATTTTAGCCAGTTTAATTTTGTCAGATATTTTTTTTTCCAAAAGTCAAAAGATTGTGAGAATGCCCCATATAACGCGCCTTACATTTTCGCTATTGCACGTGTTTCCTCTATGTCACGACTCCGCAAGTCGTCCAACCATTCAATCCATAATTAGTTTGTCTAAATTTTATTTGCAATTATTTATAAAAGAGTCCATTGAAATTTATTTAAGCAGTTCAAGGGTTTGTAACGATACGTAATCTATTCGCATACCGAATATATAGATTGAATGGGTGGACAACTTGCGGTGTACCGACATAGAGTGAACACAGTACACGGTAGAGTGAACACAGTACACGGTAGAGTGAACACAGTACACGGTAGAGTGAACACAGTACACGGTAGGTACATAGAGGTACACAGTACATAGAAGGAACTAATACAGGGTAGACCAAAAGTCCCTGGTAATTTTTTAATGTCAAGTTTTTTTTATTGAAAAATGTATGATTATAATAACATAAAAATGCTATGAATAAACATTTTTTTTAGTTTCAGTGTAAGCACAAGTTACTCAAGGATAAATATATACGAATTGTTTTTGTTGCAGAAACGCTTTTGCAATCATGAACGGGTTCTGTGATCCCAGATTTTTGCTGGACAAGATTAAAACTCCCCATAACATCTAATTTTTCCCATTATGATCTGAAACACAATATGAAATAAAAGAAAATGATCTATTATCACTATAAAAATGTTTTTGTAATGGTTACTTCTTAAGTTAAAAAAAGTTCAAAATGATACTTTTATTTTACTTTTCGATAGTATAAATGACTTCTGACCCCTGAACCCATTGATGATTAGTGAATGCATGTTTGAATGTTGTTCCAGAAATTGCCAGAAAAAAAATTGTAATTCTACATATGTAAAGTTACAGAAATCTATATTCTTACTAAAATTTTATCTGTACAGTGTACAAAAAAAGTTGTATATCTACAACACTATTTTTTGTAAAGCTACAGAAATCTGTAGCTTTACAAAAGAATCTACTCAAATTACAGTAATCTTACTAAAATTTGATCTGTAACCAGGATTGCAGTGATATAAAAAATTTTAGGAATCCCAGTTTCCTAAAACATTCTTTGTAACCTTACAGATATTTCGATTTACTGTGCAAAAGTGTATATGTTACATGATTTTTTCTTGTTGCCGTTACATAAAATGTCCTAGAAATCCCAATTTCCAATAAACATTTTAGTAGCTTTAGATTTTTTTTTTTCAAAGCTGTAGTAAGTCTTGAATATTAAGAGGGTCATGGACGAAGACATGCCATTGAGAGAGAAATTTGAAAAAATGAGTTAAAACTAATTCGCGTAGTATTAACCTAGAGCTTGCCGCTCAACTTGCAGTGTAACGTGTTTTCTCAAATCAGAAAATATTGAGTTTGTGCGCACTGTTACCTTCAAACTATGTACGCTACACTTTTAAAAAATTAACCAAATATGATTTTCTTTATAGTCTACAGGCTAAACAACAACAAAAAAATTAGTTGATTATTTTCTTGCACTTGAAAAACTTGGGGAAAGAAATGGAAATTTCGATTTTTTTCTTTTGTGCTGAAATTATATTTTAAACGAAACTTTTAGTGTATATTTTATTTTAATTTAAAAGCAGGTGTGTTATGATTCTATTTTGTCCAAAAATTGTTTTCTGAATGCATAGTTTAGAAATTTAGCATGCGCGCAACACTTCATGATTTTCACTCACGCATTAACGAGATGAATTACTAAACTTAAAATTTATTTGTTAATTTTGTGTAAGGTCAGTCTGCCTAAATGAGACACGATTCCCCTTAGTTTTGTCGCATTTAGGGTACATTTGGGATTTTATTATATAAATGTATATTTTATTAAGCAACAAATTACTGAATACTGTACCTTTAGTTCAAAACTAACTTGTTTTGTAGAAATTTAATAATTATATGTAGTATAAAGCCACAATATATGAGTGTCGCATTTAGGTCATTTTTGTCGCATTTACGGCAGCTAAAACCTAAATGAGACGTTCATAGTCCTAAATGTGGTATATATCTTATACATGAAAATTCATATGAAAAAGTTCATTTAACGATTAACTGATGTGACAGAAAATTGCCACATTACAACCGTGAGCGGTCTGTAAAACCATTCGATTGAAAGAGGAATAAAATGCGCGATTAACTCATAAAATACAGTTTTTGCACTAAACTGTATGCACGGTACTATTTCTAATAAAATTTCGATTTTTCAAACATTTCAAACGACAGTACTATACTCCAAATGAAGCAAAATTTCGCTGTATGGATAGTTAAACTGGAAATTACAAGTAAAACTGTGAAAATAAAAAAATAGCTCTAACATTCGTTAAGGGTTAACTGTAATTATTTTTTGAATTAATTAACACTTAACTGCTGTGGAAGGAATTGTTGCATAACTATTGTGAGCGGTCTCCGAGACCACTTGATTAAAAGATGAATGAATGTCTCTATTAACTCACAGGGTACTGTTTCTGTACAAAAATGTAAGTGCAGGACTATTATAATTAAACTTTTCAATATTATTCATGAAATGTTTATCACGGGGCAGCACCGTGCTGTTTGTCAATTTTACACTGCTAATATGCAAAAGTTATTTGAATGCTGCGTATAATGCCTAATATGAATAACTCTCAAATAAATAACTGCGTTCCTAATATAAAAATCTCTCACCCCTCTTTGCGAAGGAGCTATGGTCATAACTACAATTAAATGATTGTCGCAGAAAACAGCTTTTAAAATTCGCGAAATTTGCGCGTCAATATTAACCCATAATTTATGCACCAGTGCGAATTGGGTTTCCGTAACTTCAACTCCGCATAATTTTGCTGACAATCTGGCGATAATGAAATATAACTACATGATCCATATACGAAATTTAATAAGGAATCCAAATGAAATATTTGATATTATCAAAATTCTTACTTTGTGAGTTAAAAATGCGAATTAATTACAGACGGCGACATTTCAACTGGTGCGAATTCACAGTGTGGAGCTTACCGGTTAAAAGATTATTTAAAAGATATTTATAATATTGTTAACTAGACTATTTATTACATATAACTTATTATAGAATGTCACATGATAAATATATCAGCCTTAGAAATAGATAAAATCGTACAACATTTCTAATAATTCTCATTAAGCCAGAGAGAAGCTCTGTGCCTGATATTATGTTGCACCCCCCCCCCTCTTCATTTTCTTCATTTTTCTTGCACTTTCACAAAAAAATTAACATTTTATGTACTTAAAAAATACGTATATGGAAACAAATATTCATTTAGATAAACATGGTTTTATTTATTTTTTATCTTTTACTAATTTAACAGTAGAAAATGTCGATTATAACGAATAAAAAATGAAAACAGAATTAAAATATTAGATTTTCTAAAAGTGCTAACAAAAATTATGACTCCTAAACCAGGGAATAACTCAATTGCGTCTCGTTTTAATCGGAAACAGCATTTAAGCTACCGAATGGTATAATGTTGGTAAAATTAACTTACTTAACTGCATTAAAACAAACATAAATTGTTCTCAATCTACACAAGATTTTCCAGAATTCCCATTATGTAAAATTATTGCAAATTCCTTAATCATATGTCTGTATTATGTTACTGGAATAGACACTGCGTTTCTTAAACCGTTTTTTTTTTTATTAAAAATTTTAAAGAAGCGTATTTTTTTTATCGTCTTAAACACATATTTAAACACACCTGATTAAAGAAATACATTAATGGAGGATTCTGCTGACTCAACACAGCTTAATTAAACATAAAATTTGATTTAAATATTTTTTAACACAATATATAAAAAATCCCATATAAACTTCTTTGTTAATCTTCTAAATGTAGCGCCGCATTTACACCAATATGTATATTGCTATTAGGCACAGGCTGAAAACAAGGTCTCCTAAATGCGTAGTCTACTTCAGAATCTAAACCGGAAACTGGTCGCCTTTTCTTTAGTTTAACTGGTCAAGTAACTGAAACGGACAACGTAGCTTTTGACGTTTATAAGGTTATTTGATCTTCAAAGTAAAAAAATAAAAACCGTGAGCCACTTTCGGGAATTTTTATCGCATTTACGAAACAAGGGGGCGATGTAAAATGAGCGATGTGTATTTCATTGGAAATTTCTTTTAAAAAACCGTTTTATATTGAAAAAAACTTTTCGGGTTTTGTTTCTGAAGTTCATATGCTTCATTATATAACATTTTTTTTACGATTATCTAATTAAGATTTTATGTAAAAGAACATTGTCGCATTTAGGGGTTAACACATTTTGGCAGACTGACCTTATAGAACATTTACTTTCCGTGATAATATAGTTAAGAATATAATTTAAGCATGAAGAAAAAAACGACCTTTATTGCACATTTTTTGTGTTTCGGCACTTAGAAAAAGGCGATGCTTTTAACATTTCGACAAACTCAAAGGTCCAGTGCCCCCTTAAAGTTTCAGTATTTTCACCATTACGTATCGGTTATTATCTTAAACATACGCATCTCGGGAAAAATGCTTTCCTGAAACTCAAGTTATTCTTAAAAGTACCTGATATATTTTTTAAGTTCAGATTTCGATGATTTATTTCAAGAATCTATTTTTTTATTTAAATATAATCACAAATTCAATGAAATATCTTTCCATCAGTAAATTGAGACATATCTGATTAAATTCTGATATATTTCTTAATATTTTATAATTATAAAATGTGTAATACACATGCATTTGAGACAAAAAATTCCTGAATTCATAATGTATATTTCATTAGCGTTTATCCGACAAGGACGGAACCATATTTATTTCGGAAAATTGAAATCACAAAATAATCGGATGTATATTCTAACTGCATGCGCATTTAATTATAGTTAAAGTTGTAATAGATTGAATAAATATGTAATCGCTCATAACGAGAAATACTGTATGTAAAATAAAATGAGAGAATGAGAGAATAGAGTTATCCAGTATTTTTTTTTTCTTCATAATTATTATTTCAAGAAAATAACACAATTTCAAAAACATGTCAATTTTTTATTTATTTTTCTCTCTGTAATTATGATTTACTTCAAATAGATTTTTCGTTAATACACGAGAGAAGCATTTGAGGTTCGTTCTGTTTTTTACACTGTGAAAGAAATTTCAAAGTAAAAATTCTGTAGTCGGGCTCATCGAAATTAGATTTTTCAGATTAAGATTTTTTCTGAATTTATCATGTTAAAAAGTTTTGCATTAATGATTATGAGATATTGAATTTTAATTTCATTCCGCGATATTTAAATACAGCCACTTACATCGTTAGTTTATCCCCGAAGCCAGATGAGGAAATATGTATGATGTTTCCGTTAAGCAAATCTGTCGAATAATCTAGTGCTTCATACACAGGAGTCTACTGTATTTGTCTTAATTTTTTTTTCGGCGAACAGATTTTTTAAATAAAAATACGCAAATTATTACTGAATGATCTTACTTGTTTCGAGATTTCTAAAATTCTATTTAATTTTTCGTACTTAATCTATAGTATTACATAACTTTAACTTTAACTATCAGAAAGTTTCTACATACTCTATTTAATTCTTAGATGTCTACTCAATTTTTTTCTTGAAGGTGAGATCATCGATAACTAACTAGGGATTTAGAGAGAATATTACTCGAAATCGATATTTTTTTATCGGTAAGAAAATCATTATCTGAAGCAATAAAGTTTTTCAGTTATCCTGAAATTTCATAACCTGATTTATGTTTCCTGTTTTCTTGCATACTTGAGATTATAGAATGGTAATTTTGCTATATTGTAGTTATTCTTTTTTTCAGTTTTTTTCTGTCTAGGTAGCAGGATGATAATATAATAGAATAAATTTTCAGTTAAGTTTTCCTATAAGGAATGATTTGGGACAGGTTTTCATGAGCGAATTGAACATTTTTTTTAGAATTATGAGATTTAGAGCGGCATGATCACATTTTACGTTATATTTTCACGTTTCTTTAAGCATAATTTTAAATACTTACTGAATTCCAATATTTATGCAATATTTAAAAAAAAAAACATATATATTTTGGGGGGACTATTTTTAATTTAAAAGAAGCCTGCTCATCAACCTTTTCCACCCCCACCCCACACACAGCGTTATAACGGTATAGAATACGTGGACTCGTCAAACAGATCATTAAAGATTAATTTTATCGCGCTCATTATAACTTAATACACCATAAAAAGTTTAAAATAGCCAAAAAATAATAGTAATTGCGGAAATATGACCTTTCCTAGCGGTTACTGATTAAACATAACATATAAGTAAGTAAAAAAATGTCCAAATTTGTATTTCTTTATTTTCATCATTTCTTCTTAAATTAAGGAAAAATGGTATCTTAGAATGGCTTCAAAATTGTTTTGTGACACCTATATATTTTATGTACAAAAGTTTAATAAAAAATTAATCGCTTTTTAAAAACATATTGCATTATTAAACTTTTAATTCACAGTAATGTAAGTCCGTACAATTTTTAGACAAAATATTATAACAACGTAATGCTTTATTATTTCATTTCTTTCATTCATTGAAGCCAGTAACTTAAAGGATTTTCTAAACAAAAATATAAAAATCAATTGAAAATTACCTCTCATATTTAATAAATTTTCTTTTATTAATATTGTGTAATGCTGTAAGTTACCTAATGCTGTAAGTTACCACTAACATCAATATTTTTATACTATTTATTTTGCAAAGGACGCACATAGAAAAAAAAGAAAAACGTTCATTAATTTTTTAATTGCATATTTAAATGAAAATTTTAATTAGCAGTACAAAATTGACAAAATTAAGACGTGTTACTTGTATAAAACTCATATTTATATGTGTTTTCTACTATAAATTTTAAATTCTTAATTAACTTGCTTTCAATTGTCATTAATGATCATTCAATTAAATTCATTAAACAGAATTGTGACTTTGATTACATAAATCTATACTTTTATGATCTGAGAGAGTAATTTGTAAATAAACTTTTGAACAAATTCCACGCCCCATTATATTTACTTTCAATTACTTTACACACAAGTACTTTCAACATTTTAATTGGAAACGAGAGAATTTAATTAGTAAATGTCAAAATATACTACTTCAAATTCTTTAGAAGGGTTAATTTACTGTTCAAGTGGAAAATATTTGAATAGTTATATGCTGCTAATGCGCTGCCATTAAAAGTCCTTGAAACAGTTCAGCACTTCATATTTTTTAAACTTTTCAATTTAAAATTCTAAACAGACAGATAGGGACTTATTTAAATTTAAAATTATACTAAAAGAATATTTGTAGTATATTGATTGCAACAATTTCTCATAATTTGAGAAAATTAATTAATATTTTAAAGGAAATGCAAAAGCACCGCGATGTCATGTCATGTCTAACCAAATCCTAATATTTACTGATAAAGCGAAAATCTCTAAAAAGCTTTTATGAATTATTAAAAAAAAATCAAACAATTTATTCATTTTCTGAACCAAATTTATTAATAAAAAGGAATAAAAATATCTCAGAAGTGCAGATATAATTATTTGTAACACCTAGTATCAAAAATTAGACAGCAAGAATAATTAATTATAAGTTAAAACATACGCAAATGAACATACACACACATATATATGCAAGCAATATAAATATGCAGAGGTACCATAATTTTGTTCACTTTTTAGAAAATTCTTAATAAAATAACTAATTGGCGACTCAAAATGGCTTCACATCATACAACATGACAAAGTGTCAAAGATTTGTGTCAAGAAAAAGGAAAAATAATGTCATTGTGCCTAAATGTTATGACTTTAAATGCGAGAATGTTCTTCTACTCAATATCTTAATGCAAGAATCGCAAATACATACTATGTAATGAGACATCCGAACTTCGCGAACCAAACTCGAAACATTTCTCTGCATTTTAAACATTTTCTTTAAAAAAATTTAATCCGGACGAATAATGATGAATCCGGGATTCGTCCGGGATAGCTCAGATGGCAGAGCACTGGCGGCTTCAGCCAGGAGATCCCTGGTTCGACTCCTGGTCCGGACATTTTTCGCCCAGTTGGAAATTTACATCTAATATGATTTATTTACCAATTTAGAATAATTGTGTTAAAATTAATCTAGTATGGCCGGAATCCCAAGAGTGCTTGGCAATAGAAGATTTAGAAACTTCTTGATTAATTACCTAACGAGAGTGTTCTTTTAAGCGGATTTCGAGATTTATTTTAGTTTGATCAATATAAGATAAATCACAATCATTACAAGGAACATTATAAATTCCCCATTTACGAAAATCATGAGCAGGGGATTTAGTGGAGGAGAATTTGAATTTATTGACAGGTGTAAAGATAATGTTAAAATTGAAACGTCTTAAAACATAAAGGAGGATAAAAAGAGAGGACTGCCAAATTATCAGGTTTGCTTTTGACAGACTTGGAAAGAGTAGATTTATTAGATGGCACATTTATTAGATTTCTTCACAGCATTATTAATAATAGAAGGATTGAAACCTCTTTTGACAGCAACGGTTTTTAAGTAATTAAGGGCTGCAGAGTCGGAACAAGTTTTCAGAACATGATTTACAGACGTGTATAAAACACCGTTTGTTTGTTGACGAGATGATTTGAGAGAGCATGAGTTAATAATTATGAATTAATAATGTGTTAATAACAGAAAAAGATTTTCTATAGACACAAGTTTTGAAAGAAGGGTCACATTTGGTAATTAAAAAGGAAAGGAAGTTTATTACAATTTTCTATTTCAACAGTAAACTGAATATGTGGGTCGATAGAATTGACAGTATGAAGAATGGTAGAAGTATCAAAGAGATTATCAACTAAAACAAAAGTATCGTCGACATAATGCATCCAAAATTTAAAATTAACCAGATTTAATTTTTTTTCTCAAAATAATGCATATAAATATCACAAAGAATTGGAGAAAAAGAATAATCTTTTTTATCCATAAGAACAATCTTACCACCTTTATCAGCTTTAGTAATAATAAGATTATCACTGGACTATATTGTACTTATAGACTATAGAGTACCTTATAAACTATATTCTGATAAAGTTTATGCTCTGTTATCTGAAGATCCTTATGTTGAAGTTAAAAAAGATCCTACTAATTCGCATCTTTCCACTCTCAAAAAAGCTGTTAAGAATTCACTAAACATGGTATCATTCCTTCTTCAGTCATTTGTGCTCGCTTTTATGCTTTGCCTAAAGTTCATAAAACCAATGTTTCCTTAAGACCTATTGTCTCTAATATTAGTACTGTTACTTATCCTCTTACCAAAATTTTAACATCCATTTTTTCTCCTTTATGTATTTCCAATTCTCATACGATAAAAAATTCTTATGATTTTGTTAGTAAATTAAAAAAAAATATTAACCCATCCGTTTGTTCTATGCTTTCTCTTGACGTCAATGCTTTATTTACTAATGTTCAGATTGAAGGTGCTCTTTCGTGCTTGGAAAAATGATTACGTGAATTTCATTTCTCTGATACTGAAGTCCAAGATTTTGTTAATTTAACTAAAATTTGCATCACTCAAACTACTTTTGAAATTGATAATAACTTTTTCAAACAATCAGATGGCTTAAGTATGGGTAATCCTTTCTATCCGATTCTTTGTGATATTTATCTGTAGTATTTTAAGGAAAAATTATTAAATGCGGTTAATTTTAAATGTTGGATACGGTATGTCGAAGATACTTTTGTTTTAGTTGATAATCCTTTTGATATTTTTACCATTCTTCATACTGGCAATTCTATCGACCCAAATAAATTAGTTTACTGTTGAGTTAGAAAATTGTAATAAACTTCCTTTCCTTGATGTTTTAATTACCAAATGTGATTCTTCTTTCAAAACGTGTGTCTATAGAAAATCTTTTTCTGTTATTAACCCACCTCAAAACCCCTCAAAACCTTAACCCCTCTCTCAAATCATCTCGTCAACCAACAAATCGGTATTTTATACACGTCTGTAAATCGTGTTCTGAAAACTTGTTCTGACTCTGCATCCCTTAATTACTTAAAAACCGTCGCTTTCAAAAGAGGTTTCAATCCTTCTGTTATTGATAATGCTGTGAAGAAATTCAATAGACCATCTAATAAATCTACTCTTTCCAAATCAGTCAAAAGCAAACCTGATAATTTTGTTGCCCTCTCCTTTTATCGTCCTTTATGTTTCAAGTTAGCTAAAGGTTTAGAACGTTTCAATTTTAACATTATCTTTAAACCTGTCAATAAATTCAAATTTTCCTCCACTAAATCTCCTGTTCCTGATCTTCGTAAATGGGGAATTTATAATGTTCCTTGTAATGGTTGTGATTTATCTTATATTGGTCAAACTAAAAGAAATCTCGAAATCCGCTTAAAAGAACACTCTCGTTATGTATTTAATCAAGAAATTTCTAAATCTTCTATTGCCAAGCACTCTTGGGATTCTGGCCATAGTTTTAAATTTTAAAATGCTAAAATTATCTTTAATGCCAATAGTATCTCTGTATTAGATTTTTTTGAAAATTTAGCTATTTACCTTAATCGTGATGTTATTGTTAATGATAAATATCATTCCACAATGAGATGGCAGCTTGGAAAAACATTTTCAGTACTACCATATAATTTATTTTTGTATTAAGTAAATTAATATTAGTCTGTTTGTTTTTTTAAATTTTATTCATTTATTTATTTTTTTCCATGTGTTCCATATTTATTTTTTTCCGCAATCTGTTTTCTTAACCTCCATCTACTCTGTGTTCTTTTGTTTTGATTATACTCTTCTGTCATTGGCTGTTGTCTTCAATTTTCCTATTGGCTGTTGATTTCTCATTTACTATTGGCTGTTTCTTCAGTTTGTTTCCTTTCCCTTATCTCTCATTCCAGTCTTGCTGCTGCTTTCATAGTAGAAGTCCGTCTTCTTTGCGTCTGACAAAGAAAGGCTCAGACCTTTTGAAAAGGCCAAGTGCATTTAAAAGTTTTTGATGGTGTTTTAAGATCTTTTGTTCTTATTCATTCACACCAGTTTCATATTAATTTCTTTGACTAAGATGTTGATTTTTTAAGATTTTTTATAGTCCTAGTTAACATTCCTATAGGACTCTTTAAATTATATTTTTGTATTTTCCACTAATACCAGATTTTGACAAACTTTGTGGTATAAAAAATTATATAAGAAAATCACTTATAATCAATAAACTAAGCTTTTAAAACTTTTAGCATGTTTGAGATTAGTTTGAAAACTTAATGGGGTAAACCATGCACTCCGATTCAAAAAATAGTTAAATTTTAAAGAATTTGAAAGAAGTGAGGTTATGATGTTCTTGAACTATATTTCTATCGCCAAAATATTCGCTTATGTGATAAGTTTTATGCATCAAAACGCAATCCGATACGACAATTTTGAATTTTTTAAATATTTTAAAAAAATATGAACGGATATAGGGAGTACTCTGTATTATAGAAATTCCCATATTTTAGAAAAGGAATACTCCATGCAGAAAAGTCACACTAGTTTGATAAAAAAAATTTCATAATGCTTTCTTAAAATATTACAAAATGAAACTAAAGATTAATTTTTTGAAAACTAGTTGGAATACCGATATCAAAGAGGACTCAAAAGAATTAATGAACTGAATGTTTAATAAGAAATTTCTTCCAATTACACTTAAGTAAATGTCTGAAAATGTATTATGCGTTTACAAAAAAAAAATATTCAAAATTTTACAAATTATTTAGAATTCATGTATTTGAATCAAAAATACCAACCGATTTTTGTTTTTTTTACATTTGTGAAATAATTTTCCACAATCGACATAAAATCAAAATGGTGGAAATCAAGCAATATATACAAAACGCTATCGAAAGTTAAAAATAAATAAATATTAATAATAAAATTTAAAAAAATGTTGGGTATAACGCTCACAAAAAAAAAAAAAAACCCACATTTTTAAACAATGCAACATAAAATATTAATTAATGGCAAATGGAATTTTTTCAACAAAAATTCACCCAAGGTTTAAATCAAGCGCAGCAAAACACGACAGAATATTTTTCTGGCAAAACACGACAGCTATATCGGCATGTATGACCATTGTGCCACAGACACTGATTATAGATTATTATTACATATCGTTAAAAATAGATTTCATTAGAGCTTTTGCTAATGCTTGCTAACATCATTTTGGCTTGCAATTTAATGATTTAAATGTTGGGCAAATATATTTAGGACCACATGTGCAAGTGTTCTATGTGTGAGTGTACCTACTTGTATTACAATAGCTTTCTTTATTTGGAAATAAAATATTTTTTCCGTAATAAAGCTACACACTTTCTTCATAAGAAAATTCAAATAGCTTTGCTTCCATTTACATTAAAGAATGAAACTGTAAAATAATTGACTTTTCCTCCTACAGGTTATTCTAAAAGTTTACGATAACATTTTTATTTAATGCACCATAGTAGTAAAAAAGAATTATATTCTATAGAAAAACATACAATTTATAGTTTTCATACGAAAACTATTATTTCTGTTTCAATGCTCAATAAGATGTTATGGCTATCTTGACATCAATTATTGGAAAAAACTACATTTATTCAGTAATTCTTTAACGATTTTATTACACTCTGGAGACTATTGATCAAAACAGGCCTATAAAATATTTGTGACTGCATTCTTCATAAAAACTGAAAGATATTCAATCATAATTTCTGATTTATATCTGTGGGATTGCCACCAGAAAAGTTTTTAGGATGCAATAAAGTAATATATTTTCTAATAAATGAACATGGTAGGTTAGGGACAAGTGGAAAAATACTTTGTACATATTAAAAGAATGTATACATACATGAGTGATTAACTGCTGTGTATTATGTACATGAATGTCTTAAGATAAATATTTATCTTTGTCAATTGACGCAAATTACTAATTAAATTATATTTTTGATCCCTATATGTCACAACTCAATTGCATAGGTTATTACAGCAAATAAAAAATCTATCGAAAAAATTAAAATAGATAAAAACAGTCTATTTTACACAAGAATGTTTAAAAACACTTTGTTCCTTTTAAACTTCAGCATTCATACATTGTTTTAGGATATTTTTTTATATCGTTATAAACAAAATCTGCAAAATTATGCTCTAAGGAGATATTCTTGTGATGTGTTATACATTAAAAAAAACCCTTTATTGTGTAATCCGTCGTTCTTAATGTATCTATACATTTAGAAATATAACTCTAATAATACCATGATCATAAATCATGTTACAGAATATAATAATAAACCGGTGAAAGTAATCAACACTTTCTTTATCTTAATTTTATGTTTTCTCAGAGTTAATTAAATGTAAGTATGAAGTTTAAAAATTTACCTGAATTTGGCGTATAAGAATATATAAAATGAATTTTGATTGCATGAATGTATTATGAATATATTAAATGTGTATTACGAAATTAATTTTTAAATGTAACATTTTTAAAGCAAAAACCAGTGTAAAATAAACCCTGATAAGTGCATTATTTAAAATATTATTTTCTAGGGTTGGTGTTTTAATTAATAATCGCACTGACTTTATTGAAGTTCATTAACATAAATTTGTCACATCATAATTTGAAGTAAATTAGAAAGAATACTTTTATTCCGAGCATAGATCTTATTCATACATTGTAACTGGTAAAGCTTAACGCATTATATATATATATATATATATATATATATATATATATATATATATACTTTCCCTTTCAATATATTCGGAAAAAGACAGGCTATCGATTTTTCTCAAAGCGTAAATTTCTGTTTGCATGTCAAAAACCTTATGTGTGTCCATATATTGCTATAAAGTTTCGGAGATATGAAGTGGCATTCAGATATTTCGGCAGTTTTTCTATCAGTTTAAATTTGAAGGTTTAAAAAAAATTGTTTTATATTTTTAATATGAATATTTGTTTAATGTATCATATTTAATATTACTGAATAAAAAGTGCGTTATTTTCTTAACTAAATGAATATATCTTGAAAAATTTCAGTAATAATATTTTCATTCATTATTTATGAACTTAGTGCATTCACAAATATTTTTTTATCATAACAGTATTAAAATATTTTTATCATAAAGTACAATTTTTTAAATTTTAAATGGATATCCAAATTTATGTTTCTATTCTTTTATTCATAATATTTTATATTTAAATTTCATATATTTTTGTTTATTTATAAATTTTATAAATTTTTAAATGTTATTTGTCATACTTTTATTTAAATTTTGTATATTAAAAATAACTTTTCTGTGATTTTATTTACAAAAATAATATATGCAACAACAACTGTAGTAATTATATTTCCAATCGAATGTAGCATGTTATTTTAATCTTAATTAAACTGTGAAAGTGTTAAAATATTAGTTACATCATAAATTTAACTATGGAATTTTATATTATTTTATGTTAGTTAAATATACATATAAATAGCGTACAGTTATATGTAATAATAACAATTTTCGCCCTTTTATCTTAATTAAATTATTCCAAATTATTAGAATACCTACCTTTTTTACTTAGCTTTAATAATATCTTAAATATCTTTTATCTTTTTTCATGCTTAAAATGCGTATTCTTTTATTATTCTAAAAACCTTAAACCATTCGTAGCTTACTTCTTATAAAACCCACTAAATTACTTTATTTCACTTTAATCTGAGACTAAATTTTTTTCGAATGTATTTGATACCATTTGTTCTTTTCATTCGATATACTATAAGGCCTTGCAAGCATCCCCTTTTCTGAATAAAACTGACGCGCCAATTATTAAGACCATGTGAAAACGTCACGCTTTCTCCACCGTTTGCTCCGGAATTGTCCAATCGCTGACATGGCTTCCCCTCGCCTCCCCCCTTCCATTTAACTGGATTGACCTTGTTTTGGATCGGTATACGTATGCGTGTGTTTTTCGCAAAGTATTTAACCTGTTGTATTGGCTGGGAGAAACAGAATTTTACGATTATTGTTTTGCTTCAAAAACCGCTGTAACCTGGAGAACTTTGTTTTCTGTATTTTCGTCGAGTTGTTCTAATATTTAACATTCAGCGGTTTATAGTTACGACGTAGCAACGCCTGACTATGGGTAGCATCATTGCTAGTGGAGATGGTGCATTTTATGATCAATTGATGCATCTATTCGCTTCAGTTGTTATTTTCGGGAAAATTACCAAGGGACGTAGGCCTGATTTTCAACTCTGATCACGATTTCACTACTGCAAAACTTTGATTTATCTGTTGGAATTAGATAACGAGTGTATGGCTGTTGCTTAAGACCGATATGTTTCTGTCATACAAGTGAATTCATATCAATATAATATCAATATTTCCAATCGAATGTAGCATGTTATTTTTATCTTAATTAAGCTGTAAAAATATTAAAATATTAGTTATATTATAAATTTTATTATCGAATTTTAGAAAATTTTTATGTTAGTTAAATATATATATAAATAGCATACGGTTATATATATCAAATTTATTTAATCTGAATCAACTTTTATAAAATATTTGTTTGAATATAACTGTTTAGTGTATCCAAAATAAGAAAGAAGAAAAAAAAATTACCTGGACCATAACTGAATAAAATGGGAAAAAATATTTTTATTCGCTTTCACCCATTGCTTTTTTTAAGCTTCTTTAATGTAAAATTGCCATATATAAAAAAATGCATAAAAAGAGCATTTCTTTTACTTTTTTCTATCTTCAATTGAAGATAGTATTTGTAATCGAAATTTTTTTCGACTTCCGGTTTTCGACGGATTTACACAGAGAACCCCGAAACATGTTTAAACAAAATGTATCTCTGTCCGTTTGTTCGTCTGTCCATGTGTCCGAGTGCCCGTGTGTCGCCATTGAACCTTCAAATAGGGCTTGAAATTATGCATATAATTAAGCCAAAAATTTTGTGTGTGTGCTTCGAAAGAGGGCGCTGTAATAGCAATTTTTGTGCCATTTTCATTGTTGTACCATCAAAAAGTGCATGAAGTTATACATAGAATTTATATTGTTAGTGTATGTGTTTGGCTATGGCCATGTATTTCACTAAACTGTCTGATATGTGAAGTGCAATTCAGAAGTTTCAAGAACTTTTCTAATATGTTAAATTTGATTATTTGTAAAAATAATAGCCTTAAAATTTTAAAATTATATGCTAAACATTTTTATTAAACGTAACTGCATTGGAAAATACGTTTTTTCTCAGAAATAAATAAATATTCAAATAGAAAACTGTACAAAATTTGATTAATTTTAATTCTAAAATTCGTTTTTATAAAACTGCGATTTACAAACTACCATATTCAATTATTAGCATCACAAGTATTTTACATTAACGAATATTTTATTTTATATTACCTAATACTTCTTCCAAAGTTATTTACATTTAAGATTGATACATTAATATTAATTCAATGTAATTCCTTCTACAAAATAAATACATGTATTATCAAATAAAATAGTTATAATTCCAGATTTTTAAATCATGCCATATTAAACTTAACTAACTGAAAAAACACATGAAAGTATTCCTTATCTCATAAATGTACTGTGGTACTCCGATATCTTGGCATGTCAACTGGGGAGACTCGGACGATTCTATTCTGGATAATCGGTAAAAGGTTGTAACGTACGAGGGAGAATGGCATCCATAATTGGAGCGTTAGCCTACATAGTGACAATCATAAGCAGAAATGTATTTTGTAAAAAAATATAAATGTATCGTTTAGCTGTGGTCGTTCCTAACAGCAATACTTTTATTAATAATTATGGTATTTGAAAACTTAAGCGATGATTCTGATAATAAAAATGATGATACTAGTGATCGGAATGAACTGTAAAAGCACATAGCCATATTCTTAATGAAGTCTCTTAATGACGATTTTAAAGCAAGTGAAAGAATTGATGCTCATAGATAAGAAATATTTTAATACAATATTATGAAGAAATTTTCAGAATAAATAAAAGAGAAGGGAGAAGATCGAAAATAGAGTCCTGAAAATCGGTCGGGTTACCCGCTTTTACCCGAACCCGACCCGACCCGCGGTTCGGTTCGTGTCGGGTTGGCGCCATATTTTCCCGTTGCGGGTCGGGTCAGGTCGGGTTGACTTAAAATTTTTTTGGTGAGGGTTGGGTTGGCTTTCACTGTTTCGGGTTGCCTCTTTTACTCTTGCGGGTCGGGTTCGGGTTGACCCGCTTTTTTAAAAGAATGTTGAAAATATTTTTTCCCGTTAAAAGCCCAGATCAAAGTTTAACAGCAGTTAAGTTAAAACCCCAGATCAAAGTTTAAAAAAAGTAAAATATGTGCCTGTCTGATTTATCTTTAGTCATCTCATCCTTCCACGAGTCTTCGAAATAACAAACCGCATTATATTTTTACCGTATTTTAAAAATACAATATGCAGCAAAGCGCTAAATGGTCCTTCCTGCCTAATATATCAAGTTAATAATTTAATTGTGGTGATACGCGATGCACTATGTCTATGTTAGACGGGAAAATTTTCAAACTTATAACGGCTGATGAACTAAAGGCAGATGGTCAATTCTGTAAAACAAGGTGTATCGTTATAAGTGGAACTTTTGAAACCGCAACTAATTTTAAAGCATATTTAAAGATTATAGTTTTAGTTTTATACCATTTAGAAGTTGAACCTATGTTGCCTTATTTCAGGTAAATATTTAATTCTCCAGTGTACAATATCTTGCCTTTCCATACTTATTTTTCTTTTGTCTTGACAACGTTTCCACCGAAATCCGATTTTATGCAGTATTCTTAGCAAGGCTTCTCTTTTCCAAGGAAATTTTATTTTTTCTCTTATAGCGAGCAATAGAGCATCTAGATAAGGCATCCTATTATTTTTATAAAACTCATTTACCGTTTGTCGAATAACACAAAGATCAAAATCGCCTATATTTAATAATGCATTACGATTTTTTTGAGGTCTCCTTCGTTTACCAAGGGATTGTAGAATGGGAGAAAGCATAGCTTCTTTCTTAATGCGTGCAATTGTTCGCAATGACACCCCAGTTGCAGCAGCCGCTCTCTTCTGAGCTTGTTTAATAGAAAACTTTGGATTTTCCAACTTTGCTTCCTCCTCAAAAAATTTCAAAACTTTCAAAATAACATTTCGCTCCTTGGAATGAATAATTTTCTTTTTCTCTTCCATTTTGCCAAGACGAAAATCGATAATAATAATAATAATAATAATCTAAAAGGAAATAGGCGAGATCAGTTTCAAATGCAAGCATGCGATTCGATCTGAAATACTAAACTCAGAGATAACAGATAAGAGTAAACCTGTACTAAACTAGTACTGCATATGCAAATTCCTATTTCTGGGAATTGGCGAACGGACCGTTCGCCAATTACTCACTTGTACGTGGCAACCTGTGACCCTGAAACTCCCGGTCAAAAATAGATTCTTCCAAGGCCGTCTGCCAAGATACCACAGCTTAGCAGTAACTCAGTAAGCATTTTAGATTTAATGTATGGTAACTGAATTAAAATATTTTCTTAAACAGTTATTTACATTAATAAGATGACTAATAATACTAAATGATGATAATGACTAATAAAGTTATTTATATTATCAAATTGACAAAATAAAATAGTCCATTTTTGAACGCCAAATTCACATTTATGTCTACCTTATCTATATTATAAAGGACAAACATATCTGTGCGCAACTCATTCTGAAAATGGCAACATTTTCAAATTTGAAATGAATTTTCGCTTCGCAATTTTCGCTACTGAAAAACTTTAAACTTTTACAGATCGCACATTTTCAGTGTTTATACCGTCGTATAAGGAAAAAAATGTACTTTTCAATGCAATTTGTTTGAAAGCTGTATCTCAATTTATTTTTGGGATATTAATTCTTTTTATAGTTTTCAGTACCAATTTTGTATTTGTGGCAACAGAAATACTCCATTTCTGTTAAAAGTAAAGGGAAAATACTAGATTATTGTACTTTTTGTTGCCATTTCCTCATAAAAATCGAAATTAAAATACATGCTGTGACAGAGGTCCTATCACGTATCACGGTCTCTCCTAAATTAATTTAAATCATTTATTTTTGTCTTTTAAAACGTGTTGTTATTCCCTCTCTTTAAGTTAAAATTTTATAATTTAATTAAGTGCTTATTTTCCGTATCGGAATTTATCTCTTAGGTTTTCTTTCTTTCAATAACCTCGGTTTATATAAAGTAGTAATATTCATTTTAGGTGGTTGTAATCTTTCATTCCCAGAAAAGCAATTTACTTTCAGATAAACTAGTGGGTCATTAAATAAATAAAAAAAAGAGACACCCAGCTGTCAGTAACTTTGATTCGTATATGCCCACGCTGAATTTATTCACTATTATTTACTGCTTATCTTTCGCTGTTACGATGTAATACTAAAACATAAATAAAATGAAGTTTATAGCTTATGTCTCGGAAAATGATTGCAGTTAATTTTAACTTCCTTTTTGTCTAATGCAGATGCCTTTTATAATTATTGCACATTTTCATGTAATGGTCATTTTATCATATAAAACATTATTAAGCATAAACAAATTTATTCAATTCAGAACTTTGACGCCGTTTTGATTACGCTTTGCGACAGTTATTTAACAACCATTTGATTGATGCCTTGAGAGACACCAGATTGCGTAGTATAATCATTTTTGCGCGCCAATAAACCTTTCTTCACTCTTCGTTCACGATTATAATAGTAAAATTGGCGATGGATTTGTAACGCCAAGTCATCGAAGCTGTTTGTAAAATAGCACTTCTATGCTGACTATGTACTGAGAAGGTACTAATTTTTCTGTATCTGCACTTCGGTGCATTTGTTTAAATGGGGGCCTCTCTCTCCATTATTTCTAAGAAATCAATTTCCCCTTATTGTAATTCTAATTTGCTTTCTAGTAATTTTAACAGTTAAAATAAAGTTTTTGTTCCCGTATTTTGTGTTGGAGTTTTTCATAAGCATGTACGAACCTAAAACTGCTGAACCACCTTCATACAATCTATGTCAAAAGTACCGTCTGAATCCGGTTAATTTTGGTATTATTTCGTTTCTATTCTTCAATTAAATGTTTCTTAGTTTATAGTAAAAATATTTTAGAAGCGATAACACTTTCTCTTTACAAAAAATTATTTAAAATAACTGTGTGACTTTCCTTCGCAATTACTTATTTCGTATCAAAAAGCCGAAAGAATGCTATTACATTTATCCATGGTGTAATAATATTTTCCGAATTTTGAAAAAAATGATTTCTGGTAATGCTTTCTGATAAAACATGGAGCTATTGTTAACAAAAACAAGTGGAGGCATATGTAACATTAAATACTCTATTTTTTTTCAGCCGAGCTTTTTGAATGACGTTATTGCTTTTTGTTCTATTTGTGTATTATTCTGCGATGATGATGTCAATTAAATAATTTTCTATAGCTGTAGGACTGACTACAAAATTTAAGAATTCTAGAACTCTATATAGATGTTGTTTAAGACTGGATCATAAAAGTGGACTGCTTTATCAGATGCAAATAAAGTCATTTTATAAATAAGCGTGTTTTTAACTTTTAAAACTGAAATATGTTTTGCAGAATTATACGTCATTTCACCAAAGCTGCTTTGAAATTCTTCACAGGTGAAAAAAACTTCTTTTAAAAATAACGTAATCGAAATCACAGTCTGATAAAACGCAATGTTTTACAAAAAAATACACTGTTTTTATAGAAGAGTAATGACATACAATGTACATGCTCAGTTTGGAAAAAAAAGTGACATATATTAAAGAAATTGATGGTTAATGCCTGGATAAATTCGCTTCGTTATGTTATACAAGCAAACAATGACGATCTTGGCAATAATTTGAGGTTTTAAATAATATTAGGTTCCCCATGTTTTTGTCCAAAATTCTCTTGACTAATGAAAATTTACTGCTATTCTTTAAGACACTCTACTATAATTTTATTACACAAGGCTGTTTTTTAATCATCTGCCCTGAGCTTTCTACTGAACCAATTTTAGTGTTTTTTTTATTTTTTTTTATTTTTTTTTTTTATTATTATTAAAAGCTGTTCATTTGTATATTGTGCCCACATTAACTGTTTTTTTAATGTCCCCGTTTTAATATTTTAATTAAAAAATATTTTATGAAGTTTCTTCAAAATGATCGTAATTAGATAGCTTTCATTATTGCAGAATTGAAAGAATAATGAGGCTTATTTATCTTTATTCATACCATTTTTTGATAAAAATTTTTAAAAAATATATTTTTTTTCTATTATTTAAATTTCGTTGTATAGGCATAGGTGGCGCAAATTCCCATTAGAGACATATTGCACCTAAATATTTTGTATGGAAAATGACACACTGCCCTTGAAAACACGCATTTTTCCTTATAAAGTTTCCATATTTTTTTCTTCTGCATGAGTGCTGATACTAATTTTGAGGCACTAGGCAAAAGGCGTAAGTACATGAAAATGCCGTTGTATTTAAAAGAAAACGTTGAATGTCTTAGAAAATACTAAACATTTTAACAAAAATGCCTCTAAAAACACAAATGACGGCGATTTTCCCTCGTCGGTAATGAGATTAGTATCTGGGTCAATCCATGTCAAGTGGTCCAGCACTGGTTGCTCGACCATTTTAAAAAAATCTGAAATTCTTTGTACAACAACCCTAACATGATGGAAGTTCAAAATGACTATTATTTTAATTTTATTATTTTTTGTTTGTGTATGGCGGCCATCTTTGTTTCATCGTCTGCAGCAATTTTCTCACATGAAGGGTTTACGAAATTGTAAATAATTCATTGTTTATTTTTCCAATTCAAGTGCGGATTGTTGCAATTTGTACAGAATACATTGGGCTAAAAATTTGATAATAGAGTAGTTTCCGAAACTAACTGCTTATTGGTTAAATTTAAGCATAAAGTTTCAGTTTTTTTCAAAAATTTGTCCGGTTACAAGTCGAAATTTTTCTAGCAGGGAAACTCTCAACATGACATAATTTTTTTTTACAAATAGGCCCAAATAGGCCAAAAGTACTTGTACTCACACGCCAAGTTCCAGGCCTGAGATTTCGTTTCTCTTCGCTAAAAAAATTCCCAAATGTTTCAAAAATCGCACTTTTTTTTCAAAATCGCACTTTTTAGGCTTCTCTGGTGGGGCACGAGAAAAAAATTTGAAGTTCTGGTTTCTGAGAGTATTGTATGGTAGTGCTATGCACAAGAAATTTCAGGATGGAGATTTGACAACAAGCTGAGATATGGCAAGGGCAACATGTCAAAATAATGCTGCCAAACTATTGTTTTGTTGTAGTCACAGTTAAGTATTTATCTCAGAGTGTCATTTAAATTTATTTTTTTGATTATCTTTAAAAAATAGTAACAGAAAATAAAGCCTTTTGCAAAGCTTAGCAATTAATTAAAAAAATAATTATGCCTAAGGCCTACATTTTGTATGGTTTCAGTAATTTATTTTTGTAATTTTAGTAACCAAAAGAAACCTCAGCACTTTTATATATATATAAAAAATATTTGTTTACAAGACCTGAGACAAAAACAGAATAGGGAAAGAGAAAAGCTGTTAATGTTGGCATACTTGTTGAGACATGATCAAATGTGTCAAAACACATTCCTACTTGTTGGTTTAAAAACCACAATTTTAATGCTGCTTGCCAATCCCTGAAACTTGTTCCCACCATAAGTATATTCCTGTAAATGAAACATCATACGATGTTACCATGCATCAGCCTCAAGTAAATTTTAGAAAGTAAAGATATCCAAAGCCCTTTCAAAATTTACACTTCAGAAAATGACATTTTTGCAGAAGAAGTAAGCTAGGAATTATTAAACTGAGACTTGCACATAGTGATTTCAAAGTTTATTTCTATGAGCCAGCAGGGCCAAGATCTTCAATCAAGTTATCAAGAAATGACAAGACTTGGTTCCTACAAATAAAATTTTGAGAAAGATCAAAATTGTGGCTTTAAAACCAACAAGTAAGAATGTGTTTTGACACGTTTGATCTTGTCTCAACAAGTATGACAACATTAAAAGCTTTTCTCTTTCCCTGTTCTGTTTTTTTTTCAGGTCTTCTATAAAAATATTTTTTTTCTTTATGTAAAAGTGCTGAGGTTTCTTTTAGTTACTAAAATTACTTACAACAAAAGTTACTGAAACTATACAAAATGTATGGACTTAGGCATAATTATTTTTTTATTAACTGCTAAGCTTTGCAAAGGGCTTTATTTTCTGTTACTATTAATTAAAGATAATCAAAAACATAAATTTAAGTGACACTCTGAGATAAATACTTAGCTGTGACTACAACAAAACAATAGTTTGGCAGTATTCTTTTGATATGTTGCCCTTGCCATATCTCAGCTTGTAGTCAAATCTCCATCTTTAAATTTCTTGTGCATAGCACTACCATACAATACCCTTAGATACCAGAACTTCAGATTTTTATCTCGTGCCCCACCAGAGATATCTAAGCCTAAAAAGTGCGATTTTTGACATTTTTGAAAAATTTGGGAATTTTTTTAGCGAAGAGAAACGAAGTCCCAGGTCTGGAACTTGGCATGTGAGTACAAGTACTTTTGGCCTATTTGTAAAAAAAAAAAAAAAAAAAAAAAATGTCATGTTTACAGTTTTCCTTGCTAGAAAATTTTCCTTTTGTAAACGGACAAATTTTTGAAAATAAAACTGAAACTTTATGCTTAAATTTCACCAATAAGGATTTATTTCCGGAAACTACTCTATTACCACATTTTTAGCCCAATGTATTCTGTACAAATTGCTTCAATCCGCACTTGAATTGGATAAATAAACGATGAATTATTTACAATTCCGTAAACCCTTCTTCTGAGAAAATTGCTGCAGACGATGAAACAAAGATGGCCGCCATGCACAAACAAAAATTAATAAAATTAAAATAATAGTCATTTTAAACTTCCATCATGTTAGGGTTGTTGTACAAAAAATTTCAGATTTTTTAAAAATGGTCGAGCAACGAATTAATGATTTTCTGGACCACTTGAAATGGATTGACCCATCTATAATATCTAAAGTTAACAGTACGACTGTTCACATGTAAATATGTTGTTGACAATCGTGACTTCAAGATTTGAGTTAAAAAATGATTTTAAAATGATCAAATTAAAATACCATTTTTTTTTTAAATATGGTGAATACGGATATGAAAAGCACATATATGAATTATGAGGAGGTGAAATTGATGCCTGGTTCAGATTTTACAAGGAAAAAATGTGATTGTATCAAACTAGAATAAATTTTATATTTTTGATTCGGGAAAACGAAGCATAAGAGAATTAACCCTTTGTATCACCGTGTTGCAGATCTGCAACATACCCAAAACGTCATTGTTATTTCAACAGTAAATTTCAAAAGGCGTTTTTGTTGATTGTTTTTATTCTATCACACTACTATTAACATAATTATTTCATTAATTCCGCAACAAATGTCTATACTGCTTTTTTTTCGCGCCAAAGTTTGATTTATCGCTTGATCAGCTACACATGATTTTTGCTGAATTAAGCTTTGAAATACAGGGGTTAAAAAAGTCTGCAGACGTCTACAAGTATATTGTTTTCAAAGGTGAGTTTAAATTCTTTATTTAAAGACTATTTTCGAGCTAGGAAATTTATAATATGTATGAGATAAACGTAAACTTCTGTTTGTTGCAGATCTGCAACAACACGCCATATCTTCATTTGTAATGGATTTTTTAAAATATCAAAAGAGCTTCGAAAATATCTTCTAATGGTTACTTAAGTTGCATTTCTTTCAGAAGAGCAAAATTATTGAAAAGGGGGAAAATTAGTCTGTTTTTATATTTAATTGCTATAGGGTAAGTTAGGGATCTCCCCCACCCCCACCACCCTCTGTAAAATTAACACCAAGTCCAAAGCTAGCAAAAAAGGGAAAGGTCTCGTAGTAGAAAAAAGAATTCAACAGAAAAAGCTTAGAGCGCCTACTCAAAATATTCCACCAAAACAAGTGCGCCTAGACGAAATTGTGCACTGACCATAGTGGGCAGAAAAAAAGAATACGTTGTAAATACCCCGATTGTAAAAACTTTAATCAAACTGTTTCTGACAAATGTGGTGTGGGACTTTGCTACAACTAAACTAACAATTGTTTCAAAAAATTTCGTGCAAATTAAAATTTGACATATTTTAAGTTTTCGCGCCTTTTGGCAAGATGTTGCAGATATGCAGCAAACCCATTTTTCCAAATAAAATTTTATTTTTCTGTTCAGAATATTTTTTATTATTTTTTCCATGCTTAAAATGGTGCATTTTAATATCTGTGTATGAATTTTTTCAAATCGGGGTTGTTGAGTTACAAAGGTTTAATTGACAACTTCGTCATAATAACTGTTTTTTATTATATTTTACTGATTACATATACAATTAAAGTTTAATTTTAATAATTCAGACAACCAGGGGTCACATTCCATAGGGGAAATTTTACTGTTCCTATCAGAACTATTAATCAATAATCTTCATATTTTTTTAATTTAAATATGCTGTAGAAAGGTACTATGAAGATATTATTTTCAAAGTAGTGGTGAGAACAATAAAGTTTTCCCTGTAGAATGCGAGCCCTGGACAACTGAATTTTATAAAAGTAGTATTTTGTTAATTTTAGGTTAAAATAGTATTTCTTTGAAAGTTATATGAATCAATTTAAGATGATTTCCTATTGTATCCAATTTTTTAGGTTAATTATAAATCAGTGAAACAGTTCCTTCTTAAACATTTTCCTTCGCCGAAGTTCGAAGTGTTCTTCCTCGTATGTATAAAATCTTAAGGAAACGATTTTATGAAACGGCAGAAATGAAAGGAATTTATGAAAGATTTCATGAAACGACTGAATAAACAACTGATGACGTTTCACGGCAACTTCTCTTAATATATGGAATATTTTGCGATGTAATTAACACCAAAAATCCGTGTTCATCCGCAGATCTCAAAACTGCTATTAGAAGTTTTAAATTCGAATTAATTTTCGAAATATTAATTTTTTTCGGATTTTAAATACTTTTCTCTGATGATGGTAACTCAAATTTTAATCATTAATATAAAGCGAGGAGAGTCTCCGCACATTTCAAAAGAATAATAATAAAAAATCTAAATATTATATTTTTGCTAAACTATTCATGAATATTTTTGACTTCATTTGTTTTTTATGCATTTCCATTGTTATTTTGTTTTTATGCTGAAATTTAATAGAACAGCAGTATTAAAACCAAGAAAAATATTTTGCGCAATTTCTCCTTGCAGGGTAGGAGAGAATGCACACATGAGTAGGAGAGACTGCGCACATGGATAGAAGCAATTGTTATTAACAATAACTACAGTTAAATTTTTAACAATAATAATTACACTTAAATGACACTGTTGTAAAGTTTTTGTAAGTAAATATTATTGTATTAGGAGTGAATATTTCAACCTAATGTTTAAATAATAAAAAAAAGAATGAATTTTAACAACAGTTAAATAATTTTAATTTAAGAAGAATATTGAAATATCAGTAAAAGCCAGCCATACTAACAATAAGATTACAAAATAACATTAATCTACTTGATAACATGTTTAACTTTAAAATGACATCTTTTTCATTTCCACAGTTTCAATGTATATTGTTTGCTAACCGAAGTTGTCGTCATTTACAATCGATGCACTTATTGTATAAATTATGCAGCTTTCGAACAATCACTTGTCAAAAGCAATACATTGAATCCAGTTTGTGGTCGAAGTTGTCTCCTGGTACAGTTCCAGACATTCAATGCACTCATCCGCATTGACCTCCGTTTTTTCCCTTTATTTTTTTTATTCCACTTTTTCTGGATGCACCTTATCTTCAGCTGTTCTTTTTGCAGTGGCATCCTTCTGAAGTCTTTTTTCGTGTATATTTTGTGGATCAATAACATTAGTTGCACCTTGTTTCCTTTTGATTTCGATGGCATTAAACTACTTGATTTGGGTGAAATCTTTTCCAAAACATTGTAGGTGTTATTAGAAAATTTATTTTAGTTAACAAAATGAATTTATTAGCAAATTAATTGTTCATAAATTAAAAAAATATGTAGAAATATTTAAGTAATTGATTAACAAATGTATTATTAATTTATTGACAAAAATAATTGCATAAAATGATTTAAAACCAATTGTATTACTAATTTATTAATAAAAATTTTATCTGGAAAAATTTTTTTTGCAAATTAATTTGGTGCCAAATTTAGTTTTGATAATTATGTGTTTTTCGAAATTATTTAAAGATTGATATTGTTTGCTAACAGAAGTTGTCGTTGTTTACAATCGATGCACTTATTGTTGTAAATCATGCAGCTTTTGAACAATCACTTGTCACAAGCAATACATTGAATCCAGCCAGTGGTCGAAGTTGTCTCCTGGTACAGTTCCAGACATTCAATGCACTCATCCGCATTGACCTTCGTTTTTCCCTTCAGTTTTTTTATTCCACTTTTTCTGGATGCACCTTATCTTCAGCTGTTCTTTTTGCAGTGGCATCCTTCTGAAGTCTTTTTTCGTGTATATTTTGTGGATCAGTAACATAAGTTGCACTTTGTTTCCTTTTGATTTCGATGGCATTAAACTACTTGAAATGGGTGAAATCTTTTCCAAAACATTGTAGGTGTTATTAGAAAATTTATTTTAGTTAACAAAATGAATTTATTAAGAAATTAATTGTTCATAAATTAAAAAAATATATATGTAGAAATATTTAATTAATTGATTAACAAATATATTATTAATAAATTTACAAAAATAATTGCAAAAAAATATTTTAAAACCAATTGTATTACTAATTTATTAATAAAAATTTTATCTGGAAAAATATTTTTTCACAAATTAATTTGTTGCCAAATTTAGCTTCGATAATTATGTGTTTTTCGAAATTATTTAAAAATTGACTCATCCATATGTTTTACACGTAATTTGAAATTCATGCAAATTTATCAATAAGCTGCGTAATCTCTCTTAGCGCTGAACTATATAGGGAAATGCGCCATCTCTCCTAAGTAATAGATGCGCAAACTCTCCTATTTTGGTAGGAGAGATTGCGCGACTTTTTATTTAAACATGGCCACTTCTAAGATGGATTGTTGGTGTTTGAATCCCTAGTTTAGGTTAGGAGTTTATAAGAAATCGCTTAAGTTCAAAATACACTGCTCAAAACAATTAAAGGATATTGCAGTTTTAGGTGGATTTTGTATCTGGTAAACTGTTTAGCTGATTGATACATGGTCGACAGACATAGTAGGTTATATGAGAATAAATTACACATGTTTGGCAGAAAAAAATGCGTTTTATTGTGCATTTGTGTACTAAAGGAAAAAAACACAATTTGTGCATATGAGACAAAAAGAATAAGAAAAGGTGTTCTCTTCAAAGAAAATCATTTTCAGTAGGGGGTATGGTTTCCACGGGCGGCCAGCAACGTTGAACACCTTTGAGGCATGGACTCAATGAGGCTATTAATGACGAGTTGGGGTATTCTGCCCCACTCATCCAGAAGAGCTCTTTCAAGTTCTTGGAGAGTTTGTGGGGCTTGTTGGCGGCCAGAAACTCGTCTTCCTAGAGAGTCCCAAACGTGCTCGATTGGATTCATGTCTGGAGAACACGCTGGCCATTCCATTCGAACGATTCCTTCCTCGAAAAGGAAATCCTCCACCAGGTTTGCATGATGTGGCTTGCAGTTATCGTCCATTAAAATGAAGTTATCTCCGATTGCTGCAGCGTAAGGGACTACAATAGGTCTGAGGATCTGATCCCTATATCGGCGAACAGTCAGAGCTCCATCTCGAATGATGTAGAGGTCAGTACGCCCGTCAATGGAGATGCCGCCATACACCAACACTCCTCCACCGCCAAATCTGACAGTTTCGTGCACGAACGCAGGATTATTCCTACTACCACGGTCCCTCCAGATGAAAATTCGCCTATTATCCGGATGCACAGAAAAACGGGACTCGTCAGAAAACAGAATATTGTTCCATTCATTTCTCCTCCAGTTGACATGCTCGGTTGCCCACTCCCTGCGGTCGCGACGATGCCTTGATGTTAATCTAACACATACCATCGGTCGGCGAGCATACATACCTACAGCATGGAGCCAGTTTCGGACAGTCTGAGTTGAAATCGTGGTGCCTGTAGCCGAGCGAAGGTGTTGTTGGAGAAGTGTAGCGTTCATGGTTCGGTGTCTCCGAGCTGTTAACGCTAAATACCGATCTTCATTGGGCGTTGTTGCCCGTCTACGACCTTGCCCTGGTCTTCGGCCTGCACATCCACTCTCCAAAAAACGGTTCCAGATCCTGGAAATGACACTTTGTGTCACTCCAATGGCTTGCGCTACTTCGGCTTGAGTTTGGTCCCCTTCTAACCTACCAACATTTCTCAAAGCTTCTGAATCTGTCAAATGACTTCGCTGAGACATCGTACTCATCGAAACAAAGCAATCACTGAATGCCGATCATCCTTGTCTTCATTCTCTTTTATCCAGTTGAAAGTCAAATTTCATTCTCTGCCGCTGAAGCAACGTTTTTGACGTCGAACTCAAAATTTGCATACTCCACAGTTTGAAAACCAGAAAAATTTGCATTTGTGATTCTCTTCTTCTATTATCGGCAAAAAAATTTCGTTTATGTCTTTATTTTATATAAAACTTCAAATATCCTTTAATTGTTTTGAGTAGTGTATTTTGTACAACTGGCATTCTATAAAAATTTTAACGAACAGGTATGAAAGTTTAAGGACTTACATTGGAAAAACAAAGCAAAAAAGCAATGCTTTATCTAAGACGCTTAGAATAATCAATGTGCACATTCATGTAGAAAATGCTCTTATGCTGCTGTACAATTCCCAGCAGTCGCTGCGCGCACACACTAATCCAACTCGACGAATCTCTTTGTGCACGATCTCTCCTTGCTTTACCTTACACATTATTTTTTTTCATACTTTGGAAAAGGTTATTATTTTTAACTAATTTGGCGACCAGTTTGGCCTCCCTTAAATGCATGCTAAGAAATGTATCATGTTACTTTAATTCATAATTCAATTTGTATTTCATTATCATATTATTTAATACACGACTTTCATTTAAAACTGAAACATTTAAAATAAATGGCTTTCACTTCTTTCTTTTTTTTTTAAACGAAACGAAAAGGAAAACATTAGACACATAAGTCATATACGCAGCGTGGTACCTAATTGGCGCCAAAATGGCGTTATTTTGCCTGACATGGTATCCCGGTTATTGTTGTTTATCTCTATAATTAAAGCCTAAGTCATGTGACTGCTATCAGCAGTTCCAGGTTGACCTCTTCACTTTTTGTATGCCAAGCGGCCAATTTGGTAACTTAATGTTTGCCGGGAGCAGGTGATAAATCACCAAATATTATTCCTTTGCCAAATATTGTAAATATTACGTCATGAGTATTATAATAATCCATTTCATGCGACAGTCATAAACAATTGTTCGCGAGGTAATTTAAAACAAAGCTTTGATGTTGAAATTAAAAGTCATGGTTTATGGTATTATTTATTACTTTTCTGTTTTCTTTTCTTTTTTAAAGCAATAACTGAGAATCATAATTTTAAATATTTCAGTTTTAAGTTAAAGCTATGCATTTAAATAAAATGAGAGAAAGTACTCTAGTACTTTAAAATAAATTAATGAAATATGAAAAAATACACCGGGAACAATGTTTGGCGACTTATCAACTTCGCCCGGCAAACACAAAAATGCCAAGTTCATGATTTTTGTATCAGAATCTTCGAATTTGGCGAAGGACTGATCAAGTAAATTAAATTATGTATAAAAGTAACTTAATACAATGATTAGCATATGTTTAAAGGAGACCAAACTGGTCGCCAAGGGCAGCTAGTTTATTAATAAACGTTTATTTGAATTTATTTTCTTTTTATTTACGAAAAGTGTTATAAATTGTTTTGTTGTATAGTTATTAATTAAACTTTTTTTTTTATTTATTGTTATTTTATCCTAAAATAATAGAAAATATTTTAAAAATACATATGTAACTGGTATTCGACGGTGCCTGTATGACAATGCAATAAATCATGACATTTTAATTCAACTTCAAAGCAATGTTTTAATGGTACTACTTCTCCCGTCGACCAATTTTGCTAAATTATTTAAATCGCGAAACCACGCGCCAAATTATACAAATTGACATTTTTTATTTTTTTAATAACGAACGAACATATGAATTAGTATAACATTAATAAAAATACAAATAAATGTCGAAATAAAAATCACTTGATGGCGTAAACACGTGTAACTTCCTTAAAGTCAAGAGAGTGGGACATTTACGATCAACCCTTATTGACATTTAATCTTATAGTTTGGGGCCAGATTTTTTGGTCGATTGGATAACCAAGTGGCACCGTTTTAATTTACCACTCGAAAAATAAAAAAATGCTAAATTGCGAGTTAAAAAAAAAAACAAACAAAACAATTGTCGAGATTTGCACGCGGCTAGCATAAAAGTACCAGGAATACTTTGCGATCATGGCAACTTTTATGTATTTTGATTCAAAAATATATTTTTGATTCTTTAAGCAAAATAGAAAAACTTCTTATGAAAAGCGAAGAGATCAGACCGTAATTGTTTATGATAGTTACATAACTTGGACTATTATAATATAAGTGAAATAATGAAGATAGAATAATATTTGGCGTCTTATCACACACGTGGCTAGCTAACATTGAAATACCAAAATGGCCGCGTGGAATATAAAGAGCGAAGGGATCCGCCCGGAACTGTTGATGATAGTCACATGATTTGGGTTATTATTATATTGTTTTCAATTCTAAAAACAACGCAAAGAATAATATTTCCTAACGATTAAAAATTTATTTACACGTGACTATTAAAAACAGAAAAAAAACTTTAAAATTACTATTAAATGAGTGCGCGTTAAAAGCTGGAAAACATTGAAAATTATGTTTGGAAAACTGTATTTACACGTGAACATTAAAAGAGAAAGGAAACTTTGAAATAATAAATACATTAATATGCATTTAACCCTTTCTGGGGCAAGGTACTTCTATTCGTAAAATGTTGAAATCAGTGAATGACATCAGAATTTACAAACAAATTTGAAATACAAAAATGCATTTGTTCACTTATTTAATGAAAGGAAAATTTTCAACCCAATATTCTCGTGACAATGTGGCATTTAAGAATTAAAATTAAGTTGCCCAAAAATGAACCACTGCCTTTGGAGGGATTAAGGCGGTACATTTTAGTAATTGTAGTAAATTGTATTATGGCAATCGTTTTATAACGCTGTTAAAAAATACCGGGAGGCAAAGAATGTTTACTTAATTGATTTTATTTTTAGCATCTTTTCAAATGTTTAACAGATCTTCTTTAACCAAATACAAAAACAACCATTGGATGTCTTAACAGCAACTGATTCTGCCTTAAATTTTTGCAATCAAAGGGAATTGAATGAAAGCCCGTTTACAAGAAGATCGCTACAGATTTTTTTCAGTATAATTTAAACTTCTCTAATCTTTTTAAAACCGATCAGATTAGCGTGCTTTAATTCTGCAGTGTCTGAACGGGGGTTGGCGAGCGTAGCTTGCAGGGGTCAGAGCCACCCAGTATTATATAAAAACATGAAAACAGTTATTTATAACAGATTTATTATAATAGATTTTACTTGTATATATATTTGTTTGATTTGGCTGTTTTGGTTTAGGCAAAATATTTAAAAAAAATGGAAGAAACGCATGTGTGGTTACTTTGAGTACATGCAAAAAATAGTTTTTTTTTTTTTTATTATTAATGTATGATTTGTAACTAAAAGTCGCAATATATTTTTTATAAGCTTTACTAAGATTAAATTGTCGCATCATAAATAAAACTGTTTAAATAGCATTTTTCGTTTCAGGTTACAGGAGTAAAAACAAGCAGTAAGCGAAAAAAAAGGAAAAGTATGCAAAAAAAAGAAAAGAAAGGAAGAAACACATGTTGCATGACTTTCAATAACTGTTTTTTTTTTAACTGATACATGATATTAAATAAAAAACCGCGTTAATTTTTTTTCAAGCTTAATTAATGTAAAATTGTCCTCTTTAAAAATTATGCCTAAAAAGAACAAATTTAACACTACAGAAATGCTGCTTTATTCATAAAGCATAACTTATTCTATGTATCTTTGAACATTCCCTATAATCGAAACGAAGATCTATCGATTTTCCTGAAAGCGGAAATATCTTCTTGAAAATCAAAAACTTTATGTTTGACCATGTATTACGGTAAAATTACAGAGATATGAAGTATCCTTCACCTGTTTCAACAATTTTTTCTAACATGTTAAATTTTCCGATATGTAATAACAATTATTTTACATTTTAATTTGGATATATTTATACCTAATGATATGACCTATCAATAAATTTATTGAATTGATTGTGATAAATTCGTTCTCTTAATATTTTTAAAAAGATTTTTTATTTAAGTTTTCGTAGATTTAATTATATTTTAAGTATATGAAATTTATTCTTGAAAAATTACTAAAAGCTTCAGTTTGCTTTACGTGAGATATATACAACTACGACTGAATTTACCTATTCGAAGTTTTTTACTTTTTCCTACGTAGTTTAAAATTATTTATGAATTTGGTTTCTCTGTCTGTCTTTCAGTCTGCCGTCTCTCTGTGTTCTAAATCTCGTACATGTAGTCAGATTGTCGTGTAATGGAGGTATCGAGGCTAACGAAAAAGACAGGCTACCGCGGTGGGTCCGATTCTTCTTTTCTTTTTACAGACCGTCGGTGTCACTTGATGCTCGAATGCACCAATGAAGGTGTGCGAAAAGAGCACGTGACTCCAGCGGTCTGTAAATAAAGAAGAATCTGACCCACCGCGGTAGCTTATCTTTCTCGTTAGCCTCGTGGAGGTATGTTATTACTTCTCAAGAATCGATGTCATCTGTATAATGTCTTACAGATAAACATAATATATTATATACACTCTCAGAAATACTTTCTACAATTCATGGAAATTTTTGGCTGCAATGCTCCTAACGTGTACGTCAATTGAAGAAAGTAGTGATAAAATAAAAGTTGCTGACGTTGGAGTCGAACCAGCCACCTTTGTGTTACGAGTCGAGTGCTCTAACCACTCGACTACAGCTGTGCAGTCACAAATATGTTTAAAATAAATATGTTCTCTTTACATGGGTATGGATTGATTAATTTTTTTAAAGCTTTGAATTTTGAAGTTAATTTCGAAAGATTTCGTCTTTAATGGTCGTCTGGTGGCGTGGTCAGTAAGCGAAGGCTACTGTCACCCCGAGCGCCCGGGTTCGAGTCCCTGGGTAAAACATGCATGTAATTGTGAATGTCCCATTGTAGTTATATATGTAATGAAAACTAAAAATTGTTGTGACTTGTAGTTGACTATATGTATAATAAGGATCATTCGAGGCGACAGCCATTGTAGCTATAGGCCCCAAAGCAAGCTCCACTTCGGTGGACTTCAAATGTCGTCTTTAACAAGATTGTGGCTGGGTTTTAAATAAAGGATTAACGTATGAATTATAAATATGTTTATGTAGATTGCTAGATTTAAAATACTATATTATATTTTTATTCGAGAAGAATTTTTTTTTCTTGAGTTAAATCGATTTTTTAAATTTCAATTTTTATATTTTAATTAAATATTTTAATATTTTAATATTAAAATTTTTAATTTAAAAATATCTAAATTTTAATATTTTAATTAATTTCTATTTTAAATGCGAATATTTTTATAACTAAAAAAAAATAATTTGTGAGTACTTTTAATTGAAGGAGAAAATTAATTGTTATTCATTTTTAAATTTGAAAGTATATCTTTTTTTTCCTTTTTATTTAAATTAGAAATATTGATTTATAGAATATTTTGTTTTTCATTTTATATATATATATATATATATATATATATATATATATATATATATAGATAAAAAAAAAAAAAAAAAAAAAAAAAAAAAAATTGAATTTTACTAGAAATAGAGCCAAAATATTCATGTGTGCTAAGAATGAACAGAATTTATCGTTTTTTCAGATTTTTGGGAAGAATTCAAGGATAAAACAGGTTTTCTAGGAGTAGGGAAATTTTTTGTTAAAAAATGAGGAATAATTTAGTGTATACTGACGAGTTTTTCTGACAGTGTAGGCTAATTTAATACATAGGTGACAATTTTTAACTCTTTCTATAGTTCATTTACAGGGGTACTCAAAAGAATTACATTACGTTATAGTATATGGTGAAAGATCGTTTGCAGAGTATTTTAATGACACTAGGGGGCTCTGCCCCCTATGAGCTACGCTCGCCAACCCAAGCTCAGACACGGCAAACTCTAAAAGCATGCTAATTTGATCGGCTTTAAAAAATTTTCGGAAGAATGATTTAAAATTAAACTAATAGTAGCGATCTCCCTGCTAACGGGTTGTTGTTGTCTTTGATTAAATCAGATCAGTGAAATATGTAAAAATAACTATAAGCTAATAACTATAAAATGAATTAAGTAAACAGAGTCTTTGCCTTTTTGCATTTTTATAAGTTTTACTTAAATAAGACATTTTAAATGTATCGCTTTAAATCTGACATAATTTTCACCAAAGTTTTCTTTCTCGTTTTAATAATCACGTTAAAATACTTTTGTTGTTAGAAATGAAATATTATTTGCGCTATCTTAGAAATCTCAACAATAGTTTAAAAGATTATCTCAAAATATCAAATAAATGTCTCGCGCAGATATATTTTTTTAATTTAAAATGTTTGGCAATATTATGCTTTGTCAATTTTAAATGTAATGAAATTTCCTCCATGTATACTTTTAATGCATATTAATGGATTTATTATTTTACAATTTTCTTTCTCTTTTAAAATTCACGTGTAAATATAGTTTTTATGCCGTAATGATAAATATCTTTTTTCTTTTAATAATGAATCTTTTAATTCTCATTTGAAAGTTTTATTTATAATAGTCACGTGTAAACAATTTTTAATTTGAGGGAAATATTATCCATTGTTCTATTTTAAAAATTGGCAACAATTTAAAATAATACCTTTTTCTAAAAGTTGTAAAAAATGTCTCTCGAGATGCTGAAAAAATGAATTTAAAATAGAAATAAAACCTAAAAAAAAGTCAAATAAAAGAAAAGAAATGCAGTCTGCACACCGGGCACTTTTAATATATAAAATGATCTAAAAATGATTAAATTCCCATGTATAGTTTTTGCTCCTATAAAACGTTTTTAATGGAACGATTTTGACCAAATTTAACATTAAATATTTCTTAAAATAATTCTTCGATTTGAAAACTGTCTGCATCAGCGTGTTGATAACCCTTAAAATAATTCTTCGATTTGAAAACTGTCTGCATCAGCGTGTTTATCAAACATTTCTCTATAACACTACAGATTTTCATATTTTTGTATGCAATATTTTTCTTAATATTAACTAAGAAAGACCTTCAGTCACAAAAATTTCAAATCCAGCGGCGGCGGTGACAGCGTTAGTTGGTATTTTTTAGAATAGAGAGATTACGCTATTTCAAATGTATTGAAACTGATATAAACCACTGAACCACTACGATCACGTCAGAATAGGGCATTCATAACATTTTTTATTCATTTACAAGGACACACAAAAGAAATCGGTTAAATTACTGTTTTGGGGTTATAATTGCTAGAGATTACGTTTTAAAATTCGGTATGCCATTTTAAATGTATCTAATATTTTGCATGTTACTCGTTATACAGTGTGTCCACGTCTAACCTGACTGATCTCTATTTTCAAAACCGTTGGTCCTAGATGCATACTTCCAATTACAAAAATGGTTTAAATAAGGTAAAGAATTATTTTTAAAGCGATTTGGGTCAAGAAAAACCTTTATTAAAAAATTACGAAATTTAAATTTTTATACGGTCCTCCGGTGCTATAAGTGATATTTACTAAAAATTCACTGTGACACTAACAAGTAAGACAAAAAAAGTCCCATTCATCTAACATTAAAATTGACCGAGTTATAAAACTTTGAAATGCATGACTTATGCCATTTTTTTGCATATCAAAACAGATGATTTCGACCATGCTTTCAGGGGTCGTGTATAAAGTACTTAAACTTATTTCAAGGTAATTTTAAAACATAGAACTCAGAATGATTTCAGAGTGGAATGACAAGCTCACCTTGCGTTAAAATAACTAAAATTAAAAACTGTTTACTAAAAAGGTGCATAAAAATTTATTAAAATAGTCCGTTACATAATGAACTGGTCTTTAAAAACTTAAAACCATAGATGTTAAAAATCATATTATAACAGAAAAGGTGTTACCTGAGATCTTTCGATCGCAAACGCGATCATTTTCAAAGGATACTTTCACTGGAATGTCGCATTCACTGAGCTATTTATACACCAGTATGTGAAAAAGGATCAGTCTATTATTTGCTGGGGGTGTCCATGAAGTTGTTTCATTTCGATGCTGAAGTGTTAGATATTTTTAAAATATTAAACCAAATATGAGGTATGTCATAGGATAAAACATCGTTACATACACTATTTTCTTTACTTAAAATCTCCAATGATTCCCTAATTCTCAAAGTATAATAAATAATTTGATGTAGGTATAAAAACTTTTGCGTTTTCGAAATCTATTTTTAAATTTTGCCGTTGATTTAATCTGGAAAGTGCTGCAGATGGTCGGTTAAACTTGATATCTCTCATGTGCTACCCCAATCTTTCTTTAAATTTTCGAGTGGTCATACCTATGTAGCTTAACTCCTTCTGTTTTTCCGTTTGAAATGGGATAGAATAAACCCCTGCAATTTCCTTATTAGGTATGGGATCAAATTTCCTTTGAATTAGAGATTTCAAACAAACCTCCTACAAAACTAAAATCTCTAATTCAAAGGAAAATTGATCCCATACCTAATAAAGAAATTGCAGGGGCTTATTCTATCCCATTTCAAACGGAAAAACATAAGGCGTTAAGCTACATAGGTATGACCACTCGAAAATTTAAAGAAAGATTGGGGTAGCACATGAGAGATATCAAGTTTAACCGACCATCTGCAGCACTTTCCAGATTAAATCAACGGCAAAATTTAAAAATAGATTTCGAAAACGCAAAAGTTATTATACCTACATCAGATTATTTATTATACTTTGAGAATTAGGGAATCATTGGAGATTTTAAGTAAAGAAAATAGTGTATGTAACGATGTTTTATCCTATGACATACCTCATATTTGGTTTAATATTTTAAAAATATCTAACACTTCAGCATCGAAATGAAACAACTTCATGGACACCCCCAGCAAATAATAGACTGATCCTTTTTCACATTCTGGTGTATAAATATCTTAGTGAATGCGACATTCCAGTGAAAGTATCCTTTGAAAATGATCGTGTTTGCGATCGAAAGATCCCAGGAAACATCTTTTCTGTTATCATATGATTTTTAACATCAATGGTTTTTAAGCTTTTAAAGACCAGTTCAGTATGTAACGGAATATTTTAATAAATTTTTAAGCACCTTTTTAGTAAACAGTTTTTAATTTTAGTTATTTCAAGGTATCTGCGCTTTGAGAGAAATCGTACAAATATTACGATTAACTTTCATTAGCAAAGTTTCAGATTAGTTAAAATAATTGTATTTTAACATATGTTTTATTTTGTAAGGATTTGAGACTATGATTTCTTTTAACTAAAATTATGTTATTTTCATAAGGTTTTATTTAACTTGCAATGATCGTCTTTCCCGTTTAAAATTTGTACTCAAACTTTAACTTACTTTCAAATGTCCGATCGAAGTTAAATTTTACATACTGACTTAAATCCGATGACAATTTAATAGTATTATGATTTTCGACTCTTACCCTCTTATACATACTTATATTAGAGGTAACACAAAAAAATTCGGATAGATTACCTTCAAGAAGTTTGAGAAAGAGTTTTAGATTAGATAACATAAACCTGCGAAGGTTTTTAACTTTTATAATTACATTTTATGTATTTTTTTAACGCTGAATCAAAAAATTACCTTCCCTTTTAACCACTATGTCAAGAGTTTTTGAAAATCGTAAATTTCAAGGTTAAAAAATAGCGAAAAATCTGATACTATAAAATATATGTAAGACTTTTTTATTCAGTTTAATTTAATTTAATTCAATAATTTATTAGATTTTTTGGCTTATACTGGGTTTCTTACAGGTAAACAGCTCGGGGGTTCGAGATTCAGTGCTAAAAAATACATAAGAATCAATTTTCAAAAGCTAAAAAACATGCCACAACCCAAAATTTGAAAGACAGTGTAATCTAACAGCTTTTAAAATATGTATCATTTTGTAAAGAATTGAGGCTGTTGTTTTTCATCCTTTATTTAACAAAAAATCTGTTATTTTTATCCTCTTATAATGTTCACTACAAATTGTACATTTTGCAGTAATATGTCAGAATGATTAAAGATTTCAAATTTATATTGCAATGCTAATTTTAGTCTCAACCATTTCTTTAATATATCTGACGCAATTTTATTTCTACTAAATTTGTGAATGACCCCTAATTTCCAGCGAAAAATATGCTCCAACTTTAAACAGCAATTACTCGGTCAGTTTTAATCGTAGAATAACGGAACTTTTTTTGTCTTACTTGTCAGTGTAGCAGGAAAATTTTACTAAATATAACTTATAGGACCGGGGGACCGTATAAAAATTTAGATTCTGTAATTCTTCACTAAATTTTTTTTTCGCTTCAAACACCTTTTATCGTAACTCAGCACCTAATTTTGACCATTTTTGTAATTGGAAGTATGTATCTAGGACCAACGGTTGCGAAAATAAAGGTCGGTCAGATTATACGTGGACACACTGTATATAAATTCTATAGCTCATATAGAGGGCTGTACAAAATTATTGAAATACCATTCTGCTTATTAGATAAAATTGCTGAAGGGCAATTTTCAACAAAAGTATATGTATTTCTTAAGTGAACTAAATTTTGGCATGCATGTAGTTAACAAATATGAGTCTGTATATCATATAGATGGCTGCTGAAAAAAAAATCGGATAATTTTCAGATTGTGGATGGGAGCAGCTGAAATTGGGTTTTGAAATGTATTATGTGTTTCGATATTGTTGAATTAGACGTATTATTTAATTTTTTTTAAACAATGCAGTTCTGTTACATTGTTCTGAAAGTGTTGGAAAATTTTTCATAATCTATGCTGGAAGCATGATTTTTTCTTCCTTGTTACAATTGATAGAGCTTACTTTGAAAGAAAAATTATAGGAATGCTGTATGCACTTCACTGATTCAGTCACAAATACAGCTTGTCTCACTCCAATACTAAGAATGATTTTCATTGATAATGTTAATAATAAGGAAACTATTTCACCGATATTTCAAAATGATATATTTTGCTTTCTATGAAATTTGATAACTTCCCGAGAATTCCTGGAAAAGACGATGACTTGTAATAACATTTATATATAGATGCTCCGTAATTAGGTATGTAGCTCACAGTACATTTGCAGCACTGGTTTAATTAAATGCACTTGACATTGTACCATCATAGTTCGCACAAAATGAAGTAAGTCTGTTGAATATATGATATAACTTCTTCATTTATTGTTAAAATTATGAATAAAAATCTTTATTTCACTTGGAATGACAGACTGCATAAAATAGATTGTGATCCAGTCATCCAGTAAAACTAAATAATTGTTAAAATATGCTTTATTAAATCATTGATTCGTACTGATGTGTAATCACCGTTGAATATTTTTCTAAATATAAAAGATCGAATTTAGTTAAAACATTTTAATGAAAGGGCCTCAGCACTATATCCGAATTTATATATTTTTAATTTAAGGGGACAAGGGACCTTAAAATCCTTAAAAATAATTTTTTTTATTTTTTGTAAATTTCACCTAATTATTATTCAAGGGTACTTTATATGCATTATAGCATGCATTTATCACAAAAAAAATTTTAAAAAAAATTTATTTTTATGAAAAAAATGTAATTTTACGCTTCGTCTTAGAAATCTTCGAAATGTCGCTTGCGCATTCCATATCAATGAAAATCCCCAATATTTTTTATAAAAGTCTGTTTTATATATATAAATAAAATAGAGCATCGAATTTTATATATTTGAATTTAAAGGTAAAAAAAAAATAATAATAAAATAAAAATTTCAAAATTTTTTTGAAAAAATTTCAAAATTTTTCATTTTTTTTCTTTTTTTTAACCTTTAAATTCAAATATATAAAATTCGATGCTCTATTTTATTTATATATATAAACCAAACTTTTATTAAAAATATTGGAGATTTTCATTGATATGGAACACGCAGGGGGCATTTCGAAGATTTCTAAGACGACGCGTAAAATTCCATTTTTTTCATAAAAATAAATTTTTTTACAATTTTTTTTTGTGATAAATGCATGCCATAATGCATATAATGTACCTTTGAGTAATATTTAAGATAAAATTTACAAAAAAAAAAAAAAAAAATTGAAACATTTTGAAATTTTTTCGAAAAAATTTCAAAATTTGTAATTTTTTTTTTAACCATTAAATTCAAATATATAAAATTCGATGCTCTATTTTATTTATATATATAAATCAAATTAAAAAAAAATTGGGGATTTTCGTTGATATGGAATGCATACGGGGCATTTCGAAGATTTCTAAGACGACGCGTAAAATTCCATTTTTTTTCACAAAAATAAAATTTTTTTTAAATTTTTTTTGTGATAAATGCATGCCATAATACATATAATGTCCCCTTGAATAATATTTAAGATGAAATTTACAAAAAATAAAAAAAAAATTGAAAAATTTGGAAATTTGGAAATTTTTTCGAAATTTTTTTAAAAATTTTCATTTTTTTTTACCTTTAAATTTAAATATATAAAATTCGATGCTCTATTTTATTTATATATATAAAACAGACTTTTATAAAAAATATTGGGGATTTTCATTGATATGGAATGCGCAAGCGATTTTTCGAAGATTTCTAAGACGACACGTAAAATTCCATTTTTTTCTCAAAAATAAAATATTTTTTTTTTTTTTTTTGTGATTAATGTATGCTATAATGCATATAATGTAACCTTGAATAATATTTAAGGTGAAATTTACAAAAAATAAAAAAATTTATTTTAAGGTCCCTTGTCCCCTTAAAAGTAAAATAACACTTCTACAAATTTACATTTAGTATAGTTCGACCTTTTTTAATTTAAATTTGTTATCTATGTAAGCAATTAAAAAAAAAAAAAAAAAAAAAAAAAAAAAAAAAAAAAAAAAAAAAAAAAACGTTTGAGGCAAAAGAACCTATATTAAAATATCGCATGTTTTTCTAAATTCGGCTACTATCTCTGCCCATTTATTTTAAATTAAAACATTAAAAAATGATTATAATAGCATTAAGTACCTGCGAGTCAATAAATTAAATTACTAAATTTATTAATAAGTAAATAATTAATTGTATTTATATTTTTTCTATCCTACTACTATTTTTTTTTATTCTATTTATTATTATTATTATTATTATTATTATTATTATTATATTATTCTATTTACTATATTATTTACTATTATTTAATTTATAATTTATTCAGTATATTACTGTATAACATGATTCTTTTTCATAATATAACGTAATATACACCAGGAAATTATATTTTATTTTATATACAATTAAAAAATATGTATACTCATATTATTGAGATAGCCCATCATTTTCTATTATTTTTTTTTTTAAAAACCGTTCACTTGTATATCTGTTCAACCAAAGAACTCAATCATTTATAACAACGAAATCCATGTTCAACTTTTATACAATGATCCAATGAAAATTCTTCATGTAGAAAATATTGCAAATTAATATCTTCAAGCAATCTTAACTCTTTAGTTGAAGATTAATGAATAGTTTAAAATCCATTACATTTAAATATTAATATACTACGTGTAAAAAATCACTATTAGTTAGCAGATTAATGGTTAAAACTGAAACAAACACACACACCCATACACGCGTACTGTAGACGGTTTCTCTACATCGGTCTTTCGTAAAAGTTTTGCAGTTTGTCTACCCCCCTCCCAGAAAGAAAATGCCTGCCTTTTTTACTTTCATAAATCGTGCCATATATATGTTTGTTCTAATTCTCACTCACTTAATAGGGAAATTCAATATCTTGGAGCCATTGAGATTGACAGAGGCTAAAACCCTTTTATTATGGATACTGCTTTACGTAGATTACAGCACCCTCATCCCTCTAATTCAAATCAGTCCTATTCACTTTCCAGAAGTAGCATTGTATTACCTTTCTTTCTAAATACAGCTTTCTTATTGCCAGAATTCGTAGACAGCACGGCTTCAGAATAATTTTTACCCCTACGAATAAACTCACCCTCTCCAAACTCAATGATCCTGTTGAGTTATACAACTCAAGGGGTATCTATAGAATTAATTCCCAGGGAGGTCTTTCCTATATTGTACAGAGCAAACGGGGTTTAAAATTTCGTATTCAGGAACACCAACAGTATATTCAAAAACAGGAAACCAATAAATCTCCAATTGCTAAACATTGCTGGGAGATGAACCACTCTTTCATTTTAATTCAGCCAAAATCATGTCTAAACCGACTTTTATACATGAACTTAACTTTCTTGAGCTATTCCATATCTACAAAAATTATGCAAAATTGTTAATAGCGAATACTACCAGGTTTTTTTTTTTCAAATTTTTGGTGGCATTACCTATACTATTTTCCTATTGGCTGGTACCCGTATTTTAGTGTTTTCCCATTGGTTAATAAACTTCTCAGTTGAATCCGCTTCCCCTCTATATAAATGAGCAAATTTCCGACATTGTTTGCACTGAGGACGGTATGCTAAACGCTACCAAAACTAGTCTGCTGCAAATTTGCATATTCTGGCGTTTTTAACGTTGCTTTTAAATTTACAAGCCCCATACACGCATATACATTTATACCGGGTGTCCCAAAAAGGACTGACTGATTTTAAAATTCAATAACTTCGAAACAGTGACAGATATTTAAAAAAATCTTGCAGGAGGTTTATGCATAAAGTCAAAAGTTTTTTTTACAGTGATTTTCGATTTTAGTTCGAATTACAAACAATAGATGGCGCTGCGGTCAATAGAGGCTAAATTCAGGCTCGATTTTTGGTACTTTGTGGCATGGATAATACATTTCCATCTCCTTTTTCTGCATGGAACAACAGAAAGGACCAAAAATCGAGCCTGTATTTAGCAACTATTGCTTACAGCGCCATCATTGTTTGTAATTCGAACTAAAATCGAAAATCACTGTAATAAATCTTTTGACTTTATGCATAACCCTCCTGTAAGAATTTTTTTAATATCTGTCACCGTTTGGAAGTTATTGAATTTTAAAATCAGTCAGTCCTTTTTGGGACACCCGGTAGATTTATACATAATGTTCCATGATATATTTTGAAATAAAATGTTATGCACGGTATTTAAATGCTTGACTTTTTGACTCAATTTAGCTACTAACAATGTCCCTCTAACGTCTTTAAAAATATAATAATTTAGAAAGTATGTATTGTCTAACATAGTTCAAATTCTCAAAAAACGCAATATTATATTACGATGTTAAAATATAATTTATATAGTAAAGAATTACCATTTCAATCTAATGTCTATTATTGCTGTTTATCACCAGTCTCGATTGTTATTTCAACAACCTTTCAACTTTATCCATTAATACATACATTATCCCGATTATTTATGCAACAGAATTCGTGATTATCTTTCACACAATGACACCATTAAATTACTTCGTGCACAAAAGGTTACAAATGAATATAAATTGGCAGTTTGGACAATTTACTGGAATTTTAAAGGGATGATTAAGTGCATTATATGAAAATCTTCATATTGTATCTATATTATGAAAACAAGTTGGAAATTGCTCGTCAAACGTGGCAAATGAGGTGCGTTCGTACTATAGCTAGTTTTATAATTATTTTTTGCACCCCATATTATACTGAATGTATATTTGTTTTGCATTTCATAAGTGCATAGTCTGTAACATCATTAAAATGCACTGCAATAATTTTTTTCCCATTCCCCGTAATGAAACGGAAAATTTTTGACTGTCCCTCTAATTAAACTATACATCCGATTTTCATAAAATTTGAAATGGCTCGACAAAACTTTGCAACAATTATATATTTAAAATTTCAGACCTTTCGGAAGGCTGTAATATCATTAAAATGCATTTGCAATAATTTTTCCCATTGGCCGTAATGTAAAGAAAAACTTTTGATTGTCCCTGTACTTAAACTATACATTCGATTTTCATAAAATTGGAAATGGCTCGACAAAATTTTGCAACAATGATATATTTAAAATTTTAGACCATTCGAAAGTCTGCAACATCATTAAAATGCACTTGCAATAATTTTTCCCATTGGCCGTAATGTAAAGAAAGACTTTTGACTGTCCCTGTAATTAAACTATGCATCCGATTTTCATAAAATTTGTAATGGCTCGACAAAATTTTACAACAATCATATGTTTAAAATTTCAGACCATTCGGTTGGGTAGTTTTTGCTCTGTTACATGCGGACGGACGGACAGACGGACGGACAGACAGACGGACGGACGGACTGAACGGCGACTATAGGTGCTACGTATTTATATAATTACGAACGCACCTAAAAAGGGTGCCCTCGCGTAAGGCTGATATCATTTTGAAATTGGTAGCATCAGACTGTTAAATTTAATTTTTATTAACTCTTATTGCATTTTTTTAAACATCTATATACCGCACATTTTTCATTTTTAAACGGTCGAATCGGAAAAAAATTTACTTTCAATTGCTATATGTTTGAAAACTATATCGCAATTTGTTTTAGAGCTGTACCGCAATTTTTATTGTTTTTTAAATAATCTTCAATCAGGAATTATTTTTAATCTATCTCTATCGCGTGCAGGCGATTTTGAAAGAGAAATCCGTTTGCTTTTAAATTAATATTAATAGACCATCATTTGTTTCCAGCTTATATTCCATAACGAAATAAAAACATTCATAAACCAATAAATAAAACATAAATTTAAGACATGGAATTAAATTTCGCTAGCCACTGAAATGAACAGAATCAAAGAGGCTGGTTGTAAATTGCGATCTTTGGCGATTTCTTCGACCGTTAACTCTTGACGCGAGGCCGATTTCAAAATATCGCTTTTAACCCTCTCGCTGCGTAATTGTCTTATCAAAATAGCTTAAAAAATTACGTACTTAATTCCTTCGCGACGAGCGTCTTTTAAGAATTTTTATTCTTTTGCCACCGGTTTTTCAAAACAAAAATTTTCGTCTCATTTAATCAGAAAATGCTCCGATTAGATAAGGCAAAATTCACAATAAAAAGTAACTGGTGGGAATGATCAAGGCGGATTAATTAGGCGTAGAAAATTCATCCCCGATGAAATCTCGAGTTGCACAAATTTTGCTACTTTTACCTTGCCCGAGAATCTCTCGGGTTGCGCAGCGAGAGGGTTAATGTTTCAAAACTTTATTTGAACGCATTATTGTTATTTTTACTTATTTATACTTAGTGGGCATTCTAAAATATATATATCAAATGTAAAAAATCAGTTAGAGTTTAAAAAAAAAAAACAATTCTTGATACGTTAATTGATTTTTTTATCAATCGACTTGTTTTAACGATACATAAGTGTATTACGTTAAAAGCTTCCTGCAGAAACTTTCGAAAAATACTTCATTCATCGCTGTGCATTTAGTACGTGCAGATATAAAATGATGTTAACAGCAGAAATAATATATATGATGGTATTCACCTATGCTCATTATTTAGTATTACTCATTACTAAACAATTAAAATTATCACAAATACAAGCATGAAAAATGACACAGACTAGAAAAAAAACAAATAAAAACATACGCAAAATTAAATGCAAAATGTCAATCAGTTTATGACATAATAATTAAAACAATATTTTTGCACAAATATCTAGACATGCTACGAAAATGTTTGACTACAACTGCAAGATTTTCTTAAGTAATATTTGCTTATAGCCTTTTTGCTTTGTTTATTGCTTTGTAGTTCTTTAAAATTTTATTTAATGACAATAATTTTATTTAATGACTTCTGTCGTATTCTATAGAATAACACTTTTCCCGAAAATTTTGTGAACTGTGAACAAAACATGTAACTCAAATTTCTTTTTAAGCACGTCAAATGATCTTTAAATATAGTTCCTATTCAACTTGTAAAACTATTTTACCTTCAGAAATATCTTATGAAACTTTAAAACATATTTTCTGTTACACAAGCCTATTGTTCTTCAAAATAACGATAACGAAAAAAGTTTTAAAAAATATTATTGTTTTTACTGTCACAGTTAAAGTTTCAGTATAAATCAAGAATAAATTTAAATTTCCTGCATAAAATTTAAAACAATCTATAATATTTGTACCTGGGTACAGGGACTAAAATAATAATTTAGTTTGCTTAAAGCTTAAAATTAATTATTTATACATCGTTATAACAAATGTTGCTATATATTGCATTTGTCAGTTTTTGGTTTTAGTATAAATAATTATTTATACATCGTTATAACAAATGTTGCTATATATTACATTTGACAGTTTTTGGTTTTAGTATAAATAATGAAATATTATTGTCAGTGAACTCAAATTGTCCAATTTTCAGATATTGACCCTGAGGTATTTTTGATATTAAAAAATATTTTCCCCTATATCCTGGAACTCCGTAATCCCGGGTTAGATCTACTAGTATATATAAAGTTTTAATAGCAAATAGTTTAAATAAAGAGTTTTTTTTTTTTTAATTCTTAATTTATTGATATTAAGAATTTTTTTTTCTTTCGTTTATAACAGCTTTTATAGAAATACTATTTGGAGAGACAGGTAATCCGTTGACTCAAAAATTTTTTAATGAAAAATAAAATACAATAAAATTCTGCAAATCATGTCCGATTGCATTGTTATACCTATAATATATAACCCGTTGGTTCTCAGAATTATATCTTGATAATATTGGCATTGGCTACATTGTCATATTTATATTATAAAGGAGAAACATGTATGTCCGCGCGTAACGCTGGCATCATTTTGATGGTAGCAACAGCAGATGAGTAAATTTAACTTTAATTAACATTTATTGCATTTTTTAAATTTCTAAATACCGCACATATTCAATTTTTATATTGTTGAATAGAGGAAAAAATGTACTTTCAAATGTCATTTGCTTGAAAATTATATAGCAATTTCTTTAAATACTGTATCGTAATTGACCTATTTTTATTGTTTTAATATAATTTTAAAGCATGATTTTTTTAAAAATCTTTTTCTGTCACACGATAACAAAAGATAAAAGTATTTGCACTCTTTTAATATAAATAAAACAGTTCAGCATTTGCTTCTGACTTTTATTTCCACAACGAAATTTAAACTTTATCAGTCCATAAATGAAATATTAAAATATAAATAAAACCCAAATGTAAAACATGCAATCGAGCCACGCTTAAACCACTGAGATTATCAGAATAAAAAAGGTTAGCGATGTTTTACGATTTCTTGCCTGTTAATTCCTGTCACGAAACCAATGCGAAGTAATCACTTTTAATAAATTTCAAAATAATATGTTAATACATGATTGCTATTTTTCATATTTTACATATAGAAATGATTGTTGGTATTGTTAGTGAAAAATAAAAAAGATACATATTAAATGAAAAAATCTATTAGAGTTTTCAATTAAAAAAATTCATATATGGTTTTCACCTATATTCCCGGAAAACTCAGGTTTCAACTCCTTGTATTTATAAATTCCTAAGACATATTTCGCATTTATTGTTGAGTTTTTAGATCACAAGGTATCAAAGTCTGAGAGCTAATGTGCCCGCAAGTTCTGTATGTACGTAATGCGATAAATCTTGATAGAAATATCAGATTTGCTTCATTTTTTTTTCTACTTTCATTCTGATAAGGCGCTTCTCTGACTAGTTTTGGGGATCATTGGTTAATTATAAAGGGGGAAACTGGTGGCAAATCCCCCTTAATTTAGATAAATGTGTTTTTCAGGCAGAATTTTCTAATTTGCATCAAATTTTGGAAATAGGTTCTTTCTGATAAGGTGCTTCTCCGATTACTTTTGGGGGTTCATTGGTTAAGTATAAAGAGGGAAACAGGGGCTACCCCTCCCCCCTTAATTTAGATAAATGGGTTTTTCAGGCAGAATTATCTGATTTCCATCAAATTTTGTAAATAGGTTAATTCTGATAAGGCGGTTCCCAGATTACTTTAGTGGCGTTCATTAGTTGAGTATAAAGGGGGAACGAGAGGGCTAAGCACCCCCCCCCCCCCTTTAACTTAGATAAATGGGTTTCCATCCACGATTTCCATCAAAATTTGTAAATAGTTTAATTCTGATAAGGCTGATCCCTGATTACTTATTGGGGTTCATTGGTTAATTATACAAGGGTGTTCGGGGGCTAATCCCCGCTTAATTTAGATAAAAAAAATATTTCGGCAGAATTATCCGATTTGCCTCCAAGAAGTTTCATTCTGATAATGTACTTTTACTAGTTTTGGGAGTTCATTGGTTAAGTATAAAGGGGGGAATGGGGGCTAGTCCCCCCTTAATTTAGATAATTGGGTTCTTCTATCCGATTTGCTTCAAATTTAGTATATTGGTTCACTCTGATAAGGCGCTTCCCTGATGAGATTTGGAGGCTCATTGGTTAAGTGTAAAGATGGGAAACAGAGGGCAAGGTGCTAATCCCCTTTAATTTATTTTTCGAGGGTATTATTCTTTGAAAAAAGAGTATAACATACAATTAGTGGGAATAGTCTGTGAACTCAATACCATCAGTTTAACTGAGCACTTTTCTACTGTTTAATTATTATTTAATGAAAACCTTTCCAGTAGGAAACAGCACAGTCAATCTATGAAATAATATCTAATCTAATGACTAGATATTAAGGGGTCTTGTACCTTTTAAATGCGACGAAAATCAGCAAAAACTTTCAAAATTTGAATCAGTGTATCTTGAAAACCTTTTTATATATAAACATGACATTTTGGCTGATGTTTAAACAGATTAAATTTTTTAATATACTACCATCAGAAACAGACTATCCTTTTACAGAATTTATGGATTATTGAATTTAAAATAACTCTTTTATTACTCTGTAAGTCATTGCGCGCTGGATATCATGAGAATATATGTATGGGTTGCTATAAAATTTGAATCAGATGATAAGCACATTTGTGCGTTTAAAATAATCTACTTTTAACTATTTACAATGGTAAGATTTTTAGTTATGACTATTTTCATTCATTCAAAAAAAAATTGATTTTATTCACAAAAATATTTTTGTTACACGGCTAATAAAATAATTTTGACCTAAGAGTAGATCATTTTAAAAATACATATATTTTTATTAATTATACCAAATTTTATGATAATCCATACATACGTTCAGAAGATATCATGCGCGCAATGACTTACGGAGTAAAAAAAAAGAGCTATTTTATATTCAACAATGTATAAATTCTGTGAAAGACTGGCCAGTTCCTCATAGTAGTATATTAAAAAGCAAAATCTGTTTAATCAATAGTCAAAATTTCATTTTTATACATAAAAAGGCATTGAAGATATATTAAATAGAACTTTGAATGTTTTCGTTGATATTCAACGAGTTTAAAGGGTACAAGACCCCTTAAGAATGAAACAAAAACTAATATTGGATAACTGTTCTAAGTTTCTAAGCGGGTGAAAAAAGTCCGGGTAGGATTTGAACCAGGGATATCTTGACTGAAGCTACCAATGCTCTACCAACTAAGTCATCCCCGACGAAACTGGAGGATTAATTCACCCAACTAACCTTTATCGATCACATCATACGGTCTGATATATAAATCAGCTCAACAGAATAATTCGAAGGTAATTTTTTGGAAGTTTGGTAACCGCTGCACGCTTAATTTTTATTTTAAACTCACTTATTCAATTGGTAAATAAATCATAAAAGTTGTAAATTTCCAAGTGGGTGAAAAAAGTCCGGGTAGGATTTGAACCAGGGCTGTCTTGACTGAAGTTACAAATGCTCTACCAACTGAGCCATCCCCGACGAAACTAGATGATTAATTCACCCACCTAACTTTTATCGATAGCAGCATACTATCTTATGTATGAATCAGCTCAACAGAATAATTCGAAGGTAATTTTTTGATAGTTCGGTAAACGCTGCACGCTTAATTTTAATTTTTAACTCACTTATTCAATTGGTATATAAATCATAACAGTTGTAAATTTCCAAGTGGGTGAAAAAAGTCCGGATAGGATTTGAACCAGGGATGTCTTGACTGAAGTTGCAAATGCTCTACCAACTGAGCCATCCCCGATGAAACTAGATGGTTAATTCACCCAGCTAAACTTTATCGATTACAACATACGGTCTGATATATGAATCATCTCAACAGAACAATTCAAAGGTAATTTTTCGGAAGTTCGGTAAATGCTGACCGCTCAATTTTACTTTTAACTTACTTATTCAATTGATAAATAAATCATAACAGTTGCAAATTTCCAAGTCGGTGAGCAAATTCCGGGTAGGATTTGAACCAGGGATGTCTTGACTGAAGTTGCAAATGCTCTACCAACTGAGCCATCCCCGATGAAACAGATGGTTAATTCGCCCAACTAACCTTTATCGATTACAGCATACGGTATGATATATGAATAATCTCAACAGAATAATTCAAATGTAATTTTTTGGAAGTTCGGTAAACGCTGCAAGCTTAATTTTAACTTTTAACTCATTTATTCAATTGGTAAATAAATCAGAACAATTGTAAATTTCCAAGTGGGTGAAAAAAGTCCGGGTAGGATTTGAACCAGGGATGCCTTGACTGAAGTTACAAATGCTCTACCAACTGAGCTATCCCCGACGAAACTGGAGGATTAATTCACCCAACTAACCTTTATCGAGCACAGAATACGGTCTGATATATGAATCAGCTCAACAGATTAATTCGAAGGTAATTTTTTGGAAGGTCAGTAAATGCTGCACGCTTAATTTTAATTTTTAACTCACTTATTCAATTTGTAAATAAATCATAACAGTTGTAAATTTACAAGTAGGTGAAAAATATCCTGGTAAGGATTCGAACCAGAGATGTCATGGTTCATTAATCTAATATAATAGTGGATAGTTACAAACGCGTAACATGACAAAATACATTTATTTTTATATGGTATGCTTCTTACATGGGTGCAGAAAACAGCATTCGTAAAGTTTTAAGTTTTGAGTACAACTATCTTATTCAAATGCAATTTCTGTCATGAAATAAACAAACATCTTTATATGGTAATATTTGTACAATGCTTGAAGATGCAAGTTGATAGGAAATCCTGACAACTTGCATCATAAACAAGGTTACTTCATAAACATGGATGAAAAAAAAAATTCATTTAACACTTTCCTACTTCTAAATGAATCTAGCTAATTTAAGAACTTACTAAACTTATGTGTGTTTTTATAGTTGGATTTGTTGAAAAATTGTAAAAGAAAAATGGTTAAATACATTTCTTGTACACTAAATATAATTAAAGACCTTAAGATATGAAACATCATTCGTCTTAAATATATCGACATACTGCTAAAATATTTTTATAATTACTGTTTAGGTTATCTTATAAACCATGTCTAAATTACTATTAAAATATTAGAAGTGAAATAAAAATTATTCTAAAAAAATCAGTTTTAAATGAATTCTTAAACCGCAGGAATAATATTCTAATCCACGAAGGAATACACATTAAGTTAAACTTAGCAAAGAATCATGAAAGTAAAAGTAATATAATTACGATAATAATAGTTTGCAGTAATCAATTGTAACATCATTAGTAATTAATTTTTGAATGTCTAAACTGTTTTTTTTTCTTTTAATCTTTATTTACCGATATAAATTAAATATTATTTTTTATTAAAGTAATAACTTTTATGAATGAAAAACTATGCAAAAAAAGTTTTGAATAAAACATTTTCTAAATAAAAAATACTCCCTATCCACCTGGAAAAGGAGGGAAAAATTTTCTTGCTTTTGTATTCATAAATTGAATACCTAATCATTATTTTTATGCAGAAAATATAACATGTATACGTATTAGTAAAGCAGGTGAGTTGGTTCTCACGCTTCAATAAAGATAAAATGAAAACAAGTTTGTTTACAAAACTATAATGAATATTACAAGATACATGATTTTTAAAACTAAAATAATAGATGTGAAGGAACAGAGTACATTTAACTACGTATTTTTATGTTATGAAGAAAAATTCTATAATCTAATATTTAAAATAACCAAACGCTTTAGAAACATGGTAGTCATTTTTAAAATTATTTAATTTATATTAGAGGTATTTAGAGTTTTTAGAGTTATAGTTTAGCGTTTATTAGAGTTATTTTATAAAAATTTACTCTGTTGAGATAGTTTGAGAAGGAAAAATACAAATTCGATTACCACAATGGTTGTATAAGTAAGTTGTGTCGATTGTCGTTCCAGATAGCTCAGTTAGAAGAGGACTATCAGATTAAAAGATATGCTCTATGTTAGGCTCTCGGATTGGACGCTTTTCCACTCACAAGGCACCACCAAACATGGTACTCACAGATTTTGATGATTTTAAACTATGATATAGGGATCATGCCCCTAATTAATTCTGCTGTCAGGTCTTATTCAAATGGGCCTTAGCTTTTGAGAATTTGGAGGTCAAAGTTCAACATACGTTTCAAATAATGATTAATTTGCATTTCTAAACGCGGGCTGGGTAGCGTCCATGTAAAGTGCGAATACGCTGTACCGTAGATGGCGGGTTCGAACCTAACTTGTACAATTTTTACCTTTCTTTTATTTAATATTATATTTTTGACATGTTAAATCTTTTATACTGAATTTAAAAATCCGCAGTTTTTAAATTTTTTATATTTCCCTAACAAATTACACTTACATATTCATTTTTTTTTTTTTTAAATGAAAATTTATATTCTCTGCAAAATTTTAAAGTAATATTTCTGTTAACGAAAATTACACTCATATATATATAGCTATCTCATCCTTTTTAAAACTTACTATTATTCTTTACATTTATGTATACTTTTTTAATTAATCACAGTTCTGAAATAACGCATAATATTTTTTTCTTACATTTTATATGTAGTATATATAAATAATTGGCTAGGAAAATTTAACAAAATGATATATAATTTTAATATTTCATTTGTTCTAAAAATAATGAATGTAATATATTAAATAATGATATACAAAAATGTTATATCGCCATTATTAATTTAGTAAATATGCGATTACCTGAATGATACATATCATAATAATATTCAAAACATAAAATTCCATTAAAAAATCACAATAAAAACGACTTCTTTGCATATATATATATTTTAAATATTGAAAATACTTACTAACATAATATATATTATTTAAATACTTTAATTTCTTAATGCCATTAAATAGCTAAACGAGATCAATAAATAGAAAACTTTACTTATTCCGATATTACCGCGAAAACACAGCAGATGATTTTATTAAAAATATTTTTGATATATATGACAAATTATATCTGGCATTTCCAATTCATTTTTACTTTCTTCTATCTTCAATAGAAGAAAGTATTGTAATCGAAATTTTTTTGACTTCCGGTTTTCGACGGATTTAAACGATTCAAGGGTCAGGGACCCCCAAAAACATGTTTATAGAAAATGTCTGTCTGTCCGTGTGTCCGTCTATCTGTCGCCATTGTACACCAAAAAGTGTATGAAGTTATGCATAGAATGAGTTTTTGGCTATGACAAGCAGATCCTCCCTGAATTTGGAAAAAAATTGCCAGTAGGGGGCGCTGTAATAGCGATTTTAATGTGATTTTGAACATTATACAATCGAAAAGTGTATGATGTTATGCACAGAATTGAACGAAATTTTTATTTTAAGTTTTTGGCTATAGCAAGCAGATCCTCCCTGAATTTGGAAGAAATTTGCCGGCAGGGGACGCTGTAATAGCGGTTTTTGTGCGATTTTGAATATTGTACCATCGAAAAGTGTATGAAGTGATGCATAGAATTGAACCCAAACTTTTTTTTAAAAGTTTTTGGCTATAGTAAGCAGGTCCTTCCTTAATTTGGAAAGAATTTGTCAGTAGGGGGCGCTATAATAACGATTTTTGTGCCCTTTTGAATATTGTATCATCAAAAAGTGTATGTAGTTATGCATAGATTTGAACCAAATTTTTTGTGTTTGTTTTTGGTCATGGCACGAAGGTCCTTCATGAATTTGGAAAAATTCCGCCGGAAGGGGGCGCTATAACTGCGATGTCTGTACCATTTTCATTACTGTACCATCGAAAAGTGTATTAGGTTATACATACAATTGAACCAAATTTTTTGTGTATGTTTCTGGCTATGGCAAGCAAGTCCTCCGTGAACTTGAAAAATTCCGACAGAAGGGTGAGCTATAATTCCGATATCTGTGCCATTTTCATTATTGTACGATCGAAAAGTGTATGAAGTTATGCATAGAATTCAACCAAATTTTTTTTGTATATTTCTGGCTATGACAAGCAAGTCCTCTCTGAGTTTGAAAAAAATCTGCCGGAAGTAGGGCGCTGTAATAGCGATGTTTGTGCCATTTTCTTGTTCCACTTTTACCATCGAAAAGTGTATAAAATTAGGCATACAATTCAACCAAAGTTTTTGTGCATGTTTTTGAGTTTAGCCAACAGGTCTCCCTTGAATTAGGAAATATTTAGCGGTAGAGGAGCTCTGTGATAGTGATTTTTGTATACTTTTCTTGATTCTTCGTAGTTCTATTGTCCATCGGCGGCTCGTGCAGCGGCGGGAACTCGCTTCCTGGTAAGTCGGCTATTCGCAAACAGCTGATAACAGAATAAGGAAAAACTAATAATTTTAAGAAATATCATGATATAGATTTACTCGTTTTTAATCCGTTTTATTCACTTAAGCAGAAATTTATGATGAAAATGAAAGTTGGTATAGTATTGAACTAATAAAACTGAAGTATTAACATGTGTAACTAGTTTTTGAAATATTAAACCGTATAAAATAGAAGAAAGTTTTGGGATTGGCACATCCAATTAGTTTAAGAATGAAGTCAATAATGTTTATAATCGTTAGAACGAAGAAAATGATTTAAGTTTAATCTGTCATTTTTTATCTTTGCAAATAAAAAATGATGTTGAGTTCGAACTTTACAGATAAATACATTTATAGCACATTAAAAATTTATACAATTGGTGAAAACTTGCATATAAGTGTTACTACTTTAAGATTTTATTACTCTTTTGTAAATATATTATTGAAATTATCTAATAGTGAATACGTTTAAGAGATTCGAAATGAAAAATATTTGTATAAATTATGGGGAAAAATGTATAAATTTCTATTTAAAATCCCATAATGTAACAAAAATATACATATATCATTATTATAAATCTGCACTTAAAATATAAAAATGTAAATGCAAAATAAAATAATTTAACAAAAGAAGTTCTAGACATAAATTAGTTCAATTTTCGTCAGTAGAAATATTAGCTTAAAAATTGCAGAAAACATATAATATTCATAACACTTTTGAAAATGTAAATGTAATTTGTTAGGAAAATATCAAAAGTTTCAAAGCTGCGGATTTTTTAATTCAGTGTAAAACTTGTAACATGTTAAAAATATAATATTAAACAAAAAGTAAACATGGTACAAGTTCGGTTCGAAACCGGCATCTACGGTACAGCGTACTCGCATTTTACCACGACGCTAACCAGCTTACGTTTAAAAAAGCAAATTAATCACTGTTTGAAACGTATATTGAACTTTGACATCAAATTCTCGAAAACTAGGGCCCATTTAAATAAAACCTTTCAGCAAAATAATTAGGGGTATAATCCCTATAACATACTTTAAAATCATCAAAATTTGTGAGCACTATGGGAACAGATGTCATAAGTTCCCACGGCCGCCATCTTGGAATTTTTCTTGGCGTGAAATCTGAAAACCCCTTTTTCGCCAAGTATTAAATGTCGCCAAGCACCGGTTTATACGCATGTTTCGCTTAATTAAAATAAAATGTAAATAATAAACAAAATTCTATAAAGTGGCAATCAGTAATCTTGTATGAGCGGTTCGCGCACATTAACCGAAAAAAAACATCACTGCATTCAGCACTTCTCGCTGTGTAGCAATCTCAAAATTCAGCAGTTCTCGCTTTCTAGCAATCTCAAAATGTAAAATACTCTTAAAGATGCAAAATATATATAAAATTATCAACATAGTTTAACAGATATCTGCTTACTTCAAAGCTCCAGCACGAAATCTCTCTGATAACATCACCCTCATTTTCCAAAATAGGCTTATGAATACGCATTGGCACGCTATAAACAAACCTACTTTTCTCGTCAAAATTTCCTCATATTACTTAATTACTTCAGCAAAAGACTTTAAACGGATTACAGAAACCATAGTCAGTCAAATACATCCAATAAATTTAACATAAAAATAAAAAGACAGAACGATACAACACTATATCAAAATACATCCACAAAATCCACCACTTCTCACGGGTTGCCAGAACACAACACGTCAGAACACACACGTCACACGGGGTTCCACATATCAAGGTTGCCACACAAACACCAACAACACGCCAACAAAAAATCGCCAAACATTTCAAAACAACGGCTGAGGGAACATAAGGCATCTAAGCCGCACTATGTTTGGTGGTGCCCTTGTCAGTTGGAAAAATTATTTACTACTCATAAGAAATTTATGGTTTATTTTTATTCTGTGGATAATTTTAATTAGGGACTATTTGATGCAAAATTAATAGCAATTACCTTTTTTTAATTTATTTTTATATTCTTCTTAAAATGCAGTTTATTTCAGTAATGGAAACAGACATATCTTTAAGATATTGTCGTTTTGTGGAAAAAAAAATTATACCCAACACCTACCCCGACAACTGAGTCTATCTCAAGCTATCCTATTAAAATCTGATTGGGTACTATTCAGTTAAAAATACCATGTACTAATTAAAGCGATAACACTAATTTTCGCTTAGAGAATTTAGTCGGTAGAACGCCAGTACGCTATATTGATGGCCCGGGTTCGAGTCCCGGCATGGGATCTTTTTGCACTATGTTGGACTTTGCGCCTCTAAAGCAATTACTTTGAAATTTGATTTTCATTTGAGTCATGTACAGTCGTGGAAAAAAAAAGTAAACACCCCCTACTAACTCCTCAACAAATTATCGTAGAAGAAAGTTACTGGTACCGAATGATTGGAAATAAAGTCTAGTTTTAAATGATTTGCTTAGGGGCCCATCTACATATTAAAACGAACCATAACTTTGTTTTTTTCAATAACAGTACCCAATTCTGACAGCATAAATGAACTCTATACCCTTCAATTAGCCTAAAAACGAATTTTTATGCAATTCGTACCATAAGTGTCCGAGAAATTAATTATTTTAAAACGAGCGTATTTTAAGGACTGTATCCAAATTGAAGTTCCGTACTGGATTGTTAGCCGAGAGAGCCCCTTCCTTGGCACCTTAAGCGCCACTCATAGATTCAATGAAGCGTGTTACATTACAGTAGGGAGAATAAATTTCAAAATGTCTACTCACTTCCATCATAGACGGCCCCTTAAACTATCATTTTGGCATTTTTTAAGCATAATTTGAAAACTACTTGGAAGAAAAATGTGAAATTTTTGAATTTCCATAAAGCAGGACTTAATAAATCTAAATCCATCAAAAAAATTTTAGGTTGCAATTCATAATTTTTTCGAATGTTAATTTCATAATTCATAATTCATATCATAAAATTATAAAAATTGCAAATTCAGCTTATTTATGTTTGGGTATATTAGTATTATTACTACAAAAAAAATTAGCACATTACGAGCATAATTTCGGGAGATATAAATAAAAATATGAAAATGTAATTTAACATTAGAAGCACTAAATTTTGAATGTTTATAATTCAAAAACTTATCATTCAAATGACTTGAAATTTGGTGTCTAGGCATAGTTTGAACCGAAGATTTGAAATAACTCGTTAAAATTGGGTATTGCCATTGAAAAAAATGAAGTTTGGATTCGTTTTAATATGTAGATGACCCCCTAAGCAAATTTTATATACATCATTTAAAAGTAGATTTTATTTCCAATCGTTCGGTGCCAATAACTTTCTTCTACGATGATTTGTTGAGGAGTTAGTAGGGGTATTTACTTTTTTTTCCCACGACTGTACATATTGAATTGGAATAAACTCTATATTTTTCCATTCTAACACCAAATTGCCACATCTTAATTTCATATTTTGGTAAATTGTACCTCCGTATATATTTTGTTCTTGCACAATTTCGTGCCTGATTTCCGATGAATCGAATGTCGAAGTGTCCCCAAGATGTTTTAAAGAGTTAAATGGAGTCTTTTTTCCAGAATTTAGTCTCTCAGCAATCTCTTCAGTAGCAATACTTTGATTATTATTCACTAAATCACGGGTTAAGTCATTATCAATGACACAAGGTAGCCCAGAGCATATGTTATCGTTTACATTGAAATCACCATTTCGAAATCGAAAAGACCACTGTTTATTTGTCTTAAGAGCGCGAGCATTATCCATATAAAAGTTTTGAATCTTTTTTGTAAAACGCCCTACATTCACTCTTTTTAAACTCCTTTAACATAACATTACGAAAATGTAACTTTTCATTTTCCATTTTGAATATTAACCTTGCACACAAATTAATTTGAAAATCTTTTTTAACGTTATGCTCACTCATTGCACATGTAGATAACTGGCACTTATATGATTATGAAAGTGACATCAGCACGGTCAAACTTGGAAGTTTCTGCCACCTATGAAATAGGGCACAATCTTTTGCGATTACACAATAAAACAAGAAATCGTTTGGGTCAGTTGATTAGGAATTTCAGCAGATTGGTAAAATTTTAAAGTGTAGAACTTCTGAAGTTATTACGATTTTATTCTCATCATTAGTTTTTAATACTAACACCTACTTTTCACATCCTATTTTCATATTTAGGTAAATTGCGATTTCGAATATAAGAGAAAAAACTCGTTTCGGTGCGTAGATTTGAAATTTCGGTAGATTAGAGAAAGTATAAAGTGTGGATCTTCTGTAGTGAATTCCTGTGAGGTAGATTTTGTACGAAATACTACATATTACATACACCTCTATGTTGGATTTTCTGAAAAAGTTTTGCAGATCTACACCGAACATGACACCTAGAACCCAAAACCACCCCCAGTAAATAAATAAATATATATATATATATATATATATATATATACACCTATCTATATATCTATATCACTTTTTATGGACACAATAAGTTCCATAATTCTGTACAAATATTTTCCAAACTGATACATAAAATCAAGGGGCATAAAATCTCGGTCAAGTTCGTTAATGGGCAAAATCGGTCGAAGGAGATGGAAATAGGAAGGGGTTTTTGAAAAGTGAAAAACACCCATAACTTCATAATTATAATAGATATGCACTCAGTTTAAAGTTTTTATTACTTCTTAAAAAAGGTCCAAAAATTTATGTATGACACATTTTTGATAAAATTAAAAATGTGCTCAAGGGTTGAAAAAAAAAATAAAGTTTTGAGCAGACAAAAAATTCATAATTTCATCATAATTCATATCAAATCAAATTAAATTTATTATAATTTGTCTTAATATTATCTATAACTTTTATATTGACAAGTTTTTGATAGGACCAATTCTTACCACAAAAAAAAGAAGGTGTTGAAGAAGAAAAAATTCGTCAATTCACAAGGTATCCAATCCGCTTAAATTTATTATACATTTCCTGAATATTGTCTACAACTTTTATACTGACAAGGTTTTAATAGGACCAATTCTTACAGCAAAAACAAATTAAAAGTACATAGACGTTGAAGAAAAATTATCGTATTACTGAAATCCGTATTGCTTACTTCCTACCTCATTTTAAAATTAATTTTTGCTTTCAAACGCATCCAGTTGGTACGTTCTCTTATTCAGAAACTATATGATGTGCCGTAAAGGTAATTTTTTTTTGATAGAGGCAGAATATATTTAAAAAAAATAATGTCGAAATGGGCATTTTGAACCAAATTTTTCGAAGCAATTAATAAGCGATTGAAGCGATTAATTTCTCGAAGCGAAAATAATTGTTTATAAATCAAGTTCTAATTAATTGAACGAAAAATAAAAAACATAGGTCGCTTTTAAATCTCTTTAAAAATAATGTCAGCAAGTTTCATGTTTTTCCTTTTAAAAATGAATCTGAAAATATGTCAGAAAATTTCGAGTTGTTGAGCAAGGAAAAATATTTTTTTAATACTGTCTTAACATAGTTCTTATAAAACCACCTCTAATATAAAAAGGAAATTAAAAACTCGTCGAAAGAGGCCAGATAAAATTGTTAAAGTGGGTTTTATCTCTAATCATGATTTAGTTTTTGTTGGTTAAATTAGTATTAACTTCGAAATCTTCCTGCGCCTGTAGTCCGAGCCGACAGGGATTATTTTTATTCCTATTATTACCTTTCAATACTAATTACTTCCAAATACTATTTTCATATTTTGGTAAACTGTACATTCGGATATAAAACAAGAAATCGTTTAGTCATCAGATTAGGAATTACAGTAGATTAATTAAAGTTTAAAGTGAGTAGTCCCCTCTAGGTTTCATAATGCGTGCAATCACTGATACTTAATAAGGGAATAAGGTGGAGTATTCTGTTGCAGTATCTTATTTCCAGTAGCTTTCTTGGAGCAAAATGATCTGTGTATGTGCATAATACAATAACTTATTAGACAGGTTTACTAATTTAAAAAGCTCACTTATTGGATATCGTGAGATAATTGTATGTTTTAATTAAAACAACGATTGCGTAAATATATGCATCTACCCTATATATATAAAATCCTAATGAAACGAATTTATGAAACGAATATATGAAACGGCTGAAATGTAACGATGCTTTGAATCGACTGATTAAACAACTGATTATGTTTCACGGTGATTTCTCCTAAGAAAAGGAATACTTTGCGATGAAATTAACACCAAAAATCAATATTGATCCGCAGATTTCAAAAATGGTATAAGTTTTAAATTCGAATTAGTTTTCGAAATATTAATTTTTTTCTAATTTTATATACATTTTTCTAATGATGTCAACTCAAATTTTAATCAAACAGATATTTTTTTTCTTCAGATTTTAGAAAAGGTTACTATTTTAAACTAATTTGGCGAGAAGTTTGGCTTTCCTTAAATGTATGCTAAGAAATGTATCATGTTACTTTTATTCATAATTCAAATTGTATTTCATTATCATTTTATTTAATACAAACAGAAACATTTAAAAGAAATGGCTTTCATTTCTTTATTTTCTTAAACGAAATGAAAAGAAAAATATTAGGCACAGATGTCATATACGCACCGGGGTACCTAATTGGCGCCAAATAGCATTATTTTGGCTGACATGGTAACCCGGCTATTGCTGTTTATATAATAATAAGTGTTTGTTTACTTTATTTTTTTTAACTAGGGGGCTCGGCCCCCTACGAGCTACGCTCGCCAACCCCCGTCCAGACACCGCAGACTCTAAATGCACGCTAATGTGATCGGCTTTAAAAAGATTTCGAAAGATTGAATTATAATTTAAAAAACAGTGGCGATCTCCCTATAAACGTGTTTTTATTCATTTCTCTTTGATTGGGGAAATTTTAAAGCCAAATCCGCTGCGGCAACTACTTGATTATCCCGTCGACTAATTTCGCCAAATTATATAAATCGCCAAACCACTCGCCAAATTATACAAATTGACATAATTTTTATTTTAAATAACGAAAGAACAAATAAATTAGTACAACATTAATAAAAATACAAATAAAATGTCGAAATAAACATAACTTGATGACGTAGACACGTGTAACAACATTTCAAAATAAGCTAATATAAAAGGAATTAAGTAAACAGAATCTTTGTCTCCCGGTATTTTTTAACAAAGCGAAAAGAAAGTTCTTTTAAATGAGACATTTTAAATTAATCGTTTTTAATCTGACTTAATTTTGACCAAACTATTCTTTCTCTTTTTAATATTCACGTGAAAATGCTTGTGTTAGAAATAAAATATTATTTGCGCTTTCCTAAGAAAAATAGTTGAAAAGTATCCTCTCAAAATATCAAATAAATGTCTAGCGCAATTTGTAAATTTAAACCGTTTTGCAATATTATTTTGTGTTCATTTTATGTAATAACTGTAATGTGACGTAAATATGACGTAATTTCTCCTATTTAAGACTTCTAACGCATGTTAATAAATTTATTATTTTACAAATTCCTTTCTCTCTTAAAATTCACGTGTAATTATAGTTTTTATGACGTAATTTTTAATAAGTTCCTGCTTTTTGTACATAATTATTTAATTCTAATTCCAAATGTTTTTTTCTGTTTATAATAGTCACGTGTAAATAAATTTTCAATTTATTACACGTATAACTATATTTTTTTTAAGCAAACATTATTGTTTCCGCAGTTTATACAGTTGGCAACAGTTTAAATTAATATCACTTTCTAAAATCTGTAAAAAATATCTCTAGAAATGCTGAAAATTTGAATTTAAAATAGAAATAAAACCTCAAAAAATTAGCCAAATTAAAAAAAGAAATACAATCTGCACACCGGGAACTTCAAACGTATAAAATGATCTAAAAATGATTAAATTCCCATGAATAGTTTTTGCTACTATAAAACTTTTTTAGTGGAACGATTTTGTCCAACTTTAGCATTAAATATCTCTTAAAATAATTCTTCGATTTGTAAACTGTCTGCATCAGCGTGTTTATTAAATATTTCTGTATAACACTACCGATTTTCATATTTTTGTATGCATTATTTTTCTTAATATTAACGAAGAAAGACCTCCGGTCACAAAAAATTCAAAACCGGCGGCGGCGGCGGTGACAGCGGTAGTTACTTTTTTTTAGAATAGAGAGATTACATAAATTGTTTAGTTCTATAGTTAATTATTTTTTTGGTTATTTTCCTTTACAAATAAAAAATAATAGAACATAATTCAAAATTACGGTACTACTTAGTTATTCCATCGACCCATTTCGCCAAATTATACAAATTGACAATTTTTAATTTAAATAACGAAAGAACAAAGAAAATAGTATAACATTAATAAATATACAAATAAAACGTCGAAATAAAAATCACTTGATGACGTAAAGACGTTTAACTTGCTTAAAGTCAAGTGAATGTGACATTTATCAACTATTATTGGCATTTAATCTTATAGTTTGGTGATAGATTTTTGTTCGACGGGATAAATAAGTAGTACCAAAAATACATATGTAACTGGTATTCGATTTCGCCAAATTTTCGAAAAAAAAAATCACGCCAAACCGGGTGCGTGTATGGCATCCATATTGGCGCTATTTTTTTTTTCTGACGCCAGTGTCATATACGCAACGGGTACTTAACTGGCGCCATAGTATCGTTATTTTGCTTGATTTGATAAGCCGGATGTTGTTGTTTATGTTGTTGATCTTTTATCTAAATTAGCGTCGGAAAAATATCGCGCCAATATGGGGCCGTATATGATATCTGGGCCAAACTTTCATATGAAAAGCGAAGGGATCAGGGCGTATTTATTTATGACAGTTACATGACTTGGACTATTATAATATAGATGAAATGATGGCGATAGAATAATATTTGGCGACTTATCACCTGTACCTGGCTAATATTAAAGTACCAAAATGGCACCAGGAATATAAAAAGTGAAGTGGTTCGCCCGGAACTCTTGATGATAGTCACATGACTTAGGCTATTGTTATAGAAATTGTTTTAAAATACCGGGAGACAAAGACTCTGTACACTTAATTCCTTTTCAAACGTTTAACTGATTATCTTTAATCAAACACGAAAACAACCATTGGATGTCTTAACAGCAACTGATTCGGTCTTAAATTTTTGAAATCAAAGGAAATTGAATGGAAACCAGTTTACATGGAGATCTGCACAGCTTTTTTCAGTATAATTCAATTTTCTATACTATTTTTTAAACCGATCAGATTAGCGTGTTTTTAGATTTTGCGGTGTCTGAACGGGGGTTGGCAAGCGTAGCTTGCAGGGGGCAGAGCCCCCTAGTATATATATAAAGATTTTTCTTCATCTGTTTAATTGACTGACATTTCAATAATTTTACGATTTTTTACGACAGATGAATACCGATAAATTTTGTGCCACCTAGTATTAACTTTTTTTAATAATTATTTTATATGAAAAACAATTACATTTGTACCCCTTATTTAATATAACAGAAGGACATTTTGAGTATCTCAAAAAATAATACATTCATAATAAAATCGTAAATTAAAAGTAAAATACGAAATATTTCGAATAAAACCTATAAGTGGTACCAGGTATTGCCCTGCATATAAGGTGACACCAAAATATGAGATAACTGAAATGTTCTTACGCTTTAATATCTGTATTGTCGTAGAGATCTCCACTAATTTTTAACACGAATTCATTTTTGCGATTATATAAGAATACCATATGGTAGTACTGTATTCATTTGAAAGAGACGCTATTTCTCTCAAATATTCGAATCCTACAGGAAAATACCGCATATATTTACATGTACTTTTGCAGCAGTATTATACACTGGCACACATGCGCTCACACACACACATTTATTTATAGTATTTTCAATATCAATCTCTTTCTAATGACACCATTTAAGTTACATTATGTTTTCTGAGTGTAGAACAATCAATAATAGCAAATCTCTGTTTTATTTCATGAAGCTGAAATCAAATTCCTAAAACTACTGGTAATTCAATTCAGACGACACCGCTCCCAAAAGAATAAGAAAAAATAAATATTCTTAATCTTGTAATCTCTTAAAACTCCTTTTCCGGATTTATTTTTCTTGGATTAATATTTGTTTTATATAATATAAGCATTTTATATGCTAGAAATAATTTGGGTTATTAGTATTTAAAAAAAAGTTTTCTAACTGATTTCTTAAAAAAGATTTTTTTATGCATTACTATTCTTTTTAGATTTCATATATATTTTTAAATGTTTCATTATACAGTAGCGCTCAAAAGTATTTTGACATCCTTATATTCTCTCTTATTGTATTTAATATAAAAATTTAAAAGAAAATATATTCCCTATAATTGAGAGTGCTATGATTGCAGTTATTCAAATGTATTAAGTTCAACTTGTTTGTTTATATTCGGTGCTACCGAAGAAACATGACTCCTCCTTAGCTCAAAAGTATTTTGGCAATTAGTTTGCATTTAATTTTTAAAGGTGTCAGTGGCGCTATAGCTTCGATTAGTTTTTATACTGACTTATTGTGATTATTTTTAAATGCCGAAACGCAAAGAATATTCCAGTGATTCTAGAAATGCCGTTGTAAATGCACTTCAGAAAGACACACTGCAAGCAGAATTTGCTCGTTTTTTTTAACGCGTCTCGGCAATTTGTTATTGCATGGAATAACGTTTTTAATAAACAGAAAAACATCCAGAATAAGCCTCGAAGCATCCGAAAAAACAACAACATGCAATGTTGACTGTATTGTAAAAATTATATCTACAAGTAAGTGTCGCATGTCCGCTGTAATAATAAAAAATGAATTAAAAGAAAATTCCAGCATAGACATACACGTTTTAACTGTCAAACGGCGCCTAAACCTGTATGGTTTATATGGCAGAAGAATAGCAAAAAATTGTTTGTTATCTACTAAGAATTGGAAGGCTAGAGTTGCATTTGCAAAACGGCATAAATCGTGGGGAAGTGTAGAATGGTGTAATGTTTTTTGGAGCTATGAAAGGAAGTTTAATTTAGTATCATCTGATGGAATCAAGTGCATTCGACATCCTGCCCCACCAGTGGCTGAGAGGTTGGGCTCTTGAAACTGATAGACGGGATAGATAGATGTTCGAACACAATCGGGCCCGTCGGTCTAACCGTTTCGGAGTTTTCGTGGTTTTCTTCGAAACCGTGGATTCCAATGCGTAAATACGGGTTAGGTTCCCTTAGAAAGACCCCCACGGAGCGCACTCCTCCTAGGACCTATATCCCTCGAGTTTATAATTGGCCGACAAAAATCAACCTAGCCCACATTCGACGTCCTAAAAACAAACAAACAAAAACAGATGTTCGAAACCAAATACCCACCGTCAAACATGAAGTTGGAAATGTCATGGCTTAGAGTTATTTTTCACTCATCGGAGTTGCACCCTTTGTTCTAATTGATGGGAATATGGACCGATTCATGTATGCTGAAACAGTAAAGAATCATATGCTACCATACGCTAAAACAAAACATGCCTGCTCAATGATATTTTCAGCACGATAATGACCAGAAACACAAATCCAAGCACGTAAGTGATTTTATGAAATGCAGAAAAGTCAAGATTCTAGAGTGGCAAAGCAAAAGTCCGGATTTGAACCCCATAGAACATCTGTGGGAGGAGTTACATCGTACTGAAAGATGCCAAAATTATTCCAAACAGACCACTTTATACAAAGCTCTTAAAAATGAGTAGGACCGAATTCTTTTAGATCGAATACAAGAATTTGTCTACTCAAAGTCTACGCATTGTGAGGCTGTCATAAAGGACAGAAAATATGCTATTAAATATTGATAGACTCATTGCTATATTTGATAATTATTGTGTTAAAATCAATTTTTTAATTTTATGTCAAAATACTTTTGATTTATAATTTTTCTGATTTTTTTTTTTTTTTTTTTTTTTTTTGGGGGGGGGGGGGCAGGGGTGCGTTATTTTCCATCAAATAAGATTTAATTTACTAAAATTCTCTAAAACATTGCATACGATTTAAAAAATAAATCATTGATTTTAGTATTTTATTATTGTTTTTAGTTAAGTCAATTATTGTCTTTGTCAAAATACTTTTGAGCGCTACCGTATTATTGAGTACTAGCTACGTGCAAACCCATTGTGATGGAATTAAATTGCATACGGTCTTTTAATTGTTTGCAGCGGAAAAGGTGTGCGGGATTTTAATATTACACATTTTCAGTTTTTTGTCCGAACAATTCTAAATAAATCGTTATTTAAAACATTTAAAAAGCATTTTCCGGTTATTTCATCTTTCTCAAATTTATATTTTTTTCAGAAACCAATCTTTGGGAACATTTACATCTTCAAAGTAACTGACATAAAAAAAATTAGCCCAACATTGTCACTACTACTTCAACACTGTCACTAAAACATTGCACTATTCTATATATGTTTAAAATGATTGTGATGCAAATACATTGCAAATGTGAAATTTTTTCAAGTGCGAAATCGTTCTGTACTATAAAAGTAAATCAGAATTATTAGTATCCATTACAGAGGAACCACAGAGTTCAAAAATAATAATCACCAGCATCAGAAATTATTGTTTAATATATTTATTAATGAAATAAACTGTGTTAAAAAATGCGATATTTAAATTTTCGCATATTTATCTATTGCACATTATATAATCGTGTATCTGTATCTTTTGTTATTGAGAATAGTTGTTTCATTTTTTGCAAACATTCCAAATGTATTTATACATTAAAAATTATGCATCATTTAGAAGTCCTTTCACACAGACATTTATAAAATGTTCATTTGTTTGATTAAAAAAATAAAACATGCGTATGTAGCTCACAAAACTCCATTTGCCTAGTTAAAACCACTTTTAACCGAGTACTTTTATCAAAATTATTTTTAATTGGGAAAAAACCAGCTTTACCTCTTCCAGACTAGTTATAAGTAAAGCATTTTGACAATACTAGGTTAAACTAACTCCCACTTATTTAAAACTAGTTTTAACTAGGTGAAACGAGTATTATCTCACCTGTTTTAGTTAAACCTAATATTGGTAAAGAACTACGAGGACTTCATTCAAACTAGAATTAACTATGTATGATAGAACATTTTCAAATATTGTTTGATTTTAGAAGTTAATACAAAATCTAACGTTAAAGTATGTTTTATCGTGCTTTTAAACATAAAAACATCCAATTCGTAAGCTTGACTATGGAAATTATTTTGAATTTTATAACGCTTATCATTTTTTAGTAAATGCTTTACATCTTGCGTTATGAGTCCTTACTGTCTCATGATGGCCTTTCATGAGAACCTTTCATCTCTTCTCTGGATCTCTTGAGTTCGTTAGTTCTTCTGGAATCTCTAACATTGTTTGAATTTTCTAACAAGCCCTTTCGATCCAACAAGCTCTTTTTCTAACAAGCCCTTATTCGATTTCATTCAGTAATTTTTCAGTTAAAATATCAATGAAGATTCATTGTCTTGTAATACTTGTGCTAAACATCATGAGACAATTTTAATTATTAGTGTTTACACAAGTTGACCAATCTCAACGGTGTCCAATAGCTAATTCCTAAACCTTTAAGCATAGACATATAGTTCCAATAGTATAAATGATTTAAATTAGGTAAAGCAGTATTTTAAAAGTGATTTGGGTCAATAGAAACACTTCTTAAGAAATATGAAATTTAAATTTTTATACGGTTTCATGGTCCTATAAGTTATATTTAATAAAAATGTCCTCTTACACTAAGAAGTAAGATAAAAAGAAGTCCCATTCATCTGCGATTAAAACTGACCGAATAATAGCTATTTAAAATTGTAGCATCATTTTGCTGTGAAATAGGGGTCATTGAAAAATTTAAAATAAATGTAAATAATTGTCAGATAAAAAAAAAAAAAAAAAAAAAAAAAAAAGTTGAGAGTAAAACTAACATCACAGTGTAAATTTTAAATCTATTTTCACTCTGACAAATTAAAAATATATATACAACCTGTATTAAAAATATAAGTTAAAGAATTACAGAATTTTTGTTAAATGATGACAACGAGCAGTCGGAATTATTTCCACAAATACTATATAGTAAATATAATTAAATCATATTAGATTATCCAATCTAGAACTTAATAAATAAAAATTAAAGTTATCTTAAAACATGCGAGTCCCTTCGGCTAAAATGTACAAAAGTACGCGCGAAATAAATCCTTCTAATTATTTAAGCACTTTGTGTACTATCCCTTGAAGCATGGCCCTACTCATCTGTGTTGAGGTTCAGGAAATTGTTATGAGTCATACAATTCAAAGTTTCATTACTTGGAACATTTTTGGGTTTGATGAACGGAATTTTTGTTTGTCTCACTTGTTTGTGTAATAAGAATATTTTAATAAATATCACTATGTAGTATATAAAAATTAGAATTTTGTAACTTTTTAAGAAATGTTTTTGATCATCAAATCCTCCTTTAAAATATTTTTTACCTCATTAAAACATTTTTGCAATTCGAAATATATGTCTATGAATAACGGTTTAGAAATTTGATATTAGACACTTTTGAGAGTGGACACTTTCTAGTATATCCACTTAAAAAGCATGTTACAACAACACCCTGAATCAGGTTGACGAGACTAGAATAAAAACATTTTTAATCGCTTAGAAATGCGAAACTTTCTGACACATTCACCGAGCAATTCTTAAAGTAAAAGCAGCAAATTGCCATAAATAAATAGTTAAATGATTTAGAATAAAATTACAATTTTCATTCTTCGAAAAATATGTTATATCTTGAAATATAAGTGATTGCTACCTCCCGATGACACCTGTAAAGTTGTTGTGCTTGGAAAATTCGTTCCAAATTGCCAACTTTGACAGCTTTTTTTTAAAGATATCTTGGCGTTACAGTGAATATGTTAAATTAATTGTGTTGATTCTCAAGACTTTTTTTTCTCTCACAACAATGCCGAAGTTTCTAACATATTCACTGACTCATTTTCAAAAATAAAAACATCTAATTGGTAAGCATGACTATTGTACAAAATTGGAAACACAGTGAGCTTTCGTTAATGCGTCTCTTCTTAAGAGGTATCTCCGTATAAAGCGAAAAATTTCCTTTCCCACATAATATTTGTATTAGTGTTAAGGACATCGTTTAATGCCTGGTTCGGTTAGTTCGGGAGAAAAAGTGCCTCTGTTGAAAGTACGTATTAAAAGGAGTTCGAAGATTCGTGCAGAGCGCTTGGAAGAATGAGGTCCACGCTCGGACTGCAGGACAGACCCATGCAGACCCCTAGTTCAAGGCACAGACTTGCCAAATGTTATCTGACTATCCTAAACTTAAAACGTTTACAATGGTGAAAATTTCTATACACTTATTGGTACCTGGATATTAAATTTATATTATTATTTTTATCGTATCCCTTATTTTAAATTTAAAAGTATTTAAATTCTGTATTTGCTGTGTCTCATTCTAAACATTTCTGTGTCTCATTCATCAAAATCAATCTATTATATGTATACATATGGATTACATGCACAGCACAGTGCCTGTGCTGTTACATTTACAATTTCGCATAATACAACAATATCAAATTGTCTCATTCTTACGTAAAACTAAACTTCGATGCAATATTTCTGATTTCGATCTTAATCCTGTCCCATCTCAAGCAATGTATAACTTGTATAGATTCTACCTGCATGTTTGTGATAATGAAATGGAAGACTCTATCGATTTTCTCTAAAGCGGGAAGCCTTTCTGTACGTCGGTGATCGTATGTTTGCCCATGCATTAATTTAAAGAGTCAGAAATGTAAAGTATCATTCCGATTTTTCATTAGTTTCCAAAATACGTTACATTTTGAAACTTTCACGATGAACACGTTTTGAAATTTTAGAAAGGATACCGATTTAGTATATTTTTTCCAGAGTGTAAATAATTTTTTGCTGAGTTTTTTCTTTCAAAATACTAATTCTGTAGAATTTATCTAAGAGTGCTTACAAAATTCGTGCATTAATAATGTGTTAACAGATTTTTTTTTTCCAAAACAATACATTGTCTGATTAAATAATGCATTAAATAAAAAAAAATAAATAAAAACAAATGTAAGTATCCTCATTCATTATTTAATTATTAAATGAATTATAAGAAAATGTGTGTATTTAACCAAAAATATTTTAGGAACTTGATGTAAAGGATAGTCATATTATATACCTTTTTCTTAATATTAATGCTTTCAAACGTCATTCTTTTCCAAAGTAAATAAGGTTAATAATTGAAAAGAGAAGCAGGGATAAATGATAAATGATTATTATTATAAAGAAAAATTTATATACAAGATAATTTTACTTCATGAAATTTAAATATGTATGTATGCAGGTTCCACAAAACTCAAATAATAAAAATATCACCATTTAAATCTACCCTGAGTAAGAACAAGCTAAAAATTAATAAAATTAATAAAATTAATAGATACATTTTGCTTTGATAAAAAATTATTATCATCGACATTCCTTATATTTTTATATTATTAGTCAAATACATGTTTCCTATGAACGTTACATGTATAGTTAAGTAATAATTTCTTCAAAACAAGTTAAAATATCTCCTTTTTTGTAAGTATTTATAATAAACATTATAATAAATTTAATTAATATTCTTTTTCGTAACCTAAATAATTACTTATATATGAGCAGAATCTGTTTAAAGAACTTAATCAAAAGAAAGTGTTTAAAGAAATAAATTTTATATGTAAACGCCAAAATTTACTAAAGTTAATAGGGTACATTGGGTGAAGATGCCGTAGTTTTTAACTTAATTGTTTTAAAAATCGCATGTTGTTTTTATTTGTTATTCATTGATTTCTTGTTAAAGTTTGCACTCTTATGTATGATTTAAATGCTGATTTCATATTACAGATATTATTTGCAATGATCGAAAATTTTGTTTTTGTAAACATTTGAATTTCGGCATCTTACTCAAATGTATGTATAAGATTGTCAACTATCTAGGGGTAAGATGCCTTAACGTGTTTCAATGTAAACAATAATTTTCGTGAAGCAGTATTAAACATAGTTGGACGAATAAAATTAAATTTAGTATTTTAGACATATTAAAGTTGTTAACTTACTTAATATTCGAAACTACCAGAATATGAATGTAACAAACGTTGACAATTTAATAAAAGAAAAAAGTAATATTTGAAAAAAAAAAGATTATGTTCTACTTAACATTTAAAAGAATGACGGTTCTTAAGTATGTCCATTTTTAAACATTATAACAAGTTTTAATACGGTAAAGAAACTATGATAAAGTGCTTTAGAGTCCAGCTTTTTTCTTCGTGATTTGTCATATGTCCCTGTGTTGTTTTCAGCAATATCTCAGATCTTCCACAAATATTACATATTTTAGGAACTTTGAGCAAGTTTTATATAACCAACAGATTCACTGAATGAATTTGATCCAATCATATTTTTACGATGTTTTATTGTACTCGGCTAGACACTCTGAACATTCATTCTCATTCACTTTAAAAGATCCTCATCTTCTGAATCTTGGTAGGGAATTTAATCGTCATCCATATCATCGTCTGTTGAAGATTCTCTATTTCTGGCATTTGACTTCCTCTTATCTAATTCCTTTTTAGAAAGGCTTGAGAATCCTGGAAGTTTGCAGTTGCTACTGATTTAGTTTGAATTTTATAAGATTTTAAATTATTTTTATGTGAATATTAAAATGAAAAACGTTGGTGAAAATTGCGTCATATTTAAAACAATACATTTAAAATGTCTAATTTAAAATAACTTTTTTATAGCGTCTTTATAAATTGTTTTCTTAGCCATTTCATACTAGCTAATTTAATGTTTTGGGTTGATCTTATTTAATTAATTACGATAGTTGCCGTTAGCTGTCTTGGCAGCAAATTATTCGGTCTTAAAATCCATCAGCTAAAGGGAAATGAATGAAAACCTGCTTACAGGATATCACGATTTGTCGTTTAATTAAGATTTAAACTTCGGAAATATTTTTAAAGCAGACCAAATTAAGGTAATTTTAGGGTCTGCGATGTCTGGATGGAGGTTGGCGAGCGTAGCTCGTGGGGTACAGAAACCTGAATTTTTCTAAAATTATATTATATACTACCGATATTTACAGTTATTAAAATGATTTATAACTGCATTTAACATCAAATTTTTTACAATGATTAAAATTAACGATTATTAATCAATTATTTATGACGCCAATAAAGTTTAGTTATAAGGCAGAATACATATAGAAGCCATTCAAATTATGTTCACGTTAGATTTTATTATTCCTTTATGTCATTTTAAACATTTTGCAAATTTAAGACTTTATTCAATGATTTTTTTTTTATTCAGGTGGTTAAAATCGCGATTTAATCACTGATTAAAATTACCTGATTAAAATCATTGACAAGTTAGTTAATAGCCAGGAGTAATTTAAACAATGAAGAAACAACTAGGCATCTAACCACAACGGAAAATAACCGGCATTTTACCTCCGAAAATTTTCATCGAATTACCCCCAAAGTATTGGGTAAGACGCCGGTCCCCCCGTCCTGACGTAAAGAAGCGGGAACCGACAACCATTTATCATTTGTAGAAAGGCCAGGTACCAGTACTCTCTAAAAATATCAGATTTATTTCTCTGTTGTTTAAAGTATGATAACTGGGCAAATAAGGAAATTACATAAAAGATTTTGTACACTTACCAGAAGTGTTAAGACAAAAACAATAATAAAGTACCACTTCAGATATTTAAAAAATAACAAAAACGAAAATAAAAGTATTAGTATGGAACCCTCTCCCTTAACATTGAACGGCGCTCCCTACAGCGCCTGCCTATATGGAAAATATGTTGATACGGCATCTTGTACAACACGGTATTCCACCTCAAATTAGCCTATATTTGAATTAAAAAAATAATAATAGCATCCATTGGTTTCGATAATGTAATTATCTAAATTAATAATAATTAATGTTTTTTATTAATCACAGGAAATATAAATTTAATAACAATATTTTTAAATTTACAAGAAATATTTACAAATTTCACTTAGTATAAATTGTATTTCTCCTCCGTGGTGTCTCTAAATTGTCGGGGTAGAGGGGCTTGCATATACCAGTGACCTGGAGAGCTATGCCGGTTGTAGCGTAACCACCTGTAGGGCCTTCCAAGCCGTATTGGTCGAAGGGTAGGGCCAGACCAAATCTGACACCCGGGTTCTACAGGTTGGGGGTTATGACAATAGGCATTCTCCCAATTTCATGCAAAATCTTCTCTTGAAAAAAGAATCTACTAGAATAATAAACCGGATGCTTCTAAAAAACAACGACTGAGGCGGCGGAAAAGGACTATGATTATGACTGCATGGAATATACAGGGTATTAGATCAAAATGAATTGATACAATGAGAGAGATTGATGCGATGAAAATAGAGTTGATTGTTTTAAAAGAGGCTTAGAAAAAGGGATAAGGAATTGATAAAATTGGTGAGTTTGTTCATGTATATTCAGAAGCTCCAAAGGAAGAGAGAGCAAAACGAGGAGTATCAGTTTTAATGAAAAAGAAATTTGAGAGTAATCTTAAGAATTTTGACGCTGTGGCTGAAAGAATTCTAAAAGTTGATATGGATATTTTTGGAGTAAGAATTACTATTTTGGAAATTTACGCTTTGAATAATGATGAAATTAATAAAGTTAAGAATATGTTTTATCAAAAACTGCAAAAAATCACAGATTGGAGGAACAAGAGACATTATAGTGATGGGTGATTTCAATGAAGGAAATGAATGAAGGAAGAGAGATGACATTGTTTTTAAGTTCGGAGAGGATATAGTCAACAATAAGGGAGAAAGACTTATAGAACTTTGAAACACTATCGACCTAAGGATTACAAATGGCTTTTTTAAACACAGGGATATTCACAAATATACGTGATGTTAACATACTAGACAAATAAAAACGATTACTGACTATATATTTACTAAGCAAAGTACCTAATTTAAATTATTATATGTTAGAGTTCAAAGAGGAGCAGAATATGGCTCAGATCATGTTATGGTAAGAGCTAGTCTTGCGTTTCCTTACTCGTCTAATCTAATTGGTGAGGAAATGAATTCTATAGAGATGGAGGATATTGATGTCACCAGAATATATGTTGTAAAGGTTTAAAATTATCTCAACACCAGGCTGCATATGAAGCTCTGGGACAAAAAAGAAAGGGAAGGAATTCACAAAAAATGTTTTTGGCTGGATGAAGAAAAGGCTGTAAAACAAAACAAAAGAAGACTATATTAGGTGATTGAGGTCAGAAAAAAGTAAGTGGAAAGACAACTTTATAGAAATGTTAGAAAATACACTAAGAAATTAATACTAGAGAAAAAAATCCCTGCCGGCTCGGCCTACAGGCGGAAGTAGATTCCGAAGTTAAGTACTAATTTCACCAACAAAATCTAAACCAAGATTAGAGATAAACACAGTTGAGCAGTTTTATCTGGCCGTTTTTGATGAGTTTTTTATTTCATTTATCTGTTAGAGCTGGTTTAATCAGAATCATGTTAAGGCGGTATTCAAAATTAAAACTTCACCTGCTGACGTTCAGTATATTTCCAATATGACATAATATTCACTTTATTTTAATTCGTCAAAATATTTATTCCAGTTTCATTTTTCACGTGGAAATCTTGCAATAGCAAATTAATTGTTGTGGTAAGAATTTTATTGTTTTTTTTAATTGTTGGCAGTAGCTGTAATGAAAAATGCTTAAAATTTTCTGTCATTTTACTGCAAGAGCTGGTTTTATCAGAATCATGTTAAGGTGATATTCAAAAATGTTAACCCTCTCCCATTTCTACTCGCTGGGGTTGATTTTTCTCATTTGCAATCTCTGCCGAGATATTAGCCATCTCAATGTGTTTGGAGTTGTTGAATACGATCCGTACATAATTGCGACTTTTATCGTGCGGACAAAATTTTGTGCATACATACCTTCATATATATTTCTGTACCTTGGAACAAAATTAGAAAATGTTCATTTTTCTCAAATGGCAGGAAAACCAATTTAAGTTTCACACATTGCATTAACTGTAAGTAACATCGGCCTCGACAAAATATTTTGTTTTCAATGATCTAATATTGGGAGGACTTTGGCCCTTTTAGCAATTACTTTATAACGCATCCTGAATTCATTCGTGCATTTAACTCAAATTTCTCAATTTTGGACATTGGCCCTTTTTGTTCCAAGGTACATATATATATATATATATATATATATATACTTTTTAGGTGGGGTGGTTTTGAGTTCCTGCGGTCATATAATGAAAAGTTATGAAAGAATTTTTCAAAATTCGCACTACGCTAACGACTGCTCTAGGTAGTATTTCTTATGAAATCTACCTAAAACATCGTGGGGGAAAATGCAGAGAAATTGAGATATATATAGGTGCAAGACGATGCCACAGGCATGGAAGTTTTTAAAGAGTATTAGAAAAGAAATTAATAATTTATGGCAAGGAATATCTGTTAAAAAATGGGATGAATATTATAATACTTTGCTTGCGGAAATTAGAAGAGAATTCCAAGTAAATAATACAGGTATTGACTTATTGAGGCAACCTTTAGTGTTGGAGCTTGAGAGAGTTTCAAGAGCAATTAAATAATTAAAAAATCAAAGAAAAAGTGGTGCCAGTGGATTAATAGCAGAGCTGATCAAAAATTTAATCCATAAATTTTTCATATTAACATGATTATTCAAAAAATGCTTAGTCGGAGACGAAACACCTGAAGAATGGAGAATTAGATACTTAACATCAATATATAAGAAAGGAGACCTATAAAAATGTGAAAATTACCGTGGCCTTACTGTAACAGCAACGTTTAGTAGACTATATGGACGAATATTAAAAGATTTCATTTAAGAATAAATTAAAAAGAAGGGAAGTGGAGAACAAAATGGATTTAGAGAAAGAAGATCATGTATGGATAATATATTTTGTTTTAAACAAATTGTTGAAAAGGAAATGACACTGAGAAATAAAATTCATGTTCTACTTATTGATCATACAAAAGCATATGATAATGTTTCAATCGGGAAATTATGGAATGTTTTAAATGAAACAAACATAAATCCAGATATTATTAGAGCAATGCAAAAACTTTAAATACAATCAAAAACAAAGATTAAAATAGGCCAAAGGCTGTCAAGAGACTTTATAACAGATAAAGGACACAGAAACGAATGTTGTATCTCCCCAATAATTTTTAAAATTTATGTTGAAGAAGCATTGAAAATTGTGGATGTTACGTCAATTTTTATAGTACAATTCGAATATGGCCAAGTTATAATTGCAAAATGTAGAAATGCAAAAGTAGTTAGAGAAAATGAGGATAAAAATTAAGGTGAATTATGAGAAATGGGGATTTTACATGAACGTCAGCAAGACCAAATACTTACGTATAGGGGGAATTGAGATAGACCTAAATCTAAACAATACCATAAAAATAGAAAGCTGTGAGCATTATAGATATGTTGAAGTATGAAGAAATTATATACAGAATTTGTCAGAGGAGAAAGGCTGTAAAGCTAATAAATTCTATTTGGTGGAGTAACGAGATCTCTATGAAAAGAAAGTATATATACAATTCTATTGTACAGAACATATTATTACATTGAGCAGACGGATGGATAATTATGGAGATAGAAAGAAAGGAATTAGCGGCAGTATAAATGGATTCCCTAATAAGGTCAAGCAGGATATCAATAACACAAAAAATAAGAAATGAAAGAATCAAGGAATTGATCAAAATAAAGGGAACCATATTAGATGATATTCAGAAAAAGCAATAAATATGGTATGGTCATGTTAAAAGAATGAGTGGTGAAAGACTACCCAAAATCGTATATATTTATAAAAAAATAAGAAAGAAACGAGGAAGACCATTAAAGAACTGGATGGATGATATTGAAAAAGCGATGAAGGATAGAGGTCTCGAAGAGGAATGGACCCTTCACCGGAAGAACTTGAACTATTGTAGACTATTGTAGATTTTTTGGAAGGTGGCATTTAACGCCATAAATCGAGTTTATATACATATAAATTGTATTTAGTTTATCTAATATAAAGTCATTACAAAGTTTATATATTCTTTAAGCCTGGTATTATATTTTCACTCTTTTAAAAAGTGTTTTGTTATTATTGTTTTTTGAACCTCACTCTAAAGAAGCAACATTTTATCGCGTTCTGAAATAACATAACATTCTTTAAAATGTCATATATTGATAAATTATTCTATTCAAATGCGATTGTTAATTTTAACGAATGTTTTATCAAAATCTCAATTTCCATTCAAACTGTACACCACACAGTGCACGAAACTCATAATTATGCATTTTTCAATAAATAAAGATTATTAAACAATGCGATATTTTAATTTTCATATGTTTATCCATTGCATTCTGAAATCTTATCTGCATATTTTGTAAAACAGAACAGTCATTTTATTTTCAGTTTTATTACGCGAAAAAATTCCAAATACATTTAAACATTAAAAATTATACTTGCAAGCAAAAATCCTTCCACATAGACTTTTAAGACAGGTTCCTTTGTTTCATATATAAAGGGTGTATCTAAACTCTTGGGCAAAACATTAAGGGGTGATAGTGCACATCAAGACAAGCAATATTAAATAGGAAACTAAGGGTCCCAAACTTCTTCGGAAGGAGATTGACGCCATTCAAGTAAGGGTCCAAAATTTCAAATGGTTGTAGAAAACGGAAAATTTGGTCAGTTCGTTTGCAGGTTTCGCTAAAACTATTCTTTATGTCAGTATTTTCTTGAAAATCAATTTTAAAGATAAAGTTAAAAAATGCCGACAGAGGACGCTTTAGAATTTGGAGTAACGAACAACTATTTTTTACCGATTTTTTTTTTATCTCATTAAATGCTTTCAAAAGCTTGGACTTAAATCTTGAGCACAAAATCTGAATCATTGGGAATAGTTAAGGGTATTCTCAAATCCAAAATGGCAACTTTCTGACATAAGTTTTAATTTATTTTTGTTCCAAAATGCATAAAACTAGCTGGTGTTGTTGTTCAGAAACCATGTAATTGGGCAGTTTTTCCCATTTTTTGCAAACGCAATAGATCTTTCAGAAATACTGCCAAAAAAAAACAGTGGGCGTTTTGAGCCAAATTTCCGAGCAAAGAAGAAAGAGCACTCAAGAACGGGCGAAAAACGTGTTTGTCACGTGATCAGATTCGCTTATAACTCAATAGGTAATTTATTGATCAGAAAATGGAAGCAACAGTTCAATTCCAAATCGCATCCATGGCCAGGCTATCCAATTTTACACCTTTCCGTTTAAAAAATGAATTTGTAAATTTGTCAAAACATTTTGCGCTTGTTGAGCAGAACACTTAAGAACAGCCTTATTTAGCGCAAAATGAACTGTGTACAGGAGTGAAAATTTGAACTCTCCCCGCTAAACACAGTTCTGTTTGGGCTACTTAACCATTCCCAACGATGCAGATATCGAGCTCAAAATTTAAGTTTAAGTCTAAGCTTTTGAAAGCTTTTAATGAGATACAAAAAGTAACGGTAAAAAATAGTTGTTCGTTACTCCAAAGTATAAAGCGCCCTCTATCGGAATTTTTGAAACTTTATCTTTAAAATTTATTTTCAAGAAAATACTGACATATATACAGACTTTTTAGCGAAACCCGCAAACGAATCGACCAATTTTTCCGTTTTATACAATCATTTGAAATTTTGGACCCTAATCTTTAAGGGCGCCTATCTCCTTCGGAACACGTTTGGGGCCCTTAGTTTTCCATTTAATATTGTTTGTCTTGATGTTTACTATCACCTCTTAAAATTTTGCCCAAGAGTTTAGATACACCATATATATAAAAAATAATTCATATGTTGCTCGAGAAATGTAGATTTGCGTAGTTATAACAGAGCCCTTTTGTCAAAACTATTTTTACATAGGCAAAATTATTTTTACTTTGTGCAGACTATTTAAGAATCATGCACATTCTCAATACCAGGTATAACTAACATCTAGTTAAAACTAGTTTTAACCAGGCAAAACTAGTATTATCTCACATGTTTCAGTTAAATACAGGTACAGACTGTGAAAGCTCTTTAGACAGAATACCTGAAGGAAAACGGTGCTTAAGCATTATAGATATAAAGGATTGATTGGGTATGGGTTTTCTGTATACAGTACCTTCTATGCCTTGGTGCGTTTTGATTAATAATACAGCCAAATAAGGTAGTGCACCATTCTGTTCCATTTCCAATGTAAATTTAATATTACAGTTAAGGATATTAATCGTGTTAAGTAGTTATTGATTAAGGGGTCTCGGGACTCTTAAAGCTCTAAAATTTTCAAAATTTTAATTTTGTTATATATTAAACTTTTATGTTTTCTGAACATTTTGATATAAATGTTATCTTGAAATTCCCATTAGAACAGAAGTTATGGCATTTAGAATTATACTCGCTCAGTAGCTGAAGCGGTGTTTTCAAAACGTTGAAGTCATTTTTCTCCAAATGACGTTTTTGGGCATAACGCGCACGATATCTCAAAATCTTCTGAATATTTTTTCCAGAAATTTTCAAAACATATGTTTCATGTTAATCTGTATAAACTGAACCTAAAGTTTCCTTTTTATTGTAAAAAGAAAATATTTTTTTAGGGGTTTATATTGTTGAAATTTTCTAAATTTTGCATTAACTAAATACAACTTTGTATTAAAAATATAAAAATGCTTTAAATACTAATTTATTTAGGTTCAGTGTAATTATTATAATCTGAGGTATAAGTAGGCACCAAAATTTTCATTCTTGTTGCAAAATTTATTTTGTAATCGTGCGTATAAGCTGTTATGCCGATTTTCTGCTCGTCAAATGTCTGACAGTTTGAAGTCCCCTGCAAATGTTAATTCTGCATCTTGCAATTTTTAAAATATTTGAAATGAAAGAACATACTTGTATCTTTCATTCCCATTTAAAATTGTGTCTTAATATCAAATACATTTTAAGATATTAAATGTTGAAAATGGTCCTTTTTTTTCATTTTTTCCAATTTTAAGAGTCCTGAAACCTCTTAAGGTCTTTGTATGGAGCGATATGTCGAAATTGACAAAGAAATGCGAGACCGTCTCAGTTCTATTTCATTTACACTAGAATTCACTTAACCTGATAGAAATTTTCAAATGTTAATCGTTTTTAAAAGTTGAAATATATTCTAACCGAAAAGCATGTTTTGTTGTACCTTTAAACTTGAAAACACCCAGTTTGCAACACGACAATTGAAATTATTTTGAATCAAATAGCGTGTATCATTTTTCATTAAATATTTTACACCGTTCTTTCTAAGTTATGTCTCATGATGATTTTTCATGAGCTCCTTTCAACTCTTTCAGGATCTATCGAATTCGTAAGTTCAGCTGGAAGCTCTAATATTGTTTATTCATTTCTAAGAAATAATTTTACGTTACCGAAAATTGGAAATGTTATTCGATTTATTAGAATACTTTTTTTCTTGAAGCACCAATGAAGATCACGTGTCATTTAATATTCGAACTAAATATGATAAGAAAATTTTAATGATTAATGGTTATAGTATATCCACTTGAAAAACTTGTTACAGCAACACTCTAAATCAGGTAAACAATACTTAAAAAAAAGCAAACATTTTTACACGCTCAGGAATACGCAACTGTAGTCAAGTTAACGGAGAAAGTTTTAACAGTAAAAGCATCCAACTCGCAGTAATTAAAATTTAAGCATTTTAGAAACAAATCGAAATTTTCATTCTTCAATCTATGTTTTACATCTTGAATTATAGATCACTATCGTCTCATCATGAAAACGTTGTATTGTTGAGCCTGGTAAAGTTGGTTCAAATTTCCAACTTTGACAGCATTTTTAGGAAAGATTATAGACTTTATAGAAAATTAAACACTGTATTCACTTTCTTTCCGTTATACGGTTGAAAAAACTAGAACTATGTTAAAACAATTTTAATTATTATCGGTTTTTCACATCTAAACCTAGTTTAGTTTTAAACATATTATAGTGAATATATTACATTAAATATAGTACTTCTCAAAATCTATTTTTTTCTCGCTCCATAATGACGAATTTTTTAACACATTTATTCTCATTTTCAACGTAAATGTATCTAATTGCCACGTATGGCTGTTGTAGAAAATTGAAATAGAATACAAATTTTCAGTTTTGATAAATGTATTACATCTTCATATATAATTTTTTGCTGTTTCAAGCCCAGCTTTAACCAGCTGCAGTCTTTTAAACTTTTTTTGAAACGCCATCTTAACTAATTTTGAGCCGACTTAACTTATTTCGGTTTTCCACAGCAACACAGTTTTCATTTAGAACTCGCAAAAAACCCTTAATGATATAAAGTGTGTTATCGAAACCCTTTTTTTTCAGAAATATAAATCAGTACAAATTTCCATTTTCCTATACTGGTATAAAACATTCAAGAAAAAAACTGACAAAGGTAGTGTTATGAACCGAATTTGTGAGCACGACAGCTCGATAATGCTTATCATTCAACAGCAATAGTTTATAATTCAATACATAAAAACAAAAATGTATTAAAAACTAGGGGGCTCTGCCCCCTACGAGCTAAGTTCGTCAACCCCCGTTCAGACACCGCAGACTCCAACAGCACGCTAATTTGGTCGGCTTTAAAAAGATTTCAGAAAATTGAATTATAATTTGAATCTGACAATTATAATCTGGCGTAATTTTCACTAAACGTTTCTTTCTCTTTTTAATATTCACGTAAAAATACTTTTGTTAGAAATGAAATATTATGATCATCTTAAAATATCAAATAAATGTTTCGCGCAATTTTTAAATTTAAACTATTTTGCAATATTATTTTTTGTTCATTTTACGTAATAAGTGTAATGTGACGTAAATGTGACGTAATTGCTCCTATTTAAGACTTCTAACACAAGTTAATGAATTTATTATTTTACAATATCCTTTCTCTTTTAAAATTCATGTGTAAGTATAGTTTTTATGAAGTATTTTCAATAAGTTCCTGCTTTTCATACTTAATTATTTAATCCTAATTTGAAAGTTTTTTTCCGTTAATAATAGTCAGGTGTAAAATAAATTTTTAGTTTGAAGCAAACATTATTATTTGCGTGTTTATACAGTTGGCAACAGTTTAAATTAATACCAATTTCTAAAATAAGTAAAAAATATCTTTCGAAATGGTGAAAATTTGAATTTAAAATAGAAATAAAACCTCAAAAAATGAGTCAAATTAAAAAAGTGAATGCAGTCTGCACACCGGGAAATTCTAACGCATAAAATGGTCTAAAAATGATTAAATTCCTATGTAAAGTTTTTGTTCCTATAAAACTTTTTTAATGGAACGATTTTGTCCAACTTTGGCATTAAATATCTCTTAAAATAATTCTTCGATTTGAAAACTGTCTGCATTAGCGTGTTTATCAATAATTTCTCTATAATACCACCGATTATCATATTTTTGTATGCAACATATTTTTTAATATTAAGGATGAAAGGCAATGCTTAAGCATTCAAATTGGATGCCGATCTCCCGGGAATATCTACGCAGATTTTCATTGGTCCATTTCCAAATCAAAACTTTTTTTTTTGTAGGATCAGATGGGGTAATTATGACCAGGGGGTAATTATGACCGCCGTCATACTGGAGATAACTGTGATGGTAAAATTTTGTTTCAAGCTTAGATATTAACCTCATAATGTATATTTCATCTTAGGTATTCTTTATTACTAGTCTGAAGCCTTTTTGTGATCAAAATAGCAAATTGAAAATAAGTCTATAAAATTTTTGACAAACGGATTTGTTACTTTGGAGTTCAAAGTGGTCATAATTATCCCAAACGTATGTGTATTGGCAAGTATAAAGAGAAGATATAGTGGTAATAATTTCTCCACTAGTGGTCTTAATTACCCCAAACTTATGTGATTGTGAGTTTTTGGTGGGGTAATTATAACCACCCTTTTAACTTTAAAAGAAAAACAGCTATGATAATTAAAACTTTTAAAATGTGTTCTTAAAGGATTAAAGTTACTTTTCATGTACTAAAAACAGCACTTTTCCACATAGAAATAAGCAAAAAAAAAAAAAAAAAATAGCAAAGTTGAAAATGTAAAAAGTGGTCATAATAACCCATCCTGGCTACATATAGAAGGATTAAATTGCGATTCAATGCATATAACTTTCATTCCTAACCAATTAGATGATTTTGCGTTTTAAAATGTGTCCGTGAATATTTCAGAAAATTTTAATATTTTTCCACGAGGGATCTATTTATTTTATACCATTTATTAAATTCGGGTTTTTACTAAATTCACTTTTCAAGTAGACTGCTTAAAACCATTCATAATTGCAGTTGTCTAATCATGCTTAGCAAAATCTAGTTTTATCTGAAACATACTCAAACAAATCGAATAGTGTTTTACATTTATGATAAAAGCTCTTAAATCATCCAGCAGATATCGTCAAAGTTGCCATTTTGATCTGAATTTCAGGATGCGATAGCTGAAAAATGATCGTCATATCACAGTAATAACTGTAACTCAAGATGTAAAACATTTATTAAAAAATATGTACTGTATTAGATGCAAAATCTTTTTGTAGCATGATAAAATGTACCTTGTAGTAAGAACTAGTTTTAAGTTCTAAAAACGATCTAAAATTGAAAATAGTTCTTCACACTTAGTTAATTCTAACTTTAGATGAAACATAACTGAAAATACATCGTTATTTTTTGTCAATTTAACTATAACATATTTGATAATAATAGTTTTCCGAGTAAAAAATAGTTTTAAATATGTGTAGTCTAGTTAAGCTTAGTTTTGACCAAGTGCATGTGCTAAAACTAGCTTTTACTAGTAAAAGTTATTTTTTTTTAACTAGATATATCGTGTTTCGACTAATTTCGAGTTTTGACGGTGAGACATATATTATTTAGTGAATTCGTGCTTAAAAATATATCAAAAATAAATTATTGTTTTTAGCTTTGATTGTATTTTCTTTGGTAGTTTTATGCAAAGAAGATTCGAAAAAATTTAGACATATAAAACCCCATTTCATATGATTGATAAAATATGTTAATTTATAAACACTAATCATAATTCAGAAGAAAAAATGAGGCGGGGGAAAAGAAAAAACATAATATTTTAATTATCAATTAGTTTTTGTTTTAAATCCTTATCAATTTACAAATATATTTATTTTGATTAATTTACTTAATAGCTTAATTTATTTTTTTAGGTATATATACAATGTTTAATCTAAAATTATTTTACAAATCATGAAATATTTTCATCAATATATTTTTTTTTATTTTAATCTATAAGACATTTAATTACAATTATTACTACCAAATTTTTTATTTTGAATAAAACTGCATTTATGCGTAACTAAAAAGATTTTAAAATTAGATTTCAAATAAAGAATATTTAATTCATTGAAATTTACATAACGACTCTCATTTTAATCATCTTGATGAAATATTATTCATTTCCATATGTACACAGATTAATATTTACAGACAATACACAAAATATAAACAAAGCTAACGTAAATTTATGGAGAATACGAGTTGTGGAAAAATTAACTTCCGTCATTTTTTAATAAACCTATTTTAGTTTTCAGATAAAATGTTAATTTGCAATCAAGATGTTCAAATGATAAAGATGTTGATATTGCCATATTAAAAGGTCTGTCAATAATAAATAATGAAAGGATAGATATGCGCATATAGAAATGCGCATGTTTTTTTTTTCCTGTTATGCGAATTATAATAATTTTTAATAAGAAATTAGATAAACTTATCAAAAAAATAAATTTTTCAAACAAAAGTGTTTTATGCAAAAATCTATTCAATTCATAGCAAATTTATCCAAAGCAATTCATAGAACAAGGGCGGTTTCATTTGTTTAATTAAAGAGGGAAAAATAATTTAAGAATTAACTTGTAGGATTTCGACAAAAATTTTATGAAAAGAATATACATTTAATGTTATTTTTATAAAACTGTTAATTATTTATGTACATCTGTCCATATATGTCTACTTATGTGCGTTTGCGTCTTTTAATGAGAGACAGCTAGACAGCTAGATTGGTAGATAGATAAATACAAATATGTATGGGTGTTGGTTTTTTTTTTTCATAAATGCCAATAAACAGAATATCATTTTTTATTTATTAAACCATCAAAATGTGATCCACACATTTCTAATAAGTGCATTTTTTTATTTGGATATTTTTTTTTGCGTGAAGTAAAATATTTCTTCTTTGAATTTGAAATATTTTACGAATTTATTTCTTTGCATAAGATTTATTAAAATTTCCAAACTAAAAAAAAATGTTAAATTGTTGTTGTTTTGCTTATCATAAAAAAAAGAAATTTGGGAAAAAAATATGCATTTTTTTCCATCGTGTTGTAATATTCTGTAACATTAATATTCATATAAGCTTAGATTAAGTGCATCTCAAATAATATTAAATGCTTACATGTTATCGCTTGTACACACATATATATATATATATTCTTTTTTTGTTACTTCTATCAATGGGCATATTAATCATTTAAATTAATTTGCATAAAACATTGACATTAAACATTGTAATATGGAATTAACAAAAAAATAATATTAAAAAAGCATATGGTATGTTCATTGAATAAAACACTATTCATTTCTTTTCATTAAAATACTATTTTCTCTTTCCCAAAGAATTTCAATTAGAAATCCTAGTTATGTCTTGAAAGATTCATGTTAATCACTCTTATAAAGCAAATAACTTTTCATGCAAATGCCTTGTAAATCAGCTCTGACCTAGATTCTAAGAGCAAATGCATTCGAATTTGTGTAAAGTACAGGCTGCATTTACAACATACTCTAACTTCCGAAATAAACACTTCAAACTGTTCCAGTTTTAACTCCAATTGCATTGCGAAAATTTAATTAGAACCTAAAGAGAAAATTATTAACATGTTGAAACATGCATATCATTATAAACTTCGAATGTGTTTAATTTACGAAGTGATAAACGTATTTTAAGTGTTTTATGTATTTAAGAAGCTGGTCATAAGAAGTAAAATACAATTGTTAATTCAATTAACAAAAGACATTCTAAAATTGTATTAAGTGTCATCAAAAAGCTCTAATAACAGTCACAGCTATTTTGAAAAACTACTACATATATATGAATATGTTTATCAGCACTCTAAACCTCGGAATCTAATCGAGTTGCTTGTACGAGCTTTTTATTTTCCGAGTTAGATTTTCTTAATTCTAGCGGTATTTCAGTTAACTATTCTACTGCTTGGTCTAAATTAAATTTTCCATCGCCAGTATATCTTAACAAGCTCTCTATTTTACTCATGAATTTGGTAACCTAATAACTTTATTTCTTCGTGAAAACTACATTATTTGTAATTTTGACTATTCGATTAACAAAAAACATTCTAAAATTCTACTAAGAGCCACCAAAAAACTTTAGTAACACTCATAGTGATCTTTAAAAAACACTATCTACAAACGATGATAATTATTACCACTCTGAAGTTCGGAAACTAATTGAATTTTTTGTACGAGCTTTTTATTTTCAGAGTTATGTTTTCTTAATCCTACCGATAGTTTAGTTAACTATTGGACATTCTCTTCTAAATATAAAATTTCAATCTCAATATTTTTAAATAGCTTTCTTCTTTACTCACGAATTTTGAAACCCCATCAGAAACTACAGCTCTTTATTTATTCTTGAAAACTAGATTCTTTGTGATTTTAACTATTCATTTAACACAAAATGCCAAATTTCTCTTCTAAGGGATTTCCAAATTCTTATTCAAAATTGTTTAATAATAAAAACCAATTAAAAAACTGACCTGTGTGTTTTTAAGTGCCCGCGGAAGCTGATATGCGATGCAAATAAACTATTCGTTGTGAAAATTCAAGCAAATAGCTATTAATTATAACTTCAAGAGTGAACTTTTGTATTAACTACAGTATTAACTGCATAAAAAACTTATTAATTTACATTATTTCAAAGAATGTGTACACAAATTCTTTAAAGTTAAAATTCCAACATCTGAGGATGAGAGTTTGCAATAAGACGCTACTCTGGGATAACAAAGGCGAGTTCCCGATAAACAGAAATATTCTAATTTGAAAATCTGCAATAGTTGACGATTTTCTAAACATAAATTAATTAATGCGACAAAATATGTTCCAAATTTATTATTGCAGTTATAAATAATACTCATCTGGAAAATAAAAATAAAAAAAAAGATACATTTTTATACTGTTTGGGATCACAGATTATGAATGAAGCATTACAATTTTGATTTTATCTCTCCTGGTAAAAATATGGCTAGTATGGAAAAGGATTATTTTATGTTAAATGTCAAAGAACATAAACTAGTTATTAAAAAATCAAATTAGTTAGTTTTTTTTTTTAACTTTTTACATGAAATTAAGAATTTATGAACAATAACAAAACATTAACCTTATATAATCAAAGAAAATAAGAAAATTCTTGAAAAATTAGCTATTTATCTTAATCATGAAATTATTGTTAATGATAAATCTGATTCAACAATGCTTTCTGCAGCTTGGAAAAATCTTTTCAGTAGTATCACATAATTTATTTTTTGTATTAATTAATATTAGTCAGTTTTTATATTTTATTTTATTTTTTTTAATTTCATGTGTTCCCATATTTTAATATATGTGTGTGTTTTCATTTTATTATAATCTATTTTTAATTTTCTTTTATTTTATTTTCATGGGTTCTTTTTTTTTTCAATTCGCTTTCTTATTCCCTTTCTACTCTGTGTTCTTTTGTTTAGATTATACTCTTCTGTAATTGGCTCTGAAATAGTGTTCAGTGGGATGGTTCGTTTAAATGCAAAAACTCCAACCATATTACAGGAACTATTTCTTTATTAAAAATCTTATAAAAAAGGTGGTTCAGGAGCCAAAATGGGAGAGAGAGACCCCACAATACATGGGACGCCGAAGCGCCTTTTCTTATTAGACAACTTTACATCTCGAGAGCTGAAAACAGAAGTCCAGTTTTTTTGCACGAAATCAAGAAATCTTGGCGTGGCACAGCATCGCCAATTTACAACTTTTGGTGACCGCGCGAAAGTGTACAAAGGCTTTTGGCGATAAACATTACCGCAAAAATGTGGATTGCAAGTAAGCGCTTCTAAATAGGATGAGATAAGTAACAGACAAACCGAAATTGTTTATCTTGCAGATAGGCGTTTGCCCAACTAACTGTTACATGAAATTGCAGACTGCAGATTGTTCGATGAGAAGAATGCAGAAAATCCAGAACATCTGGCTTTTAGCCAGACCACATAACACGATAAATACATGCTTCCCATAAGATTCGTTCATTTTTACTTTTTATTGTTAATATATATTCAAGGTTCACGTATTAGTAGCGATAAAAATTTCTTATCACTGCAGCGGGGGAAAAAAAATCCAATGCAAGAAAATGAAATGAGACTAGCAGCTGTGCTATTTAATTCTTATTTATTTCTTTGCACACGCTGCGGTAACGGGTAGTTACAGATTAAAATAAGTAAGGAAAAAAGGAAATGATTATTTGAGCGCTTTGAATTAAAGATAATTTTAGAAAGATGAAAGAAATCACTTTAACAAACTCTGGATGGTTTTGAGAAATGAATTTAATCACATATTTCATTATAGGAAAGAGGGGGGGGGGATAATATGATCTAAAAGTAAGAAAGTTATGTTTTAAATTAAATTTTGAATTAAAAAAAAGGTATGGGACAGGAACGCTGTCACATAACTCACCCCCACAACAGAAGAAAGCTGAAACGTGTACGTTGCAGCTTTATATGTACCTAAAATCCCTTGTCCACTTTCGCACTTACAGAATATGCACCAAGAAAAAATAAGTAAAATTAACTATTTAAGTTGATATCTACCAATAAATCTATTTTAACTTGTCTGTGAAACTATTACCCTTTAGCTCCTGTAAAATATTTTATACAACTATAAGTAAGTAGAAAAAAAAATATTTGCTTGCTTTCAAAACAATTCACAAGAATTGTGTTATATCCATGAGTGAGCGCTCATAATATTCAAAATAATCTTTTTTTTTAATTAAATATTCCACAAAATAAAATGGCCACATTAGTTGATAACACAGGATCCTATATTTATTTTTTTTGTGGCATTGTATTGTGGCGCTGGTACCAGCATTTTAGTCATGTATGTATTCATTTAGAGAAGCATTTACTGTATTTACGACTTCTCCAAAATTTGATCTTACATGAGATCACAATATTAAATAAATGCAAGCAAATAAAAACAAAGGACAAAACACACCAGTAAAAATTGTTACTTTAAGGAAAGATGAATTCTTTCATAAAATTGAAGCTTATTTGTATTATCTTTGGTTGCTTCATTACTGGTATAAGAAACTTACAAAAATCTGTGCATAACGCACAGGACTACCAGAGACAAAAATTGTGTAAGCTGCACGCGCTCAAACAAGTGTAGCCCTAAATATTGGAATTTTTTGAATTCTAGTGGCATCATGTTATGGCTTCTGCCTTAAATAATAAGGGGTAGTTTTTTTAGATTCCTGCAATTTAACTAAGTCCCCGGTTTAAAAAAAAATCACAGTATGGTATAATTTAGCATTTTATGAATTTTTACACTGCCATCCTGACTTTCCGTGTATTGATCAAAATTTAACCCCTGGCAAACTTATAAAAAATTAATAATAAATTGCATACAATTTTGTATAGTGTAACAAGATATCTTACTCGATCTGCCACCTCCAAGTAAGAAGTATCTAATGGAAGTGTAAAAAAAAATGTTACCTCTTAAAATTAACAACTTCGAAATGTATGTGTAGTTTAATATGTCATGTGACGGATAACTCCTAGAAACATTAAAATCTTTGTATAGATACAAAGTGATGATGTCATTGATACGTTCTGACATTATGCACACACAAAAAAAACTGTTAAAAAGAAGTATTTTAATATTGAAACTAGGTGTAAAATTTAAAAGATAGGAAAGTAAAAAGAGAAACTGTATGTGTGTCGAGGGACGGGGGGGGGGGGGGGAAACTCCCAAACTCATGAACTACTTGTAATGCAACACATGAACAAAAGTGTACGCAAGCATTCACAACGTGTAAGTAGACACATGAACAAATTGTATAATATCTCATGAACTACTTGTAATGCAACACATGAACAAAAGTGTACGCAAGCATACACAACGTGTAAGTAGACACATGAACAAATTGTATAATATCACATGAACTCTATGTATTAATGTCTCAATGAACTAAAATTGTACTCTATTTGTCCACAAAATAAACAGACAGTATATGTGTAAAAAACCCAAGACACTTGCATACGAGTGAGATTCAATTACATAATTAATGAGTTATCATCAAAATGTAATGAATAAGGGTTAAAAAAACAAATGAACTACTTGTAATGTGTGTGTAAGCTCTGGTTAAACTCTAAACCAGCCAGTGTGTACAACTCAATGAACTACTTGAAAGAAAAAAAAAACAAAAAGAAATACTGCCGAATAAATCGCTAGCAAAGTACAATGTGTAAAAGCAAATGAACAAAATATGTAAATCAACACATGAACTAGTGTAATGTATATATAAGAATGCACCAAAATGTATTAAAAAACAACTGTTGTGTAACACAAACAAATATCCAACACATGAACTACATGTGAAAGACAACTGTTGAATAAGTGGTTCACTAAGGGTTAAAAAGAAAATAAAACTGCATCTGCCAAAGTCATTACGGTCTTAAGTTAAGAGAAGCGTGCATAAAATGTATAACCCAACGCTAAAAATTGTAGAAGTTATGTAAGCCAAACATGTTCCAAGAAAAGAATGAAAGGGAAAAAAAATATATTGCGAGCCAAAAATAACAAGCAATGTACCTTATGTGGTATGAATGTATGTATCCGTCACAAGACAACTGTGAGACTTGAACTCACAAATTAAAAAAATTTTAAATCTGAAGAAGAAAAAGAATGCCAAAGATTTAGTTTAATGAGTATATGTGAATAGCCCTTTACCAAAAATAAAGTGTACCTAACAGCTCACATTATGCATGTGACTACCTTTTATAAGAAAAACATTTACCGATATCAAATATCATGTCAGTTATAATAAAAAAAAAATAACTTATGTTATAACTTAAAATAGCAACGAGTCACCAGCCGCGCGTAAACAATGAAGTCCAACAGTACATTAGCTGCATGTGTAATACTGTACACCCGGTTAATTATCCCTTGCAAAAAAACTTTAAGATGACTGTGTAAACAATGTACAGTAGTTACATTATGTTATAATTTCTGCAAAACTTTTAAACACACGAACTAAAAGAAAACACCTGACATTGAAAGAAAGTCTATCTAAAAACAACTACGAAGTTGTGAATGCAGTGAAAAAAAAAATTCAATTTTTAAGCTAAACAGAAATTATGCTAAATGAACTCTATACATGCACAGACGGTAAAGAATGTCCTTAACCATGGTGAGTATTAATTGAAATATAACAAAATTCAGCAAAATGAACGAGTCAATGTGTGTGTGTGTGTGTGTGAAGTACCAGGCCAAACCTGACATCCCAAACCATGTGCATGAGAGGGGGGAAAAAAACATGTGTGATTAATACCCAACAATGCTATCTGCCCATAGCATGTTAGAAGTAAAGGTGTAAATTAGTGTAAAGGTGTTATCCATCCTCAGCATTAGAAAACAATTACAGGTGAAATTTTAGCAATCTAAAAATAATTTTTAAAATGTAAACACTACTCCAATTGTAAAATTAATATTAGTGTAACTCCATTAATCATGTTAGGAAACATATCCGATCCCTGATTAAGCTAGCGGCCAACTTGCTTAACCATAGATCGAAATACACACCTCAGACATTTTGCTATCCCATGGAAAATAGCGCAATGACTGAAGTATCCCACATAAACCATGACAGAAGTACAAGCAATCAAACTTACACACCAAAAAAAAAAAAAAAAAAAAAAAAATATTATTAATGTGAATGCATGTCATTGAGAAACATACAAAAAACTAACTGTTTAATACGTCAAACCTATGTTGTACATCTTATGTATTTTGCAAAAGCAACCGAGAGCCAAAAGGGAAAAAAAATATTTTTGTAACCATGACATGATGACTCGAGCTATGTAATATGCCTAAATAAAATGTATGCCAGGCTAAACTAATCTAAGCTTACTAAATATTTTGCCAAAGTTCACAATCCAAGAAAATATTAATGTGAAAGATAACTAATCTAATATGTATTTTTTTAACATATGATTACGCCAACTGTATGTAAATTTCTAATCAAGTGCCCACATCTAACTGAGAAAAAAAATGTTATGCTCACCTCCTCTATACTTATTTTAAATTGCCACGAATATGCAAATCCAACATATTTCACATTACTTTTAATCAGTGCAAAAAAAAAAAAAAAAAAAAAAAAAAAAAAAAAAAAAAAAAAAAATTAATAAAGTCATAAAACATAAAACTTTCTGCATAGAAAAAAAAATAATATATATTAACTCTAAAAAGAAATTTCAAAAGTTTGTCCCAGGTCTAATAATGTAAAAGGTATTCAAAAGCAAGTCATTTACAATCTAAGATAAATATATCTATAGACTTTTTTTTATCCCAATCTTTAAGAAAGGCTGAATGACAACATCTTAGCTAAGAATAAAAAAAACATTTAAAAATCCCCATAAAACTACTCATAAAAGACATTATACTGAATAATTTGCAATATGACACAACATATTATTTAAATCACACTGTTAACAGACAGCATACGAGCCAGCGTATTTATGTGCAACAAATGATAAAACAACAGAGAAGCAACTTCAAGGCCTAGAGATAAAATAAAAGGAATATATTATCTCTGAAGTGAGTCAATGTGTCAATGCAAGATACTCAGGAAGTTTCTAATATGAATCAAAGGCAACAAACTTAAAAATAATTGCTACCCCTTTTTTTATCCCCTTAGAAATGCATCCCAAATACTCATAAATTTTACTTTACACATCAACTGCCGATCAATAAGTAACAACTTATATTTTTAAAAGCAAATGAAATATTACCTAACATATTAAATATGCATAACAGAGATAAATACAAATACATCTCTTTTCAATCAAAATAGAAATTAAATTAAAATAAACACACCTTTGGTTAAAAATATGTCATTCAAAACTATAATTAAAAACAACAAAATGTGCACAGATAAATTAGATAAATTTTAAAAGGCTATTGCTTGTGCAATAGCGACAAGGAATGCAAGCGCAATATCTTTCACGATAAATGTTAAACCCAGAAAATCCTTGTCATGCATGAAAATAAAGTATATTTAAACATTCCTAAAATAACTGAACTTAAATAGCACTTACCTTTTAAACAATAACATGCAAAGAGCAGCTTAGAATTATAGCTTCAAGTTTAACGGTTAAAAAAAAAAAAAAAACAATTTTTTTTATAAAGCCGATATCTTCTCTCTTCCGGCTATTACATTTTATAAGCAGCCTTAAAAAACTATATGGAATAGTATGGAGTAATAAAATTTTAAACACGTATGAATATAGAAACAATTCTCATAGCATGAAAAGAGATGAAACTGAAAAAATATATAAAAAGGAAAATACTGTATTAATTAAAATTAAGATTTTAAAAAGTAGAAAAAATGTTCATGTTGACATTTGTATTGCATTCTTAATTTTTTTTTTTTAACACAACCTAAAAATGCACTTTTTTAACTGTGGTAATTAACACAAGTAGTGTCACACTAAGTTCACTTTGAGATTTTATCTAAATCACAGAAAAGCACATACTTTTTAGATGGTGCGTCCCTGTTATTGTACGTGAGAAACACTTTTTTTTAGATTTCCTTGAGTAAACACATTTCGACAAGAAAAGAAAATTCTATCACAAAGGCAATATTCGGAATGAAGCACGATGAATTTTGACCTTGTCAGGTGCACTTTTATTGTAGGAATCACTAGATTTAACTTTTTTTTTTTTTTTTTTTGCAATTTCACAAACAAACTGAAAAAGAATTGAGATGAATCCGCACATTATTAGGTACCCTTTTTTGTCGAGTACACTGGTGCCTAACTATTGCTCTTTTTTTTTATGTTGACACACTTTTTTGAAGAAATAACAGGTCGCCTGTAAAAACTCGAATCACAGATAAAGCACATCTAGAAGACTCCAGGAGAGATTGAGCACAAAATTGGCGTTGATGATAATATCAGGTGCGATGATAGGTAACAAACGTCTTTATTCCAACGTCACTAGTGTAGTATCAGGATTGTGCATAGAATTAGTCCAGTTTTCAATTATAATGCAAGTAAAATTTTTGAAGACATTTAGCAGCGGTGCTCCGGCACATACATCATCCGGATCATTCATCATGTACTGGTGTTTACAGAAACATCAGGAATGGGCAGAGAAGTTGAAGAATAAAATTATCCTTTTAAGCTGCAGAGGTACTACGTCGAAGATGCGGCATAAAAACATTTAAAAAAAAAAGGGGTGGGGGGAATTTCTCTCTCTTAAATAAATAAGCATTTTTTTTTTTTTAGGTTGGAGAAACGACCGGCCGATGGACCAAATTTATGTAATAGTGTTCAGTGGGATGGTTCGTTTAAATGCAAAAACTCCATCCATATTACAGGAACTATTTCTTTATTAAAAATCTTATAAAAAAGGTGGTTCAGGAGCCAAAATGGGAGAGAGAGACCCCACAATACATGGGACGCCGAAGCGCCTTTTCTTATTAGACAACTTTACATCTCGAGAGCTGAAAACAGAAGTCCAGTTTTTTTGCACGAAATCAAGAAATCTTGGCGTGGCACAGCATCGCCAATTTACAACTTTTGGTGACCGCGCGAAAGTGTACAAAGGCTTTTGGCGTTAAACATTACCGCAAAAATGTGGATTTCATGTAAGCGCTTCTAAATAGGATGAGAAAAGTAACAGACAAACCGAAATTGTTTATCTTGCAGATAGGCGTTTGCCCAACTAACTGTTACATGAAATTGCAGACTGCAGATTGTTCGATAAGAAGAATGCAGAAAATCCAGGACATCTGGCTTTTAGCCCGACCACATAACACGATAAATACATGCTTCCCATAAGATTCGTTCATTTTTACTTTTTATTGTTAATATATATCCAAGGTTCACGTATTAGTAGCGATAAAAATTTCTTATCACTGCAGCGGGGAAAAGAAAATCCAATGCAAGAAAATGAAATGAGACTAGCAGCTGTGCTATTTAATTCTTATTTATTTCTTTGCACACGCTGCGGTAACGGGTAGTTACAGATTAAAATAAGTAAGGAAAAAAGGAAATGATTATTTGAGCGCTTTGAATTAAAGATAATTTTAGAAAGATGAAAGAAATCACTTTAACAAACTCTGGATGGTTTTGAGAAATGAATTTAATCACATATTTCATTATAGGAAAGGGGGGGGGGGATAATTTGATCTAAAAGTAAGAAAGTTATGTTTTAAATTAAATTTTGAATTAAAAAAAAGGTATGGGACAGAAACGCTGTCACATAACTCACCCCCACAACAGAAGAAACCTGAAACGTGTACGTTGCAGCTTTATATGTACCTAAAATCCCTTGCCCACTTTCGCACTTACAGAATATGCACCAAGACAAAATAAGTAAAATTAACTATTTAAGTTGATATCTACAAAGAAATCTATTTTAACTTGTCTGTGAAACTATTACCCTTTAGCTCCTGTAAAATATTTTATACAACTATAAGTAAGTAGAAAAAAAAATATTTGCTTGCTTTCAAAACAATTCACAAGAATTGTGTTATATCCATGAGTGAGCGCTCATAATATTCAAAATAATCTTTTTTTTTAAATTAAATATTCCACAAAATAAAATGGCCACATTAGTTGATAACACAGGATCCTATATTTATTTTTTTTTGCGGCATTGTATTGTGGCGCTGGTACCAGCATTTTAGTCATGTATGTATTCATATAGAGAAGCATTTACTGTATTTACGACTTCTCCAAAATTTGATCTTACATGAGATCATAATATTAAATAAATGCTAGCAAATAAAAACAAAGGACAAAAACACACCAGTAGAAATTGTTACTTTAAGGAAAGATGAATTCTTTCATAAAATTGAAGCTTATTTGTATTATCTTAGGTTGCTTCATTACTGGTATAAGAAACTTACAAAAATTTGTGCATAACGCACAGGACTACCAGAGACAAACATTGTGTAAGCTGCACGCTCTGAAACAAGTGTAGCCCTAAATATTGGAATTTTGTGAATTCTAGTGGCATCATCTTATGGCTTCTGCCTTAAATAATAAGGGGTAGTTTTTTTTAGATTACTGCAATTTAACAAAGTCCCCGGTTTCAAAAAAAATCACAGTATGGTATAATTTAGCATTTTATGAATTTTTACACTGCCATCCTGACTTTCCGTGTATTGATCAAAATTTAACCCCTGGCAAACTTATAAAAAATTAATAATAAATTGCATACAATTTTGTATAGTGTAACAAGATATCTTACTCGATCTGCCACCTCCAAGTAAGAAGTATCTAATGAAAGTGTAAAAAAAAATGTTACCTGTTAAAATTAACAACTTCGAAATGTATGTGTAGTTTAATATGTCATGTGACGGATAACTCCTAGAAACATTAAAATCTTTGTATAGATACAAAGTGATGATGCCATTGATATGTTCTGACATTATGCACACAAAAAAACTGTTAAAAAGAAGTATTTGAATATTGAAACATGGTGTAAAATTTAAAAGATAGGAAAGTAAAAGGAGAAACTGTATGTGTGTGGAGGGAGGGGGGAAAAACTCCCAAACTCATGAACTACTTGTAATGCAACACATGAACAAAAGTGTACGCAAGCATACACAACGTGTAAGTAGACACATGAACAAATTGTATAATATCACATGAACTCTATGTATTAATGTCTCAATGAACTAAAATTGTACTGTATTTGCCCACAAAATAAACAGACAGTATATGTGTAAAAAACCCAAGACACTTGCATACGAGTGAGATTCAATTACATAATTAATGAGTTATCATCAAAATGTAATGAATAAGGGTTAAAAAAACAAATGAACTACTTGTAATGTGTGTGTAAGCTCTGGTTAAACTCTAAACCAGCCAGTGTGTACAACTCAATGAACTACTTGTAAGAAAAAAACAACAAAAAGAAATACTGCCGAATAAATCGCTAGCAAAGTACAATGTGTAAAAGCAAATGAATAAAATATGTAAATCAACACATGAACTAGTGTAATGTATATATAAGAATGCACCAAAATGTATTTAAAAAAAACAACTGTTGTGTAACACAAACAAATATTCAACACATGAACTACATGTGAAAGACAACTGTTGAATAAGTGGTTCACTAAGGGTTAAAAATAAAATAAAACTGCATCTGCCAAAGTCATTACGGTCTTAAGTTAAGAGAAGCATGCATAAAATGTATAACTCAACGCTAAAAATTGTAGAAGTTATGTAAGCCAAACATGTTCCAAGAAAAGAATGAAAGGGAAAAAAAATATATTGCTAGCTAAAAATAACAAGCAATGTACCTTATGTGGTATGAATGTATGTATCCGTCACAAGACAACTGTGAGACTTGAACTCACAAATTAAAAAAATTTTAAATCTGAAGAAGAAAAAAAATGCCAAAGATTTAGTTTAATGAGTATATGTGAATAGCCCTTTACCAAAAATAAAGTGTACCTAACAGCTCACATTATGCATGTGACTACCTTTTATAAGAAAAACATTTACCGATATCAAATATCATGTCAATTATAATAAAAAAAATACCTTATGTTATAACTTAAAATAGAAACGAGTCACCAGCCGCGCGTAAACAATGAAGTCCAACAGTACATTAGCTGCATGTGTAAAACTGTACACCCGGTTAATTATCCCTTGCAAAAAAACTTTAAGATGACTGTGTAAACAATGTACAGTAGTTACATTATGTTATAATTTCTGCAAAACTTTTAAACACACGAACTAAAAGAAAACACCTGACATTGAAAGAAAGTCTATCTAAAAACAACTACGAAGTTGTGAATGCAGTGAAAAAAAAAATGCAATTTTTAAGCTAAACAGAAATGATGCTAAAAGAACTCTATACATCCACAGACGGTAATGAATGTCCTTAACCATGGTGAGTATTAATTGAAATATAACAAAATTCAGCAAAACTGAACGAGTCAATGTGTGTGTGTGAAGTACCAGGCCAACCCTGACATCCCAAACCATGTGCATGAGAGGGGGAAAAAAACATATGTGATTAATACCAAACAATGCTATCTGCCCATAGCATGTTAGAAGTAAAGGTGTAAATTAGTGTAAAGGTGTTATCCATCATCAGCATTAGGAAACAATTACAGGTGAAATTTTAGCAATCTAAAAATAATTTTTTAAATGTAAACACTACTCCAATTGTAAAATTAATATTAGTGTAACTCCATTAATCATGTTAGGAAACATATCCGATCCCTGATTAAGCTAGCGGCCAACTTGCTTAACCATAGATCGAAATACACACCTCAGACATTTTGCTATCTCATGGAAAATAGCGCAATGACTGACGTATCCCACATAAACCATGACAGAAGTACAAACAATCAAACTTACACACCAAAAAAAAAATGTATTAATGTGAATGCATGTCATTGAGAAACATACAAAAAACTAACTGCTTAAAACTATACGTCAAACCTATGTTGTACATCTTATGTATTTTGCAAAAGCAACCGAGAGCCAAAAGGGAAAAAAAATATTTTTGTAACCATGACATGATGACTCGAGCTATGTAATATGCCTAAATAAAATGTATGCCAGGCTAAACTAATCTAAGCTTACTAAATATTTTGCCAAAGTTCACAATCCAAGAAAATATTAATGTGAAAGATAACTAATCTAATATGTATTTTTTTTTAACATATGATTACGCCAACTGTATGTAAATTTCTAATCAAGTGCCCACATCTAACTGAGAAAAAAAATGTTATGCTCACCTCCTCTATACTTATTTTAAATTGCCACGAATATGCAAATCCAACATATTTCACATTACTTTTAATTAGTGCAAAAAAAAATTTAATAAAGTCATAAAACATAAAACTTTCTGCATAGAAAAAAAATATATATATATTAACTCTAAAAGGAAATTTCAAAAGTTTGTCCCAGGTCTAATAATGTAAAAGGTATTCAAAAGCAAGTCATTTACAATCTAAGATAAATATATCTATAGACTTTTTTTTTATCCCAATCTTTAAGAAAGGCTGAATGACAACATCTTAACTAAGAATTAAAAAAACATTTAAAAATCCCCAGAAAACTACTCATAAAAGACACTATACTGAATAATTTGGAATATGACACAACATATTATTTAAATCATACTGTTAACAGACAGCATACGAGCCAGCGTATTTATGTGCAACAAATGATAAAACAACAGAGAAGCAACTTCAAGGCCTAGAGATAAAATAAAAGGAATATATTATCTCTGAAGTGCGTCAATGTGTCAATGCAAGATACTCAGGAAGTTTCTAATATGAATCAAAGGCAACAAACTTAAAAATAATTGCTACCCCTTTTTTTATCCCCTTAGAAATGCATCCCAAATATTCATAAATTTTACTTTACACATCAACTGCCGATCTGTAAGTAACAACTTATATTTTTAAAAGCAGATGAAATATTACCTAACATATTTAATATGCATAACAGAGATAAATACAAATACATCTCTTTTCAATCAAAATAGAAATTAAATTAAAATAAACACACCTTTGGTTAAAAATATGTCATTCAAAACTATAATTAAAAACAACAAAATGTGCACAGATAAATTAGATAAATTTTAAAAGGCTATTGCTTGTGCAATAGCGACAAGGAATGCAAGCGCAATATCTTTCACGATAAATGTTAAACCCAGAAAATCCTTGCCATGCATGAAAATAAAGTATATTTAAACATTCCTAAAATAACTGAACTTAAATAGCACTTACCTTTTAAACATTAACATGCAAAGAGCAGCTTAGAATTATAGCTGCAAGTTTAACGGTTTAAAAAAAAAAACAATTTTTTTTATAAAGCCGATATCTTCTCTCTTCCGGCTATTACATTTTATAAGCAGCCTTAAAAACTATATGGAATAGTATGGAGTAATAAAATTTTAAACACGTATGAATATAGAAACATTTCTCATAGCATGAAAAGAGATGAAACTGAAAAAAAAAATATAAAAAGGAAAATACTGTATTAATTAAAATTAAGATTTCAAAAAGTAGAAAAAATGTTCATGTTGACATTTGTATTGCATTTTTAATTTTTTTTTAACACAACCTAAAAATGCACTTTTTTAACTGTGATAATTAACACAAGTAGTGTCCCACTAAGTTCACTTTGAGATTTTATCTAAATCACAGAAAAGCACATACTTTTTAGATGGTGCGTCCCTGTTATTGTACGTGAGAAACACTTTTTTTTAGATTTCCTTGAGTAAACACATTTCGACAAGAAAAGAAAATTCTATCACAAAGGCAATATTCGGAATAAAGCACGATGAATTTTGACCTTGTCAGGTGCACTTTTATTGTAGGAATCACTAGATTTAACTTTTTTTTTTTTTTTTTTTTTTTGCAATTTCACAAACAAACTGAAAAAGAATTGTGATGAATCCGCACATTATTAGGTACCCTTTTTTGTCGAGTACACTGGTGCCTAACTATTACTCTTTTTTTTTAATGTTGACACACTTTTTTGAAGAAATAACAGGTCGCCTGTAAAAACTCGAATCACAGATAAAGCACATCTAGAAGACTCCAGGAGAGATTGAGCACAAAATTGGCGTTGATGATAATATCAGGTGAGATGATAGGTAACAAACGTCTTTATTCCAACGTCACTAGTGTAGTATCAGGATTGTGCATAGAATTAGTCCAGTTTTCAATTAAAATGCAAATAAAATTTTTGAAGACATGTAGCAGCGGTGCTCCGGCACATACATCATCCGGATCATTCATCATGTACTGGTGTTTACAGAAACATCAGGAATGGGCAGAGAAGTTGAAGAATAAAATTGTCCTTTTAAGCTGCAGGAGTACTACGTCGAAGGTGCGGCATAAGAACATTTAAAAAAAAAAGGGGGTGGGGGGAATTTCTCTCTCTTAAATAAATAAGCATTTTTTTTTTTTTTTTTAGGTTGGAGAAACGACCGGCCGATGGACCAAATTTATGTAATAGTGTTCAGTGGGATGGTTCGTTTAAATGCAAAAACTCCAACCATATTACAGGAACTATTTCTTTATTAAAAATGTTATAAAAAAGGTGGTTCAGGAGCCAAAATGGGAGAGAGAGACCCCACAATACATGGGACGCCGAAGCGCCTTTTCTTATTAGACAACTTTACATCTCGAGAGCTGAAAACAGAAGTCCAGTTTTTTTTGCACGAAATCAAGAAATCTTGGCGTGGCACAGCATCGCCAATTTACAACTTTTGGTGACTGCGCGAAAGTGTACAAAGGCTTTTGGCGATAAACATTACCGCAAAAATGTGGATTGCAAGTAAGCGCTTCTAAATAGGATGAGAAAAGTAACAGACAAACCGAAATTGTTTATCTTGCAGATATGCCTTTGCCCAACTAACTGTTACATGAAATTGCAGACTGCAGATTGTTCGATGAGAAGAATGCAGAAAATCCAGGACATCTGGCTTTTAGCCAGACCACATAACACGATAAATACGTGCTTCCCATAAGATTCGTTCATTTTTACTTTTTATTGTTAATATATATTCAAGGTTCACGTATTAGTAGCGATAAAAATTTCTTATCACTGCAGCGGGGAAAAAAAAATCCAATGCAAGAAAATGAAATGAGACAAGCAGCTGTGCTATTTAATTCTTATCTATTTCTTTGCACACGCTGTGGTAACGGGTAGTTACAGATTAAAATAAGTAAGGAAAAAAGGAAATGATTATTTGAGCGCTTTGAATTAAAGATAATTTTAGAAAGATGAAAGAAATCACTTTAACAAACTCTAGATGGTTTTGAGAAATGAATTTAATCACATATTTCATTATAGGAAAGAGGGGGGGGGGAGGATAATATGATCTAAAAGTAAGAAAGTTATGTTTTAAATTAAATTTTGAATTAAAAAAAAGGTATGGGACAGAAACGCTGTCACAGGCTCTTGTCTTTCTGCTTTCCTATTAGCTGTTGATTTCTACTTTCGTATTGGCTGTTTCTTTAGCTTTTTCCTGTCCCTTCTCTTGCATTTCAGTCTACTGCTGCTTTCGTTGTAGAAGCACATCTTCTCTGCGTCTAACGAAGAAAGACTCGGATCTTTCGAAAGACCTAGCGCATTTAAATGTTTTTGATGGTGTTTTAGGAAGATCATTTTAGTTCTTATATAATCAGTCAAGAAGTCCTTTTCTTTATTTGATTGTCTTTTATATTCAGTTTCACTGCAATCTTTACTCAAAATCCAGCAGCAATCAGCTAACCTTTTCGCATTCCATCATCCATGCTATCCTTTTCCATTGTCGATTGGACTTGGTGAAATCGTTATGTATGTTCATCATTCCCAACACCACAGTTTGCAGGAAACACTGGAAGTTAGAGAGAGAAGAAATTGAATTTTTAGGAACATATTGCAACCCAGCTGCTGATACTTTTGTAAAGCAGATTGTTTACAAGCTCATTATAGCTCTCAAATCTTCTTTTGCCTTTAACACATAAAATCTTTATTAAAATTGTAAAAAAACCTTGACCATTTCAATATTAAGACATAAATTTGACATCATAATTAGATTATTCTATTAATTTTATTTTCAGATAACAAAATGTGAAATGTGAAATTATTTTCATAAAACTGTTTAGGATATATACAGATGTAACAGTTTGAACTCCTAATGTTAAATACTTTTATAATATTGTTCAAAAACAAACTACAATGTATGTATTTTTTTAAGCATAACTCAAAAACTACTTCATGGAAAGAGCTGTAATTTTCTTTTCACATACTTGAAGCTTCTAGAAATCAATTTCTGTAAAAATATTATAGGTTACATTTCTCTTTTTTTAAATATTAATTTAAAAATACATATTTTTGAAAAAAAATATCAACTTTGGACATTCGTCTTTTTTTAAACAAGAACCAATGAACGTTTTACATAGTCATATTCGTGTTCAGTGGATTAGTTTCATACAGCACTGCAGATTTTCACTTCAGAGGCAATTTCGTTGTTGAACAAATTTCATTGTTGTGTAATGAAAGCTAAGAAATAATATATTTTAAAATAAATTCTGAAGATGTAATATATTTTATATTTCAATAATTATAATAATTATTTTTTTAATTAAAAAGACGAAAATACTTTGCTCTCAACATACTGTATAATTTATTATTTTCATTGCTGTGATAACATATTAATCATATATAAGTTCAAGTTTCAGAGTATTTTAATCATATGATGAAACTCGTAAAAAAATACCTAATCTTTTCTTGAAAATTGTTTTCTGAAACATGAATCCATTTAATCTGAAGTATAATATTTATTAGAGCCATCATTTGTAAAAAGTTGCTAAGGGATCTCCCCCCCCCCCTTTTTTTTTTTTTTTTTTTTTTTTTTTTTTTCTTTCCTCCTTGGAAGATGAAATCTTCAATAATTGAGTATGCTGTATGGAAAAGCAAAGTTCTAAATCAATATTATCGTCTTATAAAATGCATTTTGCTTGAGGCGAAATTGAACTTCGCAGACATCCGAAAACTAATACAAATTGATTTATAGTTCTTTCATATGCAAAGACTTCGAATTTTGGCTTTTTATATAGAGGAGATTATTTTTTTAACCGGGGCAAAAGATAATAATGTAAATCATAAAAATACCGTTAACTGCTTTCAGTTTTTTTTTTTTTTTTTTTTTTTTTTTTTTTTTTTTTTTTAAGTTATATGCAGTATCGTTAAATAAGTTTCTTCAGAAACGTGAAAAACTATCGCGATAAAAATTGAAGTTTTTTTTCTCTATTTCTTCGAAGAACTGTGTATAGGATCTGTAAATAAGTAACTTCTAGAAATATTTGATTATTAAATGAAACTTTATACGTTAAAAATCAAATTAAAAGATCTCCGTTTAATGAATTTTTATAGAAAATGACTAAGATATTTTTTCATTTATTTTCTATAACGTTGAAAATTTTTTCTGACTTTCATCTGTCTATTTGGTATCTAACTTTCGTAGATTACACAAAAAAAAGCTGTTAATTATTTTTGCTTCATTATGTTTATTATTATTTCATCTTTTTCTCAATAATATTGCTTTATTGTTTATTATTCAATGCGTTTTCATTACAGTACGATTTAAAGTTCAGTGAGATTTCTTTTAGGTAGCTTCTATATACAAAATAAAAAGCTACCTCCTGAAGGCGTCGCGTTCGGAGTAAAGCAATTTTTGAATTTTTTAGTATATTTTGTATTAATGTAGTTCACGATAGCTAACTACTAATGTTTAAGTAGTGAAAATGTTGAGATACTCTATGGAGTTATGGTGACTCTTTCAATTAAGTATTCTACTCGACTGATCTAATAAAAATATTTCAACTAGGTATAAATCTCCTCGTTAATTAATGGAAAAACCCCATATATTTTCAGCCAGTGCTAAGAGAATAACAACGAATGCAAACGTGCTATTCTAGTACAGCAAATAAAATAGCTGATTAAAATTCCTGAATTTGGAATTCTGTGTTTTCCAAAGAGTCTTATAAGGGTGTTAGGATGAGGTGTCTATTGTTACTACCTCAATGTTCGTTGTTGTTACAAAATATCGTAACACACACACGCACACGCACCCACCCACCCACACAAACACAAACATATATATATATATATACAGTACGCCCACTAAAGTCCCTTGATACCGTCTTAACTTCGGAACGGCTGCTGCTATATTCATAAAATTGTTGTCTAAGTATAGGAAAGTAGAGGTGCGCTACAGAATGAAACCGCTTTAAGCTCCACCTGGTGCAAAACTGTGGAGTTAACATTCCTATCTCAAAAACGGAAATAGATAGAGGGAAAAATGATTTACAAAGTAGTAGAGCATCGTCGATTTAGTACGAAAATACTCTTTGTGGACATTAATGCGAAGAATAGAATGGTTAATATGCTCATTTGTTTTTTCGTGATTTTCTACACTGTGACGTCAAGAAACTTGAACGGAAGGGGAAATGACTATCTTTTGAACAAATGTGCATCCAAATGTGCATTGCAGCTGACGGTGAGAAGTTTGAACATCTCAAATAAAGGTTATTGTTATAACTAGTTTCTTTTCTAAGATCGTTTTGTCTCGTCCAGACTTCAAGCCGATTACAGAAGACTGTAATTGATTAAGATTACAATTAATTTGAATTTTTAAAAGCAGATTACGATTATGTCGCTATCTGTGCAAGTTAGATTACGATTATATGTACGATTATCCGTTTTTTTTTAAATTTTAGATTACGATTATATTTAGGCTATGATTAAAGAAATTTTGCTGAATTACGATTAGCGAAATAGCCGATTATGATTACAATTTGATTACACTGACTTCATAATCTGCATATTACGAACTCCTCTTGCTTCGAATTCGTTGTTTAAACTATCTTAAGTAATATTCATATTTTACAAATACTTACGAATGAAAGACTGCATTGGTATTTATACGTATGTGTGTTTACAGTTCAAAAGTAGGTTAAGCTTCATCTGAAAGAACCTTTTCAATCAAAATCTCCCTTCTTTCAGTTTTGATCATTTACCATAAAAAAAGAAATAAAATAAAATAAAAAAAAAGTAAAAAATAAGAACAAGAAAAACGGGTACACTTTGTTATACGAAAATAAATATTAATAATGAATATCCAGAAAATGCATGAGTAAAGGAAATTAACCGTCTCATCTGGCTTAGAAATATGCTGTACACAAGCCTGCCTGTGGTCGCCACAGCATAGTCTACATTTTTTAACGCAGAATATAAACACGTGTTTAGTTAAACTAAGAGTTTTCTTCAGAACTCCCATTGCAAGAAAATTTTTAAACCTATTAACATAAAAATCAATACAAAATATTAACAAGTAAGAAACATTAAATATTCAAAAAATAACATTCTGTTAAAATTTTATAAAACGGAAAATTAAGAAAAATCTCTTTTTCAAGGTTTTAAGGCTTTCCTAACTTTCCCCCTTAACCCCTTCCTCTTTTAACCCTTTGATTTAATTTGAAACACATGACAATTTAAAAAAAAATAATCATAAACTGTCTTCCAGGCCGGCGATGTTCAAATATGAACTAAAAATACTTTTATTTTTTGTCTTATTAGTAATTCCTGAAGAGTTATTGTTTTTAATAATCAGGTATAAAAATTTACTTTATTAAATTTTAAATTTCAGGGCGGGGTAATGTCAGGATACCTACTTTTCCGTGCTTCCTACTTTTGCTGGCATTTGTGCTAAGAAAATGTGCAAAATAGATACCACTTGTCTCCACCACGCATATCCTAACGAAATGGAGAATACAGCGTCTTATTTTCTTTTCTTTATTTCCATGAAATTAAAATTTAAATTACATAAAGAAACCATTTTTATTGCTAATGTCATATTAAGAAAATTAATTTATATTGTGTATCTACATATCTTATAATTTATGCTTTAAATAAACAGGTCATTTTATAGTTAGGATTAAAAAACTCTATGCTCAATTAAGTATGAAAAATATTTCACTGTGATAATAAATTGCTAATAAATATGGAATATATATTAGAAAAGAAATCCTTAGTTGCATATGGTTATTTAAAGCAGGGGTTTGTACAGACTTTTCTCTCAGCTTCCTGTTTTTGTGAAATTGTGAACAGCTTTTTTACATTTGTGAAAAATCTAGTCCTAATTTTGTGAATTAAAAATGGTCATTACATCCAGATTCTTTTTTTTTGTTTTTTAAGAAGATATAGGTGCGTAAAATACATATTTTCTTTATATGTAAAAGCAACAGGCCAGATTTCACTTTTAAATAATTAAATTAGCGAAAGATTTAGTTTTCAGCTGAAAAAGTCTGTAAAAGGCCTATTTTTAAGACAAAGAATTTTGTGAAGGGTTTTTTTTAAGGTGAAAAGTTTTGTGAAGGGTCCTGTTTTGATGCGAAAAATTTTGTGAAGGGTCCTGTTCTGATATAAAATATTTTGTGATGTGTCCTGTTTTGATATGAAAATTTTTATGAAGGGTCCTTTAAAGTGCCCAATTTGTTCCTAAACACATCCCTGGTTTAAAGTTTATGTTGAATTTAACTTTCATCGATACATGGGCATCTGGCGAGCATATTCATCGATACATGGGCATCTGGCGAGCATATATTGCAGTGATATTTTAGAAATGTAACTCTTTTCTATTTGTTATATGATACCGATTCTTTAAAATAGTCTTAATTTCTTTTTTGCGGTTTTTGTTTGATATTTCTATAATGTAAACTGAAAATTGAAAGGATAAACAAGCACTAAGAAGAGCAAAGTGAGAGTGAGTTGTTCAATAAATTGCTGATGCAATTTAAAAACTTTTTTTTTATTAAGCTTTCACCCCAGATTCTTACATTTACGGGAGGTTTGACATAATTTCCCATAAAACGATGGAAATGGTACTTCTTTTATTCTTCTTGATCATGGACAGTTTGTTATTCAATGTTTTTTGACTCTCATTTTATGACTTGGACATTTGACCACTTTAATCACCACATCCTGTTTCCTGGAATTCCCATTCACTTCTACAGTAACTGTCACCCTGATCTCTGACCCTACCCCCCCCCAACCTTACATTATACATTCTGCCTCACTGTCCTAGGCTGTATACAGACGCGTGTTTTGCCATCCTTCTCCAGTTTTCGTGGAAAATCTTTTATTCCGGACGATTCTGCGGTTTATTCACAAAAGAAAGAAGGGAATCAACAATGGATCAGGAGACAAGGAGCTCGACTCTACTTAAAGGAAAGGTTCCTTTTTTGCAGGACATCAGTCCCTTTCCTCTTAAAGTCATTAAAAATCTAAGACACCACGTGGCCACAACAAACGATGCTGACACTGATAACAATCAGAAGGATGGCGCGTTCGCAACCTTATCTACTGTCCATAATTATCTCTGACCTTCACACTCTCACTTTAGGGGTAATTTAATCAGTTAAAAGCTTGAACAGATATTTTCCTTTCCTTGTACAAGGTGCAGCTAGCCGACAAAGTATATTTTGGTTTAGAAACGAAAGGAAGGGGAAAAAAGATGCAATCATAGAACTTAATCGTATATTTTGGCAAGATTACGATTACAGAGCTTTTCGATACGGATTACATTGCGATTGTGATTAGATCATGATTATAATTGGAGTGAAATCTCTTGATTATGATTCCATTGCGATTATTTCGAAACCATAATTTACGATTATGAATACAGTGCGATTAAGCAGTTTTCGCAATCGATTATAATCTTCTACGATTGCACGATCACGATTACTCGAAATCTGGTCTCGTTACAGTTTAGTAAATCACGAAAAAACAAATACGCCTTTTAACCATTCTATTTTTCGCATTAATGTCCACAAGGTGTCTTTTCGTACTAAATCGACCATGCTCTACAACTTTGTAAATCACTTTTTACCATATCTCTTCCCGTTTTCGAGATAGGAATACTAACTCCGCAGCTTTCCACCAGCTGGCGCCATATGTGGTTTAGTTCAGTACCGCATGGGTACTTTACTATACCTAGACACCAATTTTAGGAATATAGCAGCAGACGTTCCGAAGTTAAAAGGGCAGCAAAGAACTTTATTAGGCATACTGTATATTGTGATAATTATTCTTCATTAAATTCAAAACACAATAAAAGCAAATAACAAAAACACATTTAAAATATATGATACAACAAAATCATGAATAAGATTCCGGGGTTTAGACAGTTATTTGGTTCACAACGTCACCCCTTCCCAGTGGATACCAACTAATTTAAAGCACAAAACAAACTTGAGACCAACTAACGAAAACTATGAATGTACATACTGCAGAACTATTTTCAACTAATATAAGTTATCAATCTGTCATTTGTATTGAAGAATTTGATTGTTTATTTCGATGGTACTTCTTTTTTTTAACTTAATGCAAAGTAGAAAATTTTCACAAATCATTTCATTAAAACTTTAACTCAATTTCACTATAAGGTTTAAACCGTTTAAGTATATATTTCTGAATATCGGTATATGCACGTTATTATTAAAGTTTTAAATTTTTATTGTTTCAAAATCAAAATATTTTTTTCTTATCATTAAGATCAGTGACTAAGATTCGGTTTATAATTTCCAGTTTTAATTTTAAGTAATTGACTTTACTGTGATTTTCAGATGCACTTTTTAAATTTAATTGTATAACAATATAAATAACAATTTATTTATTATTATTCAACTTTACTACTGAAATGTCATCTATAAATCTACAAACTATCAAGTCTTTATTCAATTAAAATCCTGCCTCATATGTAAAAATATAATTATCCGCTACATATTTCGCCTTAAAGTAAATAATTCTCTCAAACAACAAAATTAAATACATCTGTAAACAGTTCGGTACAGATAACATTTTCTTTAGAGTTCTTAAAAATCTATGATTTTTATGGTTTAAATTTTCTAAATTTACACAATTATATAGATCATCAAAGTCATGTCTATGGAATTTAGTAATGTTTTTCCGTTTCTTTAGTCTTTTTATAAGTTGATAACAGTTTTTTATTACGACTGAAGAATATTCATTGACCTTTTATGTAAGCCTTTATATTTTAAATCATATTTAAATTGTTATTTCTATTTAAAATGCTCTTTTCTCAAAATTTAAAATTTTGCATATTTCTAAATTTTAAAACATTCTATTCAAATTTCTAATAATCAGATTCTTTTGAAATATATACTTTCTATTCTCTACAGATTAGTAAATAAATGTGTAGCATAAAAAGCTACATTTCAGGAGTATTTTATTGTTGAAATATATGTTCATATGGAAATATAAAGCTATTTTTTAGTAAAAAACTAAGCGTAATTATAAAAGTGTTTTTTTTTTTTTCATACGTTCTGTGTCCTTTTAAAATCCATGCTAACTTCTGTTCTAATGTATAGAAAATATATCATAAATATTTTCTTATATTGTAAAAAAACAATGCGCTGAAACATTTTGTTATATGTCTTTTTTCATTTGTTAATTCAGTGGTGGAAAATTGGCGCAGAGGTGGAGCCTATTGATACCACTAAATTATAGTAGTATTTACCCTCTTATCTAATGATCAAATTTCTGAGTTTTTATTAAACTGAATAATACCATAAAATCTTAGTGGTATCAATAGGCTCCACCTCTGCGCCAATTTTCCACCACTGGTTAATTGTTACTTTTCATTTGTCAATTAAAATATTTAAAATGCAATAACTAAAAATATGTTCATATTTTTATTTCAAATGTTGTGCATAATTATTTTAGCCCGCTCTTAAAAGAATGTGCAAAATTAAATGAAAGCAAGAAAAAAAAAATCTTAGTTTTTTAGTTAATACTAGGTAGAGCAAAAAGTTCTGGGAAATTTGTGAAAGTTGAGTTGCATGAAAGTAACGTTAAAAATTTCCCAGAACTTTTTCCTCAACCTAATATTAGTCAATATTAGTTGATTACTAGTTAGTTCGTAATTCTTTCGGTAATTGCTTAAGGGTTTCTTTATTATTATACTCTGGGGACTATTGATCAAAACTGATAGAATAACTAGTCTCCTTAATCATGTTCAAAATGATTTCTTCATACAGTCGAGATTACGTATTATAGTTACATTAATTTATGTACTCTATATAAAAAAAAAACACTTTTTGTGTTCGTTTAATAAGTTTTTAATTATTTTTTAATTATTTTTCACTTTTTGTTACTTAATTTACGAAATTTTATAGTCGCTTATTTTATAAAATATTGTTTAAGATTATTTTGTTTCAAATTATATACATATTATCCTGATGTCTTTATATTGATTGAGGTAATAGGTTAGAGTTATGTTGAAAATAATACATTAATAATAATAATAATAATAATAATAATAATAATAAAGGATATTAAAAGAAAACAGATTTGTTATTTCCATAAAAAATAAGTTTGATTTTTTTTTCTGAAGAAAAATAAGATATTACGACCTACATATATGTTCTCGAAAAAAATATATTCTTTCGGTAATTGCTTAAGGGTTTTCTTTATTATTATACTCTGGGGACTATTGATCAAAACAAAGTTACAAAAATATTGGTGATTGCATTCCTCATACAGGCGGATTTATTTAATGATTTTTTCCGTGATTTGTATTGCTTTGGGCACTTTTTGTTCCATAGAATAAAAATGTACTATTCGTACAGTAAAAATGTGCGATTTCAAAGGATCATCCTTGTATAATTGTCGCTTGCACTTATAAAATTATATATGCAGGATATTTTCGACTGCTATGTAACATATAAATGCAAACTAGTATTAGAAATTTAAAAATAATAACGAGAATGAAAAACCTGGTATCAGGAATATATTCTAAAACACTTTTGGACACTAAAAGAATAGCGTTAAGAAATCTCGTTTTTTTTCATACAATAATATTAGATATCTAAAAAAGAAATTTAAATAACATGCACTATAAACGATTTTCCCCTTATAGGACACAGTGAAATTAATACGTAGGAACTAAAATATCTTCTTAAAAGTTTTAAGAAGTGTTTTAAGAAGATATTTTAGTTCTTATTCATTGACACTAGTTTCTATTTAATTTCCTTAATACTTAGTTATGTAAATTACGTTATAATGTGATACCAAGTATATAAAAGCTCTAATAATATAATACCAAGATTGAATTATAGCTTCTGTTAATTGAATTTTATTCCTGCATTCATTCCGTTGAACAAGTCCCTTTAGATGCTGCCATAGGATTTCAATTGGGTTAATGTCTGGGTCATTCACGGTCCATTCCAATACTGAAACACAGATATCTTGAAACCACATTTTGCACACTTTAGAAATATAACACGGATATAAATCCTTTTGAATTACAAATACTTCACAATCTTGGAAAATATCACGTATTGAAATCTCAGTTGGGATTAAAGTATTCAATTTATGTATTTTTGAAAATTCATATTCCCAGCAATCACATATTCTCACAATACCTTTTGATGTCAGAACCGCTTAACATAACAAAGACTGGATGTTTTACTATTTGCGTAATGCAATCAAGATGAAAATCTTCTACGGACTTCTCCTTGCTTATTTTATGCCATCACGACTAATCAGGGAGATTTTGGTATCTTCAGACCAAATAACGTTGTTTCTTTCCTCAACTGTCCAGACAACATGAGTTTTATCACGGTTTAATATTTTCAACATTTATTGGAGAGAAAAAGGGGCTTTTTCATGGAATTCTAGCATTTAAACTAAATAGTTTCAGTCTGAGAGCGAACAGTCCTTGCACTCAATGTAAAATTGACTTTCGCCATTTCAGCTTGTATAATTAACGCTATATATATATATATAATATAACGCTGTTTCGTTCCTCAACTATCCAGGCAACATGAGTTTTATCACGGTTTTATATTTTCAATATTTATTGTAGAGAAAAGGGGTTATTTCATGGAATTCTAGTATTTAAACTAAATTGTTTCAGTCTGGGAGCGAACAGTACTTGCACTCAATGTAAAATTGACTTTCGCCATTTCAGTTTGTATAATTAACGCTATATATATAATATATATATAATATATATATATATATATATATATATATATATATATATATATATATATATATATATATATATATATATATATATATATATATATATATAACGCTGTTTCGTTCCTCAACTGTCCAGGCAACATGAGTTTTATCACGGTTTTATATTTTCAATATTTATTGGAGAGTTGGAGAGAAAAGGGGCTTTTTCATGGAATTCTAGCATTTAAACTAAATTGTTTCAGTCTGGGAGCGAACAAGCCTTGCTCTCAATGTAAAATTGACTTTCGCCATTTCAGCTTGTATACATCCAACTGTTTTCCTTCTAGCACCAATGCACAGTCGGTTACTTCTTCTACCATAACTTGCTGTTTTATACCTTTTCCGACTGTTACCAGATTGTTTCTGTGGTGACATAGTCTCTTTATACCGTTCCAAAAATTTTAAATGCCAACTTTTTTTACATGCCACCTTTTCTACGAAATCGGTCTTTAAGTTCTTTATAATTGTAGCTTGCACACTTAGTAATACCATTTTAATACCTTGTTAGGTGACCATTTTAGTGGTTGTTCAGTTTCTTTACTTTACTTATGTTTTATATCGAACTCTAATATCATTCACTTAAATCGCTGACAAATTCTTCATTACAGTCCCCAAATATCATACAAAACATGACAGAAACAGTTGAAAAAAGATTATGAAAGAAAATCCTCATTTTAGCCCTCTAGTCCACACTGTTCCAAATTGGCAATAGATTAAATTTTCTCTCCTTATTGTTTATTTACCGTTGCATCTCGATAACTTTATGCTTTATGTATTCATTTTGACCCTACACTTAGGTTTAGTACATTAAAAATACCATAGTGATAATAGTTGATTATCAGTTACAAATAAAAATGAACTTTTGAAGTCTTCCTTTTTCCTAGCCATAGATGGATTTCTAATACAAATAAAAAAAATATTTAAAATGCAAAATTTCGTTTGAAAATAAATATTTTTCTAAAGAATATGCTTTTAAACGTGATTTTAAATAATTTTCAGTAAGGTTTTTTTGCAACAAATATTGTATGCTTGCAAATATACGTTTGTTGTCATTTGGCAACAACATGAATTGAGTTCCGCTTTTATTTAATTTTTTCAGTATTCTGTTCAATGAATTTGTTGATTCTTTCATCTTGCTTTTTGTCTATTTTCCATCAAAAAATTTGTTCTGGTAGAACCTTATCATGTTCACCATATATTTTAAAGAAAAGATACTAAAAAAATATTAACAGAAGAAATTTGGATTGGATTGTCTAGTGAAAGTGACATTTCTTACAATGATAGTGACGACTTTTCACCTTTTGATCCAAACCTTCTGTTCAAAAACAGTTCAAACACTTGTGATGAGACTGATTGTGATTTACAAGCAGATAAATCAACTAATGAAATTGACTCGAATTTTGATGCAAACGTTGGGATAGCGATTTCTATCTGCATCAAAACAAAAGCAGCCAGGTAAATGTAAACATAAAAAGTGTAAGCTCAGCCAGATTCTTCTTGGATAAAGATTATTGGAGATGTTTCTCTGCGTGAAAGTGTTTTATAATTAAAAACACCATATAAATATTTTTTGTATTTTTCCACCCAGTACGTTTCGACCGTATCTCTTAACAAACAAGCCTATATGGTGTTTTAAAACAGTTTCAAAAGCCACTCAATCTATGCTCGATAGATATAAAAAAGTATCTAATGATTTGTATCTTGAGTAGCGTGACAAACTTTAAAATCATAAGATTTTTGGTAACCCTCTCATTGGTGTATCACCAAGTAGTCGCACTATGATCTTGAATACATTTGAAAGTATACGGTATACGACAAATACGACAATTTTCCCAGCTGAACGATAATACATTGTCTAATGGGAAATATAAGTTATTCAATTTGAGACCAAAAGTCAGTACCCTTAATGGAAATTCTTATCCATTCCCATCAAAACATCTCTCTGCGCCTATGAGCAAATAAGTGCGCCAAACGCTCGTCACCATACGAAGCAGTATATCCCCCCCCCCCTGAAAAAAATATAGAAAACTCGCATAAATGTGTTTTAAATTGTTATTTTTCGCAGGAGTATCAAGATTTGCGTACAATTTTTATATTTATTGCAAAAAAAAAAAAAAAAAAAAAAAAAAATACAACCAGTCTGCCAGGTGGACATGACTTGGAGGTTAGCGTTTGAGTCAATGCTAGACTAGCTCATTCAGTTGTTGAACCTGTAAATCATGAACTCAATTTTGATAACTATTAAACATCAGTTAATATAACGACACTTTTACAATCAAAAGTAATTTGGTTCCTTGGAATAATAAGAAAAAAAACAAAACGTGCTGCAAAATTCCACCCGACAATTAACAGAAAAACGACCAGAGAAATATCGTAGAGTATGCTTAGAATACGCTTAATGCATGGTGTTGCCGATTGGCAACAATTTAAAAAAATCCAAAATACGGGAAAATATAAGAGTGATAATTTTTTTAGTATTTTTCCTTTAATTTTTGCCCATTAAGGAATCCAATATATATATATATATATATATATTAAGGCAAAATAAAAAATCATGCACTAGAGGGCTAAAGCTGTATAAAGAAAAAAAGTAGATTTTTAAAAACATGTTTCTGTGATTTACTAAAGCAAATTAAATTTTAAATATTTCCGAAAATACATGTACATCATCACTATAATTTCTTGTTAATAAATAAATAAGTATAATTCTACCACAACATGGGCTTGAGGGAAAGAGGTTTGATGTTCGGATGGGTGGGTCAAAATTTATTTCAATCAATTTAAGCCGGACTTGTCTTAAATTTCATAATTCCACTGCCTGGTGGTCCTGTCTGGGTTTTATTTTTTCTGAAGTGTCGCACAGTGCCTACACTTCATTATACTATGACCAGTCGCATTTTTTTCTGAGAGATGCCGTGCTGAGATTGTTTTTCCACACGTATTTTTAGACACACATTAATTTTGAATTAGTGACGAAAGTAAACGATAAAGCAATTTTAAGGTTACTATACATTTTCCTGTTTTATTAATAGATTCTTTATCAGTATTTTTACGAAACTTTATTTATTAAATAAAATTTCGGCAATTAACATATATTCTCATGCAGAATAAGACAACTTGAATCACTGAAATTGGATTCGAATTGCATATTGCCTAACGACAATCTTTTCATAATTTGTTTAAATTTTAAAGTAGTGTTTTAGTTTAGTTCTGTTTATCGATAGGAAAAAATACGTTTTCCTCCGTGATTTTCTAAAGATGCTGCACACTCTGTTTTTAATACTGAGCATATAATAGTAAACCCCAATAACATATATCAATATTGCATTTTAGTCGAAGTATTTTTACGCGAGTTAGAGCCCGGAAAAAAGACATCAGGCAAAAAAAATCGAATTACACTTTTCAAATATGTTGGAAAGTATATAACAATTTAACACCTTGTAATAATATACTAATTTTAATTGCTAAAAGGCATAAATTAAAACAAAAAACACCCCAGTAAAAATCGATTTATTCAACTGTTTACATGTTTTGACTCTACCCGAATCATTTTCAGAATAAATAAATAAAAATATTCTAAAATTGGACGGTTAATGAAACGCTATCATTCAAATTTTGACGCACTCCTTCATATTATGAGGGGTAGTAGTTAAGTTTTTAGAAAGTAAAACAAGAAATAATTTCTTATTAAGAATATATGTTTTATTCCTTCTCAAGATACTTTGTATGCATTGATACATTTTTGCATTGGAAAAAAACCAATCATCAAAACATTTATGCCACTCTGAAAGTGGCATAGCAGAAACATGGCTCTGTAAGCTTCCACGATTTTTCTGAGTTGTTAAAACATTGATCACACATTTTATTTTTTATGAAAGGAAATAAAAATGTAATACCTAGGTGCTACGTATGGCATACGCGGGCGATGGAGCCATGAATTTCGATTTTTCTCACGCTTCAAATAATCCATAGTTAGAGAACAAATAGAGAACAAATTTGTCGGAATATAGAACAAATTTGTCGGTTTAGGTACAAAGGGAAACAACCAAACAGACGATTGTTGTTTTGTTTTGGGTTCATAGGAATAAATCTAGGTTTCGTCGCACGTTGCGATGTTGTGCACATGTTTTGAGACACCGGAGGTGAACTTTTTTAGAATTTCTTAGCGCCATTTCATATGAAATGGCGCCTTTTCAGCTTCAGATAAATTGTGGAGGAACGCACATTTTTCACTTTTAAATGATCATGTAAAATTGAATGCACGCGGGACCTTGAAATATCCAAAGATGCTCCTATTTCACGATATTTCACATGACGATCAGAAGCGATTAGTTTTCAAATAGCATCAAAGTTTACAGGAGTCACAGCACTTCTTGGTCGACCCTCCCGAACATCGTCACTGATATTCGTGCGACTGCGGAAATTTTTATTTAAACCAGTTGTAAATCGTTCCCATAGGTGGTGGCTCGTTACCAAACGACAATTTCATTTTATCGCTGCACTGTTTCTATGTCAAACATCGTAGAATGTCATAAAAAATCATAGATCTGAAAATCCTTTCAACATAACTCCATAATTGGTTAGCACTTCGGATTTTCGAAAAATCACAGTAAATAGAATTTCTCATCTTTTGATGTTCTGTAAACGCAGTCATTCATGTAACTGTACGAATTTTGATAAAAATTGTCTGTGCTAAAATCAGCTGTTTCTTTCTTTTGTTGTTGCTAGATTCTAAAAACTTAAATACTGGACCTCGTATGCGCGTTACTTTTTAATTTTACTTAGATAGCAAGTTGGGCTACAGTTTTCGTAAGTTCAATGATGTTCCATCGTTAGATAATGGATTTTTGAGTGTTACAATTTCTATCGTTTCTCTTATAATGGATGTATAGTTCAATACGTAACGATGCAGCATCATTTAACATACCAAAACTATGGGTCGATTTACTCAATGGTTACAAAAAAAAAGCATCTAAGTAAAATAGAATATTAACGTGCATAATATGAAAGAGCACGTGAAAAATTGAATGATGGCGTTTGATAGACCGTGCAATATTAGAAAATTTTTGTTTATTTGTTTTGAAAGTGACTCGGGTATAGTCGAAATATGTTATCAGTAGAAAAAACCTATTTTTACTGTTTTTAATGTTTTAATTTACGTCTTTTAGCAATTAAAATTAGTGCGCTACAAAAAGTTAATAAATGGTTGTATGTTTACTCATAAAGTAAAAAGTTATTTTCTCGTTGAATTGCAGCAGTTTGAACTAAAATATATCTCGATATTTCTTTTTTAATTATTATTTAAGGCTGGAGTAGCACAGTTGAAGTTTATTCCAACAGAGTGAAAAATGTCCAGACCAGGGATCGAACCCTTCATTATGACCTAATTACATGGTATACAGGAGTTTCCGTGTTAAAGTAGTTTCATCATGTAAATGCTGTAGTTATAGCTCGGATGAATGAAACTAGCGCTGCAGTTCGCAGCTAAGTCCAACTAATAAGAGTGAATTATGTCAACCAGGTATCGGTCCGGATAGTCTAACAGGTAAGGCATTGGCACGGCACGCCAAGTATCCAGGTTCGATCCCTGGTCTGGACATTTTTCACTCTGTTGGAATAAACTTCAACTGTGCTACTCCAACCTTAAATATGATTTAATCCAGTTGGAAAAAATATTCGTACCCTTCATTATATATCGATAGTATTTATTTCAATAAGTACGTAACCGATTGTGTAAGGAAAATAATATTTAATACAAATTAGCTCTAAATAACAATTGCCAAAAGCTATTTTACTGACTTTTTAAAAGGGTCTGTTTGTTCTAATAAAGATTTTTACACGGACTAGTTCGGGACCGGTTAAGAAAATTTCAGTCGGTGCAGATCTCTGGAAAAAAATGAAGTTCACACCGAGCGCAGACTTCAGTCTACTCGCAGGTCCATGCACCCCTCTGGACCAAGACCCAGTACTATCAAATGTTATACGAATATCTTAACCCTTTATATACTGACGGTACTTATAAGTAAGTACCATTAAAATTCACTTGTTATAAAATTCATTTAATACATCGATTAGTAGTAATACAGTTCAAAATGAGTTATAGATGCATTACTTTATCTTGTTTCAAAAGCATTATTGGTTACACAAAACAAAAATATTTTTAAACGGATTGATTTCTTTTGCCTCTGCATCTTTTCAGCTTTCTTGGTGTTGTGGGGGGGGGGGGGGGATTTTCCAATTCGAAAATATTTCTATATTTATGTTGTAAGAACATTATATTTCTACATTTCCTAATTCGAAAAAATATTAAGAAATATACTTAAAATAAAAGATTTTGAGCAGGGTTACAACTATTGCACGAAATGCCTATAAATTCTAATTTAATTAATCCTTCTAAATCCTTCAATCCTTCTAAATCCTTCTAAAATATATTAAATGATTATGTAAATCTCCTAATGTAGTTTCAAAAATTCACGAAAAATGCTTTAGAAGATAAAATTTTCATGAATTCATAAGTGAATACATAAAGGGTTAAACTTAGATTTTTGCAAAATGAAACACTTTTATTAATACCTTTAATGGCAACGGAATACTAATTTTAGATTTTATTGTAATCATAGCCATCACTTTTGATTAAAATGTATTTAAATTATGTATGTGGCTTGTGTGTATTTCAACCAAATTAATCTATCAAATTTATATATAAGCATTTTATGTTTATCAAAAGTCCATTGCTATTAAATTCATATTTTTGTAAAATACAACAATATCGAATTGTCACATCATGTATAAAATTTAACTCCGATACAGATTTTTAAAGTTCGAGGAAGTGAAGTGCTATCTTAATACTATGGCTAATAAGACAATGCGTAACATCTATAGATTCTATCTGCATGTTTGCGATAATCAAATGGAAGAGGCTATCGATTTCCCTTCAAACGAAAATGTCTCGCTGTACGTTGATGATCGTAATGTTTGCCCATGCATTAATGGAAAGTTGCAGAAATGTAACGTATCATTCTAATTTTTCAACAGTTTTCAAAGTACGGTACATTTCGAAATTAACATTTTTCTTCAATTTTAGAAATAATATCGATTTCGTGTATATGTTTAAAATGTTACCATTTTAAATAAATATTTCAGTGAGTATCTTTTTACAAAATACGCATTAGGCAGAATTCATTTTGGAGTGTTTCCTTAACGGAATGTATTTTAGAGAATATTAGATTTTCTCATAAGTTTATTGTTCTAAATAAAATATAATATAATATATATATATATATATATATATATATATATATATACAGGGTACAATATGTTATCTATAGCCGACCTTTAATTTCTCAACCATTGGTCGTAGAGATATAGTTCCAGTTAAAAAAACGTTTCAAATGAGGTAAATATTCATGTTGTGGCATTATTTAAAGTAAAAAATCAATTTTATAATAAAAATTACGAAATCTAACATTTATACGGTCCCCAATCTCTATAGTTATAATTAGTAAAAGTTTACGCATATCATAACAGATATAACACAAAAAGTTTGACATCTGTACTACAAAAATTAACACAATTATTAAATTTCAAAATTTGTGATTTTTGCACACGATTTTGTCTTTCATTGAGGGACAATTTAAAAGATGAATTAAAGTAATTCGAGATCAAAATCAGGATGAAATATCCTTTTTACGGCAAAACCACCTTTAGCCGGTACCACCAAAGAGGGTTATTTCATCTAAAAATTTGAGCTGACTTTTAGGGGCCGTATGCAAAGCGAAGAATGAAAGATGGAAATTAAACAGAAAAATAAATATGAATTTATTATAATATTAGAAAACGGTCTACTATAAAAAATGAATACATCAAACTATGATCAAAATATATCAAAATGAATCTACTGGAGATACTACTCAAAATGACCTTCATTGGTGGCAATGTACAATTGAATGCGTGACAGTACTGAGTGCTGGACACGTTAGAGTGTGCACGTGTGCAAACTGAGCGACAATGAAAGATATGCGCTGCTTGAGACAAACCAGAGAAGTGGTCTCAGTCAGATAGACCTATGCCCTGATGTAATCCCAGAGGTAGAAGTCCATGGGAGTCAAGTCCAGTGAACGCGTGGCCACTCTAACGGACCACCATATCCAAGGATCTGTTGACTGAATTCGGTGGCCAGATACGACCGGATATTTGATGTTTGATGCGGAGAGGGTCCCATCATGTTGAAACCACACTCAGCATGCATGCCCAAGAGGCATCTCTTCATACCAGTCACAGACAGGTCCCATCCTAGAAGATGGGTCCAATAATCTAGGTTCCCCTGATACCGCACCTTACGTGTCGTAATGTGCGGACGAAGTGGAGGTTTTCCAGAGACCAGTAAAGTACATTGTGCACGTTCACAATGCCACCCCGTGGAAACATGGACTCATCTGTCCACATAATGTCACAAAGAAACGACGGATTTTCCCTCAAAGGTGTTGAGCATGAAATTATAATAATCAAATTGTCTGTGTGGTCACCCAGCATCAATGCTTGCACCAGTGTCAGATGGTATGGATGCGCATCATGTGCATGTAACAAATGTCAGACATGCTGACCACATGCCTCGCTTATTTCCGCCGTGCTCAGTTGTGGAATTAAAAGAGGGAATACCAGCACCTCCTCTGATGTCACTCGAAAATTACACCTTGCCTGTCTACTTGTTCTGTGTCGCGGTGAAACAGAAAATAATAATAAGAGAAATGTATAGAATGTCTATTCACCTTTCAAAATCACCGAACAGAATCATGGGCACTAAAGTAGTTTTCATGGCGTAATGGAAATCGCATTGTAATATAATTGGGAAATACGCTTCCACGATCATAGCCTTCAATCATTGCCAAGAACAAAAATACTTACAATTATTTCTGAAATGCATATGTTTTTTATTCTAACATGAATTTCCACATGTATAACAATAAATATTTTTAATATGTTTTTGTTACAGACATTGAAGATGTTTTAATGAAGTGAAAAGAAGCATGTAAATCAGATGATTATAAGCTACTTCAGTCTTGCTGCATACTGTCTGTTTGAAAGTAAGACTGTTTTTAAAAGTTATTTTAAACATGGATGATTATTCCTTATGCAAGTTATCAAACAAATGTGCTTGTGGGCGATATGGTGCTACAAAATCAAGTAGATTATTTCCAGTTTCTGAACTCACCAGGCTTAACGATTTGACATGGTAATGAAAAAAAAATGTACCTCCAGAAAATATTTTTGAAAAAGATCTCATAGAAAATCGAAGTAGAACTACCCTAAAGCTTGAGGATATGATTTGTGCAAATCACAGATACAAATTTGGAACATTTTGGACACCACCTCGCTATTGCGAACATCCTAATCATAAAATCAAGGGTAAGAAAGGGCACTGATTTGAGACCTTATACATTTTTGAAATATGAAGCACTGTGCTCAGAATTTGTTTCGTTTGCAATTAGAGGAGTATTATGCAGGATGTTGGCAATAGCGAGGTGGTGCCCAAAATGTTCCAAATTCGTATCTGTGCTTTGCACAAATCATATCCTCAAGTTCTAGGGTAGTTCCACTTCGATTTTCTATGAGAATTACAGAAATATTTTCTGGATGTATATTTGTTTTTATTTTTTTCCAGTACCATGACAAATCGTTTGGGCTAATAAGTTCAGAAACTAGAATTTATCCACTTTATCTTGTAACAGCGCACAAATACGTGCAAACACGACACAAAAAATCCCCTACGATAGTTTCGAGGATTTCGGGATTCCCAGACAGGGAAAAAAAGGTTCGAAGAACACCTCGGTTATAGCCCCGAGTACTGGCTTATGGAATGATTGAAAAGGTAAAAACAAGAGTTTATATATCCTAAAAAATGACATAATGAACCAGAACTAACTGAAAAAAGTAGTAACTGCGCAGGATCCCTCCATACAGGGTATCCGGGAATCCTCTAAACGATGGTATGGGTTTTTATGTGTCGTGTTTGTACGTATTTGTTAGTGAAATCGTTGTTAAAGATTTTAACTTTTGTATTAAAATTCGCACAAAGTGTTTGATTTATGCTTATATCATCATCTAGTTTACTTGCTTCTTTTCAATTCATTAAAGCATCTTCACTGCCTATAACAAAAACATATAAAAATATTTATTGTTATACATGTGGAAATTCATGTTAGAATAAACAATATATGCGTTTCAGAAATAATTGTAAGCGTTTTTATACTTGGCAATGATTGAAGGCTTTGGTTGTGGTAGCGTATTTCGTAATTATATTACAATGCAATTTCCATTACCCAATGAAAACTGCTTTAGTGCCCATGATTCTGTTTGGTGATTTTGAAAGGGAATAGTTATTCTACAATTCTATTATTATTGTAGAAGCTTCTGACTTTAATGCATGTGTAATATACCTCACTTAAAATAGGCTAAAATACGTTTTTTTAGAAATTTGGCATAAAATTTAGGAATGCATTAAAGTTTGCCCATGGTGGGGACTACTTTTCTGTGTTTCATTTCATCATAGGGCAGCATTCAGAAGTTAAAATTGATGGGATGATTTCAATGAAAAGAGCTACATGTGTCAAAACTATAGGGAAATTTCGAAAAAAATCAATTTTTGGAGCCTCCTAGCTCTCCACATTACACATATCCCATAATTTTTATTCGTGAATAGCAAAAGGCCAACCTTACATAATACAACCATGCAATTTGTTTTGTAGAATAACTTCACTGCATATTATTAGAAGTACTATACAAAACATAAAAATTCAAATTTTCACGCGGCGCTCTAACCTTTGACCCCCCCCCCCACACACACACACCAAATGAAAACCAATGGTCACACGGCATTAATATTCTGGATTTATTTCTTTCTAATGGTCATCTCTCTGAGAAAAAAAATCACATGAATCGGTTTACCATTTAATTACAGACCCCCGATTCTGGGTGATTCTGATATGGAATGACTCTTAAACGGACTAAAAACGAGTTAATCTATATCATAAAATTTGTCAAAATTAGTAGTTTTTCCTTATTCTGTTGTTATCAGCTGTTTTCGAATAGCCGGTTAGTAGGAAGCAAGTGCCCGCCGCTGCACGAGCCGCCGATGCACAATAGAACTACGAAAAATCAAGAAAAGTATACAGAAATCGCAATATTTCCAAATTCAAGGAGGACCAGTTGTCCAATGCCAAAAACATGCACAAATTTTTTAATTCAATTGTATGCATAATGTTATACATTTTTTGATGGTACAATAAAGAAAATGGCTTAAGTATCGCTATTACAGCACCCCCCTTCCGGCAGATTTTTTCCAAATTCATGGAGCACCTTCGTGCCATGACTAAAAACAAACACAAAAAATTTGCTTCAATTCTATGCATAACTTCACACACTTTTCAATGGTACAGTATTCAAAATGCACAAAAATCGCTATTACAGCGCCCCCTACCGGCGAATTTTTTACAAATTAAGGATGGACCTGCTTGCTATAGCCAAGAACTAAAATAAAAATTTAGTTCAATTCTATGCGTAACTTCATACACTTTCCGATGGTACAATAATCAAAATCGCAGAAAAATCGCTATTACAAATCGATTTACAATCGATTTGAACGATTTACAATCGATCGATTTTTGTAATTTGTAAATTGATTTGAATGGATTTACAATCGATCGATTTTTTTACAATCGATTAACCAGAATTTGTAATCGATTACAAATTCTGGGAGGACCTGCTTGCCATAGCCAAAAACTTAAAATAAAAATTTGGATCAATTTTATGCATAACTTCATACACTTTTTGATGGTACAATATTCAAAATCGCACAAAAATCGCTATTACAGCATCCCCTACCGGCGAATTTTTTCCAAATTCTGGGAGGATCTGCTTGCCATAGCCAAAAATTTAAAATAAAAATTTGGTTCAATTCCATGCATAACTTCATACACGTTTTGCTGGTACAATATTCAAAATCGCACAAAAATCGCTATTACAGCGCCCCCTACCGGCGAGTTTTTTTCCAAATTCTGGGAGGACCTGCTTGCCATAGCCAAAAACTTAAAATAAAAATTTGGTTCAATTCTATGCATAACTTCCTACACTTTTTGATGGTACAATGGCGACAGACACACGGACAGATGGACGGACGGACACACGGACAGACATACATTTTCTATAAACATGTTTTGGGGGATCTCTGACCCCTAAAAGGTGTAAATCCGATATTGTAATCGAAAAAAATTTCGATTACAATACTTTCTTCTATTTAAGATAGAAGAAAGTAAAAATTTAATAGTTGGTTAAACTATTTAGCATTCGGGAGAAAGGGAAATGTAAATGCCGTTCTTTTAGATAAGTAATTTTTTAAATGCACAGGAAAGAAGATTCAAATTGTCGTTTCGGCCATTCGTTTTCATGAAAGGTGATTCATAATTTAGATGTGTCTAAATCACGATTGAAAAAGTTTGGTTTTCCTTATATTTAGGGTGACATAATTTTGAAGATACTAGGGAAGGGACGGCGATCCTATGGCACGCGTACCATAAGTAGCACGCTACAGATTAATTTTGGCACGGCATAGATTCAGTTTCTACACTAAAATATATTATAATTTCACCAAATGCAATAATTAATCTATATCTTCCCTATGTTTATCTGAATTCGATTAGTTCGGTTGGTTGTCAGTGACATACAGATTCAAGAACCTTAAATATATCTCAATGTATACCAATCTAGCTCAATATTGGCTCCCAAAACTTTAAGAATAAGAGAGAATTAGGAGCTTTTCGCAAAAGAAAGATTAAGAGGCATTATAAGCAAAAATACCGATGGTAAAATTATAACATCTAGGAATTCAATTCCGGACACTAAAAGCTTTAGATTTTGGCGCTTGCTATTTTGACATTTTTTCCGACGAGACGTTCTTTTCGGAATTAAATAATGTGAAAAATTCAAGCAAAAAATCTTGTCAATTCAACTTGTATTCTCTTAAAAATAACTAAGAACGAACCTGATATAAATTATATGGCATGTAAGATGAGATAACAGAAATAATATTTTAAAAATAAATTTCTAAATTATAACATCAAATAGCAATCATATTTTTCATGCTAAAAATTTCTTTCAAGTAATTTTGATTCATTATTATTTGATCGATTATTTTTTTTTATTGTTGGCAGGTCAAGTTTTTTATTATTATTGGCACGTCATGATCACGGAAAATATATTTTCGGAAAAAATTGGCACGCGGATGTGAAAAGGTTCGCCGTCCCTGTACTAGGGCGTTTTTTAAGTTTTCCTAAATTAAAATGTAATAAAGATTTAAGCTTTATATTTCTCTGTACCAAAAATTATTGTCGTTCTTAAAATTTAATAAATGTTTTAAATCAAAAACTGAGTGAAATACAATCTATAAAAATGAGGATGTCCTGTATTTCAAGACGCATGTTTATATTGTATGCAACTTAATTAAATAAATTTGCTTGGAAAGATATAAACTGTTCGTTCTACTTTTATTAAGTTTACATAATCAAACTTTATGTCACAGCTTTTCTTTTTTATGTTTGTTTTCAAAAAATAGAACGTTTCAAAAAATAACTCTGATAGTCAGCTATTGGTCTTTTTAAGGTTTTACTTAAGTTTTATCGCCTGTTAGCGAAAGTTATTACCTATGTCTCCCAGTCTTAATGTGCCAGATGCAAGATACATGATGGTCCAATATTAGAAAAATTCCGTGTTGACATCTTTATTGGGCGTGATTGCTGCCGCGATCGATTTTATTTTTGTGGAATAATTGCTGACAGTCGATTTAGAATGGTTTATTAACTCATTAATGTAAACTGACAAAAACGCTAGAACATTTAGCAATATTTGGGAGGTTTTTTTTTTATGAAAAGGGTAAGCAAAACTAGAGCATACTTTTTTTTTCATTTTGTGATTTTAAAAATAATACTTTAAATTTTATGAGAAATATATTACTTACCAAAAATACATAAACGTGGTATTTTATCTAAAAAATATTTAATGAGTAGAAATGTTTATTTATTTGCTTAATTCTATACAATGGTTTTAATAGAATAAGCGTAGAAGTTTTAATTATGCACTTTTTGGAGCACAGCACAAGTTTCTCAAGAAATGTTACACTAATGTCAACATGACAGATCTCAAAATATTTTTCGCATTGACACGAAAATTTGACAAGAAGTCGACAGTACCAAAATCTCACGAGGATTAAAAATTAAAAACCTTTGGCAACATAAACGCTAAAAACGTAGCTAGAAAAACACTGTATAAATTGATATATTATTTTGCTTTCTATTCTTTTTACGTTTTGTTCAATTGAAAAAAGTTTTTTCCTTACATAAAAAAAAAAAAAATTATTCAGAAATTGCCTGTTATCTTTCCCAATTGAACATTTCTATTATTGTTTTACTAATTTACTTATTTTTACTGAATTGTTTACCGCATTGGCTTTTATTGTGGAACTGAAAAAAAATCTTCAAATGAAAAAGAAAATGTGTAAAACAAATTATTCAACAAAAAGTCGTACGAAAAAGAACAAATCTCGCGAAAAAAGTAAAATAACGAAACTTCATGTGGATTAAGCCACTTAGTTTGAATTCAGAAAAGTTTCTTTTATACTTCGACAAAGATACTACTATGATGACTATTATATCTGAAATTGCTTAATAATAAATACACATTTTAATACAATGATTTGGTGTCATTGTGAAGTAGATATAGTAAATTTTTTATTGAAATTTTTAATGTAATGAAAATTATAATCATTTAGATATTGTTTTAATTTTAAATCATTCTAAAAGAATTTTTGAAAAAATATATGTTTTTAAATTTTGCTTCTTTTTATATCAACTGGAATCAAAATTCATGACACCATTATATGCAAAACTGTCATTTTTTTAATCAGGATATAGATTTTTGATACCTATGAATCTTCAATTGAAATAAACTTTATGACATACGACTTAGTTAAAAGAATTATACAGTAAATAATGAACCATGTTCACACTTAGGCTACTTTTTTGGTAATACTTTATTTTTTTATTTATTTTTTTAAACAAAAAATAGGCTTTGGTTGAAATAATACATATGTACATGTACATTAGTGTGGTCACAAGAAATCAATTTTCGAATTTTTTCCGGGTGACCCCCCAAAAAGTTGCCAATTGACTAGAAAATGAGATTGGCAAAGTTTCAGCTCATTTGGATAATGTTAACCCGTGCCTCACTGAGGTTAAAGTTTGAAAAAAACGTAATTTTTCGCAAAAAAATGCTGATTTTCCTTTATGAAATGAATACAAATAAACCTAGAAACATAATTCAGGTATCATTTTATATAAAAAAGTTTTGCTTTGAAGAACCACACACCATTTTTTTCTAAAAATGTATAGATTTAAACATATGCGCATTTTTCAGGACCTGATTTCACCCGAATCCTAAAAATTGATTTTTATGAAAATGCGAAAAAACATTGTAACATCCCATTTCCTCTCCTTTCCACCTTTTGTTTTTCTTTTGTTTTTCATTTTATACATAATAAAGGGTTTAAATTTAAAAAAATTCCAGAGAAAATGAAAAAAATCGAATTTTAAACTGAAATAATTAGAAAAAAAGAGGGGGGGGGGGCAAAGAAAGCATTAAAATTAGAACAAATAATGCTCAAATGCATTTTATTATCAAAGTTGTAGTTAACAAAGTTAACAAGAAAGGTAGCATAATGAAGAACACAATTTATTATCCCTTACAATTGTCACGTTAATCCTTTCCGGCACAGAAAAATTCTGTTCGTAAAATAATGAATTTTTGACTAACATCGGAATTTGGAAACGGCTTTAGAAATTAGGAAACATATTATATTAAATTTTCACTGTAAAAACAAAATTTTATTAAAATATTCTTAGTGCCGTTTGTAAGTTTGGATTTAAAATTAAGTGGTCTCGACGTGAGACCACTGCGCTGGAAAGGATTAAGGGGGTAATGGCTTAGATAATGTTGCTTTTTAACTTTTGCTTTTGCTTGAAAAGTTTTTCTATATTCAGATACAACTTTTAGCATATACTGTTTTCGTTTTTCGTCTTATGTTAAACTGGAATTAAAACACCGGGTTAATTTTATTTCCCTTTGAGCTGTGTCATTCACAACTTTAAAACTATTCACCTTTTTTTTTTTTTTTTTTTTATTTGTTTGCTTTCAAATAACGTTTATTTTCGCACCATACATTGGGATGAGCATTTAAAAATTGTTTATTAATATAAAATCTTTTTAAAAAATTTATATAATTTGAGATGAAACAAAAACATCGACTTCTTTATTCAATAAATAATTCAGTTCGTTGAAACATTTTCTTGCTCTTACATTCCCGTCTTCAACATCATTTTCTTCTTCAAATGACATTAATTTTACAGCGATGCTTATATTGACTCCCCCCACCCTCCCCCAAAGTATCATCTACAAATAAAAATTCAACTTGATCTAAGTTACGATACCAAATGCGGTTTATCATTTTAGCGAGTGCTTTGTCTGAAACCTATTTATAATTTTTTCTGTAGTCAAGAAGTGATTTTATTAATTAAAAGTCTTGGATTGGGGGCCAAAGTGGGAGTGGGAGTATCGAAGTATGCTTTTACATAAATATTGATTAGAAATAAGCAAAGGTCTCCAATACCTTCTTTTTCTAAATTTGTTATAGATAGATGATCCCTGAAACGATATATTTTGAGAGAATAAATAGCCATCCATCTAACATGATTAAAAGCAGCAGGTCTGAAAAAAAATGTCTTTTGGAGGAGAACGTCCTATAAAAACTAAAGTTGCATAAATTCTTTATAATCATCCCAGGGCTATTAATTTTTTAAAGGTTCTGTAAGAAAACTTGAAATTTCTTCTAACTTAAATATTTATATCTTGTATTTAATCTTGAGTAGCATTTTTAAACTTAATCTCGTTTAATTTAGGCCACCCAATTTTCTTAATATCTGGCTGAGGGACCAGTGATTGTGCCCATTTTATAATCAAAAAAGGCTTTTAGGATAATTTCAAAATGATGGTGGCGACATGATAAATACAAATTTTTTTCCTTTAATAATTGCTATGGGAAAATGCAGGTTCCTATGAGGTGATCAGTGTTTACTGCAGTGGTATCAAAACACGTTGCCTGGATTTTACCAACTTCCTCCCACTATTCAACTGCTGAAAATACAACTTTCGCCTGAATTATTCGGATGCTATTTTCAAACTGAGAAGCCCGTAGTAACAGTTGTTTATCTCCACAACTATTTGAAACTGCTATCCACTCTAAATTTTCATTAAAGTCTGTGGTTAAGTGGTGGATACACTCTAAGTCTAGGCAGCTTCTCTGGCATTTATTTTCACTTAGCGAATATTATAAAATAAAATACGCAAAACGTGACAATTACTTCGTAACTTAATGTCGAAGATTTGATGAGATATGTGGTCAATTAAAAAAATCTTACATTTCTGCCATTATACCGAAAGGGAGAGGGGGTTTTCCAGAGTGTTTCTTCAATTCTCAAAATAGATAACGATAGCAGGTAACAAAAACAGCCTTGTAATAAAAAGAGAAATCCAGAGGTTCATTTGAAATGCGCTTCAACTGCAATACAAATCGAGAAGCTCTTTCTTTCTATACACAGAACTAGATAATTAATAATTAATTGTAAAATATTTTTAATGTTACAAAAATTGTTCAATTATTTTTGCCTATTAATGCAAATAATACAAAAAATTATCAAAAGTAATAAAATTATTAAATTGTCATTTTTCACTTATTAATCAAAAATGCAAAATTTGAGGGTATGGTTCACGAGTTAACCTGAAAAATACTAAAAGTTTATTAAATATAAGTTTTGGTGAGAGTAAAAGTTCAAGCCAACAGCAGTTTCTATGAAATAAAACAAGAATCATGTTTCGAAAACAAATAGTTTGCACTCAAAGAAAGAAAAACTACAATTTTTCGCCAAAAATTGCAAATTTTCAAGAATTCAACCTCGATGAGGCACGGGTTAATGTTATTCAATTGAGCTGAAACTTTGCCAATCTCATTTTATATCTAATTGGCAACTTTTAGGGGGGTCCCCCCCCCCAAAAAAAATGCAAAATGTTTTTCCCCCCATGTTGCTTGTGACCACCCTAATGTACATACATTAATAGTATCATTTACACACACACACACACACACAGATATATATACATATATATATATATATATATATGGTCAGGAGGGTAATTATGACCGCTTTTTACATTTTCAACATTGCTATATTTGTTGCTTATTTCTATTTAGAAAAGTAGTGTTTTTAGTACATAGGAAGTAACTTTGAACCTTTAAGAACACCTTTTAAAAGTTTTAATTCTCATAGCTTCTTTTTTTTTTTTTTTTTTAAGTAAAAAAGATGGTTATAATTACCCCACCAAAAACTCACAATCACATAAGTTTGGGGTAATTAAGACCACTAGTGGGGAAATTATGATCACTATATTTTCTCTTTATACTTGCCAATACACATTTGTTTGGGGTAATTGAGACCACTTTGACTTCCAAAATGACAAATTCGTCTATCAAAAATTTTATAGACTTAGTTTCAAATTGATATTCGGAACTCAAAAAGTCTTCAGACTATTTATAAAGAATATGTGAACGTCCACGGCAGAAAATTTTTTTTGCTGAAATTTTTTTTAACGGAAATATAAGTGTGATACATCAAGTTAAAGCTAAAGAGTTGAGGTATATGAATTTTTAAGCTTTAATTTCATAAGAGCAAGTGTTTACGGAAAATGAGCTGGATACTAACAGCATAAAACTACATTTACATTTCAGCTTCAAATACAACTTAATGAAATCTATGATTTTTTTACTTTTTAGAATTCAATAAAATTACTATGCGTTCAAATCAACAAACTATTATCATATTTTTAAGATCTACATAAATAAAACCTTTTAGATAATGTCTTTAATATATTTTTGGCTGTATTTAAACGTTAATACTTAAATGTCACAAAAGTAACGGAACACATACAAAAGTTTTAATAAATAAAAAACTACTGAAAGTTTTTACCCAAAACTTCTAATTCTCTGATTTCGAGGTATAAGACATATTTTATATTAAATATTATTTTGTTTATACAATGCATGGAATAGGCTATGGGGAGATGTCACAAGAGTAACAAACGTCTATGTCAGAAGAGTAACACATAATACTTTTGTCTACAGTTTGATATACAACTGCGTTACAACCAAAACAAACAGAATGCTTAAGGTTTTGTTGTTTTTTCTCTGTTATTAGAGCAGTTCCTGAAATAGTTTTAGTTATAACTAAGGTTATTTTTTAAATTCTAAGGAATATAAATTATCTTTATTAGTGTTTTTTAATGGGTGGATTTATTTTTATTCATTTTTGGTATTACTTAAGATTATAAAATAATCATGACAAGTAATTAAAGATATAATAAAACAAATCAACTCGTGTCATTTTTGTGTGCTTTCTTTTGGTTTGAAGCACATGGTCTTTGATTAGATATTTTATAGGCTTTGTAAAGCTTCGTTTACTAAACTCTGCTGTATAACCTACAGATGTTCTTATAGTAACTCTTATGGAAATGATTCTGGTAGTATATTTTAAAAGCAAGATTTTAATACACGCTTCTTATACACGACATTGTTTTAAAGAGCAGGAAAAAATCTGTTAAGCGCCAAAAATTGCAAGAAAAAATAAGAATGAAATTGAATATGTTGTTGCGAGAAAGAAACAAAACAAAATATATTACGATAAAGTGAAGGAAAGTCTTAGAACCAGCAAAAGCTTCAGCAAGAAAATGAAAATAATAAGAAAAGGAAAAAGTAAAGAACTAGCAAACCTCGGTTACTGTAACGAAAAATAAATCTAACGCCACAGCTTTGGAAGATTTTATGTCGGTGAAGATTTAAGAAGATGTCATTCTTCAGCTAAATCTACGTTAGTTAAGACTGAAAAAGGTCACATAATTTCATCAATTCTAGGGGACATTTAATATGAGAATACGTTTTTTGTTTAAAGAAGCTTTACTAAATTGAAAAATTGGAAATTTCTTTGCAGCTTTAAAGCCTAGTTTCATAAAACAATAGAAAATTACTTATCAGAATATCTCCATTTGTTGCTGTCACGAAAACATTCAAGCAATTCATAATGTTGTAACAGGTGTATTACCTGCATTAAACATTCCTGTGATGTATTTAATGACTTTGTCTGCCGATATACATGATAATTAGAATGTAGGAATTCCGAATGTCTAATTTGCGGAGATAACATCAAAAAATTATTTGAAACGGAAGTCCATAATACAGAACTTCTTATAAGTTATTGCAAATAGCAAAACGTTGATAGACGTTTTGCTTTTGACAAAACGTTTATCAACATCTTCTCAATACTGTTACTTTTTCAAAACGTTTATCAACGTTTTGAAAAAGTAACGGTTAAAGAAGCCATTTCTGATTGTTTAAAAATTTTCGAAATAAACTAAATCCATTTCTGTGGCACACATTCATTGAAACTTGTACAAGGGATTATTTTCGTATTGCCAAAAAAATAATCATTTCTCAAATAATAGTTATTTCAGTGGATTTTCTGGAAACTGTTTTATTTTTAACAAATACAATTTGTTAAATGCATGAAAAATAACACTATGCACTACAAACTTTACACTAACATGGTTCGTACAAAGAGTTTGTCATTCATTAAGTAAATCATGATACAGGAGAAGTTACGAGTGATATTATTGATAATGAAGACAATGACCAATCTGTTAAGTAGCAAAAACTGAGAGGTTGCTATGTGGTTATAGTGTTTGTTAATTTTAGAATTTTTTTACATTATTTTATGTTTATTTAAAATCAAACCAACATTAAAAGTTGTTCTGTATGGAAAATAATTTTTTTAACTTATTTTAATTATTTTGTTTAGTATTTAAACTGAATTTTAGCTAAAATTACATTATGGACAAAATGTCATAAGAGTAACGTCACAAGAGTAACACTTAGCATTTTGCAAAATCAAATGTAACTAATTCATGTGTTATCAAATGAGTTCAATGATTATGCTTTTTAAAAAGATATAATTACTCTGCAATATTCTGTAAATTTTATTTCTATAGTCTCATATAATTCACAGAATTTCTGCGTCAAACACAATTTTTGAAAATTGCATTTTTTTGTGGTCACAAGAGTAACAAAATTTCCATTTATTATCTAGCCAAGTAAAATGCTTTTTGTTACAAATCATATATGGTTTATGAAAGTAGAATACACGAACTTTTAAGAAGTTGCATCAAATTTATCTTAAATATATTTTGTAATAAAAGAATTGGAAATATATATGGAAATTTGCTCTGGTGGTCACAAGACTAACAGTGGACGTTCCCATATCTAAAATGAAATATACATTATGAGGATAATATCTAAGCTTGAAACAAAAGTTTATCATACACAGATTTCACAAATATGAAGGCGGCCACAATTACCCCATGGTCCTAATTACCCCACCTGACCCTATATATATATATATATATATATATATATATATATGTGTGTGTGTGTGTGTGTGTGTGTGTATACTAAGCAGAGTGATTTATAAAGATGGAGCCCATAGCTTAATCTTTTAAATCTTGTTCCTAGACACTTACTTCCAATTGTGAAGCTTCATAAAAAAAAAAAAAAAGTTGCATATATGATTACACATGTTTCAAAACCATGCGGTGTCTATTTGAGAAAATACACAAATTAAATTTTTTATGCTCCCAAAGGGTAAAATTTCCAATTAGGAAATATTCCGTTATACACTCTTGAATGAAACAGAAACAAATCCATTGGTTTATCTGCAAAACTTACATGGATATTAAAAGTCAAAATTTGTGACTTACAAAACTTAAGCATACCTCTAAACCTCTAGGCATTATTCACAAAATTCTATGCTATTAAAGGTGATTTAAGACATTTATTTAAATACATCTGTTTGGTGAAGGGGGCATAATAGAAAATAGGACACAAATTGAGATAATACAACAAATGTTTATAGAATAGAGCATAAATTGTGATTTTTATGGTAATACTTAAATTAGAAGCATTTTAACTTATGTCTAATACATTAAAACCTGACTAATTATTCAAACGGGAACATCTCTGGGAGTTTTGCAGATATCAAGATGTATTTTTTTTTCATTGAGGAATGGATAAGGATATTTTTCACAAATGGCAAATTTCCCCTTTCAGAGCCGTAAAAAATTTAGTTTGTGTATTTTATCAAATAGACTCCCCACGGAGTTGCTACTTATCTCATCAAAATTTGCATCTTTTTTGTATGAAAATTTGCAATTAAAATATGCGTCTATGGTCAAAATATAAGGATTTACGCTATTGACATCATCTTTATGAATCAACCTTTATATGCATTATAAATATATTATACACATCCTATACATAAATATACGTAAATATTAAAATATATCCTTTAATATTAAAAATTCTGAGAATTTAACAATAAAAAACGAAATAAAAATTAAACATAAAAACTAAATAATAAGAACGGAACAGATTTCAAAATAATAATATAGTTTTTCAAATAACTAAAAATGAATTACATTGAAAAATTTTCAAAACGTAGAACATTAAAACTTTTAAGTTTGTGTGTTTATTTAAAACACTATACATACATATTATTATATTAAAAAAAAAAAAAAAATTCTGTAATTTTCAAATTACTCAGAATAGTTAGGTAGACAATCTTCTACAGTTTAATGCGTTTATTATTTTTATGATTTTTAGTAGAATGCGAAATTACTTGCTAATCAAAGTATGAAGAAAACAACCAACTGTTTCAAGAAAGTTGAGTCTGATGGAGAAAAAGAAAATCCGAACATTTCTCTACACACAAATTGTTTTATTTTACTGTTTTTACATTCGATGTAGTAACAGTTTATTTTAAAAGATTTCAAAAGTACCGTTAAAATAAATATTCAATTGTGAATTTAAATAACTGTTCCTTTTAAAACTTCCTAGACAAATAAGGTAAAAAAAAGTTACCAATGTATTTATTAGAACATAATTTAATAATATAATATGAAAAAGACCAACTTCAGACATTCATTTATTATACATGTGTTCGACAATTAAATGTTTTTTTAAACTTAAAATTAAATATAACAAATATCGAAACACTTAAAATCATAAATAAATTCAAAATTATCATAAATAAAATCAAAAATCGCTGTTCGTCTATATTTAAATCAGTCTTTCCAAATCAATTTAAAAACGATCATGAATCTAAACTACCATTATAAAGAAAAAAAAACGTTTGTTTGTTTGTTTGTTTGTTTTTAGACAGTAATGTCCGGAACTACAGAGCCGATTTAAAAAGTAATGGAGGCAAAGTGTTGATGACCATATCTGCTCCCATATAGGCTATATTGTACGCCAGTATTAAATAGCCCCAGGAGCTGCAGGCGTAATAAATGTTCTAAAATTGAGATTTCTGTGATATTGTTGGGACTAGAAATTTAAAATATGGTGCTGTGGTTAATTTTAATATGTACTCCATATTAAAGTATTCGAAAATATTCAAAATTTAAAATGGGGAGATGAGCGGAAAGTATTTTAAAAATATTCTAAATTATGATTAATTTGGAACTGTTAGGTATAGAAACTTTAAATTTCACTTGGCTGTTATAAAGAAATAAATTCTTGAACTGTATCTGCAACATTCGAAATGTAAAAGGACGCAGGTACAAAAAAAATTTCTGTGATAGCAATAGAGTGAAAATCATGAAATTTTGTATGTTGGTTACTTTTAAGATGTAACAGTTTTCTAAGAATTGTTTCTAAAATGTCGAAATTTAAAAAAGGTGAAATGAGCATAAAATCAAAACTTTCTAAATTACGATTTCTTTGGAATTTTTAGGGCTGGAAACTTTAAATCTGTAATAAAACTGGGTGTTTGTTTTTTCACGAAGAAATCGAGAGACCTCATGTATTTTAAATTCAACACAACGGGTGCCACGTAGGTGCTCAATAATAATTTAGAAAAAGTTTCCATATCTATATCTTAAATTTAAAAAAATTGTTTCCACAAATTTTGAATATTCAATTTGCATCTAATCCGAATGCTTGAATGTGTAGAAATTTAGTCGTTGTTAAAAATATAGGTATCATGATGAGCGATTAGGCTTGGGTTTAATTAATAAAAAAATATATCAACTTTAAGCATATGCGACATATCCTGAAAATTTTAATAGCAGTACCGATCGGGCTGTTTGCAGGCAGTGAGTAGAATAAAAAAAAGAAATGTGTCCAGTTAAATTGGTGGCATTGAGTTCACAGGATATTCACGCTAGATGCATATTACACTCTTATTTTAAAGAATAATGCCCTTCGAAAATTAAAGAAATCGACAAAAATAACCATTTAGCTATTTTTTTCCTACTGGAAGGATTATTACAAAAAATCATAAGAAAACAGATAAAACTAAAACTAAACAGACAAGAGGGTGACTTCCAGAGTATTGGCCACTGATCACTGCAGGGCTCACAGGGAATGTAGCAGGATGACCCATTGCCTCCTCACCGCGCCCGTATGGTTCTTCACCACTGTACGTGTCGTCATACTGTTGCATTTCTTGAAGCCTTCCACCGTCAACTCCAAAACACGGACCACCAAAACCTTTAGATCACGTGCACTTAGCATGCCGAACCTAAGAAACGACTCAGCCAAACATTGTAACCAGATGCCTTGCCAATTCAAGTAAACAGATGACACGTGAACCTCAGAGGCTCCGTGAGAGACTTGACGGCATCAATGAAATTTTATCCCGGGTATTTAACCTCTTTACAGCATGCCCCTCCTTTAAATCAACGCTGTCCCGCACTATCAGTGCATCAAGGACGTAAGTGATCCCAGACTTTTTAGCTACAATATTCGGCTTGGGCATACCCGAGTTTAGCCTGTATATCGGCTCGAGTGTAGCTTGGAATCCAAATTGCTCGAGGCCGCGCAGAAATATAACACGATCTTGTGTTTTTTTACCTTAGCACAGTCAGTCCTAAAACATTGCTGCATAATTTTAAGGTTATAATTTTAAGGTAAGATGCATAATTAGTGTGGTTCGGCGTCTTCGCGGTGGCGAACCCGTCTCGACATCCTTTCTCCAAATGGGGGCGCCCGCGGGATGTTCTACGTCTTGCAGGAAGCACATTAATTCGAGCCTTAATACATTAAATGAATTTCCTGCCAGTCAACAATGAGGTCCCATCGCTGACCCAGGTGTTTTCGATCCCAATCAAGCTAGCAGACCTTAGTGCCTGGCCATCAACGGCATCATACGGCAGAAATACACACATCCTATGATCCCCTGTGTTCCTCCTCAGCAAGGAACTTTATATTGTAACTGTTGCCTCAACCTAGAGACTTGATGATCAATGTAGTCGAAGATGTCGCTGCCAGTGCCTCCCTCAGAGTCATTATTGATGAACGATGATTTAAAATTATCCAGGTGTGACAATCTTAAACGTGGAGCAAGACACCGAAGTATCGGTATCCCGAGTCCTCCGTGTTTGAAAGAGGCATGGATGAAAGGGATGGGCGCATCATGAGGCAAATCTAACCATCAGGTGACGTACCTCCGAAACAGCATATCCGCTCTTTTCCACCTGAAAAGCGTGTGATCGGTGCTGCCCAAAACAAGTTTCTGATAAATACCTGGGAGGAGATGGCTCCGCAGGGAAAACAGACGCTGCTGAGGCTTGTACGGAGAATTGGTGAGAATTTGCAACAGTCTTTCTAGACAGCCTACCAGAGGCAACTTGGCTCGCCCCTCGGAGGTGAAAGAGATGTCCAATAAGGTAAATTCCACCCCCAGCCATAACGACCGGAGGGGCACATTATGAATTAAAAATGGTACCACACACACTTCCATTTTCAGATCACGGACTATGAAAGCCGGAGAGCTAATGTGCCGGCAAGTTCTGTATGTACGTACGTACGAATTTATGTACGTACGTAACGCGATAACTCTTGACAGAAATATCCGATTTGCTTCAAATTTTTTTCTAGGTTCATTTTGATAAGACGCTTCACTGATTAGTTTTGGGGGTTCGCTGATTAAGTATAAAGGTGGGAACGGGGGGGGGAATACCCCCTCCCCTTAATTTAGATAAATGGGTTTTTCAGGAAGAATTTTCCGATTTGCATCAAATTTTGTAAATAGGTTCATTCTGATAAGGGGATTCTCCGATTACTTTTGGGGGTCCATTGGATAAGTATAAAGGGGGGAACGGAGGATAACCCCCTTAAATTAGATAAGTTGGTTTTTCAGGCAGACTTTTCCAAATTGCATCAAATTTTATAAATAGGTTCATTATGATAAGGCTCTTCTTTGATTAATTTAAGGGGGCTCATTGGTTAAGTATAAAGGGGTAACGGAGTGCTAAGCCCCCCCCCCCCTTAATTTAGATAAATCTGAATTTCAAGCAGAATTATCCGATTTGTATCAAAATTTGTAAGTAGGTTAATTCTGATAAGTCTGTTCACTGATTATTCATGGGGGTTCATTGGTTAAGTATAAAGTGGGGGTCGGGGGGATAATCGCCCCTTAATTTAGATAAATGTTTTTTTTCGGCAGAATTATCCGATTTGTCTCAAATTTTGAAAATATGTTCATTCTGATAAAGTACGTTTACTAATTTTGGGGATTAATTGGTTAAGAATTAAGGGAAAACGGGGGCTAACCCCCCCCCTTTAATTTAGATAAATGGGTTTTTCTGTGCGATTTCCTTGAAATTTAGTATACCGGTTTATCTGATAAGGTGATTCCTGTATGAGATTTGGAGCCTCATTTGTTAAGTATAAAAAAGGGAAACACAGGGGTGGGGGTTAATCCCCCTTTAATTTATTTTTTGAGGGCATTGTTCTTTGAAATAAGAGTATAATATACAATTAATGCGAATAGGCTGTGAGCGCAATGCCATCAGTTTAACTGGACACTATTAAATTTTTTTTATACTTACACGGAGGGAACATAGAAATGGAAAAGCACTTTTGACAGTTAACTTTCAAGCCAAGGATTCGAAGGCTTTATATGCCTGATTTAATAGTAACTGGAGGCCCTGCTGTGTTTCCACAAACAACAACAGTTCGTCAGCGAAGGCAGCCGCATCGACCAAGCGACCACCAACAGGAATCTCATTATGTTTGAGCTTTATATAGCATGTCTAGTTATTTTTCTGTAGAATTCACTTCAGTGTTCTTATGCATAACACTGCCCTGGATTCAGTAGCTGGTTTTCTTGATCATCATACCGGACAGTAGCTCAATGTCAAATGTCATCTGATCGAGAATACAACACTACAGCAGCTATCGACATTTATAATGTGGTATAATGCTAGTCTCAATAACTTTAATATCTTTCCATATAAAATACTCTTCTGACCTACCCATTTATAATAGCTTCAATTCACAGAATTTAACAGATTTTAGGCACCAAAAACAGGACATAATTTATTTCATTATTTTTAAGAATATTATTATGTTATTTAAAGAGCTGGACATTTACACCATGAAAAGTTCAATATCAAAGTGAAAATAAATGTCACAATCCACTTATTTATATTATGTGGTTTTTAATATTATACTAAATATATACATATATTTTTATTTTATAATTTTCAGCAGTTCTTAATTTCAATAAAATGTATTATATCATTTTCTAAAAAACATATAGTATTTGACTGATACTTTTTCTATTTAATTTTATCTTACAAATTAATGTTCCTCTATCAATAAAAGTAGCACGAAAAGAATATTTATTATTCTCAAGATCTTAGTTGTCATCATTTTCTTACCCAATTAGAATCGACATGCAACAGATTCTATCTATACATGTCCATTTCCGATAACCGAATGTGAGAACTTATTGATTTTCTTGAAAGCGGAAATTTCTGGCTGTATTATAACGTCTTTTTGTTTGCTTATGCATTACCGTAAAGTGACAGGTACATAAAGTGCCATTCGCATGATAAAGTTTATTTCACAAAATACTTTTATTTTGTTATAAATTTTAAAAAGTCCTAATTTATTGTGTTAGATTATTCAGACAGTTTATACTTTATACGAAACACTTCTTGTTTTACGGGATGATTCCATGTCACGTGTTGGGCAGATTTTCGACATATGTCTGCTGTTTTAATAATGTTATCATATCCTGAAATTAAAACAACTATCTAATATGAAGTTCTGGTTTTTTCATTGTTGTTTTTAATGTAAAGTTTATGTTTTAACAACTTACAAGCCAATAGATATAGGTAATCATTTAATTGTCTTGCGCAGGACATTTCGTCAGTTTTTCATGGAATGGTCCTGAAACAGGCAGATTACTTAGGTCTAGGATTTAAAATCTGGAGATTTTTATAATGTACTATTTTATTATTTACTTATTATTAAAAACGGGCAGCTTACTAAGGTTTAGGGTTTAACCTTTTATCTACTGACGGTACTTATAAGTATCATTAAAATAATTTGTTATAAAATTCATTTAATACATCGATTAGTAATAATAAAGTCTAAAATGAGTTATAGATGCGTTACTTTATCTTGTTACAAAAGCATTATGGGCTACACAAAACAAACATATTTTTTAAAGGATGATTTTTTTTCGCATCTTTTCAGCTTTTTTGGCGTTGGGAGATGGGGAGAGGGAATTTTTCAGTTCAGAAATATGGCTATTTTTCTATTGTAAGAACATTATATTTGTGCATTTCCTAATTCTACAAAACACTAAGAAAACTATTTAAAATAAAAGATTTGTGTGGGATTAAAAATATTGCAGAAAATCCCTATAAATTCAAATTTAACGAATCCTTCTAAATCCTTCAATCCTTCTAAAATGTATTAAATGATTATGTAAATCTTCTAATGTAGTTACAAAAATTCACTAAAAATGCTTTAGAAGGTAAAATTTTCATGAATTCATAATTCAGTACATAAAGGGTTAAAATATGTAGATATTTAAACTAATTAAAGGACCATTCCATATCACGTGTGGAACAGGTTTTCTGCATATTACTGCTGTTTTAAAAATGCCATTGTATCCTCAAATTCAAATAACTATTCTAATATGAAAATCTAGGTATTTATGTAAGCATCACGTGCGGGACATTTTGTCCGTTTCTCATTGAATGACCCGGCAACAGATTGTATTTATCACATACAAATAAAAGCGAATTTCACAACAATTTCAATTATTTTATAAGGAAGTAGACAGAAGGTAGACTGTGGAATCGCTGAAGTTTTCAAAGATTAAATACGGAAAAGAGAAAAAAAAAATACTATTGTATACATTTTGTGGCTTTTTTGACTACACTGAAAAAAAAAAAAAAAAAAAAAAAAAAAAAAAAAAAGAACTGTTTCCGCATTTGATAAAAACAGGTTGTCAAAATAGTTTCCCCTATAAGATGTTGAATACCTGTTTAAAACTTTGGCGTTTTGATTAAACCACGAAATGCTGAATCATGATATGGAATAATCTTGCACCAAGAACCTGTAACACGTTGAAAAATATACATGTATGATGTGGAACAATGATCTTGTAAAATTGTTGCAGTGAGAACTGCTGAAATATTGAATGTTAAAGTGGTTAAATTGTGTACAAACGGAAGTACAGTTATCTTTTTTTTTTTTTTTTTGGCAAGAGTTAACAACCCTTGGGTTTTCTTTAAAATCGAATTTTACCCCTCTTGAATTTTTAGCCATCGTCCTAGCCAACAGACAAACATATTGATAATATCATACTCCAAAACTATGTATTGAAAGTGCACAGAACATTTTGTCCTTATTTGCTTTGAGAAATTGTCATCGGACTGTAAAATGTTTCATCACTATCAAAAGATTTAAAAGTTCAAGTGAACAATGTTTTGTTTCTTCTGCTCAATTTGTACCATCAAATAGTTTATTATTCTACAGAATTTTTTCACATTGTTTGACAGACAATGATACTATTAATGGGAGCGGGTTTTAAAATTCTCAAATATGCCTTTTTTCTGCTAATAAAAAACTAAATAGTTAAATAAATTAAATAAAACAAACCTCGTGATTCTATGATGATCAGTAGAACACACACACAAAAAAAAAATTATCTCGCACTATCAGTCTCTTCCCGCACATAACTAAATGTTGTAAAATGTCCATTTATCTTAGAATGGATTTTTTCATAATTTGTCCTGTTTAAAAGGATATATCTAAACTTGTTTGGAAGATATGCGTATGACATTTTGAACAGGCTTTTATGTTATGTTTTTAATAAATTGCCTTCGACATTTTTAGTTTTCTGTAAAAAATTTAAAAATATATTCCTCGAATTAAAAATCACTCTCCCAAATAAGCTTTTGTTTACTTATATTTTTAAATTTATTATAAAATTTGTAATATTTTTATAAATTCTGAAGAAAAAATAACAAGAAAGGATTTTTGCAGACAATAAGTGAAAAAATAATTAAATCGGACATGTATTTAATGAGTTATTAAAAAAAAAGTTCAAAATTTTTCATTTTTGATTTTTTGAAAAATGTTTAATGATTTATTTTTTCTTAATCTTAAAAGTAATATTTGCAGAGACAAGAATTTCATGAAAAAAAAATTCCCTGTAAATAAAGATATAAAAATTCTGATACCCGTATCTCTTTAAGATGCTTAACAACAAAACATATCAATACTGTTACATACAAGGTATGAATATTCTTATATTTATGGCTCTTTCACAGACACAATGACAATAAAGTGTCAGGATGATAAATTACCATTGAGAGATTTAAACAGTTATCGAAAAAATATTAATTCGAATATCAATAAAAATTTGTAAATTGATTTTGTTAGTAATACATGTTTTAGGACATTTTACAAATAAGATGATTCATTTTAGAAAAAAAACTTCTTTATTCAACGTAAAAACAAGAAATTGGAAAGTTGTTTTATTAGATAAAATGAAGCGATTGGAATCTTTTTGATATCTGAAGTTAAAATATCGCACTATGTGACCGTATTTCTGTTTTTTTTTTTTTTTTTTTTTTTTTTTTTACATTTGAGAAACAAAAGTTTATGCTCACATAAAAAAAAATAATGCTAATTACGCAAAATGTCATCTTTCACAACTGGTTATAGTCTATATGACTATATAATTTTCTGTTATGAATAAAAGTCACATAAGAGACCATGTTTATTATTTTCAAGTTCTGCGATGTCATTTTTTACTTACACACTCTGAAAATGACATTTTCAAAACTGAGTAAAAAATACTCAAATCTTAGTATGTTGCATAGTCAAAATGGCTCCGAATCAAAATTACTTAAGTTTGAAACATGTATATACTCATTTCTGCAAACATGGGCATACTCAAATATGAGCACATGGCGTTTTATTCATGATGTTTATTCCCTATTATACATGATGATTGTATTTATATATTGTTGATGGTTATCAAATTCCACATGCGAAATCTTTCCTTTACGAATTCATCCATTCTTTGATTTCGAAGGCTGAAGAATAAAATTTACGCTTTCGGTATTATATTACGACGGCTTTTAAGTGTTCTTCCGCGAAAATGATAAAAATGTAGTTCGCCACATTTCATGTTATAAATTATTACTGGGATGAGCGTTTCGTTCGAAATCATGACAAATGAAATAATATAAATAAATTCAAGTACAGTGGTAAAATTTATTACTTTTAACGAATGAAAAGTATTTTTTTTTTTTTTTTTTTTTTTTTTAAACGGAGTATTTCTGGTATTTCAGAATTGAAATCATTGTGTCGTCATATTTGAAACAAAAAGTTTTATAACAAAATGAAAACATCGATTTACTCATCGCACTATGAAAGATACCGTGCAACAGATTTTATCCGCAGATTTCCATTTCTGGTATTCAAATGTGCAAAGTTATCGATTTTCCTGAAAGCGGAATTTTCTCGTTGCATCTCAAAGACGTTTGTATTCCAGTTAAGTGTCAGATGCACATAAAAGCGATGTCAGTAACTTCAATTACAACTAATGCCAAAAAAAAATCTGCTTTAATTCACTTAAAGTTCTATAAATTTTTATGGTGTTTATTTTAAAATAAGAGGTCACATAGATATCATAATTGAACAAAAGTAAATGATCAAAAGCAACGCCAAACTTACATGGTATATTTAGTTTCCCCATGCCTTAAAATGTAGAAATACAGACTGCGATCAAATTTGAATGATATGTTATTGAGATATAAATGGTTGATGGAACAACCCCTAACGTAAAAGATCATAATTTAAGCAGAATTCTGAAAATAATTGTCGTGTTTCTTTAATATTTTGATGTATATGGTATTTGTTAAATGATTAATCACAACGAGTGTGGCCATTGTTTTATAAATGAAGTTCAGTAAAATTATTTTTTTTAATGTAATTATTGAAAATTCATTTTAAAAAACCAATTTTTCCGTCCTTAAATTGCAAATTTGCCAATAGGTACGGAAAATAGGCAAATTTAAAGGATCATATTTATAATTAAAGTAAGAAATATCTTTTCTGCTATTTCGTGTTTGGTAAATACACAAAAATGAAAAGTTTATTTGCTATTTTTAGAAACATTAACAAAATCTTGCTACAGCTTTATAATAACACCTTACAAGGCAACATCTAGCAATTATTAAAATGCGTTTAACAGTATTAACCCTCTCGCTGCGCAACCCGAGTTTTCCTCGAAAACGTAAAAGTAGCAAAATTTGCGCAACCCGAGATTTCCTCGTGGATGCATTTTTTTCCGTCTAATTAACCCTCCTTGATTATTCCCACCAGTTATTTTTTATTGTAAATTTTGTCTTACTTAATCGGAGCATTTTTCCGATTAAATCCGACAAAAAAATTTGTTTTGAAAAACTTTTGACAAAAGAATAAAAATTCTTAAAAGACGCTCGTCACGAGGGGGTTAAATACGCAATTTTTGAAGCTGTTTTGATAAACAATTACGCAAGGAGGGGATAACACAAGCTCTGAAAACATTTTAACTGATATTTTGCATTGTTTGAAGATAGAGCAATGCAATGCAAGTAATTCATGTCAAAAGATAAATTTTCTTTATAAAATATAAAGCATTCATTATATGTCCTTTATTACAGAATAGCACTATTACATACTATACTATTTACTATACACTATTAGCCCTACTTTATCGTATGCCCTTTTGTCGTATGAAGTTTGTGTCAACAAATAAAGATATAATTTGTCATGTAATATTCTGGTATTCTAATAACAAAAGGGTTATCAGCTATAATGGGGCCATGTGTTAAATTTAGTCAAAAATGGGTTAAGACAACAAAAGAATTTGCTTTACTCGTTAACATCCGGAGTACTATAGCTAATGGGGGAAACATCATTCTGACTCCGTATATCTAGTTAATGCGCCTTCTTGATTCTTTGCGAACGTTTGTGTAACACAGAATTCCTACTTAATTTTTCATTATGCTGAGAAGAAGCATAGTATAGTTTTAAAATGAGAAGGAGAAGAAACAAAACAAACAAATCTCCTTTTTTTTTTACTTTTGACACTGCAGGAAGATTTTGGTGTTAATGAAGTTTGTCCTAGAAAACGTACCAATATGCTGCCTAATGGTCTTCATGGAAGTTGTAAACTGCTTCTTTAATTATTAATTATAGATAGATAATTTAAATTTTAAAATGTTTTATATTATCTTACACAGATATAATATTTTTTTTGCAAAACAAGGAAAGCAAAAAAAATTTTATCTTTTTTCAAATTTTTTAGGCTATTCTTGCAGGAAGATTTGTTGTGGTTAATGAAGTTTGTTATAGAAAGCATAATAAATTTATGTCGTAATAATAGTAATTTTCTGCCTAATGGTTTTCATGAATGCTGAAAACTGAGTCTTTAAATATTTATTTTAAATAGTTTATTTAACTAGTAAAACGATGTATATTCTCTTAGCAAATATTTAGATTTAACAAAACAAGGAAAGCACAAAAAATTATACTTTATCTTATTTTTGAGTTTATTATTCTTAATGCAGTTTATCGTAGAAAGCATAGTAATTTTCTGCCTCATGATTTTCACGAAAGTTGAAAATTGATTCTTTAAATAATTATTTTAAATAGTTCATTTAAATTGTGAAAACTGCTACGTTATATATTTATTTTAAATAGTTAATTTAACTAGTAAAATGATGTATATTCTCTTAGCAAATATTTGGTTTTAACAAAACAAGGAAAACACAAAAAATTATATTTTTTTCTTATTTATGAGTTTTTATTGTTCTTAATGCAGTTTATCGTAGTAAGCATAGTAATTTTCTGTCTCGTGATTTACACGAATGTTGAAAATTGATTCTTTAAATAATTATTTTAAATAGTTTATTTAAATTTTTAATTTTCTATATTCTGTTAAACAAATATAAAGTTTTTACCAAACAAGGAAAGCAAAAGAAAATAAAAAATCTATTTTTTCTTGCTTTTGGGAAAAAGCAAGGATGAGTTCTTTGTTTTAATGAAGTATGCCGTAGAAAGCATAGTAATGTATAGCCTCATGGTCTTTATGATTGTTGCAAACTGGCTTCTTTCATTATTTGTTTTAAATAGTTAATTCAAATTTTGAAATGATTTATATTCTCGTAAACAAATATGAGGTTTCTAAGAAAACAAGGAAAGAAAAAAAACTTACTTTGAGGCTTTTCACGCAGAAAGATTTGTTGATATTAATGAAGTTTGTATTAGTAATAGTAGTTTTCTGCCTCATGGTTTTCATGGATGTTGAAAAGTGATTCTGTTATTATTTATTTTAAATAGTTAATTTAAATTTTAGAATGATTTATATTCTCTTAACAACATAAAGTACCTAACAAAACAAGGAAAGCAGCATAAAAAACAACTTAATTTTGAGGCTATTCACACAGAAAATTTTTTTGATATTAATGAAGTTTGTCGTAGTAATAATAATTTTCTGCCTCATGGTTGTCATGAATGTTGAAAACGGCTTCTTTTCTTATTTATTATAAACATTTAATTTAAATTTTAAAATTATTTATATTCCTTAAAACAATACAAGGCTTGTAACAAAACAAAGAAAGCAAAAAATAAATAAATTAAAATTAATAAACTTAATTTTGAGGCTATTCAAGCAGAAAGATTTGTTCATATTAAGGGGGTCCGGGACACAATTTAAAATAATTTTTATTTATTGAGTTAAAATTTTGAATTTTTTTGTGACGTTTAACCATGTTATTTGTAAACAAAATCACATGATAAAACTTCTCATATATTTAAAAAAAAATGTTTAAACTTAAAATTCATTAAAAAAGTGGGGTAATTTAAAATCGTTATAACTCGAAAAATTATTTGTAGATTTTCACTTTTTTATCATTTAAATAAACAGAAATACACACGTTTTAATTTAGGTTTGACATTTTAAAAAATATGAATTTTAAAAAATTAAAAAATATTTAAAATAAAAATTTTAAAAAATGTGTAACTCTAAAAAAAATCCTATTTTGAAAAGTATTTTTTTTTTCTAATTTGCTAAATCAAAATTAAAGTAAAACAATTGAAAAAGACATATTCCAAGTTTGAACCATTTATCTTTAACGATTCTTGACTTTTAGCGATTTAAATACGAGAAATTGTGAAAAAAGCCATCATCAAGAAAAACGCATTTTCACAAGAAATCGTTTTCATGACAACCATTGCTTGAAAGCTAGATTTTGAAAATACACCAAAATGAAAAATTTAACATTTCCTGTTCTAATTAAGATAGAAACATGATTTAAACGTCATTTTAAGCAGAAAACAGAGATAAATTTTTAATACAATAAAACTTTTTTTTTTAATTTATTTGGAGATTTTTCTGTCCCGGACCCCCTTAAGGAAGTTTGTCGTAGTAATAGTGATTTTCAGCTTCATGGTCTCTTTGAATGTTACTACAGTAGTTTTGCCGGTTCCACGCCACCTGTGGGTCGGTGGTACGATAGAGGTCAAATGAAGGACACCCGGAAGTTTTTTATGTTAGAATACGAGGTTGACAAGTGCGCTTTGGAGCGGAAGTAGACCGGAAATGCGTTATGTTTTTTCTGGAATTATCGTCTTAGAATACGCTGATATTTAAGGAGTGCGAAAATTTTACTTTGAGAAGATTTTTTAAAAAAAAATGATCAAGAGGGTTTTTTTTTTTCTTTTTCTTTTCGCGTGATAGAAAAAAAATTGCGGGAAAGATTTTATTTTAGATGTGACAGAAAAACTTTTTCTTTTAAAAAAATTTGCGTATTTATTTTTTTTTTCGCATGATAGAAAAAACTTTGTGGAATTTATTTTTTAATTTTTCATTGAGGAACTTAAATTTTCTTTCTTAAAAATTTTTCTTCTGAAAATTCCAAGAGATAAAAAAAATTCTCTTTTAAATTTTTAATTTAGGAACTTGATTTTTTTTCTAATCTTAACTCGTTAGAAAATTTATTTGGAGAATTACATTTTTTTTTTTTTTTTTTTTTTTTTTTTTTATTGTTGTTCGAAAAATTTTTACTTAGGAAAAAACGTTTGTTGAATTCTTTGTAGATTTTTTTGTTGTTGTTTCTGAAAGCTGGCGTGGTGTCGGAATTTGGTAAAATTTAAGTATTGCGCGGGAGCGCAATACTTATTTATTTCCAGTGTCACTTCTCAATGTTAGTTTAACATAGAAAAGCCTATGGAGATCATAACTTTTTCATTTTTTCTTCCTACCTTTTTGTCCCTGATGCCACTCATTTTTAATTCTTTGCTAATTATAATAATATTATAAATTCGAAGTGTAAAAACTTTTGCCAGACGTCAGCATCAAAACGGATCATAAAATGCCTTTGCACATAGGTGAATTATAATCTAGAGAGTAACATGGGCTAATTTTTATTTACATTATTCAAGTATTTTTCTTAATAATTCCAAATTTCGCTTTTTTCATTGAGAATCAACGGACATTTTCTAATAAAATTTAACATTTTTCCTTCATTGTTGTAAATAATTCAAAAGCCGTAATAATATTTTGCCTATTTTTAGTTGAATGATTTTCACGTGAAACATGAAAACATGAAACTGAAGAAACTGAAATAGTTTTTTTTTTTTTTTTTTTTTTTTTTAGAATTAAAAAGGAAGATGAATATGACGTCATAGTGGAAAAAATGACATTTTCAAGCAGATTTTTAACGTTCAGATTGTAATTTTTTGGCCAAACTACAACAACCTGCATTACTGCACTGGTGAAACATTTTGAATTCTACACAGGTAAATTGCATCACAAATTGTGATGCGATATCGCACAAATCAGAGCCTGATGATGATACCCTCCATTAATTTTGAAATGTGTTTGTCTGAATGCAGTAGTTATTAAAAAACTTGACATATTAAACAAAAACCTAATTTGCAGAACAAATTAAAAAACAAAATTTATTTCCTAAATTGTTTAAGCCCGAAAAGTTGCAGATATTAAGATATTTTATTCAATCCGTTCTGCATTTAATGTTAAATTTTTGTAACAAACAAGCTAAACCAATTGAATATTAAAAAAATAAAAATGAAATTCATACAACATAATGCTTTAAACACCTATATACATAGATTTTGTTCAAATGAAATTGAAATAAATCTTAGACTTTTTCCATTTTTAAGCTGTAAATATTTGTACTGCAGATTTTGCATTATGTTCATGACGATTGTACATAATATGATAAAGTACATGCAAAATACAAAACTTTAAAAAAAAGTCTAAGGTTTATTTCGATTTCATTTGAACGGAATCTAAGTATATAGGTGTTTAAAGCATTATATTGTATGAATTTCATTTTTGTTTTTAAAGTTCAATTGGTTTAACTTATTTGTTACAAAAATGTAACATTAAACGTAGAGCTAATTGAATGAAATATCTTAATATCTGCCCCTTCTCGGGCTTAAACAATTTAGGAAATAAATTTTGTTTTTTTAATTTGTTCTGCAAATTTGGTTTTTGTTTAATGGTATTATTGTTTAGTCATTGTTCATGTGTCAAAAGCATAGGTCGTCTTCGCAATCATATTAGAAAATTTTATTTTGAGAAAAATTTTTATTCAATTACTAGGAGTTAGAAATTTTTAAAAAGGAAGATTTTTTCCCTTGATAATTTTTATCTGAAGGGTAAGAATTTGTGCTTGTGTGTTTTTATTTTTATTGTATTAACGAATGAATGTATTCGTTGTCATCAATTTGTTACTTATTGGTGACGGTAGAAAACAACACTATTCTCTCATTAGAAGCTTTACAGGGTTCATGGATGACCTTACACATCATGATGATGTATCTTTCTACTGTTATTGGTGCTCTCATTGATTTGGCAGGGAAGACGATTTGGAGGAAATAATGATACTCAATATTGTAATAAATTGAATTTAGAATTACTCGCAGGTTTCGACCCACAAACGTATGACCATACATATCATTTTTAGCGCATCACGCTATACACTGGGCCACGTGGGCCCCGATGTTTTCTCACATGAATATGCTTTTTATCTTTAAGTTTTATAGCTACTTATTTTGATATCTTTTTTGGAAATGTATTTAGCAGGAGGCAGAAATATGTTCTGCAAATGCTTGTTACTTTGCGAACATGGAAAATGACAAGGAAAACAGCTTTTTTTACATGAGCAAGAGATAGAAATTTTATTAATGAGTGAGATATATTAAAATTATTTTAACACATATGGAATTTAACAGGTGTTAGAACATTTTCGATCGAAAGGTCTACTTTCCTAGAGAAGAGCTTTCGCATAGAGTGTTCCCACCGAATAAAAATTATTATATAGAGCTCCCACCCAATAAAATGAAAGGTATGTAACGAAATAAAATTAAAAAATGTTGATACTTAATAAAGTGAAAGGACTTTTTAAAGCATTACATGAAATTAAATATGGGTCTGCACCTGCAATATGCATAGCAAGCGTTTAAAATTTCATTCACGGAAATATTGTTAAATTTGTAGCATCATTATTCCTGACACTATATTAAAAAAATCCCTTTATTATTTAAACTGTTTTTCAATTCTCTCCCTTTTTTTAATGTAAATTCTTTTTCTTTTTTTTTCTTTTGACGCGATGTAATTTCTGTGTGAATCCAGTGAATGAAAGGCAATTCTTCAAACTGTCAAAATGAAGCATAAGAACCAACAAAAAATCATATTTTTTAAGAACAAGTTCTCATCAACTTTCAAGGACTTTTATCATTCTACCTTTCAAGCAAACATTTATCAAATATTTTTCAAGAATTATCAGACAAGAATTTTTTCAAGAATGAGTTTTCATAAACTAACACAGAACTCTAATAAATAAATTCTCATCGTTATTTCTTGCAAGTATTCTCAAACAAGTACCCATCTTTTAAAATAAAATCATAAGAAAATGACTTCTGGAAAAATGGGGCAATGAGCATAAAATTACTTTTAATAACTTTATTTTTCTCTTTTGTGTGATGCTTTATCCAAACGCGACTAAGGATAGTGGTAGTTCTTCAAACTATCAAGACTCAGTTATCAAGAACTCATATCTTTCAAACATTTTTCATCAACTTTTACGAAATAAGGGACTCTCAGCATTCTTTCTTCAAACATTCGTCCATGAACTTAATAGAAAACAAGCAAATCTTAAAAACCCAGAATTCCCATTCTTTTTCTTACAAAATCATTGCTGCAAATAGAAGCTGAAAAAAGCGAGAGTGCATTCGAATGTGCCAATACAAAAAAAAAAGTATGATTTTTCAATAATTTTTCAATGATGCATAAGTTTTCTCCAAATAATTCAATATTTTGCATGTTTTGCAAACATTTTCATGAACTGATTTCTTGAATTTTGCGAGAAAATAACTTCGGATGAAACAAAAAAAAAAAAAAAAAAAAAAAATTAACCATGCTAAATTTTATTGCTTACATTTCTTAATTCAATATTTTCTTTATATCCATGCATAACCGTGTCCTTTAAACTTCTGAAAAATATATATATATGTATAATTTTGTATGGATAGCATGATATTTGAAACTTGTGAGAAGATATTTGGAAAATTATATGTTTCATTAAACGCGATTGAATACTATCAGTGTGAAAAAATAAAACAGTACATGGCTTTTACATTTATTCAACCATTGCTAATTAATCGTTAATTGATAAATTTTAAAATTATTATCGAAATTTCATGCATCACTCTCTCGAAAGATAAATCAAAGTAAGTCTGAACTTGCTTGTCTGCGAACGTAGATTATTCAATTAGTTAAGTAAGATTAGATAAAATCTTTGAAAGGTATTTGTGTGTGAGAATTCCACCATGTAACATTTTTTAACTGATCTCAATTCTTACTGAATATTTAGAGAAATTTAACATTTTCAAACTGGCAAAGTTTTATATTAAAATTATTAAATATAATTCCTTCCGAAAATGATTGTCGTTGAGTATGGCACTATTCAAATAAGTTTATGATAAAAGCTTAAAAGTTTTTTGCATTAATATAATGTTCAAAGAGTCAAAAATTTTATTTTAACGAAAGTATTTCAACTAAGTTAAACATAAATCTTTAAACTTAGAGATTTTTTCACCTCTCACACAATCATGTAGAATAAGTTGGATATAGATAAATGCAGGCACTCTTTATGTAAATTTACTGTTGCAATTCTCTTAAATCAAATATTTTATGTCTAACATTTTCCGTTAACTAATCGTTGGATTAATTATTTTTCTTCTACCATGTTTGTCGAAATATTTTTTTTTTAAATTTAAATAAGTCTCAGTATGTATAAGATGATACGGTAGTTAACTAAAGGGGTTAGGCGAAATAATTTTCATGCAGTATCGGGACAACAATTCCATCATTCCACATCAATTGTGGAAAAGGTATTTTTACACTTATTATTATTTAAATGATTATTCATAAAAACTAGTTTAATTTTTTAAAATGTCGATAAAATTGTGAAACTACCCTTTTGTGAAAGAAACATCAAATGATTCCTTTACGAAAAAAAAAAAAAAAAATCTCCCATAAAAACATCTCTCTCAAATCATATTAATTTTCTGAAAAGATCTAACACATTGTCAATTATGCTAAAATAACGAGTCAAAAGACAAGCTTTCTTAATTTATTTTTCATCTCAACGTTTTCTTTATTATTTCAATGCTATTGTTATTATTATTATTATTATCTTAATGATATTATTATTATCAATATTTTTATTTCAATGTTATTATTATTATTATTATTTTAATTTACAAAATTTAATTTTAACGCAAGTTTTTTCGTTGTGGGTTGTTAAGAAGAACCTAAATGTTTATTTTATTTTATTATTTCTCATTTTCACAACGGCAACACTTTATTTTCTTAATTTGGTGGCATTACCTTTTATTTCTTTGCAAATATTTATCTTTAATTGATGACGACAACTTTTAATTTTATTTCGTTATTTGCATTTCACTTTATTCAGCGGCAACATCTTTTAATTTTATTTTGTTATTTGCGTTTTACTTTATTTAGTGGCAGCAGCTTTTAATTTTATTTCGTTATATTCATTTCACTTTATTCAGTGACAACATCTTTTAATTTTATTTCGTTATATACATTTCACTTTTTTAGTGCCAGCATCTAAATTGTCTTTCTTTATATACATTTCCCTTTATTTAGTGGCCACGCTATATTAATATTTATTCGGTGGCAGCACGCTATTCTCTAGGAAAATAGATGTTTCGGTCGAAATTTTTTAAACTCTCGTTAATTTCATTTGCAAAAATAAAATTGTATATTTGACAATTTCAAAATTTTTATGATAAAATAAAAGTTTCCTTCAAAACTCTTGAACTCCCGTAAATTAATTTTCACAAATAAAACTAAAATAAGATTTTCCTTAAAATAATTGAGCAAATATTTTTACATGAGTTTACTTTACTACTGGTACATTTTCTTTACTACTGGTTTACCGGAGATAAAAATTTCGAACAATAACCTAATTTAATTCACAAAATAAATTTTCTACCAAGTCAAACTTAAAGAAATAAAATCCCTTGGTATTTTTAAAAGAAAAAAAATAAGTTCGCAAAATAAAAATTTAAAAATAAATTCTCAATTTTTTTTCTATCACTTGAAAAAAAAAAATATGTTTGCAAATTTTTTTTAAAAAAAAGTTCGCAAAGAAAAAAAATCTATCTCCTGAAGGAAAAAAAAAATACTCTCAAAATTTTTTTCAATGACCTGAAAAAATTAAGTTCCTAAATGAAAATAAAAAAAAATAAATTGTACAAAATTTTCCTTCGCCCGAATAAAAAAAAATTAAATTCACAAATTTTTTTTAAAAAAAAAGTTTCTCTATCGCGCGAAAAAAAAAAAAAAAAAAAAAGAAAAGAAAAGAAAAAAAAAAGAAAGAAAAAAAACCTTTCTGCAAAATTTTTTCTATCACGCGAAAAAAAAAATAACTCTTGATGATTTTTTAAAAATACTTCTCAAAATAAAATTATCTGTGTCCCACTCATTAAACATCAGCGTACTACAAGACGATAATTACACAATTCAACTTAAAATATTGCTATATGACAACACTTGAGCTACGCATTTCCGGTCTACTTCCGCTCCAAAATGTGCTTATGAATCTCGTACTCACACATAAAAAAATTCCGGATGACCTTCATTTAGCCTCTATGGCACCACCGAACCACCGGTGATGTGGAACCGGCAAAACCACACTACTAATGTTGCAAAAGGCTTCTTTTATTTTTTATTTTAAACAGTTAATTTAAATTTTAAAATGATTAATATTCTCCTAAACAAATGTAATGTTTCTAACAAAAAAAAAAAAAAAAAAATGTTCATTTTGAGGCTATTATTCACGCAGAAAGATTTGTTGATAATAAAAAAATTTGTCGTAGTAATAATTTTCTGCCTCATAGTTTTCATAAATGTTGAAAACTTTTTCTATAAATTAGGATTTTAAATAGTTAATATGACTATTATGAATGATTTATATTTCCTTAAACTAATATAAGTTTTTAATAAAACAAGGTAAGCCAAAAAAAAAAAAAAAAAAAAATTAAAAAAAACTTAAAAAAAACTTTTTCTTAATTTTGAGACTATTCTCGCAGAAAGATGTTTTGGCGTTAATGAAGTTTATCGTAGAAAACATAAGAATTTTCAGCCTCGCGAACTCAAAGAAAACACATTCTAAATTTTAGGAAAGAAAGGGTTTTAGCAGTTGCTAATAATATATACTGCTCAAAACAATTAAAGGATATTTGAAGTTTTATATAAAATAAAGATATAAATGAAATTTTTTTTTTTGCCGAAAATAGAAGAAGAGAATCACAAATGCAAATTTTTCTGGTTTTCAAACTGTAGAGTATGCAAATTTTGAGTTCGACGTCAAAAACGTCGCTTCAGCGGCAGCGAATGAAATTTGACTTTCAACTGGATAAAAGAGAATGAAGACAAGGATGATCGGCATTCAATGATTGCTTTGTTTCGATGAGTACGATGTCTCAGCGAAGTCATTTGACAGATTCAGAAGCTTTGAGAATTGTTGGTAGGTTAGAAGGGGGCCAAACTCAAGCCGAAGTAGCGCAAGCCATTGGAGTGTCACAAAGTGTCATTTCCAGGATCTGGAACCGTTATTTGGAGAGTGGATGTGCAGGCCTAAGACCAGGGCAAAGTCTTAGACGGGCAACAACGCCCAATGAAGATCGGTATTTAGCGTTAACAGCTCGGAGACACCGAACCATGAACGCTACTCTTCTCCAACAACACCTTCGCTCGGCTACAGGCACCACGATTTAAACTCAGACTGTCCGAAACCGGCTCCATGCTATATGTCTGTATGCTCGCCGACCGATGGTATGTGTTAGATTAACATCAAGACATCGTCGCGACCGCAGGGAGTGGGCAACCGATCATGTCAACTGGAGGAGAAATGAATGGAGCAATATTCTGTTTTCTGACGAGTCCCGTTTTTCTGTGCATCCGGATAATAGGCGTATTTTCATCTGGAGGGACCGTGGCAGTAGGAATAATCCTGCGTTCGTGCACGAAAGTGTCAGATTTGGCGGTGGAGGAGTGTTGGTGTATGGTGGCATCTCCATTGACGGGCGCATTGATCTCTACATCATTCGAGATGGAGCTCTGACTGGTCACCGATACAGGGATGAGATCCTCAGACCTATTGTAGTCCCTTACGCTACAGCAATCGGAGATAACTTCATTTTAATGGACGATAACTGCAGGCCACATCGTGCAAACATGGTGGAGGATTTCCTTTTCGAGGAAGGAATCGTTCGAATGGAATGGCCAGCGTGTTCTCCAGACATGAATCCAATCGAGCACGTTTGGGACGCTCTAGGAAGACGAGTTTCTGGCCGCCAACAACCCCCACAAACTCTCCAAGAACTGGAAAGAGCTCTTCTGGAAGAGTGGGGCAGAATACCCCAACTCGTCATTAATAGCCTCATTGAGTCCATGCCTCAAAGGTGTTCAACGTTGCTGGCCGCCCGTGGAAACCATACCCCCTACTGAAAATGATTTTCTTTGAAGAAAACACATTTTCTTATTCTTTTTTTCTCATATGCACAAATTGTGTTTTTTTCCTTTAGTACACAAATGCGCAATAAAATGCATTTTTTTCTGCCAAACATGTGTAATTTATTCTCATATAACCTACTAAGTCTGTCGACCATGTATCAATCAGCTAAATAGTTTACCAGATACAAAATCCACCTAAAACTGCAATATCCTTTAATTGTTTTGAGCAGTGTATATCCACTCTATATATAAAAAATCCTAATGAAACGGATTTATGAAATGATTTCATGAAACGACTAAAATGAAACGAATTTATGAAACGATTTTATGAAATGACTGATTAAACAACTATGTTTTACGGCAATGTCTCCTAAAATATGGAATATTATGTAATGAAATTACCATCAGAAATCGTATTGATCAGCAGATCTCAAAACTGGTATTAGAATTCTTAAATCCGAATTAGTTTTCAAAATATTATTTTTTTTTTCCAATTTTAAATACATTTCGTTCATGGTGGCATCTCAAATTTTAATCATAACAGATAATTTATTTTTCATCTTTTAGAAAATTTTATGATTTTAAACTAATTTGGCGACCAGTTTGGTCTCGTTAAATAAATTCTAAGAACAATGCACTTTTCTCGTATTTCATTATCATTTTATTTAATACAAAGCTTTCATTTAAATCTGAAACATTTAAAATTAATGGCTTTCACTTCCTTCTTTCTTTTTTTTTTTCTTTGCGAAACGAAACGAAAAATATTAGGCACACACGTCATATACGCACCGGGGTACCTAATTGGCGCCAAAATGGCGTTATTAGGTCTGACATGGTAACATGGCTATTGTTGCTTATTTATTCATAAATGTTTATTTATATTTATTTTCTTTTTATTTAGAAAAAAATGTTATAAATTGTTTTATTCTATAGTTATTAAGTATTTTTTTTTTTTATTTATAGTTATTTCATTTTAAAAATAATATAAAATAATTTAAAAATGGATATGTAACTGGTATTCGAAAGCGAGATGTTAGCCAAATTGTCGTAAAAAAAACTATATATATATATATATATATACGCCAAACCCGGTGTGTATATGACATCTGCGCCAAATATTAAATAATGCAGCAAATCATGACATTTAACTTTAAATTCAAAGCAATGTTAATGGTACGACTTAGTTATCCCGCCGCCCAATTTCGCCATTTTATATAAATAGCCAAATTTTTATTTTAAATAATGAAAGAACAAATAAATTAGTACCATATTAATAAAAAATACAAATAAAACGTCAAAATAAAAATCACTTGATGGCGTAAACACGTATAACTTCCTAAAAGTCAAGTGAATGTGACATTTACAATCAACCATTATTGCCATTTAATCTTATAGTTTGGCGATAGATTTTTGGTCGTTGGGATAACCAAGTAGACCACTTTAATTTACCACTCGAAAAATAAAAAAAAAAGGCTAACTGGCTAGTTAAAAATGCTATTGGCGAGATTTGAACCCGGCTAACATAAAAGTAACAAGAATTCTTTGCGATCATGGCAACTTTATAAAGTTTTATTTAAAAAATAATTTTGATTCTTTAATCAAAATGGAATCCTTTCTTGAGAAAAGCGAAGTGATCAGCCCGTAATTGTTTATGTCATTTACATGACTTGGACTACTGTAATATAAGTGAATTTATGGCAATATTTGGCGAGTTATTGCCTGTGGCTGGCTAACATTAAAGTTCCAAAATGGCCACCTGGAATATAAAAAGCGAAGGGATCAGACCGTAATTGCAAATGGCAGTTACATGAATTTGACTACTGTTATATAAGTGAATTTATGGCGATATAATAATATTTGGCGACTTATTACTTGTGGCTGGCTAACATTAAAGTACCAATATGGCCGCTGGAATATAAAAAGCGAAAGGATCCTCCCGGAACTGTTGATGATATTCACATGACTTAGGATATTTTTATAGAGATTGTTTTCAATTCTAAAAACAGCGCAAAGAATAATATTTCCTAACGATTACAAATTTATTTACACGTGACTATGAAAAACAGAAAAAACCCCTTTAAAATTACTATTAAATTAGTACGTGATAAAAGCAGGAAAATATTTAAATTTATGTCTTGAAAATTGTATTTACACGTGAGTATTAAAAGAGAAAGGAAACTTTAAAATAATAAATACATTAATATGCGTTTAACCCTATCAGGAGCAAGGTAATTCTATTCGTAAAATGTTGAAACCAGTGAAGGGCACCATAATTTACAAAAAATTTTTAAGTACGAAAATACTTTTGTTCACTTATTTAATAAAAGGAAAGTTTTCATTCCAATATTCTGGTGCCAGTGTGGCATTTAAGAATTAAAATTAAATGGTCCAAAAATGAACCATCGCCATTGAAGGGTTTAAATCAGTAAATTGAAGTAACTGTAATAAATTGTATTATGTCAATCTCTTTATAACACTGTTAAAAAATACCGGGAAAGAAAGACTCGATTTACTTAATTCATTTTATTTTAGATTTTTTTTCAAATGTTTAACTGATCTTCTTTGATCAAACACGAAAACAACTTTTGGATGTCTTAACGGCAAATTATTCGGCCTTAAACTTTCGCAATCAAAGGGAATTGAATGGAAACCCGTTAACAGGGAGATCGGTACAGGTTCTTTCATTGTAATTCAGTCTTCTCTAATATTTTTTAAATCGATCAGTTTAACGTGCTTTTAGATTCTGCGATGTCTGAACGGGGGTTGGCGAGCGTAGTTTGCTGGGGGCAGAGCCCCTTAGTATAGATATATAATATATTTTGTTTTAATAAAAGTTCACATATCCGTATAAGCGTCCCTAAACTATTTTTTTATTTTACAGACTCGAGCATGTATGCACAATTTCAGAACTTTAGTTTTTATACACTATGGGCTTCTATCTGTACTCCCATCAGGGCATCGTATGGAAGACGACATCGGCTTACCATTTTAGTACTTTTAAAACAAGTTGGAAATTGCTCGTCAAACGTGGCAAATGAGGTGCGTTCGTACTATAACTAGTTTTATAATTATTTTTTGCACCCCATATTGTACTGAATGTATAATTTTTTGCACTTCATAAAGTGCATAGTCTGATACATCATTAAAATGCACTTCCAATAACTTTTTCCCATTCCCCGTAATGTAACGGAACACTTTTGACTGTCCCTGTAATTAAACTATACATCCGATTTTCCTAAAATTTGAAATAGCTCAACAAAATTTTGCAACAATTATATCTTTAAAATTTCAGACCATTCGGAAGGCTGTAATATCATTAAAATGCATTTGCAATAATTTTTCCCATTGGCCGTAATGTAAAGAAAAACTTTTGACTGTCCCTGTAATTAAACTATACATCCGATTTTCCTAAAATTTGAAATGGCTCGACAAAATTTGGCAACAATTATATCTTTAAAATTTCAGATCATTCGGAAGGCTCTAATATCATTAAAATCCACTTGCAATAATTTTTCCCATTGGCCGTAATGTAAAGAAAAACTTTTGACTGTCCCTGTAATTAAACTATAAATCCGATTTTCCTAAAATTTGAAATGGCTCGACAAAATTTTGCAACAATTATATCTTTAAAATTTCAGATCATTCGGAAGGCTCTAATATCATTAAAATCCACTTGCAATAATTTTTCCCATTCCCCGTAATGTAAAGAAAAACTTTTGACTGTCCCTGTAATTAAACTTTACATCCGATTTTCCTAAAATTTGAAATGGCTCGACAAAATTTTGCAACAATTATATCTTTAAAATTTCAGATGATTCGGAAGGCTCTAATATCATTAAAATCCACTTGCAATAATTTTTCCCATTGGCCGTAATGTAAAGAAAAACTTTTGACTGTCCCTGTAATTAAACTTTACATCCGATTTTCCTAAAATTTGAAATGGCTCGACAAAATTTTGCAACAATTATATCTTTGAAATTTCAGATCATTCGGAAGGCTCTAATATCATTAAAATCCACTTGCAATAATTTTTCCCATTGGCCTTAATGTAAAGAAAAACTTTTGACTGTCCCTGTAATTAAACTATACATCCGATTTTCATAAAATTTGAAATGGCTCGACAAAATTTTGCAACAATCATATATTTGAAATTTCAGACAATTCGGTTTGGTAGTTTTTGCTCTGTTACATGCGGACAGACGGACGGACGGACGGACAGACGGACAGACGGACGGACAGACGGACAGACGGACGGACAGACGGACGGACTGAACGACGACTATAGGTGCTACGTATTTATATAATTACGAACGCACCTAAAAATGCCCATTCTAGTCATACATGTACGTGTTTCTCTTTGATTTTGATGACTTGCACAGGTGCTCTATGTGAAACGTTTCAGGCTTAATCGCAAATAGCAATCGAAATCATGTTGTTTTCAAATTTAAACATTAAATTTTCATGCAGAGGGCTGACGTTCAGTGAATGTGGTATGTCAGGAATGCTTCTATCTCATTACAACCTGTGTTAAACTGTTGTGTGCGTGGTTACACAATGCATTTCGATCAAAATATGATATTTTCAAATTCGTCCTTGGTTATTTTTCTTGAATATCTTTTGACCGTTCAATCTATAACCATGCTTATATAAATGTATAATTAATTTTGAAATGCATTATATTTTGAGGATTAATCATACATTTTAAACAATTGCATATGTAACGATTAAATTATTTACACTACGTATTTTGTACATGTTTCGTATGATTGTTTTGCAAAATATAATAATATTAATAATAATGATAATAAATCAATAAAATACTGATTTGTTTGAAAGGCACCAATGCATGCGACACCACGCGTATAACACAGAAAAAAAGGAAAATATTTTCAAGCAAACTTAATCAGGCATATGTATATTTTATGTTTCGTGTTTATGTGAAACGTGATCAAAAGTATCTTTTTATAGTTGAAGATAGATTTCAGGTAATCGCATAAAAATGCTTGAGAATTTATCGCATGTTTACAACTAGATATTCTAGTAAAGCAGAATTAAAAAATATATATATTGTTCTAGATTAAAAAAATGAAACTTTTCATCATTTAAAATTATCGCTAAGTATCTAAATAATTCCATATATTTATTGTCTGAGAATAAGTGCTTATATTTAAAAAAATAACTTCCGACTATCCTAAAATATATTGCGGCAAATGAGATATTTGGTTAACACTATGCATATCCCTGTAGATTCAGGATTCTTTACCTACTTATACCTGTACATTTACCAGTAGATTTAGAAAAAATCAGATTAAAAAATTTTTATTTTTGCATAATTTTCAAAATTTTAAAAGCTTTATTACTTTAAATTTTTAAATGATGGGAACAAGTGAAATAATTTCGGCATTATTTTTTGTTCGCTAATCAGAAAGCAGTAATTTAACATAATATGCAAATTCAGATAAAGAAGTAGATCTAAAGAGATTCAGACAATTTAATTCTACGCATATTTAGTTCATACTATCAGACAGAATTATTCGCTGAATTCAGAAGGAAAGAAAAATGAATTCGCAGAAACCTTTCAGCTGATTAAAATATTTTTCTTTTCATAATGCAGATTCTAAATCATCATTTTATTTCTTTTGTGAAAAAGCTGAGTTGCAATAAAATTTATTTCTTTTTTCATGATTATTATTTCTCTTGCAGCACAAACAGTTTTATGAAAAAGTATTGTAGCTATGATTAAGTTTTGTAGGCCTATTTCTGTGGATTTCTTGATTTTCGTATGTATTTTATACAATGACGTTCAATGTATGTTACCACTTATATATTTTATCTTATTTTCCCTCTTTTTCTTGCATTTTTTTTTTACCTAATTAGTTTTGCCACATATTAACACATGTTTATGATGCCATTTTAAATAAGGGAGATTCAAATATTTTGCTTAAAAATACAAAAGTTCATTATTTTCATAGAGAATAATGTGACATTTTTTCATAAAATTTATGAATGTTTCTTTAATCGTTGCCAAGAAAATCAAAACCCTGAATAATATTTTCTCTTAAACAATTTTCAATTGAAAGATTTCGACGTGAAACAGGAAAATGAAAAATAAAATTAAGAATAGAAAAATTAATATGGCGGCATATTGGAAAAAAAAAAAAAAAAACTCTCGAGTATTTCTTAATATAACAAGATGAAAAGTTTTGAGTAAGTACGCATAGCGGGTGAATTAGACGTCATTTATCGAAAACAAAGATGCTGGAATAAAAAGATCTTGGGTAAAATAAAATTAACTATTATTCACGGAGGAAAGAGATAGATGGAGATGCAGTATGCCGTAAAAACAGTTTGCAATATGATGTGCGTTATCGCCCAGATTTAAATGCCATTATTTGGCCCAAACAAATCAAGCACGTGGAACAGGGACCGAATTCTTTGACTTCATCCGTGCCTTTTTTCTGTAAAATGAAAATGATCTGCTTATATTTAAGCACTCTAAAGTAGCATTTCATTGTATTATGAATTAAAAACTGTATACTAAAAGTTTTTTTTTTCAAAAACACGTCGTTGTGTTTGCGCCGAATGTAGCGGATTTTAGGGTTGCATTTTAAGCGTCACTTCAAGATTTATGGTCTGCGTACGGTTAACATGAAGATTTTATTTTTAATTTTAAATTTATTAATTTAAAAAAAAAACTTTTGCTTACCCTTATAAATAATCGCGTAAAAAATCTGAGATATACTATAAACATCCGCACAATCGATAAAATATTACGAAGGTAAATTTAAATTCACTACGGAAGGTTCAGGTTCAAATGTAATTTTTAATTTAAAAAGTTACAAGAATAAGCAACTCATAAGAATTTCTGAATATTAGTGTATAACCACTTGTTTAACATTTTTAATTGCTGAAACTTTACGAAATATTTTTTATACTCATAAATATTTATGTAAGTTGAATATTACCCAAAGAGTGTTAAAAAAACAATGACTTACAAAGATGAGTTAAGGCTCCTGATCTGCAGATTTACTAGTTATAAAAACATATTTCTGAAAATATGATGCTTAAACAAACCTGTTTACACGCAATTGCAAGTCAGACGAGAAAATTTTTGTTTTAAACAGGATTTTGTCTGAGCAGGTATAACTGTATAGCAGGGAAAATGAAATTTTAATATTTAAGACAGTATTTCGTTAGACACAGTTAGATTTAGGAGCCACTGTCCCACTTTTATTTTTCGTCTCCTTGTCCTACTTTTTGTCACACTCGACTTGACAACTCAAATTGACACATAGTTTGGCTTCTTCTCACTGTATGTATCCTGGTGAAATTTGTCTACATACCTTCCTAATGTTTTTCAAATAATGCTATGTACTTTTCCAGCCGCATGATACTTAACTCATTAAGGAATGGCATGTTTTGCACGAATTTTATTCAGTTTACACCACTTGTTGTTAAACGCTTAATTTTATTTTATTAATTACCGAAATGTCTTAGTTAAATAAGTTAAATTTTACTTTTGTTTTTTTACTGGCATCAAATACAAGTGCAAAAATTACAAACATAATAATGCGAAAACGCAACGTCAGTCTTTAATGGATTAACATATCATTAACATCTTTTAACCCTTTCAAGGGTTAATTAGTACTTTCAGTACTACAATGTTGAAATAAATAATTGGCCCAGGAATTTACAAACAAATTTATTTGGAAAAAAGAAAAATACTATATTCCACATATATAATAAATTGAAAAGATTTCAGCAAACTTCTGGTGCTATTGTGGCGTTTGGGGATTAAAATTAAGCAGTTTCATAAACATACAACAGCCTCTGAAAGTGTTCAGACTGCTGCTTTCATACATTCTAGTTCTTTCCCATCTTTTTTTACACTTTTTATTTACCTATTGTAAGTAATATTTAAATGGATATAAGTTCCTATCAACTTTCACATTTATATTTCATTAATTTTTTTTCCTTGCAGTAGATACTATAGCAATTTTTCACATCATTTCTTTTCACCAGTTTTAAAAATCTTCTTTATCATCACCCCATTTTACTGTAGCTTTACTGAATAAATTTACATTCATTTTATATATAACCATTAACCTTTTATTATACATAGTGTATAATTAAATATTTCCAAAACCACTTAATTAAGGGAGCCTTGAGATTCTGGTCAACCCTCCCTCACATTGACTGAGTCAAGCGTCCCCACATAGCCCTTTTCTAAAGAAGAGCACATTGCTGTTTTAAGCCTGACTTACTGTACGATCTTTATGCCTGGAATGAAAACTGGGTGTTTCTGCATTACTTAAAACCGACTTACTTAAATTTCTATGATGTATTTTATCTGAAAAATGCATATTTCTAAAAAGCACAACATTTACGTTAAAAACGATTCACAATTGATTTTTTCCACACCTATTTCGATTACCTGTATGAAACAAAGATTGTTGTTTGAGCATTTAAGTAGCTTTGGATGACACCTATTGATAAAACTATGAAATTCTTTTAAATATGAAAACTGATGAGTGAATTAAGCCTCTCCTATGGTCAACCCTCCCCAGTCTCCCCTACTTATATTTTAAATGCCTACATCATTCAAAATACATCAAATATTAACTGTCCAATTCTTACATTTCAGAATTATTTAAAATATAGTGAGTTTATATTTATTCAACAAAAAAACTATTAAAATTAACAAGAGTATAAAATTTCAGTTTCATTTGTCTGTTTTAATGACGAGAGAACTCCCCGTACGTAAAATGTTTTGGTATCCCAATGACTTCAGTAGAAAGTATTTATCTTATTTTACACTGACATTCATTCCATGTAGTCCGAGTACTACGGGTGAGAAAACTGCAAATCGTGATAAGAATATACCAACTGTTGAGTATCTACTTTACATTAATACAATGCATTTCAGAGGGGGAGGCATCGCTTAAGGTCGTGAGAATTCAAGATGGCGGCTGTTATTCAAAATGGCGTCATTTTCTGAATTTTCTGACTATCCATCATATAAATGTGTGTTTCAAGTCGATTTCAATGTTTTTACGTCAATAATTTCGTTTTTAATATTTTCCGTGGTAGTTGAATGGTTTTTACGAATTCAGTTTGTCTGTTTGTTTGTCTGTCTGCCTGAATGCCATACCATGCTCAAACATGCTTAAATTCGCCACTCGCCTAAATTCACTCAGATTTTCATGCAATTTATGTATGTTATTGAAGTTTACAATAACATGTTCCGAATAAAAATGAAGTGTATAGGTTTTATAGTCCGTTTACAGGGACCTCAAAAGAATTCCATTACGTAATTGTCTATTAATTCAGGTGCTACGCTTGAGAAAACTGCAAATCGTAAGAAGAATATACCGATTGGTGAGTATTTACTTTATATTAATAAAATCCATATAAGAGGGGGAGGCATCACGTAAAGTCGTAGGAATTCAAGATGGCGGCTGTTATTCAAAATGGCGTCATTTTCTGAATTTTCTCACTATCCATCATATAAATATATATTTCAGGTCGATTTCGATGTTTTTAACATCAAAAATTTCGTTTTTAATACTTTTCGCCATAGTTGAATGATTTTATGAATTCAGTTTGTCTGTTTGTTTGTCTGTCTGCCTGCCTTCCATTCTATGCTGTAACTCGCTTAAATATCGCTACTCGCTTAAACTCACTCAGATTTTCATGTAATTTATATATGTTATTGAATTGTACAATAACATGTTCCGAATAAAAATTCAAGTATATAGGTTTTATAGTCCATTTACATTGCCCTCAAAAGAATTCCATTACGTTATTGTCTATGGTAAGAAATCGTTTGCAATGTATTTTAATCATGTTATACTCTCTGAAACACATTCAAACTGACATACATCAGTGAGGTGCAATACAAGATACTTACTATAGAATAAGGTGTGTATAGTACTTATCGTTTATTTACAGTGGAACACCAAAAAAGAATACGTGCGTTTGTAACTCGTGTATAAATTCTATAAAGATCATCAGTTAAATCAACTGTTATTAGTGGAGCTGCTAGGTATGAAAAAACTGCATTTTGGGATAAAGAAATCTCGAATGGTTAGTATCTACTTCAAATTAATACAATGCATCGTTGAGGCATCGTGCAAATTCATGGGAATTCAAGATGGCGGCTGTTATTCAAAATTGTTTACATTTTTATTCCTATACATCATATAAAAGTGTCTATGATGTCAATTTCGATATTTTTAAACTGAAAAATTCTCTTTTTAATAATCAGAAACACGCTTAAAATGAAAGTAGGACAATTATTAAAGTATTTTTGCATTTTATAGCGAGGAAAATGAAATGAAAAATTAAAACTGGAGAACAGGAATTCTGCTTTTTCAGAATTTAGTGTCGCACCCGACATTTCCATTATTTCATTTTCTTTTGATGGACTGATGGCTTCTATTATTATGAAACAGCCATTATAAATAAAGTGTTAGGTGAAGATGAAAGAGCAGCCGTAAAAAGTTAGATCTCTGATTTTCTGGTCAGAATAGGGGGGGAAAAAAGGCCATAATTTTTATTGAAGAAAAACATGTATTATTCTGGAAGCCTTTAACCTTAACAGTTCTCTTATTTTTCTCTAAAACAGTCCGTTTCAATTGTGATATGTATGGTAGGTTTCGAAAGTACACATTAAGTGACAACTGTGATTGGCAGACTGGAGAAATCACTGTTTGACTGAATGTAGGCTTTGTAGGTTACACTCTTTGATTGAAAAGCCAAGTTTTAAACTTGGTTTATTAACGTAAAAAAAAAAAAAAAAAAAAAAAAAAAAAAAAGAAAGAAAAAATTAAAACAATCTGTTATTTCTGTGCAACTTAACACAGAGTTCATAAAACTAACAATAACTCATTTTTTTTATTTTTTTGTGAGAAAACACGGTTTGAATGTTTGCTCTTCATATATGTAATTGAATTAGGTTTTTTAACAATTCAATATTTACCTTCTATACTTGCGTATAAGTCGATCCCCTAACCTCGTATGCAAATTCTGAAAATATCAAAAACCCGCGTATAACTCGACCCACTAACTTTTTTTTTCAATTTTGCCCAAAATTAAACCAATTGACAATGCGAGAAAGTAGTAAGTAACCAAAAACAAAAAAAAAAAATGAAAAATTTTAAAGGATAAATTATTTTTATTTTTATATTTTATATATTATTTTAATATTCAAACACATAAAAAACGAAACTTTTTCAGTATTCGAAGGTGTGTTTTTTTTTCTTTTTTCTTTTCTTTTTTTTTTTTTTTTTTTTTTTTTGCTTTTTTAAGCGACTTGCATATAAGTCGACCTCCACCCACACCCCAAAATTTGCTTGCCGAAAATGGTCAGAAATTCCTCAACTTATACGCGTGTATATAAGGTATTCCTTTTATACTATTACTGGACATTGTATTAAAAAAGGATATCAATAACTGTTGTCGTCATTTAACCTTTAAAACCAGATGGCGCATGTGCGCGACCTGTATCTTCACGTCTCGTCAATCTCTTGTGTCTTTTAAAGTTAATTCAAAATCGTTAATTCAATCTATAATTTTTTTAAACGTTGTTATTTTCTTTAAAATATCAAAACTTACGTAAAAATATTAAATACGTTCTACTAAAAAGGATCACGTTAATTAGTGTTTCACATTTATAAAAACGGTTGTTAAATTTTGAGTTTTTAATGAATTTTTAGAATTTTGTCCGACGAAAAGTTAGAAAAGTAGCAAAAATTACGGTTTTTGTCATACACTATTTATTTTAGTAATGTAACATCGATGCGGGAAAATTATCAATAATACTGTTCTAAGTGACAATTTTTATAGAGCGATACGAAAAAAATTGTATTTTTCGCAGATCTTTGAATGATATATTCCCTTTATGGTACGTCGGCGATTAATACTATTCGTTGATACTTTTATAGGTTCTGACAATGATTTATGAAAATGTGAAAATATATATATTCGAAAAATATAATATAAGATATGCTACAATGTTGAAATATTTGTTTTCGGTTACGATGATTAAAAAACTACAAGTTGACAATAATAACTGTGGTGGTATATGAAAATTCGCATAAGACCCTAAAAGAAAATCCAGCGTTCCAGGCAGAAATCCAACGTTTAAAAATGCACAAATAATTTCAAAAAAGAAGCAAGCAGATGTTTCGGATAAACAAGCGAGATTCTTCTTCAGTGTTACAGGGAGCAAGCCACAGTGCGCTAGATAAAGCAAGAGTGAGTAAAACGACAGAGAAGCCGTGTCTTATGTACCTAATACACATACAGAACGCACCAAAAACAACCAATGAGAAGACACCAATGAGAGGAATGTCCGGTATATAAGTCACAGCTTCTCTGTCGTTATGCCCAGTCTTGCTTTTTCTAGCACTCTGCTAGCACTTGCTTTTTCTTGCTCTCTGTCAAACTGAAGAAGAATCTCGCTTATGAAAGCGAAAAAACTATTTGCATTTTTTTTTTGTAAATTATTTGTGCATTTTTAAACGTTGGATTGCTGCCTTAATATATTCTTGCACAAAGTCTTTATTTGTTAATGATAATTATTTCAAATTTTCATAGCTACGAAAGATCAGATATAACTTTTTCTATAATACAAATTCTACTTACATATCATAAATATTTATTCATATATTACCTAACTGTTCCTTTTAACTAATAAAAGGGTTTTGCTAAATTTTCAAAAGATTTTATAAATTCCATAAACTTAATGCAATTACTCATATCGTAAAGTTTCTTCCTTATATGATTTGATTTCACTTCTTCTGCGGAAGTTAGAAAGATAAATATTTGTGTCTATATGATTGAAAGTTTTAAAAGTTTTATGAGATTAAACGTATTTTTGTTTGTATTTCGTTACAATTTGTAGATTATGACGCCCTCTGATAATTATATGAATCAAATTCTCGATGGAAGAAAAATTATATGGTTTTAGTTTGATAATAATAAAACAGCTGTATCGAATTTGTGATACAATGTTATGATCTTTTGTGCTTTTGAAGGTGTTATTTCAGAAGTGTTGAAATGTTATTTGGATACTAATAGCAAATACATTGAAATAATAGATTTTTTATTACAGAAAGCGTTATTTTGGAAGAAGTATTATTTTGCAGAAAAATTTATTTTACAGGATTAACTTTACTAGAATAATAGATTATGAGAAAATATATAAATGAACCATATAAATTATAAAAAAATAAAAAAAAAAATCATCTGTGAATAAAAAAAGAGGAAATACAATAACTGTCAAGATATTTATCTGCAAATACTTAAATATATTTTTTTAATTTATGTAAATTTTTACTGTAGACATGAAATATAAAATAGCATTTATGTTTTGGAAAATCAAATCTATTATTCCTTTTTATTCGAGACTCAACCATTATATTTTATAGTTGTGTTATCCTAATTGGAAACAACGAACTTAAAAACATAAAATTGTTCGGAAATAATGGTCAATGTTTTAAAGTGCCTCATTTTATTACCTCCCAACCGGTGCAGACGATTCCGATTAAAGCGTTATAAACCGTAACATAAGCAAGTAATATACCGTTAAGCAGTAATTCTCCTTTTAAATCATTTATAAGACTGCTCATTTTAGGGTTATAAACTGGCATCCCGCTAAAAATTTCATAAATATTTGATAAATATTCAATAAATATTCAAAGATTACAGAGCAGACAATGTACTGTATTGCTCTAAATAGCGGAACATAAATTTATTTTATAAAAGTCAAAAAATCACAGCGTAAAGCTACAAATCGCGTAAAATAATCTGAAAAAAAATCAATAATAGCAGAGGACAAAATTTAGTGTATTGAGTTAACCCTTTCGCGGGCGGTGACCAAAATAAAAAGACACTTAATTTTAAGTTTTCTGGTAACCATAATATTTAAACAAAATTTTCCTTTTATAAAGTATATGAAAATAAGCAAATATGCATTTCTGGGAAACCGGGGAAACTTCGGCTGTTTAGGGGTACTAGGTAAAGGCATTTCAGTTTTATTTTTTTACTTATATTTTGAAAAATTTTCCCGATATTTAATAAAATTTTGTCAGTTAATAATCATATTTTTTATTTTATTTTGATTTTGATTTTGATTGGACTCAAGACCCTAAGTCGTAGACCTCCGCCCACCTCGCCGTCATTTTTTTTATGCTTTGTCCCATGGAAACACACCTTGTTATCTATCCTGGTTTGCTCAGTATCCGGAAACGTGGGACAAAGGTCCTGAGGTCCTCCGGAAAAAGTCTTCGCATAGCAGTAAGCAAATATCTACTTCATAATAAATTATTTTGTAAATTCTGATATCAGTCAACCATTTTACTAACAGAATTACTCGGTGCCGGAAAGGGTAAAAGCATTGAAAACAAATTATTTTACAAATGTCAAAAAATATCCGCTAAATGCAAAATAATAATAATAATAATAATAATAATAATAATAATAATAATAATAATAATAATCTTAAAAATCGCCTGCAAATTTCACAAAAATTTCAAAATCGGTGTACAAATTCCAAATAAATTTTATTAAAATGAGGACAAAATTTACTCTATTGGACTAAAAGATTGAAACCTGAATCATTTTATAAATGTGCGAAAATCGCCTTGAAACGCAAAAAATGCAAAAAAATTACATAAAAATTAAATGGAAATTTAATAAAAAATAATAATAATCTAGCTTCGAGGTGGATTGCTTTAGATACACTGGTATCTTCCCACGGAATTTTGTAGCTCTGTTCACAGCGATTGCTTCAGGACCCCGCACAACAGACAAATACACACACAAACAGACATGCAAATGTCTACATTTTTTATTATGAATAGGGAATTGTTATGGTTTTAAAAACATTTATATGCACATGGTGGTTCAAAAGTTCGTGTGAAAACTCCATAGATCAACAAAAATTTCATAGGAACTGGGGGTCGGAAAGGCGATCGTGACGTTGAAATTGCATCGTGACCGTGACGCAAAGAAATGATAACAGACAGTGTAAAAATACATTTATTTTATAAAAAAACTTAATTTATGTACAAAATAGAAATGAAAAATTTTACAACTCATAACAAGCTCTTAAAATGTGCCCCGTTAGCCTTGATGGCACTTTTGCTTCACATTGGCGCAGCATGGAATCACGGACACGGTCCGATTGGCAGGAGTCTCCTGGCACGCGCCGACGCTTCAGCGATCAGTACCATGAGGTCCATGGCCAATGGAACGGATGTCTCGTACATTAGAGACTTAAGATATCCCAGGATGTAGAAATCCACGGGTTTTAGGTCCGGGGATCGTGGTCGCTACGGTACAGGACCGATTGGAATGTGTTTGTGATTTCATGCGGCGCCGATGTGAAGCATGCATCATGACTAATGGGTCACATTTTGAGCACTTGTTATGAGTTGTAATATTTTTCCTTTGCGTTTTGTACTTCTGTTAAGATTTTTGTAAAATAAAGGTCTTTTTACACCTTTTGTTATATTTTCTTTGCGTCACAGTCACGATGCAATTGCACTATTATGATCAAGTTTCCGACCACCAGTTCCTATGTAATTATTTCTCCTCATGACCTGATACACTGAAACGTGCCGTTTGGACCACCACCCTGTATATATGATTAAGCATCATGCTTCTTCTAAAGACCGCAAATGTAACCTTTAACTCAATGTTTGCTTGAAGCATAATTTTAAAACGTAAACAGAATTTCAAAGTGACAAATCATAATTTAAACATTCGAAATTTTACTGACCTAACAATACAGCAAAATTGCAGCCTATGCCTTTTTTTTACAATTTAACGAAATAGTTTTAAAAGCATCTGAACTGGTACTATATCTATTCTTTTAATTAAAGTACACTTTCAAATTCGTTTATTTTACCCGTGTCAAAATAGTCAGTAACATAGAGATTCTTAATTTAATTACTGCCTGAAGATACATTTCGTCTCCGGCAAGGGAATAATTTGCTGTTTACTTTAATCTGATAAAAGACTGTGAGATTTCATTAAATTTAAATGTCATAACTCCAGGAAGGATTGAATTTATCTGAAAACATTTTCTGTCACGTAGTTGCACATTAAAATAAAATGTAATTTCAGAAAAATAATTTATATTTGATTAATAAATTTTTATTACTTAAATTATTTATGTCTTAAGGAATTTATTGAGTTATTTTCTTTCATATTTCTGTCAAATTTAAATGTATATATATGAATTTTTAATAAAAGTTACCATATATTAATTGTTCTCATAAGGCAATCGCACACTGTGCCGTCATATACAACATGTTGTACGATTTCGGAGGAAAAGAGGTTTGAAACGATTTCCTCTTTTGTTTCGACCTGTTTTTTCACCTATGTCGCTGTCCAGTTTCCTCCTGTCGTCTCAGTTTGCGTCCTGTCATTGACTTTGGTTTGAATCCAGACTTGGAGACTTTATTACTCAGTTCGTTTAAACTCTCTTGATTAAGTTGTACAAAAGTTTAGCAAATAAAAATTAGAAATAATATTTTTTCCTCAACAATAAATATTAAATTAAAAAATTCCCACTTGAAAAATAACAATGAAATAAAAAAAAAGTTAAAGATTAAAATGAAGATGAATATTAAGAAATATATTGAGAAATATTGAGATAAAGAGAATATCGAGAAAGAAACAAAACATTTCCAAGTATTTGATAATAATACAAGCATCATTAATATGTGTAAGTACGCACAGCAGGCGAATATGACGTTATATTTCAACTAGTCGGATATGCCAATCACAAAACTTTATTCCATCTCATACTTGTTAATACTTCAAAATTCTCCAGTACAGTGCCAAAAATAAAAGGCAATATATGCCCATTATGAGGTTTCTAAACATATGAAATTCCGTGCATTAGTTCTTGAGACAGAGCCATTGCAGAAATCGTAAAAGATGCATCATAGAAGCGCCACCTGTTGAGCGATTTGCACCAAAAACTAATCAGCACCAATTTATATCAGGTACTAACTAAATATATTTTTTTATTAAATTCCGTTCATTAGCCCATGAGACAGAGTACCCACAAAATTTGTGTCACACACAGACATACTCATAGACAAACATTTTGTAAAAACAAGTTTTTCGGGATCTCTGATCCCTAAAACGTTTAAATCCGTCGAAAACATGAATTCGGAATTTTTCATGAATCGAATACTTTCTTCTTGTAAAGATAGAAGAAAATAATAAAATAGTCTTGAGTTTTGTTTATTATCATATATATTACCTCTGTTGTAAACATCGCTTTTCCTCAACTGATATGTAGCATACAACAGCGAATGAGGTGTCATTAGATAGGATTTTTTACGGACATGTGGCATCGCATCATGAATTTAACTAATATGTAGCGTACAACGATGAATGAGGTATCATTGGACATGATTTTCTGCCCATATGTAACATTGCATACTGAATTTTTGTTATTTTTTAGGTTAAGTATCATTCTTTTTTATATCAACATCCTTTTTTATGTCAATTAAAAACGCACAGTGGTGAATGGTGTACTATATGAAAGGTGTTTGAACAGCGTTTTGAAAATGTACACGGATATTTTTAAAAATTAATTTGTTGATTCTAAAAATGTCAGTAAAAAAAAACACTGCGAAAAAAAGTATCACTAATTAAACAGAATCCTCGAAAACGAAAGCCTCATGCGGGTCTAATGGTTTATCTTTTTCTTTCTTTCTTTTTAGGTGCGTTCGTAATTAGTATATAAATACAGATGGGTGACAAAATAATACGAACAGCCATGAAAAATGCATGGTCCATTTCAGAGAAGCAGAACACGCATATCACTTTGCACTCAATCCTGCCACTTAGTTGTTATGAAAGGTAAGGTATCAGTCTCTCAATATCAGTCGTAGGTGTTGCATGCGCTTACCATACGCTCTGGAAAACTCAATGATGACTGACCTATCAGAGTTGGAAAAGAGAATGATTGTTGGAATGCTGTGAGCTCATTGCTCCGTGACGGAAACACCCAATTATTTAGGCCGTGCAAGGAGTACTGTGTCAGCCGTTATGACAGCACACTAAATACGGTAAAGTGTCGTCTGCGAAGTGCAACAGTGGACGGAAAATAAATCGTACTGAGAGGGGTAAAAGAGAGTTGACACGCATAGCGGTCCGAAAGCGCAGACAATCTTTATCCCAGGTAACCTGAGAGATAAATGGTAATCTCCAGAATCAAATTTCAGCAAGAAGTGTCCAAAGGAACTTCATGCTTCTAACATTTATGAAAGAGTTGCAATTCGTAAGCCATTGGTAAGCCATCATGCTTTTCAGCGATGCCAATGGTGTAAAACACACAAAACACCTGATTCCTCAACAGTGGCAACAAATCATTTGGTCTGATGAATCAATCTTCATCATATTTCAGGCAATTGGGCGCGTTTGTGTGTGGAAAAAGCCCGCAGAAGCATTTTCTCCTGACTGTCTCTTTCCGACTGTGAAGCATGGATATGGTCCCCTTATGGTATGGGGTGCGATATCTTGGCGTGGCCTTGGGTCGCTTGTTACTCTGTATGGTAAGGTTACAGCTGCTCACTATACCGATATTCTGGGGGATTAAATGCATCATTTTGTCCAGATTTTATTTCCAGGAGAATGCCCACTTTATCAATACGACAATACTCCTATCCACACTGCTAAAATCCTCCAAAAATGGTTTGAAGAGCATGAGGAGGAACTAGGACATTTTGCTTGGCTCTCTCAGGCTCCTGACTTGAACATTATTGAACAAATTATATATTGGGAATTTGTAAAATATCAAATATCAAATATTTATATAATAATGCCAAATCAAATATTTGGAATCAAAACTCCGTGCTCGATTTCGATCACTATCTAACGCTTTTGGAATTAGAGACTGCTCTCCAGGAAGAATGATTTTATATTACTTTAAATGTTGTTCATGACCTCTATGAATCCATTATACGCTGCATACAATCTGTAATTAAGTCAAAAAGAGGTCCAACCCCCCTATTAATAAAGTTTTTCTCTTATTTCATAGGTGTTCGTGTTATTTTGTCACCCATCTGTACGTAGCACGTATACTCGTCGTTCAGTCTGTTAGTCTGTCCGTCTGTCCACATATAACAGGACAAAAACTACCCAACCGAATAGTTTGAAATTTAAAATATATAATTGCTGTATAATTTTGTCGAGTCATTTCAAATTTTATGAAAATCGGATGCATAGTTTAATTACAGGGACAGTCAAAATTTTTCCGTTACACTACGGGCAATGGAAAAAAATTATTTCAAGTGCATGTTAATGATGTTACAGCCTTTCAAACAGAATGAAATTGCTATGCATTTATGAAGTGCACTAATATATACATTCAGTACAATATGCAGCGCAAAAAATATTTATAAAACTAGTTATAGTACGATCGCACCTCATTTGCTACGTTTCACATGCAAATTCCAACTTGTTCTTTTAAGTGCGTTCGCAATTATATAAATACGTAGCACCTATAATCGTCGTCTGGTCCTTCCATCCGTCTGTCTGTCCGTCTATTCGCATATAACAGTGCAAAAATTACTCAACCCAATGATTTGAAATTCAATACAAATAATCGTAGCATAACTTTGTCGAGTCATTTCAAATTTTATGAAAATCAAATCAAAACTTAAAAAGATATTATTAATTTTGTATTCGAGCATTTTTGAATAAGAATGGAACAGCTCTTGCTGCAAGATCTGAATATTTATAAAACTAGTTATAGTACGAAGGGTCCTCATTTGCCATGTTTGACGTACAATTTGTGACTTATTATGTTTAACATGGAATGAATGTATTTTAAAAGTAAAAAAAGTGAAAGGTTTGTATTTTAAGTGAAATGAATCCAGTGTGAATTATGCCGAGGAAACAATATTTCGAGAAATATCGTCCGCGCGCAGCTAACGCAAAAATACAGCATTTTTTTATTTAAGTTAGAAAATTATTTGAAAAGAAAATAAATAGCAGTTATGAATAATATGCCCGTCAAAAATTATTCATTTTGAAAATAACCTCATGGCTAGCGGAAAAAGTTATGAGTGTTAATTTTTAAAGATGTTAATCTGAGAAAATCTGAATAAAAGTTCTACTTTTTATTTCATAATATTTAAAGACTTAATACTATTGCTTCAAATTAATATCGTTTCCCTCTGCTATTATTGAAATGAAAGTTTAAGAGCTTGAAACCTGGAAGCCGTACAGTACTATTGTGATACTTTTCCAAATCATGGTTCGTCAATCGGAATTTAGTTCCACGTTTCTTTTAGCTTTACAAGGGTAAGCGTTTGTTGTCATTTTAAACTAGTCGGATGTGTAAATTCCAGAATTCTCTTCTATCTGATGCATGTTAATACATCAAAATTCGCTATCACACTGCCATATTAAATGGCAATCTATGCACCTCATGACGGTTCTCGGATATGAAATTCAGTGCATTAGTTCTTGAGATAGGACTATCACTGAAATCGTGGAAATCGATAAAAATGCAGCCTAACAGCGCCACCTATTGATTGATTTATACCCAAATCTAATCAGCAACAACATATGTCAAAGTCTGACTGGATCTCATGTTTGCAGAAAATCCATGCAATAGTTTTTGAGATAGAGCTATTGCAAAAATCGTAAAAATTACAGCATAGCAACGCCACTTATTGTGTGATTAATACCAAAACGTAAACAGCAACAACTTGTGTCATTCTCTAAGTAAACCTATAGTTTGATGAAAATTTGTGTATTAGTTCTTGAGACAAAGGTATTGCGGTAATCGTTAAAAAGGCAGCATAGCAGCGCCACCATTTGGGATATTTACACCAACACATAATTAGCACCAATTAATATCAAGGACTAACTGAATCTGAAGTTTGATGAAAATGCTTGCATCAGTTCTTGAGATAGAGCTATTGCAGAAATCGCGAAAAACGCAGTATGGCAGCGCCACCTGTCTGGCGATTTATACCAAAAACTAATAAGCACCAATTTATATTAGGGAGTACCTAAATATAAATTTTTATTAAATTCCGTGCATTAGTTCTTGAGATAGTGCGACCAGAAAATTTGTGTCACAGACAGACATACAGACGGACAGACAGGCAGACAGACATTTCGTAAAAACATGTTTTTCGGGATCTCTGGACCCCTAAAACGTGTAAATCCGTCAAAAACCGGAAGTCGAAAATTTTCATGAATCCAATACTTTCTTATTGTAAAGATAGAAGAAAGTAAAAAAGAGCATTTTTTAATTTTTCTTTTTATAATACATTTTTGTAATGTCTTATACGATGCGAATAATATCATAGTTTTTTACAATGTTTTTAAAAATTTAAAAATTTGATGTTATCGTATTTATAAACGACATTCTCGAGAAATTCTCGTAATGCAAGAGCAAAAAAGAATCAAGAAGTAGTTAAACTTTTGATGAAGCCGAATTGCGTAGACCTTGAACAAGCCAATATTGTCAATTCCTAATATTATAATTTTCAAAGCACGTCGCATATAGTCGAATGTTTTTCCATATATGGGTAGGAAATAGCTCAGAATAGAAAGTTTATGCTCTGAGATCGGATCCATAGACAATAAGCTTTTTTAGCATGCGCGATTTTGCACAAAAGTAAATACATTTTTGTAACAAGGTTTGTTTTTGTGCGCTGAACTATTGTATTGTACTTTTCGCGGCGTGTAATTTTAACTATAATTAATTACAAACAATTAAATTGTAATTTCATTGGAGATAATTGCAATTACAAATTTGCCCAATTCTGGCTTGTGTTTGCACGCTACTCGATTCATTACTCGCGCTAAAAGATCATTTCCTGGTTCACCTTTGATACCAACTATGACTATAAAATATATTAAAAATTATCATCCGAAAATTGTCTTATTACTTTCCGCTATAAACAGCTATCTTGGTAAAGCATATAAGGTTGAATCAACCATACCAGCGTCGTCCATTTGTTATTCCCAATCATAAGACTAACAGTCTTGCTATTTTTTCCTAATCCTCTCATATCTTAATCCTAATAATAATAATCAATTTAAACAATATTCTTTGACACACATACATGAATAAAATCAATATCCATAAACGAAATAGGTGTAAAATAGAGTAAATATATATGATAAAATATAATAACAAGAAACGAAATTTATTCGACACTTAATCTTAGAGAAAGCGTATGAATTTTCAAGCTCATGAAATAAATTGAAATAATCCTATATATAAAAACATTATATGTAAATTGGTATAATCAGACGTATTTTAGGTTTTGGCTTTGTTTATAGCAGAGAAAATGTCGGAGTTAAATTCTTCAAGATTTTAAAATGTACTTTCTGAAAACCTTTATTTGCACTTGAAAAATGTCATGCAATTGTTATATCTGTACAAGGAGGCTCTGCCCTCTGCGAGCTACATACTTCAACCCCCGATCAGACTTTAAAAACATGGTAGTGTACCTTGTTTTAGAAATATTACCAGGTTACGGAAGATCTAATAATATTATAACAAACAACGAATCTTTTCTGTAATCGGGTTGCTATGCTTTTCCGTTTGAGTGGGGCATTTTTCTATTACCATGGATTCACCCACTGCTGTCCCGACAGCTGGCAGTTGCTTTTGGAATAGATAAATAAAGTGAGTTACACATTTGAAAATCCGCTAGTATAAAATGATCAGCTTTAAAATGTTGCTTGCGTGTTGGGTTGGGTTGATTTTTGATGGCAAATTATCTACTCGAGGGATATAGGCCCAGGGGAGAGTGCCCTTCGTGGGAGTCTTTCTAAGGGAACCTAACACGTATTTACGCATGGAAATCCATGTTTCGAAGAAACCCACGAAAACTCCGAACGATTAGGTCGACGGGCACGATTGGGTTCAAACCCAGCACCTCCCGTCTACCAGCTTCCAGAGAAGAACCTCTCGACCACTGGTGGGGCCAAAATGTCGCTTGCAGTCAGGGTTTTATAAATGACGATATGGACAATAATCTGGGTTCGAGTAATAAATTACACGGTTTGTTTGGGAACCACGGAAATGCACTGTGTATTAAAATTTTACGCTTATATTTAGGATGTACTTTTAGATATTTTCCGTAACCTATTCTAATTCTTTTCTCGATTTTAATGCTCCATAATGCATTTCATTTTATTTTTTTATTTAAATTGATTATTTTATTTATTAAGTTATATAAGCATTTTCTAATAAATAATTATCGATTAGTAATTCGTACGAAATAAATCGAAAATATTTTGCGCAGGCGTTTACCTGCATTTATCAAGTGATGAATTTCATCAAGTGATGAATTTCATCAAGTGATGTATTTCATCACGTGATGAATTTCATCAAGTGATGAATTATTTAAACAAATTTATTAGCCGCGCTACTTTTACACTATATGATTCACAATGGGAAGTCACTTGAATATTGTCTATGAGAAAATTGCTTTAAATATATAGTTTAAATATATAACAGAATTTTCACCTCAAATTTGTTTCGTGTATAATAATTTAATTTTTTTAAGTTATTTTTTCTCTTTGATATTTACATGTAAATATAAAATTCAACAATGTTATTCAAAAATTCATTTCGTTTAAATTTTAATAGCATTTCTTTTATAGCGGCATATTTTTTTTCTTGCGGCGCATGAAAGAGAAAGAAGAACGAATTTTGTCATTTTCACATTACTGATGTCATTTTCTCATTAAAATTGTAATGAAAACAAAGTGGGAAATTTTAATCTATTTGCATTCATTTGGGGATTATTAATTCGTATATTCAATTCAGTTATCCGAATGATTCGAAAGGTCTCATAATAACGCTTAAAATTTCTAAATGAAAAATATTAAAAAAGTGATATTTTTGAAATATTACTTTGTTATAAATATTAATGATATTTCTCTAATAGCGGCAAAAAAATTTGTTTTGCTGTAGATGAGAGACAGGATAAATGATGTCATTTTCGCATTATTGATATTATCTATTCTTTAAAATTGAAAAGAAAACCAAGCAGGAAATTCTCCCTTCCTTACGTTCAGTTAAACAATTATTAATTCATACAATCGTTTTACCTATGCGAATTAGAGTTTTTATAAATTCGTTTGATTAAGACTTTAAAAGTCTTAATCAAAGTTTTGAGTAAGATTTTAAAAAAATACTAAATATTATCAGTAAATAATAATCCTTATTAATTTCATTTTACCCTTTCAGTAGCGTTTACATATAAATGACGTTATTTTTAAGAATTTATTCAAAGTATTTCCAGTTTTAAAATTAAAATAAGTGCTTTGAAAATCGTATTTTTCTTACTACAATATTTCGGTTCTAAGGGCCTTTGTTAACTGAAAAAAATGAAAAAAAATCTACGATGGAATTCTTCTTCTTATAATTAACTCAATGGAATTTATTTGAATGATGAAAGCGATAGACGATTTTCGGTTTCCTAAAATAAATTTGTTCCTGAAGATCGAATATGCAAAAATAAGTTTTTATTTATTCAGATAGTCTGGAAAAACATAATTTAATCACAACATTGTCTTCACTATTGATTGAAATAAAAGATAATTTCAATTTCAATTTCAAAATGACGAAAAAAAAGGAAATATAATAATCCTTAGAGCATCCCCCTTTTCTATTATATTTTCCAAAAAAATGGAGTAATTAAGTTGCCATCATTACGGAAATGTCATAAAAATTAGAAACAAATTAATATCCCGAAAACTAATTAAAAATTTCGAATTAGAATACGCCTTTTGAAATACGCCGAAACAATATTCCATATTTTAGGAGAAATAACTGTGAAACACGATCAATCGTTTAATCAATCGTTTCATAAAATCGCTTCACAAAACCGTTTCATGAATTCGTGTCATAAATTCGTTTCATTAGGATTTTATATACAGGGTGATTAAAATTATAGTCCCACTTTCAAAATGCTGTAAAAAAGAAACCACTGGTCAGAATGACTTCAAATTTTAAATGGATATACTGGAAGAAGAGGAAAACGCAACGGCAAAAGAAAGAAAAGTTCCAAACTGTATCAATAGATGGCGCTGTAAGCAGCATAACGAAAGTGGATTTGGCTACAAGTGACATTCTTAATCGAATACGAAGGATTTGGCATGAGTTGCACAGTAAACCACCCGCACTGTTCAATGTGCGTGAGTGTTTCGGTTTTTTGACGAAACAAATGTCTTCCAAATCAGTCAGCAGTTGTGGTACTGTTAGTGGAAAGCCCATCCACCACGGCAAGGTCGTACTACACTGGATTGGAATAATCAGTTTTTAATTGTCTTTGGGCCAAAAACCGTATAAAAAGCACATAATGATTCGGTCTTTAATTCTCGCTAGACAAGTGCCAGACAGGTTCGATATGCTGTTTACCATTGTCCGTCACAAGTTGAAACCGATAAACAGCATGTTCCACAACAGACCGGAGTGTCTCAGTGGATGATGTTGTGAATGTGTTGAATCCGTGAGTGCAATTCAGATAAATTTGCAATCGGGCCACTGTACACAACATTTTTAAGATAACCCAACAGCCAGAAGTCACAAGGATAGACACAAGCCAGAAGTCTGGTGATCTTGGAGGCCAGGCTGTTGGACAATGACGCCAGATAAGTCTATCATTTCCGAAATGCCTCTTGAGCAGTTGAAAGACTGGCTTTGCGATGTTTGGCCCAATCTTTCATGAAAATGATTATATCCAGACATGCACGCTGTTAAAGTGTTAAATTGACCTGGTTGCGCAAAAGTCTCTCATACGGTATACCATTCACGGTACAGGTAACGCAACCCACACGACCCATCTCCTCGTAAAAAGTGGCTCTACCATACACAATGCCGTCAACCCGCACCACACTGTTACATTTGGCGAATGAATCGGTAAAGGTTGAATTGCGAATGGATTTCCTTTTGCCCATATCCTGTTGTGTGTTGACAAACCCTTGGAGATTGAAGTGGGCTTCGTTTGTCCAGAAAAGGCTCCATGGAAATTAATTGTCCACTTCTATGCTAGAAAGAAATTGCACGGGAAAGGTCTGGCAGGTCAACAGGAAGCTACTCCTAAATATGGGTAATTTTGTAAGGATAGCAACGCAGGATATTGCGTATATTTTTATGCACCGTGCTCACAGGCATATCTAAAGGTCGGACAATGGAACAGATGTCATACGTTTCCGGAGGCGCCATCTTGGAATTTTTCTTGGCGAAAAAACCCCTTTTCCGCCAAGTAGTAAATGTCGCCAAGCACCTGTTTATACGCATGTTTGGCTTAACGAAAATAAAATGTAAATAATAAACAAAATTCGCTAAAGTGGCAATCCATAATCGTTGCATGAGCGCTTCGCGCACATTAACCGAAAAAAAAAAACATCACTGGATTCAGCATTTCTCGCGGTGTAGCATTCTCAAAATTCAGCAGTTCTCGCTTTGTAGCAATCTCAAAATGTAAAAGAACTCTTAAAGCAGCAAAATATACATAAAATTATCAACATACATTGACAGACATCTGCTTTCTTGAAAGCTCCAGCACGAAATACCTCTCATAACATCACCGTCATTTTCCAAATTAGGCTTATGAATACGCATTGACACACTATAAACAAACCTACTTTTCTTGTCAAAATTTCCTCATATTTCTTAATTACTTCAGCAAGAGCGTTTAAACGGGCTACAGAAACAATAGTCAATCAAATACATCCAATAAATTTAACATAAAAATAAAAAGACAGATCGGTACAACACGATATCAAAATACATACACAAAATTCTAATGTAAAATGAGCTTCTCAGGGGTTGCCAGAACACGACACGTCACACGAGGTTCCACATATCGAGGTTGCCATATCCATAAACACCGCCAACACGCCAACAAAACATCGCCAAACAATTAAAAACAACGGCTGAGGGAACATAACATATCTAAGCACGGACAGTACCTCTTGCATTGTACGTTTTCTTACCACTGCTCGTCCCTTCATCTTATGCTGTGGCCACATCTTCTACTGACTTCGAATAAATTGATTTTCTCCCTCTTCCAGATTTCACTTCAAAACTACCCGTCTCTTCGAATATCTTAATCATATTCTTCAGACCCTTGGCAAACATTGGACAACAGCCTTTTTGATATCCTTTAATTACCGGAATTTCTTTAAAGCTGCAAATATACAGTCGCCGTTCTTGTAAAAGAACTTCACCAGCATAACGCGATCCTTCATTGAGAGACTCATGACAAGCTGCTCAGATGCAATATTAGAGAATGCCACATATCCCGCGTTTTTATACCACATACAATGTGTCGTGCGTATGTGTCTTTTAATTTGTATAGTATGCAGCTTACAGCGCCATCTGTTGATACACTTTGGAACTTTTGTTTTCTTGTGCTATACTGTTTTCCCTTCTTCCAGCATATTCAGTTAAAATTTGAAGTCATTCTGACCAGTGGTTCTTTTCTTAAAGCATTTTGAAAGTGGACTTTAATTATAATCACCCTGTATACAGGGTAGATGAAATAACTATCAATGTATAAAATGTACAAGCACTTTGTTCACTATTTATGCGAATATATATATATAGGACACAAAATCTTTACTTAGTAAGAAATATATAACACATGTTTTAACCCTTAAATGCCTGAGTTTTCAAAAATCATTTAAAATACGTTTTTTGGCTTTCTTTTTTTAAATAAATCATGGGAAAAATACTTTAAAAAATCATATTTTGTTTTAAGTATGGTTTACGGGTAAAAAACTGTTTCTTAATAATCGGCAATACTGATGTTTAATTGAAAAAATAATTTTCCTTGACAAAATTCTATAATATTAAACACACAAGAATTTTGAGAACTATGATAAGAAATAAATTTTACTTGCTCACAGCATAACAAAATAGAGTATTTCGCAAGCTTCCAAACAAAACAAAAAGGACATGTAGCAACATTTGAAAAAATAAATCAATCTTTATTCTTAAACAGCACAAGTGTTGCCATCTAAATGTTGATAATCGGTTTAATAATATTTTCAGAATGTATTTTATTGGCAACATTAGGTATTATACCTTCTATATTATTATAATAGTATTTATAAGCCTAAATTGTGTATGTTGCCGAAAGGCAACACCCGGCATTTAAGGGTTAACACATATGCAATATATATAACTAATAAACTTTATAATAATGCACATTTAGCAAAGCATACATATACAAATTTCCCACTAAATATCACCTAAAATACAATGTTGTAGTAGAATTCTCCCAGCTAGCTTTGTTTTGTTTTACGAAAAGAGATTCGTCGATTTCCACCATTTTAATTGGTTCTCCATTCTTACTTTCTTCTATCTTTACAAGAAGAAAGTATTGGATTCGTGAAAATTTTCGACTGTCGGTTTTCGACGGATTTACACGTTTTAGGTGTCAGAGATTCCGAAAAACATGTTTTTACAAAATGTCTGTCTGTGAGTCTGTGCATCTGTGAGTCTGTCTGTTTGTCTGTATGTGACACAAATTTTGTGGGCGCTCTATCTCAAGAAATAATGCACGGAATTTAATAAAAAACTATATTCAGTTAGTTCCTGATATAAATTGGTGCTGATTAGTTTTTGGTGTAAATCGCTCAACAGGTGGCGCTGCTATGCAGCCTTTTTCACGATTTCCGCAATCTCCAGCTCAATCTCCAGAACAAATGCACGGATTTTCATGAAACTTCAGATTCAGTTAGTCCTTGACATGAATTGAAGTTTTGTTCATTTTGGTGTAAATCACTCAACAGGTGGCGCTGCTATACTGCATTTTTTACGATTTCCGCAATATTTCTATCTCAACAACTAATGCTTGGATTTTCATCAAACTTCAGATTCCAGTATACTTTGATATGAATTAGTGCTGTTTGTGTTTTGGTGCAAATCGCTCAACAGGTGGCTCTGCTATTTTGTATTTTTCAGAATTTGCACTATAGGTGTATCTCCAGAACTAATGCACGAATTTTCGTCAAACTTTACAATCAGTTAGTCCTTCACATGAATTGAAATTTTATACAGTTTGGTGTAAATCGCTGAATAGGTGGCGCTGCTATGCTGTTTTTGTGATTTCCGCAATAGCTCTATCTCAAGAACTAATGCTTGGATTTTCAACGAACTTCAGATCCATGTATACCTGGATATCAATTATTGCTGTTTATGTATTGGTGTAAATCACTCAACAGGTGCTATGCTACATTTTTCAGAATTTCCGCTACAGCTCTACCTCGAGACCTAAGGCAGGAAGTTTTATCAAACTTCAAATTCAGATACAGTTTGATATGAATTGGTGCTAAATTGATGTAATTTCTTGTACTATTTAAATGATTTAATTGACGGGATTTACATAAAAGAAAGTTTTGTGATGGCCACAACCTACTAGTTTCATTTGTTTCTGTCTCATTTTCTCGATTGTTTATTTTATATGAAACAAAATCTCACTTTTTAAAACACTGACTCAAATCCCCTATAACAAAAGAAAACTGTATGGTCACCTATAAAATGCGATAAATAGTTGGTTAATTGTATATATTTTTTAAAATTATCGGGAGTAAAATGATTTGTTTAATTAATGCTTTCATTCTTGTTTTAATGTTATATAAAAGACGTCATGGGTCACAGCTGAATATAGACAGGCATATAAAACATATTTATTCTTTCAGCTTACTCATATTTTAAAAACTAACTTTTTAAACTTTATTAAAGCATTCTCAGGTGTTGATACGGAATTTAAACGATTGTTATTTTAACAGTTTTGACTTTTACAACTGAAGGTCAATAAATATGCATTTGAAAAAAATGTCAAGTGTTAATACATTTATTGTCTTTGGATGTAACTGTTAACTGCTGCTATCCGTCTCAGAAACCATGTTTCTTTTGTTACTGTTTAACTCGTAATTTTCAATTTGACTATATTCGTTTGAAGATCTAGTACTATGGCTGTAGGTATCTGAAAGGTTGAATTTAAATTATACTGCCCCTGTAGATAAAGTTTAGTACAGAAGCAATATTCTGTGAGTTAATCGGGCCTATTATCTATCTTTCGATGAAGGGGTCTCAGAGACCACTCACAGAAGCTATGCGACTGTTTTTGTCATAGGAGTTAAGGTCTAAGATTTTTCTTTATTTTCCAAAAGACAAAGTAGGGGAGACAGGGGGAATGGCGCCAACCGGGGTTATGCCGCCACCCCGCCTAGTTTAAAAACTAACGGCAGTTTGAGATAGTTAATGCGCCTGCACTATAGCGACCAACAATAGAGACAGTGCCTAGAGTGAGAGTGATTTTGTTACACATCGTTCGTTTGTTCTAGTGAAAAATTTAGTTTTCCCATAGTTGCTTCTTATTTTGGAGCTTCAAATGAGGAGTGGTAAACACCTTTTATTGTAACATTAGGTACTTAAGATAATATTACCGTAATATACAGGCATTCGCCTACATTTTGATGCAATTTCTTGAACAAATACGGTTCTTCTTTTGGCTTTGCTGGGAATTTCCGCTATAATGTCCTCTCGGCGTAATGCCACCATCATGGCAAAGGGTGACTTTTGCAATTTGAGTTAAATTGTAAGTTTAGCACATTAATAAATCTAGCTTAAGAAACATTGTTATTCATTACTCTGCAAAATTACATTGTTTTCTAAATATTTTCAGTAGGTTATGTGTTTCCTAGTATCCATCTTATATATTTACTAGGTCACTAAAGAATGGCGTCATTACCCCGATACATTGGCGGAATTACCCTAGTATCCTGGTTAATCCCATCATTGTACAGAGGTTGAAATATATATATATATATATTTTTTTTATGTGGGCTCACTATACAGTTATGATTACGGTTAAATTTATACAGAAACTAAAGATCATGATTCAGCTTTAGAATTTTTACTATTAAAAAATAAATATTTTTTTGAGGTCAAAAAATTTAAATTCCCTTAAGGTGTCGCTATTTTCTCGGTCTCCCCTACTATATCAGTTACGCTGAAATACGCTTCAAAACATAAAATGTTAAGAGATTATCAAGAAGATTTGGAATAGGCGATTAAAAATAAAGTTGAGGAAATGCTGAATTTAGATGCATTACTTATTCATCATGGAAGAATATTTTCTGAATATATTCTATATGACGCAAAGAACGTTTAACTTTTAAAAATGTGTAGCATTATGAAAATTAATGACAAGGCAATTTTATCAACATAATGTTAATTCCTACGTTTCTAACGATTTTTAAAATTACATTGATTACATATTTCTATCACATAAAACCTTAAAATGCTTTTCAATCTTCTTGGATCACCTTGCATGCAAATCACATTTAAGGTATTGAGGTTGTTTATTAGATAAACTGTTTAGTTCTTTTTAATTGCACATAATATGTTTTTGAAATATCCTACAAAATTTAGCTTTCTAAGCATATTGAAAGATCGATGAAATAAATTACTAAGTATTAAGTTCTGCAGGGTGTCTCGTTTCAATATTCTATGTAAGCAACTTTTTGTGCATATGTTAGCAATTTCGGAATCAGGGTAGGTAATAATTAAGCCCAAGAAATATGTCTAATGGTATTTTTCTCTAAGTATGTGTCATTCCCATTCCAAAAGTTTTTGCATATAAATATGATGTGCAGAAAATAATCTTTCTGTGCGGTTATTCATTAGTTATTCATCAAAGAATTTTTAATCAGTGTAATCACCCTGAAAATAACCCGTGTAACAATTTGTTTTAAGCGGGTCCGGGACACATTTTCAAAAAAAAATTTATTTATTGAGTTAAAATTTTGAATCTTTTTGTGATGGTTAACCATATCATTTGTAAGCAAAATCAAATGATAAAACATCTCATAGCTTTTTAAAAAAAAATTTAAATTTAAAATTTTTGAAAAAAGTGGTATAACTTAAAATCATGATAACTCGAAATATTATTTGTAGAATTTAAATTGCTTTTCATTTAAATAAACAGAAATATATATTTTTTAATTTAGAGCCAGCATTTTAAAAAATATTAATTTTTTAAAAAAATTAAAAATGTTTAACGAAAAAATTACAAAAAAAGTGGTGCAACTTAAAAAAAAAAAAAAAAAAAAAAATCATATTTTCAAAAGTAAATTTTTTTTTCAAATATGCTGGCTCAAAAGTAAAGTAAAATAATTCAATAAGATATGTTCCGAGTTTCAACCCTGTACCTTTAACGGTTCTCGAGTTATAAGAATTTAAATATGAGAAATGGTGATAAAACCTATCATGAAGAAAAACGCAATTTCACAAGAACTCGTTTCCTTGACAACCATAGCTTGAAAGGTAGATTTTGAAAACAAACCAAAACGAAAAAATTAATATTTCCTATTCTAATTAAGATAGAAACATGATTTAAACATCATTTTCAGCAGAAAACGGCAGAAAAATTTTTAATCCAAAAAAAAAAAAAAAAAAAAAAAAAAATGAAAATTTGAAGATTTTTGTGTCCTGGACCCCCTTAAAAACAACAATTCTTAGTTTTGCTTAGTATTCAGTAAAATTATAAAATTAGAATTAGGAATTTAGATTTTGCTCCATATAGTGCATTACCACAGTATATGTAAATTTATACTTACTAATAAGACAAGTTTGCTAATCAAATTAAAGAAAATTATTAAGGATTTTAAACTTATATAACCACATTATCATAGTTTAGGAGGAATATTTGAATAGTGTACGGCATTTAAAAGCGTACAAAATTTGATACCATTATTAAATTTCGGTCACTTTTTTCGAAAAATCTGAAAAAAGTTTATTTTATATATTAATCATTATAATAAGATTCGGTGAATTGTTTGTCCATCAACCTGTGCATAAGAATTGCACTTATTTTTAAAGGTTATTGGTATCCTATAGTGTAATCGTCTTTGAATGATTTGTGATCATTACATACCTAAATCTGAGATTTATACACTTAATGAATCATTAATTTTATCTTTTACAATAATATATCAATTTTGAATTTAATTATGAACACAAATAATCGATGAAATACTCTCGAAGACATTTCGCAAAATACACAGAAATAATTTTTATCCGTTATCATTTTCGGTAGATAATGATTGGAATTTGTAATAAATAGCGTGTGTAAAAGTGCTTTGAATAGTTTTATAAGAAATAAAATGCATTTTTGAAATAAAAATGTGAAATGAAAAAAATGAAAAAACGAAAAAACAAATGCACGCTCCCATTAAAAGAAAGGATGGTAACACAGGACAAGAAAACGGATTTTTTTTCTTTTACGCATTTCCTGGCAGTTAAAAAATATTATGCAGATATATAAAATTCCCAAAAGGCATTCACAACAGGTGATTATAAAATATGCGACCCTTGATAAACTGAAATAAATGCACACTGTATATATCAAAGAAGCTTACAAAAATAAATGTTTTTATCCAACTAGTATGCTCATTTAAGGGAATTATTTAACGTAATCATTCGTGAGTAATCTGATGATCACTTATCCAAATTTCCGATATAAATGCTTAATGATTACATTAACTATATTTTTCATCTTTATTTAATACAATGCCAAATATACCCTAAATCCGACAAAACTATGGGGGATCACGTCTCATTTAGGCACAATGACCTTACATGCAATTTCAGATAAATATTATTACATAGTCTGAGCAAAATACATACTCAACCCACATAAATATTTAAAAGCTACATAAAATCCAGTTTCGTTCATGATGAGTTGTAATAAAGTACATATACTTTTTAGATTAGATAATATTTAGATTTTCAAAAACAATCTAGTTTTAACGATCTAGTGTGCTGCACTTTTAATATTTAATTCATTTATACTAATAAGTAAATCATTCAAACTACAGTTCAATGATAGTAAGCTATTGTAAATATCATTGTCGATTCATAACATTTCTTAACAGAATAAATTAATGTAATTATACGTAAATGATCTGATAGTTACAGCAGACGATTTCAGTTGAAAAATGTATCTATCACACACCATCTATAATGTTTCTGACACGGTATTGAATTCATTTCTCTGCCTAATTATTGTTTTTAGATAATGTTTGTATTTATATTTACTATTTTAAAGGAAACTGTAATATTGAGATTTTTGCTTTTTACAATACATTTCTTCTAGAAAAGTTAAGGCATTTTTTTCTTAGAATTAAAATATCTCGTAAAATACATGTTAATAATTTTGTAACATTTTCACTTTATATTACAATATCTAAAAACAGAAAGGATAATTATTGCAGGAAAAAACAAAATCATCATTTTAAACATTCGTTTCTTCGTTTTAATTTGCATTGAGAGTTGAAACGTGTGAAGTACAAATAGGTAAACTGTGTTTGCATTGATTCGAAGAGATGCCGCTATTCCCTTAAAAGCAAATGCATATTTGATAGCTTTCAAATATATTCAGCGTGATTCATCCTGTTTTCTACAACTTTTTTTTTCATTGTAACCATCGAAGACTTTGAAAAAGAGACTTCTAACATTTACCATACTAAAGCAAATTATATTTTAAATTTCGTAAGCTTATTTAACATAATCTATGCGGACGTTTTTATTGATTGGTGATAGAAATTATTGTAGATATCGGAAATTTTTTAAAGAAGAGGACACAAGATTTAATCGAAGCGCGATTACTCCCGATCGCTTGCCAACAGGTTTCAAATTTGACTGACTTTTGCACAAACAAATTTCACGCTCATTTAATAAAATATTTGCATACAACGTCTTGACTGAATATATATTATGTATTTGCCTTTGAGGAATCTGATGTTTTCATATCCAAACCACAGAAATATATGTTTTATTATTCAATATTTTACCTTATACGAGAATATTTCATTATCGATTCTGCAATATGAATAATCGATAACATTTTCAGTAACATGTTTAAAGTCGATTTAAGGATATCAGTTTTGTGCTCCATCAAAGTAAGTAGATAATGCTTTAATATATGTTCACTATCTTAGCCTTTTCAGGAGCAAAGTACTTCAGTTGCTAAAGTGTTGAAATGATTAAATGACATCTGGTTTTACGAACATTTTTTTTTTCAATACCTTATACGAGAATATTTCCTTATCGAATCTGCAATATGAATAATCGATAACATTTTCAGGAACATGTTTAATGTAGATTTAAGTATATCAGTTTTGTGCTCCATCAAAGTAAGTAGATAATGCTTGAATATATTCACTATCTTAGCCTTTTCAGGAGCAATGTACTTCAGTTGCTAAAGTTTGAAATGATTAAATGACATCTGGCTTTGCGAACAATTTTTTTTTTCAAAATTAGTAAAAGCTGTATTCTTCACGTACATTATAAATGGAAATTTTTATTTAAAGATTCTGGTTCCATTGCTCTTTTGCTAATTAAAATTATCTGGGACATATATATCCTACCATCCTTAAAAAGAGTAAAGAAAAATGTAATTAATTGTAAAAAAAATATAATTTTCTTTATCTAGAAGATAGTTTACGAAAATAAATTATAACTTCTTTCGAGTTGAATATTTAATACGTCATTTTTCACATTGCTAACTAAGTGTAGAACCAACCGAGTGAAAAATGTCCAAGCCGAGAATCGAACCCTGAACACTTGGAATAGCGCTTCAAGTGCCTTACAATTTTAGCTACAAGGACGATACCCAGCTTAGCAAGAGCAAAGAAGAATAAAATATTTCTTAAACTTTTGCTGAAGCAGATTTGCGTAGACATTGAACAAACCCGTATTGTCAATTCCTAATACTATAATTTTGAAAGCACATTGTATATAGTCGAAAGTTTTTCCTATATAGGTAGGAAATAGTTGAGAATAGAAAGGTTACGCTCTGAAATCGGTTCCATAGAAAATAGGCTTTTTTTCGCGTGGGCAAATTTGCACAAAAGTAATTACATTTTTGTAACAAGTTTTGTTTCAGAGTTGGGCAAATTTGTGACCTCAATTATCCAGAATGTAATTACAAGTTATTTGCATGTAATTACAAGTTATTTGCATGTAATTAGTTATAGTTACATACATTTAATTTCGTGTAATACAGAAATTTCGTGAAATAATGGAATGGGGGATGTTTTGGCTACAGTGCTGCAAGAATATATCGCGGCATGTAATTTTAATTATAATTACCCCACTGAAAAAAATCTGTAGAAAATCTGTAGGCAATTGGCCCAAAAATCTGCAGGTAATTGGCCCATTTCTGCAAATATTTTTAAGAATATCTTTAAAAATTCTGCAGATATTTTTAAGGTAAATCTAAATCTTCAGACTTTCTACAGATGTCTGTAGATGGTTTGTTTTGGCGCGCTACACGATTGTATTCTAAAAGATCATTTCCTGGTTCACCTTTGATGCCAACTATGGCTATGAAACATATTTAAAATTATCAGCGAAAATTTTCTTATTACTCCGAAACAGCAAAATGAGGGTTTAGGGGACCGTCTATGATAGAATTGACTAGATATTTTGAAATTTCTTATGCTATCTTGTAATCTAGTAATCTTCAATGACTGCTTGAGTAGCTCTCGAGATGCCTTGATCAAAGCCTCGGTCAACAATCGAGTACCGAACTTCAATTTGGATACAGCACATAAAATACACTCGTTTTAAAATAATTAATTTCTCTGAAACGTATTGCACGAATTGCATAAAAATTTGTTTTTAGCCTAACTGAAGAGTGTAGAGTTCATTTATGCTGTCAGAATTGTGTACTGCTATTGGGAAAAAATGAAGTTAAGGTTCGTTTTATTACGTAGATAGTCCCCTAAGAAAATTTTATATAGATCATTTAAAAGTACACTTTAAAAGTACACTAATCGTATGGTACAAGTAACTTTTGTCTACGATAATTTTTTGCAGAGATAGTAAGGGGTATTTGCTTTTTTTCCACGACTGTACATTCTTTATTTTTTTTTCTTCATACGTGTTTTCAAAGTGAAGCCTAGTCACTTGAGAATACTTTACAGGGGGGGGGGGGGGCGTTGTCACTTTTGACAATTTTTATATGGAAATCTGCATAAAATTTGCTTAAAAAAACTTTACAGAGAAAAAAACAATCTAATAGCATTGTAATATCTTCATCCTTTTTACTTTCTTTTATCATTACAAGAAGAAATTATTGGATTCGTGAAAATCTTCGACTTCCGGTTTTCGACGTATTTACACGTTTTAGGAGTCAGAGATATCGAGGAAATGTTTTTACAAAATGTCTGTCTGTGATTCTGTGACTCTGTGTGTCTGTCTGTATGTGACACAAATTTTGTGGGAGCTCGTTCTCAAGAACTAATGCACGGAATGAAATAAATATTTACATTCTGTTAGTCCCTGATATAAATTGTTGCTGATGAGTTTTTGGTGTAAATCGCTCAACAAGTGGCGCTACTATGCAGCATTTTTCACGATTTCTGTAATAGCTCAATCTATAGAATTAATTCACGGATTTAAATTAAACTACAGATTCGGTTAGTCCTTGACATGAATTGATGTTCTTTACATTTTGGTGTAAACCGCTCAAAAGGCGGCGCTGCAATGCTGCATTTTTTGTGATTTCCGGAATAGCTCATCTCAATCATTAATGCATGGATTTTTGTAAAACTTCCGATTCAGTTAGCCCTTGATATGACTTGGTGATGTTTACATTTTGGTGTAAATCGCCCTACAGGTGGCGCTACTATGCGGAATTATTTATAATTCCTACTATAACTCTGTCTCAAAAACTAATGCATGAATTTTGATCACATTCCAGAATCAGTTATACCTTGATAAATATAGGTGTTGATTATGTTTCGGCGTAAACTAACAGGTGGCGCTGCTATGCTGCATTTTTCACGGTTTCCGTAATAGCTGTATCTCAAAACTAATGCAGGAGTTTATATCTAACTTTGGATTCAGTTAGATGTTGACACAACCTGTTACTGATTAGGTTTTGGTATTAATCGCTCAATAGATGGCGCTGTTATGCTACATTTTGAAGGATTTAAATGACTCGTATCTCAAGAACTAATGGACGGAATGTCTTTAGAATCCTCATGATGGGCATAAATTGCCATATAATTTTGGCTCTGTGATAGCGAATTTTGAAATATTAACATGTATGAGATAGAAGCAAGTTTTGGGATTATCACATCCGACTAGTTTAAAGTAGATTTTGTAACAACAGAACAGATAATTTCTGTAGAAAAATTATACTATGAATTTATATAGTAATTTCTACATCTTACAGTTAATAGACATTTAAAATATACTATGCACCAATGCAACAATTTTCTATAAAATGTAATATAAGTCGACAAATAAATTTTCTCTTTTTTTCCTGCATAAAATGACATTTAAATCATGTTTTTATCTGAATTAGAACAAAAAATATTATTTTTTTCGCTTTGGTTTCTTTTCAAAATCTAGCTTTCAAGCAATGGCTGTCACGGAAACGACTTCTTGTAAAAATGCGTTTTTCTTCATGATTTATTTTTTTCAGTATTTTTCGTATTTAAATTCTTATAACTCGAGAAACGTTAAAGATAAAGGGTTCAAACTTGGAACATATCTTTTTCAATTATTTTACTTTAATTTTGATTCAGCACATTTAAAAGAAATATTTACTTTTAAAAATATGATTTTTCTTTTTTAAAGTTACACCACTTTTTTTTTTTAATTTTTTCGTTAAATATTTTTAATTTTTTTTTTATAAATTAATATTTTTAAAAATGCGGAATCAAAATTAAAACATATATTTCTGTTTATTTAAATGAAAAAAAATGAAATTCTATAAATGATATTTCGACTTATAAGGATTTTAAACTACCCCACGTTTTAATAAATTATAAATTTAATTAAAAAAATTATGAGAAGTTTTATCATGTGATTTTCTTTACAAATGACATTGTTAACCATCCCAAAAAAATTCAGAATTTTAACCCAATAAATAAAAATTATTTTAAAATGTGTCACGGACCCCCTTAATGAACTTGAAGATACATATAACAATGAACACCCAAATACGAATACATATTTGAAAGTGATTTAATACATTCATATTGATTCACACCGTTTTTTAATAAAAGGTACATATTTGTTTTACATTGTAAAGTCGGAGTCTTTAAAAAATATATATTTTTTCTCCAGATAGTACTTTAAATCTATTGTCGTTTCATTAAATTATTTGAAAGGATAGATTTAACTTAGTCGCCTGTGTGTGATTTGATGATTACATAACGAGACCTACGATATGGGCTATTTATGATTCATTAGTTTTATCTTTAAAAGAATATTTTAGCTCTGACCCCAATTCTTTAGTCATATTAATCGATCAAATACTCCTGAGAGCAATTCTAAAAATATACGGAAACTTTTTGCGTACGTAGAAAAGAATTTTTTTATGTCTACTATTTTAGTGGAAAATGTAACTCGGTGTGTTCTGATTGTTTTAACATTTTTTTATACTTAAAGCGGATACTTTACACTTAAAATAAATGTATGAGGTAGAAAACATTCTATATTTCAATCCTTCTTTTAAAACATGTGATATTAAACTAAAAACCAGGAAATTACAGTGGAAATTGAAATGTAAATAAAAATATTCATTTCTTTTTTTAGCTTTAAGTTGTAAAATTTTATTTAAACATACTATTTTTGACAAATAATTAAAATTTTAATTATACAAAATAGTGTTTCACTCTATTCTAAAAAAAAAAAAAAAAAAAAAAAAAAAAAAACTAACGCTATTGTCGCTGTCGTAAAACAATCTGTTTGACCAATAAGTATTTTTTTTCTTACATTAAGAAAAATATTACATACAAACATATACAAATTGGTCGAAAAATACACCGAAACTTTTTGCATATGTAGAAAATGCTTGCTTATATGTTTACTAATTAAGGGAAACTGTAACTTAGCATGTTACGGTTTTTAACAATTTTATTTTATATATTTGATATATTTTAATGTTATATAATCTTTTATATATAACTAACGATACTGTCGCTGCCGTAAATTATTTTTTTTGGCTGAACGTATATCTTCTTGCCTTACATTAAGAAAATTATTACACATAAAAATATGTATATTGGTCATTTTATACAGAAACGTTCCATTGACACGCTAGACAATTTTTAAACTGAAAAATAATTTTGAAGTGTGTCCAAACGTGTGCCCTTCAAATTACTATATTATCAAAAACTATGCCTATCAATTTAACCATCTATCGAAGGCTCACTGTGAAAACATTTGTGTAAGTTTACTCTGAATTATGCGGGTAATCTTCCACAAATTCTGGTTTAAATCGTTCTGATATTTTAAAACCTCACATTATTGGAGTTTTCTTTCACAAAGGTTGTGGGACCATTGTGAAAACTGGTTTCAACTTAGTCGCATACGTCACGTGAGATCTACTTAGGGCTCCTATCTACTGACGGACGCGGATTTCATTCTTCCTTGCAGTGCAACCTTGCACTCACTCTGTGGTCTGCAATTCACCCACATGTCGAAGCAAGAATAACACGTGTCTGTTGAGATTTTAACGTTATTTTTCTTATTAAAAAAATTATCAAAAGTACACATACGCCGCCGTCTTCTGTGATATATTGATGTTTTCTAATTACAAGAATGGAGGGAAACACAAGGCGTATTGTTTTACATCTGACAAAACAAAGATCATTCCCAAAAAATGGATATTATTAATAAACTCTCAAAGTACAGTAAGGTAGGAAAACATATAGTTAATTTATTTTTCAAAGTATTATATATATTCAATTTTTCATTTATTAGTTTTTATCGCATTATTTCTTTAAAAATTAAATAAGTAAAACGTTTTGTTTTAGCATAGTATATAATTTTTTATAAAATCCATATTTGCACAGAATTTGTAAACCCTGAAAAAAAAATATATAAATAACTATGTGTGTGAATTATATTTACTGTTGTAGATTATTCTGTAGAAACTACTCTATATTTTATTTGAATAACAAAAAAATTATTTTAATTATTATTATTTAATATATAAATATTTTAATAACTAGGTGTAACTATTTTAATTATTATTTCTTATTATTTAAAGTGTTATATATTCAATTTTTCTTTTTAATCACTTTATTCCATTACGGTTTAAATGAAGCAACATTTAAAGAATGTTGTTTTTTTTCTCTTATGAAAACACATTTTATTTTAGTATAGTCATGTAGTACAGTGATAGTAAATAACCTTTTATAAAACCCATGTTTACAAAGAATGTGTTAGGTATAAGAAAATTATATATGCAAATTATACTTTGTAATAGTATATGTTGCACAATTTTTTTTTAAATATTAGTATTAATAATTAAGTGAGACTAATTTGTTTATTATTTTTTGTTAATATTATATAGTCCACGGTTTTAGTTATTCCTTTTCATTACAAGTTATATGAAGCTTATTTTTAAAAATAATTTTTTAAGAATAGATTTTTTTTTAGTATGGTAATTTAAATAAACTTTTATGAAATTCATATATACACAGAAAATGTAAAGTAAGAAATAATATATACATATATATATATATATATATATATATATAATACGCATGGAAATTATATATTGTTGTAGAATATTATGTAGAAAAATAGCATATTTTTATTTCTGGATAAAGAAATACAGTATTTATTTTAATTATTAGTGTATTAATATTTAAGATTTTATACTTATTAATATTGATAAATAAGTAAGCTTTTTAAATTATTATTTCTTATTAATTGAGATAGTAATATAATTTTTTTAAGCTTTTAAAATTTTACCTTTTTGTAAAATTAACAAAATAAGTATAAAAAAGGAAACAACTAATACTTTTAATTAAAGTGAATATATATATATACTTTAAAATATTAAGAATATGTTTTCCTATCGTATTGTACTTTGTGAGTTTATAATTTGTACAATGAGTGGCATTCATCCCCAATTGATAATGATTCAGAAACACCAAAGCACTCTTAAAAAAAAAAAAAAAAAGGAAGAGGAGAAGAGGGGGGGGGGTGTAATTTTTTTGAAATTCTGATCTATTTTATTCTTTCTTCCGATTGATGCAAAAACTATATCAAAATACTTATTCAGAAACACAAAAACTTTTCGGGAAAAACAAAAAAGATAGATATCGCTGGGGCAGGGAGGGGAGGGGGAATTTTCTGTGGAAGATTGTAATTCCAGATGTTTATAATTGTACTTTAGTACCTATTTATCATTTTGATTGCTAATTTTTTCCTGCACCTATTAATGATCATCTGGTATTAAAATATTATTTACCTAAAATTATTTTTTTACAAAAGCTTTTAAAGGCAAAAAAAAATATTAAGAACGCATTTTATTAAAAACTAGTATATATTAATAAAGAAGCCTTTAAAAGCACACTTTTAATTTATTTTGCTTCAATAATATATATATATATATATATATATATATTTTAATTTTGAAATAACAATTTAGTGTTTTTTTACTAAGAAAATTTATAGAAAGAAACATTGTAAAATTGTAAATTTAATCCATTTGCTTTAGGCAGTATTGACAAATGAATAATGGATGTTGAAACCGTTCATCTAATAATGTGTAACATTACTAGAATGCTTACCCCTACTGACCTTACACACAATTAGTGTGTAATATTAAATTTTAAATATATACAGGGTGTATCTAAACTCTTGGGCAAAACTTTAAGGGGTGATAGTACACATCAAGACAAACAATATTAAGTCGGAAAGTAAGGGTCCCAAACGTCTTCCGAAGGAGATAGGCGCCTTTAAAGTTTAGGCACCAAAACTTCAAATGATTATAAAAAACGGAAAAATTAGTCGATTCGTTCGCGGTTTTCACTAAAACTTCTTTATGTCAGTATTTTCTTGAAAATAAATTTTAAAGATACAGTTCAAAAAATGCCGATAGAGGGCGCTTTAGACTTTGGAGTAACCAAAAATATTTTTTAACGTTATTTTTTGTATATCATTACATGCTTTCAAAAGCTTAGACTTAAACTTAAATTTTGAGCTCAAAATCTGAATCGTTGTGAGTGGTTAAGTATCGCAAACTGAACTGTGTTCAGGAGTTAAAATTTCAAATGATTATAAAAAACGGGAAAATTGGTCGATTCGTTTGCGGTTTTCACTAAAACTATTCTTTATGTCAGTATTGTCTTGAAAATAAATTTTAAAAATAAAGTTTAAAAAATACCGATAGAGGGCGCTTTAGACTTTGGAGTAACGAAAAACTAATTTTTACCGTTATTTTTTGTATCTCATTACATACTTTCAAAAGCTTAGACTTAAACTTAAATTTTGAGCTCAAAATCTGAATCGTTGGGAGTGGTTAAGTAGCGCAAACCGAACTGTGTTCAGGAGGGGGGGGGGGGGTTCAAATTTAAACTCATGAAAACAGTTGAGTTTGCGCTACTTAACCACTCCCACCGATTCAGATTTTGAGCTCAAAATTTAAGTCTAAGCTTTTGAAAGCATGTAATGAGATACAAAAAATAACGGTAAAAAATAGTTGTTCGTTACTCAAAAGTCTAAAGCGCCCTCTATCGGTATTTTTTTAACTTTATCTTTAAAATTTATTTTCAAGACAATACTGACATAAATAATAGTTTTAGTGAAAACCGCAAACGAATTGACCAATTTTTCTGTTTTTTTTTATAATCATTTGAAATTTTAACTACTGAACACAGTTCTGTTTGCGCTACTTAACCACTCCCAACGATTCAAATTTTGAGCTCAAAATTTAAGTTTAAGTCTAAGCTTTTGAAAGCATGTAATGAGACACAAAAAATAACGGTAAAAAATAGTTGTTGGTTACTCCAAAGTCTAAAGCGCCCTCTATCGGCGTTTTTTGAACTGTATCTTTAAAATTTATTTTCAAGAAAATACTGACATAAAGAATAGTTTTAGTGAAAACTGCAAACGAATCGACCAATTTTTTCGTTTTTTATAATCCTTTGAAATTTTGCACACTAAACTTTAAAGGCGCCTATCTCCTTCGGAAGACGTTTGGGACCCTTAGTTTCCTATTTAATATTGTTTGTCTTGATGTGTACTATCATCCCTTAAAGTTTTGCCCAACAGTTTAGATACACCCTGTATATATATATTTATTGAAGCAAAATAAATAAAAAGTGTGCTGTCAAGGTTTGTTTATTAATATATACTAATTTTTAGTAAAATGTGTTTTTAATATATATATATATATATATATATATAATTTTTTTTTTTCATGGAAAAGCTGTTACTATTTGTAAAAAAAAATATTTTAGGTAAATAATATTTTAATACCAGATGATTATTAATAGGTGCAGGAAACATTTTGTCATTCCATCAAAACTCACTAATATTGATGAGTAACTTTACACACAATTACTGTGTAAGATTACAGATATATGTGGTGAAACTTGCACCTAATAATAGGTAACCGTCCAGGAAAGTTAGGAGAAATCTTACTCCTACTGATGTGTAACCTTACACACAATTACTGTGAAAGCTTGCAGGAAATTGTGGTGTAACTTTACACAGAAATTTGTGAAATGTTTCAGAATATTATGGTGTAACCTCACACAAGAGCTGTGTAATGTTACACCAGTTAATTTTAGTTAAATACCACCGCAAGATTCGAGGCAGCAATGCTGCCTCCAGTTTTATGGAGTAACGTTACATCAAATGTTTTACAGTGTTTAACAAACTTACTACTTAACAAACTTGTGGTGTGCAGTATCATTTTTTTAATTTGACAAAATTTTTTAGTGTTTTCTTAATTTTTTATTCAAAATTTTATAATTTTTATAGCGATTTATTTCGCATGTGTAAATATTTTCGTTTTTAATGTTGGGTTTAATTTAGAATTTTGTGACAGGTTTCATAAATTTAAGTTTGTTTTCTTTTTAAATTTCATTATTTATTCTTTCATTTAAGTGGTTTCCTTACTACAGCTACACATAAACATCTCTAATGACTCACTTATGTCTCTGCAAGTCGCTTGAATATCAAAAGGATGTAAATTTATTCCGAAACTAGGAAGTCCATCAAAAAGCCTTCTATTGTTCAATTACGGAATATCAATGTTAAATAATTTAAAATGAAAATTCTCGTTTTTAATATTTTTGTGAAACTTGAGGGAAATTTTCGGTATTTTTAGATTTAACAGTAACATCCCGCTTAGAATTACTTTTGAGTAATTGATATTACAAAAATTAATAATCTACAAATCTTACCTAACCAGAGGAAAGAAGGTCCATAGAATGTCATGTTATTTTCACCGATCATGGCCCACAGACCTTAGAATAAACTTACCTTCAAGTGCTGATTTATATATGAGAGAACATTGATTTATCTTTAGTAATGCGATTTTTGGTCTTCAGTCATGTGCAGTTATGAACCGATTTCGATATGACTAAACACGCGGTATGCGCAGAGAAAGATCTTTCTTGTCGTCCTGTTTGTTAAAAGTTTTATCCTTGTGAACAGTGAACAGAAATTCAGGAGTTCAGTATGAACTTATGTAGCGAATAATGGCATTAGATTTTTTTCGAGGTTTAACTTTATGACAAAAAGTGTTCTGGAAATATTTTAATAAGGAGTAGTAAGATTTTCACAAAGACAAACACGTTTTTAAGACTTACCAATGTTTCTAAAGGTAAGCGCAGAGAAAGTTCTTTCTTGTCAGCACAGTTAAAATTTGTAACATAGTGGAATATGAACAGAATTTCTGGTAATAAGTATAAACTTTATCTAGTGAGTCATGACATTAGACTGTTTTAGTGGTTTTCCTTTTACGACAAAGGATGTTCTAGTAACGTTTTCAGAAGGTGTTTTCATAAGATCTTGTAATGTTTTATCAAGGAGCAAGCACGAGTTCAAGACTTACCAAAGTCTCTTCCGAGTACGCACTGAGAAAGAAATTTCTTCTGAGTCCAGTTTATACAATTTTTAGCCTCGTGGATTCTGAACCGAAATTCAGGAGTTGAGTGTAAGCTTAAACTAGGGAGTCATGCCATTAAACTGTTTTCGAGGTTTTCTTTTCACGATAAAGTGTCCTCTGGTAACATTTTAATAATAGCCCAGTGGTAGGGGAAAAAAAGACCCAATTCGGAAATAATTAGGGGAAAGCTGGAAATTATTTTAATCACTTCAGTTTATGTCTAGAATGAATATGCTACGTTTCCCCCCTCGTACTAGGAGAACGTAAGAAATTATAGATAGATTTATAATAAAACTAGTTGGATGTGCCAATCCCAAAACTTTCTTCTATCTTATACATCTTAATATTTCAAAAAATAGTTACAAATGTTAATACTTCAATATTATTAGTTCATTACTACACCAACTTTGATTTTCATCTTAAATTCCTGCTTCAGTCAATTAAATGAACTAAAAGCGAGTTAATCTATATCATGATATTTGTTAAAATTAATAGTTTTTCCTTATTCTGTTGTTATCAGATGTTTGCGAATAACCGGCTTACCAGGAAGTAAGTTCCCGCCTTTACACGAGCCGCCGATGGACAATAGAACTACGAAAAATCAAGAAAAGTATACAAAAATCGCTAACACAGAGCCCCTTTACCGCGCGATATTTCCAAATTCAAGGAGGACCTGTTGGCCAAAGCCAAAAACATGCACAAAAAATTTGGTTCAATTGTATGCATAATTTTATACAATAAAGAAAATGGTACAGACATCGTAATTATAGCGCGCCCTTCCAACGGAATATTTCCAAATTCAGGGAGGACCTTCATGCCATGACCAAAAAGAAACACAAAAAATTTGGCTCAATTCTATGCATAACTTCATACACTTTTCGATGGTACAATATTCAAAATGGCACAAAAATCGCTATTAAAGCGCCCTCTAGCGGCGATTTTTTTCAAATTAAGGAAGGACTTGCTTGCCATAGCCAAGAACTTAAAATAAAAATTCGGTTTAGTTCTATGCATAACTTCATACACTTATCGATGGTACAATATGCAAAATCGCTATTACAGCGCTCCCTAGCGGCGAATTTTTTCCAAATTCAGGGAGGACCTGCTTTTCATAGCCATAAACTTAAAATAAAAAATTGGTTCAATTCTATGCATAACTTCATACACTTTTGGATGGTACAATATTCAAAATCGCACGAAAATCGCTGTTACAGCGCCCCCTACCGGCGAATGTTTTCCAAATTCAGGGAGGATCTGCTTGCTAAAGCCAAAAACTTAAAATAAAAATTTGGTTCAATTCTATACGTAACTTCATACACTTTTGGATGGTACAATATTCAAAATCGCACAAAAACGCTGTTACAGCGCCCCCTACCTTCGAATTTTTTCCAAATTCAGAGAGGGCCTACCTGCCATATCCAAAAACTTAAAATAAAAATTTGGTTCAATTCTATGCATAACTTCATATACTTTTAGATGGTACAATATTCAAAATCGCACAAAAATAGCTATTACAGCGCCCCCTACCGGCGATTTTTTTCCAAATTCAAGGAGGATCTGGTTGCCACAGCCAAAAACTTAAAATAAAAATTTGGTTCAATTCTATGCATAACTTCATACACTTTTTGATGGTACAATGGCGACAGACAGACGGACACACGGACAGACGGACACACAGACAGACGGACATTTTCTATAAACACGTTTTTTGGGATCTCTGACCCCTAAAACATGTAAATCCGTCGAAAACCGGAAGTCGAAAAAAATTTCGATTACAATACTTTCTTCTATTGAAGATAGAAGAAAGTAAAAGTACTTTTTTTTTTTTTTTTTTTTTTTTTTTTAAATACCATAACACTATCTCGAAATTACTAACTTTTTCAAAAACATTGTCAATACAAATGTTGTAGAGCTTAACATTCTGAATAAAATGAGTACCTACACTTAATACTGTTGAATATTAAGGTCACAATTCTACTTTAAAGTTTTTGCCCCGTGGTCAGAGGGTTGAACTCTGAATTAATTAGGGGAAAACTGGATATCGTTTTAATCCTTCCAGGGTCCCTCCTAGGATCTAAAATGAATATTCTATGTTTTCCCCTTCGTACTAAGTGAGAGTTAGGAAATATGTGCACATTTTGATTCGAAAAACACGTTTTTCTTTAATATTTATAACAATATCTGAAACTGCGACCTTAATTTTGAACAAAGATATTAATGTGAGTATTCATTTTATTCAGAATTTTAAGTTCTACAACACTTGTATTGGCAATCTTTTGATATAGTTAGCTGTTTTGAGATATTGTTAAGGTAATCTGGTCTCTCCTAGCTTGAAGCTGTTGATTAGTGATTAAGGCAAAATTTTGAAATAGAATTGCGACCTTAATTTGGAGCAAAAATATTAATGTGGGTGCTCATTTTATTCAGAATTTTATGCTCTATAACATTTGTATTGGCCATGTTTTTGATAGACTTATCTGTTTTGAGATATTCTTACGTAACTTGGTCTCTCCGGACTTCAAGCTCTTGATTAGCGATTAAGGCAAAATTTTGAAATTAGAATTGCGATCTTAATTTTGAACAAAAATACTAATGTGCGTGCTCATTTTATTCAGACTTTTAAGCTCTACCTGACAAAACATTTGAATTGACAATGTTTTTTATAGATTTAGCTATTCTGAGATAGTGTTAAAATAAATTAAGGAAAAACATGTTTTTCGAATGTTAATATGTATATATTTCCTAACGCTCACTTAGTGCGAGGGGGGAAACATAGAATATTCATTTTAGACCTAATCTGAAGGGATTAAAACGATTTCCAGTTTTCCTTTAATTAATTCTGAGTTCAACCTTCTGACCACGGCGCTAAAACTTTAAAGTAGAATTGTGTCCTTAATATTCAACAAACGTATTAAGTGTAGGTACTCAGGTATTAAGTGTAGGTAAATTCATTTTATTCAGAATTTTAAGCTCTATAACATTTGTATTGACAATGTTTTTGAAAAAGTTAGTGATTTTGAGATAGTGTTATGGTATTTAAAAAAAAAAACGTATTTTTTTACTATAACTAGGGGGCGCTGGTCCTTACGAGCTACGCTCGTCAACCCCCGTTCAGACACCGCAGACTCTAAAAGCACGCTAATTTGATCGGCTTAAAAAATATTTCGGAAGATTGAATTATAAGTTTAAAAGCAGTGGCGATCTCCCTATAAACTGGTTTCTATTCATTTCTCTTTGATTGGGGAATTTTAAAGCCAAATCAGCGGCTGTTAAATGATACAATGGCTGTTTCCGTCTTTGATTAAATAAAATCAGTTGACATTTCAAAATAAGCTAATATAAAATGAATTAAATAAACAGAGTCTTTGCCTCCCGGTATTTTTCAGCAAAACGAAAAGAAAGTTTTTTTTTTTTTTTAATTGACACTCTAAATGTATCGTTTTTAATCTGACGTAATTTTTCACTAAACTTTTCTTTCTCCTTTTACTATTCACGTGAAAATAATTTTATTAGAAATGAAATATTATTTGCTCTATCCTAATAAAAATAGTTGAAAATATCATCTTAAAATATTACATAAATGTCTCGCGCAATTTTTAAATTTAAACTGTTTTGCAATATTATTTTTTGTTCATTTTACGTAATGCGTAATGTGACATAAATGTGACGTAATTTCTCCTATTTAAGACTTCTAACGCATGTTAATGAATTTATTATTTTACAACATTCTTTCACTTTTAAAATTCACGTGTAATATGGTTTTTATGATAATTCTCAATGAGTTCCTGCTTTTTATATTTTCTTGTTTATAATAGTCACGTGTAAAATAAATTTTTAATTTGAAACAAATATTATTATTTGCGCTGTTTATACAGTTGGCAACAGTTTAAATTAATACAGATTTCCAAATTTTGTAAAAAATATCTCTCGAAATGCTGAAAATTTGAATTTAAAATAGAAATAAATCCTCGAAAAATGAGTCAAATTAATAAACTGAGTGCAGTCTGCACACCGGGAAATTCTGACGCATAAATTGATCTAAAAATGATTAAATTCCGATATACAGATTTTACTCCTATAAAACTTTTTTAATGGAACAATTTTGTCCAACTTTAGCATTAAATATCTCTTTAAATATTTCTTCGATTTGAAAACTGTCTGCATCAGTGTGTTTATCAAACATTTCTCTTTAATGCCACAGATTTTCATATTTTTGTATGCAATATTTTGCTTAATATTAACAAAGAAAGACCTTCGGTCACAAAAAATTCAAAACCGGTGGCGGCGGCGGTGACGGCGGTAGTTACTTTTTTTTAGAATAGAGAGAAGCTACGTATAATTCTTAACGCTCATCTACTACGAAGGGGAAAACGTAGCATATACATTCTAGACCTGAACTGAAGGGATTAAAACAATTTCCAGCTTTCCCCTAATTATTTCTGAATTGAACTCCCTAACCACCGGGCTATACGGTCTGGTAAGGTTTTTACAAGGATTATGCACGTGTTCAAGACTTACAAAGATCTCTACCGTGTACGCACTTAGAAAGAACTCTCTTGTTAGTCATTTGTTAAAATTGTTAGTCTTGGCACTTATGAATCAAAATTCGGGAGTTCTGTATGAAGTTAATCTAGTGAGTCATGATACGGTATGGTTTTCGAAGATTTTCTTTACGACAAAAAGTGTTCTGTTAACATTTTCATAGCGTCTCGTAAGGTTTTCAGAAGGCCTAAGCACGAGTTCGAGATTTATCAACGTCTTTACGAAGTATGCGCTGACTTTCTTCTCAGTCCAGTTGTTAAAAGTTTTAGCCTTGTGGACTTTGAACCGAAATTCAGGAGCTCAGTATAAACTTCATCTAGTGAGTCCTGGCATTAGACTTTATTCGAGGTATTTCTATGATGACAAAGAGTGTTCTGGAAATGTTTTTACAAGGTCTAGTAAGGTTTTCATAAAGACTAAGCAAGTGTTCAAGACTTACCAATGTCTCTAAAGAGTAAGCGCTGAGAAAGAACTTTTTTGCAGCCCAGTTGTTAAAATTTGTAATATCGTGGACTCTGAACAGAAATTCTGACTTTCAGTATAAACTTAATTTAGTGAGTCATGTTATTAGACTGTTTTGGAGACTTTCCTTTTTACAACACAGAACGTTCTGGTAACGTAGTCATAAGATGTCCTCACCCTAAACTCGGCATTTCTCTGTTGAAAACATGACGTAATGGAGATTTCTTAATTATGCGTATCATGCGTATTATAATTAAGGTGTGTCCCAACGAAATAAAGCCAATGTAACAGTAAATACAAAACTTGTGTGGAAATATAAATTATTTAAAAACAACGTTTAAACGCACAATAAAATAAGTTGATTTGATCAGACGTATACGTTTCGTGAGTACTAGGACTCACATCCTCAGTGCACAAACTTTAAAAACAATACCCCCCCCCCCCAACTACATGAACGGTGAAAACCCAAATGTCAAAACAAAATACCAAAAGACCATCAAGTTCCAACACAAGTGTGTAAAGACTTCGAAAGACGTTTAGTTAATTGAAGTTTAAAACCCAAGCGAATAAAACCAGGAACAACACCACGACGTTTACAACTACATAAAAAGTTCAAATGATTTAAAACTTTTTCACGTCTAAATCTAAGTTTGTAAAAACGATTAAGATCATAAATGATAAAAATCCCCAAATAGGTCCGTTGCAACCAAATATAGTAAATACAGAACTTGTGTGGAAATATAAATTATTTAAAAACAACGTTTAAACACACAATAAAATAAGTTGATTTGATCAGACGTATACGTTTCGTGAGTACTAGGACTTACATCCTCAGTGTAAAAACTTTAAAAACAATATACCCCCAACTACATGAACGGTGAAAACCCAAATGTCACTGTAATTCTGTGCCATAAATGGACACGAAACAAATAAGAATGAAACAAATATATTAAGAATGTCTTTATATAAATACATATTTACAAAGAGTTATTATCTCCCTGCCCCACCCGGGCAGTATAAAAAGATAAAAGCATAAAAATTGAGGTGGAAAATGTCCCGCCGAAATAAAGCCACTGCCAATATTAGTATTTATTGGTTACTACCGACATTCGAGCTGCTGCATTTCATATGTTTATGAGGTCAGGAAGTTGTCAAATACTTGTTCTGTGCCAGTCGATCTTTGTACAGACTTTAGAAGGTTGTATTTTCTATTTTTGCTGCAGTATTGCGTCAGGGGGAAAAATCCAGCTTTCAAAGTTCAAGATAGTACAAAAAACAGCTTTTAAGGATCAAGATCTTTCACACAGACCAATATCTAAGCAAATCAAACGATCGAAAGCCGTAATAGACAATTTTGTAAATAAATTCAATGCTTACGAATATTAAAAATGGAGGAAGCATTTTACATGCAGAAAAATGACTTCCAGGGAGGAAAGATAAGTTTTGAGGCGTGTTTTATGAGGTGGTAGTTCCCTAAAACTGTTGGCCAAAGAGGATAAAATCCCTCTGACAAAATCAACCCTGTCACGAATTGAAAACGTACAAGCATCATGCAATTTAAGAAAAGGAAACAGTCGCCCATGTTGAAAGTTTTCCGCATGCACAGGAGGGTCAACTGGGACAAATGTTATCAAACCTGGAAGGACCAGTAGCCTTGTGTTATAGTTAGTCTCAGATGAAAAAAAAATAATTTGGATGGGGTAGACGGCCTTGCTTTTTATTGGTATGACATGAGAAAAGGAGAGGAAATTTTCTCCAAAGGACAGCAAGGTGGAGGCTTATTAATGGTGTGGGGACACTTCGACTGTAGAGATAAACATAATCTGGCTTTTCTCTCAGGCGGCATGAAGGTTATCGATTACCAAGAAATGTTAAAATACTTTTTACCGGTATTTACAAAGAGAATTGGTGGACTACGTTTGATTTTCCAGCATGATAATACCTCCATTCACGTTGCAAAATCCTCCAGGGAATGGTTTTTGGATAATCGGGTGCATGTTATAGAATATTTCCCTGTTTTACTGATCTAAATCCCCAAGAAAATATGTAAGGTATCTTCAGGAGGGCTGTATGTGTATATGTCAATGGCAGAGAGTTTCAGTCTGTGGCAAAACTGAAGGTCGTCGTCATTGAAGAGAATATTGATGCTACTTTTCTCCAAGAATTAGTAAATGGTATGCCACATCGTATATTCAAAGTCATATATAACCATGGTGGATATATCGTCTATTAACAGAAGTGGCTTTATTTCATCGGGACACCCCCCCCCCTTATTTCCTTACATTTTTTTCCTTCCCAGGTAATGCAGGGAGTGAGTTATGTCTTCTAAATATGTGTATATAGACTTTCTTAATATAATTGTTTCGTTCTTATTGATTTATTTCATGTCCAATTACTGCACACAATCACGGTGCCTTTATTTCGGTGGGACACACCTTTTGCAAATCATAACGTGGAACTTCTAGAAAAATGAATACCGTAAATTCTGTCTAAATAGAAGCAATAGGGGCTGAAAATGTTTTCATGTTAAGCAGTATACTGTTTTAGACAAATTTTACTCTATGTATATGGATTTGATGGGTCTTTAAAAATTTTAGACTGATAATTTAAAAAAAAAAAAAAAAAAAAAAAAAAAAATTAAGAAAAATAAGAAAAAATATGGAGATATAAAATGTGAATTTTAAAAGATTGTCTATGTATAACACATTTTCATTCGCTTATCATTATTAAATGTTTATTTTTAAGTATTGCAATAAATATTTGCGTATACCATTGAAAAAATAAAAGTTTACTTTGAACAGTACTTCAGGCACTTCTAAGATAATTAGTTTTCTTGTTCGCGTATATTTTAAAACTACCTCAGTTAATTTGCTATGAAATGAAACATCCCACACAAATGTAGGATATTTTGTAGTGAAGTAATTAACTTCTGCAATTAACTGCTTTTTTTTTTACTCCCAGATTATCTGCTCGAATTCATCCTAATTATTTTTATTTATTTTTTGCAATTACAAAATGTTTTCAAAGAAAATTATTATTTTGTTAATTAATGCCAGTAATTAGATAAATAAGCTAAAAAAAAATCTAAAGCTATATGATTTCTTCTAAAATGCTAAAGAAAAGTAATCTTAAATAGATAAACATTTCAAGTGCAGATTTTTTTAATAGAATTTATATCTAGTCTTCTCATTACAAAATTTAAAGTTTTCAACTCCACTAGCTGATTGGATTTCGTATAAAATTTTTAATTTTTTAACATAATTAGAAATTCTTAGATAATGTATCTCTCTATTCTAAAAAAAAGTAACTACTGCTGTCACCGCCGCCGCCGCCGCCGCCGCCGCCGCCGCCGCCGCCGGTTTTGAATTTTTTGTGACCGGAGGTCTTTCTTCGTTAATATTAAGAAAAATAATGCATACAAAAATATGAAAATCGGTAGTATTATACAGAAATGTTTGATAAACACGCTGATGCAGACAGTTTTCAGATCGAAGAATTATTTTAAGATATATTTAATGCTAAATTTGGACAAAATCGTTCCACTAAAAAAGTTTTATAGGAGCAAAAACTGTTCATAGGAATTTAATAATTTTTAGATCATTTTATGCGTTAGAATTTGCCGGAGTGCAGATTGCATTAATTTTCTTATTTTGACTATTTTTTTGAGGTTTTATTTCTATTTTAAATTCAGATTTTCAGCATTTCTAGAGATATTTTTAACAGATTTTAGAAAGTGATATTAATTTAAACTGTTGCCAACTGTATAAACAGCGGGAACAATAATGTTTGCTTCAAAAAAAAATATTTATACGTGTAAATAAATTAAAAATTTATTTACACGTGACTATTATAAACAGAAAAAAACATTTGGAATTAGAATTAAATAATTATGTACAAAAAGCAGGAACTTATTAAAAATTACGTCATAAAAGCTATAATTACACGTGAATTTTAAGAGAGAAAGGAATTTGTAAAACAATAAATTTATTAACATGCGTTAGAAGTCTTAAATAGGAGATATTACGGCATATTTACGTCACATTACAGTTATTACATAAAATGAACACAAAATAATATTGCAAAACGGTTTAAATTTGGAAATTGCGCTAGACATTTATTTGATATTTTAAGAGGATATCTTTCAACTATTTTTGTTTGGAAAGCGCAAATAATATTTCATTTCTAACACAAGTATTTTCACGTGAATATTAAAAAGAGAAAGAACAGTTTGGTCAAAATTGTCAGATTAAAAACGATTAAGTTAAAATGTCTCATTTAAAAGAACTTTCTTTTCACTTTGTTAAAAAATACCAGGAGACAAAGACTCTGTTTACTTAATTCCTTTTATATTAGCTTATTTTGAAATGTTATTACACGTGTCTACGTCATCAAGTTATTTTTATTTCGACGTTTTTTTTTTGTATTTTCATTAATGTTGTACTAATTTATTTGTTTTTTCGTTATTTATATAAAAATTATGCCAATTTGTATAATTTGGCGAGTGGTTTGGCGATTTATATAATGTGGCGAAATTGGTCGATGGGATAATCAAGTAGTACCGCAACGGATTTGGCGTTAAAATTCCCCAATCAAAGAGAAATGAATAGAAATCCGTTTATAGAGAGATCGCCACTGTTTTTTAAATTATAATTCAATCTTTCGAAATCTTTTTAAAGCCGATCAAATTAGCTTGCATTTAGAGTCTACGGTTTCTGGTCGGGGTTGGCGAGCGTAGCTCGTAGGGGGCCGAACCCCCTAGTCTCTCTATTCTAAAAAAAAGTAACTACCGCTGTCACCGCCGCCGCCGGTTTTGAATTTTTTTGTGACCGGAGGTCTTTCTTCATTAATATAAAGAAAAATAATGCATACAAAAATATGAAAATCGGTGGTATTATACAGAAATGTTTAATAAACACGCTGATGCAGACAGTTTTCAAATCGAAGAATTATTTTAAGAGATATTTAATGCTAAAGTTGGACAAAATCGTTCCACTAAAAAAGTTTTATCGGAGCAAAAACTATACATAGGAATTTAATAATTTTTAGATCATTTTATACATTATAATTTCCCGGTGTGCAGAATTCATATATATTTTTTTTAATTTGACTCATTTTTCGAGGTTTCATTTCTATTTTAAATTCAAATTTTCAGCATTTCGAGAGATATTTTTTACTTATTTTAGAAAATTATACTAATTTAATCCGTTGCCAACAGTTTAAACAACGGAAACAATAATGCTTGCTTCAAATAAAAAAATTATTTACACGTGACTATTATAAACAGAAAAAATCCTTTGGAATTAGAATTAAATAATTATGTACAAAAAGCAATAACTTATTAAAAATTACGTCATAAAAAGTATACACGTGAATTTTCAAAGAGAAAGGATATTGTAAAATAATAAATTCATTAACATGCGTTAGAAGTCTTAAATAGGAGAAATTACGTCATATTTACGTCACATTACAGTTATTACATAAAATGAACACAAAATAATATTGCAAAACAGTTTAAATTTAGAAATTGTGCTAGACATTTATGTGATATTTTGAGAGGATCATTTCAACTATTTTTGTTAGGAAAGCGCAAATAATATTTCATTTCTAACAAAAGTATTTTCACGTGAATATTTAAAAGAGAAAGAATAGCTTGGTCGAAATTACATCAGATTAAAAACGATTAATTTATAATGTCTCATTTAAAAGAACTTTCTTTTCGCTTTGTTAAAAAATACCAGGAGACAAAGGCTCTGTTTACATAACTAGGGGGCTCGGCCCCCTACGAGCTACGCACAACAGCTCCCGTCCAGACACCGCAGGCTCTAAATGCACGCTAATGTGAGCGGCTTTAAAAAGATTTCGAACGATTGAATTATAATTTAATAAACAGTGGCGATCTCCCTATAAACGGATTTCTATTCATTTCTCTTTGATTGGGGAAATTTTAACGCCAAATCCGCTGCGGTACTACTTGATTATCCCGTCGACTAATTTTGCCAAATTATATAAATCGCCAAACCACTCGCCAAATTATACAATTTGACACAATTTTTATTTTAAATAACGAAAGAACAAATAAATTAGTACAACATCAATAAAAATACAAATAAAACGTCGAAATAAAAATAACTTGATGAGGTAGAGACGTGTAACAACATTTCAAAATAAGCTAATATAAAAGGAATTAAGTAAACAGTCTTTGTCTCCTGGTATTTTTTAACAAAGCGAAAAGAAAGTTCTTTTAAATAAGACATTTTAAATTAATCGTTTTTAATCTGACGTAATTTTGACCAAACTACTCTTTCTCTTTTTGCTATTCAAGTGAAAATACTTGTGTTAGAAATGAAATATTATTTGCACTTTCCTAAGAAAAATAGTTGAAAAGTATCCTCTCAAAATATCAAGTAAATGTCTAGTTTTGCAATATTATTTTGTGTTCATTTTATGTAATAACTGTAATGTGACGTAAATATGACGTAATTTCTCCTATTTTAGACTTCTAACGCATGTTGATAAATTTATTATTTTACAAATTCCTTTCTCTCTTAAAATTCACGTGTAATTATAGTTTTTATGACGTAATTTTTAATAAGTTCCAGCTTTTTGTACATAATTATTTAATTCTAATTCCTAATGTTTTATAATAGTCACGTGTAAATAAATTTTTAAATTATTACACGTTTAAATATATATATATATATTTTAAGAAAACATTATTGTTTCCGATGTTTATACAGTTGGCAACAGTTTAAATTAATATCACTTTCTAAAATCTGTAAAAAGTATCTCTAGAAATGCTGAAAATTTGAATTTAATATAGAAATAAAACCTCAAAAAATTAGCTAATTAAAAAAAGAAATACAATCTGCACACCAGGAACTTCAAACGTATAAAATGATCTAAAAATGGTCAAATTCCCATGAATAGTTTTTGCTCCTATAAAACTTTTTTAGTGGAACGATTTTGTCCATCTTTAGCATTAAATATTTCTTAAAATAATTATTCTATTTGAAAACTGTCTGCATCAGCATGTTTATCAAACATTTCTGTATAATACTACCGATTTTCATATTTTTGTATGCATTATTTTTCTTAATATTAACGAAGAAAGACCTCCTGTCGTAAAAAATTAAAAACCGGCGGCGGCGGCGGCGGCGGCGGTGACAGCGGTAGTTACTTTTTTTTGTTAAACTAGGGGGCTCTCCCCCCTACGAGCTACGCTCGCCAACCCCCGTCCAGACACCGCAGACTCTAAATGCACGCTAATTTGATCGGCTTTAAAAAGATTTCGAAAGATTGAATTATAATTTAAAAAACAGTGGCGATCTCCCTATAAACGAATTTCTATTCATTTCTCTTTGATTGGGGAACTTTAACGCCAAATCCGCTGCGGTACTACTTGATTATTCTGTCGACCCATTTCGCCAAATTATATAAATCGCCAAACCACTCGCCAAATTATACAAATTGATATAATTTTTATTTTAAATAACGAAAGAACAAATAAATTCGTACAACAGTAATAAAAACACAAATAAAACGTCGAAATAAAAATAACTTGATGACGTATACACGTGTAACAACATTTCAAAATAAGCTAATATAAAAGGAATTAAGTAAAGTGAGTCTTTGTCTCCTGGTATTTTTTAACAAAGCGAAAAGAAAGTTCTTTTAAATGAGACATTTTAAATTAATTCTCAAAATATCAAATAAATGTCTAGCGCAATTTCTAAATTTAAACTTTTTTGCAATATTATTTTGTGTTCATTTTATGTAATAACTATAATGTGACGTAAATATTACGTAATTTCTCCTAAGACTTCTAACGCATGTTAATGAATTTATTATTTTACAATATCCTTTCTCTTTTAAAATTCACGTGTATACTTTTTATGACGTAATTTTTAATAAGTTCCTGCTTTTTATACGTAATTATTTAATTCTGATTTGAAAGTTTTTTTCCTGTTTATAATAGTCACGTGTAAATAAATTTTTAATTTGAAGCAAACATTATTGCTTGCGCTTTTTATACAGTTGGCAACAGTTTAAATTAGTACAATTTTCTGAAATCTGTAAAAAATATCTCTAGAAATGCTGAAAATTTGAATTTAAAATAGAAATAAAACCTGAAAAGATGAGTCAAAATAAAAAAATTAATGCAATCTGCACTCCGGCAAATTCTAACGCATAAAATTCTCTAAAAATGATTACACTGCCATGTATAGTTTTTGCTGCTATAAAACTTTTTTAGTGGAACGATTTTGTCCAACTTTAGCATTAAATAACTCTTAAAATAATTCTTTGATTTGAAAACTGTCTGCATCAGCGTGTTTATCAAACATTTCTGTATAAAACCACCGATTTTCATATTTTTGTATGCATTATTTTTGTTAATATTAACGAAGAAATGCCTCCGGTCACAAAAAAATCAAAACCGGCGGCGGCGGCGGCGGCGGCGGCGGCGGTGGTGACAGCGGTAGTTACTTTTTTTTAGAATAGAGAGATAGAGAGATTCCTTTTATATTAGCTTATTTTGAAATGTTACACGTGTCTACGTCATCAAGTTATTTTTTTTCTTCGACGTTTTATTTGTATTTTTATTAATGTTGTACTAATTTATTTGTTCTTTCGTTATTTAAAATAAAAATTATGTCAATATGTGTAATTTGGCGAGCGGTTTGGCAATTTATATAATTTGGCGAAATTTGTCGACGGAATAATCAAGTAGTACCGCGGCGGATTTGGCGTTAAAATTCCCCAATCAAAGAGAAATGAATAGAAATCCGTTTATAGGAAGATCGACACTATTTTTTAAATTATAATTCAATCTTTCGAAATCTTTTTAAAGCCGATCAAATTAGCGTGCATTTAGAGTCTGCGGTGTCTGGACGGGGGTTGGCGAGCGTAGTTCGTAGGGGGCCGAGCCCCCTAGTATAATACTAAAAAGAGTATTGTTCAGAAATATACAAACATTAATATGTAGCACAGAAGTTTCATTTATTTCTATTTATATATACTAGGGGGCTCGGCCCCCTACGAGCTACGCTCGCCAACCCCCGTCCAGACACCACAGACTCTAAATGCAGGCTAATTTGATCGGCTTTAAAAAGATTTCGAAAAATTGAATTATAATTTAAAAAACAGTGGCGATCTCCCTATAAACGAATTTCTATTCATTTCTCTTTGATTGGGGAATTTTAACGCCAAATCCGCTGCGGTACTACTTGATTATCCTGTCGACCAATTTCGCCAAATTATATAAATCGCCAAACCACTCGCCAAATTATACAAATTGATATAATTTTTATTTTAAATAACGAAAGAACAAATAAATTCGTACAACATTAATAAAAACACAAATAAAACGTCGAAATAAAAATAACTTGATGACGTATACACGTGTAACAACATTTCAAAATAAGCTAATATAAAAGGAATTAAGTAAAGAGAGTCTTTGTCTCCTGGTATTTTTTAACAAAGCGAAAAGAAAGTTCTTTTAAATGAGACATTTTAAATTAATTCTCAAAATATCAAATAAATGTCTAGCGCAATTTCTAAATTTAAACTTTTTTGCAATATTATTTTGTGTTCATTTTATGTAATAACTATAATGTGACGTAAATATGACGTAATTTCTCCTAAGACTTCTAACGCATGTTAATGAATTTATTATTTTACAATATCCTTTCTCTTTTAAAATTCACTACTTTTTATGACGTAATTTTTAATAAGTTCCTGCTTTTTATACGTAATTATTTAATTCTAATTTGAAAGATTTTTACCTGTTTATAATAGTCACGTGTAAATAATTTTTTAATTTGAAGCAAACATTATTGCTTGCGCTTTTTATACAGTTGGCAACAGTTTAAATTAGTACAATTTTCTGAAATCTGTAAAAAATATCTCTAGAAATGCTGAAAATTTGAATTTAAAATAGAAATAAAACCTGAAAAAATGAGTCAAAATAAAAAAAATTAATGCAATCTGCACTCCGGCAAATTCTAACGCATAAAATGATCTAAAAATGATTACACTGCCATGTATAGTTTTTGCTGCTATAAAACTTTTTTAGTGGAACGATTTTGTCCAACTTTAGCATTAAATAACTCTTAAAATAATTCTTCGATTTGAAAACCGTCTGCATCAGCGTGTTTATCAAACATTTCTGTATAAAACCATCGATTTTAATATTTTTGTATGCATTATTTTTGTTAATATTAACGAAGAAACGCCTCCGGTCACAAAAAAATCAAAACCGGCGGCGGCGGCGGCGGTGACAGCGGTAGTTACTTTTTTTTAGAATAGAGAGATACCTATGTATCTATCTATGTACAGGGTGGATATAATTAAAATTAACCTATTTGGAGCAACGTAGAGTCCGTTTTGGTAGACAGACATCGATGAAACTTCGAAAATACGTTATATGGACCATGGGGTAATGGAATCTGCAATAAAATATAGTAGTTCTAATGTGGGAAGTGGGCGCATGAAGGCCTAAAAAACTCAAAGTGAAAACAGAAAACTTTATTTATTCACAGCATATGTTCAATGTGCATTCCACTTGCGTCAAGCATATGTTCAAAGTGTGTTATAGTGTGTTGAACAGTAGCGCGAAGTGCTTCTCGATTAATTGCAGGAACATGACAAGTTACACTTGCTTTCTAATCAGGCTGTATCCGTATGCTTCCTCCATAGACACAATCTTCCAGGAATCCCCTCAACCAGAAATCACAGCTATTCACGTCAGGAGAACGAGGAGGCCAAGTTTTCGGAAAACTTCTCATAAGGAAGGTCTCCATACAGGCATATTCAGAAAAATCTGAAAAAAAAAATACAGAATGTTCTTCTCACGTGGATATATAGGTTTATAAAAAATTTTGGGCGGAACCTCGATAGAACGTTCGTAAAAAAATAATGAAAATTTCGTTTATTTGGCGATTTATCATCGGTTGCCGATTAAATGAAATTTCGAAAAATACTTTTTTATGTCGAATACTCTATAAGATAAAAATGTTTCATATTGAAATTATTTAAATAAATTTAATGTAAATAACTTTAGTTTTGTCAGTTTTAGTTTGATTTAACTATAGTTTTTTCATATATAAATATATATATATATATTTATAATGAAAGTTAAATATCAAATTTTACAAATTAAAACAAAATTAAAATGAATTAAAATTGTTTCAATATTTCAAAATTAAGTCCAATTAAGCAATGTCACTTCAATTTTGTTGCTATGAAAACGACGAATTCTTTGATATTGAAATGAATTACTGGTAAATGAATTATTTCCTTTATTTTGGAATATGCTTAAATATATGAAAGTATTTTTTATATATGAAATTGTTTTTAAAGTAATAAAATTAAATAACAAGCAACATAAATATGTAATACGAGAAAACGTATTTATTAAACTCTCTGATTGTTTATGTTTAAATTCATTAAATACTTTTTACGCGCATTCTAAAAATCAATTAACAAGCAATTTTCAGGTGCACTAAAATTGTTTGCTTTTGGCGAATAAAAGTACTGCTCGCCAAATCGCATGACGCTTTCATCTTTTCGCGCCAAATACTCGAAAATATTTTTTTTTCAGACTTTCTACTCTAATTCCACCGCTAAATTTGACTGATTCTTTATTTCATACATAAGTAGTTTAATTGGTATTTTTTTCAAAATATTCAGAGTATGCCCAATAAGGAGACTTTCTTTGTCAGAATTACCCGATTATCTCCAAAGTGGGAACGAATCAGGCCGTCACTGCCCATGCTATGTGAGCTAATACACCATCTTGTAAGACAAACTACTGCTTTTCTGATAAAACAACTTCACCAGTAATAGACCGGGAGGTGGCAGCACAGACAATCACCTCATAGAGTTCACTGCTGAAATTCCGGAATTAGTTAAAACTCGATTCGCATATTAAAAAGCAATCGGTCTGCCATGTCATATCTTGGTGGAAAACACCTGAAAACCCGATTTTAGCAGTTGTCTCGTAGATTTACCATCCTGTTTTCTTGCACCCAAAGGTACGAAAACGTGGTGGGCTAGGAGCAGGAAAACACAAAGGTAAATCTACCAGTCAACAGCTAATGTTGGGTTTTCAGGTGTTTCCCAACAAGATATGACTTGGCAGACCGATTGCATTTTAATATGGAGTCGAGTTTTAACTAATTCTGGAATTTCAGCCGTGGACTGGATTAGGTGATTGTCTGTCCTGCTGCCTTCCGGCTTATAATGCTCGTTCCTTATTTCCTTAACGGAATGATGTAGAATTACTTTAAGGCAGCGACTACTGGCTATTTAAACCGCTCCAAATTTACATAACGTCAGTTTCCGTAGACGAAAACAATCATCGATCGGTCGAAATTTGAACTAATATTTTTCTGTGGTAGATTTATTTTCTCCATAGTCAATATAACGTATTTTCTAAGTTTTATCGATATCTGTCGACCAGAACTGACGCTACGTAGGTCTAAACAGGGTACCATTAATTTAACCACCGTCTCTCTCTATATACGACTTTTGGCATGCGATATCGTTCCCACATTTATTTGTATCGAATTCGCACTCGTTTGTATCCAATGCACTTGTTTTTATGGACCGATTTAGATGTGACTGTACATGAGTTAGGACTTATCAAGATCTTGATGAGTCATTGGTCAGCTCCATCTGTTATCTTGTTTAAAAATGGCGGCCATTTTAACATTTCAAATCTCTCTATTCTAAAAAAATGTAACTAACGCTGTCAGCTAACGTTAATGAGTTTTTTGTGACCGGAGATATTTCTTCGTTAATATTAAGAAAACTTCTGCAAAGAAAATATATAAAAACCGGTGGTATTATAGAGATGTCTTTGATAAACACACTGATGCAGACAGTTTTTAAATCGAATAATTATTTTAAGAGATATTATGCTGGTCAATGCTGGTCAAAATTGATCTATTAAAAAAGTTTTATAAAGTAAATATTAAAGTAAATATGAAATCTTCTAGACAATAGTTTAAAAAATATTTTTTGAATTAAAAAAAGAAAAAAAAAGATGCCTCATGCCTTTTTTAATCAAAAAGTATTATCCTTTGATTTTTTTATGATTAGAACAAAGAAATTATGTGAACTACAATTTAGTGACCAGCGCTTAATCGCATAATTCCAGACATTCTATGACGATAATGTTTGTTTAGATCTACACTAAAAATTTGTTGTTTAGCGGGGACTTTTTTTTTTTTTTTTTTTTTGCTACAAACTATGTTAAAATTCACAATTTTATCTGCAAAATAATTAAAATATGTTGTACCGATTAGAAATATTCATTTTATTTGCAGTGTCTTCAAATCTGATGAAATGCATTGTAAAAAAAGTACGATTACAACAGAAAGTGGACGCCAAAAGAATTAGCAAGAAACATAAGCTCCAAATTTATTGCGAATTAACACGGCCTACGGAGGCGCTGCTCGCAGCCTTCGGTGCAGAAAAAATTGTCCCTTTAACCCTTTATCAACAGACGGTACTTATAAGTACCATTAAAATAACTTGATTTAATGCATTAATTAGTAGTAATACAATTTAGAATGAGTTATAGATGCATTACTTTATGACGTTCCAAAAGCATTATGGGTAACACAAAACAAAAATATTATTTAAAGGATGATTTCTTTGGGCATCTTTTCAGCTTTCTTAGCGTTGGACGGGGGGGGAGGGAGGTATGTTTCAATTCAGAAATATTTCAATATTTCTATTGTAAGAAGATTAGATTTTCTAATTATAATAATTAAAATAGTTTTAAAAGCGAATTTTCAGCATTTCGTGAGATATTTTTTACATATTTTAGAAAAGGGTATTATTACTTATCCATCATACGCAGTATAGGGTAAGACGAAAAAATCGAAAAAAAAATTGACGGATTTACACGTTTCAGACACTGGAGATTCCGAAAAACATATTTTTAGAAAAAATATTTTACCGTCAGTCAGGGTGCGTGTCGGTGTGTGTGTCTGTAATCGCTCTATCTCCCGAACAAATTGAGATAGAGACTTGAAATTTCGTGTGTACTTAGGAAGTAATAATGGGAAGAAGCCTATTGAATATCAGTAACCTCGATTAGCCGGAACTATTTTTTTTCGGACTCTCGAAATATTCGTTCTGATAAAAGGTATACAATTTTTTTCGAAATTGTTTATTTGAAGGAGTGAATATAAAAGACAATTAAAAAAAATAGATTTTACATAAATAATGGTCGATATATAAATAATATATAAATAATAAGTCGATAGGATAATTAGTTGCCGAGATACTTATAATCATATTTTTCACACTTTTCGGTTTTTCATGACCCTGTATTTTTTTCAAATTTCAATTCAAAGATATATTTTATTTGGAAATGAGACGTTTAATTCGACGCGGTAAACTGTTAGTTTATATCCTTATAATTTTTCGAGTTACAAGGATGTTTCTTTTACGCAATTCGGTACTACTCGATTATCCCCCCGACCAAAAATTATCGCCAAACTATAAGATTAAATGCCAATAATGGCTTATCGTAAATGCCAAGAATTTAATGCATCTCTACACCTATAAGGGGGGTTACCATAGGAGGGACCCTATTCTGTCGCTAAATGCCGCCAAGTTTTGCGCCAACTTGCGATACACCACCAAATTTAGAGACCAAAATGAGTCGCCAAAAGTAACCAAATTGGCGGTATCTCTAAATTTCGCGAAATTCCCATAGCCTTCCATTGCAAACCAATAGTGTTTATTTGCTTACAGAAAATCAACAAATTGAGATATTTTATCGCAACAAAAAGTAATATTAGCTTAAGGGATTATATTAATTATATTTAAGGGAATCCAAGTAAATTAAATTATGAATAAAAGTAACATGATACAATGCTTAGCATGTATCACATGTTTTATTTTCATATTTTATATTATGTATATCCATGATCGTAAGTATTATGGTGGCCCCCAACGACTAGTTTTAAATTGCTGCCAATTTTAAAAACAGCGCAAATAATAATATTTCCTTCAAATTAAATATTTATTTACACGTGGCTATTATAAACAGAGAAACAAAAAACTTTAAAATTAAAATTAAATGATTAAGTCTTAAAAGCAGGAAAATATTGAAAATTACGGCATAAAAACTATATTTACTCCTGAATTTTCAAAGAGAAAGATACTTTTAGAATAATAAATTCATTATTATGCATTTAAAGTCGTAAAAGGAGGAAATTACGTAATATTTCAAATGGCCAAATAATAATATTGACAGTTTAAATTAAAAAATATATTTGCGCGACACATTTAATATTTTGAGATGATCTTATCAACTGTTGTTTGAAATTTTAAGACAAGTTGTTTTCACGTGAATATCAACAAGTTGGGGAAATTGTACGTCAAGCGTTGCAAATGAGGTACGTTCGTCATATAACTAATTTTATAAATATTTTTTGCACCGCATATTGTACTGAATGTTTATTTTAGTGCACTTCATAAGTGCATATAAATTTCATTCTGTTCCAAAGGTTGTAACATCATTAAAATACCCTTGAAATATTTTTTTTCCGGTAATGTAACGAAAAACGATAGACTGCTCGTATAATTAAAATATGCATCCTATTTTCATAAAATTTTAAATGACTCGACAAAATTTTGCAACAATTATGTATTTAAAATTTCAGACCATTAGGTTCTGTAGTTTTTGCTCTGTTATATGCGGGCGGACAGACAGACGGACGAACGGACAGACGGACTGAACGAACACTGTAGTTGCTACGTATTTATATAATTACGAACCCACCTAAAAGGAATAAGAAAACTTTGGTGGAAATTACATACGATTTAAAACGATACATTTAAAATGTCCTATTCGAAAGAACTTTCTTATATCGTGGCTAAAAACATACCTGGAGACGTTAGCTTATTTTCAACTGTTTAACTGATTTTTTTAATCAAAGACGCAAACAGTCTTTGTATCGCTTAGCAATAGCTGATTTTGGTCTTAAAAATCCCCAATCATAGGAAAATGAATTGAAACATGTTTACAGGGATATCGTTATTATTATTATTTTTAATAATAATTCAATTTTCAAAAATCTTTTTAAACCGATCAAATTAGTGTGTAAACGGGGGTTGGCGAGCGTAGCTCGTAGGAGGCAGTGCACCCTTGTAATATAGAAATATCTAGAAAAAACATTTTTGAATTAAGTGTTTGGCCTTGAGAAAAGAAGCATTTTTTGATAATTAACTGAACTGTTGTTGTAACTCCTATACAATTGTATTAGTTAGGTATTAATCACTTGCGTTCATCTAACGGAGAACGCATTAAAATTCGTTTATTTAAGTATTGCGCAGCGAAATAGTTATTTATTTCCGATGTCAATTCTTAAAATTAAATTAGCATAGGAAAGTCTGTGGAGTTCATAACTTTTATGACTTTTCTTATTTTGTATACAAATAATGATTTCTTTTTTAGGGTTTCGTTCATCTGACGAAACCCTATTCGTCTCGCTCCTCAGTCTGTCTGTCTGTCCGTCACAGTGCCCGTTCTCAGAAACTATATATGTTGGAGACTTGAAATTTTGTATACTTATAGCTGAACACCTCATATCAAATGACAAATCATAAAATTGCGAAAAAGTCTTACATTTAACCCTCTGGGCTCTAACTTGTGAATTTTAAGCTTTGTTTTCTAACTCAGCCCCTAATTAAGTTGAAGACTTGAAATTTTGTAAAATTATAGCTAAACACTTGCGATCAAACGACAAATCATAAAATTTCGAAAAAGTCTTATATTTAACTTTCTGGGCTCTAACTTGTGTATTTTAAGCTTTTTTTTCTAACTCAGCCCCTAATTAAGTTCAAGACTTGAAAGTTTGCATGATAAAAGCTAAACACTTGCAATTCCACGACAAATCATAAAAATTTCAAAAAGTCTTATATTTATCCCTCCGGTCTCTAACTTGTGTATTTTAAGCTTTTTTTTTTCCAACTCAGCCCTAATTAAGTTAAAGACTTGAAATTTTGCATAATAATAGCTAAACACTTGCAATCCCACGACAAATCATAAAAATTTCAAAAAGTCTTATATTTAACCCTCCGGTCTCTAACTTGTGTATTTTAAGCAATTTTTCTAACTCAGGGCCTAATTAAGTTGGAGACATGAAATTTTGTATAGTTATAACGGAACACAATTTTTATCCTCCCCCCATTTTTCTCCGGGAGGCACTATTCTAACTTTTGCCGACATCCCTTTGACGGCTCTTTCATATTATGCACCATAGACTTACATATTTTAGTTCCATTTTTTACCGCCAGTGAGCACCTACCTATCTCGGGTGCTATGGGCCCGACTCCCTCGACTAATATATCTACGGATAGATTGTAAAACGGAGTTTCGTTCGGATAGAGGTTTGTTTGGAATAGAGTGCGCCCCCTGGTTGCGAAATGTGGAACTAACAGATTTTGCAAAATAATAAAGTGTTTTGAAAGGAATATTAAACGAAACCATCTGTGCCATCTGTGATCACACTTACCCACTTGTTTTTAAATGTGTATTTTTCAATGAAAATAGCTCTTAAATTTATACCGCGTGTCCTAAAAAAACTCTATGATTTTAAAATTCAATAACTTGCAAACGGTGACAGATATTTAAAAAATTCTTGCAGGAGGGTTATGCATAAGGTCAAAAGTTTTTTTACTGTGATTTTCTATACAAACAGTAGATGGCTCTGCGATCTATAGACGCTAAATCCAGGCTCGATTTTTGGTATATCGGCACCCACTCAATACATTTCATCCTTCTTTTTCCGCATGGAAAAAGTGAAAGGTCAAAAAATCGAGCCTGTTTTTAGCGCCTATTGCTTACAGTGCCATCTATTCTTTGTAACTCGAACTAAAATCGAAAATTACTGTAAAAAATCTTTTGACCTTATGCATAATCCTCCTGCAAAAATTTTTTAAATATCTGTCACCGTTTGCAAGTTATTGAATTTTAAAATCAGTCAGTCCTTTTTAGGACACCCGGTATATACACACTTAAAAGCTGTATTTTGCTTCATAACATACCAATAGATGAGCAAAACCTTTTGACCACATTTTATTTCAATATCTTAAAATGTTTTTAAGAAATGAGGTTTCTTGTAAACGTAAACAATAAAAAACGCAATTTTCCAGAAAACGCAAATTATAACACAAAAACTTAAGTATAAATGTTTATATTTTGAGCTATAACTCTGCTTCTAATTATTTCTGAACCAAAAGTAAGGCATCCTAAATGTTTTAACTTTAATTTAAATTGATGAAAACAAAAACGAAATCTTTCGCAAAAACCGCTGTTTGGGGTGCCTTAAAACAAATAAAATTTTTAACCTAAAGTTACCAAAATACTACTTCCACAAACTTCAACTGCTTCAAACCTTCTCTATATATATATATATATATATATATATATATATATATATATATATATATATAAGTAGCGATTTAGAAATGGACCAATGAAAATCTGCATAGATGTTCCGAGTACTTCCCAATAAATGGGCATCCATATTTTTTTTTACTTATGTGACTTAATAGTTCTTCCTTCGTTAAAATTAAGAAAACTGTTTCATACAAAAATATAAAAATCACTGGTATTATAGAGAAATGTTTGATAAACACGCTGATGAAGACAGTTTTTAAATCGAATAATTATTTTAAGAGATATTTAATGTTAAAGTTTGTCAAAATCGTTCCATTAAAAAAGTTTCATTAGAGCAAAGAATATACATGGGAATTTAAATATTTTTTAGATCATTTTATGCTTTAGAATTTCCCGGTTTGCAGATCGCATTTAGTTTTTTAATTTGACCATTTTTTGAGGTTTTATTTCTATTTTAAATTCAAATTTTCAGGATTTCGAGAGATATTTTTTACATATTTTATAAAATTGTATTAATTTAAACTGTCGCCAACTGTATAAACAACGCAAACAATAATGTTTGCTTCAAATTAAAAATTTATTTACACTTGGAATAAACAGAAAAAAAAAAACTTTCAAATTAGAATTAAGTGATTACGTCTTAAAAAGCTGAAAAATATTGAAAATTACGTGGTAAAAACTATAGTTACACGAGAATTTTAAAAGAGTAAGAAAATTTTTCAATAATAAATTCATTATTATGCGATAAAAGTCGTAAATCCGGGAAATGACGTCATACTTAAAAATGCCAAATAATTCCCAGTTGGCAAAATAGTTTAAATTTAAAAATATATTTGCGCGAGACATTTATTTCATTTTTTGATATAATATTTTAAACTACTAGGGGGCTCTGCCCCCTACGAGCTACGCTCGTCAACCCCCGTTCAGATACCGCAGACTCTAACAGCATGCTAATTTGATCGAATTTAAATTGATTTCGGAAGACTGAATTATAATTTGAATCTGACAATTATAATCTGACGTAATTTTCACCAAACTTTTCTTTCTCTTTTAATTATTCACGTAAAAATACTTTTGTTAGAAATTAAATATTATGATCATCTAAAATATCAAATAAATGTCTGGCGCAATTTTTAAATTTAAATTGTTTTGCAATATTATTTTTTGTTCATTTTACGTAATAAGTGTAATGTGACGTAAATTCTCCTATTTAAGATTCCTAACGCATGTTAATGAATTTATTATTTCACAATATTCTTTCCCTTTTAAAATTCAAGTGTAATTATAGTTTTTATGACGTAATTTTCAATGAGTTCCTGCTTTTTATATTTTCTGTTTATAATAGTCACGTGTAAAAGAAATTTTTAATTTGAAGCAAACATTATTGTTTGCGCTGTTTATACAGTTGGCAACAGTTTAACTTAATGCAATTTTCTAAAATCTGTAAAAAATATCTTTCGAAATCCTTCTATATATAAAAAAAAAGTTTTGATTTGGAAATGGACCAATGAAAATCTGCTTAGATCATCCGGGTATACTACTACTAGATCGGCATCCATATTTTTGTATGACCGGGGGTCTTTCTTCGTTAATATTACAAAAACTGTTTCATACAAAAATATGAAAATCGGTGGTATTATAGTGACATATTTGATAAACACGCTGATGCACCCCAGTTTTTAAATCGAATAATTATTTTAAGAGATATTTAATGTTAAAGATGGCCAAACTCGTTCCATTAAAAAAGTTTTATAGGAGAAAAACTATACATAGGAATTTAAACATTTTTAGATCATTTTATACATTGGAAGTTCCTGATGTGCAAACTGCAATTATTTTTTTAATTTGACTCATTTTTGAGGATTTATTTCCATTTTAAATTCAAATTTTCAGCATTTCGAGAAATATTTTTTGCATATTTTAGAAAAGGGCAGTTATTTTAAACTGTTGCCAATTTTTAAAATAACACAAAGGATAATGTTTCCTTCAAATAAAAGAATTATTTACACGTGGCTATTATAAACAAAAAAAAACTTTCAAATTAGAATTGATTACGTGTTAAAAATCAGGAAAATATTGAAAATTACACTATAAAAACTACAGTTACACGTGAATTTTAAAAGGGAAAGACATTTTTTAAATACTAAATTCATTATTATGCGTTAAAAGTCACAAATGAAGGAAATTACGTCATATTTAAAAAAGGCCAAATCACTTTAAATTATAAAATATATTTGCACGAGACATTTATTTCATATTTTGAGATAATCTTTTCAACTATTATCGTGAATTTTAAGACAGCGCAAATAATATTTCCTTTCTAACAACAAAAGTATTTTCATGTGAATATTAAAAAGAGAAAGGAAACTTTGGTGAACATTACGTGAGATTTAAAACGATACAATTAAAAGAACTTTCTCACAGCGTTGTTAAAAAGTACCGAGAGACAAATACTCTGTGTACTTAGTTCATGTTACATTAGCTTACTTTCAAATTTTTAACTAATTTTTAACACTTTCCAACTGAGTTGAAAAGTGTTATTGATTTCGTTTTGTCTGTTCGCGCTCTAACTCTCGTAAATATACTCGGATCGCGCTGAAATTTTTGGTTATTGACCTTTAGACTAGCACGAACCCTATTTCAAATGAAGTTTGTAGCATGTTTAGTTCATTTACAGGGACAGTTAAAAGTATGCCGTTACATTACGGCCAATGTGGAAAAAATCATTTCAAATGAATTTTAAAGATGTTACACCCTTTCAAACATAATAAAAAATATATGCATTTACGAAGTACACTAAAATATGCAGAATATTCTGTAGCATATGCGGTGCAACGAATAGTTACTATTCATTTACAGGGCTACACAAAATAATTCAATTACAAATGGTATTGGGGGAAATTGTTTGCGGCGTATTTTAATTATACAAGTTCATATATAATAACACTCATATACGTCGGTGAGGCTTACTTAAGTTATTTCATGTATAATACGAAGTACAATGCATTTACAGGAACATACAAAACATTTCAGACAAGTATTTTCGATCCGAAGTACTATATAATAGCGGCGATGGCAGGAAATGCATATTTAATTATGATATGCGCGTTTAAGTTTCACTACATTTATGCATACTATATGGTGTGTGTAAATGTTATAGTTGATATACAGGGCTACGCAAAAGAATTCATAAAGGTTACTGAGTATGACCGTAAATTGCTGACAGGTGGGTTTAAAATGTGTTATGCTGAACTGCATGTAGTTTTTTAAGAAATGTTTCTAGAATATAGATAAAATGATATACAGGGCCATGCAAAGAATTGGATACATGTCTGCCTATAGATGATAAATTTTGGAAATGTGATTTCACTAGTTTCAAGAGTGATTTAGTTTGAATAGCTAAATAGTTTATTAATAGTTAATTAGTTTGTTTAGCTAAATAGTGGCGTGTAATAAAGGTGCTAGGTAAACAACTGGGCTAAACAAAAGTATTCAAGTATGTTTCCATCTATTAGTATAAATTGCTGAAAGAGAAATTTCAACCTGTTATGCGTTTTCTTGCTAAACTAAATTTTCTATTATATGATATATATATCAGCCTACAAATCAAATACAGGGCTGTTCGGAAGAATTAAAATAAATATTTGGCTATGGATGGTTACTGCTTAAATCAGTTTTTTAAATGTTTAGTTAGTTATCTTATTTACCTTATTTCCATAAATAACGAAGTTTTGTTAAAGCTTTCAGGGAGTGTTGGAAAGTGTTTCATAATCTATGCCGTACACATGATTTTTCTTTCTTGTTTTTAATCAAAGACGAAAACAGTCACTGTATCTCTAGCAGCGGCTGATTTCGTCTTAAAAATCTCCAATCAAAGGAAAATGAATGAAAACCCGTTTACAGGGAGACCGTCACTGTTTTTTTTTAATTATAATTCAATATTTTTAAGGCCGATGAAATTAGCATGCTTTTAGAATCTTTTGTGTCTGAACGGGGGTTGGCGAGCGTAGCTCGTAAGGGGCAGAGCCCCCTAGTGCTGTAAATTTGAATTTAAAATAGAAATTAAACCTCAAAAAATGAGTCAAAATAAAACCCTAAATGCAGTCTGCACACCCGCAAATTCTGACGCATAAAATGATCTAAAAATGATTAAATTCCTGTGTACATTTTTGCTCCTATAAAACTTTTTGAATGGAACGATTTTGTCCAACTTAGGCATTAAATATCTCTTTAAAAAATTCTTCGATTTGAAAACTGTCTACATCAGCGTGTTTATCAAACATTTCTCTATAATACTACCGATTTTCATATTTTTCTATACAACAGTTATTTTAATATTAACGAAGAAAGGCCTTGCTTAAGCATTCAAATTGGATGCCGATATGCCGGGAATATGTACGCAGATTTTCATTGGTCCATTTCCAAATCAAAACTTTTTTTTTATATATATAGAAGGATTATCGTGAATTCTAAGACAGCGCAAATAATATTTTCTTTCTAAGAACAAAAGTATTTTCATGTGAATATTTAGAAGAGAAAAAAAAACTTTGGTGAAAAATACATCAGATTTAAACCGATACGTTTCAAGTGTCTTATTTAAAAGAACTTTCTTATAGCGTTAACTCTATAATAAAGTTAACAACAGTCATAACAGTCTTTGTCTCTCGGTATTTTTTAACGGTCAAAGACAAAGACTGCCTACTTAATTGATTTTACATTAGCTTATTTTCAAACTGTTAACTATTTTTTTTTTTCTAATCAAAGACGAAAACAGCAATTGCATTCCTTAACAGCGCCTGATTTCGCCTTAAAAGTTTCCAATCAAAGGAAAATGAATGAAAACCCGTTAACAGGGAGATCGCCACTGTTTTTTTAAATTATGGTTCAATCATTTAAAGCCGATGAAATTAGCGTGCTTTTAGAATCTGGGGTTTCTGAACGGGGGTTGGCGATCGTAGCTCGTTGGGGGCAGAGCCCCGTAGTTATTGAAAAATTAAACTGTATTAGCATGTGTAATCAAGATGTGTAATTATGATGAAGTTATCGATTGAAGCTCCTATGTTTTTTATTACTGGATGAAAAAGCAGCAAAAAGGATTTCGCTTTGTCACATTATAAAATCCCCCCCCCCCCCCCCGCATATAATCTACATCTTACGTCATTTTCACTTTCTCAAAATTTACATACGCACCACTCAAATCCGTATTCACAATTTAAAAGTGTTTTAACGCGCAATAGGCTGTTAATGAATATATTTTCAAACTAAAAATCTCGTTTGTCTGATATCACTTTTCATGTGGGCATTCGCACGAACTTGATTTTTTAACCACACTACCCGCGAATAAAAAATTCAAAAATTTGTCTTTTGGACGCAATCGTGGATAAAAATTTAGTTTTATCAGAGCAAATGACCGTTTTGTTTTAAATATGACATCATTTTAACTCGCTGAATCATTTAGCTTAGCGTCTCAAACTCAAGCTGTTCGTAAGAGCGTAATGAAAAAATATTGAAATGTAAAAGATTTATTTCGGAGAATGCTTTTTTAAACGCTGACGTCATTTTCTGTTCAAAAATTATAAAAAAGTTACTTTTATTTGTTATGTTAAAATAAGGATATAATCAATAAAAATAAATAAATAACATTATTCCTCATTTCTCTTGAACAATGGAAGTAAAACAAATGTCATTATTTTGAATAAATTTCATAAAAAAACATTATTAATTAAATTTCAAATATAAAAATGGAAATATTTTTAAAAATAACTACTGCGGGCACATCTATAAATGAGCAACATAATGATCAAAATTGGTTCAGTATAAAGCTATGAGCTCATGACTACAAAAACAGAATTGTCTTTTAAATATCTATTTATATAAAATCCAAGTCTCTGTGTGTCCCTCACGATTCCGGTAGGACCACCTCATTGAAATGAGTAATTGTTGAAAAATACTAATGCAGGGTTACCACAGTAGCGCCAAATGTTGGCCAACTTGGCAATAGCTGGCTGATTTGGTGAAATTCCCATTTATAACTATTAATCTTTCATAAAGGAGGTCACCGAAATTTAATTTAAACTCCGCTCTTTTAAGATATTTTTTCAAAATCTATGGGTGAGAATTTAAAGTACATCTTTACATCTTCCTCCCGATGCTACTAATAAAATAACCGCCAATAGACGACGCTGTACTGTATGAGCTCCTAACTGCGCGATTTTAATGTGCTTTAGGTACTTTTCCAGTATAAGTGCCTTGGCGAAAAAAGAAATTTGGCAACATTTTCCCGGAACCTATCCACTGTTTCATTTTATATACACATGCACTTTTTTTTCGATATTTATACGATTTATTTATACGATTAAAAAGGCCGTTTCTCTAATTTTATACAGAAACAGATGTAATTTGTACATAAAAACATGAATAATATACATATAAAATAAACATATAAAAAAAAACACTCATCAAGTTTGTTTTCATAGCTGTTTATATGATTTGACAATAATTCTCAATATTTTTCCGTTATACGGACACCATGCCAAAATGTATGCGGTACTTTTCCATTATACGTACAGCATTGTCGCCAAGCGCAATAGTTGGCGCAAAATGAAAATAAGGTGAATTGAAACATTTGAAAAATAAAAGAAAAAACGGAACAGATGTCATATTCGCCCCATATTGGCACGATTTTTTTCGGTTGCCAATTTGGCGAAAACATCACCAGCATAAGCAACATAATCCGGGTTACCACATCAAACAAAATAACGACACTTTGGCGCAAGTTAAGTACCTGTTGCTTATATGATATTGGCGACAGAAAAAAATCGCGCCAATATGGGGCGAATATGACATCTGTACCGAAAAAACATTCTCGATAGTAAAGTGGGCATTTTAAAAATATAACATTTGAAAATTACAAACTTTTACGAACTATTTTATTAAATTACAAATATATACTTAAAATAAATGAACAAATAACTGTTATACTATAAAGTAATAAAATAAAAAATCATATTAAACTGCTGCCATAAAATTATAAATATCTTTCAGCATTGCAGTAAACATTTCATTTTTTGAATGAAGGCGTAGCCACATAAAATCTATGATATACGACTCTAAATGATGACGAACAGCTTCCCGATGTCTTTTGTTGCGCCATTTTGCGATGCCCCATAATCTTTCAACATTTGGAGTATGACATCCAGTATTAGGGTCGACAAAATTGTATTTGTGATTTACTGTGAAATGATCATAGCCAGCACTTAGCAGTTCATCTGTTTTATATCCTTTCCAACAATCTGTATAAATAATACATGACTTTCATCTACTTCTATAATTTTATTAGGTCCACCGATTTTTCTATTTGGTCGAGAACATAAAGCATTTGCACAAACTTCTCTCGAATAACTATTCAATTCCACTGTTGTGTTGTGGTTCATATCAAGTTGCAGCTCACAAAACTCAATCGATGTCAACTCTTTGCACGATAAATATATAAACCTCAAAGCATTAAGAAAAGTCACCCGCGATCCTAATTTTTTTGTCGTATTTCTACGCTTTCTTCGCATGATCGTAAGCTACAACTCAATTTCGGATTTCCAGAACTCATCCATAATTTCATTTCATGATTTTTTGAACACAATCTTTTATTATGCAGAATTCCAAATTCCTGAAACAGTTTTATCACAACTTTCTCATCATCTGGTAATTGCCAAATGATAAAATCCATCTCAGCATCAGCAGTAAAAGTAAACTACAACTTTATTTAAAAAAAAGCATTTTTAATTCAATTAATAGCAGATTAAAAAGCTTTCCAAGGTTAAGGTTAAACAATAATCATTCACGTGATTCACGTTTAATAAATAACAAATCACAATGTTTCGCATGGTTTACAATAAAAATCTACGATCAAGGTTGAAATAATTGGCGCATTAGCATACATTTTAGCATGCTGTCCGTATAAAGGAAAAGTACCATGTATGCTAATGCGCCAATTATTTCAAAATGCTAAAAGATATTTGTAATTTTATGCCAGCAGTTTAATATGAGTTTTATTTTATTGCTTTATTTTATAACAGTTATTTGTTCAATTATTTTAAGTATATATTTGGGATTTAATGAAACAATTCGTAAAAGCTTGAATTTTCAAATGTTATGTTTTTTAAATGCTCACTTTAGTACGACAATATTTTTTCTTTTATTTTTCAAATGCCTTAATTCACGTGACTTTCATTTTGCGCCAACTATTACGCTTGGCGACAATGGTATCCGCATAACGGAAAAGTACCCAAATCTCACTTTCTGATGCCCAAATTACACCAAACTTTTTCTTAAAAATGCCAAAGCCCCTACAGTGGAAAAGTATCAAACTGTCTATTATTTTGCGCTATCTGTGTTATAGTTTATACTATATGCAAGCTGAGTGGAGCGAAGAGTTTAAACATTAAATATTAAAGTTTCGGCACAGATGTCATATACACAACGGGTACTTAACTGTCATCAAAGTGTCGTTATTTTGCTTGATATGGTAACCCGGATGTTGTTGTTTATGCTGTTGATGTTTTCGCCAAATTGGCGTCGGAAAAAATCGCTCCAATATGGGGTATATATGACAACTGTGCTAAAGTTTCTATAAAGCAGTATAAGACTAAAAATTAAGAATAAAATAAATGCAAAATAAGACTAAAGAAGAAAGAAAATTCATGCGTTAAGCATAGAATATGAAACACTTTCCAACACATCCTGAATGCTTTAACAAAACTTCGTTATTTAGGGAAATAAGGTAAATAAGATAACTAAGTAAACATTTTAGAAAACGCATAATTTTTTTAAAAAATTGATTTCAGCAGTTACCGTCCATAGCAATAGTACCGTTATTACATGCCACTATTTAGCTAAAATTTAATTTAAGCTACTCTTAAAGCTACTGAAATCATATTTCCAGATATTATCATCCATAGACGGTTATGTATCCAATTCTTTGCGTGACCCTGTATATCATTTTATCTATATTCTACAAACATTTCTTAGTAATCTAAATGCAGTTCAGCGTAAAACTGCATAACTCCTCTAAAAACCACCTTTAAGCAATTTATTCTCATACTCAGGAACCCTTACGAATTCTTTTGTGTAGCCCTGCATATGAACTGTAGCATTTATACACACGGTATAGTATGCATAAATGTAGTGAAACATAAAAGCGCATATCATAATTAAAAATGCATTTCTAGCAATCATTACTTATGTACGTACAATACTTCGGAGAAAAGTTTCTTGGCGAGAAAGAAGTTTGCCAACGTATTTTCTGACAACCTATTTACTGCTTCATACTCACAAGCAATTTTTTGCATATGTATACAATTTATTTAATGTAAAAAAAACTATTTATCCATTTTTATAAAGAAACAGAAGTATTTTTTGCACAGATGTCATATACGCATCGGGGTTGGCGTGATTTTTCTCTGACGCCAATTCGGCAGAAATCTCGCTTTCGAATACCAGTTACTTATATATTTTTAAATTATTTGCTATCATTTTGAAAAGGAAATAACTATAAATAAATAAAAGTTTGAATAATAACTATAGAACAAAACAGTTTATATAATTTAAAAACAGAAAATAAAAGTAAATAAACAATGGCACAGATGTCATATTCGCCCCATATTGGCGCGATTTTTTTCTGACGCCAATGTCATATACGCAATGTATACTTAACCGGCGCCAAAGTTTCGTTATTTTGCTTGATATGGTAACCCGGATGTTGTTGCTTATGCTGTTGATGTTTTCGCCAAATCGGCGTCGGAAAAAAATCGCGCCAATATGGGGCGAATATGACATCTGTGCCTAAACAATTTATTAATAAATAAAAAACAATAGCCGGCAAAATAACACCATTTTAGCGACATAGGTATCCCGGTTCATATCTGAAATCTGTGCCGTAATTTGTATATAAAAAAATATTATATATGTTTAGAAACGATTTTTTTATGTATATAAGTGCATATATAAACAAAAATAAAAGTTCATTAGATTTGTTTTCATAGCTGTATATTTTGGCAACATATCTCACTTTCTGATGCCCGAATTACGCCAAGCTTTTTTTAAAAAATGCGCTATAATGGAAAAGTACCTAAATAAATAATTAACAGAAATAACCAATTATACAAACTAAAACATTTTATTTCGAGATTAAAGCATTGTTTTTAATTTCGATTAAAAATACATATATCTTTGGATAACTTTAATTGAAATTGGGTTCACGGCTCAATATCTCATTCCATAAACCTAAACAAACGCAAGTGATTCATTCATCGTGAACCGTAAAAAAATATTAAATCATTGAGGTAATCATTCACAAAGTAAGTTCTCCAACAATCAATGGACAATATTCTAATGACGTCATAGTATGTAAAATGGTGGCGGTATCATTTGTTTATGGTTTGAAATCACAAAGATTTAATTTTGCTATGTCTCTTAGTTACATTATTTTATTGTCGTATTTATGAGATCAGAACAAAAGCATATTTTTTCATTATTTAGTTATTAAAGACGAAAAAAAACTATAAATGTGCATGATTTGAAAAATTTAAATAATTTTCTTTCTTAATACTAAAAAATAACATCGGGAAGTAACAGCGAGTTTAAGTTAAATAAGTTTAGCTGTTTAATTCTGTTGTAATATTCAAAATAACTGTATTTATTAGATTTCAGTAAACAACATCAGGGCCCGATTAAACTTTGAAGTTAGAGGAATTACAATGTCATTTCAGGACCTTTCTTTTGGAGAAGCTTTTCTAAATTCCACATAACTCTTCAGTGTTAGAAATATTATTCCCAGGACTGGCATAACATGAGAACGGCCTGCAATTTTACACAAGTTTTTGAAAACTACTTTATATCAGAAATTTTACTAAAAACTGGTTACTTTTTTGTTATAGAGGCCCACACTATTAGAATTATGACAAGTTGCAGACAATTTCGCCAAAGTCGTAACCAAGATCGTTGAAGCACACACATATAATACCATATAATACCATTTTATTAAATCGTATACGATAATTTAATAGTTTTTACCTTACTTCAAGTGTGTAATTTATTTATTTTTAAGGCTTAATAATCTAAATTGTCCAATATATGAATTAAAAAAAAATGTAAACAAAGACTGAATAGACATGACCGCAAAAATCTGCAGAAAACCTGGAATTGTGCAGATTAGTGGTCTTCTACTGTACACAGTTTTTCATAAATGTGTTTCGTTCTTAAAATGTGTTATTTTCATCTATCACTGCGGAACAAATGAGAAAACTCATATTCTTGCACATGAGTTGTATATATCTTTATATCTAAATTTCCGTCATTTTTGACGGGCTACCTTTCTAGTATATATATATTATTCATAGGCAGTTCCTTTTTTTGTGGCATCAAGAAAGAAAAAAGTATTTATTTGTAAATTCAAAAAAGATATGGGTTTTTAACGTCAAGTCTGCGGCACTTTTACCTAAAATTATTGCTCAAGGATATGATTTTTGCAGTTTTTGGCACAGATGTTATATACATATTGGCCCATATTGGCACGATTTGTTTCCGACGCCAATTTGGCGAAAACATCAACAGCATAAACCTATACGTCCGGTTTACCATATCAAGCAAAATAACGACACTATGGCGCCAGTTAAGTAGCCGTTGCGTATATGACACCGGCGTCAGAAAAAAATCGCGCCAGTATGGGGCGTATATGACATATGTGCCCAGTGTTTTTTACGAAAACCACGACAATGAAAAACTATTGAATTATATGATCACCGATTGAGCAGTTTTGGAATTTTAGATTCGCACGCAAATGACTGGTGTCACCGTGAAATAATACATTTCAATGCGTCATTATTGATAGGAAAATTCTGGAACTAACATAATTGCTGCATCAGATAAAGCATTACTTAAGAATGAAAAAACAAGCATTATCAATATTAGAAGTCTAACTGTCCCTAACGTTAAAGGTTTTAAATATATATATCGATCTTTTTATGCAAATGCTATGTTGCAATCTCTATTCTCTATCACAAAATTTGTCGATAAGATACAAGAAAGCGTTATTATTAATCCTGGTCTTGCGTAAAGGAATATCAATCGATTCGTGCCATTATACAACAATGGTGCATTCAAATAGAAATGGGACCAATACATGGACTGTTTGTGTCGACATGAATATTTCCTATCGTACACGTTTTGTAAAGAATATTGATCATGGTTACATTTTACTTTTAGAAAGATGTTAAAATAGAAAAACAATACAAGTACAAAGCGTTATGAAAACAACAGTAATTAGCAAATAATTTGTATTGAATATTTTATATTTCATAAGAACTTAACATCTACTTTTAAAAATAAATTTTAACAAATAATAAACCCCTTTTATAAGAGCAATCACATGTGCTTTTTTTTCTGGCTTAGATTTCATTATCATGCAAATCCCATCTGTTGGTCAAGGTTTAATTTAAAAATACTAGGGGGCTCTGCCGCCTACAAGCTACGCTCGCCAATCCCCGTTCCGACACCCCAGATTGTAAAAGCAGGCTAATTTCCTCGGCTTTAAAAAGATTGAATTATAATTCAATAAACAATGGCGATCTCCCTGTAAACGAGTTTCCATTCATATTCCTTTGATTGGAGATTTTCAAGACGAAATTAGCATTTGTTAAGGGATACAATGGCTATTTTCGCCTTTGATTAAAAAAAAAATATTTAAAAATTTGAAAATAAGCTAAAGTAAAATGAATTAAGTAAACAGAGTCTTAGTTTCTCGGTTTTTTAACAGCTCTATAAGAAAGTTCTATTAAATAACACATTTGAAATGTATCGTTTTATATTTGAAGCAATTTTCACCAAAGTTTTTTTTCTCTTTTTAACATTCACATGAAAATACTTTTGTTATTAGAAAGGAAATATTATTTGCGCTGTCTTAGAATTCGCGATAACAGTTAAAAGATTATCTCAAAATATGAAATAAATGTCTCGCGCAAATATACTTTTTTGTTTAAACTGTTTTGCAAAGTGTCAATTATTTGGCCTTTTTAAATGTGACGTAAATTTCCTCTATTTGTGATTTTTAACGCATAATAATGGATTTATTGTTTAAAAATCTCCTTTCTCTTTCAAAATTCACGTGTAACTATAGTTTTTATGACGTAATTTTCGATATTTTCAGAATTTCGAATCTTAATTCTCATTTGAAAGTTTTTTCGGATTATAATAGCCACGTGCAAATAAATTTTTAATTTGGAGGAAATATTATTCTTTGCGCTGTTTTTAAAATTGGCAACAGTTTAAAATAATATCCTTTTCTAATATATGTAAAAAGTAGCTTTCGAAATGCTAAAAATTTGAATTAAAAATGGATATAAATCCTCAAAAAATGAGTCAAATTAAAAAAAAAATAAATGCAATCTGCACACCGGGAATTCCTAATGTATTGAATGATGTAAAAATGTTTAAATTCCAATGTATAGTTTTTGCTCATATATATTTTTTAATGAAATGATTTTGCCAACTTTAACATTAAATATCTCTTAAAATAATTATTCGATTTAAAAACTGTCTGCATCAACGTGTTTATCAAACATTTCTCTATAATAGTACCAATTTTCATATTTTTGTATGAAACAGTTTTCTTAATATTAACGAAGACCCCCCCCCCCCCCCGTCACAAGAAATATGGATATAGAGTCAAAACACTGTTTTAAACATTAGTGTTGTGAAGGAAATTTTCACCTTGTTATTATTAAACTTTAAAATAAACTTTAACTACTTAAAAGGTGACACAAACATATAAAAATATTATTTAATGCAAACCTGAGATCTATCGAACACACACGCGTTCATTTTCAAAGGAAAGAAGGTGACTGACTGAATAGAAATACATTTTAAAAACAAAAACAAAAATAGTGCGCATGCGCAAGCGGAATTCGGTCCGTTTCTCTGAGGAGGGGTGAAAAGATCAGTTCATATTATCAGGCGGTCTTTAAATATTTAGGATATTGTACCAAATTGTGGGAATATTATAGGATAGGACACCGTTACAAACATTATAACTTCTAAGTAAAATTTCAATGGATTCACGGATTATTGACGGGTAATGGTTAGACGTTGAAATAATCATTTTAGCTTTTTCGAAGTTTATCTTAATATTTTCTTTTTGATGCAATCTGGATAAAGCTCTATTTGGTTTGTTGAACTTGATATCAGAAATGTGCTCTTTTAATCTTTCCTTAAATTTTGTCATACCAATATAAAATAAACTCTTATGTTGTTCTGTGTTGAATGGGATGATGTAAACTCCTGCTTTTTCATAATCGGGAATAGGATCAATTTTAAAGTGAATCAATTCTTTCAGTTTTGTTGGAGGTATTAATATTATATTTTAGTAATGCATATCTTAATCTCTCATAAAGCTGTGGGATATAATCAAATGTGCGGTAAATAGAATTGCTCAAACTTAATTCATTCTTCTGTCTTGGTTGTTTGGCTTGATTAACTAATCTATTAATGTATTGATGAGGGAAACCATTCTCAATAGCAATCTGTTTTATTATACTAATCTCGTTTTCTAGGAATTTATTCGTACAAACTTCGAAGGCACCAGAAATTTTATATGAAAATGGTGAGTTACAATCAAAAGGAACAGTGTTGTTGGATCTGCATTGCTTTCTATAAATAGTACGCTCCAATTTATTTCCATAACTATTCTTTATTAATTTAATATCAAGAAACGGTAAAATACCCTCTTTCTCAATTTCTAACGTAAACTTTATCTTTGTATCCAACTCATTAAGTTTTACTAGGAAATTATTTAAAGACCGCAAACCATGATGCCAAATTATGAAAATGTCATTTACGTATCTTATCCAAATTGATGGTTTGATTTCAAAATCTTCCATAATCTCTGTTTCTAAGGGTTTAAGGTTTAATTCAGCTAAATATCCTGAAATGGGGGATCCCATAGGAGCACCATTACGTTGTCTGTAATATTTACTGTTAAAAACGAAAACATTATTTTGTGTAATCAGGTTAATTGCTGATTTTAACGTGGTACGAATATCTTGATTAAAATTTGTGTTATTGTCAATAGATGTTTTAGAAATATGGATGCCGATCTAGGAATGTACCGGGAAAATCAACGGAGATTTTTATTGGTCCATTTCCAAATCGTTACTTTTTTAATATATATAGAATGATATAATTGCATCAGAACTATAGTAAATCATTCTGGTCTATTGTTAATAATAATTAGAAATTTGTCATATTTTATTATCATATTTTATAACGTTTAAAAATTGTATGCACATTTACAAACATTTATTTTATGTAAATATTCAAAAAGTTCATTTTGCACTTAAAAATAGTTAAAAATAAAGTTATATTTCACTTGTGCACATTTTCAAATAATCATTGATACATTTGCATCATAAGTTGTGAAGCGATATCGCACAAATCAAGCTTTTGGTAAAAATAAATTGGGCATCAATTATTTTGATTCCAGTGCTTATAAAAAAAACTTCATATATTAAATATAAACATAATTTGCAGAACAAATTAAATAACAAACAATTTATTTCCCAATATAGGCCCAAGAAGGGGCTGATATTAAGATATTTCATTCAGTTTTATCTACATTTAACGTTTAATGCTTGTAACGTATATGGTTAAACTAATTGAACTTTAAAAAATAAAAATAAATTTCAAACAATATGTTACTTAAACCACCGACAAACTTAGAGTCTGTTCAAATGAAATCGAAATAAATCTTAGATTTTTTTTTGTGTGTATGTAGCTTATTATTTCGTATAAACATTGTAAATAATACAAATATTTGTAACTTAAAAATGGAAAAAGGTCTAAATTTTATTTCGATTTCATTTGAACAGAATTTAAGTTTGTAGTTGATTTAAGTATCATATTGTACGAAATTTAATTTTACTTTTTATTGTTCAATTAGTTTAACCATATATGTTACAAGCATTTAACATTAAATGTAAATACAACTGAATGAAATATCTTAATATCAGCCCCTTCTCCGGCCTAACTTGAGAAACATATTGTTTGTTTACGAATTTGTTCTGCAAATTATGTTTTTGTTTAATTAATTTATAATTAAGTCAGAATAATATTAAAATTTCATATTGTCACAGAAAACATATTTGTGTACTTGTTTTTTTAATATAACTTATCAAGAAGTGCGTAAAAGATTAATCACAAAATCCCATACTTATAAACATGAATTAAGTTAAGTCATATGAAAGAGTGCAATGAGAGCTTCCACAACAAATGGGATTATTTGGTGAGTTTGGGTAAACATTATTTCTCGCAAATTGTCTTTCATTGTTGTCAACATTATTCTCACTCTCATGCGCACAAAAAAAAAATAGATTCATATCCGACAGCGCCATTTTTTTTCTTTTTTTGCATGTTTGCCGATACACTGCAAAATATCGCGAGATTTAGCGACTAAAATAAATCGCCATAAATGAAACCAACCTCACTAATTTTACGAAATTCTCATTAAATTTCAGTATTGATGTAAATTGATATAATCTGGAACGAATTTTTATAACATCGTTCCATGCAGTTTATATTCCTATTTTCGAGTAAAAATAGCTAAAGTGTTAAAACTAAGGAACAGACATGAAGGAAAGCCTGGATTTCTTAGTGGGCAGTTTAAAAATTGTGCGAAACCTATCACAATTTTTAAATTAAAAAATATTACCACTTACCAATTTTACATCGGTAAACATTATGTTAACCGGGAAGCACTGACTGGATCGTTGGTTATTTTAAAAGCCACAGCATTTCAGTAAATCCAGATACAATTTTGAATGAAATTGTTTTAAATTTCATTTTCTTTATTTTGGACGGTGCAAAAAAATAAATGTGTGATATTTAAAAGATAAAAAAGTTGCATTAACATCTACGTTTAAAATCTGGTGGTTAGAAACTTCAATATGACACCAAGATTGCTCACGTTTTTATTTTATAATATACAGGGTGTCCGGTCTCAACGGTGTCCAATGGCTAATTCCTAAACCGTTAGTCATAGACATAGAGTTCCAATTACAAAAATGTTTTAAATCAGGTAAAGAAATATTTTAAAAGCGAGTTGGGTCAATAAAAACATTTCTTAAAAAATTACGAAATTTAAATTTTTATACGGTCCCCCGGTCATCTATTTATATAAAATCCAAGTCTCTGTGTGTCCCTCACTATTCCTGTAGGACCGCCTCATTGAAATGAGTAATTGTTGAAAAATATTAATGCAGGGTTACCACAGTAGCGCCAAATGTTATCCAACTTGGCTATAGCTGGCTAATTTGGCGAAATTCCCATTTAAAAACATTAATCTTTCATAACGGAGGTCAGCGAAATTTAATTTAAACTCCACTCTTTTAAGATATTTTTTCGAAATCTATGGGTGAGAATTTAAAGTACATCTTTACATCTTCCTCCCGATGCTACTAATAAAATAACCGCCAATAGACAACGGTGTACTGTGTGTGCTCCTAACTGCGCGATTTTAATGTGCTTTAGGTACTTTTCCAGTATAGGTGCCTTGGCAAAAAAGGAAATTTGGTAACATATTTTCCGGGAACCTATTCACTGTTTCATTTTATATACACACGCATTTTTTTCGATATTTATACGATTTATTTAACATAAAAAAGCCGTTTCTCTAATTTTATACAGAAACAGATGTAATTTGTACATAAAAACATCAATAATATACATATAAAACACACAAAAACGCTCATCAAATTTGTTTTCATAGCTGTTTATATGATTTGACAACAAATCTCGATATTTTTCCGTTATACGGACACCATGCCAAAATGTATGCTAATGCGCCAATTACTACAAAATGCTAAAAGATATTTGTAATTTTATGCCAGCAGTTTAATATGAGTTTTATTTTATATCTTTATTTTATAGCAGTTATTTATTCACTTATTTTAAGTATATATTTGTGATTTGATGAAATAGTTCGTAAAAGTCTTCAATTTTCAAATGTTATATTTTTTAAATGCTCACTTTAGTATCGATAATGGTTTTTCTTTTATTTTTCAAATGCTTCAATTCACGATTTTGCGCCACCTATTACGCTTGGCGACAATGGTGTCCGCATAACGGAAAAGTACCCAAATCTCACTTTCTGATGCCCAAATTACACCAAGCTTTTTTAAAAAAATGCCAAAGCCCCTGCAGTGGAAAAGTACCAAACTGTCTATTATTTTGCGCTATCCGTGTTATAGTTTGTACTATATGCAAGGGGAGTGGAGCGAAGAGTTTAAACATTAAATATTAAAGTTTCAGCACAGATGTCATATATTGGCGCGATTTTTTTCAGACGCCAATTTCATATACACAACTGGTACTTAACTGGCGCCAAAGTGTCGTAATTTTGCTTGATATGGTAATCCGGATGTTGTTGTTTATGCTGTTGATGTTTTCGCCAAATTGGCGTCGGAAAAAAATCGCGCCAATATATGATAACGTATATGACAACTGTGCCAAAGTTTCTATAAAGCAGTATAAGACTAAAAAATTAATAAAAAAAATGCAAAATAAGACTAAAGAAGAAAGAATAATCATGCGTCAAGCATAGAATATGAAACAATTTCCAACACATCCTAAATGCTTTAACAAAACTTCGTTATTTAGGGAAATAAGGTAAATAAGATAACGTTACTTCTTAGATATCCCATCGACCAATTTCGCCAAATTATATAAATCGCGAAATAAATAGTAAAACATTAATAAAAATACAAATAAAACGTCGAATTAATGGTTTTATTGGCGATTATTGGCATTTAATTAATTAATTAATGGCAACCATTATTGGCAATTAATCTTACAATTTGGTGACAGTAATTTGGTCGACGGGATAACTAAGAAGTACCAAGATAACTAAGTAAACATTTTAGAAAACGCATAAAAAAATTTAAAAATTGATTTCAGCAGTTACCGTCCATAGCCAATAGTACCGTTATTACATGCCACTTTTTAGCTAAAATTTAATTTAAACTACTCTTAAAACTACTGAAATCAGATTTCCAGATATTATCATCCATAGTCTGTTATGTATCCAATTCTTTGGGTGACCATGTATATCATTTTATCTATATTCTACAAACATTTCTTAGGAAACTAAATGCAGTTCAGCGTAAAAATGCACAACTCCTTTAAAAACCACCTTTAAGCAATTTACTCTCATACTCAGTAACCCTTACGAATTCTTTTGTGTAGCCCTGCATATGAACTGTAGCATTTATACACACAGTATAGTATGCATAAATGTAGTGAAACATAAAAGCGCATATCATAATTAAAAATGCATTTCTAGCAATCATTGCTTATGTACAATACTTCGGAGAAAAGATTCTTGGCAAAAAAGAAGTTTACCAACGTATTTTTGGCAACCTATATACTGCTTCATACTCACAATCAATTTTTTCCATATGTATACAATTTGGCACAAATGTCATATACGCCCTGATTGGCGCGATTTTTTTCCGACGCCAATTTGGCGAAAACATCAACAGCATAAACAACATTCGCGTTACCATTACAAGCAAAATAACGACACTTTGGCGCCAGTTAAGTACCCGGTGCGTATATGACATCGGCGTCAAAAAAAAGAAAAAATCGCGGCAATATGGGCGTATATGACACCTGTGCCGACAATCTATTATCTAGATAAAATCCAAACGGAAATTTCGTCCCGAACGCCGAGATTTCGAGTTCTACCGCATGGATTTTTACGGAACTTATACCGTTAGATAGGTATCGTTCCAGGGAAGGTTTTAAGCTATAACACATCATTCTACCTAGATTAGTTATACAATTATTACGGAAAATTCTATTATTTTGGACTTTGTTACTTCATATTTCCTTAAATATCTGGGCTCCTATTGGTCGTAGAGCTTAGATCTCGCGCCAAAAGTAGCTCCGGAGCACCCAAGCAAACTTTTCCCCGCGATTATTTTGCCGTCTTCCGATTTCCTCTAACTCTATTAGGGGCCCGCGTAGAGCCCCTTTAAAATATTTTTCGTAGTAATTTCAGCATTTATCTTAAATTATTGGTTAAGACCGCCACCCTCCCGATTCATGTATCTACGGAAAGGTTGCATGAAGGAGTTTCGTTCAGATACGCTTTCGTTAAGAATAGAGTGCGCTCCCTGGTGGTGGAATGTGGAACTAACATAACGCGATATTGTTAAAATTAGGAAATCTAACAATGCGATCTGTTTTAAACTTTGAGATAGTTCAACACATAATCTATTATCTATTCTATTATATACATATAAAATCTATTATCTATTCTATTATCTATTATATATATAAAATCCAAACGGAAATTTCGTTCCGAACGCCTAGATTTCGAGTTCTACTGCATGGATTTTTACGGAACCTATACCGTTAGATAGGTATTGTTTCAGGGAAGGTTTTAAGCTATAACACATTATTCTACCTATATTAGTTTTAGAATTATGACGGAAAATTCTGTTATTTTGGGCGATAAGGTTACCATTTTATTTCTTGGCGAAATTCATCGTTGATAAAAAAAACTGAAACGGCTATTAAACCTCGAAAAATAAAAGAAAAACTGTTACTAATTTTAATTAAATGAAAAAAAAAAAGAAAAAAAGAAGAAGAAAATCCGTTTTAATCAGTGATAATATTAAAAAAGGGAAACATTTAATCAAAACCTGAAAGAAATATTTGTAATGCTTAAAAATTAATTTAATAAGAAATATTACACTTGATACGCAATATTTGGCTCTTTATCGCTTGCGTTAGATATGGAAACGAATCTGAAAATTTGATTAGATGAAATTTTAACGACATTTTCTTTCTGTTCTGTTCTTTTCTTTTTTTTTTATATCTAATTATCCCATCACGTGACTTATAGAAGAAACAAGCAGATGTAATTGTGAGTCACATGTGTAATTACTATTTGTTTCTTTACAATTTTTTATTTTTCTTTTGTCGCCAAACAATGTGATTTTAAGCCAAAAATGCATAAGCGTGACATTAGCTTGAGGATGTTCTCGCAAATGGTGTTTTTTTAGGTGAAAGAAATCATTTTTTGAGTACATTTTCATATTCAATTGTAACTTATATAGATATCAGTTAATATTTAAAAAATGGAATCGAATACTTAAATTTCAGTGTGAATTTCTGCCACATATACATATTGTAAAATAATTTCATACTTTTTAAAATGTTTTTCGCCGTAATTCCGAAAGCATGTGATATTTATAAACTCGAAATCAGTTCAACGAATATTACCCATTTTATTTAAGCAAATATTATCTATTTTCTCAAGTCATATCGCCAATTTCATTTATAGGAAAATTCACAGATTCGAAATCTAGGAAATAAACATAATTTTTAAGGAAATTTATGTTTTAATACGTTATTACTATGGAAAAATTCAACATTTTGAAAAAAAAAAAATTACAAGTCTTTTGTAATTCGTCATTTCTTCTTCGTATTTCTTCGTACTTTCTCCTCTGTTATGTAATATTTCAAATGATATTGGACTAATTTTCGATCATCGATTCACCGCAAAATCGCATATCTAATATAGTATATAAAATAAAGTCTGGATTAGGGGACTAATTAACGCACAGCGCAAACTACTGAACCTAAAATCTTGAAAATCGTGGTAAAAATACTTCTTATGACATAAACTTCTGCTAAGAAAGGATTTTCTAAAGTGTCACCCCTAATGGTTTTTGCACGGGGAGGGGAAAAAATCGAATATCAAAATTATGCGTCAAATGATAGCATATTTCAATGTAGTTTTGTATGCTGAATGGAATGCTACCAAATAAATTTTTATAAGTCCAACAGTTCATGACACATTTCATAGTTTTCTAATTTGGCGGTGTCCTTGGCATCTAAACCTCAAAATATCTATCATTACATCCGTTACTCTAGCAACGGAAAAAATTCAAATCAACCCTTTTGGCTAAAAAAATAAAAAACGGCTCTATGAGTTTGAAATAAAAATGCAAGCATCTTAATTTTTTAAAAAAATAGTGATTTTATGTAAAATAAAAGGGAAAAAATTACTGAGAATTTAGCGTTATAAAAAAAAAAATGGAAAAGGTACTACTTAGATATTCCGTCGACCAAAAATCTATCGTCAAACTATAAGATTAAATGCCAATAATGGTTGATCGCAAATATCAAATTCACTTGAATTTAAACAAACTACACGTGTTTACGTCATCAAGTGATTTTAATTTCGACGTTTTATTTGTATTTTTATTAATTTTATACTAATTTATTTGTTATTTCGTTATTTAAAATAAAGATTATGTCAATTTATTTAATTTGGCGAATGGTTTGGCGATTTATATAATTTGGCGAAATTGGTCGACGGGATAACAAGTAGTACCAATTGAAATATTTAAGTATGAAAGCAATGTTTGTAACGACTTAAAAATTATTTTCATATATATAAACTCGGTTTATAGCGTCAGATGCCGTCATCCGAAGAATCTACAAGAGTCTTTTTCCATTTTTTACGGTCATAGGTTCCTCAATGAAAGAAATTGGAATTGGAATAATATTGTGCGATTTATAAATTGCTCCTCGATAGGAAGAAAAAATGGGTACATTTATAACAAGCGTACGCACATCTCGCTGATAGCATTTTTAAAATTCCCAGTAGCAGTAGTTACATTTTGCGTATGTAAATTAAAAATATTTTTTTGCTTTTAATTATGGCATTATTTCCTGTTATTCTTTATCTTTTCAGTTTTTTAAATGAAATTAGTATAAGGCATGCATTTTAAATGAAATGAGTGAAAGGTTTGTGTTTTAAATGAAAATAATAAAATAAGAATATGCTATGAAAACAATCTTTATTGATTTATTACCTGCGCCACATATTCACTTTTCTTTGAGTAGTTGCTCATGAGAATTCAAGTTAACCTTCCGTAATCGGATACTTCACATATTGGTGTATTAGCTTTAATGTTGAAAGCATCGTTTTTGTTTGAAGCGAAAACTTTACTATGAATTGTATTACACAAAATCGCATCATCATCATCTACTATATATTTACAACGGAACGGTGGCCGCCCCTCCGGGTGGTTCCGATCCGACCCCTTGAGTGGGGGAGGCGACCGGAAGCTCGGCAGAGTTCGTTGTGTACGAATGCGAGGGGGCCGGATGGGGACGATTCGCCACCTCCTCGAGAGGCTCATCTCCGACAGGCGTTGAGCACGGTGGCCACGGTATAGGGCCGGCGCCCGCTTCGGCGGGCTCTGGACGGCGGTCCTCCGGCACCCGGGTTCTCTGGGCAAGCCGGGTAGCGACGCTCCATAGGTCGATCCCGGTGCCGGTCTACGGGCCGGACGGTGTCGCCGGGCAAAGACTAGCTAAGGCGATAGGACCCCATCCACCAATTGACTAAGAGGGAGCCTGAAGTATGAGTGAGGGCTTTGTAGAGGAAAGTCCTCGGTGCTCGCTAGTGACGACGGGGCTCGCGGGAACGCCATGCAGGGACTCCCGGAGCAACCGAAGGGCGAGGGTTACGGACAGCGCCCAGGTTACTTTATGACTTGGGTGGCTCATCCCTCCGAGGACCTCAGCTGGAGCAGTTGGGAGCCGACCCTCAGGGTGGTAGGGTTTGGCGGTGCCCCCGTTGACCAAGGAGCGGTCGCGTGGGGAGGCCAGTACGGTTCTGGTTGCTCCATGTCGTGCCGTGCCCCTTGGGAGGGGGTCGGCCGGCAGGTCCACCATCGAACGCTATTCCCGCAGGGAAACGGGCCGGAGGCTCGCCGGTAACGCGGCGGCTCATCGTGCCTCAGGTGAACTCTTGGTCCGATCCAGGTCCTCCGTGTCTATGCGGTACCGGAGTTTGCCTCGCCTGGTGATGAGGACCTAAAGGTGTCTCCACCTAACTTTCGAACACACTAACAAAGGTAGCGGTCGGTCACTGCACGGGGTCAGGGGTCTTCGGGCCTGGGTACCCTCGACGGCCGTGAGGTAAGGTAGTGGCGGGCGGGCTTCTGTCGGCCTCCGCTGGCTTCTCCGTCCTAGGATGGAGTCGAGTCGGTGGGGGCTGGCGGGACTCCGTTCCGTCCAACCCCCTAGCGAGGCGGAGTCTATTCCGTCTAGGGGGAGTTTTCCGTGCCCGCCTGGGGTCGCTAACGGCACCTAGTCTGGGCCAACTGGCTCCCGGCGTGATCCGCGAGGGGTTCCGTCGGTTGAGCCGGGTGGTCTGGGCGAAAAGCCAGGAGCTGGGTCGCTTTACGGCCGGGGGGATTTTCCCCGTCCTCCCTGGTTTTCAAGCTAGGGGCTCCTCACTAACTTTCCGATCGGCTGGCCCACAAAAATGTCTCTGCCGGAAAATGGTATCTGATCTTGGGTGCCTGTCCGTAAATTAAATTCTTTTCGGGAAGCCTCGGTTCAGTCCGTGGGCCCAGCGTCTTTATAGGCGTCTGGTTCCTGCGATGGCTTGCGGGGTCTACCGGCTCCAGTAACCAAGTTTAGGGACCACTTGGTTTTTCTAGCTGGGTGGTGAGGACTGTCGTAGCGGCCGTTCGTCTCTTCTTGGGAATAGCCGTCACCGTGTGCGCTGGGCAGTGGTGTCGGTTTGACCGGAGTTGGCGCGGGGTTCCGCTCTGTTGGAGCTTGTCTGGCGGTGACCTTCGGGACGCGTCGCGGGGCTTGCTTCACGGGTGGTTCCTTGCGTCGACAAATGGGCCTGAAAAGGGCCTGGGACCGGAAGATGAACCCCTCATCCTATACCACAATTAGTTAGGTAATAATTTTGGAAAGGTTTTAGTGTATACATATTGTTCAAGGGTACTTAGTTAAAGAGCAACAGTAAAAGTTCAAAAATTAAGTGAACCTGATTATGAAAGTTTAGCCTTTTTAAAAAAATCTACAGAACATATTTTGTTACAAGTGGCCCTGTTGCATGACTTTTAGGAATGGTGTTAGTATATACGATTTCATTATATGTTGATTAGTTACAGAGGTATTAATTCCTGTTGTCATAACGGTCTCATTACCCGACCATAAGTGCGCTGTTTATAATCAACTAAAACAATTACTTCTTAATTGCTAAATTTTGTCCAACGCTTAAGATAACATTATATCGCAATGGTGTTCGCATCGTTTTCAGTAATGTGCAAAGTCAAGCTGAAGATCCATATTGTTTAAAATACAAGTTCAAATTCACCATTTAGTTTAATCCAAGGTTCATTTGGAAATATTGACCAGCGCAGCGGGCATAGCCTGCTAGTTTAATATAAAAAAAAGCTATTTACCCATTTTTATAAACAAACAGAAGTAATTTTTGCACAGATGTAATATGAGCATGGGGGTTGGCGTGATTTTTCTATGACACCAATTTGGCAGAAATCTCGATTTCGAATACCAGTTACTTATATATTTTTTAAATTATTTGCTATCATTTTGAAAAGGAAATAACTATAAATAAATAAAAGTTTGAATAATAACTATAGAACAAAGCAGTTTATATAATTAAAAAACAAAAAATAAAAGTAAATAAACAATTTATTAATAAATAAAAAACAATAGCCGGGTTACCATAGCAGGCAAAATAACACCATTTTGGCGCCAGTTAGGTATCCTGTTTCATATCTGAAATCTGTGCCGTAATTTGTATATAAAAAAAGTTATATATATTTAGAAACGATTTTTTAAGCATATAAGTGCATATATAAACAAAGATAAAAGTTTATTAGATTTGTTTTCATAGCTGTTTATATATTTTCGCAAGATATCTCACTTTCTGATGACCGAATCGCGCCAAGCTTTTTTTAAAAATGCGCTATAATGGAAAAAGTACTTAAATAAATAATTAACAGAGATAACAAATTATACAAACTAAAACTTTTTATTTCGAGATCAAAGCATTGTTTTTATTATCGATTAAAAATACATATATCCTTGGATAACTTCAATTGAAATTAGTTTCACAGCTTAATATCTCATTCCATAAACCTAAACAAACACAAGTGATTCATTCATCGTGAAACGTCAGAAATATTAAATCATTGAGGTAATCATTCACAAAGTAAGTTCTCCAACAATCAATGGGCAATATTCTAATGGCGTCATAGTAGGTAAAATGGTGGCGGTATCGTTTGTTTATGGTTTGTAATCACAAAGATTTAATTTTGCAATGTCTCTTAGTTACATTATTTTATTATCATATTTATGAGCTCATAACAAAAACCTATTTTTTCATTATTTAGTTATTAAAGACGGAAAAAAATCATAAATGCATGATTTGAAAACTTTAAATAATTTTCTTTCTTGATACTAAAAAATAACATGGGGAAGTAACAGCGGGTTTAAGTTAAATAAGTTTAACTGTTTAATTCTGTTGTAATATTCAAAATAACTGTATTTATTAGATTTCAGTACTCAACATCAGTGCCCGCTTAAACTTTGAAGTTAGAGGAATTACAGTGTCATTTCAGGACCTTTCTTTTGGAGAAGCTTTTCTAAATTCCATATATACATGGAAAATCTTCAGTGTTAGAAATATTATTCCTAGGACTGACATAACACGAGAACGGCCTGCAATTTTACACAAGTTTTTGAAAGCTACTTTATATCAGAAATCTTACTAAAAACTGATTACTTTTTTGTTATAGCGGCCCACACTATTAGGATTATGACATGTTGCAGCCAATTTCGCCAACGTCGTAACCAAGATCGTGAAGCACACACATATAATACCATTTCATGAAATCGTATACGATAATTTAATAGTTTTTAATCTTACTTCAAATGTGTTATTTATTTATTTTTAAGGCTCAACAATCTAAATTGTCCAATATATGAATTTAAAAAAATGTAAACAAAGATTGAATAGACATGACCGCAAAAAGCCTCAAATCTGCATAACACTTGGAGCCAAACTGTGCAGATTACTGTACACAGTTTTTTCATAAATGTGTTTCGTTCTTAAAATGTGTTATTTTCATCTATCACTGCGGAACAAGCGAGAAAACTCATATTCTTGCATATGAGTTGTATATATCTTTATATCTAAATTTCCGTCATTTTTGACGGTCTACCTTTCTAGTATAATTATAATTAACAGACAACGAGTCGATGTAATAAACCCGGTCCTATAAGTTATATTTAGTAAAATTTTCCTTTTACACTGACAAGTAAAACAAAAAAAAGTCCCGTTGTTCTACGATTAAAATTGACCGAGTAATACCTGTTTAAAGTTCGAGCATAATTTTTACTGCAAATTGGGGGTCATTCACAAATTTAGTCGAAATATAATTTCGTCAGATATATTAAAATATGGTTGAGAGTAAAATTAACATTGCAATATAAATTTGAAATCTTTAGTCATTCTGACATATTAATGCAAAATATACAGTTTGTAATACACATTTAAGAAGAAAGAAAAAAATACAGAATTGTTGTTAAATAAAATGATGCTAAATTAACAGCCTCAATTCTTTACAAAATGATACGTATTTTAAAATATTATTAGATAGCCTGCAAAAGTTGGGTTATTTCATGTTTTTAAGCTTTTGATAATTAATTCTTATGTATTCTGTACCACTGAATCCGGAATTGACCTTCATTTTTAGCCATCACATCAAGATTTTTCGCAAATTATAAATTTCAAAGTTAAAAAGTTCAAAGTTAAAATTTAATCTCCTCCCCCATCTCATCACACCACCCAGCTGTAAGAATCCCAAGATAAGCAAAAAATATCGAATAAATTATTGAATCAAATAAAAAAAAAAAAAAAAAAAAAAAGGTTTTACATATGTTTTATAGTATGAGATTTTCGCGTTATTTTAACTTACACATTTGCAAAAAAAATCTAACTTTATGGTTAAAAATGAATGTCATTTTCAGATTTAGTGCTGAAAAGTACGTAAAAATCAATTATCAAAAGTTAAAAAATACAACCATCTCCTTCCTTTATAGTATCCTATTTTTGTTATTCTTTAAATTCGACAATTTATGTTTTGCGAAATATCCTGTCATGATGGTTAAAAATTAAGGCAATTTTCGGATTCAGTGCTAAAAAAGACATAAAAGTTAAAAAACCCAACAATCTCCGTCTTGTATTATATAATCTAAAACTTTTTCGTAAACTTCTTGGCGGTAATCTATCCGAAATTTTTTGTGTTATCCTATAAAATAAGTATAAATGGTAACCACCGAAAATCATAATAATATTAGATTGTTATCGGATTTGCGCCAGTATGTAAAATATAATCTCGTTTGGATATTTGAAAGTGGGTTAAAGTTCGAATACAAATTTTGAACTGGAAAAACATACATAAGATTGTTGAAGTAACATAAAAACTTAAATAACATAATTTTATTAAAAGAAATCATAAAAGAAACAGTCTCAAATCCTGATAAAATAAAACATATGTTATTTCAGCCAATCTGAAACTTAATAAATGTTAACTTATTCGTAATACTTGTACGATTTTTTTTCAAAGCGCAAATACACATGAAATGAGATCTTCGAATACTTTAAGCACTTGGAATATGACCCCTCAAAGCCAAGCCGAACTCATTTGTTTTCAGAGCAGAAAAGTGGCATAAGTTATGCATTTTTAAAGTTTCATAACTCACACAATTTTAGTGTCATATGAATGGGACTTTTTCTGTCTTACTTGTCAGTGTAATAGAAAAATTTTACTAAATATAACTTATAGGACCGGGGGACCGTATAAAAATTTAAATTTCGTAATTTTTTAAGAATTGTTTTTATTGACCCAAATCGCTTTTAAAATATTTCTTTATGTTATTTAAAGCATTTTCCTAATTGGAACTATATGGCTATGACTAACGGTTTAGGATTTACCCATTGGACACCGTTGAGACCGGACACCCTGTATAATCAAAATAGTAATACATAAAACAGTAAAGTGTTAAAATATATCGATAGGTAGTCTTATCGGCTGGGAGGTGGCTTCACAAATCATCACCTCATCGACATAAAGGCTGAAATTCAGGATTAGTTAAAATTCGAACCAATATTAAAATGAAACTGGTCTGCCAAGTCATATCTTGATGGAAAACACCTGAAAATTCAATTTAATTGATTGACCTATAGGTTAACCATTGTGTTTTCCTACATCCAGTCCTCCATATTTTATTACCTTTGGGATCAGGAAAATACAGTTATAAACCTACCGATCAACAAATAAAATAGGGTCTGCAGCGGGTTTACACCAAGATATGACTTGGAATACCAGTTGAATTTCAATATGATAATCGAATTCTGTCTAATGATGGAAATTCAGCCGCCAACTCAAGGTGATGGTCTGGGACTTGCTAAGGTGATGAGGCTGTTGTCTTCTGGCATTTTATAAATCGTATAAAATTGTAGACTATCGATAAGAAAAAGGCAAGTGAGAACCGCTATCTAAGCAAGGTATCCTTATATATATATAAAAGTAACGTTTGGGAAATGCACCAATAAAAATCTGCGTAGATCTTCCCGGAACACTACTAGATCGGCATTCATATTTCTTGTGACCGGGGATCTTTCTTCGTTAATATTAAGAAAACAGTTTCATACAAAAATACGAAAAATATTGCCACTACAGAGAAATGTTTCATAAACACGCTGATGCAGACAGTTTTTAAATCGAATAATTATTTTAAGAGATATTTAATGTTAAATTTGGTCGAAACCGTTTCATTAAAAAAAATTATATGAGAAAAACTATACATAGGATTTTAAACATTTTTACATCATTTAATACATTAGAAGTTCCCAGTGTGCAGGCTGCATTTATTTTTTTAATTTGTCTCATTTTTTGGGGATTTATCTCCATTTTAAATTCAAATTTTCAGCATTTCGAGAGGTATTTTTTACATATTTTAGAAAATGATATTGTTTTAAACTGTTGCCAGTTTTAAAAACAACGTAAAGAACTTCAAATTATAAATTTATTTACACGTGGTTATTACAATCAGAAAAAAAACTTTTAAATGAGAATTAAGGGATTACGTGTTACAAATCAGGGAACTACGGAAAATTACGTCATAAAAACTATATTTGCACATGAATTTTAAACGAGAAAGAAAATTTTTAAATAATAAAATAATTGTTATGCGTTAAAAGTCACAAATGGAGGAAATTTACGTCATATTATTAAAAGGCCAAATAATTCATAGTTGGCAAAACAGTTTAAAATAAAAATATATTTGCGCGAGACATTTAATTCATATTTTGAGACAATCTTTTCAACTATTATCGTGAATTCTAAGACAGCGCAATAATATTTCCTTTCTAACAATAAAAGTATTTTCATGTGAATATTAAAAAGAGAAAGAAAACTTTGGTGAGAATTATGTCAGATATAAAACGGTACATTTCAAACGAGTTATTTAAAAGAACTTTCTTATAGAACTGTTAAAAACCCAGAGACAAAGACTCTGTTTACTTAATTCACTTTACTTTAACTTATTTTCAAATTTTTAACGACTTTTTTTTTAATCAAAGACGAAAACAGCCATTGAACAAACGCTGATTTTGCCTTAAAAATATCCAATCAAAGGAATATGAATGAAAGCCCATTTACAGAGAGATCTCCACTGTTTTTTTTTTTGTTTTTTTTGGGTGGGGGTGGGGGGGGGTTAAATTATAATTCAATATTTTTAAAGCCGATAAAATTAGCTACTTTTAGAATCTGGGGTGTTGGAACGGAAGTTGGGAGCGTAGCTCGTAGGGGGCAGAGCCCCCTAGTAATTCTTAAGGTGATTACTCAGTAACTGTTTCAGTAAATCTATTATCTGACTCATATCTTAAATTAAATATTAAGTTTTTATTTCTTGCATCAAACAATTCACGACTCTTTTTTTCATTCTGCACATTTGAACAACAAATTTATTTTAATTCCACCTGTACACTTGAGGGCTGCCACATTGGAGGGGGTTGCCGTGCCACTAACAGACTGGCGCGTTTATTGCCCGTTGGACGATAGCATTTGAAAGATCACCACAGACTATCCCCCAGTGAACAAGGTGAACGACAGTAAAAAAAGAAAGAAAAAAGAAATACATACACAAATACAGTAAGATACAAATACAGTTATATAAACAAAATTAAATAACAGTTAGAAGTCTTTTGGGAAAAATTACATGACGTCCACTACGCTTGACATAGTGTGATGAATTGCTCTCATCTTTATAGTAGAAATTGGAAGTTGAGCAGAGTCAGGAATTTTATTATCATATGATTCTGATAACAGATAAGCAGGCTTAACACGGTCGATTGACACTCGCAATTTTTTTTTCCTTGATCATTATGGTAATGTTTTTATTATTGCGAGAAATAGCAGGATGTGGACCAGTGTAAGGCTGAGATAATGGCGGCTGCACTCTGTCAATTCGTAAAAAGATGTGCGAGCAAGTTTGTAAAGATGGGTAAATATCATACTTGTCACTGCAATGAGCAGATGTTGCTACTGGTTTAAAAGTCGCATATTGTTGCGAAGATTTATAATGAAATCATCAGTAGAAGGTGGGATCACTGATGTAGATAACATGTCACTAGGAAGTCGTAAACTTGTGCCATGCACTAGTTCAGCACAAGAAGCATACAAGTTTTTTAACGGCTGTTCTGATACCTAGGAAAACTACAGGAAATATCTCGGACCATCTATTATTCTCGTGAGCTTTCAGAGACGATTTAAGCAACGTGAGTTATAGAACTGTGAAAACGTTCTATAACTCCATTGGAAATTGGATGATATGCCGTTGTGCGGATTTTATTCGTGCCCAACATGCGGGTAAATTCGGCATATGTAGCCGATCGCATTTGGGGACCTTGGTCTGATGACTGAAGGACAACCAAAGCGGGAGATCCATGTTTTGAATATTGCACTGCATACAGTTGTTGCTAGCGTATTTTTGATAGGAATGGCCTCTGGCCATCTAGAAAAATGATCAATGATCGTTAAAAGATGAGTATAGCCATCAGATGGAGCTAAAGGGCCTACGAGATCTATATGTATTTGATCGAAGCGTGCATCCGGAAGAGCAAATGTACACCCAAAGGTGCTTTAGTGTGCCTCTGAATTTTAGAGTGCTGGCATGGTTCACAACATCGAACCCACGTTTTAATTTGACGCTTCATGCCTGCCCATACATATCTGGAGCATATGAATTTAGTAGAAACAGCTATACCAGGATGGGAAAGTTTGTGAAGATGATCAAAAATAAGCTTTCGAAAGGAGTTTGGAACAATTGGATGAGGAGTTCCAGTTGAGATGTCACATAGCAAATTGCAGTCAGACATTCGACAATGTGTTAATTCAAATTTAAGAGACAAGGTATTATTTTCAGAAAGATTCTGAATTTCAGGATCATTTTTCTGTGCATCTGCAAATTCATGAAAATTTAATGCTGGAGATTCTGTAATTGAATCGATTTCAATGTGCGGAAGTGCATCAGCAACAATATTTTGAGAGCCTTTCACATGCCGAATATCAGTCGAATATTGTGAAATTAAATCTAGATGGCGTAATTGCCGCGGGGAGCATTTATTTGGATTTTGTCGAACGGCATAAATTAGTGGCTTTTGTTCCGTGTGTATTTGAAAATGTCGTCCTTCTAACATATATCTGAATTTTTTTATGGCAGAGTAAATAGCGAATAATTCCCTATCGTACGTTTACCATTTACGTTGGCTCGAATTGAGCTTCATTGAGAAAAACGCTATTGGTTCTCAATTATTCTCATAAAACTGCATCAAACTGCCCCCAACTGCAACATCGGACGCGTCTACCCATAGGCTAAGTTGAGCGCCAGTAATTGGATGCTTCAAAAGTGTAGCGTTAGCAATTGCATTTTTAGTAGCATCGAAGGCTGCAGCAGTTTGATCAGTCGATTCAAGGTGTTCAGTTGGTTTGTGAACACGGGAAGGATGTTTCTTCATATTTTTATGCCCTTCTAATAATTGTACTAATGGGGAAAGTATATTGGCAGCTTTCGGAATAAAACATCTGTAAAAATTGAACATTCCTAAAAATCGACGTAATTGGGATAAAGTGGTTGGTTGAGGAAATTTTATTATACACTCGACTTTATCAGGAAGAGGTGAAATTCCCTTTTCGGAAATATTAAATCCGAAAAATCAATTGTAGATTTCCCAAATACGCATTTTGAAACATTAATACAAAGTCCATACTCTTGTAATTTTGTAAATAAAAGTTTTAAATGTTCCAAATGTTCATCAGGGTTTTTAGACGCAATAAGAATATTGTCAACAAAGGCATAAACACCTCGTAAATTACGGGGGATTTCATCTATAAAACGTGGAAAAGTCACAGATGCGTTGCACAATCCAAATTGCATTCGTGTACTTTCATATAATCCAAAAGGTGTACATATAGCAGTTTTGTGAACATCGTCTGGGTTGACCGGGATTTTATGGTATGCCTTTATGAGATCAACCTGACTGAAATTTTTTGAACCACGTAATGAACTGGTAAAATCTGCTATACAAGGGAATGGGTATTTAACTTTAATTGTTTGAGAATTATGAGCCCAGTAGTCACCAACAGGTCGCCACTCCAACGTACCCTTTTTGGGTGCCATATGGAGAGGAGATGCATAGTTACTACTAGAAGGTCTCAGATGTCCTAGTTGCATCATGTTTTGAAATTCTTGTTTTGCAATTTGTAAGCGATCAGGAGCTAACCTTCGCGGCTTTGCGACGACCGGAGAACCTTTTTGTTATTATATGATGTACCGTATTATGTTTAACGGGTTGATTGGGATCGGGCAATTTCGTGATGGAAAGAAATTGCTGTAGAAGTTTATGATAAATAGTATCATTAAAAACAGATTTTACTGAATGGAAATTTGTATGTTTAATATGGCCAATGGATTGAAATTTAGCTTTCATGTCCCGAAGACATTTATTACGAAGATCAGGCACCAATTCAAAATAATGGAGAAAATCAGCTCCAAGAATGGGTGTGCTGACACTGGAAATTAGAAAAGTCCATGTAAATTGTCTCCTTAATTTAAAGTCCAATGTGAGTGTTTTCTGTACATAAACATTAATCGTTGATGAAATTGTTGCAAAGAGCTTTTGTTGGGAGGGATTTCTCTTTTGAAAACTATTAGCCCATAATAATGACACGTCTGACCCACTGTCGACCAAGAAGAAAACGTTTGTCTTCTGATCTCTAATAAATAGGCGACGGGATTCCTGGGGCAAAGAATAAGTTGCCTCTATCCTTTGCTGTCTGCATTTCCCGTCCATGAACAAGGTTTAACACATTTTTCTTCCTTACACTTATTTCCAAAACGACGATGAAACCAACACACAGAAGAGTCGCGCTTAGTAGAATTACTTCTGTTACGGGGATTTTTATACCCGCGGAATGGGGATCGACCTAGAGAAGTTGAAAGCTGATCAATCCTTTTATTTATTTTTTCAATTTCGCGAAACAATTTACTTTCGAGTGTCTGGTCATTTATTTTGAAAACTGCTAAAATTTCAACAGGTGATGGGGTAACATCAAGTATTTTACCAGAAATTTCAGCTGCCTTATCTAAAGAAAGATTTGAAACAGCGGCTAAAATTGACTGTACCGAAGATGGCAAACGTTGAAGAAATAATTCCATCATTAAATTTTCAGGAACGCTAAGAGATTCGGCGCGACGTTTCATATCGCGCAATAATTCGGAGGGTTTGCGGCCTCCTAATTCCTCTCCAGATAAAAGTTTACGAATTTCCTGCTGAGAAGATTCACCTGAACGATTAATTAATTCAGTTTTAAATTTAGTGTAAGGATCAGTAACATCAGGTTTTATAAGAACATCGCGAACTAATGATGCAATGTCGGGCGGGAGATGGAATACTAAATAATTATATTTAGTAATCGATTCAGTAGTTGGTTTTGAAGTGGCGAGAGCAAATGTGCTTTCGCACATTATAAACCATACAGCAGGGTCAGATCTGTTATATACAGGAATTTGTACGGCTTTAACTTCCGACATTGTATGTTTATACCTCCCAACAAAATAAAAATAAAAATTTCAAATTTGAATCAAGTATAAAAAATATAATTTACAATTCATAAAAATAAAAATAAACCATGTTCACATAAAATTTAAGGGGATAGGACAAAGAAAAAAGCTTAAAATGAAAATCGAGAACGAAATTAAAAAGAATTTGAATTTTTGTAAAACTTATCTGGACATCGTTAATCCTAAGATGAAGTTGAATAATTCTCCACAATATGTAGATATACGCACACATGCAGCATTTCAGCATTTAGCTGATTACTGCACGATTTATTTTTTATTCGTAGAATATAAACACATAGAACAAATTCACTATTCGTAGAACAAATTCATCTTAGTTTCTTTATTCGAAGACGCGAAAATTGTCGTAAATTCTCCATCGAAAGTCACAAAATAAATATGCGTGCAAATCCCGGGTCACCATTAAGGTGATTATTCAGTAACTATTTCAATAAATCTATTATCTGACTAATATCTTAAATAAATATTAAGTTTTTATTTCTTGCATAAAATAATTCACAACTCTTTTTTTCATTCTGAACATTCGAACAACAAACTTATTTCAATTCCACCTGTATACTGGAGGGTTGCGGTTGCCACATTGGAGGGGGTTGCCGTGCCACCAACAGACTGGCGCGTTTTTCGCCCGTTGGACAATAGCATTTGAAAGATCACCACAATCTAAACAAAGATCACGTAGAGACGACGTTGTATTTAAGTGTGGATCATGTGCTGAACCCGGGTAAGCTTTTTCGGCAATTATTCGCTATATGAACACGTCGTTATATATATTATGTACATCACGGTGAAAATATCCACCAATCATGTAATATAATTTTGCATTTGGATAGAATAACCGAGCTGATTTCATTGCTTTTGTGTCTTTCTGATCATTTTGCACCCCAGTAAAGGTTGTCTTTTAATTTGAATTTCTTTAAAGAGACTTTTTTTATAAAAATTTAAAAATATAATTGTCCGTATTTTTGCTCAATGAGACGCCATTTCTGGATACGAAAACAACGTGGATAGGATTCACGTGCCCGTAATCAACTCTTGCTCTACAATAATGAAATGAATTTCGCTGGAAATTTACTCTGGAAACTGGTTCGTTGTTGTGTTAAGTTTTGTCGGTAAAGTTACCTATTTTTAAAATTTAACTATTACTGACTATTCCATTTGTCACTTTTCTTGAAAAAAAAAATAACTTACTGCTTTTGAATTCTCGTCATATTTTTGAGAATTCTAACTCAAGATTGTTAGTGCATTTTACGAGTGTAAGTAATTTTGCTTATTTAATGCGCTATTGTATGAAATTTTTGGCGTAAAGTATTTGATACCGGGAAGATAAAGAGAAGTAGAAATTCCCCAAAACATAACGGCAAACTTTTTTCAAAATTCGGCGACAAAATGTATGCTCATAATTATTGGGACGGGTCCATATCAACTGCCGGTTGGCGCGGTTGGCGAGGAAATCCAATATGGCGCTAAAAAGCCGTTCTAGTACAGTACCAAATATTTATTTTAATTATATTTTCTTTTACTTGTATTACGTTTATATTATTTACATATTTTTATACATTATTATAAATAACGGAACAGATGTCATATTCGCCCCATATTGGGGCGATTTTTTTCGGTTGCCAATTTGGCGAAAACATCAACAGCATAAACAACATAATCCGGGTTGCCATATCAAGCCCTTTAGCGCAAGTTAAGTACCCGTTGCCTATATGATATTGGCGACAGAAAAAAATCGTGCCAATATGGGGCGAATATGACATCTGTACCTAAATAACTATACGTTATAGCATTATAATATAATGCAATATAATATGCATAATATATGGGTACTTATTAGTTATCCCGTCGACCAATTTCGCCAAATTATATAAATCGCCAAACTACTCGCCAAATTATACATATACAAATTGACATAATTTTTACTTTAAATAACGAAAGAACAAATAAATTAGTGTAACATTAATAAAAATACAAATAAAATGTCGAAATAAAAATCACTTGATGACGTAAACAAGCGTAACTTGCTTAATGTCAAGTGAATGTGACATTTACGATCAACCAATATTGGCATTTTAATCTTGTAGTTTAGCGATAGATTTTTAGTCGACGGGATAAATAAGTAGTACCAATATACGTATACATGCATAATATATGTATAATGTATAATGATATTAACATATTTATGATAGGTACTTATTAGTTATACCGTCGACCAACTTACTGTCGCCAAATTGTAAGATTAATTCCCAATAGTGGTTGCCATTAATTAAATAATTGTAAGATTAAAGGCCAATAATCGCCAATAAAACCATTAATTCTATGTTTTATTTGTATTTTTATAGATGTTTTACTAATTTATTTGTTCTTTCGTTAGTTAAATTAAAAAATTATGTCAATGTGTATAATTGGGCGAAATTGGTCTACTGGATATCTAAGAAGTGCCTTATAATATAATACAATATATATAAATGACTATATACGGGATAAAACCCGTCGAAATTCCACGTTGAATGGAGTTTTAAATTGTTTAAATAAAGCCAGTTTGGGCACAGATGTCATATACGAGCCACATTGGCACGATTATTTTCTGACTTCAATTTGGTGCATGCCTTGTTTTCGAATACCAGTTACACATATATTTTTAAAAAGGAAATAACAATAAATGAAAAAAGTTTAATTAATAACTATATAACAAAGTAATTTATATAATTAATAAAAAAGAAAATAAAAGTAAATAAACAATTTGTTAATAAATAAACAACATCCGGGTTACCATATCAAACAAAATAACGATACTTTGGTGCAAGTTAAGTACCATAAGCGTATATGACATTGGCGTCAGGAAACAATCGTGTCAATGTGGTGCGTATATGACATCTGTGCCCAGTTTTAATCCACTGATTGAAGATCCTCTGGAAGCCATGTTTGTTGCGAATTCTTATCTTCTGAATCGCATCTATTGGTACTTTTTGGGGTACTACTTGGTTATACCGTCGACCAAAAATCTATTGCCAAACTATAAGATTAAATGCCAATAACGGTTGATCGTAAATGTCACATTCAATTGACTTTAAGTAAGTTACACGTGTTTGCGTCATAAAGTGATTTTTATTTCGACGTTTTATTTGCATTTTTATTAATGTTAACAATTTATTCGTTCTTTCGTTATTTAAAATAAAAAATACGACAATTTGCATAATTTGGCGATTTATATAATTTCGCAAAATTGGTCATCGTGATAACTAAGTAGTTCCCTTTTCGGCTAGCCGGGCGCCAGTGTTATATATACATATTCATATATACAGGGTGTCTCAAAAGGTCGTTTACAAACTTAACATGCTGGTCTGTCATATCATGGGGAACAAGATATACATAGGAACTTGTGTTCGAAAATGCAAACTGCGATCGCTAGAGGACGATTAGCGCAGGTGTGGAGGGGAAGAAAGAAAGGATATAGAAAGAGGTATTAATATGACTTTTATTAAAGAATATGGTTTTATTTACAGAAGGTGCTCAAAATTCCTTCCATCCGCCGCAATGCATGCTTCACAACGTCGACGCATGGATTCACGGACCCGTTCAAAATGGGCAGGTGTGTCACGGACACGTACCGCCGCTTCTACGATCCTGGCGACGAGATCCATGTCCGATGTTACGGGTGTCTCGTACACCATGGACTTCATGTGCCCCCACAGATAGAAATCCAGAGGAGTCAGGTCGGGAGGATCGCGGTGGCCATACGACTGCTCCGCCTCTGCCAATTCTGTGATTAGGATATGTCTTTTCGAGGCATTCTCGCACAGTCTAACTAAAATAAGCAGGCGCTCCATCATGCTCAAACCAGATGTTTCGGGCGTGTAGCGGCTGGAACGTCACCCATCAGATGCGGCAAGACTCTAAGAAAATGCGATAGATATTCCTGTCGAGTCGCTGTGGTAGTAGGTAAGAGCCAATAAACATGTCTCCGACAATACCAGCCCAAACGTTTACGGCGGTACTTTGTTGACGTGCATGCGCACGTGTAGATCTTGGGTTTTCATGCACCCATATGTGCATGTTTTGCAGGTTCAGGACAACGTCCTGTGTAAAACAGGATTCATCCGAATACAAAATCCACGATGAGAAATCCGGCTATGCGACCCGTTGTTGCAAATACCAGCCTGTGAATGCAATGCGTTGGGGATAATCGTCAACGCACAATGCATGTACTCTTTGTAAGTGGTAGGGTTGTTATGTGTCCTCATGCAATATGCGCATAATGCTGGAACAATGTACACCCAAGACTGGTTCGCTTGCCCGGAGAATTGTTTGCGGGTTCCTGTCAAATTCCCGTAGAACAGTTTACTCTACGACAGGCGTGCGTGCAGTACGTTCTCGACCTATGTGGCTACGTACTTGGAAAGCTCCTGCTTCACGCAATTTGCGGTGCAATTGTCCAAACAAAATATGAGTTGGCTGACGTCTGCTTGGGAAGCGCTCAAGGTACATCCGTAACGCGGCTCGTGCGTTTCCATCCGCGGCGCCATATACGTAATACACATCGGCCTGTTCTGCTTTACTAAACCGATTCATCCTTCTCCTGCAACGTCCTCGCCTGAAATGATCACGCTTCCCACTCTCTCGTAAGTCTGTGCTCATTGCTCTCTAGTGGTTTCAGTTTGCATTTTCGAACACAATTTTCTATGTAAATCTTGTTTATCATCATGTGATAGACAAGCATGTTAAGTTTGTAAACAACCTTTTGAGACACCCTGTATATATATATATATATATACATACACATACATATATGCATATATATGTATATAGATACGTATATATACATATTATATATATATATATATATACCCACACATACATATATGCATATATATAGATATAGATATTCTGGGAGCACGGCAGTGCGTCCGCCAAGTTCGCACAAGCCGTAAGCTACCTTTTCCTGAACCATTTCGACATACTTTTCACGCCCTCATAACGTCGTTTTAAGGAGATATATAGAATTTTTTTCTTTTATACACGTGTTTGTATGATCAAACTGAACTAAGGTTCCACGATTTCATGTTTCTGTATTTAGTAGTTTTCGAAATATTAAATTCCGAAAAAGCGCTTTTTTGTCACTGACTCACTTCGCATCATCAAATAACTAAGGTACTTCTAAAAGTCGTAGAATTATGAAATTTCACAAGTAAGTCGGGTTTGTAGCACAATTAACCAGAAAAATCCGAAAACACAGAATTTCCGCCTCTAAAACCTTAAAACAGTGGGTGTTGATTTGGCCGTAAACAGTTCCTTCACATTCAATTGCGCCAATGTTGGTCGCCAATACTCGATTATAGAGTTTTGAAGGGGTCACGTAATTTCAAGCATAATAAAACTTTATATATATGCTTTTCCAAAGATGTTTGTTAAATAGAAAAAAATGAATATACCTAAAAATTTTAATCAGTATAGGTTATGATATATTCACGATATTAAAAAAATAAAACATTTAACAAAATATAACCGCAATTCGGTATGTTACCGATATAGTAGCCTTGCCGAAATAGAGAAAATAGCCTTGACGAGAAAAGAAATTTGATAATAACGTATTTTCTGGCAACCTATCTACTGTGTCATATACACAAGCAATTTTTTCCATGTGTATACAATTTATTTAATGTAAGGAACCCCTTTATTTATTTTTATATACCAACATAAATAATTTGTATATAAAAAATAATATTTTATACGTGTATAAATAAAATGTTTATATGTATATAAATACATGTATGAATAACATAAAAGTTCATCAGGTTTGTTTTCTTAGTTGTTTATATCATTTGGCAACATATCTCAGTGTCTGAAGTCCGAATTGCGCCAAGATTTAAAAAAAACGCCAAGGGCCCTATAGTGGAGAAATATCCTAATTCTCATATGAAAGTTTAAAAATCTGCTTTTAATGAAATGAAATTTGTAACTAATAAAGCTGTCTTTAACGATGTGCGACAGATGCGGTGTCTGAAATCCGCTGCTAATGTTATTATATTGTATTATTAGCCTACTTACTGTTAATTTATTGTTAATTTTAAATCTGTAAAAGAAAGATTATAGTTATAGATCAGATATGTTGGTTGCCAAAACTCGATTACAGAAAATTAGCCTAAGTTATAAAGGTGTTACATGATTTCAAGCTGAATGAAATTTTATATGCTTTTACAAAAATCTTAATAAGGCAAATCTTTCAGTTTATCTGTCCATATTTCTATCTTTTACTTACTAAAAACAAATTTTATTAAAGACCGGGAGGCGTCCGCACAGATCATCCCCTCATCGAGTTGACGGCTGAAATTTTAGGACTAGTTAAAAATCGATTAGCGTATTAAAATGTAACTGGTCTGCCAAGTCATATCTTTGTGCAAACCACCTACAGACCCGATTTTACCGGTTAATTGGTGGATTTTCCATTGTGTTTTCCTGCACCCATTCCCCCATGTTTCCATACTTTTGGAAGCAGGAAAATACAATAGTAAACCTATCAGTCACCTACTAAAATTAGGTATTCATGTTGTTTTTACCATGATATGACTTAACAGACCAGTTCCATTTTAATGTACTAATCTAGTTTTAACTAATCCTAATATTTCAGCTGTAAACTCGATGAGGTGATGGTGTGTGCAGACGCCTATCGGTCTATTATAAATATCGGAATTCTAATCTCAATAGCACTCTGGTCAATCTGGCAAATATCCCTACTATTTATAGAACACTGTTCCTTTAAGTGCGTTTTAGTGATGTTAAAGAACTTTATACATATGCATCATACATATTATACATATGCATATAAAACGTAATACATTTGCATCATACATATTATAGGTATGTGTATAATAAATAATACATATTACGTAAATAATACATTATACGTCAGAACAACCAAAACATTTTTTGTCGCCAAATTTGAGAATTGACATGATATATTACCAAATTTGGTGACACTTCGCTAAATTTTGCCAATCTTGGCGAGTATTAGACGTTTGTGGCTATTTTTCAATGAGTTACTTATTAATGCGAGCCATCTATTTATATTTTTTCGCATATCATCTGAATAGTTAAATAATATAACGTACGAATATTTCCAAAGTGCCAGTAGTTTCGTCACTGCACAAAACATCTGCTACCGTTAATATATTGTACTGTTATTATACTTACTGTGACTATGTAGTTAATCTTTACTCTGCTGAAACTTCTGTATTATATAAATAGAATTTACGGAAACTATTAAAGCACCGAAACTGACAATTCTCCTTATAATTATTATAATTTTATAATATGTAACCTGTTAATCGATATGTGCGTTAGAATGAATCTTCTATAATCCGGTTCCTCGCATTTTAGTTTTCAGGTTTCGAATAAAATTAGCTAAAAACTTAAAACCATGGCAAATTGGCTAGTTCTTCAACACGATTAGATGAGAACAATGATAGATTTTCAAATGGATCATAGCAGTGAGCCTGTGACCTTCTATTCTTCCGTAATGAAGTCTATTGATAAGGTTAGCATGAAACAAAAAGATATTAGCATCAATATGGTTTAATGTAAATGCAGATATTATCAAAGGATTTAATAAGAATCATTTCACTTGTACCCAATCGTATCAGTTAAAATACAATAATAAAATGCAATTAGAAAATATTACTTAATAGGATTAAAAATTTCCGCATTAGAAAACGAATCGTAACTGATAAGGAAACTTGCATAAGTGAGTTAAGAGATATTTGTCATGAAAAAATGAAATACATAACAACACAAAATATATGATGTGCTTCTATGATCGTAAAGAGTTCTTGATTTCTCTATCAAAAGCTTCCGACTTGGCGAAAGAATGATCAAGTAAATTAAATTATGAATAACAGTAACATGATGCAACGTTTAACATGCAATTAATAGAGTATATACTGCTTGCTAGAGGCGGCTAGTACTTTAATATAAAAAGAAATAAACTATGAATTTGTAAAGCTCAATAAAATAAATTTAGGTATTTTTATGCTGACCGGGCGCGAGTGGCAAATCGCCAAATACTGTCCCCAACTCTATTGTTCATATTGCATTTATTTCATTTAAAAATATAAACTTTTCAGTCATCTCACTTAAAATAGATGCTTTTCCCTCATTTTATTTAATAGAATATTTAACATAGAAATAAATAAATAAATAAATAATAAATAATAACATAAACCAAAATAGTTTATTTGAAAATCAAAGCATTGTTTCTAATTTACACATGTGAAAAATGAAAACTACTATTGGCGAAAAAACAAAACGCTAATGAGGAGATTTGCTCCCGGCTAACAAAAAATTACCGAAATTTAAGTTTTTTTATATTAATATGGCTTAGAAAAAAACTAGAAAATACATACAAAAAGTAGTGATATCCCAACAAAAAGTTTTCGGTAAAAAAAAAAAAAAAAAAAAAAAAAAAAAAGCGCCAAGTTCTCCTTAATGTTTCGGCCAGAAAAAGTAGTGATATCTGAAGTTCGCACAAGGGCACAAGTTAAAAGCCAAACATCCCTAATCGTTCATTGAAAATGGCTTCCTGCGACTTGGCCGTTAATGCCTTCGAGAGGGTTTTTCAAATTTTAAAGTATGTACAAATAAACTACATGACAACTAGATTTTTTGATTATTTTAGGCATTTTGTGGCACAAAGTACAGAAATAAAATACACATTTAAATAAAGCATTTAAACCACTTCAGTCTATTTAAATGCTTAGAAGTTAAATATAACAAAATACTTGTATTCAGAAGGTAATATCCCTAATTGCTAAAACATAATTAGTATCAGCTTTTAACAGTTTATAAATCGAATACCTCTTAATGTATGCAAACAAACTATAATAAATGTTCAAACGAAAAAAATCTCTTTCGTCAATGCACAAGATTTCAATATTATACAATAAAAATAATGTAACATATTGTGAGATTTGAAGAAAGTAAATTTTGATTTATTTCTTAGGCTTTACGTTAATGACTTTAGCTTTAGACCGTACGAAATGACAATTAAACCACATGTGGACTAAATGATCTGTAAACAAAACTATTGTTTGTTGAAATTGAATGGTATTTATCAGAAATCTTTTACTTATAATGTCTTTATGTGAATTTGCTTTTTTGCATACTAATATTAATTTTAATATTTAAATAATTCATAAATGCGAAATTTCCAATCATTAATTTTGAAATGCTGTAGAAGGCATTAACGGCCAAGTCGCAGGAAGCCATTTTCAATGAAAGATTTGGGATGTTTGGCTTTTAACTCGTGCCCTTGTGCGAACTTCAGATATCACTACTTTTTCTGGCCGAAACATTAAGGAGAACTTGGCGCTTTTTTTTTTTTTTTTTACCGAAAACTTTTTGTTGGGATATATATATAGATATGTATATATACATATTATGTATTATGTCTATGACCAATATGGTATGGTTATATATAACACCAGCTCTCGGCTAACCGAAAGTATCCATCCATTCTGTCACTTTAATCAATGTTTATTTAAAAATGAAGATTTTGTATTTTACAATAGTAATATACAATCTGCAGATGGGGCTGACTTTTCGTGTTTAAAGTGAGAATTACTTTGTATGTTTTTTTTTTTTTCGTGCCCTTTCCAAATTGGTATGACTGTCCCTTTTCCACAATATTATTCCACATTTACTTTCTTTCTTATAAAGTGTCGTGCCCAATGGATCTATTAAAAAATAACAAAATACAATTCCTCGTATATTCTGGTGCATATTTCAAATAATTCAATGTGATATTAATTGCATGTTTAAGTTAAACCGAAATATATCTTTTTGTTAACAGATTTTAGGCTACTACTTGATTATACCGTAGAAAAATATCGTCAAATTATACAATTGCCAAACTATTTGCCAGATTATACAAATTGACGTAATTTTTATTTTAAATAATAAACGAACAAATAAATTACTAAAACATTAATAAAAATACAAATACAACCTCAAATTAAAAATCACTTGATGACGTAAAAAACATATGTAACGTGTGTAAGGTCAAGTGAATTTGACATTTACGATCATCCATCGTTGGCATTTAATCTTAAAATTTGGCAATAGTTTTTTGGTCGACTGATAATCCTGTAGTAAGGATTTTAGTTTAGCTCCAAAATGCTGTATCTTAACAGTACTCTGATCTTATAATTCATCGTTTTTTATTTTGTTTGTTTTTTTTCTTAATTTTAAGTTATTTAGATCAATCAATTTCCAAATGTGGTAACTTCGCCAACGGCTATTTTAGATTATTGAAGCGGTGGCGCCGCCGCCGCCGGTTTTGATTTTTTTGTGGGCGGAGGTCTTTCTCCGTTAATATTAAGAAACATACTGCATGCAAAAATATGAAAATCGGCGGTATTATAGAGAAATGTTTGATAAACACGCTGGTGCAGACAGTTTTCAAATCGAAGAATTATTTTAAGAGATATTTAATGCTAAATTTGGACAAAATCGTTCCATTGAAAAAGTTTTATAGGAGCAAAGGGTATTAATTCATTTTTAGATCATTTTATGCGTTAAAATTTCCCGGTGGGCAGACTGCATTCACTTTTTTAATTTGACTCATTTTTGAGGTTTTATTTCTAATTTAAATTCAAATTTTCAGTATTTCGAGAGATATTTTTTACTTATTTTAGAAATCGGTATTAATTTAAACTGTTGCCAACTCTTTAAACATCGCAAATAATAATGTTAGCTTCAAATTAAAAATTAATTTTACACGTGACAATTATTATCAGAAAAAGATTTTCAAATTAGGATTAAATAATTACGTATGAAAAGCGGGAACTTATTGAAAATACTTCATAAAAACTATACTTACATGTGAATTTTAAAAGAGAAATGATATTGTAAAATAATAAATTCATTAACATGAGTTAGAAGTCTATAGGAGAAATTACGTCACATTTACGTCTCATTACACTTATTGCGTGAAATAAACAAAAAGTAATATTGCAAAACAGTTTAAATTTAAAAATTGCGCGAAACATTATTTTGATATTTTAAGATTATATCGATAAGATTAATATTAATTTTATTGAACGCGTTTAGACTGCTTTCGAGCGACTATTTAGTAATCCTTCTATATATAAAAAAAAGTTTTGATTTGGAAATGGACCAATGAAAATCTGCGTAGATATTCCTGGCAGATCGGCATCCAATTTGAATGCTTAAACATGGCCTTTCTTCGTTAATATTAAAAAAAACTCTGGCATACAAAAATATGAAAATCGGTATTATTATAAAGAAATGTTTGATAAACACGCTGATGCAGGCAGTTTTCAAATCGAAGAATTATTTAAAGAGACTAGGGGGCTCGGCCCCCTACTAGCTACGCTCGCGAACCCCCGTCCAGACACCGCAGAATCTAAATGCACGCTAATTTGATCGTCTTTAAAAATATTTCGAAAGATTGAATTATCTCTCTATTCTAAAAAAAATCCCTGCCGGCCCGGCCTACAGGCAGAGGTAGATTTCGAAGTTAAGTATACTAATTTCACCAACAAAAACTAAATCATTATGAGATATAAATCCACTTTAACAGTTTTATCTGTCTGCTTTTGACGAGTTTTTATTTCCTTTTTATAAAATAGCTGGTTTTATCAGAATCGTGTTAAGGCGATATTAAAAAAATATTTTTCCATGCTCAACAACTCGAATTATTCTGCCACATTTTCAGATTAATTTTTAATAATAATAAAAAAAAAAATATGAAACATGCTGACGTGATTTTTGAAAAGATTTATAAGCGACCTGTGTTTTTATTTTTCTTTCAATTAATTAAAACTTGATTAATAAACAATTATTTTCTCAGTAGGGCAATATTTTTCGTTTCTAACACAATCGCTTCGGGAAATTCTGTTCAAAATGCCCACATTGACATCATTTTTTGAAATATATTCTGCCTCTATCAAAAAATCGATCATTACTGTACATTATATAGTTTCTGAATAAGAGAATCTAGCAATTGGATGCGTTTGAGAGCAAAAATGAATTTAAAAATGAGTAAGAAAATAGACAGTTTGGACTTGAATGCACCCTTAATAAGATGACTTTTTTCTTCAACCGCTATGTATTTTTAATTTGTTTTTGCTTTAAGAATTGGCCCTATCAAAAACTTGTCTGTATAAATGTTGAAGACAATATTAAGAACATATATGATAAATTCGTGGAGACCTTATATCTCGTGAATTGACGGAGTTATGAAATTTTTTCTTCTTCAACCGCCCCCCCCCCTTCTTTTTTTCGTTTTTTTTTTTTTTTTTTTTTTTTTTTTTTTTTTTGTACGAATTGGTCCTATTAAAAACTTGTGAATATAAAAGTTGTAGATAATATTAAGGAGATGTATAATAAAATTATTGTATTTGATATCTTGAGAATTGACGAAGTAAGGAATTTTTTTCTCCAAAAAACCCCATTTTTTGCGCCCCTTGAGCCTATTTTAAATCTCTCTATTCTAAAAAAAAGTAACCACCGCTGTCACAGCCGCCGCCGCCGCCGGTTTTGAATTTTTTGTGACAGGAGGTCTTTATTCGTTAATATTAAAAAAAATAATGCATACAAAAATATGAAAATTGGTAGTATGATACAGAAATGTTTGATAAACACGCTGATGCAGACAGTTTTTAAATCGAAGAATTGTTTTAAGAGATATTTAATGCTAAAGTTGGACAAAATCGTTCCACTAAAAAAGTTTTATAGGAGCAAAAACTATTCATAGGAATTAAATCATTTTTAGATCATTTTATACGTTTGAAGTTCCCGGTGTGCAAACAGTTTTTCTTTTTTTAATTTGACTCCTTTTTTGAGGTTTTATTTCTATTTTAAATTCAAATTTTCAGCATTTCTAGAGATATTTTTTACAGATTTTAGAAAGTGATATTAATTTAAACTGTACAAAAATCAGGAACTTATTAAAAATTACGTCATAAAAACTGTCATTACACGTGAATTTTAAGAGAGAAAGGAATTTGTAAAATAATAAATTTATTAACATGCGTTAGAAGTCTTAAATAGGAGAAATTATGTCATATTTACGTCACATTACAGTTATTACATAAAATGAATACAAATTAATATTGCAAAAATGTTTAAATTTAGAAATTGCGCTAGACATTTATTTGATATTTTGAGCGGATGCGTTTCAACTATTTGTGTTAGGAAAGCGCAAATAGTATTTCATTTCTAACACAAGTATTTTCAGGTGAATATTAAAAAGAGAAAGAATAGTTTCGTCAAAATTACGTCAGATTAAAAACGATTAATTTAAAAAGTCTTATTTAAAAGAACTTTCTTTTCGCTTTGTTAAAAAATAACGGGAGACAAAGACTATGTTTACTTAATTCCTTTTACATTAGCTTATTTTGAAATGTTGTTACACGTGTCTACGTCAAAGACGAAAACAGCGATTGACATATGTATTTTTCGTACTACTTAGTTATCCCGTCGACCAAAAATTTATCATTCGCCAAACTATAAGAATAAATGCCAATAATGGTTGATCGTACATGTCACATTAACTTGACTTTAAGCAAGTTACACGTGTCTACGTCACCAAGTTATTTTTATTTCGACGTTTTATTTGTATTTTTATTAATGTTGCACTAATTTATTTGTTCTTTCGTTATTTAAAATAAAAATTATGTCAGTTTGTATAATTGGCGAGTGCTTTGGCGATTTATATAATTTGGCGAAATGGGTCGATGGGTTCATCAAGTAATACCACAGCGGATTTGGCCTTAAAATTCCCCATTCAAAGAGAAATAAATAGAAATCCGTTTATAGGGAGATCCCCACTGTTTTTTAAATTATAATTCAATCTTCCGAAATCTTTTTAAAGCCGATCCAATTAGCGTACTTTTAGAGTCTGCGGTGTCTGAACGGGGGTTGACGAGCGTAGCTCGTAGGGGCAGAGCCCCCTAGTTTTATAAAAAATCTGTGATGCATGAATTTTTGGCGCTATTTTTAGAAGTAATAAAAACTTTAAACTGATTTAATATGTACAAAAATTAAGAAGTTATGGGTTTTTTTCGGTTTTTACAAAACCCCTCCCTATTTCCATCCCCTTTGTCCGCTTTTGCCCATTAACGAACTTGACCGAGATTTTATGCCCCTTGATTTTATGTATCAGTTTGGAAGAGATTTGTGCAAAATTGCGGAAGTTATCGTGTCCAGAAGAAAGTGATAACACAATTGCTTCGGGAAATTCCGTTCAAAATGCCCAATTTGACATAATTTTTTGAAATATATTCTGTCTCTATCAATAAATCGATAATTGCGATACATTATATAGTTTCTGAATAAGCGAATCTACCAATTAAATGCGTTTGAGAGCAAAAATGAATTTAGAAATGAGTCAGAAAATAAGCAGTTTGGATTTGAGTGCATCCTTAATGCAATGATTTTTAAAACACAATCCGCTTCGGGAAATTCGGTTCAAAATGCCCACTTTAACAGCATTTTAAAAAATATATTCTGCCTCTATCAAAAAATTGACCATTACGGTACATTATATAGTTTCTGAGTAAGAAAACGTACCAATTGGAAACATTTGAGAGCAAAAATGAATTGTAAAATGAGTCAGAAAATACGCAGTTTGGATTTGAATACACCCTTACTTAGATTATTTTTCTCTTCAACCGCTATGTATTTTTAATTTGTTTTTGCTGTAAGAATTAGTCCTATCCAAAACTCGTCTATATAGATGTTGTAGACAATATTAAGGGAGTTATATGATAAATTCATGGGGATTTTATATCTTTTGAATTGACGGAGTTATGGATTTTTTACTTCTTCAAACCCCTTTTTGTTTTAGTTTTTAATTTTTTTTTTGCGGTACGAATTGGTCCTATCAAAAACTTGTAAATATAAAAGTTGTAGATAATATTAAGGAGATTTATAATAAAATTAATTGGAATTGATATCTTGAGAATTGACTAAGTTATGAATTTTTTCTCCCAAAAACCCTATTTTTTGCGCCCTTTGAGCCCATTTTTAACTTTATCAAAAATCTGTGATACATAAAATTTTGGCCCTATTTTTAGAAGTAATAAAAACTTTAAACTGATTTGATATATACACAAATTAAGAAGTTATGGGGGGGTTTTGGTTTTCACAACCCCCTCCCTATTTCCACCCCCTTTGTCCGATTTTTCCCATTAACGAACTTGACCGAGATTTTATCCCCTTTGATTTTATGTATCAGTTTGGAAGAGATTGGTGCAGAATTACGAAAGTTATCGTGTCCAGAAGAAAGTGATTTATATATATATATATATATATATATATATATATATATATATATATATATATATATATATATATATAAAGTTTTTTATTGAGGGTGGTTTTGGGGTCTCGGAGTCATGATCGGTGTAGATCTGCAAAAATTTTTCAGAAATTCCAACATAGGAACGATCCCAATAATGAAGTCGATAGAATAATTAGTTGCCGAGATACTTGTAATCATATTTTTCACACTTTTCGGTTTTTCATGACCTTGTATTTCTTTCAAATTTCAATTCAAAGATATATCTCTCTATTCTAAAAAAAAGTAACTACCGCTGTCAACGCCGCCGCCGCCGGTTTTGAATTTTTTGTGACCGGAGGTATTTCTTCGTTAATATTAAGAAAAATAATGCATAAAAAAATATGAAAATTGGTAGTATTATACAGAAATGTCTGATAAACACGCTGATGCAGACAGTTTTAAAATCGAAGAATTATTTTAAGAGATATTTAATGCTAAAGTTGGACAAAATCGTTCCACTAAAAAAGTTTTATAGGAGCAAAAACTATATATCGGAATTTAATAATTTTTAGATCATTTTATACGTTATAATTTCCCGGTGTGCAGAATGAATTTATTTTTTTTAATTTGACTCATTTTTCGAGGTTTCATTTCTATTTTAAATTCAAATTTTCAGCATTTCGAGAGATATTTTTTACTTATTTCAGAAAATTGTACTAATTTAACCTGTTGCCAACTGTACGGAAACAATAATGTTTGCTTAAAATTAAAAATTTATTTACACACGACTATTATAAACAGAAAAAAAAACTTTCAAATTAGAATTAAATAATTACGTATAAAAAGCAGGGACTTATTGAAAATTACTTCATCTATAATTACACGTGAATTTTAACAGAGAAAGGATATTGTAAAATAATAAATTCATTAACATGCGTTAGAAGTCTTAAATAGGAGAAATTACATCACATTTACGTCACATTACACTTATTACGTAAAATGAACAAAAAAAAAATATTGCAAAACAGTTTAAATTTTAAAAAAGCGCGAGACATTTACTTGATATTTTGAGATGAACTTTTCAACATTTTTATTTTTTTTTTTTGGACAGCGCAAATAATATTTCATTTCTAATAAAAGTATTTTCATGTGTATATTAAAAAGGGAAAGAAAAGTTTGGTGAAAATTACGTCAGATTAAAAACGATATATTTAAAATGTCTTATTCAAAAGGACTTTCTTTTCGCTTTGTTAAAAAATACCGGGAGACAAAGACTCTGTTTACTTAATTCATTTTATATTAGATGATTTTGAAATGCCATTGTATCTTTTAACAGCAGCTGATTTTTCCGTAAAATTCCCCAATCAAAGAGAAATGAATAGAAACCCGTTTATAGGGTGATCGCCTTTGTTTTTTAAAATTATAATTCAATCTTCCAAAATCTTTTTAAAGCCGATCAAATTAGCGTGCTTTTAGAGACTGCAGTGTCTGAACGGGGGGTTGGCGAGCGTAGCTCGTAGGGGGCCGAGCCCCTTACTAATTTAAAAAACAGTGGCGATCTCCCTATAGACGGATTTCTATTCATTTCCCTTTGACAGGGGAATTTTAACTCCAAATCCGCTGCGGTACTACTAGATTATCCAGTCGACCATTCAATTTCGCCAAATTATATAAATCGCCAAACCACTCGCCAAATTATACAAATTGACATAATTTTTATTTTAAATAACGAAAGAACAAATAAATTAGTACAACATTAATAAAATTACAAATAAAACGTCGAAATAAAAATAACTTGATGACGTAGACACGTGTAACAATATTTCAAAATAAGCTAATATAAAAGGAATTAAGTAAACTGAGTCTTTGTCTCCTGGTATTTTTTAACAAAGCGAAAATAAAGTTCTTTTAAATGAGACACTTTAAATTAATCCTTTTTAATCTGACGTAATTTTGACCAAGCTATTCTTTCTCTTTTAAATATTCACGTGAAAATACTTTTGTTAGAAATCAAATATTATTTGCGCTTTCCTAACAAAAATAGTTGAAAAGATCCTTTCAAAATATGAAATAAATGTCTAGCGCAATTTCTAAATTTAAACTGTTTTCGAATATTATTTTGTGTTCATTTTATGTAATAACTGTAATGTGACGTACATATGACGTAATTTTTCCTATTTAAGACTTCTAACGCATGTTAATGAATTTATTATTTTACAATATCCTTTCTCTTTTAAAATTTAAGAGTAAATATAGTTTTTATGAAATAATTTTCAATAAGTCCCTGCTTATTACAAGTAATTATTTAATTATAATTCCAAATGATTTTTTCTGTTTATAATAGTCACGTGTAAATATTTTTTTTTATTTGAAGCAAACATTATTGTTTGCGCTGTTTATACATTTGGCAACAGTATAAATTAATACCATTTTCTAAAATAATGTAAAAAATATCTCTAGAAATGCTGAAAATTTGAATTTAAAATAGAAATAAAACCTCCAAAAATTTTAAAAAAAAGTTAAATTAACTTAAATTAAAAAAGTTAAATAGTTAAATTAAAAAAATTATTGCAATCTGCACACCGGCAAATTCTAACGCATAAATGATCTAAAAATGATTACATTCCCATGTATAGTTTTTGCTGCTATAAAACTTTTTTAATGGAACGGTTTTGTCCAAATTTAGCATTAAATATCTCTTTAAATAATTCTTCGATTTGAAAACTGTCTGCATCAGCGTATTTATTAAACATTTCTCTATAATACCACCGATTTTCGTATTTTTGTACGCAATATTTTTCTTAATATTAACGAAGAAAGACCTCCTATCACAAAAAATTCAAAACCGGCGGCGGCGGTGACAGCGGTAGTTACTTTTTTTTAGAATAGAGAGATATTTAATGATTAAGTTGGACAAAATCGTTCCATTAAAAAAATTTTATAGGAGCAAAAACTGTACATAGGAATTTAATCATTTATAGATCATTTTATGCGTTAGAATTTCCCGGTGTGCAGACTGCATTTAGTTTTTTAATTTCACTCATTTTTTGAGGTTTTATTTCTATTTTAAATTCAAATTTTCAGCATTTCGAGAGATATTTTTTACATACTAGGGGGCTCGGCCCCCTACGAGCTACGCTCGCCAACCCCCGTCCAGACACCGCAGACTCTAAATGCACGCTAATTTGATCGGCTTTAAAAAGATTTCGAAAGATTGAATTATAATTTAAAAAACAGTGGCGATCTCCCTATAAACGAATTTCTATTCATTTCTCTTTGATTGGGGAATTTTAACGCCAAATCCGCTGCGGTACTACTTGATTATCCTGTCGACCAATTTCGCCAAATTACATAAAATCGCCAAACCACTCGCCAAATTATACAAATTGATATAATTTTTATTTTAAATAACGAAAGAACAAATAAATTCGTACAACATTAATAAAAACACAAATAAAACGTCGAAATAAAAATAACTTGATGACGTATACACGTGTAACAACATTTCAAAATAAGCTAATATAAAAGGAATTAAGTAAAGAGAGTCTTTGTCTCCTGGTATTTTTTAACAAAGCGAAAAGAAAGTTCTTTTAAATGAGACGTTTTAAATTAATTCTCAAAATAACAAATAAATGTCTAGCGCAATTTCTAAATTTACACTTTTTTGCAGTATTATATTGTGCTCATTTTATGTAATAACTATAATGTGACGTAAATATAACGTAATTTCTCCTAAGACTTCTAACGCATGTTAATGAATTTATTATTTTACAATATCCTTTCTCTTTTAAAATTCACGTGTATACTTTTTATGACGTAATTTTTAATAAGATCCTGCTTTTTATACGTAATTATTTAATTCTAATTTGAAAGTTTTTTTCCTGTTTATAATAGTCACGTGTAAATAAATTTTTAATTTGAAGCAAACATTATTACTTGCGCTTTTTATACAGTTGGCAACAGTTTAAATTAGTAGAATTTTCTGAAATCTGTAAATAATATCTCTAGAAATGCTGAAAATTTTAATTTAAAATAGAAATAAAACCTGAAAAAATGAGTCAAAATAAAAAAATTAATGCAATCTGCACTCCGGCAAATTCTAACGCATAAAATGATCTAAAAATGATTACACTGCCATGTATAGTTTTTGCTGCTATAAAACTTTTTTAGTGGAACGATTTTGTTCAACTTTAGCATTAAATATCTCTTAAAATAATTCTTCGATTTGAAAACTGTCTGCATCAGCGTGTTTATCAAACATTTCTGTATAAAACCACCGTTTTTCATATTTTTGTATGCATTATTTTTGTTAATATTAACGAAGAAAGGCCTCCGGTCACAAAAAAATCAAAACCGGCGGCGGCGGCGGTAGTTACTTTTTTTTAGAATAGAGAGATTTTTATTTTAGAAAGTTGTATTAATTTAAACTGTTGTCAACTGTATAAGCAGCGCAAACAATAATGTTTGCTTCAAATTAAAAATTTATTTTACACGTGATTATTATAAACAGAAAATATAAAAAGCAGGAACTCCTTGAAAATTACGTCATAAAAACTATATTTACACGTGAATTTTAAAAGAGAAAGTATATTGTAAAATAATAAATTCATTAACATGCGTTAGATGTCTTAAATAGGAGAATTTACGTCACATTTACGTCACATTACACTTATTACGTAAAATGAACATAAAATAATATTGCAAAACTGTTTAAATTTAAAAATTACGCAAGACATTTATTTGATATTTTAAGATGATCACAATATTTCATTTCTAACAAAAGTATTTTTATGTGAATAATAAAAAGAGAAAGAAAAGTTTGGTGAAATTTACGTCAGATTATAATTGTCAGATTCAAATTATAATTCAAAATCTTTTTAAAGCCCATAAAATTAGCGTGCTGTTAGAGTCTGCGGTGTCTGAACGGGGGTTGACGAGCGCAGCTGGTAGGGGGCAGAGCCCTCTAGTTTAATAAAAATAAAAGTAGTCGTTGGGGGCCACCGTAATACTTACCCATCATGAATATAGATAATATAAAATATCAAAATAAAGCATGTGATATTTGCTAAGCAATGTACCATGTTACTTTTATTCATAATTTAATTTATTCCTTAAATATAATTACTTTCTTAAATATAATTAATATAACCCCTTAAGCTAATATTACTTTTTGTTGCATTAAAATATCTCAATTTGTTGATTTTCTAAGCAAGTAAACGCTATTGGTTTACAATGGAAGTCTATGGGAATTTGGCGAAATATTAGAGACACCGCCAATTTGGCGTCCTTTTTGGCGACTCATTTTGGCCGCCAAATTTGGCGATATACCCAAACTTGACGGTATTTGGCGACAGAACAGGGTCTCTCCTAAGTAATATTTTATCCCGTCCAGCACTACGTTTAAAATTAAAACAAATATTTAGCTTTTTAATGGATCTATCAAACAATTAATTCTATTTTCTCTTACCTTAAACAGTTGTCGCGTTGGACATACTATCGCCCCTTGTCGCGTTTTTGGTGATCTGGTCCACCTCAATGTATCTTACTTTTTGTTATCCTTCTATAAGTCGCCCATTGCTCGCGTTTTATTTTCCGGCGACTTGAGTCTACAGACTCATTAATGTAACTTTTTTTTGAAGACCTTAATAAAGGTGTCCGGGGGGAACATCTATGCTCTACAGACGTGGTCCCCACGTCTGAGCAGTTCCCCTTAGGCAGTCTATATGGTAACATCCCTTATAGGTATGGTGATGCATAAAATGCTTGACATTTACGATAAGCCATTATTGGCATTTAATCTTATAGTTTGGCAATAGTTTTTTGCTCGGCAGGATAATCGAGTAGTACAGAATTACGTAAAAGAAACATCCTTATAACTTGAGAAAATATAATCCTATTAACTAACAGTTTACTGCGTCGGATTAAGCGTCTCATTTCCAATTAAAATATATCTTTGAATTGAAATTTGAATGAAATACAGGGTCATGAAAAATCGAAGAGTGTGAAAAGTAGAATTACAAATATTTCGGCAACTAACTATCCGATCGAGTTCATTCATGATTTAAAATTTATATTTTTTATTGTATTTTATACTCACTCCTTCAAATAAACAATTTCGAAAACTTTTGTATACCTTTTATCAGAACGAATATTTCAAGAGTCCGAAAAAAATAGTTCCGGTTAATCGAGGTTACTGATATTCAATAGGCTTCTTCCAATTATTATCCCTAAGTACACACCGAATTTCAAGTCTCTATCTCAATTTGTTCGGGAGATAGAGCGATTACAGCACACAGACATACAGACGGACGGACAATTTTTTTTTCTAAATATATGTTTTTCGGAATGTCCAGTGTCTGAAACGTGTAAATCCGTCAACATTTTTTTTTTCGATTTTTAAAACGATTACAAGACTTACCCTATACTACGTATGATGGGTAAGTAAAAGATTACAAGCTGGAAATGAAGTGTCATTGAGAAAAGTATGACTTGAAAGAGAAAAATCTGTGAAGTAGAAAATAAAGAAATTGCTTAAATGGTTTAGTTAAGATTCGTTAACCTTCTGTGTCCTTTCCGTCAAAAAAAAGGCATTGGTATTTGGGAAATATATTTGCATTTTGATGCAGATTTGCTTATTATATTAGCTTATTGTGAAATGTTTAACTGATTTTATTTAATCAAAGACGAAAACAGCCATTGTATCTTTTAACAGCAGCTGATTTTTCCTTAAAATTCTCCAATCGAAGAGAAATTAATATAAACCCGTTTATAGGGAGATCGCCACCTCTTTTTAAATTACAATTCAATCTTTCAAAATCTGTTTAAAGCCGTGCTTTTAGAGACTGCGGTATCTGAACGGGGGTTGGCGAGCGTGGCTCGTAGGGCGCCGAGAGCACTAGTATATAAAAAATATATCTCGAAAGGCTGAAAATTTGAATTGAAAATAGAAATGAAACCTCGAAAAATGAGTCAAATAAAAAAAAAATAAATGCAATCTGCACACCGGGAACTTATAACGTATAAAATCATCTAAAAATGATTAAATTCTCATGTATAGTTTTTGCTCCAATAAAACTTTTTTTAATGAAAATGATTTTGTCCAACTTTAGCATTAAATATCTCTTAAAATGATTCTTTGATTTGGAAACTGTCTGCATCAGCGTGTTTATCAAATATTTCTGTATAATACCACCGATTTTCATATTTTTGTATGCAAATTTTTTTTTAATATTAACGAAGAAAGGCCATGATTAAGCATTCAAATTGGATGCCGATCTACCGGGAATATCTACGCAGATTTTCATTGGTCCATTTCCAAATCAAAACTTTTTCTATATATACGAGTTGGAACCCGTCGAAATTCGACGAATTAAAATATTTAGAATGGAACTTTTAGATCGAATTTATAATAAACCTACAAAATAAATTACAATAAAAAAATCATCTTGCATTGGTTGTCCAACTCTTAAAAAACAAATAATGTTTTTAACCTAAAATTACCAAAGTATTATTTCCATAAACTTCAACTGCTTAAATTATTGAAAAATTAAACTGTATTAGAATACGTAATCAAGATGAGTAATTATGTTTGAAATTATCGATTGAGGTTCTTATGTTTGTTTTTACGGGATGAAAAATCAGTAAAAAGGATGTCGGTTTGTTACATCATAAAATCCCCCCCCCCCCCAAATAAAACCTAAACAGTACGTTATTTTTACATAAGCACCACTCAAATTCACAATTTAAAAGTATTTTAACGCGCAATACATTAATGTATTTCCAAACTTAAAGTCACATTTGTCCGGCACAACTTTTCATGTGAACATTCGCAAAAACTTTAAGTTCTAATCTCGGTACTTGCAAAAATTTACCATTCAGAAATTTGGCTTTAGCTGCCATAGTATTGGCCATTTAATATTGGTCAAATATTTAGTTTTATAAAAGAAAATGATTATTTTGTTTTAAATATGACATTATTTTTACTCAGTGAATCATTTTGCCTAGCGTCTAAAACTCAGTAACAGAGTAATGTAAAAATATTGAAATATCTTCTTCAATCTTTAAATGGCTGACATCAGTTTCTGTTCAAAAATTAGAAAAAAGTTACTTTTATTTGTAATGTTAAAATGGCATCAATAAGGATATAATCAATATAAATAAATAAAGCATGACTATTTTCCCGTTACTTTTAATAGAAATGGAGTACTTCAGTTGCCACAATTAAATAATAGGTACTAAAAACTATAAAAAAAATAATATCTCAAAAATAAATTGAGACAGAGCTTTCAAATAAATTGCATTTAAAAGTACATTTTTTTTTCTCTATATGACGGTGTAAAAATTTAAACTGTCTAATGTTTAGAAGTTCAAAAATTTGCAGTACCGAAAATGGCAAAACCCAAATTTCATTTCAAATTTCAAAGTGTTGCCATTCGCAGAATGACGTATGCGTTACGCACAGATACGTTTGTCCTTTATAATATAGATAGAAGGATAAATGATTAATTACGTCACGATATTAAAAAAGAAAAAGGATTGGAAACATGTCATCGCTTGTTTATTTAAAACATATATATTTTTCTTTTTTTATTGAAGTTGGTGTCAAGTAAATAAATATTTAAGAAATAATGCACGCAAATAAATATCTAAGATTATTAACCATTTGGAAATGGTTGTTGTTTTCGGTCGATGATGGGGTCAAATGATGCTCGCATTTTATTATTTTTTTTTTTAATAAAATTCAACGATGTTCTTTACTTTTGGAAGAATTTTTATTTCAATAGGTAATAGAAAGGCATAAAATCGTTAAAAATTGTTTGAATACGTAATCGAAAGGCATAAAATCGTTAAAAATTGAAAAAAGTTACAAAATAGATAGGCGCAAATTATCAGATATGGAAAAATCCAAAGTCAAAGAGCGACGCCGAAATGAAAATCGCCTTGCAAAGCAGAAATCGAGGTCTTCAACTGATTATGTAGGCCATGAAAATCGAGGTCTTGAACGGATTACGTAGCCCATGAAAATCGAGGTCTTCAACTGATTATGTAGCCCATGAAAATTGATTACAGAATAAAAGACGAACGCAAAAAAGGAAACAATCTATTGTTTAATCGATTGATGGAAAAAAGGCCATGTGTCGAGGGGCTCCAATCTACTAGCAACGGCGTTTTACAATCGGTTTATTAAAAAAAAAAAAAAAAAAAAAAAAAAAAAAAAATCCAAATGGTCGTTGTAATCTCTTAAATTACAATTTTTTTCTGTTTTCATAAATAAATTGTACAAAAAATAAAGCAACAAATAAACAAACAAATAAAAAAAGCTACAGACAGTCGATGTTTTATTGATATCTACATTAACGACTTTCAGGTATGTTTGGGATTCCGATACATAGAGGTTGCTGCATCCAGTGATTTTTTTTTAGTTTTCGTGTGCGCAAAGCGCTCATACCTGCGGTATAGTCATCACTGCATTAACGATTTTCATGTATTTTTCGTTTCCAATACTATAAGGTTTCTACGTTGCTGCAACCAGTGATGTTTTTTTAGTTTTCATGTGCGTGAAGCGCTCGTACATGCACTTTAGTGATCGCTGGATTAACGATATTCGTGTATTTTTCGATTCCAATACAACGAGATTGCTGCATCCAGTGATTTTTTTTTTTTTTTTTTGATATGTGCGCGAAGCCCTAATTTATGCGGCATAGTGGTCGCTGCATTAACGATTTTCGTGTATTTTCGATTCCAATAGAACGAGGTTGCTGTTTCCAGTGGTTTTTTTTATATCTGCGCGGAGCACTTATACATGCGATACACTGATCGCTGCATTAACGGTTTTCGTGTATTTTTCAAATTCCAATACAACGAGTTTGTTGTATCCAGAGATTTTGTTTATAAAAACGTTTCTTCTGAGTAGCCGAAATTTTGCCCAAAGCATAAGATAATATAATAGCTAAATGGCATTTGCATCGTATTCAGCAAATGCGGAAGGACTTTCCAGGTGAAGGTGCACATTTATTTAAAATGCAAAGTCGAATTCATAATTTTGTTTGATAAAGGTTCATTTGGAAAATGGACCAGCGAAGCGGTCGTAGCCTGCTCGTATCATAAAACAATGTTAAATTGCAGTGGCACAATTGAAGTGAATGAGTAATGAATGAGATAATTGATATGAATGAAATTCCCAGCTATACTGTCATTTGCAATGACGTTGAATAAGTCACAAGGACAGACATTTTCTACAGTTGGCAGTATTTAAAAAAATAGTTTTTTCTCCTCATGGAAATTTATATTTAAATATTTTCAGTTGTAAAAAGCAAGCGCATTTAAAAAAAAAATCGCATATCCTGAAGTTTTGTGGTCAAATTTTAACCATTTCGCTAAGTAAGTAATTCCTTGCGCTGAGCGTCTTTTACGGAATTTTCAATCTTTTATCACCGGTTCTTTAAAGCAGAAAATTTTGACTATCGTAATCAGGGGAAAATGTCCTGATTAAATCAGACAACGTTTTCGCTAAAAATTAACTGGTGGTAATAACCACATAGTATTAATTAGACGGAAAAATGCATGCCCGAGAATATCTCGGGGTTGCGCAGCGAGAGGGTTAATTTATCCTTAAATTGTATTTTTAATCTATTCATGGCATACATAGTTTTTCATGCATGTGTTTCTTATTTGAAATGTGTTATTTTCATCTATCACTGCGAAACAAGCTAGAAAAGCACATTATTGCTCATGTGTTGTATACATCTGTATATCTCATTTTCCGTCATTTTTGAAGGCCTATCTTTCTAGTATTTTAATAAGAGAACTCAAAAGGTTACAATGTTTGCAACAGAAGCATATGTTTCTTTAAACTCTTCTCCGAGCTTTTGAGTAAATTCCTTAGGTACAAGCCGAGCTTTATAGCGTGTAATATTTCAGGTTTGATCTTGTTTAAGCTTAAAATCCCATTTAGTACTAATTGCAATTCGGTTTAGAGATAAATCTTTCAGTTTCCAAACATTTCTTTCTTCAATTTATTTAATTTCGCCATCTGCAGCTTTAATCCATTTATTTTGTTCATCTTCAGGTAGTTTTTTCATTTCAGCCCATGACATAGGTTCATCAATACTTTTAAATGATGCTTTATAAGCTGTAATATATCTTGCGTGAGGCAGACCTTTATTGCAACGTTCTGAAAGTCTTATTATTACATCTTCCTTTTCCTCTATATCTTCACCTTCCTCTAAAGGTTATATTTCATGTTCATCACTTAAAATTAAAGTAGTTTCCTTGTGTTTAATTCAGTCGCCTGATTCATGAACATAATATTTCATTTTCTCCATCGTTGAGACAAATTACATTTCTTGAAATGATTACTTTGTTTGTTTCTTTATCAATGATAATATAACCTTTAGATTATTCTGCATAATCAAGAAAAATTCCTTCTTTACCTCTCTTGTGCAAGTTTCTTCTCAATACATATGCAATATAATATATAACTTTGCAACAAAAAAATTTTAAATGTTTTACTGTTTGTTTATATGCATGCCATATTTCAAAAGGTGTTTTCTCGCAAGCATTTGTGGGTGAACGATTTTGCAAGAAGCACAATGCCACTATTGTAGCTCCCCAAAACTTTTTATCTAACTTTGAATCTTCTAACATGCATTTTGTCATTTCCGTCAAATAACAATTCCCTCTTTTTTGCAACTCCGTTCTGCTGAGGAGAATGTGGTACTGATAACTGATATTTAATTCCTTCTTTAATCAAGTAATTTCTGAGTCTTTCATTCACAAATTCCACTCCTCTGTCACATATCAGCATCTTTGGCGTACGTTCAAATTTAGTTTTCACATAACAGAAAAATTCTTCAATTTTCGTAGCTGCCTCACTTCTCTGTTTCAGTAAATAAACGGTTAGAAACCTGGTTTTGTCATCTATAAGTGTTAAGAAATAGAGCTTTCCTGTGCGAGTCACATTTTGAAAAGGTCCACAAATATGAGCATGAAACAAGTGTCCAACTTTCGATGCTTGAAGTTCACTTTTCTTATGATAAGCATTCTGATCTTTTTTAGCCTTTGTACAAGATAAACATTTCACTTTACTTTTACAGTCCTTCATTTTAAAACCGTGGACTAAGTGATTATCTTGTAATTCTTTAATTGCTCTAAGATCGTGAAGTCTAAATATTCTATGCCACATATGAATACAATTGATATGCGATTCTTCAAAAACTTTATTACCCTTTTCATTGCAGTTTAACTTGTATAGACCCTTTTCCAATTTTCCTTGAATTATGACTTTGTGATTTTTCATTATTGTACATTTCCTGTTTCAAAAGTGTACAAAACAGTCTTTTTCATCAAGTCGTTTTACTGATAAACTGCTTTCAAGATCTGGAATATATAAAACATCACAAAGTTTTATAAACACTAACTTCATTGTCTTTTCCTCTGTATTTAATTAAACCATCACCAATACTTTTAATATCGAGTAACTGACCACTAACAACTTTTACTTGGCCTTGTTTTGGCTTTATTTCAGTAAATAAATATTTTATCGTTTGTCATGTGAGTTGTTGCAACAGAAGCAATATACCAATCAACATTAGAAAATTTATTGGAAGCTTTAAGACATTCAAAAATCTCATTTTCAGTTTTAACCTCATGACTATATGGAATCATTTTAACTTTATGTTTTCTTGTTTTATGCTTCTCGGCTTTCCACACATAACAAAATTTCTTAATATGCCCTGGCCCTTTACAGAAATGGCAAAGTTGGTTTTATTTGCTCTCAGAGATAATCCTAAATTCTTCCTTTTTCTTAGAGCCTTTAAATATTTTCATTGCTGTTCCATCATTTAATTTAGATGTTTCTAAGCGACGTTCATACGTTGCAATAAGTTTACTTATTAGGTATTCTAATAATAATTCCTCAGAAGGACGATTTTCTAAACTTGTAATTAAAGAATCATAATTCTCTGGAACACCACATAGTAAAATTGCAACAATATCATCATCTGGAATTTTTCTACGTAGACCTCTTAATTGATCAACTACTTCTAATACATTTTTAATATAACCTTCCATGTTTAAATATTCATCGTATTTCATACTGTATAACTTTCTTTGCAACAAAAATTTTGTACTTAAATGTTTATGTTTATAACTTTTATGTAAGGAATTCTACATACCTTTTGCTGTTTCCTCATGCTTGATATGTATTAAAAGATTATCCTCTACACTTAAAGCAATTTTCGATTTAGCAGACATGTTTGCTTTATTCCAAGCATCTCGATCAGCTTCCGCTTCAGTAAGTTGTTCCCATGTAATAACATCCCATAACCCCGTTTTAATCGGGCTGCACGCGGTTAATTTAAATAGAAATCATGAGCGAAATTTATTAAAAAACGCATAAACAATCGGTATAACGAGATGAAATTTTCAAACGAATTGTATTTGAAAGTTCCTTTTTTATACGGTGGTGTAAAAATTGCAATTGTTCGATTACAAATATGTTAAATTTGTGTTTATTTTATTTTATATTATTTATCAGATCATCAGATTGTTCAAAATATGAAATAAAACATAGAAATAGAAATTAACGTGCATGCTTTATTAGAAAATTTAAATTAACTTATCAAAAATATTAATTAATATGTAAAACATATTTCGCATATTAACAGCGCATTTGAAATCAAGCGTGACATCACGTATTTGTACTATTGGTGTTCAATCCCATTGTTTGGCGGCAGTGTATTTTTACAGAAAGTGGTTAAAGATAAAGTAGACAAGCATAAAAATTACTTTTGGGAAGATGTAAATAAAATTCCCAATTTCTTTGGCGCAACTGGTTCACACACTCATGAACACAAGCAATTTGCTCAAAATGTATACATTTTATTTCTTATATACAAGCAATTACATATTTACGTCATTATTTATTACTCTCGTATTTTATATATATTTTAGTTAGAAAAATGTCTGCCAATCCTGTAAGAGATGTGATAGATGAGTTAGCTAGAGAATTTAACGTAATGAATGCTAATTGTCAGATATTGACAGAGGAAGTCAACGCTCTACATCAGCATATAAGTAAGACTCCTTAAGTATTTATATTATCCTAATGTTTTATTCATTTATTGAATATCTTTATTATTTATTACCTGCCGGTATGCTATATTTTTTTTCTCCCAGCTTATTTTGTGTCGTCTCCAAAAAATAACGTTACGTTGTATAAGCTAAAAAGATATATAAGTAAATGTGTACATGTATAAGTAAAACAAAGCAGGTACTGTTAAATACTCTATAGCAATTTTTTAAACTTTTAAGCATCGCACATTTTCAATTGTTATACCGTCGTATTGGGAAAAATGTACTTTTTTAAATGCAATTTGTTTGAAAACTGTATCTCCATTTATATTTGAAATATTAATTTTTTTCTAGTTTTTAGCTAAATTTGTTTAATTTTGGCAAATCAAGTAATCCATTTATGTAGAAAGTAGAGAAAAAATAGTTGGAAAATAGCAATTATATGGAAAAAAATGACTTTTTTTTCCCATTCTGACCAGAAAATCAGAGTTCTAGCATTTTACCGCTGCTCTTTCACCTTCACCTAACATTTCATTTATAATGGCTGTTTCATAATAATGAAGCCATCAGCCCATCAGAAGAAAAGGATACATTCCAAAGGTATAAGTTCGATTGAAAAAAAATATTTAATTTTTTTTTCATCGGGGGCGACACTGAATTTTAAAAAATCAAAATTCCTGTTCTCTAGTTTTTTATTATTTGTTATTTATCTACTATTAATACTACTAAAGATATTTATCTAAATATCTTTTATTATTTATTATTTATGTATTATTTATTTATTGAATATCTTTTTCAACGTACAATAATCAAGCATAATTGCTAGATACATATTTAAAAGGCAATATATAAAGATCGTCTAAGGGGGTCGGGAGGTCAAAATTTTATTTTCTTTATTCGTATGCACATTTTAATGATTTCTTCCCTACAGTGCATCTTTCCATAAAAATTACTTTTCAGATAACAAGTTTTTGAAACATTTGAAATTTATTTTTCAAAAATTTAAATATATATCATTTTTAATTAATTTTCAGCAGTGAAATTACGTTTGAAATAATTAAATATAGAATACGCGATTTATCACATTGCTAACGAAGCGTAGATCCAACAATGCGAAAAATGTCCAAGCCTTGAATCGAACCCGAAACGCTTGGAATAGCGCTCCAAGTTCTCTACCATTTAAGCTACGAGGACGATGCCCAGCTTAGCATTTCCCACATATGGTGGTAAGGCTGCAACTGCAGCAAAAGATGGGATAATATTCATGAGCATACAATCCTGTGGAGAAACATGAGACGCAAACATAGCATCGGTGAACACATATATATAATTTTTAATTAATCTTCCAATTAAACTTCCAATTAATCGGATTCATCCTCGTAGCTTAAATGGTTGGTCACGTAGAGCGCTATTCCAAGGGTTCCGGGTTCGATTCCCGGCTTGGACATTTTTCACATTGTTGGATCTACGCTTCGTTAGCAATGTGATAAATCGCGTATTCTATATTCGAAAAATTTAAAAGTTACATTTAATTTTTTATATAACCCATGTCCCACTTGCCCGATTTGATTACAATTTTCAGTATTGTGTGCACGAAACATTTACTGTTATTTTGTCTTCATTATTTGTAAAAAAAATAATTACAAAATTTATAATACATTTACAAATTAAACAAGAGCTGATTTTTGAGAGCTATTTTCACTTCGAAGATCACTTTTTAAAAACTTTCACACAAAATTAAAAATCTTGAAGACAATTCATTAAACACACACACACACACACACACACACACACACATATATATATATATATATATATATATATATTACAAAATTTCATACTTATATCTTGCAAGAAAGTTTAGATATATACTATTAAACATGACAAATTATGACAAAATCCATTCTGAGAGAAATGGACTTAAAGTTTCAATTATCCGCTGCAAAGAATGAGTTAGTACAACACAAAAAGTTATATTTGCTAATGTAATCATTGTAGAAATACACCTTTTGCTCTATAAAATTTATTTAATTTTGGAGTATTTTACTAGCAAGGGAAAAAATATTTTTTGAGATCTTGAGCCCCGAATAAACTTAAACTTTATTTTAAAGTTTTTGACAGTTAATTTCTAAGCAGGAACGTTATATTTGTGCAACTGTTTCACTTTATTGGATACCCTTCAAAGAAGGTCTCATTAAATTGCATATTCAGATACTGCATAACTCCATATTATATAAAGCTGTAGCATGAAACATTAAAAAAGTACAATAATATGTGACAATCAGTGTTTAGAAAAAAAAAGAATATCTGTAAAGATAAATTTGGATATCAGTATTTATATAACGTAATTTTCCTTATTAAATGCATGTCTCATGTAAAAAATTATTTTTTTTTCTATTTTAATATTCAGGTGTACGCATATTATTTAACTTAAAAGAACTTGGCAATATTATTCGTGCTTTTTAATTATGACCTAATATTCACCATTAAAAGTTTTTTATGTGTGACAATTTAATTATTTTAGGCACTTTGATCTTACGATATTTAATGTTTGGTCCTTTTACAAATGACGTAATTATCACCTTTAAATGCGTTTCGCGTGTGATAATTTTATTATTTTAAAGTTTTCGTACTTTTTTTTTTATATTTATATTTATGGGTATTGATTTTGACATGACTTTCCTCATTTTCTGCTTTTAACATTCTTATTTTAAAATATTGTTTCTGTTTTTAAGATTATTGATTTCATTTTCTCTTTAAAATTGAGAAAAAAAAAACTTTTTTTCCGTCTATGTAATTTGAAATTAACAGACAATTTTTGTTTCCTAAAATAAATTGATACCGTAGGATCGAAACGTGAAACAATGTTTTTTTTTTTTTTTTTTTTTTTTTTTGGATTTTTCTGAAAAACATAATTTAATCTCAATATTGTTTTACTATCGATTGAAATAAAAGATAATTTCTATTTGAAATTGGAAAATGACGAAAAAGAAGAAATCTAATAATCCATATAGTTTTCTCTGTTCTCCCCTTTTAAAAAGAGGAGTAATTTTGTTGCCATTACAATTTGTCACTACAGAAATGTAATTAAAATTAGAAATTTTTTTTTAAAAACTAATTCAAATTTTATAATTCTGTTACCAGTTTTGACATCTGTGGGTTAATTTGTGTTACGTTTTACGGCAAACATTTCATATTTTAGGAGAAATATCCTTGAAACGTATTTTGCAGTTTAATCAGTCGTTTCATAAATTCGTTTCATTAGGATTTTATATAGATAGGATAGCTTTATATATTATTTTTTATGTATTTCCTTTTGAAGAATAGGCAATATGAAACAATATTAACATGATTCAAACGCTTTTTTCAGAATTTCTATATTGATTTATCAAACGAAATCGAAAATTAATTAATATTAAACTATTAACTTCCAAAAAAGTGTTTTTGTTTAATTATTACACTTTTAATTATTTTTTAAACTTTTTTTTGTACATTTTAGTCTTTAAAATTGTTGCAGTCATTGTTGCAGTTTCACAGCGATTTCGCATATTTTTGCGAACGTTTATTGGCGCATTATTAAATCCACTGTTTTTCTTTTTTTTTTCTTTCAAATCTTAAAATTGTACGCGTTGCAAAGAATATTTGGAGATTTATCACCTAAGGCGTGTTAATAGAATAAAAGCCTTAAAATTAATAGATTATTTTTTTTATTCAGTTGTAAAAATATTGAAATGCTGTATTGTCATCGGGAATACACATTTGTACATAATTTCACAATTTTATAATATCAGAAAAGTAGTTAAAAATCGAATTTCAAGTTCCATCTCTACATACAAAAAAAAAACAGTTTCAGTTAAATGAAAGAGTGCATAAACACAGTTTATTAAAATGTAGTAACAGCAACAACAAATAAAAAGGTATACAGAATAGACTGAAGTTTTTCAAACAAAAGAAAAATTCTGTCAAACAATCCGTATTGTTGTCGACATCTCCCATGTTACTATTATCTTGCGCACGGATTGTAATGGAAGAATCATTTTCATAAAACTTGATAAGAGTACTTAGAATACGATTTACATCAACGCATTGAAATAAAAACTTTGATTTTTAAAAATAACAATCCGAATTTCTTGCTGTATACAAAGTTTTATTCATTTAATTAATAAATTATCTTCTAACATTTTTTTTATGGAACGAAGTGTCGAATTCTTCTACAGACAACAAACATAGTACTTTACGACAGCACAATTATGTGATAAAATATTATAAATGTATCCAGTGAGAAAATGGACATAAAAGGAAGATAAAAAAAATCTAAAGAAACGTTAAAATTTGTTATTATTACTTTTATAAACTAGAACTGATATTATCATGTAGGAGTAAATCTACGTTAATAATAGATAAATAAGGTGCTTTTTGGTTAGCCGGGGGCCACGGTTATATATACATACACGTATATATACGAGGTGTACCAATACGTTTTTGCCCTCACATAGAAATAATTGAGTGAAATTTGAGGAATTGTTACATTTTATGAGTCCTTTTCTACATAGTCAGTGTGCACTGTAACACATTTTTTGCAACCGGTATTTCAAAGAGAGGGGAGGATGTAAAGGCCTGTGACCACTTATTCATGCCATGCACCTCTCGATCCCATCCCCATAAATTTGGCCTCTGGGGGCACTTTCCTAAATTTTGCGAACATCTTTCATGCCCCAGGTGGGCAAATTTGGATGGAGGGAATCAGGATGCGCATAGCATGAATAAGTGGTCACAGGCCTTTCCAACATTATGTCACATGTGGGGTTCGGCAAAAGTAAAAAAAATGCCTTCATTTGGGGCTAGTATTGCGCCTCCTGGAATACATCCTTCCCCTTCTGTTTGAAATACCATTTGCAGAAATGTGTTACTGTGCACGGGGACTATATAGAAAAGGACTAATACAATGTAGCAATTTCATAAATTTCACTCAATTATTTCTATGTGAGGGCAAAAACTTATTGTTAGATCCTCGTACATATATATGTACATATATACATAAATATATATGTATGTATATATACATATACTATATGCATTAGGGTGGAGCGAAAAAAATTATTTTTTTTAAATGAAAAACGGGTAGGTTCCAAAAATTGCCTTTATACTAGTACATCAACTGCGTGAAATTTTACCGCTGAAAAAAAAATGGCTTGAGTCTGCGCTTTTTGTCCAAATGTCGAAATTTTGGGTAAAATTTGACATTTTTTCAAAAAAATTAAAACATTCCTATGAAGATGGTTATTATTTAAAAGTGTTATTTAAACCTTTCTTATGAACGACTTAACATATTTAAACGATAAAACGATATCTTTATTCTCTATAACTCGAGCAAAATTGACAACTCTCGGTAAAAAGGGACGTTGAAACTTTGTTGTGTCATTCAACGAATTGTTGTTTAGAATACAGCTCTTACCTAGTTGCTTTCAAAACTTCCCAGGACATCTATCTCAACCACGCTACCATCTGAACACAATGTTTTATTTATACTTTGAATTGTGATTTTTTATCAAATAATGGCATAAATTTTAAATGTATCAACCTAGTCCATCTTTTTTTTTTTTTTTTTTTTTTTTTTTTTTTTTGTATCCACAGACTTTGGATGCTGCTGCTGCGATCTACTTCACGTATTGATCTACTGATTTTGTAAGAGAAGACAAACAATGTAATGCAGTGGGGATAATATTTATGTAATCTATTCAGCCGTCTATTATCTTTACCAAAATTTCACCCGATAAATTCATATTGATTAGGGGTTCTGTTACCACAACAATTTTCCAATCAATTTGATTTATATAATTATTCTCTTCAACGTTGAATGTCGATATTTCAGATTTGCGTATGCCATCAATTACTCTCATATTTCAACTATTATGAACTGAGAAGCTAGCTGTTTAATGTGATGGCGATCGTCAGAAAGCATTAAAATTAGAATTTCCTCTGCGTATGCAAAGCAACCATGTTCTAAATAACTTTTTTTAGTATTTGTTTTATCCCGTTTTCTGTGTTGTTTAGTAACCGAATAATTTACCATGAGTTTTTAGATTTCTTCTTTCGGTGTGGATTATATTTGATGGTAAACCATCCTGTGGCCAAACTTGGATTCCATAGTACTTTTTGAATGAACATAGAGATTCTGATTGGAAGTGAGCGCTTATTTAAAGGCGGATAATTCTGTTCATCGTTGCCATCCACTCTGCGTGGGACATGTTTAGAGTGAACCATTACAATGGATCATATGCCACCTCAGACTCCAGTGAATTTCCTCTGCATCATTTATTCGACAAGATCATTGACAAAAATTAGATTCTAACCCACAGGGATAGGCCGGGCCAATACGAAAATCTTTGTCCACCAGCCATTCCCTTCTTATTTCAATTTTTGAAGCCATAGAGAGAAATTTTGGAACATTATTTCCTGAAATTAAGAAAAGGGTACTCAGCACAGACCAGAAATACCTGTTATATATTTGCAAAGTTATTTCATCAATATATTGCTCAGAAGAACTAGCGAATAGGAACCCAAGAAACATGTCCTACGCAAGATGGCTCACATAGGCGAATAAAATTTTTTTGCTTTTTATAAGCACTGTTTGACTATCAGAGTCTGTAGGTTCATTCGCAAAGTATGTAATCCAAGTTTATGCCGCAGGATGGTTTACTTCAAATGGATCCACATCTAAAAATGGATCTAAAAACTTATGCAAAATTACTTGGCTACTAAACATCACAGAAAACGGCATAAAACAAATGCTAAAAAAATTATTTAGGACAGTGGTTTCTTTGCCCATCAAGAGCAAATTCTTATTTCAATGCTCTCTGATGATCGCCATCACATTAAATAGCAAGCTTCTCAGCATATAAGAAAAACAAGAGGTAGAGTAAATGATGGCATATCCAAAGATGAAATATCTAAATATTGTAGAATATTGTAGTAACAGAACTCCCAATCACTATACATTAACTGGATAAAATTTTGGTGATGATAATCGAGGGCTGAATACATTTCATTAATTCCACTGCATTACTCTGCTTGGCTTATCATATACAAGCAGTATAAATATGCGTGAAGGAGTGTTACAGCAGAAGCATCCAGCGTCTGTGGATACAAAGATGGACTAGGTTGAAACATAGAAAACTCACGCCAGTCTTTGATAAAAAAAATCACAATTCAATGTATAAATAAAACATTGTGCTCAGATGGTAGGGAGGTCGAGTTATCCACTGCTGTAACATGAAATGCAGCCACCTCCACCTGATAGCTCCTGGGTAGTTTTGAAAGCAACTAGGTAAGAGCTGTATTCTAAAGAACAATTAGTTGTATGACACAACAGAGTGGCAATGCCTTTTTTTAACCAAAAGTTGTCAGTTTTGATCCAGTTATACAGAATAGAGATACCGTTTTATCGTTTAAATATGTTAAGTTATTAATAATAAAGGTTTAAATAACACATGTAAATAATAATCTTTTCTATAGGATTTCTTTTAATTTTTTTGAAAAAATGCCAAGTTTTACCCAAAATTTCGAATTTTGGACCAAAAGCGCAGACTCAAGCCATTTTTTTCAGCGGTAAAATTTCACGCAGTTGATGTACTAGTATAAAGGCAACTTTTGGAACCTACCCGTTTTTGATTTAAAAAAAATAATTTTTTTCGCTCCACCCTAATATGCATTTATATATATATATATATATATATATATATATATATATATATATATATATATATATATGTATGCATATATACTATATATATATATATATATAACACTCCGCTCGGCTAACCGAAAAGTACCATATATAACTTTTTTTCAATGTCATAGGAGTTCAGCAACAATTCACCGAGGTATTCTTGATCTACTCATTTACTGAAAAATTAACTGAATAATAACTTAATTAAAGTTTTAATTAAAAATACTATTCTAATTAGTAAACCTCTTTTAGCTGAAAATCAGAACAAAAAGCCAAGAAGACGTTTATCCAGGGTTTTTGGATTTTCATGTTCTCTGCAGCCGTCATCGAATGAATTTAAGGTAGGAATTAGATTTTACGATTCGAAAACAATAATTCTATCGTAAGTAAGCTTTTGAAAAGTTTATAATGTAATATAGTAAGATTTCTTATTGGATTTTCTTTTCAGAATTTTAATAAGAATTTTTCGGAATGACGACATTTGAAGTATATTTATAACATTATTTGATGTATTATTGTATAACACTAGCTAAAGTAACCCGGTGTTGCCGGAATTTTAAGAATGTTGTTTTGAAAAACCAATTTCAAAATTTAACATACAGCATAAAAAAAATAATAATCAGGTGAAGTGTTGGACACATGAATCAGATGAAAACCCAATATAAAAATGTATAAATTTATATAAGAGACTCAAAATAATACAGCTATAAATGAACTTATTACCCATTCATCATTGAAGCAATAATGTTAAAATACGCCAATATTTTTATAATCGAGTTTTTATCATGCTTCAATACATTTTTTCACAGTTACATGACATTGTATATTCACCACTTCTTTTATATTTCCAATATGACGTAATATTCCATTTTTTTAATTCGTCAAAATAATTAAATAATTATAATTTTTCACATAGAAATCATAAAACAGAAAAATTATGACGTAACATTCACTTTTCTTTTTAATTCTTCAAACTATTTTTTTTTTCACTTATCACGCGGAAATTTTACAGTAGAAAAGTTAGGATGTTTTAGAGAGTATGTGAATTGGTGCCGCTGGGATACGAACCAGGGATCTCATGATAAGGAGTCGAGAACGTTAGCGTCGAGCAAAAGGCCAAGCCATTTACTCTAAGCTATTAACTCGCTTTATGCTGACCATATGAGATGAGATCGCTGCACACTCCATCCTTAGTGAGAAAGACATCTAATTGATGGCTGACGAGCGATATGCACTCGTGAGTGATGCTGTCGTACGCATGTGTGATGCGCAGTATGACAGGCTTATGTGCTGTGAGAGTTTAACAGGCTTTGCTTTCTGGACATGATTTATTTGGTGCTGCTGTCTGTTGGTTATGAGAAGAGATGATTGTTGTTGAAAGTTGCGAATTTGCGTGTTTTTCCGGGTCACCACTTTAGAAAGTGTGTGAATTGGTGCTGCTGAGATACGAACCACTGTTCTCATGATCAAGAGGCGTGAGCGTTAGCGTAGATGAAAAGTCCAAGCCAGTTACTCTAAGATAGTAACTCACTTTATACTGATCATGTGAGATGAGATCGCTACAATGTGATAATCCCTTTTTTTAAATTCGTCAAACCATTTATTTCGTTTTTTTCACGTGTAAATCTTGCAATAGAAAAGTAATTGTTGTGGTAAGAATTTTATTGTAGATTTTTAATTGTTGACAACAGCTACAGCGGAAAATGTTTAAATTTGATTGGCAATTGCGGTTAAATTTGTGGTTTTTTATTAATTAAAAAGGTTATTCCAATTCCGGATTACTTTAGTTGTCTCGGCCGTGTTTTAATATACTTGTAGGGGAGATCGGGACAAGATGAAGAGTGGGGCAAGATGACGAATGTCTTAATTTTTCCGTTTTCCACTAGGTGCTAGCATCAACCGAACACTACTGGCTCTCTTATCGGCTGTTCGTTAAACAATAGTATAAAGACGCTGAAATCGCCATGTTTGTGTTAGTTATGAATCTTTGATTGTTCGCCGCTTCCACGTTATAACTTTTATGCATGCGTAAATAAGCTCTGCTACAGATACAGGTAAGGTATATCGTTTCTCTTTAATATTTATGAGTAACTTAGTTTAAATACTACCTATTACCATGGATAAATGTCAGTTAATTGCCTTCCTTCATGGCAATGAAAACGAATATTTTTAAACAGGCAGTCTGGTGCAAGATAACGAACCCCGTGTTTCGGAATTTATTAAACTAACTGTGTTGTCCATTCTATTTAAATCCTGTAAACTCTTGCTTGTCTGTGTGTTTGTCCGCGCGACCTTGCGGTTCTTTCTCCTCTGGGGCTAAGGGGCGCATCGAATCGGGGGAGGTGTCTTTTGAAAGAGGGCGATCAGAGGAAGACAATTTTGCCTTCCGCTAAGCCCTCCCTAGCACCCCCATGAAAGAAAAACCCTGTGGGTGTCCGTATCCCCGCTTCAAAGCGTCCGATCGGTACGAGGGGAGTGCCGTTCGACGGGGTTCGACGGAGTCAAGACCTCCACCATCCCCGCTGTCCCCCTTCCCCCAAGTGATTCTAATATTGTGACCCACCAGCAGAAGAATGGATCCAGTGCTGTAAATTCCAAGAGTGGTGGCATGAGGAATGTTCCAATTATAAAAATGGCATTTTTATTTGTGACTATTGTTAGCTGCACAATTAAACAGTTCAACATTACGTTACAATGCGTTATGCTTAGTCTGATACTTTGTAAGATGTAAAAACACAGTTATCATTTATTAAACCATGTAACATATTCAAAAGATAACATATGTTCAACATTTTTCAATGTTGTCATCTTGCCCCAAGGCCAAAGTCATCTTGCTCCAGTACTTTTGCAAGATGACGATTTGTTAATGTTATTAAAAATAAAATTATCCTTAATTTTTTTGTTTGAAAAATTAAGTGGTAGTATATTTAATACTACAAGGAATACTCTAACAGTTCATGTAAAATTAATTTTACTATACTTAAAAATGAAATGAAAACAACAAAAATTGTTAACATAGTCATCTTGCCCCTGTCTCCCCTACGTAAAATTTCACAATTCTGGCTTCAAAATTGTGGATTTGTATAACATTACAGACAGACAGACAAACAAAATTTCACTTTTATATATTAGATTATGCATTTTATGGAGATTGTCGTGTTTTCTGCAAAGAGGGTCGATTTGTAGGATCTAAAATATACTACCTGGCAGAGCAATTTCGACATCAAAATGGTTTCGTTGCATAATTAGGCAAGTAACAAGGCATTAAAGATTTATATAATCGATTTTAATCGCACATTTGCCTTATCATAACGTAGCGAGATAAAGGATAAAATGAGTGTAAAATGGCTCAAACTGTTTCCTCCCTAGTTCCGAGAGAAATACGAGTTTTCAAGCAGTTTTTTAGATACGTGTAGTTAAAGATATCTATATAGAGATATCTATTGAGAGACGATGAAATCCATTACGGCAATTATACGTTTTCATGACGAGTTAAATTATAACGCTTAGAATGGCTGGTTTGTTTATCCGCCCTGAAGCAGCTGACAAACACTTGAACATATCTTAAACTACGTAAATGATTCTAAGAAAATAGATTAAGAAAATAAATGGGTATTATAATTGAGTTTTGATGCAGCATGATTCCATCGATATATCCAGGACATGCGGTGGCAGCCCCACAATCAATGAAAATGAACATGCAGAATATATGCAGAATATATGCAGATTATTATGCAGAATACCAACGAAAAGACGCTTGATCGAAATTAGCTTACTGTTAAACTTGATATAACAAACTCCCGCTGTATTATTGCTATAAAATTAGCGATGTTATTTCATTAGGGGCCAAGTTCACCTTGAAAAAATTCTCTATACCCTGATTAGTTGAATTTTGTTTTATAGAAAGATCTATGGCCTCTGATTGGTTGAATAGTGTAATTTGCCTCCTGTTGGGAATTTCTAGAAAATTCCTTCAGATTCTGAAAGTCATTTTATTCGCCAAATATCAGCAAATTTTGTGACCTTCTGCCATTTGACGCCAAGCATGTTTCTGGCATTTGTAATCATTAAAGCAGATTTTCCTGCCAAATCTCACCAATGGTGCATATCTGAGGGAAATGTCGCAAGTAACACCTACATTCAGACTGAATGTTCCCGATATGCAGCTTCGAGATGAAAAAGTTAACGAAGCTGCGTGAAGTGGAAAAGCAGAAAAAATAATTAGAACGCAGAAAAAATTCGACGGCGGCTGTTGTTAAAAAGAACAGAATATTTCGACGACATAAAATAGAAGATTTAAATGACGTATAAAAATCTTAGGAAATATTCGACGATGTTAAGTAAATAAAGCCGAAGATTGTTGCTTTTAAGCTAAATATCGAATGTGAAAATTGCTACTAACTGTATTTTGTTTTGTCTTCGTCTTAATAAATGTCAGTGTTCGTTTTAGAAATGAGTTATGATTTATGAATAGAAGTCTCATCCCACAAAGTGGTGTTCAGAAGTGACTGTTAGCCCACCAATATTATTCGTTTGACAGAATTATCCATTTTACAGATACAAGCCGGATATTATTCGCATCGGTGAGTACATTGTACGTAATAAATCTTTTTATTTCATGATGAAATTGGTTCATATTCCTGAACTAGAACTTGTGATTAAAAATAAACAAGTTGGAAATTGCTCGTCAAACGTGGCAAATGAGGTGCGTTCGTACTATAACTAGTTTTATAATTATTTTTTGCACCTCATATTGTACTGAATGTATAATTTTTTGCACTTCATAAAGCGCATAGTCTGATACATCATTAAAATGCACTTCCAATAATTTTTTCCCATTCCCCGTAATGTAACGAAACACTTTTGACTGTCCCTGTAATTAAACTATACATCCGATTTTCCTAAAATTTGAAATAGCTCAACAAAATTTTGCAACAATTATATATTTAAAATTTCAGACCATTCGGAAGGCTGTAATATCATTAAAATGCACTTGCAATAATTTTTCCCATTGGCCGTAATGTAAAGAAAAAATTTTGACTGTCCCTGTAATTAAATTATACATCCGATTTTCCTAAAATTTGAAATGGCTCGACAAAATTTTGCAACAGTTATATCTTTAAAATTTCAGATCATTCGGAAGGCTCTAATATCATTAAAATGCACTTGCAATAATTTTTCCCATTGGCCGTAATGTAAAGAAAAACTTTTGACTGTCCCTGTAATTAAACTATACATCCGATTTTCATAAAATTTGAAATGGCTCGACAAAATTTTGCAACAATCATATATTTGAAATTTCAGACCATTCGGTTGGGTAGTTTTTGCTCTGTTACATGCGGACAGACGGACGGACAGACGGACAGACGGACGGACAGACGGACAGACGGACGGACAGACGGACGGACTGAACGACGACTATAGGTGCTACGTATTTATATAATTACGAACGCACCTAAAAACGAGCAAAATAAAACTTTTGCACAAATTTTTGTTTGATGCAGAAGGTTCAATAGAATCCAATAGAAAAAGAATAAGATACTTTTCTGGTTTTGGTTATCAAACCGATAGTTCCGAATTTAAAAATAAGATAACAAAATTTCAAGCGGATTTTTCTCTAAATGATTTAATTACAGTTTGTGATTTACTTTGTACAAGGTGGCCATAATTAAACTGACGGTACCCAGAATGTTCTGTAGCACGATCTAATTGCGAGAATGACGCCAAATTTTGTAGGGAGATTAAACAAGATAGGATTCAGCGAAAAAAAAAAATAGTTCTAAAAATCACCGCTAGAGAAGTATGTGGCACTGTGTATTCGAAGAAGGGAGTTTCAAAAAATGAAGAATCAATATTAAAATAAAATTACCGTTATTTAACGAATTTAGCAATTTTATCCGAGCTCAAAATGGTAACAGTTTATAAAAAAGCAAAAAACTTACATAAACACTGCTAAAGATTCTTTGTCTGCAGTTTCACTTACAGAGCCACAAAAACAGCAACAGCAGAAGAAAAAGTTATTTATTCAAATTTCACGTTACAACTTTTGGCCCAGTGCCAGCTTGTTCGGCTTTAAAAGTTAATGTGCTACTGTTAGAAGCAATTTCATTGAAAGTTATCTTTCATAATGTCTTCTTCTTTAGTCGAGCGAACTCTACTAGCCAAATTCTTTTACCTAAACCAGTGCAATGCGCCAGCCGCTCTTCATGCTTTTAGAAACCACAAAGAAATGCGTAAAGGTAACGGTCCTTTGTCAGTAAATGGTTTAAAAACAATGGTTGAGAAGTTTGAGAAAACAGGTTCTCTAAATGTTCAGTCAGGCAGAGTACGAAAACTCTTATCACAGGATACAATCGAAGAAGTGTCAACGGCGATTATCGACAGAGCACCAGACAATATTGCTACCACTTCCAGCGCTCGTGGGATAGCTCGGAATCTGAATGTGCCTTATTGTACGGTATGGAAAATCATACGAATAATTATCCACTTCTATTCGTACAAGATCAGCCGTGTACAAGAGTTACGTCACACCGACCATGATAAGCGATTGACTTTTGCTCTCACTTTTCTTGCCAGAATGGAGTTGGATGATGCTTGGTCCTGGAAAATTTTATGGTGAGAAGAGGCCCACTTTTACCTGAATGGAACTGTAAATACCCAGAACTGCCGAATTAAGGATAACAAGCCACCAAGAGCATTCAAAAAAATTCCATTGCATTCACCAAAGATAACTGCTTGGTGTGGTTTCACAGCAGATATGATCATAGGTCCATTCTTCTATGAGAACTTTACTCCGACAGGACCCGTAACTTGTTCTGTTACCGGAGACAAATATCGCCAAATTCTAAACAACTTTCTTCTTCCGGCACTTCAGCAAAGACAGTGCCTGGAGAAAATCATTTTCATGCAAGATGGAGCCCCTCCAGATTTTGCTTTGCGGTTACAGCAGCTGCTACGACAGGAATTCACAACAGAAAGAGTCATTAGCCGCTATTTTCCAATTGCATGGCCACCTCCGTCCTCTGATCTTACACCCTGCGACTTTTGGCTATGGGGTTACCTGAAGTCCAAGGTCTATCACGGAGGTGTACAGGACCTGGCTACGTTGAAGGATAACATATCGCGAACTGTACGGGAGATTTCTGCAAACATGTTATTCTCTCTTGTTGTAAATGCTGTGCACAGAATGCAATATGTGGTCCACAAAAACGGTGGCCACATCGAACCTGAGTTGGATGCGCTAAATAAACGGCAATTTTATTTCAGTATTGATTATTCTTTTTTAAAACTCTCTTTTTCGAATACACAGCGCCACATATTAACCTAGCGGTGATTTTTGGAACTAATTTTTTTCGTGAAATCCTTCGTCCCCCGTCTTGTTTAAGCTTCTCACAAGATTTGGCGCCATTCTCGCAATTAGATCTCGCTACAGAACACTCTAAGTACTGTGAGTTTAATTATGGCCACTTTGTATTTCGAATGAAGGATCTTTAGTTGATCTTACGACACGATTAGTTACCTATATATCATATTTAAGCTTACTACAAGGTAAAGTTCAGAATGACAGCGATGTAGATTCGGAACCCGAATTACCTTTAAATAATAATTCAGCAAGTAATGACATGGAATCATCAAATTTTGATTAAAACAAGAAATTTCCAATTCAAGGTTTTGTAGCATCATCTATTAGTTTTACTGATGTTGAAAGTATTCTATCTCCTTTTGACGGAAGTTCTTTTCAAGATATAAATGTTTGGCTCAGTAATTTTCACGATGTTACTAGTATGTTTAACTTATTTAACTTTCATAAATTTATATTTTTAAAAGATCTTTACGAGGAAAAGCCTAGTTGTTAGTACAGACAGAATTTCATATCAATTCATGTGATAAAGTTAGAGAACTCTTAATTTCAGAATTCAGTACCACTTATAATTCTGCCGAGTTACATGATATATTAAATAAATGAAAAATGCAAGAAAATGAATCACTTGAAGAATATTTTCTTGTTATGAAATATTTAATATTAAATTATGAAATATTTTCTTGTTATGCTTGGACGGTAACATCGAGGATTCTGCATTAATGCAATATATCATAAATGGTATACTCGACCCTGTTTTTAGAAAATCAATGTTTTATGGATGCCAATCAATTGTAGAATTCAAACAAAAGCTCAAAATTTATGACAAAATTCGTTATGACTATGAGAACACTGAATTTCGTAAAGTCAAACCAGAAATGCCAGTGAAGAGAAATCCTTTCGACAAAAATATTATATTTTTCGCTTTAATTGTGGTTTGTCAAATCATAAAAGTAGCCAAAGCAGACATACAAACAAAGACACTCGTTGTTTCAATTGCTAGAATTTTGGCCATAAATCGCCACAATGTGATCAACCAAGCAGGCCTAGAGTTAAATCAGAACCCTCCAATGTTTCCACAGCTATGTCGAACACTTTCATGACCAAACAAGCCATTATTTCGTCTGTAAATGTTACATCATTTGTAGATACTGGCAGTGAAAGAAGTTTGCTAAAGGAAAGTATTTACCGCGAAATCCCTACAATATCCAACCTTGAACATTCAATTATCACATTAACTGGATTAGGAAATACTATAATCAAACCCTGGGTTTTTTCTCTAAGGACATTATGATAGATGATTTTAATTATACAACTGATGTTTACGTAGTCCCAGATTATTCCGTATATTTTGATCTTATTATACAACAAGGTATTTTAACAATTTCTGGAAATAATATTTCGATGCAAAAAATCAAAAAAATAATGACAATACTTCCAATAATTTTTTGATTAATGTTGCTCATGTTTTAGACAAACTTAATCTTGATTTATCTCATATTACCGATGAAACAATACGTTCAAAAATTTCAGAACTTATTCAAAATTATTCTCCCAGGAAAATAAAGGCAACTGATGTTAAATTATCAATTAATCGGAAAACGAAACAATTGTCACTTGTCCTCCCAGACGCTTGGCGCCAATAGATAAAAACTTCGTCTAAAACAAATTTCTGAGTGGCTCGAAAATTGAATTATTCTTAAAAGCACTAGTAATTTTTCATCACCCATTGTCCTAGTAAAAAAGAAAGATGGCTCATATAGACTGTGTGCTGGCTATAGGAAGTCAAGTTCTAAAACACATAAACAACGTTTTTCCCTCACAGTAATTAATGACATTATTGATCAGCTGCATTCTGCGAAAGTATTTACTGCTCTTCACCATAAAAATGCATTTTTTCATGTCGAAATAGAAAAAAATACTAGAAAATATACTTCTTTCGTAATGCATTCTGGTCAATTTGAATTCTTATATATGAATTATGGCCTTAGCGTGCACCCTTAGTGTTTCAAAGATATATTATAACGTTTTTCGAGACCTCATTAATGAAAAAGTACTTATTGTTATATGGATGACTTCATAACACCTGGGTTATATGGTTAAAAATAACGTTCTCTATAAAAAATCATAAAGGTATCGATCTGGTAGTTGTGCCGGATAAAATGCAGCTAAATGTCATTAAACACGTTCATGACAAAGGATATTTTGGCCGCTATATAAACGCTGTGAAAAAAACCCTTAACGAAGAATTTCTCATCCCTAATATGTCAAATAAAATTGATAAAATTATAGTAAATTGTGTAACATGCCTTTTGTATAATCGCAAACGTGGAAAACAAGAAGGTGAATTACACCCCTTACCTAAAGAAGAGATTCCTCTCCAAACCTACCACATTGATCATTTAGGCCCTCTTGAAACAACTAACAAAAATTACAAACATATTTTGTCTTTAATAGATGCATTTCCTAAATTCATCTGGTTGTATCCCTGTAAAACCACTTTTGCTACCGATGTTATATCAAAACTACGACAACAAAGTTACACTTTTGGCAATCTTTCCACCATCATTAGCGATAAAGGTCCTGCTTTCAAAAGTAAAAAACATTGCTAATTATTGTCAAGATGAAAATATAAAGCACGAAACAGTTACAACTGGCCTTCCCCGTGCCAATGGTAGTGTAGAGCGACATAATTTCACCATAATTTCTGTAATCTCTGAAATGTCCAAAGACGATCCGACCAAATAGTTCACATGTTTCTAAAGTTCAACAAGTCATTAATTCAACCTACCAACGAAACATTAAGAAAACACCGTTTAAATTTATTTGGTACAAAAATGAAACAGAAAGAAGATGTACAAATTATTGACCTCTTAAACAGTTCAGTCTAAGAACAGTTCATAAAAGACAGAGGTGAACTCCGTAAACAAGCCAAGTAGAATATTCTGGAAATTCAACAAGAAAATCGCAAGCACTGTAATTTACGACGTAAGAAACCCCGGAAATACAACCTTGGTAACCTCGAAGCAATTAAGAGAACCCAGCAAGGACCAGGTTTAAAGTTGAAATCTAAATTATTAGGTCAGCTTAAAGTAACCAAAGTGAAGTCTAACGCCACCTACCACGTAACAAAAATTTCATCAACCGAAGGATCGATAAATACTAGCTCGTGTACTGAATACATGAAGCCTTGGCCTGACAAAAACTAAAACTTAAAAAAAAAATTAAATCTTTCCTTCTTGTGTGTTGTGGAAATTTTATAAATCAACGCTTTTAAAGAAATTTCCATATGATGTTACGCCACTTCAAATAGACTGAGTGATCTTTCTGACTTGCGGATTAATTTTTTCCCCAAAGAACAGTTACTGGTTTTTGTTTTTGTTTCTTTTTCAGATTCTATTTTAGCCCATGTCGCTGCGGCAGCTTCAGATGTCAGGAAGTCCGCATGTAGAAAATTTCGCAAGTAACACTAACATTCAGACTGAATGTTCCCGACTCTGCCCTCCGCTTCAAGATTAAAAAGGTGAAGAAGCTGCGTGAAGTGGAAACGCAGAAAAAATAAATTTAACGCAGAAAGAATTCGACGGCGGCTGTTGTTAAAAAGAACAGAATACTTCGTCGATTTAAATGACGTATAAAAATCTTTGTAAATATTCGACGATGTTAAGTAAATAAAGCCTAAGATTGTTGCTTTTAAATGAAATATCGATTGTGAAATGTGCTGCTAACTGTATTTTGTTTTGTCTTCGTCTTAATAAATGTCAGTGTTAGACTTAGAAATGAATTATGATTTATGAATAGAAGTCTCATCCCAATTATCTATGACACCAAATATCGCCTATGTTATCTATATCGCCTATATTATCTATGACGCAATATTTGACAAATTATTGCCGACTCTGCGACTTCGTTTACTGCCAACTGTTCAATAACATAATAACTGTTTCAACATTCGATCCCATTGAAATCATTAACCCATAGTGAACACCCAAAATATCTCCCTAATCCCATTTTCTCGAACATGCGGACGAATTATCTTCTCGCATCACAAAACGGTAGGATAGAAAATTTAGTCAAAATCGTTAGGGCCGTTTTTCAGATAAAATTTTAATATATATACACACACATATACACACATAGATACAAGATTTTCATGTATTATAAGATATGATATCAGATGTTCCATTGGCTACAATAACACTTAATAGTAATTAGACAAAAGCAGATTTAATCCATACCTTTGCCCCCCAAAAACGTGAGGCAGAAGTCCAATCCTGCTCCGACTATTGAAATATATACTATTGAAATATATACTATTAATATATATGTGATCATGAAGTGCGGCAATATCGCCATGGGGAATATTTTTGCTCTTATTCAGACTGTATACAAATGCCTGCATCATGTTTATGGTTGAAGTACTAGTGACGTTGCACTTCCCAATGTCCAGTGGCTACTAAATACGGTTCCAAACAACGCCTTACAGATAATAGCTATCAACAGCAAACACGTTGGTTAAACAAAAGCTTTTTTATCAAACGAATTCTCTATAACACACTATGGCCAATCATCCGATGGGCATGATTGGACATTGTTTGTTTTATCTGACCGAATCTTAATTGGAGGACGGACTGTGTCAAATAATTCTCACATGAAAGCGTGTGAACATGCATCCTTCAGCCAAGTTGGGCAAATTTGTAATTGCAATTATCTGCAATGTAATTACAACTTAATTGCACGTAATTAATTTTAGTTAAAATTACATGCCGTAAAATATTCTTGCAGCACTGTAGCCGGAATCTCTCCCATCCCATTATTTGACGAAATTTCTGCGTTTGAGTATGTGTAACTGTAATCAGTTACATAAAATTAACTTGTAATTCCACTGCGGATAATAGAGATTACAAAGTTACCCAACTCCGTTCTCCAGGACGCTATTCGCACTCAGCGCAACTATCCGTAACTCATAAGGTTACTGCTTTTATCGTAGCAGGGGTAGGTCCTATCTTTTATCGATTATTCCTGTGTGTTTCTGCTGATCGTTAAATTGTTTATCGCAAGTTAAATCACTTATTCACACACACACATTCTCTAAGTGTCTGCAAATAATCTCCATATTCTACTGAATTTTGTACAGCATTATATTTCCATTTTTCAGTCTTCTTAACATAAGAATAATTTACATATTATTTTACTTTAAGTATTTATGAAACGTGTTTTGTAATTATATTTCGATTTAGTTTTTAAGAGGTGCGACTTCATATTGGGCTGTTTGCGGCAATGTATACCTCTTTAAATGCGAAGAGATATTTTGAAAATTAAAAGACAGATAACAGAAAATAAAAAGTAAGGGTTTAAGAAATTCATTTTTGAGGCGTGTCATTTTTTTCCACAACCTCAAAAAAAATGATAATTTAATATGCTTTTATGCAGGTCCAAATGTTTTTTTTTCTCTTTTGGTGATATTTTAGGTTTTGGCAGCTGCATTTGTGCAGTTACATACAGTCCTTTTGACCAGGCCCTTCCAACATTTCAGTACGCAAAGACGCACATTAGCTTTTTGAATTCAACATGGGATTCATTAGGTACATTAATCCAAACATGTAAGATAATTATATTTCTGTAATAACGGCTGTATACTGGGCAGGTACGTCTGACACATATACAGGACTCAAATACGTTTCAGTGCATAGACATGCGAAACAAGGGTCCCATGTAAAATGAAATGGAAGAAATTACAGTAAATTTAGCATTGCATTATTTTGAGGAAAGAAGAATCTGAAACATATTTTTTACAGAAATGTCTAAACAATCTTAGTGTCTCAAGTAATAAAAAACATACAAACATTAAAAATAGCGCAAATCATCATTAAAATTAAATTTTAATTTTATAAAAGTCGCTAAGAAGATACATGAGAAGGGATCCTTTAACTGATGCCAAGACAGTCACAAGCGCCTCGATGAACAGCACTGTTTTGGAGGGCCCGATATTTGTTTGGAGATAATCACACATAGAATAGAGATTTGCAGGAATAAATAAACATTATCACAAAAACAATAGCAGCGTAATGCAACAGAAACATGAGAGACAAATTTAAACCTGAGATTTAAATGCCTCGATCGAACATTTTCATAGCTACATTCAAAACTGTGCTTAAACTCTCAAATTTAACAGATTTTTCCATGCCGTATGTTATATTTCTATACCCTCGACCTAGTGATTGTATCTTGTGCAATGTTTTAAAAAAGTTATTGTTTACAGAGCCTTGTTGAATCCACATAAATATTTTCTAATAAAATAATTAGCCCGCTAAGACATACATTTATTCATAACAGTTTTTACCATTGAGCAATTCAGCTTCCTGCCGACCCAAATTATAATATAATTTCATATAAATGTGACAGTACTCCGCTTTTTCTGACCATCAATAAGAAAAATAATTCATATTTCTTTAAAGATAAGTACTCATATTTTCTACAGTTTATTTGTTTCTACTGTTTCCAGGACAAAACACGGAATGTCGGAGAAATGTTTGATTTTGTTCGAGATCATTACGATGATATGAAGAGACGATATATTTCTGCTCTCGATCAACTAGCAGATATGACAATAAAATTAAACCGAATGGTTAAAGAAGATCTGGACAGACAAGCTAGAGAAAAACCATTGGGAGAGAGCTGGGAAGATTTCTGCAACCAACCAATTAAACGTACGGTGAGTAAAGAGGTTATATTTACTAAATAAAGTCCTTACACAATCTCTTATAATAGACAGAATTTGAGATCCTAAAACATTTTAAGACCTTGTAGTCTTAAAAATTTTAGGACTTAAATATATCTAAAAAACTCGGATCTTAAATTGTCCACTAGGAATACTAGGAATATGACTTACAGCTGTATGTAACCACGCACTCAACTTGGTGATTTACATGTGCAATCTGTGTTAAAAAATAAGAAATTTTATAGCTTTTATTCACATATCATTATTCTCTTAAAGTCTTACACTCGAAAAATAATGAAAAAAAATCAGAGATACATTTTTCATATAATAATCAATATTTTCTTCTGTTGCAATAAAAGTAAACGCTACTGTCATGTGGTTGTTTCACGCTAAAATATTGCAAATTAGTAAATAATTATATAAGTATGTCTCCAAATACCTTATTTTATATAATTATTCATTTATTTTACAAGGTTTAACCTTTAACTCTTTAATTTCCATGATAGAATACGTTCTAGAAATTACGTAGTCCAGGGAATCTGACTTTAGACCAGAAAGTTTCATTAGTTAATTTCGCTTTATTAAATACGGAAAGTCGGTTTTTAATTAAAGTAAATATTGCTATTTTAATTTTCTGCTGTGAATTAGGTATCAGCGAATAAAAAATCTATTCAATTCAAAACACTGTTGTTTGCATATATGCAAAGCAGCGCATTAAAGAGTTAATGCTAAATGCCGTATTAAGTATCAAAATCAGTCCAAGGGCTTCATTGCAAAAAGTTACTACAAATAAACAAAAATTATATTTTTCATTTATTATCACAGGAAAAAATAAAATATGTGCATACAAAATGCTATTATATATTTATAAAAATTATATGAAGAACAAAATCTTTTTTGTTTTCACTTTATTATTGTGTAGGAAAATATTGGCACTGGTTTAAAATAAATATTGATGCGAATATTTAATAATCAGAAAGTTTTAGAACAATAAAAAACGATTATACGGGAATATTTTATATGTCTGAACTTATATATTTTCACTTTAGGCAAAAACAAAAATATTTGCATTAGTACTGCTTTGTTAAAGTTTTTCTCTATCACCGGTCTGTAAGGATATACTAAACTTTTATTCTGAACATAGCATTCTTTTGTATTCACCTAATTCACCTAATTCAGTGTCAAAATTTCTGTAATCATATAAGGCGACTATCTTAGTGATAATTCAAAATAATATTCAGTATTTTTTTGATAACCGTACCCTAGAGGTAATTATCATTGCGATGGTATACAGAAAACTTTCATTCAGCTCTCCACTATATGGTGTTTTTATACGATGTCGGTATGATGCGTTACTGTTCACACTGTTCTTACAAGCAGTAATCGCTATTTTGGAATAAATTATGCAAGTTCTATTTCATTTTTCTCCCTCTTATTTTAAAAGTTTCGCGAGTATATTTATTATGAGTCTTTTCAAGTTTATAATTTCTGAAATACGTTTTTGATAATTTAAATTTGCTGAATGAATTTTATAATATATATTCAGAATAAGTATTTTTGCAATTTCATGTATTACAATTTAACCCAGCAATAGGCTTATATCATTACTCAGGCCATTTCCTGTCATAATATTAGTTAAAATTTTTGAAGCAGGATCGTCTAATTGTTAAAAAAATGTATCAACTTTATCTTTTCAACAGCTGGCACCCACTTTTGACTTCATATTTGAATTCCTTGTAGTAAAACATCGAAGAGAAACGTATACTTTATATCGTTAATATATATTTTTAATTTATTAAAAATTGTGTTTGGGATTTATTCCTAAATTTAGAAAAAAATTAAAGGCTCACAGGAAAAATGTTTTATAATCATAAAATTATCAACCAGACAAATTGTAAAAGAAATATAGATAATATATTGAGGATGTGAATTTCAAAACTCGCCTTATCAAAAATTTAAAAAATCGAGTTTTCTCTACCAATCTATTCTATTGTTAAACCTGCACAGAAAAAAACACTATAATCTGTAAAAAAAAAAATATTTTTATCCTATATTTTTGGGCTCTTAAAATATTGGTTTGGTTTCAAAACTCGGCTTATCCACTAGGGATACAAAGACATATACTAGGGCAACAAAACTAGCTTTATCCTTGGGCATGCGTAAGACCAACGAACGGCTAGCTTATCAGCTACTATTACGGTAATTTTCCTTCATTTCTCTGTGACCTGTTGCTATTTTCGTTTAAAGATTTTACCTGTTCTATTCATACAAACTAATTAAATAAGTTTTACAGCATGTCTTAAGTGTAATGGGCAGTGAATAAACTCTTGCATTTTGTAGTGGAAGGGTGAAGAATAGAAAAAAATCCCTGCCGGCTCGGGCCTACAGGCGGAGGTAGATTTCGATGTTAAGTACTAAATTCTCCAACAAAACTTAAATCAAGATTAGAGATAAAACCCAGTTTCTTCACAAAGAGCGAGCTGTAGGGAGCTAAACTTTTTGTGAAAATTGTAATATACACGAATACACACACACATATATATGGAATACGTTTAAAAAATGGCTACAAAAAATTCAGAGAACCTTAAAGTGTTAAAATATGTTAATATTTCCATAGTCGGGTTTTTATCATGTTTTAATACGTTTCTTCAAACTTACATGGCGTTACATATTCACCTGCTGAGGTCCATTATATTTCCAATATGACGCAATATACATATTTTTTTAATTCGTCAAACTATTTATTTTGAGTTTTCATGCTGAAATCTTGCTCTAGGAAACTTATGACGTAATATTCAATTTGTTTTCAATTTGTCAAACTATTTAATTTTACACGTGAAAATTTTGCAAAAGAAAAGTAATTGTTGTGGTGAGAATTTTATTATTTGTTTTTTTTAATTGTTGGCAACTGCTATAACGAAAAACTTTTATTTTTTTCCTGCCATTGTTGTGTAAGAGCTGGTTTTATCAGAATCATGTTAAGACAGTATTCAAATTTTTGAACCCTCCCCATTTCCACCCTCTTGGGCCGATTTCGCCCATTTTCAATCCCCGCCGAGATATTAGCCATCTCAAAGTTGTTGGCGAGTTTGAAGATGATTCGTGCATAATTGCGACTTTTAACGTGCGGACAAAATTTAGTACATACATACATACATATATATATATATATATATATATAAACTTTTTAGGTGGGGGTGGTTTGGGTTCCTGGGGTCCTATAATGAAAAGTTATGAAGGAATTTTTCAAAAGTCGCACCATGGTAACGACGGCTATAGGTAGTATTTCTTACGAAATCTACCTAAAAGAAATACGAGCACATGGGCTTGTAAAGAATACACGCAAAAGAAGATTAAAATGTAAGTTAAAAATGGGGAATCGCTTTCTATATTTCTTACTGTCAGAAGATGTTAAAAGATTTAATTTTTATTCTCAGGCATAAACCTAAGGCATTTCCGGGCCTTTCAAAGGTATTACGATAAGGTACTATATAAAGACTAAGAACCATGGCCATCTTCAAATTTGTGGAAGTGTATTTCGGAAGATTCTTGGGATATCAATATTGTTAATTATAGTTTTTCTGGTTATTAAGGTTTTTTCCAACGTTTTCGAATACTTATTGAATGAGCTTTGCATTTCTATTCGCTCTACTGTATAAACATGAAGGAACTACAAGCATTTTGTGAAGATAAAAGTGTAGACCATATAAAACTTTTGATAAACATTGAAGTAACTTGCAAAGGCACAACAAAACTATTTTTGACATACAGGTGAAGATGTATAGTATAGCTTCATTGCATTTAATGAGTTATATTGAAAACACATTTGCAACAGCAAATTCACCTCTTTGTTAAGTTAAACAATGTGAAATGAATAGTTGTTGTTAAGTCTCTGCTAAGTTTATTTCAGGAGAAAACAGGTCATTTTTAAATAAGAGATATATATTACAGTTGGTTGTGTTTATGACGGCCAATTATCAACACGAGGGATTATAGGCCCAAAGGGAGTGTGCTTTCAGTGGGGGGGGGGTCTTTCTATGGAAACCTAACCCGTATTAACGCAAGGAAATCCAAGGTTCGAAGAAAACCACAGAAAACTCCGAACGATTAGGCCGACGGGTGCGATTGGGTTCGAATCCACCACCTTCCATCTACCAGCTTCAAGATCAGAGTCTCTCGGCCACTGGTGGGAGATATATGTTACAGAATGTATATGTAAGAGAGGGGCATGGTAGTTTTGCAATTGCTTTGTTGGGGCGTGGTTAATAAAAGGATGGGAACCACTGATTTAGACGATTATGTCAAACACGCGACCCAAGGTGCAGACCGCTGACATATAGTGTGTGGTAATCGAAACCGTTGGTACTCGAGATGTGTTTCATCAATTTGTTAAATATGCACATGCAAAGAATGTTTTCTGTGAAGTTCCTTTACACTCATAACCTCGATAGTAAAGTTAAACACATTACAGAATATGCATGTATATACATAGTATATAGATAAAATACACTTACCTGTTTGTCTTGAAGATACAATGATCATTGCCGTTTCTACAGTATTCGATTTTGTGTGCGAGAAATTTTATTTAGTTTTAACGAGTCGCTTACCAAGTTTAGCATCTCATGCTAGGGCACCAATTAAACCATTATTGCTAGGATCCTAAAAAGGATGCAATGATAACCGATCAGATTGTATCAAAGTTCTGCGTTTTGAAATTATTATTAACATAGCATTTGTATTTTAAATTTTTCTATAAGTTTTAAATTAATACCATTCTTTTTTTATTCAACTTTAAAGAGCAGTTAAGACCTGATTAATGAAAATATAATTAAATTGTTTTCCTATTAATGATATTATAATTCCATTTAAATTAAAAATATGGCCGTACAATTAATGTTTCTGAGGAAAGAAATCAATCAAAGAACCAGTATTTATTAACAAAAAAGAACATTTACAAGTATTAATAATAGTATGCGACATACGTACCAGTACGATTTCGCCAAATCATCGAAAAATCAATACCACGGTTCTGAAATACCTTGCCATTTTAGTACAAAGGTAATTTGTTAAATGCACATAAATTGCTTAACTTTTAGAAATACTCTATTACACAGATGGGTTTTAACTAAATTAATAAACTATAGTTCAGTGGTACGAAGTCCTGAGTGTAAGGCAGGTTCCCCAGCCATTAGACTATTCATACTTTTTTTTGCACCTGGCGCGCTTTATGATACTCTATATTGTCGCGAAGAAAGAAAAAAAAAAAGACTATGACAAAGGCCAAGACTTCGCATTCCTGCTTCATTTTTATTCAATCAAATCCATGATGGATGCAAGGTCCATTTCTGAAAAGTAGATCATTTTCAACATTAACAGAAGAAATTTGAGATAGGACATTTAAACTGGTCTTTGTGTAGTGAAGAGTCATTGTTATCTCCGGTACAATTCACCCGTTTCTCAAGGATTGTAACAAAGCTCACAGATCAAAATTTGACAACAATTCCGATTATTCAAATGAAAGGGTACAATTCGAACTATGTTCTGTTCTCACACATTTCTCGTACACGGTTCGAAATTTTACAGCACTAAGAATTATTCAAATAAAGGGGTGCTACTCAATCTCTATTTCGTTTTAAATTTCGGTCAAGAAATGTGAGGCCCATTGAATCTTGGACTATTTTTATTTTTATTTTATTTTAGCTTTTACAATTCTTGAAATCATTCTATGATCGTAGTCAAAATCCTCAGTTAAATGTGATGTGTATCTTCAAACACGTATTGAAATCGATATCTTCAAAGACTACCTTTTGCCAAATTTTTTGTCATCATCTTGATAGTCTGCATGCATTCGAAATACTATTGCTTTGCGTACAACTTGTTGCTTTCTTCTGGTCTAGTATTTGCAATAGTTGTCTCAGTATTATAATTCATTTTAACAGTAGAAAGGAGAAAGCTGTGAATGATAACCTGCAGCCGGTTCTGTTGTTAGAAAAATAAGCGCAATTAATGCACAATCATCCCCCCCCCTCAAAAATCTGAACGAATAATTATTTTTATTTAATTCATCAAGATTTTTCATTTTTTTTAAATCTTGTTTTTGTAAGGTAAGTGAAGTAAAACTTTTTTATAATTTAAATCGATTTAAACATTTCATGTATTTAGCAACAGAATTTCTTTACTTCAGCTACTATACAAATTCCTATAATTGAGCTCTCAGAGCTAAATACAAAAAAATCTTTAGAACTGATTTACATCTCATGGTAGATTTAACACCAAAAACGATTCGACTAAGGTAGATTTTGGTCAAACATTCTGCCAAAGGATATAGTCTTTCTATTATGAAAAAAAAAATTGAATTGGTAACATGAGACACTATCTATTTTAACATTCTTCTATCTCCAACAGAATAAAGTATTGTAATCGAAATTGTTTTCAACTTCCAGTTTTCGACGGATTTACAAGTTTTAGAGGTCAGAGATCCCAAAAATATGTTTATACAAAATGTCTGTCTGTCTGTGTGTACGTCGATCCGTGTACGTCGATCCGATCCATATGTCGCCATTGTACCATAGGAAAGTGTATGAAGTTATGCATAGAATTGAACCAAATTTTTTGTATATGTTTTTGACTGTGGTAAGCAGGTCATCCTTAAGTTTAGAAACTTTCCGCTTGAAGGGGGTGCTGTAATAGCGAATTTTGTGTAATTTTCAATATTATACCATTGAAAAGTGAATGAAGTTATGCATAAAATTGAACCAAATTTTTCGTGTATGTTTTTGGCTACGGTCAGTAGGTCCTCCCAGAATTTGAAAATATTCGGCCGGGAGGGGGCGCTGTAATAGCGATGTCTGTGCCATTTTCATTATTGTACCATTGAAAAGTGTATGAATTTATGCATAGAATTGAACCAAATTTTTTGTATATGATTTTGGCTGTGACAAGCCGGTCCTCTTTCAATTTTGAAATATTCCGCCGGAAGTGGGGTGCTATAATAGCGACTTCTGTGCCATTTTCAATATTTTACCGACGAAAAGTGTATGAAGTTATGCATAGAAGTGAACCAAAATTATTGAGTATGTTTTTGGCTATGGCAAGAAAGTCCTCTCTAAATTTGAAAAAAATCTGCCCGAAGAAGGCGCTTTAATAGCGATATCTGTGCCATTGTCGTTATTGTAACATGGGAAATTGTATGAAGTTATGCATAGATTTGAACCAAATTTTTTGTGTATGTTTTTGGATGTGACAAGCCGGTTCTCCTTAAATTTTGAAATATTCCGCCGGAAGGGGGAGCTGTAATAGAGACTTTGTGCCATTTTCACTATTTTACCATCAAAAGTTGATGGACAGTTGTTTTAATTTTATAAAAAACACGTTCCATTATAAAAAAAATTAAATAAATTTCAATTTAACAATATTTAGAGCAAAAAATATTTATAATTTTATTTTATTGATGTACTTTTGTTGGGTGTATTACAAGGCTTTCTGTGACACTGATTAGAAAGGTGGGATAGTAGGGAATTTATTTGAAAATGGTACAACTTACTTTTTTTAATTCTCTATTTTTTCAGTATAAAGATGTAATCTGCCAAACAGAAGCAGATGTGGAAGTTGAAGATGGAGACGGAATCGGACCTGCTATCAAAGATAAAAGTAAAGGACAGCTGGATGTTAACGTAAGTGCAATTTAGACCATGTAAAAATTTTAATCCTCTCACTGATAATTTATGAGACACTTAAAGCAAAAATCAATAGGATAATTTGTTATCATAAGAAAGTTTGGTATTGGCTTGCATTTGTCATTTAACAAGCATTAGCATTCATTAGAAATAAGTGATAGGTATTTGAAATTTTCGTTTTCTGGTTTTTAATGTCATAAATGATCGTGTTATTCAGTAGCAGAGAGTACTAAATTAGTGAATATCTACGAATTTATCTACGAATTAATAAATTGGAAAATGATTTTAAATTGTGCACACGACAAAGAGGCACGAGCTCCGATCAACGTGCAAACAGGTACAAGTGAATGCACTTCAAAAGCGCCAGTCTGGTCTCGGCAGGGTTACCATAAGGAGGAAACCGTTGGCGCTTGCAGGAGAGCTAGCCACACACTACCCCCGCAATGTTATCCTTCTCAGTCTGTTAAACGTGCCTGAAAACATACAGTCCGTCCCGACCAAGTAACTGTGGGTTGTGTCGTCGAGTTTTCAGGATTTGCAGGGATTTCGGAGTGAACACAGTCTTTCTCAACAGAAAGAAGCTGGAAAATCTAGAAAAGCTGGTTTAACTCTGACTATTGCAATGGTGGTCTTACGTCCATTGAAGTCTATTAAAAAGTTTTTTGGTTCTTTTCTAGAACTTTTAAAGGTCCATCATATGGGTTTTTCAGAAGTATTTTCACTTCATCATGTCGAACAAACACATGGGAAAATTCTTTTAGATGGAGGTGAATGCAAATTGTCCTAGCCCCATGCTTAGAGACAGGTGTGGGACGAATATCCCTGAAGTGGAGTTTCAATTCTTCAAAAACTGCTGAGGTGATGAATCTGTTGCAGTGGGGACAAAGAATTCTCCTAGAAGTCGAAGGCTTGTCCCATAGACAAGGTCTACTGTTGTAGCCTGAATGTTCTCTGTGAACCCTGTGCGGAAACCAAGTAGGATGAGGGGCAATGCTCCGGTCCACTGTTCAGTGCTATGTGCCTTCAAGGCGGCTTTAAGCGGCCGGTGGAATTTCTCGACTATTCCGTTCGCTTGTGGGTGGTACAGTTAGGACCTTATTCTTTTTATCCCCAGGAAATGGGACAGAGACTGAAACAGCATACTTCCGAATTGTCTTCCCTGGTCTGATGTGATCTGGGAAGGGCAACCGAACCTCGTGATCCACTGATTGTAAAAATATGTAGCCACTGTATGCGCTCTAATATCGGGGATATCCACAGATTCTGGCCATCGTGTAAATCTGTCTACCATAGTGAGACAGTCGGAGTAACCTTGGGAAGGTGGAAGAAGACCTACAAGATCAAGATGCACATGATCAAATCTCTTAGATTGTTTAGGGAACGAACCCAACGGGGTTTTAATATGCCTGTTTACTTTAGCTTTTTGGCAAGGGACACATTGCCTTGCCCAAGTTGCACGATCTTTGTTAACGGATGGCCAAATAAATCTAAATCTTACCAATTTGGTTGTGCTCCTGATTTTAGGATGCGACAAATTATGCACTTGAGAAAATAAATTGTTTACGGAGAGAAACAAGAATGTACGGTCTAGCAATGCCATGCCGGTAGAAAAATCACAAAATCACATAAATGCCTTTTACTGGAATTAAAAAAATGCATACATACAGCAGAACCTCGATTATCCGAAGTAATTGGGTCCGACCACCTTTAAAAATATCGAAATTTTCAGATAATCGAGAATGCTTCAATTTTAAGAATATGGACAAATATAGGCGCTATTTCTTTTAGGTAGATTTCGTAAGAAATACTACCTATTGCAGTCGTTACCATGGTGCGACTTTTGAAAAATTTCTTCATAACTTTTCATTATAGGACCCCAGGAACCCAAAACCACCCCCACCTAAAAAGTTTATATATATATATATATATATATATATATATATATGTATGTATGTATGTATGTACTAAATTTTTTCCGCACGATAAAAGTCGCAATAATGCACGGATCGTCTTCAAACTCCCCAACAACTTTGAGATGGTTGATATCTCGGCGGGGATTGAAAATGGGCAAAATCGGCCCAAGGGAATGGAAATGGGGAGGGCTCAAAATTCTGAATACTGTCTTAATATGATTCTGATAAAACCAGCTCTTAACACAACAATGACAGGAAAAAATAAATATTTTTCGTTAAGCAGTTGCCAACAATTAAAAAAAAAACAGTAAAATTCCCACCACAACAATTGTTTTTCTATTGCAAGATATCACGTGAAAAATTAACTTAAATAAATAGTTTGACGAATTGAAAACAAATTGAATATTACGACATTATTTTTCTAGTGCAAGATTTCCGCTTGAAAACAAATTGAATATTACGTCATTAGTTTTCTAGTTTTCCGCATGAAAACTCAAAATGAAATAAATAGTTTGACGAATAATAAAAAAAATATATATATATATATATATATTGCGTCATATTGGAAATATAATGGACTTCAGCAGGTGAATATGTAACATTATGTGAGTTTGAAGAAACGTATTAAAACATGATAAAAACCCGACTATGCAAATATTAACTTATTTTAACACTTTGAGGTTCTCTGAATTTGCTTTAGCTATTTTTTAAACCTATTCCATATACATACTGTGTGTATTCGTGCATATTAGAATTTTCACAAAATATTTAGCTCCCTAGAGCTCATTCTTAGTGAAGGAATTGGGTTTATCTCTAATCTTGATTTAAGTTTTGTTGGTGAATTTAGTACTTAACTTCGAAATCTACCTCCGCCTGTAGGCCCGAGCCGGCAGGGATTTTTTTGGTAACAAGTGATTAATAAAAATAAAGTAATATCAAAATAGAAACAATAATAAATTACCTGAATTTTACTTTTGAAATTAAGTACCTTTAACATATTTCACATTTGTTTGAAACAAAATATTGTTAGTGGCAATTTCGATTTCCTTTGCTTTGCAGCTCTATCACAAAGTTCTTTTTAATAATATGTGAATTCTTTTGAAGGTTATTCACTTATTAAAATTTCTTAAGTGTATTTTACAATTGATATAAAAATAATATTCATGTAACAAAAAATGATGAACAAAGGCACTTCAAATGTGTATTTTCTTTCCATAATTAACAAGGTTATGTAATATTTATCTTCTTTATTTAAATGCAGCTTTAAAAATGTATCCGCATCCGCTGAAAAATTCCTCATTTGCGATCCAGTATTAAACAGCCTCTACACTTACAGTAATGTACGCATATGACATCACTATCACTGAATAATACACAAATCCAAAAAAAAGGAGAGACCGTCATTCAAGAAACTCGACAAAAAAAAAAAAACTCCTATCTAATGATTAATTCGCCTTCATTTGTTTGTAATATTAATATAGAAACTTAAAATTAAATTTAGTTTATAATAACTCCATGTTTGATAAGAAATCATTCATTTATATTTTTTCAAAATAGCGCGTATTTTAAGTACATTTTTTTCATTTTTATGGAAAAATGGCAACAAAAAGATATAATTGCTATTTTCCAAATATTTTTCCTTTACTTTCTTCAGAAATGGAGTACTTGAGTTGCCAAAATCAAACAAATAACGCTAAAAACTACAAAAAATTAATGTCTCAAAAATAAATGGAGATGCAGTTTTCGAACAAATTGCATTTAAAAGTACTTTTTTCCCAAAATGACGGTATAAAAATTGAAAAATGTGCGATTTTTAGAAGTTAAAAAAATTGCAGTAGAGTATTTAACAGTTACAATGATACATCTGCTTAGTTATACTGATGGCTTATACGACGGAACGTTATTTTTTGGAGACGACGCTTTATTTGCTGAGAGAAAGAAATAGGGGGCTAAAAAGCTTTAAAAATGGATTGCGTTTACCGAGAGTTTTGGATAAAGGGTTCAATTGTATTATAAGTTTGGTTATCAATACCCGTGTCCATGTTGTGATTATTTGAAATTGAAAACAAAACAAATATCAATGAATTCGCTAACTCATCTTTTTATTTATAACCTCAAACAACATGGTTTTTGATGGATTTACACATTTTGGTATTTACTCAATGCGATTTGCCATTATTCGCTTTGGTGTTTGTTGTATGTTTCTAAATATTTTGGGTAATTTGACTCAGTCCCTAAAGATAAGTTATTTATGAAACTACATGTTTACTTGTGCTTAGAAATGAATTAACGCGCATCAGATTCGGGTGTGTGTAGTACAAGAGTTTGCGCCCCTATTCTATGTCATGATCTCTACGATTTGCATGACAGGTATATTCATAACTGAGCAATATTCGTTCCGAAAGGAGATAAATATCACCTCGACAGAAAGCACAGAGTTACATCCTTCTCAGTGATATGACATAAACAGTTGATTAAAGTTCTAGAATCTTGGAGGATCTCGGAGCAGAATACACAACAAAGGTTTAAGCAAATACGTGCAGAAATGATTCTATTTTAATATAAATAGATTGAAAGCAGGGATGGAAAAAATATACATTTATATCTGTGAACACGAAGTTATGCATATTTAATGGAGGTGTAATGCCACGATTGAAATTGTAAAGACTGAATTTATTAATTTTTTCCACAAACTTTAATCTTAATAATTAGTTTAAACAGTGACATTTCCTGGATCGTCGTGTTTAAGATATACCGCTTATAGGAGGGTCTCCATAAGAATATACTCCGAAAAATCTGAAAAAATTATAGAATGTTCTACTCATGAGTATAGATATGTTTATAGAACAATTTCTGCGGAAACTGGATAGAGCGTTCGTAAAAAAAATAAAGAGAATTTCGATATTTCGCCATTAACACCGCCTGGCGATGGTAAAAAAATTCAATAAATACTTTTTTATGTCAAATAGTCTTTAGCATAAAAATGCTTCATTTTGAACTTGTTTAAATAAATGTAATGTAAGTAACTTTTGTTTTTCCAGTTTTAATTTGAATTAACTATAGATGTGTCATATATATATATTTAATAATAATGAAAGTTAATTATCAAAATTTATGAATTAAAACAAAATAAAATTGTTTCAATCACAAAATTAAGTCCAATTGAGGACTGTAGATTCCATTTTGTTGCTATGGAAACAACGACATGTTTGATATTGAAATGAATAATTGCAGCATTCTTCATCTTGCTTTCATTTTGGAATACGCTTAAATATATAAAAATATTTTTTATATATGAAATTGTTTTCAAAGTAATAAAATTAAATAACAAGCAACATAAATATGTAATACAAAAATATGAATTTATTACACTCTCTCGTTATTTAATTTTTAATTGATTAAATACTATTTACATGCATTCTAAGAATCATTTACCAAGCAATTTTCAGGTGCATTAAAATATTTTACTTTTGGCGATGAAAAGTACTGATCGGGAAATCGCGTGACGCTTTCGTCTTTTCGCACCAAATACTGGGAAGTATTTTATTTTTTACAGACTTTCTACTGTAATTCCGCCTCTAAATTTGACTGATGCTTTATTACATACATAAATAGTTTAATTAGTATTTTTTTTCAAAATATTCTGAGTATTCCCGGTAAGGAGACCTTCGTTGTTAGTTAAGAATTAAATATCAAAGTATCAGACTTGTGGCGTAGACTCGGGATTGCCAATTTTATTCAAAGCTCAATTTGAAAATTAAATCATTAGGTGGCAGCTAATAAAAAATTACTTTAATTTTAAATAGTTTAGAAAATTTGATGCACCATAGTAAAGCTTATTTTTTTCTATTAAATTATAAACAGAAGTTCTCTTATACGTCCATTAAAAATATTTCAAAAATATATATTCTAAAAACACATTCAAAATATATATTAAACATTTAATTGCTAAATATAATATATAATATAAATATATAAGATCTTTTTATGTATTTTATTAACAATTGACGTCCTTTTTAGCAATTAAATGTTTAATATATATTTTGAATGTGTTTTTAGAGTATATATTTTTGAAATTATTTTTTTCTGTCTCTAAAACATATACGTGCACACCTTTCAACAACAAATCTATATAATTCTTCTTTTATGGAAATTATTTACGATTGCAATCCTCAAAAAATTTTTAATGTTTAATTATTCATCACCTTCTTTTTCTGATAAAGCGTCTTTATAATACTTTAACAAAACTACTGACACGATATTATATAACACTTCTTATTTTTAGTTGAATCCAGCTGATTTGGCAGAAATGAGAATGGCATTTCATGCACTGAGGGCAGATATTAAAGAGAGGGATACGCTCAATGGTATGTATCCGTTTTCATTTATACTGTAAAAGAATTACAGTCTACATACTAAGGTAAAGTAGAGCAATAATTCTCGAAAAAAAAAATTTTAAAGTAATGAGAAGCTTATTAAATTAAAATGGCAACATTTGGGGATAAATTATTATTATTTTTTTTTTACATTTGTGTTATAAATACCGCATACTTGTTTTTGTTTTATCTTCAAACCTAAATAAATAAAATAAATGTTACTTTTCACCAGCTAACTTAAGTTGGCAGGTTAGGGAAAATTAACTACACTAAAACATTGCCACAGCGAACGCTGTTAGTCTGAAATTTTCGATAATCCAAACCGAAAAACCTTTTAATAAAAAAAAAAATTGTATTTTGAGTCTTAATACGATAGAATTTTTGTTAATGCTAATAAGTTTCAGTAACGAAATACCAAATGTACATAATTATGTAACTAAGTACATATACCAGTCCATTCAATTGCTTATCTATATACAGAAAACTTCATTCACTGTTTGAATGCATGAAATCAATCACTTTTTGTTGTCGTAAAAATGTAAATGTAGACGATCACAAGCAATTTTTAACCATTGCCAATATGATGTCCATAGATTTTGTATTCCCATGCTGTTCTACATCCTGCAATGCTACTGCCAGTGATTTTGTTCATTCAGAAATTGCAATACGCCATTCCGTATCCTTTGACTTCATTAATTGTATCAGATTCTTCAGCGGAATATTTTGTGAACTGAGAAATGTTTCCATGGTCAGATAGTTGTTGGCCACAGTCAGCTGACAACCAATCGACTTCACCCACATCAGCTGTTTCTTTTCAGCCTGGAATTTCTTTTAAGAGATATAACATATGGCACCAGTCATCCATCTAATCTGCGCTTTGAATGACAAAAAAATTCCGCCTTTTGTTTCCACGACATTTGTAGCATTTGATCTGTGACATTATACCACGCCTCATCTAGCAAATAGATCACTTCCTAGAGTGTCACTTTTTTATATATATTCAAGTTTCTAGAGCGAAGGATTTGATTAAATCTATCATTTTGATTACATTTCCCAGGAAACATTTTGTAAGCACATTTCATAGTCTGAAGTACTCCAGGTCTATTGGTTGTAACATATGAGCTAAACTTTTAGGTACGTATATATAGCTTTTACTTTTCAATAAAGAAGTTCACAATCTGAAGGATGCGAATGATCATTATCAACCGCAAGTAATGCTCAGGGTGGTACATCGTTTCCTTCGTTTAGATTTCTTACAACGCACAATATGTTTTTCAAACCATTCTATGAACAGATTACGGGTCATAGGAGCCTTTTTACAGGGCATCCATTCCTATAAAATGCAGAAATTGAATTCATACTGCGATTTTAAAAGGCTCTTGTCTTGTTTGACTTGCTAACTACCATAACGGTTAATTCATATCCTCTGCCTACATTACTACATTCAAACACTACTACAAGGACTTCAAAGATCTTAAAACCCGGTGCATGATATTCCTCTTACTCAGCATCTCAGAATTTTACTCAGTCTGGTCTCAATTGTATACCTCCTGCGGGGAGTAGTTTTGAGACGACAGTAGACTTACAAATTCTGTTAGGTATTCTGGTGAAGAAGTCAGATTTGCAGATAATGAGTGTCCAATTAAAATTAACTGCCTAATATTGTGTCTCTTCTTCCAACGATCTGGTCAGCCATTACATTTAGGATCGCTCTTCATCATGTTGTTGAGGCAAATTTCTTTCTTCTGAAAAAGAGAATCATTCAACGGAGTTTCTTTGTTCTTATCATGAGAAAATGCAAGAAAAAGAGCATAATAAATTTTATCAAAATTTGAAACTTTTGAAGGATGGAGTTTTTCTATAACTTTAGATGTTGATTCCCAACAAGGCTGTTCAATTTTGGCCCGATTTCACACCGGACATAATAAATAATTTCGTCGCACTTTCTGCCTGGCCCGACCTTTTAAACATTTAAGTGTTGTGTTTTAGGGCGTATGAAGTGTGTTTTCGCTTATTTGTCATTTTTTTGCATAATTTAAAAAAAATTCCACACAAAATAACAACAGAAATGTCTTCGATAAGAAACAAGCTTCAATTTTCTTTGACTGATCTTTCATGATTGACTAACCTGGATTAAATTGGAAGGATTCCCATCCACTGAGATCGCAATCGACGGGCAAACCAAAAACATAGGCTGCCGCTGTGCGTTACACGTGTCTCTTTTTTTCAGATCACTGGAGTCACGAATGCATAAATGCAGGTGCACGAGACATTAGTGACATTAGTGATCAAATGTAAAAGTTAGTGCGGCAGCCTGTCATCTTCTTGAAACTCGGCAAATAACCAGTGACATAACGCATCCGTAACGAAGTGATTGACAAATGATATAGTATGTACGCTACACCCGTAAGGCAATACTGTCTAAAGTACAGTATTTTTATGTATTATGTGGCTTATTATACATTACTGTAATAATTTATATTCCAGATAGTTCGAAAAAACAGCGAATCGGAACATTTTTTGGTCCCAATTAGTTTGGATTGGCGACGTTGTAGACATAGAGTATTCCGTAATTGGCGATAATCGAATTTTTTGAATCATATATTTCCTTTTAATCAAGGTTTTTATTTTATTTAGATTTTTATAGCAAAATATTTTGAAAGCGGTCATAATTAACATATCATAGATTAATTAAATTTGAATATCAGAGAAAAAATATCGATTATGTAGTCAAATTAAGTATAACTTCCTCCTTAATGCTTTCTTTCGTGTAGTTGCTTCAAGGCAGCATAATGTTAATTTATCACTTTCAAAAATAATTAAAAATGTATTGATTTGTCACTTTTAAAGTGACATTTCAGTAAAGATATTTACTGAAACATTACTTTAATCGTAATATGGTAATAATATTAAAATGATTTATTAAAATATAAAACTGAATATTATGTTGCTCTGAGGCAAATTTGGAAATGAAATGATTTTAAAACATAAACTTATAATCATTAACCGTTAATAATGTGGGGTGATATTCACTTCGATCATATTTAATATAGAATATCACAATTAATATTAATATGGGCGAATTGAATTTTATATTTCTTTTAGTTTGACAGAGTTTTGATTGTTGGAGTGAATTTGATTATGTATATGTTAGAAACGGAGTAGAAAATAGTATCTATTTAATAGCAATCTATTAAAAAATGTTAAATAAAATTTTGTCTTGAATCTGGTGGGTGAACAACAAATCTGAGACGTATAGAACATGCAAATAAAATAGAACAATAGCAATAAGTTCAATTTTAAAAGTCGCAAAATGTTCGATGGAAAAACTATTGTTTATGTTTTTACTTTCTTCTACCCTTACAAGAAGAAAGTATTGGATTCGTGAAAATTTTCGAAATCCGGTTTTCGACGGATTTATAAGTTTTAGAGATCAGAGATCACGAAAAACGTATTTTTGCAAAATGTCTGTCTGTGAGTTTGTCTGTCTGTATGTGATACCAATTTTGTAGGAGCTCTATATCAAGAACTAATGAACGGAATTTAATAAAACTTTATATTCAGTAAGTCCCTTATATAAATTGGTGCTGATTACTTTTTGGTTTAAATCACCGAGCATGTTGCGATGCTATGCTTCATGATTCATGATTTTCACAATAGCTCTATCTTAAGAACTAAAGCACAGATTTCCAGAAAACTTCAGATTCAGTTATTCCTTGATATAATTTGGTGCTGCTAACTTTTTGATGTAAATCGCTCAATAGGTGGCGCTGTTATGCTGCATTATTTATGATTATCGCAATAGTTCTATCTCAGGAACTAATGCACGAATTTTCATCAGGTTTCAGATTCACTTAGTCCCGGATATACATGAGTGCAGTTTCGATTTTGGTGTAAATCGCCTAACAGGTGGCCCTACTATACTGAATTTTTCACGATTTCCGCAATAGCTGTATCTCAAGAACTAATGCATGAATTTTCATCAAACTTTTCATTCAATTAGTCCCTGATATAAATTAATCTTGATAAGTTTTTGGTGTAAATTGCCCAACAGTTGCCACTGCTATGCAGAACTTTTCACGATTTCCGCAATAGTTCTATCTCAAAAACTAATGCACGGATTTTCATTAAACTTCAAATTCTATTACAAGTTCATGTAAGTTGTTACAGATTAGAATATGGTGTAAATCACCCAACCGGTGGCTGTGCTGTGCTGTATTTATCAAGAAGTATTAACATGTATGAGATAGAAGAAAGTTTTGGGATTACCACATCCGACTAGTTTTACATTATTTCTATGACGAAATTTTATTGAGAGTCCAAATATATAGTTACTCATATTTCCAACACAAGTGTAATAGTCTTCATAAGAACACACATATTTATTTATTTTATTGAATTTATCTTGCTACATCTACCCTAAATAAACATTTTCGTTTCTAGGTGCATCTTGAAAACTAGTATGTTGTGGCCATCACAAAACTTTCTTCTATCTCATACATGTCAATACTTCAAAATTCACTTACTCGGTGCCAAATTAAATGGCAATCTGTGTTCATCATGAGAATTCTAAAAATATGAAATTCCGTGCATTAGTTCTCAAGGTATGACCATCACTGAAATCGTGTAAATCCAGCGCAATGCAGCATAGCAGCGCCACCTATTGGGTTATTTACACCAGAACCTAATTATCACCAACTTATGTCAACGTCTAACAGAATATGAAGTTTGAGGAAAATTCGTGCATTAGTTCTTGAGATAGAGGTGAAGAGAAACTTTTTCTCTGCTCCCATGGCAACGAAGGACGCGCGATGCGCGCGCATCCTACCTTAGAATGCGACTTCGTTTTGTTGTGGTTGGAACGATACGAAGCGATTTTTTTTATTTTGAAAGAATGATCGCTGTAATTTTTTACAGTTTGTTGATGATGCTAAGCCTCCCTTCTTTCGAAGAACCAGATCAAGTGTTTGAGAATTTTTATTGTATATATGTATAGAACCATGCATCTGTAAATATTCATCAAAATAATTAAAGAAAAGAATCCAGAAAGCACCTCCTTCATTGAGTTTATGTTCGACTGTCTTTGAAATTTTCTTCATGGTGCATGACGCCGGAAAAGAAAAAAAAAAGTATTTGTTACTTTTTTAATGTCTTCAAAACACAAATAGAGCATAGTAAGTGATAAGAAGACAGCAAAGGTAAGATAAGTTTTTCATATTTTATTTCGAAATGTCTGATTTAGAAAAGTTGAAAAAGAACCGTACAGTTTTGAGAACAGCAGTAACAAAGCTGATTAATAATATAGAAAATGTTATGAAGGATAGTCCAATAAATTTTGATAATTTAGAAGAATTATTTATTCAGTTAGATGCAAAGCAGAATTATTGAAGTCAGTTGACGAAAAAATTGAGCCCCTTTTAGGGTTAGACGACTATGAAACTGAAATCAATTCTGTTTATGATTACGTGGATAAAATATCAGTTGCAAAATTCCGGGTGAAGAAAAAATTAACCGAAAACAAAAAAATTGTTAATGTTGATTTAAATAACAGTCAAGATTTAAAATCGAATGTGATTAATGATGAAAACTCAGTTGTTAAATTGCCAAAACTCAATATACAAAAATTCTATGGCGATTGTACGCAATTTATTTCATTTTTTAATACCTTTAAAAATACAATTCACGAAAATAAATCGCTTTCGAAAATTGAAAAATTTCATTATTTGAAGAGTTATTTATCTGGAGCTGCGGCTAATGTTGTAGAAGGTTTTGAAATATCAGAAGCTAATTATGACGCAGCATTAAAACTTTTAAAATCGCGTTATAGTCAAAAAGACGTGATAATTAATCATCACCTGAACAAGCTTCTTAATTTATCCCCTGTAATAAGGCTAACGAAATTCAAAAATTGAAAAAATTGCACAGTCATATAGAAATAAATGTTCGATGTTTGTCCACATTAGGACTCGAACCAGCAAATTATGGCTCCATGCTTATCGCCGTAATTTTAAAATTAATACCGGCAGAATTAGCTTTGGAATATAATAGACAAAATGTAGATAATTTAACACATTCAGATTTACATAAATTATTAGATTTTCTGCACACTGAAATAAAAAGCAGAGAACACACATATTTTCGAGAATGAAAGCATTTGAAAATAATAAAACAAAAATCAAGAGTCAAACAACAAAATCTGAATTTAAATCTACTTGTGAATTTATGAACATTTCGAATGATAAATCGACTTCAGATAGGCAGCTGGCTCATTGCATTTTTTGCAACGATAGTAAACATTCATCTGATTTGTGTAAGGCTGTTGTTGTAAACACTAAAAGAAATTTGTTGAAATCTCAAGGAAGATGTTACCTTTGCTCAGGCAGGAAACACGTTATCAAAAATTGTAACTCTAAAACTAGTTGCAAGAACTGTTCAGGCAGACATAATCAAACGATATGCCTAAAATCTAAATTAATAAAAGAAATAAACACACCCGAATTAAAAGGTAATGAAAATAAAGCTAATGAAAAAGTAATTTCGGCTATTTCCTCTACAGAAAATAATAAAATTCTTCTACAAACTTGTTGTGTAAAAATAAAATCAAACGGAAAACAATCTCTAATTAGGTTACTTTTAGATTGTGGGAGCATGCGAACCTTTATATCTGAAGAAATAGCAAATAAATTGAATTTACAGGCAATAAGAAAAGAAAAATTGTCGGTTTTTACATTTGGAAATAAGAATCACATTGAAAAAACCTTTAAAGTAGTTAAACTAACTATTGAAAATAAAAATGTACCTATTTCAAAATTAGATATAGAAGCGCTAGTCACCAATCAAATATCAGCTACAGAAATCCCCCACCTGAAATCAATGATTTGATGAAAAGTAAACAATTTGAAAATTTAACCCTTGCGGACACACCCACATCCAAAAAACCCATTACATTACTTATAGGTGCTGACTATTATTATGAGATTGTTACTGGAAATATAAAACATTTGAATAAAAAATTAGTAGCTGTTGACACCATTTTTGGTTGGTGTCTACAGGGAAAAACAACTGACAGTTATACGCCCTTAGCATTTCATGTAATAGTAGAAAAAAAAATTATTTCTGAACAGATTGAAAAATTCTGAAATATCGAATCATCTGGCCTTTTTAATACTAAACAGGATTCAGATTTCTCGGAAAACAATGTTATGAAGCAGTTTGAGTCAGAAATTAAATACAATGATAAGCGATATACAGTTCGATTTCCGTGGAAGCTTGAAAGGGAATGTTTAAATGACAATCGGAAAATTGCAGAATATAGATTTTTTAAACTCAAACAAAGATTGATTAAAAACCCTGAATTATTTTTTGAGTATAAGGAGGTGTTGGCAGATTATTTGAAACAAGGTATTATTGAGTTAGTTACAGATCCTGAAGAAAAACAAAATGTAACTTTTTATTTACCTCATCGAGAAATAATTAGCACTGATAGGACAACGAGCAGATTACGCATAGTTTTCGATGCCTCTGCTCATGACACAGTCTCACTGTCTTTGAATAATTGCCTGCATGTAGGTCCAAATTTGTATGCTGAAATATTTGATGTTTTGTTACGGTTTAGATTTAATCCCATAGCTTTTACAACTGATATAAAACAAGCATTTCTAAAAATAATTATAGATGAAAACGATCGTGATGTAACAAGATTTTTATTTTCACAAGATTTGTTTGATAATTCTAAACCCTTTGAAATTTATAGATTCACCAGAGTGTTATTTGGAATTAGTAGCAGTCCCTTTTTATTGGCTGCAACAATTAAACACCACTTGAAAAAATACACCGAACAATATCCAAACACAGTAAAATTTTTAAATGAAAATACTTACGTTGATGACGTTATAGGAAGTCATGAAAATATTGATCAAGCCCTATCCACGACTTTACAATGTATTGATATATTTGAAAATGCAAGTATGCATTTACACAAATGGCATACGAACTCTTTACCACTTAGTGAACTATGGAAAGAAAATGGCATGACTTCAGAAGTTAATTCTGAAGCTTTTGGAGAACAAAATCTCCCTTATAAAGTTTTAGGAATCGCTTGGAATAATTCCAAAGATTTACTTTATTTTGATGTTCGAGGTTTAGTTGATTTCGTTTTAAAAAGAATAGACACCAAACGATTTATTCTACAAGTTTTAGGTAGGATTTTTGATCCACTTGGATTCCTAGGACCATTTACATTAAGACTAAAATGTATAATCCAACAAATTTGGAATTTGGGTCTAGATTGGGATGACACCTTACTCGAAGATTTACGTATAGTTTGGAGTAGCTGGTGTAACGAACTCCCTCATTTGAAAAACTTTTCAGTACCCAGATACTATTTTTCTGACATCACCAATTGGCATGATTATGACCTACAGTTACATGTTTTTGCCGATTCGAGCATGAAGGCTTATGGTACGGTTGCTTATTTACGTGTAGCAACAACCACCGAAAATGTTCGAACAGTTTTTGTTGCTTCGAAAAACAGGGTTGCTCCACTGAAAGCGCTTACCTTACCAAGGCTCGAATTGATGGCCGCATTGTTGTCGGCCAAGCTAAGTAGTAACATTTTGAAAGCTCTAAAATTGAATGTACCGACTTATTACTGGACGGATTCCAAAATATCCTATTTTTGGATAAAAGGATCCCCCAAAAAGTTTAAACCCTTAGTCAGAAACAGAATTGAAGAGATCCATAAATTGACCTCACCTGATAACTGGTACCATTGTCCTGGTACTGCCAATCCAGCTGATATAGTTTCTCGAGGATCAAAAATCTCTAGGATAATCCATGATACAACTTGGTTACAGGGACCAGAATGGCTAAGTTTACCTACTGAGTATATCCTGGCCAATATCAGAAAACAAAGAAATCGCTTACTTAGATGAATTAGAATACAAAAAAAATCCTAACGATGTTTTTCAGAGCGAGTGGTTAGTCAAAAAACTCGAAAATCCCATAAACATTTCAAAATATAGTAATTTAGAGAAACTTTTGAGAATTACCGTTTGGGTAAAGAAATTCATTATGAAGCTGAAAAAATCAACTGAAGTGCAAGACGTAGTAACAACCGAAGAATTACTCGAAGCTGATTTTTTTTTTATACAATCTGAACAAAAACAATTTTATAAGGAAGAAATAGAATCTCTAAAAAATAGTAAATCAGTGGATAGGACGTCATCCTTATCAAATTTCATGCCCTTTATTGACAAAAACGGGTTGATGAGGTTGGGCGGAAGGCTCGAATTTTCTAACCTGTCCGCAGAAGAGAAAAACCCAATAATTCTCCCCAAACATTTTTGGTTAACTACTCTAATAGTTCGTCAAGAGCACGAGAAAATTATGCATGGAGGGGCAGCCAGTACTTTGGCAAAAGTTAGATCTCGTTTTTGGATACCTAAAGGTCGTCAGTTGGTCAAGAGTGTTATCAAGAATTGTATAATATGTAAAAAATATTTCTCCAAACCAGCAGACCAGATCACCGCACCATTACCAAAAGACAGAGCTAGTGAAGCACCGCCATTCGCAATCTGCGGTTTAGACTTCGCCGGCCCGATCTATATCAGAAATTTTAAAGAAACGCAAAAATCTTACATTGTCCTGTTTACTTGCGGTGTGACTAGAGCCATTCACCTAGAACTCGCGTCTGATATGACAACAAATTCCTTTTTGATGGCATTCAGAAGATTCACAGCTAGACGAGGAAATCCCAAAATTATTTATTCTGACAACGCAAAAACCTTCAAAAAGGCCAAAGGTGAACTCGAAAATTTATACAACATACTGACAGACAAAGTATTTTTAAATTTTATTACAAAAGAGAGAATTATATGGAAGAATATAATAGAAAGAGCTGCATGGTGGGGAGGTTTCTAAGAGCGACTAGTAAAGTCAGTCAAAGACTGTTTGAGAAAAGTAATTGGTATAGAGCACTCTTAAGTTATGATGAATTAGCGACTCTGTTGACAGAAATGGAAGCAGTTTTGAATACGCGACCACTGACGTATGTATATAGCGACAGCGATGAACCAGAACCTCTTACTCCAATGCACTTTTTAAATTTTGGAAAAGAACTTTCATTTTCTATCAATTTTTTTGAAATAATTGAGGATTGTTCAAAGAGATCAATACTCCTGAAAAGGAAAAAATATCAATCTTTACTATTGAAACAATTGTGGACCAAATGGAAAAAACAATATTTGATGGATTTAAAAACAGCCCATTCATTGAAAAATCCTAATGCCCATACGCCACTGAAAGTGGGCGATATTGTTTTAATTCAAGATGACGCAAAAAATAAGTTTCTTTGGAAACTTGGTAAGATTCAGACTGCCATTCCTGGAAGAGATGGCAATATTCGTTCATACGAAATAAAAACAGCGAGTGTGATCTTAAAAAGATCCATACAGCACTTGAATCCCTTTGAAATATAAAATGACTAACAAATGACTTTTTGCTGACTTTTTATAAACATTCATAAACTTTTATAGACATTTATTTACTTTGTTTTTTCTGCATATAGGAAACTAAATATTTTTTTTTCTATTTTTTGATTTTTAGTCTTATTTATATATAGAATCTTTGAATTTTGGTAGTATAAGTAAGTATATCATTTAACTGAAAAAAAAAAAATTGTGTGTGTTATTTAACTGTCATTATTTACTTTGTTTGAATTTAAAGTGTTTTATTTAGAATTTATTGATATTTTGAATTTGACTAATTAAGTGATTAATTAGATATTGTTTGAATTCTTATATTTAGTATTTTGTATTCGAATTTTAAAAATTGTATTAGATTACTGAACCACTGATACGAAAAATTGAATTTTTATGATTTTATGATGGAATTTTGATTTGTGAACTCTTTAAGAGTTCAGGTGGGGAGTGTGAAGATAAACTTTTTCTCTGCTCCCATGGCAACGAAGGACGCGCGATGCGCGCGCATCCTACCTTAGAATGCGACTTCGTTTTGTTGTGGTTGGAACGATACGAAGCGATATTTTTGATTTTGAAAGCATGATCGCTGTAATTTTTTACAGTTTGTTGATGAGGCTAAGCCTCCCTTATTTCGAAGAACCAGATCAAGTGTTTGAGAATTTTTATTGTATATATGTATAGAACCATGCATCTGTAAATATTCATCAAAATAATTAAAGAAAAGAATCCAGAAAGCACCTCCTTCATTGAGTTTATGTTCGACTGTCTTTGAAATTTTCTTCAGAGGTATTGTGCAAATCATGACAAATGCAGCACAGAAGCGCCACCTGTTGAGCGATTTGAAACAACACATAATCAGCAGCAATATTAATCAAGTTATACTTAAATCTGAAGTTTCATGAAAATTCATGCATTAGTTCTTGATATAGAGCTATTGAAGGAATAGTTCAAAATGCAGCACAGCAGTGCCACCTATTGGGCGATTTACACCAACGCGTCGTCAGCATTATTTCATATGAAGGACTAACTAAATCCGAAATTTGATGAAAATGTGTGCATTAGTTCTTGAGATAGAGCTACTGCGAAAATAGTGTAAATCCTGCAAAATGCAGCATAGCAGCGCCACCTATTGGACGATTTACGCCAAAACGTAAACATCATCCATTCATGTCAAGGACTAACGGAATCTGAAGTTTAATAAAAATCCGTTCATTAGTTCTTGAGATAGAACTTTTGCAAAAATTCTGCAAAATGCTACATAGCAGCGCCACCTGGTAGGCGATTTACACCAAAAACTAATCAGAACCAATCTATATCAGGGACTATCTGAATATAAATTTTTATTAAATTCCGTGCATTAGTTCTTGAGATAGAGCGCCCACAAAATTTGTGTCACATACAGATAGACAGACAGACGGACAGACTCACAGACAGACATTTTGTAAAAACATGTTTTTTGTAATCTCTGACCCATAAAACGTGTAAATCCGTCGAAAACTGGAATTCGAAAATTTTCATGAAACCAATACTTTATTCTTGTAAAGATAGAAGAAAGTAAAAATACGTTATGCATGACTGAAAAGGATTTCCAAGATTTTTCAATATTTTGACGATTGGGTGATAATACTGTAAGAAATGTTAAAATAATAGTGTAACAAATTTGTTTTAACGAGACTGAAAATACTCATCAAGGATCCACAAATATATCGCTGATTTCTGCATTTATCATACCTAAAATAACTTAAAAAATCAACTTTTTACGATCAACTTTAATCTAAAATATCCCCTTTTGAAATTGATGTGTTTATTTATTTCTTCATTCATCGAGAACTGAACAAATTTCAGAAGTGACAAAATACTACTTTTGCGTTAAAAATAAGGAACTATCAGTAGGAAAAATTTGATAACTTAACAAAAAAATTTACAAGTAGAATACGATGTTTTAAACATCCAAGAACAGAATAGAAATCATATGCAAAATAAAGTTTATGTACTATTGGAATTAATCGTAAAATACGTATTATATATCTTCTCACACAGGTGGATAAGGTGCACGGTAGCAAATAAACGACAAAAGATTCGAAATATATTTTTTAAAGACTTGAATGTTGTTCTGTTTTTTTTAAGTTATATATTTATTAAATACTTCCAAGAGTTATGTCTTTCTAAATACTTTAAAATTATCATATATATTTATTAAACTAAAGATATATATTTATGTAATTTAATTCGAAATAAAAAGTACAGAAAAGAAAATGAAAGTTTACATCACCAAAGGCAGAAGTGCATGTACGGGCAACATTTTTCTGCTAATATAATTAGTAATTTCGGTATAGAATTCTCTGGGATTCAAAACTGTGTTATTTATCAAAACGTTTTATTTTATTATAAATTTTAATAAAATATTAGTTTATTTATTTAAATATAAATATATTTTTTTATAATTTTAAATGTAGTCATTAATAGTTCACGTGCAATTGTCAGTTGACAAAAGAATGTTTTATCTCTATTTGATCACGTGATTTTTGCGTTGTTTGAGCGTGGCATGTTCAAAACGAATTAAACAAAATTAATTCTCAAAGAAAGTGTATTCTCTGTTGTTCCGTATGGTTACCAAGTTATTCGTATACCTAAATGGACACTAAATTTCTAAATAGAAATATTATTTTTCGAGTTTACACAATGTTTTAAGAATCGAACTACACTGTGATAATCGGAATTCCTGCTACAGCGTTTGAGAATATCTTAAAATATTTACCTACGGTTCATCGCATTTTTTCTCAGCATGGCTGGTGATGAAACTAATTTTGTACTTTGTAAATATAACAGATTGTGACTTCGAGGGTCAGCCATAATTAGTTCAGAAATGTTTTCCTTAAAATCTTTTGAACAAATGCATTTATATTAACACAGTTCAAATCAAGGTGAAACTAAAATATTGAAATTTTGTATTGTATTGTATTAACAAATATTACAGTCAAATGCATTATAGAAGGGGTATTTAACACCTCTCTAAACTATTTTTTTTGTTTCATAAAAGTATATTAGTAACAATTAATATTATTATAATAATACTCTACATTATTTTAAAGAGTATTTTAAAGCAGTTATATCGGCATACACTGTTAAAAATTTGTAGCATTCTGGCAGGTCATTTGACCGTTTTTTCCGAAAACGGTGACACAACCGTTATTTTAACACTATTCTGACCATATTATTGGCCATTATATAGTCAGAATATAGTTAAATTATGGTCATGAAACCGTTTTTTCAAAAAACGGTCGAATGACCTGCCAGAATGCTGCAAAATTTTTTACTGTGTACAATCTTTAACTTTTTGTTACATGTTTACCTCTACCTATTTTTACATGTAACAAAAATTAGTGAAGATGTTTTTTTATCTTGATTTATATTCCAACAATTCGTAGTGAAGTATTTTTTATGGTTTAAGCCACCAAATGTATTACACTCTTAAAATTCTGCAACAAACTGTTCAGTAACTGGACCGTTTTTATAGAAAACGGTTACATAACCATAATTTAGTTTTATTCTGAACATAATATTGCCCATAATATGGTCAGCTGCTCTTACTAATATGCATAAGTAACCATTTTCTTTAAAAACGGTCGAACTGCTGTACCGTTTGCTTCAGTTTTTTAACAGTGTACGTGCAATGATTAAAGTTTGCAGCCAGGAGTATAGTCATTCGACCGTTTTTATAGAAAACGGTTACATAACCATATTTTATCTCTATTGTGTTCAGTGAGAAAACTTCCAATTATGGCCAAACATCTGTTATCTACACTGTTAAAAATTTGCAGCATTCTGGCAGGTCACTTGACCGTTTTTTTTTTTCGAAAAAGGTTACACAACAGTAAATTTGACACTATTCTGACCATATTATTGGCCATTTTATGGTCAGAATATACACTGCTCAAAACAATTAAAGGATATTTGAAGTTTTATATAAAATAAAGATATAAACGAAATTTTTTTTCCGAAAATAGAAGAAGAGAATCACAAATGCAAATTTTTCTGGTTTTCAAACTGTGGAGTATGCAAATTTTGAGTTCGACGTCAAAAACGTCGCTTCAGCGGCAGCGAATGAAATTTGACTTTCAACTGGATAAAAGAGAATGAAGACAAGGATGATCGGCATTCAGTGATTGCTTTGTTTCGATGAGTACGATGTCTCAGCGAAGTCATTTGACAGATTCAGAAGCTTTGAAAATTGTTGGTAGGTTAGAAGGGGGCCAAACTCAATCCGAAGTAACGCAAGACATTGGAGTGTCACAAAGTGTCATTTCCAGGATCTGGAACCGTTTTTTGGAGAGTGGATGTGCAGGCCGAAGACCAGGGCAAGGTCGTAGACGGGCAACAACGCCCAATGAAGATCGGTATTTAGCGTTAACAGCTCGGAGACACCGAACCATGAACGCTACTCTTCTCCAACAACACCTTCGCTCGGCTACAGGCACCACGATTTCAATTCAGACTGTCCGAAACCGGCTCCATGCTGTAGGTCTGTATGCTCGCCGACCGATGGTATGTGTTAGATTACATCAAGGCATCGTCGCGACCGCAGGGAGTGGGCAACCGAGCATGTCAACTGGAGGAGAAATGAATGGAGCAATATTCTGTTTTCTGACGAGTCCCGTTTTTCTGTGCATCCGGATAATAGGCGTATTTTCATCTGGAGGGACCGTGGCAGTAGGAATAATCCTGCGTTCGTGCACGAAAGTGTCGGATTTGGTGGTGGAGGAGTGTTGGTGTATGGTGGCATCTCCATTGACGGGCGCACTGACCTCTACATCATTCGAGATGGAGCTCTGACTGGTCGCCGATATAGGGATGAGATCCTCAGACCTATTGTAGTCCCTTACGCTGCAGCAATCGGAGATAACTTCATTTTAATGGACGATAACTGCAGGCCACATCGTGCAAACCTGGTGGAGGATTTCCTTTTCGAGGAAGGAATCGTTCGAATGGAATGGCCAGCGTGTTCTCCAGACATGAATCCAATCGAGCACGTTTGGGACGCTCTAGGAAGATGAGTTTCTGGCCGCCAACAACCCCCACAAACTCTCCAAGAACTGGAAAGAGCTCTTCTCGAAGAGTGGGGCAGAATACCCCAACTCGTCATTAATAGCCTCATTGAGTCCCTGCCTCAAAGGTGTTCACCGTTGCTGGCCGCCCGTAGAAACCATACCCCCTACTGAAAATGATTTTCTTTGAAGAAAACACCTTTTCTTATTCTTTTTTTCTCATATGCACAAATTGTGTTTTTTTCCTTTAGTACACAAATGCGCAATAAAATGCATTTTTTTCTGCCAAACATCTGTAATTTATTCTCATATAACCTACTATGTCTGTCGACCATGTATCAATCAGCTAAACAGTTTACCAGATACAAAATCCACCTAAAACTGCAATATCCTTTAATTGTTTTGAGCAGTGTAGTTAAATTATGGTTATGAAACCGTTTTTACAAAAGACGGTCGAATGACCTGCCAGAATGCTGCAAAATTTTTAACAGTGTATAAAATTTGTTGAATGACTGGAGAGTTTGCTGCAGAATTTACCAGTTAATGTTTGTTGATAAAACGTTTGAAAAGTACAAATCGTGCCACACATAAATACAATAAAATAACATTTTGAAATTGTTTACGAATAGCCGTATTTATCTTGAATTATGAAAAGGACAGAAAAGTTTTGTGTACAAAAAAAAAAAAAAAAGAATCATACTTTTAATATGAAACCGATTCCCTTGTTTATTTTTATAGTAAAGCTGTGCATTTGGAAATTTATCGGGATCAAAACTTTTTCAGTTAATTTAAGCAACCATCTGTGAAAATATCATACTTTTGATTAATTGCACGGTAAAAATTATATTCTAATTTTTTTTTTCCTTTTTCAGTTGCTCTTGAAGCAGAAAATAGAAACTTACTTACACAGATTCGTCGATTTGAAGAGTTTTCTAGAGAATTCCACTCAGCTCAAGTCAAAATATTAAAACTGAATCCATGTTCGGATAAGACCCAGAAATAAGGATTCCCAGTGTTATGTTTTTCTTCAGCCAGATAAACATTTTTCTTTTCAGAAAAAAAATGCATGTATTATAGTTATATGGAAGTTTTCCTATAGGTACAGCGTGCTGGTGAATGTAGCATTACCCATAGAGTGCAGTCATTGTACTTGTTTCCTTTTGTATTGTTTGTATTGTGTTAAGAAATAAAACTAAAAACCGAATAATCAGTATCCCTTTAAGGTTTTTAATAAACATTTAAAAAATATTAATGTAAACATAAGTCCTAAAATATAAAAATATTTAACAGTTTCCATTACAAAGTATTTCATATAGAATATTTTGATGAAATAGGAAATCGACAGGTTAATGTAGCTCCTTCCAATTAATAAACATCCAGTTATTAAATCACAATATGTGTCTTCTATCTTCAGTGCTTAAAAATTCTTCTTTAGAATTAGAATTAATGTCTTGGATATGTATAATATAGACATATTTATGTATGTAATGTATAGGAGAGACAGAGTACAGTGGACCACTTTTGCAGTTAACATTTTTTTCTCTTTAACAAAGAGACCAATCTATCTGAAAATATTTTTGAATATTCTTCAAACATTTCTACATGCCCCATAATTTTTGCAGAACATAGTTCCTAATACATTTTTCAAAAAAAAAAAAAAATATATATATATATACCCATAAAGTGGACCAGTATGCCCCGGAAGTGGGGTACACGGTTCACCCACTGGAGCAGAGTGGTCCACTATTAGTTATAGTCTAAAATGCAATATAAATCTATTTATAATTCTCTGATTCTTTTGTATTTCCCCTTTACCTCCAAAATAATATAATAATACAAATTTGCAAGTAGCATTTTGAAACATAAAACTAAAGAATTATCAAAAAATTTATTATATTTTGAAAATAACAATATAAGATAGGAGTGATTTCAAAAAAAGTTATTAATTAAGTACAAAAAAATCAGCAAAATTAAGGGGGTCCGGGAAACAAAAATCTTCAAATTTTGCAAAAACATTTTATTTCATAAAAAAATTCTCTGTTTTTTTCATTTAAATCATGTTTCTATATGAATTAGAACAAAAAACATTAATTTTTTCGTTTTGACTTGTTTTCAAAATCTAGCTTTCAAGCAATGGCTGTCATGGAAACGACTTCTTGTAAAATTGCGATTTTCATCATGATAGGTTTTTTCACCATTTCTCGTATTTAAATTCTTATAATTCGAGAACCGTTAAAGATACAGAGTTCAAACTTGGAACATATCTTTTTAAATTATTTTACTTTAATTTTGATTCAGCATATTTGAAAAAAATATTTACTTTTGAAAATATGTTTTTATTTTTTTAATGTTGCACCACATACGTTTTGAAATTTTTTCGTTAAATATTTTTAATTTTTTTATAAATTAATATTTTTAAAACTTCTGAATCAGAATTAAAACTTACATGTTTCTGTTTATTTAAATGAAAAAAAATTGAAATTCTATGAATAATATTTCGAGTTAAAAAAAAAAAAAAAAATCTGAGAAGTTTTATCATGCGATTTTGTTTACAAATGATAAGGTTAACCGTCACAAAAAAAATTCAGAATTTTAACTCAATAAATAAAAATTATTTTAAAATGTGTCCCGGACCCCTTAAGACAGATATGGTGATGAAACATTTATTAGAACCTGAAAATAGTCAGGATAGAATAGTTCATTATGAGTTAACCATTTGCTCTGAAGCTATACAATACATAGCCGAAACAGTAAGGTCATCTATTACTTATTAGGCTACAGTTATATTTTTCAAAGGCAGTAAATACAAAACAAAATATTTCTTACTATGTTAACTCTACAATGCATGATTTTCATTTCTCTCCCCCCCCCCTCCAAAGAAAACCCCTACTATATTGAACAAGAAAACTTATTTTTTAAATCACACGTGAATTGTTATTCATAATTTAGGAGAAAACTAAAGTGTCAGATAAACAACATATAACATAAAATTTAAAGTGTGTCAAATGCTACTCTATGCACTGTAGGGTTAAATAAATTGTCATTTTCCTTTGTTTACTTTATAGTAAAATAACTATTTTAAAACAGTATTTCTTTATAGAGAATAAGCATTAAATATTTTGAAAATTCTTCATTGCAGGAGCAGTATTCATTGCGGAGGACTGTACCCCAGCAGTGGGCGGTCCACTGTGCCCCATGTTGAAGGTCAATACATACTCATAAAAATATTATTTAAAGTTTTCTTTTAAGCATATAAACATTTAAATTAAATAAAGACCAGTGTCTTACCTTTTCAAGAAAGTTGTTTTATCTTATTTATCCATAACCTTTAATTACTCAATAAAGATAAGTATGATGGTGAAAAAATTTACTTTTAGGAGCTCAAAACAACCAGTTAGGATAAAAGGGTTCATTCTGAGCTAACGTTGTGTTCTGAAGGCTATAAGTAATCAATCCAGTGCTGTTATCAATTAGCCTAAAAGAAAAGCCTTAAAAATTTAAAAATAAGTAAAATATAAGGGGTGGTCCACTGTGTACTTAGGTCCACTATACCCCGCTCTCCCCTATATATTTATGTGTTAAGAAATAAAAAAAAACTTATACCTGAATAATCAGTATCCTTTTAAGGTTTTTAATAAAGATTTAAAAAATATTAATATAAACAGAAGTCCTAAAATATAAAAGTATTTAACCATTTAGAATTAAAACTAAGTTCTTAGATATGTAATACATATATATTTATGTACATATATATATATATATATTTATATAATTTCGTGGGGAAAATGTGTATTAAAATTATTCGACAGTATTGCACAAATCTTGTCATTTTTGCTTGAATTACTTAACCGAAGATTATTTAGATGCGATAGAAGATCTCTGCAATCATTGTAATGCTCTCAATTTCAGCACTGTGACGACTAGAGAACGTTTAATTCCTTTTGATGTCCTCATTTCCCTACCAACTGCAACTCTAATTCATCAGCTGTAAGTTTTCACTCTTAATAGATCATTTTTTGTCCAATGCAGAAGAAAATATAATACCGTAATGTTGTACACATTGTTTACAGCAACTCGAAACAACATCCTACATAAAGGTATATATTGCTTTAAAATGTAATCTAATTTTTAATGTCATCTTTACCAGTGCATTTCGAGTTTTCTAGTACTCCATGGTGACGTTAATTTGAACAGAGAGCTGTATTTTGTAAATTCTATGGCAGCAACCATCGACTTGGACGTCTGAACAAACAAAAATTGTATTGATTAATTTCAAAATATTTTAATTTTGATGGATAAGAGATTGCTTAACAACCTCACAGATGATGAAATGTGAGTTCATGTCTGTTGTTTACATAATGATTATTCGTGTGGTATGGTTCATGGTCCTTAATGTCTGTTGAATTCTTTTGTCGAATAATAGAATATCAAATCTCGGACAATATTTGAATTAGAAAACTTTCGAGCGTTTGGCAGCATTCTTAAAAATAATCCAGTGATTTTAACTCAGACTGAGTAATTTCTCACTCCTTTCGAGGATTAAAAATGCACTTATCCTATAGGAGTGAACTTTATCCATCTTGCGGAGAGTCTTTTCATTCCTTTTTGATGAGCCATTTTTCACTTTTTTGATTAATTAATTTTCAAAACGAATGACTCCACTGCTTATTAAAAAGCTATTATTTTCACTAAATTACTATGCAAAATTAGTGATTTATTTAGAGAAATTAGTTTTTATTTTGTTTTTTAACTTATTTATATAAAAATGGATGATTTATTTTTAACTAGCTTTGTTATAGTTTTTTTTTTTTTCACAAATTATTTTAATATATGTTTGGATTAATTTTAGATATATCATTGCTTTTTATCTCACAGGCTTTCAAAGCCTGAGAGATAATGTCCCCTCAGGTTCTGTATGTACGTACGTACGTACATAACGCGATAACTCTTGATAGAAATATCCGATTTGCTTTTTTTTTTAGGTTCATTCTGATAAGACGCTTCCCTGATTAGTTTCGGGGGCTCATTGATTAAGTATAAAGGGGGGGGGGCGGTGGGCAAATCCGCCTCCCTTAATTTAGATAAATTGTTTTTTCAGGCAGAATTTTTTAAATAGGTTCATTCTGAAAAGGTGATTCTTCAATTACTTTTGGGGGTTCATTGGCTAAGTATAAAGGGTGGAACGGGGGCAACCCCCATTTAATTTAAATAAGTTGGTTTTTCAGGGAGAATTTTCCGATTTGCATCAAATTTTGTAAATAGGTTCATTCTGATTAGGCTCTTCTTTGATTACTTTTGGGGGCTCATAGGCTAAGTATAAAGGGGGATCGGAGGGCTAAAATCCTCCCTTCATTTAGATAAATGGGTTTTTCAGGCAGAATTATCCGATTTTCATCAAAATTTGTAACTATGTTAATTCTGATAAGGCTATTCCCTGATTAATTATGGGGGTTCATTGGTTAAGTATAAAGGGTGATCGACCCCCCCCCCCCTAATTTAGATAAATGGCTTTTTCGGCGGAATTATTCGATTTGCCTCAAATTTTGTGAAAGGGTTTATTCTGATAAGGTACTTTTACTAGATTTGGGGGTTCATTGGTTAAGTATAAAGGGGTAAAGGGGGGCTAACGCCCCTTAATTTAAAAAATGGGTTTTTCTGTGCGATCTGCTTCAAATTTAATATACCGGTTTATTCTGATAAGGCGCTTCCCTAATAAGATTTGGAGGCTCATTGGATAAGTATAAAGATGGAAAACAGAGGGGTTGGGTCTAATCCCCATTTAATTTATTTTTAGAGGGCATTGTTCTTCGATTATAAGAGTATAGTATACAATTAGTTTGAATAGCATGTGAGCTCAATGACATCAGTTTAACTGTGCATTTTTCTTTTTGTTTTTTATATTTTTAATTTCCTGTCTCCCCTACCCTTCCCCGATTACATAACTTTACATTTTTCAATGTCTAATTTGTTTTTATTTAATCCTGGTGCAAGAAATTTTGCTTTTAATTTTGAAATAATAAACTGGGGAAAATGATAAAAAAGATGCTTAGCGCCATACTAAGACAAGACTTTTTTCCTAACTGGAACATCGCGAAATAAGCTGTTTTTACTTTATATTTTTTATAATGATATTCTTTGTCGTACTTTTATACTGCATAAGTAATTTTAGTATTACTTAACGTTGTTAATTTTAATATGGAAAATATGAATTTCTTCAATTATTTCTTTGTTGATAATATATAGATTTTACTTATGACACTAAATATTTGTAGAATAAAGGATCCATAATAATGAAGACATGCTTTTAAAAATATATATAGGATATATATTCATGTTTGTTAAAATATTTAAGTGGACAAGGGACCTTAAAAACCTTAAAATCATTTTTTTATTATTTGTAAATTTCACATTAAATATTATTCAAGGGTTATATGCATTATGGCATGCATTTATCCCAAAAAATATATTAAAAAAAATATTTTTGAGAAAAAAATGGAATTTTACGCGTCGTTTTAGAAATCTTCGAAATGCTCGAAATCTTCGGGAAAAAAAATATTCAAAATTTTTTGAAAAATTTTCGAAAAAATGTGAAAAATTTTCAATTTTTTTTAAAACCTTTATATTCAAATATATAAAATTTGATGCAGAGTTTTATTTATATATATAAACCAAACTTTTATAAAAAATATTGGGGATTTTCATTGATATGGAACGCGCAGGGGGCATTTCGAAAATTTCTAAGACGACGCGTAAAATTCCATTTTTTTCTCAAAAATATTTTTTTTTTTTTGTGATAAATGCATGCCATAATGCATATAATGTACCCTTGAATAATATTATGTGAAATTTACAAAAAATAAAAAAATGACTTTTAAGGTCCTTTGCCCCCTTAATCCATACAAATATTTATTAACTTATGTTCAGTTAGACATATACAAAGGAGCACATGCATAATTATTTATTTTTTTTTTGGGGGGGGGGGGGGGAATGATTTAGAATTATGTAAATAGAACGAAATGTGAAATATAATTTTATACATTGTCAGAAAATAATAGTTTAATAAAATATATATGTATTATTCACCTTTTTTACATGAAACAACTACTTTACTATTTTCTGGAAAAAAAAATTGAGAACTGTTATAAAAAAGAACTAAAAAAGTACAGATGAGCACATTCACGATCTTAATCTAACTATTGTCAGAAGAGTGCGATTATTTTCTAGTTATCATATAATAGTGTGGAGAATTTCGCAAGCAACACCTGAATCAGACTGAGTGTCCCCGTATTTTCCGCTTCGAGATTAAAAAGGAAACGAGCCTTAACGAAGCTGTGTGAAGTGGAAATGCAGAAGAAGTAAAGAGAACGAAATGAGTTTATAGACTTTAAGCTAATTAAAGAACGAGAAGAGTGTTTATATCTGTATTTTTTGTTTGTGTGTTCGTCTCAATAAATGTCAGTGTTCGTCCTAAAAGTGAGTTGTGAGTTATGTATGGAGTTTCACCCCCATAATAGAATATTTGCAAATGCTTTAGTGTAGAATTCAGCCCTTGGTGCATCTTTGTATACATCGTAATGAACATAATTTAATAAATACTTGTACGCACTGAAATATTCTAATAGCAAGATGTTGTATATCCTATTTACAAAAGAAAAATGCTTATGCTCTTATTATTATGCAATTGTTTTCCACAAATATATCTCTGTGTCAGGAACAAAGTATGTTAAAAATAATAATATAAACAAGAAATGATTTTTCTTTATATAAAGTAAATCTCAATATTTTAGAATGCAGTTACATTACAAAAAAAATCTTAGAAATTGATATTTTCGATTTCGATTTATACAAAATAACGTTAAATAACGTCAAAAATATATATACAATGTAAAAAGTACAACAAGGAATATTAAAATACGAAAGATAAAATGAAACACCGTACCCTAGAATGCACTGCGGTAGAAAAGTCTTGTCTTGGTATGGCTATTCCATTAGTCACCTTGTTTTGTTTCATGGAAACGGAAATTCGCTTGCTCTTTGTCGTGTTTACAAAAAAGTCGGATTACTCCTACTCTTTAAGGGATACAAGATATGTACTCCTTTTGAAATAAAGTTATGTCAATCTAGCTAAGATTAAGATCGATCAATCTTCCTGAGACAAGCCTGATCCAATCAAGCTTGAGAGAGAAGCATGGTACAAGCCTCTGTCACAAAACAACCAAACCAAACTACTCACTTTTTAAGATAACGAATTTCGCCAGATTAAACATCATTTGACAGGATTACAACAATTTGGAATGTTCTCAAATCATCCCTTTAGATTTTTTTTTCTAGTTCGCTTTAAAACAGGGTGTTTTTCTGTGTTACTCCAATAAAGATACTTTGTGAAACCAGTTTTCTTAGAAAATCGTATCTGTTTGACAAAGTCGGTACTCAGAAAGAATGAATGTCCAAATATTGCGTTTGATTAAATAACTGATCTTTTGAATTAAGGGTGTGCATTTTAACAATAGTAACAAAGTACATTTTGCCTTGGTAACTTGGTATTTTAACTTGGTGTGTATTAATTCTATAGATCATATACAGGGTCGTACAAAAGTTCTCAACAGCATCCGGTTATTGGAGGAAATTGCTGAGTGGAAATTTTGAACTGTGCTAAGCATTTAACTGAACTAGCGTACTATGTAGAATGCATACATATCTGTAGATCATATACACTGCTGCACAAACCAAATCGTATATTTTAACGACTATTCATGGTAATAACAGAAATCAGATTTTGAAATGCGATATGCGTTTTCCAAATTGTTCATATTCAAATTATGATTAGTTGAATAACATTTTAAAGCATTTTATGGCGCTAAAAACAGTTTCTTTGGCGGAAAAAGCAAAAAAAAAATTAGAAAAACGGTAATTTTTACTCAAAATAAAAGATTTATTTTGTTTTGCATGTCATTCTGCTTAATGAGATATTTCTTAATATTTTATAATCTACATATTATGTCTCATGTAGTTCATAATTATTAACTTTATTTAATAATAAATGTTCTAATGTATAGAGTAAATCTTAATATTTTCAGACTTCAAAGGAAAAGGGGTTTCTAAATCCTTTTAAATTAAAATCTTAATGCAGTTATCATTTACCAAAATATAATATATGTATAATTTGACTGTATAATTTGAAACAAAACTTTTGACTTATTATAGTATTGCTAAAATATCCTAAATATTAACATTTCTGATGGGGGGTTGATTTTAAGTAGAAATATAAAACATTTTTCCTTAAATAAACTTTAAAAACTCGTACTTTCTGAACTTTGAAAAATTGTTCTGGGCATTTTCCTTGTCATTCTTGAACGACACAAAAAAAGCCTGAAAATATTTTCTATTTTCAACTTGAAAAATGAGAAATAAATTCTTGTTTTAAAAAAAGTCAAAAGCATTATTCTGTAGTACGAACTTAAAATAAATATGATGCTGAAACTGAACTCTGTACATTTTTTAATATAAAAATTATGAAATACTTGTTTATCGTTATTTAGTCAGATAATTTCTTAATTATATCTTTTATATAATAATATTTTGTGAAAATGGATTTTCCTATTTTGCATTCGAATTTATGAAATATAGAAAAAAAAATATAGCATATAATATATAAAATTACCAAAATAAAATCTCTCTCTCTCTCTCTCTCTATATATATATATATATATATGTAGCATTTTGCTATTGAGTTTCAGACATTTCGGCGACACTGGTACATCTCGAAATAAAACGTAGTAGAGCAATCAAGGCCAACCATCCGTTATCATGAAAATATGGAATTGCAGTCAGAGTGGCGAGTAAGACAAGCTTAATAAACATTGAGAAATTTCCCATCACATAATGAATAGAGTCATCGTAACTTTAAACTGGTTTATTTGACAAAAAACATATCAAACATTCCCAGTAGCGGTTTCATCAACTCTCAATAATCAAGCTTAATTAAACAACCGGAAAAACGTAAATTCTCTCGCTCCTCTCCGATGTAACGATATATGTACTACAAGCAACAGAACGCGGACGGATATATAGAAAAATGGAAAACCAATGCCAGCAGAGAGATGGGGAGGAATGGGACAAAAAACAAGCTACGATTCGATGGGAAGGTATGGCGTCGATAATGAACTCTTTATAGAGCGTCAGAATTAAAGCGCCAATAAATGCTGGCTGCGCATGGAATTGTGAGTATAGAACACCAAAGAACACATGATATTAAAAAACATTCGAAAGAAAAAGAATTTAGTTTTAGAAGCAAATGAAAAAGTAATTTAATGGGTTCTATAAGATTAGACGAATGAATTAAGGTTCTTAGAATAATAAGAGAATATGCAACTTTAAATGCATGAAATAAAAGACAAAAGATATTAAAATATTATTAAAGATAGGTAAAAAAGGAAAAATATTATGAATTTGGAATAGTTTTACTAAGAAAAAGGGGCGAAAATTTTTATTATTACATATATATATTTATATATATGTGTGTGTACGTATATGTACATTATTTCTACACTAACGTACGTAGCTGTAAAATCAGTTTCTCTCTCTATTCTAAAACTAACGCTGTCACCTTAGCTGTTCATAATTTTTTTGCTATCAGGGGTCTTTCTTCGTTAATATTAAGAGAACTACTGCATACAATAATATGAAAATAGGTGGTATTATAGAGAAATGTTTGATAAACACGCTGATGCAGTTTTCAAATCTAATAATTATTTTAAGAGATATTTTATGTTAAAGTTGGTCAAAATGGTTCGTTTGAAAAAGTTTTATAGGAGCAAAAACTATAGAAAGGAATTCGGACTTCGCAAGTAATATTTCCTTCCTAACAGCAAAAGTAATTTTGACGTGAATTGTAAAAAGAAAAAGAAAACGTTGGTGAAAATTACGTCAGGTTTAAAACGATTCATTTAAAATGTCTTATTTAACAGAACTTTCTTATAGCGTTGTTAAAAAATAACGAGAGACTAAGACACCGTTTACTTAATTAATTTTATATTAGCTTATTTTCATACTTTTCGCTGCTCTGATTTAATCAAAGACGAAAACAGCCCGTTAACAGGAAATCGACACTTTTTTTTTTTTTTTTAATTTAGTCTTTTGAATTTTTTCAGCGGATCAAATTAGCGTGCTTTTAGAGTTTGCGGTGTCTGAACGGGGTTTGGCGAACATAGCTCATAGGGGGCTGAGCCCGCTAGTTACTTTTGAAATAGCGCAAGATAACAATATAAAGGCAAAAAACGAATGATACAATGATACTCTGAATTCTATGAAATTTCGGAGATGTTCGACACTGCGTTATTATAACCGAAAAGTTCCAAAATTTTTATAACGTTCAAAGTATCACAACTCGGTGAATTTTAGTTGTAGAAGCATTTGACTGTTCTGCTTGAGAGAGCAAGGAGGAAATGATTCTAAATGGATTGATGGGCAACATATAACAATAATATGTTCCCGCACCATGTTGGTTAAGTCAAAGTACAGTTGCGTAATTTGTTATTTCTGTTTGTACAAATTCTTTTTTTATAGAACATAATTATGAGTGTAAAATTATAATAATTATATTTTCGAATAAAATAGGAGTGGAAGTTCATACAAAAATTATTAAGTTGATTTTAAATATTAAATATATATTTAAAAAAAATGTTTTATTCTAAAATGAATGTATAATGTTGAATATAGTTCGGATCTCAGATAACAACAATAGCCAGACGCCATGGTGTCGTTTTATGACAAGCCAGTGGAAGATGGTGTATAATTAGAAATCGTAAAATAATAAAAATGTTGGAATAAATTTATGGCCTTAATAAAAGTGTTGGAATAAATTTATGGCTTTAGACCACCCAAACTTTAAGGCATATAATAATATTAAAATATATGTAAGGGGCTATTGCAGACTGTTAGCTAATAGGTCTATCTAAGGATAATGCAAAATCTTCTCACATCCAATAAGGGAGGACTATACAAATACTTCCACCCACTTCCAAGAGTTGGTGTGCAAGAAAAAATGGTTTGAAAAAGGGAGTCTAAGAAAAGATGTCGAAGACGCAAGAGCGATCCTGAAAGCCCATGTCATGCATCAATCGAGCCCTAGTAATGCCCAGGCGAGATGGACATATCGGAGAGAGCCTAAGCTAGCCTAATTGACCTGATGATGTCTTCCTGGTGTCAAAATAAAATGGATTGTCCTACTGCGGTCCGCTATGCATCCCGCTATCTCGATTTCGCCGCTCTGATGAGAAGATGAATCCGGATGATGTTTGGATATGATCCTTAGCATCGCGACAGCTCTGAATTTGATGAATAAAGACCACCATCCCGTATATGATTCAAGGTATTACATTAATCTTTTTCTTTACCACTTTAATTATATGAGAAATTATAAACATCCTTTTATGATATTTTATGGTAGAGAGCAATCTGAGATCCAACAAAACCAATAATTAAATATAATTAAGGTATTTTAAAAATGAAAGAGAATTATTTTTCTTGCAAAAAAAAAAATATAATAATAAGAGTAAATGAAAACATTTTTTTTAAAAGATTAAATATACATGTAATAATGAGCAGCAAACAAAAGTGTTGCTTCCCTTTTTTGAATTAATATAATATGTATATGTATATAGTTGTGTTCAATGTAAATAAAATATTTAATCAAGTATTAAAAAGTTTCTGTAATTATTTAATTGATAAATGTTTAAGGTGTGTCAATTTATTTTTACAGCTTAAATTTAATTTAATTCATAAGTAGAAGAGTTCGTCTAAATAAATCACAACGCAAACTCTTAATTTTATTCGTAATTAATTAAATTTAATAATTACAGTTTTACGCGGATTATAATTTAATTTTATTAATTATTCGCGTTGCTCTTCAACTAGAATTACGTAATTACGATCACTTATGTTATTTGAATTTATTTAAGGTATATAAAATTATATACCGGTTTACTATGAGGTTGCTAGGATGATTTGGACAAATTAACAATTTTGGGTGTAAATTAAATAGGAAATAAACAAGTGTAATTATCTGTCCAGCACCCCCACCCCCCTCATTAAAGTACAATCGTGCTATGACTCAGGCAACGTTCATCTGAGGTCATTAGAAATAATAATAATAATAATAATAAAGGAAAATAAATTTAAGTATTGTTTTTATGTCACAATTTTAAAGATATTGTAGGTACGTAAATTTAATTGATTAAAATTTTATTAAAATTAATTTTTATTATTGTAACAATAATGACACACATATAATAATTTAAATAAATAAAATGAATAATATATGTTAGCAATAAAAAAAAAGAAAAAAATAATTATAGGATTTATAATAGGTAAATTTAGGAATTGCAATTTTTTTTTCTCTCTTTTCTCTTTTTGGTTGGATCTCAGTTACCATAGAGAAATAATGGCATTCACATCACGGATGACACATTTGTAAAAATAATTTTTTTTTTATATACTGTATAAATAATAATAATTAGAATAACGAGTAAAATTTTATAAAATGACTGGTATAAAAATGATTGAAATGTCAATAGATCATGATTTTTGAAATTGTATCAAGGTGATACAAAAGAAAATTTATGAGTCGTACTACGAAGTAGTTGTACAATATTTATATAAAAAAAATAAAATAAGATTGTTGTTTCTGTAGAAAAAGACAGATATTTTTCTGTTAAATGAAATTATGGTGTTTTTATGTATGCGTGTATTATAAACATTTTAGGGGTATTTATGTGTGTAAAAGAATAATCTACAAAACAACTTCATCTACTAAGAAATATTTTTTAAATATTAGTGCTGTTGTTTTTATGTATTTATGCAATTTAGAATATTTTCATACATGTGTTGTAATATAGAGAAAATAGTATGATACACAAAATATTATTTTAAGAGGTATAGGATCTATTTTGAATTGATATTTTGAAAAAGTATACATTGATTACTAATATTTGTTAAAAATGACTCAGACGCTGGATATAGATATACGTATTAAGTTAGTGTCACCATTTGACAATAAAAAGAACAAAAACATTATATTTTTCTTAGATGAATTTGATAATATTTTTAATTCTAAAGATATAGAGGAAGAAAATAAATTATTAATTTTAAAGGCTAAAATTACTGGGGACGCAAAACATATTTTAAGTAAACAGATTGAAAAATATAATGAGACCAATTATAATTTATTTAAAAATAATTTGGTGGAGCTATTTGGTACAAAACTAAGCTTCCTTAATGCTCAGAGCAATTTCCTAAAGTTAAAACAGGCCGCAAGTCAAACGATAGATGATTTCATTTTGGAGTTTAAAAAGGATGCAAAATCTTATATCGAAAGTGCAGGCGAAAATGTGGATAATAAGGAAGAGAATTTTATCGAAATCTTAAAAATGTCGAATTTTCTAAATGCAATTAGACCGGATATTGCACTAGATGTTCGTAAAAACGCGCCCGGGTCCTTCAAGGAGGCATGCGAGTTAGCAAAACTTGTGTAAAGTGCGTATTATGAATCAAAGTTTGTGGAAATTAACGCAATAAATAAAGAAAACAAAGATCTTTATGAGAACAATATAGAATCAAGTAAGCAAAACAAAGAGCTAATCGAGAAATTAAAAGGGGAGATTGAAAAAATAAAAAAAATCAAAGAAAAAAAACCATGCAATTAGAGATGATCGTGTTCCGCGGAATAAGAAACTCTTTAACAAACACAATAATTATCAGGGTCCCCATTTCAATAACAAATTTCATTATAACGATTATGAACAATATTATCAGGATTACTACAATTCCTTTAGTTACCCGACACATTATGGGATGTATGATAATTTACAACCTAACTGGAATTCGGGAAATAGGGATTTTGAATATATTTCTGGGAATTATGATCAAGATTGTTACCAATTTGAAAAGCGAAAAAAGAAAAAAAATGGGCAAAGAAAACAGCGAAATCGGTTCAAGATTCGGGATTTTCAGAGACGGAAATCGATAAAATAAATAAAACAATCGCAAATATAACATATGCAGACGAAGATAGTCTGCCAATTATATCACTAAGTATACAGGGCGTCGAAATACAAGCTTTGTTGGACACAGGCGCCGCCGTTTCCCTTTTATCACCTTCTTTATTAAAAAAAATTAAAGATACAAACGTCAAATTCAAATATTTGGGCAATCGGATCCAAATTAAAACTTTAACGAATTCAAAGATTTTTTTAAAACAATGTGTAAAATTAACTTTTCGATTAAAAGGTATATTCACAACAGGCACATTTTATATCACTAATGATGATTTTGATAGGCAGTACCAAATGTTATTAGGGTACGATTATCTCAAGGAAAATCATATGATTTTGGATTTATGCAATAAAACCTTAAAATTTAAAAATCAACAAATTAACTTAAACGTTGCAAATGAAGTAAATAATTATGAGGTGAATAACATTACGCCATGTAATTCAAGGGAACATTCAAATAAAAATATGTTTGCCGTAACTAAAAATAGAATTTTTATTCAACCGGAAGAATCGAAAATTGTAAAATTAAAATGCCCAGAGGATATAAATATGTCAGATGTGATTATATTTGACCTCATTCAAGAAAATAGTAAATTTTCATGCGAGACTTCGTTACACGAAGTTCAAAAAATAATAACATAAATATTATAATAAAGAATAAACTGTCAGAAAAGTTAATTATTCAGAAAGGAACTAAAATGGGGGAAATTATAAAGAACTTTGGGTGCAAGCAAGATGACTCAACTGATAATATAGAGAAAGAGACATTTTATGAAATAAATAATTTAAATATAGAAGATGTAAGAAAATTGCGAGAGGCAGAAATTAAAGAAACGGATTTCGATTTAAGCCATTTATCAGAGGAAGTACAACAAAAATTTCGAGAAATTTTAATGGGTAATGTTCATGCATTTTCAAAAAGTTATCAAACATTGGGGCAATCAGCGTTTGTTGCACCAAGTTTTCAATTGAGTCATGAATTCCCGGTACAAGCTAAGCCATATAAATTGCCTCAGGCAGTAAGACAGTATGCGAAACGGGAAATTGAACAATTGTTACAGGCTAAAATTATTGAGAAAACAGACTCCGAGTATGCTTTTCCAGTTATTTTCGTTAGAAAGAAGAACTCGAGTAATAACCCGAATGCAGAACCCAAGTTTAGAATGGCAACGGACCTAAGACTACTGAACCAAATTTTACAACCATACACTTATCCGATGCCGGACGTAAAAGACTTATTACAAAAAATAAGCGGTAAGAAATATTATACTGTTCTAGACTTACATAGTGCATTTTTTCAAATCAATTTAAAACCAGAAGATTGTAGAAAATTAGCTTTTATTACGGAATTTGGCAAACATATGCCGCTTCGTTTAGCTTTTGGCACACGAAATTCTAGCGCAATTTTCGCAGAAGTAATTGATAAAATTCTGGGACATTTTGATAAAAGCAAAGTATCATACTACATTGATGATGTTTTGATATCTGCAAACACAATATCAGAGATGATGAAAACCTTAGAAGAAGTTTTACAGGTATTAATAAATCATAACATGACAATCGAACCTTCAAAAATGCAAATTTGCAAACCAGAAATAGAATTCCTAGGATTTAGGGTGAATCAAATGGGATATTCTCCATCACAAAAGAATATAGAAAAAGTGAAAAATTTAGTCAGACCAAAATCGAAAAAGGGGGTCAGATCTTTATTGGGTTTAGCGAATTATTTTCGGACACTAATACCCAACTATTCAGACAAAGTTAACCCTTTAGTAGAACTGACTCAAGATAAAGTTAAATTCAAGTGGAGTCCAGAAGTAGAAAAAGCTTTTCTGATAATTCAGGAAAAAATTGTACAAAAACCAACACTCAGACCCCCCGATTTTAACAAGGAATTTTTCTTATTCACGGATGGGAGCAAAATTGCAATTTCAGGGGTTTTAGCTCAAGAAAAGGATGGTCAATTGCTACTTGTTGAATTTTTCGGGAGAAAACTTAGAGAACCGGAAAAAAATTATCCGAGTATTAAATTTGAATTATTAGCAGTGCATGAAGCAATTATGCATTTTAAATATATGCTTTCGGGTAGACGATTTACTGTGTTAACTGATTCGAAAGCACTAACTCAGCATTTACATTTACAAGATAAATCGGAAATTATAAACAGATGGGTAGCGGATTTACAAGACTTCAATTTTGACTTCGAATTCGTCGAAGGAATTAACAATCCAGTAGACTATTTGAGCAGGAATCTAGATAATCTTACAACAGACAGAGAACTCCAAAATAATTTGTTTGCAAGTAACATAGCACTTACAGACGAAAATATTAAATCGAAGCAATACGCAGACGAAAAAATAAAAATTATAATAAATAAAATCGAAAAAGACAAAAATAATACAAGCACGAAGAGATTTACTTTAAATCAAAATAAATTATTAATTTTAAAACCTGGTTCAGATAAAAAAGAGCTTTTAATTACCCCGGATTCATTAAAAATTGCAGCCATAGAAGAAGCTCATAAAGCGCATTTCGGATTTCAAAAAACTTATGACAATGTGAAAACAAGGCTTTTTTGGCACGGAATGTACAAAGATATTAAACATTATTGTGCAAATTGTGTGCAGTTTCTCACATCTAAACAACACACGACAATAAAAGTACCAATAAAAAAAATGGTGAAAGATCACGAAGTCGGTACAGTCCTGCATGCTGACGTCATTGGACCTTTAAACCTCACGTTAAGGAAAAACAGATACATTTTAATTATAATTGATTCGACATCGAGATTCCTGGAAGCTGTTCCCCTACGAAACGTAGAGTCACAAACTATATTAAATGTACTAAATAAATATTTTGCAAATTATGGGATTTGTAAAGAAATTATCTTTGATAACGCAAAATATTTAAGAAGCGAAATTATGAAAGAATATTTGGAATCTTTAAACATACAAAGGAAATTTATGAGTGTATACCGTGCGCAAGGAAATGGACTTTGTGAAGTTACCAATAAAATATTAAAAACATCAATTGTAGCTATGTCGAAACGCACTACGGAATGGGACATAAGACTGGATTTTTTAAAACTAGCGTATAATTCCTCGAAACACCGCGCTACGGGATATAGTCCCTCACTGCTATTTTTCGCAAGAGAAATTAGAAATCCCTTCACAGCTCATATTCCTTCTGAGGAAATATATACCCACTCTTATGTTAAAAGCAGAATACAGCATATGAAGGAAATCAAAATTCAATCTCTTGCAAACCAAGAGAAAATAATGCAAGAATATATAGATGAAGAGGCATACGAAAAGGTAAGGGATTTAAATTTGGGTCAAACAGTATATCTAAAATGTATTGGAAAACCAGGTGCATTAGAGCCTAAATTTCAAGGACCCTACGAAGTTACTAAAAAGTTTAGAAACTTTAATTATTTATTGCAATATATTCCAAATAAATCAATAGAGCCGATCAAACGACATATGGATCAATTATATGCTCCTAAATATGCAACAGGTCATACAGAGGCGGAAATTACGAATTTACAGGGGTGTAAAAAAAATTGAATATGATAAAAATTATAGCAATAAATGTGGCATTTGTCAGAGAAAATCGCACTCAACTGAAAATTGTTGGTTTGAATCAAATAATAAAAATACGAGTCAAAAGGGTGACAAAGTTACTAAAAAGTATTATAAAAAAAATAATAAATATTCTGAGAATGTAGACCCATATTTAAAGTATCAAAAAGATTACTATAATAAAAATATGTCGTTATATGGTTATACACCATATACAAACTTATACGGGGATGTTATACAAGATCATTACCCTTTCCCCCCTCCCCAGTATTATCCATGGGATATGAATTGGTATTAAAGATAAAACAAAACCTTTAAATTAGATAAAAAGCGAGAATAGACAGGTGATGGACGTGTAAATTGGATTCTCGATATAAATTATGATTTAATTATTATTAAAAATATATTAAAATTATTTTCATGTCGAGAGAAATAAATAAAATAAAATTAATAAGGAATCGAGTTTCAAAATTTCAAAAATTTCAAAATTTAAAAATAAATTTTTCTCTTTTAGGTAAAAAAAAAAAAAAAGTTGAAACAAAATTAATAACTTGCCTTTTTAAAATTCAAAATAATAATAAGAAAAGGATAGGAAGATGGGTACGCCAATTTGTCACAGGGTTACAATATTGAGCAAATGTGCAGGGCGCACCCGAAAACGTACTTATAAAATTATGAAATGTGCTTCACAAAACTTCACTGGAGCAGTGAAATATTTCTCTCCAGGCAAAAGTTTTATTTTTTTTTTCGAATATGAATTAGAAAATATAAAATTTTAACAAAGCCAAATAACATTAAAACTTAATTAATTTAATAGTGAATAAAGTTGGAGTAATTAAAAAAAAAAAAAAAAAAAAAAATCTGCTTTCTATAAGGGTAGCCTTTGCTAATAACCTTACAATTTAGATGACAGAATTTCAGAATTACTCTTTAAAATGAGTAGGTGTACGCTATAGGTTCAGGGTAGTTAGAACAGCTTTATAACATACTCATATATTATTTTTTCTTATATAAATATATGGATGACAAGGAATAAATTATTAGTGCACTCTATATTAGGATAGCGGTCAGCTATAAGCCTAAATATAATAAAATATACAAAAAGTGCTAAGATTTATTCCGGTAGTTCAATTACAACTTATATGCTAAAGTCTAGAATTTAGACAGCAGGGATAAGTTTTATGAACAAAAGTGTTATAAAAAAATAAAAAAGGATTTTGGTGTAGCACATTGGTTTAAAAAAAAAAAAAACATATATATATGACAATGGACAAGGCAAGTTATTTCAATATGATTGCACACAAAATTATAGTAAACAAATACATAAATAATTAATTGAAGTAAAATTAAAATTTTCTCACCAAAGGCTTTCTGTATAGGGTGCAATTTTGGCCTACGGCTGGTTATGCACAAACACCAACAAAATATTTGTAGAAAACTTATTCAAAAGTAAATCAATGTATTTAGGCATCACTTAGTCATTCACTTCAGGATTCTTGGCTGAAAAAGGAATCGAAGAGAAAATTAAGTATGGTATAATTACTAGATGTTATGCTCTGAAACAATAAAATTAGTATTATTATATTGTAAAAAGCAGCATTTTGAGTTTTGTTTAGGAAAACTTTTGATTTTTAGGTTTTACACATTTATGGAGTGTCTAGCTCAGTGTATAGTTCCTAGATTTAATAAAAAAAAATAATAAATAAAAATATAAGTCTGTGTTTTTTCAAAATAAATAACAAAAGGTATAGCAATTAGCATTTATAGTTAAAATTTATGGACTTTTCAGCAAAATTAACATTAGACAAACATAGTTTATATGATATTTAACTTGGTAAGCTAATTTACTTTTATTAACGGTATTCAATTAGAATTAAAGTAGGCTTAAATCCAAGTTAAATTAATTAATAACATTGTTGTAGTGTAAAATTTTATGTAGGACCAGTAGATTTTATTGTATATATAAAAATATGCGAATTTAATAATTAATAAAATGTATTAGCAAAATTATTTAATATAAATTTTAAATGACATCTTGCTGAAATCAGCTAGAAATTAGATTTTTTTTAATTTTAAATAAAATATTTTATAAATTTAAGTTATTTTAGAATTTAAGCATTTTTTTTTCTTTTCTTTCCCTTAGAATTAAATGCAATTCTAAATTTAACACATATAAATATACATAGTATTGATAAATTTGAGTATGTGAGTTCATAAAAAATTTTTTTTTATATATATTTTAGCCAATTTAACATAAGGAAACAAAATAAATAAATAAATACATTTATATATATTGGCTTTTTTTTAATTAAAATATGTAGTATGGCTTAATAAATTAATTAATTTAATTTTTTTTCTAGTACATACAGTAATTATTAAAAAAAATTGGATGTAGTGGTTTGTGAGTATAGAAAGATTTTTTCTGCTTACAGAAGTTCTTTGGTCCGGCCCGGTACTCATAGATGGCTGCATACGATTTTACGTAGTAATTATCATTTGATTTTAGTACTTTTAAAATTATACAAGTGTATTATTAAAAAAAATTTATAATTAAATAATAATTATTAATGTTTGATTAATAATAATAATAATTTATTATCTTTTATTTTTAAACATATATTTTAAATTTTAGACAGTAGAATTCACATACGGAATTTTAATGATAAATAAAATTTTGAATAAATAAATTTTTATTTCATTCAGTAAAAATAAATAAATATGAAAATTTAACAAGCTTTTAAAAAAAAATTGTTGGCTAAATAAATAATAATTTAAAAAAAATTGTTCTCTTCTTCGCCAATTTCATTGTCTGAGAGCACAATTTAATAGTCTTAAATTCATGTGCTTTTTTTAATGTCAGCGTAATGCATATTTTGCATTCTGAGAGGCAGTAGAAGTCATATTTCCGTGTTGTTTACATTTTAATAGTAAACAACATCATGAATCAAAATTTGTGTTTGTTAGAAAGGTCTAAAAATATACAATGTAATCAGTTCAAGAAAATTATAGGCATTTTTTTTAATCCTGAAAGGCAAATTTGGTTAGATTTGAAACTGTCGGCATAAATCAGCAATAGCTACGGTTGTTTTACTACAACGCGGGAGAATTCAAATGCTGCATCTCACCATTTTCCCCTGCAAATAAAAAGCAGAAGGTTTACGTTAGATATGACACAAATACATACACTATTTATACATAGATTATGTTAAAAATTACATACAGACATGCACAGTTAGTTAAGAAGAAAGTATACCAAGAAATTTTACGAATTAATAAGGTCATTATAAGCATAAAATGGGTTTGAAGTACATACCTTTGGAAGTCGTAAATTTTTGTCACAGCTCTAATCACGTCAGCAAAAAGTGATTAAGAGCTTGGCCGACCCCTCGCACTCGGAGAATTGGGGCAGGTTAAGAACTGGTTTTTCTTTTTCTTTTTCTTTCCCGGTTTTCAAGGCCTATGATCTGTTTTGAATTTCGTCTCGGGTGAAAAAGGAGAATCTTACGTAATAATATATCAAAGGAGATAGATTGAGCTTGTATATTTTGACGTATCATACAAAGAAATATAAAAGTAAATAAATAAAATAAGATAGCAAGTTTGTATACAATATTTTTCTGAGTATGATTTGAATACATCAGATTAATTATGCGAAAATATTCAAATGTTAAGTGTATATAAAATATATATATATATATGAAAATATAAAATGTCATATAACAAGCATTGTATTTAATTTTATTCATTATAAAATGGGTTTTAAATGAAACACTGTGTCATAAGGTTATATGTAATGAAATGATATGTCAAATGTGTATGCCATTATTTTCCTGTATTTAGGTGTATTTCGGCATATTAGTTTCATACAAAATTATAGCTTTGAAAGTATTTTTGGGCACTTAAACTGTAAATTTACAAAATTATTAAACATGTGTGTGGGAAAGAAAATTCTTGGAAGAAGATGTCAGATTTTCAGCACAGATAGATGTCTTCTAGGAATAAAAATGTCAACAGACAACTATGAATAAATCATGTTTTGAACTTTCTGTTATGAAAAATAGAAGAACTTCTTATAAAATATACCAAAACTATTGAACATTGATTATGGTAGGCTGTGCTCAAAACTGTATAGATACACCGTCATATGGACACGTACATTCTTTTATGCTTTACAAAAAAAAAAAAAAAAAAAAAAAAAAAAAAAAACAGCAATCAGTTTTTTTTTTTTCTGACTACCCGGAGAGATGCTGGGCAACATATAGCAATAATATGTTCCCGCACCATGTTGGTTAAGTCAAAGTACAGTTGCGTAATTTGTTATTTCTGTTTGTACAAATTCTTTTTTTATAAAACATAATTATGAGTGTAAAATTATAATAATTATATTTTCGAATAAAATAGGAGTAGAAGTTCATACAAAAATTATTAAGTTGACTTTAAATATTAAATATATATATTTAAAAAAAAAATTTTTTTGTAATATGAATGTATAATGTTGAATATAATTCGGATCTCAGATAACAACAATAGCCAGACGCCATGGTGTCGTTTTATGACAAGCCAGTGGAAGGTGGTGTATAATTAGAAATCGTAAAATAATAAAAATGTTGGAATAAATTTATGGCCTTAATAAAAGTGTTGGAATAAATTTATGGCTTTAGACCACCCAAACTTTAAGGCATATAATAATATTAAAATATATGTAAGGGGCTATTGCAGACTGTTAGCTAATAGGTCTATCTAAGGATAATGCAAAATCTTCTCACATCCAATAAGGGAGGACTATACAAATAGTTCCACCCACTTCCAAGAGTTGGTGTGCAAGAAAAAAATGGATTGAAAAAGGGAGTCTAAGAAAAGATATCGAAGACGTAAGAGCGAATCTGAAAGCCCATGTCATGCATCAATCGAGCCCTAGTAATGCCCAGGCGAGATGAACATGGATATGATCCTTAGCATCGCGACAGCTCTGAATTTGATGAATAAAGGCCACCACCCCGTATATGATTCAAGGTATTACATTAATCTTTTTCTTTACTACTTTAATTATATGAGAAATTATAAACATCCTTTTATGATATTTTATGGTAGAGAGCAATCTGAGATCCAACAAAACCAATAATTAAATATAATTAATGTATTTTAAAAATGAAAGAGAATTATTTTTCTTGCAAAAAAAAAAAAAAAAAAAAAAAAAAAAAAAAAAAAATATATATATATATATATAATAATAAGTGTAAATGAAAACATTTAAAAAAAAAAAAAAAAGATTAAATATACATGTAATAATGAGCAGCAAACAAAAGTGTTGCTTTCCTTTTTTTGAACTAATATAATATGTATATGTATATAGTTGTGTTCAATGTAAATAAAATATTTAATCAAGTATTAAAAAGTTTCTGTAATTATTTAATTGATAAATGTTTAAGGTGTGTCAATTTATTTTTACAGCTTAAATTTAGTTTAATTCATAAGTGGAAGAGTTCGTCTAAATAAATCAGAACGCAAACTCTTAATTTTATTCGTAATTAATTAAATTTAATAATTACAGTTTTACGCGGATTATAATTTAATTTTATTAATTATTCGCGTTGCTCTTCTACTAGAATTACGTAATTACGATCACTTATGTTATTTGAATTTATTTAAGGTATATAAAATTATATACCGGTTTACTATGAGGTTGCTAGGATGATTTGGACAAATTAACAATTTTGGGTGTAAATTAAATAGGAAATAAACAAGTGTAATTATCTGTCCAGCATGGATCTTATAAGAAACAGGAAATTTAATCTTAATTTCTACATAATTGTGAACTCTTTTGGAATTATTTACATTGCCCACATTTCTCCATGATGCAAGAAAATACATTTAAGTCATTCTTGAGACACTATACATAGAACCTTACATTTACTACCAAGTATTGTTTGCTCCCCCTATTTGATTATCAACCGGAAAAAAAAAACTTATTCATAAACAAAAACATATGTTTAAATAGTATTTATTTCGATTAAAACATCTCTCTATTCTAAAAGAAGAAAAATTACTTACGCTGTCGCTATTGGATATATCGTGTCCACTCCACTTTCTCGGCTAATCTTGCAAACGTAATTTATATAAAAATATGAAAACTATTAGTTTTATGGAGAAGTTTGTGATAAAAATTCTCAGGAAGACCGTTTTTAAAACGAAGTGTTATCTTAAATGCGATTCTATGTTGAAATCGGTCAAGATACATCAGTTACACAAGATTTATACAACCAAAATGTATGCACAGAAATTTAACCGTATTTGCAGGCATATGTATAACTAGATCGTAGTGTCAAGTGTCCAATTAGTGTTTTCTATATTTTTAATTAAATGTTTATTCACAATTGTTTTATTTTAAAAAAAAGATTTAATTTATATTTTTAAATAGATGTCGTATTACTTATTTTTGCCAGAATTAAAAAAAGCCCTATAATAAAATTTAGAAACATTGTATTTTTAATTGGTTTATACATTTATACGTGAATTTGTCTATAATAATTAAAAAAAGGTACTAACTCTGCTGCTGCCATAATTAAATTCCTTGTGACTTTTAGACTTTCTCGATTATCTTAGAAAAAAAATCATGTAAAAATATAAAAACGTGTTGCTTTTTAGAAAAAGTTATGAAAAATGCTCTGAAATAGACATCATTTAATTTTTATTTTAATCTCTATTGAGTACTGAAATTGGTCAAGATAATTCGGTTTCATAAGTTTTATAAAATCAGAAAATATAAGCTTCCATTTAACCATAATTTGGAGACGCATGTTTGACTAGACTGCGGTGTAAAATCACGAAACATTTTTTTTTAAATTTTTTTTTTACTATTTATGGTGTACAATTTGGTATTTTTATTATTTTTCTTTTTTCGAATTTTTCGTATAATACTCATTTCAGTAAGGAGGTAATTAATTGATATTTTTCAAATATATATATATATATATATTATTTACCATTTGAAAAATAGTAAAATCCTGAATATTACTATTTACAAACAATATATTTTACATAATAATTTGTATGTTTACACGCGAATATTGAAGTTAAAAGAAATCTTTAAAATATTACAAGTGAAATCCAATTATTGTTAAAAAGTACCGAAGGGCAGCTAACAATGGATTTTATTAAATTAAACGTGCTTTTATTTCTTATTCCGGTCACTGAATTCATTTCTTAAAATAATATTTACCTACTGAGGTTCATACATTTGCAGCCTTTTTTTATAACATAGCAAATTAATCTTGTTCAGAGATCGAGCTGTCGAAGTGTCATGAAAAATGAATTTTAAATATTTTACTGTTTAAAATGTCATCATAAATCAAATGAAATATCGCTTCATTTGGCGAAGGGATAAATCAATAAATGATATTTTATTAATTTAAAAGAGCTTTTAATGCTTTTTAACACTTTTTTAATCATCTTCAAACGCGTATTGACTCTCTGTATTTGCAGCCATTTTTTCTTTCAAAAAACATAGCTTATTTTGGGTTTAAGAGACTGCAATATGTGGACAGGGTTTGACGAATATACTTTGTAAGGAGCACTAGTATCTTAAAAAAAATTATTAATGTAGGTGAGTATAAAAACGTTAAAACGTTTCGTTACGTCGTTCATAACGTCGTTAAAAATGCTACTGAAAAACTAAATAGATAAAACATAAAGGAAGAATCAGTTTCGTGCCTTTTATAGTTTCGCTCGAATGAATTTAAAGGTTAAAAAATCCTTAAAGAGCTACAAGGGAAAAAAATGTCTAACAGGTAATAATTTTTTATATTATAAAAATGATTCAAAATTATGCAAAAATATTACTGAAGTTTTAAATACATAATATTGAACTCATTTTTCATGTTTATTTCACATTCATTCCTCTAAGTATTTGCTTTAGATTCTTTTCAAAATATTTCTTTTTCACATAATAGAAATATTGAATTTGTTTAGTAAGGACGAATCCAACTGCAAGTTTACGATCCTAAGGTAGAATTTCTAAATGAAGGCAAATTTTCTAAAATATATAATTTACGAATCTCCATACGCAAGAAGATGCAAAGTCCAAGTTTAAATCTATCTGAAGACTGGATATTGTGAAAATATTTGCCTCTTTTTTAATATTTGAAATTTTGGCGTATCAAACTGAATAATATTTATAATTACTATAATGAAATTCCTTCATTTTATACGAATTTAACATATAGTCAGTTATTATTCCGTTCTAAATACAATCAGTCAAAAATATTTAGAAATTAATTTTGCGTTTAAAAAAGGGTTCGAGCGAGTCGACTATGTCTAGACTACGATTTCTAAATAATAATCTTGGTTGTAAGTTACTTGCAAAATGTACTATAGAAATCTACGATACAGTATTTCTTTGGAAATAGTGGTCTAGGAATACTCTTTATTTTGAGAAAGCATCGAGTATTTTGGGTAATATAACAATGAAGAAAATTTGAAAAGTTTGGACAAATTGTGAATCGTTTTCCCGTTTTTAAAAGCTGAAATAAACTATTCTGTAATGTCTCTGAAAATAATATAAAGAAAACACAATAATTTTAGCTGCAATTTAAAAGAAACTTTAACTTTTTAACAATTTAAATGTGAGAAGCAAATCTTACATTAACGAATTTTGACCAACGGTTTATTTGGCTTTGTTAATTATCCCCTCTAGTTGATTTTTTTGTAATTTTAGATAACAAATAATTGCATCCTACGATATTCGACGAAAAAAAAAAGTTATTAAAAATTACTAAATGTATTTATATTGAACATATAAAAATAACTCCAATGAAATATCACTCTTACATGCAGTAATCTAATTCTAACAGAGATTATTATTATTACACTTATTGCTGTTATAGCAAAAATGACTTTATTTGGACAAAATGTTACGCGAGAATTTGGACAAAATGTTACTTTTTGTCAAGACGAAGTTGGACGAATAAAATTTTGCAATCAATGGACACTTTGTCACGTACACTGGAGTACAAAAGTACAGAAACGTCATGTAGACTGATTCATAAGTGAACAATTTTAGTTTTACAAAGTGAAACTGATCAATTCTTGTTATATACGATATCATTTTATCACGTTGAAGCATTTTGCTTCTTTTCATAGAACGGCGGAAAACTTCGACATATGGTAAATGAAGTATAAACATAAATTTTCATTTATAAACCTGAAAAAATAAAAACAGTATAACCGCATGAAAATGAAGCAATCTTTCACTGGTTTTTTATTTTGCCAATTTTGTTTTGTGTTACCTTTGAAGCCTCATTGCTTGGAACTGAATTTTAGGTAAAATATAATTTATTTACAATCATTTTGAAACAACAATATTGTAATTTGCCACTTTTATGAAAGAAAGTGTCTGTTTCTCTTTAATGTGACTTCATTTTTTGATGACAAGAGTAAAAAACCTTTCTGCGTTTGAAATCCTTTGTTCTGTAGGGGATATGGGTGTGTTAGATGTCATATTGACCTAATCTTTGTACAGGAGGAAGGAAATGACTATGTCAATTACGTAATTTAGACACAATTGTAGTAAAAAGTTGCAGTTTTTTAAATGAAAAGGCATGTTTTGAGTCGATTTTTTTTTTAATTAACATTATTTCCATAGGTAGAGACGTTTTTTCCAGTCGAAGTATGTTTCAATTTTCATAACTTGTGCAATGAAAATATCAGATAGTGATGACTGTTTGTTGCAATTATAGGAAAATACTGCAGATTTTAATTTTTAAATAGAGGTCTTAAAATAAATTATGTCAGTTCACTTTTACGGCCCTTAAGAGCCTTGAGGTCGTCTTGAACACCGAAAGCGGATTAGGCATTTCCATTTATGTGAGATTTGTCCAAAATGTTTTTGGTCAACAAAATTATTAACTGAATGAAGATATTTAAATGTAATTAATATGTATTTCAAAACCCATGTGGCTCATCATATTCCATAGTTTCTAATCATGATCAAAATCTTTCGGATATTGTTTTTGGTTTTCGATAATTATCCTTTCTTTCTTTTTTTTTGTTTTGTATTTATTTCTGTACTCTTTTATTGTTATTCACTGCATTATTATAATTATAACTTTCTCTCTCTCTATATATATATATTTTGCAATCATACATGTTATTTAGCTGCTGAAATTTGTTAAGTCTATTTTAGCAATATCTAGTAACATTAACCAATACTTATACATTGTTATTATTATAACAATATATATATAAACAAGGTCATCTGGTCCATCGGATTGGCTTCCTTGGAATTGTTTATAAGCATAATATTAAGTATTGGCTGCGCAAGCTTTCAATCCCTAAAAAAATCCAGCGTCGTTGTCTACAGGGTTGACTTGTTGCCTTATTGATGAACAAGAATATTTTGAAATACAGATTTCGGTAACCTTGCTTTAATCCTACTAAACGCATAATTTATGCGCTAAGAAAATATTTTTTTCATAGAGAGTCAATTGTTTTAATATGCGACTTCCACCAGATATTCTCTGATGCATAAAAAATGTTCGTTTATTTCAAAGCATGTGAGCAACAATGATGGCAAATTATGCTGTTCTTGTAATTTAAAATTACGTAACTGAAAAAAAGTTTATCGAATATAAAAATCTACGCATAATAAAACATTAAAGTTATTTATCAGAGAGTTTGTCTCTTAAATGTATACAGGCATCCCTGGACTTACGTATTACGGGACTTATGTGAATTCGCGGTTACATAATAAATCTCGAAAAATTCATGAGTGAACATACTAGCGTGTTTAATACAAAGTTGCATACTTTTGATATTTATTTTATAAATAAAATATTTAGATATAAACCACAACCGTAATATAGTTTATATATTAGATAGAGTTATATATTTATTGGTATTTAAAATCAAATCAACAACAAAACGTCTTAATCTTCATTGTTAGTTATTCATAGAAGTCATCTAATTCATAATAAATACAGTTTGTGCTTATCAAGATTATTTTATTTTGTGAGCGCTATTTATTCAGAAATTCATGGAGAATAGGTTAAATTAGTCCTCTTTAATTACTTCTTATTTTTATAGTTTGATGTATATTCAAAATTGTTAAAAATCAATACATAAATGTTAGATTTGTAAATCCCGTAATCCACAAGATATTTGAAAAGTGTACTTTGAGTTTGTTTTATATTTTTTCATACATTTTGTCATAGTTTATATACGAATACTGTCGCATGAGTCTTTATTTATAAAATAATACGCTGTAAATATTATATATATATATCTATATGGACATACATATGTATAAATAATAAATATTGCAGTTTCTTTCCAAAATTTTCCCTAAGCCACTTACAAATTCGACTTACGTAAAATTCAAGTTACGTAAAAGTTTACGGAACGCATTACTTACGTAAGTCGGGCGATGCCTGTATAGCTGAAGTGAACATTTAGTTTAAAAAAATTAATATGTGCAAAGCGAAAAATGACATTTTAAGAAAGAAATTTACATTAATTCTAGAAATCGGAAGATATTAAAATTATTTGCATTGGTATTTTCTTAATTTTGTTTACTTGTTTTACTGCGGAATCATTGATTGAAAGAATGTGTTTGCGTTTCGCAGATTAGCAGAAACAAATGACAAATTCATTCAAGAAATTCTTCTCAGAAGTATGCCGAGACGATTAAATTTTGTATATGAAAAAAGGTTGATTATCTATACTTAAGGAAAATTTTAATAACGAAAATGCTGGGCAGACCTGGGCTCATTAAAAGAAATCACTTAAATCCTCAAAGTCCAACCAAGACATATAGACAGGAACCCGGGGAAAAGGTCCCTGATAAACAAAGCAATTAAAAGGCGCAGTAGATAGAAAGGGGAAGGGAAAGGGGACACTCAACACCCAATTACCTAGAGTGCATTAAGGTTACCAAGACTTAATCACTTCTTTACCTGATGTTCATAGCGTTAATACAATTAATATAATTAATTACAAAAAAACATTGTGATCGTTATAGTTCTTGGCTAAAATTCCGAGATAATTAAATGCATCAATTCAATTATCTTAATTAAGGTGGGAGGCAAAGGCCTCAACGACTCCCTCCAAAGCGTTGTGTATATTTTTGACGATGAAGTTAGGTTAAGGACCGCACACCCCATGTGAATTTCCGGTTGAAAAACAGGCGTCCAAAATAATATTAGAATATAAAATTAATCATTAACAATTCTTCCTAATTAACCAAACTTTACCTGAAATAAAACTAATAGCATGAATAAAATAAATACGACTCATGGTTGTAAAATAAATACCAAAATTAACAAACTAACATATTTATTAACAGTACTATTTACAATTTAAGAAGGTGTGACACGCTCACACAAACACGAGATAAAAAACACTTTGCTTTACTTATGACAAGATATTTAGATTTACTATATAAAATAGAGTACTTTACACTTACATGCGATTGAGTATACAATACCCTGTTTATAATAATTGTATACATAATAAAACTACAGTAGAACAAAAAATATGGTAATAGGAAATACCTTCAGACAACACATTGTTAGAAGGGGAAACCAATCCATAGGTGTACAGTAAGGGCACTTAAAAAGTCCGTATATTATCAAATCACTCCGCGCACATACTAATATAAATCTATTCGTTACTAGCTCGATACACTGCTAAAGACTGTCTTAGCTCTTTATCGAACTAAATAATATTGTCATGCCTATAGAATTAGCAGACTAGTTGATGAACCTCGGACATAACATCTGTCCAAGTTGGCAGGAGAGATATTATTGTCATAGAAAAAAGTGTTCGACAACATCTGAGAAAACCTTAAGAGCGAAAGCATCACAATATCTCTAAACACTTCAGATCGCATATTTTTCTCAATTGCATATCTCCATACTTTCAATCGAATCTTCATTTTAACGCCTAATACTGCTTAGGCTAGGATGCTTAATTACTTTAGTGACCTCTACAAAATAATTAGGGGGACGATGACAGTGGACCCTGTATCATATCAGAGTCACGTCTCCTGGGACCCGCGCTCCCTGCCTTACACTTATTCGCCAAGACTTCCGTAGAGGACTGGACGCTCTCTCACTAGATCTCCTCCTTACGTTAGAGGGGCCCTAGGAGTTGTTCTCACGTGACCGTGTTGTGTGGCCTATTTTATTACATGAAATAAATCCGCTAATAAATTTTCGCTTGACATAAACTGTCAACTCATTGTTCCTCGCTTGCTACCCTGGCGACAATCGTAACACACTATAGATGTCGTTCTTGATAAGATATCCCTATAAGACCACCTGCCCATCTTGTTTTTTTGTAAACATCGATTGTATTTCAACTATCTTATTTAAATATATTTAAAGACATACACATACATAAACATAATAACAATAAAACATTAATCACTCAATTTTAGTACACGGAGACTAACAATAATATTAATCATAGTCATTATTATGAAAAAAAAAAAAAAAAAAAAAAAAAAAACCGTGAGTAAATCCTGTGAGACATTCTTGTATCTGCGGGACACTTTTCGTGCCCAGCAGAAAAATTCATAATTACAGATACATCTGCTCTGCGTACACTTACGTGTTTATAATTTTAATATAATAAATTTTAAATTGTACGAAAAAAAGGAATTTCATATCATGTCATATTAAAAAGCCAAGTTATTTTAACTTTAAAAATTAATTTGAAGAAATTAAAATATTGCATACGATTATTAGAAGAGGTATAATATAATTAAATTATATAGACTTATATACAACATTTTACTTAATTTAAAAAAAAAGATTTTGCTAACCATATAAACCAATAAACCATAATTTTTTATCAAAAAAATATAATTATCTGCAATGAAATATGCTGACTCGCGCCACATACAGTGTGAGTCATAACGATCGAAATAACTGGCTATTTCCTTAAATATTGCCCCTAGACGCATATTTCCAACTGCAAAGTTTCATAAAAAAGATGCAAAATATTTAATGACATACACTGCAACTCCGTGGTGGGTCTATTTGAAAAAATACAAAAAACAATTAGTTCCCGTAAAGTAAAATTTGCAATTAGGAAATTTTCCGTAATTATTCCTGAATTAAACACAAAAACATTCATCTCGATATGTGCTAAACTCGCAGAGATACTAAATCGAAAATTCGTTACATTGGCTCATTTTGAATGCAAGATGGGGAGTCCAAAACTTATACGTTATTAAAAGTCGATTTCAGACAGTGGCATTACTTTGGACATAAAATAGCAGCCTGTAGATTTTACGTTAAACCTGCTTTCCAAATATGCTGGAGGTCTGCACTAGAGGTCTGCATGATTTTAAATATCCACGCCCGCTCCCAAACAGACCCATAGAAAACAGTTCGGTCCAGCCTAGAACAAACTTAAAATCTTATTCCGAGCCCGGCCCGGGCCAGCCTGACTGAATTTCTAGAAAACGTATTTTTTTTTTTTACGTCGATATGGTTAAAAGTTATTTCGTATTGAAGAGTTCTGACCAAAAATATTTATTTTAACTTTTCTTTTTTCATGTTTATAATCTGCATTTTTAAAGAAGCACAAAAGACTGTTTTTATTTTTTAATGAATCTCTATCTGTATGCAAATGTTTCACTTATCATTTAATACAGTTAATCCATGTTCTACGCGTTGGAGAGTTTAAAAAATTCTATACAGTAGAATCTTCTAAAACATAATCGCATAAGAAAGAAAAAAAAATGCATTTAAAAATATATGCATTTTTTGTAAAACTTTTTGTGTTGAGTCAAATTTAACTGGTTTTTGCACGGATCAGGTCAGTCAGAGACAATGATTTTAATACCGGTCAGGTTGAGACCGGGACTGAAAATTTTGCCCCATACAGGCATAGGAGGAAGCAAGCCAGTTGTGGTTCGGTACGAAAAAATATATTAGACCAGGCCCACCGAACCTTCAGAAAAAAGTAAAGTACAGGCCTGTTCCGGGCAAATAATATAGACTTTTTTTAACGCCTCAGTGGGGCCATATAAAACCTGGAGTTACGAGGGCTAAAATTATGAAAAATTCTTAATCAGCATGTTAGAAAAAACCTTGTTTTAAATCAACTGTGAAACTGTAAATAAACTATGATTTAAATGTCCTTCGGACATTTAAATAGTACAGAAAGAAAGTGGAAAGGGCAGAAGTTATACTTAAACAGAAGTTTATGCTACAGGAAGGAGTTACTTACTCACCAGCAATTTTTTAAAACAGCATTTGAACAATTTATTAGGAGCCTATGTTTGTTTATAACTTTAAATGCTTTTTTTCTGCATGATGTGTTTTCTTTAACCATGTATCGTCTTTAAGTTATTATAAGTCAAGAATTGTTAAAGAAAAAAGTTTGAAATTTGGAACATGTCTCTTTTGATTATTTGACATTAATTTTGTTTCGTCAAATTTGAAAAAAAATAAATTTGCTTTTGAAAATCTGATTTTTTAAATAATTTACATTTTTAATATTTTTAAATTTACTATTTAAAAAAATCTTGAAACACACTTAAAATTATATTCACATTTTTAATTAAATGAAAGTAATTTGAAATTCGACGAATAATGTTTCGAGTTATAAGGATTTTAAATTACTCCACTTAAAAAAATAATCATCATTTAAAATTTTTTAAAAAACCTTTATGGGAAATTTTGGGGTGTGGTTTTGTTTGCAAATTGTTAACCATCACAAAAATAAGAATAAAAAATGAAAATCTAACTAAATAAATATATTTTTACATTTTCCCCCTGGAACTCTTAAAGTAACATTGTTTCTTGAGTTACATGAATTTCAATTTGTGTCTAATCCTTTAAAAACTGACAAAATATTTAAACGTGTCTCTCTGACTTTTGCGGATATGAAGATGAATTTTTTTGTGTTTAATTCAGTAACGGTTAAGGAAAATTTTCCTAATTGGAAATTTTATTCTACGGGGTCGTATAAAAATTTAGTTTTCGTATTTTCTCAAATAGACCCCCATGTAGTTGCAACTTATCTCATCAAATTTTGCACCTTTTTTATGAAATTTAGCATTTGGATGTATGTGTATAGAGGCAATATTTAAGGAAATAGCCTATTGTTTCGATCTTTATGAATCACCTTATATATGAATGTATTTTTTCTATTACATATACTGCTATTTTTTACTGATGATAAGAATATAGTAAACGGATAAGATTAAAAATTAAAATAGCTTTATCTCATAATAAGAATATTTTTAAATAAAAAAAAATTATCGAAGGAAAGACATAACATATGCGAATAATATACCATATATTTGAAACTGTGAAAATTTAAGAATGCAGCGTCGCCAAATTATTTTCTGTTAATCACAAATGTTTGTCCTTTGCAAAGCAAGTGAGTTATGATATGACTATGACAAATGATCGTGATTAACTCTTTTAAATCATGAAACTAAAAAAGTTTATGAAAGATGAAATTGTATCTATAATTAAACTTTCGAGTAATTTATCAGTGATTTTGTGTTTCAAATGTAAATAACAACAGTGAACATTCAACTTCAGAAAATAAACTTCAGCAAAATGATAAATGAGCTTTCAAGAAACATATTTACAATAACTTTAGAAATCCTACGATACTAAAAGCATGAGATTAGAAGATTAATTAATTTTGTTTCATTGAGAAACATTAATATTGAAACAAAGATTTTACATTTTCTTTTTTGGCAGAATGAGAAAATAAATTATTTTTGTAACATCGCTTAAATATTTTGTAGGCTATACAAACATGCAAAAAAAGCTTTATTTTATTCTATTGAAGCGATTTTTCAGCAAATATTTTTAAACTAGCCGCCTTTGGCGACCAGTTTGGTCTCCCTTAAATGTATGCTAGGCATTGTATCATGTTACTTTTATTCATAATTTAATTTACTTGCTCAATCCTTCGCAAAATCGGAAGATTCTGATACAGAAATCATGAACTCGGTATTTTTCTGTTAGCCGGTATAGGTAATAGATCGCCAAGCATTCTTCCCGCCGTAGTTTTTCGTATTTCATTAATTCCATTTAAAATATAATACATTCACTCATTTATTTAAAATACATAAATTTAATTTAAATCTGAAATATCTAAAATTTATGACTCTCAGTTATTTCTTTAAAATTAATAATAATAAAATTAATAAATAACCATAAACCATGAAATTTAATTTCAACATCAAAGCTTGGCTTTAATTTAACACGCGAAAAATTGTTTATTGTTTCAGTCGCATGAAATGGAAGATTATAACACTGATGGTATAATGTCGATGGAACATTATTTGGCATTCTATCACATGCGCCTGGCTAACATTAAAGTAACAAAATAGCCGCTTGGAACATAAAAAAAGAATCGGTCAGCCCGGAACTGTTGATGACAATCACATGACTTAGGCCTTTATTATAGAGATTACAAATTATGGCTATTTTTAATTAAAAAAAAAAAGAGTTACTGATAAGAATGTAGTACACAAATATGATTAAAATTTTAAATTGTTTAGCATACAATTGCTACCGGTTATTTTCTGATGCATCACAAATTTTCGTCCTTTTCAAAGCATGTGAGTTGTGACTATGACAAATGATCGTGATTAACACTTTTAAAATCATGTAACTGAAAAAAGCTTATGAAAGACGAAATAGTATCTGTAATTAAACTTTGGAGTAATTTAACAGTGATTTTGTGTTTCAAATGAAAAAAGTAACAGTGAACACTCAGCTTCAGAAAATTAATTTCTGCAAAATGATAAATGAACTTTCTTGAAACATATTTACAATAGCTTTACAAATTGTACGATATTAAAATAATGTTCTTTGAAGATTAATTGATTTTGTTTCGTTAAGAAACATTGAAACAAATATTTTAGATTTTGTTTTCCTGCAGAAAAATAATATAAAAGCAAAAATAAATTAAATTTTAAACATCGATTAAGTTTTTTGTAGGCTACACTTACTCGCAAAAAAACTTCATTCTATTATATAAAGGCGATTATTCAGTAATTAAATTTAAATTGCAAATTCCTGCTATGTTTAATTTTAAAAGTACATTTTGATAACGATGACTGAATATCTGAAGGCGTTTATTCCTTGAAAACAATTAAAGTCTTATGATATTTTAAACGTAAAAAACTTCAAAATATGAAGATATATTAATACACTATGATATTAAAAAACAAATTTTATTCTTCAAACAAGATAAATAACATATTCCAGTAAAATGAAAATTAATTTTCTTCTAAATTGCATATAATTATATACAAAAAATTCAATAAATCCTAGATATTGTTCAATAATTAATCGTTAATTGAAACATGCATTTAAATCATATTTCCAAAAATTATGAACATTTATAAGAGAATACAGTTTTAAATGTCTGTTATGATATTTCTATTTCTCAAATAAGAATTCGCTGCAAATAGTTAACAGAATATTAAAAAAAAAAAAAAAAAAAAAAAAAAAAAAAAAAGAATATTTTACATAAAGAATTTTGAATTGCAAAAGTATATAACATATGCACTATGCTTGTCAAAATGGGTACATTGGGATTTTAATATGTATTTTCTGTCAGCTAAACTCTAACGTAGTATAAATTTTCCTTTTTTTAAAGAATGTGTGTAACGAATGTGAAAAATGTTAATGGTTATCCAGGTTTGAAAACATATAACTGGAAAAAGTGTACTGAATACATAATGTAAATAGCAATAGTGGAAATTCATTTTTAGAATATGCTAGTCTGCAAAGCCATGAATGACTTATCCCAAGAAACATATTAACTCTAGCTTTATAAGTCTGTTGATATCACAATTATGTAATATCATCCTTATTATCATATTTATGGAATCAATTACTTTCGTTGTATTGAGTGAAACAATCATTTTGCATTTTTTGCTTCAATATAATAATAAATTCGACAACAATTCCGTTTTAACACATTTTATTTACTTAATGTGGTGCATGCATGCAAATGTGAAATTTTGTATTTTAATTTCACCAACTTCTTCATGTGCTAAAGCTATATAAAATATGTACATTTGTGTTTTCGTCATATCAATACAATATTGCAAACAGTATATATATATATATATATAATGGAAATTTAAATTTTATTCCGGCTGCTTATGTATTAAATTTTGCTAAATATATTTTAATTGGACTTGCACTGTTAGTTAGATAATTTTTGCAAGGAAGGTTTTAGTATAATACATATCCACCCATGTTAGTTATATAATAATGTGGAAGGTTCTATAATCAGCTGAATCCGATTATAAAAGAATGACCTTTTTAAAAGGTTTACTGGGCGGATTTTGATGAGATTCTCATTCATAATAAATAATTTTTCAGCGATGGTTTTAGCATAGCACATATCGTTCTATCCTTTTTTTATCAAATCATAATGAAAATGAACAATTAAGAGATTTATTATTTAAAAGCCCAAATGTTTCTCCCACATCGAAATAAATATTAGCGCAATGGAATTCGTATAGTTTTTAACAATGAGGAAGGACATTCCAAGCAAATGTCCATACTGTTTCAAAACACAATGTCAAATTCATCGATATATTGCGTTTGATTCAAGGTTCTTTAAGAGAAACTGACTAGTTTATTGGGCGATACGTACTGTAATATATAAAATGCAAATTGGAATTTCCTTGCTGCTCCAAATAACTTTAGTTCGCTTCAATGAATGGAACTTACACTGTTAGATATTTTATCACGGAAGATTTTAGTATATTGCATATAATTCTAAGTTAACTTTTTATAGAATTAGGTTGGAAAGTTCTACGGTGAACCCTATAATTAAAGTTTAGCCTTTTTTTAAATAATTCTGCTAAATAGATTTTGAAGGAACTTGGATTGTTAGTTACATAACTTTTCAGGGGATGTTTTAGTATGAAATATTAGCCTTTCTAAAAAGTTCTTCTGGACATATTTTAATTAGACTTACATTGTTACTGATACAAATATTAAGGAATGGTTTTAGTGCATTGCATATCATTACCAAATCCTAATGTTAATGATCAACTAAAAGAGTTGGTCCTTAACAGACTGTTTTTCCTGATACATTATAAATTATATTAGCACAATGGTGTTTGTATAGTTTTCGACAATTCGAAAGGACAATCCAGTTAAACGCCCTCACTGTTTTAAAACACAATGTCAAACTCACAGATATATTTTGATTGATCCAAGGTTCGTTTGGAAAAAATGACCAGCGTAGTGGGCGAAGCCTGCCATTATTTTCATAAACTAATTAACAGTAAATAGATTAATATTATGAATAATATGACCATACGTTAAAACTGAAATTAAGAAATATAGAAGATAAAGAAATTAAGAAATATAATTTAAATAATGCATTTTTTTCTGTCCAGTTGACGTATGTTTAAGAAAAAATGAACGGTATTTTTGAAAAAGACTCCGCAAGTTCGTGACTTGTATGAGGCATAAATAAAAGCGACGATTTTCGATAATCGGGAACTAAGCCAAATTAATAATGTGTAATGTAAATATATTGGAACAATATGAATCGTAGTCATGACATCAGGCATTATTTTTAAAATAAAATTGTAATTATTTGAAAAGTGTGTTTTTTATCTACTGTTATTTTTATATTTATTATTATTATTATTAATTATGATCTTTGCATGTTACCATGCACATAATCTAAAGTGTCAGATTTCGGAATGATTTTCGAATGATTTTGCGGAATGATATTTGTTTCTTGAACTCACATTTTAAATTTTCAAAAGTTACTTTTTTATATTTTTGGAGTGATTATTGATAACAAACAGTCAATTTTGCTCCTATTTTTAAACATTTACATTTTTAACATAATTTAAGCTTAAAAAATCTTCACGTATGTGAACGGAATCTTTAATATACAATCGAACCTCATTAACGTGAACACTCACTGAAAAATTATTTTTGTTCGTGTTGAAAGTAGTTCGCGTAATCAATACTTTAAAAGTATTGTATATTCTATGTAAAAAGAATAAATATACACACGTATCTAAAAATCTACTATGTTGCTGGTGTTGATTTTTTCCCTAAGATCGATCTGTTAAGACTATAGAACTACACGTGGTACATATATCGGTGAAAGTCTTTTCAAGGAGAATTTGCCGGTATTTACGTTGCATCCGAAGAAATCCACCAGAGCTGTCGGCACCAAATTTGATTTTTTTTTTTTTTTTTTTTTTTTTTTTTTTTTTTTTTTTTTGTGGATTAGAATCTAAGTCATTACCATCACAGGGATTTCTCAGATTAAATAAAGTACGAAAACAGTTTTGTGAAAACAACTGTATTTAGCATTACGTAGTTTTATTCAGTCTCAATCCAGTTATTACAATATAATTTTATCTGTTGAGTGGGTAGAAGGAGGAATCGAACTGATAATTTTGCAATCGCTAGTCTGCGTCTATGAAAACGATGAAGACCCCTTCCAATATTAACAATCTTTCAAAATGTTGGAGTTTGGAAAAACATGGGAAAACTTGCTTCGTTCGGGTTATGAGTAGGACATATTTCAACAGCCGATCCTTTTCAATTCGTGATAAAAAATATTTCGCGTTAAGTGCGTTCTTGTTAAAATGACTAGAATCACAGAAAATTGCTATACAACTTGACGGGACAACTGGAAACAGTACGTGTCAAAAGTAACTCGCATTAAGCATGTTCGTGTTAACGAGGTTTGACTGTATTATTATATTTAAAAATAAATCTCATTATGTTTTGCTTAACTAAATTAAAGGGAAAACACATTTAAAGGAATAACGTGACAAAAGAAAAATGATAATTAATCTAAATTACTCATATTTGTATAACAACCTTTTTATCAATCTTGAATAATGTTGCGCGACTCATCATTTATTGAATATGGAACTAATTTTTTTTTCTAAATACGGTAGTTATCTGCAACGATATGCAACTATTGCTCGCTCCATATATTGCTATTATGTTTTAAATATACCCTGCTAGGAAAATTGCTACAAAATTATAACTGAAATTTAAAACAGACTTTTTAAAGAAAATATTATTTTAAAACGAAAAATTTGCTCTTGCGTGATACCGTTTGCAAAACTGATGTCATAACGTATTTTAAAACTTCAAAATTTTTATGTGAGGCTTCTAACAGTTAGATTATGTTGCATTTCTTCCTTTTCAAAGCAAATGATTAATGAATATGACAAATGATGATAAATATCGGGTTTGAAATCATATAACTGAAATGTGCTTATTAAATACGAATTTTATGCATTATTAATCTTTGAAGTAATTTATTACCGAGTTTGGCGTTGCAGTGCAAATAACATTAGGACACATTTAATTTTAGAAAAGCAATGTTTGGAAAATGATAAATGAGATTTTAAGAAACATATTTAAACTCACATTACATATCGGAAGATATTAAATCTATGTGCTTTGAAGATAAATTAATTTGTTTTCATTAAGATGAAAGTAATGATAATGGTATTCTTTTCACCAAGAGAAAAATATTGCAAAATTCGTTTATTACTTCCCTTTATATAGAAGAAAATATTGTAATCTAAATTAATTTCGACGGATTCAGACGTTTTAGAAGTCAGAGACCCCGAAAAACATGTTTATACAAAATATCTGTCTGTCAGTCCGTGTGTCGTCATTTTTCAATCGAAAATGTAAGAAATTATAAATAGAATTAAACCAAATATTTGGTGTATGTTTTTTCCTATGGCCAGGAGATCTCCATGAATTTGGAAATATTTAGCCTTAATAGTCTCTGTAATAGTGATGTTTGCACCATTTTCATTTTTGTACCATCGAAAAGTGAATGAAATTATTTAAAAAAATTAACCAAATTTTATACATATGTTTTTGGTTATCGCAAGCCGATGCAAAAAGCCCTTGCATTTGGAAAAGTTCATCTAGAAGGGGGCTGTAATAGCGATTTATGTGCAATTGTTTCGGTTTTTCGTAGTTCTGTTGTACATAGGCTGCTCTTTCTTTCTTTCTAACCGATCACCAGGCCCCTACCTGTCGGGTCTACACAGGTGAACGGGTTTGATACCTGGTATCGGGGCGGTGGTCGCCTAATCGCTCCGTAGTGGCAATAAATCTGACGAGGGTCTAGATCTTCATCCTATCGACTGTGCCTTCTGCTTAGCTGTGAACTTAGTTAAAACGGTTACCATTCAGCGACGAGAACTTTGCATCCTGATAAGCCGTCTATTCGCAAACAGCTGACGTACAACAAAATAACGAAAAACATTGATTCATGATCGAGATTAACTAGTTTTTACTCTGATTAATTGACTGAAGCAGAAATTTAAAATGAAAGTTAAATCTGGTATAATATGAAACTAATATTGTTGAAGTATTATCATTTGTAACTACTTTTCTTTAATTTTAAGATGTATGAGATATAAGAAAGTTCTGAGATTGGCACATACAACTATATTTTTTTTTATTTCATTTAATACGATTTTCACATATTACAGTATGATCCAATGGCATTCGTCATGCTAATTTTCAGTTACCTTGCTATTCTAAAAAAATGTAAACTGATGCTGTTGACACTGTAATAAAACTTATTGTGAACGGAGTTCTTTCTTTACACGTTTTTCGCTTAAAAATATGAACATTGGTAGTTTTATAGAAAAATGTTTAATAAATGCGTTGGATTTTGAAATCGAAGAATTGTTTTAAGCGCTATTTAATGTTAAAATTGGTCGAAATATTTCAGTTAAAAAAATATAAGATTAAAAACTATTGGGTGTCCTAAAATGAACTGACTGGTTTAAAATTCAATAGCTCGCAAATAGTGACAGCAATAAAAAAGCTCTTGTTGGAGGGTTATGTACGATGTTGGGAGTTTTTTTTTTTCCTGTGATTTTATATACAGAGGAAAAAACTAAAATGCTACTTTGCACTCACTGGAATTTTACCCATCCTTCCCCTATATATAGTTCTACAGATCATGCAGCAAGATCCACAAAAGAATTAGTTTACTTTTCCGGTTATGGGCGATAATTGCTAAGGCATTGTTTTCCAATGTGATACGCTTTTTCTGGATTGTTCGTTAGACATTTTCTTTCACCTGTTTAATCTTAGAAGTTTCGTAAGCGTATTCTAGAAAGGGTTTTATAATGTATGTTTGTCTGATGATTTCGCGTTCTTCTTAAAAAATCTCTATAATAATAGTCTAAGTCATATGACTGTCATCAACAGTTCCGGGCTGACCACTTCGTTTTTTATACGCTAGGCGGCCAATTTGGTACTTGGCGCAGGTGATAAATCGCCATTTATTGTTTCAATGCCATCATTTCATGTATATTATAATAGTTCAAATCATGTGACTGTCATAAACAATTACGCTTTTCATATGCAAGGCGGTCATTTAAAAAAAAAAAATGTTTTCGAATGAAACTACATAAAATTTGCCAGGATCGCAAAAAATTTTTGGTACTTTTATGTTAGCCGGGAGAAAATCTCGACAATAGCATTTTTTAACTCGTAGTTAGCATTTATTTTTCGCGTGGGGAATTTAAAAAAAAGCATGTTGAAATTTACATGTTGAAATTATTTATTTATTTTCTTTTATGAAATAAGTAAAAGTCCTGAATTTTAAATGTTTAAGTTTTCAATTAAAGTTGTGTATTTTAAATAAAATGTGTGAAAGGATTACATTTTAGATGAAATTAATCGAATAAGGGAAAATGCGACAGGAACATTGTTTGGCGATTTATTCTCTGGGTCCGGCTGACATAAATATACCGAGTTCTCGATTTCTTTGTCATAATCTTCCGATTTGGCGAAGGATTGAACAAGTAAATTAAATTATGAATTAAAGTAACATGACCCAATGCTTAGCATTACATATAAGGGAGACCAAACTGGTCGCCAAAGGTGGCTAATAATAAAATAATAAATTCAAAAAAATAATTTAAAAGGACAGCTGGAATAAAATTCCTTATCATCCAGCTACTTTTAGAAAGCAACTTAAGGGGTCTTGTACCTTTTAAACGCGTGGAAAATTAACGAAAAACTTCAAAGTTTGAATTAGTCTATCTTCAAAGCCTTTTTATGTATAAACATGAAATTTTGGATATTGATTAAACAGATTGTGCTTTGTAATATACTACCATTAGAAATTTATTAACCCTTTACAAAATTTGTGTATTGTTGCAATCAAAATAGCTCTTTTTTTTACACCATAAGTCATTGCGCGCATGATATCTTGAGAAAGTATGTATGGATTGGCATGAAATTTGGTAAAGATACTAAACATATATGTGTGTTTAAAATGATCTACTCTTAGGCTAAAATTATTTCATTAACTATATAAAAAAATATTTTCGTAAAAAAAAAAAAAAAAAAAAAAAAAAAAAAAAAAAATTGTATTTTTAATGAATAAAAATAGTCATAACTAAAAATATTACCATTGTAAATACTTAAAAGTAGATCATTTTAAACACACATATTTGTTTAGTATATTTACCAAATTTCATGACAATCCATGCATACTTTCTCAAGATATCATGCGCGCAATGACTTATGAGGTAAAAAAGGGGCTATTTTGATTTCAACAATACACAAATTCTGTAAAGGGTTAATGAATTTCTGTTGGTAGTATATTACAAAGCACAATCTGTTTAATCAATATGCAAAATTTCATGTTTATACATAAAAAGATTTTGAAGATAGACTAATTAAACTTCGAATTTTTTCGCTAATTTTCGACGCGTTTAAAAGGTACAAGACCCCTTAAATTCAGCCCACTATGTCTCCGGTATCTTTCTAACTGTTCACTATACTATACTATGTTTTTTACATAAGTTTTACTATATAAATGGCTATTAAATTATGCATGAATATTTTTTTTATCGTTCGCGATTGCGCAGTTAAATTTCATTTTCTCAAATGATTATATTTCATTAAATATTTAATATATAGTGCGTCCCAAAAGTTTAAATAAAACGGTGTTTTTTATTTTTTATTTTACAATTGAAAAAGATTTGTAACAATTTCAAAACAATTTATAATTATAAATCATATCAAGACAATAATATTATACGAAAATATTACTTTCCAATCACATACATTGTAAGAAAAAATAACACTTAAATTTTACTGTCCCAAAAAATTATAGACAACTTATTTTTTTTCTTTTAAATTTCAAAACAGTAAGCCGTTTTTCCTATTTACTTCAAAAACTCGATCAGGCGTACTCAAAACTAGGGGTTTGAAGAAATTATGGCTTTAAAGAAAACCAATTTCGTTCTATTTGCAGCTTTAGATCTTGAAGCATTACAAATTGATGCCCTTTAGCATATACCACGTCTGTAGCCCTCCGAGCGTCTTGCAAAACGGCAAAATTGTAATGTTGTTTCCTTTGAATTTTGTTTTAATGCCAAGAAAAGATGATTATTTCAACGTTATAAAAAAACTTAATTACAAATATAAATGTAATCCTTGAGAGTATTAATCATTCTTCAATGTATTTAAAATTTATTAAATCTATAGAATTACATTATCTTAAATATTGCTTGTATTGCTGTGAAACCTGGAGCTTAGTGAACGGATTATTACGCCTCAAACATATATTCTCTACAAATTCTCAATACAAATATTCTCTATTGTATTCAGGATTTATGGCTGACCAGTCCATAACAGTTAATTTGGTTTTGTCTAATCCACTGCATTGTAGAGTTGGAAACGTAAATGGAGCAATTATTTTGCTGGTATATCCATTGGTCTCCACCTAGCAAGATTCTAAAGGGAATCAGCTATATTTCAAGCGTTTTCTGATAATTTTAGGAACATTGACGATTTTTCCAAAAAACAATATCGGTAATTCCATTAATGTAAAGCTACGAGAGTCTGCGCACAATTCGATAGAATGATAATAAAAAATCTATTTTTTTTTTTAACTGTTCATGAATAATTTTGACTTTATTGGTTGTTTATGCATTTCCATTGCTATTTTGTTGTTATGAAGTAATTTAATAGAGCAGCTGTAATAAAACCAAAAAAGCTATTTTGCGCAATCTGCCCTTACAGTGTCGGTGTGATTACATACGTGGGTAGGAGAGATTGTGATTAATAATAATTTCAATGAAAATGTTAACAATAATAGCTACAATTAAATATATTGTTCTAAGGTTCTTGTTATCAAATATTATTGCATTAGGACTGAATATTTCCAGCTATTGATTAAAGAATCAGGAAAAAGAAAGAATTTTAGGAATAACTAAAGAATTTAATTTAAAGAAAAAATAGAGAATTAGAAAAAGCAAGCCAAGATAATCTTGGAAAATACCATTATGTTAAGTGATAACACGTTTCATTTAAAATTAGTTAAATTCCATTTCCACATTTTTGATATTTACTTGTTTTCTCACCGAAGCTGTCGTCGTCCACAATCAATGCAAATATTCTTGTAAATGTTGCAGCTTTCGTTCAATCACCTGCTACAACTAATATATTGAATGCAGTCACTGGTCGAAGTTGTCTTCTTGTATAGTTTCATACATTAAGTGAACTCTTTCTCATTGTCCTCATTGTAAAGAAAAAATAGAGAATTAGAAAAAGCAAGCCGAGGTAATCTTGGAAAATAACATTATGTTAAGTGATAACACGTTTCATTGAAAATTAGTTAAATTCTATTTCAATATTTTCAATATTTACTTGTTTGCTCTCCGAAGCTGTCGTCGTCCACAATCAATGCAAATATTGTTGTAAATGGTGCAGCTTTCGTTCAATCACCTGCTACAAGTAATATATTGAATTCAGTCACTGATCGAAATTGTCTTCTTGTACAGTTTCCTACATTAAGTGCGCTCTTTCTAATTGTCCTCATTGTAAAAAAAATAGAGAATTAGAAAAAGCAAGCCGAGGTAATCTTGGAAAATAACATTATGTTAAGTGATAACACGTTTCATTGAAAATTAGTTAAATTCCATTTCAATATTTTTAATATTTACTTGTTTGCTCTCCGAAGCTGTCGTCGTCCACAATCAATGCAAATATTGTTGTAAATGGTGCAGCTTTCGTTCAATCACCTGCTACAAGTAATATATTGAATTCAGTCACTGATCGAAATTGTCTTCTTGTACAGTTTCCTACATTAGTGCGCTCTTTCTAATTGTCCTCATTGTAAAAAAAAAATAGAGAATTAGAAAAAGCAAGCCGAAATAATCTTGGAAAATAACATTATGTTAAGTGATAACACGTTTCATTTAAAATTAGTTAAATTCCATTTCCAAATTTTTAATATTTACTTGTTTGCTCACCGAAGCTGTCATCACCCACAATCAATGCAAATATTGTTGTAAATGTTGCAGCTTTCGTTCAATCACCTGCTACAACTAATATATTGAATGCAGTCACTGGTCGAAGTTGTCTTCTTGTACAATTTCACACATTAAGAGTGTACTCTTTCTCATTGTCCTCATTTTAAAGAAAAAAATAGAGAATTAGAAAAACGAAGCCGAGGTAATCTTGGAAAAATATATTATGTTAAGTGATAACACGGTTCATTTAAAATTATTCAAATTCCATTTCCACATTTTTAATATTTACTTGTTTGCTCACAGAAGCTGTCGTCGTCCACAATCAATGTAAATATTGTTGTAAATGGTGCAGCTTTCGTTCAATCACCTGCTACAAGTAATATATTGAATTCAGTCACTGTTCGAAATTGTCTTCTTGTACAATTTCATACATTAAGTGCACTCTTTCTCGTTGTCCTTCGTTTTCTTTCCTTCATTTTTTTCCCTCCCAATCTAGCTTTGCTAATACCTTGAGCTTTACTGAAACTTAACTTAGGATGTATTCGCATAAACGAGGAAATCCAAACTTTTCCAGCTAATTTATTAGCAAAAGTAAAAAATTAATTTATTAGAAATTTTTTTCTTATATATATATATAGTGAATTAATTTATTGACAAATTTAGTTTCTATAATTAAGAGTTTTTCAAAAATTATTTCAAAATTGATTCATTCATAAGTGTTACATGTACTTTGCGATTTATGTAAATTTAACAATAAGCTGCGTAATCTCTCCTTACATAGAAACTACCGAGAACAATGCACCATCTCTCCTGAGTAACAAATGCACAAACTCTCCAATTTCAGTAGGAGAGATTACGAGACTTTTTATATAAACATGGTCGTTTCTAAAACGAACCGTTGGTGTTCAAACCGTTAGTCCAGGTTAGTAGCTTATGATAAATCGTTCAAGTTAAAAATATTTTGTACTATTGACATTGTGTAAAAAATCTTACGAATAGTTATGCAAATTCAAGCACGTACTTAGTGTAAAAAAACAAAAACAAAATGCGAATGCTTTATCCTACACCTCAATATCGGCTGGCGCGCATAAATGTCTTTGCCGGAAAATGGTATTTGATCTTGTGAGGCTGTCGTAAAGCAACTCCGGCTCGGGAAACCTCTTTTGGTTCGTGGGCCCAGCGTCTTTATAGGCGTCTGGTTCCTGCGGTTCTCTCGGGGCGTACCGAGTCGGCTAACCAAGAAAAGGGACCATTTGGCTCTTCTATCTGGGTGGTGAGGATTGTCGCATGCGGCCATTCGTCTCTTTCTTGGGAATAGCCGTCGTTACGTGCGCTGGGCAGTGCGACGGCTCTTCCGGGGTTTGCGTGGGGCTCCGTCTTAGCGGGGCTTGTCTGGCGGCGGCCTTCGGGACGCGCCGCGGGACTTAACTTGCTGGAGGGACCCTGCGTGGACATACGGGCTTGAAAGAGCCTGGGAGCAGAGGACGGACGCCGTTCGGGGGGTCCCAAATTTTTTGGGGCACCCGCCGTCTTATCCTACACCTCAGATCAAACAACCTGCACATTCAAATAAACACTCCACTACTTCAGTTGTACAACTACCTGGAGTCACTCCACGTGCACTCTACTCCATCCTCTTGAACCACTTTGTGCGCAATCTCTCCTGGCTTTACCTTGTAAGAAAATGCTTCGCACAGCATGACTGAATCCCTTACTTGTGGTCTGCTAAAAACAGTTCGTGGTTTCTTGCAAATACCGTGCCAGTAATATGCCCAATCACCCAGGTCATCTAAATTAAATTTATCTTCATCACTGAAAAGAATACATAACCATTCATCTGTCGATTTCATGTGCTTCCCGGCCCATTTAACACAAGCGTCTTTATGCCATTTTGTAAACTTTGGAAAACGACGTATTTTGCGATTATTAAGAAATGAGCTTGCACGCAGCCGTCTATGGACAAAGTATTTTGATACTGAAACGCTTACTTCTTTAAAAACTGGTCGTATAGAGAGGTTCTGGTTAGAAACTAATCTGAAAATAGCTATGTCTTACCGTTTAGTTGTTTTCTTTGGTCGTCCAGAATTGGATTTTGTTTCAAAATTATCACTTCTTGGCAAAATTCGGTAAATACCAAATCTGCTAAGTCCAACTTTTCTTGCAATGTCTACAAATTTTCATCCACAAGCCTTCAAACGATAGATTTGCAAAATTTTCTTTTAGGAAAAGTGCACACTGCGAGTCTTCTTTATACTTAGTCTTAAACGGACTAATAAATAACATTTACTCTAATTTATTGCTGGTAAAGTTTTGTTTCCGTAGGTTTCTGGATTTCACATAAAATTTTATCATAACGAATCATAACTTGTATTCACCCTAATAGTTTTATTTAGTTTTTTCATGCACTGAAAACTCTTCTTGATTTTGAGGGAAAACTTCGTGCTTACATATAAAAACAGGGTTATATTTTAAGTTTCGTCTCCTAAATTTAAAAATGTACTTTCTAAAATAGAAAAACAGACACCGGTTGTTACAGTATGTTGAGTGTAAGTACTTTTTAAAAATCAGAAAAAAATTCTTATCCCTTTCATATTTTTTGAGAAAAATATTTGTAAGTAATGAAAAAAAGAAAAAATAATCTAATGATAAATAAGTCGGTTTTTAACACGCTTCAAGCAATGTGGTCGGACAATTCGTCTGTATGTATATTTTTCAATAGATGTCTATACGTAACATCCGAACAAATGTTCTGATATTTATATTTTTCCTTAAGAATACGTTGATATGTTTGCTTATTATCTTTTCCAATCTTCTATTTTGTAATTTTTATTAAAAGTTTCCAATATTTTCTATATTTCAATATGCTGTTGGGGTACTATTTTTACATGTTTCTGAATATTCGTCGTATCGTACATCTTTTTTTTTAGGCATACGCCAATGTTGAATCTTCAGTTACATAAAATATAAGTGATATGGGCAACAATGGATTAATTATGTTTTATTGTAAAAGTTTGCCTCATAAATAACTTAGTTGTGTCAAACCAATCTCACTAAATTATGCCAAATATTGTGAAATAAACATATATAAGTGCAATGAGTCATGGAAAAATCTCCTGAGGTCCATTGTATTTTCTTCTTAAAAATTACTTGTCTGAATTTTAATCACGTTAGACACAGGATGCTAAAACACTCTTTATCAGATAAGCTATTATAAGAGAAAGAAAAAAATGAATCCAAATAAAAAATACTGGTCTAAAAAACCTTTACATTCAAATTATCTGATTTTCAATCCATTTATTGCAATTTAGGTACCCAGAAACTGGCAACGAATTTAATTTTCTTCGGCCTTACAGCTACAAACTTCTTATCTTCTTTACTTTACTGTAAATATTACTGCTGCATGTAACAAAGCACACGAAATACGATTAAAAATGTTTTTCGTGATGATATTATTCTAGGGATCCTGAAAATAAAGGATGATTAAAAACAATGATATAGCTATTAAAAAATGTGTAATAACTTTTCTACTAGTTTATTGCATTTAATTCTATAAATAAATGATATTTTTCTAAAATTTTAGGTACTTAAATTAATATAAATCGTTTTTTACTTTTAGTAAAAGTTAATGTCTATTGATGAAATGTTGGCATTTTTGGATTATAATGTGAGAATCAAAAACCAGGATGGGTTCACAGTTTTGAAAAAAAATTTAACTGTGCTGATTCAATTAATTAAAAAAGTGGTTTTCAGTTCTGTATTTTTGCTATTCATATTTGAAAGTCACAAAAAGCATTTCAAATCCATGCTGTTCAAAATATTATTGCCTTACGTTTTGAATCTCACAAAGCGTCATATAAATCTAAACAAAAAACTAATAAAATACATTTTTTTTACATATATACTTATGTAATATATATTTCTCTTTAATATTATCTTGTGTAAATTCGAAAACACATACTGTACTAACCACTAATTAAAAATTTAATAAATAATGTATTACAGTTTACATGTTCATATTCTATTCTATACGTAATAAAACTGTATTGTTATCATTCATTTTTTAACCTAGATTATGTTATAATTTATAGTTTAATTGAACTCAAATGAAAGGAAACAGTAGTAAATACGAGTATATAACTTTCCTCTGATGAAAACTGTGCTTTCTTTTTTTATGTATGAATACAAAACAATACACTTGCTCGAAATAGTTTTCGCACTTTATATGAATGCATGTCGAAAACGTAATCTATGACCTTTACAGTACGTCGAAGATTCTCAAATACAAAAAGGTTAAAAGTATGCATTATTTTGCCGCAAATTGTTTTCGGTAGTGAAAGCTATAAAAACATTGAATTGTTACAGAAAATTTTATAATTTAAAATTTTTACTGCTCTTTTACATTCATGATTTTTTTTTTTTTTTACAGTCGTAAATACCGAATATTGTCTCGTGAATTAAATGAATACAAAATCCTTATCACTCGTATTCATTCCCTTTGTATGTTTATTTAAAATAGCTTTCTTTAAGTTGGCTAATTTACAAAAAACGAAATACACTTGTTCAAGTTTTGAACCTTTTAGTTGGAAAAAAAGAGTCTTATAATTTATTTTTAAAAAGGTAGTAGAAACTATTATGCATTTTCTCAACTAGATTATAAAGTTTGAGATTTAAAGCATATTAAATATTCAAATACCTAGATAAAATAAAGAAAGAACTTTTCGACAGGGGTTTAAATGTTAAATTTTGAGAAGTGTTCTGAACAAAATCAGCTTTAGTATTATTTAATTTTTCGTATCTAGAAAGCTGACAGAAAAATATGAAAATTGCAATATAAATTTGAAGAATAATTTTGTAGAGCAAGTGTTTTAGGTAAAAGCGTGAAATTCAGGATATCAAATGTACTAAAAAAAATAGTTAAATGTATATTTCACCGATTTAACAAATCCCACCCTGTCAGGATTAAAAAGGTTAGAATCGAACGTTTTAAGTCATTTTGCCTTGTCTGAGCAGGAGTTTTAATTGGGAGCGTGAAATTCTGGATAACAAATCTACTGAAAAAGGTAAAACACAAGTACTTCAGCAATTTTAGAGCTATTTTATCTCTTTTTCGCCAACATCAGTTAATGTAAGATTATATGAATAAGACAACTATTACTAATGCTTTTATTAGACATTTTGAAAATAAATATTACGAATGTGTTTTCATCTATGATAGATGTATCTAGAAGCCTTTACATTGGTTTAAGATTCCTTTGGAGAAACAGATCAGCATAGCGGGAGAAGGCTGCAAGTCTCTTATAAAAGGAAACATTTGTAAAAACGTGTAAAGGACTTTCCGTTAATGAAAACTGTACTAAAATTAAAAAAACTGTATACTAAAAAGTTGCATAAAAATCCATTAGAATATTCCTTTACAAAATGAACTGGCCTTTAAAAACTTAAAAACCATTGATGTTAAAATCATATGAAACAGAAAAGGTAATTCGCGAGATCTTTCGATCGCAAACGCGATCATTTTCTATGGATAGTTTCACTGCAATGTCGCATTCACTGTGCTATTTATATACCAGTCTGGGTAAAAGGATCAATCTATTATATGCTGACATAATATATACAGTGCACGATACAACCATTAATAAACTAAATTTTCATCTTATATTTTATCAATTTGATATCTAAGACAGTGAAAGTATACTTTTTTCATAATTTCAATTTTATCTAGTATTGCAATTTAATATAATAATCCTTCACTGATTTTTATTATTATAAAAGTGTTTCTCAGAAAAATGGTACGTGCTGGAGGAATTTGGATAACATATTTAGAATTAGGAGTATTAAAGCTGTATACTTTACATATTTAGTTTGCAGGGAGGAATTTTTTTTATTTTTTTGCGAACCAGTGGTATTCGAAACACCTCTGTGGTTTCAAACTAAAAATTTTCTATTACAATTAAGTCTGCAGCTTTTAATGAACACGTAGAAAGAGTCTTCAGAGTTTATTTATACGTGCATTTCTTGCTTTATAATTTGCATTCAACTCATATTTTTTCCTGTTAGTGTTTAACTATTTTAAGTAACTATTTTTTAAAAAAAATTCTACTTCTTTCAGACTTTTTAAATAAAATTAACATTTTCTGAAAATAAAATACATAATATACATAATTTTGCAAATTCTGAAAATAAAATACATAATTTTGCATAAATATACAAAATTTATGCAAAACCCATGATATAATTAATTGTTCGTATTTCAGATTTGTATTTTAGAGATATGACTTTAAAAAAAGTTATTTTACAGAAAATTAATATGAAAAGAATAACAGATTGACAAAGAAATTTTTTTTAATCCTCGATAATCGTTTTTTTATTTATTAAGAATATATTTTGTATTTATTACCTGTGAAAAAAACTACTTTAAAAAAAGGTGTGGGGGTGGGGGTTTATTATTACCATTAAATTCATTTTTACACATCTTAAAAATTTAACCACTTCAACGGCTACCCCGAGATAAGTCGGCGGTAAAAGCACTGTTTCCCTATACCATTCGTCGTTGAAGTGGTTAAACAATGTTTTATCTAATAAACTGTAATTATGGATAATAATAATATTATTATTATTTACAAAAAAGAAACTTTACAATACATTTTAACTGGAATTATTTGGAAATGATAAAAAGAAAAGGTATAATACATTGGAAAATTCTACAAACAGAAAATTTTAATTAAAAACACTCTCATTGCGCATTTAAGTTCCAAATACAGACAAAAACAAATAAGCGGTAAAGAACATCTGCTGAAATCGTTTGCGTGAGATATGACCACAGAAAAACAAATAAGAGAAGATGCGGGAAGTTAGTTCACTGTTTAGAACATCACCACATTTACTACACTTTTTCTAAGATAACAGAATGACGTCATCCATTTTAGGATACACGGATTTTACTAATGGAACATAAATGTAAGATATTTAATTTAAATCTTTTATTCCTGATTTGTATATTATAAGTTAAATAGTTTTATGTTATATTAAAAAGAGGCTGATCGGGAATTGTTTTCTGATTACTAACACTTATATTTTATATAGATATTCAATTATTATGAAATTACGAAATTGTTTCAGATTAGAAATTAGCATTATACTGGGAAAATGTATTTTTACATATAACAGCAGTGAAACATTTAAAAGATTTTTCTTTTAGTGCTACTAATATTTTAAATTATTTTTTAAAATCCGAAATCTTTATACCAATGTTTTCAGATTTAACATTTGTCAAAATTATAAAATAATAGGAATTCCTTATAACATATGGAAAGATTTTTAAGATATTGTTAAATCTGATAATGCATTTAATTCATCTATTGTAGTTTGTTGTTGTTTAATAGTACAACTATAAATACTAATTATTATTTTTAGTGTTTTTCAAATTCGTATATTTATTTTTTTAAATTGTATGTAAGGATTTTTTTTTCTGTTTGTGATTTTAATCAAACATTTTATTATAGACATTCTCAATCGGTTATTAAATTTTCTGCTATTATAAACTCATTTTCTACGTTTATGATACACGTAATTATTGGCACTAAAAAATAAAATATGATATTTAATCAATGAAATAAAATGTTTTTCAGGCCTGATAGGAAGTTACAAATAAACTGCTTTAGTATATATTTTTTTAAAGTTCATATATTACAGGATAAATAATATAGGACTGATTATTTTTTTTAAAGATTAATAACTGCTTTTTTACATTAAAATGTTTTTCAAACAATAAAAACAGTTCATATGCAGCCATTTATATTACTTGTATATTTTCTTTTTAGAACCTTTCACTAAAGTTGAAAAGTGCTTATGACTTCGGTTTGTCTCTCCGTCTGTCCGTCTAGTCCTCTGTGCGCGCTCTAAATCTTGTAAATATACTCGGATTGCCCTGGAATTTGTGGATGTTATTGACGTTTACCATAGAACGGTTCCTATTTGTAATGAAGTTTGTAGCATATTTATTTCATTTACAGCGACAGCCAAAAGTATTCCGTTACATTAGGGCCTATAGGAAAAAATCGTTCCAAATGATTTATAATGATTTTAAACGCTTTCAAACTGAATAAAATTGATATGCATTTATGAAGCGCACTAAAATATGCATTCTGTTGACTATGCGATGCAAAGAATAGTTATTGTTCATTTACAGGGCTAAAAAAGGAATTCTAATACAGAATGATATAGGGGTGGAGGGAATTGTTTGCGGCGTACTTTAATTAGGTTAATCTATTTCATATATAATGAAATTGATATACGTCGCTGAGGTTTACATACTATAAATTATTTCATGTATAATACGAAGTATATATAGCATTTACAGTGACACACAAAATATTTCAGATACTATATTGTATCGGAAGTACTGTTCATTAGCGATGATTGCTGGAAATGCATTTTTAATTATGATATGCGCTTTTATGACTCACTATATTTATGCATAGTACATGGTGTATGTAATTGCTATAATTCCTATACAGGGTTACACAAAAGTTAGGGTTACACACGTAAGGGTTACTGGGTATGGGCGGAAATTGCTTAAATATGGTTTTTAAATGAGTTATGCTTTTTTACGCTGAACTGCGTTTAATTTACTAAGAAATTTTGTAGAATATAGATAAAATGATATATAGAGTCACGTAAAGAATTGGATACATGGCCGTCTATAAATTATAATTTCTGGAAATGTAATTTCTGCAGTTTTAAAAGTGTCTAATAAATAATCTTCATGATATTCACGAAATTTCCCGTTATCACAATTCAAGATATTCTTATTGGGAAAGGATAGTTGTATAATTCACGATTCGTGTTAAATCACATTAAAGTAATCAAGCATATTTCACGACTGAAAGTGGCGCAGGTGTTGTTCAATATAAATAAGTACAGGAATATTATAAACTTTGAGAATTCTATTTTTTACACAATTAAGTATGTACAATATTTACAACGAAAACATTTGGAGAATATTTGTTAAATATATAAATTACTAAGGGAATCCAAGATAATATTATCTTCTATAAAGAAGTCAAGAAAATAGCATGATTTCACATTCGAAAATAAATTTCCCTTTTTAAAATGAAAACACCATTTCTTCTAATTTGAAGACCATGACAAAAAACATATACGCAGCCTACCTGCTGCATTCAACTTTTTTCATTACTACATCAAAAACTAAACTAGAAAAGGAACAACAAAGAAAAAATGTTTTTTTAAATATCAATTCTCTCGAAGGTCACGTGATCATTCGCGGCGCCCGCCGTCTGGCTAAGAGTGGCCCGCTCAAAGGATCTGCAAAATATTCCACAAACTCCCCCCCTGCCCCCTGATGAAGAAGGGTTCATCAAAATGGGGATTCAAATAATTAAAGTAGAAATAAAATTATTCTAAAAAATCATGAATTACACTATACATAAATACAATACAAATCAAAATATATACTTACATACTGGACTTCAATAAAATAATAAAACAATTAAAAAAATTTGCGAACAGGTTTCTGCTACTAAAAATAGAAAGAACAGTTTAAATCTATACAACCTTTTCTAGAATATTCAACACAAAAATTAAACTAAAAATTAGAAATATTATCAAAAAAGAAACATTTTTTTTAAGTGAAAAAAAAAATAAAAAGTTTTTTAAAGTCAATAACAAAAAGAGATCAAGATTTTTTTTTAAAAGTCAAATGTCAATGAGAGTTTTTGAGTCTATTAATAAAATGAATGTTTTTTTTTTATCTCAAGAGAGAGTTCAAGATTGTACAACAGATTAATAGGTCTTTTAATAAATGAATTATTTGTTTTCAATTCACAAGATCTTATCTTGCCGTCTCTGCCCATAACGGTTTTAGTAACTTTTTCTAACTTCCACAAACTTCGGGGTAAGTGTTCATCATGTACAAGCAACACATCATCTACTTTAAAGTCTGAAGTTTTATTCTGGTCCGTGTAGTGAGCATATTTTAAATTGAGAAGATACTCATTATTCCAACGCTAATAAAAATTATTTAGAAGAGTCTCACGTAAACGAAAGCGTTTCACTAAAGATTCTTTCGTTGCTGGTAAAATTAAATCGTTCACTTTTATGGTAGGTAAACACAAGATACGTTTTCCGATTAAAAAATGTGCAGGTGTAAGAGGAGATGGTTCTTCTATCTCGGAATACGTGTAATTCAGCGGACGAGAGTTAATTACAGCTTCTACTTCAATTAGAAGCGTTTCTAATTCACTCAATGTTAAAGATGATCTACCAATAACTTTACGCAAGGTAGTTTTCACTGAGAACCACTACAGATTTTCACCATTCGCTCATAGAAGCCACCACAACAGGCTGCACGCTCTACAATATACTTCCAGGAAATTCTGTGATTGGCGAAAAAATTTTTAACATCAGGATGGTGGATTACTTTCCACATTTCTTTTAGTTCAAGATCAGCTCTTTTGAAAGTTTTGCCGTTGTATGAATAAATTACAGCACACAGTCTTCTTCGTGAGATAAACCTGCGAAATGCTAACAGAAATTCTGCTGTTGTCATGTCTTTTACTAGTTCTAAATGAAGTGCTCTTGTGATAGCACATGTAAATAATAAAATATAAAATTTATTTTCAATCCTCTTCTCATATAGGGGTCCCGCATAATCAAGACCTGTTACTGAAAACGGTGGAGCTTTATTAATGCGGTCACCTGGAAGAGGGGCTATAACTTGTTGATCAGGGCGTACGTTAAATTTCTTACAGATTGTACATTTGTTCAGGACTGATTTTATGCACTGTCTGGATCTTAAAATCCAAAACTTTTCACGAGTTTGTACCAATGTACTGGACACTCCTGAATGAAAAACTTTTTCATGTGCATCTTTCACGATTAATTCAGTCAATTTATGTTTTGCAGGAATCACAACGGGATGTTTTTCATAAAATGACGAGTTAGACTTTTGTAACCGTCCTCATACCAACGGAAACCTTCATCTGACGACATAGGATTTATCTGTAGAAGATTCGATTCTTTAGGGATACTCTTGTTACATTTCAAGCTGTTAATAACTTCAGGGAAACTTTCTTCCTGAACTAGTTTTAACCAAAAATTTTCAGCATGTAACATTTCCTCAGCTGATAATTCTGAAAATTTTGTTTTTTCTACCTTTAATTTTATATTAGAAATAAATCTAAATACCCATGCAGTTACTCGATACAAATCTTTAGGGAGCTATACTTTTCAAGATTAAAAATGGGAATTTCATCAGATTTATTTGTTTGAACAACACAAGAGATGGTTGCTGCTTTTTGAGACTTCTCTTTAGAAACATCAGGTAATTGTGTAGCAACAATTTTAACGCTTGGCCACTGATCTTCGGGCAAGGAAATAAATTCAGGGCCATACCACAATTTTTGAGAATTTATTAAATGCTTCACAGAACAACCTCTCGTTATTAAATCTGCGAGATTAAGTTTGCCGTAACAATGTCTCCATAAACTAGGATCAGACAAATTATGAATTTCAGCTATTCTATTACTAACAAATGGTTTCCATTTTTCTTTTGTCCCTTTAAACCAATGAAGAACTATTTCTGAATCAGACAAGAAAATAGTATTATTTACTTGGATAATGTTTGTAATAAACTTTGCCATTCTGGCACCAATAAGTGCTCCCATGACTTCAAGACGAGGAAGAGTTAACTTCTTCAAGGGAGCAACCCTAGACTTAGACATTAAAAAACTAGTTTTAAATTTATCTTTAGAAATTGGATACCGTAAGTACGCCACTGCACCATACGCATTAGGGTTAGCATCAGTGAAAATATGCAGTTGGAGATGCTCCTTTTCCATGATCAGGTTGTTGAAATAGTGTCGGGGAATTTTCAAGTGTGCGAGATCAGGGATTTCTGAAAGGCAATTTTGCAATTATTTTCTAGTTCACCAGAAAGACTTTCATCCCATGATATTCCCATTAACCATAATTGCTGTAAAAGGTATTTGACACGAATAACAAAAGGGGCAATAAATCCGGCTAGATCAAACAACGTAGCTGCAATTTTCAAAACATTTCGTTTGTACAAGAATCATTGCTTAAATTTGCTAACAATGGTCGTAATTCTAGTCCTAATTTATCTTCTGTATTGTTCCAGATCAATCCTAAAATTTTCAAGGAAGTATTTGGAGGTTCGGGACTAGAAACAGGAATGTTTTCGTCAACCCATTTTTTCCCAAGTTCCTGAGAATTGCTTTCAAATTTTCTAAACTTCATACCCCCTTCTTTCAAAATATCAATAGCTTCTTTAGTTAAATTAAAGGCTTTTAGAACATCGTTTTCTCCTGAAAACAAATCATCAACATAAAAAGAAGAATTTAGGTTTTCAAATGTTTTATTATGAGAGTTTTTATATTTATTAATATGGTGCTTAATAAAACAAGCAAGGATAAAGGGACTGCAGGTGACACCAAAAGTAGCTCTGGTCATTCTATAGGGTACTATGTTTTATTCTTATCAAAATCTCCATAATATAAGAATCTAAGATAATCGCGATCTTCCTCGGCTACAGATATTTGCAGAAAAGCCTTTTCAATATCAGCCGAAAAGCAAATTTATGTAAACGGAATTTCAAAATTATATCTAAAACATTAGGATTTAAGTTAGGGCCGTGATTCAAACATTCGTTTAATGATACATAATCACCATTTTTGGAAGAAGGATCATAGACTATGCGCATTTTTGTTGTAGTTTTATCGTCACGGATGACAGGTCTGTGTGGCATGTAATATGAATTATTAGAATATATCTCGGTGCACAATTCTATTACATCCTCATTAAACTGCTCTGGCAAAATGGAGTTATATTAGTTAAATAAAGAATCGATTTTCAAGAATTTATTTTCTAAACTAGAAAACCGCTTCTTTGCTACTGCAAGATTATTTCTAAGCAATTCACGAGAATTTTTCCACAATAATTTTGCTTCATAACGCCCATTTACGAATTTTATATTTTCTTTAAATTCTTTTATTACCTCATGATCAGTAATGTTCTTTTCATTGCTTTCAGCAATACCAATTGCTTCCAGATCCCAAAATGCTTTCAGTTGAGTATTTATATTTTCAACTGAAACACGCAAACAAGCTACTTCCTTTTTTTTTTCGACTCTATCTGCCCTTGTACCGTATGACCGAAAATAGTTTCTGCAACATATTATTCTTTTGTCAATTTTCCCTCGATTCCCTTTAATATTTTCCAAAAAAGTCAGACCCTAGCAAAATATTTATTTCCTGTTCAAGACCTGTATCAGCAGGCTTAAAGCCTCTTGTTCTCATTATGTCTAGAAATTATCGTTCTAGGGATTTTACAGAAGCTCCAGTTATATTATCAACCACAAGAGCTTCGATCTTTATCGAGTTGATAGGTTACACAACACTGGATAATTCAAGAGCAACAACTTCATAACAAAATTCATAAGGGCGTCTCCGCCCAGAAGGATAAACTAATAAATTTTCTCTCCGCAGTGGCTTCAATTTTAATTTTTGTACTACAGATCTCTTCACAAACATTTTTCTGAACCACTATCACATAAAACGCGAACCAATAAACATTGTTTACCAGCAGACACAGAAACTGTACAAGTCTGCAATAATGTTGCTTTATTTTGTTTATATTTTTGTTTTGACATCATAGATACAATTGCAACTTTCTTTTCTTTTGTTGTTTCTTTAAAACAAATCAAATAACTATGGGTGTTGTTACCACATTTGTAACAAGGATTAATTTTTGTTCTAATATTAATGGATAAATGCGACTTATAAAAGCATTTGTAACAGCGACCTCCTTTCTTTAATTTATATCGTTTTTGTTCATCAGTGAATTTCGAACAATTTAGTCCTATATGATCAGAAGACTTGCAAAATATGCAAAACTGTTTTGTATTTAAAGCAGCAGCCGAAGGTACATTTTTCTTTTGAGGAACATTTTGATATTTACTTGAAGAATTTTCATATTTGGTTTTAGAATTTTCATAAGCTTTGCTTTGGGAATTATTTACTAAATTAGTAGTTTCCCGGCATCTTAGTTCCGCTTTAATAAAATTTATTAAATCGGAGACTTCACAGTCCTTATCGGGGTCACGTTTTCGATGGAAATCTAGTATGCAATTTTCGGGTAATAACCTTAATAATATGGGTAGTAATAAATGGCCGTAGGAGCCTCATTTTACTCCTAACGCATCAAGATTTCTCATACTAGTTTCAATATTATCGTACAGCTTCCTTAAAGAAGTAACATTGTTAGAGGATTTTACTGGCTCAAGATTCAGGATTTTGTTCATGTAACAGTTTATGATATTTTTCCGCTTACCATACCTTTCTTCTAACAACTTTAAACACGTAGAATAATTTTGATCTGTCAGTTCAAAACAAGCAACCATATTATATGCAGGTCCAGACAACAAGGATTTAAGATATTTGAATTTTTCAATTTTTGACAACGATTCGTTTGAATCTATCGCAGTAGTAAATAAATTAAAAAATTCTAAGAACAGGCTTGCATCACCAGAAAATTTTTCTATGTTTAGTTTAGGCAGCTTCACTGCCGAAACTGGTTTACTACCGATTTTTGAACCGTTACTTGATTCCAGTAAAACTTTTGGTTCAGTTTCGATTTTACATTTTTTAAGCCTCATCTTAATTTTAAATTTCAAACTTGATATTTTTTCAAAATATTCTTCTACCGATTTTAGTTCTTCTTCATATTCAGTTTTTTCCTGAATTAACTCATCTATTTCGGAATATAATTCCTTGAGTAGAGCTTTCTTTTCATTTACGAGCTCTAATGATTTCATTAAAGAATCGCAATCAGTCTTATCAATATCAACAGATAAAAATGTATCACATTTTGTAAATAATTTCGTAATAGCTTCGCGAACAGTAGCTCATTTACTTTTAAGTTTTTCTGGTTTATCCATGTTTAAATTTAAATTCAATTTTCGAAATAAATTATCATGAGAAAGCGTTATTTTCAATAAATCAAGAGTCAATAGTCATGCAGAATTATAAAGGTATTTCTTACCTTTTTTCCGGGTTCTTGAGGCAACAAAGAATAATAAATAATCTTCATGATATTCACGAAATTTCACGTTATCACATTCAAGATATTCTTATTGGGAGAGCATAGTTGTAGAATTCACGATTCGTGTTAAATCACATTAAAGTAATCAAGCATATTTCACGACTGAAGAGGCGCAGGTGTTGTTCAATATGAATAAGCACAGGGATATTAAAAACTTTGAGAATTCTATTTTTTTACACAATTAAGTATGTACAATATTTACAACGAAACATTTGGAGAATATTTGTTAAATATATAAATTACTAAGGGAATACAAGATAATATTATCTTCTATAAAGAAGTCAAGAAAATAGCATGATTTCATATTCGAAAATAAATTACCCCTTTTTAAAATCAAAAGACCATTTCTTCTAATTTGAATATGAAAATTCATATATTACAGGATAAATAATATAGGACTGATTATTTTTTTAAAAGATTAATAACTACTTTTTACATTAAAATGTTTTTCAAACAATAAAAACAGTTCATATGCAGCCATTTATATTACTTGTATATTTTCCTTTTAGAACTTTTCACTAAAGTTGAAAAGTGCTTATGACTTCGGTTTGTCTCTCCGTCTAGCCCTCTGTGCGCGCTCTAAATCTTGTAAATATACTGGGATTGCCCTGAAATTTGTGGATGTTATTGACGTTTACCATAGAACGGTTCCTATTTGTAATGAAGTTTGTAGCATATTTATTTCATTTACAGCGACAGCCAAAAGTATTCCGTTACATTAGGGCCTACAGGAAAAAATCTTTCCAAATGATTTATAATGATTTTAAACGCTTTCAAACAGGATAAAATTGATATGCATTTATGAAGCGCACTAAAATATGCATTCAGTTGACTATGCCATGCAAAGAATGGTTATTGTTCATTTTCAGGGCTAAAAAAGGAATTTGAATACAGAATGATATAGGGGTGGAGGGAATTGTTTGCGGCGTACTTTAATTAGGTTAATCTATTTCATATATAATGAAATTGATATACGTCGCTGATGTTTACATACTATAAATTATTTCATGTATAATACGAAGTATATATAGCATATACAGGGACACACAAAATATTTCAGATACTATATTGTATCGGAAGTACTGTTTATTAGCCATGATTGCTGGAAATGCATTTTTAATTATGATATGCACTTTTATGACTCACTATATTTATGCATAGTACATGGTGTATGTAATTGCTATAATTCCTATACAGGGTTACACAAAAGTTAGGGTTACACACGTAAGGGTTACTGGGTATGGGCGGAAATTGCTTAAATATGGTTTTTAAATGAGTTATGCTTTTTTACGCTGAACTGCGTTTAATTTACTAAGAAATTTTGTAGAATATAGATAAAATGATATATAGAGTCACGTAAAGAATTGGATACATGGCCGTCTATAAATTATAATTTCTGGAAATGTGATTTCAGCAATTTTAAAAGTGTCTAATAAATAATCTTCATGATATTCACGAAATTTCACGTTATCACAATTCAAGATATTCTTATTGGGAAAGCATAGTTGTATAATTCACGATTCGTGTTAAATCACATTAAAGTAATCAAGCATATTTCACGACTGAAAGTGACGCAGGTGTTGTTCATTATAAATAAGCACAGGAATATTAAAAACTTTGAGAATTCTATTTTTTACACAATTAAATATGTACAATATTTACAACGAAAACATTTCGAGAATATTTGTTAAATATATAAATTACTAAGGAAATCCAAGATAATATTTTCTTCTATAAAGAAGTCAAGAAAATAGCATGATTTCATATTCGAATATAAATTTCCCTTTTTAAAATCAAAACACCATTTCTTCTAATTTGAAGACCATGACAAAAAACATATACGCAGCCTACCTGCTGCATTCCACTTTTTTCATTACTACATAAAAAACTAAACTAAAAAAGGAACAAGAAAGAAAAAATGTTTTTTAAATATCAATTCTCTCGAAGGTCACGTGGTCTTTCGCTGCGCCCGCCGTCTGGCTAAGAGAGGCCCGCTCAAAGATCTGCAAATTATTCCACAGTGTCTTAGTTTGAATTGAATTTTAACTAAATAGCGGCGTGTAATAAAGTTTCTAGGTAAACTACAGGGTTGTATTCAAGTATGTTTCCATCTATTATTATAAATTGCTGAAAGAGAATTTCAACATGTTAGGCGTTTTTTTGCTAAACAAAATTTCCCCATTATATAGTATATATATCAACATACAGATCAAATACAGGGCTGTTGAAAAGAATTGGAAAACATATTTGGCTATGAACGGTAATTGCTGACATTAGTTTTTCAAATATATTATACGTTTTCTAAAATGTTTATTTAGTTATCTTATTTACGTTATTTTCCTAAATTACGATATCTTGTTACAGCATTCAGGAAGTGTTGGAAAGTGTTTTATAATCTATGCATAACGCATGATTTTTTCTTACTTGTTTTTTCTATCTCCCAGATCAGTCTTTTCCTATAAAACATACCAAATCTGTTTAGCTCATATTAGCAAAATACAATATACACGGGGATAAAAAATTTAAATAAATATGGCTTATCATGCCGTTCTATAAATTAGAGTTGTATTAATATCCGTTAGACTCCATGTTCATATTTAATAAAGCAATGACAAATCACAACACATTAAAGAACTTACACATTCTAAATATCAAGCTTGAACTCAAGATCAAGCTTAGAACTTTATAAATAAAAATGTATGAGTTGATAAGCATTGTTTTTTAAGTGGAAAAATAAAATCTTTTTAGAAGAATAGCACTAAAAAAAAAAAACAAAAAAAAAACGATATTTTGCTAAAAACACGGTAAAAATATAAGATTTTATATTTCAAACAAACGTTTATTTTAAAACTCCTCGCAGTATTAATACTTAAAAAAAATTTCCAGAGAGAACTATTCGTCTTACTTACAATATTTCAAATGAAAACCAAATTTCAAATCAATTGCTTAAAAGGCGCAAAGGCCAACATAGTGAAAAAGATTCCATGCCGGTACTTGAAACCGGGCAATCAGTATAGCGCACTGATATTCTACCGAATAAACCACATGGAACGACACCCATCCTGGAAATTTTCTCACTATTACATGTTGACAAGGTTACAAACGCAGCACAAGATGGAATTTTTATCGTGAGCCACCGACATGGGGTAAACACGAAACTTAATTAAATCCAGTATCGATTGAAACTGAATTAATACTTGGAAATTTTTCCAGGGAAAAAATTCGCCTTGCATACAATATTTCAAATTAAAATTTCCTTTTAAGCATTTAATTTGAAATTTAATTTTCATTTGAAATATTGTATGCAAGTCGAATGTTTCTCTCTGGAAAAATTTCCAAGTATTAATATAGTTTCAATTGACGCTGGATTTAATTAAGTTTTGTGTTTGCCTCTTGTCGGTAGCTCACGATAAATATTCCATCTTGTGCTGCGTTTGTAGCCTTGCCAACATTTAATAGTGAGGAATTTTCCAGGATGGGTATCGTTAGTCGGAAGAATGTAAGTGCGCTATAATGTTGGCCCGAGTTCGAGTTCCAGCATGGAATCTTTTTCACTATGTTTGCCTTTTAAGCAATTAATTTTAAATTTGATTTTCATTTGAAATCATCACAGTGTTTATGACAAGTTCGTCACAGATGACACATATTTCATAAATTGGTCAGAGTGCGACTTCAAAGCATTGTCGCTTTCTTCACAGGTTCGTCATAAAGTTAATGCCAATATAGTCACAAATGACACTTTTTTCACAAATTTGTCACACCGTGACTTCACAGAGTGGTCATAATGTAACGTCACAAACGACCTCTAAATCGGCCATAACGACATCGCATTCTAGTCACTATGACGTCACATCGACGGTCACAAGATCACAGTGACAACTTCACATCGACGTCGCCGTGACGTCACCATGGCTGAAGGGTGCTTTCGTATTTTATATAGATGCGTATAGCAAAACATAATCTATTCCGTTTACAGTGCTTCGAATGTTCTGAAATACAAAAAGTTTAATAGCATGCTTTATTTATCCGCAAACAGTTTTCAGAACAGGAAGCTATAAAAACTTTGAATTTTATTGAAAACTTGATAATTTAAAATTTTTAAAGCTTCTTACCATCATGATTTTTGTTTGCATTTGTAAATACTGAATATTGTTTCGTCAAATAAAGGAATGCAAAATACATATAACATGCGTTCATTCCTTTTGTATGTTTATTTAACACAATTTTCTTTTAGTTGTCTCATTTACAAAAAAAAAATGAAATTCACTTCTTCAATTTCTACATCCCTTTAGATAGAAAAAGTCTTATAATGTATTGAAAAAATATGGTTGTAGAAAATATTATTGATTTTCCCAACAAGATTAGGAATGTTTGGAATTTAAAGTATATTAAATATTCAAATATCTAGATATAATAAAGAAAAAAATTCTCCACAGTGGTTTAAATGTTAAATTTTCAGATGTGTTACGAACAGAAAGCAGACTTTAGTATTATTTTATTTTTCGTATCGATAAAGGTGTCAAAAAATATGAAAATAGCAATAGAAATTTGAAGATTATTACTTATAAAGAAACAGTTTTATTTTAGAGCATTTATCTTAACGTCATCTATGGGCTGTGATTTTCTTTATCTGTTTATTGAAATTATTGCTGTTTGTTTAATTTGAAAATGCAGATTAAAGAAAATTATTTATGAATACAACATTTCTCAATTGCTGAACAATTTTTAGTCACATTGATTTAACACGAAGTTTCCAAATTTTCTTGACTTTGCATTAAATTTCAAAAAATTCATTTCATAAATGCTAAATTAATCCTAGATATGTCATTTCAGATTTAAAGTTATAAACATGAGTTTTTCTGCATATGTTAGCAGAACGTATAATGTGTTTCTAGTAATGAATCTCAAGTGATATGCCTAATGATCTGCTGTTTATCTATAGATGCATCGTTGCGGTTCCATCAAAATTGCCTTAGGTGATAACTAAGTGCATATTTAAGCCCTAATCGTAAAACGCAGCCATGACTCAAGAAAATAGTGACTTTCGTGTAAGAACATTTTATTCATTTATTCACAAATAGTTTGTGTAATTATCACTAAATTTCGATTGTTTATTCTTTTAAGAAATATATTTAATTAAATAATTACTCAATAGTAATTATGGAATTAGTTTCCATAGATTTTGTGGTTAAAAATGTAATTAGGAAAATATAATATGTTGTGTTTATTAAAAGGAAAACAAATTACAACTCTAATTTTTAATCTTCCTTTTTTCGTTGATTTTTGTTCTTCATTTATTTTGAAACTGTTTCTGAAACTGTTGTAACATATTTATCAAAATTTTACATTGACTATATTCAACTATATTTTTCTAACTTAAATTAGTAATATAAATTGCTTTAAAACACAATAATATTGAATGAATTGCACACACACAAACATATATATGGGTCATTCTCTAAAAAGTGTAACATTTCAGTCACATACATTTTACAGTAAAATTTTTAAAGAATTATTTATTTAATATATTTTTTGTGATCACAGTATGTGATTTTTCACGTCTGTTGCATGTCACACACCTAGTGTGTCTGTTAATGTTGTTTAATAACTGGTTTTTTAAAAATATATTTACATACTGTATATACTCACGTACAAGCCGAGAAATTTTGACCTAAAATTGTTTTATGAAGTGTGTGTGTGTGGGGGGGGGGGGGGGGGGCTCGGCTTATACGCGGATCACATTTGAGGAGAAAAGTTGTAAGTCATACAACTTTCTGACTGGCATAGCAGCGCATGGGGGAAATAGGGGGGAAGTCAAAACACGTGATTTAGAGCGCTTGCCTGAGAGAGACAGGGGAAGGAAAATTGACCTTGACTCCGTTCATTTAATCATGCTTTTGTCTCTGACTAGGTAATTCTAATTTTCTCAGCTGTTGTAAGTGATCGTTTGTTTATGTGAGAGATTTTTTTCTTCCTTGCATTCTTGCTTTTAGCAAAATGGAAACTTTAAAAACCAAAGGTGCTGCATATAGTGCTTCTTTCAAGCTAAAAGTCGTGAAGTATTCTGAAAAGTAGAACAGCTGTTCCGCAGCTAGACAGTTTGGAATAAATGAAAAACAAGTGAGAGAATGACGGAAAAATAAACTGACTTTAAATGCTATGCAAATCAAAATGTGCTTTTTCTGAAGTAGGAAAAAAGCTCATTTTGAGTAATGAAATTAAATTATATACTTCTGTGAGTTTTATTGCCACACATGTAAATTTAAAAATATGGTAATAACTTATTTACCATACCACTAAAAATCAGAATTAACATTAAAATTTAATAAATAATTGAATAAATGCAAATTAAAGACTGCGTTACGTGTGTGACACTCTCCACGGAATCGCCCTATATCGCAAATAGGAAACATGGACGAAACACCTGTTACCCAGCAATAAAACTGTAGACTCAATAGGCAAAAAAGGTGTTGATCAAAACAACAGGTCACGAGAAAACTCTTTTCACCGTTGTTTTATCTTGCTTAGGAGATGGCTCCAAATTGCCCCCAGTAATTATATTTAAGAGAAAGAAAATTCCATCTAACGTAAAATTTCCGACTGGAGTAATTATCAGAGCACAAAATGGGTGGATGGATGAAATAGGAAATATTGATTGGTTGGAAAATGGGTGGGTCAAAGACCCGGAGCAGTATTTAAGAAACCATCGATGCTTGTATGGGATACATTTAGCACTCATACGACCGACGAAGTGAAAGAAAGGGTTAAAAGACTAAATTCGTCGATGGTTGTTATACCAGGTGGACTCACATCGATGTTGCAACAACTTGATGTTTGCATCAAAAAACCGTTTAAAGATAGATTACGAAAATTTTGGATTGAGTGGATGTGTTTACCAGATGTGCAGACAACAAAGGGTAGTAATTTAAAAAAAGGAGGAAATCGATGTTATTGCCTCTTGGGTCAAAGAGTCGTGGATGTCAATTCCCAGTGATATGATTGTTAAATCATTTAAAAAGTCTGTATTAGCAATGCGATGGATGACACTGAGGACGATTTCATCTACGAATATGATGATGAAAATTCATCAGATCCTGAGTCCGAATTTTATGACGAAGAAGCAACAGAACGGGACTTCATGGAACTTTTTGGTAATTCAGGTATTGAATCCGAATCTGAGTGAACCATTTGATGTTTCTTAATTTTTTATATAATTAATTTTGTTTGTTTAATAATTTTTGTCCGAAAAGATTTGGATTTTTGTCTTTGGAATTTTTTAGGGTCCGCTTATACGCGGGTCAAGAATTTTACCAATATTTTGTCCTTCAAAATAGGGGGATTGGCTAATACGCGAACGAGATTATACTCGAGTAGAATACGGTATTTATTATTCCTTCAAAAAGTGTCTCAAATACTAAATATTTAAGCATATTTAAAATTTTTATATTGCGATTTAGTTTGTTTTAGTAGAACAATTATTTCTGTCACACAATAAATTCTCACCGTTATTACCCAAACATAAAATGCCATATTTCAGTGATAGATGGCAGTACTGGCATCACATTTATTTCCCCTGATACAAGTCATCCATCACGTTTACTTACAGCTATAAAGATGTTCTGAGTTTTTACTTGAGAAACAAGAAGATAGATTTTGTTTTTAAGAATCAGGTGTGCTTATTGAGAACTCTTACCTACGTGAATGTAAAGTTCAGGTATGTAAAACAATGTAAATATACAAGTTTACCTGTTTTAATATGCTTAAAATGTGTAAATTATAATACCAAAAAATTAAATTTCTTTTCTTGAAAAAAAGCATACATTAAACCTATTTTTTAGAACATTCCTCACCTCCGTGAATAATATTACATATATATATATATATATGAGTAAACTAATTAAAATTAACACGTTGAGTGCCACGATGACTGATACTGAAGCGCTGAAAATTTACAATGTTTAAAGTAATTTTTAAGAAAGTATAATCCTGTAATAAATAAAAGGTAGGTAAATTTTAAATATCTGTTCAGTAATTATTCAAAACAATGTATATTTTTTCACTTTTGTATCATATTTTAGACGTCAGCCATCGGTGAATGACGCGTTTTAAACGGAAAGTTCACTGTCAGAAAGTTCACTGTGGCTGACGTGGCGCTTAACGTGTTAAGTAGGACCATTGTTCATGGTTACTTCTAGTAAGTAACAGTTTGATATAAAAATAAAAAAAAGGGAAACGCAAGGTTTTGAAATTGAAAAATGTTTTTGAAAAAACACATATATATATATGGGCATTCTGAAAATCTTTTAAGTCCCTGAATAATAAATTTTATTTGAGGTACATATTCTTGTGCGTTTTTTTTATTTCATGTACTGGGGAACATTCCATTTCATGACTGTATAACGATATTAACGCGATAAATAAGTTTTGGACGATGTTGGTGATCCAAATATACCAGGAAATTCCTATACCGTCCCGTGTCCTTGATGCTGATTTTTAAGTTTGGAGTTGTCTGTTTAAAATTGTTTCAATAAAAGTAATTCGGTGTTTTTTCCGAAACTGGAACTATTGTTTTATATAAATATGTAGCAAAAAATTACCCAGCACATATTTTTAGGGTAGTTATTAATTTTTGAAATCTGTCCCTGGGCTTTAGATTCCTTACCGTCCCTCTTCTTAAATTATACATAAAATCACTTCAGATGCAGCCACAGAATTTTTTTCAATTTGTTTCTCATGCAGAAATGCTAGAGAAAGAATGTCTAAAATTCTTTGACAGGAAATTTACTGCAGAATTTAAATCAACATTTAAATATCAATTTTAAGCATCGTGGCTTTATTGATAGTCTTACCGTTCAGAAGGTTTATTCCTGCACTTTTCGAGGTAAATTAATTTTATGTATATATATATATTTAATCCAATGTAAATAATTCTTTCTAAAAATCAATGATCATTGTGGCTATCACTTAGTCTTAACATGATTTGCCTAAAAATAGGAGGTAATTTTCCTTACCGTTCTATCTTTGCCATTATTTTCCTTACCGTCCCTTTTTCCTATGCCATCCACTTATTTTTTCTTACCGTGCATTCTTTAACACCTCGTTAAGACAATGTTATACCAAAAGTTTGTATTAAAAATACTACATTGTTATCGTTTCTCATTTGCATGTGTTGTGGATACTATGCAAATTCATTACAAGTAAAAATTTAGAAGAAAATTAAAAGTTATAGTGGTAAATTAGTAAGGAAAATTAAACTCGCAAGTTTAACTTAAACGTCGGTTAAATAAAAAAAAATTTTGCTGCTGACCATTTTTCCTTTATTTTGAATCATCAAGGCATTCGTCTATAAGTTTAAAATGTTATTTTAGCAAGTTTAATTTCACCAGATTTTTATTCCTGAAAGTCAAAAGATTGTGAGAATGCCGCATATACACTCATGTCCAAATATATCTTTACACAAAATAAAATATGATATTTCATGAAATATCCAATCGATGTTGCCATTTTTGTAGGAAATGTATAAAATACAATCGTCATTAGCATTATCCAATCAAAAGTGATCAAACGGTTTCTGATGTGCAAATGAGGCCGTTACGTCACGCGACGGTGAAGGAAGCGCATTGTGCAAAGTGAATATTGGAGTGCACTTCTGCAATATAGCGCTTAATTTCAGTGTATAAGGACTGAAAACGATTTGTTATGACTTCGCAGTATCATTTGGAGGGCTCTATGAAGTGGCGAATTATTGGCCGTTTAGAAGCAGGCCAGAAAATTACGGAATTAGCGAGATGTGTGAATATTTCAAGGAAGACAGTCTATACGTTATGGAAACGATTTCAGAACTCTGGCACTATTGTCAGGTGGCTTGACAAGATCGTAAACGAAAAACAACTGCTTCGGAAGAACGATATTTGATAGTAACTGACTGTCGTAACAGACAGTCGACTGGTCGGCAGTTAAATTCAGAGCTAGCAGCCAGCACTGGAATAGTCGTATGCCGGCAAACTGCATGCAGAAGGCTTATTGAAAAGGGCCTTTATGTCAGGAAGCCAAGGATATGTGTTTCATTGTCTGCACAGCACAAGAGGGATCGCTTGAATTGGTGCAAAGAACATCAGAACTGGAGTGAACGCCGATGGACCTTTTTACTGATGAATCGAGATTTAGTATAACATCGGATTCGAAATGTGTTTACATGTGGAGGGAGTCAGGAACACGAAATCGTCCGTCGAAAATAATTGAACGGGACCGTTTCAGCAGTGCAGGTGTGTTGGTAAGGGGCGGAATAATGGCGGATGACCGTACGCTTCTACACATTTTCAACAGCGGATCTGTGTCCGGCCAGCGATACCGGGATGAGGTCTTATGGATCTGACTTTTCTTTATGGACGATAACACTCATCCGCATCGAGCACACTTCATTGACGGCTATCTTGGACGTGAAGCCATTGAGCGAATGCCGTGGGCAGCAAAATATCCTGTTCTCAACCCGATAGAGAACTTATGAGACTACCTTGAGTAAGCAAATGCAGGGAGACAACCTCCTCCTAGAGACGGAAATGAATTGAAGATCGCATTGTTGGAAGAGTAGATCTTAATTCCCCGAACTATGATTACCAACGTTACTGCCAGCATGGAAACACGTTGTGATATGTGTGTTAATATAAGAGGAAATCACATTCCGTATTAAAATCATAAGCTTCCATTTTTAATGAGTTATTCATGTTTTTAAGCACTCTCCTGGTGGCTTATTTTTCTCATTTTTATTGTTTCAAGCTACAGTTTTACATTATAAGCAGCAATATCAAATTTTTCTTTTGTATTCATGTGTTATGTATAATTCCACAGAAATTAATAAAATTATAGTTCACCATTTCTGCGAAATCCCTAATTCTATGCATGTAAAGATAATTTTGGACATAAGATTATATGCAAAGTGTCCCAGGATTATTGCTACAAACTTTATGGGGAGGTAGCAGCCATCACAAGGATTCAGATTTGCATAGCAACCCATGGTCGAAAACGGCTTCGTTCGCCGTTGGTGGTTGTTGTTCGCAAGACCTACATTCTTGGCGAACACGCTCTCTTGATTTAAAAGCAGCATACATTCCTTTCTTTGGGGCGCACTGAAAAGTCTGTGGGTTCCGATATAGATCTGGTTGCAAGACTCGTCTGTGCTGCTGCGGATATTCAACATAATACAGGTGTATTTGAGCGATTCCGCCAATCCATGATCTGACGATGCATGCATCGCTATCAATGGTGGAAAATTTGAACATCTTTTGTGACATTTTTACATATCATCTACCCTAGCACATGTAATATATTTGACCAATAAATTATTTCAGATGATCTCAGTCTTGTGTCTCTTCGTTTCTTGTACAGTCGTAAAAAAAAGTAAACACCCCCTACTAACTCCTCAACAAATTATCATAGAAGAAAGTTACCGGTACCGGACGATTGGATATAAAGTCTACTTTTAAATGATGTATATAAAATTTGCTTAGGGGGCCATCTATATATTAAAACGAAGCTAAACTTCATTTTTTTCCAATGGCAATGCACAAGTTTAACAAGATATTTCAAATCTTTGGTTCAAACTACGCCTAGACAACAAATTTCGAGTCATGTGAATGATAAGTTTTTGAACTATAAACATTCAAAATTTTGTGCTTCTAATGTTAAATTACATTTTCATATTTATAGTTATATCTCCTGAAATTATGCTCCTAATATGCTAATTTTTTGTGTAGCAATAATACTAATATACCCAAACATAAATACGTTGAATTTGCAATTTTTATAATGATATGAATTATGAACTATGATATTAATATTCGAAAAAATTACGAGTTGCAACCTACATTTTTTTGATGGATTTAGATTTATTAATTACTGCTTTATGGAAATCCCAAATTTTATATTTTGCTTCCAAATAGTTTTCAAATTATTCTTAAAAACGGCAAAATGATGATTTAAAGGGCCGTCTATGATAGAAGTGACTAGATATTTTGAAATGTCTTCTCCTATCCTGTAATCTCACAGGCTTCAATGACTGCTTGAGTAGAGCTTAAGATACCTTGATCAAGAAGGAGCCTCTCTCGGTCAAAAATCGAGTATCGAACTTAAAGGATACAGCCCCTAAAATACGCTCATTATAAAATAATTAATTTCTCGGAAACTTATCGTATGGATTGCATAAAAATTTGTTTTTACGCTAATGGAAGGGTGTAGAGTTCATTTATGCTCTCAGAATTGTGTACTTCTATTAAAAAAACAAAGATATGGTTCATTTTTAATATGTTGAGAACCCCCTAAGCAAATTTGATATACATCATTTAAAAGTAGACTTTATTTCCAATCGTTCGGTACCAGTAACTTTCTTCTACGATAATTTGTTGAAGAGTTAGTATGGGGTGATTACTTTTTTTTCCACGACCATACCTGTCATACTACTTACCCACGACGTTTCCGACCATGGGTTGCTATGCAAATCTGAATTCTTCTGATGTCCTCTACCTCCCCTTAAAGTTTGTCCCAATAATCCTGGGACACCCTGTGTATATATATATATATATATATATATGCATATATTTAGGGGCTTAGATGCAATTTGTTTTTTAATTCACAATATAATTGTTCAAGATGGTGATTTGCAGAACACTAACACATACGGGATATTGCACCGTAATTCAACGGACATCATTAAAATTTGATGAAATTATTTTGACTATAGTTTTCAAAAATAAAAGAAAGTACAATTTCAAAGCTTTTTATTTATAATTTAAATTTAAAGGTCACTTTTAAGCATAAAATAATTTCCACATTAGAACCGATTTAAATTAAGGTTTATTCAATGAATTGTAAGTTTTATGGAGTTTTCTTTGTAAGCAGTAAATGAACTTTTAAAAAAATGTCACTTTTAATAATTTAGTTTTAATTTTAATCATTTTCTCAGTATGGGTTAATTCGTAAGAAAACTCGCTTTAATAAAGAGAGAAAAATGCGATTTTATAAATTTAACTAACTTATTTTTTTTCACCTAATAAAATGTTGCGACTTACTAAAATGATGATTTAACTGTCTAGTTTGTTGAAGTAAATAATAATGTCGTTTTATGAGCACATTTAACCAAATCGTTTCAGTGTAATTGTCCGTGAGTAATACACCTGAAATGATGATTACATACCCAAACCTATGAACACATACGCTTCATGAACCATTAATTCCATCCATTATCAGGATGTTTCAGGATTGACCTCCTTTTCTCGTGAACTAGTAACAACAATCTATTGTCCCCTTGCAAAAAAAGTATGATATTTTTTCAGCCATATTAGCACCAAATCAATGTAATATAAGACTGCGAGTAGTGGAATAGTATTTTTATCTACATAGCATAAAGTTGCATTCTTCTTATAAAAAACTTCTGAATATATATATATATATATATTTAAAAGATTGCTAAAACATTTAGCAGCCTAGGTATATATAAATATATATAAGATACCAATATTAAGGACAAAATATTTCAAAATGAATTTTCATTCAAAATGAAAAGATATCATAATAAAAAAATTACATTCATAATTACATGCGCAAATGCAGCATAATAATTTGAATGCTAATATATAACCATTAATTAAACCTTACCGACCATCATCAAATACTGCAATATTGTGAATAATTGGCTACACGCCATAAACCAACAATATAGAACTCTATGTGTAAAATAAAGTACCGTATACCTAATTACAAGAATTAACATGGAAGAAAAAAAGAAGAATATGGATTCCGAAAAACTTATATATTGAATTACGTTTACAAGAGTATAGAATTCAATGATATAAGCAAATCGGTTGTTTTCTGTGGGAAAAAAGCTATAAGCTGAAAAAAAATTTCCCCCTGTACTCAAACAACCAATGTAATCAAAATAATAGTTTCAAGATGAATACAGAACATTATCAATTGGCATGAAATGGAAAAAAACTACAACCCATTAAATGTTTAATTTATAGCAATAGAAATCTTACAAAATATACCGTATTAATTCCCAGTAGATTTTCAAAATATATTCCCGCACATGGAATCCAAAAAGCATGATAAGATTAAGGTGAATAAAACAGTTAATTTAACACAGAAATTAAAAGCTATAGAGTCAGTTAATTCATGTTGAAATATTGTGATAAATATAATTAATATAATATAAATAAAAAATAATTACATTATTTATAATACCTAAAAACAATTTTAAATTGTATAATAAAAAGTTTACAACATTGCCAATATTAAGCGTTAATTACCACCTAGTGTAAAAAATTAAAATTATGACTTTAATAGAGGCTATTTAAAAATACAAAATGTATGATGCTGTCATCTATTATTTTATTTTTAAAACTATTATGATTATTCAAATGTCACAGTAAGTAGAACCTAATACATGCTAATGAATTAAAATGTATCAACTGCATTCCTACACACATCCTAATATAAACAATACCACACTGTATTTCATTATTCAGATTTTTTTTTTAAATAAATTAAATGTTAATACAATATATTCTATTACCATACCATTAAATCTACACTGCGAAATTAAAAAACTTTTTAACTTGATAATATATAGAATATAGGCTATATGCTATAAAATAAAATAAATTATATATTATAAAAATATAATAGTCTTAATATTTAGCTTTACATATAAAAAATGAAAAGGAAAGAAAAAAAAAATAAATAAATTATAAAATAAATAAATAAAAATGGATGTTTATATAAAATTGTCAGATACTAAAATTCCAAATTGCCTAAAAATCACATATATAGTGTGTGAATTATCCTTATATTAGTCATAAAAAAGCTAAAAAAAAATATGATTGTGCCAATCAAACATATAAACCGATAATTAATCATGGAATACAATGTTGAAAATAAAACAATATTAAATAGTATAGAAGTATAATAATAATAAAAACTATTTACTTAATTTTAATACATACAGTATAACATTAGTTAACCAAATAAACCAATATGCATAATAATCACTAAAAAGTTGGTATACTATTATTAATTAGTATGACATTGTCCTGAGTAGACTAAATTAAAAATAAGTTAATATTGAATTTGATTAAATAAGTTAAATTTAATATGAAATAAAAAAAAGAGGAAAAGTCACGAATTACATATAAAACATCAAATCAACATCCATATAAAATACGTATTAGAAATGTAGTTATAATACAAAAGCCCCATTATATATATATATATATATATATATATAGATAAATTAACCATTGCGTATTATCCAGACAACACCACCCTCCTCCGTACTCTAACATCTACCCACCCAACCATCCTATAGTAATTGTTTATTTTTATTTTACAATTTTTAATTTTTTATAAATATTTTTAATTTTATAATTCTTTTGAAATTTTTTTTACGCATGTGTTATTATTATTATTATTATTTTTTTTTTTATGGATCATGTAAGTACTAATTGTATATTAATGGATATATGAATTTTTTTGGAAAACCATGATTTATAAATTAGTTTATCATAAATTAGTTTTTTAATATTATTGTTAATTAGATAAGAAGAACATAAACATTTTATTCTATATAAATGATTAAGTATTATATTTCGATATACAGAATGATGAAGACAAGATTTAAAATTTGTAAATGTATTCACTTTCAATTTAAATTCTATACGTTTATCATATAAATCAGTTATTGTTTTGTTGTCTTTTATTGTAATTTTAAGATCTTAGAAGTTAATAGCATTGTTAGATAAGAGGTATTATATGTAATATGTTTTATATGTAATTGTTTTACATGTTTTATATGTAATGATGTTTTATATGTATGGTGTTTTATATGTAATTGGTGACTTTTCCTCTTTTTTTTATTTCATATTAAATTTAACTTATTTAATCAAATTCAATATTAACTTATTTTTAATCAAGCAGGACGGTCGTTCTGCCAAGCCAAGCTGAAAAAAAAAAATGCTAACCTCGCCAAACAAACAAATGCCAAGAATAAAACGCAAGACACCGTAACTGCTTGTTATACTGATGACAACTTCTCCATGTAAAATCAACCAAACATGCCAGCGTAAAATTTCCCATATCAAAAGAACCAATCATCGCAGAAAAATAAAACCAAAACCAGAAGGACCCAATGGAAAATATCTTCAATTTGAGACCAAATGCATCCTCATAAATTAATTATAAACAGAGATATAGATTTTTTAAAATAACGTCGAGATACTGAAAATGATCGATTTGTTTTCTTCGTCACAATTTATGGTTCAATCAAGGTAGAGACTTAAATAATGGACATAAAAAAGTAAGGATTGCATTTTTGGACAGATATTTACTCAATCTACGTGCTTTTGTAAAATTCAGCTTTAAAAACACAAATTTTCTATTCTTAATTAGCGAAAAACTGTTAATTAATTTTAAAGTTTATAAATTATGCCAAACAGCGATAAACCCGCCAAATCATTTTAGAAGTCTTTTAAAAATTTTTATATTATCCTTTTGCATTGATTTCATCGAAGAAAACTATGGCCGAGATCCAGATAGATTTTTCGCTGTTAGCGAAATGAGTTTGACCAGTCAGAAGTCAGAATGTTTGAGAATTTTTGCTGCTTCTGGATCCCGGCCTATGTCATAAAAGTTTTGAGTCATTTTCTTAGTGCCATGGATGAAGTGCAATGTTTACAGAAATTTAGGCTGGGATCCAGATGGATTTTTCGCTGTTAGCGAAACGAGATTCACCAATCAATAGCCTGCATTGCTGCAAACAGGGAAAAGTTCGCAAAAGTGCAAGCTTCTGATTAATGAATCTCGTTTCGCTAACAGCGAAAAATCTATCTAGATTGCGGCCAATTATGTTGAACACAATTTTGCATTTCCACATCCAGGAAGGGTATTGATGTCATAACAACAGTGCGTATTCGAAACTATTTAAGGCATTGATTCTGAACTCCTTTGCTATGCATTTCAATATTAAAGAAGTTGTTGTTTCAATAGTTTTAGTACTTTTCTCTATTGCTCACTCTAAAACACGAATATCGAAATTTAACCAACAGCGCTCAGAAACTATAGCGCCTAGAATATATAGTGTTGAAATCGGCTAACCCTGTAATACTTAAAAAAGCGCTAAAATATTGTATCCCTTAAATGTGCAATGATACTGCTGTAATATGCAGATCGCAGCGGCATCTGCAGGATATTTTCTACAACTGCAAGAAATTGCTAGTCTATACAATGTAATAATAGTAATACGAAAATCCCACAGATGTCGCTGCGATCGACACTTGAAATTTTAGCAGTATCGTCGCACATTTAAGGGATACAAATTTTTAGAACTGTTTGGATAGCATATTTCCACACTAGGTATTCTAGGCGCTGTATCAGAAACAACACCATAACAGAGAGCCTTTATACATAAGAGTGGTGATATATGCACAGGAGACATGCTCATTTCAAGCTTTTGTCGAAAGTACGGCAATCCGCTTTCTTGAATAGAGGATATTCAATCTACGTTATGATCACATGGTCAAGGCAAGAACGTCTAGCGTAAAGAAGGGAAGGCTCCGTCTACGTAATGTAAATCCCCGCTAGCCAAGGAAACAGTTCATGGAAGAAAGCAGTAGTACACTGTTAAAAATATCGTGAAAAATTACCTCTGTTTTTAAAGGCTATCTGTATTCTGACCAATGAGAACGCTTCATAGGCGTTTATGTAGCGTTCTCATTGGTCAGAAATTAGAGAACCTGTAAGAACCGAGGTAATTTTTCACGATATTTATAACAGTGTAGTTTCCTGTTTCCCTTCTATCAGTTAGAAATTCTTTGGGTAAATTACCGGTACCACGTGACTTTTTCAGCCTCGAACCCATATTTGGAATATCCTCCATTAGAAGATACGCGCATGGACGATCTCTATTAGACTAGGGAAATAATTCAGCATGCATTAACCTGGCGATAATGGCATGCTCGTAAAGAACTTTAACGATTTTTTTTTTATCACTTTTACCAATAAACACTTATTGGCCGTATGTCGCTACTTCGTTATAGAGACACACTTGTTCCTAATTAGATCCCGGCCTTAATGTATCAAAATACAGAGTTTGCTTTCTGTACTATTCCTGAGCTCAGTTATAGCGTCTAGAAATATAGGCCGGTATCCAGGTACAATTTTGCAAACAGTGAAAAGTTAGCAAAAATTCTGGCTTCTGATTGATCAATCTCGTTACGATAACACAGAAAAATCTACCTAGATCACGGTCACAGTGTGAAAACCGGCTATTCCAGTAATTCTTTAAAAAGTGCTAAAAATTGAATCCCATAAATATTGAAAAATACTGAATGACAAATGTCGATGGGAGCAACATTTTCTAGATCTTCTCTGAGCGAAACATTTTCTTTTGAAATAGTTATGTTGGAATTACCATATGTCGCTGTAATCGACATTCGTCGTTCAGCCCCGTTCAACATTTATGGGATACAATTTTTAGCACTTTTTTAATAAGCCGATTTTTAAACTATATCTTCTAGAAACTATAGCTCCGTTATAGCGTCTAGATTATATGTTGTAGAAATCGACTATCCCGGCAATACTTAAAAAAGCGCGAAAGTATTGAATCCCTTAAATGTACAACGATGTCGAATTCCAAACAGTCATTTGCATCGACATCTGCAGGATATTTTTTAAAGAAGAAAGAGACATGTGTAATGCACCGCTACAGCGTCTAGAATACATAATGTGGAAATTTGCTATCCAAGAACCGCTAAAAAGTGTATCCCTTAAATGTGCACTGACGCTGAAATCCAGGGAGATTATCGCAGCGACATCTGCTACATATTTTCAAATTTCAAAGTAAACATCGTATTATTACAGCGGGTTTGACGCCAAGCACACAGGTCAAATGTAAGTTAATAAAACGTTTAAAAAAAATGTTACAGCGTCTAGACCAAATTGTCTTGGAGTTTTGGGAAATATCCTGCAAATATCGCTGTGATCGACTGATTGGATTTCCACACTATATATTCTAGACGCTGTAGCGCCGCGGTAGCCTGTCCTTTTTCGTTTGCCTCGAAGTAGATGGCGTCATTTGAAGCTGTTCCTAAGTGTGGAGTTGATTATCTGTACACGGCAATGGACACAAAAAAAAAATCGGCGCACCGCTTTGTACTAATCATCGTGTAAAGATGATCCAACTCCGTGTGACTTTTAAACGTCATAAACTGGCCTATTATGTCATTGGTCACGCTAACACCCTCCCCCTTGCGTCCGCCATATATAGCAGCATCTTGCTATGGAGACTGCTAAATGGGCTGCTATCGGTCAAAATCAAGAGAGAAAAGGGCAGAAGAGGGGGAAAGAACTCGTTTTCTTTATGTAGTTTTTCACACGGGAAGATTGACATGCCTGCTCCTCTCCTTTCATAGCTTCATGGTGGTGAAATAAACAAACGCCCCTTAAGTATTTGAGAAAGTCTTGACACGCGTCACAAAAACATCACACAAAGCAGGCAAAGCAAAGGAACAAAATCATTCATTCGCTCGTGGATATGAACGAGCCAATGAATGATTTTTCTTCTTTGTTTTGCCTGCTTTGTGTGATATTTTTCTGACTTGTCAAGGCTTTCTCGAATATTTAAAGGACGTTGAATAGACCGGGATCAAGATAGATTTCACGCTATTAGCGCGATGAGATTGATCAATCAAAAGCCTGCATTTTTGAAAACTTTTTTTATGTTTGCAGTAAACACTCTGGATCCCGGGCATTAACTCTGGTTGGTTAAGACGATTTTGAATAAAATCAAATCAGAAAGCCAATGTTTTTAAACTTTTTTGGTTAGTTTAATTGAAATCTTCCACGTCTATTAATGAAAACTGAGTTACTGTACTTTGGACAAAAACTTGAATATGAGTACACGACTTGTGCATATGTGTCACCACTCTTACATATAAATGTACTCTGTTATGAGCATGATTCTAAGCGCAGCTGGTTAAATTTGAGTATCTGGGTATTAGATAAAGCAATAGTGGCCCACCGTGGCTGAGTGGATAAGACACCACGCCGCTAATCGCTTGAGAACGTAGGTGGGGGCGGGTTCAAATACCGCCGTGATCCTCACGTGGTCTGATATATATGTGTTCAATAAAACAAACAAACAAACAAGCAATAGTGAAAGGTACAGTTGCCATGGAAACAACGACTTCTTTAATTCGTATAGAAAATTAATGAATAGTTGTAAATAATTTAAGTTTAAAATGTAGGCAAATGCTCTGAAAATATCAATGGCTCCCATCTAGTATTTTACAAAAGTAATTTAAGATATTCACATGATGTATAAGTTGATGCAACTCTTACCTAATGAAAATTCTGCAACAAGACTTACATAGGCAGATCTTTTCAATGATTAATTCAGAATTCTAAGAACAAAACGAAGTTCTTAAGCGCCCTTCCTCACCCCTCCCCCCACTCAAAAAAAGAAATACGATAGAAAGGTATAAGTATTTGGATAATTTCAGTATTTCTGTGATCTTTGGTCAGAGTTTAGAAAAGGTGTCTGGGTATTAAAAAAAACATATAACAAATTTGACGAATGATAAGACTATAGATTTCAGGCAATTTTTAACTGCAAAAAAAATTTATTCTAATGTTTATGCGGCTTTAATAATAGACTATTAAATATAATCAATTTACGGGAATTTTTGTACGAAATTATATTCTCACATTTATGCAAATAGGTATGGATAAACAGACTTGAGTAAAATTACATATTTATTCTTTCTTCTCTATAACACGATCTAAATGAAGATGAAGTTATATGTACAGTTTATATCTTTAAATTTTTAGATTTTTTTTTATCAAAAATGTTTCATCATCATGTCTAGAATTGCTAGATTTACTTCTTTAGACAGATCTTCGATTCTTTGGATGCCTGCGGGGCTTCATTCTCGGATTTTCCGTAGCTATTTGTAAAGATAAATTTATTTTGCAAAACCGTCAGCAAAAAAAAGTTAAAACAAACAATTAACTGACAGACTAACTGTAAATATATATTTTATTTTGACTCTATTTGATTTTTACTAAATTTTCACCCTTCATAGAAAATTTTAAGGCGATATAAATTGAGAAAGACTGATACTTTGAAAGAAGAAATTGACTTTCCTTACTTTTAAATTATTAATTACTCTAAAAAATGAATGATAGGTAAACAAAGTGTATACTATTGTGTTTGTTCCCTACTTATAAAGGCTATACCAGGACTAATTTTAGCGAGTAGAATTATTTCAATTATATATAATCTGTTTTAAAAAAAAGAACTGATATCTACTAAAAAACAGCTTTTCAAAAGTAAAAAAAAAGCCAAGCAAAAAAAAAAAAAAAAAAAAAAAAAGAAAAGAAAAAAGGGGAAAGTCGTGGCTAAAAAATAGTGTGATATCAAATTTCCAAGCTAATATTATGGTACTTATTTAACATTTTTTATTAAAAATTTACCATATGTAAGTCGAGTACCTAAGTATGCGTTGATAGAAAGCCTTTTCTCCTTTACTAAATACATCATAAGTGTTTCTGAAAATTAATTTTTTTTAATTATGCATGATGGGCTTGGCGGCCATCTTTCCATATTTTACACAAATTTCTAAGCAGACAAGCTCGTAATATGTTTGCATTATTAAGAATTTTGAACTTCTAGTTTTGGCTACAGACAGATAAATTAAGAAAGTCTTTTATTTTGAAGAAAAAAAACAAATTGATTTTTACTGCTTTAACTAATTAATTAACCCCCTCCGAAAAAAGAGAATCATAAGATAAAACCTGAAGTTACTTCAACTTTATTTTAAGACACAAATTTCTAGGCACTCATTTCCATAAATTAAAAGCATAAAATGTTTGCTTTAGCAACAATTTCGAATTTCCGATCTTAACAATGTACTTGTGTGCTTAGAAAATTGTGTAAAATATGGAAAGATGGCCGCCAAGCCCATCATGCATAATTAAAAAAAATTAATTTTCAGAAACACTTATGATGTATTTAGTAAAGGAGAAAAGGCTTTCTATCAACGCATACTTAGGTACTCGACTTACATATGGTAAATTTTTAATAAAAAATGTTAAATAAGTACCATAATATTAGCTTGGAAATTTGATATCACACTATTTTTTAGCCACAACTTTCCCCTTTTTTCTTTTCTTTTTTTTTTTTTTTTTTTTTTTTTGCTTGGCTTTTTTTTTACTTTTGAAAAGTTGTTTTTTAGTAGATTTAGTCTACTCAGGACAATGTCATATTAATTAATAATAGTATACCAACTTTTTAGTGATTATTATGCACATTGGTTTATTTGATTAACTAATGTTATACTGTATGTATAAAAATTGGGTAAATATGTTATTAATATTATTATTCCTCAATACTATTTAATATTGTTTTATTTTCAACATTGTATTCCATGATTAATTATCGGTTTATATGTTTGATTGGCACAATCATATTTTTTTTAGCTTTTTTATGACTAATATAAGGATAATTGACACACTATATATGTGATTTTTAGGCTATTTGGAATTTTAGTATCTGACAATCTTATATCAACATCCATTTTTATTTATTTATTTTATAATTTATATATATTTTTTTCTTTCCTGTTCATTTTTTATGTGTAAAGCTAAATATTAAGACTATTATATTTTTATAATATATAATTTATTTTATTTTATAGCATATAGCCTATATTCTTTATATTATCAAGTTAAAAATTTTTTTTAATTTTTCAGTGTATATTTAATGGTATGGTAATAGAATATATTGTATTAACATTTAATTTATTTAAAAAAATTTCTGAATAATGAAATACAGTATGGTATTGTTTACATTATGATGTGTGTAGGAATGCAGTTGATACATTTTAATTCATTAGCATGCATTAGGTTCTACTTACTGTGACATTTGTATAATCATAATAGTTTTAAAATAAAATAATAGATGGCAGCACCATAAATTTTGTATTTTTAAATAGCCTCTATTAAAGTCATAATTTTAATTTTTTACACTAGGTGGTAATTAACGCTTAATATTGGCAATGTTGTAAAATTGTTATTTTACAATTTAAAATTGTTTTTAGGTATTATAAATAATGTAATTATCTTTTATTTATATTATATTAATTATATTTATCACAATATTTCAACATGAATTAACTGACTCTATAGCTTTTAATTTCTGTGTTAACTTAACTGTTTTATTCACCTTAATCTTATCATGCTTTTTGGATTCCATGTGCGGGAATATTTTTTGAAAATCTACTGGGAATTTATACGGTATATTTTGTAAGATTTCTATTGCTACAAATTAAATATTTAATGGGTTGTAGTTTTTTTTTTCATTTCATGCCAATTGATAATGTTCTGTATTCATCTTGAAACTATTATTTTGATTATATTGGTTGTTTGAGTACAGGGGAATTTTTTTTTTTAGCTTATAGCTTTTTCCCACAGAAAACGGCCGATTTGCTTATATCATTGAATTCTGTACTCTTGAATACGTAATTCAATATATAAGCTTTTCAATTTTTTCGGAATCCATATTCTTCTTTTTTCCTTCCATGTTAATTCTTGTAATTAGGTATACGGTACTTTATTTTACACATACAGTTCTATATTGTTGGTTTGTGGCGTGTAGTCAATCATTCACAATATTGCAGTATTTGATGATGGTCGGTAATGTTTAATTAATGGTTATATATATATATATATATATATATTGTTAAAAAAACTGTGCTAAATTGAAGGACTGTTAAGTCTTGAAATTTAACAACAGACATATAATAAACATTTTTACTTAACCTTTACTTTTCGGCTCAATTCTAAATACATTTTAGCCCCCAATACGGCACTTTTTCAGATTTTTCCCTCCCCTCTCTCGAAGGGAGTATTTACCCGCGAATCTTACATTCGTATTGAAAGGCGCAGTCGTTCTTAAGATTCCGGGAATTGGGCTGGGGAAGGTTTGTGGTAAAAACCAGTTTCGGAGCTTCCTCTGTTTTTGGCTTGGTTGAAAAATCAAAATAACAATTCATTTATTTTTCATTATATATATCTTATAAATTGTCATTAATTAAGACAAAAATTTATTTCTTAATAAATGTTTCCTCATTTTATAAAATTTCATCGCATGCGTTGCAATTCTTATTTTCTTCTCAGTTAGGTATAATATTTTCCAGGTATTTTGTTTTGTATAATTTTCCAGAAACTCCAACATATAAGATTTTTTAAAAGTAAAATTCGAAAATTTAAAATAAAAGAGCTTGCTAAGATAAGTATGCATTTGGATAATTAGGAAAGTGTGAAGTTTCATTATATCAGAAACTTTTCTGATCCATACTATTCTCCAAACTGTACACGTAGGGGGAAAAAATGTGTTTATATTGATATTTAAAAAAATAAAAATAAAAGTCGAATAAAAGGAAAATTGAAATGATTGATAAAAGTAAAATAAGCTTAAAAAGTTTTATTTTTTTTTTTAATAATATGGTATAAAATAAAATTATATTGAATGAAGTTGTTACTATTTAGCAGTCCTTTAAATAATAATATAACATGTTTAAGTCCTAGCACTTGATTTGTAAATTTAGAGAGGGAAAAATTGCAGATTCATCTCGTCGTCCGATACAAAAGCCTTTCTATGTAATTTCTGCTCATTCATATAGTCCATTTCATTTGTAAAGATGTTCAATTTTGCAGGCTTCTTCTTCAGATATCAAGAAATCAAATAACATTTGCCATTTTTCGAAAAAGGCAGAGTATCTTTCAAACAATTTTGTCAAATACGACGTTTAAAGCTGATTTCCGAGACTCGGCAGAGGGGAAACGATCGTCATAAGATAGAATAATCAATTTTTCGATAAAAATGTAAACATATGGGGAGGGTACTCATCTCTCTATTGTTTCTAAAATGCTATCTCGTTAATTTTTAAATATTTACGTAGTGAGTGATGCAGGCGCAGGAAAATTAAAGATACTAAACTATTAATGAAGGGGAATGGCAAGTGGAGGGGGGGGGAGGTTGCTCATCTGTTTATTTTTTCTGAAGTTCTATCTTAAGTTTTTACACGTTTATGAAGTGAGTTTCTTTGGTATCTGCGTTCAATTTGCACATTTTTTTAATCTGATGCATAGGAATCGAATACCCTTTCCTTTCTTCCAATAAAGGAAAAGTATCTTTCAAACAGTATTGCCAAATATGACGTTTGAAGCCGATTTATGATGCTCCCCGTCGGGTAGGGGTCGTTATATAGGAGCAGAAAAATGAAAAACGCTATACGATTGATGAAAGGAAGTGTGTGTGTGTAGGGGGGGGTTCCTCATCTCTTTATTTTTTCTGAAGTTCTATTTTAAGTTTTTACACATTTATGAAGTGAGTTTCTTTGGTATCTGCGTTCAATTTGCACAATTTTTTATTCTGATACTAAGGAAACGAATACCGTTTCCTTTCTTCCAATTAAGGCAAAGTATCTTTCAAACAATATTGTCGTATATGGCGTTTGAAGCCGATTTATGATGCTCGCCATCGGGTAGGGGTCGTTATATAGGAGCAGAAAAAATGAATAACGCTATACAATTGAAGAAGGGGGAGGAAAGGGGAGGTTAGTCATCTCTTTTTTTTCTGAAATTCTAACTCAACTTTTTATACATTTAAGAAGTGAGTTTCTTTCGTGACTGCATTCAATTAGCGGAAATTTTTATTCTCATATTAAGGAATCGAATAGCGTTTCCGTTTTCCAAAGAAGACAAAGTATTTTTCAAACAATATTGCCGAATATGGGGTTTTAAATTGATTTATAAGGCACGACAGCGGGAAATAATAATCTTAAAGGAAATAAAAAATGTCATAGGCTATATGATTCAAAAAGATGGAGGGAGAAAATCTCTTTTTTTTTATGAATTTATCTCTTGTTACTTTTTGTATAGAAATTATACTCAGAATTTATATCTATATGTTAGTGAAATATATGGAGTTTCATTTTATGGCCACATGTTTAAATGTGTGTATTCTTTTGTGCGTGTCATAATTGTTTTTATGTGGTTTCTTCTTTTATAAAAATTAAAGCTCCCGAAGGAAATTTTGAGCTCTGAAAAGAGCTGCTGTTTTTCATGAATGAAATTTTGGAGCCGTAGTAAAAAGAAAAAAAAAAGCTGTCGAAAGCTACTTAAAACAAAAAGGAAATGAGAAAGAAAAAGAAAATCGAACAGTGACACTTAAAAGAAAGACTCAATAAATCGCCAACAAATAAACAGTTACCTCTTCCTATCGCCAAAGGAGAAAAGTTCGCATCTTTCCGTAAGTGGGTGGGTGTTTCATTGACCTACAATAGAGATCGTTCCGTAAATGTCAAGTGATTGATAACACGGGTTTTCAGAAAGGGGAAAAAAGCTAGGGTACATGAGTTGTTACGTAGGCATGCTTTGGTCGAAAACATATATTGGGTACAAATGCTGATCCAGCCAGAATGAACAGGTTAAATACATTTATTATACGCAAAAGTTCAAAACTTATATAGGGTAAAGCGGGGACAGACGCCGCGGTGGGACAGATGCCGCAGAGATTCTGTGGGCGACACTAGCGTGCCCTAGACCAATTTAAGAAGTTCGTAGTGTTCCTCTGTTCTGTGTGTTGTGTTATAAGCGTTTTCATGGCTTAATTATAAGTATTTATATATTTATGCCAGCTTTTATGGTTCAAACCTGCGTGATAAGTTGCTAAATATATTATAATAGAGTTTTATTACCTATTTTAATCAAAATAAACAGAGATTTCATCACCAAACTGATTGCAACTGTACGCTAGATCCTCGTAAAACAGACTTGAGCTTGCCTTTCTCTCGCGTCGCTTACATGACAAAACATAGCAGCGCAGCATCTTACCCGCCACTATGGAAAAGATGCCGCACCGAGGTCGAGGAACAGATGCCGCAAAATATATGCTTGTTTTTCGGTTCAATAATTCCATCACTGCGATTTAAGTACTTACATTTAAATGAACGCATATTAGCGCATTCTACTACTTATCAAAATATTCTCAGCAACAATGTTGGTTCGCTATGTGGGAATACGAAAAATGTAACAATGTTGGTTCGCCATGTGGGAATACGGAAAACGTAGGCCGTTTACATTTCTCACAATATAAATTGTTAAGCAAAATATCTCCTATCCCAATGGTCAAAAGACCTATACAGCCAAGTAAGAGAAAGCAAATAGATGCAAATATTACAAGCACGGAATTTATAAACCAGAAAAAAGAAGAAGGAAATAAAAAGCAATTGCAACTAGAAAGCGTCAAAGAACGACAGCTTGGGGGGAAGTAAAATGTGTAAAAAAAGGAAGGGAACGATCAACTTGAAAACACCTTACTTGAGGAAGAAACTAAAATATGAGTCCTCCTTCGGCAATGAGTAAACTTTTCATCTTACGGATTCTAATGGTAGTGTTGGGATTGAATATGATTACTCAGAATGTGCTGAGTATCTGCAGTCTTATCAAGAAACAAAGTCTAAAGCGAACAGGATTCAGTGTGTCAAATTCAATCGATAGCTGCATGAAAAAGGCTTACTTTACTTTTGCAACGGGAAGTGTGGTGTGATTGTAGGCAAATGGAAATATAAAATCATTTAATGAGAAGAAAGGCCAAAAATAAATAGACTAGGGCTTAAATTGAATAGAAGTAATATTTACATTAAGAGCAAACTGCAATGCTTGCCTGGATGTAAACCAGTGATTTGTATATTGTTTGTAATCATTCTGTCTATTGTTTCCAATAATTATGTTATCCATTTATGTAAATTCAAATGCTTTTCTTTTCATTTTCATTTTTTGTCTTAAGTTTTATTTATAGAGCTGACGCTTTTGCATTCTCGTTGAACTTTTCATAATTTCGTGATATATAAAATTTTTGTAAGTTTACTGTTATTCTTTTTCATTTTAAGTAGTTTGAAAAAAAAAAGTGATTTGCTTGAAAAATAAACTGTCAAGTGCGAGTATTACTCGCGCTCAGAGGGTTCCGTACAATAAATATGTGAATTATTAACTGTATTATTAAAACAATCGTTGCTAAATGAATAGTAAGACTTTGTAAAAATTATACAACGTAGGTTTGGGTATAGCTGTATATACTAGAAAACTGTGAATGAGAATACCAAAAAAGTTCAAAGAGATATGAAGCCTAAAATATAGCAAATATTGCTCGCTATTCTGTATAACTCTTTTTTTAATCTTATGCTAATCTGTTTATAATTAACTTAATTAGATACTGACAATAAAAGTAGTGCATATTTGAACTTCATTTGGCATTTCATAAAACTAAATTCAGCGTAGTAATAATCTTTTCTTTTTACAGTGTATCTAAAAAAATCCCTTGTTCAATGTCTAAACTTGGCATTGTGCTAATAGCGCTACGAAAGGAGGTCGCAAAGCTGCAACGCCGCCTTGGTCCAAGCCGCGTTTTTCTAGATAGGTTTTTAATTAACTTTTAAAGACACGGGAGGCGTATAGACATGTCCACTCAATGCAAACTAGTCGTGAATCCCATAGTATTTATGTGATTAATTCTAATTAAATTAGTTTGTTTTTAACAATTTGATGTTTATTGCTTTTATACTAGTACTGAGAGTTGCATAACAAAAATGTATCATTAAAAGTTATTATCTACGCTTTAAAAGCTGATGGCACATAGAGTACGCCACCCCTGTCATTATGTATGTCTAAACAGGCCGTGTCTTTAAGGGTTAATATCTCGGCTAATTACCGACGATTTTTTTCAAAAATCATTATCAACAATGCTTTTATACTTCTGCACGAAAAGTACCATCAGCGCTCCTCAACACATTTACTGCAAATCGTAATTTGTGTGTAACAGAAAAACGCGTTTTTCTCAAAAACTAAGTGACCTAGGGTAATCGCTATAATTTTCCTGCAAGGTTTAAGTTAACATCTACTACCTCTAATTATTCATAATTTTAGTTTGGGTAGATTCGGAATTAGATTGGGGGGCATATTTTTGCACTATATTTTCGAAGATATTACAACAACTATAATACCTAAAATTAAAAGAAATGCATTTTTGAGTTCAGCGTTACAAAAGCTTTCACACGATATACAAAGGAGAGATTTTTTTTCAAGTAGCTTAATTAGCCCCCTCTACATGTTCCCTAAATATATTTGTGAATGTTTAATAATCTGAAAATATGTGTGTCAATAGTCTTTATTATTTCCCTCAATTTGAACTTTTCATGTTCCATAGTTCACAAGTAAAATGGCTGTGACAGACAGACAGACACAGGAGTGATCTTATAATGGTTCGTTTTTAAATTTTAAATACGGAACCCTAAAAATAAACAGCCTAATTTTTTCTGTACGCTGTAGCTGTCCCACACCCCATGCGGCGTCTTACGCAGCACATAAAAAATGACGTTATAAAATGACGTTTTTGAAAATAATTATGTCTACTTTATTAAGAAGGTTTAAATTGATTAACATAGAATTTAGATTATAAAGGGTTTAATTAATGATTTCTGGTACTTAGTTTGTTGTTTTTTGCTTTAGTGTGCATTTAACAAGTAGAAAAGCAAAACTGCGGCATCTGTCCCCACTTTACCCTACATAAAAATTATAAATAAAATTTTGAAGGTCTAAAACTGACAACTTTCCACTACTATGTGACCATCATCAGATTCACACTTCAGTATCAAAAGACATAAAAATTTATAGATTGTAAAAATCAAAAATAAACATACTATGTTGAACCCGGCACCATCGTAGCGCCATCTGTACAGCTGTAATTTAACAATCCATTTTCAAGCGAGAAAAATATCAAGAAACCAGAATGTTAATACCTATAACTTTATGAGACCTCTTTAACCTTCAACTAAATGTTGTTTCAAAATATTCAAACATATCTTACGTATATTGCAAGAAACTCCTTCATTACTTCTTCATGGTATGTTTATTTTTTTCTTTTACAGTCTAGAAATATTTGTGTCTCTCAATACTGAGGTACAATCTTGATGATAGTTTAAAGTTTTTACCTTTTGTCTATAATAAACGTCTTTAAGTAAACCTTTTTATTATATGTGTGTTGTTAAAAATACCCTGTTAAAAATATCAAAATCAAATATACAGCTATATTACACCGCTATATGCACTATAATCTATGCACATTTTGCACTATTACTATGCACTATAATCTTAATTATATAAACAAGTACAGATTTCTTAATGATAAAAGAAAGTTAAAACTGATAATTGAGTTTAAATCTTCAATTTTGACTAGCAGTCGTTAGGTTATACAAGTATAGTGCATCACTAGACTAGAATGTGCAAAGTTAATATTCCTCATTAGGCAGGTATTGATGGGTGTTGCTGAACACCAGTGGAACAGTTGTCAGCACTAAATATAGTATTTTTTTCTTATTAAATAGAAAAAATTCTGGCAGTAAATAAGTTTTAAAATGTTACTTATATTTAGCGGTGGCAATTTCTATTCCACTGCTGGGTAGGATGCCGGAAAATTATATTAGTTTTAAAATGCTACTTCGCATCGTTTCTTGCCCAGTTCAGAAATATAAAAATAGTTTTTAAGTATATATATATATTTACGTGCATATATATATATTTTTGTTCAAAATTATAATAAATTATTGAACGTAGTCAAGGAATTATATGGATTAATGTTTAAATGTAGAATTTTAAAATTATTCTGTCATAACAGTCTAAAATATATGTTTTGTTAACATTATGTATATAACACATACTGGACAATTGCACCATAAAATATAATAAATAAAGACACAATCTTGTTTCATGGTACACAAAAGATGAACTTTACTTGGAAAACACATAAGGTTAGTTGGGGTAACTGGTCCATGATTTTACTATGTGACTCTGGAGCTTCTGACAATTCAGCTTCAAAAAGCTAATGTTCATTTGAATTAAAGTCTGAATTTCTGTAAATGTGTTCAGTTAGGTTTCCTCTATCAGACAGAAATGCTCAAAATTACATTTTAATTTTGAAATATAAAAATATGCATATTTCATCTTTCTTTCCTCATGGGTCCAGTTGCCCCCAAAAATGGGGTAACTGGACCAGGGCGGTATATGTTCCGCACGCGTCTATATATTTTCATATCGGACGTAGGGTCCTGTTTGAAAAAAAAAATGTAAATAACTTAAAATAATTTAAACCAGGCAGATCATGTAAATTATATGTCTATAAAGAGCGTTGTAAGGGAAACCTTTGCTGTCAATATGTCTAAAAAAAGCACTAAAAGTGAAAATATTAGATTTATTTGTACAAAAAACATAAAACTTAAGTAAGTACTTATGTACTTTAGTATAGATAATAAGTATAAAAGTCACATGGGTATTTTAAGGAAAAAATAGCAAGGTAAATCTATGAACAAACGGCTACGTACGTACTTTATCCAGCAGTCGCATTATATAGGGAAAAATTTATTGTTTCTACCAGAACCCTTAAAGAAAGGTGCGATGAAGATATTACGTTCAAATAGTGGTAGGAACGATAAAAGTTTCCCTATAGAATGCGATCCCTGGTTATAGTACAATTTCAAGGTCTGGCTATCTCACTTTCAGGGGCAAGTTACTTGCATTCGTAAAATGTTGAAATAATTTACTGACACCAATATTTACAAGAGAATCTATCTGAAAACGAGTAAAAGTATATTTTCGCGTACTTAAGAAAGATGAAATTTTCATTATAAAATTCAGGTGCCAATGTGGCAATTAGGAATTAAAAAAGTCCTTTCGGCCAGTGCCGGGAGGAAGAGGTAGCTTTCATATTCCTTATTTTAAAAAATCATCTTATATTATTCAAACACACGAAGCTCAATTTAGTGGAAACCGAATATAGGAGATTCAATACTAATTTTTATCAATACTAAATCATTATGAATGAGAATTTCACAAAATTCGTCAGCTTTATCCAAGCTGCTTTTATTTAAAGTAACTTATATTTCGCTGTGAAATTCGGCGATTTCTTAAAGTGCCTGCCATTTTAAGACAACATGGTGGATAAGGCTAACCAGTGAACTTGGTCGAGACCTTAGTAATTGCTGTGCACATGCTCACTTACATCGGAATCGGTTGATAAATACAAGTGCTGTCTCAGGCAAAAAATCAGTTTTTTCAAAATGTCACCCACATTAGAAATTGAAACTGCTATATCTGAGCCATTTTTTAAGATAAAGACAAACAAAAAATGCTCCTGAATCCTTATATCAAGGTCAAATACTTAAGAAAGATACCTTTTTCAATTTCTAATTTTTTTTGCACCTCACTTATATATTTTTTAATTTAATGACCGCCATTTTGAAACAAGATGGCTGATGAAGCTGACCAGCGAACTTGGTCGAGATATTGATATATACTATCCACATGCCTTCTTACATCGAAATAGGCGAATACGTGTGTTATCGCGTGACAAATAAAAGATCGTTTCAAAATGTTAGCCATGCAAGAAATTCAAAGTGCTATAATTCAACCATCATTTTTAAGAAATAAACAAAAGAACAAATTTTCAGAAACAAAAACTGCTCCGGAATCTTTGTATCAAGGCCAAACACACAAAAAAATCTTTTTCATTTTCCAGTTTTTTAATACCAAATTTTAAATTTTAAATTTAATTTTTTTTATTGGCAACCCTTTTGAAACAAGATGGCGAATGAAGCTGGACAACGAACTCGGTCGAGACATTTGTATGTACTATGTACAGACCAAGTTACATCCAAATCGATTCATAAATACGCCTGTTATCGCGTGACAAAAATCAGGTCATTTTAAAATATCAGCCACAATAGAAATTCGAAATGCTATAACTCAGCCATTTTTTTAGATATAGACGAAACAAAAACTGTTCCGGAATCTTTGTATTAAGGTCAAACACATACAAAAATAAATATTTTTCATTTTTCAATTTTTTGGTATCTCATTTTAAATTTTAAATTTTAAAATTTTTTTAAATGGTCGCCATTTTGAAACAAGATGGCGGATGAAGCTGGCCAACGAACTCGGTCGAGATATTTGTATGTACTATGTACACACCAAGGTACATCCAAATCGGTTCATAAATACGGCTGTTATCAAGTGACAAAATTCCGGACGTTTCAAAATGTCAGCCACGCTAGAAATTCAAAATGCTATAACTCAGCCACTTTTTAAGATATAGACGAAACAAAAACTGTTCCCGAATCTTTTTATCAAGGTCAAACACATAAGAAAAAAATATTTTTTCAATTTTCATTTTTTTTTGGTACCACATTTCAAATTTAAATTTTTCTTAAAAATTTAAATGGCCGCCATTTTTAAATAAGATGGCGGATGAAGCTGGTCAACGAACTCGGTCGAGACATTGGTATGTACTATGTATAAACGAAGTTGCATCCAAATTTGTTCATAAATACGCCTTTTATCGCGTGACAAAATTCAGGACGTTTTAAAATGTCAGCCACGCTAGAAATTCAAAATGCTATAACTGAGCCATTTTTTAAGATATAGACGAAACAAAAACTGCTCCGAAATCTTTGTTTAAAGGTCAAATACATAAGAAAAAAATATTTTTCCATTTTCCATTTTTTGGTACCACTTTTCAAATTTTAAATTTTAAAAAATTTTTAAATGGCCGCCATTTTGAAACAAAATGGCGGATGAAGCTGGCCAACGAACTCGGTCGAGACATTGGTATGTACTATGTACATACCGAATTACATCCAAATCGGTTCATAAATACGAGAGTTACAGTGTGACATAGGTCATATATATATATATATATATATATATATATATATATGGATATATATATATATATATATATATATATATATATGGATATATATATATATATATATATATATATATATATATATTAATTTTGAACGGAGGGTGGTTTCGGGGTCTGGGGGTCATGATCGATGAAAATATACCAAAATTTTTTGAAATCGCTTTCCTCCGAACGGCTGCAATAGGTAGCTTTTTGTAATGAAAGCTACCTAAAATTAAATGATGCCATAACTGCATCACCGCCTCTCAAGGGGTCAAGAACTTTAGTTTGATACCACTCAGTATGCTTTTTTTAAATTTCATTACATAATTTTAATAAGGTATTCTATCATTTTCTTTATTGTGAGCAAAAAACAATGGAGAAATTTACTTCCCGTAGTAATAGAAACACAAAAGAATTATTTATAACTATTGAGGTAACTGGATCCAGCATGGTCCAGTTACCCCGGATACACGTCCAGTTACCTCATTCTTGAAAAATTTATGGGGTAACTGGGACACCGTGCTTACATTTGAAACATGAAGTAAATATGTATAGTTTCCTAATAATATTAATGTAGTTATATGTCTAATCTTTAAAAAAATATATTGTTTAATAAAAGTACTTACAGTATTTTAATAAAAAACCGAGGAGGTTCAACCATATTGACGTTGTTTTTAAAAAAAGAAAGGTAAATTTTTGACAACCTATCACAGAAAAGTGAGAGTTATGATTGAATTGATACATGTTGTTTTCGGAAGTAGAGATTAAGGGGCATTGTTCACAAAAGCTAAAACTTAAAAAACACCAACAGTTTTTTTATAAAATAGCCTATGGCACAGTTACCTCGTGGGTCCAGTTACCCCAACTAACCTTATAGCTATAAAGAAATAGTAAACACACAGTTTTTTATAAACAATTGTTATAAAACATATAAGTATAAGGGTCTTAATGACAGCATGTAAAATTTATTATGTATTCTATTTTCCTTTCGCATTATTAGCCCTTCAAGTGACAATCATATTCAATTTTCGACATTATTCAAAAGAAAATGCGAGGGGAATCACAGAAATATGATAGTCTCACCTCTAGAGTTATGTTAGAAAGAACGGTCTAGCTATGTTTATAATATTCTTAAAATAGTTTTATAGTTTTTTTAAGGCTGTCTTTGTTTAAATAATTTTGCTTTTATACCTGCCAAAGCAGTAATAAATTTATTTTATGGTAACAATCAAATCACATTTAACCGACATTCACCGCCGTAAATGAATTTTTTCTGTACTGGGGTCTTTCAAGGCTAATATCAAGATATCTATTGCATACAAAAATGTGGAAATTGGCAGCTTTAGAGAAGAATGTTTGATAAACGCAAAAAAGCAGACAATTTTTAAATCTAAGGATTATTTTAAGGTTTATTTAATGTTAAAATCGGTCAAAATAGTTCCGTTTAAAAAGTTTTATTGGAACAAAAACTCTGATTAACTGCATGCTTTAAAATATCTTTTATGTACTAAATATTTTTAACATTGAGATTCTTGACAACTTTGGGATGTGCAGTGTGCAATTATTTGCTTAATTTGACGAATATTTTCAGGGGTTTTTTTCTATTAAAATTTTCATTATTTCATTAGAGAAAAATTTCCCATTTAAAAAACATATATATTTGTTTAAATTGTTGCCAAATCGTTGCCAAATTGTAAAATAAAGCAAAGTATAATATTTAATTTCAATAAAAAAATGTATTTACACGTGACTATTAAAAACAGAATGAAAATTTTAAAATAAATTGAATGGTCACATGTTAAAACTGGAAATAGGGAAATTTGTGTCATTAAAACACTTTTACACTTGAACATTAAAAAGAAAGAAAACTTAAAATAATAAAATTATTACACGTGAAATCCATATAATGGTGAAAATTACGCCTTATATTATAAAACTATATTTAAAACGATTTTCTCATGAAATATTCGTGTCAATATTCGTGTGTCGTCACAGTGGGGATCACATGTATAAAAGTAGTTCAGCTAGCAAATTAGTTTATATATTTTATAACTTGATGCAGAATAAATACAGGTTAAGTGGTAAAGTGCTCCCAAGCTGATAGTGTTTTGTAACCTCGGACACAATAAAAGAATGTTGCCCATAGAGTCATTATAAAAACCAACGATATTTTTAACCTAACCTGTTTGTAGAAGCTGAATTCCAAATGTGAAATTAATCATAATTATCATTCCCCAAAACAATCATAAACTGATGCGACAGCGGTGGGTGAAGCCATAGTAACTGGAAAATGTCCATTCAAACTAAAGGGCATGACAACTCCATTACAGAAGATCGTCGCCGTTAGTGATAACATCATTCAATATTCAGTAACCGACTGATATTTTTTTACACAGGGAACATTACCATTTTTTAGAGGTTACCAAGATCATAGCTTGCAGTGTGTATGTGTGTGTGGGTGGGGGGGGGGTGTGTTCCAGAGCCCGCTAGTAATATGAAATAAAATAAAATACAGATAACGGTTTTAATTTTTTTTTTCCATATTACAATACAGTCAATCAGGGTAACTTTGAACCACGGGGTGTAACTTTGCACCACCTCCTATTTTTCAATATTTTTTACTCTAAAAGACTAAATAAACCCCAGAACTATGCTCTGTTGGCAAGGTTCTAAACTGGGATTTCTACTCTTTATTTTAGAAAATAAATTAGCAATATTATGCGCAATTAATTGCATCATCTATTTTTGTAAAGTACTGTTTTCAAGTTAATTTAGAATGCTGTTTTGAAGTTGTTGTAATCCAATTAAACTTTCATAGTAAGTAACAATATACTCATTTATAAGGCCTATCATTATCTAAATGTTGTAAATGTGTTAATATTTTGTGATTATTCATTTATTAATATTTAATAAAATTTAAAATAAGAAGGCACTAACTTTTTACCACATTTTCAGGGTAACTTTGAGCCGGCTCAAAGTTATACTGATGCTTATAATTTACTAATTATAGGTGCTGCTGTCAAAAATTTCCCCCATTTGCAGGTATATCTTATATAAATGCCGAAAATGAACATCAGATATAACATGTAAATATTTTCACAAATATGTGTAAAATGCATAAAATCCATTTAAAGGCGTTTTTCGGGGCGGAGCTACTCAAATTTGATTTTTCATACATTCGACATTTTTTATTCTTGTTTGAATAATACTAATACTAGTTTGTATTACTGTAACTATGGATATATTATTGAGTTAAAACATTGAAAATTGTTTTCCAATGCATTTTTATGTTTTATATGAACAATAAACAGGTTTTTTTTTATTTCTAAATGTTCATGGTTCTCTTCTTCCACTTTTCTTATGCCTGATATTTGTTGTAATATCATAAATTATACAAATCTTGTGATGTTGGGAAATATAAATTCGCAGTCTTTACATACCTGGAAACATTTTTTGGGGTTTAAAGATGTCATGACTACAATACTTTTTATTTATAATTAATTATTTTATTTAAAAATTTATCATATGGTGCAAAGTTACCCAAAATGGCTGGGTAACTTTGAACCAGGCTAAAAATCCATTTTTTATTGCTTTTATCCTTATTATTCCTTAATTTTTTATAGTTAAACAATAATTTAGGAACATTTCTTCTCTTTTATGCCCCTAGTTGCGACAATATTCTTCAAATAAGAGTGTGGCATATGAAAATAGAGAAAATGCGGATCAAAGTTACCGTGATTGATTGTACTGCATTTGGGCTCATGGAAGAATTGCTATTCTTATGCAAAATTTCTGCACTAGATAAAGAAGATTTTTATTGTGCTTTTTAATATGTAAAATCTTCATTGGGAAACATTGTTAAATAATATTTCTGACCCAAATGTTTAAATGAATTACCTCAACGTCACAGCATCACAAAGTGAGTGAAGCAGTGTTAATAGAAACACGTTATGGAAGAGAAAAACCAAAGGATAAATCACTTTTAATTACTCCTATTTATTAGTATAAATATATGTTCTCTTCAAATGATAAAATTTTATTTAAAAACCAAAATTTAAATTTAAAAATAAGCAAAAAAAATCTATAAAGAATTTCAAATTTATATTAAAATATCATTCTTCTGGTCGATTTATTTAAATATTATAGTGCAATCCTTAAAGTTTTAATTGGTTAAACACTCTAATACAAATAAGCAATTTGAAATTTACATTAAAATCTCATTCTACTAGTCGAATTCTTTTTAAATGTAATAATGTAACTTACAAAGCTTTTAATTAATAAATAATCAGGTAATTTTCTCCTAAAAAACTTAGTTTATCAATAACAAAGATTGTAGCAAAAAATTCCTCAATAAACAAAGTCTTATATTCATCGGATATAATGTCGTCTACAACTTCTGATTAAGTCAGTTTTAAATCACCGAGCATACTTCATTAACATTTTAATTTAAAATGTTCCTAGAAGATTACATAGTGTTTCAGCTAATTACATTATTCTACACCTGTGTCTTTAACGATTAAGCATATCATTAGAAAAAAAAATCGTGTGTCGAAACTCAATGATTTCCTAATAATTACTTTTTTTGTAAAGAATTTGTAGAAACAAAAGAATAAATTTTACCTCAACGACACTGTAACACTGTATAAAAACGCTTTAAAAAACAATAAAATTCTATTTAATTAGAACTTTCGAATAATATTCTTCTAATTTTAAACTGTAGGATTCTGCTACAAAAATAATATTCATTAATTGTTTGATGAATTAAATTATATTCTTTGAATATAAGCAATTAATAAAATATTAAACTAACGAATAAATTTGTATTACAATACATTACTTTACAAAACATAATTAGTTAAGTATTTTTTAACTCTTTCGAACATAGTTGAAAAGTGTTTTTGAATTGGGTTTGTCCGCCTGTCCAATCTCTAACTCGCCTATATATATAGTATATTTACAGTGGCAATCAAAAGTATTCCGTTAGATTATGGTCTATGGGAAAAAATTATTTGCAGTGTAGTTTAACAGTATTTCAATGTTTTAAAGGTAGTGAAATTTATAGAAATTTTTGAGGTCTATTAAAAAAGAGTTAATATAAAATATTTTATTTGTAGCACTTACAGTACGCAAGGAGGGGAACTCGGAATAATTCCGTTATATTGTGGTATATGAAAAGAATTTGTTTGCGACGTATTTGAAAGTTGTTACTCTATTACAAATATAATGAAATTGATATAAACGGTGCACTAACACATGCTTTTTGTAGAGTAGGGGGCGAAAATAATGTAGTCATTCATTTACAGGGCCACACAAAATAGTTTGATTATATAATAATCTACGGGGAAAATGTTCGCAGCGTCTTTCAATTGTGTTGTACTATTTCAAACACGATGGAATTTATACACATTAAAGAGGTTTTCTACGAGGCGTTTGTAGAAGAATATGATGTTTTTCGTTCATTTCCAGTTAAACATAAACGATTTAAGGTAAGGGAGACCGGGGCTAGTAGGCGCAGTTTTTAGTTATTAAATTTTATTAATTTTATGTTTAAGTTTTTTATGAAACTTTAACTGTACTTTTAAAGAACAGGCATTGGGCTATTAATATCCGGAGTTTTGAGTTTGTAGCTTTTGTAGTTTATGTTTAGCGGAAGCCTAAAGTAAAAGGAAAATGGTACGCCAACCCACCCCGTCACGGGGCCAATTGCCTATACCTATGGGGTAAGTTGGCACACGCTTTATAAAAATTTAAATGAAACTCAAATAAGACAAGCAGTTAAAAGAAATCAATTCCAGTAAGTTTAAATAAAGGCATCATCACCGTACAATGTAAATTCTAAATTATACAGACATAAAAATAATGAATAAAACATTAACATTGAGTAACTTCTATCCTACTCGATATAATCATCAGAGTTACAGTTGTCACAAATAAAAAAATCGAATGTCTCCGATTGGGAAAGCCTCGTGTATCCAAAGTCTTGCACTGCAATCACTTTTCTCTGTGTTTGCTGTTTTTCAAGCTACCAGCACACACCAGACACAGAGACAAATTGCCCCGTGTTCAATGCGCCTACTAGCCCCATAATGAATTTCTTCAAAAAAAAAGGACACGTAACCATCTAAGCATAAATAATCCAAGTAAATCAAATAAAAAAAACCCTTAATGGGTTAATAATTTGTGACGCAGCATTTTATCTTATTACTATAAGAATTTTAAATATGGAACTTAAAAATAATGATATCAGATTTTAAGTGACACTATATTATTTATTTCATCTTTTTATTTTTGTTTTATTTATAATTGAATGTGTAAGAATTACGCTTAATTTAAAAGGATGTATAAAAATTTATTTCTTGATGCTTTATCATTCACATCTTTCATAAATTTAAAATATGAGTTTTAAATTTATGATATCAAAATTTAAATGACGCCTTGATGTAGCTTTAAACAATTTGTTTTAAAATTCAATTTTAATTGTTTTCTGTTTGGCTAAATATATTTACACATCTATCCAAAACTTTTAATTTTTCAATACACAGTTAAAAATATCACTTTCACTGAACCTATACAATGCACTGTAATGTATTTATATGAATAAATTGATTTATCTTTTGTGCCAGGCTATCCAAAATCAAAAGTAAAATTTATGTAAATGATTTCTTTGCGTCATTCTATCCAAACTAAGCGAAATGTATGCAAATAGATATTATGACGCAAAGAAATCATTGCGAATTATATAAAAAACAAGAGTTTTCCTAGACACAAGTGTTATCTCATTCCCTTCATCTAAAACAAATTCATATTACATATAAATTTAAAGAAAATCGCCAGGACCATTTTCCAGAAATGGGAATTAGGAACTTTATTCATCGCAAATACTATAAAAATGGGTTTCGAGATCTCAAAATATTCTGCATGTAGAAATGTAAAAATTTCAGAATAGAAGAATAGAATAAAACAGATATAAGACTGTTTTTAAAAATTCAGAACAATATGCGCTATATTTGCTGAGTTATGAAGTGGCGGCTTTTCGCGTTTCCTTTGATTTCGAGATATGTGTATATATGAGTTCCGCCATTCTTACGATTTTAGGCTTAAGGCTGCGTCACTGGAATACTACCGTCTTCCATGATATTGGGTAGGTACAATTAATCATACACTAAGAAAAACTGCACAAGTTAAATCGCAATTATTAAGATAAGTATTAGAAATTAGAAAAATAATGAAGCAACAAAAAATTACTTATGAGTACCAAAAACAGAAAAATCGTAATAAATGTCCACTGCACGTAGGTAACGCTGCAAAACTACAATGAGTATTGTAAAAAGCAAGAAGAAAGGTACTCTGTGACTGGTTGCGCAATCTATCGATAAACAGACAATTTATGAAGACTGCGCCTATTTGCCCCTGTAGCCAACTAGCCCCGGTCTCCCCTACAGTACTGTATTTGCACTGTTATCTATTAGGGATAATTGCTGAAAGTGCGTTTTAAATTATGGTATGTCATTTACTAAATGTTTGACTAAATGTTTGAATACAACATGATGTGTTTAAATTCTATCGAACATATGCAGGGCTACACAAAAAATTCATACGCATAACTAAGAATGAGAGTGCATTGATTGAAGTTTTATTTTATTTAATTTGAGGTATACATTTTCAGGCTCATTATATTTAGTATTCTAAGCGATGCTTCTATCACATAAATAAAACCATATGCATGTGGATGTGGGTTGCACTTCCCATAACATTCCGATCGCAAAGGAAGGCTGCAGCACTTTCTCATGAGAATTACAAAGCTAGCAAAATTCGACACACAATAAACTTGATATATTAGTGATTTGGATCTCCGGCCTGGAAACAGAATGTTAAAATTCCCTTCAGAGTTCCTTTTCGAGTTTGTCTGGTAAGACGGCTCAGCCAAGCTTGGATATTTCAGATGCATTAATGGCCGATAAATTGCAGCAGAAGCCCCTTTTACTCCTTAAAACCTAAATATAATTCGCATGTGTCCTATAAATAGAATTCATGCCTTACTCTAGATATTAAAAAGTATCATTTCTGTATAAACGAGTCATCAATTAACAGTACCAATTACCCAAGGTAATTACACATACATGCCTGTGCAAAGAACTGGATGCATGACCGCTTATGAATAGTAATTCCTGGAAGTGTGATTTCAGTTGTTTTAAGCGTGTTTTGGCCTGAAATAAATTTCGGCTTCGTATTTGGTGTGTATAAAAATCTGTATGTAATACACTCAACTGTACAAAAGAATTTAAGCACGTTCTTCTCTATTGGTAGAATTACAGAAAGTGAATTCTCAACTTTGCTACGCGTTTTTTTACTAAACTAAATTTTAGCATACTATGTAGAATCAGTACAAATCTATATATCATATACAGAGCTCCACAAAATAATTAAAGGACCTTTTTCGTTATGGACGGTAATTATTGAAATCTGATTTTCAAACGTGTTAAACGTTTTCTAAAATGTTAACTTATGTATATTTTTTTACGTTATTAAACTGAGAAACGTTTTAAAAGTGTTTCATAACCTATGCTGGAATCATGACTTTTCTTTCTTGTTTCATTATATTTTATCATTACATTTTCATGTTAAAGAACAATATTTCCAGAAATCTTATATGGTATGAGAAAGATAACGGGGAAATGATCGTAGACAAAACATTATATTTTGACTTATTCCTTTTTTTTTTTTTTTTTTGAGTGGGCATTAGACATTCTCCCAGTATGCCTCTCTTCAAGTGTGTTTTTGACAGGACTACTCTCACTTTTGCATCGATTTACCAAAATATAACACCTTTCTCAACATATAGATAATGCTGTCATATCAAATCTTACAAATCATGACAGCAATTGATTTTCTCTTTGTCACTTTTTATATATTAATTATTTGGCATATTAAGTTTTCTTATTTTAATGAGTTGCTATCATCTTATCATTATCACAACTCTGACCTGTCTAATATAAATAGCATTATATAATATCAATTTATTTTCTGTTTTGTTTGTTTATTTTTCTACATTTCTAAATAAGTAAAAATATTCAAGGAATTAGAAAAGTAACACGTTTGTCCATTTCAGTTGTAAGTAGTTTATGTTATTTATTTAATCATTTGTGAAATGAGGAAAAGTGTTTTGAACGTATTCTAGCATAAAGAAATTAATTATGTAACAAGCATTTTGTGTTGCTAATAAACTTCTAAAAGATAATCGATAGAAAATTTTGATAAGGTGATAACGTTTTAACAAACAAGTCACATGTTTTAAAATTTATAATGAATTTTATAAAAAAAAAAACGTTTTTAAAAAATTGTATTGTTTTGATTAGAAATGAAGTTACGGTCATATTTCTTAACAATATAAGAAAACTACCGCTCATTAGTGCTTTAGTAAAATGTAATTTTTATATTCGCTTAGAAATTGTAAAATTCATATTTTGTGGACATAAATAAACTGAACTAGGCATAAATTCTTTCATTTTCAAATGGATGAAAAAGAAATGACGAAATATTTTCTTTTTTAAGCTATCAAAAAAGGGAAATATTTTAATTCAAATTTTTTATGAGATTCCACTAGACATATCTATTTTACAGAAAAATATATTATTTATCGTATGTTACTTATATTTATTTGTATATATAAATACATATATTATGTACATATTTACATATATACAGGGTGGGCAAAAAGTCCTCAGTAACTTAAAAACCTGAAAAATAACCTAAATAAAAATTTTTTTGCAGTGTTAGCTTCGCTAGGTCACAGGAATATTTTTAAGAGAAGAAAAAAATAACTAAAAGAATAACCGATAGAAGGCCCGAGTGACTTGATTGAAATATGCAAATGAGAATTTTATAAAAGCTTTGTTGGTGAAACTGTTTTACGTGAATCAGGAATCCGTGTCTTGTAGTAATTCCGATCTCAGAAGAATGTGAGGACTGAAAAAGGGCATTTAACAGCGACTGGTTTCATAAAGCTTGTCCAGAGGTTTGAGGAATTTGGAATGCAGTAAAGAGTGTAAGATCCGGTCGACCATGTTTAAGAAAGGCACGTTTGCCAAATGTCGCAGAAGAAATGAAAATTGTAGCGTCCAATTCAGCTGCAGGTACCAACAGTGCTTCTTAATCTGCCAGATGCTTGGTTTTACCACCATCCTGGGTACGCAATATTCTTCATGGAATCCTTGATCTGTACCCATACAGATTGCAGAATTGTAGTCGTAGCATGAACTTTTATCAGAGGATACCATACAGAAGGAAGCATTTTCGAGGTGGGCTTTCTCCAAAAATCGAACAGTATACTATCTGGGACTTTAACATCTTGTGGAGAGATTAATATCATTTTTCACGCCGTGACGACGTTAATACCCATAACTGTCACATCTGGGTGACGCCTAATCTGCATGAGAATATGCATAAACTATTGAGTTCCCCAAAAGTGACAGTGTGGTGTGGGTTCATAGGTTCGTTCATGATAGTACCCTTCTTCTTTGAAACACAGTCCCCAGTAAATGGATAGAAAACGGCTAGGGTAAATTTGCAGAGTTTTTTAATGCTTCTGCGTTAGAAAGATATTCCATGTTTGTGTGAAAGAGATTCGCTTTCTACCGTTACGTTTCTGCAAAATGGAGCACCTAGTCACACTGCTACTCCGGTCAAGGTGTTCCTGATACAGACGTTCGAGGCCGACAGGCATTTTTTTATTTATGTTCATTTTCCGGATTTTATGAATTTTTAAAATTTTTACGGACTTTTGCCCACTCGGTACATATGCAATATTATTTTCTTTTAATATGTCTATATATTCTGATGTGTATTTAATTTAAAATGTTGTACGGAAATTGTTTTAATAATTGTTGAAAGCTGTTTTTTGACATTGTTTGCCTTTAAAACTTAACAACTTGTATCATAAATTTGTTTTTAGACTTATTGTCAATAATATGACTATGAATTAAGAAATTGTTTTGTAAAATACATAAATTAATTTCCTTTTTAACAAAAGTCATGCTGTGAACCCATTTCACATAGTAATATTTTACTATGCAAGAAGAATGCTGTATTAAATTTATTTTTACTGTATTAAATTTATTATTACTGTATTAAGTGTAATTTTATTATATTAAATTAACCTTTAAGAAAATTTATATTGATTCATAATGATACTTTTGATATATTTTATGAAAATATAATAAAATTTAATATTTTTATTAAAATTCATTTACAAGGCAATTCGTTCCAATACTATGATTAAACACGTTTCTTTCCAAAACAAAAAGACCAAATAATTATTTGTCCAGAAAATATTCTTATTATTAGTCATTTTATAGCAACTTACTTTCCAAAAGTACGCTTCAAAATTTAATAATGGGCACAATATTTCAAAAGGAAATTCCATCCTGAGAATTTAGAAGAAAAGAATGTTTAATGAAACTTTTGTACTACACGACACATTTCTATTTACAAGATGCATATATTTAGAAAATTAAGAATCATAGAAAAATCAGCGGAGAAACATTGACACATATTCATGTTCACGACCACCTCTTTCCTGCGTCTCATGAAAAACTCTGTTGGGGGGGTGGGGGGGTAATGACGGGAAATTGGTACTATCAGCTAGTGCTGCCACTTCGTGTAATAATCTTTAGATACAAGGTATTCGTTACAATTTGAATTTATCAGAAAGTTTGTTTTATGGTCTTTTTTGAAATTTTGACATTCCGAAAGAGCTATTGAAATAAAATATTAAACGGCAATATGATTAATATATGTCAATTATTGTAAAGTTAACCTTCCTCGGTTTTATTATATTTACGGGTGGCTCAAAGATTTAGGATTATATATAAAGCAAAAAAACTGCTTTCATATCTAATAATAATACATTTGAAGAATATTTAAAAATTTCGGAGAAACATTGTTAAGTGTTTTAAAGAATTAAGATATTGAAATGCTAGTATATTTTTTCGGGAAGTAATATTTACTTCACTTCAATATATATTCAAAACTGTAAGTCTTTGAGAAAATATATTTTATGATTATTCGTATGTTATTCAATTAATACATGTAGAAATTTTATTTATTCAGTATTACTATTATTAATTTTTATTTTTTGTTATTGGCACAAGACCTTGTAATTTTAAAGACATTTTTTAAATATTTTAATCAAAAATGAAAAACGAGTACAAAATTTCAGAAGAGGAAATATGTTCTCTATCCCTCTAAGGGAAAATTTGGAAATTGATATACATTTCTAAGAATGCGTATGTTTTTTCACTGGGCTAACAAACAGATACAAAACGTGATAGCATATATATGTCAAATTTGCTTTAAGAAAATACCCCCATTAGAAGATATCTCCATTTTTTATCGTCAGTTTTTATTCCGATAATTTTATTGTGTTGTCGATGTTTTTAATTCGCGAGGAAAGAACAAAAATAAATAAATAAATATATAAATAAAATGATTTTGTTCCTTGAAAAGAAGAAAGAAATTTCTGAATTTGAAGGCTTCCAAAAGTCTAATCCTTTTAGCAATCCCGTATTATCCCCTTTGGCAATCCCGTACACCCTTTTATCCACCACAGGCCGAAAAAAGAAACTTTCAGCCTCACATGTTTTTTTTTTTTTTTTTTTTTTTTTTTTTTTTTTTTTTTTTAAGACATACTCTATTTCAACCATTAACTTTAATTTTATAAACGGAGCATATAGTTTCATTTTTTTACGTTAAAACATTTAAACTTTTATCGTAAATCGATGAGATTTCTGCGTTACATATAAAATGTGCTAAAAAGATTAAAATGCTCTTTAAATTTTTTGCCTGTTGTTGATATTTATTCAATATAAATGTTAAAAATGACGTAGTGTTTATGATTATACTTTTAAAATTGTCGTGCAATTAATTTTCATAAAGTGACTCGTTTTAAATTTAATTACATTTAGCGACATTTTCTCCATGCTTTGCAGTAAAAAAAAACAGTAAAAAATCTTCTAAAACGGAAACCTGCCTAATTATTCATTAAATTTTCTGAAATTTTACAGCTTTTCGGAAATGAAAACAGAAAACAGAGTTAAAGAATGGAAATTTACATTTTATATAAAATTCAATGTTTCTCAGGGAGTTTTAATTGTAATTTGATGGGATTTTTACTATTTTTACTTGTCAGAGCTTGATAAAAATGTATCTAAATACAACATAGAGAACATTACGACCATCTAAAAACTTAGCAAGTGTAACTTGTCAAAAAATTATTTCCAAATCTATTTTTGAACATAATTAAAAATACTAACTTGTTTTGAACACTTTTGAAATTTAAGTTGCTTACGTTTCACCATGAGGTAGAAACAAAGAGCGTTCCAAACATTTTTAATTCTCTATATGTAAATATATATATATATATATATATAAAGCTAATTTCACAAAGTTTTTAAAAATATATAATTCCATGACTGTATAGTAGTTCCTTAAATTTTGTATGTTTGGTATTATTATTTTTTCTTTTGTCAAAATTTAAAAATTTTACTTGTGTTATGTTTCCCTTTCCTACATCAGCTGATAACACGAATTTTGTTCCATTGTGATATTTGTATAGAAAGAATTATTTATATATATGTATATATCTATATCCATAATTATGCGTCATCCCTGATCGTAACGATGAATTAATATCCAACAACAGTTTTTGCCAGAATATATTACCGTTTCGAAACTCAATTTATAAACTAAATATGATATAATATTTTAATTTTTGAAGGTTCAAATCTACAATTTAAAGTATTTTCTTTGTCCTTATTTCATATATTTTTATTTGTATTCTGATTGACAAACACCTAATATAGAATATAAGCCAATTAATAGCTGCTGAATACATAACTGTATTTTTGAAAATATTTTCTTTCAAGTAATAAAGATTTCGGGATAAAATTTCTTTTGGATTTATTATAGATGACAGCACAGTACAGTTACTTTATTATGTTATCTACTTGCTGTATAATTTAATTTCACTCGTTCTTTTCTATGGTTGAAAGATAAACATTTGTGTTTACAAATGTTATATGTTTGCGCTAAAGAGATTATTACATAGTCCAAAAAACTGATTTAAGAAAATGTGAAGAAATTTTGTTATTTAATTTCCGTTTGCTTATAAATGAAATAACTTAACAATCTGTATGACACAAATATATGCATTTTATATATACATATTCATTATTATGAAATCATAATTTAAAAGATTGACATAAGTAGTTATATATCATATTTTTATGTGAAGTAAGTTAATGCATTTTAATTGTGTATTTAATTAGATGATATAAGTAGCGTAATGATTTAGGTTATCCAGTATATTATTGTTATAAAATCATTATTTTCAGATATATTATAGTGGCATTATCTTCTAAAAACCGAAAAATATTGCTAAATAATTGTTCTATTTTTATCAAATTTGTACTCAAAATCCTCTTCGATGAATGATTTTAAAATGAATGTTAAAATTTTTATTCAAGTCTGTTTTACATTGGGAGAAGATTTAACATTATATATCAATATACGTACGTCATTTTATACACGTATTAAAAACAATTCTTATTATTTTATTTTCTAAGGTATCTATATTTAATGTAAAAAATATAATTAATATAAAACATTTGAGATTATTAATACTTTATTTATAGAGATTGCTTATACATATATTTTGTTACTTTCATTTATAATTTAAATATACATACATTTAAATATACATATTTTTAAATACTGACAAGCCAAAAATCCAGTTTTATAAAAATACCTTTTAAAGTGAAGTGCTTTCAACAAACATAAATAATCAAGAGCAATATGTTATCTTTCAAGTGAGACAATATTTTATTTGTAATTAATTCATATAACAATGTCGTAAAAAGGAACAAATGAAACAGTCGAAACACTAATTATTAATCAAACACCAAAGATGCCATTTTATTCTCAGCAACATAGCAGCTTCTATCTAAAATTTCTCATTTCACGCAATCGAAATTGAAAGGTTATCGATTTAGTCAACCGGAAATCTCTATCTGTATCTGAAGGACGTCCTGTTTGCCTATAGATTAGATGGAAGTGTCAGATACAGGAAGTGCTATTTGTAGGCATCGATAGCTTAGAGGAAATATATTATTTATATCTTTATTATTTATAAATATGTATCTTTATAACTTTTTTCCGAAATACGTGTGCTGCAAAATGTATGCTTAAGGACTAACATATTTCACCAAGCATGATAAACTAATATTTTTTTCATAGAGAAATAAGATTTTTATTTGCAATTACTAGTTTTTGTTTGCCCAACTTACAAAATATCATAGTCTTCTAGATAAATGAAGGATATGAATCAATAGTCAACTTATTATTTACACATCGAACGCATTTTAAATAAATTTATCCGCTTCTCATATTCGAAAGATAAAGGTTGTTGATTTACTCAAATCGAAATTCGTGTTTGTATCTAAATTACGTCGGTTTCGACAGTACATTAGCGTGCGTGAAGATTTTAATATGTAGTACTATTAATATTTTTTATGGAGTAGATTATTGCATTGTATTGTTGTCCAAAAAAAGATAACTACGATATTTTATTGTTTTCGTAAAATAATTTTATTTTACTTTAATTAATTTATTTTGTATAATAATAATATTTACTTTTTAAATAATATTTTTGTATTCATATACCATAAAATAATAATACCTTGTTCTGAAAAATCAATAAAAAATCTTTAAAATCTAACAACTCACAGGAAGTAATAATTTTTTTTTCTTTAGAAATTTAAACATGATTATTAATCATAATTTTGATTAAATATAATTAATAACATAATATCGTGCAGGAGGCGCTGAATCATCGTAAAATTTAAATCAACTAATTGAAATTTAAAGACCATAAGCTTAAAATAAGTCATGACTTTCCTGGTAATAAAGTTCCTTGAAGTTTTCTGCTTTTGTTCCTTGTTTTTATCATCTACAGTTTTGTACGTTTGTGGTAGTACACTGTAAAAAAAAAAATCTGTTAAGTTACTAAAGTTTTTCAAGGAAACTGGGATTCCTAAAACTTTTTATGTAACGGCAACAACAAAAATTCCTGTAACAGGCGCACTTTTGCGCCGAAAATCAAAAAATCTGTAAGGTTACTAGAAATTTCTTAGGAAACTGGGATGCCTAGAACTTTTCATGTAACTGCAACCCAGGTTGCAGATAAAATTTTAGTAAGATTACTGTAATTTTAGCACATTCATTTGTACAGTTACATATTTCTGTAGCTTTACAAAAACTAGTTTTGTAGATTTGCAGATTTTTTTGTACAGTTACAGATGAAAGTTTAGTAAGCATGTAACTTTACATCTGTAGAACTACAGATTTTTTTTTACAGTGTAGGGGCATTTTGAAATGGAGCATTTTCGTTGCTACCGCAAATGTCCGACGGATGTCCGGCGTATTTCATAACATCCGAGATTACATATTACGCATGTTTCATTTCCACTTTATGATACATCGGGCATCTTCAATTTCCGGAAAGTTGTGACTGATTTTAAACTTAAGGTCTTTCAATATCAATTTTAAATCACGATGATTCAGCCCTAACAAACCTCCTATCTCATTAGGAATACATTTAGGACTCTGCATTGCTTTGTGATTCCGAGTCGTCCAGGTGCACCCCACTCTTCCTACAAGTTTGCTCCTCTAGTTTTGAACCATCATATATATAAAATGCGCAATATTGTTAATTTTGTAGTTTCGGAGGATTTTGTTTAAGTAATATGTAATGTCAATTCAGTTTTTAAAAAATCTGCATAAATATTTTTAGTAAAACTTTGACTGAACTTATTAAAATATAGTATTTCTAAATAATACGGTTCGGTCACATACCTTCGAGTACGATTTAATTAGATTTTTTACTATTTATTTATTGATACTAACAGAGTACGTCTTTTAAAATGATTCTTAATAGTGTATAAAAATGTGTCTGTGATGTTTATTTAAAAATTATAGGCAAAACGAAAAGCTTTTGAATGTCTAGAAAAAAAAATCGTTTTTAACGGATTAAAATAAAAAGACAAACACATGACTTAACGTATTTATTAAACAAAAGTGCACAGTATAAATTTCCTTCATATAATTATTTATTTTTTAAAAAAGATTAGGGGACTCTGCCCTATCGGTATAGTTTCTGCTCCTATAAAACGTTTTTGATGGAACGGTTTTGACCAACTTTAACAATAAATATCTTTTAAAATAATTGTTCGATTTAAAAACTGTCTACACTGTAAAACAAAAATCTGTGAAGTTACTAAAGTTTTTCTAGGAAACTGGGATTCCTAGAACTTTTCATGTAACGTCAACAACAAAATTTCATGTAACAGACACACTTTTGCACCGAAAATCAAAAAATCTGTAAGGTTACTAAGAATTTTTTTGGAAACTGGGATTCCGAGAACTTTTCATGTAACTGCAGCCAGGGTTACAAACAAAAGTTTAGTAAGATTACTGAAATTTTAGCAGATTCATTTGTAAAGTTACAGATTTTTGTAGCTTTACAAAAACTAGTTTTGTAGATTTGCAGCTTTTTTCGTACAGTTACAGGTGAAAGTTTAGTAAGCATGTATTTTTACATCTGTAGAACTACAGATTTTTTTTTACAGTGTACTTCAAGATGTTTATCAAACATTTCTCTATAATATTACCTATTTTCATATTTTTGTACGCAGTAGTTTTCTTAAAATTAACTAAGAAAATCCTCTGTTCACAAAAAATTCATTGGCAGTGGCGGTGACAGTGTTGGTTACTTTTTTTTAGAAAATAGAGATTTATTTATTTTACTATGATATTTATGCATATAACGAGTATAAAAATCATCACTTTTGTATTATACTCTTATACAACTATATGAAATAATCACTTGAATACATCAAACTAAATTAATATTCACTTAAAGTGGTAAAATATTTTTTACAATGCAAAAAATACCTAGTTTTATTCATATTCGGCATGTTTCATTTTTCAGACGGCAACATTCTCAATAAACACCCCTTTGTTATTTCTTTATAAAAGTTCTTTATATTTGTTCGGGCGATTATTGAGAATGTTGCCATTTGAGCAATAAAACATAACTAATATGAATAAAACTAAGTATTTTTTGCCTTGTTAAAAATATTTTATCACTTTAACCCCTTAACGCTCAAATTAAATTACGGTTGAAAAATTCAAATTGCTTATTGGAACCACTTTTATGAAAAAGAAATATTCACCTTATTTAATGACAGGAAAAACGATACTAAAATAAAGTCCTTCCGGCCAGTGCCGGGAGGAAGAGGTAGCTTTCATATTCCTTATTTTTAAAAAGCTAGCTTATATTATTCAAACACACGAAGCTCAGTTTAGTGGAAGCCGATTACAGAAGATTCAATATTAATTTTTATCAAGGCTAAATCATTATGAATGAGAATTTCGCGAAATTAGTCAACTTTATCCAAGCTGATTTTATTTAAAGTAACTTATATTTGGTTTCAAAATTCAGCGATATCTTGAAGTGCCTGCGCTTTTAAGACAACGTGGTGGAAGAGGCTAACCAGTGAACTTGGTCGAGACCATAGTAATTCCTGTGCACATGCTCACTCACATAGGAATCGTTAATATATACGAGTGTTGTCGCAGGCAAAAAATCAGATTTTTCAAAATGTCAACCACATAAGCAAATTCAAACTGCTATATCTGAGCCATTTTTTAAGATAAAGACAAAACAAAAAAGGCTCCGGAATCCTTATATCAAGGTTAAATACTTAAGAAAGAAATCTTTTTCAATTTCTAATTTTTGTGCACCTCACTTTAAATATAATTTTTTTAATTTAATGGCCGCCATTTGAAACAAGATGGCGGATGAAGCTGGCCAGTGAACTTGGTCAAGACATTGCTATATATTATCCACATGCCTTCTTATAAGCAAATAGGTTAATAAATACGTGTGTTATCGCGTGACAAATATCAGATCGTTTCAAAATCTCAGCCATGTTAGAAATTCAAAGTGCTAAGATATAGACGAAACGAAAACTGTCTCGGAATCTTTGTATCAACGTGAAACACATAAAAAAAAACCTTTTTCATTTTCCAATTATTTTATACCTCACTTTAAATTTTAAATAAAAAATGTTTTTTAAATATTCCCTTTTGAAAGAAGATGGCGAATGAAGCTTGTCTACGGACTCGGTCGAGACATTGGTATGTAATATGTACACACGAATTTACATCGAAATCTGTTCAGAAATACGCCTGTTATCTCGTGACAAATTTCAGGTCGTTTCAAAATGTCAGCCACAATAGAAATTCAAAATACTATAACTCAACCATATTTTTAGATATAGACGAAACAAAAACTGTTCCGGAATTTTTGTATCAAGGTCAAACATATAAGAAAAAAACATTTTTCAATTTTCAATTTTTTGGTACCACATTTCAAATTTTAATTTTTTTAAACATTTAAATGGCCACCATTTTGAAACAAGACGGCGAATGAACCTGGTCAACGAACTCGGTCGAGACATTGGTATGTACTATGTACGCACCGAGTTTCATCCAAATCGGTTCGTGAATACGCCTGTTATCGCGTGACAAATATCAGGACGTTTCAAAATGTCAGCCACGCTAGAAATTCAAAGAGCTATAACTCAGCCATTTTTTAAGATATAGACGAAACAAAAACTGACTCGGAATCTTTGTATCAAGGTCAAAAACCCAAGAAAAAAATATTTTTCAATTTTCAATTTTTTGGTACCACATTTCAAATTTTAAATTTTTTAAAAAAAATTTAATGGCCGCCATTATGAAACAAGATAGCGGATGAAGCTGACCAACGAACTCGATCGAGACATTGGTATGTACTATGTAAACACCGAGTTTCATCCAAATCGGTTCATAAATAAGAGAGTTACAGTATGACAAAGATCAGATATATATATATATATATATATATATATATATAAACTTTTGAACGGTGGGTGGTTTCGGGGTCTAGGTGTCATGATCGATGAAAATATAACAAAATTTTTTGAAATCTCTTTCCTCCGAACGGCTGCAATAGGTAGCTTTTTGTAATGAAAGCTACCTAATAGCCAATTTCACAATTTTATAAACCTGGTGGGAATCAAACAATTTGCGTAAAAGACACAGCTCGAGAATATGACGGGAGCGAGTATTAAGGGGTTAAGTAAATATTAATTTAGTTTAATTTAGTTTACACTTTTATGTTACATTTTTCAATGATGCAAAACGTTATACATTACTCTACGACATTTATTTATGTCCTATTATTACTTTATTATAAGACATAAAGATGCGCAGAAATACTTTAAATTTTTTTATAAAGGAATTTAAATTAGTAGCAAAAATAAAGAAATAACATTTTTGTTTGCTTTTTTGTTACCTATTATTGGTTTGTCCAATTTGTAATTTCATAGCAGATAGATTTTTTAATAGTTAAACTCCCGTCCAACATTTATAAGCATCCAATTTACTTAACAAATGTGGAGAATTATTATTTTTGGTATGTTAATCTTTTATTTAATTTTAAATGTTCATATAATAAGATATTACAAGTTTAAAAAATGATTGAAAATGACTGAAATGCTCGATTTGGTTTTCGATCTGATGAATCCTTTGAAATACAGCGGAATTCTTTCGTTTGAATAATGTCACAATCAGTCAAGAAAAACAGTCACCGTTCAAGAGAATAATACCCTTGAATTACTTTGGTAAGGGAACTGTGTAACAATTACATTGAGTGAACAGGATAAAATTTGGACTCGTCTTGGGCCGCTCCAGAAGCACTGTAAAGAGAATTGCGCGTTATTTCCATCTGCCATAACCTGAAAAGCACTAACATTATAAATAGTGTACGAATAAATGTAATTTAGTATTGTTATAATCATTTCTTATTAACGGTTCTTTCACAATATTACATTTCCTTTTTCATATTTACGGTGTGCATCGAATATAGTTATAGAATTTAATTTTCTTTAAATGTCTTTTAATACAAGGGAAATCAACCTCGGCCTGCCGCACTACCGAATATATGTTGAGACCATATGTGTTTATTGACATTTCTCATAGAATTTTTTAATATATTTTAATTTTATTTAGTTAATAAATTTTTTAAATTGCCCACTAAAAACACTAAAAATCATTTTCATACTAAAACATTCATTTACTTATTCGAGTAATTTTTTTAAAAACTATTAAATGCGACACTTTCTTATTAGCAGCATACCAGGATATAATAACCAAATATTAAATTTTTTTCTACTTACTTTGCCTTTTTAATTCTGACAATTTCAGTTGTTTAAGCGCGCAGTTCGATTACATCTCAATTAAATTTGTGCTTCATTTGCATTATTTGTATTATTTTATTTTATTTATTGATTAAGGATTATTTTTGCTATGGCGTGTTATCCTGAAACAAATGCTCAATTGCTTATATTGTTTTAAGAGGAAATGAGTTATCCCTTTCTAACTGGGCTGTGATCGAAAGATATATATTTTAAAAAACATTCTTGAAAATTATTTTTAAAACCATAACAAAACAGTTGATTAAATTATAGTTTTATTGCGATTTCCATTTTAATTTAAAGTCTTTACTTTATTCGAAAGAATAAAAACTTAAATTTTGCGATATTTATAAGCTAAAAAAGTGCAATAAAAGCGAAATTTATTGCTTAGGTGTTTCACCGTTAAAATGGCGTTAGATGTACTCACGAACATGTTTTTACTTTAGAATAAGGATTTTAAATTCATTATGTGGCTGATACCAAGGATTAGTTTTTCTAAGCGGGGATAATTTTTAAATGTTAAAAAATCTCCCTGTAATGTTTTATGGGAATAGGTAGAAATATAGTGGTTGCTGAAGGAAGTATTATTTGTGAAAACTTTTTTATTCTGAACTGTGTTACAAGCCATTATTAGGAGCAAAATAAGTTCGTTAATTCAAAATCTGAGATTTTTTTTAGAATTGGCCAAAAAAGCTGCAGCCAATTAATATGTACTTGAGTGACTCAAAATTAACTGTTCAGCTTATGGTTAGCCTATGAGTTGAAATATTTAACGATCCTCAAAATTTGTAGATTTTTTATCTGATATTTGATGCCTGTGAGCTCGAAGTTAGCGACTGTGCTGAAATACTAATGATCTGAAGGAGGACTCCGGATCTGTTGACGTTTTAACCAACTTGTCATTGTTCTTTTTGATAAAATTAATAGTAACATGTCTGCTAGAGATCTAAACCTTAGGAGTTTCACTTCAGAATTTCTAATGAAAAGAATATGTACCGTAAAAAAAGTACTACAATTCGTAGTCGCAATAAGGGAATTGGATACTGGTTTGTAGTGCTTTATTGCTCTGTTTAATTTAGCTTTTATTATCTTATATTTAACTGAGGTAAAAAAATGAGATTACTAAAAAAAAAAAAAACTAACATGTTGCGTTTAAATACTGTTGGTATTGGTTATATAACTCGAAATGTTATTACTCTTACATTTACATTCATTTCATTCTCATTAATAAGAAATTGATAAAATAAATTATGTACAATGTATTTAAACTTATGGCGTGCAAGAACAGAAAAAATGGAATGTTTGCAAACTCAAGTACTTAAAAAAAACAATAATGCATTTGATACCCCAAAATATATATCACATATGGTAATTGACAACGAATGAACGACATCGATTTTATACATCAGTTTCTATATTATGAACCAAAAATATGTTCTTGAGTAAAGCTGACGTAATAATAACAGTCACATCTTCTGACCAATAAATTTCTCTTTTACTGCAATTTCTGAACATTGCACAATTTCCAATATTATAGCGTCTAACAGGATAAAAATGTTCCTTCAAATACAATTTATTTGAAAACTGCATCTTAACTTACTGATTTTTAATGGTTTTTAAAATAACTTTCAAACATGATTTCTTCATTTTTTATCTCAATCACGTACATCACGTTCACAGAAGATTAAACCCATTTGTTCTTAAAATTACATAAATATTTCAGCATTTATTTCCGGCTAATTATCATCAACGACATTAAAAATTCATCAGTAAATAAATGAAATTCAAATTTAACATACCGGGTGTCCCAAAAAGGACTGACTGATTTTAAAATTCAATAACTTCCAAACGGTGGCAGATATTAAAAAAATTCTTGCAGGAGGGTTATGCATAAAGTCAAAAGTTTTATTACAGGGATTTTCGATTTTAGTTCGAATTACAAACAATAGATGGCGCTGTAAGCAATAGTCGCTAAATACAGGCTCGATTTTTGGTCCTTTCTGCTGTTCCATGCAGAAAAAGGAGATGGAAATGTATTATCCGGGCCACGAAGTACCAAAAATCGATCCTGAATTTAGCCTCTATTGATCGCAGCGCCATCTATTGTTTGTAATTCGAACTAAAATCGAAAATCACTGTAAAAAAACTTTTGACTTTATGCATAACCCTCCTGCAAGAATTTTTTTAATATCTGTCACCGTTTGGAAGTTATTGAATTTTAAAATCAGTCAGTCCTTTTTGGGACACCCGGTATATGTAAAAAACAACTATGTGCTTAAACAAGGGAAATTATCAGAATCCAAAAGGATGATGTAAGTAGTGATATATTTCTTTATTTCTTCGGTTATTAACTCCTAGCATGTGGCAAAAACAATAGTATCGTATTTAATATTTCATAAACTTTATTTGAAAACCTAATTGATATTCCTCAAATAAAACTATTTTTTGTCTTGTTTATCGACAATGTAAAATATATATATTAAATGTAAAAAATCTGTAAGAGTTAATTTTTTTTTCACATATATTCTTTAACTTCTGAAGCAACTAGGGAACCCGTAATATGTTTAACATCGGAAGTTCTAAAAATCTGTCTTACATAGACATAGAGACGTAAATTTCAAGTTTAAAAATTCATATTTATCTTTTGTAGTTACAAACTAGAAACTGACAGGTTAATACACTTCGAATTATGTTTCTTATTAAACTGGCGATTGAAATTACCTTCCAAATGCTTTAAAATTCACGAAACCTTACTAAATAATACCATCATAGAATTTTCAGAACTTGAGAAGTTTTAAATTTTATTTGAATTCAAGAAAACTCAATTTATTTAATTAAAATACTCTTGAAATTCCAGCCCTTGTTTGCTGTCAATGCAGGGATTGTTAATTTATGAAAAGCCGAATGAAACACTTCATCATCGAAAAAGGACCGAAACGGAAATAATTTGCTATTTATTTCTATTTGATGAGAGTTCCGAGAACTTGACAATTTAAATGTGAATTCCCACAGGAGAATTTTATTTAATTGGAAACATTTTCTGTCTATATATTTAGGTAAATCTAATCTCAGAAAATTAGTAATACTCGAATTACAACCGGTTTTTACATAGTCAGTAGTACATAATACATTTAGTGAGTAGGAGTTTTAATTTTTCAACCCAATTAATATTTTGAAATAATTTTAAAATAAAAGAATTATTATACCTGTGTTATTATTTACAGTGTTTTCGTTGTCAGGGGTAATTTCATTTAACTTTTCTGAAATAAATAATTAGCTTTTCCTGTGACCCAAACAACACACCCGTATATAGGTGAATCTAAACTCTTTGCCAATACTTTAAGGGGTGTCATGTAAACATTTCTAATCAAGACAAACAATATTAAATAAGAAATCAAGGGTCCCAAACGTAGTCCGGAGGAGATAGGCGCCGTTAAAGTTTATGGTCCAAAATTTCAAATGAGTATATAAAACGGAAAAATTGGTCGATTCGTTTGCAGTTTTGGCTAAAACTATTCTTTATGTCAGTATTTTCTTGAAAATAAATTTTAAAGATAAAGTTCAAAAATGCCGATAGAGAGCGCTTTAGACTTTGGAGTAACGAACAACTATTTTTTACTGTTATTTTATGTATCTCATTAAATACTTTCAAAAGCGTAGACTTAAACTTAAATTTTTAGCTCATGATCTGAATCGTTGGGAGTGGTTAAATAGCAAAAACTGAACTGTGTTCAGGAGGTGAAATTTGAAACCCCCTTCCTCCACCTGAACATAGTTCAGTTTGCGCTACTTATTCACTCCCAACGATTCAGATTTTGAATTCAAAATTTAAGTTTCTCTAAACTTCTGAATGCATTTAATGATATATAAAAAATAACGGTAAAAAATAGTTGTTCTTTACTCCAAAGTCTGAAGCGCCTTCTAGCGGCATTTTTTGAACATTATATTTAAAATTTATTTTCAAGAATATACTGACATAAGGAATAGCTTTAGCAAAAACCGCAAACGAATCGACCAAATTTTCCGTTTTTTATAATCATTTGAAATTTTGGACCCTAAACTTTAATGGCGCCTATCTGCTTTGGAAGACCTTTGGGGCCCTTAGTTTCCTGTTTAATATTGTTTGTCTTGATGTGTACTATCATCCCTTAAAGTTTTGCCCAAGAGTTTAGATTCACCCTGCATACGTTTCCATACATTTCTAACATATAATTACACTTTGTGCCGATATTTTCAGATACAAATAGATAACGCGACAAGATCACAAAAAAATGTGGATGTTAAAAAGACAACACCTGAGAAAAGACAAGGATTTTCTAAAGTTCTATCACCAGGTTATTGTTTAAAAATAATAAATATAACTGCTTTTATTGAAAATGCTGCTTTAAGTATTTTTAACCACTGCACTGAGGATGGAACTTTTGAATATCTAAAACAGCTTTTTGCTTTTTTAACATCTATAATTATAAGCGTACTCTTGTTGCGTTGTATATTCGTAACTTTATTTGTACTTTATTGAATGACGATTTAAAGAGATAAACGGTAACGTAGCAAATAATGAAACGTGTGAAGCATTGTGACTTTTTAAAAAAACAGTTGATACCTATCTATACATTTATATTTTAAAATAATGTGAAGAATAAATCCTTAAAAACAAAGAAAACACCACTCCATTGGTAAGCGATGCAACAACGAGACGCATAAATTGTAAAGTATTGGATGCCGTTTAATTTCTTTACAGTAGACCCAAGCAAGGTTTCCGAACATCAGAAATTGAGATTATTTGCTGATACCTTTTTCCGTTAATGTTTATTTGACTGCAATTTTAAAACAACAATGTGTTTTAAGAAAATGTGAATGTGTACAAGAAGTATCAAAAACCATTCGTACGCTCATATATGACTCGTTCATCTTGGTGTGTTTTGTATTTGCATAGAAAGATCGATATTGACATCAGAAATAATATATACCAGTGGCGCCTGTGGAAGTCATTAATTTCCATTTTTTTTATCACACAACGTGCTTTAACCAAATATCACTATATTATGTAGAAAGTCTATTTAAATAGATTTTCAATGATATTTCATTTACTTTTGTGCGCTTAGTATCTATAGAGGACAATAGACTATGGCATTAGACATAATATGAATGATGATTCCATTTTCATGAAAAGAAAAACGTATTTACATTAATTTACTTTATAAAAACTTTTTAATTGGAATCAAAGCTAATTTACATTATGCTTTATTATATATATTTTTTCCTTTATTTGAAAAAGGATCGGAATCAGGATGTATTTTACAAGAAAAAATTCCCGTCCAGCAGGTACCGGATAGAAAATATAGCTTCCCTATTCTTTGTTTTTAACCGTTCGTCAAATTTTATTAAAATACATGAAAGAAAGTGCATGGAACTTGATTATAGAAGATTTTCAAGAAAACAGAATCGATGGACAATTTGAAAACACAGTGAGCTGTTGCCAAGTAGGTTTTATTTTTGGCGATCTATTTTTATCGCTAAATATCTCAAAGTAAGGCGAGAATTTACGCTGGTTTATCCCTTTAAGACCCGATGTATTTTTAAACAAAACTAGTCATGCCTGTAGAAAGTAAAGCATGGACTACAACCACTACCTGTTGATAAAAAAGGATACTTTACTCTATATGCAAACTAACACGATCGTTCGATTCGAGTTTTTATTAAATATGGCTCAGAAGCAAACATTTAAATGAATGTCTAAACCGCACGATCGTGCAGGTTGGGTCTTAAAGGGATAAGGCTATCTAGTTTTAAGCATACGAGAAATGGCTGAACAACTAATAAAAAATTTCGACAAATCTCGTTTATTATAGTTTATAGAGATTTTCTTGATTTTATTTTGCTGTCTTGTTTCAAAATTCCAGCAACTCTGAAATTTCAAACTGTTATGCTGAGTCAATTTTACGATTTTGTAGAAAGACTAGGGGGCTCTGCCCCCTTCGAGCTACGCTCGTCAACCCCCGTTCAGACACCGCAGACTCTAACAGCACGCTAATTTGATCGCCTTTAAAAAGATTTCTTAAGACTAAATTATAATTTGAATCTGACAATTATAATCTGACGTAATTTTCACCAAACTTTCCTTTCTCTTTTTAATATTCACGTCAAAATACTTTTGTTAGAAATGAAATATTATGATCATCTTAAAATGTCAAGTAAATGTCTCGCGCAATTTTTAAATTAAAACTGTTTTGCAACATTATTTTTTGTTCATTTTACGTAATAAGTGTAATATGACTTAAATTCTCCTATTTAGGACTTCTAACGCATGTTACTGAATTTATTTTTTTACAATATTCTTTCTCATTTAAAATTCACGTGTAACTATAGTTTTTATGACGTAATTTTCAATGAGTTTCTGCTTTTTATATTTTTTGTTTATAATAGTCACGTGTAAAATAATTTTTTAATTTGAAGCAAACATTACTGTTTGCTCTGTTTATACAGTTGGCAACAGTTTAAATTAATACAATTTTCTGAAATTTGTAAAAAATATCTCTCGAAATGCTGAAAATTTGAATTTAAAATAGAAATAAAACCTCGAAAAATTATTCAAATTAAAAAACTAACTGCAATCTGCACACCGGGAAATTCTGACGCATAAAATGATCTAAAAATGATTAAATTCCTATGTACAGTTTTTGTTCCTATAAAAATTTTTTAATGGAACGATTTTGTCCAACTTTGGCATTAAATATCTCCCAAAATAATTCTTCGATTTGAAAACTGTCTGCATCAGCGTGTTTATCAAACATTTTTCTAGAATACTACCGATTTTCATATTTTTGTATGCAACAGTTTTTTTAATATTAACGAAGAAAGACCTCCGGTCACAAAAAATTCAAAACCGGCGGCGGCGGTGACAGCGGTAGTTACTTTTTTTTAGAATAAAGAGAATACTTTTCAACTGAAATATGCGTCCGATTTTTTTCGGGTATGCGCATTCAACATAAATAATTTGTATAACATTAAACTATGCGATGTACATTTACTAATGTTAAAGCGATTGTAAAACGTTGTTGCATATATGGAGTATCACCGCTTTTTCTGATTAATTATTTCGTTTATCACATTTTTGAAAAAGATATAAGAAATCGCATTGTAATATAATATGATAAAAGTACTTCATGCATCTATATAAAAATATTTAATTGTGAACAATTATCGAAATTTGTGAATAAAGATATAATCTTAACATGTTAAAGAATCGTACTATTCTATAAAACAAGTTATTTGCTGCAAGTTGGAACTTGGATTGGAGATTCTCTGTAAAAACGTAAAAAAAAAAAAAAAAATGTTATTTTCATTTTTTAACCCTGCAAATGTCTAGAATATGCTGTCAAAACTGTTTTATGTTTCTCCAAAAAATTACGTTCGTGATTACCTGTTAAACGAACTGGAATAAGGAGTAACAAATGAGATGATGAAACTTTTGAGATTTTTTTTAACAAGTTTTTTTAATCGATGTGCGTTCTTAGTTTTAAAATTTTCAAACTATTGACGTTTTCATATTTGCATATTAAATTAGACTTTTTTCATTCAAGATACAAACCTACTGAAAATTAAAATATCTAAATTTTAAACAGTTTAAAAAATAAACAGGATGTTACAGGAATATTTCCTGTTGCCGTTACATAAAAAGTTTTAGGAATCCCAGTTTTCTAGAAAAACATTAGTAACTTTGCAGAATTTTTTTTAACAGTGTGGGAGGTTTTCTTTTTAGGTTTTTAAAGAGCTCGGGTGATACAGTTGGTATGTGGCAAAATAGAAAACATTGAGTTAATCATATTATAGAAGATAACTATTGGTAGTCTACCAACTGTTGTATTCCTATTTCCCCAAAAATCTAATATTCACAGAGATTTTAATTGATGAAGAAGTGTTTGACAATAATCGCAAATAGACATTTGGAAGATTACAGCTGATTTTCTCAAAATGATGATTGTGTCACTGATCACCTTTATCATATGAGCTCCTTAAATATTAAGAACACAATCACCTAGACTTATTTACTGTGCACGCCAAGCTTTGTGAACTTTTTGGAGGAGTTTAGATCGATTAAAATATCAACATTTTTATATAAAAATATTCACTCTCTTAGATGAAAAAAATGAATAGAATGCCACAAACCAATTATTTTCCACGTTCATTTTGAAAATTCCTTAAAAATCTAGCCTCAACTTGTGAGCCTCCCCTAAAGGCCTATTTGCATATTTTTTATTTCTTCTCATGAAAGTAACCACAGGGAATAAACTCTCTGTAGAACACAGAGGAGATTATATTTCTAAAGAAGAAAGAAAAATCATGAGTCAAGAATAGATTACGAAACACATTCCAACACTTACAAAAATTTTAAACAAAACTTTGCTGTTTAATGATGTAAATAAGATAAATCAATAAAAATGTCAAAGACAGATATCAATAATTACCGCGTATAGCCGGAAAGGTTCTTTTATGTAGCTGTGTATATGATCTATAGATTTATAGTTATTGTACATAGTATGCAAAAATTTAGTTTAGTAAGAAAATGCAAAACAATGTTGAAAATTCACCTTTTGCAATATTTACCAGCAGATGTAAAATAGCTCTCTTTTGTGCAGTCTTCTATATTACCTGCAGATTTTTGTACATGTTACAAATTAAGCTGAAATTGAATTGAGGCAAGAAACGGTTAAAACTACTAAAATCACACTTCCAGAAATATTCATAGTGTATAATAACACTCATGATATCATCCTCCTATTTATAGGCGGCCATGTACCCAGCTCTTTGCATAGCCCTGTATATGAATTTATTTATATGCCCAGACATACTTAATGTACTAAATGTAGTTCAGCTTGCAAATCTTCATACCAGAAATTAAAAAAACTTCTTTTACTAATTCACACACATTCTCACTATTTCGTACGAACGCTTTTGTGTAACCCTGTTTATGATTTATAGAATGTTTACATACCATGTAGCACGAAAATAATTAGTTAACCTTTAAAAGGCATACCATAACTAAAAACGTACTTTCAGCGATCATCCCTGATAGGCAATATTTTGGATACAATAATGTATCCAGAATTTTTTGTGTTAATATGATCAAATGAAACTAAAAAGGCGTCTTATATATAGTGTTATCTTAAATAAAATTTTATTTAACATTACAATTTTTTATAGCACAGCAGAAAAGAAATGTTGAAGGAAAAATGTCGTTTAATTTTGCAACCTTAAATATGGATGAGTCATTCTCAAATATTTTTGACTTTTAAGTCACTGAATAGTAACTTTTATTTTTGTACATATTCCGGGTGTCTTATTTCTTTTACTGGAAAACATCCCATTGCATGACTGTATAACAATATTACCCAGGTCGAAATTCATGCTGGTATTTGCTTGCTAGACAAGAATTAAATGCTGTATCCCAGCAAGTAAACTAGCATAAACTACCATAACGCATTTGCTGGTTCCAACATAATTGCCAGAAAGTCATGGTGTGTATTGGTAACTTTACTGCTTCTCCAACATACATAATCCAGCTTGTGTTGCTTGAATATGTTGCTCTCCTAGCAGCAATCAAGACCACCACTGGCTCGCAATTTCTGCTATTCTAGCAGTATTCACAAACAACAGATACTTTTTTTTTTGTTACAATTCTACCATTACATTTCTACCATCAGTTGCTTTCAATTTTTGCTTTTCTAGCATCACTTGCTTTTAATTTTTGCTATGCTGGCATTACTTTTCCGGCATCACTTGTTTTAAATATTTGCTATTCTAGCATTACTTTTCTAGCATCACTTGCTTGAATTGTGCATAAAAAGTGAAAAAAAAATATGCTAGTGGCACCATATTTGGAAAATTTCTGAAGTACCTACATTTTTTACTAGTTGAAATTTATGTCGGGTTTGTTTTCCTCCGAAGGGGACAGAACTCACAAATGCTCTACTTACCTTGCTACTGAGGTCGTGTTTGTAAACGATTTTAAATGCGGGTAATGCGTGATGAAGCCGATTCTGCTGTGTGTAGATCTTTTTATAAGATAGAGGGTGAATTTATCGATGCTATTATCCTCCAAAATTCAATTAATAAGGTTAATGTATTATTGGGAATTTTCTATGGTTAATGTATAATTAGAATATGGCTTGATTATAAAATAATTCATTACTGGAATTTTCTTTGCTTAGTGAATGGTTTAAATATGCTATAAATTATTTGTTGCAGAGAAATAAATGATTTTGAAGTGTATTTAGGATAAAACTTATCAATTTCAGGTGGGGGTTAAGATTTTAAAATTTTAGTGCTTAGTGGAGGAGGATGAGAATCAATTGTACATATTTTCAATTCGATTGTTATGAACATATGTCTTAAATGAAACAGTGCTCCTTGAATTTTGAAAATTAACTGACTAAATTCTCTTATTGAAAAGCACAGATTTTTTTTTCTTTTTTTTATGTAACTAAAATAATTAAACACTAAGAGAATGAACAGCTAAGACTTTTAGGATGGGGTAGTCCGTCCCAGAAATCCGTCATGGAAATTAATTTTCAGTTATTTTATAGACTAATGTGTTAAAATTTTATCTAAAACGGGTTGGCGAAGGGAGTGTTGAATTTACGTTGTAATATCCAAAAAGGAAATCTACCGCCGCTGGATTTTGAAATTTAACAAGCTAATATATTTTTTCCCTCTGAATTTCATAAACACTGTAAATTTTATCTTTTAGAGAAACTTAAAAGAATAAAATACTAAGAGAAAGTGCAGCTATGAATTTTCTTCCATTTCGAGTAGGGGGGACTTTTTCCCCTTAAATCTAGCATGGAAATTAATTGTTAATTTTTTCTAAGCTTATATGTTAAAAAATTATCTCAAACGTGTTCAAGGGTCAGTGTTTAATTCAGGTGGTGGTGACACAGCTTTCCACCCTCCCAGCTTTTGAAATTTTATAAACAAATTTTTATTTTTTTCTCACTTTTAAGGATATAGAAAATTTATAATTTTCAAGTAAGTTAAAAGAATTTAACAGTAAGAGGAATATCATTTTAAAATTTTCCGTTGGGGGGGGGGTGTACTCTTCTGTATCCGCATTGGAAATTATTTTTTAGTTCTGTAACTTTTGATGTTTAGGTGTTAAAAACTAATCTCCAATGGGTGGTTTAATAGAGTCTTGAATTCAGGTGGTGGCCGGTCTCTCCCCACGGATTTTAAATTTTAATGAATAAAGTTTCCTTTTTCTCCGTTTTTAAAAGACATACTGAATTTTTTTTCGAGTAAGTTAAAATATTTAAATTCTATGAAAAAGAAGAAGAAAAATTATTTTTTTTGGGGGGGGGGGTGGAAGGGGGAAGAGCTCCCCTAGAAGACTCGCATAGAAGTTAACTCCCTCATAAAATTTAACCTCACATCCATAGAAGTTAATTAAAAAAATAGAAGTGATATTTTACACCTTGAAAAATTGCAATATACAGTAAAACCTCCATAACGTAAACTCATCAATATTTCATTAAGGGAAGAGGTCTTAGGTGATCCATTCAGCCTCCCTAGATTTTGAAATTTAACTAATTTCTTTCTCCTATTTTCAAAAAGAAATTTAAATTTAATATTTTCTCTGTTTAAAATAAAACAGGAATACAGAATTTTCTGTTAGGGGGACGGGAGTGGAAGAGTACTATTGTCTCTCCCCGGATTTGAAAATTTAATTTATAATTAAAATTTCCTTTTCTTCAATATTCAAAAACATATTCAACTTTATACTTTTCAAGTAAAAAGAAAAATAAATAAATAAACATTTGATGCTGGCAAGCATTAACAAGCACACAATTGTTCATTGAGATACATAAACTCCCCATTACTGGAAGAGACTTGTGTAAGCAAATTAACACATCTTAATGGCGCATAGTACGTCATGCTGTTTTCTACCTAAACTGTCTGCATATCATATTATAGTGGCAAGCATAAAAAAACATATAATAGCATGTTAAGGTCTGCCTCTCCTTGCTTTGCCTGAAGCTGAAACAGCAAATAAGCATAAATTGCTTGTACATAGCTTGTGATGCTATTTCTCCCTAAGTTGGAGGCATAGAATATTATGCGGGCAAGAATAAAAAGGCATATAATAGCACGTTACCTCTGCATGCATTGAATGAAGCTTAAACAGCAAATAAGCATAAAATGCTTGTATATAGCTTGGTCATGCTTTTGCTGTGTAAGCTAGCTATATAGCATTTGAAGCTGGTCAGCATTATAAAGCATATAATAGCATGAAAATCTAGCAGACAAAGCAATACCTAGCAATAACCTATTTTTGTTGCTGGTACTAGTTTGAATGTTTACCTGAGTAACGAGATAAGTTTTTGATGATGTTTGGGGTCCAAATATACCATGAAATTCCTTACCGTCCCGTGTCCCTGATGCTGATTTTTAAGTTTGGAGCTGTCTGCATAAAAGTATTTTAATAAAAGTAATTTGATGAAACTTTTCTCCCTAAATTGGGACTATTGTTTAACGAAAAATGAACCTGCACACATTTTTACTGTTGTTACTATTTTTTGAACTTTGTCCATGGATTTTAGATTCCTTACCGTCCCTCTTGCTAAAATTACACAGAAAACCACTTCAGATGCAGCCACGTATTTTTTTTTCAAATTTTCTCTCATGCAGAAGTATGCTAGATAAAGAATGTCTAAAATTCTTTGACAGGAAATTTACTGCAGAATTTAGATCAGCATTTAAATATAAATTTCAAACATCGTGGCTTTATCGGTAGTCTTACCGTCCCCAAGGTTTATTCCTGCACTTTTCGAGGTAAATTATTATTTGTTTTTAATCCAATAAATATAACTGTTTCTAAAAATCGATAAGCATTGTGGCTACCACTTAGTCTTAACATGATTTGCCTAAAAATAGGTGGTAATTTTCCTCATCATCCCATCCTTACCGTGTCTTTCTTTTTTCCTTAACGTCCCTTTTTCCCCTAGCCGCCCCCTTTTTTTTCTTACCGTACCTTCCTTAACATCCCTTTAAGAGAATGTTATACCAAAATTTTGTACTAAAAATACTACGTTGTTATTATTTCTTATTTGAATGTTCTGTGGGTACAATGCAGATTCATTATAAGTAAAATTTAGAAGAAAATAAAAAATGGGAAAATTGTAAGGAAAATTAAACTCGCAAGTTTAATTTAAACTTCTGTTAAATAAAAAATAGTCACTTCTGACCATTTTTTTCTTTATTTTGAATCATTAAGGCATTCGTCTATAAGTTTAAAATGTTATTTTATTAAATTTAATTTCACCAGATTTTTATACCTGAAAGTTAAAATTTTGTGAGAATGCCTCAAATACACATCGTTAAAAAAAAACAACAACAACAAAAAAAAAAAAACCCTTCAAAATAAAACTAACTTTTCGTTGCAGGACTGACGGATCTGACGGAAGAAGTCGATTATTTAAGAATTTCATTAAATGGCTTATATTTATCTTTTAAAAAGTGGAGAAGCAGTTAAATAATTCACCGACCATCACTTTTCACTTTTAAACAATCTTCATTAATTTCCATTTTTAAAGGCTACTCATATCATTATACTTGAAAATTCTGATTTAAAAATTGAGCAACAACTGCACTATTTTGAGCACCGTCGAACCAATCCTTTCTGATAGCTGTTTCTTTCTACACGATTTCAGAAAATTCTTGTGAATTAAGATTAATATGTTAAAAAATTCCTACTTTGGTAAATAATAGTGTATGCAAATAAAATTTTATTGTGGACTGAAAATACTGGAAAAACTTATATATTGGGGAATATTTTTCTTAAATGTAATTTAAAAAATTCATTTAAAAATTCATACTCTAGTAATGTCGCTATGATATTGTTTCAAATAAAAATCATCTGGTGGAAAGTGCCCATTCTGTGCTTCACTTTTGCATGCACATATTTAAATTGCACTGATTTTCCAGAAATCGCATTTAAAGGTTTTTTATCTAAATTGTTTCCGATTTATAATATTATCTATAAAATTAACATAGAAATGTTAATTAAGGATTATTACTTGCTTTAATGCGAAACACGTAAGAAAGTCATGCATAGAAATATTGTTTTCATTTCTCCTGGGCTTCCTACGCTCACTTCTGTTATTTGCACATTATTTCCTGTTCATTTAATTGACCATAACTCCTCTTCTATTAATCACAGGAATAAAATTACAACATATTTGCAACTTTAAAAGATAGGTCTTCTAATTTAGACCATACAAAATTTCTAAAATTCCGACAAAAACTGCTATTTTAATGCAGGCGGAAACCTTGCATTATTAAGCTCGAAGCAGCAACAGTCGTCTGAAGGCTTGAGGGCTCCGAGCTCTACCCTTTTTGCTTTTTGATGTCTTTTATTTAACGAATTTCTCTTTAAATTTTCCGGTTTCATATTTTCATTTTTTTTTCATTTTCTTCCTTGCTTCCACTCGTGTCTCGGAATAATGGACGTAGGATAAACACTCTGAAACGTCGCTCTCCGCGAATTCCGTGGCAGTACAATTTCAGAAAACTTTATAATTTTTGGTAATGTGACGTATTATCGGTGACATTACAATATTCTGTGAAACAAGTATTTAAGATTTCACTAAAAATTGATTTTTGTCTAATTACCTTTAATAAAAGAGTCAAAAACTTTTGTCCAATAAGGGTACGAAAATATCATTACGTATACGATCCATTACATCTCATTTATTGATTGAGAAATAAGCTTATATTCTGTAAGTGAACCGTGGCATGGTTGGATAATGAGGTATCATTCAGTTCCGCGCAGGGTGTGAATGGGTGTGATTTCGAGGCTCCCAAAGATGTTGATCGATTTTTCTCTTCCCAGGGACGTATTTAGATTTAAAAGATCCATTTTACCTTTTTTTTTTTTAATAAACCGATAAAAAACACTCAAAGTTTAACATATTTTCTTTAAAAAATGTATTTACTTCAATTAATTGTTTTTAATTTTTTATCTTTTTTAGTACATAATAGTAAAAGCTTGTCCTTAAAATATTTTTTTTTACTTATAATGTATTTTACATTTATTTACAAAATAGAGAAACGCAATAGAGATAAAACTGTAAATGAAACATAATCTCATCATTTTTTAAGCGATAAATGTTTCTTTATAAAAGTTTACGCATATTTTGATTATCAAAAGATTTTGCTTAACTTTTCAGTTTTTTAATCGTACGTATACGCTGTTAAATCCAATTTATTTCCTTAGAAAAAGTAATGTAACGAACTCTGTTTTAGAGAAATATGATTTTCGTACGTGCAGAGTTAAAGAAAAAGTAAATTAAATGATAGGTTAGTTAATATTCCTTCTGGATTTCTTTCAACGTTTAACATTTTATTTGCGCAAAAAAAAAGAAATATTTGAAAATTTTTAGGAAGCTAATTTAATCTAGTTATATATCATTAAAGTACAGGAAAATTAGAGAAAATCAGTTAAATTTTTCTTCGCATACTGTTTCTTCTTTGAATATTTTATTAACTTAAATAAAAAAAACATTCCTCTGATCTCCTTTTATTCGTATATACAGTAAAAAGTTACAAATATTTTCTTACGTTAAATGTAGAACTATGTTTATATTTCTGATCTCCATTTTCTATGCGTTTACTCAGAAGAATATGATGAATATATGATGTTACATAATGAAGATATAGATTTTTTTTTAAACCGGGTAAATCATATTCAAGGCTGGAGTAGCGCACTTGAGCTTCGTTCCAACAATGCGAAAAATGTCCAGCTCAGGGATCAGACCTAGCTATCTTGGCTTGATGTGCCAGTGCTTTAACTATGAAGCTATCTGAACGATACCTGGCTAATAAAATTCACTCTTATCTGTTGGGTACTGCTGCTGTTATCACACACTTTCATCATGCAAATTCTATAGTTATAGCTCGGATGAATGAAACTAGCACTGCACTTCGCAAACGTATCTAACAAAAAAGATTGAATTACGTCCGGATAGCTTAAAGCATCGGCACGGCAAGCCAAGATATACGGATTCAGCCCCTGGTCTGGGCATTTTTCGCTTTGTTGGAATAATCCTCAACTGTACTACTCCAAACTTGTGTATGATGTTATTTTTAAATTTAGAAATATTGGTTTAATAAACATTTTTAATGTCTAATAACTGCAATTATGATTATTTTCAAAATCTGTGAGACTAGCCCTTTTTTTTCTACATTGATGTAATCACAAGATTTCGTAGAATGCAAATATCTTGCATAAATGTGACAGATTTGATGGCAAAAGAACTTTCTGTTGTGTATGAATTCCAACTTACTGAATTACAATTTTTTCATATCATTTAGTGATATCGAATAAGCTCGTTATGAAATAAAACAAGTAATATAAAAATTCTGTTTTTAAAGTGAATTCCTACTTAGGTCATCAAAGAAAAATTTAATATAATCCCTTAAGCTAATATTAGTTTTTTGTTGCATTAAAATATCTCAATTAGTTGATTTTCTATAAGCAAGTAGGTTTACAATGGAAGTCTATGGGAATTTGGGGAAATATTAGAGATATCGCAAAGTTGGCGTCACATTTGGCAACTCATTTTGGTCGCCAAATTTGGCGATATATCGCCAAGTTGGCGACAAACTTCGCGGTATTTGGCGACAGAACAGTGTCCCCCCTATGGTAACCCCCCTTATAGATATGAAGATGCATTAAATCCTTCAATAACCAATGGCCGCCATTTTGTCTCCCATGTAAAACTAAAATTAATTAATTAAAATTTAATTAATGAATTAAAATTTGAAAAAAAAACTGTATTAACATCAATTGTCATCCAGTACAAGTTCAAAAAAAATTATTTCAACTTGATAGATGAATAATAAGTATTTTATTAACGATTGAAAATCTGACAAGATAAATAAATAAATAAATAAATAAATATAGGGAGAGTGTGAAATAATAGTAGAAATTGAAAGGTTAAAATACGGATGCGTATATGGCTAATTGGACTATATTTAAGGAAAGACGAGTATCAAGCGTTGTCGGTCTTGAAGGAATTTTAAGGTTGAAGATTGCAACTGCTGCTATTCGAATTTTGAAATATGAATAATCTCAGAAAAACAAACAAACAAACACAAAATACTTAAATTAATAATCTTGAAAGAATGTCAAGCTTAAATATGTGGCTATTAAAGCTATATGTGACTATAAAGTGTGGCTATTAAAAATTTGAAATATGAATGATCTCATAGAAATTAAAAAAAAAAAAAATGCTTAAATTAATGTTCCTGTACAATTGTGGATTAAGATTTTATGTTTATATAGAGTTTAAAGTGGAAGCTTATGAAAAACATATCTAAACTAAAATGAGTACTACCTGATTATCCCGTCGAACAAAAAACTGTGGTCAAACTGAAAGTTAAATGCCAATAATGGACGATGATTGGTGTCACATTCACTTTCCATTAAACATGTTACATGAGTTTGTTACTTCATCAAGTGTTTTTAATTCAAAGTTTTATTTGTATTTTTATTATTGTTTTACGAATTTATTTACTATTTCGTTATTTAATATTACTGCAAAATTTTAATATATATATTTATATATTTATTTATTTTACTTCAAGACTATACCTAATGTGTACATACATTTTGTAGGTATAATATTCTACTTTTTTGACTAAGTAAAGAGCATTAGGTTCCTTACAATTTTCCATTATTATTCATATTTATTGTGCCCGTTAATGAGTTTGATTATTACATTTAAAATATGTTCATTTTATTCAGAAAAAAATTTAAGAAAAAAATTTATCTTAATAATGCAATATCTTAAAAATAAATATTTTTTTATTGTTTAATTTAATAAATCTGCACTTAAATGCGCAAAGTACTCGTATTAGTATTCTTTAGTCCAAAATCATCTAAATAAACCAAATTTTATATTTGGTATGTCGCTACGTCATGAGTGAATGTTATTATTAAAGCAAACCCATTTCTTAATGATTTTTAGGTGCGTTCGTAATTATATAAATGCGTTGCACCTATAGTCGTCGTTCAGTCCGTCTGTCCGTCTGTCTGTCGCCCCACCAGAGACTGAGAGATTCTGATCTCGAAACTGGTAGACGGGAGGTGTTGGGTTCGAACCCAATCGCGCCCGTCGACCTAATCGTTCGGAGTTTTCGTGGTTTTCTCGGAGCCATGGATTTCCATGCATAAATACCGGTTAGGCTCCCTTAGAAAGACCCCACAAAGGACACTCCTCCCTCGGGCCTATATCCCTAGCGTAGATAATCGGCCGTCAAAAATCAACCAACCAGCCGTCTGTCTGCCCGCATATATCAGAGCAAAAACTACCCAACCGAATCGTTTGAAATTTTAAATATATAATGTTTGCATAATTTTGTCGAGCCATTTCAAATTTTATGAAAATCGGATGTATAGTTTAATTACAGGGACAGTCAAAAGTTTTCCGTTACATTACGGCCAATGGAAAAAAAAATTATTGCAAGTGCATTTTAATGATGTTACAGCCTTCTGAATGGTCTGAAATTTTAACTATATAATTTTTGTAAAATTTTGTCGAGTCATTTCAAATTTTATGAAAATCGGATGTATAGTTTAATTACAAGGGCAGACAAAATTTTTCCGTTACATGACGGCCAATGGGAAAAAATTATTTCAAGTGCATTTTAATGATGTTACAGCCTTTCGACAGAATGAAATTGTTATGAACTTATGAAGCGCACTAAAATATACATTCAGTACAATATGCTGTGCAAAAATATTTATAAAAAGGGTTATAGTACGAACGCACCCCATTTTCCATGTTTGACGAGCTATTTCCAGCTTTTTTTAATTTAAATTCCTTAATTTTTCTGTCTTAAAATTTTAGAATGTCAACATTCTTAAATTAATTTAATTTGGCGAATAATTTGGAGATTAATATATTTTGGCGAAATTTTCGACGCGATAATCAAGTAGTACCGTAAAGTGTGTTGGATTCTAAGTAGGTTTAGACAGCAAAACATATCAGTGTATTTCACCCAGCCACTTTTAAGTCCTTGCCCTGAGATTGAAATAAACTCTCATTTAAGCGAATTTTGGATTTTTGCAGTTTTTATCCTCATTTAATTTTCCAAATAAAATAAGTGATAAAATTATACGAATTTGAGTCCAGCAATGAACAATACATTTCTAATAAGATATGTAATCATTTCTGTTAGTTCAGTTTAATAATTTAGAAAATAATTTACATCTTGTTATTACCTAAAATTATTGTTACATATGTTTTATTACTAATATTAATATTCTTCAAAAAGTAAATGAGTTTCGATCATTGTTATCCTGCTTCATTTTAAAAGTACATTTTTCACATGATAAATGTACTTTACTGCGAAACAAAATTCGTTCTAAACAAATGTTGAGTTATTTTATGTGTGAGCATATTATCCATTCGTTATTCTGAAATCCTACATGCTAAACGGATATTAGAAATTTCTTTTCAAATTCAAAAGAGGTACCATTAGATTTTCGGATACGCTTCTGTAAACGTGTGTATGTCATTGCTTGCAATGAGGCTCTTTGCTAAAAATAGATATTTTTTACATAATCTAGACAATTTATTGAATTAAATAAATACTAATAGTGTATTTTGAAACAAGCTTTTTTTCAATCAAAAAACAGGAAAATGTTTTTTTTTTTTTAGATTTTTTTCTAGTGAACGCTTTTTAATGGAAAGACTGAATTACCTTAATGTAAATTCACCCCCTCCCTCCTAACATGCAAAATCTTAATTTAATTTTCTTAATATAAGCTAAAATGTGGATCCTATATCTGTTCTAGTTGATTATATATAAAATGTCCGACAGGAAGGATTTATTAGGCATAAAATATTTTCTGGGATGTACTGGCAGACCCCGCTCAGTGCATTTAGTTTTGAAGCTGTTTCTTAATTGCTTTGAAGTCCGTCTGAAGCTCTAGAAAGATTGATAATTCCTGGCGCATCTAGACAAATGACGGTCAGAAATTTCTATTTCCTACTTCTCCATATTTATATTCAATTATAAATCAGTAACAACTAAAAGAAGTCGTACCATACACAGAAATGCTACCAATAATTGAAATTTATATGAGAAAATTTGTTTATTAATTAAAATTTCAAACAAAGTTTGCAATGCACTGAATTTTTTGGTTACATTATATGTTTCAACGAAATAAGGTGAAAGAAGTATCACATACCGCTAAATAGTGTCACTATGTCTTGTTTTAAGTGTCGCAAAGATCTTGCTTGCTATTTAAATGAATATATTATAAATTTATGGACAGTAAGTATATTATTATGCATTCCTTGCAACAAAAGTAGGAAGAAATGTTTCTTTTTTCTTATTATTTACTGGAATAAGTGGAGTGTGCAGTACTATGCTAAGAAATTGACAACTTTCAACACATCTATATTTAAAAAACTATATCTAACGCTAATGTTGCTGCATTTTAATTTATTGTGATTAGTTTTCTCTCAGCTTTTCTTTGAAAACTCTATTGCTGTCAGAAACATGAAAACTGGTTGTTTATGGACGACTGTATAATAAACACATTAAAATATATAGATTAGAAAACGCTAACTTATTTTAAGCGTTATTTAATGCTGTTATTGGTCGACAGTTGCGTTGCAAAAGTTTTATGGTGTCATAAACTGTGCATAACAATCTAACCATCTGTTGAAGATAGTGAAATATATTGTATTTTGCAGTACGCATCGCGCAATATATATATATATATTTATTTATTATTATTTGTTTAACTTTTATTTTTTTCCAATTTATTATTAAAAAATTGATTATATGAATAGAGAGATTATGAATAGAGATTTAATTCACAGTTTGAAATAGTCACTTTTATCCACTGTTACAAGATTAAAAAAAATAATATTATTGAACACCATTCAGTTGGCAATTATATTTACACGTGAATGTTAAAAATGAAAGGAAACGTTAAAAAAATCAAATTTATATTTGTGAAAAGAATTTAATAGTTAATATTATATCATATTTTAAACGATTTACGTATATCATGTAAACGAAATATTGTGTTCTACATGTTTTAAAAGACCAGGTATTACTTAACTAAGCTTTTTACTTACCATTTTTCTACAAACATATTTTGAAATCTGTGAAAAATCCTACTGAATGGAAACAGCTGCAATTTGTCTCGAGGAACTGCAGGAACTAAGGAACTGCAAAATTACCCAGTCAAAGAGAAATGAGTGGCATTCCTATTGTAGAACATCGGAAAAAATCGAGATCATATGAAAATATTCAATAAATATTAAATATTAACATACAAGCTACCGTAATCAGGTTATATCAAAACAGAACAAATTAGCGTGTTTTTTCGAAAGTGTAGCGTAAACTAATAAAGTTTAATCGAATTGCAAAATGCGTAACAATTATTCAGCCCTAGTGCTTTTTGGTTTATAAGATGCAAAATGAATTTAACTCCAATAGTGAACCTTCTTTTTTTAAAGGACAGTGGTAAAGCAAATTCGTAAATTTATTAAAAGTTACATATTTGAAAACCAGATTAGGTTATAATATGAATCGGATTTATAATCTATCTATATGTGAATTATAAAGGAATTAATTAAGATATTTCTCCTTTTTACGAAAGAAATTTGCTATATATTTTTTTTTGTTACATGGGGAAGGTGAAAAAGCTCTCACAAACCTTATGCAATCATTTGTCTTTTGTGGTACCGCTTGTTATTTCTTTTTCGTTTGGTATATTGATTTATATCTCTGCAACTGTTGTTTTAAATTATTGTTGCAAACAAATGTTTGCTGTTTACATATAATTTTTTGTAAAAATGCATGTTTAAAATTACTTAAAATGTACAAAAAATATCACAAAATTTAGTTATAATTTTTAGAAAACTTTTATTGGAAAGTACATTTTCGTCCTATTCAATAATGTAAAAATGGGAATTATACAATATTTAGAAAAAAAAATAAACACATGATAAAAGCTAAAGACATTTTACAGGTCGCTACCTCGGTTATGATCTTAACATTAGTCAGAGACATGATTTTGGCTTTATAACTAAGAGGAAAATTAATAAAAAATCACAATGCCACTTTTCCTATTTTTTGTGATACTTTTATAAGAATATAAAGTGGCGAATGCATATTCTTCGCTACCAAAACGTAAATTTGATGAACACGTTAATTTGAGAAATTAGCTTCTAAACGTAATAAACAATATCTCATGTCATTAGTACTCGTGTAGTTTGAGATATAAGAGATATATTTATTATAATTTTTAAAATTTTATTGATTTATTAAATAATAGGTTTCGACTACTTCATATTTTAATAATTATTTTTCCTGACGTATAAGATCATTTAACAATATCGTTTCAGTGTAATCATCCGTAAGTGGTACACATGAACTGATGATTATATATCTCAACCTAAGGCATATATGCTTCATGATCCACTAGTTTTCTCCGATACGAAAATATTTCTTCATTGACCTCATTTCCGTATGAGTAAAATTGATCAATAATCTTCTCCGAGAATACTTTTGGAAATATATGACACAATTTCGTACCTCATCAATGTTAGGAGGGCAATATTATATTACGTATTGTCTCTTTTAAGTAAAAATTGTAATGGTGGTTTCGTTTGGTGGTGAATAAATTCATGGTTAAAATATGAAATAATACTTTAGCAAAATATCTGTCTTTTTTATGTTGTATAATTTATTACTTTTGAATAGGTACGTAATTCAAAAATACCAAACACAGAGTTCTCTTAACTGTTTTCAGTTACCAAATAGGTCGAACTGCGTAAATTTTAATTTAAAAAAAATAGTCAATTTGTCTATTTATTAAAATAAATATATGCAATTTTACGACATTTTTATCTTTATTTAGTTAATAAACTATAACACACTAAGCAAATATCCGGACAATATGGATCTGTTGGAGCCTATATAGCATTAGTAAGAAATGGTAACACTGTAGCAAAAATATTGGCTTTATATTGAAAATATTTCCAATGAAAGCACCGATAAAAATAAATATTGGCTTTATGATGGAATTATTTCCAATGAAGTGACAATAATGTTCACTATTGGATTTCCCAAGATTAATTTGGTAATTTGTATTGCTTATATTTTACGGGCGGAACAACATGGGATTTTGACACCTCTACAGTTCGCATTATGTTTGTCAAACACGCAATTAGCTTGTTTCTGTAGAATGGGGCATGTCAAGTGACTAGTCATTCAAAAGTAAAGTGAATACGACGAATAAGTGTTTAGTAAGTGCGATTTTAATAGTACATTTTTCACCATTTCTAAATTCTTGTTTGGCCCAAATCTTTTGACAAGGATATAAAGATACTAGTCCGTATATGAGAAGATACCGGATTATGAAAAAGTGACAGTGGACCTTGATTACGAAAAGACTGCCGGCGGGCCTCAGGGATTGAAAAACAAGAGAGCAATCTTAGAAAGATAATTCCAATGCTTCAACAAATGCCGAGTACTTACAGGTGGGCAAACAATTAGCAGGATAAAAATGCAGGTTAAAATTGAGTTTTTTTACTCAAATTTACTACAGACGTTAAAAAGTTTCATTTAGGATTTGATTTTTATTTACAGTGCTGCATAAAATATACCAAATCTTCGTTGTGGGGAATAATTTATAACATATTTAATATTGTAATTTATCCACTGACCACCGCAAAGAGAAAAAAAAAAACTCAATTAGGGGTGACTGCCCCCACTAGTTGAGGTAACACTCTTTATATAGATACAATAAATTTCTCTTTGATTGTAGGGTGTTGCAGCCTCTTACACTGCATCCTCTACGGTCCCGACAGCTGATGGCTGATTTCAGCATTTATTCAGTATAATCAAATACACATTTAAAAAATTATATTAAATACACATATTCAAAAAAGATACATAGAAATTGTTCTGGGGCACCGTGTTAAATGACAGTAACATTCCGAAATGTGGATCGTCTAATTCAGTCCTTAATGGATTTGGATGGTGGCTGAATTCACAATGCTCTCTCATTAAAGGTGTCGGTAACACCATCTGAGGCCAATTAGTGCTAAATAAGTCGATATATTTTTCGGAATGTAGTTGACAATTTATATGATGTACGAACTCAATTACTGTATACTTCTATCAATGCTCGTGATTTCATATCATTTTTCACAAATCAAGTTATTTCTGTTAAAATAATCGTGAAAAAAATTCTTTTTATTTCGAGTTATGAGCACAATAAATTCAGGTTCATTTTAAAATGAGGCAGTATATTTTTTGACTAAATGAGTAGATTAGGACTTTTCATCCTACAAAAATTTTGTTTTATTGCATTCTGTTCTAACCCTCTTAAAAATTTTAAACTTTATTCTGAAGCACCCTGTATAAGATAACTTCTTGTTCAAGTTTTTTATTTGGTCAGTGCAAATCACATAAAAAAATAATAAAAATCCAGAATTGATAAAATAGCGAAATAAATTCAAACATAAATAATAAGTAAATAATGTTTGAAGATTTACTTATTGTGTTATTACACATTTGACATATGCATCATATTCCTAAGACATTTTTTTTTTCATACGGTAAATATATATATATATATCAGTGTAACTTGCAGTAGCAAAAAAATTTAAGGTAAAAATGTATTTAGAAAATACAAATGTTTATTTCTTAATAATTCAGCTTAAGAATTTCTCATTACATAAAAATAATTTCATTTTTCTACCATGCGATTTAATTTTAGTTCCTTATAGAAAAATCATTATTCGCAGGTAATAAATTGTAACTATGAAATAATGCATCTTTTCTTTTCTAAATGACAATGGATACATATATTTTTTAATATCACTTAAATTTATAGCACCGAAATGTAGAACAAAATTAAAAAATAAAATAAAAAAGGCTATATAAATAGAGATTATTTGGCTATTTTTAATTGAGCTATATGAATAGGGAAATATCGTTAAAATTTCCATGTTAATACAGCCATAAAAAAATTTAAACTATTTTATAACTTTTGTATCATGTATTTACATAAACACTGAACTCATTTCTTCTATTTTTATAATATCGGAGAATATGATAAATAGGTACGGTATGCCAAGCCGAATGTTTTATATAGAACACTAGTGGGCTCTGCCCCCAACGAGCTACTCCATTGCCACCTATAGTACAAAGCCTTCTGTCTCGGACATCAAGTTCCAGTGAGGTCAAGCTTAGTAGGCGAGAAAAAATTTCTCTGCAGATAGGGAAAACACAGTGATTCTAGGTGGCAATGACTCTGCCCGTTGTTTATATACGTTGTTTTTGAAATTTTATACATTTAAAATAGGAAGGATTATCAACAATTTAAAGTAAGGTTAGTGTTTTACTTTGGTAAATCTTAACTTTGTGTTTGCATTTACTTCTTTATATTACTTCTAATAGGTTTGCCTTCTTCTGATATACAATACCGAACATAAGCTATCACTTACCACGTGTTCGGACGCGAGTGTGCTGTGTAAATCTGATTTTTAGTTATATTTTTAAAAAAAAAAACAATTATTGGTTCGGATTTGGAACGTGTTTGTGTTCTTTTAAATGATACATTTTACGGCAAATTTTTGCATTTTAGTATTTTATAGAATACATTTTAAAAATACTTTTTTAGTTTGGTAGATAAATCTAATGAGCATTAATTTTTCTTTTAACAATTAAATTAAAATTTGATACTATACTAAAGATATGTAACTTTGCTATTGTAATTCATTTATTTTACTAATATAATTGATTTATTTTACTAAATTTTAAATTAAACAGTTAAAAGTGTAGCAAGATTTTAAAATATAAATAATAAAATTTCCTAACTCATATATAAAATACTGTTACAGCGTGGTGAGTGGTCAGGAAAAACCACAGTCAAAAATGGTGCTAAATACCAGTATATTGTTAAAGAGAAATTCTCTTTCTGTAATCCCTTTATATTAATAGAAGTATTTTCTATAAGAAAATACTGGTACTTTCCTTTTTTTTTTCATTGTGTTTTTCCCTGACTTCTCTCTACCCTGTGTCAGATAATTTTATAAATTATGATGTTAGTACGGAACGTTTTATTTAAATTCATCAATCAATTTATTTTTATAGTGTTAATGTTTATTTTAACTTGTTTATAATTTTCTTAACATCTAAAATGATCTTATAAAATACGTTTCTTAATGTTTCTCTTTTAAACGCCATGCCGATATTAATATAATCGATAGCAGTCAAATTTCAAAGTAATAGAAATGCTTCTTTCAAAAAACTTTTCTTTAGAAAAATATTTTCCGGAATTTTCGAGGGCATGAAGTGTTTGAGATGAGTAATTGAACGTCATTTTGTATGATTTATTACAGGTATAGGCTGTCAAACTTAAATTGCCTATGATGTATTATGTGCTTTCTATAAAAATTAATATTTGGAAGCCCTAATAAAAATTCCTAAACAGACCGGTGATTTTACAAAGGATAGTACAATTTATAGAATTTGTATGTGAGCCTTATATTTCTCATGTATATTTAACTGATATACTTATTTTTCAGAATAATATATTTTTTTATTAAAGGAAATTTATTTTAAAAAAGCGATATGTTTGTGTTCTTCAATTTACATTAAACACAAAACTTTTACATAACTATCATGTTGTATTCAAAACAAAACTTCAATCTATATAAATCAAATTTCCTCTAAACAATATTAAATGACAATCTATTCTTTCTTGTGACTAGGGGGATCCGTCCCCCTGCTCGCTACGCTTACCCCCCCCCCACCCGTGTATTCGCAACACGATTCCTTTGAGCGAAGCAATCCCTCTGCCAACCGCAGATTATTGTTTGTGCTTAAAGATAATGTAAATAGTTCTATTAAACTCTATTCAAAAGCTCATTGAGGCCTATATCCCACGTGCAGATAATTGGCCGACATAAATACAAACAAAACAAACAAAAGCTCATTGAACTATCTCAATTTGTTGATTTTCTACAAGCAAGTAAACCCTATTTTATTTCAATGGGGGTCTACGGAAATTTGGCGGAATACTGGAAATAGCGCCAAGTTGGCGTCACTTTTGGCGACTAGTTTTTGTCTTCAAATTTGACAATATATCGCCAAGTTGACGAGAAACTTGGCGACAGATCCAGTTCCCAACCTTGGTAACCCCTTATAGCATCAGAAAGCTCTGAACAATCAGATGCGTTTCGCGGTATCTATGCAGATTATCATTGGTTCATTTCCAAAGCGTTAGTTTTTTTATATATAGAAGGATAACTATCTCGTAGACCGCGAGAAACAAAGCATAGCAGGGTCACTTGTACGGAGGTATACATCCAAAACTAAATAACGTCTCTTTATGACAAAGTCTAACAAATGACGGAATTTGATGAAATTCCATGCATTAGATTTCGAGATGTAGCTACCACTAAAATCGTGTAAAATACAGCATAGAAATGCACATATGTTCCACGATTATCACAAAACTCTAATCATTACTAATGTTTGCGAATGTCTAACAGAATATGGTTCGATGAAATTATCTGAGTTTGTTCTTAAGCTATCACAATTGCAAAGATGATGAAAAAAGCAATACAGCAGCGTCACCTTTTGAGCGATCTACACCAAAATCTAATCAGAACTGATATATGTCCTGTTCTAACTGAATATGAAGTTGGATAAAATTCTTTACATTAGTTCTTTAGATAGAATGCCATCAAAATTTCTGTCGGATTCAGAAAGAGAGGTACTCCAACTCACGGAGAGACATTTTTTCAACTTAAATAGTGTTCAAGACCTTCTAAAACGTATACATCCGTCGAAAATTGGAAGCCGAGAATTTTCACAAACCGAACATTTCTTTTTGTACAGACAGAAGTAAGTAAAGAAGAAAATGTCATTATTAGCAGGGAGTTTTTTCTTTCAGTCGGGAGTTTTTGAAATGTTACCTGACTCGAAATTAACGACTTTTTCTAATAAAATAGGGAAAACCATTGTTATATTTGACACTTTAATTTGCACCATCCATTTTATTTATACATTGTAAATACGCTTCGTGTCTCTGAAACATTAATTTACCAGAAAAGAGTGAATGGAACATCATGATAAGAGAAAGTACTAAGTTATAAGTCAAAATGTGTTCTTTTGAATAGAATATTTTGCAAAAATACTTTTACATTTCTTGTTATCAAAGTCAAATATACAATAAACCATGTCTCATGCCACAATTACTTTTAAAATGATTGAAAAATTTTATTTTGAAACTAATAGAGCATATTTGAGAATTATTTGGAGAACAAAAAGTGTTGCAATTTTAAAATGCTTACATTCATTACTGAGTTACATAAGGTACTGATATAATATTTACAACCTCTAAAAAATATTATTAAGATTTATTAAATAATTTTTGTATTAATTAACTTTTGAACACTTTACCACACTTAAAAAAAATTCCTTTATATATTTCTTTAGATAACAAAATAACGTACAAACAATTAACACAAATGTTCAGAAAATCTTCTCTCGTGCAAAATATAACAAAATAGACCAAGACATTTTCCCACTGAATATTCGAATTCGAAAATGGTTTTACTATATTTTGCTGTATTTGAACAAGCATTGATTGAATTCATGTCATTTCTACTTTCATCTACATATACAAAAAGAAACTATTGTAATCGTGAAAATTTTCGCGTATATTTTTTAGTGGATTTACAAGTTTTAGGATTTATTGTACACTATTTCACTTTGTTTCGAAAATGCCTGTCTGATTGAGAAATGGTGCGTGTTATTGACTGATTAATATTGTCTTATCTCTATTATTGATCATCTGTTTTCGTTCATCAACTAATTCAAGAATTTCAGATTGAGTTAGGCTATGACAAAATATTGTTCTGAATAGGTTTTGGTAAAATCCGTGAAAACATATTTATCATAATTTCCGTGATAGCTATAACTCGGTAACTGTAGAATACACTGTAAAAAAACCATTGTAGATTTGCTAGAACAAACTGCTGGCGTCCGAATTGACAGCACATTGTGCTGTTCACTTTACGCAACTACTGTATTTTTCATGTTTATATAGTCAAGAAACCAAAGAAAGCTACAGTACATTCGACTGTGATTGAGTTTTAGCGCGAGATGAACAGTACTTTGTACTGTAAAAATGTCGGGTTTTTTTCAGTGTATAATTTTTTCATACATTATATTCAATTAGACATTGACACGTATAGATGCTAATTAGCTTTAGGTTTATAAAGCACAACAAATGGCGCCTGCTATACTATTATATTTCGCAATTTCTACATCTCGACTTCTAACAAATGAAATTTTGAATTGTTTAGTCCCAAAAATATTTCGGTCTTATGTTAGTGCTGATTGGTTTTTGGTGCATTTCTCCAAGTATATTACGGTTCTGTGCTGTGTTATTTTTAACGGTGCATGTGATCTATAACTTGGCATCCATGAAATGGAATTCTCCAAATTCAAAATTTAAGGCTATAAAAGATATTTTGATTCAGTATGTGGTTTGATCAATCAACATAGAACGCTGCAATTCGTGTTTTTTTTTTTTTTTTTTTTTTTTTCATGACGTTTATACTTGTATTCAATTACAAAGTTATATATTTGTGGTTAATAATTAAACATATTATGTTGATCTAATGTAAACTTTAATCCCAACAGATGTGCTGTTCTCCACTTTATTCCTTGAGCACTGTAAATGCATGTTGTTGTGTAATTACGTTATTAAATTTATTTGTTGGAATGATAATAAACAAAGTTACGTGATGGATATAGCATATTTGTTTTGGTTGAATAAAAATAAAGAATGCAGAGTTTTTTAGGGTTGAAGAAGACACTCCTTGCAAATTCATGAAGTGCATGAGAAGATTAACACCACATAAAAAAACTTCCGATATGTTTGATTTATTACTGCAAGTTTACATTTAAGTTTTTAAAGAACATCATTTGAATATTTTTAGATATAGGTTTAAATAATTCATAGAATAAGTAACATCTATATTTTGATGCCCATTAGCGTAGAGGTTAGTATGTCACGCTCCTACGCTACACGTCCCCAGTTAGATTTGGGCTGCAAACTTGGCAAGATACACTCAATCTTTAACCACTTCGGTGTTAATGAAATAAATAGAAAGAAAAATCTCTTCAGAACTAAGCACACGGAGTCCCGCTCTAAGCTGGGTCATAATGCTGAAAGCACCAAAAAGTCATTGCCAAGTATACAAGGCATTGTAGACACTGTAGACCATTATCCTTAATGTGTTGCTGTGCCACAGATTTAGTTATTCTTTATTTTATCATCATTTTATATTTATTTATTCATATCAGCTGTTACTTCTTATTGCAGTTGACGGCTGAAATGTATAAATCCATCAAAAAACGGATATAAAAAATCTTCAGCTTCATACTGCTTTATTTTTATGGATATAGAATTTAAAATAATATGAATCCGATTAATATTTGTTCTGTCTCACCTTGTTTTTTTTTTTTTTTTTTGTTGTTGTTGTTGTTGTTGTTTTTTGCATATTCGCATATTTAGTGTAAAGATAAATTATTATCTTAAACAATCCTCGTTTTAGTTACCTATTGGGCATTAAAGAAAGTTTAATATCAACAGTTTAAAAACGATACTTTAGTTTTTGCGTATAGCTTTATGTCCTGTCAAAATCGTAGCTCAAAATAAATACCACTTATGAAAATTTCTTTTTATTTCTGAAGTTCAGAGTTAGTTTAAAACTTTAATCTATAAATAATAGTTGAAACAATCTCTTTATATTTCATTCAAAAATAAACTTAATATATCTAATTTTTACTACTTTTCTTCATCTTTATTCTTTCTAAAAAGTCTATAAAAAGTTGTTATAGATTTAATTAAAATGCCTTTAAAAAATAAATAAATTCAAGATAATTAATGACCTGTCTCTTCAATGCTTCAGGTGAAAAAAGAACACCAGTGACTGTTTTTTTTATTATACTATAAATGTACTGAGCTCATTTGACGTCCCTATTTTTTAACTTTTTTTTTTTTTTTTTATTAAGTTTAGAATTTCTTTTCCGTAGTTCAACTTTAAAGTAGGAAATGTTTACATAGTTCTTTTTTTGCATTTGAACTTTAAAGAAGGAAATGTTTAAACATTTCTTTTTCAGATATTCTTTAACGTCAAAAAAACGTAATCTATGTTCAGTAAGTTTGATTTTTGATAGTTTCTTTAAAACAAGCACTTTACATTTGAAGTAAAACTCAAACGTGTATCCAGAAATAACTTTTGATCCTTTGGATATGTTTCTACTACTCCAATATATTCTATTTTAATAGAGCTACTTAATTTTTTTCTATTAGTAGCGAAGAAGAAGATTAATTAGTCAACCGTTCCGAGTAGCCACCACTTATGCTGGGTAGATTTTTGTTTAGAATTAGGTGCATAGTTGTGTGTATCGTTGATAACAGTGAAGTTCCTTGATTAAATAAGACGATTACTATTAAAATAGTGGTATGATATTCGGCGACTATGCAGGTAATTTACTAATACATCTCCACGTGCACAGCACGTCTTTTCAGTTGCGAGTATTAAATAACTAAATGTAATTTTTTAAACATATTGGTTATTTTACACATTTAAAAAATCATTGCCGGCACGGCCTACAGACGGAGGTAGATTTCGAAATTAAGTATACTACTAATGTCACCAACAAGAACTAGATCATGATTAGAGATTTAGCCACTTTAACAGTTTTATCTGGCCACCTTTCACGAGTTTTTATTTCATTTTTATATAATAGCTGGTTTTATCAGAATTATGTTAAGGAGGTATTAAAAAAAATACTTTATCATGCTCAACAACTCGAAATTTTCAGGCACATTTTCAGATTCATTTTTAATAGAAAAATTATGAAACTTGCTGACGTGATTTTTGAAGAGATTTATAAGTGGCCTGTGTTTTTATTTTTTGTTGAATTAATTAAAACTTGATTTATGAGCAATTATTTTCTCAGTAGGAGAATATTTTTCGTTTCTAACACAATCGCTTCGGGAAATTCTGTTCAAAATGCCCACTTTGACATCGTTTTTTGAAATATATTCTGTCTCTATCAAAAAATCGATCATTATGGTACATTATATAGTTTCTGAACAAGACAATCTACCAATTGGATGCGTTTGAGAGCAAAAATGAATTAAAAAATGAGCAAGAAAATAAACAGTTTGGATTTTAATACATCCTTAATAAGATGATTTTTTTCTTCAACCACTATGTATTTTTAATTTATTTTTCCTGTAAGAATTGTTCCTATCAAAACTTGTCTCTATAAATGTTGTAGGCAATATTAAGAAGATATATGATAAATTCATGGAAATTTTATATCTTGTGAATTTATGGATTTTTTTCTTCCTCAACCTCCCCTTTTTGTTTTCGTTTTTAATTTTTCTTACGTAATATTAAAACGTATTGGTCCTATCAAAAACTTGTAAATATAAAAGTTTTAGATAATATTAAGGAGATTTATAATAAAAGTAATTGGATTTGATAGCTTGAGAATTGGCGAAGTTATGAATTTTTTTTCTCCCAAAAACCCTATTTTTGCGCCCCTTGAGGCCCATTTTTAATTTTATCAAAAATCTGTGATACATAAATTTTTGGTCCTTTTTTAGAAGTAATAAAAACTTTAAACTGATTTGATATATACAAAAATTAAGAAGTTATGGGTTTTTTTTTCGGTTTTCACAAAACCCCGCCCTATTTCCGAACCCTTTGTGCAAGTTTGCCCATAAACGAATTTCACCGAGATTTCATGCCCCTCGATTTTATGTATCAGTTTGGAAGAGATTTGTGCATAATTGTGGAAATTATCGTGTGCAGAAGAAAGTGATATATATATATATATACATAAAGTTTTTTACTGAGGGTTCTTTTGTTTTCTAGGCGTCAAGATCGGTGTAGATCTGCAAAAAATTTTCAGAAATTCCAACATAGGGGGGGGGGGGATGTAATAGGTAGTATTTCATACGAAATCTACCTAAAATGGTTTCAATTTGCATAAAAATACGCATATGACAAAAAAAAATAAAATAAATAGGCGTAAAAAAAGAACTGTTTGTTAACAAATATTTTAAAACAATTTCTTCATGCGAGATAGCATTTCACATATTTACTGATGAAGTTTCCCAAAATATTTCAATAGGGAAATCCAAATGACTCAATCAAATCTAAGAAGAAAAATATATTCGAAAGCAAATTCACATTTGTTTACAATCATTTTAATAAAGCCTTTTTATGATTTCAAAGTTTAAATTGAATAATGTTTTTAATTTTATTATTTCTTAATATTTTTCTTGTCCCCAAAACAAATAGTTTTCAATGAGAAGTATTTCTCTTTAACTAAACATCTAAAAAAAAAAAAAGAAACAATTGTTATTTACACCAGAAAAAACTGAAATAAATAAACTTCAATATATTATATCTCAGTGAATTTTGGTCATAAAATAATTAGATTCTTTAATGTAGAATAAGCGGCCCTATTCTTGCTAAATAATTTTTTTAGAAAAATGTGATTGTATAATAATTATAATTTATATTTTACTATGTATATAAAACTTTTAAAAATCAACACATCTTTTTTTTTTTTTTAAACACTTTATATGTGTGTATGCGAAAATATCTAAATATTTTCCACGTGTATATCATATTAAAAATATTGATATTATTTGTTTATTTTTTTTTGTTACAAAACTTAAACTCGTTGTTTGAGATACATTGAGGTAAATAAATACTAATAAATGAAGATAACATATGCTAAACATGCATTTGCATCCCGCGCACAGTGGGACGTTTTAATGCTCTAGGTGGAAAAATCTATTTTCCGCTTACTTCGAAATTTGACAAAACCGCTTGTACTGGTAGCTGAATGTCAGAATTTTCAAGATCCGTACGAATTTTGGCGTAAAAAATCAGAGGTGTCGATTAATTGTGACCGTAAAATAGCCATTTGCGCACTTGGTTTGAGGGAGTTTCAAAAGTTGAACTAACTTCCTCTAAGTTTGAAAGCACGTCGTAACTATTCTGCTTTATTTGAAAGCACAAGTTTACATATATAATGTCACAACTTTGTAAAGGTCAGATTTAACCCATTTTTGTTTGAAAATAAGCGATATTAAACCCGCTTTACCGTTTTTTTTCAAAGGCTGAAATTCTGGATGATTTTTGATGTTGTTTACGAATTTCATCTCGAGTTTTAACAAATTATTCGGCATTATTCAGCAATAAGCATTTCTTTAAATCAAAGTGCAATTCCTAAAGTATTGAAAAAATAAACAAACTCCTGTAGATAGCTCCAGATCAGTATATTTTTATTAATAAACAAGCATCATATTAACTTCTAGTGCATGTATGCATGTTTGGTTCAAATCTTGCAAGTCAAATTTAAGTCACTTTTAATTATCCTATCGAGCCGAAACAATGAATACATGTGTAATTTGAATGACAATACAATATTATTATGATTTAAAGAACGGAGAAGTTCATTTAGAATACTTTTTCTACAGGGCTTCACAAAAATTTAGATTAAAAGTTGCAAGTTAATTTTAAACTAATTACAATAATCTGATTGAGATAAAATTTTGCTTAGGGTATGTAATTTGGATGACAATGGAATATTATTATAATTTGTGGAACATAGCAGCTACGCTATTTTTACAGGGCCACATAAAAAATTAGTTCAAATCTTGAAAGACAATTTTAAACCACTTTCAATTATCTGACTGACCTGAAACTTTGCCTACATGTGTTTTTCCGATGACATTTCTATTAACTTATAATATGACGAACTTAGAAATTACGCATTTTTTACACGGCCACCAAAAATTCCCGGAAATATTGTTGTTAAAAAGCAGGAATTTTAATTAAATTTCTACAAAATTACTGTAGGTTATTGAGATACAAAATAGAATTTTTTTAAACTGAAAACAAAGTGTGTAGCAGTTGTATTTCTTTTACAGGGACACACAAAAAATTCGAATACATTACCGTCTATAAACATAAATTTTATTTCAAATTGAATGAAATTTATATAGATTATTTATTCATACAACAGCATTTTTTCAACCGAAAATAATTTTAGTAACCTTTATATGTTTTACAGGGCACCACAAAACATTAACTTTTTTTTAAATATGATTTTATTTATAAAGTTTTATTTTTCAGAATTGCTCAAGAAATTCTGAGTAGACAGAAATTCAAAAATAGAAATGAATGTTAACTTACATGTGAGCATTAAATTGTTTTTACTTTATTGTAAAATAAGTATGTTTAATGCATTATACAGTGTGCCACCCAAAGTCCTTCCCACGCTCTTAATTGCCGAACGGTTGCAGCTATACACATAAAAGTGGTGTCTAGGGATAGTAAAGTGGCTATGCTCTGCCAGATGACACCGCTTCCAGCGTCATCTGGTGCAAAACAGCTAAGTTAGTATTCCTATCTTGAAAACGAGATTCATGCTCAGAACGAGATTCATTTAGCATTCACGTTCACAAGGTGTCCTTTCGAAGTAAATAGATGATGCTCTACAAATTTGTCATTAACGTTTATCCCATATTTCGAACCGTTTTCGCGATAGGAACGTAATGCCGCCGTTTTGCAGCTGGTGACGCTATAAGCGGTCTCATCTAGGAGCGCATAACTTCTTTACTATGCCTAGTCACCACGTTTATAAATATAGATGCAGTCGTTCCGCAATTAAGAGAGTGGGAATGGACTTTAGTGGGCACTCTGTATTTTTATTTTAAGACATTGTTGTTAAATAAATAAATATTTACACTATAATAAAACACTCATACTACAATATATATTAAAACACACATACACACATAAATTGTATTTATTGTTGTATGTCTGTATAATATTTATATATACCTTTAAATATTTACACTGTTTGAGTATTTTATTAGTGATGCATTCAAAAAAGCCACAGAAACTAATTAAACTTCAACGAAATAATTTTGTCCACCTAGATCGTCACAACGCCCCACTAGGAATACACACAAAAACGGGCATGAAACTGTAAATTATGATAAATTTTTAATGGCAATAAGTTATAGAAATAAAAGTATTCTCAATTATGTATATCCTTAACTGTGACCTAAATAAGTTTAAAAATCCGAAAATGCATTAGGTTGACATACCAATAAATAAGTAAATTCAACATTTATTTTAAAATAATTTATATTCTTATGCAATTTATAAAATAAACTATACATACAACTGTCCGACGTAAAAGGAAGTCAGTAGGAACAATTTTCATATTTAAAGCTTACAAATCAGTATTAAATATTTTTAAACAAAAATTCATATCTAAAAAAGTGATTCATATATTATTTATTTCAATTTAAATCATCAAAAAGTTAAACAAGAACGAACAATCATGTGTCAATCAAAGATTATGAAACACTTGCCAATACTTCCAGAATATATTACCTGCACTTCACTGTTTAACACGTTCACGCGCCGGCGCCTATATTCATGTTTTTCGCTGTGAAGCGGCTCTTGAATTCATCTTTTGCTTCATCTGGTGGCGCGGTACTTTTGCTTATTCAGACACTGTATGTAATGACACGCCTACCTCATATTTATTACATTGAACTCAAATATAACAAGCAGAGTTGATTGTGAATGTCTGAAAGTTCGTAAGGAGTAAGCAAATTAATTACAGACATGATTTTATTCACTGCATATGTACGAATTTAATGTAAAATGTCTTAAAATCTAAAGAAATATGGACAACATCATATAAATGCATTTTCTGTAAGGTAGAAGCCACGCTCTTAGTTAATGATATCTTTTGAATGAAAACGAGAATTCTCGTTTCCCGTCGTGAATGTATAAGATTTATAATATTGAATTGTTTTTACTACTTAATTTTCGAATATTCAAGTGTGATCCACCTGTAGTGCACGCCGTCTATGGCATAGTCGAGTGTGATCCACATGTAGTACACGCCTTCTATGGAACAGTGGAGTGTGACCCACCGGTGATGCACGCCGCCCGATGCGGCAGTCAAGCGTGACCCACCGGTGATGCACGCCGCCCGATGCGGCAGTCAAGTGTGACCCACCGGTGATGCACGCCGGCGTGAATGTGTTAATAAAATAAAAAATGATGTCTTACTAAATAATTTTAAAAACGCATAACACTTTTGAAAAGGCTATTTCAGGAATTACAACAAATAACCGGATAATATCAAAATTCTTTTGTTCAATATAGGATCTATAAGTTTTTATATATACTATATAGTATGGTAGTCCAGCTAGGAAACGTAAAGCAGAGTTGAAAATACCACTTTAGAACATAGAGACTGGCGTGCAGTTTAGCAACTAGTGTTTTTATATGTGGTACCATGATGGCCGCATGCGTATTGGATGCTATATCGGTGAACGCTACACTCAGCAGTGCATTATCATACGTCATATTGAACGAACACACGACGTTATGGTCTGGGGTGTGTATTGCAGATGATTGCACCTGCTACGAAATGTGGGTAATCTGAACAGCAACAGGAACCTTAGTAAAGTGCTGCAGGCCGAAGTCATTCCTTTCCTTCAAGGCATTCCTGGAGCTATCTTTCATCACGATAATGCCCTCACACGTTGCAAGGAATGTTCAAAACTTCTTGTCAGATGAACACATACAGCTTCTTCCGTGGTCTGCGTATTCGCCGATATGTTGCCTGTTGAACATGTGTGGGATTTCGTTAGTCGGCCTCTCGCTCGTGATCCTCATCCTACACCTTCCATAGATGATGATGTTTTTGTGAGCACACAAACTATATGGCATGTTCTTTCCATGGCAAACATTCAAAATCTGTTTGACTCCATGCCTCCTCTTAAAGCAGAAGTTATTGCAGCGCGTGGTGGCTACACCAAATAGTAATTTCGGACACTTAGTATGGGTTTTTCACTTCGAAAATGTAATGTCGTTTGTGTAATATCAAATTTCATCTTATTCTGATGATTCCTACATGGTGTTGCGATTTTTACAAACACGAGTTTACTTTTAAGTACAAACAGGTACTTTTTTCCATAATTAAATTTCACGTGATAGAGGTAGATTTAAAAAATTAATAATGCTTGAAAAATACATTTAAATCCTCGAAAAATAAGTTTTCAAACAAATCGCGTTTGAAATTTTTTCCTATTCGACTGTGCAAAAGTTGTAATGCTTGAAAGTTTTTCAAAATGCACTAAAAGTGATAATTTTTGTTTAGGTGCTGCTAATGTAAAATGAGGTCAGAGTTAGTCAAAAACATGTGTTTTCTTTATAATATAGATATATTTTCATAAATATAACTTCATGGACGTGACTTAAAATTAGAGATGATAATATTCCATTTATTTCGTACATGTAGCATATTTCTTTTTTTTTTCTTTTGACATTCACTTGTGGCAGCATCTGCGATTATTTATTATTAATAATATTATTGTTGTTATTATTTTATTAAGGAAACGAAAATATACCAAAAAATCATGTTCGAATGAAGGAATACCCCTGTTGTTTGAAATCATTATAGTAGAATATCAAATTCATTACATGTTTCGCATAAAGAACATTTTGCCGACTGTATATGCAAAAAGATTTAAAATACACTTCTAGTCCTGTTCCATCGCAAATATGATAGAAGACTTTCAAAAGCAAAAATTATTCTTCTTTATAATTTTTGTTATTTCTTAGAGCCTAATATTTTAATTTATAATATAATAAGACTTATTATTTCGATTATATGCTATTTAATATATAACTGTAAAAAACATTATGTAGCATTTCTTTTCTTTCATATTCCTTTGTAATATTTTCCGAGGTAATGTAAGTATTTTATTTGTATCATTTTTCTAAATCACACGGAAACGGAATATAAAATTTAATTCGAAGAAAAAGTACAACCCATGTCTGAAGACAATAATGTAGAGTTTCAAAAAGAAAATTTATTTCCCAAAAAGCCTTTTTTTTATCTGCACATATAAAAATTCTTAAAATATACTGCAAGAAATATTGATTTGAATCTATGCTATGTGTTTTTGAAAAAAAATCTTTTATTCTTTCTTAGCACTTAAAAGGATGTAAATTGAATTTAAACGCGTTTTTGAAAACTTGACATTGTGTTTTACAGCAATATGGACCGTTATCTGGAATGTGTTTAAGACTATACGAACGCTATTGCACAATAATATTTTTTAATTATATGACAGAATTTGGGCTCTTAACGACAAACTCTTTTAGCCGATCATTTATAGTAGGATTTCGTAAAGAACGATATAACAATATGTTATATCCTAAAACTACCCCTGAAAAAGTTTCAAACTAACAATGTCACATCAAAATCTGACCAGTGAAACTTTTTAAAAATGCTAATATTTCATAATCGGATTTAAAATAACGTAGAACGATATAATATACTAAAACATTCCCTGAAAAATTATGTAATTAATAATCCAATTTCCATCAAAATCCATTCATCAGTATCATTTAAAAAGGCTAATCTACCATAATCGGCTTGATCTGATTATAGAATATTCCTCCATAATTCTAAAACAAAGCAAAGTTCAGCTATATATAGTGTACTAAAACCTTCTCTGAAAAAGTATCTAAATTACAAAGCAAGTGTCAGCCAAATGTGTCCATTAGTACCCTAGTTTTAAGCAGCTGGAACGATATTATCATTTTCATTTTATGTATATAGTAGATAGCGTAGATAGTTAAACGACAAAGGATATTTCCGAATTTAGGCTTTTCGTCGAGCATCAATATTTGACGAATGAGTATAAACTTGCTTATTAAAGTTAAAATAATTTGAAATAAAATAGTATGTTTTACACTAATTTAGGCCTTGATTATTTTAAGAGTCTTTATAGCAGCCTGCAATTTTATTGTGAATTATATTAGCTATTTCTACATTTTCTCCTGAGAGACGTAAGTTCTTTTCACCAATATTGGCGTTGATTTCATAGGGGTGAAAGATTGACCCAGGCATAATCCCACCACTAATTGTGAAAACACTTTGTCCTATTTTATTACAAAGTAATATGATTATTTAATTCAAAAAAGCGGTTTAGAATTAGCGCCAGGAATTTCCCAGATTACAAGTATCACCTGGTTATGTCGGCGCCTATGTACATCGAAACTTACTATAATGTCACCGTTATGTGGTTTAATATCTCTAAATGTATCATGAAATTGATATGTTGAGTTTATATATAATTTCGAAGTTGACAGATGAATATAGAAGATTATAGATGAAGGTTATGTAAACTTCCAAATCGCATATTGGTCCTATCCTTTTTTTTATAATCGATCACATTTTTGTGGTTGTAAATCTGTTTCCGACTAAATAGGTTTTTATGTAATAGCTTTAAACATGAATGGAATTAAGGTAAAACCAATTCTCAAGAAATGAAATTGGAACTAGTATTTAAGCACAATAAAGTAGCAATAAAATAAAAAAAAGATAAAATAAAATAAAATAAAATAAATAAAAAATAAAAAACCCCATGAATTCAATCAAGCGGTGAAACTGAATTTTGTTTGAAAAGAGCTTAATAAAAGTGAAGAAATCGATATTTCGCATCTGAACCTATCGGGATAAAACGAACAGGAAGAAGCTTCTATGAAATTAAGATTAAAATTTATAATCAATAAAGCTATTACTACAAAAGATGTTAAACCTAAAATAGAACTAGTGTTAAAAGAATCTCTGAAGCAGGAGAAGATTATATGGACGTAATAATGTCCAAACTGATTAATAAAAAATTATAAATTATAAATTTTCAAAATGACATACATTTAAAAACAATACATAATTTAAAATGAATCCTAAACATAGATTTCACACGATACAAGAATGTTCACTATAATAAAGAAAACAGAACGGGATTCAAACTGACTTGTAAAATGCATTTTGCAAACAACTATAATCCCAATAGACAGTGTGTCCACGTATAACCTGACCGATCTTTATTTTCACAACCGTTGGTCCTTGATGTATACTTCCAATAACAAAAATGGTTTAAATAAGGTAAAGAATTATTTGTAAAGCGATTTGGGTCAATAAAAACATTTATTAAAAATTTACGAAATTTAAATTTTTATACGGTCCCCGGTCCTATAAGTGATATTTACTAAAAATTTACTGTGACACTAACAAGTAAGACAAAGAAAGTCCCATTCATCTAACATTAAAATTGACCGAGCTATGAAACTTTGACATTCCTGACTTATACCACTTTTTTTGCATATCAAAACAGATGATTTCAGCCATGCTATCAGGGATCGTATGTAAAGTACTTAAATTTATTTCAAGGTTTTTGCACTTTGAAAGAAATCGTAAAACTATTACGATTGAGTTAACTTAAGTTGCAGATTAGTTAAAATAATTGTATTTTATCATATGTTTTATTTTGTAAGGATTTGAGGCTATGATTTCTTTTAACAAAAATTATGTTTTTTCATAAGGTTTTATTTAACTTGCAACGATCGTCCTTCCAGTTTAAAATTTGTTCTCGAACTTTAACTGACTTTCAAATGTCCGATCAAAGTTAAATTTTCTATACTGACTTAAATCCAATGACAATGTAATATTATTATGATTTTCGGCGCTTACCATCTTATACATACTTACATTACAGGATAACACACAAAAAAAAAAAATCGGATAGATTACCGCCAACAAGTTTAAGAACAAGTTTTAGATTAGATAATATAAAAATGCGATGGTTGGTTTTTTTTTAACTTTTATAATTGCGTTTTATGTATTTTTTAACGTTGAATAAAAAAAAATTACCTTCACTTTTAACTATCATGTCAGTATTTTTCGCAAATCGCAAATTTCAATCTTAAAAAATAGCGAAAAATCTGATACTATAAAATACATGTAAGACTTTTTTATTCATTTTAATTTTATTTAATTCAATAATTTATTCAATTTTTTGGCTTATACTGGGTTTCTTACAGCTAAACAGCTCAGGGGTCCGATGAGGTTGGGAGGGGAGGGGGGATCAATTTTAACTTTGAAATTTGCGATTTGAGAAAAATCCTGACGTTATGGTATAAAATGAAGGTCATTTTCGGATTCGACGCTAAAAAATACATAAGAATCAATTTTCAAAAGCTAAAAAACATGGCACAACCCAAAATTTGAAAGACAGTGTAATCTAAAAGCATTTAAGCCTAGTATGTTGAGGCCATCACAAAACGTTTTTCTATATAAATCACGTCAATTAAATCATTTAAATAGTGCAAGAAAAAACAAAGATTTAGCACCAATTCATATCAAAGTATATCTGAATTTGAAGTTGAATGAAAATTCGCGGAAACTATACCAGAAATTTTGAAAAATGTAGCATAGCAGCGCCACCGGTTGAACGATTTACGCCAAAAATAAGCAGCACTAAATGATATCAAGGTATACCTGAATCTGAAGTTTGCTGAAAATCCAAGCGTTAGTTCTTGAGATAAAGCTATTGCGGAAATCGCAAAAAATACAGCATAGCAGCGCCACCTGTTGAGCGATTTACACCAAAAATTGAACAGCACTAATTTATACGTCAATTCATGTCAAGGACTAACTAAATCTGAAGTTTGATGAAAATCCGTGCAATACTTCTTGAGATACAGCTCTTGCGGGAATCGTGAAAAATGCAGCACAGCAGCTCCACTTGTTGGGAGATTTACACAAAAAATTAAACAGCACTAATATATATCAGGGACTAACGGAATATGAAGTTTTATGAAAATTCGTGCATTTATTTCTTGAGTAAGAGCTATTGCGGTAATCATGAATAATGCAGCGTAGCAGCGCTACCATTTGGGCGATTATTACAAAAACGTAATCAGCATCAAACTATATCCTGGACAAACACAATCTGAAGTTTTATGAAAATCCGTGCAGTAGTTCTTGAGATATAGCTATTGCAGTAATCGTGAAAAATGCCGATATAGCAGCGCCACCTATTGGGCGATTTTCACAAAAAACTAATCAGGTCCAGTTTATATCATGGTCTAACTAAATATAAAGTTTTGTAAAATTCCGTGCATTAGTTCTTGAGATAGACTGCCCACAAAATTTTTGTCACATACAGACTCACAGAGTGACAGACAGAGTGACAGAGTGACAGGGTAACAGAGTGACAGAGTGACAGACAGACTCACAGACAGACATTTTCTAAAAACCATCAAATCGTGTTCTGGGCATTCTAAAACGTATAAATCCATCGAAAACCGGAAATCGAAAATTTTCACGAATCCAATACTTTCTTCTTGTAAAGATAGAAGAAAATAAAAATGATTTTTGTAAAGAATTGAGACTGTTGTTTTTCATCCTTTTATTTAACAAAAATGCTGCTATTTTTATCCTCTTATATGTTCATTACAAATTGTATATTTTGCAGTAATATGTGAGAATGATTAAAGATTTTAAATTTATATTGCAATGCTAATTTTACTCTCAACCATTTCTTTAATATATCTGAGGAAATTATACTTCTAGTAAATTTATGAATGACCCCTAATTTGAAGCACAAAATATGCTCCAACTTTAAACAGATATTACTCGGTCAATTTTAATCGTAAAATAACCGGAATTTTTTTGTCTTACTTGTCAGTGTAACAGGAAGTTTTTACTAAATATAACTTATAGGACCGAGGGACCGTATAAAAATTTGATTCTGTAATTCTTCACTAAATTGTTTTTTCGCTTCAAACTTTTTTTTATCTTAACTCTGCACCTAATTTTGACCACTTTTATAATTCGAAGTATGCATCTAGGACCAACGGTTGCGAAAATAAAGGTCGTTCAGGTTATACGTGGATACACTGTAAAATATCCTAATAATAAGCTATGTAATAAAGTCTATGATTTAATAAAAACTGGTTATTGGATATAAGATAAAAAGCCCAAACAAGAAAATCGTACCGAATACACAATTAGTAATTGTAAACAAAAGGATCATAAACAGCCTCTAAATGTGTAAACAAAAAGGATGGGAAATACAATATGGTATGCAGTTTAGATAACATATATCTGTAATCAGATTCTACCCACTTTTTTTAACCAATCAACTCAACTTATTAACTAATGATAAACTAGTGATAGTAAACCAGATATTGATAACTTTATAGTAAGTTTCGATGTAACGAAATTACATCCCTCTATAGATATTTTAGAAATAGTTAAGATAATTAATATTAAAATTGCGGTTTGCTACACTAAATTCTAATTTATACAACACACTGATTACAAAAATATGTTTTTATTTGAAACCTACTTTAAATTTGTTAACCAAGTTTATAAACACCGCAAAGGAGTTGCAAACGGATCCCCCGTTTCCAAATCAATGCCTTAATTGAGACTAACAATTGTTGATAACTATCAAAATAACCTAAAATTTTACATTTGATACATCAATGATATGTTTGGCACCATAAACAGAAACTTGTAAAAAATTTGAACTAGAAACAATGAAATCTTATTACTTTCATACCGAGCATTAAATTCTCAATTAAAAGAAAGGAAGAAAACAATACCATTTTTAGATATTAGGGCAGAAAGATCAAGTAACCACTTTTTTGCATCGGTTTGTAGAAGACCATATTCAAATAATGAAATAATAAAAAATAATTGCCAAAGCCCTTGCCAAAGCTCTAACATAAGAGCAGAAATCAATTTATATATACATTTAGAGTTTTATAAAAAATATAAAAAAATCTAATAAAATCATCTTAAATACAGAAATCAACTTTATAGAAAAAAGAGCAATCAATGTAGGGCCTTCAAGAAGGTTAATAAGAATATTAGTTAATAAAGTCATCCAAAGCATTAATACGATCTTTCCAGCAACATCAGATATATGTAGACATTTAGAATACCTATCCTATTTAAAAACATTATATCTTCACAGTGTAAACTTGAATGAATAAAATTTAATTTAAATGTACCTGATATATATATATATATATATATATAACCATTATACAGTAGCGCTCAAAAGTATTTTGGCAACATTATAATCTGTCTTATTTTATTTAATATAAAAATGTAAAAGAAAATATATTCCATATAATTGAGAACACTATGACTGCAGTTATTCAAATGTATCAAGTTTCAACTTGTTTGTTTACATCCGGCTCCACTGAAGATATAGTACTTCTCCTTACCTCAAAAGTATTTTGACAATGAGTTTGCATTTAATTGTTGAAGATGTCAGTGGCGTTATAGCTTCGATTAATGTTTATATTGAATTATTGTAATTATTTTTAAATGACGAAATATAAAAAATATTGAAGTGATTCTAGAAAAGCCGCTGTAAATGCACTTAAGAAAGGTAGACTGCTATCAGAATTAGTTCGTTCTTTTAACGTGTCTCGGCAACTTGTTATTACATGGTATAAAGTTTTTAATAAACAGAAATACATTGAAAAATGTCTCAAAGTGGCCAACCGAAAAAAAAACTTGCAATGTTGACTGTATTATAAAAATGATATCTACAAATGATTGTGGTATTCCGCTGTAATAATAAAAAATGAATTGAAAGAAAATTACGGCATAGACATACATGTTTCATCAGTCAAACGACGCCTAAACCTCTATGGTTTACAAAGCAGAAAACATGCAAAAACACGTTTGTTATCTACTAAGAATAGGAAGGCTAGAGTTGCATCTGTAAAACGGCATAACCTTTTCAGGGGTAAAGCAATTCCATTGCTAAAGTGTTGAAATTAATGATTGACACCAGAATTTTGGTTAAAAAATATTCAGTTTATTATGTGTGCGAAATATAGATTTTTCCTACTTACAAATAAATTTGTTTTCAAATTCCGGTGTCGATCATTAATTTCAACACTTTAGCAATGGAATTGCTTTGCCCCTGAAAGGGTTGTTATGCCTTTTTAGAAATGCAAACCTAGCCTTCCTGTTCTTAGTAGATAATAAACGTGTTTTTGCTGGTCTTCTGCCATGTAAACCATTGAGGTTTAGGCGTCGTTTGACTGATGAAACGTGTATGTCTATGCCGTAATTTTCTTTCAATTCATTTTTTATTATTACAACGGACTAACGACAATCATTTGTAGATATCATTTTTATCATACAGCCAACACTGCAAGTTGTTTTCTCGGTTGGTCACTTTGAGGCTTATTTTCAATGTATTTCTGTTTATTAAAAATTTTATTCCATATAATAACAAGGTGCCGAGACACGTTAAAAGAACGAGCTAATTCTGCTTGCAGTCTACCTTTCTTAAGTGCATTTATAGCGGCTTTTCTAGAATCACTTCAATATTTTTTACATTTCTGCATTTAAAAATAATCACAATAAGTCAATGTAAATACTAATCGAAGCTATAGCGCCACTGACACCTTCAACAATTAAATGCAAACTAATTGCAAAGTACTTTTGAGCTAAGGAGGAGTCATATTTCTTTGGTGGCGCCGAATGTAAACAAACAAGTTGAAACTTGATACATTTGAATAACTGCAATCATAGTGTTTTCAATTATAGGGAATATATTTCCTTTTACATTTGTATATTAAATAAGAGAGAATATAAGGTTGTCAAAATACTTTTGAGCGCTACTGTATAATTACAATTCATCATCTATTTCCAATTACTAAAATTAATTAAGAAATTTAGCTTCAATACGTAACACTGACATTATACAAAATAAAGATGGACCCTTTAACTTGTAATACAAAATCAAGCACAATACCACTAACACACTAGCACATTGTGGGCGATTAATCCATATAAAACATATGAAAAACCACCTAATTTTGATACAATAACCTATTAAAGACAAAATATACAAATAACCAGCGAAATATTGTCGAACCATTAAAAGACGATCAATTGATTGGGTGTAGCAGGAAGCTTAAATATCATTTCACTTATTCAGGGGTACATGAAATACAAATATAAGCATAAATATAGTCGATTTCTGTAATAGAATCTAGCAATAAGCTAAAAATTTAATTACATTATGTACCCGATCGACTATACACCAAAAAGTATAAATTTACCATGCCATATAAATTGAATTAAATAAATCATTAATCAATGCAAGATCCGTAATAGTGAACAATATGATTTTTTTTTTACTATTTATGTATATAATAAATATTTTATTATATATATATATACATATATAATATATTCAATTGTGATAGCTTTCGAGATATTTTAGAAATTTTACTTTATTATTTTTTAAATGCAAACAAGAACGGAATGTAAAATTTATTTATTTCCGAAAAGGGAATACGACTGCTGTCTCACATTTAGATAGAATTTCAAAATGAAAATATATTTCTTTGAAACACATTTTTCGCACTGCATATGTAATAAGATTTAAAATGTACTCGCAGTCGTGTTGCATTGAAACTCTTTTAGATTCACAGAAAAAAAATGTTTATTTTTATTTAAAATATTTTTACTCGAATTTAAGCCTGCTTTTTTTAAATTTCCGAAATAATAAGATTTCTCGAAATGAAATTTTATAACATCATATGCAAAATGCGTCCTATTTAAAAATATTTCGATAAGGTATTATTTAAAATGTATATTATGTAGATTTTTTTTCGAGGAGGATACTTTCATATTTAATCGCGATAGATTTGAAATGTATATATATTTTTTATTTTATAATATAATTATAATCCTTTTTTTTTTTTTTTTTTTACTTTAATAAATGAATCGAAAAAAAAATGCGAAATTTATTGCGGAACTTGTGACTGCTACTTTACATCATTACAGTGTCTATTAAAGGACTAAAACATACATATTGAGGAAAGAACACTTTTTTCACCAAATATATACATTATTTTTAATTTATTTCGAGATATATAGTTTAATTTTATGGAAACAAATTCAAACAAATTGTATGAAAACAATTTCATTTTTGCTAAGCTCTTTTACACTTCTTATATCAATTTAAATAAAATTTTGAAACGAATAGTGTAATAGGTTCATCCTCTAACAAAACGTCCAAAACGTCTCAATATTTATTAACAAAGTAATTACCATTAAAAAAATCCCAACCGGCTCGGCCTACAGGGAGAGGTAGATTTGGAAGTTAAGCACTAATTTCACCAACAAAAACTAAATCAAGATTAGAGATAAACCCAGTTTAACAATCTTATCTGGCCGCTTTTGACGAATTTTTAATTTAATTTTTCTGTAAGATCTTGTTTTATCTGAATTATATTAAGGCGGTATTCAAAAAAATATATTTCCACACTCAACTACTCGAAATTTTCTGACACATTTTCTGACTCATTTTTAAAAGTAAAAACATGAAACTTGCTGACGTAATTTTTTGAAGACCTTTATAAGCGACCTGTGTTTTTATTTTTCATACAGTTAATTAGAACTTGACTTACTTATTTTCTCAGTACGACCATTTTTTCGTATCCAGCATTATCGCTTCTCGAAATTCGGTTCAAAGTGGCCACTTTTACAACATATTTTGAAATATATTCTGCATTTATCAAAAATTGACCAAATCAGAACATTATATAGTTTCTGAATAAGAGAAATTGCCAATTGGATGCGTTTAAGTGAGAAAATGAATTTAAAAATGAGTCAGAAAATAAGCCGTTTGGATTTGGGTACACCCTTAATACGATACTTTTTTCGAAAACGCCGAATTAAATATATATATATTATTATTATTTTTTTGTGGTAAAAGTTGATCCTGTCAATTTTTTTTATGTCAGTGCTTTGAAACATTTATTTAAGGTTAAATTTCAAAGCTAATCTTATTTATTTGCAGTTTTGCTTGTTAAATAATTATTGTCACAAACAAATTGTGTCACCTATTTGGACAGAAATTGAAAAATTTTCAAATTACCCAACGATATGCATTGAAGCAGATAAAAAATACATAACCTAGCAAAAAATAATTTTTGCAACTGAAGCCCATATCCACTTATCTCTGCGAATTGTTTCGTGTAGTCTTGTACGTGATCTATAAAATTTCTACGCACCGATTATTCTATTAAAATAAGCTAACTTTAAAAATGCATAGGACTTCTGAAAACGCTCTTTCAGCATATTCCATGCTGTAACGGATTTTATTTAGCGTCACTGTAAATAAACCTCAAATGCAATGCACGCCATAATCTATAGAAAACTAAGTGAATCTATAGAAAACACCTCGTTATATAATTTTAACATATGCATAATAATTAAATAATCCGTTATTATACTTTTTGTTTCATTTCCTATGTATATCTTTATTTTCCTGGATAATATCCTGAAATATAACGAAAACTATTATGTGTTTTTTGACACTTTCCAACAAAGTTTAAAAGTGTTTATTATTCGGTGTGTCTGTCCATTTGTCCTCGCTCTAACTCTCGTGATTATGCTCGGATTGCCCTGGAATTTTTGGATATTATTGCCGTTTACCATATCACGATCCCTATTTCAAATGAAGTTTGTAACATGTTTATTTCATTTTCAGGAACAGTCAAAGGTAGTCCGACGCATCACGGCCAATGGGAAAAAATCGTTTAAAATGATTTTTAATGATGTTAGACGATTTCAAACATAATAAAATTGATATGCATTTATGAAGTGCACAAAAATATGCATTATGTAAAATATGCGGTGTAAAAAATAGTTATTATTCATTTACAGGAACACAAAAGAATTCCGTTACATAATAACATGGGGGGGAGTGATTGTTTGCGGCGTATTTTAATTATGTTAAACTATTTTATATATAATGAAATTGATATACGTCGCTGAGGTTTAATATAAGTTATTTCGTGTATAATACGAAATGCATAGCATTTACAAGGACGCACAAAAATTATTTCAGATACTATATTGTAACCGAAGCATTATTGTACATTAGCTATAATTGCTGAAAAGGCTTTTTTAATTATGATATGCGCTTTTATGTTTCAATTTATTTAAGCATACTATATACTGTGACTGTGTGTAAATGCTATGGTTCATATACATGGTTACATAAAAGAATTTGTAAGGAATACTGAGAGCGTAAATTGCTTAAAGGTGGTTTATAAATGAAGTATGCATTTTTACGCTTTACTGCATTTAATTTACTAAGAAATTATTGTAGAATATAGATAAAATGATATACAGGATCACGCAACGAATTGGACACATGGCCGACTATGGAACATAGTTTCTGGAAATATGATTTCAGCAGTTTTAAGGGTGTTTTAGTTTGAAGTAAATTTTAGCTAAATAGTGGCGTGTAATAAGGGTTATACCGAAGTATTCAAGTATGTTTACATCTATCAGTATAAATTGTTGAATGAGAAATTTCAAATTGTTATTCGTTTTCTTGCTAAACTAAATTTTCCCATTATATAGTATGTATATCAACCTACAGATTAAAAACAGGTTTTTTCAAAAGAGCTGTAATACATATTTGGCTATGGATGGTAACTGCTGAAATCAGTTTTTAAAATGTTTTTATGTGTTTTCTAAAATGTTTACTTAGTTATGTTATTTACCTTATTTCCCTAAATAACGAAATTTATATCAAGCATTCATAAAGTGTTGGAAAGTGTTTCATAATCTATGATTAACGCATGATTTGTCTTTCTTTATTCATTGCATATCGGTACTTTTTACCAATAAAATTTTACCTGAGACAACTCGCTTTGTTCTGGTTACGATATTTTTGTTCGTGACAAATTATATGATTTCATTGTCAAGATAAATTATCCACGAGCACAAAACAGAAAAATATTCAGGTTCCTGATAATAATAGTTACAATATTTCTTGTTTGTGGCAAATATAGACTGTTTTTTTCATCCTAATTAATTGAAAATTGATCCAGAGATAACACAAACTTTCAAACAATAGTGAATTGCCTGGTAAAGGCATGAAAAAACGGCATAATTCGAATAGAAGTATTGATATTATATTGTTTTATTAAAATACAATTTGTTTACAATTAATTGACAAATTTTTACTATGGTCCAAATGTTTTTGATAAAATGCACTTTTTCTGATTATCTTTTACCCTCGGGGTTCTCTCTTTTCAAAATATTTTCAATTCTTTAACGCCCGAAATTTGTAAACGATTTTTTTCGTATTTTTCAATATGGTAGTTTTATTTTCCTTTACATCACACGCACACACAAAAAAAAATACAAAATCACTTATAATTTTTTTTTATCATTTCCATTTAAAACAAAATATGTGTTAATGTATTAAACGTTCACAAGCAGAATACTCAGTGTCCAACTGGGTAGGATACATTATAAGCAGAAGGTTGCCTCTAGCGCTATTTAATTGTTATATATATTTCAGGCATTTGTTTAAAAAACAAAATACAATTTTACTTAACGAATATAGATATTTCGGCGAAATATAAAACAACTTTTTTGCATTTAAATAATATATTCTATAGTAACATGAAATTGAGTTGTTTAGTATAAAAAATTGTATTTTTTTAATTACACCATACCTTAGTTTAAAAATAATATGTATAACATGTTGTTCATGATACATTGATAAAATGCTGTTAAAAGCAGACTTTTAAGAGTTCCCAGATAACAAAATGTTCCCGAAACATTGTATACAACGTTGGAAATTATTAAAGTCAAAATCAATGTCAGTTTATTCCTGGAGTGCCTACCCACGGCAATGCCGATGGGTGCAATGGGCCCACGTTTACCTCGTATCTAAAGCAGAAATTATCCGATCATATATGAAAGTAGAGAGTAATAATATTGAACATCTTGAATTGAGAAAATTGTTGTCAACTTTAGAAAAGAGAAATTCCTTAATTTTTTTGTAATAACAATAATTATTAAATATTACATCAATGGTATGTATCAGTTTGAATATTTGAGCTTACAGGTATGTCAGATAAGTTATAATTTCTTTATAATTACGAGTAATATCTTGAAATTAATCGAATTTAATAATTATCTTGGAACAACTAGCTTCGTAATAATATACTGCATATTTAGCTTTTATTTAAATGTTCCCAGACAGCTTAATATAGCATTAGTAATCATACATAATTTTATTTAATGTGTATCTGAAATTAATATTTTTAAATTCGTCATATTGAAATTTCAATTTAACGAATTTTTCTAAATAAATAACTTCATCAAGTGAAGAACTTCATCAAGAAGATCAGTGGTCCCTAGAAATTAGTTGTAACGAGATTTTAGTGTAGTTATGTATTGCAGATTTCAAGAGATCAAAGATCTGTGATGTATTTTGATTGTATTACAATCTTGTACGTATGAAAGATTGTATAGAGGGCAGTAATACTATCATCGTGGAACTTACTTTCGCACCATGTTACTATGCAAGTGAACAGTAAAAAAAAAAAAAGTATATATTTCGAGGCGATGTTTTTCTTTGTCATTTCTTAAACTTATGTTCCTTTTCACCATATTCACCCAATTATTACTATTTGCTATATCGTTCTCAGTCATTACATTTTACGTTATTATATAGGTACTAGTTCACTAGAAAAGTTATTTGAAGTTCTAAATATTCATGTGCATGTTATCATTCAAATGCATGTTATCTTGCAAGTGAATAGTTAAAGAAATAAAAAGAACATAAAAACATTTTGAGGCAATGTTTTTCTTTGTCATTTCTTGAAATTTTGACCCTTTTCACCATACGCACTCGATTATTACTATTTAGTAATTACTTCTCAGCCATTCCATAATACATTATAGCTACTAGATCACTAGAAAAGTAAATTTCACTTCACAATATACAACATGTTATCATGAAAGTGAACAGCTAAAAAATAAAGAAAAACTTAAAAATATATGTGTATAATTTATAGCGATGGTTTTATTTGTCATCTCTTGAAATTTTGTTCCTCTTCACCATACTCACCCGATTATTACTATTTGCCCAATCATTCTCAGTCAATGCATTTTACGTGAGTATATAGTAGTGTGGGCCGAATTTTTTTTTCTCTTATTGATTCGCTATACCACGGAAAACTTGTGTCTAGGATAGCTTAGTAAAATGCAAAAATAAAATAAATAAATTTTTACATTTAGTGGTAGCGCATCGGACCTGAAATCTGAGAAAACACACGTTTTCGATAATTTTTCTAATAAATGGAAATACATAAAATAACTTCTATAACAAGCAGCTATAGACATATTTTAGTAGAACAGAGTACAGAAATGATAAATAAATGAAAAAAATATATGCATTTCGCAATACATTGGAAGCATACTATGTTTAAAAAAAAGCTTTTTTTTTAATGACAAATATTTAATTTAAACAAAAACTACTTTCCGGATTGTATTATTCCTGAATGTAATTTCCCTTTCTAATGAAACACAGTTCTTTACTGTCTTTTGGCAGTTTGAAGTAAGATTTCCTTCAAAAACTAGGCATTGAAGATCTCGAGAAAAGTGTCGTTCTTATAAAACCTTCTCTAGAATTGTATCAGAAAAGTTTTTGAGACATCTCGGTTACCAGCTTTATGCAGATATATACAGTGACGTGGGAATTAGTTAAAGCTCTACTGGGCCGCTGTTTCACCTGATTGGACATTAGACCAAATCTTTTCATCGGTGACTCTTCGCAGAAAATCTGGTGGTGAAAGTGTAGTAGAGTTCCAGTGTATCATTTCGATGCAGTCTGTAGCTAGAAAATTGATTTTTGGTGTTTGAAAACACCTGATTGACATTCTTTTAGAAACTAAGTTTCTATCTTTATAATTCTTCTGAAACGTAACTGTCGTATATGATCCCTTTTATCTACTATCATACTCAAAATCAAGTTTTCTGTATTGGCAAAAAATGCGTTTATCTCAATCACTAGGTCAATGACCTTCAGCAAGTTTTCAGGGAGGACTTTTGACGATTTTATAACTTCCAACACATATTCCGGTCCATTTGGGAAGTATTTCATTTTTTATACTAATACTAAACCATACTGGCACATATGACTTTATGAGAAAAGAAACTAAGTTGTGTTCGTCTGTTGGATTTTCAATACTTAAATACAACCGGAGAATTCTGTCCGCCGTTGTTAACAACCTTGAGTGGGAAAGTGTGCCAGGCTCAAGTACAGATAAATCTTCTGGATAGCTGCCTGCGTTTACAGCACATATAATGTCCAGTAGATACTGCAGATCTCTGCTTAAAATTTGCCGGTCAATTTCTAGAATTTCAGACTCAACACTGTCAAAATTTAGCACCGGGAGTTTCTCACATTTTCTGAGCTGCGTGTCAGTCGGACCACTAAATAATTTTGGCCCAATCGTTTCACCATCTAAAGTCTGAAACAAGTTCCGGGATGGCAATTCATTGAAATGTAAGAGGCATACCCCCCCCCCCCCCTAATACCATGCATTCTTTGGAAGTACAAGAATTTAAGTTCAGTAATGGGTATCTTTTTTGTTTTTTCTCAGTTACAAGTAATAGAGACAGGACACTCACAAACCTCAGGGACCATTATACGATTGCAGTCTAATGTTATTTTGCACTTACACGCAGACATAAAAAAGTAACAAAGATTTTTTTTTTTTTTAAATTTTGAACTCTCTTTTTGCACTTTTACTTTCCCTTATCACGATTAAAGGACTTCATAAGATTATGATAACTGTCATGATATGCATGTATTAATTGAACAAGTCTGTAAGGCGTTACTGTCGGTATTGAAGCTTTATGAAACATAGATTTAACTTGTGATGTCACAATAATCGAAACGTGAGAAAAATTAACCGACCTGTTGTTTGATTTCAAGACTCAGTTGTAACTTTCATGGAAACAACACTTCAGAACTTCTTCATAACTTGAAAGTTTATTCACAGGTTATTCTTTTGGGCGGCAAAATAACGGGCAGTTAAAGTCACTGCGAGTAATTTTCTTGGAAACAGCCATAACACAGTGGTTAATATAATCAATAAATCGAATCACTTATTAAGCAGTCACTAATTAAACCAGTCTTTAAGAAATGCGATTGAAAAACACAAGAAGAACACATTGCTAATCATTGCTGGTAGAATTTTAGTGAACAACTCACAGAAACCGTTGTGTCATAAAGCACACGCATGCGTATCGCGCAGTGCATTGTAAAACGTCAGTACAGGTAGTGTCCAGGCTAAAAAAAAGGACAGGCTAACGCGATGCCTCCCACATGTCTTTATTTACAAACCACTAGAGTGACGTGATGATCTATTCGCACAAATTCATTGATGCAATTGAGCATCACGTGACTCCAGCGGTCTATAAAAAAGATACGTGGAATGCATCGCAGTAACTTGTCTTTCTCCTTAGCTTCGTGTAGTATTGACGGGCTTCAATTTGCAGCAGGGCGCGTCACGCTGGGCCGCTGCCAGAATATAAGGACACAAAATACAACTTGATTGCGTCAATTTAAGGATTTTTTAATTGCTTTGCGATACCCTAAATTATGTATTTTTTTATATTATTATGTGTTTTCTTATCTTTCTTTTAAAGCTTTTTCTCATAGCAGTTTTTTATCTTTTTGTTTATAACTTAAAAAACTAAAGAAAACTATTGTTTTTTCAATAAATTTCAAATATTCAAGTGCGATGCGCTACCGCAAACATAAAACTTCATTTAATTTCTTTTTTGCTTTTTACTAAGCTATCATAAAGGCAAGTTTTCGGCGGTTGTCGAATAAAAAAAAACAAACAAAAAAAAATTTCGACCCGCCCAAGTATATAGCCACTAGATCACTGGAAAGGTAATTTTCCCTTCAGGAAATACAACATGTTATCATGCAAGTAAACGGTTAAAAGATAAAAAACTTAAAAATATTAGTATATATTTTGAGACGATGTTTTTCTTTGCCATTTCTTGAAATTTTGTTTCTTTCCACCATGCTCACCCAATTATTACTAGTTGCCTCATCGTTCTCAGTCATTCCATTTTACGTTACTATGTAGCAACTAATTTGCACGAAAAGTATTTTTTTTCTTCAGAATATACATTCGTTGAAAAGATAGATTTTCTCTGAAAGGAAAAGAAATAAAAATATCACAATGTCATTTGAAATGAGTTGCTATAAAATGTAGTATGGAGCTGTGCAGTAATACAATTATCGTGGAACTTACTTTCAAAATATGTTACCATGCAAGTGAACAGTTAAGTGGTTTCAGAACTCTTAAAATTGAAAAAAAGGAATAAAAACAGAACATTTTCAACCTTTAATATCTTAAAAGGTATTTGATTTTAAAACACAATTCTTAAAGGAGTAAATATATACGTATGTTCTTTCATTTCACATATTTAAAAAGTTATAATATGGCGAATAAATATTTATGTGGCTTCGAATTGTCAGACATTTGTCGATCGGAAAATTGGTATGAGAGATTAAGCCTAGGATTACAAATTACAATTTGCAACTAGAATGACAATTTTGGTGCCTAATTACACCCCGGATTGTAATAATTACCCTTAACCTAAGTAAATTTCCATTTAAAGCGTTTTTGTACATTAAATTCAAAGTTATATTATTTAGCTTATACACAATTTTGAAGATTTAGACAGCATATTTACTTACAAAAATATTTTTTTGAACAATAAAAAGAAAGTATATAGGTTCAGTTTATACAGACTAACATGAACCATATATTTTGAAGTTTTTGAAAATTGAGACATTTTTGAGATATTCTGCGTGTTATGCCCAAAAACGTCTTTATTAAAAAACGACTTCAAAGTTTCAGAAACGCCACTTCAGCTATTGAGCGGGTGCACTTCAAAAAGTCATAACTTCTAATGGAAAATTTCATGGAAACAATTATATCAAAATGTTCAGAAAATATGAGTTAAAATAATATAAAAAACTTAAATTTCGAAACTTTTGAAGCTTTAACAGTCACGAGACCACTTAAAAAAAAAACAACTTAAAAATATAAATATATGTTTTTATTCGATGTTTTTCTTTGCAATTTCTTGAAATTTTGTTCCATTTCACCATACCAATCCGATCTTTACTAATTGCCTCATCGTTCTCAATCATTCTATTTTACTTTATTATATAGCTACTAGTTCTTTAAAAGTGTAATTTTCACTTCAGAATATACATTTGTTGAAAAGATAGATTGTCTCCAAAAGTAAAAGAAAAAAATGTCACAAAGTCATTTAAAATGAGTTTCTGTAAAATGTAGTGTGGAACTGTAAACCATTTCAGTGAACCATATAAAATGGGTCTCGAAATGTAATTTAAACTTTCTGAAAGTGATACATTGCTCTCTAAATATACTTGGACATTTATATTCATTTTAAATGAGAAAAATTGTTTCTTGAAACGAAGGTCTCTTAGGAAGGCATTTTTAAGATTTATATTTTATTTTTCATATGTATATAGGTAAGGTTGCAATAAATGCACGCACTTTATATCGTCACAGTAAAAAAAAACCTAAGCTGTTATGATATAAAAATTGAGATTTCTAGTTCCAAATACCATTTCATTTCAGTATTTTAGACACAAAATTATATATAAAAAAAATTAAATACTCGAAGATGAGGAAATGGCATAGCATGTTATATCCAATGGAAATTCAACTAAATATCTATTTTTCATGAACATGTTTTATGCTCATTGGAAAGATTTTGTAGTATAAATATAAAATGTTTTAAGTAGTAATCTTTAATACTTTATGAAATTTTCTTTTTCATTTTATAAACATGAAATTATGCATTGTGAGGAGATAAATGCAAATTTTGTGAAAAAAATTAAAAATCATTTGACAACTTTGGCATAGACAATGAAAAAAAAGTAATGTGTTTTTAAAACCTTAAAATGTCCTTATGTAAACATCTTTTTTTATTGTAATGCTAATTTACAAGAGTTTTAAAAGCGTTGTTTGTTATTTTGAGAACGGGCATTTGAATCCTACTTTTAATGATCGTTCTCTGACGATAATTACGAAGTTTTCAGATTTGAATGACTAATCTTATCATTAAAACATACATAAATTAATGTCTCAATTCATTGATGACGATTGAGCATGCGAAGTAAAGGCACACATATTAGGATACACTTGAACACAATTAATTCAATGACCCAACAGGCGTGAAAAATTAACCGAGGGAAGGTCACGAACCTGGGTCCACAGCTAGCGTTGCCGGATTGGGGACTTTTTTAATTAGGAATATTTGACTGTCAGCACTTTTTAAAAATATTAAAATCCGCTTATTTTTCAGCGTTATTAAATATATTTTTAATTAGGACGAATATTTCAATTTCAAAAAAGCGGTGACAATCAACAATCAGGGGACAAAAAAATCCCCAATCTGGGAACACTGTCCACAGCGTACTGTGCTGTTGCTTTAACCACTAACCTACCCTTCCTGACGTCATATCCCGGTAATTTTACCCCAATGATCCTCTTCATCTTCCCTACTGACCTCACAGAATGACGGGAAATAGGATGATTAAATTAATATACCATCGATCCATGATATATATTAAAGGACACATAAAATAACGTCTGAATTCATTTTTTGTTAAAATCATCGATGGAATATTAATTTACTCATCGTAGATCCCGTAATCCCGTGCTTACTGATTGTAGTCCTGTGACGTTCCTTAACATGGTTTATTAGAGAGAAATGCCGAGCTAGGATACACTATATGGTTAAAGGTGACCGGTCACTTGCGATTTTAGACGAAAATAGATTAGACGTTTTTTAATGATTTTAGATTAAAAACTAATGTAGCAAAAGCGCTCAAACTCCAGATTATTAATAAGTGGCTTATTGTAATATACTGTGTTCATTTTTATGAGGATAGCATGTATACTCGTAGAAAAATAAGGGTTTTTATAAAAACAGTCCCAAATTTCACCATGTTTTTTGCTTAAAATTTACAGAGTTCTTAATATAAATAAAAGTTCTAAAAAAGAAAAAAATGACGAACAACATTGTACACAATAATTTGTAATCAAATTTAAAAATAATAAAAATTATATGAAAAATGAGCAGGTTTACTAAAAAATACTTCACTGCGCATCCGCGAATGCAATCAAAATATAATTTGCACAATGTGTTAGCTAAATGTATAGAGCAACTTTTAGTAAAAGTCTCAAAAACATAGTTTGAAAAGTCTGATAATAATCTAATAATCGTTTATAGAATAAGCTCAAAATCCGTTGTTCCCAACAGGAAGCAAAAAGATGAGGGGTTGTATCCATATATCCATTGATTAGTGCCAACGTAGCATACACAATATTGCACGTACTACTGTATTTCGATAGAGCCCCTCATTTTTTTATTCCTTTTGGGAATAACGAATTTTGAGCTTGTTCTAGAAACGATTATTATCAGACTTTTCAAACTATATTTTTGAGACTTTCACAAAAGTTGCTCTATACATTTAACTAGCACAATATGCAAATTATATTTGAAGATGTTCGCGCATGCGCAGTAAATCATTATTTACTAAACCTGCTCATTTTTCATACAATTTTTATTATTTTTTCATTCTGATTGAAGGGTATAATGTTGTTTATCATATTTTTAGAAAAGAACATTTTTTTTTATATTAAGAACTCTGCAAATTATAAGCGAAAAACTTGGCGAAATTTGGGACTGTTTTTATAAATACCTTAATTCCTCTACGAGTATACATGCTATCCTCATAAAAATGAACACACTATATTACAATAAGCCACCTATTAATAATATCGAGTTTGAAAGTTTTGGCTACATTAGTGTTTACAGGGTTATCCAAAAGATATTCGTTCTTTTTCAATTTGTTGTCGGTCCCCTATGGGGTTTCGGGAAAAAATCTTCGCGGAAATATATGACTTATACTATACTGTTTACACACCTGCAGTTTCAGGTTAATTCCTCATGTATTTTTCTAGATATTTAACAAAAGGTCTAAAATTGCAAGTGACCGGTCACCTTTGGCCATATAATGTATATGCCAGTGCAGCTTAGTGGTAAAAGCAAGAACACGGTACCCTGTGGACCCAAGTTCAAGTTCTAATCATGGTTACAGTGCTACCAAAATGTCCGCCAACTGAATACCAATATTTTCAAACATAAAATTTCATGGTTGTTTTCTACAACATTAGTGAATGTATTAACCTCCAAAGATGATTTCTGCGCATTTTGCAAGAAAAATCTAAAATAAAAATTTTCTAAGAAAATATTGGTATTCAGGAGCCCATTTGTGAGTCCTGATGGTGTATCTTTTTATTCCTATTGGGTTCTTCTATTAATTGTGTTCAAGTATGTCTTACAAGGGAAGCATTTTTGAAGCTTCTCGCACCTATCATTGAGACCTGGTGCGTTTTACCACTTTAAACGTCGTAACCGTGTTTTCCTTTACGTAACTTTTGGAATCAAAGGCTGATTTAACACAAAATCGACATCAAATCTAATTTTTTGAAGTGAATAAGACAAATAAATATGTAAAGTTATCAAATATAAATCTTCATACCAATACTTTTTATAGCTACTATTTTATGCATCATTAAACATGAATGGAAAATTCTGCAGGACGCTTAAAGGGCAGTGTACAAGTACTCAAGCACATATATATATATATTTATTCTGAATGAGAAAGTGGAAACCCTCAAGTGACAAGGGAACTACTTTTTGTATTGCTCGTACCTATCGTTGAGACCTGGTGCATTTTAAAGCTGTATATTACGAAGTTTGAGAATCGATAAAATTTTTCTGTTAAAATCATATATGTATATATATATATATATATATATATATATATATATATATATATTTTTTTTTTTTTTTACAGCAAAATAACTTTCTGAAAATGCAAGTTTGAAAACCACTTATCGGAATATTAATATAGATTTCTTTAAAGCGTTTAAATATACAATTTAGTCAATAATAAGTGTAAAATATTGAAAAAAGTTTAAACATTCCTTCAAGAACCTACGAATTTGATTTTGAAATATTACAACATTATATTCACATTTTTGGCCTGAAAAAGTTGGCCTTTTTTTTTTCAAAAGTAGAGCTTCCGGCAACCACAGCCCTATGTCACAGCTACTTGTCACATTTGCGCAATGGCTTGGGTTTGGACTTCTCTAGAAACTGTAATGACCGACCTAATAGGCACAGTAAAATTTCTAAATTGTATAAAAATATTAATTTATTTATGATTACTTTTACCATAACACACACACTTAATACAACAATATTTCATTTTAAACATTTGAAACTTTATTCCATTGGATATCAAAAGAAAATAGTTTGCTTATTTTGTATTTCACTAAAAAAAATAGTTTTCAATGATTTTCAAAGCTTTTTAACAAAAATATATTTACTATTTATACATTTGTCGTCTGCATTGAAAAAATTAATAATTCGTGTTTCTTCTCATACCAGTTATCAAATCGCAATATGATATAATTCTAAAACATATTGTACATATAATCCAGGGATAAATCGGACGAAAATTGTGTAGAGCCAGATTTGGCGACTTAACTCACTTTTGGCGTGAAATAAACAAATAAAAATCCAATAACACACACAAAAAAATACACAAAGGTCTAAAAAATATATAAAGTATTATTTTAACAGAGAAATTTTATTTATTCTCTAACTTTTATGTATAGGGCTGCAAAATGCACCGGTCTCGATGCTAGGTGCGAGCAGCACCTAAAGTGGTTCCCATGTTAGTATATGTACCTTTAATTTTATCATACCAACCTATGGTATTAACACATATCAGTTATTTTCCAGAACACGTTACTAGCTGAATGTCCTTCAGCACAACAGGGACATAATGAAAAGAATTTATGATATGCATTTCTGTAGACTAATTCGTTTCTTTATCCCCTCTAAACAATTTTAAACATGCAGCAATAAACTTTCAAAGATAATACTTATGAATAGCACGGAGATGCAAATTGGACTACCAGGATTACAAAATATAAATATCCGTTACTTTTTAAGTGAAAACTCTAAAATATTTTCTTTTTACAATTATGATTTTTTTTGCATACTACACAAAACACTACATAATAATCACTACTGATACACAAAATCATACATAAAACAAAAATCATTTTTATATTAAACTAGGAGGCTGTGACCCCTGCAAACTACGCTCGCCAAAAGTTGGCGACACCACAGAATCTAAAAACACGCTAATCTGATCGGTTTTAAAAAAATTAGAGAAGATTTAATTATACTGGAAAAAGATGTGTAGGCCTGTAAACGGGCCTCCATTCAATTCCCTTTGATTGCAAGCATTTAAGGCCGAATCGGTTGCTGTTAAAACATCCAATGGTTGTTTTCGTGTTTGATAAAAGAGGATCACTTAAACATTTGAAAAGAAGCTAAAATAAAATGAAATAAGTGTACAGAGTCTTTGTCTCCCGGTATTTTAAAACAATTTCTATAGCAATAGCCTAAGTCACGTGACTATCATCAAGAGTTCCGGGCGGACCACTTCGCTTTTTATAATTCCAGGTGCCAGTTTGGTACTTTAATGTTAGCCAGGCATAGGTGATAAGTCGCCAAATATTATTATATTGCCATCATTTCATCTATATTACAATAGTCCAATTCATGTAACTGCCATAAATAAGTACGGCCTGATTTCTTCGTTTTTCATATGAAAGTTTGGCACAGATATCATATACGGCCCCATATTGGCGCGATTTTTTTCCGACGCCAATTTGGGGTAAACATCAACAGCATAAACAACAACATCCGGCTTAACATATCAAGCAAAATAAGGATACTTTGGCGCCAGTTAAGTACCTGTTGCGTATGTGACATTGGCGTCAGAAAAGAAAAGCGCAAATATGGGGCCGTATACGACATCGATACCGAAAGTTTTCCATTTTGATTAAAAAATCAAAAATAATTTTTTTTCGAATAAAACTACATAAAAGTTGCCATGGTTGCAAAGAATTCTTGGTACTGTTACGGTAGACGGGTGAAAATCTCACCAATAGCTTTTTTTCAACTCCCCAGTTAACATTTTTTTTAATTTTTCGAGTGGTAAATTAAAACATTGCTTTGAAGTTGAAATTAAATGTCATGGTTTGTTGCATTATTTAATATTTGGCCAGATGTCATATACGCACCAGGTTTGGCGTGATTTATTTTACGAAAATTTGGAGAAAACCTCGTTTTCGAATGCCAGTTACATATGTATTTTTGGTACTACTTAGTTATCCCGTCGACAAAAAATCTATCACCAAATTATAAAAGTAAATGCCAATGATGATTGATCATAAATGTCACATTCACTTGATTTTAAGCAAGTTACACGTGTTTACGCCATCAGCTGATTTTTATTTCGACGTTTTATTTCTATATTTATTAATGTTACACTATTTTCTTTGTTCTATCGTTACTTAAAATAAAAATTATATGTCAACTTGTATAATTTGGCGATTTATATAATTTAGCGAAATTGGTCGACGGAATAACTAAGTAGTACCGAATTTTTTAATTATTTTGTATTATTTATGTAATTTTTAAAAAAGAAAATAAAAGTAAATAAACATTTATTATTAAATAAACAACAATAGCCATGTTACCATGTCAAAATGATGCTATTTGAGCACCAATTAGGTACCCCGTTCCGTATAAGACATTCGTTATATGACATGTTCGTTGTGTTTTTTTAAAAAAGAAAGAAGTGAAAGCTATCAATTTTAAATGTTTCAGTTTTAAATGAAAGTATTGTATTTAAAAAAAATGAATGAAATGATTATATTTTAAATGAAATTAATGAAATGCAAAAAAATTCGGCGGGAAAAATTTTTGGCGATTTATCACCTGCTTCCCGCTAACTTAAAATACCGAGTTCCTGATTTCTCTATCAGAATAATTGGATTTGGCGAAAGATTGTTCAAGTAAATTGAATTATGAATAAAAGTAACATGATACATTTCTTAGCATACATTTGAAGGAGGCCAAACTGGCCGCCAAATTAGTTTAAAATTATAACCTTTCCTAAAGTACGAAAGAAAATATCTGTTATCATTAAAAATTGAGTTGCCATCATTAGAGAAATGTATTTAAAATTAGAAAAAATAATTAATATCTCGAAAACTAAGTCGAAATAAAAAATTCTAATACCTGTTTTGAAATCTGCAGATCAATACGGATTTTTGGTGTTATTTTCAACGCAAAGTATTCCATATTTTAGGGGAAATCGTCATGAAACATAATCAGTTATTTAATCAGTAGTTTCATAGAATCGTTTCATAAATTCGTTTCATTTCAGTCGTTTCATAATATCCGTTTCATAAATTCGTTTCATTAGGGTTTTTTATATATAGGGTAGATATAGAAGGCGTTTTCGCCAAAAATGGACATACACTGGCAGCAGCTGTGATATCGGCGATAAATTTTTGTTCGTTTTATATATTTATTTATAATATTAAGAATGTTACATTACAATTTTGTTGACCAGGAATGTTTATTGTTGTGTCACGTGGTAACAGATAAAAAGCTCGAGATTCAAAATTATTAAAATCAGCATATTATTCTGCAATATTTAAATAACTTTTATTTTAAAGTATCTTGTTTGCTCTCTCGAGGACATACTAAAGTTTTAAGTTATGCTGTATTTAGAACCAATACAATATGCAAGATAATTAATTGTATGGTTCAAACTCTCATACAGCTATCATTAAATTGTTGCTAATATTGTTATTACGTTAGCTTTAATGACGGACAATTGCGATTTATAATAAATATAATGAATATTTTAAGAACGATCGAATAGCATATAATGAACTTTTAAAACTCGCATTTCAATTACTTTGTTTTTAAGCAAAATTCGCATCTGTGTGCCGTAAACTCTATTTTTCTCCTTAATAAATTTCTTGTGTAAGCTTAAATGAAATCCAATTTGTAAGTAATTATATTAAAACGCGAATAATTTAAATTATTTAAAAAAATATGCATAACAAAAAGAAACTTTTAGTGACATATACATCGTTTCAAAGTTTCTTACTTTCGTTCACATAATAAAAACTACAAGATAGGGATTTCATTTTTTCTTATTTCATGTATATGCCGTTTTTACCGCGAAATGTTGCACTATCTATTTTAACCTTTAACTGATGTCACGCGGTCTCCCAGACCCCGCGACTCCCAGCTGTAAACACTTTTACAGCTTTTTACTTTTCTGTACTGAAGTTAAATAATATGAATAAAATACTTTTTTCATGCAATTTTATTCACATGCTCCTAAGAGAAGTACAACGATATTGTTAGGACAAAATTTAAGTAAATTCAACCATTTGAGTTATTTTTTTTATTCATTTTATTCGAGGGGTCTGAGAGACCGGATCACATCAGTTGTGTGACAAATTTTAGTCACATCAGTTAAAGGTTTATGAAAAGGAAATTTTTTTTCTGTGTGTCCGTGTGTGAGCAATGGTTAGGAAAACCTACCGCATCTACAAGGATGAAAATTTTTGTGAAATTAATCCAAGGCGTCTCCTGGTGTACCTGAGCCTCAGAATTTTAAAAATTAGCCGAGATATTATTTTAAAATTACAAAGAATTCTCATTAAAAAATGGTCGTGGTATCGGGAGAAACTGAAGGTCTAAAATAAGGATTTCTTTTTTTGTGTGTGTGTGTGTGTGTGTGGGTGGGTGGGGGTCTCATTATTTATTAACTTTCAGCGGCCAAAACACTTAGTAACATTAAAAACGGAAGACATATTCTGTAAGGTCGTACGCTTACGACTCAAATGCCACAATCAATAAGAAAATATCGCTGTTGACACTTAAAAAAAAAAATCAAAAAGGATCATTTTCCGAAATACTTTTTTCTACATTATTGTAACGTAACTCCATGGCGCAATTTCAGAGGTGCTGACAAAGTAAAAATATGTTTTGAAAGCTGAAACCATTTTCTAAACGATGGCGCAATTAGTTTTAAAAAATATGAATTTACCTTTCAAATAAACCAGTGAACGCTGGTTATTTCGCGACTTACGGAGACGATATTTTTTCTATGGTAAAAGTAACAAACTACCTTATTTTATCACAATCTTTTTAGCGCATCGCAATAGACAGAGTTCAGTGGCGTGGCGTGAAAATTTTCGGTGGTCATCGCAATTATTTAAGTTTGTGGTGAAAAATTATTAACTCTAAAATTCAATGGTTGAATGTTCAAAAAAGAAACTTTAAATCTTACCTTCACTTATACATGAACTCCAAATGTTCTGCTAAAACTGGATCGTAGAGTTTTAAAAGCTTATTAAGAGTTTTAAAATACTGCTTGGTCATCGCCGCATCCAGCGATGACCGGACGCCACGCCACTGACAGAGTTCTATTATATATCGATATACATTATATATAGAGTAATATTATATAGCCGGGTGGATCAACTAGCATATAAATAATTTGATATAATTACAAATATAATTCTATAAAAAAAATATTTAAATATTTTCAGCAATTTTGATTTCTTAATATACTTGAAGACAAAACATGTGATATTCATAATTTATTAAATTCATTAGAATTCTGTGCTATTTTGTAATTTTTATATTTTTGCTGGCATATAATATTAAATTTTTCTCATAATGCTTAACATTGGTAAAAACTGTACTACATATATTAGCAGCTATATAAACAACAATATCGTACTTTATTCAGTAACAATGTGTTTGGTTTATGTGAATATCCTACAGATATGTAAAGCATATCATTAAATTGTTATTATTTTTTTTAGATGAAATATAAAATTATTATGATTCATCGTCTAAAAATGTATAGCAAATAGTAAAAAAACTCTAGAATATGACAGTAAAAAATAGATATTCACTTATTATAAACTTTGTATTTCATTTTTTGAGAAACAAATTTATTACAGTACTAATTGAATATTTTTTAAGTGTCTATTACTTCCATACTATTTCTTTTCTTAGACTTTTATTTCGCGGAATTATTTTCCTCTACATCGAATTTTTCTTTCCTAAACGGATTCACATTACGGTTATGACGAATGATCTTGGATATTAAATTAAAATTTGTACAATAAATGTTTATTTAGCAAAAATATTTATAATTTATAATTCTAGGAAGCAATTTATCGTTATTTTTATCATTTCCAGATAAATATTATTAAATAAACATTTCAGCTTCAGAAAATAAAGCAAAACAGATGATAAATGAAAATTATCTACAGAAAACTTTATTAATCGTACAAAAATGAATATATAATCTCAAGCAATAAAAGAAAATCCATTAGTATTTTAACTTCATAGCAAGAACGTTATTCTAAAAAAAAATTATTTTTTTTTTTAATGTCACTTAAAAATTTAGCTATAAAATATCATTATGATATTTTAATCTATATATAAAATATGCTTAAAAGTTTCATTGAATAGACATACAAAACACAATAAATATATCTTGATATGTAAGGGTAAAAAAACAAACCAGTTAATCATTTTGCATTAAAACACTATATACTGTACATATTTGTTTCAAAGAAAATAAATTGGAGAACAACCTGCATGTGGGAGTGGCAATAAATTTAGATTTTAACTGGAAGAGTTGCATTTTATGTTTAACATGTTTAATCAAGCCGTGCTGATAACGCTATTTTGTATAAAAATGCCAATCTAATAGCTATTAATTTCCGAGCATTAAAGAACCCGTGTGTAGAAATTGGTAGGAAGCCGCAATGTTGAATGCTTAGAAACAACTGAATTACAGAAATCCTAGCTTCTCACATAAGGTTGTCCCTAAACTCATGATACGTTAAGGGGTAATAGAACACAACTAGATGAGTACAAATCACCATACAATCCATGGTCGGAACGCAGGTCGTAAAAAGCCAGAGCGCGAAACATACTGTGGCACAAAATGAGGGGAAAGAAGATAGACAGCTATGGAATGAAAGGGCACCAATAATATGAAGAAAAGCATTTTATTCAACAAAATGAAAGTAAACAACACGTACGACCCCCATCACAGCAACTGCTCAAAATTGTGGCCGCCAACAGTAACACATGCTTCACACCTTTGATGGAGTGACCAGCGTACATTGGAGAAAACACCAGGCATCTGTCGTATGGTGTCAGCAGCTACGGATATCCGGGCAACAAGGTCTTCAACGGAATCTATGAGACTATAATCGTAGATGAGGCTCTTCATGTGATACCAAAATAAAAAGTCCAGACATGACAGATCAGGTGAGCGGGTGGGCCAGTTGATTGCTACATTTTTTGGGCTTCCCTTGCATTGATGTCTTCCGCTCCGTACATATAAAGAATCTCGGCTTTCTCTTGATTTGAGTGCGCATCCATCCACAGAACGAATGAAGGCAGCTGTGATGAACAGTCTTTTTATTGAGGTCACTGGGATGCGCCCTCTAGCGCTTTAAGGTTTGCGTTCCGACCATGGATTGTGTGGTGATTTGTTCTTGCCTAGTTGTGTTCTATCACTCCCTAATGTATGTAGCATGAGTTAAGGGGTACTCTGCATATTGTAAAAAATTCGCAGCCAACTGCCTAGTCAATTAATCGTTTTTTAGATAACGATAAATTTGTTAGATACTCAACCATAATTTTATCTCTATCTTGAAGAATTAAAAAGTTTCATACTATGGCTATGCAACCATTATTTATTTTTTAATAAAGTTGAAATATTTGACAGATTTCTGCATATTTTTACATTGTGTAATGTTTTAAATTAAAGCAATCCTGTAACGCAGCGGTTCCCAATCTTTCCATCCAACCAAGGATAGCTTGCGATGTCTCCCCACCATTCTCTTAATTATACATACAGGTTTTTCTTGCTCAGAAATCAATAATTCACATATTCTTTTTTTACAATATAATATTACTGGTAGGTCTTGATTAAGCCTGCTAAGCATTAAATGTAACACTTTTACCCTTGTAGATAATTCTTAAAACTAATCAGTAAAATATATATTTATATACAAATATATAACTATATAGTGAACAATTGTTAAATTCCGTTTTTTAGTAAAATTATTATAATTACTTTTCATAGAGAATAACATTAACTTATTAGCAATAATAAATTAAATAATTATATTCAAAATAAATTATTAACATATAAATGAATTATGTATTCAATTTAATTCAATTTAAAATCATTAAAATTAAATATATTATTAAAAGTAATAATAAAGTCTTTTCCTCGGGATTGACTGACTGTGTCATTTTAATTTCGAGAAAAAGTCTGCATTACTGGAGCTCCTGGGAAGGTTTTGAAGTGTTTTGGTGTAATTTGGTTTAACAAATAAGCAAAAAAGAATAACAAACATAAAGATAATATTTATGTTTCTTTTCCTTTACAAAAGAGCGTATAGGTTATCGGATTCTTAATACGTACATAAATTTAATATCTTCTTGCTTACACAAGTACATCGAAAATGAAGAGTAAAAGTATGTGGAAAAGTTCATACTCACTGAAGTATTAGACATAAAATCAATCAATCAAATTCTTGAATATTTTTATGATCGCTGTTGTAATCATACAAAAACCAGACTGTTTACTCTATAGTCGCTAGAGCCAGGATAGTTTATGGGTAGACTGTACACTATCGCTTTATTAGAGAAACAGGGGATGTAAGGAGCTTCTTAAAAAAATCCATAAGGTATAAAGCGTATACCACCGTATATCCTCCACTACACCCCTGGTTATGATCTTAATATCATTTTCTTTTCTAAACCAATTTTCAACTATACTGGAGTATTCATTAAAAATAATGTAACATGTTGTTTATAAGCCTTTTGTTTACCGGTACCATACTTTTCTTAAATTTAAAAACATATTTTTAATTTGTATTTTATCTTAAGGTTAATTTTATATATAATCCATCTGAATTCATTTTTTTAATCGGATGATTTTTGAAAATTATCAATGCCAGGAAATGCTTGTTTGATGCTTTAATAAATTTTAACACACCGATTAACAAAAAAAATGTACATGTTTATCTTCATTTTTTAATAAAAATTATTGAAATCTCACGAAGCTTAAAAATTTCACGTAATTTAAACTGAACACTATATCATTTTATTTATGACTGAAAATTTTCGGATACTTCAATTGAAAATATTGAAACATTTTAGTAAATTTGAAACATATTACTACAAAACTGAGAATGTTCGAGGTTTTTTGCTTTAAAGAAAATATTTCCACACATAATGCATATAGAAATATAGACTAGAAGTTATTTTTTTAGGTCTGAATTAAAATTATCTTATAAAATTAATTAATATTGAACTTATATTCATTCTTTGATCATAAATACCATATATGTTTATATAGCATTCAGTTGAATTAATAAATGATAGAATAAAATGTAAGTGGGGAAAATTAAAATAAAATTAACATTAAAAATACAGAAATACAAGTTCATTAAAATTAATTATAGAAGTGTTGAATTAAAAATTTTCTTATCGATTGCTCAATTGGAAGAAAACTGACACAATTCCCCAAAAAAATTTTTTGCGTATTACTGTGGCAGTAGGTCTGGCTCAGGTGCATTTTGCTACAGAAAATGTGTCATAAGCAGGGTCCGATAAAACCCGGGCGACTAAAAAATTCCTCTTGGCGACTAACATTTTAACCTGCTTATTAATTTTAATTACTTTCCTTTATCCAAAAAAGTTCCATGTGCAAAATTATTTATTTTTAATAGCGCGATTCTTTCCAATGGAATAAAATACACCACACCGGCGCAATAAATCTCTCTAATTTTTCAAAAATCAGTGTTTTTGTTGATCGAAACTAAAATGCATGTTGAAAGAGCTCTGCTTAGATTAGAAAACCTTAAAAATTCTCCAGGAGAAAATGAAAAAAAAATTATGTTTCATTAAATGGAATGTGCCAAAATGTGCAGTTGTTAGCTATATCTCACAAAAAAGCATAAATGGTATTTCAAATCAAAATCTCAAAGGCATTGTTAATTTATGTATATAATTTCTTGTCGGGAATTAAAGGTAAAGATATTAATTTATCTAATGTTTTAATGTTTAATTTCATAATTTGTTTCTATTTAAGTTTTACAATGTAAAATTGGTATTATCTTAAAACTTTTGCTCAGTTTGATTTTTTTATTGAATAGTTAACGTGTTCACAAAAATTCACATAGATCACTCAAAAATAGCCGAATATGATTATTAGTAGCCAGTGTTCCATTTTGCAGTCAATGCGTTAATATCAGCGGAATGATTCTTTAAGCCGGCTCCTAATAATTTTCCTGGCTCCTAATAATTTTCAACTTTGTCAGTCACTCGTCATAAGTGTAATTATCCGAAAAACCGCTAGCTTGCACTACATGTCACTTTGTAACCGCCAAATCAGGGCACATTGTGTGAGGGGAATAAATTTGTCCTATCATCCCTGGCTTTTCACCGTATTGAATCAATGCTTTTATGCTTTTATCTACGCTTGTTTATGGCATACAGAGCTAAGCACAGATGCCAACATCTGTGGCATTATTCCGGAGCCTGATCTAAAAAAACATGATTTGAACCGGAAAATATGTATAAAGAAATGTGTCCCATTTCAGTAAGGTACATTTTAGATTTAATTTTGAAATTTTTGTTTGATTTTGATTGATAAAATTTCCGGTTGAAAACTTGTTCGTCTTGTATCAAACTCCGGAATAATCAAGATATGTTGGCATATGTGAGCTAAGTTATATTGCTTTGTGTTGCAGTAACAAAGTCCAAATCTTATTCGCGTCCCTTGTAAAATGCGCCTCAGTAATATTCAGTTGTGTCGTTTTCTAACAGTTGAGCGATAAAATGTGCATACTTTTATTCCGTGAAAGTAATTTTAATTTTTATATTTCTTTTTTATTTAAATATCATATTTAATAATTTAGTCAATATGAAAATATTTAATATCATATATTACAATAAGATCATATTTAATATCACATGTTTTTATTATTAAAATTTGAAATATTGTTTGATACATGAAATAAAAAAAAAACAGAAGTAAAACATAATAGATACAATGTCCATAAACATACTTTTCAAAAACGGGAGGGAAATACATCAGCCCTAATCTTGATATCCTCCCTTTTCATGTTAACAGATAATTCGTGAACGCCTTCGACTATGAGAAGATGGAAGAGCAAATTAGAAAATATCGTGATTTCAGTAAAAACTATCAGAAAAACCTGGAACCATTAAACAAGGGTAGTAGAAAATAACAAACCCCTTCGAAATTGTATGCTTTATACATTCTCACATAATAGATATTCTTTTTTAAGCATGCATTATAGATTTTTAATGATATTTCGAAACTGCCAGCTATGAAAGTCTACGGGAAGAGAACTACATACAACAGGAAAGTAAATTTAAAAAACATCAAATGAAAAAACATTTTTTTTTCAGAAAATACTTTTACATTAAGCATTGCTATACAATTTATGGAAAAGAATATTATACATTGATGTTAAAGAATTAAGTTGTAGTGACCGGTTACAATCGATTGTTCACGGTTTCTCGAATATCTGAAATTCTTGACGAATTGTACTTAAACTTCGGGGGTGTAAAGAACATGTTTGACTTCATATTAGGTAGCTTTCATTACAGAAAGCTACCTATTGCAGCCGTTCGGAGGAAAACGATTCCGAAAAATTTTGGTATATTTTCACCGATCATGACCCTAGAACCCGAAACCACCCTCCGTTCAAAATTGATATATATATATATATATATATATATATATATATATATGTATCCCTTTATATATATTAGGGTGGGTCGAAAAAACCGAAATATTTACAATCGAAATGTAATAGAGCGGAAAATTTGCCTTTTGTATAAATTCGTAAAATATTATATCGATCGGATAATATCTTTTACCGCCGTAAGGGGGCCAAAGTTTCAAAAAATCGCAAAAAAACTTGTTTTTTTCAATATTTTTTTTTAACTATCCAAACGTACGAATACAATTTCTAATAGGACGCTATGGCTACATGAAGATATAAGAAATGTCCCGGCAAATGTTCATTATGATAAAATAATATCTTTTATTGCTGCAAAGGGACCATATTTAAAAAACGAATTATAAAAATTTTCAAATTTTCATTTTTTCTATATTTTTATAATTACAATAATATGCCTAGAAGTATTTAAATTTACTTCATATCTATTAATATGTCATAAATTTTGTTAACTATTTGTCATAGACTGGAAAATTAAAAAGGTAATCATTCATTGTTCTTTACGATCGCTTCATCTACTGCTGTTTTACTGCATATCAGCATTTCATATACCACAAATCACAAAAATGATATAAAATGAACAAAATATTTTAGTATTTTGTTAATTAAAATACAGAAATGTTTAACCGAGACGGATTAAATAAACTTAAAATGAAGAAGTATTTAAAGTAAATGAATTTTATAATATGACTTGCTTTTAAATAAAGCCATTGTTCCTCGAGATGCCGAAATTGATCATATGTGATTCTCACTCTGTTCTGGTCCACAAACTTTACAAGCACTTCAGCGACTAATTTCACGCATCTTTCTACTGATTGAGTGGTAAAAGGAAAGTTATAATAGCTGGTATCTTTAATCGAAAATTCTAAACTCACCATCGTTGTTAGATTGTCAATCAATAGATAAACCGTAACAGGTGGTTTCGTTAGTTTAGAGTTTTGCCTTTCGACTAAAGTCATACAATTTTAAGCTTTAAGTTCAAGTCTGGAATGACGAAATGACGGATGGCGCTATTCGTGTCCACAGAACTTCGTGGTTTGGCAATTTTTAATTTTGGCAATCGGCTGATCAGGATGTACTCAATGAGTACATCCTGAAAGTGTACTGCATCAGTTGGTTCAAAATTAAAATGAACCCATCATATTTTTCAGATTTTATGGACTATAATTAGTAACCCTCGTTACTTGGCATATCATCTACAAAATATTATAGTTCTTGTAATTTCACGAAGTGCCTGTTTCGTAAATCATGAAAATAGCCTCATTGGAATGATAGCATATGAAGGAGAAGACATCAGAAACCCAGCCATAAAGAAAATTGCCAAAGCACGAAGTTCTGTGGGCACGAATAGTGCCTTTCGTCACTTCGTCATTCCAGAATTGAACTTTGAAGCTTAAAATTGTATGGATTTAGTCGAGTGGCAAAACTGTAAACTAACGAAACCACCTGTTACGGTTTGTCTATGGACTGACGATCTAACGACGCTGGTGAATTTAGAATGTTCGATTAAACATACCAGCTATTATAATTTTCCTTTCCCACTCAATCAATAGAAAGATGCGTGAAATTAGTCTCTGAAGTGCTGGTAAAGTTTGTGGACCAGAACAGACGGAGGATCACATATGATAAATTTTGGCCTCTCGAGGAACAATGGCTTTAATTGAAAGAAGGTCATATTATAAAATTCAATTACTTTAAATACTTCTTCATTTTATGTTCATTTAATCCGTTTCGGCTAAACATTTCTGTATTTTAATTAATAAAATACTAAAATATTTTGTTCATTTTATATCATTTTTGTGATTTATGGTATATGAACTGCTGATATGCAGTAAAACTGTAGTACATAAAGCGATCGTCAAAAATAATGAATGATTACCGTTTTCTTTTTCCAGTCTATAACAAATAGTTAACAAAATTTACGACAATATTAATAGATATGAAGTTAATTTATTTACTTCTAGATATTATAGAAATTATAAAAATTAAAAAAATAAATAAAAATTTGAAATTTTTACATTAAAAAAAAATGGTCCTTTTGCGGCAGTAAAAGATATTACTTTATCATAATGAACATTTACAGGACATTTCTTATATCTTCATGTAGCTATCGCGTCCTATTAGAAATTGTATTAGTACGTTTGTATAATTTAAAAAAAAATACACTGAAAAAAACATGTTTTTTGCAATTTTTGGTAATTTTGGCCCCGTTGCGGCGGTAAAAGATATTAACCGATAGGTGTAATATTTTACGAATTTATTCTTTATTACAAAAGACAACTTTTCCGCTCTATTACATTTCGATTATAAATATTTCGGTTTTTTCGACCCACCCTAATATATATATAGATATGATTTTTGTCATACTGTAACTCTCGTATTTATGAACCTATTTGGATAAAATTTCGTGTATATATATAGCCCATACCAATGTTTCGACCGAGTTCGTTGTCCAGCTTCATCCGCCATCTTGTTTCAAAATGGCGGCCATTTAAATTTTTAAAAAAAAAATTTAAAATTTAAAATGAGGCACAAAAAAGTTAGACATTGAAAAATATTTTTTTCTTATGTGTTTGGGCGTGATACAAAGTTTCTGAGCATTTTTTGTTTGGTCTATATCTTAAAAAATGGCTGAGTTTTAGCACTTTGAATTTCTAGCATGGCTGACATTTTGAAACGATCTGATTTTTGTCACGCGATAGCACGCGTATTTATGAACCGATTAGAATGTGACAAGGCACGTGCATAGTACATACGAATCTCTCGGCCGAGTTTGTTTGCTAACTTCTTCCGCCATCTTGTTTCAAAATGGCGGCCATTTAAAAATTTAAAAAAAATAATTTAAAATGAGGTACAAAAAAATTAGAAATTGAAAAAGATTTTTTTCTTATCCGTTTCAGCTTGTTACAAAGATTCCGGATCATTTTTTGTTTTGACTTTATCTAAAAAAAAAAGGCCGAGATATAGCAGTTTGAATTTCGAATGTGTGTGACATTTTAAAAAATCTGAATTTTTTGCCTGCAACAGCACTCGTATATATCAACCGTTTTAGATATGAGTGAGCATGTGCATAGGAATTACCAAGGTCTCGACCAAGTTCATTGCACCCATTATGTTGTTTTAAAATGGCGGGCTATCACCTATAATTCGGGTTAATATAATTCGGGATATCACCGAATTTGGCGACAAAATATAAATCACTTTAATAAAACCTGCTTTGATAACGCTGACTAATTTCGCGAAATTCTCATTCATATTCAATATTGACAAAAATTAATATTTAATCTTTTATAATGGGGTTCCACTATTTTGAGCTCCGTGTGTTTGAATAATATAAGCTGGCTTTTAAAAAATAGGGAATATGAAAGCTACCTCTTCCTCCCGGCACTGGCTGGAAGGATTTTTTTAGTAAGGATTTAGCCGCGGGATCAATTAAAAAGGTCCATAAAATTGAATAATAAAATACGGTTTGCAATCACGCGTGTAACAGAAAATAGTCGAAATGTTCTGTCACTGTGGGAAGATATTCGTGAAAGTGCTAACGCTTCTTAGAAAAATTCAAGGTTTTTTTGCATACAGAGTTTCAACCGTATTTAAGACCACTTTGCGAAAATATTAAAAAGAACAGTAGAAATAGTATATTGCAATTAACCCCTTCGGGACGACTGTCTTTTGCACAATTTATAATCTTTTTTCACCGTTTTTCAAAACAGAAATTTTTGCCTAATTCATTCGAGAAAAGGCTCGGATTAAATCAGGCAAAATTTACAATAAAAATTTACTGGTGAGAATAATCACGGATTCGAAGCATCGTACGTGATATGTATACCGGTCGCTCGTCCCCAAGGAGTTAAAATATGAATATATTGTAAATGTAATTACGTTATTGTTATGCACATTTCTAACAAGTCGTAAAACCAACAGAGTGAAAATTTATCCAGGCCTGGGTTCGAACCTGAGTGTTTAGTTCAGCGTACCAACGCTCTTCCATGTAAGCCACCTAGAACGATACACCTAGCCTGACACATTTTACTGTTAAATGTTGGTAAGTTTGCAACCGCAGCACAAGATGCAATAACTTCATGAACCACAACCCCACGAGACTTGGTTTTACGCTTTGTTAGCAATTTAAACAAAAATTTACGTGATTAAATTTTGATTTCTCAGGTGTATGTCATAGTTTAAAATTATTATACATATATTATCGATGCTGGATAATTTTGCACTCATGATTGCCACAAGGTTGCGGTTCATGGAGTTATTACATATTTTGATGCGGTTGCAGCTTATCAACATTTAAGATTGAAGGGTGCCAGGCTAGGTGTGGCGTTCCAGGAGGCTCAGATGGAAGTAAGGTTGGTGCGTTGAACCAAAGATCCAGGCTCGAAACCTGGCCTGGATAATTTTTCACTCGCTTGGTTTTAGGCTTTGTTAACAATGTGAATAAAAACTATCGTAATTAAATTTAGATTTCTAGGTTGTATGTCATTGTTTAAAATTATTAAATGAACATATTGAATATTTGGTAAAACTTCATAAAAAGCATTATGGTGACAACATGGAAAATTAATGACTAATTAATGACAGCCCATGCAGACAAACCCAAATATATTTGTCAGATATTTTCTTGCATTAACACACCATCTTAGATCTATTTAAATATTTGACCAAAATTTTTGCTCTTCTACTTTTCGCCAATATACATGTAGTAGTATGATGTACGAAACGTTAATTTATTGATGTAAAAATAATTACAGAATACTGAAATATTACGGAGTTTATTTAATCACTTTGAAGATATTTAATATATTTTAAAGGGATATAACTAGTTTTTTTTTTTTCAAATACATCAGGATTAATTCTTAAAAATAGTAGTTTAGACAACATTTGGAGAACATTCCAATTATGTCTATTACATCCAGTTGCTTTTTTGACCTATTCCCTGTGATAAAAAATAACAGACTACTCTTTCCTGATTTTCAATGTCTAAAGTGTTTGATCTGTGAATTCTGCTTTGATATCTCATGTGTTCAAATTATATACAATAAATAAATACTAGTGATTTAGTTGACTTACTGATCATGCACGTTATAAGTGCGATAAACAATGTCTAAAAATTCATATCCTGAAAGCCTGTGGAAACGAATTCCACCAACATTACCGACGTAATTCACAATTTCCTCTCTACCAATCTTTCTATGGTCTCCTTTGATATAAAGTGACTATTGAAACGTGTTTATGTAAGCAGGGCAGATATTTTACAGAATAGTTACGACAAGAATTCCATTATGTAAATTTTGAAATTAAACAGTTATTATCTCTTATTTATAGATGTCTGTCCCAAGCCACTTTTTCAGTGCAAATAAACTTCTACAAACAATTGGACTATTTAGCCACGGACAACCCTGTCTCCGATCCTCGCATACATTTATAAGTACTATTTTGAAACCACGCTTTATAATGTATTATGTTTAATTTTTTAGGTCTTTCTATGTTTATGAAACATTCACCTTAATCAACAACACTCTTCACAATATTTATGTCATCCTTAACATTATCAACTCAATCGACAGACATACTCAATGCACGTATGTAAAATAAAATAATGGTTCACCACTTTTAACCCTTAAATGCCTGGTGTTGCTTTTCGGCAACATACCCAATTTAGGCTCTAAAATACTATTAGAATAATATTGAAGCTATAATGCCTAATGTTGCCAATAAAATACGTTCTGAAAATATTATTAAATCGATTTTCAACATGTAGATGGCAACACTTGTGCTGTTTAAAAATAAAAATAGATTTATTTTTTCAATTGTTGCTACTTGTTCTTTTTGTTTTGTTTGGGAGCTTGCGAAATACCCTATTTTGACCTGCAGTGAGCAAGTGAAATTTAATTCTTATTATAGTCCCTAAAATTTTTGTGTGTTTAATATTATAGAATTTTATCAAGGCTAATTATTTTTTCAATTAAACACCAGTATTGCCGATTAGTAACAAACTGTTTTTTATCCGTAAACTGTGCTTAAAACAAAATATGATTTTTTTAAGTATTTTTCCCATGATTTATTTAAAAAATGAAAGCCGAAACACATTATTGCAATGCTTTTTGAAAAATCAGGCATTTAAGTATTTTTATTCTGCTTCTGGTTAAGTCCTGTCTGGTTAAGTCTTGGTTAAGTCTCTGGTTAAGTCTGGTTAAGTCCTACAACAGTCCAGTCAAGTCTTAACCAGAATCAGAATATACAAGTTAATTTCGAAGACGCAAAAATTATATATCCCTCAAAGAATTATCATGATTTAATTATCCCCGAATCAATAGAAATTATTACTAAAGAAAATACTGTTTGTAATGACGTTTTATTATACAACATACCCAGAATTTGGCTCAGGTTGCTTAAAGAATAATAAAACGAGTATTTTTCCACTTCTCTATCCATGTTTTATTTTCCCAATGTTTCCGGATCTATAAATTAACTTCCACGTTCACTCCTTTCGTCACCATCTACGTGGATTTTGAGAATCACGCGTCAATAACTGTTGTATTTCTTATATTCCTCTGAAGAAGACTATGTTTTTATAGTTGAAAGTACTAAGGTATTAAAAAAATTTAGCATTTTTAAATTCTGTGTCATCTTTTAAGTAAATTTGCACATAGTGTAAGTTTAAGTTTATATTATTTTAAATATTTATTTTAGCATAAAAAATATTTTATTTATATTTTGCATTTAGACTATTATTTATATTTAAATTTAAAAAAAAATCTGATTGTGAAGGGATACTAAACATACTAAACATACTAAAACTATGGCATACTAAAATTATAAACTATAAAGCTAACATATGAGTTTTCCATTCTGAAAAATAAATTATAGAGTTTATGTGTTATTTGCAAAATATTATGTAAACAATACACGTAATAGTCTATAATTTTATCATAATTAGTTTTATAAATAAATATTGTATAAAATAACAAAATTGCATTGATAAAAATAAGTGTTAAATTAAACATTACAAAAAATATTTAAATAATAATAATAAATAAATATTGACATGACTGATAAAACTAAAGTTTGAAGAGGCATACATTTAATGTCATTTAGTGAAATTCATTTAACCCTTCGAGGGGGGTGGACTGGTATGTTTCTGAAACCACATAATTTTTATTCACAAACTCCACATTGACACCAGAAATTTGGTAAGATATTTGTCATTTAATATGTATGTGAAATAAAGCCCTTTACTTATATCCAAATAAATGTGTTGGCAAATTCAGGTGCCATTCATTTATTTCAACACTTTAGCATAGAAAATGCTTTGCCCCTGAAACGGTTAAATAAGCTGAAAAGGAAACGGCTAATTTTAGTCTGAATATTTTCTAATGTAACATCTTTTTCGAGCAAAAAACGTTTTGTAAACTTATTAAAAATAGGCATTAATTCATAGGCATCATTCCTGTTTGTATTACAAAAATTTAAAAATTACATCTACGCTATATATATATAATCCTAATGAAACAAATTTATGAAACGGAACTATGAAACGGAAGTATGAATTGACTAATTAAACAACTGATTATGTTTTACGGCTATTTCTCCTAAAATATGGAATACTTTGCGATGAAATTAACACCAAAAATCAATATTGATCCGCAAATTTCAAAACTGGTATTAGAATTTTTAAATTCGAATTGGTTTTCGGAATTTTATTTTTTTTTCTAATTTTATATACATTTTTCTAATGATGGCAACTCAAATTTTAATCAAACAGATATTTTTTTATATTTCAGAAAAGGTTGACATGGTAACCCGGCTATTGTTGTTTTTTTGATAATAAATGTTTACTTTTATTTACCATTACTTTTATTTCTTTTTACAAATTATATGAATTATTTTGTTCTATGATTATTAATTATTTTTTTGATATTTCCTTTAGACAATAATAGAAAATAAATAAGAAATACAGTACTATTTAGTTATTCCGTTGACCATTTTCGCCAAATTATACAAATTGACATAATTTTTAATTTAAATAACGAAAGAAAAAATAAATTAGTATAACATTGATAAATATACGAATAAAACGTCGAAATAAAAATCACTTGATGACGTAAACACGTGTAACTTGCTTATAGTCAAGTGAATGTGACATTTACGATCAACCATTATTGGCATTTAATCTTATAGTTCGGCGATAGAGTTTTGGTCGCCGGGATATCTAAGATATACCAAAAATGCATATGTAACTGGTATTTGAAAACGAGGTTTTCGCCAAATTTTCGCAAAAAAATAAAAATCACGCCAAACCTGTATATCTGTAACGGTGTATATCTGTAACATGTATAACCGTATCTGGCCAAATATTACCACTCGAACAAAAAAAAAAAAAAAAAAAAAAAAAAAACTAACTGGCGAGTTGAAAAAAACCTATTGGCGAGATTTGATTCTTGCTAGCGTAACAGTACCTAGAACTATTTGCGACCATGACAACTTTTATGTAGTTTTATTCGAAAAAGAAATTTGATTTTTTAATCAAAATGGAAAATTACGGTCTCATATTGGCGCGATTTTTTTCTGACTCCAATGTCATATACGGAACGGGCACATAACTGGCGCCAAAGTACCGTTATTTTACTTCATATGGTAAGCTGGATGTTACTGTTTATGGTGTTGATGCGTTCCCCAAATATGCGCCGTTAAAAAATCACGCCAATATGGTACGTATATGACATCTTTGCCAACCTTCCATATGAACGGCGAAGGGATCAGACCGTATTTGTTTATGGCAGTAGATGACTTGAACTATTATAATGTAGATGAAATGATGGCGATAGAATAATATTTGGCGACTTATCACCTGTGCCTGGCTAACATTAAAGTACCAAAATGGCACCTAGAGTATAAAAAGCGAAGTGTCCGCCTGGAACTGTTGATGATAGTCACATGACTTAGGCTATTTTTATAGAGATTGTTTTAAAATACCGGGAAACAAAGACTCTTATACTTAATTTATTTTATTTTAGCTTCTTTTCAAATGTTTAACTGATCCTCTTTAATCAAAAACGAAAGCAACCATTGGATGTCGTAACAGCAATTGATTCACCCTTAAATTTTTGCAATCAAAGGGAATTGAATGGAAACCCTTTTACAGGGAGATCTGCGCAGTTTTTTTTTCAGAATAATTCAATCTTCTCTAATATTTTTAAAACCCCTCAGATTAGCGTGTTTTTAGATTCTGCAGTGTCTGAACGGGGGTTGGCGACCGTAGATTGCAGGGGGCAGAGCCCCCTAGTAGATATATAAAGAAATTAATGTTACGACTTTAGAAACACTAAAAGGCATTTATAAAACTTATCCTTATATAAAAATAGCTTTCGTCTTTTGCTTACAATTTTTATTGGCAGATTTAAAACACATTGAGACTTTTATTTCTTTAAAATTTATCCTATTCATTAATCAATATATTATTAATTATTAGTATTATTTCAATAGTTGCAGCAGACTTTTTTAACTACGCAGTTTTATTGCATATTTGTTAATTTTTTTTTAAATTAAGAAATTTTAATTTTGTTAGGGTATATTACCCGGAAATTCTGGTTTACTAAGAAGTATTGTAAATGCTAATAGTGTGTTTATTAGAACATACACTAGCCGAACTTTGCTCATGTAAACACTTCCTTATTGTTTTTCCATATTGTGTTTCCATATTATTTTTATCAGATTATTCAAATTTTAACTAAAAAACACAGTTTTTACCTACCGTCCTAGGACAGGCATTTGCACTAGGTCTTTTATAAATGACATAGTTGTAATTTAAATTGTACTGATTATATAATATGTTGTATAAAATGTAAGCTTAGGAAACTTGTGCAAAAAAATATTTTTCTCTTTATTTAACAGTGCTTAAGCTAGTTCTAAAATAATTAATAAATACACGAAGTGATAAATTACATGGATTATAACTTCGGGTGTGTCGCTCAATTGAGAACTATAAAGTACATTTCTAAAAGATAAAAATGTACTTTAGGGTGTGACACTAAGTAATAGACTGTTGCTAGGGTTTGATGATAAAATTTAGAAATATCAATAAATATACTTTGGATAAAGTAAAATAGTCAATCGATAATGAATTCATTAACTTTATGAGCATATCTGTTTTTTGAAATCTTAAGGAATCTGTGACAAAAGTATTTTCTTTATTCAATTACTTTTTTAAATCTATCACTCTATAAACATAATTGTAATTTCATCTAAAAAAAAAGGTTTGAATGCCAACGCATTTAATTTCTTGGATGTTTGATGCCTCTATGTGTCTTTTGTAAAGCTTTATTTGCATGATAAATCTTAACTATGGCTAATGGCAGGAAATTGTTATTAATAAGCTCATGAAGTGTATGTTTTTATCCAAAAATTGCATTCAGTTTTAAAATCGAATTAGAAGAAGTATAGTCTTTACATACACGTAAATCGTAATCACAAGTTTGTGAAGTGAATATAAGAGATAGTAGTAATAATATAGATAGTGAAAATTGCGATATTTCATTCCTTAATATTTCAACTGTAATGTGCAACTGTAATCCCATTGGAGGTTTTTGGCTAAAAAATGTGCTATTACTTAAAATACAAAATTCTTGAAAGCTTAAGCACTGTTTATAAAATAAACATATAAATAACTTCAGAAAAGTACTTTTCAAGTGATTTCTAGTATATTAAAAAGAGGCTTTTAATAAGAAAAAAATGTACAGCATCCAAAAATGCTGAGAAAGTAACATAAAAGCAATGCACCATACTAAAACATAGACACATTTAAAAACTTTTTTACTCAAAAAAAAAATAATAATAATCTGGTTAAAATAGCTGCTACCCAGGAAAATATAGTGATTACAAGAATTCGAGATTGAAACTTATAATATTTTATACCTAAACACTTATTTATTTAATAAAGTTCCAGCAAACTAATAAAATTATAATTACATACTCAGAAATGTAAGTGTGAGAAAAATCATAAGTAAACTAATATATTTTGGCAGCCACAAAACTTTTCTTTATAAATCAAATCAATTAAATAATTTAAAAACTAACAGAAATTACATTGATTTAACAAACAGCTTATATGTACATATAGTGTTATCGCATAGTATTGTCATCTAATTGGGGACAAATTAAAAATATTCATATTGAAAAAAGAAATTTATTTCCGACATATAGTTTCACATAATGTATTGTACAACGGCCACAGTGTACCTAATACTATAACAATGTATATGATAATTTATGCTAATACTTTATATAAAATTATCTGAGGCACTTACTGCTTTATGTTTACCATGATAATTCCCAAACCGTTGAAAATTAGAAGCTCATCTTTGGACATGTCATAGATAATTTAATGTGCAAGAACTAATAAAATTGTGGGATTTGTTCGCTACGTCATTACATCACATACCTACAGTCGTGGAAAAAAAGTAAACACAGCCTACTAATTCTACAACAAACAATCGTAGAAGAAAGTTACTTGTACCAAACTATCGAAAATTAAGTCTACTCTTAAATCATGTATATGTTACGGCCAAAACCCGGAGCTTGGCCAGTTCGCGAATTGGCCGGCCAGTTCGGGAACTGGCCGAGATTCCTGGCCAAAACCCGAAATATGTGAAATGAACAGCGTACTTCGGGTTTTGGCCGGCCAATTCGCGAACTGGCCGGAAAGCCTTGGCCAATATACGAAGTGGGGATTCAAGGCTACCCGGTAGGTGGCAATGACGTGCACACTTGATAGGAAAGAACGTTCTATACTGTGACGATTATATTCTGATATGTTGGACAATTTCCCGCCTGTTTGATATATTTCGATAAATTGGGTTTATTATGAGCATTATATTCTAATCTGCTGAAGATTTCTGTCCACCGTGACAAATATCGATGCATCGGATTCATTGTCCTATCCAATAAACAAATTATTTGAGGGACTCTGTAAATAAACGACAAATTTTACCTAACCAATAAACTATAGAAAAATGTTGTAGAGCATATTAGTAATATATAACAGTTTCATTACATTTGAAGTAGTGTAACATCATTAAAATACCCTATAAACGATTTTTTCACATATATCATAATTCTTTATCTGAATTCTTTTGGGAGTCCTATAAACGAACTATAATGGCTACTTAACCAATACTCTATTTAAAAAAAAACATATTGCTCACTACATGAGTTAGGAATGTAAATTTTATTATATTTGAAATAGCGTAACATCAATTAAGTGCACTAGAAATGATCTTTCACCATTCACTGCAATGTAACGGAATACTTTTGAGTGTTTCTGTAGACAAACTATAATTGCTACTTATTTCATACCCTTTAGATAACAGTTTGTCGTCCATCTTAATGAAGCATACATATTTTATTATAATTGAGATAATGTAACAACATTAAAATGCACTGAAAAAAACCATTGATGATACTGTAATGAAATATTTTTGTGTGTTGATGCAAATTAACCAAAAATAGTACAACTTCACTAGTAATACCAAAATGTATTTATAAAGCTAAATATTATAACAATTACAAGTCAATCCGAGTCTTTACCCAAGTTAGAGCACGGGCATGCATACGGCCAGACAAATTCAATTCAAAAACACTTTCAACTATGTTAGAAAATGATAAAAAGTAAAAATCGGTTTCTATATAACAATTTCGCGAATTGGCCGATACTGTATGGCCACTTCGCAAACTGGCCGATTGCATCTGGCCAGTTCGGGTTTTGGCCGGCCAATTCCCGAATTGGCCAGTCAGTTTAAAACGTTGTTGGCCAGTTCGCGAATTGGCCGGCCAGTTCGGGAATTGGCCAATTTCGGGTTTTGGCCGTAACATATATAAATTTCGCTTAAGAGCCATCTACAAATAAAAACAACCCCCAAATGTGTTTTTGTTTCAATAGCAACACCCAATTTTGACATGTTATTTTAAATCTTTGGTTCAAACTGTGCCCAGAAACGAAATTTCATGTCATTTGGATAATAAGTTTTTGAATTATAAACATTAAAAATTTAGAGCTTCTAATGTAAAATTTCATTTTCATATTTTTAGTAATATCTCCTGAAATTATAATCCTAATGTGAAAAAAAATTGTTTGATTGTAATACTAAAAAACCCAAAGATAAATACAATGAATTTCTAATTAAAAAAAAATATATAATATGAATTATGAAACTGATATTCGAAAAAATATGAATTTCAACCTACATGTTTTTGATGGATTTATATTGATTATGCCCTGCTTTCTGTAAATGCAAACTATTTACTTTTTCTTCCAAGTAATTTTCAAGTTATTATATATGCTTAAAAAACTCCAAAATACTGGTTTAAGGGGCCGTATATGATGTGCAGAAAAGCATAATTTAATATACATATTACTTATCTTAATGAAGCATTTTGCGTGGGATTACGGTGCCCCGCTTAATATTAACTTACACGTAAGTCTGTCTTACGATTTAACAAAGCGAAAAACTTATTTGTGTACCTAGCAATCTTACTTTAACCTGAATCCTTTCTACGATCATGTGCTATGCAAATTATCAAAAGAGATCCTGATATTGCTAATAGTCTCATCTAATTAATGACATGAAGATTACAAAAAATTCATTAAAAATGGTTTCTATATACCACATTAAAATATCCTCTCTTTTGAATTTAACCAAAATATGTGGCTTATTGGGGGAGAGAGTATTTTTGGCCCTCTCATTTTTTGTGTACTAATTTACTCATAATTTAGTGCTACTTTTTTGATAAAAGTTCTATCATATGAACTATTTTTTCTTATTTGGCGTACTCGTATTTTTTTGTTTAGATAATTTCATTATTTTAAAATGTTGGTAGCAAGTTTCTGCAACTGTTGCTTTTTATGTTTCATTATACGCACAAGTTTGTCCTTGTATACTTGTTTGCGTTTGGTTGATGTTTAATTTTAATGAAAGAAACTGTGATGATCACATTTACATGAAATTTCAGACATCAAAGCTTAATTGATAGTGTAAACACGAAATTATTCATTTCAATGCATTTCACAAAATAAAAGTACACGTAAAATAACTTTTTTTTCTTTTTAAATAGTTTCCGATGTATTTACGGCAAATGATTAATTCAATTCTAAGATTAGATATCTACAAAACTTTGGTCAAAAGGATTTTACATCATTTAAACCATTATTATATCCATAATGCAGTAATTCACATATTTATACTTATTAATTTAATTTACTCAAATCTTGTTAAATTGTTCTCTGTATTACACTGAATATCTGTTAGATAAAATAATCCCGCCCAACGTATATTACTGTTAGTTAAAACTGCTAATTTTGCCTTTTACTAACTTTTTTATATAAATCAAAAATTGTAATCTTTACAAATGTTACTCTTTTACTTCCGATATAAAGATTTTAACCCATTAATAAAGAGCTTTAAATAATTAAACATTTTCGTGCATAGCTTGAAATTTAGATCTATTCTAGTACACAGGGTAAAAACATTTTAAAAGTTATTTTTATCACTTTGCATTAGGCAAGTTTTATTGACAATCGGAAGTAATGTGCAAAAAGCATCTAAAATATGAAGAAAAAGAAACATTTAAATGCAAGTTTTTATACCAACCGTCATTAATGCGTTAAATTCAAAATTTCAAATGAAAAAGCCGAATTAGCTTAATCATAAAATTATTAACCCTATTTCAAATGAGAATAACAAATGAAAAGGTTGTGATTACTTTTTTTTCCTCGACTGTACATTTCAATGATTTTAGGGAAGTCTATTACTTCTTAAAAAATGCAACAAATAGTGCTATTTTCTACGTAAATACTTTCGTTGATTTGCGTGCATTTAAACTGGAAATAGAAGTATCGCTCATTTTGAACAAATCATGAACTTAAGACTGGAAACAAAATTAAAAAGCAATCTATGCTGATGATGCGGATTCTGAAGGTAAAGGTTTGTTTAATTGCATGCATTTACATTGGAGATAGAAACATCAAATTTTTCGAATAGATCATTGAATTTCAGCTTCAAAATGATGATCATCAAAATGAATGTCTGTAATCAAAATTGAATGACAGCGCATTCACTTCTTCAGGAATGTAAGAGTTAAGTGTCATTCAATTCTGTGCATTTAAATTGGTGAGCAAATCATCTAATTTTCAACAAATCATCTAATTTCACTACCACCCTTAGATGACCGCGATCAAAATTGAATAACACTCTATCCCTACAATGAGGATTCTAATTTTGATGTTCCGTTAAATTCTGCACACATAAACCAGCTATATAAGCAAAATGTGAAATCGAACAATTTTTGTTCGATATGCGGCATCTCCTCTATCGTAAATTAGCCCCAAAAGTAATGTGTTCGCATAAGTATATAACTTTCTATGAAATTGTATTCTATTGCTCATAGTGAGTGAATGATCCGTGAGTTACAGCACCCACAAAATTTGTGCCACATAAAAACAGGCACAAAGACTCAACAACAGTTTTTCTGTAAAATGAGTCCAATCGTGTTCAGGGACATGGGAAACGTAAAAACTCACCGAAAACTAAAAGTCGAAATTTTTCACGAATGAAATACTTTCTTCTTGTATAGATAGATAAAAGAAAAAATGCGAAAAACATAAATTATAAATTAAAAAAATAATGATAATAATAACGGGTATATACTTTTTTTTAAAGGCTATTTGAATGTTGACTCAAAAAATCTATTACTGAATGTTATGAAAAATATATTTGACCTGTTAGAACTAAATATAAATACGGATTCAAATTCATACTAATAAACACATAATTATTATTCGAAAACATATACGCTAAAATGTATTACGGTGTAGATTATCCACAAACAGATATACGAAATTATTTGATACTTTTAAATTTGTGCATAATAATGATGATTAAAATAATATCTTTATTGACAACTTTGCTGAATGAAAAATACTTTACATACAACAAAATTATAAAGAATACTCAAATTCTTGCATCTGCCAAAGCAGTAAAGAATTAGCAATTCTATATTTACATTCGCAAACATTCTTATTAAAGTTTTCTAAGGCCTTTATTGAAAAAGTTTTCATGTTTCTTTTGAAAAACACAGATGATAAAAGATATTGTTCAGCAATGCAATTTCTTATTTTTAGTTGATTCACGTATTTCCTTATTGCCTTAAAACAAGTGCGTTTAAAAGTGTATGGTGAAATCAACAAAGGTAAAATTGAAAATAAGAGTTACATCTCCAGTTATAAACGCATCTATTGCATTTAGAATAATATTCGAAATGAATGGTTGCCAATCTATGACTCTTGATCCACTAATGTGTCTCGAAACGATTAGCAAAATCTTGAAAAATATATCATTAATCATATTCAAGGCCTTCGCTATCGTCCGGATAGCTTAACAGGTAAAGCATTGGCACGGCGCGCAAAAGTATCCAGATTCGATTCCTGGTCTGGACATTTTTCGACCTGATGGAATAAACTTCAACAGTGCTACTCCAGCCTTGAATATGATTGAGTCCCGTTGGGGAAAAAAATATTCGTACTCTTCGTTATGACCTAATTACATGGTATACAGCAATTTCCGCGTTAAAACACACTTTCATCATGTAATTGCTACAGTTATAGCTTGGATGATGCAGCTAGCGCTGCAGTTCACAGTCGTGTCCAACAAATAAGTGAATTATGTCAGTCAGCTATTGTTCGGATAGCTTAACAGGTAAAGCATTGGCACGGCACGCCAAAATATCCAGGTTCAATTCCGGGTCTAGACATTTTGAGCCCTGCTGGAATAAACTTCAACTGTTCTACTCCAGCCTTGAATATGATTTAATCCAGTTGAAAAAAGCATTCGTTCTCTTCATTATGATCTAATTACACGGTATGCAGAAGTTTCCGTCTTAAAACACACTTTCATCATGGAAATGCTTTAGTTATAGCTCGGATGAATGGAAATAGCACAGCAGTTTGCTGCCGTGTCCAACAAATAAGAGTGAATTATGTCAGCCAGGTATCGTCCGGATAGTTTAACAGGTAAAGCATTGACACGTCATGCCAAATTATCCAAGTTTAATTCCTGGCCTGGACATTTTGCGCTCTGTTAAAATAAAATTCAATAGTGCTACTCCAACCTTGAATATGATTTAATCCAGTAGGAAAAAATATTCGTTCTCTTCATTATATCATTAATGCTATTTGCTCAGTAACATAAACATATACTATTTTCACTGGTGTAAAATATGCACAAGCCTTTCAAGTTTCTTTCTTTTATGCACTACTATTTTCATAAAGTAATCTTTGAATTATTTAATGACAGGATTTTTGTTTTTAAACAAGTTGAAGTTAACTGTTCAGAAATAGTGATACTTAAAAGTAAGATCTATGCAAGCTATTACCGTACTTTCCTCATTATGCAATACTTTACATTTTACAATTTGCATGAAAATAAATTTGATAAATATCTTAATGAAAAGGCAATGTTTCATTAAACCTTATGCTGATTTGTATAAATTTTGTAGAACGCTTGAGGCTGAATTTAACTAGATTTATAGTTTGTTATGAAGACTTTCTAAATTGGTTCATGTATTCGCTTTGAAATTCGTTGAATTTAACTATACTTCTTACAGACATATATTAATAAAATGTTACATGGAAAAAGAAAATTTGGTTTTATGATTATTCCACTTTCACATTCGGATTTAAGATCTATCTCTGATCAGTATGCTTTATGCACAGATTCCCTTTTTCAGAAACATAGATTATGTAAATAAATGTCACACTAGCGTATAAAGGTTAAGTACAAAACACGTAATGATAATTTCGAACACAAAATTTTATTGTAAATACACAGAAAAATTATATATAAATGGCAGGTCTAGCAAAAAGGTATTACGCTAAACGAAAGTCAGTTATTGTGACCTCTCCTTAACGCCAATACTGGTCAGATGTTTCATAATCACTACCGAAACCGCGATCTTAAATGTAATATATTTTATTCCTCTTATTATTATTCTCAAGTAACTGTCTTTTGGCCACTTCAATGAGAAATCACTCCAACTGCTTATTTGTGACGAGTCAACAGGTGAATTTACAATGATGAATTCTCCTTGTAACTCTCCCATGATCGTCATTTGAAGACACCATTCTAAAATCATCATTATGGTTATTTTGTGACTAGAAGCCCAGTGATGAAACTCTGAAACTATCTAATTTCATTTTTAGGCAGTGCTAATCGTGAACGTACAGTAGGGGCTTTAAACGTCGATCACATGATAACCGTCATGTGACTTGATTGTGTCGTCATTTGTTATCTTTTCAAAGAAGGAACACACGGTATGAATCAGAAATCTATTCTTATAATGAGAGTTATATAAGAATAAAGAAACTTTTATTTTAGTGTCTTCCTATTGTCTCCTCGCAACGCAATTTAGTCTACAAAAGCAGAGTCTATAAATGTCTATCACCACATGATAATCACGGTATAACGTCATTGTGACGTTATTTGGTGTCTCTTCATAATGCAAAATTCACGATGACTTTAAAATTTTGTCTCCAAATAACAGATTCATGGAAATAAGAAAATACATCAATATAATGTCAAATAGTGACTTGTCACAAAGGAAAACCGTAGTTACTTATTGTGATTGGTAATTCCCAGTGGAGTCGCCAGTTAAAGAGTATTTTAAAGTAATATTCATCCGAATAAAAGATATCACATTTTAATTCGAAATAAGTGATAGTGACATTTGTTACTACCTGTGACTCAAAATGATGTCACGTGGATTTACTGCGCTGTAGGGATAACAACTTTTTCTACAATCACTTTCATTTAACATTTCATTAACATCACTTTCATTTTAGTACTGACAACACTCTGAGGAATTCTTTCTTCATTTCACGGAAATATTTTTGGCACCACTGCTACCAGTATATATCCGAGAATTGAAGAAATTTCGGTTCTTTTTTTTCGATGTAGGATAGAAAATTTCCTTAATCTGGAAAAAGGATTTTTTTTTAAAGTACTTCGCTCGTTCTTCCGAGAATCCACTTGGCTTTCAACCTGGGATCGTTCGTTTGGAATAGAGCACCTTAACCAAAAGGCTAGCGAGCGCTTAGGTTATTAGTAAGACTTGTTAAATTTCTTGATCAGAAAGCACGAAATTTTAAACTTAATTGCAAGGAGATTTTGTCGTTACGAAATAATGGTTGGTGTTTTAACATAGAATAATGGAGGATAAAAATTATTACATATTAGACATATAAGACATAATTCGATTGTTAGAAGCAATATATGAATATTTAATTTTAAATTAAATTTGAGAAGAAATGTTTGTTTTTTGAATAAATTCGATTTTTTAAAACTTTCTTGAACTACTATATTATATCTAAATGTGTTCGTTTAGGCTATATTTTACATGCGATTATTTTTTTAATACTCTAAAAATTAAATTGCGAATAAGTTGAAATGAATGAGAAAATTGCTACCATATTAAATTCGAAAGCATTATTTTTGTTTGTTTGTTTTTAAATAAATTAGAAATTTTCGCTTTTTCATTTTAAAAATAAATCCGAACTTTGGTATTAATACCGCCAATACGCATGCGTGCAAGAAATAAGCGGAATTTTTGCCTCTTTCTCAGACTTTCGGGAAGAATTAACGAAAAAGCATGTTTCGTGGAGTACGGAAATTATTTGTTTAAAAATGACGAATAATTTACCGTATAAAGAGGAATTTTTCTGACTGTGAAATAAACTTTGCTGGAAAATTACTCTTTATTACTTAACTGTTTCACACCAGTATATATATCTACAGAGTGTCTCTGAACTTGAGGCCAAACTGTTAGGCTTGATACAGAACACTCTGTTAATCATTTATTGCATAGGAATGTATGGGCGAACATGAGGAGTTGAGGTACAAACACACGAAAGAGACATGAAAGGAATGTTTATTGGCAGCGTCCAAAATTTAGACAACGGATAGTAAATGGTGGGGACAATTTTTCATCAACACACACTGTTAAAAATTTCTGTAAAAACACAGAATAAAAATCGAGACTCTCAGTAAATTTACACTAGTTCCCGGTTAAATGCATTCGATTGAGTTTCTCGGTCAAGACTCTATGTAAATTTACACCAGTTCTCGGTTAAATGCATTCGATTGAGTTTCTCGGTGAAGATTCTCTGCAATTTTACACTAGTTCTCGGTTGAATGCATTCGATTGAGTTTCTCGGTTATCGTTTTACAGACATTTTCCTTATCTTGTGTCTAATTCCCTGTAGGGATTTCCATGTCTTTCAATCAAATTTAGATAGAGTAGAGAAATAGTCGAAGCTAAATATTTTCAAAAAGTGGTAATTTTCTTAATCATTTAATTTTTCTTTTAAAAAAAGGTTACATGAAACATTTTCGACTGCAAAAGACTTTCCATTTATAGAGAGGATCATAATACATTTAAATACATTGCTTTTATAAGAATTGTGATATAACCATAAAAGCATTTTTCGTTAATTAATCTGATTATTTTTGTAAATATTTTACAAAAAAGTTATAACTATCCATATATTTAACCAGTTTTAATGAAAAAATATACCTAATTTTCACATTATTATTAATTAAAAATTCCAGTATATCTTCAGATATTAAAGAAGATAATTATAGAGAAGAAGCAATTTCTTGGTAAATAATTCCGTAAATAAAGGATTAAAATTTTGAATTTGATTAAAAAAAATAATAGATAATATGTATCGGTCCAAACTGAAGTAAAATAAACCGTTTAAGAAATTTTCTAACGAATATATTTGAAGCGCAATCTTTGAAAAGCACAAATACAATAGATTTTTCCCCGCTTCATTATAAAAGGCATCCTTTGTACACAACAGCAACAGCTCCTATGGCACACTCGATAAGGCACTTTTTTTCTTCCCAGAGGACTCGGGTTCAAACCCCGGCCAGCTAGAAACAAATTGTGTAAAAAATTAAATGGTACAGCAGTTCAAATTTACTCGAGAAATTCTGATACTTCAAAGTTTTAAAATTCACTGATTTCAAAAACTGTATTGTATTGAATTATTTTCTTTAAAAATGATTTACAGAGTCTTGTGTATTTTAACGATGTTAATTTACGTAGTCTTGTGTATTTTTAACGATGTTAATTTACTGTAAATTTTCCGAATAACTTCTCTGTTATTTAACAGAATCTCAGTTTTTCTAATCTCTGTAATTTTACATAAGACTTAAGATAATGGATTACCAGTAGATTCTCTGTAATTTCATAGAAAATTTTTAAACAGTGCACTAAATGTGGGAGTTGTAGCAGCTTGACGAATCCACAAGGAATGCAAAGGAAAACTTACTCTGGTATAATTTATCAGTGAAATTGTTTCGTCATTGATGAAAGTAGAACAGAAAATAGTAGAACACCCCGTTCGGGCCTTTCTGGATTTCTGTCAAATGATGTGCGTTTTGGTGGCGTGAACTATTTTCGAGAAAATGCCGGGAAACAATCTGGGCTTAAAATACATGTAAGAACAAAATACTGAAGTTTCCTGTAAAAAGTGCAATGTAATGCTGCATAAAAATTGTTCAGTTTTCTTTCATGTAAAATAGAGAGAAAATATAATGTAATGATGGAAAATAAAGAGATATACAATGAAAATGTTTATGAACAGGTAATTTGAATTTTTTTATTTTATTAAAAATGTAGATGTTTATTATAATTGTAGATGTAATTTATCTGATTTTTTCTTAAAATGTCTGTTTCAGAATGACATAGTACTTTTTATTTCTAAAGAATTGAAAAATAACTGTTATAACTACACGGAGCAAAAGTAATTTAAAAAAAAAAAATTACCCCCGTTAAGCGCCATTGCTCCCATTTCGAGAACATGCTGTTCTTCATAAAGAATTAAATTCTTTTAATTTTTTTAGAAGTACTTTAATGACATTTTGTTCATTAAAAAAACAATGATTCCATAAAAAAAAAATCGGCTAATATATACAGCTGCGCTTAATGGGTTAAAAAACACACACTTTCCTTTATAAAGTTCCTTTTTTTATTCCTCCGATGCTGAAATTGAGACGTCAGGCGACTGCTTCAGTGTGTAAAAATGACGCCATATTAAAAGAAAACGATCGTTTCCTTTGATAGAACTAAATATTTTACCACGAATGTGATTAAAAGTCATTAATGTCCTAATTTTTTTACTCACCGATAAGAGTCAAGAGTGCGAATTTTCATATACCAAGTTGTAGAGGTTGTATGCGTCAAATGTGACTTCAAATTTGAAAACATATCTATTAATAACCTATTGGCGCGTTAAAATATTTTTTAATAGTGACTACGGTTATGAGACGTATGTATCTTTTGAGACAATGAATATGACGTATCGTTTACATTTCACGGGGAAAACTTTCTATGATTGTGTCAAAAAGAAATCATTTTTGCTGATTTTTCATTTCGTAAATACCAAACATAAGAGAATCAATTTATAAATTCATCATAATTACTGATCTTGATAACATTTTACTTGTTACTTATACGAATAAAGTTTAATTTTTCAATAACTTGGACAGTAGAAGCTTATGAAAATAGTATTTTGGTAACTTTAGATTAAAAATATATTTGTTTTAAGACTTACATTAACCAACGTAAGAGGTTTTTTTATTGCAATTAATTCTGTAGGTTTATTATTAATGAATATAGCAGTTACTTTTTAAACATTTTACTTCTTCGAAATTCCACGGGTTTCCACTCGTTGTTCTATGAAATGAATCTAAAACTCATGAGTGAGTACATTATCATCGAACAAAATAATAAAAATCTTTCATATATTTAAAATAATTATTCATAAAAATAATGACAAAAACAATACAGTTAATGACAACTCAGCTGAATATAAAACAGTTTTAAAGACGATAATTTTTATCAAGAAATATCCAACTCCAATAGATGCCTAAGAAATATTTAGTTTTTAATACTTCATATATATTCATAAACTTTCTTATTAAAATTCTTTATTGCGTTTATGGAAAAAATACTTGTTTCTTTAGAACTCAGATGTTAATTTAAAAGTATTGATTAGCATTTTAATTTATTCTCAGTATTTCGCATCTTTCATTATTGCCTTCAAGTAAAAATATGATAAAATCTTTCACGAAAGCAACAAAGGAAAACAAAAAATAATAACTACTATTCCAGTTATAAAAATTTATTCCAGCGCAGAATAACATAGAATTTAGAATAATATTCTGAAAAAGAAATAGAAATGCTCGATTATTTTTTATGTGAAAGTTTGGTATAATATGTGATGTGTAAAACGTTTAATATTTTTATGAAATTTTACCCAAAATAAATAGAATACATTTTAATATACAGGTATTTTTCGCTTTATTTTTTCACGTTGACATTCTGCGTTTATGAAACAGAATTAAATATTACTTTGTTGCAAGACACCAGAAGTATCACCCCTGCACAGCACATGCAACGATGTTCCAATGAAATTAATTTTACCGGTATTTCTGAATAATAATTATATATTATTGGATATCTAAGTTTTAGTTAAGATCTTGCAGATTTGTTGTTTTTACATCCAAATTTTTTAGATTGATTATTTTTTATTTGAAAGTTCTCAAAATCGAAGCAGCAATAAATCGAGAGAGCATGAGATTATAGAGAATGATCTAGATTACCTACCATTTGTCCACAAAATTTTTTACACCAAAGAAAGGAAATGAATAATAATATATATAATAAAAACAAGAATTTTTAAATTTTAATAAAGGAATTAAGAGAAAGGTCATGCACTAAAACATTAGTACTTGATACTTTAGCGATTATTACGATGATAGATCCAACACAAATAAAGATTACAAGGGCAATACAAAATTATTTATGTACAATAGACAGAAAATACAGAAGGGAATTAAGAGGCATACTTCTCGATCACTTTTCCACAAAATCAACTAATCTATTTAGGCATTTAAATATATAAGGTACAAATTTAACAAAATTCAACCACACAAATACGTACAACACCATGACATCAAACCCACATAGGGTCGTTTAAAGGATTCTTGGACAGATTCCTCAGCGCAAAAAAAAAGAGTTTAAAACGGGTTCAAAGAACTCCTGGGGGTTATATCCCCGAGTTTTTTTTTTTTTTCTCATTGAGGAAACGGATTCAAAAAATCCTTGAAACGGCCATATGTGGTTTTGATATCATGGTATTGTATATATTTGTGCGCTTGAACGTTGCAAAATTTGTAACTTATATATTTCAAACTCGCGTAAAGTATATTCTTTATAGATATATAGATATTTATCTGAACGCAAAACCATCTTGTTTAACCCGACTTGGTAGAAATTGGATAATTTGATCACATTGATCACATTTCTTGCTTCTGTTTTCACATGACTTATAATCTGCTAAGTATTCGTTCAATTTTTTAAAAAGGTGATAGTCACTGTGGGACAAATCTGGGCTGTGTGAGTAATTCTCCGGATTAACTTGAATGTTTGCAGATATTGTTGAGTTTTGCGATAAATAAAGTTCTTGGCATTGCCATGTAGGAAGATGACACTATTATGCAACATTCCAGGAAAAATTATTTCCCCTTAAGAAAAAAAATTAAGCTCACACCTGCAATCAAAACTACTTTTCTAAACGTCTTGCCATTTCAGTTGATCTAACGAGTCTGCGAACTTAATCTACCTATCCGCACAACCACCAAGAGACAACTAGTGTGATCTGCTACCAATCTTGAGAAAAAACAATTCATCCACAATAATTACTTTTCAAATGCTGCTGCTTGCAGACTTTTTTTTTCACCCACGTATATTTCCCATATGTCTACCAGATCAATGTTTTTAAAGACAAATTGAAAAATCATCTAGCACACACACCAACATGAAACCACCATTCACAAAGACTAAGTTGCCTCTTTTGCCGTTACAATAGTCTTTATTTGTCCTCAAGTATTTATACTGGTACAATGTAATTATTTAGTGACTCTTCGTGACGTGGGAGAATAAATACTTTTTGAATAAATAAGTAATTAGATAGTGCATTCTGTAGAAACGAAAGTTGTTTTCAAGTATACTTTATGCATAATATTTCATATTGATAGATTAATGAATGTGAAATTTACAAAAAAAATAGCATATTTGAAACAAAAAAAAAATAATATCACAGTAATCTTGTGCTTTTTGAGAAAGTTAAATAAACATTTTTTGCTATATAACGATCATAATGAAACATTACCACATAGTAACATTAAATAAATGTTCTTTTTAAAAATATGTTTATATGGATTGAGAACAAAACCTTAACGGTTGACAGATATGTAATATAACCTGGAACATGTTAAATAAATTATAAAAATATTTTATATTCGTAATAAAATATGAAAATTTTTTAAGGAGGGATTTTTTTTAATGCATGCATATTTTTGTTAAAACAAAAATACTACTCAAGAGAATGCAACTACAAGATATCAGTATAAAATTTGCTTAGGAATTCTTACAGAATTCAGAAACAGGATCAGAAAATATAGTCACAATGGGGATCATACTGTCAATAATCCAATTTATCAAAAGCGTTTATCTAAAGAAATGTCCATCATTCAATACACTGGGATATTCTTTTTGATAACTTAGAAAAGCTCGTTCTTTGAAAAGAGAAACAAAATGTCTTTTTCGTTAATAAAATAACATTTAAAATATTTTTTTTCGTGCAATAAATTATCCTTTTAAATATGAACGTATAAATCAAGTGATTATTTTTACGTTCAAACTGCATGTTTTTTTTTTTTTTTTAAATCAAATATTACGCCAAGAATATGAAAATTACTTTTCATTGAAATCTATTATTAGGATGAGCGAAGCGAATCCTCTACTAGGTTACACAAATTACATTTTGTCCTACACTTTACAAAGAAACTATTCAGTATTTTGGCTTGAAATTAATCATAAAAATAAATTTTGATCTGTAGATTTGCACAATATTATTATTATTATTATTATTTTTTTACAGAATAACCTTAAAAAAATTATTATTTTAATTAATTTATTTTACATGTTTTTTTTCCATTACGGACGCATTTTTGAAAATAGAAAAATACCTATATTTTCAGAAGAAAAAATAAATCATGGAGTTAGTCATTATAAATAGAATCATGATTAATTAAATAATTTCACGATTTCTTTTATGACATTTTTTAAATAACCTTTTTTATGAAAAGTATAGCATATATTTAATGAATTAAAATTTGTGACAATTCATTTATTTACATTCAATTATAAAAGTATTTTTCAGTATTAAGAATTCAAATACACAATTTATTCTTATTATGTGAATTCATTTACGCAGACGACACGTACACATCAAGATCCCCTTATCATAATAACAGACCTCACAATCACTAAGTTTACTTTGTCCGCAGTAAACGTAGTCAGAAACCACATGGTTGTACTGCTACTAGCGCCATTTAACATGAGAAATAGAAATATTTTTAAAATTTGTTTTCCATATCTGTTTTTCCATTTTCTTTACGATATGCTGAATATTTGTAGTTTACAAATGATAGTTGTTAATTTTAAAAAAACCATACGTTCTAGACTTTTTTTTAATAACATGAAATTATTTCACAAAGCTTAATATATTAAGTTTATACTTATAAGTTATACTTATTTCATTAAACACAAACAGTTTATTACTGAATTCCGTTATGTAAATTCCATAAATTCGCCAGTGATATTACATTAGCTTTTGAAATAAATGGATAGCATCTAGATCCCCAAAAAGTTAAATATTTTAATATATTTTCTCTTTTATATTTTCAAATCTGCGATTTACTTTATTACTGGTGTTTTTCTGCTTATCACACGTGATTTCGTGATACAATATCACTTTAATACCATTCATTCAATTTTTTAAGAGCACACTTTCATTTATTTGTTTTATTTTTGAACCGATGGGGAATCGCTCCAGCTTAACATACTTTAGGCTCAAGTTTCACTTTTTTTTTCATTTAGAGATTGTATGTATTAATCCATGAAAAGGTTCATATTTGGTTCCACAGCCAATTGGCATATCTTGGCATGCATGGTTTGCCGCATAATTAATATCACTGTTGTAACTCACATGTATTATGTCAGTTACAGCGTATATGAGACCCTGTGTACGTCTGTATATGATATATAGAAGTTCAATGCACTTCACAATGTACTAAAATTTATCTAAGTACGAATCCAGCAATTACCAGCCTTAATAATAACAATAACAGTAACACTTAATAGCATAAATAAATTTCGCAAAAATCAAAGGATTTTAGGAAAGTTAGAACACAGATAACTACACAGAGAAACGGACTGAAGCCATAAACACTTTGAAAAAAAAAATGGAAACATAAAAAAGTTTAATAATCACTTAAATTTATACGTGTCCCTCAGCTTTTCTCAGCAAAAAATAAATTATTATCATGTTACGACTTTGGTGTTTGTGAATCTTGGTTTGGAATTTCTTCATTAATCAGACCTACAGCCAATTTACAGTAAGTGTAGTTTGGCGCAAAACTAATTTTATTTTTAAACCGTACAAGTGATACCACATTGTTCAAGCATCGCGCTTTATAAAACTGACTTTGGCTGTTGAACAAATAGCTTACAATTTTCTAATACTACATTATATAATAAACTAGTCGGATGCGGCAATCCGAAAACTTCCTTCTACCTCACACATGCTAATATTTTCTGAAAAATAAAGCATATCAGTGCCAACGGTTGGCTGATTTACAAAACTATCTAATCAGCAACAACTTATGTCAAGATATAGCTGAATCTGAAGTTTGATGAAAATCCGTGCGTTAGTTTTTGAGGTAGAACTATTGCAGGAATCCTAAATAAAATAGCAGCACCACCTGTTAATCGATTTACTCCAAAAACTAATAAGGATCAATATATATCAGGGTCTAACTCAATATGAAGTTTAATGAAAATTCATGCATTAGTCCTTGAGATACAGTTATTGCGGAAATCGTGATACATGCAGCCTAGCAGCGCCTAATGTTGGGCCATTTACACTAAGAACTAAACAGCACTGATTTATAGCAGGGACAAACAGTATCTGAAGTTTGGTTACAATTCGTGCATTAGTTCTTGATATAGAGCCATTGCCATAATCATGAATAACGCCGCATAGTAGCGCCATCTGTTGGGCGATTTGCACTAAAAAGGTATCGGCACCAAATTATATCAAGAACTAATGGAATCTGAAGTTTTATAAAAATCTGTCCATTACTTCTTGAGATTTAGCTATTGCAGAAATCATGAAAAATTCTGCATAGCAGCGCCACCTGTTGGGAGATTTACACCAAAAAGTAATCAGCGCCAGGTTGTATCAGGGCAAACTGAATCTAAAGCTTTATTAAATTCCGTTCATTAGTTCTTCGGACAGATCGCCCACAATATTTGTTTCACACACAGATAGGCATATAAAGAATTATATAATAGGATTTATATAAAGACATTTCATATAAAGACATTTCATATAAAGAAGCTATATTTTTCAGTATTTATACAATTTTATTAATATAAAAAAAACAAAAAAAAAACAATTTACCTATTTTTATATACAAACATAAGAAAATTGTATTTAAGTAATGATATTAATATCTATAAATTAAATTTATACACATAAATTCTTATAAAACAAGCTAACAATTTATGCATTTTTGTTTTCATAACGGTTTGTATCATTTGGTAACAACTCTCACTTTCTGAAGCCTAAATTGCACCAAGAATAAAAAAAAAACCGCAAAAGCTTTTCTACTAAAAAAGTACCATAAATCTTACATTTAAATCTTCATTTCAACATTTTTCACATTTTTGAAAGCCAGAAAATAATTGTGTGAAATAATTGATTTTTTACGTTTTTATTTCAGGGGAATTGGAAAAATATTTTTTTTTACAATTTATGTCAATAACACGATATTTTTCATTTTTCACTATACATTTGTTTAAGCAGTATTATCAGTAGTATGCACCAGATCGTGTAACTTTCCGGACAAAGTCAGATAAAAAGTTTGCAATTTTGGTTAATAAAGATGCAAAAATAATATAGAAAAATATTGTTACTTTCAAATATTTATCTTATTAAATAATGCTTCGCAAATCCAAACAAAGCATGACTTTTGCTAGTAATATTATTTGCAGATATGTATGCATCAAATTGTTTTGTTTTGAACTATTTCAAATACATCCAGTGTCCAGGTTCAGCCAGGTAGGAAGATCTAACAATTGGCTTTAGCTCAACAAACCTTACCCATCATACCCCGAGTCCAGGTTCAATCATGCGAAAAGTCCTACCATAAAGGCTTAAGTACTCACTAGCCCCACTCGCAGACAGTGTCCAGTACAGAACTCACTGAATTTAAAATTAAATAAATCCGAAGAGAAGATCGATACAAGAACTAAACAAGTGGTAATTTTTATTTTGAAGGCCGTAAAAATCTGGTATAGAGGATTCAAAAATTTTTAAAAATGGTCTCTACATGTAGCACTCTACACTGTAGTCGCAATTCAGAAAACGATGGCTGCAAATTGTCTTTTGCATACAGTCATTGCAATTACATCACAATTGAATGTGAACCATTTACATCTCAAAAATGCAAAAATGAAAAATGAAATTTTCTGTAATATTCTGTATCATGTCTATGGAAATGGACACACTTGCCTCACAGATACAGATTCCTAAATCATCTAACTTTGATCGAAATTTGTAAGTTCTGACATTTTTTACTGTTTTTACTAGTTTTTAACGCTTCTAATCAATAATATTTTATCAATTTGAAAGCACCTTTTTTACATGTGAAACTACACTCCAAATAAGACACTGATGAGCCAAAACATTATGACCACCTACCTAATAAAGCGTTGGTCCACATTTGGCACACAAAACAGCTGCAACCCACCGTTATATGAATACCACAAGTCTTTGGTAGGTAGCAGAAGACAGATTGTACTAGATCTTCAAACAACGATCACGCAAATCAATGATATTCCAACATAATTGTTTTTCAGCTCTGAGATACCTTTTGATGATACCCCAAAATTTGTTCTATCGGATTGATATCCACTGAGTTAGGTGTGCAGGACGTTAACTTAAATTCAGTATTATGTTCCTGAAACCACTCCAGCACAATTTGAGCCCTTTGACATGGAACGTTGTCTTGCTCGAAGACTTCATCTCCATTTGGGAAGACAGATACAATTCAAGGGTGCAACATTTTCGCAGTGGATAGTCCGCGGCCTCCATGGTCAGTTCTACCACAACCACAGATCCCAGACACGGTCATGATATCCACAGATCCCAGTCACGGTCAGACACGATCCCCCAAAGTATAATATCGCCACAACAGGCCTGTGTATGACCTGCTGTATAAGAGGGTACAACAACTCGCCTAGAAAATGACGTATCCTGACACGTCCATCGACGTGTTGAAGAATGAATGGAGATTCTTGCGATCAGGCAACTCTCTGGCAATGATCCTTCTCCCAGTCATGATGTTCCTGGGCGTAGTGTAGGAGTAGTTGCTTGGACAACAGAGGCACATGAGTGGGACGTTTGCTGCATGTTGTCACATTCAAAAGTGTCATATTAATTGTATGCTCCGAACAAATTCTACTATGACTTGTATTGTATTGGGATGTCAGTTGCTTCAGTCAATGACTTCGATTTTGGTTTATCAAGCGTGGGAGTTTCCGATGTCCTTTTTTTTTTGGTAACACGTGCACGTCCAACGCCATGGCGTCTACTGATGGTTTCACCGTATTTCACCCACATTGCATATGTACTAACAACTATATGTCACGAACAACACACGAGTCGTACAGTATCTGAGATACTCGTTCTGAGCCGTCGGGCAATTGACTGCCCTCTATCAAAGTCGCTTAGATCAACACCCTTTCCAATCAAAGGCAAAAGTAAGCGCAAAAATAAGTCTTAAGATTCCCTAGCAGCAGTTAAATACCATTCCCACCTGATTACTTGCCCTCCACGTCATTCAGGTGAGTTCATTGCAAAATGTGGGGATGGTCATAATGTTTTGGCTCTTCAGTGTAGTTTTACTGATGGTTATTACATAACATAGGGCTATGAAACGTTTTTGTTATTTTTCCTGGGGAAAATATTCTTTCGTCGTAAACATAAATAAAATATAGATATTATTGTGTTTCTTGTACGATATGCTGTTTGTACGATATTCATCTGTTATTGGAGAGAGTATTTTATATTCATGTTTATATAAAAGTTTAGATAATTATTATTATTTGGTATAAATACAATCATTATCAACGATTATATTTTTTTTTATTAGGAATACCTATATTCAGTATTATGAAGTAAATTTTAAAAATTGTATTTATTTTGTGTTGTACAGCTAAAATTTGCGTTTATACAGTTTGAGTATACCGAAAAGGTTTACATTTTTATTAAATATTCAAACGTTCAAAAGGATAATAATGCGGGTATTTAAAAAAAAGATACATTATTTTGTTATATTTTGTGTACTACATACAAAATGTAATCATATTAATTTAAATTTCTAAAAACTGCATATTTCCTATGCCAAAAAGAAAACGGAATACAAAAGCAAAATACAGCGAGAATACATATATCTCAGTTATATTTGCATGACTTATCAACTTTAAAAGGAAAGAATACCATACGAGATCTTTGTGTTGTATAAGTTAAACTCCAAGGAATCGGCAATATATCTCAATAAAAGATAAGAAAAAACTCTTTGATATCCGAAAGAGCATTTCGAAGAAACTTTTATTGAACATTTATATATAAGATGTTAAGCTTAGTTTTTGTATCAATTTCTTTTTGAAAAAAACAAACAGGATTATAAGTTATTTATTATATTTAGCGTATAATGCTTTATGTTTTGTTATTAGAAATATGGGTTCACGTAAATATTTAAATTGGCCATAATAGAAGTAGTACATATAAATTTTAAAATTTTATTTTAGATTTTTTTAAAATAATTTTATTAAGTTTTATTTTCATACCCATATGATTATATCATTCTGAGTTATAAAGACGAAATATACAACAGATTTTCTTTTTAATTCTAGATCTAACTAAGGAATACACCAAGTGTCAGTTCTGGATTCTGACGAGCACAGTATCGTTACTCTTGTCCCAAGCATCAAGAAATGTGTAGAAACTATACTCTCGAATTCAATAATTTGTGAGATTAGGAAACTTTTCTATTTCGAAGGGACAGAAATAAAGAAGGGAAAAACAGCATGATATTTCTTCAAAAACTATCGACTGCAGATATTGTGTCTTATAATTAACCTTGATAGTGTTTTTCTACGTAAAACACAAGTGTTTTTATCGTCACGAAGAAACGATGAAGCGCATTGTTGTTTGACCGCATGTGTGTTTCGCGAGAGTGAAGCAAGCATTTTTTACTTATGGAAGACTGGATCTGTGTTTCGCATCAGAGACTTTTAAAAGCTTACACGCGCACCGCATTGAAAGTAAGTGAAGAGAGCTGGTTATAGTGTTAGTAACTAGCAATAGTGTTAATATAACAGCAAATACTTCAATGTGTTTTTAAATATTCACCTATTTTCTTCAACAATAACTCTTCCTACCAAGTATTCTTCTTACCAATTCTTGGAAGAAGTAAACATACAATGGCTGAAGGTATTCTGTCGATTCAGCTGGCAGAAATTACTAGCTATATAGAAAAACCTGATTTTCCAATGCTTAAACTTTCATCTATTTGGCCACTTCATCTCTATAGTATCGTGATAGAATTCACATTTCCACACTGTCGTCAAAATCACTTTCAGGGTTAATTATCAAAAAATTGCTGTCTTCGATTGTTTAAAAAAGTAATCTCATGCTTTTTTTCCTGCCGAAGAGATATGGGCCCATGTTTCGTGAACTATTGGTTTCGGGTGTATAGTTCTTATACTATTATTTTTTAACACAGTCATACTGATTGGTAAATTTATCACAACAATTGAATTTTTCCAACTGAGCGAAAAAGTGCCCAAGACGGTACTTGAACCCAGAAGCCAAGGATCTGGGTTCGAGTCTCGGCTTTGGCATTTCTTTTTTACTCAGTTTGAAAAATTCAATTCGCGCGATAACTTTATCAATCTGTATGATTGTTTTAAAAATAATGGTATATGTATGTATCCATCGTTTATATGGAGTTCCTTTACTTGCTTGAGCTGTCTACGTGTCAGAGCAGATGTTATTTACCAATAAGGTTATCTGAGCGATTTATGCTCGCTGGTTGTTAGCACAGGTAGCTCAAACAGAAGAGCATTGCCAATGTAAGCCAAGGATCTGGGTTCGAGTCCTGGCTTAGGCATTATTTTGCTCAGTTGTAAAAATTCAGTTCGTATGATAACCTTACCAATCAGAATTATTGTGGTAAAAATAGTGGTATATCTACGTATCCATCGTTTATATGGAGTTGCTTTACCTACGGTTTATTCTTTTCAGCTGTCTACATGACAGATCAGATGTTATTTACCAGTAAGGGTATCTGAGCTAAATATGCTCGCCGGTTGCCAGCCCAGGTAACTTAAACAGCAGAGAATTATCATTGTAAGCCAAGGATCTGGGTTCAAGTCCCGGCTAGGGCCTTTTTTTGCTCAATTGAAAAAATTATTTACCTCACCAATCAGTATTATCAGGTTAAAAATAACGGTATGTATACGTATCCATCGTTTATATGGTGTTCCTTTACCTGCGGCTTATTCTTTTCAACAGTCTACATGGCAGATCAGATGTTATTTACCAATAAGTTTGTCTGAGAGAAATATGCTTGCCATTTGTCAGCCCAGGTAGCTTAAACAGAAGAGCATTGGCACTGTAAGCCAAGGATCTGGGTTCGACTCCCGGCTTGGGCATTTTTTCGCTCAGTTCGAAAAATTCATTTCGTATAGTTCCTACCCCAATAGCAAGAGATATCGGCTTAATTTCAGCCTAATACCAGAATTGTCGGGATATGATCAGTAGTTGAATGGAGAGCGTCACATAATGTCGTCTGAACAGAATCTAGCGATTATTCTAGATAATATCGTGGAAAAACGTCGGCAGGAAATTGTATTATTATTACAAGTCAATTAATCGGAAACGTATTCTTATGCATGTAATCGGCCGGCAATCGGAAAGTAATGAAAAATGATTCTTTTTACTGAGTTGTTATTGTTTGTTTCCGCTGTATAGATACCCCCTGCAGTGATGATAGGGGGTGTGTGTCACGTGAATAAATCTGTCCAATGTGCTGCAATATCTTATCTGCCTCCCGCTCAAAATACTTTTTCACGTTTCAAGGACATCATTTGCAAATGGACAGTCGAAGGAATAGGGGAAAAAATACTTTCCAAGAAATGTTCTTTGGTGAGAATGCATTATTATTTGCAAATCAGTAAACTTAAATCTCTTAAAAACTTACAGATAGCAGGGCAATTACTGTAAAAGTAAACTGACAATTTAAAAGCATTTGTTTGTTCTTTCTTTCTTTTTTTCAATATTTACGTATCGACATTCATATTTAAAATTATACTTAATAAAATGTTTAGAGATACTTGCTGTTTTATTGATTTAGATAAATAAATTGAAAATTATAAGATTTCAAATTTAGATTAATTTAGGATAATATCTGAAATTTAGACTATTAAAACAAACTATTTGCTCTAAATGTATTTTCTTAGTTATGAATTAAAATTTTTTAATTTGAAAATTAATTTATTTAGAAATACTTCAGGCAATGTTATTGTATAAATTATAATGAAGTTGATCATATTTTCTTTTATTTTCTCTCTAAAGTAATAAATTTAATTTTATACCTTTTAAAAGTTAAAAAAATATCTGAACTTTTTTTTTTAATTAAAATTATTATTAGATAAATAAATTTAAAATTATAAGATCTAAAATTTAGATTATTTCAGAAATTTAGACTACTACAACAACGAACTATTTCTTCTAAATGTATTTTCTTAATTAGGAATTAGAAATTACTGATTTAAAAATTAATTTATTTAGAAATAATTCCGATGATGTTATTGTATAAAGTATAAAGAAGTTGATCACATTTTTTCCCCCAGATAGTGATAAATTTAATTTTATACATTTTAAAAGTTAAAAATCGATGACTGAACATTTTTTTTAAAGTAAAATAATTATTAGATGAATTAATTGAAATTTATAATATCTGACATTTAGATTATATCAAGATAATATCTGAAATTTAGCCCATTACAACAACAAGTAATTAGAAATTTCTGATTTAAAAATTAATTTATTTAAAAATATTTCAGATAATGTATTGCATAAATTATAAATAAGTTTATTATATTTTTTCCCCCAAATAGTGATAAATTTAATTTTATACCTTTTTAAAAGTTAAAAAAATGACTGAATAATATTTTTAATTAAATTCATTACTAAAAATTTTAAGGTCTGAAATTTAGATTATATCAAGATAATATCTAAAATTTAGACTTCTACAACAACAACAAATTATTTTCTTTAAATATATTTTCTTAGTTATAAATTATAAATTTCTGATTAAAAAAATAATTTATTTAGAAAAAATTAAGATAATGTTATTGTATAAATTATAAAGGATTTGATCCTATTTTGTTTTCTCCATACAATAATAAATTTCATTTTATAGCTTTTAAAAGTTAAAAAAAAGATTGTTTTTTTTTAAATTAAAATAATTATTTAGATATTGAAAAAAAGAAAAAAAAAGAATTTTTTTCCATAAATAACAAAAATTTAATGAGACGCTTTAAATGATAGAAATTTCACAGCCAGTATGTAATGTTAAATGAGAATATTTTACATTGTACCATGCAAAAAATTATCTAATTAAAATGTATCAAAGTTAGTTTTAATTCAAACAGTAAATATTGTTAGACGGAAATATTTTCCACTATAAAATACAAAAATGTTTTCATATCGAGGGTGTAATTAATTAAAAGGTAAGACATTTTGTTTAATTTAAATTCTAAATATTGCTGATCTCGGGATGAAAATTACAATTAATTATTCTTTGTAAGATGCAATAATATTTGTATATCAACAGTGTGAGTTACTTATAAACAAGAATATAATATTTAAATTAAATGTAAGTTTATCTGTATCTTACAATGGAAAATTAATTGTAATTTTAATTGTAAAATTATTTAACAGCAATATTTTGGCTCTAAACAAAACAAGATTTATTACATTTGAATTAGTTACATCCTTGATATGGAAATATTTTTGCATATTGTAGTGGAAAATATTCCCAATTAACAGTATTTATTTTTTGAATTAAAACGAATTTTTTTACGTTTTAAATGCTATTTTTGCATCGTACAATTACTTCTATTCGATATGATTAGCTAATCGGCAAAAGATCATATGATATTGCAAAGTACTCGGTAAAAGATTACCAAGTGACCAAATTATCGAAAACTAATACGCAAAGGCTTCATAACCGATTCAATTGTAGTCGGGAGGGGATGCTCGACAGGTGATCAGCCTTGCGGACAAGAAGTCATATCTGCCAACCCCGGAAAATGAGATCGCCAGGATGAAATATAGTCGAGTTAGGACTTTCGGCGGAAGTTCGGCCAAGGATTATTTGCTGTTAGGGTATACTTTTACTGATCATCGTGACAAGACCTTTGCAACGATGCCACTATCGTCAAATTCCAGAACTGACACTTGCACTCTTACTGTCTAGTAAGAATTGAAAAGAATTGTAAATTGAACTTTTATATGTGATATTTTTCTGCTAATAATAATCATAAAAATATTAATTTAAATTTATTTTTATAGAAATGTTGATATTTATTATACCTGATTCAAAAAGGGAACACAAAGAAAAATGCAACTGACATTTTTAAATATAAGATACTTTTGCATGATTTATCAATGTCGATAAATAAGTACTTTTTTTATAATACAGCGCTCTTTCTATTGCATAAGTTAAACTCTAGGGCAATGATGATATTTCTCAATAAATGTATCCACTTGGCATCTTTAAAAGACTTTCAAGAAAAAGGTTTTACTGAAGTCCTATATATGAAATATGGATATGGTGTTTAGTTTTGTATAAGGAAAAATAAATTCATGTAAAAAGAATTTAAATAATATTGTATTTAGTGTAGGAAGATATAGGATTCGATATTCGACAATAAGCATCATATTAATGTTCAAATTAATGTTACAAAAATGTAAACATGTATTCACTTTCTCAATTTTGTTTCGTAAATTGCGTTTTATTTTGTATTGTACACCAAAAAATACCTTTTATAAAATTTGAGCAGCTCTAAAAGCTTTATATTTTAATTTTGTTTCAAGGAATAATAATGCGAACATTTGAAATAACGACATATTTTAGCTAGAGTTGCGTGAAACACATACCGTGCGTCTATATTATTTTAAATTTCTAAAAAGTACAAGTTTCTTACGTCTAAACAAATAGGAAAAATAAATCAAAATGCATCTGACATTACTACGTATAAAATATATCTGCTTCGCTTCCTAACTCTGAACAAGAATGAAGAATTTTACAATATAGTACTTTTTATGTTACATAAAGGTTAAACTTTAGCGATTCTGTTATATTTCTAAAAAAAGTCTCTTCTTTAATATCCAAAACTACTTTTTATTGAAATATTTTACAGGAGATTGATATGTGTTTTTGTCTCTGATACTTAGGGGTTTTTTTTCTTACAAACAAAATTTCATTTGATGAAAAAATGAGATTTTATTGTATTTAACAAACATAAATCTGTGATTTCATATTTCGTATAAAGATTCAGATTAATTTTCAGAGTATTATTATAAATATTCTGTTATAATATTTTAAATATTATATATATATATACATTCACCATATATGAATTGAAAATTCGGTGTTGTCGGCGAATACGAGATAAGGTAATATTGTTTAGATTATTGGATACGAATGTGATTATCAGGTAGAGTGACAAAGCTGAGCCAGTAGTAATAAATATTGCCCGTCATAGTGCTTGCCGACTAGTCGGTAGTACACTGGCGGCAAGGATTAAGATCATATCAATCATAATTATCAGCTCCATGTGATATTAAATCACGTAGTTCAGTCATCGTATCAGACGTTCACGCAGAAACATGAATAAGACAAGTAAAACCAATAGAATGTTTCCCCAAGAACACACTCAAATTGATATTCATCACATATTATTTCAGCAAATAAAGTCAAAAGATCGGATGACAAATGCCTTATATACTCATTACTTCTTTATATAGCCTTAATAATACTAACTTAATAATAATATCTTCAATACTTTAACATAAAAATTTAGTAAAAGAGCTAGAGTATGTACCAAAATTTTATAGATAAGAATTTTTCTTTATTTTACAATTGAAAAAGATGAGTACCAATTTCAAAACATATTAATACATGGAAATTATTCCAGAGAGAAACATTCGCCTTGGATACAATATTTCAAATGAAAATCAAATTTCGAAGTAATTGCTTAAAAGGCGCAAAGGCCAACATAGTGAAAAAGATTCCAAGAAGGGACTCGAACCCGGGCCATCAGTATAGCGCACTGACGTTCTACCGACTAAACCGCTTGGGACGATACACAGCTCGGAAAATTTATCACTATTATATGTTGGCAAGGCTACAAACGCAGCACAAGATGGAATATTTATCGTGAGCCACCGACCTGGGGCTAACACGAAACATATGTTTCTTGATGGTCCGGGTCAGAGTCCCGGCTTGGAATCTTTTTCACTATGTTGGCCTTTGCGCCTTTTAAGCAATTACTTCGAAATCTGATTTTCATTTGAAATTTCAAAACAATTTATAATTATAAATAATATGAAGACAACAATAATGCTATAAAATAAAATGACACAATCACAGACTTTACGAAAAAAAAAAAATAAAACTTAAATTTTGCTGTCCGAAAAGTTTATACACAACTCATTTGTTTGCTTTAATGTTCAAATTTTTTAACTTTTTTTTCTAATCATATCAAAACCCTGAAGAGGCATACTGAAAACAAAAGTTGAAGAAATTCTCGCTTTAAGGAAAACCAACATCTTTCTGATTGCAGCTTTAGATTCAACCGTTGCAAATTAAAACCCATTAGCATATACTTAACTAGCTAATATTTCCCAGACGTTCTCGATTGTGTTGAGGTTAGGACATATGGCTGGCCAGTGATGGCAATAGGAAAGCATTGGGAAGTTCGACACGTTAATGGAGCAATTGTCTTGCTGGTATATTCACTTTCTCCCACCTAGCAACTTTCCAAATCGAATAACTATACCAAGATTTTTCTGTAATCTTCGGAATATTGACGACCTTTTAAAAAATCCATATCGGTTGTTCCATTCTAAGAAAATGCACCCCACACGGCGTATGAATCCCTTCTTGTTGTCTGGTGAAAAAGACTGTGGTTCCTTTCGAATATCGTACTAGTAATATTCCCAACCATCGGGGCCATCTAAATTAAATTTATTTTCATCACTGAAGAGAACGCTGACTTGAAGCCCACTGCACACAAGCGTCTTTATGCCATTTTTTAATCTTTGGCGAACGACGCATTTTGCAATAATCAAAGAATATATTTGCCGATGGACCTTGTATTTTGATACTAGAATGCTTACTTCTTTAGAAACCGACAATGCAGACAGGGTTTTACTTAAAACGAATATCAAAATCTCTCTGTCTTGCCGTTTAAGTGTTTTCTTGGGTCGTCCAGAACGGAATTTGTTTCAAAATTCTCACCTTTTGACAGAATTCGGTAAATATCAACCCAGCTGCGTCCAATTTTTCTTGTAATTACTACAACTTTCCATCCATGAGCTTTTAAATGATAGATCTGCAAAATTGCCTTTTCGAAAAACTGCACATTGAGAAACACCTTTGCAATCAGTGGTAAACGGGATGACAGAATCGTTTTTATTTCTGAAAACTATTGCGTCATGCGTACATGAACTTTGAATATGGAAATTTTAGATATCAGTAGTTAACACCGGTTGTCGATATATTTTTGTAACATCATATTTTTGTTTATATATATATATATATATATATTACATTAAAACTATGACTGTTAAAAGTTATTTGTGTATTTTATTATTTTTATTACATCATTATATATTTGCATAATTTATTTCGTCTTTCTTACTCGTTTAGTTAGCTCTTAAATAAAAAAACAATCGTTGTCTATAAGCTTTTAAGACGCATTGTAGCACAACAATTAAATCACAATAACAAGTTAAAAATGAAGACCAAATTACAAATTTTAACAAAATCGAATCCGCCTTTTCTAGGAAAGAGCAAAATATAGAAAGTCTTTGATTAAGACCATGAACATAGTGCAGACTTTTTTATTGCCAGTGTGGAAAAGGTACAAAATTTACGAAAAGCACCTTACGCGAAATCTCTAAACCCACCAAAGAACACATGAGGACATTAACTAGCGGGTTGGGTTGATTTTTGACGGCCGATTATCTATCTACTCGAGGGATATAGGTCCGAGGGGGAAGTGCCCTCCGTGGGGGTCTTTCTAAAGGAACATAAGCCGTATTTACGCATGGAAATCCAAGGTTCGAAGAAAACCACGCAAACTCAGAACGATTAGGCCGACGGTCGCGATTGAGTTCGAACCCAGCATCTACCGTCTATCAGCTTCATAGCAGAATATCTCAGCCACTGGTGGGGTCATTCACTAGCGGAAGGAAGGAAATGGGGGCAAGTCTTTTGTAGTAAAAACACATTGAAGCATCAGCAGAAACTAAAAGTAAAACTTATGATTCAAATGCAGCATTTTAAAACATTTTATTTCGAATTACATAAATTAATTCGGTTCTAACTAATCATAATCGTTTGAAATAAAATATGAATAAAATGATGATACACTATTTTATCAAGTTTGTGTAGGAAAGAAGCACTTTAAAATCTTGCATATAAGTAAAGTATCACATGTTAAAGACTGTGCTACAAAGCTTTTCAAGGGTCTAATAAAAGTTTCTTTTCTTTTTAATATAGTACTTTCCTTCCTTATATAAATTTTAGAAGGCGATTTTTTAGTGCTACGTTAAAAGTAATCCATGAATAAATTTATCCATTGAAGGCACATATATACTATTTATTTATTATTATTGATTTGAAAAAAAAACTATTATTATAGTTATATTGAGAAAGTTAAGTAATATTTTTATTCCATGTTATAAAGAAAGGGTTTTGTTATTTTTATGAATTCAGAATAATTATTAAGAATTTAATTAATTATATACCTTTTTCATACTGTTATTTCATGAGAATTGCTTTTCAATCGTGTCAAAAGTTTCTGAAGCGAATGTGTTTAGCGCCATACCTGCGTTGCGCTTTTTCATTTATTCGCCCTATGTTTTATATGAAGCTACATAATCGCAGCACTTAGATATTCCTGTCATTCCTAGTTTTTAAATAACTTGTAAACATCATTGAAGAGTTGTAATTCACTACAATATACTAAATATACTGAAATACTTAAATAATGTGATGTCGTTTATAATATTATAACGGAATTGGTGAAAGATAATATGACATCTGGTTAAAACATTTTCGCCTATTTGATGGCCGATTTATTATGTTTACGTTGAAAACTGACTGGTTGTAGAATCAATTTCTGCTTTTACTCCACTAGCTGACTGTAATGATTTGATTTTCCATGGATCACTTTGACTAAATTATTAACGGCTGGCATACACCAAAATTTATTTCAAGTTTTAAACTGGATGACAGCAATAATATGGTCCAACTTAGATCACTGCGAGTAAAATATTAACTGCTTACATTTATGTCTATTTTCATTTATTAACTACCATGCAACCACCATATTATTTTGATTGGGACAGATTCTACGTATATACAATACAAATACACACACGCACATATATATATATATATGTATATGGGTCATAATCACAAAATACGGAACTTGCAGTCCGCCCAATAAAATTACTATTTAATGTTATATAATGCTATTTCCTTTTTTACATTCTAATAAAAAATAGTCTTAGAAGTATTTTCAAGAAATATTATATTCATAATAACACAAAAATAAAGCAATTAAAAGACTAAGAAAAATTATTTTTCTGGCATGTCACACTGTGATGCATAGTAAAATGATTTTTGCTACCATATACAAATATCTTTTGTAGTTTTTTTTTCTAATTAATAATTACACATTATATAATACATATATGTGGAAGGTAACAAGTTCTGTATTTTACAAATAATTTTTTATAATTAAAATATCATTGTCAGTGAAAATGAATGAAAGATGCTACTGCAGAGTAATTCTTGTTCTTGAGATAGTTCAAGTCAGAAGTAATAAAATCATCGCTACCAGTAAGATCTTTTACATAATCTTTTGAAAATAATATTTTTAAAGGCTTTGTAAAAATTGAGTAGACTTTTATTATGTCATTTCCCTAGCTTCTATAAATTATAAATAAAACTGAACATTACACTGAATTTGAGGGACTATAGAGGAAACATGCCCTTTTAAACAAAATTAAAATGTTACATCTAAAAATATAAAAAACAAGAATGTGAAAAACTATTTAGAATGAAATTGTTATTATCCTGGCATACATATGCCAAGAAAATGAAACATAATTATAATTACATAAAAATGAACATAAGATCGTAGAACTTTAACAATTTTACATATAAATTCCTTTATTCAGCTGTTCAACCAACATTAAAATGTTTTGAAACAATTAAAAATTTCAAAATTTTTCTTTTCAAAATCTGACATTTTGAGACAATTATCCATATACAGGGTGCAAAGTCCCTTTAACCTGAAAATACTTGTGAACGGAGAGAGCTACAGATATGCAAGTGAGGTAACGATATAGCAAAGTGACTACACCCGATTTAATGAATACGACAGCAGCTCCCCCTAGTGGCGAAATTTGGAAGATAGCCACTGCTATCGAAAACGAAAAGAGATAGAGCAAAATTTCCAGTTAGAAAGTTTTAGAGCATTAATTAATTAATAGAATACTACATTTGGTTTACATGGATAAGATAAATCTTCACCTGTTTACCCCAAAATGTCCGAAATCTATGCACTTCATTTTGCGTAAACGTTTGAATGGAATAGACAAAAGTATGAAGAAATACGAACAAATCATGCTATAAATACGTACTTATCTCAATACATTTTGATAACATCACACAAAAACAAACACAAACTGTCTCACAGTGATAAACAGTTAATATTGTGTATGTTGTAAAAGTTCGCCTTTGCTCACGATGCACGTTTGTATTTGTGAGAGTAATTCTGCATGCACATTTCTCAGCATGGAACGACTGTTGCAAGCCTCTTCAATACGACGACATAGGTTTAACCGTTTCAAGGGAGGTGGCTAGACGGTCTAGCCACCTAATTTTAACTCCAAAACTGACAAATGGCACCAAGAATATTTTAATAAAATTTTGATTTGTAATGAAAGTGCAAATCGGGTTTTTGGTTCCTAAGAAATTCGTTTGAATATTCTGGTGTCATTCCATTATTTCATCAGTTTACGAACAGAATTCTTCTGGCTCTGAAAATGTTATTCTAAAATTTTAAATGCATTGGAAATTAAATCTTTACAGACATTACAGTACAGTACAACGTCACAATCTGCATTTGTGCACTGCTACATTTCCGGAATGTGAATAGAAAAAGTAGAATCGTCGCTCATCAAGTTCGGACATTTTTGGGTATGCAGAAGACGATTTATCTTATTCGTGTGAACCAAATGTCCTTTCGTACTAATTAATTGATGCTCTAAAACTTTCTAATTGGAAAATTTGCTCTACCTCTTTTGGATTTCGATTTGCAATGGCTATCTTCCTAATTTCGCTACTAGCGGTGCTGCTGTCGTTTCATTAGGTCGGGCGTATTCACTTTACTGTACCGTTACCTCACTTGTATAGCTGTAGCTCTCTCAGTTCGCAAGAGTTTTCAGGTTAAAGGGACTTTCCTTTGCACCTTGTATACACTCATATATATATATACCAGGTGTCCCAAAAATGACTGATGGATTTTAAAATTGATTAATTTGCAAACGGTGACAGATATTTAAAAAATTCTTGCAGGGGGAGGGAGGGGGGTATGTATGATGTCAGGATTTTTTTTTTACTGTGATTGTTAATTTTAGTTCGAATTTCAAACAATGGATGGCGCTGACAATGATTGACGCTCAGGAGGCCGAAACTGACGTCCCTCAGCATTGATGCACCACCCCCTGAATACTAGGCCTGAGCGCTGACAGAAATATGGCGGCTGCAGAAGGCGGATTTTTTCAGCGTGTGTACGGTCCCTTAAATATTCGTACCAATAATTTTTTTATGGTTTTTTTTCGCTTTATTTTTCTTGGATTAAACGAGTCAGAGAAATCTTTTATGAAATACTGGTGTCTGCATTTGAGGGCCCGTACCTACGTTAAAAAAAAATCCGCCTTCGGCAGCCGTCATTTTTGTGTCAGCGCTCAGGCCTAGTGTTCAGGGGGCGGTGATTAATGCCGAGGAAGGATATTAAGGTGTGGCGTGGGTCTCATTCGCCAGTACAGTGTTACTCTTAGAGTCCAGTTATGAACTCAACCGATATAATTTCAATGGAATATGTTGTTGCCATGGAAAAAAATTATTCCATAGCAGTGTTCGGAATTGGACATGAATATAACAAGCAGTATTCGAATTTGCAGGCGATCTTACATTACATGAAATGTTATAGTTGGTTTTGCTTAGCTCTATTACATCTGTCTGCAGAATTTACATCTGTATTTCTAATGGGACATAAGGTGTCCATATTGGGAATCAGGCATAGTTTTACAAAATCTTGTAATAAATAAACAAAGAAATTTTTTTAAGCAAGATATGCAATAGCAATCGGAAATATGTTTTATCAGCTTTCTAAAACACTCCATTTTTCAATAAAGTAATTTTACCGTATCTAATAAGAATTTAAACTTACCTGTAATTACGACCAGCACACCATGAAACAACAAGTTTCCTTCCAAATGGCGAACACCGCGCTTTTTTGCACTTTCTAAGCTTAATTATCTTTTTAACTGTTTTTCTTCACGGACATGTAGCGTCATCTCTCGATCAAAATTGTTAACCCTTTGAGCTCTGCCGGGTGAATTTTCACCCACATAAAATCAAAATCTTTTAATTTCCTTCAAAAACTCTCCATTTTAAAAGCAAAAACTGGGTTTTGTAGATTTTACTTGTCTTCTTAAAATCTAGATGGCAGCACTATTCTCTGCAAATATCTAGTAGGTTTTTAATGCGACCTTAAAAACACTCCAATTTTGAAGGTTTAGAAATTTTGTATTTTTCAAGCATTATAAAGAAATATTTTTCAAAGGAGATAACATTTTTTTCTCTTGGACACATCAAACATTTAATAATAATTGCATGCAAATCACTAAACAGAAAAATTAAATAATTACAGGGGATAGAAATAAGTAATGGTAGAATTTTCTACCAGCAGAGCTCTAAGGACTACAAAAATGTGCTTTGTCACTAGATGGCAGCACTAAAATTACATACCAGACAGTGTTTCAGAACCAAAATTTAGATGCTTATAATTTAATTCCAAGGAATTTAAATTTGTGTTTAATTCAGCAGATTGACGACTTTATTATGTTTTAAATATTTTTAAACAAAAATTAAATATTTTTAACACCTGTTTCATCTTTAAATTTGATTAGTTTATATTTTTATATTATGATTTAAAAAATTTTAAATTTTGAATTTTCTCATTTAATAAATTTTTAAAATATTTTAATAGTCTTAGAATTTGTTTAAACAATGTAACTGCTTAAAATATGTTAAAATTTCAGCAATTATAGTAATTTTAGAATAACTTTGCGGTGTCATTTCTTGTATTAGCGTGTTGAAATGAATGCTCTAGAGCTCTGATGGTGGAAAAACTTCCCACGTCCCCCAGCCTAAAGGGGGTATTTAAAATTTTTTTTAATCACATGGTTCAATTTCAGACAGTCCCCTAATCACATTTTAAGTGTTTTTCTAGCATATTTTTAAAATTTTAATAACCCGGAGTTCAAAGGGTTAAAGATGTTAGGAGTGTCCATATTGAGAGCACTGTCCATATTGGGTACAAGTAACTTATATATTTTATTTATATAATATGAAAATTATATTTATATAATATTAATTTTACAACGTACTTTTGCAATATGTATCGTATGAAGTTAAAAACTTTATTTATAGAACTTTTCTTTTTTGAAAAAAAAAAAAAAGAGTCATTTTGGTGCAGCCATTTAAGAGTTCAAAACAATGATACATATATTTTTTCTTAATTTCATAAATTCATTTAAAAATGTGATATTGAAAAAGTATTTATATTTGTTTACGTTTTAGTAAAACGCACATTCTTTTATCCTGAGATAAAAAGGAATAAGAATGTAAAATAGAACTGACATCGCTGTATAAAGGATATATTTTTATGATTTATCAGAATGAAAGGTTTTTATAAAATAGTGTATCAACAATACATTGTAATACTCTATATGTTGCGTAATTTAAACTCTGGAGAAAAGGTTATATTTCATAATAAACGCATTTTTGACACACGAAAGGGCTATTCAAAGAAAAAGTTTTACTGAAGTTTTATATCCGTTATATGGCTTTTATGCTTACTTTGTTCTTCTTTGAAAGTGGGCTTACGTTGTTTGAAAATTGTGTAGATATTGTTATATTTAACTGTGAAGTTCTGGGTTTACCATTTGAGATAAAAATTGAATTCAGGATATAAATTCAAATAATATATATATGTATTACGCACGTGGCAGAGAAATCGCTCGAATGAAATGCGTCTCATTAGTTATTGAACAGCATTTCACGCATCTCCATATCTATAACAGGGATTAACATAGGGGGGAAACTGTTCTGTTGCCAAATGCCGCCAAGTTTGTCGTCAACTTGACGATATATCACCAAATTTGGCGACCAAAATTAGTCGCCAAATGTGACGCGAACTTGACGATTTCTTTAATATTTCGCCAAATTCCCATAGACTTCCGTTGTAAAAAAATAGGGTTTACTTGCTTGTAGAAAATCAATAGATTGAGATATTTTAATGCAACAAAAACTAATATTAGCTTACGGAATTATGCAAATTATATTTAAGGGAGTCCAAGGGATTATATCAATTATATTTAAGGGAGTCCAAGTAAATTAAATTATGAATAAAAATAAAATGATATAATTCTTACCATGCCTTCCCAAAATAACTTTTAAGGGAGACCAAACTTGTCGCCAAAAGTGGCTAGTACTTTAAATATCTTTTTATCGGAAAAACAGCTTTGGGTAGTTTGATAATGTTTTAAATTGTATGTAATTCCTGTGTCATAAAAACAGCTCATTAGTTTAAGAAGATCCACCTTTGCTTTAAAGATTTAAAATGTGAGAAGCGGAATCCTCAATCACGTCAAGTATTAGAGTCGAAATGACACAGCATTTTAATATAAAACAAAGAGTTTTATGAAATCAGTAAACATTATTGCTCTCTAGTGGAGCGGGCGAAACTTAACTACATTGCACGAATTTCGATTCAGCTAAATCTTTAAAGAACCTAATGCAAACATACTAATTTAAACTTAACCTACGTAAGGTAAATGGCTAGCCAAGAATCGCAAATAAGACGAATTCTACTTCTAAGAATCCCTATAGCAAAAAACAGTAATCAGTTTCACTCCATATCTATGTTAAATGTCGCTAAAAACTTGAATCCCATGTACTCCAAAAATAAGTTTATTGAAGTATGTAGGTTTCAACACCTTACCAGAAGTCATACTCCTTACCCGAAGGAATTTATTTTTTAAAATAATACAATGTAACTATAATTATCTTTACCACAGTTTTAAATTGATTGAACTTACCAAATTAACCCTTTCCGGCGCGGAGTAATTATGTTTATAAACTGATAAAATAATGGACTGACACCAGAATTTATAAATGAATTTATTAGAAAATACGAACTTGCTTATTTTCACGTACATTATAAAAGAAAAAAAATAATTAAATTTTCTTGGTGCCGTTTGTCAGTTTTGGAATTAAAATTAGGTGTCCTATTTTAAGAACACCGCCCTTGAAAGGGTTAAAAGGAAATTTAAAAGCACATAAAACATAAGATCTGACTAGCCCTAAAATACCACGCCATGGCACTAAACTGGAAACTAGCCTTAAACTAACAGATTGCCATTTACTTTTTTAGAAAAATTAGAATCAATTTAAATTAAACTGGGTATAATATCCATTGCATGGAAATATGCGAAGGATTCTGTTTTAATTTTTAATTTACGTTTTTTAATTTTCAATTTTTAATTTACAATTATCATTTTCGATTTTTTATGGAATGAGTTTAAAACGGATTTTGCTTTCTTTTTACACATCTATATACAGAGAATACTGTTAATGAATATTTCAAACTTTATCTTATGTTTTAAGTTCTTCATTTCGCACGGAATAATTTAATGGAAGCAGTAATAATCAGCTGACAAAAATTCTTTTCAACGAAATGTACTCTAACATAAATAAATTTATTGAAAATAATAACTCACAAAAGTTTTAATGAATAAATGAGTTTTAAATTCATTGATGATAATTGTTTATGATTGCAGATGAAAGAACGCATTTATTAAAATCAAAAGCAAATTAGACTTTATGTACAGCATTTATGCGAATTCGTCTTATCTAAGTTCACGGTTTTGACGAAAAATACTTCTAAAATTATAATAATTCATATTTAATGACATTTGAGACACTTAAATGAAATATTCTTTAGGTTCTATTTGGTTGTTATTGCCTACAGTTTTATATCTTTGGTCTAGAAGATTAATAATTTTCTCGAAAGTAAGAACGAGAAAGTGAGTACATTTGTTATAATATATTTAATGTAGGGTTTAATATGCATAGAAAAAGATTTTTTTTTTTTAGCTCCAGAAAGGTCTTAAAAAATAATCCATTTCTACCAATGTCCGTTTGGAAATGATGTCATTTTCATTTGAAAACGTAACTGAAGATGTCTTCACTGCTATTGGATTTTTTTCCCGGAAATTTTCCCTTAAAGATTGCATTTGCCATCAATGTCAATAAATTTATAAGTATTAATATTTTACTACAGATCCGACTTTTTTGATCGTCTGCATTCAAGATTTGTTCATGTATCATTGTTCAAAAACAAAACTGAGAAGTTAAATCTAATCACTACGTGCTAGTCAACACTGGAATCGTAATATCTCCAGGGTAATGACATTTTAATATCTGGAACTTATAACCCAAAATTGCTCGCGCTTTAAAATCAAATTACATTAGATGCCCAAAATATATCATACCCAATGTTAGTTCTTCCTATTTTCTATCATAAAATCTGCACGTGAAAGATAAAAAGAGCAAAAAATGGATTAACATACAGTTGTGAACGTATATTTAAAAATATTTAAATATTAAATTATTTACATTTCTTTTCCAAATTTTCTCAAATCGATGCTATGTGGTCCATACATATGCTTTTGTCAATCTTTTCACAAAGATGTTCAGTTATTCGTTTTTTGTGTTAAGTTTTTTGATCGACATTCAGGAAATTTTATTCATATATGCATATATGTTTGTCTTTTTAACAGTTTGTGCAGTGCGTTCATAGAAACTCAGTTTCTCTTTTAAATTTCGTGGGGGCATTGCTTTCTGTCTAAAACGTTCCTTATATTTTTTTTACAATTTGATGATAAAAGAGATTTAAAAAATCAATGCCTGATTCGATGCTGACTAGATGGTTTCTCAGTGCGTAAGAAAATATTTCACGTAACTACACTGCAAAAAAAAAAACACTGTAAATTTGCCAGAACAAACTCGATCACAGTGAATATACTGTATCGTTCTTTGGTTACCTGATTATATTAAGCACAAACTGCTGGCATCCAAATTGCCAGTACATTGTGCTGTTAATTTTACGCAACTACTGTATTTTCCATGTTAATATAATCAGGAAACCAAAGAAAGATACAGCACATTCACTGTGATCGAGTTTCTGAGCGAGATGAACACTACTTTGTACTGTAAAAATGTCGTTTTTTGGTTTTTTTTTTTTTTTTTTTTTTTTTTTTTTTTTTGTGTATCAAAGCAACTGTCAACATTCATAAAAAATATCACCATGGACCATCGATTTAATTATGTAGCCGTTGTATTTGGTACGGTCTTCCACCTACTGTTCCTTTCTTTAAATTACGAAACGTTATAATTTCTGGTTTCATCGATTCTATTTGAATTTATCTATTCCCCATGATTATAGCCGGTGACATCAAAAGTCCCGTCATCGCAGAATTAAAACAATTATGTAAATCGACAGTAAAAATTCATACGAAAAAAATGAGCTAGGTATGACAAGGTTTGACAAGCCAAAAATAAGCTTAATTAAATTAATATTTATTAAAAAGCTATAATGGTTTTACTATAATGGTACCACTGTTATAGACTTTTATAGAAAACTTGGAAAAAAGGTTTTGGAAAAAAGTTGTTATGATAAACTTTATTCTGCCGAAAGAGACTGTTATACCTATTTTAAGGAGGCGTACGGTGATAAAAGTACAAATTTATTTTTCTTCCAATCTTTACAGGTGGAAATTTTCCTTCGCGTCTAGACGCTGGCTAAGTGTCGATTTTCCTCGAAAGCGGTAATTCATTACAGCTTTTAGGTAGCTTTCTTTACAAAAAGCTACCTATTGCAGCCGTTCGGAGGAAAGCGATTTCAAAAAATTTTGGTATATTTTCATCGATCATGACCCCCAGACCCCGAAACCACCCTCCGTTCAAAATTGATATATATATATATATATATATCAATATATATATATATATATATATATATATATATATATATCTGACCTATGTCACACTGTAACTCTCGTATTTATGAACCGATTTGGATGTAATTTGGTGTGTACATAGTACATACCAATGTCTCGACCGAGTTCGTTGGCCAGCTTCATCCGCCATTTTGTTTCAAAATGGCGGCCATTTAAAAATTTTAAAAAAAATTTAAAATTTGAAATGTGGTACCAAAAAATTGAAAATGGAAAAATATTTTTTTCTTATGTATTTGACCTTTATACAAAGACTCCGTAGCAGTTTTTGTTTCGTCTATATCTTAAAAAATGGCTGAGTTATAGCATTTTGAATTTCTAGTGAAGCTGACATTTTGAAACGTCCTGAAATTTGTCACTCGATAAAAGGCGTATTTATGAACCGATTTGGATGTAACTTCGTTTATACATAGTACAGACCAATGTCTCGACCGAGTTCGTTGGCCAGCTTCATCCGCCATTTTGTTTAAAAATGGCGGCCATTTAAAATTTTAAGAAAAATTTTAATTTGAAATGTGGTACCAAAAAATTGAAAATTGAAAAAAATATTTTTTTCTTATGTGTTTGACCTCGATAAAAAGATTCGGGAGCAGTTTTTGTTTCGTCTATATCTTAAAAAATGGCTGAGTTATAGCATTTTGAATTTCTAGTGTGGCTGACATTTTGAAACGCCCTGATTTTTGCCACGTGATAACAGACGTATTTATGAACCGATTTGGATGTACTTTGATGTGTACATAGTACATACAAATAACTCAACCGAGTTCGTTGGCCAGCTTCATCCGCCATCTTGTTTCAAAATGGCGGCCATTTAAAAAAATTTAAAAAAATCAAATTTAAAATGAGATACCAAAAAATTGGAAAATGAAAAAGAGTTTTTTCGTATGTGTTTGACATTAATACAAAGATTCCGGAACAGGTTTTGTTTCGTCTATATCTAAAAAAATGGCTGAGTTATAACATTTTGAATTTCTATTGTGGCTGACATTTTAAAACGACCTGACATTTGTCTCGCGATAACAGGCGTATTTATGAACCGATTTGAACGTAACTTGGTCTGTACATAGTACATACCAATGTCTCGACCGAGTTCGTTGGCCAGCTTCATTCACCATCTTGTTTCAAAAGGGTTGCCATTTAAAAAAAATGTAATTTAAAATTTAAAATGAGGTATTAAAAGATTGGAAAATGAAAAAGATTTTTTTTATGTGTTTGGCCTTGATACAAAGATTCTGGAGCAGTTTTTGTTTCTGAAAATTTGTTCTTTTGTTTATGTCTTAAAAAGTGGTTGAATTATAGCACTTTGAATTTCTATCATGGTTAACACTTTGAAACGATCTTGTATTTGTCTCGCGATACCACACGTATTCGCCTATTTCGATGGAAGAAGGCATGTGGATAGTATACACCAATATCTCGACCAAGTTCGCTGGCCAGCTTCATCAGCCATCTTGTTTCAAAATGGCGGCCATTAAATTAAAAAATATATATATTTAAAGTGAGGTGCAAAAAAATTAGAAATTGAAAAAGGTTTCTTTTTTAAGTATTTGACCTTGATATAAGGATTCAGGAACATTTTTTGTTTGTCTTTATCTTAAAAAATGGCTCAGATATAGCAGTTTCAATTTCTAACGTGGGTGACATTTTGAAAAACCTGATTTTTTTCCTGCGACAGCACTCGTATATATCAACCGATTCCGATGTGAGTGAGCATGTGCACAGCAATTACTAAGGTCTCGACCAAGTTCACTGGTTAGCCTCATCCACCATGTTGTCTTAAAATGACAGGCACATTAAGAAATCGCCGAATTTGGCAGCCAAATATAAGTTACTTTAAATAAAAGCAGCTTGGATAAAGCTGACTAATTTCGCAAAATTCTCATTCATAATGATTTAGTATTGATAAAAATTAGTATTGAATCACCTACATTCGGTTTTCACTTAATTGAGCTTCGTGTGTTTGAATAATATAAGTTGGCTTTTTTAAAATAAGGAATATGAAAGCTACCTCTTCCTCCCGGCACTGGCCGGAAGGACTTTTTAATATATATTAATTTAATTAAGCTTATTTTCGGCATGTCAAACCTAGTTATACACAGCTAATTTTGTTTGCATGAATCTTTACTGTCGATTTCCGTAATTATTTTCAATTCCTCAATGACTGGATTTTTGATGTCACCGGCTCACGGACTATTATGCTTTGTTGAAATTACAAGAACATTTTTCTGTTGATGAGTATATATTACACAATTATTCTTTCTGTTTGCAAACTAAGCGTAGAACCGTAAATATTCACATTCTTTGAATTAAAAATTTTTGGAGGAATTTATATATATATATATTTAAGTATTGCGTGGCAGCGCAATACTTATTTATTTCCAGTGTCACTTCTCAATGTTAATTTAACATAGAAAAGCCTATGGAGATCATAACTTTTTCATTTTTTCTTCCCACCTTTTTGTCCCTGATGCCTTAATTCTTTGCTAATTCTAATAATATTATAAATTCAAAGTGTGAAAACATTTGCCTGACGTCAGGGTCAAAACGGATCATAAAATGCCTTTGCATATAAGTGGATTATAATCTAAAGAGTAACATGGGCTAATTTTTATTTACATTATTCAAATATTTTTCTTAATAATTCCAAATTTCGCTTTTTTCATTGAGAATCAACGGACATTTTCTAATAAAATTTAACTTTTTTTTCCTTCATTGTTGTAAACAATTCAAAAGCCGTAATAATAATTTGCCTATATTTAGTTGAATGATTTTCACGTGAAACATGAAACTGAATTTTTTTTTTTTTTTTTTAATTAAAAAGAAGATGAATATGGCGTCATAGTGGAAATAAAAATGACATTTTCAAGCAGATTTTAGGTAGCTTTCTTTACAAAAAGCTACCTATTGCAGCCGTTCGGAGGAAAGCGATTTCAAAAAATTTTGGTATATTTTCATCGATCATGACCCCCAGACCCCGAAACCACCCTCCGTTCAAAATTGATATATATATATATATATATATATATATATATATATATATATATATATATATATATATATATATATATCAATATATATATATATATATATATATATATATATATATATGACCTATGTCACACTGTAACTCCCGTATTTATGAACCGATTTCGATGTAATTCGGTATGTACATAGTACATACCAATGTCTCGACCGAGTTCGTTGGCCAACTTCATCCGCCATTTTGTTTCAAAATGGCGGCCATTTAAAAAATTTAAAAAATTTAAAAATTTGAAATGTGGTACCAAAAAATTTAAAATGGAAAAATATTTTTTTCTTATGTATTTGACCTTTATACAAAGACTCCATAGCAGTTTTTGTTTTGTCTATATCTTAAAAAATGGCTGAGTTATAGCATTTTGAATTTCTAGCGAAGCTGACATTTTGAAACGTCCTGAATTTTGTCACGCGATAAAAGGCGTATTTATGAACCGATTTGGATGTAACTTCGTTTATACATAGTACAGACCAATGTCTCGACCGAGTTCGTTGGACAGCTTCATCCGCCATCTTGTTTAAAAATGGCGGCCATTTAAAATTTTAAGAAAAATTTAAATTTGAAATGTGGTGCCAAAAAATTTAAAATTAAAAAAATATATTTTTCTTTTGTGTTTGACCTTGATAAAAAGATTCAGGAGCAGTTTTTGTGTCGTCTATATCTTAAAAATTGGCTGAGTTACAGCATTTTGAATTTCTAGCGTGGCTGACATTTTGAAACGTCCTGATTTTTGCCACGTGATAACAGACGTATTTATGAACCGATTTGGATGTACCTTGGTGTGTACATAGTACATACAAATATCTCAACCGAGTTCGTTGGCCAGCTTCATCCGCCATCTTGTTTCAAAATGGCGGGCATTTAAAATAATTTAAAAAATTTAAATTTAAAATGAGATACCAAAAAATTGGAAAATGAAAATGTTTTTTTCGTATGTGTTTGACCTTAATACAAAAATTCCGGAACAGGTTTTGTTTCGTCTATATCTAAAAAAATGGCTGAGTTATAACATTTTGAATTTCTATTGTGGCTGACATTTTAAAACGACCTGATTTTTGTCACGCGATAACAGGCGTATTTATGAACCGATTTGAATGTAACTTGGTCTGTACATAGTACATACCAATGTCTCGACCGAGTTCGTTGGCAGTTTCATTCGCCATCGTGTTTCAAAAAGGTTGCCATTTTTAAAAAAAAATGTAATTTAAAATTTAAAATGAGGTATTAAAAAATTGGAAAATGCAAATATTTTTTTATGTGTTTGGCCTTGATACAAAGATTCTGGAGCAGTTTTTGTTTCTGAAAATTTGTTCTTTTGTTTATATCTTAAAAAGTGGTTGAATTATAGCACTTTGAATTTCTATCATGGTTAACACTTTGAAACGATCTTGTATTTGTCACGCGATACCACACGTATTCGCCTATTTCGATGGAAGAAGACATGTGGATAGTATGCATCAATATCTCGACCAAGTTCGCTGTCCAGTTTCATCAGCCATCTTGTTTCAAAATGGCGGCCATTAAATTTTAAAAAAATTATATTTAAAGTGAGGTGCAAAAAAATTAGAAATTGAAAAGGTTTCTTTCTTAAGTATTTGACCTTGATATAAGGATTCAGGAGCATTTTTTGTTTGTCTTTATCTTAAAAAATGGCTCAGATATAGCAGTTTCAATTTCTAACGTGGGTGACATTTGAAAAATCTGATTTTTTGCCTGCGACAGCACTCGTATATATCAACCTATTCCGATGTGAGTGAGCATGTGCACAGCAATTACTAAGGTCTCGACCAAGTTCACTGGTTAGCCTCATCCACCATATTGTCTTAAAATGGCAGGCACTTTAAGAAATCGCCGAATTTGGCAGCTAAATATAAGTTACTTTAAATAAAAACAGCTTGGATAAAGCTGACTAATTTCGCGAAATTCTCATTCATAATGATTTAGTATTGATAAAAATTTGTATTGAATCTCCTACATTCGGTTTCCACTTAATTGAGCTTCGTGTGTTTGATTAATATAAGTTGGCTTTTTAAAAATAAGGAATATGAAAGCTACCTCATCCTCCCGGCACTGGCCGGAAGGACTTTTTTTAAGTTCAGATTGTAATTTTTTGACCAAACTACAGCAACCTGCATTACTGCACTTGTGAAACATTTTGAATTATACATAGATAAATTGCACCACAAATTGTGATGCGATATCGCACAAATCAAAGCCTGATGATGATATACCCTCCATTAATTTTGAAATGTGTTCGTCTGAATCATAGCCTACTATGATATATACGGCCCACGCATTTCGCAGAAAATCGTCGAAAAAGTGAAGTCGGATTCAGCTTCAAACCCTGAACCAAAACATCACAACGTGCTCTTTTTTGTTTACATTTATACCCTACCCAGATAGCGGCTTGTTACTCATCGTCGAAGTTTCAGAATCATTGATCGCATTTTCAGAATAATAAATTAAATACTTATGTTCTTCAATTTCCTTCGATTTAAAAGGATATTTTACACAGATTGTAGTATTTTAGTGTTCACATACTTTTAAGATTAGCTAAATTACTTATTGTTTACTTGATCGTTTGGTTCATTCTGTTATTCTTTTTTGAATGTCCCGTATTTACATAAAAATGGCTTGTGTTTCTTATACACGTTTTAAAATAAAAATTTGGTTTTTATCAAACTACAGTTCTCATAACTGGCTTGAAGCAGTTATTTTTGACAAATTTATTGTTACACGTAAAATGTTTGTTTTTGATATTGTCCGAACTAAAAAATAAAAGCAACTTATCAAATGACAACGACCATTTGGAAAATTATGTTTTCGAAGACTAAAATGTAAGACATAAAAAATCGCACAGAGTTGATCATACATTACGTACGCCATGAATTAAACATTAATAGAGTTATTACACGTAAAAATTCCAAGCGACAAAAATCGCCTGCCACTCGTACGTATTATCCACCTGAAACCTATGTATTATCCAAGCATTTAATTAGCTGTTAGGGAAAAGGCTTTTCCATCGTCAGATTTCCAAGAAATATGACGAGCCATTTTAAATGAAATTTCATTCTTAAATTTCTAAACATTCCACAATATTACTTTTTACACCGTCGTATAGAGAAAAAAATGTACCTTTAAATGCAATTTGTTTGAAAGCTGTATCTCAATTTGTTTCTGATTTATTATTTTTTTTGTAGTTTTTATTACTTTTTTGTCATAGTGGCAACACTCTATTGTCTATCTCTGTTGAAGGTAAAGGGAAATGCAGATTACTGTATAGACCAATCAGAAAACGAATAAAATGCGGATTAAACCAATAAAAATCTTCAGATATGCTTTTGATTTCCCATCCTGACGAGAACAATAACCATTTTTCCAAATGGTTAAAAAAAGAAAAACACGATCTTCCTTAAACATTAAATATTCTTATTTTTAATCAGAGAAAGAAATGGTGATCGCGGATTTAAATATCGTTGCAATATTTTATGTTATCCAAGCAATTTTGATTAAATCATGTAAGGGTATTTGTTATTTAATAAATTACATTTATTAATTATTACAAGGAATTTTATGAGTACTTTAATATATTTAAAAGAAATTCCATTAGTTTTATTGTTTCAGCAGTGAAGATAGTAAATAAATTTATGACATTGATGTTTTTAGACTATGCATGTTTTTATTTATTGGGGTGAATCGTAGAATACTCTACTCCTCAACCTGGCGATAAATGCGCCAAAGTGGCAACCTTGGTATTTAGTATTAACTTGGTATTAAGTGGCAACCTTTGATGTTATATAAACGCGCCGATTTGGCGATTTTTTGAAATCGCACCAAAGAAGTAGAGTATTCTCCGGTCGCACCATTTATTATTCCGATAATTGTTAAAATAATATATATATTTCTTTTTAATTTGATGATTATAGTTAATATTTTTATTAAACTCTTTTTGAATCATATCTATACGAAAAAAAAAAAAAAAACGTAAACACATTGGAATTCTCTGAACCCTACCCAGAGCGGTTTGATTGGTTCTCGTCTTTGAAGTTACGGTTAGAGTCAAATTTCTGTTTTGGGCAGCGTATCAGAGCCCTCTGGCGAGCGACTTCATACATTAATCGCAAATCGCTCTGCCTGTAGTAGTATCTAAGTATGCCTTGGTCTGAATTCAGTAGTTATTAAAAAACTTGATATATTAAACAAAAACCTAATTTGCAGAACAAATTAAAAAAACAAAATTTATTTCCTAAATTGTTTAAGCCCGAGAAGGGGCATATATTAAGATATTTCATTCAATTCGTTCTACATTTAATGTTAAATTTTTGTAACAAATAATTTAAACCAATTGAACATTAAAAAGTAAAAAATAAATTCATACAATATAATACTTTAAACACCTATATACTTAGATTCCGTTCAAATGAAATCGAAATAAATCTTAGACTTTTTCCATTTTTAAGTTGTAAATATTTGTACTGCAGATTTTGCATTATGTTTATGACGATTGTACATAATATGATAAGATACATGCAAAGTACAAAACTTTAAAAAAGTCTAAGATTTATTTCGATTTCATTTGAACGGAATCTAATTTTTTAGGGTGTTTTAAGTATCATATTGCATGAATTTTATTTTTATTTTTTAATCTTCAATTGGCTTAACTAATTTGTTACAAAAATTTAACATTAAATGTAGAACTAATTGAATGAAATATCTTAATATATGCCCCTTCTCGGGCTTAAACAATTTAGGAAATAAATTTTGTTTTTTTAATTTGTTCTGCAAATTAGGTTTTTGTTTAATATATATATATTTCATCATTCCAATAATTGTTAATTTTTTTCTTCAAAATTTCCTGTGAAATTAAATAAGATTTATACCAATTGTCTACGGTAAATTTTAGTCCGGATTTAGGAAAGAGATGACATTAATCTCTTCACAACACAACATGGGCTTTTTCAAATGGTCCTTTTGGCTGTTGACCAACACATGCTTCTATTTTTCAAGTGTAAAATTTATTTAAATCAATTAGTCAACAATTTATTCAAATCGACAAGTTCGACAGTTTTTTACCATATTTTATTGTCATACATTGTTAAAATGAACATCGCCCTCTAAATAACTCCATTTTATTTCCTACTGAAAAGAATGGTTATGTGTTTCACGCGTATCTGTGTATGTGGATTTCTTTATACCCTCGAAACATCCCAACGGCTGGATGTATTTTAATGAATGAGGTCTCTATCAATTCGTCTTAACGGCACAACGGTTATAGGCTAGGTTTTCTTTTTATAAATTCAAAATGGCGGCCATCTAATACAAAATGGCGGTAGAGACGAAAAATTTTTTTACGCACCCTATTGAGTGGCAGATCATTGGATAGGTCTTTCAAAATGAAGTCGATGTTTCATTGACTATTTTACAGTCAGAAGCTCCGTTAAAATATTAGACAACCTGGAAGTTGTGTATGTATTGTGGGTCATCAATACAAGCAAATAAAAAAATAGGTAAGTAATATAAAAAATATTTTAAGTCAATTTCTACTTAGGTCAATAAGAGAATTTTTTTCTTCCATTCTTCTTTCCTATTGAGTAGGGCTTAAACTTCCTTGGTCAAGAAGAGGTCTCTCTCGGTCTAGAAATACCTTGATCAAGAAGAGGACTCTCTCGATTATTGAAAATTAATTAATTAATTTTAATTAATGAATTAATATTTAAAAAAAAAAAACTTTATTAACCTCAAGTGTCATCCACTACAAGTTTTAAAAATATTATTAGAGCTTAATTGGATGAATAATAAGTATTTTATTTAACGATTGAAAATTTGAACAAGATATATATAGCGAGAGTGTGAGCTAATAGTAGGAATTGGGAAAAAAAATAGTCGTATTACATTCGCACCTCATCCAAAAGAACTCGTTCCACATTATTTTTTAATCTCATTGTTACTAATTGTTGTAGACTATGGTATAATAAAATGTGTGACGGATCCCTGGATAAAAATCGTACTCAATAGGAGGATTATTTTTAAAGCGGAAAAAATTACTATTTTCATTAACAACATAACAAATTTTTAAATTTTGTACTAAATTTAACGCTTGTAAAGTAAATCATAAAGCAAGAAAATAGGCATATAAACATATGACTTTTCGATCTTAATGAAGTTGAAACGGGACCATCCACAGGTTTAAGCTTTTCCAATAAAAAAACTAGTTGGATGTGTCAATCCTAAAACTTTCATCTATCTCATATATTTTAATATTTCAAAATGTTGTTACAGATGTCAATATTTCATTTTTATTAGTTCAATACTATATCAACTTTGACTTTCATCTTAAATTTCTGCTTCAGTCAATTAATCGGAGTAAAAATGAGTTAATCTCCATCATGATATTTATTAAAATCACGAATAATCGCGAAGAGTCGGCTTATCAGGATTGGAAGTTCCGGTCGATTCATGAACAACTGGTGTACAGTAGAACTACGAAAAACCCTATTACAGCGTTCCCTTCTGGCGGAATTTTTACACATTCAGGTAGGACCTTTTTGCCATGGCCAAAAACATACACAAAAAATTTGATTCAATTTTATGCATAAATTCATAGACATTTCGAAGGTACAATATTGAAAAGGACAAAAAAAAACAAAAACAAAATCGCTATTACAGAGCCCCCTTTACGGCGGAATTTTTCCAAATTCAAGGAGGACCTTCTTGCTATGACCAAAAACATACATGACAAATGTGGTTCAATTTTATGCAAAATTCTATGGACTTTTCGATGGTAAAATATTTAAAATGCACCAAAAATCGATATTACAAAGCAGAGTTTCCGGCAGAGTTTTCTCCAAATTAAGGAAGAGCCTGCATGGCATAACCGAGAACTTAAAAAAAAATTGGTTCAATTATATGCATAATTTCATACACCTTTTGATGGTTCAATATTAAAAATGCCACAAAATTCGCTATTACAGCGCCCCTTACCGGCGAAGTTTTTCCAAATTCAGGGAGAACTTTCTTGCTATGGCCAAAAACATACGCCAAAAATTGGTTCAATTCTATGCATAACTTCATACACTTTTTGATGGTACAATATTCAAAATAGCACAAAAATTGCTATTACAGCACCCTTCTGGCCATTTTTATAAAAATTGAGGGAGGACTGCTTGCTATAGCCAAAAACTTAAAAAATAATGGGTTCAATTCTATGCATAACTTCATACAGTTTTCGATGGTTCAATATTGGTCAGCAAAATTGCTATTACATCGACCCCTTCCGTCGGATTTTTTTTTCAAATGAAGGAATTGCCTGCTTGCCATAGCTAAAAACTTTTAGAAAAAATTTCGTTAAATTCCATGCATAACTTCGTACATTTTTTTATGGTACAATGGAGAGAGACACACGGACAGACAGACATTTTCTATAAACATGTTTTTTGGGATTTCTGACCCCTAAAACGTGTAAATCCGTCGGAAACCAGAAATCGAAAAAACTTCGATTAAAATACTTTCTTCTGTTATAGATAGAAGAAAATAACAACATGAAAATGAAACCCATCAGTTCCAATGTTATTGGTGAACAGACATAGATTAAGCAAAAGAAAACAAAAATATTGAAATACATTGTACAACTCGATTTGTATAAACTCTTTTATAAAAACTTAAAACGAAGAAAAAAAAACATTTGAATCAGCGAAAATATTTTAAATCTTTTTAGGAATAGCACAAGCGAAATTTTTTAATCTTATGCATTCGCCACATTTTCTCATAAATTTTGCCCTCATTTAACATTATCATCCCTCATTTAAGAGTTAGTTATAAAATATTTTCGTATGATGAAGACAGTTACACATTCTTAATGTTTAATCTCTTACTCTGAGCTATCATTAATTAAATAAACATTTCTCACTAATGAGAATATAATATGCTTCAGTTTATTATGGTATATACAGGTATTTTCTTAGCGAAGTAAATATTTAAACTAGGGAGGTTGGTAAAACCATGATTCATACTAAAAGAGATAACTCAAAATTCTATTGTAAATTATTGCTGAGTAGGTTCATTTCCATTAAATTTTAATCTAAGAAGTTAGAAGGTTGTTCTATTCCATTTTTAAATTATAAAAATAATAAAAGTATGTAGAATTACTTTACGAACATATAGTTTAAATTTCAAATTCATATTTAATCTGCAAGCGGGAGAGACGTCGCAAAGTTAACGACAAAAGTGATAAATACATAAACCGTTCTTATATACGGGCGTGAAACTGACTGAATATCATTTTCATTTGTTAATTGAACTCTCTCCTTCGGATTAAAATTAATTTATCTCATATCCGACATAGTTTTGTATGTCTATGATAATTTTCCTTTGTACGAACGCTGTAGAAAGTAAATATATTACTAATAATTAATTAATTTTACATTTTAAAGTCTTATCAAGCTATATTATAAAAGGGTAACATGTCTGTGCGTAACGCTGGCGTCATTTTGCGAACATTTTCAAATTTTACACCGTCGTATAGCGAATAAAATCTACTTTCAAAAGTAATTTCTTTGAAACCTGTAACTTAATTGAATGGTTTAGCATGTTTTTAAAATAATTTTCAAGCATGAATATTTGTAATTTATCTTTATCGCATACCGGCTCCATTACATACTAATAGTTTTTTTTTTTTTTTTTTTTTTTTTTTTTTTTTTTTTTACATAAAGCAATAAAAATTGTTCAACATTTATTTTTGACTAATTTTACATAAGGGAACTTCCTCTATAAAGAAATAAAAGAATGATATAAGAAACCCAACAAAATTAACATGCAATTGAACAATTTAAATTTTTGCCCCGTCAAATAAAAAAAAAAACCTTTTAAACGAAATTTGTTTGCTAACCGCTGATATTACTGATTGTGCATGGTTATAACAATATGAAATTTTTTACGGCTTCCATAAAGAATTTAAAACTTTCTATATACATAAATAAATAAACTAATATAAGTAACACAAAAAATTAACATACAAATAACTGACCACGCGCTTCAAGCACTGAAATGATCAGAATCAAAAAGGCTGACGTAAGTAGCAAAATATTGGGCTAATAACCCTTAGCATGCGGCTAATACGAAAATGTCGCTTTTGATAAATTTGAAAACTTTATTTGATTACATAATTGATATTTTTCATATAACAATGCTTTTTTGGTGTTAGTGGCCAATCTAAAAAACACATCGACAGGCAGGCATGCGCGATTTTCGCAAATTAAGAGTGTCTTAACGTATTTTTAATCCTCCTGCCAATACCTTGTCCCGAGCTACGAGCAAAAATTGTTTGCATTCACACATTGCCGGTTTTCCAGCTCTTTTAATCAGTCACTTCGCATTTTACGAACTCTTCGCGTACGACTGAATGCGGGAAGTTTTTCTTCTGTTACTGATTATTTCTAGCATCTCGCTTTATGCAATTTTTTCGGCAGATGTATGGTGGGGCCATAGAGAAGAGATAGGGGTGGAATGTGCTTTCCGTAGAGAATTCCGTTGAAAAGCGGCATCAACATGACCGGCCCTACTCATGTAAAGGTTTCCAGATTTCGCTCGTTATCGCTTGCTTGGCAATTTCAAAATTGTTTCCGGTCGTGAAAAAAAAAAAAAAAATATATATATATATATATATATATATATATATATATATATATATATATATATATATAAATACTCAGCATCCACATTATGCATGTGAAGTAGTGCAAAAATATAAACGAAGTAAAACAAAGCAACTTAAAATCTGTTTTAAATTAGTAAAAAAAGATTCTCACTTTAATTTAACGATACGGTAATTTGTTTGTTTTCCTTTCGCAAACATATGCTAGCATTTGGCGGTAAAAGTCACGTGACTATTATGTTGGTTCCACATAAGGATTACCAAAGCACTCTCCACCCCTATCTCTTCTCTATGGGTGGGGCCTCCGTGGCCGAGTGATTAAGTCATCACGCTGCTAATCGCTAAATAATGTCCAATAAACAAGATGTATGGTGTCACATAACGGTTTAACTGAATGTATATATTGTGTTTGTGATATAAGAGGCGGCTCTGTTTTTCTTTTAAAAAAGTTTATGTAAGTTTAAGCCGTTTAATTAACATGTTGTTACTATTAGGGGGTGTGTCTTTCTTAGTTACATTATTTTTAAATATTTAATGTCTTAAGTTTTTAGACATCGAAGTTTTGTTTGTTTATTGAATACATACATCAGACTTGTGTGCTTGAGACCAGGGCCCGCTTATAAGTCATCGTCGATATACAGGGACGAGATAGCACAGGGAAATTTACAACACCAGAGAATTACATTCTGGGGGTTCCACAAAGAGTGTGCAACGGAACCGGCGGAATTCGAACCCGCCCCCACCTACACCCTCAAGTGATTAGCGGCGTTGTGTCTTATCCACTCAGCCATGGTGGGCCCAGACATCGAAGTAATGATGTCTACTTTGTGATTTTAAATAAAACTATAAAAAATTCGACGTGTCTTCAATATATAATCAGCTGGTAATGATTACCTACACTGCGTTTACTCTGCTCTGGCCTGAATTTAAGTTGTTTAAGGTCGACGAATTCTCGCATATTGCATGTAAAAAAATTATTAGAAATTTCAATAAAAAAATGGTTGTTATCTCTATTCTGTAACACGGAAGCCCGGATACGACCCCCTAGTTTCTATGAAAAATGTAATTTATAAGGTTACTTGGGGTAACTGGGCCATAATTTTACAATGTGACTTTGGAGATTCTGGCAATAGAGCTTCAAAAAGCTAATGTTCATTTGAATTAAAGCCTGAACTTTTGTTAATGTGTTCAGTTAGGTTTTCTCTATCAGATAGAAATGCGCAAAATTACATTTTAATATTTAAAAAAATTGCAAATTTTATTTTTCTTTCCTCATATGTCGAGTTACCCCATAAGAATGGGGTAACTGAACCAGGAGGGTCTATGTTCCACACGCGTTTATTTTTTTTTCACATGGGATATCAGGTCCTGTTTGAAAAAGTGGAAACAACTTAAAAAATTTAAACCAGGCAGATCATATAAATTATATCAAATAATGAGCGTTGTAAGGGAAACCATTGCTGTCAATGTGTCTGAAAAAGCACTAAAAGTGAAAATATTAGATATATTTATACCAAAAACATAAAAATTAATTAAGTACTTATGTACTTTAGTATAGGTAATAAGTATAAAAGTTACATGGGTATTTTAAGGAAAAAATAACAACGTAAATCTATGAACAAACTGCTACGGAAGAACTTAAGTACCTCATCTGTATCGTGCAATTTAAACGTTTAGCTATTTCGCTTTCAGATGCAAGGTATTTGTATTCGTAAAGTGTTGAAATAATTTAATGACACCAGTATTTACAACAGAATTTATTTATAAACAAGAAAAAGTATATTTTCTCGTACTTAATTAAAGGTGAAATTTTCATTATAAATATCCGGTGCCAATGTAGCGATCAGGGATTAAAATTATGTGATGCCATAACGACATCACCCTCCTTCAAGGAGTTAAAAAATTAGGTCTGATACCACCCAATATGTTTTTTTTTTAATTTTATTGCGTAATTTTATAAGGTATTCTATAATTTTCTTTATTGTGAGCAAAAAACAATGGAGAAATTTATTTCCCGTAGTAAGAGAAACTAAAAAAAAAATATTTATAACTATTGGCGTAATTGGATCCAACATGGACCAGTTACCCCTGTTGCATTTTCCAGTTACCCCCATTCTTGAAAAATGTATGGGGTAAAAGAGACACCGGCCTTACATTTTAAACATGAAGTAAATGTGTATAGGTACCTAATAATATTAATGTAGTTATATACCTAATCTTTAGAAAAAAATTGTTTAATAAAAGTGCTTGCAGTATTTTAATAAAAATTCGAGGAAGTTCAACCAAATTGACATAAAAAAAACGTAAATTTTCGACAGCCTATCACAGCAAAGAGAGAGTTTTGATTGAGTTAACACACATTGTTTTAGGAAGTAGAGATTAAGCTGCATTGATCACAAAAGCTAAAACTTAAAAAAACATCAACGGTTTTTATTAAATCGCCTATGGTCCAGCTACCCTAGCTAACCCTATATTTTGCGACAAGTTTCTGTTTTGTTTTGTTATACATAGCCTAATAAAAAGTATTTTATAGAGCTTTTGCCAAAACTGAAAACATGTAAATATATATAAAATATATTTTATTACAATCGAGGAGAACCGATTGAATGTTTAAAAATATATAGTTGTTTTATTAAAAGACAGAGTAAAATAGATTATACCACGAGATCAAGAACGAAAACCTTGTAGAAAATAAAGTTTTTTTTTTCTGACACAGAGAAATATTATGAGATAAAACTAGATCATATTTTGAAAATTATAAATCTGTTTTAATAATAATAGATTTTCTCTGTCTTCTAGCATTAAATCATTAATATTGCATATCTTTATGAAATATTTTATTTTTTAAGCATAGGTAATCCGTACTTACAATCTTTAAACGTACAGTGTGTCCGCAAAGTCGGGGTGCACTTTTGGCCGGTCACAGAAAATCAACGAAACCAGATGGAAATGTGAAATCTTCACCGAATAAAAGAAAAACTCTCCAAATTTCATACCTTTTCAGTGCAGTTTGATGCGGCCAAACAAACCCAGCGACTGTGAACACATGTACAATTTTAATTAATTTTTCAATTAATTTTCAGCAGTCAAACACTGCAGTGATTTCAGGGATTTCACAGCTGAAAATTCATTGAAAAACAAATTAAAATTACATATGTGTTTACCGATGCTCGGTTTGTTTGTGTCTCACGTATCGCCTCAGGATTGTGTGATCACGAAGACTATTTCATCTTGTGCTGCAGTTGCAGCCTTACCAAAGTATTTGGAGAATGCCAAGCTAGGCATTGTCCTCGTAGCTTAAATGGTAGAGTACTTGGGGCACTATTCCAAGGGTTCTGGGTTTGATTCCCGGTTTGGACATTTTTAACATTACTGGTTCTACGCTTCGTTAGCAATGTGATAAATCACGTATTATATATTGAAAAGTTCTTATGAAAGGTATAGAGCATTTCTTATTTTAAGGTGTTATTAATAAGTTTTTATCCTTTTATTCTTATGATTAGTATAATATATTAATATTTTAGAAAAGAAATATGTGAATGTTTTCGGGAAGTAATCTAAGATAAAATTGGTTCTTTTATTAAACTTTTAAACAAATTTTTTTTTAGGATGAGTGTTTTCTGAAGTTCGCAAACGTACTGCATTTTATTCGTTTTTTGCCAAGCGGTAGAACTGAAATGAAAATTTCGTCTTTTATTTCATGTATTTACATATATATCTTTGTCGATCAAGTTCATCATATAGCGATACATGAACGATACTTTAGCAGAACACAACTTTATTATTAGTAGTAAAATTTTCACATTGCGTAAGATTTATTAACGCGGATATCACATTTCGTATAACATTCATGAGCTTAATGCCACAGGTTTTGCTAGTTTAAATGAAGTTACTATTGTAATCCGAAATAAGAGAAATTTACAATACTGTTAGTTTCCCCATATATACAGGGTGTCCAGCGATTAAGACCCTTATTTCAAAATTAAATATCTCAAAAACAAAGATGAATAGAATTATGCGGTAAACGGTTTGTTTGTTAGCTAAGCTGTAAAAATGTTGTACAGAAGTTGCAAAAATTAGTGGCAAAACCTCTAACAGATGGCAATGTAATCGCAATGCCTATAAATTGTGTTTTGAAGTCGAGAGCCCTAGCGTTTCAATCCTAGATGGCTTCCTATGGAAGAACGAAAATTGGGAAAGACCGCTTTATCGTTGGGGTGATGTGCAGAAGTGGAGGCATCTGGTCACATAATTATTGCATCATCTTCAATTTTAGAGAATTTCAATTAATAGAATTTTCACTAAAAAGTTTAACAATCATTATATAAGAACTTAAAAAATACTTTATTTGGGTAATGTGCTGAAGCGGAGCCATGTGTTGACAGAATTGAGATTTTTTTCAAATTTTGTTATAAGCTACTTCGGTCTGGTTACCAATATCTCTGTGGTATGTCTTTTCTCTCCTAATTGGTAGATCGTGTAATCGAATCCAAGTAGAGGAGGATTTGAAAAAAATGGAAATCTTTACTTTTTAATATTTATTTAAACTGTGAAAAAAGTTTGAATAAAAAAATCCAAAGTTTCTGGTTTTAAAGTTTAATTAAGTTAAAAGAAACCCCTTTTTTAAAAATCGTTGAACATTTATAATAATGATTCATAAATCATTTTTTTTTATTGTAGAGAATAGTTTGAATGAAAAAATACAAAGTTTCTATTTTTAAAAATTTCATTAAGTTAAAAGATAATATTAATTTTATAAACTCGTTTTCATTTTTTTTTCATTAAGCACAGAAGTATGGTGCAGTTTCTAGCGATAGGATCCGAAGTGATCGAAAGGAATGCAGCATCCAAAATACTTTTGCTTTGACGTTGATGATATGACTTATCATCAATTCCTTTTAAAAAAGAAATAATTTAATGCGTAATTTCTGTCTCTACAACTTTGTTTGCAAAGAACAGAAATATATGTGTTGTGCTAAAACCTAAGTATTATGCCGTGATTTAAAAATAAATTATAAGTGAAAAATTACTTTTTTATTTATAATAATTCAGGTATAAACAATAATACCAAAATATTAAGTCGCGATTTAAAAATATAAAAAATAAATAAATAAGTACAAAATATTTTTCTAATTATATGCATTTTGGTTTAAATAATTATATGGCATTAAAGATTGAATTTAATAAAATATTTAAAAAATTCTTATAATGATTTCCAAACTTTTTATTGAAAATTCTATTAATTAAAATTTTCTAAAATTAAAGCTGATGCAATAACTCTGTGACCAGATGTCTCCACTTCTGCACATCACCCCAATGAAAAAATGGACTTTCCCAATATTCGTTTTTACGCATGGAGCCATCTAGGAATGAGACGCCTTTGCTTCTGAGTACGAAGCAGTTTACAAGTATTGCGATTACAGCGCTATCTGTTAACGGTTTTTACAACTAAATTTTGAAACTTCTGTATAACATTTTTACAGCTTAGCTAATAAACAAACCGTTTACCGCATAATTCTGTTGATCTTTGTTTTTGAGATATTTAATTTTGAAATCAATCTGTAATAAAGTGGCTGGGAACATTTTGAACATTTTTTTATTATTTCAGTATTTTATGATACCTTTTTGACATATTATTAAATTGTTTCAAAAAAGAAAATCATAAAAGACAATCCATTACTATAGTAAAATTTAAAAAAAAAATTAAATCAACATTTTTAATACAATTTGAGATATTTTTAACATTTTTTATACTTTCTTTTCCTTCTCTTTAACTGAATAGACCACATTTCTAAAAGTGTAAGATAAAATAAATAAAATGTTATGAAAATTGAATTCTATCAATGTAGGCTACAAATTTCAAACACGCAGGCAAGCGAACCCACAGAAACTGATATATGCTTGGCGTCCATAATCAAACGACCCTAAAGTCATTCAGGATAACTTTGAACCATGGGGTGTAACTTAGCACCACCTCCTATTTTTCCATATTTTTGACTCCAAAAGACATAGAATAGACACAGTTCAAGACATAAACTCTAGAACTGTGCTCTGTTGACAAGGTTCTAAACTGGGATTTCTACTCTTTATTTTAGAAAATTAATTAGTAACATTATACGCAATTGATTGCATCATCTAACTATATCTGTGAAGTACCGTTTTCAAGTTAATTTTGAATGCTGTTTTGAAGTTGTTGTAAATCAATTAAATTTTCATAGTAAGTAACAATATACTCATTTATCAGACATATTGTTATCTAAATGTTGTAAATGTTTTAATATTTTGTGATTATTTATTTAATAATAGTTAATAAAATGTAATTTCAGAAGGCACTAACATTTTACCACATTTTCAGGGTAACTTTGAGCTGGCTCAAAGTTATACTGATGTTTATAATTTACTGATTATAGGTGCTACTGCCAAAAATTTCCCATATTTGCACGTATATTTTATATAAATGCCGAAAGTGTGCATTAGATATAACATGTAAATAATTTAAAAATATGTGTAAAATACATAAAATTCATTTAAAGGCCTTTTTAGGGGCGGAGTTACTCAAATTTGACATTTCATACATTCGACATTTTTTTATTCTTGTTTGAATAATACTAGTACAGTATGTATTACTGTAACTATGGACGTATTATTGAGTTAAAACATTGAAAATTGTTTTTCACCGTATTTTTATGTTTTATATGAACAATAAACAGTTTTTTTTTAATTTTTAAATATTCATGGTTCTCTTCTTCCACTTTTCTTGTGCCTAATATTTGTTGTAATGTCATAAATTATACAAATCTTGCGATGTTGGGAAATGTAAATTTGGAGTCTTTACATATCTGTACACATTTTTGGGGTTCAAAGATGTCCTAACTATAATACTTTTTTTTTTATAATGAATTATTTTAGATAATATTTATCATATGATGCAAAGTTATCCTAAATGGCTGGGTAACTTTGAATCGGGATAAAAACTCATTTTTTATTACATTTATCATTATTATCCCTTAATTTTTGATACTCATACAACAGTTTAGGATCATTTCTTACCTTTTATGCCCCTAGTTGCAACAATCGCTATAATAATAGCCTAAGTAACGTGACTGTCATCAACAGTTCCGGGCTGACCGCTTCGTTTTTTATATGCCAGGTGACCATTTTTTACGTTTTTTTAATTTTTGCGTGGTAAATTAAAATGATGCTTTGAGGTTGAAATTAAAAGTCATGGTTTTTGGTATTATTCAGTATTTTTCTTTCTTTTTCTTGAAAAAAGGAAAGAAACAAGTGAAAGTCATGAATTTCAAATTAAAATTATGTATTTTAAATAAAATGAGTGAAATTATTATATATTCGATGAAAAAATGCGACGGGAAAGACAATGTTTGATGATTTATCACTTGCGCCTGGCTAACATAAAAAGGTACTATTTAGTTATCCCGTCGACCAATTTCGCCAAATTATATAAATCGCCAAACCATTTGCCAAATTATACAAGTTGACATAATTTTTATTTTAAATAGGGAAAGAACAACTAAATTAGTATAACATTAATAAAAATACACATAAAATGTCGAAATAAAAAGAACTTGATGACGTAAACACGTGTAATTTGCTTAAAGTCAAGTGAATGTGACATTTACGATCAACCATTATTGGTATTTAATCTTATAGTTTGGCGATAGATTTTTGGTCGACGGGATAACGAGGTAGTACCCATAAAAATACGGAGTTCTTGATTTCTCTACCAGAAACTTCTGATTTGGCGAAGTATTGAGAAAGTAAATTAAATTTTGGATAAAAGTAATATGGTACAATGCTTAGCACACATCTAACGGAGACCAAACTGGTCGCCAAGGGCGGCTAGTATTCTTAAAATAAGAGTGTGACATGTGAAAATATAGAAAATGCGGATCAAAGTTACCCTGTCTGACTGTATTTTAAAGTTGTCGACATACAAAACTATTGTTCATAAATTTGTGAAACTTTGGGAAAGACATAATAAAGAGATAGGAATCTGTTTAAGAAAAAAAAAAAAAAAAAGGAGACCATTTTTTAACGAATATTAGCATACATTAATGAATTTTTTTTTTCTATAAGCAAACGTGTTTAACATTGTTAATTGTGTTAAAATTTTGTTATAAGAAAACATGTTCCGCATGACTGTTATCATTTTCAGATACCATCTGGGTTCAGATACCATCTGGTATCAGATACCATCTGGTTATCAGATACCATCTGGTATCACAATTGCCCGCAGTGTGGTCTGAGAAATGTTGAACATGTGAATGAATGAGAACATGTCGTGAAAGGCTGTCTTTAGAATCAGGCTAAGTTAATAAATAGAATTTCGAAACTTTCGAAATGCAAATTCAGTAATTTATTAAAAATCGCACACTCGTTGCTAAATTTTGAACTTTTGTTTTGGTTAAGCAAATTCCCACCCCCTAATTTTGTCTTTCACAAAATTTCACAACTTTATGAACTATAGTTTTGTCTGTGGACAACTTTAAAGTAGGGTCGTTTAATTATAAATACACTGTATATATGTATACGCGCAAAAACACAAAAATGAAAACGTAATATTCTCTAAATTAAACTGAGTCCAACATTTGTTGAAATAAAATAATTAAATTTTGAAATGCAGTATTAAGTACACATCTTATATATGTCACAAAACTTTTAAGTAGAAGTTTAAACTTATTTGAAATATTGTATTACGTTCAAAGTATTTCATTATTTACACAGATCTTTTAAACTATCCGCTTATTTAACTTTGAAGATTTCGGGATTAATAACAGAATAAATTTCAAACTATTGCTTTATTAATTAGTTATTTCATGAAATATGCATTCAAAGAGTGCATCTTTTGTGAACAAATTTAAATTTATTGAAATATTTATTGCAAATTTAATTTACTTAAATAAACTCATTCCTTTCATTTGGTAAGACTAAAAATTAAATATAATTTAATGTAATAACTTAAAAGTATACAGTTCTCTGTACTAACTAAATTATGTTCAAAAATTGTAAACCTATGCGATTACGTTGCCCAACTTGAATTTGTGTATTAAAAATTATAAATTGTTACTGTTTATGCCTTATGAAGAAACAAATAATGCCAAAGTATTTTAATGATAAAGTTATTTTAATAAATATATTTACCTATTATTTTATTTGTAATAAATATATATGTCTTACATTATTAGATCTAATTCCGCGATTTCCTTATCTTATTCTAAATTACTACTTTATATTCACTGAATCCTTATTCTTAAATAATCTCTATCAGTAACTCTTTTAAATTCCCTTTAATTTAATGTCTCACTTATATAAGTTGCTTAAATATTACGATTTTAGTATTCTTAAATTAAATGTTCCATTTTCGAGCTTTTTTCTTTCTAGGATGTTCTTTTAACAACCATTTTATTTTCTCTTCCGAATTTTACTTTCCTGCGCATTTCCGAGGTAATCCATTTTCCCTTCAAATTCATCCGATCGCTCTGTCCGCACTCTTTCCATGGCGTGGTTTTTTTAATTATCCATTGGTTGAGAGCGCGATCTATGTCATATTTGTATTCTACACTTGACTATCAAAAAGCCGATGCTCGCTGTGTTTCAGCAGATTTGAGTCGTATTTCTATTTTTCATACCACCCCCTGGTCACCGTCCATTTATTCGATTACCTACAACTTTGTTTAGCCCTAATTACTACTATGGAGAGATGGCTAATATTCTTGGTGGAAACTGCGTCGTCGATAGATGTTTTAATAAATTGCTGAGTTGACATTACGTTTTGTCTCAATTATTTTTGGGGAAACTTTCACGGAAAAATGTATTCCATAGCCTTCACTCGTCGACTTCTACAGCTTCCAGTCATCATCCAATCTTCATTATACTAATACAACAGAAACGCATTACCTGTTCTGACAACCTATATTACGCTATTACTGCTGGATGTGATTCACTACTGCTTTCGAGGCAGTCAGTAACTTCATTTTCAACTATAGAAAAAATCAAATGTTGCTATTAATGCAACATATACATATATATATATATATATATATATATATATATATATCATACAGCACGATCGTGCTGTATAGTAGAGCTCAGCCGCATCTTTTACGTTTTGAAACATGATGAAAAGACAACAACTCAATTACAATCCAAACCAGCAAACATTCAGTGATGAATAATAGCTTTTTGGAAAGATCTTAAATTCAGCGATGTGCCTTTCAAAGGTCGGGTTAAAAAATATCCAATATTAATGGAATGGCACCCATTTAAATTTTGCATAGCGTTCCATAATTTTACAATATAGAAATATCTCCTTCAATCTTTTTTTCCTGTTGCCACATCCTAAAAAGCGGCACAATAACTAAAAAAACTGAAAATACGCGTATTTTGTTTTAAATAAAAATCAGATTTCCTCGCATTTTTGCATTTTTCAAATCGACGTAATTCTAATCAGAAAATGAAAAATTTTCCTATATATATATGTATAAACTTTAACTAAACCCGTGTTAAAATGACGTAGTATCTTCATTTGAATGTTTTTACTGTTTACAAATATATTTTAACCCTCCGACTGTCTTGGAAAAGGGCAAAATTGTAATGTTGTTTTCTCTGCCTTTTATTTTAAATGCTAAAAAAAAAAAAAAAATGATTCTTTCAACATTTTATAAAAAAAAAAAAAAACTTAATAAGGAATATGAATGCAATCTTTGGAAGTTTTAATCATTGTTCAATGTATTAAAAATACATTACATCAATAGAATTATATTACATTAAATATTGCTTGTATTGCAGTGAAACCTGAAGCTTAGTGACCGTAGTCAGTGAGGGGGTTAATACAGGAGTTTTAATTCCAAGAAAACACTTTAGGAAACGATAATAATAAAAAAAATCGTTTGCTAGGTTGACGTCAATTTCTGTTTAACTGACATAACTTTGTAATGATGTTTTATTCTAAAAAGAGACTCCTAATAGTATTCTGAAATGAATCCTTATTATTATATTCCACAAAGTGAAATATTTATTTTTAAGTCATACGAAGGAAATTTTCGGTAAATGCTAGTTCATTTGGTTGTATTTATTGCATTTTCCTGCGTATTGTTAAATAAATTGTATACTCTTATTGCAGGCACCAAAGAAAACATGCATTTTAATTTAAAAAGCTGAAACACTTTACCATATTACGTCATTATAATGGCAATTGAAATTAAATTTCGCGAGTTTGAAAAAAAAAATAATAATATTGTTGGACCGAAAGTAATAGTATAGGGCAGGGACGGCGAACCTATGGCACGCGTCCCATAATTGGTACGCTGCAGATTATTTTTGGCACGGCATAAGTTTAAGTTTTACATCAAAATATAGTAGAATTTCACAAAATGCATTAATTAATATAGATGGTGTCTGTGTTACTTGAATCCGATTAGTTCGGTTGGTTGTCATTGTCACACAGATTGAAGAAATTGAAATACTAGAAAACAGGAATTCTGCTTTTTCAGAATTTAGTGTTGCCCCCGATGAAAAAAAAAATTATATATAAATAGTACAAAACCTATTTCGATTTTAAGACTTAAAGCACACTCTTTCTTTTATATAAAATGACGTAATTCGCATCCGCTTAAGAATTCCACATTTACGATCCACTCTTAAACATCTACAGTAAAAGCATGTATGAAGATGTCACTATCGCAAAATAATACACAAATGTAGCAAAAAGATGCCGTCATTAAAGAACCTCGACAAAAAAACTGCTATCTAATGATTCATAGGCATTCATTTGTTTGTAACATTAACAGTAGACGATTTCAATCGTGACGTCAGTCATGACGTTTTGATTGGAAACTAACTCCAAATCAACGGTTGCTATGTTGTATTTTCCATTTTGTTTGTGTGTTGCAGCTATATCTTATATCTATATCTCACAAGTGTTTTAATACTTGATATGTAATAGTAACATTTTCCACAATTTATATTTAAAAAGAAATGACGCACAGCAACCGTTTGTTTGTAGTCAGTTTCCAATAAAAACGTCATGACTGACGTCACATTGAAGGCGTCTACAGATACTTAAAATTAAATGTAGTTTATAAGGTTTTAACAGAAATTATTCGTTTATATTTTTTCAAAATAACACGTATTTTAATTATATTTTCTCTCGGTTGCTATGAAAAAATGGCAACAAAAAGATATTGCTATTTTTAAACTATTTTTCCTTTACTTTATATATAAATGGAGTACTTGAGTTGCCAAAATTAAACAAATGGTGCTAAAAACTACAAAAAAAAAATAATAATATTTCAAAAATAAATGGAGATACAGTTTTCAAACAAATTGCATTTAAAAGTACTTTTTTTTTTTGTCCAATACCACGGTATAAAAATTGAAAATGTGCGATGCTTAGAAATTAAACAAATTACTACAGAGCATTTAATCGCACAGTGATACATCTGCTTTGTTTATTGCTAGCTTCTGTAAGGTAACGTTATTTTTTTAGACAAAATAAGCTGGGAGAAAGAAATAGCATACCGTCCCGGAGGCAAATAACTTAATTTATCCAAATATAGCTCAATATTGGCTCAGAAAATTTTTAAAATTAAAAGAATATCGCTAAACAAAAATTAAAAGTGTAATAAGCTAAAATGCTGATTGTGAAATTATAACAACTTGGAATTCAATTCCAGACACTAAAAGCTGTAGTTTCTGGCGGTTTCTATTTTGACAGTTTTTTCTGCAAGAATTTATTTTCGTAAAAAAAAAAAAAAAATCAATTAAAAACGTCCTGTCAAGTGAGTGCCATTAAACTTTCATTCTATCGAAAATAACTAAGTACGAAGCGCATATAAATTATTTGGCATTTAAGATGAGACAGCAGAAATAATATTTTTAGATAAATTTCTAGAGTATAACATCAAATATTACCTGTATTTTTTTAATGCTAAAAACAAAATTTTAAGTAGTTTCGATTCATTATTATTTGATCCATTAATTTTTTTTATTGTTGGCACGAAATGATCACGTAAAGTATATTTTTGGAAAAATTTGGCACGTGGACGTGAAAAGGTTCACCATCCCTGGTCTAAGAGCTAGCAACGTTTTCGTCACTTGATTTTAGCAAGGCTCGTTTTTCTATATGCTCTTCCGTTTTATGGTGTAGTACGTATGCGGACGGTCTGGCTTTCGGGAGACGTTGCGTATACCTGCGGGAGAAGGGGTTATGCAGGTGAAAAAACTTCAAAAATTCGTCATTTTAGCAAAGCTCATTTTTCTATATGCTCTTCCGTTTTATGGTGTAGTATGTATGCGAACGGTCTGGCTGGCGGGAGACGTTGCGTTTACCTGCGGGAGAAGGGGTTATGCAGGTGAAAAAACTTCAAAATTACGCCATGAAACACATCTGAACTTCCTTGTACCTTTCAAGGCCAGGGTTGAGAAAGGTTGTATGAAGGAATGGCTTTACTTTATTGGCTAGAAAAGTAGAAATATGGCTTTTGGGATTAAATAATCCCGCGCGTGTACAAACGTTACATTTCGATATGTTCATTCGTTACGGGATAACACACACTAAAATAATTTTACTTAAAGAGTGGAATAAAAGCTACCTGCAAATGTTGATTGAAGTGTATTAAATGTAATTACTGTAAATTTTATAAAATAATTCATGTTTTAAGAGGTAAAACAAATCGTTGCATATTTTCTAAGGAAAAAAAAGCAGCCATTTTTACAGAAACTTTTATAAAATCGGAAAATAAATAAGAAACGCTTGATTTTTCCCTAAAAAGAAGTAGTATTGATGCATTTTACAATATAGAGTAGTAGACTTGTTTTTAAAACGCATTTAGCCAAAAATATAATGGGAGACAAAATGAGGTGAGATTTACCCCCACGCGTGTGTTAACGTTACAAAAATAGGAGCGTGCGCTTACGGTTCAGTTAACTATGCCCTAAACGACGCCCAGTAACATGCACAAATTGTCTTTAGGTTCAATTATATAATTTATCCGTACCAAATACGCCAATTGTCAATAGACTCGTTTACGTAATTTATCTCCTTAATTAATGCATACTTTACAACGGACACCTGCTTTCCAATTTTCCTGATTTTTTTACCAATGGTTACAGTTAGATGTAAATATGTTAGTCACTATCGCGATATTTTAGTTTGACCTCCGAAATATTATTATAAATATCCAATAATAGTAATATTTCTGATATTATTTACAGATGTATTGTATAATATTTTCAATCACTTTTGATCATTTTTCTGCATTCAGTCGTTTTCAGACTTTTTTTAATTTTAAATTCCCATTATGTCCCCAAAACAGAAAAAATTTCCCTTTTTATAGTTTTTTCGCAGTTTTAATTCATTTCTTTTGACTGTTTCTTACCCTAGCTTTTTGTGTGTCTCAGGGGTCAGCCTAGGATACTAGTTTAGGTACATAGCAGAAAAATTCAAGAGATCACACTATGTATAAAACTTAGTCTAAGGACTAGTCTGGCGGTCAGTCCTGAGTAAAGTAAGGGTCAATATCCCAATATGGGGTTTAGCAAAAGTATGAGGTCATCAGAGCTCTTAAAATGCACAGGTGAACCAATGTTTCTGTTAGATTTTGGTTATGACAATTGGTTGGGCCGGTAATTGGGATCATTGGTTGGTTAGTTGTGGCGATTGTTTGGTTAGTTGAAGTTGGTTGATTAAGTTCCTGAAAGGATCTGAAAAAGATATGAAATGATATAAAAAACTGTTGGAACCATAGAGAAAAGTAAAGCTCGATCTAAAAAAGTTACAGTAAAAAATTGTCAAATAGTTTCAGTTTAAGAAAGTAAGTAGTGCGTAGAAAAGTAATGGAATCAGATTATCTGTAAAGCTCATGAAATTACCCAAATTTTTGTTGATAGCTGAAAATGTGGACTGAGCTTTACTGATGCCTTATATTCAAAATCATATTATCCACTCAAAATGAGTACTGGATATAGTTAACAGAATATGTAGTAATGTGCAAACATTTTTCTGTCAGGACTAGAATTGTGGTCATGATTACATCAAGTCAAGCTAAACTCCACAAAGCTAAAAGAATGCAAACCACGAAGTAATATTTTAAGTATAACTTTAATATACACTATGACGCAAAAGTTTAGACAATGAAGAAATTCTTACATACTTTGAAAAATATTTATTCAATTTTCAAATCACTGCTTGAAATTAATGTGCTGTACATATAAACAATATTTATAACAAAGAAAAGTGGAATTGTGCATATTGCAATAAATTAAATGGTAACAAAAATAAACTGCTGTCTCAAAAGTTTAGACACAAATTAAATAAAATCGAAATAAACAATTTTTAAAACCTGGTTGCGCATCCATGCTTATGTATTACGTCATATACACGAGATTGCATGGAAGAAACTAAATCTTGCATAGTTTGTGGATCGATATCGTACCATGCATTCTCAATAGATGTCTTAAGTTCCTTTTCAGAAGAGTATTGTCTAGCGTTGCTATAAACTTTGCGACACATGATGCTCCAAAGGTTTTCTATAGGGTTAAGATCTGGGTTACATGCTGGCCAGTCGAGAACTCTTATATTATGGGAATTAAACCAAGATTTTGAATGTTTTGCAGTGTGAATTGAAGCATTGTCTTGCTGAAATTCCCACTGAGGACCCCCTAGAAGCTCAGCAAATGGCAGTAGGTTTTCTTCTAATGTCTGTGCATAATGCTGTTAAGTTTGACGACCACTGGTGAAGGTCAGAGATACTTGTCCATTATAGCAAAAGGCTGCCCAAACCATCACCGAGCCCCCTCCTTGTCTGCGACTAAAAAAACTTCGAGGTTCCTTCCGCAAGTCATGCCAATACGATAAACAAAACCATCTGGACCATCCAGATTCCACTTTTTTTCATCGCTAAATATGACTGACTGCCATTTCTCTCCATATGACATATGCTTTCGAGCCCACATAAGTCTTTGTAACTTATGATGTGGTTTCAGAGCTGGTTTCTTCTGCATTTTGCTATAAACGATTGTTCCTTTTTCCAAAATTCGTCTACGAATCGTATCCTTTGATACAGAGAGTCCCGATGAGCTTTGAACTCCACGTACGCTCATTTGTTGAGTACTCGCTAGTCTTTGTATCAGGCGATCCTCTCGTACATTTGTCACACGTGGCCTCCCAGACCGACATTTTGCTTTATATTCGGAACCACTCGATAAAACTCGATAAATAGATTTTTTTGACCTATTAATAATAGCAGAAATTTCAGAAACGCTCTTCCCTTCACCTTTCAACTGCCAAATCCTTGAAACCTCATTCACTTGAATTTCTTTAGCTCTCGGCATGTCGACTATGAAGCGCAATCGTTTGCAGAACTTAAGTACTCCAAATTTGTGACATCATCGATTCTAAATTTGCATATGCCAGCGAATATTCAAAGAAATTTAGAATAGTGTCTAAACTTTTGCGACAAGCACATTTGAATTTTTATGAAAAAAATTAGTATTATAGCAAATAAAACGACTGTCTTTTGTACATAGCATTTTAAATCAGTTTTTGAATATATTTACAGGTTTTTGTAATTCTGACGTCATAATTCTACATTTTAAAGCTGAATGACGTCATTGTCTAAACTTTTGCGTCATAGTGTAGTCAGGTTGTTGAGGAATTGTTGTTATTAACATTTTTGACATAACATATATAGCGTAATATTTTTTTTTTTCATGTAATTACTGTGAAAAGGGAGCCTTATGTCAATGGACTTAAGCCAGACAAATAGTTAGCATATGGTTGAATCGTACATGCTTAAGGTTTTGGGCTTATTTTGGACTTTGATCTTCCAGGTTTATCAGTGACCCCTGGAATGGAATTTGGTCCATACTTCGTACTGAACGATCTCTCATGTTCACGATACCTCTCATGTGCTCACTCATTTCCAAATCAACCTCTAACCTATTCTTATGAACCCAAACTTTTAAACTGCTTGTGAATGATTGGAATTCAGAATGAGTTAAAAATGCCTTTACTTCCCTGATTGATTTTAAGGCACCAGTAAAGCTCAGTCCACATTGTCAGATATCAACAAAAATTTGGGTAATTTCATGAGTTTACAGATAAGCTGATTTCATTACTTTTCTACGCACTACTTACTTTTTTAATTTGAAACTATTTGACAATTTTTTACTGTAACTTTTTTAGGTCGAGCTTTGCTTTTCTCTCTGGTTCCAACAGTTTTTTATATTATTTTAATATGTACTACAAATGTAATCAGTGGTTCAGGGCTTTATCGATACCGAAAAACATGCAAACAGAGCTCTTGCTTCGAGTCCGTATAAAAACAGAAGTATTCAATGTAACTAATTTAAACTTTCTGATATTTTTAAAGTATGTTTGAAGCCGTATAAAATTATAAAATGAAGTACGTCAATGTAATAAAAAATTATAGCAAAATGTATGTAACACAAATTTAGATAGGATATTTAGGTGTCAAAATCACCATCCGTAACATAGCTTGACGTTGAATTGACATAAGCACCAAATTTTTGCTTTTAAAATGATCAGGGAACTTCACTCTGTAGAATGAATTAAGAATAAAACTATCACTTAAAGGAAACCTTATTAAAAAAACTCTCAAATTTGAGAATTTAAAATCCCTAAAAAATACAATTTTCATTTTCATTAAAAGTGCACCAAATATTAAACTATCTAAATATATTAATTCATTCTATAGATAATGATGTTATATGTATGCAAAAAATTGTTTAATCCATTCCATCAAATAGTATTTTTTAACCTTACGGACAGTCGTAAATATCAAGTTTTGAAAAAACGTGACTTAAATTTGCAATTAAATGGGTGCGGCTTCGAAAGCAATTGTTACATAAATGCTTATAACTCCGTTAAAAATGCAAATAGCTTAATGCGTTTTTTTGCACTGTGTTCAGAATTGATTGAATAACATAAATAGATATTAAAAAAATCGATTTTTTTAGCCATGAGCCTTCTTAAATAAAATCTTGCGTAAGTATAAGAATGCGTTCAAATAGTGTACATGGAGTATTTTATAGTGGTCTTGTAATAATGGAATAGTTTGCAAGAGTATTGTTTGCGCAGTGAAAGCTTTAAAATGAAATATCATTTTATTTAAATACATTTAATACTATGTTTATTTTGGTATATAATGCAAATATAATTTTTCAAATATTTCGAAACTTCGGTTCTGTGTACGAAGATTTTTTAAAAATAATATAAAATGATTTATTTTGTACAGTAATTATTTCTAGCGTCATCCTGTTTATCAAAGTAAAACAAAATTACCTATGAATAGTCATGTAAAATAAAGAATGTAAACCTATTTGATTATTCGTTGTTAGATGAACAATTTCTGATTTGAATAAAGAAATTTTCACGATATTTGCGAATGTACATTTTAACTTTTAAGTTTAATGAAACTTAATTTTTATTCTTTTTGTTTTTAAATATAGCCAAACAATGAAGTTTTTCTATAGTATTTCATATTATATGCGCAATGTCATGTATAAAGATTTCGAAATCGTAAGTCAAACGTGGCAAATGAGGTGCATTCGTACTATAACTAGTTTTATAAATATTTAGATCTTGGTGCAATAGCTGATGCATTCTTATGAAAAAGTGCATGAAATAAAAATTTATGATGATTATATATATTAAATTCAATAATATGCATTCATCTTAAATAGGACGTAATCACACTGGAAACCTAGAATCATTATCTATCATGGAATGTAATTGAATTAATGACGTATAATAGGATTTAATAAAATGAAAAAAAAAAACTATTTATATCTTTTTGAGGTTTGATACAATTTTCATAAAATTTGAAAAGACTCGACCAATTTCTGCAACGATTGCTATATATATTAAACTAGGGGGCTCTGCCCCCTACGAGCTACGCTCGTCCACCCCCGTCCAGACACCGCATAACAGCACGATAATTTAATCGGCTTTGAAAAGATTTCGGAAGATTGAATTATAATTTGAATCTGAGAATTTTAATCTGACGTAATTTTCACCAAACTTTTCTTTTTCTTTTTAATATTCACGTAAAACTTTTGTTAGAAATGAAATATTATGATCATCTTAAAATATCAAATAAATGTCTCGAGCAATTTTTAAAATTAAACTGTTTTGCAATATTATTTTTTGTTCATTTCATATAATAAGTGTCATGTGACGTAAATGTGACGTAAATTCTCCTATTTAAGACTTCTAACGCATGTTTATGAATTTATTATTTTACAATATCCTATCTCTTTTAAAATTCACGTGTAATTATAATTTTTATGACGTAATTTTCAATGAGTTCCTGCTTTTTATATTTTCTGTTTATAATAGTCACGTGTAAAATAAATTTTGTATTTGAAGTAAACATTATTGCTTGCGCTTTTTATACAACTGGCAACAGTTTAAATTAATAACATTTTCTAAAATTTGTAAAAAATATCTCTCGAAATGCTGAAAATTTGAATTTAAAATTGAAATAAAACCTCAAAAAAGAGTCAAATAAGAAAAATAAATACAATCTGCACACCGGAAACTTATAACGTATAAAATGATCTAAAAATGTTTGAATTCTCATGTGTAGTTTTTGCTCCAATAAAACTTTTTTTAATGGACCGATTTTGTCCAACTTTAGCATTAAATATCTCTTAAAATAATTCTTCGATTTGAAAACGGTCTGCATCAGCGTGTTTCTCAAACATTTCTCTATAACACCACCGATTTTAATATTTTTGTATGCAATAGTTTTTTTTAATATTAACGATGAAAGGCCATGCTTAAGCATTCAAATTGGATGTGGATCTACCTAGAATATCTACGCAGATTTTCATTGGTTCATTTCCAAATCAAAACTTTTTTTATATATATAGAAGGATTTCAAACCATCCGTTTGGGTAGAGTTTGTGCTGCTATATGCAGATAGGCGGACGGACCAGACGACAACTATAGGTGCAACGTACACTGGTTGTCAAAAATTAAGGAAAAGTCACAAAATACTAATTTTCAAATACGCGAACACTCAAAAGGAAATAATATAATTCGAGTAATTACCATCCCTACAAAACAGATAACATCTCATTCATGTCACACATGGTCACAAGTGTCACAATCACTACGGTGAAGCAAAAAAATAAGAAATTCCATACATCTCATTATGAGTCTCAAATGATCACTATATGTGACTCCACTGAGAAGTCAATGTGACTGCTGCTTTGTGACGAGTCACCAGGTGACTTTACAATGTAGTTAAATTGTGACTCTCATGTGACTGTCATTTTGAGACTCAATTTCCTAGTCATAATGAACGTTGCATTATGATAAGTCAACAAATAATATCATATTATAGTCACATGGAGACTTTTCCCAAAAGAGCACAATGGTGACTTCACAGTAGTCTCTCTGTCCCCTGAAAGTCATCATGTGACTTTAATGTGACATTATTTGGTAACTTATTACAATGCAGCGTTCACGATGACTTTGAAATTGAGTCAACAAATGGCAGTCACATGAGAGTCACAATGTAACTACACTGTAAAGTCACATGTGTACTCGTCCCAAAGAAGCAGTCACAGTGACGTCTCAGTGGAGTCACATATAGTGATCATTTGAGACTCATGATGAGATGTATGGAATTTCCTATTTTTTTGCTTCACCGTAGTGATTGTGACATTTGTGACCATGTGTGACATGGATGAGATGTTATATAGACTAGCTGTGTTGTAGAGATCAAGCAGGACGGTCGTTCTGCCAAGCCAAGCTGAAAAAAAAATGCTAACCTCGCCAAACAAACAAACGCCAAGAATAAAACGCAAGACACCGTAACTGCTTATTATACTGATGACAACTTCTCCATGTAAAATCAACCAAACATGCCAGCGTAAAATTTCCCATATCAAAAGAACCAATCATCGCAGAAAAATAAAACCAAAACCAGAAGGACCTAATGGAAAATATCTTCAATTTGAGACCAAATGCATCCTCATAAATTAATTATAAACAGAGATATAGATTTTTTAAAATAACGTCGAGATACTGAAAATGATCGATTTATTTTCTTCGTCACAATTTATGGTTCAATCAAGGTAGAGACTTAAATAATGGACATAAAAAAGTAAGGATTGCATTTTTGGACAGATATTTACTCAATCTACGTGCTTTTGTAAAATTCAGCTTTAAAAACACAAATTTTCTATTCTTAATTAGCGAAAAACTGTTAATTAATTTTAAAGTTTATAAATTATGCCAAACAGCGATAAACCCGCCAAATCATTTTAGAAGTCTTTTAAAAATTTGTATATTATCCTTTTGCATTGATTTCATCGAAGAAAACTATGGCCGAGATCCAGATAGATTTTTCGCTGTTAGCGAAATGAGTTTGACCAATCAGAAGCCAGAATGTTTGAGAATTTTTGCTGCTTCTGGATCCCGGCCTATGTCATAAAAGTTTTGAGTCATTTTCTTAGTGCCATGGATGAAGTGGAATGTTTACAGAAATTTAGGCTGGGATCCAGATGGATTTTTCGCTGTTAGCGAAACGAGATTCACCAATCAATAGCCTGCATTGCTGCAAACAGCGAAAAGTTCGCAAAAGTGCAAGCTTCTGATTAATGAATCTCGTTTCGCTAACAGCGAAAAATCTATCTAGATTGCGGCCAATTATGTTGAACACAATTTTGCATTTCCACGTCCAGGAAGGGTATTGATGTCATAACAACAGTGCGTATTCTAAACTATTTAAGGCATTGATTCTGAACTCCTTTGCTATACATTTCAATATTAAAGAAGTTGTTGTTTCAATAGTTTTAGTACTTTTCTCTATTGCTCACTCTAAAACACGAATATCGAAATTTAACCAACAGCGCTCAGAAACTATAGCGCCTAGAATATATAGTGTTGAAATCGGCTAACCCTGTAATACTTAAAAAAGCGCTAAAATATTGTATCCCTTAAATGTGCAATGATACTGCTGTAATATGCAGATCGCAGCGGCATCTGCAGGATATTTTCTACAACTGCAAGAAATTGCTAGTCTATACAATGTAATAATAGTAATACGAAAATCCCACAGATGTCGCTGCGATTGACACTTGAAATTTTAGCAGTATCGTCGCACATTTAAGGGATACAAGTTTTTAGAACTGTTTGGATAGCATATTTCCGCACTACACTGTTAAAAATCTGCAGCATTTGCTGCATAGTCACTCCACCGCTTGTATAGAAAACGGTTACTTGACTACATTATGGAGCATTCTCATTGGTCAGAATAGAGATATTCCATAATAGTGGCGGAGTGACTATGCAGCAAATGCTGCAGATTTTTAACAGTGTAGGTATTCTAGGCGCTGTATCAGAAACAACACCATAACAGAGAGCCTTTATACATAAGAGTGGTGATATATGCACAGGAGACATGCTCATTTCAAGCTTTTGTCGAAAGTACGGCAATCCGCTTTCTTGAATAGAGGATATTCAATCTACGTTATGATCACATGGTCAAGGCAAGAACGTCTAGCGTAAAGAAGGGAAGGCTCCGTCTACGTAATGTAAATCCCCGCTAGCCAAGGAAACAGTTCATGGGAGAAAGCAGTAGTACACTGTTAAAAATATCGTGAAAAATTACCTCTGTTTTTAAAGGCTATCTGTATTCTGACCAATGAGAACGCTTCATAGGCGTTTATGTAGCGTTCTCATTGGTCAGAAAATAGAGAACCTGTAAGAACCGAGGTAATTTTTCACGATATTTTTAACAGTGTAGTTTCCTGTTTCCCTTCTATCAGTTAGAAATTCTTTGGGTAAATTACCAGTACCACGTGACTTTTTCAGCCTCGAACCCATATTTGGAATATCCTCCATTAGAAGATACGCGCATGGACGATCTCTATTAGACTAGGGAAATAATTCAGCATGCATTAACCTGGCGATAATGGCATGCTCGTAAAGAACTTTAACGATTTGTTTTTATCACTTTTACCAATAAACATTTATTGGCCGTATGACGCTACTTCGTTATAGAGACACACTTGTTCCTAATTAGATCCCGGCCTTAATGTATCAAAATACAGAGTTTGCTTTCTGTACTATTCCTGAGCTCAGTTATAGCGTCTAGAAATATAGGCCGGTATCCAGGTACAATTTTGCAAACAGTGAAAAGTTAGCAAAAATTCTGGCTTCTGATTGGTCAATCTCGTTACGATAACACAGAAAAATCTACCTAGATCACGGTCACGGTGTGGAAACCGGCTATTCCAGTAATTCTTTAAAAAGTGCTAAAAATTGAATCCCATAAATATTGAAAAATACTGAATGACAAATGTCGATAGGAGCAACATTTTCTAGATCTTCTCTGAGCGAAACATTTTCTTTTGAAATAGTTATGTTGGAATTACCATATGTCACTGTAATCGACATTCGTCGTTCAGCCTCGTTCAACATTTATGGGATACAATTTTTAGCACTTTTTTAATAAGCCGATTTTTAAACTATATCTTCTAGAAACTATAGCTCCGTTATAGCATCTAGATTATATGTTGTAGAAATCGACTCTCCAAGCAATACTTAAAAAAGCGCGAAAGTATTGAATCCCTTAAATGTACAACGATGTCGAATTCCAAACAGTCATTTGCATCGACATCTGCAGGATATTTTTTAAAGAAGAAAGAGACATGTGTAATGCACCGCTACAGCGTCTAGAATACATAATGTGGAAATTTGCTATCCAAGAACCGCTAAAAAGTGTATCCCTTAAATGTGCACTGACGCTGAAATCCAGGGAGATTATCGCAGCGATATCTGCTATATATTTTCAAATTTCAAAGTAAACATCGTATTATTACAGCGGGTTTGACGCCAAGCACACAGGTCAAATGTAAGTTAATAAAACGTTTAAAAAAATGTTACAGCGTCTAGACCAAATTGTCTTGGAGTTTTGGGAAATATCCTGCAGATATCGCTGTGATCGACTGATTGGATTTCCACACTATATATTCTAGACGCTGTAGCGCCGCGGTAGCCTGTCTTTTTTCGTTTGCCTCGAAGTAGATGACGTCATTTGAAGCTGTTCCGAGGCTAACGAGAAAGACAGGCTACCGCGGTAGGTCCGATTCTTCTTTTTTTACAGACCGCTGTAGTCACGTGATGCTCTTTTTGCACACATTCATTGGTGCATTCGAGCATCACGTGACTCCAGCGGTCTGTAAAAAAAGAACAATCGGACCCACCGCGGTAGCCTGTCTTTCTCGTTAACCTCGAAGCTGTTCCTAAGTGTGGAGTTGATTATCTGTACACGGCAATGGACACAAAAAAAAATCGGCGCACCGCTTTATACTAATCATCGTGAGTGTGTTCAGAAGTGCATTTCGCGCCGCGCGCGCGCTCAGAAGTTTATGTCATGGAGTAGGTCTTATCGAAGAAAGGAACTTTAACATAATTCAATTATTTCATTATTTTTAATGGTTCAAAAAAGGTAAAACCAACGACTATATTTCTTTATCCTTCCAAAACATGGTTTTCGTAACAGGACTACATGCCTATGTTCACTCAGATAAAATCTAAAATAGTCGGGAAAAACATCACGTGACCTACTTTATCTACTTTAGCCCATTTAGCATTTAAAATTAGTTAACCAACCGCACACAAACACCGCGCAAGCTGCTCAAAAAAATTGAGTGGGCGATTTGATCACGTGATTGTGCGTTTTCTGCTTATGTGTTATTGGTTGTGCTTTGTTTGGTGGGTTGATTGATACAATTTAAGAATTCAACTGGTGATCTAAAAATTTTAACTTTTTAACAACTTTCTTTTTATTTATTTAAAAATGATTTATCAGTTGATTTATAACTTCTGTGATAAATAGAACGCTGTTAGTAAACCAAGATTGTGATATCAACATATGAGATTTGTTTGTAATCTACTATACTGGATGGATTTCAATGGAATTTGCACTGTTAGTTAGACAGTTTTTCAGAGAAGGTTTTAATACATATATTTCTTATTTTATGATTGCATATTTTAACACCGTGTGGATAACAGACCAAAATACATCATAAAACATGAGAAATAAATGGCATTCAAAATTCTGTTAGTATAAGCAAAATACTTACTTATACTTTCAGTAGAAAATTTATAAACATTCTAATCATACTTTATTCACTACAAAACTAGACAGCAGACCTATATATTTTATCTCTTTAAAAAATATATTTACAGATATTTTTAGTTAAAATAATCTACAACTAATACATTTTATTTTTATAATGTTCAAAGTAAAATATGATTTCCAGCCTAGTCTCGATAAAAATTCACTCGTAAAGTATAAAAAATAAGAAATTCAAGGAATTATCCTACGTGCAAAAGGATATTTTTGCACAATATATATTATTTTTTCATTTGGATTTGCTTAATGTTTATATCATTATACATATACATATATAATCACTTAGAAACGAAACTTTAAATATTTAAAAGGCGTTCAGATGTAAAACTTTCATCTCGAAATACCTTATTTTCTCACATTTAAATAAATATTTTATTATTATAATAAAAATACACGTGCCTCTGTATAATAAAAATAAAAAATATATCTTCATCAAAAATATCTTATTCGTTATGAAAAATATAAAACAACCAATAAACAAAACAAAAAAAAATTATGATTACAATATGGGACTGGAAGGATTCGAACCCAGAACCCCTAGTCTCGAGTTCACTGCCTTATCCATTCAGCCATCTAGCACATGTTCCTTTTGCAACAAAATATCTTTATAATTAGCACCATAATTAATCAAATCCATGATCTGTTCCTGAACACACTACGTGTCATTCCATCCATGATATTTACCCACTCCATGTTCCTGTCTCCTGAGCTCGCGCGCGTAGCGCGCGTGCAGCTTGAACACACTCCGTGTAAAGATGATCCAACTCCGTGTGACTTTTAAACGTCATAAAGTGGCCTATTATGTCATTGGTCACGCTAACACCCTCCCCCTTGCGTCCGCCATATATAGCTGCATCTTGCTATGGAGACTGCTAAATGGGCTGCTATCGGTCAAAATCAAGAGAGAAAAGGGCAGAAGAGGGGGAAAGAACTCGTTTTCTTTATGTAGTTTTTCACACGGGAAGATTGACATGTCTGCTCCTCTCCTTTCATAGCTTCATGGTGGTGAAATAAACAAACGCCCCTTAAATATTTGAGAAAGTCTTGACACGCGTCACAAAAACATCACACAAAGCAGGCAAAGCAAAGGAACAAAATCATTCATTGGCTCGTGGATATGAACGAGCCAATGAATGATTTTTCTTCTTTGTTTTGCTTGCTTTGTGTGATATTTTCCTGACTTGTCAAGGCTTTCTTGAATATTTAAAGGACGTTGAATAGACCGGGATCAAGATAGATTTCACGCTATTAGCGCGATGAGATTGATCAATCAGAAGCCTGCATTTTTGAAAACTTTTTTTATGTTTGCAGTAAACACTCTGGATCCCGGACATTAACTTTGGTTGGTTAAGACGATTTTGAATAAAATCAAATCAGAAAGCCAATGTTTTTAAACTTTTTTGGTTAGTTTAATCGAAATCTTCCACATCTATTAATGAAAACTGAGTTACTGTACTTTGGACAAAAACTTGAATATGAGTACACGACTTGTGCATATGTGTCACCACTCTTACATATAAATGTACTCTGTTATGAGCATGATTCTAAGCGCAGCTGGTTAAATTTGAGTATCTGGGTATTAGATAAAGCAATAGTGGCCCACCGTGGCTGAGTGGATAAGACACCACGCCGCTAATCGCTTGAGAACGTAGGTGGGGGCGGGTTCAAATCCCGCCGTGATCCTCACGTGATCTGATATATATGTGTTCAATAAAACAAACAAACAAACAAGCAATAGTGAAAGGTACAGTTGCCATGGAAACAACGACTTCTTTAATTCGTATAGAAAATTAATGAATAGTTGTAAATAATTTAAGTTTAAAATGTAGGCAAATGCTCTGAAAATATCAATGGCTCCCATCTAGTATTTTACAAAAGTAATTTAATATATCCACATGATGTATAAGTTGATGCAACTCTTACCTAATGAAAATTCTGCAACAAGACTTACGTAGGCAGATCTTTTCAATGATTAATTCAGAATTCTAAGAACAAAACGAAGTTCTTAAGCGCCCTTCCTCACCCCTCCCCCCACTTAAAAAAAGAAATACGATAGAAAGGTATAAGTATTTGGATAATTTCAGTATTTCTGTGATCTTTGGTCAGAGTTTAGAAAAGGTGTCTGGGTATTAAAAAAAACATATAACAAATTTGACGAACGATAAGACTATAGATTTCAGGCAATTTTTAACTGCAAAAAAATTTTATTCTAATGTTTATGCGGCTTTAATAATAGACTATTAAATATAATCAATTTAAGGGAATTTTTATAAGAAATTATCTTCTCACATTTATGCAAATAGGTATGGATAAACAGACTTGAGTAAAATTACATATTTATTCTTTCTTCTCTATAACACGATCTAAATGAAGATGAAGTTATATGTACAGTTTATATCTTTAAATTTTTAGATTTTTTTTTATCAAAAACGTTTCATCATCATGTCTAGAATTGCTAGATTTACTTCTTTAGACAGATCTTCGATTCTTTAGATGCCTGCGGGGCTTCATTCTCGGATTTTCCGTAGGTATTTGTAAAGATAAATTTATTTTGCAAAACCGTCAGCAAAAAAAAGTTAGAACAAACAATTAACTGACAGACTAACTGTAAATATATATTTTATTTTGACTCTATTTGATTTTTACTAAATTTTCATCCTTCATAGAAAATTTTAAGGCGATATAAATTGAGAAAGACTGATACTTTGAAAGAAGAAATTGACTTTCCTTACTTTTAAATTATTAATTACTCTAAAAAATGAATGATAGGTAAACAAAGTGTATACTATTGTGTTTGTTCCCTACTTATAAAGGCTATACAAGGACTAATTTTAGCGAGTAGAATTATTTCAATTATATATAATCTGTTTAAAAAAAAGAACTGATATCTACTAAAAAACAACTTTTCAAAAGTAAAAAAAAAGCCAAGCAAAAAAAAAAAAAAAGAGAAGAAAAAAGGGGAAAGTTGTGGCTAAAAAATAGTGTGATATCAAATTTCCAAGCTAATATTATGGTACTTATTTAACATTTTTTATTAAAAATTTACCATATGTAAGTCGAGTACCTAAGTATGCGTTGATAGAAAGCCTTTTCTCCTTTACTAAATACATCATAACGTATTTCTGAAAATTAATTTTTTTTAATTATGCATGATGGGCTTGGCGGCCATCTTTCCATATTTTACACAAATTTCTAAGCAGACAAGCTCGTAATATGTTTGCATTATTAAGAATTTTGAACTTCTAGTTTTGGCTACAGACAGATATATTAAGAAAGTCTTTTATTTTGAAGAAAAAAAAACAAATTGATTTTTACTGCTTTAACTAATTAATTAACCCCCTCCGAAAAAGAGAATCATAAGATAAAACCTGAAGTTACTTCAACTTTATTTTAAGACACAAATTTCTAGGCACTCATTTCCATAAATTAAAAGCATAAAATGTTTGCTTTAGCAACAATTTCGAATTTCCGATCTTAACAATGTACTTGTGTGCTTAGAAAATTGTGTAAAATATGGAAAGATGGCCGCCAAGTCCATCATGCATAATTAAAAAAAATTAATTTTCAGAAACACGTTATGATGTATTTAGTAAAGGAGAAAAGGCTTTCTATCAACGCATACTTAGGTACTCGACTTACATATGGTAAATTTTTAATAAAAAATGTTAAATAAGTACCATAATATTAGCTTGGAAATTTGATATCACACTATTTTTTAGCCACAACTTTCCCCTTTTTTCTTCTCTTTTTTTTTTTTTGCTTGGCTTTTTTTTTACTTTTGAAAAGTTGTTTTTTAGTAGATAGTAATTACTTGAATTATATTATTTCCTTTTGAGTGTTCGCGTATTTGAAAATTAGCATTTTGTGACTTTTCCTTAATTTTTGATAACCAGTGTATTTAAATAACTACGAACGCACCTTAAAATACCACTTTTAAAATACATTATAGATTTTTTTTTAAACTATGTATTATAAAAACTATGTACTATGTACTATATTTTTTTAAACTATGTATGTAAACTACTAATTGTTTCTGATGAGTTAGAAATATTAAAAATCTGAGTTATAACGCATCGTCCTTGATCTACACAAAATTAAAGAAATACATTTTAATATATTTTATAAAAGTTTATATGCATTTCTGTGTTTACATTTACATAGAATAGTCAAAATTATTTGAGTTCTTTTTCATTCTATATTCATACTACATGATGCACATTAAAACAGTATTATTAATAAGTATTAATAAGTATTAATAAGTATAACAGTATTAATAATAAGTATTACAGTATACTTATTATAATTAAAAATAACATAAATTTACTTTTCAAATTATTTAGTTCCATGGGCTTCATTAATATTAGTAAATTTCCAACGATTGAATATTGCCTTATATAAAGAAATAATTTATATTTGTCTGCCAAGAAAATTTACTTGTACTGCATATGCCTCCCCCTTGTGATATTACTTTTATATTAGTATAGATTTATACTCTAAAGCGAAAGCTCCGTTCTCGGGGCGGTCATCACTGTCATCACTGTACTGCATATGCAATTTTAAACTTTTGTTGATTGGTCTATTATAAATGAATTTTATGGTGTTACTTTTAAACATTTTTTGATTAGAACTACCTGTGATTACAATTTCAGATATATGAAAAAATACAAAACTAACACATGTATGCTATATTTGAGAAAGTATTCGCCAAACAACTAATTCAGCGGAGAGTAAAGAGACGAGAATCTTAAAATTTTAATACGAAATTGCGTTTTTAGGAAAAGTTAGAATTTTTTTTTATAATGTTTAATGTTTCTATGTAATCTCGAAGTATAGGTCTTATAATACGAAAGTGAAAGTTGGTGACAGATAAAAAACTTTATATGCTTCAACTCTATTAAATAAATTAAAAAGGGATTATTTTAAAGTATATACTGTTACACAATGTAATCAATTTTCTTAAACAGCAATAAAATATTTTATTGGGAACTTCCTGGATGTGATCTCCTGCGTTTAACAGCTACCTTTTAAATTTAGAATTTTTTGTACAGGCAAAGCATTTAATTTACTCCCTTAGTGTTTTTTATAGCTCGTACCTCATAAAACACGTTTATATTATGCATTATTAAATTCTAAAGGCAATTCCATTATTATACATTAAAACAAAATGCACCCCTCATTAAAATACATTGCGCTATTATTATATATGCCGGGTCGATACATAAACATAAACAAATAATTTAATTATAATTGCACAACTGCGTAAAATCAAGAAGGCAAGGAATATGCAGGGCTGACACTAACAGACTAAAACAAGTGCTACTTAGAGTGGTAACAGTTTATGGCGAAATAGATAAAATAAAAGTCTGAAAATATTGTATCATACATTATTGTTAACTCTTTTGAACCGTAAAACTTGTTCATTCCCAGCAATTAACAGAATAATTAGAAAGATTTAATGCAACATCTAATTAAAACTTTTCACAGGGTTTAAGAAGTTTTTCAACAAATATTAGCTTAATTTTAATTAAAAAAATTATCAATATGAAAACATATAACAGTTGTGATAATTATAGCCTTTTATTAAGCTCAATAATTTTATGCAAATTGATAGTATAATAATTCAGATTTAGGATTTGTTCACATTTTCATTAAATTATAAAAGAAATTCACTAACTGAAAATATAAGAAATGTCATGAAGAATTGAGTAAGACGTATTGCTTATTTCTTTATTAATCTGAAATAAAATTTATGGAAATTATCCATTTTAACAACTAGTATGTAAATACGTAGGCAATTCCAACTGTTGCGAAGAAATTTGTGTTACCAGATATAATTCTCTGAAACTATGTACCAAATTTTCCGGAATTTCCCTTTTTAGCTCTTTATACCGAAATGTATTTATGAATTCGGTATGAAGTCTGATTGACATCTCTTTTTCTGTCCGTGCTCTAACTCTAGTAAATATACTCGGCTTGCTATATAAATTATCTATGTAATTAAATATTACTGTTGAATGTTTGGTACTGAAAGTGGTGTGTGGAACATTTATAGTTCGCTTACAGGAATACTAAAAAGATTCCATTGCATTATGGTCTATAGGAAGCATTGTTTCCATGGTAATTTTGCGGTTTTCCAGTATTTCAAGTATTAAAAAAAATTATAAAAATTTTGAGAGGCATAAGAACTTTAACGTAGAATATCGTGAGGATAACGTTTTTCGTTCATTTACAAGACACGCAAAATGAATTCCGTTACAGTAATGTCTTTAAGCAATAATTGCTGGAAGTGTGTTTTCAGATGTGGTATGCATTTTTAAATTTAACTGAAATTTTGAACGTTACTTGGTGTAAATATATTCTACAGAACTTATACTGGGAGGCACAAAAAATTTCTAATATCTTTCCGTTTTTTGACATACATTGCTGCAAGGGAATTTTTTATTGCGTTGCGCGTTATCTAACTAAACTAAATTTTAGCATACTACTTTGTACATATGCAAATTAATAGATCATATAAAGGGCTACAGAATAGAATTTGAATACTTTCCTATTAAAAATGGCAATTGTTTAAATTTAGATTTTCAAGTACGTTATGCGTTTTCCAAATGGTAACTTAAATATTAATAAAGAGGAGGATCAGATTTCCAAAATCAATGTAACTCTTTATATCCAAAATTATGATATCGTGAAAATTTCATCTTCTAAAGCAGTTTTCGTGAATTTTTTAAAACTACATTAGAAGATTTGCGCAATCATTTAATAGATTTTAAAAAAATTTTGACAGTTAAAATTAATTAATTAAATATGAATTTATAGGGAATTTATTCAATAGTTAGACCTTCACTCAAATATTTTATTTAAAATATTTTTTTAGTAAGTTATAGAATTAGTGAATTTACAAATACTATGCTCTTACAATAGAAATATAGAAATATTTCCTAACTGAAACTGTTCCCCCCACAATCTTTCAACATCAAGAAAGCTGAAAAGATGCAAATGAAAAATAAATCATCTTTTTAAAACCATTTTTGTTTTGTGCAACCAATAATGCTTTTCGAGCAAGGTAAAGTAAAGTATCTGTAAATCATTCTAAACTGTATTACTATTAATCGGTGTATTATGTAAATTGCATAATTAGTTATTTTAATGGTACTTTAAAGTAGCGTCAGGGCATAAATGGTCCATAAAAAAAATTACAGATATGTAAGAAATCTGGTAAAAATGTATCAGAGTTGCAATCATGAAATATATTTTCAGCATAACAATATGATCTTAATGCGAAACATTAGCATATAATCAGTAAATAAATAAATAGAAATGTATAATTCATCTTTAAAAAAGTTAAACTTACACTATATTCAAACTACTTAAAATATGAGACAATATTTAAAAAAGGAGGTTAAATTAATATACTTAGTACTTTCAACTGTAAAAAACATAGTCATCGTCAGAGAAATTCAAGAAATAGTATTGTTATTAACGTCTTGTTTTCAAAATTCACGTTGATGGTGTCGAAAGGAGGGAAAATGGAAGTCAATTTTTAGATCCAGAAAACAAAACATGGATATCGGGAAGTGGAATATTATTCGTTTTATGATTCTTTAAGTAAACTGAGCCAAATTCTGGGTATGTTGTACGATAAAATGTCATTACAAACAGTATTTTCTTTAGTAATAATTTCTATTGATTCATGGATAATTAAATCATGATAATTCTAAAGGGATATTTAATTTTTGCGTCTTCGAAATTAACTTGTATATTCTGATTCTGGTTAATTCGTGACAGAGCTGTTGTTGGTCTGCTGTACTTTAAATCTCTCAAATGTTCTTTAATGCGAACTTTAAGTTTACGCGAAGTCATTCTTATGTACTCGAGATAAATATTTTCTGCTTTCAGTGGAATTATATATACTCCACAAACTTTATCTTTCGGAATCGGGTCTATTTTGGCACTAATTATAATAATAACGAGTTGTCATTTCTTGACGAAATGCTAATCAAAAATTTATCAAACTTAACACTTGAGAGCACAGTCTACAGGAAAGTAAATAAGTCTAACAACACTATAACTTTCGAAAGTACATCCCATTTAACTACAAACTTGCTCCGTTCAACTTTATATAAGACGAGCGTTTAGTGTTTGTTCAATTAATCCCCTTGAAAATGAATTAAATACCATTTCAGTTGAGAATGGTTCCCCAACACGCATTATTGATAAACTAATCAATTTACATAAGAATCATATGAAAATACAAAAAAAATCCACGAACTAATATGAGATATTGCAAAATGAAGTAAATACCATGACTGGTCGAAAAACTCAGACATGCACTTTTTCGCTTGGCGTAAACTTAATCGCCAGTCCTTCAGCGAATCTGAAAGATATAATTAGTGCCAAAATAGACCCGATCCTGAAAGATGAAGTTTCTGGAGTATATATAATTCTACTGAAAACAGAAAATATTTATCTCGAATACATAGAAATGAAAACTTAAAGTTCGTATTAAAGAACGTTTGAGAGATTTAAAGTATAACAGACCAACAACAGCTCTGTCAAGACTTAACCAGAAGCAGAATATACAAGTTAATTTCGAAGACGCAAAAATTATATATCCTTAAAGAATTATCATTATTTAATTATCCGTGAATCAATAGAAATTATTACTAAAGAAAATAATGTTTGTAATGACGGTTTATACTACAACAACCCAGAATTTGGCTCAGTTTACTTAAAGAATCGTAAAACGATTAATATTCCACTTCTCTATATCCATGTTTTGCTTTCCGGATCTAAAAATTGACTTCCACTTTCACTCCTTTCGACACCATCTACGTGCATTTTGAAAATAAGACGTTAATAGCAGTAGTACTTCTTGAATTCCTCTGACGAATACTATGTTTTTATAGTTGAAAGTACTAAGGATATTAAAGTAATTTAACATCTTTTTTTAAATATTGTCTCATCTTTTAAGTTGCACATAGTGTAAATTTATGTTTAATTAGCATATAATGTTCAATTGCCTAGTTGTTATTTGGTATTCTTAAGTTGCATTTCATAAAAGTAGGGATTGGATTTTAATGAACATAAATTTTTTTTTTATTTGTATTTTCAGTTGTGGTATTCATTTTTAAATTAATGTGTTGTATCTTTTAAACGCGCCGAAAATTGACGAAGAACTCCAAAGTTTGAATTAGTCTATCTTCAAAACCTTTTTATGTATAAACATAAAATTTTGGATATTGATTAAACATTATTGTGCTTTGTAATATGCCATCATTAGAAAATTATAAACATTTTACAGAATTTGTGTATTACAAAAATCAACATAACTCTTTTTTTTTACTGCAGAAGTCATTGCGTGCATGATATCTTGAGAAAGCATGCATGGATGGTAATGAAATTTGGTAAAGATACTAAACAAATATGTGTGTTTAAAATGAACTACTTTTAAGTATTTACAATGGTAACATTTTTAGTTATGACTATTTTTATTCATTAAAAATACATTTTTTTTAATATATAGTTAATGAAATAATTTTGACCTAAATTCATTTTAAACACACATATTTGTTTAGTATCTTTACCAAATTTTATGGCAATCCATGCATACATTCTCAAGATATCACACAAGCAATGATTTATGTGGTAAAAAAAAAGCTATTTTGATTTCAACAATACACAAATTCTGTATAAAGGTAATAAATTTCTAATGACAGCATATTGCAAATCACAAACTGTTTAATCAATATCCAAAATTGCCTGTTTATACATAAAAATGTTTTAAAGATAGACTAATTCAAACTTTGAATTATTTCGTTAAATTTCGCCGCGTTTAAAAGGTACAGTACCCCTTAACTGAAATTTTCTCATGACTTGGCATTTATAAATTCTATAGACCATATACCAGGCGGAGCAAAAATATTCGAGTACCTTTCCGTTCATTGACGGGCATTTCTGAAAAGGAATTTTTTTATTGTGTTATGCGTTGCCTGATAGAGCTAAATTTTAGCATACTATTTGGTAGATATACAAATTAATACTTCTACACTGCTCAAAACAATTAGGGGAGCACATGGTTTTAACGAAATTACGCAAATATTTACACCGATAAGTAACGTAAAATAAAACATCCATAATTTAAAGTTCTGTAGAAAACAGATAAAGAAAATTTCACATGTAAATTACAGTTTATGACGTCAAAAACTAGAAAAAGCAGATACGTGCAGAAATCGGGATTTTTCAGAAATGCCTTTCACTGCCTCAGTTGTAAAATGCAATTGCTCAGCTTGTGTTTTGAAAAAGGTGGCTTGAAAATGTCACAGCAAAATGATTTACTGCAATCCATGGCTAGGCGTGTTATCGGGTCAGTTGAATTTGGGGGAACACAACGCATTGTACTGGACACTGTTGGAGTCGCAAGAAATGCCCTTGAAAGGCTTTGAAATCGATTCCAAGACTCATGGAATGGTAATCATCGACAAGTGCAAGGTCGAAAATGTGCTAACACAGAAACTGATGACCGATATACCCCGTTAACTACTCGTCGAGACGGAACGGACAATGCCACTCAGCTGCAAACACATTTGTTCTTGGCCACAGGACGAAAATTGTCCAGCCAAACAGTTCTAAATAGACTTCATCAGGGTGGTCTCTATGCACATAAGCCAATGGTCTGTATTCTGTTGACCTCAAGCCACTGCGCGGCCCATAGAAGTTGGGGAACTGAACATCGAGTTTGGAGGCAACGTTGTTGGAGACAGATTCTGTTTACAGACGAGTCCCGATTCAGTCTAGATATGACATCTGATGTGTTTTGGCATGGAGAGAAAGAAGTACTTAAAATAATCCTACATTCGGTCATGAAAGATCATATTACAGACGAGGAGGGTTGATGCTATTGGCTGGAATCAGCATAGGTGGACGAGCGGGCCTGCATATCATTCGGAATGGCACTTTGACGGTCCTAAGTAATACAGACGAGATACTGAGACCTCAAGTCGTGTTTTATGTTGCCGCAATTAGTGATTTCTTCTTTTCCATGCATGATATTGCCAGACTTTATACAGTTCGTCTTGTGGAAAACATCTTTTAAGCTAAAACAATACAGCTTATGGAATGACCAGCATGCTCTCCTTGTCCTAAATCCGATCGAGCATGTTTGAGACATATTCAGATGATTCATTGCTGCGAGACCGAGGCCTCCTTTTATTTTCCAGGACTTGGAGATTGCAATTCTTCAGCTGAGGAACAGTATTCCCCAAAGTCTTATCGATAACCTCATCGCATCCATGGAAAACAGGCGTGCGTAACACTTAGCTGTTATAGGAGACCACACGCCATATTAAAAATCTTGCATCATTTCTAAACAATACTTTTTTTTTATCATTTACATGAAACAAATTTGTTGCCCTACACAATCTTTTCATGTTCTTTTCATCTTTTCAAAGAATAAAAGCTTCCTTGCAATTTTTTTTGTATTTTTCATTGATACACGTGTGCTATCCATTTTATGCCCATACATGGGTGATGATGGGTCATACACTGTTCTCTTCACTTTTTGCTTGCTCCCCTAATTTTTTTGATCAGTGTATGGCTAAACAACATAATTTGATTACTTTTTCTATTAAAGATGACAATCGTTCAAATTTGGATATCAGTTTTTTTATGAGTTTACGGAATTGTTAACTGAGATATCCATAACGTGGAGGATCAGATTCCGAAAAGAGATAATCAGTTTAGGAAAAACAAATCATAAGATATGCAAAAAATCCAGTAAAAATAACTATTTACTTAATATATATATATTTTTTAAATAAACAATTTATATCTTTGAAAATGCAATCCCTATTTTTATGAAATGGACCTTACGAATACAAAATAACATCAAGGAAATACAAAATTATATGTTGAAGATATATATATATATATATATATATATATATATATATATATATATATGTGTGTGTGTGTGTGTGTGTAAAACGGCCAAGAAGACGGCCTCAAGTAAGATGGAGTGATGAAATCAGTAAAGCTGCCGGTGTAAACTGGATGACTAAAGCACTTGACAGGAAACATTGGAAAAATCTGGGGAAGACCTACATCCAGCAGTGGATTGAAAACGATTGATGATGATATATATGATCGAATTATTATGTTGAAAAAACTTAATTATTTTACGAAAGCAACTCTGTTACATTTTTACTGGATTTCTTACATATCGTATTTTTTTTTCTAAAATTAATTATCTGTTTTATCATTCTGATCCTTAACGTTATGGATATCTAATTTAAGAATTTGGAAAACGCATAATACACTTGAATATACAAATTTAAACAATTGCCATCTATAGTTGAAAAGGTATTGAATTCTTTTGTGGAGCCCATCTACTTATATATATATATATATATAATACAAACGGAAATTTCATTATGTCTTCTTAAAACTCGAGTTGTAATGAATGGATTTTGATGGAACTTGCACTGTTAGATAGATCGTTTTTCAGGGAAGGCTTCGAAAGCTTTTCAAATCTCCAAACTCTTCAAACTATCTTCAGATAGAAACGCTCAAATTCCCACAGTACTCAGACAAACAATTTTTACTCACTTGTCTGAAAGTCCAACTTTTGTTCAGGGAAATAAAGTATCGGATCTTTTCGCAACACAAGCTGTAGACATAATAGCTACATCACTACATAAATGTTTTTCACTCCCACCTTTTTTACTTCCCCATCATTTTAAAGGAAAATCTGAAACAAGAAATACTAAAAAAAAATTTCATTATTGATGAAACATTGGTGGTACGGGGAGAAGAAGTTATAATTTATAATCAACAGTTCCTGAATACCATCTACAATGCGACAGGTGTCTATATTTATTTGCTAATCACAGTCTTATTTAAAATTGCTTATTTAATTTTAATATAATCACATCTCCCCTTTTTCTAAGTGTTTATGACAACTTATGTACATTATTTATTAAATTAAACTCTAACTTTCACATTTTATGTAAAAAAGCTACCCGATAATACTTTATAATATACTAGTAAACCTCACGGCTTTCCTCACGTAATATTTGAAATATGCCAAGTGATATTTATATGTCTAATTTTTATTAAAAGGTATTAACTAAATTTTTATTTTATTAAAATGTTTTTTTATTAAAAGGTACGTATTACTTTTAGGAATGATTCAAAAATTAATATTTAAAACACAGTTTGATTAAACATCATTATTACACTGCATTAGGCAGAAAGGAGACTTAAATTAATAAAACGAAACAAAACTGAATAAATGATAATTTAGAAAATACTTTGAAACTTTTATGCTCAATAAATACCCTCATTTCACTATTCATTTGAAGTTTTGAATTTTTTAGGAACCATCTTCTTACAACTTAAAATTAACTATCATGTCAAATTCCAAGTCCTAGCACCTCTCTCAACAAAAAAGGCTATGTTGAAATAAAAACTGTCACCATTAATTTGCCAACATTAATTTTGAAATCGGTTTGTTATTTCCTAATATTCCGCAGAAACGTAATTTAGAAAGCTTTTTTTAAAGGTCTTTTTTAGAACGTTTGTTATTCCTGTGAAGCCCTGGTAGTAGAATCATCGGCATAAAATATAGCCTGTGTAGGATCAGAGGATGTTACCATTGATTCGCAACTATTACTTTTATAATCGGTTTATATTTCCTGAAATGGCATAGAAATCGTAATATAGGACTTTTTTAGAATGTTTTTCGCACCTCCCTTTCGCTTCACCCCTTTTTAATTCGAATTTATTTTCGACAGTCCTTCGAGGGCATTTATATTTTATAAGTAACTACCATGCCATATTTAAGGTTTCTAGCCTTTTCAGTATCACAGAAATCGCAATTTAGAAAGTTTCTAGCTCCTGCAACCCCCTGGTGTTAATAGCACAGACATAAAATATAGCTTATGATTGAGCAGGTTCTATCATCAACAATTTGACTTCATTATTTTTTTTAATCGGTTTGGTATTTGATAAGATTGCATAAAAATTGTAATTTATAATGCTTTTCGCTCTCTTCATCTTTTTAAATTTGGAATTTTCTTTCGACTGTTCTTAGAAATCAGTTGCATCTTGTAAGTAAATACCATGCCATACTTCAAAGTGTTAGACCCCTCAGTTGTGCAAAAAATGCAAATTAGAACATGTTTTGCTTTTGCAACCCTCAGATGGTAGTGACAGCAGCATAAAATATAACCTATGTTATAGCAGGGACTGTCACCATTGATTTGCAACCATTACTTTTGAAATATCTTTGGTATTTCCTAAGATAGAGTAGAAATCGCAATATAGAACGTTTTTAGAACACTTTTCGCGCATTTTCACCCCTTTTTAAATTTCCAATTTTTTCGAAACAGTTCTTAAACATCATTTATATCTAATAAATATGTTCCTTGCCTAATTTTAAGTTGCAAGCCCCTACCGATCACAAAAATCGAAATTTAGAAGGCTTTTTTTCTCCTGCAACGTATAGGTTATAGTGATACCGACATAAAATAGCGTCTATGTTAGAGCAAAGGCTGTCAATATCAATTTCCTACCATTACTTTTGAAATCAGTTTGATTCTTTCTGAGATATTACTGACAAATCGGCATTTAGAATGTTTTTAGAACGCTTTTTGCAAATTTTGCTCCTGCATCTCCTCTGGGGTAGTGGAAACAGATATAAAATATAGCCTATCTTGAAGCAAGATCTGTCACAATCATTTTTACACCATTATATTTGAAATCGGTTCAGTACTTCCTGAGATTGCACAGAAATCACAATTTGGAACGTCTTTTACAAAGGTTTTTGCGCATTTTGCCCCCTCCCCTTTTAAATTTCGATGTTTTTAGGAAATGTCCTTAGAGATCATTGATATCTTATAACTAACTACCATTCCAAATTTCACGATTCTAGGCCCTTCCGTAACGCAAAAACCGCAATTTAGAACGTTTTTCTCCTGCACCCCCTTTGGGGTAGTGGCACCGACATAAAACATAGCCTATGTTGGAGCAATGGTTGTCACCATCATTTTGATGACTTTATTTTTTAAATCGGTTCGGTATTTCCTGAGATTGTGTAGAAAGCACCATTCAGAACGTATTTTAGAACGCGTTTCGCGCATTTTCACCCCTTTTAAATTTCGAATTGTTTAAGAACTGTTCTTAGAAATCCTTTATATCTCATAAGTAGCTAATATTTCAAATTTCATATTTCTAGGCTCTTCAGTAACGGAAAAATCGCATTTTTAGAACTTTTTTTGCTCCTGCACAAACTTTCGTGTAGTGGCACCGACATAAAACCTAGCCTATGTTGGAGCAAGCGTTGTCACCGTCAATTTGGCACCATTATTTTTTATATCGGTTTGGTATTTCCTGAGATTATCTATAAACTATCATTTAGAACGTTTTTAGAACGCTTTTCGCGCATTTTCCCTCCTTTTAAATTTCGAATTGTTTAAGAACTGTTCTTAGAAATCTTTTATATCTGATAAGTAGCCAATATCTCAAATTTCATATTTCTAGGCCCTTCCGTAACACATAAATCGCATTTTTAGAACGTTTTTTGCTCCTGCACCCCCTTTCGGGTAGTGGCACCGACATAAAACATAGCCTATTTTGGAGCAAGCGTTGTCACCATCATTTTGACACCAATATTTTTTAAATCGGTTTGGTATTTCCCGAGATTATGTAGAAAATGCCATTTAGAACGTTTTTTAGAAGGCTTTTCTCGCATTTTCACCCCTTTAAATTTCGAATTGTTTAAGAACTGTTCTTAGAAATCCTGTATATCTAATATGTAGCTAATATTTCAAATTTCATATTTCTAAGCCCTTCAGTAACGCATAAATCGCATTTTTAGAACATTTTTTGCTCCTGCACACCCTTTGGGGTAGTGGCACCGACGTAAAATATAGCCTGTCTTGGACCAAGCGTCGTCACCATCATTTTGACACCAATATTTTTTAAATCGGTTTGGTATTTCCTGAGATTATGTAGAAACTACCATTTAAAACTTTTTTAGAACGCTTTTTGTGCGTTTTCACCCCTTTAAAATTTCGAATTGTTTAAGAACTGTTCTTAGACATCATTTATATCTTATAAGTACCTAATATTGCACATTTGATATTTCTAGGCCCTTCAGTAACACATAAATCGCATTTTTAGAACGTTTTCTTCTCCTGCACCCCGTTTGGGGTAGTGGCACCGACATAAAATTTAGCCTGTGTTATAAGTTGGACTAACACAATCGTTTTGATACCATTACTTTTGGAATCGGTTCGGTATTTCCTGAGATTATGTGGAAACTACCATTTAGAACGTTTTTTAGAACACTTTTTGTGCATTTTTATCCCTTTTAAATTTCGAATTGTTTAAGAACTGTTCTTAGACATCATTTATATCTTATAAGTAACTAATATTCCAAATTTCATATTTCTAGGCTCTTCAGTAACGCAGAAATCGCATTTTGAGAACGTTTTTTGCTCCTGCACCCCCTTTGGGAAGTGGAACCGACATAAAATATAGCCTATGTTCTAAGTTCGACTAACACCATCCTTTTGATACCATTACTTTTGAAATCGGTTCGGTAGCTCCAGAGATTACCTCTAACAAACAAACAATTTTTACTTCTTTATAATATTAGTATAGATTAGTTTCCACATGCATTTAAAAGAAATGATCTTTTAGATGAAATAATTACCTGCATCCAAATACTAGAAAACTGTCAATATAATTTTCCTATCGCATCTTCATTTCCAATTGATACTTTAATGTATATGTATACAATGTTTCAGTACTTCCAGAGATATAAACATTAAGTTTATTAGACTAACACCATATGGTACATACGCTTATAACTTATTTGTATGTTTAAACATGTTTATATGTTTATTAGCACGTTGTTTATATGTTTATGTTTGTAGTGTAAAAATATATATATAAATTTATAATTTAAAAAAATAATACTAAGTACTGGTGGACCGCAGAAGATATAAATTACTGGCAATTGTACTCTGTCCGACTATGTCTCTGGTTCTAACACATATAGGATAAATTATATCGAATGATAAAATGCGGAAAACAAACGTTTAGAATTTCGCAAATAATACACAAAAAAGCACTAAACAGCTGTTTTGAATCCACTAGCGATATTTGTTTCCAGTGCGACAGAGATCAAGGCACAGCGTGTTAGAAAAAGCAAGACTCGGCATAAAGACTGAGAGGCGGTAGATTATCTACCTGATACGGTTAGAGAAAATTTCAAAAAAACCAATGAGAAGAAAGCAGCATGCAAAAACTGAGTGTCCATGTAGAGACATCTATCGGAGAACGAAAAAAAATGGAAATTAAATTAATGCTTTCCAAATACGTGGAAAATCAAGAGTACTAAATAAATCAATGGCTGATGAGTGGGAATTTTTAATGATGTGGTAAGTTTCCTAAAAATGAAGATCAGGGTTAAAAGAACTTTTTCGGATAATGGTCGCGGAGAAAAATTGAACCTGTGTTTTAAAGTCCAACGATGTTGAGCAAAAAATGATTGTTTAAGCTCCTTATTTTTAACATAACCCTCATGCTCTTTTAAACGAAATCTTAGAGCACATTTAGTCTGGTCAATATTAGAGAGTCCACAGTGGCAAGAAATGTCTTAATATCCAAGTTATCTATGAGATCAATGGGGTGTTTGATATTTGAAAAAGAGGTTCTATTAACAGGAGACAAAGTAATATTAAAATAAAACCTTATTAAAATTTTAGCAACTTGCTGAGTGATTTTAGGAAAAAATGGCAAAATAACTGAAGTATTGGAGTTGGAATTAAAATGCTTTTCTGAATTGACGAGTTTCGTCAGTTTCTTATTAAGAGAATCTATAAAATTAGAGGAATAACCACGATCAACAGAATAGCTTTGAAGTAATTATGTTCAGCACTAAGTAACTAAGAAGTGGAACAAATATTGGAAGGCCTAGAAACAAAGTATTGTAAGCAGCAGATTTCTGGAAGGTAAGAAGAATACCTGCGAAATGGAAGACTGACAGCGAAAGGTTTATGAAAGACGGTAATCTGAAGGCCATTTCCACTAAAATTTACAAGGACATCCAGGAAAGAAAGACCATTGTTGGTCTCAATTTCAAAAGAAAACTGAATGCAGGAATCAGTGGTATTCATAACAGAGTGAATATGATTAATATCCGAATTCATTTCAACCAGGACATAAATATCATCAACATTATGTATTAAAAACGGAAATTTTTAAATTTCAAACTATTTGACCTCAAAATATTGCATGTAAATATCGCATAAAGTTCAATTAAGAGCCCATAGCCAAACCGCCAGTTATACACTGTAAAAAAATCCGAACAGTATTCCTGTAGGAATCGGAAAAATAGTTGCCCTTATTATACCGGAAAATTTTCCGACCCACCTTGGAATAAAATCCGTAAAAAAAGGAAACATTCATTAAAACTGTGCTTTGCAGATTTTATTTCAATTTTACGGATTTTATTCCGATTTTACTGATTTTATTCCGAGCTGGGTCGGAAATTTTTCCGGTACGATAAGGGCAACTATTTTTTCGATTCCTACAAGAAATCTGGTCCTATTTTTTTTTTACAGTGTACGAAAGAAATTCGCATTAAACTAAAAGTATTTTGTGACAGGCCAGTACGAATGAGAAGGGTAAGCTCCTCGATTTTAAAATGAGAGAAATGAAATTCACAAAATCTTTTTTTGAAGGAATTTAAAGCCCCCTCGACCGCAACGTTAATACATAATGAAGTAACATCTAAAGAGAACATCGTGTGGCCCTTTGGCTTAAAACTATGAAGTTTCATGACAAATTCAAGAAAATTCTTAACTGCTCAAAAGTGGAGAAAAAACAGAAATTAAACCTTTGGCAAGCTTTCAAGAATCTGTACCGATACTAGAAACAATTGGTCTAAAAGGAATCTCAGGTTTATGGACCTTAGGTGAAACATAAAACCAGGATCAATGCGCAATAGAAGGAATAAAAGGCTTATTAAAATTATCAGAAATAACAGAAGGCATGATGGTGGACTTAATAGTGTTAACTTCACTAATGGAAGGGTCTCTGTGGATATCCACATATGGACTATCATTAATTAATGTGTAGGATTTTTCTAAATAAGTATGTTTGTCAAGAAGAACAATCTGACCCCATTTGTCAGTCTTGGTAATGATTAAGTTTAGATAAAAACGCAAATTTAAGAACGTCATTTTTAAATATTGAACGTGATTGTGTTTCTGAATTTTCTTTTGAAAACATAAGCATAAACGAAAACCTCAGTTACTGCATAAATGCCCTAATTGTGTTGTATATCTGTATTATTCTGCATAATGAAGCTGTTTAGATTTTTCAAGCACAATTCTTAATTTGATAAGACAAAAAAGGATTTTTATGAAAAAGAATATCTGAAAAATGATTTATGCAATTAAAGGGAAGCATTTTACCCATTCAAGAATTACTCTTTCATGAAGGAAATATTTATAAATAATAACAGCGTTCTTTAGATAATTATATTCATTAAATTACTGCATATAAATGCATTCAAACAATCTGTACGGATTCAGAATAAGTAATTTCAATATTAATACGAATAAATTTTCTTGAAATGTCCTGATGACATTTGATTAAGTTTTGAATTATAAATAATATTAGATTTATTAAAAAGTCTAAGTATTCCTAATCCTGTGACTATGTTTCTAGATGAAATTTTATTTAAGAACAAATGTGACATTAATGTAAAATTTTGTACAGTTTAAAGAACTTTATATATTGTCATTAAAATATTCCAAATGAATATACAATCTTAGTCATTTATTAATGAAAAGGATTCTTTGCGATTTCAACATTTACATTTTAAGTTATTTAAATTAAACTAAGTAATGTTATAATCATGCGGTATTAAGTAAGCAGTAAATTTTAACTTCCTGAAAATACTTTAAACACAACAACAAGAAAATGCATCGATATTATTATGTCACACAAATGAGACATCGATTTAAATCAAAGCAATATTTAAATTTAACATCTAAAATAAATTCACTGTTAGAAAATATATTTCAAGAACTAAATTTAGAATTTTGATTTTAACAAATCTTGTTAAAACTAATAACAAGTTTCATATTTGTTATTTGTATTAATCTGTAAATAAAATACTGATAAGTCTCATACGTTTCTTTATCCTTGTAGATCTAATATACTTAATATTTCAGTGACATTGGATAACGAATAACATTAAGAATGAAATAAAATATCATATCTCGCCTACATACCCGCTTGTTACTGAATATCTGTTTGTGACAAACTATATACTTCCATTGTCAAAATAATAAATCTACGCGTCTGAAACATCTGAATGTATATTTAGTAACCGAATAATATTATTTACTATAATCATGTGTTTGTGTAGAACGTGGGTTGATTTACTAAGCATAATTATTAGAGGCATTTATCTGAAAACAAATAGCTGTTTTTAACAATAGTGAATTGATATTAAATGAGTAAATGAATGTAATAATAGCAACGAAGTTATTTTTAATGCATTGTTCTTTTAAATAGGCTTTTTTAAATAAACAATATACTAACGTTTTGGGATACTTTTACACGATATATCTTCCTCACTTTTAAACATATGTTTTACGAGAATGCTTTAATGTCAGAGACTTTTCTTCAAGTGTTTTCCATAATACTTCTCGCAGAAAATTACCACTTTGGCCAGTGTTTCCAGATTGGAGACTTTTTTGTCCCCAAATTGTTGATTGTCATCGCTTTTTTGAAATAGAAATATTCGGCCTATTTAAAGATAGATTAAAAATTCTGAAAAATAAGGCGAATTATATTATTTTAAAAAGTGGTGACAGTCAAATAATCTTTATTTAAAAAGACCCCAATCAGGCAACACTGGCTTTGACACAGCTCCGGCTTTCCTTCAGAGAGTGCACATTTGCCAACACGATAACCCCAAAATATTACTTGTATTGACACCCAAACGTTACCGGAAGTCGATAGTGCTAATGCCTTTCTGGCAATTGAAAATCAAAAGCCTTCGTCAAACCAAATGGCCCAAAACGGTGTCGACCCAAAAAGTCACATAATAGTATAAATAATGCTTATTTGCAGATTTATGGTTATAATAGTACATTATTTTCTTTTTTCCTTACACTCCATTCAAAGAAATGTTTTTATTACGTTCATGTTACGTTGATAAAATAATTATATTTTAGCAGAACGTGAATTCTTTTAGAAAAAAAAATTCTTTATATAAAAAGAAAATTTTCATAATATTTTCTTATTTGGCTTTTTTATTAATAAAAGGCAGTAATGATATGGCAGTAAAAATCACGTTAATTAAGGCCCGATCGTTTTAATATGGTTTAGCTTTATGAATGAAAATACAAGTTAATGACGTTATTTTCACCAGCACATGTATTTTGTTTTCTAAAATTGAGTCCCCATAACTTTGAGTCTTTAAACATGTGAAATGAAGTTTAAAACGTACTAAGTACATGAACTTATTTTAATTAAACTCAACTGACGTTTCCATTCAGTCTTTATTTTCGTATAAGCATTTTTCAAAATTCATTTTGAATTCAGCCCAATCTTTCTTTTTTTTTAGTCCAGACAATTTCGCATAAATAATGAATTAACAAATATTTTATAAAGAAACGATCAGTATTTATTTATTTTTTTTTTTTAAAGAGGGGAAATCACCTTAAAACTTTTTAAAAAGTCAATTTTTTTTTGTCCAATATGAAAGTATAACATATTACAGAACTAAAAAAAAATGAGAATACTCCTATTAAAACTGGTTTTATGATAAAATATGCAGAGCGATTCCTATCCAAATCAAGGTAAATTTGAAATTTAAACTCATTCTTCTCAAATCAGGTATTTATGACATTGCGCATTTCATATTTCATACTATCATATTTCATATCGATATTTCATATTGAATACTCATATTTCTACTAAGTAACATGAAAACATAAAATTTTGGATTATATTGTATTTTACATAGCTTCAAAACCTGTACTTATTTTTATGTAAGTACCTGCAATACATTTTTTTTATTTTTTGTTGAAATTTAATTATAGGTTTTGCGTTTTATGGTTTAATTGTCTGAAAAAAAATATTTTCATCTGTAGGATTGATTATTATTTTAGGTTGAAGTTGAAATACCATATTGCAAGAATATTTGTATATAATACTATTAAGTGGATATATCTATAATATTTTTTTGTAATCCTACGTTCAACGCATGCATGTCATTGAAAATCCTCAATTAGTCTGTCTTAATTAAACTAAATTCTAATTATGTCTCATTAAAATTATTTAAAGGAATACACAAACCATGATTTGTGCAATTTCTTTTAAAAAATGTTCAATTTGAAGGAATATTTACAGCTCAAAAATTTTTTATACTGTTTTAAAATATAATCACTCAATATTGAGCTGCTTATGGTGACATCCCCCTTAAGCAATATATTGTAATTAAAAACGGAGCTTGATCGCTAAGGAAATCTGACGGAAAATAATAAATATGGACCAAGGATGTTGAATTGATAGTTAAAATTTAACGATTATAAAAAATGAAATTAACTAAATAAATAAAAATAACTCCTACAAAATAACTGAAGTTGAACTAGATTCCCTCTACTTTTTAATACCGGAAATATATTTTATTATAAATAACGTTGTATACAAAAGCTGCAAGAGCGCCAGTTAAAGTAAACACCTTAGATGATCCGAGTTGCATAACATAATTATCAGTGTAGATAACACCGAGAAGTCAACTACCCATTGTTGCCAGATTAGGGACTTTTTTGTCCCCAGATTGTTGACTGGCACCACTTTATTGAAATAAAATTATTCGGCCTATTTAGAAATAGATTAAAAATTCTGAAAAATAAGACGAATTAACCATTTTAAAAAAGTGGTGACAGTCAAATAATCTGAATTAAAAAAGTCCCCAATCTGGCAGCAAGGCAACTATCTACCGAAATTTCGTCAAATAATGATACAACGACAACAGAATAATGAAGCTATAAAATTTGATCGATAGTCTGTACACGTTTCATGGAATCACTTCAGGCATCTTATGCATTGTCTCCAGTCATCCGTTTTGATTGTGGCATTATATTCTTCTCCACAATCAACGCAGTGATTCTCATCCAATTCTATTCCCTCGGAATCTGTAGAATCTGATAATTTCAAATGTATTTCATATTTTGCTGCTGGAAGTTTCGGGCTTTTGTTTTTTCTCGCATTTAATTTTGACGTTTTCAGGGTTTTAAGTTTATTTTTCAATTTTATCAGTTTCTGGGATAAAAGTTTCCAAGGTTTTTCACTATTTTCTAATCGTTCTATGTATCGTTAGGCCCTATTATATTATTATTGAAATATTTATATTAGTTTAAATTTAAACAATTATATCAATATAATTATAATCATGAAATTTATATAAATATTTTAAATATCATTATATTTAGTTAAAATCCCCCCTCTGTATAATTTTGAAATATTGATTAACGGTTGTCATCTCTCCTCAATTTGACATGGTTATCTATCCTGAAATTGAACGACAGATTGCCACCCAATTTACAGAGTCCCCTCGCCATTGTACGTCTTTGTTTTAGGCTTAGAAGCAAAGGTTGGATTATATGCATATCTTAAAAGACAGTATAGTAACAAAAAATGTAACGTACGTACTGCAAAACATTCAGATATCTATCTCAGCTAAAATATTCAACCAAAAAAATTAAATAAACATTAAAATTTCACTTACATTTTGTAATCGGAAAACACAGCTGCAGGTCGCAATGAATAAACTCGAACTTGAACTATTTTCTACGAACAAAGTTTATGCTGCAATTTACGATCAAGTTTTGGAGATATTTAGGCTGGCCACCTCTCCTCTATGACCATCTGACCTAGAGTTACCCTATATAAAAACAACTTAATAAATTTCGAAATTCTTGCGCCTTATCCTTCATTAAATTCACAGTCTATTAAAGAATTTCAATACGATGTGCAATCACACCTTATTTTCCTTTTTTTTTCTTATGGTACAGCTGACGTACGACAACAGCGTCAAAAAAGTGTGTCTCTTTATGAGTATTTTAAGTTCTTGATAACACATGACGACGGACAATTTGCTAGAGACCGCCGATTTCGGTACTCTGCCGTGAATTCATTCTTCGATGGCAGTCTTTGTGTAAAATGGATTTTTTTTTTTTTTTTTTTTTTTTTTTTTTTTTTTTTTGGTTGGGGAGGGGTCAACAAAATAGGGTAAATAATATTGGAGGGTCATTGAGGCTGGGATGTGGTAATAAATAAAATAAAATTTTCGCGAATTGAAGTAAATTAATTTAAGTGAGTATAAAAGTACATTTAAAATTGAAATAAGTTGAGAAGTCCAATATAATATGAAATGCAATAGGAATGTGTCAACTGTAATAATAAAATTATATCTGTAACGTCAGTATTATAAAATATTCTTCAAAGTATAATTATTGAACGTCATATTCACCTTGATTAAAAAAATATGATATTACAATTCCGATAAAATTTTATTAAAAATGTGCTAAAATATACATGAAAAGGTGTCTACAGCATAAAAACCGTCAAAGATGTTAAAACCTGAATCGCTTTCAACTGCACTATAACAGTCATCTCCAGGGAGAAAAAATCAGAGGAGTCTTCTGATCAGAGGGAAAAAAATCCTCTGATTTTCCCCCCTGAAGACGACTGTTATACAGCAGTTGAAAGCACTTGAGGTTTTAACATCTTTGACGGTTTTTATGCTGTAGAAATATTTTCATTTATATTTTAGCACCTTTTAAGTAAAATTTTATGCGAATTGTATTATCGTATACTTTAACTGTAACGTCAGATTAATATGAAATACATCGAGATTGCTGTCGAAATATTTTTTTTCTCTTTTTTGATACCTGCGCCTAGAACAGTTTGCTCATAGTGATCCATGGTGAGAGATTACAAACCAATAAAATTTTAAAGTGTTTAGCGGGTTGGAGTTGGCAGCACTTTCGTTAGTGGAGAGGAGTTATTTAGGGGAACTGATTGTAGTTTTTTTTTTTTTTTTTTTTTTTTTTTTTTTTAATCTCTTGATGTCGCACTGTGTAATGCATTATGAAATGATTTGGATATAGGATTTTGATTATTTTGATTTCCGGAATGAAGAAATATTCCCATGACAAATTTGTAAGATAATTTGTAAGTCTGATTTTATGTATTCAGATAAATGATTTCATTTATATTAGGTCTTCAAATATTATCGCATTAAAATTTCTGTTTTTACATATTATCATTATATTTACAATACTTATTAAAGATTTTGCTCAATTTTTCTAAACGTTTTTCTCTTTTTTTTTTTCTTTACTCCACCGATCTGGCTTCTTCATTTTTTCTAAAATTATAAAAAACCTCAAATCGAAATGTAAACCCCGTACGTTATAAATATTTTCTAAAACAAGTTTTATTTTAATGCTAAAGCAAAAACTAAAAATCAGCCGATCAGTAAAAATGTTGTCTAATAAGAACTGTTGTTGAATGTTAAGTTGTCTCAAAAAATGACCTAATGAACTTAGTGTGGTTAACGTTATGAAATTAGTACGTAATATAAAAAGGCCAAATTTATTAACAGCGTGCTAAAAATTGCTATCACAAACAAAAACCGTGTAAATGTTATCTAACAAAAACATAGCTGTGAAAAAAGGGAGCCAAGTTGTGTAAAGACAATGGCAAGAAAAGAAGTGATATCCAAGTGGGTGCCAAGTTCAAATAAAATTCACTCAAACTTACCTACTGAAGTATTATAGCATTTTTTAAATTGTTTAGAAATAAAAATTATTGATAGCATATTAATAATAAATCTAGAACTTGGCAAGTTTTTACCTACAAGTCATTTATTTTTATTAATGACATTATTATATCTAAACTTGCTCCTTCCCCTTGAAGGATGGTGTGATAAAATATATCCCAATTAATTTTAACTGCAAAATGCCACATTGACACTAGAATTCAGGACTAAAAAGTTTAATTTTATTAAATACGTGAAAAGAAGCTTTTACCCATTTTGAAATAAATTTGTTTTTAAATTCTGGTGTGATTGAATCATTTCAGCAAGTCACGAATAAAAGCTCTTTGCCCCTGAAGGGTTAAAAAGGGGTGCAGTCTCTAGAGGAATGACCAAGAACAAGAGTAAAGGTAACTGTCTCTTTCTCAGGCCTTGCCTGAGGCCCTCAGGCTTTGCCTTCTCAGGCCTCTTTCTCAGACCTAGTCTGTTTGCATTGAGGTTTCCGAAGGGTGGGTGCCAGAATGATAACCAAAGACGAGCGGGAATGTATTTGTGTATTTATTGGTTTATCAAATCTTTAACATGAGTCATTTGTTTATAATAATAACCATATAAATTTTTTTTATAATGACATTGTTGTTAATCATCATCATTTTATTAAGACATGAAATTGATAGGCATAGCATTTATCAAAAACTTGCCAAGTTCTAGATTTATTATTAATATGCTATCAATAATTTTTATTTCTAAACAATTTAAAAAATGCTATAATACTTCAGTAGGTAAGTTTGAGTGAATTTTATTTGAACTTGGCACCCACTTGGATATCACTTCTTTTCTTGCCATTGTCTTTACACAACTTGGCTCCCTTTTTTCACAGCTATGTTTTTGTTAGATATCATTACTTTTTGTAAAGTTACAATATATTTAGACACTTTACTTAATGTTTTTTAATGTGTTTACATGAGACTATTTTATTCACCAAGCAACATTCAATTTTAATTTAAATTTCCTACAACAAACTATTTGGCTGTCAATTTGCGGCAGAAATCTATATTTTAATACTGCTACACTGAATGCATGTTTTGAAACGAAATGGATTGATTCGAAATTTTTATTGTTTCTGAAACAACAATTCCTATTAAATTCCTATATTAAATTCTCCTATTAAATTTTCCGATTAAATATCCTATAGCTGGGCCTGCTTTTTTGTACTGGAAGTGAAAAATAAAGTTATGTGCTTATGCCACACTATGTATCATTCATTCATGGGTGCGGGCAAAGAGGCAGTGCAGAGGAAGGACATTGCCCCTCCCTGGATTTTTAAATTTAATTAACTAAATAAACTTTTCTCTAATGATTTTCAAAATAACAAGTGGGTAAGTGTGATCGCAGATCGCACAGAGGGTTTTGTTTAATATTCCTTTCAAAACACTTTATCCTTTTGAAAAATCTGTTAGTTCCACATTTCACAACCAGGGGCGCACTCTATTCTAAACAAACCTCTATCCGAACGAAACTCCGTTTTACATACTATCCGTAGATATATTAGTCGAGTGGATTGAGCCCATAGTACCCGAGATAAGTAGGTGCACCTGGCGATAAAAAGTGGAACTAAAATATGTAAGACTATGGTGCATAATATGAAAGAATGGTCAAAAGGGTGTCAGCAAAAGTTGGAAAAGTGCTCCCCGGGTGAAAAGGGCGGATGTTAGAAAAATTGCTTAAAATACACAAGTTAGAGCCCGGAGGAGTAAATAATAGACTTTTTGAAAGTTTTATGATTTGTCGTGTGCTCTGACGTATTCAGCTATACGTATGCAAAATTTCATGTCTCCAACTCAATTAGGGGCTCTCTTAGAAAGAATTGCTTCAAATACATATGTGGTAGCTCAAAGGGTTAAGCGTAAGACTTTTTCAAGATTTTATGATTTGTCGCCTAGCCTTAGGTGTTCTGCTATAAGTATGCAAAATTTCAAATCTGCAATTTAATAAGGGGCTCAGTTAGAGAGAATTGCTTAAAATACGCATGTGGAAGCCCAAAGGGTTAAATGTACGACTTTTTCAAAATTTTATGATTTCCCGTTTGATGTGAGGTGTTCAGCTATAAGTATGCAAAATTTCACGCCTCCAACCTAATTAGGGTTCACTTAGAAAGAATTGTTTAAAATACACATGTGGGAGCGCAAAGGGTTAAATGTACAACTTTTTCAAAATTTTATGATTTGTAGTTTGATGTGAGGTGTTCAGCTGTAAATATGCCAAATTTCACGTCTCCAACATGTATAGTTTCTGAGAACGGGCTCTGTGACGGACAGAATATCTCAATTTGTTGATTTTCTGTAAGAAAGTAAACCCAGATAAACCCCCAGTAAGTAGATAGGTTTTCAATGGAAGTCTATGGGAATTTGGCGAAATATAAGAGATATCGCCAAAGTGGCGTCACTTTTGGCGGCTAATTTTGGTCGCCAAATTTGGCGACATATCGCCATGTTGGCGAGAAACTTGGCGGTATTTGGCGACAGAACAGCGTCCCCTCCTACGGCAAATTAAAATTTCGCCTAATAGACGCAACGGTAAAGTAAAAATGGGCACCCCCAGGTGGGTAATTAATCGATTTTCACAATTTTTTTATTTTTTTCCTTAGTTTTATAGTGTAAACGAACTTCGCACCAAATTTGAAGTCTGTAGCTGCAGTGGATATACGAGATCTTTTTGATGAGTGAGTCAGTCAGTCAGTCAGTCAGTCAGTGGTAAAATTATCGGATATCAGACATTTTCAAATATCATTATCTCGGAAACTAATCATGCGTTATTTATAAAATTTTGGATTTTAGGTAATTAGGGTGGCCTTACTACTCATTTCTTATAACAAGTACGTAGGTCTCATAGATTTACAGTTGTAGAGCATTGAAATTAGATGAAAACAGCTCGAAATGGTTCGTGTAAATAACACACGGCTATGTCAGGCGAACTTGGCTGACACACTGCCGTGTGTCTAGATTTCACGCCTCCAACCTAATTAGGGACTCATTTAGAAAGGATTGCTTAAAATACACATGTGAGACCCCAAAGGGTTAAATTTACGATTTTTTCAAAATTTTATGATTTGTCATTTGATGTGAGGTGTTCAGCAGTAAATATGCAAAATTTCACGTCTCCAACATGTATAGTTTCTGAGAACGGGCTCTGTGACGGACAGAATATCTCAATTTTTTAATTTTCTGTAAGCAAGTAAATCCAGATAAACCCCCAGTAAGTAGATAGGTTTACAATGGAAGTCTATGGGAATTTGGCGAAATATTAGAGATATCACCAAGATGGCGTCACTTTTGGCGACTAATTTTGCTCGCCAAATTTGGCGATATATCGCCATGTTGGCGAGAAACTTGGCGGTATTTGGCGACAGAACAGCGTCCCCACCTACGGCAAATTAAAATTTCGCCTAATAGATGCAATGGTAAAGTAAAAATGGGCACCCCCAAGAGGGTAATTCATCGATTTTCACATTTTTCTTATTTTTTTCCTTAGTTTTATAGTGTAAACGAACTTCGCAACAAATTTGAAGTCTGTAGCTACAGTAGATATACGAGATCTTTTTGATGAGTGAGTCAGTCAGTCAGTCAGTCAGTCAGTGGTAAAATTATCGATTATCAGACATTTTCAAACGTCATTATCTCGGAAACTAATTATGCGTTATTTATAAAATTTTGGATTTTAGGTAGTTAGGGTGGCCTTTCTACACATTTCGTATAACAAGTACGTAGGTCTCATAGATTTTCAGTTGTAGAGCACTGAAATTTGATGAAAACAGCTCGAAATGGTTCGTGTAAATAACACACGGCTATGTCAGGCGAACTTGGCTGACACACTGCCGTGTGTCTAGATATGTAATGTGAAAAACAAAAGTTTAATCATCAGCTACAGAACAACTATAATACAAAAAAAAATAATAAAATTTAAACAGAATGGGTAAAAATAATTCATTTTGAATGAAAATAACAATTACTTAAATAATGTTTTAAAGCAAGGTTTACTCTAAGGGAAAAGAACATAGCTAAATTCAGTATTTTGTGTGATTATATTTAATTTTCAAATTACGACACTTTACAGATTAGCATTTGTATTTATATTACTTACTCATGAATGAATAATTTCTTTGAGAAGTAATTTTTATAGTGAATAAAAATAAGTATTCAGGAAAAATATGTTGAAATCTAATAATGAAATATAACTTCTAAATAAAACTAGTCGGATGTACCAATCCCAAAACTTTCTTCTATCTCATACATGTTAATACTTCAAAATCCGCTATCACACTGCCAAAATTAAATGGCAATCTATGCATCTCATGAGGATTCTAACGATATGAAATTCCGTGCGTTAGTTCTTGAGATATGACTATCGCTGAAATTGTCTAAATTCAGAAAAATGCTGCCTAGCAGCGCCACCTATTGGGTGATTTATACCAAATCCTAATCAGCAACAATTTATGTCAACGTCTGACTGAATCTGAAGTTTGGAGAAAATCCGTACATTAGTTTTTGAGATAGAGCAATAACGAAAATCGTGAAAATTCCTGCATAGCAGCGCCACCTATTGGGTGATTAACACCAAAACCTAATTAACAACAACTTGTGTCAACATACAACTAAATCTGAAGTTAGATGAAAATTCGTCCATTAGTTCTATTGATAGAGCTATTGAGGCAATCCTGAAAAAGGCAGCAGAGAAGCGCCACCTGTTGGGCGATTTACACCAACACATAATCAGTAGCAAGTCATATCAAGGACTAACTGAATCTGAAGTTTGATGAAAATCCGTGCGTTAGTTCTTAAGATAGAGCTATTGGGGAAATCGTGTAAATCCTGCAAAATTCATCATAACAGCGCCACCTGTTGGGCGATTTACACCAAAACGTAATCATCATCAATTCATATCAAGGACTAACAAAATCTGAAGTTTGATCGAAATCCGTGCATTAGTTCTTGAGATAGAGCTATTGCAAAAATCGTGAAAATGCAGCATAGCAGCGCCACCTGTTGAGCGATTGACACCAAAAACTAATCAGCATCAATTTGTATTAGGGACTAACTGAATATCAATTTTTATTAAATTCCGTGCATTAGTTCTTGAGATAGAACGCCCACAAAATTTGTGTCACATACACACAGACAGACAGACAGACAGACAGACTCACAGAGTCACAGACAGACATTTTGTAAAAACATGTTTTTTGCAATCTCTGACCCCTAAAACGTGTAAATCCGTCGAAAACCGGAATTCGAAAATTTTCATGAATCCAATACTTTCTTCTTGTAAAGATAGAAGAAAGTAAAATCAAAAAGTTAATATACTCTGATTGATTAAGGAATATAATCTTCCGTACTTATAAAACATAACTCTTGCACTTACGGGGGAAACGGGCAGCTTGTTATGTTTTTTTTTTATTATTATTTCTATTTATATATGATGTTTGTAAATTGGAAAAATTAAAGGGGAAAAAGTAAGTTTGCTTTAATTCTATGATGAAGTTATTTAATACAATTGCATTTAAAAAAACATTCATTCTTTCTTTCATGATACAGAACGTTTAAAAACTAAACTAAAAATTATAGAAGCAATAATGTCACCCAGTTTCTTCAAATATCGTTATTATTAACTCCCTTTTTATAACAACAGAGATCTTTTTATTTGAAATAGTTTAAAGTATTAAAGTGAAATGTTCACAATGGTCAATTACATGTAGACTTTTTAAATTCGTTTCACATACAAACAAGAAAAAAAGGGGATACGAAAATAAAGGAAAGAAAAAAAGTTAAAAGAAAATTAAGGAAAATGTCCTATAGTGGAGTATGTGTAAAATATTGGAGCTAATGAAACGTTCAAAATAATCTAAATATCACTTTGAATAATAGTAGTAATTCTTTTAAAACATATATTTAATATTTCTTTTATATGCCCTCTATAATGTTATTATTCCTTTTCAAAAATATCTTTCAATCTCCCTCATTCTTAGCATAAATGCCGTAGCAATTTTAACTTGCATTTTATTTTAATAAACGGATACATTTTTTTCATTATTATTTTAATGAAATTCGAAAACATTTTCTTTTAATTTATCAACAAATTATTAATGTACATACAATCATAAAAATATAAGACAGTAGAACGGGTCCGTTTACTATGTAATTATTTATGTATGCTATTATTTCAAAACGTTAATAAATATAACTGAAATACAGAACATATAGAAGAAATGTATACAAGATGTATGTTTTAAAAAACAGTGATAAACAGTCCTTTTGCTCTGCGATAACAGTGACGATTTTAAATACCATAAAAGTTGCTTTTAAACATTAATGAAATTTTTAAAAGGTATTTTATTTAACATATTAGAAATACAAAAGTTGCTTGTCGAACTTTAAAATTATTTTTTTCCGCAGAACATTTTTTTATTCGACAGTTAATAGTGTTTTCTCTTCCACGAACAATAAGGTGAATTAAAATTGACCGTCCCTTTCTCAACTAATGCAATACTGGGGCATTGAGGAATGTCAAAATATTTTTAGAGGTCATGACTCATTGTATTTTATCTTGCCAAGGCATTCTCCACCTCAAATACTATGCTTACGCGCTGACACAAAAATAGCGTCAGTTGTACAGAGTGTTTTTTAAACGATTTTACGGTTAAATAAAATATTTAGAAACTATTGGTGCCAAATTCAACTGAACTTCAAAAATGATTTCTGTTTAAGAATTTATATATCATTAATTCATTCTATAAATTATAGTTTAAAGTTCGTTTTAACATAACTTTTATGTTGCTATATCTAATCTAAGTTATCGAGCAGATTGTGTCGCACCATGTTAAAAAGATTTGCATTATTAAGTCATTACCCTCTGGCGTTGCTTTGACGCTACAGTCAATATAAATGCACCCATTTAAATTATTTACCTATCCATCACTATTTTTCAATTAAAAAAATAACCTTACTTAAAGACAAAAAATGTTACAATCAAAAAAAGCAAAAATTATCTTTCAGAATTTGTTGTGACAAACGGAATTCAGCTAAAACGTTGATAATATAAACATTATAGTTTTGGTGGTTAATGGGTTAACTCAACTGCAGTATTTTATATATTATATTAAAAGCTTTTAGTTTATATTTTAAACAGCCTTAACTATGGATTAAATATATTACAAAGTTTTATGTAATTTCAATAAGTATTTAAAAAGTTATGAGAAATAGAAACCACATCACTTTTGCACTGTTGACAGAGATTTTAAAAGGTGTGAGACCCCTTAAATAATGATTAAATATACTCTCAAAATTTTTGCTATTTTATTAAAAGTACGCATAACGATGAGCTTGTTCAAACTATCCATATTTTAGAATTCCAATATTGTTTTTAAATATGTTTAATGTATATTAAATTTAAAGAAATTAGATTTATTTTTACTTGGAATATAATTTATTATTTGTTGCATTTAAAGAGCATACTCTATAATAACACTAAATTGGCCTCTGGGAAATTAACTTCTTTAATTACACCTTACTATAATTCTTATACATCTTACACTTATTATGTTATTTATTACCATGAGGAAATTCTCTTTCAGTGAGTTAATTATTTTCTTAACTAAACCTAACAATTACGTAAGTCACCTTCAAAATAATTTGGCGTATTAAATTTTCATAAAATACAAGTAAGATAATTTTGAAGCGAAATAAACATATCTTATAAGGCCACTTAATAATCAATGAGCAGTGCTATAAATATACATCTAGAGTTTATTTAGAGAATATTTATGAGCATTGACAGAAAAAAATTCGTTTTAAAAAATATATACCGTGTACTTTTGTACACTGTAGGAATTAAAGTCTTTCAAATGTGCAACTAATTGATTTTGTTTTTACTATTTAGAATATTGTTATTTCTTTTAGGTTGTTATATTCAGCGCTTTTAATAAACACTATGTTTTTTAGTCGAAAGTAGGGATATCTAAAATCTTATACAGGGTGTTTCAAAAGTATATGGCAGAAATGTAAAAGCAGGTAGAAGGGACCTCAGAAAGCAGATTTCTCATGATAATGTGGGTGAGGAAATACAGCGTTGAGGCGGTAGAGTGAACTATTAAGTTCAGTGGTTAAAGGCATTTCGCTGGCTTGAATCGTCATTTTCCGCACGAATTTCGAGTAACATGTGTCCTTACACCAATGCGGAGTTTGTCGACATACATTTCATGTATAGGCGGTGCAAGAAAATGGAGCGACTCTTCAAAGGATGTACATAGAATGATTTCAAAGTGGGAATCTGCCGGATTGCCGTAAATTTGGGTGTCTTCATTAGGTGTTTTGCGAAAGTAGATCATTTTATGCCTCGAGGCATGACACGGGAACTGGAAGATATCACAGAATTCCTGCAGTAGAAAACTCGTAATTATGCACAGTAGAGGAATGTCCTTCGAAAGGCTCGATAACTGTTGGACCTGCGTTGGATGTGAGCCATTGCCTTGCGCAGCCACATACATGAAATGCATGTCGGCAAGCTGCAAATTGCTGTAACGATGCATTTTACCCAAAATCCCTGCGGGGAATAACGGTTCATGTCACCGAAGCGTTTTCATACGTAGAACTCAATAGCGCCCTCTACAGCCACAATGCTGCAATTCCGCACTCAAATTCCTATTCGAAATCTGCTTAGTAAGGTCCGCTCTACCTGCTTTTACATTGCTGAAACATAAATTCGTTTAACACCCTTTATATCCCATATGAAATAACACCCTGTATACAGCCTGTTGCATAAGTCCTTTCACGTTACAAAAATTTATTACTAATAATCCCCCTGTACTGCAGTTAGCGCCATAGAACTTATAAAATTGTCAATGATTTGTGACAATCTTAAGTGATTTCAAAAGACTGCACGAACACTGCTGTAGGGGCATCCACAATTTAAAAAAAGGGAGTTTTTATAAATTTTTCACAACGGAATATTCCTGATTCAAACTCTTGTTTCCAAACAGAAGTTACCTCGGCACCACTAATGTTTGATTAAAACGCCGCAATATTTATCACTTGATTTTTAATTTAGAAAAGGTCGAAAAACCGTTTGCAAACGTTTTGTTGTTAAATTATTTTTCCTTCTACACTTGTCGGGAGACAATTTTGTAGTTAAAAAGTTTAAATCCTTTAATATATATATTTTTAAAATTCTATAAAAATTAGATATAAAAATGACCATTATCTATCTGAAGTAACTGATTTCGTAAATAATAGTAAAAAAAAAAAAATGGTAACTATCGCTTGTATGAATAAACGTGTTCCTATTTTCACATTTTCGTGACTTATCCATGTGAAAAACAGACTAAATTTATGTACAGTCTTAAAAAATATATAACAATGAATAAGTGTTAAAAATGGTTATTTTATTTATGAATCCTCAATTAAAAGGATTGTATTCCTCCCCAAAACTTATATATATTTTATATTTGTTTGTACTTCTGTAGCTATTTTTTAGCTAGAAATTCTTCTAAAACACAAAAGTAAAATAAATAACAATGTGAAGAAAATTTTAATGAATAAAAACTCGTTAAATCAAATTTAGAATAAAAAAGTTAAAAAAAAGTCATAAAATATAAATATTCTATATTGATGAGGATACATAACATGCAGCTAAATTTAAAAAAAAAAACAGTCTTTACAGTAGCTTTCCTGTTTCATGATTTTAAGGATTTAGCTAATTTTACTCACACACACATTGCACAAATGCGTGGAAAACGATTATGGAAGATTCACAGAGTTCGCCATAATTAAAATGAAATTGGAATTTCTAAAAATTAGTTAGCTATCCCAAATTTGGTTCTTTAATGACAAACTAATGTTGTTGCCTAATGTTTGAATATTTCGCATATTTTCGTAAATTTCCGCGAGAATTTGATGCTGGTGGATATGATTAAGTACTTTTAACAATTTGCGTTGATAATAGTTGCATCGATAAAAGGAAAATTTCCAAAAATCACGTCCATTAAAACTCCCTTTCACTTTAATCCCTTTTGTAAAGAAAACCTTATTTTTAATCAGTTGGTTTGCTGCAAAATGCCAACCCCCTACTCGAATTTCAAACAGCATATGTCAGTCATTTTTTAAAGATAGATGTGAAACTAAGAATGCTTCGGAATCGTTACATCAAGACCAAATACTTCAGGGAAAACTTTTTGATTGCTAATTTTTTTTTTTTTTTTTTTTTTGAAATCTTTAAGAAACCACCTTTTTAAAACAAGATGGCAGATGAAGCTAGAATTGAACTCGGTAGAGACAATGGTAATTCCTGTTAATATGCTCAATCTCATCCAAACCGGTTCATCGGTAGGAGACCTATTAAATAATAGAATCATATACTGGGGGAGCCAAAAGTTCAATAAAACTTTAAAAATTCATAAAAAGGGAAGAAAAAATGATAAGGGAGTGCTGTTTACAAAAAAGGGCTCACAAAATAGTCGGATTTTTTTTAGCAGCAAAAACATTTTTAGTGAAAAAAGTCACATGCAGAGGGCTCTGGCGATCTGAAACACAAAGAACAGGACATCAGTACGCTCCAGTCTTTATTCTTTTTATACCAAATGTTCAACACGACCTCAGCACATTCTACGACACAACTAAGGGGACTCACAAGGCGCGATGCAGCTGTATGCAAGGTGTCGGATTAAATTGCAGAAACCTCACGACAGATGGAATCTTTGTGTTAGACCAATGTTGAAGAGGAAAAACGGTACACACGAGATTGCAAATAGCCACACAACTAGAACTCGACCGGGTGAAGTCGAGTGATCATGGAGGCTATGCGGTCTTGCAACCTCGACTGATCAGTCTGTCTTTAAAGGTGCTCAATAGGAATATTGTGTGTGGGGGGGAAGCCAAACATTTTTATCGCTCTTGGCTCATGGCGCTGACAACAAAATTAGATCTGCCTCATGTGGCATTTTTTTCATCGTTTGTTCTTGATTTTGAATACGAATAATTTTTAAACATTTCTTCCGCCTTGTATTTCTAATATTAAAGAAGTTTAAGAAAATATTTAGAAAATATTGCTGTTTCACTCGGAGACCGTCCAATCGCTTAAAATTATCGCGACAATCATTTGTCTGCCACTTTCAGCGAGTGGGCTTAGTATAAAGAAGGCTTTGGCGAAGTTCTTAATATTTTGGTAGTTTATATTAATTTTACTTCCACGTTACTTATTACACACTACTAAGCGACGTGCATTATAAGCTTGGTATGTGCACAACGTGCTCTGTAATCTAATAATTTGTAACTTTCATCGTTTTTCCTCTTGACCCTTTATTTCCTTATACATGCTTATAAAAGGATTTTTAAAAATTTGATTTATTCATACTTCGATATAACAAGTATCATATTATATGGTTTATACTGCATTGGCATTTCGTGGCCATTCTGATGAGTACAAAAATGAAAAATATTTACTCATGAAATATCGTTTAAATATATGTTAACGTTTGCTATTTTATTAAAATTGTGCATAATAACAAGCTTTTTCAAACTATAGATATATTGTATGTTCGATAATTTTTTTTTAAGTACGTTTAATCTATATTAAAATAAAAAAAAATAGATATTTTTACTTAGAATATAAAGCTTCATTTGTTGCATTTATAGAACATATCCTATAAAAATATTAAATTAGCTTCTGGGAAATTATCTTCTTTAATTGCACGTTACTGTAATTCTTATACATCTCACAATTATTATGTTATTTATTACCACCAGGAAATTCTCTTACAGTGAGATAATTAGTTTCTTAACTAAAACTGACAATTATGTAAGTCACCTTCAAAATATTTGGCGCATAAAATTTTTCATAAATTACACTTAGAATTATAAAGAGAAATAAATATATCTTAATAAATATTAAGTCTTTAATAAATATAAAACGTTTTAATATTCAATGAAAAACACTAAAATCATGATAAATATACGCCTAGAATTTATTTAGAGAACACATTTATGATCATTGTCATAAAAGCATTCATTTAAAAATATATATACCGTGCATTGTTGTACATTGTAATAATTTAAATCTTTTAAAGCGTAATTAATTAATTTTGTTTTTTATATTTAGAATATTGTTATTTCTTTTAAGTTGTTATATTCTGCGCTTTTAATAAACACTATGTTTCTTTGTCGAATGTACGGATACATATTTTCTTATAGGGGGTGTTTCAAGATTATATGTCAGAAATAAAAAGGCAGGTAGAGAGGGCGTTAGTAAGCAGATTTCGTATAGGAATGTGCGTGCGGAAATGTAGAGGGCGCTGTTAAATTTCGTGTATAAAAAGCATTGCGCTAGATTATGTCGTCATTTTCCGCTCTGAGTTTTAGCGTCATGTGTCGTTACACAAATGCCGAGCTTGCCTACATGCCTTTGATGCATGAATCTACGCATGAAAATGGAGCGTCTGCTCAAAGAATGTATATGTAACGATTTCCAAGTAAGAATCTGCCAGGATCTCCGGACATTTGGGCATCTGAATAGGGAGTTGTGCGCGAGTGGATCATTTTATGCCTCGAGACGTGATACATACATTGGAAGATATAATAGATTTCCTGCAGTGAAAAAAGCAATATTATGTACAGTAGAGAAATGTATTTCTAAATATCGAAAGCTGTTGGACTTGCGTTGGGTATGAGTCATTTCCTTGAGCAGCCACATGCAGGGAATGCATATCGCAAGCTCCGCAATGGTGTAACGATGGATGTTATCCTAAATCCTTGCGGGGAAGGATGATTGAAGTCAGCGAAACGTTTTCATTCATCGAACTCAATAACGTCCTCTACTAGACCCTTCCCCCCCAACTAAAATTTCAAACTGCATATGTCAGTCATTTTTCATTTAATTGCATATGTCTTCAATTTACGACGATTGGACGTCGCCAATATCAGAGTGCTCTAGGTGTTGACATCCCCGTGTAGTGTGAAGTACGACTTCGTCCAGAAAATCGTTAAACAACCACTGAGTGTTGCTATCAAATCTTGCCATAGCTCACTCGGCAAATGCTTCCCTCGCAGTTGTGTCTCCCGTTTGTAACTGCTACAGTGACTTCCATTTGTAGGGATAGAGAAGCAATATAGATGAGTGAGGCACATCCTATATCCTTTCGGCATTGCGAGCACTACTAGTTTCCGTGTGCGATTCCACCTCTAAATCATTCATAGTGGTTTCCACCGCAGTAATTCGGGCTTCAGCTAACGAGAGCCTTCCACTAAGTGCCGACGTTCCAAAGAGCCAGGTTATTTGAACCGTTTGACAGGCTTACTAGCCCAGGAAACGATATGGAGCCATTCTACGTCTTCAATTCTTTCGCCGTGCAAAATTTTTGCAACGCACAAAATGCAATTGTATCTTTTAAGAAATAACAAATTAAGTCACATTGACATAATAAGGATTTACAAAAATGCTGCAGTATGTAATTTTATCTACAGGGCTCTCCTAAAACGGCACACCCATAAGTTGATATTAATTTTACTTCCATGCATCACAAATAAATTTTTATGCACATTAGGAAACACCGGGACATTCACTATGTGCCAACTTTGAACACTCACCAGATTTTATCACTTCTCTATCGGTTTTCAGTGACTGAATAAATTATTGCAATAAAGATAGGCTTCATCATCATCGTAATCAACGGCAGAATGATCCATGCCTTTGTCGTCATCATTAGATGTAACAAAGTGAATTTTCTTCTTAGCCTGCAGAGTTCACACATCTTAACTGTGAATTATGATTCTCAGGTGCTTTCGCCTTCACTTCGGCGGTATTAGGACTATCAGACAGAAATTTTCAATCTTCATGCTTCCCCTTTTTAGAGAATGATATATCATGAGATGCAAAAAAAAAGAATGTGGATATACATCCAGAGGTGTAATAAATGAATATTATGAAATGGGAATATTGTCTGTTGGAAAGATATACACTTCTTTCGTCCATCGATAACAGATATTGTCGGCACTGGAATAGGAGGAGGTGGCATTAAAACTGTGAAAATTCACAGATTAGATACAAATAGGCTGCTATCTGTAGAACTTGTGTTGTTATCGTTGCTTTAGTTATTTTCTAATAGACTTTCTGTCACAACTGAAACACAGAAAACATGATGAGGAATGATATCTGGGCTCATGGGATAGATTTTATTTTTCAAAATACGACATGTCATTTTAGCTGCAATCACCATATTTTATATACAGAAGCAGTATTCGAGGACACATGTATTCATAAATTTATGCCTATACGGAAAATAATCTAAAAAGAAATAAGTATTCACCTTATATTTCAGGTATGTAATCACTGAAATGAAACAGACGTGAATTAACACCCAATAAATTTCTGACGAAGGTGTAAACAGATTCTTTGAAAATAAAATAAAAAAATACAAACTGGAGCATTTCGCCATTAAATGCTTATTGTTGTCGATCGATTCCACAATATAGCTGCGAAATGTTACGTACTGGCTTCAAAGACAGTACTAAGAAACCTAAGGCATGCCATTTTGCCTAAGTATGTGATTTTGGGATAGTTTCCCCTACTTTATTTTTCACTTCAATGAAGCCGAAATCTTTACAAGTTGACATTGAGATCTAATATGCAACTGAAATTTACAAGTTTGTCAGAAAATTATATTTTGGCATGTAAAAGATATTTGTCTCAAATAACATTTCAACTCATGATACACAGAAATTTATGTGTTTATTTCCAAATACTGGAAAACCGTGAACAATTTAAGGAAAATGTTCTAATGATTACAACGATAAGCATTTCAGTGATATTATCTTTACTGACAAGATATTGCAGACAATTAGTTTATTCCTTATTTATATGATTTAATTCCATATAATGTTTGGCATATTTGAAGAAGACAAATATTTGTGTTTAGAGAACTTTAACTCTATTAAAAATACTAGGTCATCGTACCCGGGCTTCCTGGGTTACAGAATATAGGTGAAAACACTTTTTTTAATTGAAAACCAATAATTTTTTTATATGCGATATTTTTTTTAGAATGCCCACTTACATTAAAAAAGCATGTTTCCTATGAAAAATACGAATTATACAGTCAAATAATTTTTTTTTAATTTATCAAAAGCGATATTTTCTTATTAGCCGCATGCTAAGAGTTTTTTTTTTATCATGATTTAGCTACTTACGGCATGCTTTTATATTCTGATAATTTCAGAGCTTATACATGTCTGTTAAATTTTTGTCTTATTTATATTATTTTATTTACTTATTCACAGGGAAGGGATTTTTTTAATGGATATTAGCCGTGAGACAATTAACTCTTTACTTTGTTTTAAGGGCAAACGGATTAATCTTTCGTAATCGAGCTCCGCGCGATACAGATAAATTTAAAAATATTTCATGCTTTCAAATTGTTTTTAAAACCATAGACAATCAGTAAATTGAGATGAACTTTGCAAACAAATTCCATTTAAAAAAATCCTATTTGGTCATCTAAAAATTTAAATTGTACTATTAGAAATATGTTAGATGTATTTTTTTATTATTCTTCTTTTATTTGTTTATAAAAGAAGTATTAATTTCGTTAATTTGTCTTTCACGAATATGTTAGATTGATGTTTTTTTAATATTATTCTTTTATTTGTTTATACAGGAAGTATTAACTTCGTTATGCAAAAATAGCCAGAAACAAATGCTGAAAAATGTTTGTTGCTTTATGAGCAAAATGTCTATTATTATTATGTATTGAAACAGGCACTTGATAAGATAAACTTTTAAAAAAATCATGATTAAAAATTATTTTTGAAAACATAATAGTCAGTCAATTAAGGTACATTTTTTAAACAAATTGCATTTGAAAGTCAATTTTTTCCCTATGTGACGAAAATTGAAAATGTGCGATTGTCAGAAGATTAAAAAATTGCAGTATCGAAAATTTCAAGACCGAAATTTGATCATGAAGTGTTACCATTCGCAAAATGACGTCAGCGTTACGACCAGATACGTTTGTTCTTTATAATATAGATACTTAACCAGTAAAATATAATAAAGATCAGTTGTTAGGATGTGTTTATTAATTGAGGCTCTTATGCTTGGTATTCCGGAACGAAAAACAACAATTTTCAACTTCCCAAAATTTGCATACGAACTTCTCACATCCATATTCATCATTTAAAAAAAATTGTATTTTGTTTGATCATTTTAAAATCATTTTAACTCAAAACTTGAATTCACGATTGTCAGCAACATCTTTTATGTGGACAGACGCACTCTTTACTTGAGATTCTAATTTCAATTCCGGAGAGTAAAAATTTCCGTAATTTATGTTTTTAGATGCATTTCTGTTAAAATGTTTAGTTTTATCTAAGAAAATGATCATTTTCTTTTAAATATGACTTCATTTTCACTTAAATAAGCATTTCGCCTAGTGTCTGAAATTTAGTATCAGTACAAATGCAGAAGGAAAAACAATATAGAAAATGTATGGGGAAAATGCGTGTTATCAAAAGAAGTATGTCATTTTCCGTTGTTACGCTCCTTATGTAATATTATGCTCCAATGGGATTTTGCGCTACTAAAGCCTATACAACAATTTTAAATTTTAATCAGAAAATGGCACGAATAAAGATAAAAAATACCTAATTATTTCTCTCTTGTCTGTAATAATGAAAGCTATCTAATTTTCACCATTTTGAAGAAATTTCATAAAATTCTTTTAAAATTAAAATATAAAAGTGGGGATATTTAAAAAAAATGTTTTATCAGAAAGATAAGGGCAGATGGCTAAAAAGCACACTTGTGTTTTAAATATATAGATTATATAAAATTATGAAACATTAAATTAAGCAAATTATGTTATTTTGATAAAGTTATAGTAGAATGTCCTAAAGAATAGCATTAAAATTTTATTATTCGAGAGAATTTTGGACAAAAGCTTCAGGAACATGATATTATTTTACACCTCGAATTATTTGTTTGTTTGTCTAACTCGGTGAAGCAAATCCATCCAGGAAAGAATCATCATTTTCTGTAATATAAATCGATATTATTTGCATGTCACCTCTCTTTTATAAAGACACTTTAAATTTTTGAAAAAAATTGCGTTTATGAGTGTGTGATTTAGATTACATTATTTTCAAAAGTGAAGCATTTTCACCTGTGAAGAATTTCAATGCAGCTGCGCTGTGAAAATGACGCACTTCTACAAAACATAATTCAGTTTAAAAAATTAAAATACACGCTTTTTTATAAAATGACGTCATTTGCATCCGGCAAATCAATCTATTTTACAATTCAGTCTTAAACTTCTTCTATAGAAAGTTTGCATAAGACGTCATTATCACGGAATAATGACGTCTTATATAATATATTCTTGACATAGATCGTATTTCAATTTACACTTTTTTTCAGGTTTTGTGAAAAAATGGCAACAAAAAAATACTGTAATCTCCTATTTCCGGCTATTTTCCATTTACTTTCAATAGAAATGGGGTACTTTTGTTGCCACGATTAGTAAAATGGTATTAAAAACCACAAAAAAATTAATATCTCAAAAATAAATTGAGATACAGCTTTCAAACAAATTACATTTAAAATAGATATTGCGGTATACGACGGTGTAAAAATTTAAAATGTACGATGTTTAGAAGTTTAAAAATTTGCAGTAAAGAAAATCGCACAACCAAAATTTTATTTCAAGTTTTAAATTGTTGCCATTCGCAAAATGACGTATGCTTTACGCACAGATATGTTTGTCCTTTATAATATAGATAGAAAGTGACTTTCTATAAATCCTTTGGAGAAAACTTGTTTTATAAATATTATTAATGTATTGTCAATTTACGAACGAAACACAGTACTCCAAGCAATAAGGAATTTCATCTAGCAAAATTAATGGTAGTTCTGGAAATCGGCTTACTTTATATTTTTTGGGTCGCTGAATCCGAATTTGTAACTTCCCACCAAAATCTCCCTCTGCAACTCCTTCAAATTTTGGTAACCCCCCCCCCCCCAAAAAAAAAAATATATATATATATATATATATATATATATATTAAAAAAATCAGGGGGCGACAGTTTAGGGGATTTTAGGGGAACAGTATCTAGAAATTCAGAAAGTAGACAAAATTTTCAACAAATTACATATATGACATTATGACTTAGGATAAACGGGAAGGGGGGATATGCCTCGGAACATGCGCGCGTTGCTGCGTGGACTAAGTTGTGCAATTCCACTTAACCCCTCACACGTTTACATTCTCCCTCCCATCTCCCCTCCGAACTTTCCTTATAAGGTTTACTTTAATTTTTTTGGGTCGCTGAAACCGAATTTTTAACTTACCCCCAAAATCCCCCCAAAATAGTTGTTATTAACTTAAATTTCTTATTGTTTTAGGGGAAAAAACATTACGAAATTCAGAAACTAGACAAAATTTGTAAAAAAAAAAGGATACATGACATTATGACGTAGGATAAACGGGGAGAGAGAGGGTTGCCTCGGAACATTCCCGCGCGCTTTTCTCAAAAACCAAATTTTTTCAAAAAATCAATTTTTTTGGGAGGGGGTGGGGGGTGGGTTGCCGGGTGAAATTTTGGTGGAAAGTTACAAATTCAGATTCAGCGATCCAAAACTCATAAAGTGAGTCGAAATCCAGAACTAGTATTAATTTTTCCAGGTAAAATCCCGTATTACCTGGACTTCATAACTTAGTGCATGTAGCGCCGCAGTGCATGTTCAGAGGCATCCCTCCCCCTTCCCGTTCATCCTACGTTATAATGTCATATATCCTATTTGTTGCAAATTTTGTCTAATTTCAGAATTTCGTAATGCTTTTCTCCTAAAACAATAAGAAATTTAAGTTAAAAACAACTATTTGGGGGGGTCGGAGGGGGGGGGAGTTAAAAATTAGGATTCAGCGATCCAGAAAACTTAAAGTAAACCTTATAGAGAAAGTTCGGAGGGGAGATGGGAGGGCGAATGAAACGCGTAATTGGTTAAAGGGAATTGCGCAACTTAGTTCACGCAGCACCGCACGCATGTTCCGAGGCCGATCCCCTCTCCCCATTCATTCTAAGTCATAATGTTATATATCTAATTTGTTGCAAATTTTGTCTACTTTCTGAATTTCTAGATACCTTTTCCCTAAAACAATAAAAAAAATTGATTTTTTTAATAAAAACTTTTATCATTAAAATTATTTTATATTAAAAAATTTTATCAAAATTTGGGGGGGGGGGTTCCCGGGGAACATTTTGGTGGGAATTTAAAAATTCGGGTTCAGCGACACAAAACAAAAACATATAGTAAGCTTTTTTCCAGAACTACCATGAATTTTGTTAGGTAGAGCCCTTATACGGTCTCTATTGCCTGGACTATTAGGCCGTGTTTCCCTGTTGAAAACTCGCAATCCTGATAACTTAACCTGATAACTCGTAATCCTGATAACACCAAATAAATTACATATATATATTACCAGAATTTTTGTAAAGTAACTTTTAGCTTATTTAATGAAAAAAATTTCTATCTCCAGATATAGCGACCAGTACTTTGGAAAATTTATGGTACTAACACCCCTAAAATCCCCCGAATTTCCTGATGCGTACGAACCCTGTATAATATATATATATATGATATTAGTAGTTTTGTGAATAAAAATAAAATTGTGATATATATAAATAGGAAACTGGATCAAATATTATTAATACTTAGGATTACCAATGATATACATTGGTGTCATTTTGTACTACATTGATGTCTATGAATTTTATAAAATTCTTACAAATAATTATAATTTGCATTTTTGCCTATTGTTATTTTGTGTGAAAATGGAAAAATATAATAAAAATATATCATAATGAATACATTACAAAACTAGTATGTTGTGGCCATCACAAAACTTTCTTCTATATAAATCACGTCAATTAAATCATTTAAATAGTAAAAGAAATTATATCAATTTATTCATATAAAAGTATACCTGAATTTGAAGTTTGATGAAAATTCGTGCATTAGTTATTGAGATAGAGCTGTAGGGGAAATTCTAAAAAATGCAGCATAGCAGCGCCATCTGTTGAGCGATTTGCACCAAAACACAAAGAGCACTAATTCATATTAAGGTATACCGGAATCTGAAGTTTGATGAAAATCCGTGTATTAGTTCTGGAGCTAGAGCTACTGTGGAAATCACAAAAAATGCAGCACAGCAGCGCCACCTGTTGAGCGATTTATACCAAAAGGAACAAAACACCAATTCATGTCAAGGACTAACTGAATCTGAAGTTTGATAAAAATCCGTGCATTAGTTCTGGACATTGAGCTATTGTGGAAATCGAGAAAAATGCTGCATAGCAGCGCCACCTGTTGAGCGATTTACAGCAAAACATAAACAGCATTAATTCATATCCAGGTATACCTGAATCTGAAGTTTGTTGAAAACCCAAGCATTAGTTCTTGAGATAGAGCTACTGCGGAAATCACAAAAAATGCAGCATAGCAGCGCCAACTGTTGAGCGATTTACACCAAAAGGTGCAAAACGTCATCTCATGTCAAGCACTAACAGAATCTGAAGTTTGATGAAAATCCGTGCATTATTTCTTGAGATAGAGCTATTACGAAAATCGTGTAAATGCTGCAAAATGCAGCATAGCAGCGCCATCTGTTGGGCGATTTGCACCAAAACATTACCAGCACTAATTCATATCAAGGATTAATTGAATCTGAAGTTTTATGAAAATCCGTGCATTAGTTCTTGAGATAGAGTTATTGCGAAAATCGTGAAAAATGCAGCATAGCAGCGCCACCTGTTGAGCGATTTACACCAAAAACTAATCAGCATCAATTTGTATTAGGGACTCACTAAATATGAATTTTTATTAAATTCCGTGCATGAGTTCTTGAGGTAGAGCGCCCACAAAATTTGTGTCACATACACACAGACAGACAGACAGACAGACAGGCAGACAGACAGACTCACAGAGTCACAGACAGACATTTTGTAAAAACATGTTTTTTGGAATCTCTGACCCCTAAAACTTGTAAATCCGTCGAAAACCGGAATTCGAAAATTTTCATGAATCCAATACTTTCTTCTTGTAAAGATAGAAGAAAGTAAAAATGATTTATTGGCTGGTAATTCCTGAAAACTTGTATAACAATAAAATATAACAACCCAATGATCAATGCGCACAAATTCTATTGAAAATATTTCCTTTTTAAGGAATATGAGTAATACATTCCCAGGAGAGTAAAAATATATCATTATAGTATAGCTTAATTTTTTACACTTATATGTATTTCGTATTTATTTGTATTCCATTTCTTTAATTTATAATGAATTTTAAATTAATAAAGTTAAGGATATCGCTGTATAAATTAACAAAAAATTATTACGAAATGTTTATTCATAATATGCATAAACATGTAAAATGAATATTTTTCAAGTTAATTACAAAAATGTTTCTTAAAAAAAAAGAATATATCTATATATAGTTTATAGATTTTAGATGTAGATTATTTTTATAGATAGTTTAATATTTTATAATACTGAGGGTTTTAGGTAGCTTTCATTACAAAAAGCTACCTATTGCAGCCGTTCGGAGGAAAGCGAATTCAAAAAATTTTGGTATATTTTCATCGATCATGACCCCCAGACCCCGAAACCACCCTCCGTTCAAAATTCATATATATATATATATATATATATAGATATATATCCATATATATATATATATATATATCTGACCTATGTCACACTGTAACTCTCATATTTATGAACCGATTTGGATGTAATTCGGTGTGTACATAGTACATACCAATGTCTCGACCGAGTTCGTTGGCCAGCTTCATCCGCCATTTTGTTTCAAAATGGCGGCCATTTAAAATTTTTAGAAAAATTTAAAATTTGAAATGTGGTACCAAAAAATTAAAAATGGAAAATTATTTTTTTCTTATATATTTGACCTTTATACAAAGACTCCGGAGCAGTTTTTGTTTCGTCTATATCTTAAAAAATGGCTGAGTTATAGCATTTTGAATTTCTAGTGTGGCTGACATTTTGAAACGTCCTGAATTTTGTCACGCGATAAAAGGCGTATTTATGAACCGATTTGGATATAACTTCATTATACATAGTACATACCAATGTCTCGACCGGGTTCGTTGGCCAGCTTCATCCGCCATCTTGTTTAAAAATGGCGGCCATTTAAATTTTTAAGAAAAATTTAAATTTGAAATGTGGTACCAAAAAATTGAAAATTAAAAAAATATTTTTTTCTTATGTGTTTAACCTTGATAAAAACATTCGGGAGCAGTTTTTGTTTCGTCTATATCTTAAAAAATGGCTGAGTTATAGCATTTTTAATTTCTAGCGTGGCTGACATTTTGAAACGTCCTGATTTTTGTCATGTGATAACCGACATATTTATGAACCGATTTGGATGTACCTTGGTGTGTGCATAGTACATACAAATATCTCGACCGAGTTCGTTGGCCAGCTTCATCCGCCATCTTGTTTCAAAATGGCGGCCATTTAAAAAAAATTAAAAAATTTAAAATTTAAAATGAGATACCAAAAAATTGGAAAATGAAAAAGATTTTTTTTCTATATGCTTGACCTTAATACAAAGATTCCGGAACAGGTTTTGTTTCGTCTATATCTAAAAAAATGGCTGAGTTATAGCATTTTGAATTTCTATTGTGGCTGACATTTTGAAATGACCTGATTTTTGTCACGCGATAACAGGCGTATTTATGAACCGATTTGGATGTAACTTGGTCTGTACATAGTACACACCAATTTCTCGACCGAGTTCGTTGGCCAGCTTCATTCTCCCTCTTGTTTCAAAAGGGTTGTCATTTAAAAAAAATGTAATTTAAAATATAAAATGTGGTATTAAAAAATTGGAAAATGAAAAAGATTTTTTTTTATGTGTTTGGCCTTGATACAAAGATTCTGGAGCAGTTTTTGTTTGTGAAAATTTGTTCTTTTGTTTATATCTTAAAAAATGGTTGAATTATAGCACTTTGAATTTCTAGCATGGCCAACACTTTGAAACGACCTTCTATTTGTCACGCGATAACACACGTATTCGCCTATTTCGATGGAAGCAGGCATGTGGATAGTACACATCAATATCTCGACCAAGTTCGCTGGCCAGCTTCATCAGCCATCTTGTTTCAAAATGGCGGCTATTAAATTAAAAAAAAATTATATTTAAAGTGAGGTGCAAAAAAATTAGAAATTAAAAAAGGTTTCTTTCTTAAGTATTTGACCTTAATATAAGGATTCAGGAGCATTTTTTGTTTGACTTTATCTTAAAAAATGGCTCAGATATAGCAGTTTCAATGTCTAATGTGAGTGACATTTTGAAAAATCTGATTTTTTGCCTGCGACAGCACTCGTATATATCAACCGATTCCGATGTGAGTGAGCATGTGCACAGCAATTACTAAGGTCTCGACCAAGTTCACTGGTTAGCCTCATCCACCATGTTGTCTTAAAATGGCATGCACTTTAAGAAATCGCCGAATTTGGCAGCCAAATATAAGTTACTTTAAATCAAAGCAGCTTGGATAAAGCTGACTAATTTCGCGAAATTCTCATTCATAATGATTTAGTATTGATAAAAATTAGTATTGAATCTCCTATATTCGGTTTCCACTAAATTGAGCTTCGTGTGTTTCAATAATATAAGTTGGCTTTTTTAAAATAAGGAATATGAAAGCTACCTCTTCCTCCCGGCACTGGCCGGAAGGACTTTTTTTTTTGGTTTTTTTTTTACAAAACTGCGTACTCATAAAAGTGCAAGAAAAAAAAGATAATTTGCTTTTAGTACCGTATTTATTTAAAAAAATTCAACATTAAATATTTTTCCATGGTGGTAGACGATAAATTAAAAAACAAACTTTATGTGACAAAAGTATTTATAAGTAATTTTTATGATACAATTAGTAATTTCCGGGTTTTGGTCCTAAAATTTTAATGGGTTTAAATTTCGTTGTGAAACTTGTTACAAATCATAATATGTATTGCCATATATTTTCTGATTTACTATTAAAATTATGTGCCTATACATATTATTTGACAAAATATATGCACATAAAATTAATTTTAAATACTGTTTATAGTTTTACAATTACAGATAAAACATGTACACCTTTAATAATACAAGGTATTTCAAAAACTGACGGCTGCAATTGAAAATTGAAACAAATAAAAATGGTAATTTAAAAAAATGCACCGTTTGCTGCATTTTACTTGGGAAACCAGCAAATTTTCAGCGACACAAACTTTAAATATTAGTTACGAAAATTGTCAACAAGTGCCGCTGCAGGAGATCTGCGAGAGCTGTAGGGAAGTGAACTCTGCCAGTACTTCGCTCTTCACTACCTTGTCCTGATGATAACGTGTGCTGCTCAACGATTGCAATAGTCCAAGAGCTGTTAAACATTTTAGGGAAGGTTTTTGAGGCACCCTGAAAATTTGTGCAACACTTCTTTTGTAATGCCTGATACAATATCGAATGTCTGGCTGAAGGATCGTGGCCCAAAACCTGTGCCAGACAAAAAATGGCACTTGACACGAGTCTGGCACAGTTTTTGTGCCGACTAAAGTGTCTGTCATTTTCAAAATATTTTTTTCTAAGCATAAATATTATTGTCCCTCAATCTCAGCGTGCCTGAAATACCTTTTATGGGTAGTCAAAAAATGGCACTTGACACGTGTCTGGCACAGTTTTTGGGCCGACTAATGTGTCTGTCATTTTCAAAATATTTTTTTCTAAGCATAAATATTATTCTGTTTCAATCTCAGCGTGCCTCAAATACCTTTTTTGGGTAGTGTCAAAAAATGGCACTTGACACGTGTCTAGCACAGGTTTTGGGCCACGACCTTTCAGCCAGACATTCGATTTTGTATTCAGGCATTACGAAAGAAGTATTACACAAATTTTCAGGGTGCCTCAAATACCTACTCAAAAATGTTCAACAGCTCTCCTACTACAAGTTTCTTTGCAGAAATGTTTTATTCGTTAGAACAGTGAGACATCTTGCATTGGATTTTCACCAGTAATGCAACTATATTTCTTTTAAAAAATGCAGTTTGAAAGGAAATGACGCAAATAAACCATATAAGGATACCATAAGGGCTGAATTTCAAAAATTTTAACGAGATAGCAGGTTTAATTTAAATCTTGCTGGAAATGACGGACGTCCATGTGCGGCAGTCACAGAGGCTTGTGTTAAAGTCGTTCAGAAAGTGATATAAGAGCGGTCCCGAGATTCCGTTTGCAATTCAAGCTGAACTGCAACACATGTCCACGCATCGTATCATGTACCACAAACTAAACCTGTTTTTGTAAATGATTGAGCCCCACCAATTCCAGCTTCCATCAATGCACATGAGACTTTCGCAAACGGTTTGCTGCAGTAGATTGATGCTTTCACTACTGATGTGCGTAACATTTGGTTGTCCGGTAAAGTTCATTTTTCCCTGTACGGTTTCTTCAATAATCAGGTGCATTTCGGGAACGGAAATTCCCCTTATATGTTTCCATTATACATTATACGTTCCATCATCCTAGCAAGTTATGGTTTGAATCGGCATTTACATCAAAGGATTGACTGGGCCATTTCTCTGACACCAATTGGTTAATGCAACGATCTATCTCGATATTATGCGTGAATATGTGGTAGTAAAAAATACCTTAGAAGACCGTGGGCAAACCTACTAAACTCCTGCAAGATTCTGCCCATCCACATCGCATGGCTGGAGTTTTCATTTTCTCAAGGGACATTTTGATGGTTATGCCATCGCTCTGGATTATTGCAAAATAAGGTAAGCGACGAGACTGAATTCACTACTCCAGAAAAATACCGTTATTCTGTTTTTAAAGACTTTTCGTAACCTGATCATGCAGTTTCTGTTTTAGTTTTTCTACTTAGCAACACCTTCTATTGGCGAACTTTGTAACTAAATATATAATTAGTGTGACTGAAAGTTTGTTGGTTTATCAAGTAGAATGCAGGAAATGGTGCATTTCCATCGCTTTCGTTTCTCTGAATTTCATATTTCAAATGCACCTGCCATTTTTGGTATATTCTATAAATCACTGTATGACACAATTTTTACTTTTGATCGGAATATTTGATCCGCTATTTTTTAGTTTAAATTTAAATTTTGTCGACATGCTTTTCAGTCAGTATTTTATAAATTAAAAGCTATCCTAATACACACATGAGTGATATATGTGATATATGTGAAAAGTGATATATTCTTTTCATAGTATTGCTTGATACATAAAAAGAGCATTAATATTAATTCATATTTATAAAAGTGTACATTTATATATCTAAAACAAAGAGAAAACTGACATCGCCATGTATAATAAAATATATCGACTTTGATTTAAGATTATACATTACATTTCCCTCTATGATGTAAAACTTAAACCCTAGGGAAATAATGATATTTCTCAATAAAAGAACTTACTTTGATATTCGAAAATACCTTTCAAAGAGATTTGTTGAAGTTTTATATATGAGATAAGATAGTAGAGCTTCGTGTTGGTTAAGAAAAAGTTTCTATTGTTCGTAAAGAATGTTTACTTATTGTTAATTTAACCTATAAAAGTCTGGTTCAGAGTAGAAGTCTTTTTTTTTTTTTTTGTAAGAATTTTATTTTTCTTAGAAATCTCCCTTCAGATTCATTAATAAATGTGACATGAAAAACAACAACAACAGAAAATATATAGTTTCTGAAATTTACACGTAAATAAAACGGGTAATATAAATGCGGAAGATTGCTCTAAGAAAATATCTTTACAAATATGCTAACTATGATATCAATACTAAAAGAGATCTGTTCTTATTACAGAGTATATCTAAGCTTGATAACAACAAATTTACTCCAGGATAAAAAAAAAAAAAAAAAAAAAAAAAAAAAAAAAAAAATGCCGTTAATCGTGTTTTTTATCAATGCGTTTAGTTTTTTATCCTAAGAAATTTCTATTTCTATGACTTTAAGATTCCATTGTACCATAACGATAGAATCATAATTCTTTGCGTCGTTTCACAGGTTTAGAAGACAAAGACGGAAAGACCTATCTAAAATATGTGAGTTCACTCCTTTGGCGATGAGAATAACCACTATCTTTAATACAGCTTATCAACTTATCACTATTAAATCATATTTAGTTGGGTACACCGGGGCACGTTTGCGCATGGGGCACGTTTACGCAGTGCACTTTTTTCGAAACGAGGTATAGACGGGTTGCACATGACGTCACATGTCTGAAATCGCTTCGTGTGGCGCCCAAATATAAGGCGAATATGGTACTCTGCATTTGATTTTTTAGTCTTATTTGCACTATAATAATAAAAATAAGGAAGCTCTAAATTAAAGAGAAAGATAACACGTGCTTTTAACGGGAAACGGGGAGTTCTGTGCTCCACGTATGTGCTCCAGAAGCTATAGTATCAGTCGTTGCAAATAGCAACGTGAAGTCAATGCAAGGGGTCTATAACTGGCGCGCTACCAGCCATGACAGATTGATGCTGCTCCCTAGCGGGTATTCTCACAAGTTTTTGAGCGTCAGTCGAGCTTCGGTCTAGAATGCGGAAAGGATAACCTGTTTTATGTGAAGGTGAGTAAATTTTGTGTTGAACATATTGAAACTTATTGTGAGCTAAATAATACTTAGTTAAGGATAAACAAATATATGGACATTAGCAGAATTTTATCCTTTTTTGAGAACTGTACTTGTATAAGCAGAAATGTTATTAATTTTCGTTGATCTTTAAAAATAAATCCAGACATGGTGACGAGGCACATTTACGCATTGACATCGGGGAACCTTTACGCACGTTCAAAAAGAAGAAATTAAGTAAAAATTTGCTAGTTTCTATCGAAGCAGAATAAGATGACAGCAAAGGAAAATGTATGAAACCAAAAACTGCAAATGGGTAAAAGTTAGTACACTCTGGAAAAAAGAAAATAGTGAATGAATCTGATGACGAAGATGAAAACTGTGCGTGTATTTATTGTTTGAAATCATACAACTAATCTAAAAAAGGACAAGACTAGGTTCAATGTCTTAGATATAAATTTGTGGTCCCATGACAAGTGTGCAAAACAAAATACTTTATTTTTTGTTTGTAAAAACTGTAACAGTGATGATGAAGATGACTAAATAGTTTCTGTTTTTAATTAGCAATAAGCCCTATGTGCCCAGTTTAGCCTCTAAAACGTTCTTTAATTAATTCTTTTTTTTTTAAACAGTGTTTTAAGTTATAAATAAAACATTTCAATTTGATTAAATATTTATTTCACTTACTCCTTTGTATCACATATAATATGACCAAACGTGCCCCAATTGATGCGTAAACTTTCCCCGTTTCCGGCGCAGGTTTACGAAAAAGACTTGGACCTGAAAAAAATATTACGGTTAAAAACACAAATTGGGTAACAACTGAATACACAAATTTTTACTCTATTACTACTTTATAAAACCACAATGTCTAAAATTTCCTAAGTTAAAACATTAAATTAAAAAAAATTCATTGAATAAAAACCGCGTAAGCATGTCCCGGTCTATCCTATATAGTAAAATAAAATACACTCTAAAACTGGGAGGAGTGAAAAGCTCACTCTTTGAAAGAGTGACAGGCCTTTTCCCTCTTTTTGGAGTGAATTTTGTAAAAATACACTCCTTAAACAGTGTAATTTCCCACTCTCTAGAAAGGAGTGCAATATCTCACTCCGTTATCGAGAGTGAAGTTGTCACCCCCGAAAGAGTGGCTTGCGTATGCATTGATTATTAGCCAATCAGAACACCAAGGCGACAGCGCCCTCGTAAGATAAGAAAAATGATCACATTTTCGTCTGGTCCGCCATCTTAGGATTAACAGATAAGGATATCATTAAAATTATTCTTAATGGAATACATAAAATAAAGATAAGTCTTATTTAATTTTAACCATTTATTCGTGTAGATATGTTAAGATTATGCACTAAATAGCTGTATGTTGTATAGAAAAAGATTGATCGTTAGAGTGTTCAGAAGTGATTGTCTGTTATATTTTTTCATGTAGCGGTTTGAAATACAATTCTTTTAACAATTGAATACGCACTAGAGATCTGCACGGGCCGGCTCGTGCTCGGGCCGATTTTCCCTCACGGAACTCGGGCCGGTCCCGGGCCACACTTTTTTCTGAAGGCTCGGGCCGGACCTAGCTTATTTTTTCTGTACAAAGCCGGGACTGGTTCATTCCGAGTCTTCACGACCCAAAATTTTCAGTCCTAGTTTTGACCCAGCCCGTTTGAAAATAATTGTCTCACCGTGGCCTGGTCTATTCAAAGGTCAGTAAAATTAGGTCTGGCCCAAAAATAATTGCAAAAAATGCATACATTTTTAAATCGTCATTATTCTACCCTTAAACATTAAAATTTATTATTTTTAAAGAACACTAGATTTCTGCGCTTATTAAAATATAGCTAAATTAAAACATAGTAAAACGTGTGAAAAGAACCTGCGTATGACGGAACCCAGTTTTAAACTCACTAACGCATTGATCCATCATAATTAATATACTAATACATAACAAAAGAATATATAATACATTTACATTCGCTAAGAAGGGAACTTGTCTGTAACGATTTTTTTTTCTTTTCTATACAATTCTTTTCTATCAATGTTTTGTTGAAATTCACTCGGGCCGAGATTTTAACTTTTTTCCGGGCCGGTCTCGGGCAGAACTTTTAATTTTTTTACCGGGCAGGACCAAATTTTTTTCTACGGGCCGGGCTAATTTTTTTTTTCTATGAGTCTCTAAGCTCACAATGCTTAGCACAAAAATAATCCACACTTCATTAGTTCGGGAAATGTGAATTAAAAAAAAAAATGAGTGAAAATATTATTTTATTCCCTTTTAATGCTGTGTTTGCAAATTATAAAACTTTTACCAACGACCAAAACAAAGAAGTTTTTTCTCTTTAGTTTGAGAGGGTGACTGACTCATAAGAGAAGATAGATTTTCTCAATCGTAGGAGACACGTCATTCGAAAACATTAATTTGCCATTTTATGATTTTTTTTTTTTGGTTTAATTTTGATTTCGGATTATATACAGTTAAGAGTATTTATTATTTTTCGGAGTTAAATATGATATTTGATGTTTATGATATTACGAAAAGGTTGGTACAGTGAAACCTCCCTGTGCGACCAACTGTATTAGGCGACCACCTCCTTCAACGACCATTTTTTCATGGAACGAAATTTATTCCCATAGGCTCAATACTAAATACTAATTTGACCTCCATTCAGAGACCATCCCAGTTGAACATCCTCCATGAGAGACCGATTTCTTTGAAGAAAATGAAAGAAATTCCGTTTTTTCCTGGTCGCTTGAAGAAGGTTTTATTAGAAAAATAATTCCGGAGAGTGCATTATTCATCAAACTTCTAAACTAAGTTTAGATTTTTTTTATCCCGGTAACTTTTAAGTTAAGCCCCTTTGTGCCTTTTTAGGCAATGAATTTAACTCTGATTACAAATTAAGACTGACGGTTAATAAACTCCTCTGCCCTGTTGTGTCGGAAATCTCTCAAAGAAATAGATAAAGTAATGAAATCTTCATTATTTGTTCCCGTCCACAAAAAAATGCATTTATTTTGGAACTTTGGCACTGAACTTCGAAAGGACTTGGAAATAAAAATTATAAAATATAAAACTGTAAAATTAAAGCAAAGCTCAATGTTTTCATTTTTTAAACTCTGCAGTAATTAACTTATGTACTTAACTTTTATTTTGATACTTAAATTTATATATTTTTTCCTAGTGTGAAAAATAAATTTAAGTAACATTGTTACCATTTTTCAACAATTAAAATCTAGATTTAAACATGACCTCCATTAAGAGACCATCTCTCGGAGAGACCAATTTTTATTGGAACAGTACGTGGTTGTTTTAGGAAGGTTTTACTGTACATTAATTTTTTTTAAATGGTATCTAAACATTTTTCTGCGAGTTATGATTTTAAAATTTCGAGACTGTAATATAAAAAAAAATAATTATAGACATTCTGCATCAGTTATTAAATTTCCTTCAATTTAAACGCATTTCTACGTTTTTAATGCACGTAATTTTTGGCACTAAAAAATAAAACATGATATTTAAGCATTGAAATAAAATGTTTTTTATGCCTGTTTTGAAGTTTATCGATAAGACAGCTTTAGTATATATTTTTTTTTAAGTTCATATTTTCTTACATGATTTAGGGCTGAATATTTTTTTCAAAGAGATTAATAACTACTTTTTTACATTAAAATGTTTTTCAAACGATAAGAACTTTTATATGCTGTCATTCACTTTATTTTTAATAAAATTCATACAGATACAAATAAATGTAATGTGTTTATTTTTATATTTATTTTTTTCTATTTCCTATAAAACATATCAAATATATTTTGCTCATATTCCCAAAATACAATATCTACGGGAATAAAAAATTTAAATTAAATATGACTTACCGTGTCGTTTCATTAATAAGTATTGTTTTCAACAATAATGGACCAAAATTAGAAATCGTGATTAAGTTAAGGAATATGTTTAAAAGACATATATATACATATTCCAGAGAACTTAAAATTTAGACTACATGATCATTTTAAATAAAACAAAAGCGAATCACAGCCGAAAAAATACACATTCTTAATTACTTAGAACTCATTTTTTAAAAAAAATATGTAAGTTTATAAGCATCGTTTTTAAGTAAAAAATGAAAAATATTTTAGAACAATAGTACTTTGCAAAAATAGCAATAACTTACGGAAAAAGTACGGTAAAAAGATAGGAATTTATATTTAAAACCAAAAATTAAAATGACATCAAACATTGTTAAACATATAATATCCACCTATTAAAAAGTTATTTATAAAACTTTAAAAGTAATATTTTTATAGGGTATGCAATAAAAGCAAACACAAAGGATAAAATTGGAATAAAATATATTAGTTTATTTCTGTCAGTAATCTAAATTAAATTCATATGTAACTTTAACTGATTTTTTCCTTAAAAGTTCAATTAGTGTTACAAACTATGAATTAAATAAATATTGTTGATAAAGTATTTTATTCCAATCTTTACCACGCTTGTATCTATTTTCATTGCATGCTGTAAAAAATGTGATTCTGTTAAAATGCCCATAAAAGCAAAATAAAAAAAGAATTGACCCCATGAAAAATGAACATTCCCTTCTATGAAAGAGCTAATGCTAATAATAATAGTAATAAATAATAATAATATGCTAAAATTCGTAATTAGAATGTACAGAATGGATACAAAATGTTATCCTCTAAATCTTATATTCTAAATATAAACTCTATGTTTATATATTGTTGCTGTAAATCATTAGATATCATCTTTTGAGATCTGTCTCCATTACATTATACTTTGCTTGTGGTTTGTGATTTTTTTAAATGTTTTTTTTTTCTCTATCAGATGTACAAAGACGGATGTACATATTTTAAAGGACAGGTGGTTCCTTTTTTTAAATAGGTAAACCGGTCCGATGTTCTGGTTTATTAATATCGTACGCAGGCGTCAGGTTTCAATTTATCAAATAGAATAGGTATGTTGCTTAGACTATACAAACATATCCAGCTTAAGGATGATGTGTAACTTGTTTAGATAACTAGTGAACGGGCCATGATTTGTTGAGAAAATGTTAGTAATTTTGTGACTGAAAAAGTTTTATTTAGATAATTGTACTATTAAAGCATATGTGATTCTACCTGTTTAAAAACATTTGAATTCTACTTGCAGCATTGTATGCTTCCTGAATTAATTTTACTTTGATTAATGCCTTTGAAAGAAGGCGGAATGTCTGATGTTGAAGGTCTTGAATCTTAATTGCTTCCTGAGCCAGTATGTCAGATAACTCATTTCCTGAATTTCCAATATGTCCCGAACCCATGTGAATAAAAACTTTTAGGTGACTTTTGGAAACTCTTTAACATATTTATCATCATAAAATTCGGTCTACTAATTCCCTCGAGAGCATTCAATCCTCACAGACTATCTGTAAAATTAAAATTTCTTTTAAAAACTTCGCTTGTTTTGTTCTAAAAAGTTTCGAATTACAAGGTTGAGCAAAAAGTTCTGGGAAATTTGTGAAAGTTGCGTTGTTATGCGCAATTTAGCAACAAAAGCAACAAGGATTACTTTTCAAAGTAGAGACCATCATAGTCCACAATTTTCTGCCATTGTTCTGCCAGATTCCGGATTTGCTGGAAGTTCCATGGTGACTCTTTGGAATCGAAAAAGTCTTCACACACTTCTTCAACTTCACTAAAGGGTTCAAACTGACTACCCTTGAAAAAATGTTGCATTGGTTGAAAGAGGTGATAATCGGATGGAGCCACGTCTGAACTGTAGGCGGGATGTGAATGAATTTCGACGCCGTCCAACTGTGCAAACTTGTCCTTCGTAATTCGGGCCACGTCGCCGTACCAACACCTTCACCCTCATTAATCTCATCGACGACTCATACTGTTTAATAGCAATTCTGGAGCTGAAATTATTGATCTCCTATAGATATACCACTAGTACTCCTATATATGATACAAATTCTGGTAACAATTACATTAAAAATTTCCCAGAACTTTTTGCTCAACCTAATATTATATGTACAATGGACATACGCTGTACGATCCTGTCTTTGAGCCGTCTGTATCGATTTTTATTTTTAAAATTAAGTCTCCATCTTCAAAGATTCTAATTGATATTTTCTCGGACCAATGCAAGCATTTCCTTGTTTTTAGGCATACAAGGCAGAAATATTGTGTTATTTTCTGGTACTAGATCATATAATATGTGATTTACGGATATGAAAATAAGATGTAATGTAATGAATGGAAGACTCTAAATCATAACAGGCACAGAACTGACTAGCTGAGTTATTTATTTTTATTAAATATGATTAGAATGGGTCATGATTTGTAAAAATAGATAAAGGCTGGGCTGAATTAGACAAGTTTACAGATTTATTCAATTTTCCTTTTCATTGCAGTTTGATTCTGAATTCTCAAACTACGTTTGGGTACTCTTTCTTCTAATGAAGAATATATCTACAAATTTTGTGTGATTTTATCCAGTTCAATTCTCTTTTAAGTGTCTGTGCTAACTGTTGAAAAAATGTTTTTAGCGACTGGTTAAGCATGTATCTGAACACGATTGCCAATCGGGTAGCATTTGGAATTTTAGTTTATATTTTAAGGAAGCTGAAGGAGATTGAATAAATATTAGATTTTTTGAAACATTTTAGCTTCTGATTTGGCGAGAAAATCTGCCATCTCATTTCCAGTTATTCCAGAATGTCACGGACCTTCAGCAATACGCTTTGGACAGACTTGTAGAATAGGGTGGGTCGAAAAACAGATTTTTTTTTCTTTTCGGAACGCTTTAGTGCGGAAAAGTTGTCTATTGTAATAAGAAGAAAAACGACATAATTTTTTTAAAATCAGTTAATAACTTCCTTTCGGGCACTGTACTTAAAGTCGATGAAAAATTGCAAAAATTGCGCCTTTTTTCTAATTTTTTTTTAAAGTTAATTAAAACTTTAAAAATAAACACGCTTTAGCTTTTTATGCTTGTTTCATGGTTTACATAACCTAAATAAATTAAATTCCGATCAATAACCTAATTCTATCTAATCGCACAAGAACTTAGAAAAAGCATAAATTTACCAATTTTTCGCAATTTTCACCGTGTAACTCTTAGTTCGTTTTGCTAAAACAAAACAACACAAAACTCACTACGTGGTGGTGGATGCACGTTGAGTTCCACCCACATTCTACCCAACCAACCGTCCAATTGTTGGGTGTGGTATTTATATTATATTAAAAAGACCACATGCAGGTCAATGTGCAATTCTAATTAAATGCTTATGTAAGAAAAACAAAGAAAATTCGTGTCTTTGAGTTGAGATTCGTAATTCTTCAAAGGAGTTACAATTTGGGAAAAAATCGGATGTATTTACAAAACACTTACAAACAAGTTAAATGTCCAAACCGAGCGAAAAGCTCGTGATCTTCAGCAAGCACTGAGTGATTCCTCAAATAGTTTTAAAGCTCCTAAGTGGCAGTGTACTATGAAATTGATGAACGAAAACGCATTTCTTTTGAATACTCGGAGTATCAGGAATATAAATACAAACAGAGTACATCGACTAAAAGCACAAATGGCAGATGATAATTGAAATTAATGCAACAGCGCTAAAAAGCGATCTTCGGAGTTCGATCGAGTGATCGGCCAAAAGGTGTAATAGCGTCAAGTGTTCTGGATAACCGACAAAGATTCTTCTGATGTGGTTGATAAGTGTTAAATAAAAAGAGACAAGAGTCGTTTTAGGACGGATTTGAAAAGCCGATTCACACCCCCTGAGGAAAGTTAGGGTCTCTTTTGACGGACAAAAATGAGATACTTTGTTCGTCGAAAAATGTAATGTCAAGCAATTTCATACGAATGTGAAATAAGAACACTATTATCTTATCCACGAATCTGGATCAAATTATATTGGACATGTATCTCCTTTCTCGAGTTAAAGAAATGATATAAATTAAAGCCTTATTTCTTGTTTGTCTGAACTATCACTATCCCTAGAAAAACTAGAAGTAGTAGGGTGTGATGGTACTGTAAGAAACACTGGATGGAATGACGGTGCTTCCCACTGACTAGAAAATCATAAAATGTGGAGCATATGCATCCGGAATTTTAATGAGCTTTCCTATCGCCAAATTTTCCAACATATTCACGGTCAAGCTGAAGGGACTAAATCTTTTAGTGCGCCAATCGGATAGCAGCTGACTTGCCGTGAAAAAACTCCCGTGGTCCTTTGTGAACCCGCAGATTGTTCGATTCTTGATATAAACAGGACTTTTTTGAGCAACGAACAACAGTATTTTTGAGACATTTTGAATGCAATCGCCTTGGGACATTGTCCAAAAGACTTGACGAACTGGGAACCTAGTACTTTGTCCGATTCCAGATAACTAACTGCGGCCAACCGAGTTCTTCGAGAACCGATTAATCAGATTCATTCTAAAATTTAAAAGAAATAGTTGGCTTCATCATAAAATCATACATGCCTGTATAATTTGCCATAAAATAAGCAAATATTTTACTAACGGACCAAAACATGTATTTCAAGCAATCCAAACATCACGCTATTTATCCGATGAATTACTACAAGTTGTCGACTTCAAAAGAACTGCAGGGATTTGTGCCAAATCACCGCAGTCTCCCAACTACATTTTTTTTGCAGTTTGACTGTAGCCTTTTAAAAATTTATTAGAAAATATGAGGAGAAATGCCGGATGTGCATAACATAAATAAGTCGTATTAGGCCTTTCCAACAAAATGCCACATGATGGGTGACGGATGTGCATAACATAAATAAGTGGTATTAGGCCTTTCCAACAATATGTCACATGATGGGTGACTGCAAAATTTAGAAAAGTGCCCGCCTTGGGGGGGGAGTGTGGGGAGGAAAGCCAAATGTGCATAACTTGAATAAGTAGCCATTGGCCTTTCCAGCAATGGTCACACGAGGGGTGTCGGCAAAATTTAGAAAAGTGCCCCCTCAGGGGGGAGCAAAGTGGGGGGGGGGGACCGGATGTGCATAATATGAATAAGTGGTATTAGGCCTTTCCAACAATATGTCACATGATGGGTGACTGCAAACTTTAGAAAAGTGCCCCCCTTGGGGGGGGGGGCAAAGTCAGGTGAGGGAAGCCAGATGTGCATAACATGAATAAGTGGTATTAGGCCTTTCCAACAATATGTCACATGATGGGTGACTTCAAAATTTAGAAATGTGCCCCCTTGGGGGGGGGGAAGTGGGGTGAGGGAAGCCGGATGTGCATAACATGAATAAGTGGTATTAGACCTTTCCAACAATATGTCACATAATGGGTGACTGCAAAATTTAGAAAAGTGCCCCCCTTGAGGGGGGCATGCGGGTGAGGGAAGCCGGATGTGCATAACATGAATAAGTGGTATTAGGCCTTTCCAACAATATGTCACATGATGGGTGACTGCAAAATTTAAAAAAGTGCCCCCCCTTGGAGGGGGCAAAGTGTGGGGAGGAAAGCCAAATGTGTATAACTTAATAAGTAGTCATTGGCCTTTCCAGCGATGGGTCACACGAGGGGTGTCAGCAAAATTTAGAAAAGTGTCCCCTCAGGGGGGAGCAAAGGGGGGGTGGGAGAAACCAGATGTGCATAACATGAATAAGTGGTATTAGGCCTTTCCTACAATATGTCACATGATGGGTGACTGCAAAATTTAGAAACGTGCCCCCTAGGGGGGGGGAAACCGGATGTGCACAACATGAATAAGTGCTCACAGGCCTTTCCAACAATATGTTACAAGGCATGTTGGCAAAATTTAGAAAAGTTCCCCCTTGGAGGGGTGTGGGCGGGCAAAGCGGGTGAGGAAAGCCGGATGTGCATAACATAAATAAGTGGTGATGGGGCCTTTCTAACAAGTTACATGAGGGATGTCGGCAAAATTTTGAAAAGTGGGGGTTGCACCACCTGGAATACACCCTCACTTCTTTATGAAATTTTTATATATTATAAATGACATTTATCGGAGGGCTCTGTAAAAAAATCCAATCTAAAAGGATGAAAATATTAAAAAAGTTCAAAAAGTAAGAGAAATAATGAAATTCTTCGATCGGACGTGGTGAAAATCTGCGAAATTCATCCATCGACAATATGAAAAAAATCGCACGAGTTTTGCAAATCGATCGCAAGGAAGCTCCCGCACATTTCCCCGATCAGTAGAAATAAAATATTGCAAAACTCGAGAATTGGTAGCGTGAAAAAAATTGTAAAAATCATTACTCACTCAATGAAAAGATTTATGAAATTCCCCAGTGCATTCTTGAAAAGCCCCACCGGTGGCCGAGAGGATCTGCTCTCGAAGCTGGTAGGACGGGAGGTGCTGTGTTCGATCCCAATAGCGCCCGTCGGCCTAATCTTTTAGAGTTTTCTTCGGACCTTGGTTTTCCAAGCATAAATACGGGTTAAGTTCCCTTAGAAAGACCACCCACGGAGGGCACTCCCCCCGTTAGGTCCTATATCCCTCGTGCTGATAACTGGCCATCATAAACACAACCAACAACCATTATTGAAAAAAAAAAAAAAACAGAACAATTCTTCAGTCGGCTGCTTTAAAATATTGTGAAACTTGTCAACCTGTCGCAGAAATCAATCGTGAAATTCATCAATCGAGACAAAACTCACAAGATTCTTCAGTTGGTGGCAGGAAAAAATGTGAAACTTGTCGACCGATTGCAGCTGAAAAACTGCGAAATAAGTCACATTAACTGATAATTGAAAAATAGTTATTGAATATTAATATTTAAAAAAAGGAATGCATAATAACATTAAATGGGGGAAAAATCGCAAAATTCAATCTGTCACAGGAAAACATTGCAAAATTTTATTGATAAAAAATAGAGCTGTACTGAGTACTCGGTAAATACTGAGTATTCGGCATACTCGGCCAATTTGCCGAGTACTCGGTACTCGGCGAAATTTTGGCCGAGTACTCGGCCAATACCGAGTAGTTGTAAGAATTTCAAACTGATCAGTAAAAAGTTATTCGAATATCAATGTATAATATATGTAATAATTCATAAAACTATTTACTCAGTATTTAACAATATGTGTACAAAATATAAAAAAGGTTAAGCAAAAACCCCTCATAAAATAATTCAAGATTAAAATTTAGTTTCACACATACAAATAAAAGTAAGTTTTTCTTATTACACAACTACTCGGTATTCGGTACTCGGTCGAGTAGTCAGTGGCCGAGTACTCGGTACTCGGCCAAAGTACTACTCGGTACACCACTAATAAAAAAGGAGTCTAAGAAAACCAATTCAAATTATTTTTTGTGAACAAGGTACACGAATGCAAGAAAAAAATTTAGGTGCCAATGGGCAGTCTCTCACCACTAAATTTTATTTGTTATTTTTTGTCTAATATTTCCCCTAAATTTTTTGTAAGAATTTAAGTGAAGAGAACTAATAAAATTTAGTGGTGAGAAACTGCCTGCTGGCGCCTAGATTTTTACACTTCTGTTCTGCGAGTGCCCTTTTTTAAAAATTCGCACACAGCAGTCCTTTTTTCTAGAATCATCACTATCCTAGTGTTGATTCTAGATAAAAAGGGCCACTGGGCGGAAATGTTTAAAAAACAGCACACTTGTACCTTGTCGCTTGCAGGGAAAATCTGAAAAAGTGGTCTGAAAGTCGAAATTCATTCATCGACCATATGATAAAAATCCCACGAGTTTCACAAATCAGTATCAAGAAAAAACTAAATTTTACCAGTGGGTAGAAATATAATATTGCAAAATTTGTCAATCAGTTGCATGAAAAAAAACTGAAAATAGTCATTAAGTCGTCAGAAAATTTGGTGAAATTTGCCACTTGATTGTTGGACAAAAAAGAGAAATTCTTTAGTCAGGGATTTTGATCAAAAATTTACCTTAACACTTTGGCTGCCGCCCATTTTTCAAAATCTGTTCCCAGGCACCGAATGCGTGAGTTAGAGATCTGCACGGGCAGTCCCGTGGCCCCAGAGTTGATTTCAGGGGGTGGCCCGGGGGGGGGCTCTCATTGCTTTGAAAGGAATGTCCCCCCCCCGGACCATCCCCTGAAATTAACTCTGGGGCCACAAGTCTGCCCATGCAGATCTCTTAAGTCACGCATTCAGTGCCTGGGAACAGATTTTGAAAAATGGGCGGCAGCCAAAGTGTTAACGTAAATTTAAGGATATTGTCATTGGTTTAACATTAGCTTGTGAATATTGTAACATGACAGTGTACTAAGCTCATTCAATGTCCTCCTATGCAAAAAAAAAACCATTTAAAATAATTAAGGATATTTTCAGTGGTTTAACATTAGCTTGTGTGTATTGTAACATGACGGTGTACTAAGCTCACACAAATCAGTATCAAGAAAAAACTAAATTTTACCAGTGGGCAGAAATATAATATTGCAAAATTTGTCAATCAAGTTGCATGAAAAAAAACTGAAAATAGTCATTAAGTCATCAGAAAAATTTGTGAAATTTGCCAGTTGATTGTTGGACAAAAGAGAAATCCTTTAGTTGGGGATTTTGATCAAAAATTTACCTTAACACTTTGGCTGCCGCCCATTTTTCAAAATCTGTTCCCAGGCACCGAATGCGTGACTTAGAGATCTGCACGGGCAGACCCGTGGCCCGAGAGTTGATTTCAGGGGGTGGTCCGGCAGGGGGGGGAGCTCTCATTGCTCTGGAAGGAATGTTCCCCCACACCCGGACCACCCCCTGAAATCAACTCTGGGGCCACGGGTCTGCCCGTGCAGATCTCTAAGTCACGCATTCGATGCCTGTGAACAGATTTTGAAAAATGGGCGGCAGCCAAAGTGTTAACGTAAATTTAAGGATATTGTAATTTGTTTAACATTAGCTTGTGAGTATTGTAACATGACAGTGTACTAAGCTCATTCAATGTCCTCCTATGCAAAAAAAAACATTTAAAATAATTAAGGATATTTTCAGTGGTTTAACATTAGCTTGTGTGTATTGTAACATGACGGTGTACTAAGCTCACACAAATCAGTATCAAGAAAAAACTAAATTTTACCAGTGGGTAGAAATATAATATTGCAAAATTTGTCAATCAGTTGCATGAAAAAAAACTGAAAATAGTCATTAAGTCATCAGAAAAATTTGTGAAATTTGCCAGTTGATTGTTGGACAAAAAAGAGAAATCCTTTAATTCCGGATTTTGATCAAAAATTCACCTTAACACTTTGGCTGCCGCCCATTTTTCAAAATCTGTTCCCAGGCACCGAATGCGTGACTTAGAGATCTGCACGCCCCAGAGTTGATTTCAGAAGATGGCCCGGGTGGGGGGGGAGCTCTCATTGCTCTGGAAGGAATGTTCCCCCACCCCCGGACCACCCCCTGAAATCAACTCTGGGGCCACGGGTCTGCCCGTGCAGATCTCTAAGTCACGCATTCGATGCCTGTGAACAGATTTTGAAAAATGGGCGGCAGCCAAAGTGTTAACGTAAATTTATGGATATTGTCCTTTGTTTAACATTAGCTTGTGAGTATTGTAACATGACAGTGTACTAAGCTCATTCAATGTCCTCCTATGCAAAAAAAAAAACATTTAAAATAATTAAGGATATTTTCAGTTGTTTAACATTAGCTTGTGTGTATTGTAACATGACGGTGTACTAAGCTCATTCAATATCCTTCTTAATAAATGAAAAAATCATTTAAAAAATTTAAACGCATATGAAAACTCTGTCATGTGGAAAAAAAATAATTCTTCGATCGCTTGCAGGGAAAATCTGAAAAAGTGCTCTGAAAGTCTAAATTCATTCATCGACCATATGATAAAAATCCCACAAGTTTCACAAATCAGTATCAAGAAAAAACTAAATTTTAACAGTGGGTAGAATAGAAAAATAATATTGCAAAATATTGCCTTTATTATTTGATTCTGAGAAGTGTCATAATTGACGAAAAAAACTAATTTGGCCCTATTACCATTCAGAAGTGTAAATTTTCTTTTTACAATAACACAATTCATATGACAGTAAAAAAAGATTGCTTCATTTAAAAAAATTTAATATTTTACATAATTAGTGAGTACGTACTCATTAAATAAAAATTATTATTAACTCTATGTTATGTTATTAACACAATGTTTCAAACCGCTTTGTATTACATAAAACTGTTTCATTCCTAAAAAGAAAATAAGTTACTTACCTGTGAAATGTTATGCACTTATAGTAGGTATCCTAGACAGGCATCAAGTTATAATTTGAAGTTCAGTATTGATTTTTTGTGTAACTGAACATCAAAACATACTTTAATGCAAAGCACAGATAAGTATCTGTGTAAGATCTTGATAAGATATTTAAAAATTCTGAAACTCCTAATCTAAAAGAACATACTGATTGAAGCAAGTGTAAATCTGAAATAAAATATTGTTAATTACTATAAATAGATAAGTGCACTAAATCAAGTAAAATCGAACTATCTGGATTGTCAGAAACAAAATTTTATCAAATGTTTTGGATGACATTTGAATTTAATTAATCCTGTTAATATGAAATGGACCTATTTTTTTTTTCGTATGCATTAACCGTTAATAGTACAATCTCATCTGGATTTGAAATACTAACGATGATTGTATAAAAATTGCGACGGTTTATAAATCGTTATCACTTTATTCAAATTAACTCAATCGTGTGGATCTGAAATTAATTTCTTTCGATTGAGAATGTAAAAATACCCATACAGCCACTTTATTTCAATAAACAGTGGTGATATTTTTCGCCAAACTGCAAAATAAATGATCTTCTTTCAGCAAATCAACGTGGTACTCCGCGCGCTGATTTTCATAAACAAGCCGGCGTTTCCGTGAGTTGAGGTGTTTCTTTAATGCTTCTCCTGCAGTTGCAACGAAACCATGGGGTTAGACATTCAGCTGTAAGGGGTTGAAAAATAAATCATATGTCCAAATGAGAAATTTAAATAAAATAAAGGAAGAAAATTATACTATTCTTTTGTTGTTCTTCTTTGTTTTTATGAGGTAAAAGTGAAAAACTGGAAGTTATATGTATGTCCGATATGGAAGAAAGACAATTTATGCACTATGCAATGAGTAAACCCACCTGTGTTTCTAATTTCTAATCATGGGCGACATATAAAAGAATGGTTGGGCCACTGTCCCTCTCGATTTTGAAATTTATCTAATTAAATTTCGTTTTCTCTTCGATTTTGAAAAACATAGTAAATTTTTTTCGAGTAATTTAAAATAAAAGAGGAACTAAAAACTAGTTATGAAGATAGTGTGGCAGTGAGCAAGGGAGACCTATTGCCCCTCCCTTGATTTTAAAATTTAATTAATAAGAATTTCTTTTCTTCTGTTTTCAAAAACATTATGTAAATATTTTGAGTAACTTAAAATGAAAATAAATAAGAAATTTTCAGTTAAGGGGTGGTGGTGGTGTGTGTGTGTGTGTGTGGGGGGGGGGGGTGAGACTCATTGCCCCTCCCTGGATTTTGAAATTTAATTAGCAATTTTTTTCTCCAATTTACAAAAACATAGTAAAATTTATTCTTTTCGAATAACTTAAAATAAAGGAACTAAGAACTTTCTGTTAGGGGAAGGGGGCATATGTGAGTCATTGCCCCTCCCTCGATTTTAAATTGTAACTATTTTTTTCACTGATTTTTGAAAAACATAGTGAAATTTGATCTTTTCTCTTATCTTAAAATAAAAGAATAACTTAGAATTTTCTCTTAGGGGAACGAAGTTAGAAGAGAGCTATTGCCCCTCCCTAAATTAAAAAATTTAATTAATTAAATATTCTTTTTCTTTTGTTTTCAAAAACATAGTAAAGTTTATACTTTTCGAGTAACTTAGAATAGAAAAATGAGAAATTTTACATTAAGAGGGAGGGAGGGGGGGGGGGGGGGTGAGAGGTTCATTGCCCTCCCCTCCCTGGATTTCAAAATGTAACTAATAAAAATTTATTTTTTTCCACTTTTGAAAAGTAGTAAAATTTATTCTTTTCGACTAACTAAAAATAAAGAAACTAAGAATTTCCTGTTAGGGAAAGGGGCATAGCTGAGCGATTGCCCCTCCCTTGAATTTAAATGTTAACTATTTTCTTCGCTTTTGAAAAACATACTGAATTTTTTTAATTATCTTAGAATAAAAGATGAATTAAGAATTTTCAGTTAGGGATAGGGTAGGGGGTAGGAGAAACCTATTGCCCCTCCCTGGATTTCAAAAGTTAATTAATTAAAATTTCCTTTTCTTCTATTTCAAAAACATAGTAAAATGTATACTTTTCGAGTAACTTACAATAAAAAAAATGAAGAAATTTCTCATTTCCCGCCACCCCCCCCCCCCTGGCTTTTGAAATTTAATTAAAATATTTTTCTCCGATTTTGAAAAAAAAAAAATAGCAAAATTTATTCGTTTAGAGTAAGTTAAAAAAAAACTAAGAATTTTCCGTAGTGGGCAGGGGCACAGGTGGGTTGATGCCACTGCCCCTCCCTCGATTTTGAAATTTAACTAATTTTTTTTCTCTGATTTTGAAAATCATAGTGAAATTTAATTTTTTTTTTATCTTAGCTTAAAATGAAAGAGGAACTAAAAATTTTGCGTTAGGTAGGAATGTGACTTTCAATTAAGTCCTTAAAAGTCTTGGAAAGAGTATTAATTATCATTAGTATTTAAAAAGTGTGTTTCATAACATGCAACTCTCACAAAATTAAAACAATTTTAAACACTTTAGAAAATTCGGGAAATATCACACAATCATACAGCATTGTGTCTTGCAAAAGAATCTTACAGTAACTGCTGTTATACTGTAGTTACTATTATAATAATCATACTTACAAAATTAAGACCTGTAAAGTTCTTCAGAAACTGCAGTCAGACTGCAGATACATCACCGAAAATTTTTGTGAATTAATTGCTATAAAATCACTTGAAATTCACTGCCGTTTTTTTGTAGACATAAAGTCTTACTATTTTTTTAAATTTTGGGTTGAAAAAATACTTGTCAATAACTGGAAAATAACTGAAGTGTTTTTACTGTTGATATTGCACTACAAAAAAACTACAGTTGACCGTAGAAGAAATGAAAAATACCTCATTTCTGTAAAAAAACTACAGTTCATTTTTAGCTGGGCAGTTTTATAAAATAGTACAATTGGCTTTATTATGGTATCATTTTACCTGTCATTAAATAAAGTGAATATTTCTTTCTCGAAAAAGTGGTGATAATCAACAATTTGAATTTTTAAACTGTAATTTAATGCAACCGTTAAGGGGTTAAAAAACGTTTTTTTATATGTCAAATTAATTTTACACATCTTAAACAGAGTTCACATACAAAATTAAATTACAAAATATTATTATATAAATACATGATTTCTCAAAATAACAGAGTTAGACATGCTCAGGATCGTAAATATTTGTAATATCTCATTAATATTTAAAAGGAATTTTTTTAATTAGGTAAAATATGAAAAAAAATAATTATGCTTTAATAATTAATGATTTATAAACAGACAAACCATGAAATAACCCAATTCGTATTTTATAAAACAGCCAATATTTTGCTGAAATATGTAATTTAATAAAAACTTCATGAAAAATCATAAAATAGCCTTACATTTCACACGACTGAATTCAGGATTCTGATTTTAAATTTTTAAACAGAAACTTTAAGTAAATTTCGTAATAAAAACATTAAGATCTCTATTAAAATTCTAATTTAATATTTAACAATTTAAAATGAGCTATTTACACATGATGAAGAAATTTCAGACTCTAAAACTGTAGGTTTTCACGTTTATATATCATTGACTAACTAAAGTTTTCACACTAATGAGAAAATAATATACTTCACTTTCCCATAATATGCATCGGTATTTTCTTCGCCGAAGTAAATACTTAAGCTTGGGATATTACACTAAACATGATTCTAAGTAGAAGACATCTTTCACAATTATATTGCAATTTAAAGTTGACTAGACGCTTCTCAAATTGAACTTTAATAAAGAATTTAGGGAAAACATTATCTTTCTCTGTAAAATTATAAATGATAATTTCAAATCACAAAAGTTATTTCAAGAATGTCAGGATTCGTAAGGGTACCGTTATTTTCAAGGCCAAATATCAGTAATTTTTTATAGAAAAATAAATCTAGTTTAAACGCACGAAATTTCGCCTTATTTAAGGATGTATTTTCTATAAATGAAAACTGGTACGGAAGAATATTTTACTCTGGAAATTCAAGAACCCGTAAGAACCCTGAATGTGTAATGAAAAATTTAAATTGTTATTTAGTAATAAATTTTTACCCGAATGGTGGAATTTTTACCCGGTTATGCGTTTCACACGTATCTGGGTACGTGGATTTCTTTATACCTTCGAAACATCTCAACGGCTAGATGGATTTTAACGAATGAGGTCTCTATCGGTTTGTCTTAACCGTCCGATGGATATAGGGAAGATTTTGTTTTTATAAATTAAAAATGGCGGCCGCAAAATACAAAACAGTGTAGAAACAAAAAAAAAAATTACGCACAATATTATGTGACATATCATTGGATAGGTCTTTCAAAATGAAGACGATGTTTCATTGAGTGTTTTACAGTCAGAAGCTTCGTTTAAATATTACTCAACCTGGAATTTGCGTAGGTAGGATCTCTAGCTTTTCTGCAACACTAACCTTCATAGACAACTATAGGCTTCATCAAAACAATGTTTATAGATAGGAACTAACAATTAAACACAACTTAAAAGTCATCAATGCAAGTATATAAAAAATAGGTAAGTAATATAAAAATTAGTTTCAAATTGTAGAGAAATTACGCTAGCCAACAAATTTTAACTTTTGCTTTGTCCTAAAACAGAAATTAGTTATTTTTTTATGCAGTTTTTTGTGCTGATTCCGAATCTAGTTTTAGATTTACTCCGGTAATTCAAGTTTGAGAGATATTTGCATATTTAACTTTATGCAAATTTAGTAAATTTTATACAATTATTTGCAAATGTAAGGTATAAAGCAATATCAGACAGGGTTTTTTGTTTTATGTTATGATTATTACCTAATTTACTTCACAAAAACGTTGTTTCTTAGATTATACTGACATGTGACTGAGAAATATTGTACCTAATTTGCATATTTTTCATGTTTTTCTAATAATGTTTCTTGACGTTCAATTATTTCTCCCGCACGAGTACGCTAATATGTTTGTAAACCATTTTTTTGTGCTGATTTCAAATCTTCTATCACGTCCAGTTTATGAAAAAAGTGAAATTTTAGTTTTTGGTCAAAAAAGCCAGAAATAGCAAGTTAAGCTTTCAAGCGCAAAGTTTTATCACACATATAAACACTACAGCTAGAACCAACACCTCTATTACTGATTTTGCTATTACTATAAATCTCCATTACCTATCACAACCACCATGCATTTCGAGCTTCGCTGTGTTCATCTTCTAGTTTCCGTTAAAATTCACCTCATTAACAACATTTCACCATCTCTTTACGCTGCAATTGACTGGAATTAATTTATTAATTATCTCAGTAACGTCAAGCCCTCTTTTCCTGAAATCAATAATCCTTCTACTATTGCTTCTGCTGAAATTTATCTGCCAAATCTTGTTACTAACTGTAAAAAAGTATGCCATTTTTCAGAAATTTATAGATGACGATACTTTTGTACCTCCTAGTAATATCTGCAACTTCATTAAACAACGCAATATTCCCAAGTGTCTTTTTCAGCCCTACTGTGAACACACAATAAAATTCGCTGTTAATAAACATAATAAGAATATCATCAATTTAATCTTTAAAAAAGCAAAAATCTTGGTCTAAATTCTCAGAAAATCATTCATGTGATCACACACTGTTAAAACTTTTGCAGCATTCTGGCAGGTCATTCGACCGTTTTTTGAAAAAACGGTTTCATAACCATAATTAAACTGTATTCTGACCATTAAATGGCCAATAATACGGTCAGAATAGTGTTAAATTACGGTTGTGTAACCGTTTTCGGAAAAAACGGTCAAATGACCTGCCAGAATGCTGCAAATTTTTAACAGTGCAATTCTCATTGGCAAATTAAAAGAAAAAAGAAAAAAAAAAGAAAGCTTAACACAAATTTCTTTCCCATGCACACTCCCATTGTAAACCGTGTATACCGATGAAGATGAGGCAGAATTTCAGGAAAGATCCCATGCATTGTAATTCTCTCATCACTCCGTTCAGCTTACCAAACCCTCCAATATATCTGTTCTTAATGACACAGTTAATAATTTTCTTGCGACACGGTTAATAATTTTATGGCGACACAGTTGATAATTTTCCTGCCACCGTTCGTAATCACTTCCATAAATTCAAAAAAAAAAAATTATCTAAAAAATAGCAAAGTCCCGTGGTATTATAAAATTACTAACAGTGCTCTCACACATTTACCTACTAAATGTATTCTCTATATGAACGAAATGAGTAAATTAATCATAAAATTCTGCTACTCTTCGAAAAAAAAAAAAAAAAATCTATCATTCCGAACATTCCTAAAACATTAACCTCATTAACCTTCGATCAATTAGCCTTTTATCATAGTTAGGGGGACCGTATCCTTTATTTGAGTAAATATCGACCCGAGAATCGACATTTTTGTGTGTATTATTTTTCGCCAATTTGTACTACGTCATTCATGGAAAAACTCATGTAAATGCGATTATTTTACGCAAAGTTATAAGTGTTTTAATTTGTTCAGAAACACATTTTTGGTCTTTTAATATACTTTAAATGTGTTTTTCTGAATACTGGTGTTTCAACTTATTTTTAATTTTTTAAGTGCTCCTTGCTACTTAATTTTTAATCAAACTTCCTGAAACCGATAAGGAAGAATCCTAATATGGCTTAAAAAGCGACTGTGCATCCATTTTAAAATTCGAGTTCATTAAGACAATTGAATTTTATTTTTAACTTATTTTTAGGTAGAATTTTGATGAAAATCAATATGAAATCTATCGTTCCGAACATTCCTAAAACATTAACCTCATTAACCTTCGATCAATTAGCCTTTTTATCATAGTTAAGGGGACCGTGGACCTTTATTTGAGTAAATATCGATCCGAGAATCGACATTTCTTTTGTGTGTATTATTTTTCGCCAATTTGTACTACGGCATTCATGGAAAAACGCATGTAAATACGATTATTTTACGCAAAGTTATAAGTGTTTTAATTTGTTCAGAAACACATTTTTGGTCTTTTAATATACTTTAAATGTGTTTTTCTGAATACTGGTGTTTCAACTTATTTTTAATTTTTTAAGTGCTCCTTCTACTTAATTTTTAATCAAACTTTATGAAACCGATAAGGGAGAATCCTAATATGGCTTAAAAAGCGACTGTGCATCCATTTTAAAATTCGAGTTCATTAAGACAATTGAATTTTATTTTTAACTTATTTCTAGGTAGAATTTTGATGAAAATCAATATGGAATTCAGAAAAATATCTCTAAAATATTAACTATTTAAGGACTAAAAAATAGATACAATAATTTGTTTGCATAAGAGGTAAGAGGTTCTCCCAAATCTCTTGAGAATCTCCTTAAAAATCCTGTTGCCTTTTTTCGCAAAAGTCTATATTATCTCTATCATGTCGTGGGATCACCAACATCTCTACCAAGCTACCAAGTTCATTGATCAGATTGATTTGCCATCTTGCTTCAAAATAGCGACCTTTTAAAAAAATCAAATTCAAATAAACGTAACAAAAATGCATAAATACGAATTTAAATAGGACTTTATACAACGATTCCAAAGCACTTTTTGTTTCTCCTCTAACTTAAGAAATTCGAGGTAGATGTAGGTGTCAATATCTGAAAACCGGGCAATTTCATTCCAATTTTTAAACATAGAAATCAGAATGAGTTCAGAGTAGAATGACAAGTTCACCTTGAATAATTAATTGATTAAAATAACTAAAATTAAAAACTGTTTACTAAAAAGGTGCATAAAAATTTTATTAAAATATTCCGTTACATAATGAACTGGTCTTTAAAAACGTAAAAACCATTGATGTTAAAACCATTGAAGTCCAGTGAAAGTATCCTTTGAAAATGATCGCGTTTGCGATCGAAAGATCTCAGGAAACATCTTTTCTGTTATTATATGATTTTGAACATCAATGGTTTTTAAGTTTTAAAGACCAGCTAATTATGTAACGGAATATTTTAATAAATTTTTTATGCACCTTTTTAGTAAACAGTTTTTAATTTTAGTTATTTCATTCCAAAATTTTATTTTTTTTAAATTAATGTACCAAGTACCAGATACAATTATATAATACGATACATGTTTTGTCATTTAAATGCTGTAGTGTTTTCAGATCAAGGATGTGTATTTTATGCGTAGCATAAACTTTTAGGACAGAAAATGTCTGTTAACATCATAATCAGTGTCCAATAATTGGGACTGAGAAGATGCGAATTGAGGTGATGTTTTTGTAGTAACAACTGCACACCCATTTTGTAAAATCAATTTGCACACATGTAAACTGTTAAATATGCCATGTGACATTTGTATGCTACATAAATAACGTTGAAATAACCTTTTTTTTAAATAACAAGTTGGAAATTGCTCGTCAAACGTGGCAAATGAGGTGCGTTCGTACTATAACTAGTTTTATAATTATTTTTTGCACCCCACATTGTACTGAATGTATATTTTTTTGCGCTTCATAAGTGCATAGTCTGTAACATCATTAAAATGCACTTACAATAATTTTTTCCCCATTCCCCGTAATGTAACGGAAAAATTTTGGGTGTCCCTGTAATTAAACTATACATTCGATTTTCATAAAATTGGAAATGGCTCAACAAAATTTTGCAACAATTATATATTAAAAATTTCAGACCATTCGGAAGGCTGTAAAATCATTAAAATGCATTTGCTATAATTTTTTCCCATTGGCCGTAATGTAACGGAAAACTTTTGGGTGTCCGTGTAATTAAACTATACATCCGATTTTCATAAAATTGGAAATGGCTCGACAAAACTTTGCAGCAATTATAAATTAAAAATTTCAGACCATTCGGAAGTCTGTAACATCATTAAAATTCACTTGCAATAATTTTTCCCATTGGCCGTAATGTAAAGAAAAACTTTTGACTGTCCCTGTAATTAAACTATACATCCGATTTTCATAAGATTGGACTCAACAAAATTTTGCAGCAATTATATATTAAAAATTTCAGATCATTCGGTCGGCTAGTTTTTGCTCTGTTATATGCGGACGGACAGACAGACGGACGGACAGACGGACAGACAGACGGACGGACGGACAGACGGACAGACAGACGGACAGACAGACGGACGGACGGACAGACGGACAGACAGACGGACTGAACGACGACTATAGGTGCTACGTATTTATATAATTACGAACGCACCTAAAAAGAGAAATATCGGGACATGAGCGATGCTATAAAAAATACTCATTCCTATTCATAACAAAATCTAAATATTTCTATACATGAAACAAAGAGAACATCTAACCATCATCCATGCTGAATGGTTGAACTTTAGTTGCTGTTACAATGGAAATAATTCTGCCAGCGCCACCTAGTATCTGTTAACTTAAATGCGTGTTTAGATGGACTGAGATGAAGGTTAACCTCAAGGACAAATATATTTTCTACACAATCTATATTAATAAACTAGAATTATATTTTATTATACTGTATATATATATATATATATATATATAGCAAAAGTTAATAATATTTACAGACATTTTTACAGAGTACACTTAATGTTGGATATTTGTACCTGGGGACAGGGACGGAAATGATGATTTCGTTTGTTTAAAGCTTAAAATTAGTTATATATGCATCATTATATGTCCATTTATCATTTGCAATTGGTACAACAAATGTTATAATATATTACATTTTTCAGTGTGTTGTTTCAGTATAACTAATGAAATATTGTTGGCATTGGTCGCAAATTGTCCAATTTTCAGATATTGACCCGTAAATATAATACATTGAAGTGCCAGTATGGCTGACATTTTGAAACAAGACAGTAGATTAAAAATAAGGTATTTTCCTGTATTTATTTTTACTACTAATTTATGTTTTATCGAATGTGAATTTATAAATTTTTCAAATTTAATTTCATTTTTCAAACTATTATTGTGATTCCCATACACATTAAAGAACAAATTCATTTGATAAAAAGACCTCGTATATCAAAGGAAATACATATTGGTATTTCTATCATACTCGCAGACACGCAAGTGTGTGCACATATGCATGCGTAACGATGCCTTCAAATGTCGAACTCTCTCCAAACAAGTCAATACTTGCACCACACTTGGCGACAGCTCATTGTCCAATAGAGCGACAAAAATTAGTCATCACAAATGTACCCAACTTAGCGATTGATGAGTATTGGTGCGATTGGCTGTAAGAAAAAAAAATATGTGGTTCTACAAATGCAAAATTGCATGCTTACTAAACTTTCATCTGTAACTGTACAAAAAAAGCTACAAATCTACAAAGCTAATTTTTGTAAAGCTACAGAAATCTGTAACTTTACAAATGGATCTGCTAAAATTACAGTAATCTTACTAAACTTTTATCTGTAACCCTGGTTGCAGTTACATGAAAAGTTCTAGGCATCCCACTTTCCTGAAACATTCTTAGTAACCTTACAGATTTTTTTTTTTTTTTTTTTTTTTTTTTTTTTTTTTTGCGCAAAAGTGTGTCTATTACATGAATTTTGGTCGTTGTCGTTACATAAAAAGTTTTAGGAATACCAGTTTGCTAGAAAAACTTTAGTAACTTTACAGATTTTGTTTTACAGTGTAGTAAACTTATATAATCCATTTCCGCATATTTTGTATTTCCTCTTTTCTAGTAAACTTCTCAGTTTTCTTCAAATTAAGATAGAGGGAAGCTACCATTTTGTCCGACAGAGGCCGAAAGTACCTTTTTTTTTAACTCTACACAAAGACAAATTTTTTATATATGAACAGAATTATAGATTGTTTTAAGCAGGTAACCTACTCCAAATGAAAATAAATTAATGTTCATTTTTTTTGCATTTTCTACGCTTATAATACACAAAATGCAACAATTCTTTACTATATATGTGATCTGGAAGTACCCCACATTTGTTTGTTAAGTAGGGCAAGTGTTGTTTTGCTTTTCCTAAAAAGTAGCATTTTTTATCAGAATTTTTACCTTTTCTTCAAAACCATAATAGCCATCTTCCAAATTGTTTTCTCTGTTAGTTTGTCTCATTGGGCATCATTTAAGTTGAGGGAATTTCAAAGAAAGTTTCATTCATTAATTTTTTTTTTTTTTTACTGAAAATGTGTACTATTTTTTTCCCATAAAATATATTTATCCTTTTAAAAATTCCTTAATTCATTTTATAAATATAGATTCAGAAATGTTATAAAATAGAAAATTGTAACAATTGGGTGAGTCTTTTGGGAGAAAAGGTACATTTAGTTAACATGTAAAACACCTCAGTAGCTTAACCTATTTACTTAGGTTGTAATCTTAGAAAAATAACATTTTGAAAACTTAGTCATATTTTTCTCAGAAAAAAATACTCAAATGCCTATAAACCGGGAAGCGTCCGCATCACCACATCGAGTTGATGACTGAAAATCTAGGATTAGACAGAACTCGATTTGCATATCAAAATAAAACTGGTCTACCAAGTCATATCTTTATGAAAACCACTTGCAGATTCAATTTCAGTGTTTGATCGTTAGGTTTATCATTGAGTTTTCCTGCACCTAAATGTATGAAAGCATGGAGGACTGGGAACAGAAAAACATAATCTTGAATCCATCAACCACTAAAATCTGGTTTCAGGTGTTTTGCACCAAGATATGACTTGACAGACCATTTAAGTTTTAATATGCGAATTGAGTTTTAACTAATCCTATAATTTCAGTCGTAAACTTGATGAGTTGATGTTCTATTCAATTGCCTCCGGTATATTAGTCTCAGTTAAAAATTATGCTAATCTGAAAAACTGAATGCTTAATAATGCTATGTAGATAAAATATTTAACACTTCGCACTCCGTTGCCATCGCTGCGGCGACATCGTCTTTCTTTCAAACCTGGTTTTTGGCCCCAGTAATAAAGGAAAATAATATTTCCCTTATTTAATTAGAGCATTTTTGAAATTGTGTACTTGAAGTAAACTTCTTTTTAAAAAGTGGTGCCGACCGAATAAAATTTGCGTAAGAGACGCCGGAGTGCAAAGAGTTATAGAACGATGTGTAAATTTTCCACCTTTAAAAAGATATCTACATGCACTTAAATTCGACAAATTTAAATATTACAATTTTTTTGTATCAACTATCAGATTTATTAAATAATAATCAATTGTATTATTTTAGAAAATTTTTCTTTCTTAAAATTATACAAAAACCAAATGAAATTACTCAGTGGAAAGTGTGTTAATAAGTAATGGATTTCATTTTAATAGTGTACATTAATCATACAGAGAGATTGCACAAGAAATAACAATCTATATTCCCCATGAGAGCTTAAAGAAAAATAATTCATTCAGACTGCTTCTGTAAATATAAAATTAATTCTCTGTAAAATAATCTATAAGGTTACTAAGAATTTTCCAAGAAACTGGGATGCCTAGAAATTTTTATGTAACTGCAACAAAAGAAATTCATGTTACGGATTCACGTTTGTACTTTTTAAAAAACCTGTAAGATTACTAAAAATTTTTTAGGAAACTGAGATGCCTAGAACTTTTTATGTACAGTCGTGGAAAAAAAAATAAACACCCCTTACTAACTCTGCAAAAAAATTTCGTAGAAGAAAGTTACTGGTACCACACGATTTTTAAGTCTACTTTTAAATGATGTATAAAAAAACTTCTTAAGGGGCCATCTACATATTAAAACGAACCATAAATTAGTTTTTTTTTTTTAAGCAGTACGCAATTCTGACAGCATAAATGAACTCGACATCCTTCAATTAGCCTAAAAACAAATTCTTATGCAATTCGTACGATACGTTTCCGAGAAATTAATTATTTTAAAAGGAGCGTATTTTAGGGGCTTTATCCAAACTGAAGCTCGGTACTCGATTGTTGACCGAGATATCTTGATCAAGGCTCTTTAGCACCACCCAAGCAGTCATTCAAGACTGCTAGATCACAGGATAGCATAAGAAATTTCAAAATATTTAGTCACTTCTATAATTAAACCATCATTTTGCTGTGTTTTAAGCATAATTTGAAAACTACTTGGGGAAAAAATGTGAAATTTTGGATTTCCATAAAGCAGGACCTAATAAATCTAAATCCATCAAAATATTGTAGGTTACAATTCATAATTTTTTTCGAATATTAATTTCCTAAATGATAATTCATATCATAAAATTATAAAAATTGCAAATTCAACGTATTTATGTTTCGGAATTTTAGTATTATGGCTACACACAAAATTAGCACATTAGGAGTATAATTTCAGGAGATATTAATAAAAATATGAAAATGTAATTTAATGCATTAAATTTTGAATGTTTATAATTCAAAAACTTATCATTCAAATGACTTGAAATTTGGTATCTAGATATAGATTGAACCGAAAATTTGAAATATCTTGTTAAAATTTGGTATTGCCATTGAAATAAATTAAGTTTGGGTTCGTTTTAATAGGTAGATAGTCCCCTAAGCAAATTTTATATAAATCATTTAAAAGTAGACTTTATTTCCAATCGTCAGGTACATGTAACTTTCTTCTACAATAATTTGTTAAAGAGTTAATAGGGGGTGTTTACTTTTTTTCCCACGACTGTATACTGCAAATTCGTGAAACACTTTTGCAACACAAAATGAACATAGTAATTAACACTTCTAACTAAAATAATTTTCGATTGTGTTGGGAATGTGTTGCGAATGTGTTGTGCCAAATAAAAAGACTGAGCAATAAAGTATTGCAAAAAATTACAAGAGGAGAAAATTCAAGACATTTCAAAACGTTCATTTTTAAAATTGTGTTTATAAATATTTAATAAATAGTAGGTTTTAAGTGTGTACGGGTGTTATTTTAAAGGCTCTGGGTAGAAAATGTTTTACATGTTTTGTTTTATAGTGTTGTAAATTGTGTGGTGTTTACAATGTGTTGTTAATTTGGTGACAAAGTGTTGTGCAGCACAACACTATTGTAAGAAAATATTTTCATCAACACTATTTGCAACACGATTTAAACACAATTAACAACACTATTTTTAGAACACATTTTTAGATAGCAACACATTTGCAACATATAAAGAACACATTTCTAGATAGCAAAACTTTTGCAACACATAAAGAACACAATCACAACACAATAAATATTTTGTATATGAAGTTTTCTAATTCACAACACATTAATGTGTTGTTAATTTGGTGACAAAAAGCATTGTATAATGAGTATATTTTTGTGTATGAGAATTTGCAGTGTAACTGCAATAAAACAAATTCATAAAATTATTCCGGGTTACTGTAAAATTTAGCATGCAGACAGATTTCTGTATCTTTACAAACCTAATTTTGTAGATTTACATCTTTTTGCTTTGCAATGTAGATATAAAATTTTAGTAAACATTTTTTATTAGACATTTATTTCTGAAGCTTTTACAAAAACTAGTTTTGTAGCTTTACATCCTTTTTTAAAGTGTTAAAAACCATTTATTTGTTTATTTACTTCCTCTACGTTTTTAAAACAATTTTTATCTAAAAGCTTCTTGTGTTACACGTATCATACAAAATATGTATATCTAAAAACATACGCCTATTTACTTTAATAAGCAGAATTTATAGGAAGAAGATATTCTTCGCTTTAAAAAAACAAGCGTTCGTATGCTTTTTATTTTTTACTTTTATTATTTGATTTATATTTTGCAGATGCATCAAATTTAACTTCGGTATAAAAATGAGATTGTATAGAAAAATGTATCATTATTTGATGGATTGTCTTTACTTTCCAAGTTTTTTTTAAAACATGATTTATATTTCTGTAAAAATTTTCATCTTGAGTATTATTTATAAAGACTATTTTGCTTTTAAAATTGAAATTTGTTGTATAATCAATATTCTTAGAAATTTTCTGTTTTAATAAGGAAAAAAGAAAATATTATTTAACAAGAAAACAGGAATACTGCTTCATCATAATTTAGTGTCCCCCCCACACACACACCCGATGAAAAAAAAATATATATACGTATATAATCATAGATACAGTCGAGTCCAGATTATTCGAGTTAATATGGAACAAGCTCGCCTCGGATAAGCAAAAACTCGGATAAACCGGATTTACACAAAACGTCACCAACTACGGAGATGAAATATAAATTTTCATTTAATTCATTAAGTAGTTCATAGTTTTTTTCAATCGAACTTATACATATCGATTTAACACACACACACAAAAATAACATTATCTGGAAATAATTTTCTTCCACAGTTGTTACAATGAAGCTGATGACATTTTACACTATAAAATTATGCACACATAATGTAAGTTTTAGAAAAGTTTTAAGCAGGATTTAAAATTTATTTGGAACATTGTATTACATTTAAAGTATCTCTCTGTTTACATAGATCTTTCAAACTCTCTAATTCATTTAACTTTGAAGATTTTAGAACGAAGAATAGAATAAAGCTTTCAAATTTTCCGTTTGTAATTAGCTACTGCATGAAATCTTCACACGAACTTAATGGAATATTTATTGCTAACATAAAATGTTGTTTAATTAAATTTATTCCTTTCACTGATTAAGACTGAAATGTAAATGTATTTCAAGAAAATAACCACAATGCCTGTCAAACAATTTTCTAAGTACTGCATCTTATGGGTACTTAGTGCTAGGAGATTTTTCTGGCCTATTATAACGGTTGGTTTCTTAGTTTTGTAAAGAATAAAATAATTTCACTTTCGTTAGAAGTAAATATTTACTTTGAAATTATAATTCTAGATAATTTTATCATTCCTAATTAAAAAGAAATGTTTCCTTTGTAATTGTTTAAATATTTGATTTAAATGTTAATTTATTTTCATAAATAAAGAAAAAAACAAAATCAGTTTCAAAACTATACAATTTTTTAAACTAATCATAAAGCATAAATTCATAAGCGTGTGTCTTATAAAATAAAAGTAAGATGATAGTATTAGTCCAGGCAATAGGGAATTTTACCTAGCAAAATTAATGGTAGTTTTGGAAATCGGCTTACTTTATGTTTTTTTTTCGTCGCTGAATCTGAATTTGTAACTTCCGACCAAAATTTCCTCCGGCAACCCCCTCAAACTTTAATGAGAATTTTTTTTTCTGGTACTCTTGAATCACATATACGAATTCTAATTTTTAAATTCTTTATTCTTCCATTGTATGTACGTGTTACATTTGAAGATTGTTCAGTATTTTTTATAATGTTATACTTATATGTGTTTATCCTTTTTAAAATAAAAAGGTAAAATGGCTTTAAGGATTTAAGAGAATATTATATAATTTCTTTTTAAATAAAGATGAATTTTTTAAATCCTAACAGTTTTTCGGAAAAACAATTGACTTGTTAGATAATGCGACAGCGAAAATAATCTCCGTTGTTCAAATGTGAAATAATATTCATGTTAACAGTGGACTATCTGGGTATGGAATTATTTATTTTGTTCTGTCATGTTACTATTTTTTGTTCTAAGAATTCAATTTTTGTTTTACTATTTTAAATTTGCGAAATATTTTTGTCCGTGATTCGTATTAAAACCCCCCACAAATGTATTTGATTCTTAAACATGTATGTAAAGATAATATTTAACTAATTAGTGATAACTTGGATATAGGCGAAAAGACACATCATATACATTTTATATGGTAAAGATAATTCAGTACATTCCAGCAATATTCATTTCGTCTTAATCTTTTTATATAATACCGGCATTTCTGAAATATTATATTATAAAAAATAAAAAATAACGAAATCATTTTATGTATCACAAAATATTTTGTAAACGTATATACATTAAATGTTTTAAAATTCACTATATAGTCCAGGCAATAGAGACCGTATAGGGGCTCTACCTAGCAAAATTCATGGTAGTTCTGGAAAAAGTCTTACTATATTCTTTTTGGGTCGCTGAATCCGAATATTTAACTTCCCACCAAAATTTCCCCCGACAACCCCCCCCCCCAAATTTTGGTAAAATACCCCACAAAAAAAGGTTTTTATTAAAAAAATCATTTTTATTGTTTTAGGGAAAATTATCTAGAGATTCAGGAAGTAGACAAAATTTGCAACAAATTAGATATATGGCCTTATGACTTAGGATGAAGGGGAAGGGGGGATCTGCCTCGGAACTTGCGCGCAGTGCTGCGTGAACTAAGTTGCGCAATTCCACTTAACCATTCACACGTTTACACTCGCCTTCCCATCACCCCTCCGAACTTTCTCTATAAGGTTTACTTTAAGTTTTTTGGGTCGCTGAATCCGAATTTTTAACTTACCTCCAAAATTGCCCCCCCTCGAACCCCCCCCCCAAATAGTTGTTATTAACTTGAATTTTGTTTTAGGGGAAAAGCATTACGAAATTCAGAAACTAGACAAAATTTGCAACAAATAGGATACATGACATTGTGAAGTAGGATAAACGGGGAGGGAGGGGGCTGCCTCGGAACATTCCCGGCGCGCTTTTCTCAAAAACCAAAATTTTTCAAAAAATCAATTTTTTGGGGGGTTGCCGGGTGAAATTTTGGTGAGAAGTTACAATTTCGGATTCAGCAACCCAAAAAACATAAAGTGAGTCGAAATCCAGAACTAGTATTAAATTTGCCAGGTAAAATCCCCTATTGTCTGGACTTCATAACTTAGTGCACGTAGCGTCGCAATGCATGATCAGAGGCAGCCCTTTCCTTCCCCGTTAATCCTACGTCATAATGTCATCTATCCTATTTGTTGCAAATTTTGTCTAATTTCTGAATTTCCTAATGCTTTTCCCCTAAAACAATAAGAAATTAAAGATAAAAACAACTATTTGGGGGGGGGGTGTTCGGGGGGAAGTTTAAAATTCGGATTCAGCGACCCAAAAAACTTAAAGTAAACCTTATAGAGAAAGTTCGGAGGGGTGATGGGAGGGCGAATGAAAACGTGTGAACGGTTAAGTGGAATTGCGCAACTTAGTTCACGCAGCATTGCGCGCGAGTTCCGAGGCAGATCCCCTCTTCCCCTTCATCCTAAGTCATAATGTCATATATCTAATTTGTTGCAAATTTTGTCTACTTTCTGAATTTCTAGATACTTTTCCCCTAAAACAATAAAAATGATTTTTTTAATAAAAACCCTTTTTTGTGGACATTTTACCAAAATTTGGGGGGTTAGCCGGGGGAAATTTTGGTGGAAAGTTAAAAATTCGGATTCAGCGACCCAAAAAACATATAGTAAGCCTTTTCCCAGAACTACCATGAATTTTGCTAGGTAGAGCCTCTATACGGTCTCTATTGTCTGGACTATATAGTGAATTTTAAAACATTTAATGTATATACGTATACAAAAGACTTTGTGATACATAAAATGATTTCGTTATTTTTTATTTTTTATTATATAATATTTCAGAAATGCGGGTATTATATAAAAAGATTAAGATGAAATGAATATTGCTGGAATGTACTGAATTATCTTTAACATATAAAATGTATTTGATGTGTCTTTTCGCCTATATCCAAGTTATCACTAATTAGTTAAATATTATCTTTACATACATATTTAAGAATCAAATAAATTTGTGGGGGTTTTTAATACGAATCACAGACAAAAATATTTCACAAATTTAAAATAGTAAAACAAAAATTGAAATCTTAGAACAAAAAATAATAACATGACAGAACAAAATATATAATTCCATACCCAGATAGTCTACTGTTAACATGAATATTATTTCACATTTCAACAACGGAGATTATTTTCGCTGTCGCATTATCTAACAAGTCAATTGATTTTTCCGAAAAACTGTTACGATTTCAAAAATTCAGCTTTATTTAAAAAGAAAGTATATAATATTCTCTTAAATACTTAAAGCCATTTTACCTTTCTATTTTAAATAGGATAAACACATATAAGTATAACATTATAAAAAGTACTGAACAATCTTCAAATGTAGCACGTACATACAATGGAAGGATAAAGAATACAAATTAGAATTCGTATATGTGATTCAAGAGTACCAGAAAAACTTTCTCATTAAGGTTTGAGGTTAATTTTCCTTAACTGTTGTCTATGCCAAAGGCGTTAAGCATAAGCGATGTTCAAATGAAGTGGGCTTAATGCTGTAAAAAGTCAGAAACTGTAACAAGAAAAAAATTCTAAAGAAGACAATTTGTAACCCATGAAAATCCGATTGCTATTTTCCCTTAAAAGTCTTCCGTTAGACAATTTTTAGCTTAAATAACATAGTTGTGGGTCTACTAGAGAGCTACATTTGCTTTCGAAGTGAAATACACACGACACAGCTATGACAGCTATGGGAAGGATCCTGCTGCGAGGTGAGAAAGTGGAAACCAAGGTAAACAGAACGATGTAAAAATTCAACGAAAGACATGCTGAAGAAGCGAACATTTCTTAGATGCAATAAAATGATATATTCAATGATGTTCCAATAAGAAATGTTTGTCGACGTACAGTGTGAATTGCTCGTATTAAAGTCAAAAGATGGTTAAAGTCAAACGATTAAGAAATTAAGTGTAGATGATTAATATTCTTTGTTTTTGTTCTCCTATTAATAAATGTGAGTGTTAGTCCTTAAAGTGAGTATTATCTCAACTGAGGTCTCTCTCCCCATATAGCTGTCAGAGCAAAAACATTCATGTGAGAAAAAGAAACAAATTTTCATTATAGTAATCTAGTAACATATAATAATAATAAGAAGAAGAAGAACAATAACAATAATAAGGAGGTGGTGATGATGATGGTTTTGATTTTGTATTATGATGATTATGATGATAATGCTGATATTTGAAATATAAAATATTCGCATCTTCTAACCTATATTGAAGTGTACAGTTTTTAATAAGCATGGAAACGATGTTCTATAAATAACTGCTCGGTTGCAAATTCGTTCTTTTATATATAATTTTCACCTAACTTGTGATCTCATTTTAACGAACAGATGTGCCATGTAACATTTCGAGCAATCGTACGTTACAGTTTTTTTAATAATGTTTTTAAATACAGATCTTTGTATTCAAATCCGGACAAATACTTTGACATTTTTTTAGATTTCAACTAATTTCAATTAGTATATTCAAACAAAATGTATCAAAGAGAACTTACACCTATATACATGGTTATCATTAACCTAATTTCGTCCACGTTTTTAAAGGTTGAATTATCAAACTGGTATCAATTTTTCATTCACTTCTTGATGTAATAGAATTCCAGAAATAAAGTACATATAATGATAACTGGTTACGTGGATTTGTCATACAAAAGTTTTCATGAATTTCTTAGATAGAAGTTAACTCGCTACAATTCAATTACAAATATGTGATTGTGCTTAGTCTAAAATCAATTTTTTTACATATATTAAACTAATATTTTATAGCTAATTCACCGTGCATGAATACAGAAGCACACATAACAACGTAATGTAATTTTACGCATCATAACGGCGATACAAAACATAGTTCTTTCCAAGGAATAAAAATGGCCTAATAATTCTTAATTTCCATGATATGTTGCATAGTGTTCCTAATAATAAACATCGTTTGTGCCGACATGAATAAAGTGCTGCAAAGTACAAAATTATCCTTTCGTTAAGGTTTGATGGCATGAGATATTTTAAAATTGAGAAAGCATAGGCTCACTTTTGCGGCAAGCGTTATTCAATTCGATATGAGAACATCGGTTTACTCATTCTTGAGTACTTCATTTTTTTCAGCGTACTGTTGTTATGTTGTTTACATAGCGGTATTTAAGAAGTGACTTCCAATTTGGACAGATATTTCTGAAGCGTTTTCGTTTCGGCAAGTTTGTTCATTCTGTTACTTTGTAACACTTGGAGATTGTTCGAGACATGGAATTTTTGTATTTAGCTTTCGATAGATTTTGTGCTTTTGGGTTTCACATGTATGTCAAGCTGCATAGTTACATAATTACATATAAAGTAATATCAGAATATACGGCATTCCATTATAGTTAGCAGTAAATTGTTAACAGCTTTTTTAAGTTCTAGTTTAAGAATCTCTTAGAGCAGTGGTTCCCAACGAGGGGCATACACTCCACAGGGGACAATTTGACTTTTTTTTTGGGGGGGGGGCAATATCAGATTTGTTTTTACACATTCTCTCTCAGTTTTTTTTTTATAATAAAAGTGATGTTGTAAATTTGAAATAGAAATAATTCATGAAAATTTTGAAATATCCGAATAAAAATAAAGGAGGTGGGTTGATAAGGGCAATTTTTCGCCCATGAGCCCGGTGATGTGACATACATTTTTTTTCATTATTATACCTCATAACAAGTAAGAAAAAAATATTTTGAATGAAAATTCTATAATTGATGGGAAAAATAAAGTACATAATGAAGTAATTATAATGTATATTAATGAACATAAACACTATTGTCATTAGTTTTAATCCATATAATCAATAGTAAATACAACACTAAATGCAAAATTAAGATGAATGGAGCTTATTATGACTATTATTTCAATGTATGAAATATCAGAAATAATGAATAACGGAAAATAATCATACAGTTTCAGACACTTTTGGCAATAGGTTTTAGGCAATAGGTCTTCCTTATTGCTTTCTGCAACCGAATCACAACTAGACCACCCAGAGGCAGCGTCTTATTGTGTATGAGCATATTAAAGACTTGTTTTTTTTTAATTTCGGTTGAGTTGTGGCGCTAGTAAGCGAGAAACTATAATACGAAAACAACATGCGCACAGCACCCTACGAGCCTTGCACTTACTTTACATTGACAGTGCCATTGCGTGATGATTCTTCCCTCTGATTTTACGCAATTATTATAGTTAGAATACTTGTGTGTCGGGATCGTAACTGAACTCGAAAAATAGAATCATCTTTACGATGTAGGGAAGGAGAACAAATATTTTCTTCATATAAGTGCTCTTGAGTGTAAGATTGTCTTTGTTTAAGTTGGTATATTTTAAGAGTGATTGTCGCAACCCATCCCAAGTAAGACGTGGAAAACAGTTAGTTCAGTCCAGATAGCCTTTTTCCTCGCTCATCCTTTTACTTCGACTATCTGTTTTAAGTAATTAGGTTTTTTAACCAAATCAAGCATCCGTTAACCGATTATTTCATCACCTTCAGTGTTTTTAATCCTTGTAGTATGGAAAGAATTGAGAGTAGCACATATAAGGTATTCTTAATTCGAACTCCAATGTAAGGTATTTGCGTATATCGTATTAGTTTATCCATTACTCTGAAGATTTTCAACTGTCCATTAACGGCTTCTACGGCCACAGAACTTTAGTCACGAAACGCATCTCGTTAGCATCCTCGTTAGCATCGCATGTCGAAAACCGTAGAAGCTTATTTATGAATCTAGACATTTCATGCACGAAACTCATTTCTTCCTTAAGTTTCAGATAATATCGGAAGCCTCTATGAATAATCATAACATTACTTAGCTTCAGTCACTCTCTGATATAGTGTGTATAATTTCTATATTATTGGTGGGGAACGTGATGTAGGTTTCAAGAAAAGGTTGCCGGTTCTTAGTCCAGTTATATTAGAAGTCTATGATACTCGCACGAAATGTTTTTCCCTCTAATAGGTAGAAGCGCACACTGAACCAAAATAAAATAATGCTCATATAAAAGCTTATAAAGAGTACTAGCATTACAAGTCAAAATTAATTTGGTTCATGGAACGCTTCCTAAAAAATAATAAATTAAAGATAAAAAAAAATGTAGGAAAATCTAAAACACTCTATTTTCGGGCTATAATTTGTATGACTTACTATTTTATTTATAGCGTAAATCTTATATCTAAAAAAAAAAAAATACAAATATTTAAGTATAGAAAGACATCGAAATATTTTCGGAATCTGAACCTGTTTGTTTTTTTTTTTTCGTGTGTATGATGTTTGAAAAAATAGCCCTTATGAACACACATCCTTTTCTAAAAGTTCCCACTAAAAAAGGTTCAAAACACAACAACTGTTACCGGAATAATTACATAAAAAATTTTGTTGGATATTTAGACACCATTTACATATTTACTCTAACACTTTTTCTCGTTTTAATGTTATTTCAGTGCTACACACTTATTTTTTATTATTTTTTTAACTTTCATTTCTATTCACAATGCAGTGTGTCATATGAAGGAACTTTTACATATGAAATTACTTAAAGTTATATCTAAAATTGGCTATAGTGAACACATTTAAACTAAAAAAAGTTGCCGGGAGGAAGAGGTAGCTTTCATATTCCTTATTTTAAAAAAGCCAGCTTATATTATTCAAACACACGAAGCTCAATTTAGTGGAAACCGAATATAGGAGATTCAATACTAATTTTTATCAATACTAAATCATTATGAATGAGAATTTCGCGAAATTAGTCAGCTTTATCCAAGCTGCTTTTATATAAAGTAACATATATTTGGCTGCCAAATTCGGCGATTTCTTAAAATGCCTGTAATTTTAAGACAACATGGTGGATGAGGCTAACCAGTGAACTTGGTCGAGACCTTAGTAATTGCTGTGCACATAGTCACTCACATCGGAATCGGTTGATATATACGAGTGCTGTCGCAGGCAAAAAATCAGATTTTTCAAAATATCACCCACATTAGAAATTGAAACTGCTATATCTGAGCCATTTTTTAAGATAAAGATAAACAAAAAATGCTCCTGAATCCTTATATCAAGGTCAAATACTTAAGAAAGAAACCTTTTTCAATTTCTAATTTTTTTGCACCTCACTTTAAATATAATTTTTTTGTAATTTGATGGCCGCCATTTTGAAACAAGATGGCTGATGAAGCTGGCCAGCGAACTTGGTCGAGATATTGATGTATACTATCCACAAGCCTTCTTACATCGAAATAGGCGAATACGTGTATTATCGCGTGACAAATACAAGATCGTTTCAAAGTGTTAGCCATGCTAGAAATTCAAAGTGCTATAATGCAAGCATTTTTTTAAGATATAAACAAAAGAACAAATTTTCAGAAACAAAAACTGCTCCAGAATCTTTGTATCAAGGCCAAACACATAAAAAAATCTTTTTCATTTTCCAATTTTTTAATACCTTAAATAAATTTTTTTTTAAATGCAACCCTTTTGAAACAAGATGGTGAATGAAGCTGGCCAACGAACTCGGTCGAGACATTGGTATGTACTATGTACAGAGACAGACCAAGTTACATCCAAATCGGTTCATAAATACACCTGTTATCGCGTGACAAAAATCAGGTCGTTTTGAAATGTCAGCCACAATAGAAATTCAAAATGCTATAACTCAGCCATTTTTTTACATATAGACGAAACAAAACCCGTTCCGGAATCTTTGTGTTAAGGTAAAACACATACGAAAAAAATCTTTTTCATTTTCTAATTTTTTGGTATCTCATTTTAAATTTTAAATTTAAATTTTGTTTTTTTAAATGGCCGCCATTTTGAAACTAGATGGCGGATGAAGCTGGCCAACGAATTAGGTCGAGATAGTTGTATGTACTATGTACACGCCAAGGTACATCCAAATCGGTTCATAAATACGCCTGTTATCACGTGACAAAAATCAGGACGTTTCAAAATGCTAGAATTTTCCACGCTAGAAATTCAAAATGCTATAACTCAGCCATTTTTTAAGATATAGACGAAACAAAAACTGCTCCCGAATCTTTTTATCAAGGTCAAACACATAAGAAAAAAATATTTTTTTCAATTTTCAGTGTTTTGGTACCACATTTCAAATTTAAATTTTTCTTAAAAATTTAAATGGCCGCAATTTTTAAGCTAGATGGCGGAAGAAGCTGGCCAACGAACTCGGTCGAGACATTGGTATGTACTATGTATAAACGAAGTTACAACCAAATCAGTTCATAAATACGCCTTTTATCGCGTGACAAAATTCAGGATGTTTCAAAATATCAGCCAGGCTAGAAATTCAAAATGCTATAACTCAGACATTTTTTATGATATAGACGAAACAAAAACTGCTCCGGAGTCTTTGTATAAAGGTCAAATACATAAGAAAAAAATATGTTTCCATTTTCAATATTTTGGTACCACATTTCAAATTTTATTTTTTTTTTAAATTTTAAATGGCCGCCATTTTGAAACAAAATGGCGGATGAAGCTGGCCAACGAACTCGGTCGAGACATTGGTATGTATTATGTACACACCGAATTACATCCAAATCGGTTCATAAATACGAGAGTTACAGTATATGACAAATGTAAGATATATATATATATATATATAAATTTTGAACGGAGGGTGGTTTCGGGGTCTGGGGGTCATGATCGATGAACATATACCAAAATTTTTTGAAATCGCTTTCCTCCGAACGGCTGCAATAGGTAGCTTTTTGTAATGAAAGCTACCTAAATGTTTGAAATATCTTAATGATGTACTACTTTTTAAAAACTAATAAGTCCCCAAATGAGCATCACAGAAGGGAATGGGTTAAAAGAAAACTTCTTAGGGTTCTTGTGCAAAACACATATACTATATATAAACATACAACATGACGTATGCTTATTAACATTTTAAAATAGGATCCCACGTGGGAGCAAACTAACAATGATGGGAATAAGAAAGAAGACAGAGAAGTATGTTATGAGGGAAAAGAAAAACGGCTACTTAAAATTGATAAAGTTGCAAGTCTGGAAATGGCACTCGTGAATTATGTTATTCATGCAGTCTCAATTTTAAAAAAAATTTTCACCTGTTCTTAAGGAAGTACAAACATCAGTTTTATCAAAAGTAATGCAAAATGTGACAGTTTGTTCAAGAATTTTCCTGAAGATAGAAATTCAGACTATATAATACTTTTGTATCAGAGGTAAGTTGCCGAAGAACAACAAAATTTTTCTAGATGTAAATGCGAAGATATACGGCCTCATTGAAATTAAGAGAGTTATGTTAACACGTTGAGTGCCACGTCAGTCACCAATGACTGACGCTGAACTTTCCGTTCATGCCACGTCAGTCATCGGTGACTGACGCTATTAGTTTGTGTAGCGGGAATCTTATTTCGTGGGCCAAACGGACAATCAGACAAAATAGACTTGGCATTCAAAGTGTTAAAATCATATTTATCGCAAAAACTGGATCATATAATCCGTTTGAATTAAAAGGATTTGTCAGACTTAATTAACTCTTTTAGGTTTATTTCTTTTGAATAACAGTTTAATTTTATATTATAAAATGTATCAATTGAAGAGGAAAGGAGTGGGGAGGGGGAAATCACGATTTTAAAGATGCTCAGTTGGGGGCGCGGCCAAAAAAAGGTTGGGATCCACTGTCCTAGGGCATTGTAAGCTGTGTTAAATATGTTATAATTTAACAAGTTGTTTTTTCATGATTCACATTATTTTTGAAACATTTCAATTTAGTCTAGCTCACCACTTCTAGACAATTGGTTGCTTACTGTTGGAAAACGATTTTTGTGTTTTTCAATTTGTGTCATGTTGTTGTCTCATGAAGCTCTTGTTTGCATGAAATGGTTGTTACCAACTTTTTACTACCCTTAAATTTAATGATGCGTCTTTGAAACCATAGAAAATTATAACCACAATTAAATGTAAATTTGCGTTAATATAATGTATTTCAGTTTAATAGCTAATTGAATATGATATTGAAGTATATACCGTAATTGATGCTTCTCAAAATTAATATTATCCGAAATTAGATTAGTTATAACTTTTTTTTTTAGAAACACGCGTAACTAACCACTGATTGTCGATGAAAAAAATAAACACCCCTACTAACTCTGCAACTAATTATGGTAGAGGAAAGTTACTGGTGCTAAACGATTAGAAATAAAGTTTACTTTTAAATTATGCATACAAAATTTGCTTAGGAGGCAATCTATAACTCAAAATAAAACCGAACATTGTTTTTTGTTTCAATAGCAACACCTAATTTTCACAATATTAAAGCTTTGGTTCAATGTATGCCTAGAAAGAAAACTTCAATTTCATTAAATTATAATAGAATAACATTACTGGTGACAAAAAACAGGAAATAAAGTCTACTTTTAAATTAGGCATACAAAACTCCCTTGGGGAGAAATATACAAAAGAACAGACCAAACTTTGTTTTTTTTCAATGGCAACGCCCAATTTTGACAAAAGATTTTAAATTTTCGGTTCAAACTATGCCTAGAAAGGATATTTCAAACATTTTATATGATACGTCTTTGAATTATAAACTTTCAAAATTTAGAGCTTCTAATGTTAAATTAAATTATAATCCTAATGTGAATTTTTTTTGTGTGGTTATAATACTAAAAAACCCAAATATATATATAAATATTGAGTTTGTAATTAAAAAATATATATGTAATGTGAATTATGAATTATGAAATTTATATTAGAAAAAATATTACTTGCAACCTCCAATTTTTTTGATAGATTTATATTTATTATGTCCTGCTTTATACGAATTCTCAACTTCAAAAAATTCTCACAAATACTTTTTTAATTATGATAAAAAAACGTCAAAATCATGATTTAAGGGGATGTCTATGATTTGCAGAAAAGAATAATTTGAAAGAAATATATTTTACTCATTTTTTTGAAAAATTTGGACTGACAATAGTCAAAACATATTATTTGTGTGAAATGGTCATATTGGAAAAAATAATACATTTATAGAAGTGACATAGCGATTCAGTAGCATTTCAACAATCGAAGACCTAAGTTCAGTTTGGATACAGCCCCTAAAATAGGTTCATTTTAAAATAATCAATTTCTCTGAAGCTAATCGTATGAATTTCATCAAAATTTGCTTTTAGTCTAACTGAAGGATGTAGAATTTATTAATGACGTCAAATTTGGGTATTGCTACTGGAAAATAACAAAATTTGGGCTTGTTTTGATATGTAGGTGTCCCGAAGCAAAGTTTTATATAAGGGAGACTAGGGAGGGTTGACCCACTTTTTACAAAATTAGTTTTAATTTTTTAAATATTCAACGTAGAATAAAGTTTTATATATAATTTTATTCGTTACACAATCAGTTATCAAAATAAAATAGCTACATAAGTGTGAAATATATATGTGGAATGTGAAAAATTATTGATTTTAATCATGAGAAAATAATGGGTCAAGGCTCCTCACATATGGGAGGGTTGACCCACTATATGGGAGGTTTGACCCACTTTGTTTTATATTGAAATATTTGGGAAGAGAAATAAAATCAGTTAAAAATAGAAAAATAACTTTATGCTACACGCTTTAATTATTATACAAAAATATTTTTGAAAATATGATGCTTAAACAAACTTGTTTGGACGCAATCGCAAGTCAGAGGAGAAAAATTTTGTTTAAAACAGGATTTTGTCTGAGCACGTATAATTGTACACTGTACAGCACAGAAAATGGAATTCCAACATTTAAGACAGTATTTCATTCGAGACAGGTTCCGTTTTCATAGGGTTTCATGTATTATTATGTCCATATTTAGGAGCCACTGTCCCTCATTTTTTTGTCTGCCTGTCCTACGCTTTGTGACACGAGACCTGACAACTCTAGTTGTCACATAGTTTGGCTTCATCTCACTGTATTCATCCTGGTGAGATTGGTCTACATACCTGCCTAAGGGTTTTCTATCAATGCTATGTTCTTTTGCAGCAACACAAACAATTAACGTATCATTAACATCTTTAAACCCGTTCAGGGATAAAGTACTTTCAATACTAAAATGTTGAAATAAATAACTAGCACCAGAATTTACGAACAAATTTATTTGGAAATAAGAAAAAGGCTATATTTCACATACTTGTTAAATGGAAAAAATTTTAGCAAAATTTTGGAGTCGTTGTGGAGTTTAGGAATTAAAATTAAGTGGTTTCATAAGCGTACCATTTCCTCTGAAAGTTAAGACTGCTGCTTTCATGCTTTCTAGTCTTTTCCACTGTTTCTATTTGCCTATTGTGAGTAATATATAAATTGAAAAAAGTTCCTATCAAGTTTCCCATTTATATTTCATATATATATATATATATATATTAATATATATATATTATTATTATTTTTTTTTCAGTGCGTACTATAGCAATCTTTCACATCTTCCTTTAATCAGTTTTAAGCAGTTTCTTTTCCATCACCCTATTTTGCTGTAGCTTTACAGAATACATTTACATTCTTTTTTATGTATAACCATTAACATTTCATTATCCACAGTGTATAATAAAAAGATTTCCAAAATCACTTAAGGTAGCCTTGAGCATCTGGTCAACCATCTCTCACATTGACTGGGTCAAGCCTCCCCACCTAGCCCTTTTCTAAAAGAATAGAACATTGTTGTGTGAAGCCTAACTTACTGTACAATCTTTATGCATGGGATGAAATCTCGATATTTCTGCATTACTTAAAACGTACTTACTTAAATTTCTATGATATATTTTATCTGAAAAAGCTTACAAAATATTTCTAAAAAACAAAACTTTTGGGTTGAAAACACTTGACAACGGATTTTTCCACACCTGTTTAAATTATCTGCATGAAACAAAGACAATTATTTCAACATTCCAGTAGCTTGGGTTGACACATATTGGCAAAACTCTGAAATTCTTTTAAATATGAAAACTGAAAGGTGAGTCAAGCCTCCCGTATGGTCAACCCTCCCTAGTCTCCCCTACATCATTTTAAATTAGACTTCATTTCCAATCGTTTGGTACCAGTAACTTTCTGCTACAGTAATTTTGTTGCAGAGTTAGTAGGGGATGTTTACTTTTTTTTACACAACTGTACATAGAATTTTTTTGTGTTGTACAGATTTTCTAAATTCTTTTCATTATTCCAATTTCTTTCTATGTTAAAACCTCTTACATTTACTCTGACTGTTTGTACAGTCTATCTTCATAAAAAATATATGAAAAAATTCTTAAGCCTTTAAATTTCTCAACAAAATATAAGATAATTTTAAAATTATGTATTTATTTTCTTCCTTTTTGGTAATTGTGAGTTAACTTTATTATTGTTAAATCTATAATTACCTTTTTTTATTATATTAAACTGTAACTGTAATATATTTTTCTATAATTTAAAGTCCTGTAATGGAATTTTTTTTTCATGCAAATATTTAAATATGGGAGAAAAGTGTCTGTTTTAAATCACATTTAAACTAGACTAATTAAAATATTTTAGGTGAAGCATAAGCATATTCGGAAACACATTAAAAACCTCAAAGGACTGAAATTTAATTTTACTAAGTCAAATTTACTAACGCAACACGTTTTATGAAACCAAGCTAATACTTTGCGGAATTATATTACTCGAAGTTTAGGTAAACAGTTAAATTATTCTTGTGTATTAGGTGTAAAGTGTTGTTTAAATTGGTAAAAGTAATTGATTCCTTTTACGAATGTTTCATAAAAGCAATAAATAAGTTATAAATTTCAAGCTTTTGTAGGAAAACATAAATGCGTGATTTAATTAAAATACGTAACTTTCTTCCGATAATATAGTTTACTTCAAGGTTGTTATTAATGTTAATCATTTGCAACAAACTCTCTTTTATGTCAAAACTATGATAATTACAATCTAAGCAATAATTATACGATTCTATATAGGTCAGAATATTTTTTTTTAAATTATATTTTCTTTTCATTCTACATCTTCGAAATAAATATATAATTTGTCATTATTCTTTGCTGTATTTGGTATTTTCTAAAATTTTATTTTAAAAAAATACAGAATGTCATTCTGTATTTTCTGCTTTAAATGCTTTGGGAAATGTGTCTTTTATCCAAAAATGATGGTTTAGGGCAATTTGGTATAGGTGTAGTCTACACATTAAAAATTGTGCCACCTTTATTTTGAAAATTAATTAACACCCAATTTTGAAATATTATTTGAATTTGTCCTGGATCAAATCAGCCCAAAAATTTTTATAGTTTATTAAATTTTTCCTAACGTTAGAAGGAAACAAAATTAAAAAATGTTAATGTTGAATCTGCCAGGTAAATATAACTATCTATCATTGAAAACAATCAATCGATTATTTTTTTTTTTTAATCAGAATCATTAAATAGAGCGAAACATGATCTAGGCATTTCTCTATTCAAGCACACATTTGTAAATAATTATAAATATTTAAGAATTCATATTAAATTTGAATTATAACACATATTTATTTTTACATAAAAAGAAAAGGTGCAGAAAAGAAGCGGAAGAACATGTGTTACAATATATTTTTAAATGAGGAGGTAAAGAAAATTATACAAATCGGATGAAATTAAATATATAAACATTCGCCAGTATGAATAGCATGCAATAATCGTCATGTAACATTTATTCAAATTGAAAACATTTTTACATTTCGTTTTTATTTTGAAACTGGCAACAAAAAGTATAATATTTATATTCTTTCTCTGTTCATTTATTGTAGAAAATCTAAATCCATGTGAATGTTTCTTGGTAGATTTCTTATCAACTCAACCAATTAAAATTCGTTGAAAACTCAATATATAATTATATTTCTTTCTGGAAAAACCTTCAAACATTTTTTAAAGTACAGCAAATATATTTCTAAATGAAAATGTTATAAATAATTTTTACATTATAATCAAAGACGCCCTACATTAATAAAAATCTAAATCTAACGTTCTTGCTAAATTGCATGAACAGTGGTGTTCTTTTCTCAAGTTACCGGAATATTTTACTCGTCTTACGTAATTAATTTACATACATTCTTAACAAAATGTAATTTAAATTACAAAAAAAACTATTTTTTTTTTCATTTTCTGAATAACATTGGAATATAATACATAAACTGATTATCTTGCAAAAAAGAGTGACATCTCAAGAAAAATTACCTCTATGTAAATGGTCTCACCAAGACATAAACTTAAATCGTCAGCATTAAAAAGATATGATATCTCATATGAGTTCCTTGGGAAACATATAAAAATTCATAAGTGATGCAAGTACCTTCAGTTATGAAACAGTCTGTGAGAATTGCTTGGCGAACTACAGGCATGTGTAAGGAATGAAAATTTTAGATAATGATTTAGAAATATTTGCCTGATCATATGTGCTTTCTTTGCGATAGATTTTCTTTAACTCATTAAAGCATAGCGTTGCCTTGGGGCAACAGCATATCTGCCAATACGTTTGTTGTTTGTACTCCAATAATTGCGAAGATAAATATTCGTTTCTTTGGTGACAAAAACGCCGCGATAAAATAAGACAAAAATTTCTACTTTTAAAAAGTGATACGAAATGAAGTATTTCCATTTTAGTTAGAAAAATAATTCGCTTTTATATTTTGAGCTCGTTCTGGCCTACAGTTTTGTTAATTGTACATGTCTTTATATTGAATTGTATTTTGTCTTTACAGTTATGTTTGTTGTTACATGGATGTAAAAATGTTACTTTATGACTATAGATATATTATTGTGACTTCATTTTTCTTTCAGAATTTATTAATCAAGCAAATATATATATAGTGAACTTCCGTTAAGACGGCCCTGTTTGAGATGGATTTCCCATTACTACCTACAAAAACAAAATCCCCGGTTAAGGTTTATAGTAATTGCATGTAACAGACATCGTTTAATATGTGCATTTTAAGAGTTCGTTCGTTAAGATGGACAAATATTCGTCTGACAACGAAATACAAATTTTTTTCGTTTCTATTTTTAAGATGAAAGAGTAGAAATGTCGCTTTGACATCACGGAGCAGTTGTGTGACATCACCGTTGATAGTGCTCGCTGATTGGCTGATGAGGGGAGAAATGAAAGGGTTTCCATTCAAGATTTATCTAACCCGTGCAATTTTAATTATCCTATTCGGGCGTGTGACATCGCCAACGGTAAGGAAGGTTTCACTTTCATTCAGCACCTACCGTGGTAAGAAGGAGTGGGGGTGGTTCCCTGAAAGAAGAACAACTTGCCTTCTTTTGTATAGGGGTATTCCTAAAAATACAAAAATATACAAGGTAAAAGATTATAGTCTCACATTTTATTCTTCTCTTTAAACCAGGACGACATTTCCGTCTGTGTTTCAGTAATGTTGAAACTTCGAGTAAAAAAAAAAAAAAAAAAAAAAAACTGCATTAAACTTATTGGATATGGTAAAAATCATCCAAAAACTTGAAAAGGGATCTAAATAAACCGATGTGGTGAAAGAACTTGGACTTAAACGTTCAACTGCTAACTCAGTATGACTGAAACGTAAGGCAATAAATGATACTTTTGAATCGGAAGTTGCTATTGGTTCTCGAAAGAAAATTCAAGGATCAGGCCACCCAAAATAGGAAACTGCATTGTTGAAATGGTTTAAACAAATGCGTTCTGAGAACTTTGCAATGTATGGTCCACTTCTTAAAGCAAAGGCATTGGATATAGCCAAATTACTGAATATTGAATTCTTCAGTACAAGTGAGGTATGGCTGACGTGATTCAAGAATCGACATGGGCTAGTTTTTAAAACAGTGAGGGGTAAAGCTTTAAGTGTAACAGGAGACAAAATAAAACAATGAAAAGCGAATTTGTCATGCCTTCTCAAGGGCTACGATGCTAACAATGTGATAAAATGTGCTAAAAACATTGATGAAACCGGACATTTTTATAAAGCCCAGCTTTCTAAAATTTTGCATTTCAGAGGCGAAACGTGCACAGGAGGAAAAGAGTCAAAATTACGCGTTACTCTTCTAGTAGAGGCTAACATGGAAAACTGTCTCTCCTTGTAATCTGAAATGCTAAAAAACCCCGATGTTTTACGTGGATTAAAAGTTATCCTACAAAATATGAAGGTAATTCTACGTCATGGATAACCCTCCAATTCTTTGAAAAGTATATCAGGGAGTTAGTCAGACGTTTCTCTAAAGAAAAAAAGACAGTTTCTGATATTTATAGATAACTGCCTGGCTCATCCTACAGAAATACCTGAACTGAATTCAATAAAAATTCTTTTTTCCCTTGCCAATTGTACCAGTGGGTTACAAGGGTCATAAAGTCATTAAAAGCGCACTATCGTCGATTGCTCCTGGAACATTTGATAAGTTTAATTGAAACAACGAGAAGTTCGGATGTCAATGTGCTAAAATGCATGGAATGGGTTCAATTAGCCTGGACTCTTGTTTCAATTTCAAATTGCTTCAAACATGCAGACATTGTGAATGGTGTTGAAACTTCAGTATCTTCAGATAAGATTACAAATGATCTTGATGAACTTCAGACATTGTTTAGTGATTTAGAATCTGTGGGATGTGATATTCCGACACAAATAGACGCTGATAGTTTTGCAAGTTTTGTTAACGATGTCAAAATTGCTGAGAAGATCACCGATAAGGAAATAATCAATGACGTGAAAGAAATTCCAGAAACATCTAGCGATAATGAAAAAGAAGGAGAAATCTCTCTTCAAAAAGTGTAAGATGTCCGTGATATGCCCGTGGCAATTAGAAAATTTTATCAATACTAAAAATGTTTCTGAGAGCACATTTGAACATTTGGCTAAACTTCAGAATGATATCGAAAGAAGGTCACTTACCAAGAAAAAAAAATGAAGACTAGCAAGACTTCTTTTTTTTTTTGATATCGTATTATGTACTCTCGATCGTTTTCTTTCATGTACTGCTTTTGCACCTTCAAATAACAATATAAGAATGCTTCAATGTAAACTAGAGTTACAAATAAAATTTTTCTTTTCATTTTGAATTTGTTCTGGTACATTTTTTTTAAATACTTGTTATTGTTTTAGTATTTTTAGTAGAGCAGCATAAAATGTTTTGGGAAAACAATTTGTTAGTCATATTACAATGCATATATACATAATAAGTGTTTTTTACAGTAATTAAAAACGTCAGTTTTACTAAATCCTCTTAAAATGGACTCTCGTTAGTGCGGACAAAAAGCGCTTGCCTTTGACTATCCATGTTAACGACAGCTTACTTTATGTTCGTTTAAACCTCTTTTGCACTGTTGAGGATTCTATTATTTAAAACAAATGTCACTCTTTAAATTTTCAGTAGTGGCTAGTTTTATTAACGAATAATGTATGATAAAAATAAACACTGGAAAGTTCTTAGATTTCTTTAATCCTGTTTTAGTACGGCAATTTTGAAACCTCATGAAAATGTCTTGCTTATCCTGTTGTCTTAATAGGACGCAAATTAACGAGATTCGCTTAATTACAGTAAATAAAATTATCGTTTAATTTTATTAAACACATATTTTGTGATTTGGATAGCTAATTTTAAAATTTGAAGTGAAAATTAATTTTTCACACAAAAAAACAAAAGAAAGGGAAACCCGAAAATATTAAAATAAATTGTACGAGAAAAGTCAGTATATAAATAATGCAACGTTGTAAACAATTGCGCGAAATCAAATGCAACCGTGGTAAGTACTTATTATCGAAATCGCGTTCTTATTTTTTTTTCTAACTATAATCTTTGTTAACATATTTTATGCTTCATTACTATTTCATTCATTGCATATTAAATGTCCATTATATGGTGACTGAAATTTATGATATTTTAAATTCTACTGTTTCCATTTTTTATAATCACAAAATGCATACTAACAAGTATTCTTCAGTATACATTGAAATATATATTTTAAATGATAATCGTAATAAAATAAACTTATCGGTTTTCGTAACAGCCAATGAGCATTTATAAACTTTAGGAATATAAAAGAGTTTAAGATGCAGTTAAATAGAACATGTTCAAAGGCACAACGAAGTAATTATGGAGTCATATGGACTCGCATAATTTACACGTACCTGCGGATCGCCAAGATGTTTTTAATTAGGGGAGACCGGGGCACATTTTACATAGGGGCAAGTTTTCCAACTCGATTTAGTTTTTAAATGAGCCGCTAGGTGACGCTAGCGAGTGAACTGGCTGAAATGGCAACATCTTACACAGCATCTACAAAAGTTATAGCTTAATAGCTGCTGTCACTTCATCTGGAGAGCTTTTTTTTTCATTTTTTCAACAGTGAGTAAAATTTTAGGTCTTTATTAAAACGTACAAAAAACGTACTAGAGTTAAATTTACTGTTTTGACATTGCATACACTAAAAAAGGGTTTCTTTCTTCAGGTAAATATGCCTTTGTTTTGCAAATAACTTACACCGGTATTCGTCCAGGTAGTGTAAAATTCAAATATGGCGACGGGGTAGGTTTTCCAACAACATACGGGGCATGTTTTCCAACATGTTTCTCGTTTAAAAACTTCCCCCTCCTAAATCAGCTAGTTTTATTGTATCAAACATGTATTTATTGTGTTGCAAAGTCGGCCAAATAACCATATATACTACGAATCCGTTTGATCATTTAGTCATTTAAGTAAAACTATCAATATAAAAAACAAGGTAAATTCAAAAATATAATAAAATGTCAATTTTTTCCAAAATGGGTTCATTTAATGAATCCATTTTATGTTAATTATGCCTTTATAGTCATAAGCTAGGACACTGAGATCGCAGTGGGTATAAACCCCTCAAATAGCAAATTAACCGTGCTTAGAGCCGCTCCACTGGCGATCATCCACAGTTAATATTATGACGGGTTTTAAACTTTAGAGAATTTTCATACTGAATCCTGAAATATTTACAAACTCTGCTTTTATGCTATCCTACTTTTCTGACAGGCCAGCTCCTGCCGCACCAAATCTTAAAAGAACCAACAATCCTGAAAAGATTTGAAACTTACCTCAATAATCCCCCCCCCCCCTCTGCAGGAATAAAACAACACCGAAAGCATCTAATCATTCTACACCAACGCAGGCTAGCATATCCAAAGAAGCTTTTCTTTAAGTTCTACTCAAAATTTCTCTAGTGCTTATGAAAAAAGCGTTCCTTCTACATCCAAACAAGCTTTGCCTACACTAGAAGAAGTTAGGACTTTTGCGAAGGCTGCACTAAGCGGGCAAACACGGCGTGGAAAAAAAATAGGAAGTATTGTACATACTGATTCTCCTGTTAAAAATCAACTGAAAATGGAAAAAAAGATTCATCTAAAAAAAGGAAACTGCAAAAGGAATCAGATAAAAGGGGCGAGAAAAAAAAATCCAATTCTGGCCAGGGAGCTGTTTGGACCTTCGTCATTAAATGTAAAATGGATTAAAACTGTTTTTTATGTTACTGTTATGTTACTGAGCATTTAGTTCACAATAAAAAATACTTATTAATTATCAAGCAAGATTTATTACCGATGTTTTACCATTTAAAGTATAGTTGGAAAACTTGCCCCTGACCATTTTTCGTAGGCTGGAAAACTTTCCCCGCGTACGGGGCACATTTTCCAACGTAACATGATTAGACTTAACTATTTTTTGTGAAAAAGTATATTTAGTTTTTTGAAAAATAATTGTGCCAGTTTGTACAGGAAGGTCTAGGGAATACAATGATATCCTGTAATATATCAAAATAGTTAAAAATAAGAAATACAAAAATAAAAATCTAAAAAGTTGGAAAACTTGCCCCAGTCTCCCCTACTGCAGCATACTTTCAGACTATTGTAACAATTATGAATCGTTTTCTAACGACAAAGTCTTTAACGGCATTCAATTAAGATATCAATTCTTTCTGTGAGTCACGTTTTAATTTTATGGCTGAGTAAGACCATTTGTAGTCAGTTGTTGTTTTGTTTTTGATGCAATAAATAAATATTCCAGTATTTTACATGATAGATAATTAAGTTTTCTATTGGTAATTCAACAGAATTTCATAAAATCGCCATTTCACAATCTTCATGTGTATGACTTCATGTACTGCAATACAATTTTCAAAGAGCATTTTAAATCGAAAAAGTATTCCGTTAAAGAAGGAATGTTTATGACTTTTTAAAACGCTAATGATAATGACCGAATGCTATTTCAAAAAGATGTTAGAATAATTTACAGATGATACGGGGTGCTTTCGCTGAAAACTGCCTCTTTAAATTAGATTATGTCTCATTTTCGCTGCTTTGCATGATGTAAAGAGAAATAAAGAGAACTAATTTAAGTATTTTCTCTTGGTTTATTCCTTCAAAGAAGATATTTAAAACTATTTCAATTTTGTTTTTCAAAAATGACTTTTTACATTTTGGCAAAGAAAATTTTCCTGAGATTTTGTCTATAAATTAGCATTTGTATTACGTTACGATATTAAATCCCCCCACCACCACCAAAAAAAAAAAAAAAAAAAAAAACCTTAAATGGAAATTTTAAATTTCTTTCATAAATGTAAGGTAAGATAAAACAAAAATGAAAAGCCATGCATCCAGCATCGTTTATGAAACATTTTCTAACACATCCAGAATACTTTAATGAAACTTACAGTTTATAAAAGTGCAAAATGTCTGAATAAACAATTTAGAAATATCGTAAGACATTTTAAAGACCAATATCTTCAACTACAATGAATAGACTGAAAAAATATTCAATTTTTTTGTTCAGACCTGAATATAATCTATGGATTTGTATGTATACTACATAGTACAGTCGAACCTCGTTATGCCGACACTCTAAACACCAGAAAAAAGTGTCGTCATATGCGGAGTGTCGTAGTAACCGGAGTTGGAGAAAAATATGTTTATAAAAATCTGTATTTTTAATTATTTTAAGACAATTTTAAATTCATAACTGTTCTTGCAGTTTTCAGCAATAAAACATGATTATTAAACAAAATAAACACAAAAACAAAATTGAAAAAAATTAAAAATCAGATTTAAGATGACTTGTTTTTTTTTTTTTATTATTACATGAAATATTGATGAATTAAGGTTTGCTTATCCTTAGATGTGCTAGGTATAATTCTTTTTTCAATATTGTACAATGACTTATAATCAATATTCGTTGTTTCAGAAATGGATATTAGATAATTTCTGATCGTTTCAATGCAATGTAATGCTTCGGTTTTAGTCTGATGAAAAAGCCGCGTAACCACAAGAAAGCGCCGCCTGACCAGAACAAAAAGGCCGCGATTAGGCTGATACGTCTATCTGGAGCTTAATTCGGTCATTTATAGTGTGTGGGTTTATTTATTCAGATAAAGTATTGAAGTAAAATTTCCCATTTATCTCAATGGGTATTTTAGACACTTCTGTGAATAGTTTGGCTAAGACATTTCTTAACGCTTAATTTCCATGATCATAAGATGGATCATGAAAAATAGACAATTTTCCTTAACCGTCGGGATATCTGGAGTTGAAAGTTATTCAACGATGCAAAATCCGGAGTGTATTTACTTTAAAATCATATACAGATAATAGGGACTTTGAAAAACTGACGTGATAAGCGGAGTGACGTGAAAACCGGGTGTCGCAATAACGAGGTCCAACTGTATATTAAAAGTCCTATTGAACGCACAGCACACTTGAAAAATCTCATTCAACAATTTCTTAAAATAAACTAAAATGTTCATGAGATCGTTCGCACATATCTAAAAATATAAAAAGATAGTTTAATTTTAAAACGAGTTCTACAACTGAAAACGCACTTCCAGTAATTATTCTTCATAGGCGGTACTGAAGCCAAATACTTTAGCACGTCCCTGTAAATGAATGATAAATGATATGCACACTATATTATACAGTAAGAGCTTTATAGTACATCTCAGTTATTAAGATGAGCTAACAGAATCCTCTACTAGGCTACACAAATTACATGTTTACTTTCAAAAAAAAAAAAAAAAAAGAAAAAAAACTATTCACTATTTTGACTTGAAATTAAACATAAAAATAAATTATGATCTGGACATTCGCACAATATCATTTTTTACAGAATAACTTTATACTAAAAAATATTTTTTAACAGACTAGTTTATTCAGTAGTATAATTAGAGGAAATTCCGGTAACCAACCAATGGGAAAACGTTTAGGAAATAAAAATGGTAATGTCAAAAAATGCTAGTACAGTTTAAATTATGGAGGTCTCTACATGATACTAGATGTTTAACCTATTCTATGCACGGGAGTTCATGAATTTAATTTTAAACCAAAATTAAAAATAACTATTCGATTTAGTAAAATATTTTTCAACTACTGCGCATTTTGTTTAATGAAATTTAATTTATCATATTACTATGGCAGCAGAGGATAAAACGATATCTTTGAAAATATAATATAAATAAAATTATAAATAGAATTAAAAGTTTTGTTGATGTGTGCCTTAATTAAAAAAAAAGATAATAATCAAGCGCAATTAAATAATATCTAATTATCTGCACGTGAGATAAAAGGATCGTCGTAATACCCGCTGGAGCTTTTTAGTATTGCAGCGTATCATACGTAATATGTATATCTCTAATTATTTGCATGTGACGTAAAAGATTTTATCGTAATACCCGCGACAGCTTTTTAGTTTTACAGCTTGGCGTACGTTATATGTATATCTCACATTGTTTAAAAAACTCGCACGATTACGGATTGAACATAAAAAAACAGGATTTTATAGTAAATTTCTAATTTTTAGCAGCTGCTATAGCGAAAAATGTTTAAATTTGCTAGGAAATTGCTGTTAAATTTGTGGTTTTTTATCGATTAAAAGTTAACTATAAATTATTTTTATCCCGGTTTGCTTTAGTTACTTCGGCCGTGTTTTAATACACATGTACATAACATTTCACAATTCTGGCTTCCAAAATGTGGATTTGTATAGCATTACAGAGATACACACAGAAAAATTTTCATTTTTATATATTAGACTAGCAGAAGTACCCGGCTTCGCCCATGCCAATTATAAGAAGCCTTTCAGGTAAAATAAATAAAAACGAAATAATACGGCAATCACAATAACTGAAATTTGTGCATTCCCATCCACAAATCGTTATAAAGACAATCAAAAAACATGGCGTTATTGTCTTGCAACCATAGTAAAATCCCTGAGCTTTAATAACAGAATGCGCGTTTTCGTTGGCGGGTATAAGAGAAAAGTATGTGATTTTCCTGACAATACGAAAAAAAGAAATTCCTTCAAATCACGCAGCATTTAGTGAAAATCCTCGTTTGTATGGTATTAACTACATTATAAAGTAAAAACACTATGTCAGTGCCCATAAATTGTAACCCATAAAATGTGCCTTTATTGCAATTTTTCTAGCTTTTAAACATCACACAATTTCATTTTTTACAATGTAGAATAGAAAAAAGTTCTCTCAAATGAAATTTGTTTGAAAATTGTACCTCAGTTTTCTGATTTTAATGGATTTTAAAGTAATTTTTAAGCATGGATATTTTTAAAGTTGAGCGCAACCCGATTACGAAAGATGAAGATGTTTACACTTAATGCAATAGTATAAAGAAAAGACATGTCTATGAGTAACGCTGGTATCATATTTTCGGTGGCAAACACCTAACACAACAAATTTCCCTTTTATTGCAGTTTAACGTCTAAACATTGTACATTCAATTGTTCCAACGTATTATAGAAAACAAAAGTACTTTCAGTGATATTTGTTTGTAATGTTTATCTCAATTTACGAATTTTTATGGGTTTTAAAATAATTTTTAAGCATGCATATTTTTTAAATGTGCTTGCAACCAAAATACAAAAGATTAACTCAATTTTTCAAAAACATTGTAAATAATTCAGAATTTGTTTGCTTTCGCGTAATATTCAATAACTAAATTGGCAAACGAAATTAAAATAAAATAAAACACGAATTTAACAGATATCAAATCAAACTACTCAAAATAACCTGTTAAGTATATAAAATTCAAATGGGAATTTCGTTCCGGGTGCATATAACTTGAATTCTTCTGAACGGATTTCCATGCGACTTGCACTAATAGTTTTTTAGGGAAGATTTTAGTGCGTAACATATTGTTTTCTGTTGCTTAGTCGTAGAATTATAGGGGGAAGTTATATAATCATGTGAACCCAATTATGAAGGATTAGTCTTAATAGCTGAATGAAAAATGCAGAACTATTTTTATCTCTAAGTATATTGACGGGTTTATCTTCGGTAATGGGGCTGTGCGCTAGGGTATTCTTATTTTAATGAGTGTGCCTGACCTATTATGGCATGCACCTTTGTTTAAAACAATATAGAATGACTTATGTTTTAAGCGACTATCTGCCATGCAACTTGATTACAAAATACTAACCTGCAAATGCTTAAGGTGCTTCTGCAGTTTCCTGCTCAACAACGCGAAACTTTCTGACACATTTTCTGACTCATTAAACGTAAAGGCTTAAAATTTGTAGGCTTCACTATTAAAGCAATTTTGAATTGAAATGAGTTTTTCCTTTTTTCATAAATAAATTACTTATCGAGCAATGAGCAATTGTGGTGGCGTGAAGGCCGGTTTTTATCCTTTACTGCACTGTTGCGTCCGAAATTCAGTTCAAAACACCAACAAAGATCTTATACCTTTACCAACAAATGGAAACTATCTTTCGATTACATAGTTTCTAAATAAAAACTCCTGTCAATTTCATGCGTTTCCGAACAAAACTTAATTTAAAAAAATGTCAGAAAATAGCTCCTTTGGATTTGAGAACAGCCTTAACTTGAAGTTTATAAAAAAACTCACATTTTTAGTTTTAATTTTGGAACTCGCGAAATTTAAATTCAGAAAAAGGATGTTCTTTTGACACATTGTGGTAATTTTTGTAACTTTTAAATTTAAAATACATGTTTTCTTTAGCGCGCACAATACGGGAGAAAATTAAAAAAAAATCATCCAATTGAGGTAGTAGTTACTAAAATTTTATTTGGAAAATTTGAAATTTTATTGAAATTAATTCTACAATGATTAGATAAAATGATGTCATTTTCCATAAATTTTAAATCAAGACATCTGTCAAGAATTTTTTCGAAAATGTAAATAACCGCTCTCTTTTTTCTATAAATCACAGAAAATGTTAGCACTGAATCTAAACCAATACAACACTTAGCGATAACGTATAGCTATAAGATATGGCTGGGGTACACAATCGAAGTAGTAAGCAAAATATAGGAGCCATATGTTTACAATGAGTTTGATTGCGCGTTGAAAAGGTTTGATAGAATGTGATGTCATATGTAGCCTTTTTTAAAAAATTGTTTTCATGTAATTTTACTGTTTGTATTAAAATAAATGTTTTAATTAAAAAAAAAAACATTCAAATCGATGTGCTACGTTATTTTCCCGCACTTATAGTTAAAGTTTTTATTTTATATACAAAAAAATGGAAATTTTATGTTTAGAACGACGTCAATATCAAACACGCAAAAATATAGCAAGAAAATCTGAATTTTTATTGGCAAATAGAAACAAAATACACGCGTTTCCTTATTTGTTTCACATTATTGTGTCATTTTTTAGGGTTTGGCAACAGGAAAGAAACTATTGAATTAGAAAATTTAAAAAGAGATATTTCCATAATGTTAAATTATGGGAGGTGGCAGAAAAAAGGGGTAAAGAGTGATCTGATGATTTTTTAAAGTAGACAGCGATCTTTTCCACGTTCTAAAACGTATGTACAGGAAGTTTCGTGTAAAACGGTCTAAAATTGAATATTTGTATAAAGGACATACACACAGAGAACGGCTTTTATATATACTAGGAGATCGTACCCGGGCTTCCCGGGTTAAAAAATATAGGTGAAAATATTTTTTTTAATTGAAGAATAATAATTTTTTTTATATGCAATAAATGTTTTAGATTGATCAATTACATTAAAAAAAGCATTTCTCATATGGAAAATACGAATTATAAAATCAAATAAATTTTAGAAATTTATCAAAAGTGATATTTTCTTATTAGCCCCATGCTAAGAATTATTTGCAAAGAGTTTGCTGCCTATGGCTTCCTTTTATATTCTGATAATTTCAGAACTTATACATGTCTGTAAAATTTGTGTTTTATTTATATTATTTTATTTATTTATTCATAGGGAAGTTTTTTTTAATGGACATCAGCCGTAAGAAAATGATGAACTCTTTATTTTGTTTTAAGGGCAAACGGATTAATCTTTCATAATCGAGCTCCGCGCGATATAGATAAATTAAAAAATATTTCATGCTTTAAAATGGTTTTTAAAACCATAGACAATCAGTAAACTGAGATGAACTTTGCAAACAAATTCCATTAAAAAAAAAAATCCTATTTGGTGATCTAAAAATTTAAATTGTACAATTATATGTTTGATTTGTGTTTTTTCAATATTATTCTTTTATTTGTTTATAAAAGAAGTATTAATTTCGTTAATTTGTCTTTCACAAATATGTTAGACTGGTGGTTTTTTTAATATTATACTTTTATTTGTTAATAAAAGAAGTATTAATTTCGTTATGCAAAAATAGTCAGAAACAAATGCTGAAAAATGTTTGTTGCTTTATGTGAAAAATGTTTATTATTATGTATTGAAACCAGCACGTGATAAGATAAACTTAAAAAAATCATGCTTAAAAATTATTTTAAAAAATATAATACATCAGTCAATGAATAATGTTTTTAAACAAATTGCATTTGAAAGTAAATTTTTTCCCTATGCAACGTAAATTGAAAATGTACGATGGTCAGTACATTAAAAATTTGCAGTAGCGAAAATTTCAAGACCGAAATTTGATCGTGAAGTGTTGCCATTCGCAAAATGACGTCAGCGTTACGCACAGATACGTTTCTTCTTTATAATATAGATACTTAATCAGTAAAATATAATAAAGATCAGTTATTATAGGATGTGGTTATCAATTGAGGCTCTTATGCTTGGATTTCCAGAATGAAAACAGCAATTTTTACCTTCTGAAAATTTGCATACGCACTTCTCATATCCATATTCATCATTAAAAAAAATAAAAATCATTTTGTTTGATCATTTAAAAATCATTTTAACTCAAAACTTGAAGTCACGATTGTCAGCAACATCTTGTATGTGAACAGACGCACTCTTTACTTGAGATTCTAATCTCAATTCCGGGGGGTAAAAATTTCCTTAATTTATGTTTTTTAGACGCATTTGTGTTAAAATGTTTAGTTTTATCTAAGAAAATGATCGTTTTTTTTTTTAAATATGACTTTATGATATTTTCACTTAAATAAGCATTTCGCCTAGTGTCTGAAATTTAGTATCAGTACACATGCAGAAGGAAAAACAATATCGAAAATTTATGAGGAAAAATGCGTGTTTTCAAAAGCAGTATGTCATTTTCCGTTATTATGCCCCTAATATAATATTCTGCTCCTAATGGGATTTTGCGCCACTAAACCCTATACAAAATTTTTTATCAACAACTTTGAATTTTTATCAGAAAATAGCATGAATAAATTTAAAAATACCTCATTATTTCTCTCTTGTGTGCAATAATGAAGGCTATCTAATTTTCATCATTTTGAAGAAATTTCAAAAAATGCTTTTAAAATTAAAATATAAAAGTGGGGATATATTTAAAAAAAAAACAGATAGTGCGATCACATCTATAAAGGAAGCGCTCTCAGTTAAAAATGTATATATATTAGTAAAATTGGTTCAGCAGAAAGATCAGGGCAGATGTCTAAAATTAGGAAAAATTAAATTAAGCAAATTATGTTATTTTGATAAAATTATAATAGATAATCCTAAAGAATAATATTAAAATTTTATTATTCGAGAGAATTTTCGACAAAAACTTCAGGAACATATTATTTTAAACCGCGGATTATTTGTTTGCTTGTCTAACTCGGCGAAGCAAATCCATCCAGGCGAGAATCATCAATTTCTGTAATATTAATCGCTATTATTTGCATGTCATCTCTCTTTTATAAATACACTCTAATTATTTTTAAAAACATTACGTTTTATCAGTGTGTGATTTCGATTACATTATTTTCAAAAGTGAAGCATTTTCACCTGTGAAGAGTTTCAAAGCAGATGGGCTCTGAAAATGACGCACTTCTACAAAACATAATTCAGGTTTAAGAATTAAATTACAGCTTTTTTATAAAATGGCGTCATTTGCATCCGCTAAAGCAATCCAGTTTTAAACTTCGTCTATAGAAAAGTGTGGATATGACGTCATTATCACGGAATAACAGACAATATTCTTGACATATCCCATATTTTAATTTCAACTTTTTTTTCAGGTTTTATGAGAAAATGGCAACAAAAAGGTACAGTGTCTCCTATTTTTGGCTATTTTCCGTTTACTTTCAGTGACTTGCAATAGAAATGAGGAACTTTTTTTGCCACGATAAGAAAAATGGTATTAAAAACTACAAAAAAATTAATATCTCAAAAATAAATTGAGATACAGATTTCAAACAAATTGCATTTAAAAGAGCATTTTTTTTCCTGATACGACGGTGTAAAAATTAAAAATCTGCGATGTTTAGAAGTTTAAAAATTTGCAGTGGAGAAAATTGCAAAACTAAAATTTTGTTTCAAATTTCAAAGTGTTGCCATTTGCAAAATGACGTATGCGTTACGCACAGATATGTCAGTCCTTTATAATATAGATAGATAACCGCTATAAATAAGATAGCTATAAATCGCAGAAAATGTTAGCACTGAATCTAAACCAATACAACACTTAGCGATAACGTATAGCTATAAGATATGGGCTGTAGTATACATTCGAAGTAGTAAGCAAAATATAGGAGCCAAATGTTTACAATGAGTTTGATTACGCGTTGAAAAGATTTGACAGGATGTGTCGTCATATCTCGCCTTTTTTCTGTTTCTTAAATTGTTTTCACGAAATTTGACTGTTTGTATTAAAATAGATGTTTTAATTTTTAAAAAACCCATTCAAATTGAGGTGCTACGTTATTTTCCCGCTCTTATAGTTAAAGTTTTTATTTTATATACAAAAAAATGTAAATTTTCTGTTTAGAATAACGTCAATATCAAACACGCAGAAATATAGCAAGAAAATCTAAATTTTTATTGACAAATAGAAACAAAATACACGCGTTATTCTTATTTTTTTCTCATTATTGTGTCATTTTTTAAGGTTTGGCAACAGGAAAGAAACGTTTGATTTAAAAAGAGGTATTTCTATAATGTTAAATTATGGAAGTGGTAGAAAAAAAAATAAATAGTGGTCTGATATTTTTTTTAAGTAGACAGTGATCTTTTCCACGTTCTAAAATGTATGTACAGTCGTGGAAAAAAAAAGTAAATCCCCCCTACTAACTTCTCAACAAATTATCGTAGAAGAAAGTTACTTGTACCGAACGATTTTAAATAAAATCTACTTTTAAATGATGTATATAAAATTTGCTTAGGGGGCCATCTAAATATTAAAACGAACCATAACTTTGTTTTTTTTTTTCAATAGCAGTACACAATTCTGACAGCATAAATGAACTCTACACCTTTCAATTAGCCTATAAACAAATTTTTATGCAATTCGTGCCATAAGTATTCGAGAAATTAATTATTTTAAAACGAGCGTATTTTAAGGGTTGTATTCAAATTGAAGTTCCAAACTCGATTGTTAACCGAGAGAGCCGCCTTCTTGATCAAGGCACGTTTAAGCCTCAATGAAACCTGTTTGATTACAGGATAGCAGAATAAATTTCAAAAATTTGCTCACTGCTATCATAGACGTCTTAACCATCATTACATCATTACATCTTAAACCATCATTTTGCCGTTTTTTAAGCATAATTTAAAAACTACTTGAAGACAAATGTGAAATTTGGGATTTCAATAAAGCAGGACTTAATAAATCTAAATCCATCAAAAAAAATGTAGGTTGCAATTCATAATTTTTTCGAATATTAATTTCATAATTCATAATTCATATCATAAAATTATAGAAATTGCAAATTCAACGTATTTAAGTTTGGGTATATTAGTATTATTGCTACACAAAAAATTAGCACATTAGGAGAATAATTTCAGGAGGTATAAATAAAAATATGAAAATGTAATTTAACATTAGAAGTACTAAATTTTGAATGTCTATAATTCAAAAACTTATGACTTGAAATTTGGTTTCTAGGCATATTTTGAACCGAAGATTTGAAATATATCGTTAAATTTGGGTGCTGCCATTGAAAAAAATGAAGTTTGGAATCGTTTTAATATGTATATGGCCCCCTAAGCAAATTTTATACACATCATTTAAAAGTAGACTTTATTTCCAATCGTCCGGCACCAGTAACTTTCGTCTACGATAATTTGTTGAGGAGTTAGTAGTGGGTGATTACTTTTTTTTCCGCGACAGTACATCGAGTTTCGTGCAAATCGGTCAAAAATTTGAGATTTGTATAAAGGACATACACACAGAGAACGGCTTATATATATATAGATTTGCAGCAAGCTGTCAATGGGGGAATATCAATGACACTATTAACAATATTTTTATGATTTTTATAGCTATAGAATGCTTTAAGAAAGTTATGTTTGAATATGGAAGTTGGTCTAGGGATAATTTTAGATGATTTAAAGTCAAAGACTTCATCTCCATACAATGTTTTGCAATGTCTGATTTCTTAGCTTCTTATTTTTGGATATATTACTTGAGTCCTTCTTTAAATTGACATTTGAAACCACGTTTGCTTGTTCAAACCAGGAAAAGTCATATTGACAATTAATGCTATGTATATCCAAGCAATTATATATCTCAATGGGGAGCACGACAATCCCATGAGATATTACATCTTTTTATGTCTGACAATTGAACTGTATGGCTTATGAAGACCATCAAAACCAGTTAAATTTCCATGATATATCAATTTTTTTGCAAGATAAACTGTTACAATTTAATTGAAAAAAAAAGGATTTAAAATTTTTAACATATATTTAAACAGTATATAAATTAATTATAGAGGACTAGAAAAATATTCTATTTAAAAAAGGAATAATATTTTTTTCGGAAATTTATAAGGAACATTATATTTTGATTTATATAATCGCAGTGGTGTCTTTGACGTGAGTGTATAAATAATAATTTATCACATAGGCATTTAATCATGGATTTTCTGTACTTTTAGTGTATAAAAGTTTTTCCTCAAATAATTAATATACAAAAGTATTACATTGTTTGCATTTGACTGTTCAAGAAAATTAAATTGGGTGAGCGTATTTATCAAGTTTCACCAAACATTCATTTGAGTTTCACTTTCTTACGTAGAAATGCCTTATTTTAAGAAATATGAAAAAAATAATATATTTACGCCTAATTTTTAGGTAATGTATTATATTTTTGAGAGTGCAGCAAGGTTGTTAGATATTCAATTTATTCAGCCAATGTTTTTTTTAATCTAGATGTAAAAGTGGAAATGAATATTTTAAACTGCATTATTTAAAATCTCGTTTCCATTAAACTATATATTGAATTACGTTTTACCCTTTAGTTCATTAATTATTTTGTGATTATTCGACCCAACTAGCTATTGTTTTGGTAGAGTGGTTTTGCTTTGCACAACGAAATTCACGCTGAGACAACTCTATTGTTGACATAGATTTTTAATCTAAATATTCACTTTGTTGCGCATTTAGACATGTAACTAGCAATCATATACTGAAGTTTATGACTTCAATATCTAGAATGAGACTATAGGGTAAGACCACCATTGTTAAAACGTAAAAAACTTAAACCAAATGCATTTCAAAATTTCTCTGCGATAGCCAATTCCTACATAGAAAGCATAGCTAAAGCATAGAAATTTAAAAAAAAAAGATAAAATCCAGGCAGACATTCAAACCGCCATTTTTGTGTCCTGGAGATATGTATATGGAACCATCATTGGAAAGAGGGTTTCCAACTAAAAACCATTACTAAAGTCAGAAGATCTTTTGAAAACGTATTCCCGGTCACACGTTATTATATATTAGGGCAAATCGAAAAAAATCGAAATTTCTCAATTCTTTTTAGCGGTAGTGAGGAACATTTGTGAACTCCATTTATTAAAAATTTTGCGGAATCTTAAAACAGTGGGTTGATATCTTCTGTTGCCTCAGAGAGCCGAAAGTTACAAAAATTGGACTAAAAATGTTTAAAATACAAAAATTAATAAATGTTCACAGATTTCGTTGATCGGTTTGAGGTGGTGCTTAAAAGGTACTATGTTAATTCAACAGCAACCAATTTTCTTTAATTATAGGTTAATATCTTCTGCCGCGTCATCGGTATCGAAATTTGGAAATATTGACGCATTTGGGTAATTTACTGCATAACGGTTTACAGATTGCTCAATGCACAATCCAGACAGACTTGGTTTGGCACTCGGCCAAAAAAGTAGAAGACCCCTATTCTCATGCCGAGAAATAAATCGGAGTGACCAGTATCACCCGACCACTCTCTTTCGTCCGGCTAAGCGCAGTACGCAGGCGTTACAAGCATCTGCGAGTAGCAACCGATTTTAACTCGTTTAAAGCAGTTCACTTTTATTTAGTGTGCGGTCTTTATAATTGCTGGCACTACAGTCGTTTTTAAAGGAATTTGCTTTGTGTTTTTGTGTATTTCGTCATCATTTTCTAATATGAGATATTGGTAACTATTTGAAATGCCAAAATAATTGCAGTCAAAGTTTTCAAGTCGACAAACGTTGCAGTGCCCTATTTTTGGGATACCGAAGGATTTTTTTTACGCATGCTGCCAACACATGAAGACAGATAAGGTATTGCGCTCACAAGAGATGGTTGCGAAATCGTTGGAAATAAAGAACCATGTTTTTCAGTTATTTCAGAAACTGTTGGTTTGAAGAGGGAAGACTTATGCATCGATACATCCATTGCTTCAGTTACGTGTTAGTGATATGAGATTACATAAACTTGTTACTGATATGATACACGCATACCATGGAAAATTTCGATCAATCATGAAAAATATAAAACGTCTTGGAAAAAGCAAGACTACTCTCGAAAATATTGAGAACTTTAAAATGGAAGCATAAACATTTTTTGACATATCTGCCTGTAAATGCGAGACTTTTATGGAGTGTAACTGTCCGAAAGAAAGTAACGTTTCTGCAAAAGAACAGATGTTCCTCACTGACAAAGAACGGAAAGAAAAATGTTCATTGGAAGTGTTGATGTTCCAGAAACAAAACGGCTCTAGAAACCTGAAGTGCGAAACGAACAGGATACTATTCGATCTGCAAAACAGGCGTCTCCTGATTCTGCTTCAAGCTATTCAGTGGAGAATGAAAGGGAAAATGAAATAGAATAATGTTTGGGGGTGAAAAAAATGGGCACCAAACACAGGTCTTATTCTGCGTCTCTTCAGCAGTCAATAAGTATTGTTCAAATGCGTTTAAAACTGAATAGCTTGTCGGTTGGTGGCTCTTGTCGGTAGAAGATATAGTGTATCTAACATAAACATGGCTGCTATTGCATCTAGTGTTCTGCAAGATGTGGGTTTAATATCGGAATCAGATACCAGCTTCGTCACAGACAAAAATAAAATATGAAGGGAAAAATCGAGAATTTACAAGAAATTGGTCTCAAAATAAAACGAAAATCGATCCATTCTATCTAGGCTTTATTTTGATGGACTGCATATGACAAAACTTTAACATCAGAAACACTCGAGGACAAACAGTTCCAAAGAACAATTGTAGAAGCACATTACTTTATTGTATCGGTACCTGATTCAGCGTACATTGGACATATTACACCTGAAAGGATGTAGTCTTGATATATATAACAGCACTTATAAATACGGAACATGTGCTTTATTGGATGATTTTAGCAACCTTATTGTTCTCGGGTGTAACGACACTGTAGTGAACACAGATGTGTCGAATGGTGTAATTTGCAGGCTTGAATTGAAACTTCAGAGACCAGTCCAATAGATTATCTGCTTATTTCAGCTTATTATCTGCTTATTTAAAATATTTACCAATATTTCATCTTAGAAAGTAATGACGAAATTCAAAAAATACTCTAGACAAATTCCTTTAAAAACGACTGCAGTGCAAGGCAAGCAACTATAACGCTAGTTTAAAGTACACTAGTTTAAACGAGTTAAAATTGGTTGTTACCCGCGGATGATTGTAGCGCCTGCCTACTGCATATAGCCAAATGAAAGAGAGTATCATAATGAAGGGAACGAATGTTTTTTCCAACTGGATTAAATCATATTCAAGGCTGGAGTAGCACAGTTGAAGTTTATTCCAACAGAGCGAAAAATGTCCAGACCAGGGATCGAACCTGGATACTTGGCGTGCCGTGCCAATGCCTTACCTGTTAGGCTAACCGGACCGATACCTGGCTGACATAATTCACTCTTATTAGTTGGACTTGGCTGCGAACTGCAGCGCTAGTTTCATTCATCCGAGCTATAACTATAGCATTTACATGATGAAACTACTTTAACACGGAAACTCCTGTATACCATGTCATTAGGTCATAATGAAGGGAACGAATGTTTTTTCCAACTGGATTAAATCATATTCAAGGCTGGAGTAGCACAGTTGAAGTTTATTCCAACAGAGCGAAAAATGTCCAGACCAGGGATCGAAGTATCCAGGGCACGCCAAGTATCCAGGTTCGATCCCTGGTCTGGACATTTTTCGCTCTGTTGGAATAAACTTCAACTGTGCTACTCCAGCCTTGAATATGAAAGAGAGTAGTGAGGTGATTCACTGGTCACTTCGATTTCTTTCTAGGATGATAAGAGGGTTCTTCCACATTTTTGGCAGAGTGCCAAACCCAGTCTGTCTGGATTGTGTATAGAGCAAGCTGTAAACTGTTATGCAGAAAAGTACCAAAATGCGTCAAGATTTCAAAATTCGATGCCGGTGAGGATACCAGAATATATTAATCTATATTCTATAAAAAATTTGGTTGCTGTTGAATTAACACTGTACCTTTTAAGCACTACCCCAAACCGGTCAACGAAATCTGTGATCATTTATTAATTTTTGTATTTTAATCAGTTTTAGTCCAATTTTCGGAACTTTCGGCCCACTGAGGCAACAGAAGATATCAACCCACTGTTTTAAGATTCCGCAAACTTTTTAATGAATGGGGGTTCAGAAATTTTCCGCACTACCGCTAAAAGATTTGGGAAATTGTGATTTTTTTCGATACGCCCTAATGTATATATATAATGAATAAAAGTTAATTACACAAATACACACATATTTATTGAATTTCACGAAGTACGATATACATATCTTATAAAACAAGAGTAAAATTATAGGATACTTTAAAGATTTCCTAAACTAACTTTTACATCTTTTTTCAACCAACTACCATAATTTATCTTTATACAAAACTTTTTTTTAACATTTTAAAATGTAACCGATATTTTAAATAACACCTTCTATGAATTAAAAATTATCATGAGTATTTAAATATTTAAAATATATTACAAAAACTTTGAGGATAAGTTACGGACTCCGGACAGGTAATTGCTATTTTTTTTTCAAATTTCATCGTCCCTTTATTATTAAAAATATAAATAAATCTAACAAAGAGCTGATTTAAATTATCTTTTTTAAAGTGGGTTATGATTTTCAAACAATGTGATAAAATGATGAGTGCGGATGGGGTTTTAACGATGATGTCCTATAATGTCATTACAGATGGCCATCTTGCTGCTCATGATGAAATTTTTATTCTTTTTTAAATGTCATATCTGAAAAGTGGACAATTTTCGTCCACTGCCAATAGTATTTCATTAATTATACTAAAATCAACAAGTTGGAAATTGCTCGTCAAATGTGGCAAATGAGGTGTGTTCGTACTGTAAGTAGTTTTATAAATATTTTTGCTCAGCATATTGTACTAAATGTATATTTTAGTGCACTTCAATAAGTGCATATTGATTTCACTCTGTTCGAAAGGTTGTAACATCATTAAAATGCATTTGCAATATTTTTTCCCAATTGGCCGTAATGTAACGGAAAATATTTAACCGTCCCTGTTATTAAACTATGCATGCGATTTTCATAAAATTTGAAATGACTAGACAAAATTTTGCAACAATTATGTATTTAAAATTTCAGACCATTCGGTTAGATAGTTTTTGCTGTGTTATATGCAGACGACAAAACAGACAGACGGAAGGACTGAACGACGACTATAGGTGCTACGTATTTATATAATTACGAATTCACCTAAAAACTGAAAAATGTAATGTATTGTAACATTTGTTATAGCAATTACCAATGATAAATGAACATATAATGATGTATAAATAATTAATTTTAAGCTGTAATGAAACGAAATTATCATTCAGTCCCTGTCTCCAGGTACACATATCCAATCCAATATTAAATGTATGCTATGAAAATTTCTATAAATATTATTAACTTTTGCTCTTATAAATTTATACCTATATATATACAGTATGGGAAACTATAATTCTCCTGTATTAGTATAGATTGTATAGTAAAATATTGTAGTAAATATATTTGTCTCTGACGTTGACCATCCTCCCAGTCCCTCTAAACACACATTTAGGTTCACAGATACTAGAAGACGCTAGCTGAATATTTCCATTGCAACAGCAACTAAAGTTCAACTAGACACCATGGGTGAAGGTAAGCTGTTCTCCTTATTATTTCATATTCAGAAATATTTATTATTATTATTTTTTTATGGGAATGACTATTTTTTATAGCTTCATTCATGCCCCCATATTTAACTTTTTATTTATAAGAAAAAGCTTATATTAACTATATTTACGTACATACAAATGTCACATGGCATATTTATTAAATTACATGTGTGCAAAATAATTCAACAAAATGGATGTACAGCTGTTAAGAGAAAAACAACATGTCAGTCGCAATTATTAGACACAGATGTTAACAGACACTTTCTTCTACAAAAGTTTATCCTACTCGTAAAATATACATCCTTGATTTCAATCCACTACAGCATTTAAATGATAAAACATGTATCTGTATCATAGTATATAACTGTATGTGGTAGTTGGTACATTAATTTAAATAAATAAAAAATTTGGAATGAAATTGTCCGGTTTTCAGCTATTGGCCTTTAAGGATTGTTCCAGAAATTCTAATTTATTATTATTATTATTATTTTACTTCCAGCTTTTTACTTTCAGAGTATGAAAACAAATCCAAATAATTCGAAGCTGCAACTGATGACGTTTATTAGACAATTAGATTATAATTATTTATGAGTTTCTTTTTTCGTTACATATTACTCAAAAGAATTTGTTATTGATAAATCAATATTTCAGGTAAAACAGTTCAACTTTCTTAACTGTATAATAAAAGCTCCTTTTCGAAAGTTTTTATTTTTATATTTATACAAAAGACTGTTAGTCTGTTTTTGTCTCCTAATAAAGGAATAATTAAAACCATTAGAGATAATTTTAAGGCCTTTCTGGCATTCTTATAATGCAGTGTTTTCAACATGAGACACACGTCGAACAGGGGCCTAGGGCAACTTCAGAATATTTGGATGGATATATGTAATGCATTTTAATGCTGAATTTTAATTAGAAGGATACAAGATAACTTAAAAAAAGATTGACTTAAAAAAAAAAATCATACCAAAGATACGCAAAGAACTAGATACGTTGCAATTTATGTATGATAATTATTGGAAGTGAGTCTTGTTTTGTTATGCCTTATTTTATTAAATTTCAGCTTAATATGTGGAGATTATAAAAATCTGTAGAGAACATAGATGGTTGTGGAAAAAATTCGAGAACATTTACGTCATTTGGTGGAAATTTCGGAAGGTTAATTTTGAACCTTATTATGCGTTTTCTAACTAAAATAATTTACCAAGCTATGTAGTATACAGATCTACAGATCAGATACAGATGTACAAAAACGCTTTATAATGTGATTGCTACTGTGAATAGTGATAGTTGAAATAGGGTTTTCATATGTGTTACTTTGAAATTGTTTATTTAATATATTTTCTTTCATCTTTTTAAATGTTAAAGCTTCATAACAATATTCTGGAAGTGTTGGAATGTATTTCATAATCTATGCTTGGCACAAGATTTTTCTTATTTAATCCATTTTCTTTTTAAATTTGCAAATGAAATTTTCCTTAACACATACTATGGACAATCGCACCAGAAAATATAATAAATAAACACACAATCTTGCTCAATTGTGCAGAAAATACGAACTTTAATAAACTAACATTTAAAATCTATGTTTCCAGCTGTTTCTACAGCCGTCTTCAGGAAAATATGATGGTAAAATGGCTCAAAGTTTAGAGTCGAAAGCTTCCTGAGCAAGAGATAATTAGTCGAAACTTGACCAATGATTTGAATAGAAAAATGTAGTATTGCTATCCATTGAAAATATATAATTATTAATGAATTGAGATCAAATGAATCAAAAGGTCGGTTTAAGAAACCACGAGTGACGCCATCTACACATGAGGGACAAAACCATATGAAGGGCGTGGTTCTGTTCGAAAGCTTTCGACTCTGAACTTTGAGCCTTTTTACCATCATATTTTCCTGAAGACGGCAGTAGAAACAGCTCGAAACGTAGATTTTAAATGTTAGTTTATTAAACTTCGTATTTTGTCCACCATTGAGCAAGTTTGTGTGTTTATTTATGGAATTTTCCTATTCTGTTGGCACAAACTGCTGATGGAGAACATTTCTATAAGGAAATGAAAATCCGTTCTTTATCTTTTCATCTCTAGATGATGTCTGAGCAGATAATACATATTTTTGGTATATACAGGGCGGCACAAGAAATGGAAAAATTATTGTAACGAAAATTTACTCTCACAAAAGGCAAAAGAAATAAATTTTAAAATTTTACTGTTTAAAACATAAGTAAACTTGGTGTCATTAGACATAAAATTCACGTTCTTAAATATAAAGTCCTTTATTCGAATGCTTTTCAACACTGCCATGGGATTTGTTTATTCTGATTTCGTTTTTAAAGTTGACACCGTCTCCTGAAAATTCTCAGCCGAGGTCTTCATAGCTTGGCATGATGAACCGACACCATGATGCCGTGAAATAATCTCGATTTTCTTGCCAGGATCTGTAGGACTGCCACCAATTAAAGTACCTTCACAACAATTGTACGTTATGAGCCATCCAACTGTTCCATGATTACTACTTGGCAAGCGGTTGTGCTCTCATTATTCTACCAGCTACGCAGGGCTGGATAAACTACTTTGCAAATTTATCATTTCACTGCGCCATTCTATATATTAAAAAGCTTACTATAACGCTGTTAGTATAGCTTATCACCCTGAGTTCAGTGTATGTACAGAAAAAATATTTACAACAATATAGATATTTCAATTTTGATAAAAATATTGACGTAAATCAAAATTAAAAATGTATCTTCTAATCATGACATCACTTTCTATGAAACATTTTCTATGTGACATCAAACTGATTTTACACAAAGAATCGCTATTTTTTTCCTCTTTGGTTTATATTTACAGCTATACCTTATAACTATAATATAGCTAAGTGTTTTATAACAGGAGATAAAATGGTGGCCTTTTCTGTGATTTATATAAATTGACAGTCAGTTCTTTATCTTTACAAGCAAAATTTCATGTCTGACGTCACGTTTAAAAAAGTCTATAAAGCCTGATGTCATTTAGCAATCGTTATATATTTACATATGAAAATGTATGTTTCTAATTTAAAATTTTTATCATTAGTGCATGCGTCTTGCTCTATTAAAATTAACGTCCATTGTCTATAAAGTACAAGCATTAATTTCAAATAATAGGAGCTATAATTTCATTAAATGCTATACCGTTAGCTGCATTTTTTTCATTTATTTTTTTTCATTTTGACAATAAAATCATATATCTTTACTTTGCTTGGGGTTAATAAATTCAACAATGTCGGTTATTGACCTGGTGGATTTTATTATGATTTAGTCAAAGAAAAGTCATCAGTTACTGATTGTCGTTTTAACGAGTTATAGTCGTGAAAGCTCAGAGCTTTCTTAATGTGATTGCCATAATTTTAGGATATTTCATTTTTCTTTATTTTACTGTGAAGGCTACCACGGAAAAAAGTTAACCAAATATTTTTATTCATATATTTACATATGAAATTAAAGAATTTTCTATTTTATGTTTATATTTTATTCTTAAGAAAAGAATACAAAAAAAAGTATAATTCGAAACATTTTCTAATTTTGATACTCAATATTTCATGAATAAATTCATTCTTCTCTTTTAAAAATGTACTCCGCATATTGTAATTGTATTCTGATTAACCCAGATTTTGCTTAAAATTGCTTTACAGTATACTCTACTTAGCAGTGAAAAGGCTAAAACATAAAACAACTGAAATCTTTGATTTGAATAATATATTGCAAATGTAAAATTTATGATGGGTATATAATGTTGTCTTTAAATTGTAATCATCTTTTTTTTTTACAAAAGTAAATCTAAGAAAATGATTTTTTATGGCAAATTTTCAGAAAATGTCATAACTGTTTTAACTCAACTAATTTAATAATATTTAAAAGGCACGTATACATAAACATGTGTTAGGCAAATAAATATTGGTTTTTAAATTACCAGTTTACAAAGTGGGATATTTTAATTCAAGTTGAATTTTTAAAATTAATAATTCAAAATAGACTTTCAATGCTAACACGCAAGATTCTCCATTAAAGACGTTTACTGGAGAAGTCTTTTATTACGCAATTAAATTGATCAAATTAGATTTTCATAAAAACTATTTCACTGAATAAACAATTAAGTTTCAATAAATTTCTTAATGGAGAAGAATGGCATGTTATTCAGCGAAGTGTTTTTAAAAGTCACTCTTTATATAATTTATCGCTTGAGACATGGCAAGTAATTATCAAAATGTCACTTAAGATGAAGATAAATTATTGAGTGTCATCTTTAAAAGTCTGTTTCTTTTCACAAAAGTGAACGTGTTAAAGTAAATTTTATTATTTTTATCTTGACATAATTAGTAAAATTATGCAATGAAGAATTTATATAGTACCTTTTAATTATTGCATGAAAGGATTTTTTCTTATAAACACAATAGATTCAATGAATTTAATAATAACTCAATAATAGAATTAAATTAAATTTAAATACATTTTATTAAATGTAATGCTAATAATGAGAATGACAATAACTTTCAAAAACAATAAATCAAAATAAGCTTATGAAGTCTTATTTATTTAGTTACAATAGAAAGCTTAAACAGCTTATTCGCGTTCACAAGTTTCGAATTTATCGTTGTTTTCAGTTTTAAGTTTTTACTTTAAAAGGAGACAGTTTTTAGCTCACAGGCTATCAAAGCCTGGGAGCTTATGTGCCCGCCTGTTCTATATGTACGTACGTACGTAACGCAATAACTCTTGATAGAAATATCCGATTTGCTTCATTTTTTTTCTAGGTTCATTTTGATAAGGCGCTTCCCTGATTAGTTTTGGGGGTGCATTGTTTAAGGATAAAGAGGGAAAAGGAGTGTTAGTCCCCCCCCCCCTTAATTTAGATAAGTGGGTTTTTTATGCAGAAATATTCGATTTGCTCCAAATTTGGTATACCGGTTTATTATGTCAAGGAGCTTACCTGATTAGATTTGGAAGTTCATTACTTAAGTATAAAGGGGGAAAGGGGGTACCCCCCTTAATTTATATAAATGGGTTTTTCATGTAGAGTTCGATTTGCTCCAAATTTGGTATACCAGTTCATTTTGATAAAGCGCTTCCCTGATTAGTTTTGGGGTTCATTGTTTAAGGATAAAAGGGGAAAAGGGGTTAGTCACCCCCTTAATTTAGTTAAATGGGTTTTTCATGTGGAATTGTTCGATTTGCTCCAAATTTGGTTTACCAGTTTACTATGTTAAGGAGCTGCCTTGATTAGATTTGGGGGTTCATTGTTTAAGGATAAAAGGAGAAAAGTTGTCTAGTCCTTACCTTAATTTAGATAAATGGGTTTTACATGCAGAAATATTCAATTTGCTACAAATTTGGTATACCGGTTTATTATGTTAAGGTACTTCCCTGATTAGATTTGGGAGTTCAGTACTTAAGCATAAAGAGAGAAAAGGGGGCTAATCCCCCCCTTAATTTAGATAAGTGGGTTTTTCATGTAGAATTGTTCTATTTGCTCTAAATTTGGTATGCCGGTTTATTATGTTAAGGATGCTTGATTAGATTTGGAGATTCATTAGTTAAGTATAAAGGGAGGAAAGGGGGGTAACCCCCTTAATTTAGATAAATGGGGTTTTCATGTAGCATTATTCGATTTGCTCAAATTTGGTATACCGGTTTATTGTGTTTGAGAGCTTCCCTGATTAGATTTGGGGATTCATTAGTTAAGCATAAAGGGAGAAAAGGGGTGGGGTATATCCCATCCCCCTTAATTTAGATAAATGGTTTTTTTATGCAGAGTTATTCGATTTGCTCCAAAGTTGGCATACCGGTATATTATGTTAAGGAGCTAGCTTGATTAGATTTGGAGGTTTATTGGTTAAGTATAAAAGGGGAACGAGGGCTAGACCCCCCTTAATTTAGAAAAAAGGTTTTTTCAGTTATTCGATTTACTTCAAATTTGATATATCAGTTTATTCCGATATGGCGCTTCTTTCATTTGATTTGGAGTTTCATTTGTTGAGTATAAAGAGGGGAAACGGGGGCTAATCTCCCTTCATTTATTTTTTGAGGGGCACTATTCTTTAAAATAAGAAAATAATATACAATTAGTGTGAATAGACTGTGAGCTCAATGCCATCATTTTAACTGGGCACTTTTTTTTAATTTAATTCATGATGAGTGACCGAAGAATTTCTTATATTTTAGACCGTTCATTATATGAAATGTTATCGAATGTCATGACATATAGAGTATACATTAAACATTTTACTCGATAAGAAGTAAATTTATGATTAAAATTAAAGTTAAGAATTAAAATAATAGCACGGTTTGCTCAGTTAACAGATTCCGATGTTCAAAATTCTTCTTAAAAAATAAATAAAGTGTTAAAAAGTTAAAGAAATATAATAAACCAAAATTTGTATTTGTGCGATGTTTACATGTGCAAATAAATTAATTTTTGTTCTATGTGATCAATCCTATCCCGCCCGTATCTAAAAATTTTATCTCAGAAACTTTTATCTTCAGTCCATTTATTGCAGAATGGATTTTTGCTTTTTTATATATAATTTGTCATGCTTACAATGCTACAGCTAAACTATGTGTAGAAAGTTATGTACAGAGCTTTTATGTTATGTTTTTTAGTAATAATCATTAATTTCACTTTTAATTTTGATTTCAAGAAAAATTTTTAGAAATATATTCCACCAAGTAAACATCATTCTCAAATATCATCTTTTCGTTTACTTTTAAATTAATGATACATTTTGTAAGTGGTATTTTAAAGCATCCTGGTGATTGGATTGGGCCTTGCGTATCGTAAAAAACCTAATCATAGGGAAATAAATGGCCACCCGTGTAAAGGGCAACCGGATGGTCGCGTGTGAGCTTTCTGAAAGGATTGGCCAATGATCTAAACATCACAAACGTTTATTATACACATAGGACGGGACGGTGAACACAGACTGGCACAAACAAATGTACACATGACACTAAGTCATACCAAAGAAAACTTATAGTTTCATCTTGATTCTTTACGGCTGGCACTAGCCAAAACCGTTCTCAGTATTTTTGGATCACCTTCTTAGGCGAAGCCATCCCAGATTCTGCTCTGTTTCTCCTCTTTTGGCCACAGATGGCGCTTCTATAGGTGAGAGGGCGTGTACAAACATCACACCTCCTCCATTCAGAGTTTTGATTTAGTCTTTAAAGACTAATCAAAATCTAATGGAATCTCTATGAACATTTTAGCATACACACTATTAATAAAAATCAAAATTACAATAGTTACTTAACATAAAGATAACTAAAAAGAATAACTAAGATACTATGCAATATGAGATTATGATACTAGTACTAATACGTTAGAGTTCTTGAATAAATATTTTAAAGTTCAAGTAATAATGTTCAATCAATTAATGTCCACAAAAGTCATATTCAGAAAAGTCTTGAAGGAAACATATAATCACAAACAAAATAAATCAAAAGTTTATCGTGAGTTTTTTTTTGAACGGCAAAGTCTCTTTCGTTTAAGTCCAGTGTGAGGCATATAGTCTGCTTAAGGAATCTGCATTAGTGTGGAGTTTTCCACGTCGATAGGCTATGTGGGCTTGAAATCGCTGCAATGCCAGAGCCCACCTCTGAAGGCGCGCACTTTGGGATACACAATCGGTCAAGAATTTCAAGGGGTTGTGGTCACTCACAACAGTCACTTGCGAGCCATATATATAATGTTCAATTTTTTTTAGAGCGAAAATAACCGCGTAGGCTTCCTTCTCTATAGCAGCATAATTTTCTTGGCATTTCGATAGTTTTTTGCTAATGAAAGCAATGGGATGTTCTTGGTCATTTTCATCTTTTTGAGATAGGCAAGCACCTATCGCGTACGACGAAGCATCTGCATGTATGATGAAGGGTTTTATAAAGTTCGGTGAATAACAAATGAGCGTTTGGCTGATTGCCTGCTTCAGATCACGGAAAGCTGTTTCACACTGCTCAGTCCAGGTAATTTCATTAGGAGCACGTTTTTTTGGAAGTTCAATTAATGGTCGGGCTATTTCAGAGAATGTCGAGATATAGGACCTATAATAGGACAGAAGGCCTAATAAACTTCTGACATCTTTCTTGGATTTCGGCACTTCTAAATTTTGGATGGCTGCTACTTTCTCTGGATCAGGAGCATGTCTGCCGGATCCTACCACATGTCCTAGGAATTTTATCTGGGATCGTGCAAAGACACATTTCTGAAAATTTACTGTCAGGTTTGCTTCTTCGAGGGTTGTCAGAACAGCGTCTAGGTACTTGAGATGGTCAGTCCAGTTATTAGAGAAAATTACCACGTCATCTATGTACGTTTCGGCGTATTCTCTATGTTGGACTAAAGTGCGATTCATGGACCTTTGAAACGTGGCTGCCGCGTTACGTAGCCCGAACGGCATAACTGCGAAGGAATACTGTCCTCGGTGTGTGACGAAAGACGTTAAATGTTTAGAGTCTTCACTTAATCTTATCTGCCAGTACCCTTTCAGTAAGTCCAACAGGCTGATGAATTTCGCTGGAGCGACCTTGTAGAGCAAGTCCGTAGCGTTAGGCATAGGGAATGAGTCGACTTCTGTCTGGGAGTTTAAATATCGATAGTCCACACATAATCTAACTGAGGAGTCTTTTTTGGCTACACATACGATCGGGTGAGCATATTCACTCTCCGAGTGCTCGATTAGTCCTAAACTTAATAATTCTTCGATTTGTCTGTCGACTTCACTTTTGAGTGCCTCTGGGATTCTGTAGGGCTTCTGACGTTTTGGTTGGTTATCAGGTTTTAATTTAATTTTATGTTCTCCTACATTTGCAATTTTAGGATTAACGACTGAAGGTTGGAGTGTCTACATAATATGTTGATCAGTTGCTCCCTCTCATCTTCTGTTAAATGGTCCATGTGTAATTTTTGGTGGAGGTTATTTGGATCGTCTTTACTAATCTGCGGGATGTTTTCGATCTCACCGAAGTCGATATCATCATCATAGATGACGCCTATGTGTGTTGTCTGAGCTTTTAATTCTCTGATTTTATTCGCGTGTAAATGCTTTATGCTATTATCTGGCAATGGTACTAAATAACTATAGGGAGACTTCTTTTCGAGTATCGTAGCTGGTGCTGTCCACCTAGCATATATTTTGTGATTACTGTCCGGAATTAATACAATAACTTGATAATTCGGTTTAAATTCTTTATGTCTAGCTTTCCTGTTGTGATAATAAGAGTAAGCCTGCTGCTGATCCTTGCAAGAAATTCCGGCATGCTCGGCTGCTTTTTCCAACTTTATTTTCAGGTCATTTAAGTAATTGGTAACTGAGCCTAACTGGCCAATTGGTAGAGGTGTTTCGTTGGTCCATGATGACTTGAATATGGAAAGAGGACCAGTTGGACGCCTACCATATAACATTTGGAATGGACTAACGTTCGTTGTAGCATTTGGTACCTCCCTGTATGCCCACAACAAAAAGGGTATGTGTTTATGCCAACTTCCGACATTTTCTCTTATAACATGGTGTATCATCCCTTTAAGTACCCCATTCCATCGTTCCACCAATCCATTCGACTGTGCGTAACCCGGAACGGAAAAACGCGGGACGTCCCTAAACGTTTCATAAATTCTTTCGTGAGGGCCGAAGTGAAGTTTTTACCCTGATCGCTAGCTATTAATTTAGGAATTCTGGTCCGTGAAGATATCTGTAAAAGGGCATCGCATGTGGATTTTGCAAAAAGATTTCGTAAACAGACCGCTTCCGGCCAACGCGTGTACTGGTCTACCGCGGTTAGTACGTACTTGTACCCTCCACTAGCCGGTTCTATTGGGCCTATTACCTCTATATTTACAATCTGCATTGCCTCGTCAGGACGAGTAACTGGGGTTATTGGTACATCATCAAATTTATTTGCTTTCGCTCGAAGCTGACAGGACAAACATTTGTCGCAAAACTTGCTCACATCTGTCTTAATCCCAGGCCAAAAAAAAAGAATATTTTAATGTTTCAGTGGTCTTTCGTTTTCTTAAATGTCCACCCCAGGGACTTGAATGAGCGAGCTCTAGCAACTGCTTTCTACGCGGATCGGGCACGAGCAATTGATGTACCGTTTCCCCTAATATTTTGTCACGATGGTATAACAGATCGTCCTGAACAAAATAATTATTACGCTCATTTTTGGCATCTGTACAACACTGATTTAGTGATGCATCCGTCTTTTGTTCCCATTTAAATTTTTCCGAGTCGTTCGTGAAATTTCTGGTATTTTCATTGCCATCGTTATCAATATTCTCGTTTGCATTTCCTATTTTAACCTCCTCGGCCTCCGTAGCAGCGCAAGCTAAATCTAAATCTACCGCGTTGTTTTCACTCGTACGGGGCAAATTTATAGTACTAAAATTATTTATTATGGTGTCGGGTTCGTTACTTTCGCTTATTTGCTTAATTCCTTATGAGCATTTAAAGATAGCAGTAAATCATTAATTAAATTATCAACCATCGCGCACGTTATTACTATTTTTGGGAACACCCTGCAATGCACTTCATCTGCAGCTATGCTTAATGGAATGTTTATTAACGGTGCTCTTAACTCGTGTCCGAAAGCTGATTTAAGTGTAATTGAACCGCATGGTACTTTAAAATGCTCCGGTACACAATCGCTCTTTATAATTGAAATCTGGGTACCGGTATCGACGACCCCTCGCAAAATTTTATTCTCAAATTCTAAGTCTATAAATTGGAGTGGTTCAATTATTTTTTCCTTTTCTCGCACCCGTTCTAAATCAAATACATTCCGCGACATTACTCGGGCTGTCAGCGCATTTTCATTCGTATTTTTTTCTGATTTATTACCCTTCCCAACTACAGAATTACAAATTGACACGTGGTGTAATTTAGAACACAGCCTACATTTAGTTTTTTCCGTACAATATTTAATTATGTGTTTTCGCTTCAGGCACGCGAAACATCCACTCTCAGCTTTTAATTTATTAATCCTTTCCTGAATTGAATATTTGTCACAATCTTCAGTTAGATGCTGATTTACTGCCTGGCAGAATAAACAAACACTCTTTCCGCCAGTCATTTCATATGCACTGACGCCAAATGTTTTGTTAATTTGTTTACATTCCGGTAATATATCTGATAAGTATTTTGGCCTTGAATGATCGGAAGATAAATTTATAATTTGAGTTTGCTTTTCCCTAGCCTACAAATCATTTCGTATAAATGATAATAATTTATCCAAGCTGTAATTCTCTTCAGAATTTTTGACACTTTGTCTATTCAACTCAAGCGATAAATTATACGGTAATGCTTTTAATATTATCGGAGTCAATAATGCATCAAAACTGTCCGCTTCCATTTCTAATGACCTTAGACTACGAATCTGCGTTTGAATAGCGTCGTATAATTTACGTAATGACATGACGTCATGCGATTTTGTAACCGGTTTTAAAGTTAACAGCGTATTAATATAACTGGTAATAATTAAATCTTTCCTACCAAATTGTCTTTTAAGTAAGTCGACTGCTTCTATGTAATTTTTATCAGATAACGCAAAACCCGATATAGAATTATACGCACTCCCTCCCAAATAACTGAATAAATAATTCATTTTCTCAATATTTGTCATGTCCAATCATTGTCATGTACCGCTGTTTTAAACGAGTTCCAGAAATTCTGGAAAAGTTTAATATCTCCATAATATTTCTCAATTTTAAGTGTCGGTAGTTTGACTGTGTTAGGAAATTCTACGCACCTATTTGTGCACCTAACTATTAACTCAAAGAGCAATCACTTGATTTAATCTAACGACCACAATTATTTGAAACAAAATCGCGTTTTGAATTTTCCCTATCCTTATTATGTCAAAGCAGTACGCAGTGCTGTATATTTGCAGGTTCCTATGCAAATTTGATTCACTCCAAACTAATTGGTAGACTGTTTTAGAAATGATATCTGTAAAATACTATCTATTTGTTTCTATGTATAGTAAGCTTCAAAATTTGTTAAATAAATTATTATTTGTCTTGTGTTTTAATTACTGCAGCTATTTTTTGTCCTGTAATAACAAACATTGAATCAATTAATTAAAAAAATTACAAAAATTCCGACAATCTTCTAAATTACTCTGTATTTGTAGAAGGATCGTAAAAACATATTCACATAAAATCTCCGTTTGCTTTGGAACAATATTTTTTTTTCTATTTTCTCATAAAATCTAATGATGCCACCTCTCAAGAAGTGTTTTTGAACACTTAAGAATACCCCAGCCGTGAACAATTCGATTTTTACAACGCCCCGACTATATGTAGAGTCGTAACGACAAGACAAAATAGTGGATAAATGTAAAGTATGTTTTTTTCATAAATTGTCATAGTATTTTTGAATTAATGACAAAGTACTAACGCCGATAAGGCAATAAAAGTGTCACCTATGATTGTCATGTAAATTTTAAATTATGTCATAAAAAATACTAGATGACAAACGAAATAAAATTATAAATATTAATTGAATGATATGTAATTGATATCAACTATGAAAACATAATTTAATAGGTTAGTAAAATAGTTATTGGCACTTCTTGTTTATTGTAATATCTGTGGCTACACGGTATTACATTAAATCAAGACTGATTATAACTTTTAATCAACAAATTGGTTATACATTTAAATATTTGTTTATAAAAGAACAAGAGAATATTTAATCAAAAAAGTTAATAAAATAAAACACATAACTTATTCTACAGGGTGATTGAAAGTTTTATGTCAGAAATGTAAAAGCAGGTAGAGGGTATCTTAATAAGCAGATTCCGCATATAAATGTGTGTGCGGAAATGAAGCATTGAGGCAGCAGTGGGCGCTGCTGAATTCGACGGATGAAAGCGCTTCGCTGACTTGAATAGTCATTCCTTGCACCGATTTTGGGCACCATGCATCGTTACACCAATGCGGAGCTTACCGACATTCATTTCATGTATGTGACTGCGCAAGGTAGTGACTCACACCCACTATCTTAACAATTTGGGCAGCGAACATTTGGTAGAGGACGAGCTTAAAATAAAGACACTGGATTGCTTGAAATGCGGGATTGGTAAGGCTTGTTAAATTTCTTCTTCGGAAAGCTCGGAAATTTAAACTTAACTGTAGGGACATTTCGTCATTATGAAATAATTCCTCGTTTTTTAATACTTATAGAATAATAGAAGATAAAACTATTACATATTAGACACATTTTTAATAGGACATAATATAATTGTTAGATGTAAAATATGAATAGTATATTTTAATTAAATTCAAGAAGAGATGTTTGCTTTTTTGAATAAAATAATTTTTTGGTTGAACAACTGTACATATTTTTAGTGTGTTTATTCAGAATATATTTTACATACGAATATTTCTTTTAGATTCTAAAAAATAAATTCCAAATAAGACTAAACGAATGAGAAAGTTACTAAGTTAAGTTATTCGAAAGCATTTGGGTTTTCATTTTTTAAATAAATTTGAACTTTAGTAATAATACAGCTAATACGTACTCGTGCAGAAAGTAAACGAAAAAATTCCCCTTTTTGAGACTTCCTTGAAGAACCAATGGAAAAATGATGTTTTCTAGGAGTACCGAAATTATTTGTTTAAAAATGTTGAATAATTGAGTGCATGAAGACCAAATTTTTTATAGTGCAGGTATAGTATATTTTGCCGAGCTTCAGTTTGGCCCACAAAGAACTCCATTGTTTCTAAAACTCGAATATAATTGTACTACTAAAGGATATTTTGCAATTCATTACCCGCTGCCTGTAAATTGAAAAAAGTCTTAAAATTAATTTATCAATTCATAATTATATATATTTAAATATTAAAATTATGTATTATGAAACAAACTTATGTACATTTTTATTATGATAAATCTGGCATATCAGGAAGTGAGTGAAAAACCGATTAGAAAATCCTGCTATTATATACAAAAACCAAATTTAGTTAAATAAAAAAGATGTTAAAAGTGCCTTGAACAGGAAAAAGGAAAGGAAATTTATGTCTTTTTTTTCAGTCTTTTTTTTCTGTTTACGTTGTTTTGGATTCAACCTCTTTCTAATAAGAAGAGAAATTCCTAATGTTTGTTTTCGTTCACATTTTGTTTGTTCAGTACATCGGGCGAGCAACCCAAACAAGAAAAGGGAAGTTGTTTTGAAAGGAAATTGATATATATATATATATTTTTTTACTTTTCAAAATTTATAACTGCTTTCAGATATGGAGACACACATTTACGCATTGATATTACCGATGGAAATAAAAATAATTGTGTAAAATATTTATATTTTGAAATAAAATAAAATAAAGCACATTTTAATAATCTTTATATTATTCACTTATCGTTAAGTACAAAAATATGCTTCCGCACCTAAAAGAAAATATTTAAAATTCAGAAATATTTACTTAGAAATCGAAAGTATGGAAAAGCTTTTAAAATCTAAAGATACACATTTAAAAGCATTACATGAAAGATAAATATTTTGAGACATTTCATATTTCCTAAAAAAGATGTTAAAAATCCACACTTGTATTTAAGTTTCATATGTTGTATTAATATGCTTTAATAACTTAAAATTATAAAACTTTTGTTATGTTCTAAAATATAAAAGAAAACAACATGTACCATCAAAATTTACGGAGTATCTATACTTTGAATGTTATGGTTATTTAATGTTTTCTGCGAAAAAAAAAACGAAAAAAGGCGTTTTTAGTGTTAAAAAAAAAACTGAAATTCCCTTACACGAAACCTTACCTATCTTTTCTGAATATAACTTCCATTATAATGGGCCACCTAACATAAGATTTTGTAATTGAAGAGGATTACTGACGTTCATAAAATAAACTCTGTATCTAAAAGTTATATTAGATTTGTGTACTTTTTGTAAATGAATGTATTTTTCTATCATAAGTTAATCAATTAATTGTAATCTATTTTGAAACATTCCGCATATGCGTTTCATAAAAACTGGGCAGGTATTTCAGTAGCAGTAAATACATTTTGTGTATGTTAAGAATTCTTGTATATTTGAAAAATACTCTAGGTAGAATATAATTATTGCTGCTTTTGCTTTTCTATAAATACTTTTTCTTAGAATTTCCAATCTTATTACTTTTCTACATAGGATGGAAACTTTCCAAAACATGCTAGAATGATATTTCAAGTTATTTCAATCTAGACTAGAAGAGAAATTCTTCTGAAAATGAAAATCTCACTTATGTTATTTTTTTTTCAATATACGTTATTTCAATATACGTGACTTGTTTTATTTCATTTTATTGTTATCATTATACTGGGAAGAAAAACTAGCTACTGAAGTCCTCTTAATTTTCAACATCCAAACAATATAATGCGATGGCGTGATATGCCTGGTGATTCAGAACTATTTGTCAATAGTCGACATGTAGGTCAGGAAGACAATGACAAGTAAGGATCATAATATAGGGTCGTTCACGCAACCCTTACGCGCAAAAGGGCGCAAGAGGTCACCAGGATAGCTGGGCAGACAGAAGCGAGGAGAAGCGTATTTCGGGTGTATGAGCCAAAGGAAGGATGTATCGCTACACGGATAGTGATTGGGAGATTATGCACCTTGTTTTCTGGCGGTCAATTGCAGTAGAAGAGCCGCTAGGAAACTGTATAGTTCCATGTTTCCAACCAGACGTATCCCTACTAATATCATGTTCGCACTTCTGCATCCTCGATTGAGCGAAAACCGGACATTTCGACACACGAATGATAGATACTAATGTTCAGTGAATGACACGGACACGTAGACTGGAAGAAGCAGTACTGTCCGATCGAAAACTACCCAGGGGCGAGTACTCGACGTATTGCAACACGTGTTCGTGCATCTCAATCCTGCGATGTTGCATCCGCACCATGTGCAATGAGTGCATTCTCAGACCGCCGATGATTACCAGCAACGTTTGGACTGGGCACATTGGTTTCGACATCAGACGATAGCCGTTCCCAACTTTGTGGGCATGTGCCGCGTCTGCATTGCATTTACGACCTTATGCTCTTATATGATTCTTGCTTATTATCGTCTTCCTAATCTGCATGTCGATTATTGACAAAGAGTTCTGAATGACCCTGTATTATTTTTTTTGGGGGGGGGAGGGGGGATCTCCGATTTATGAGAATAAAACTTTTTAAAAATTAATAATGTTTTACAAGATTTAAATCTTTTGTCGCATTAAATTATCCGTAAGAAAAAAAAACTTCATAATTAAATTTAATATTCAAATTGAAGAGAAAAGTTTTAATAATAAGATTTATTTACATGTCCATAATGAAAAATGAATTACAACATAAATTAACCTATTGGTTACAGGATCCATATTTAATCTTTAAATTTGAATAGCAATTTTATTTTAAATTCCTGATTACATTAAAATTACAATTTCAAAAGTAATCGTTGAATTAATATAACTTCGATTTCTAATTATATAAATACCTTTAGATGACGTTCTTATTACACTCAGGTAACATAAAATTAAAACAAAGGACATATAGATAAATGTCTAGAACTTGAACAGAAAGATGAGAAAAATATCTTGGTTTTTTTTCGTCCAATAAGAAGCATAATATTGTGTGTGAATGTGGGGGAGGGAGATCACTTGTCGTTTGTCGTTCGTCAATGAAACGTAAATACATCACACAAGCATAAAAATATATAAAGCCTTTCGGACGCAGGTTTTCATCAAGTGTCACTTTATCGACATACATATGGAGCTGTACAAAATGCATGTAGAAGCTTATCAAATCAGTATAATAATGCTATAGTGTCTTCTGGAGAAAAAACATCCGATGTTACGCTATGCTACATGTTATCTCTTATTTTCATTTTTCTTTTTTTTTTCTTTATTTTACAAAACGCAGACAAATTTCACTGACGTATCCGAATGCGCCTCTACACCTCCTAAATGTTTGATGTAACTTCATCATTGCTTCATTTCCCCCATGTGAAAGATTCTTGGAATATATCGGGATAATAAAAATTTTTAGTACTTATTATATTATCAGATTACATCCAGACATTCTGGCAACAAGGCAAAAAATACATTTCTTAATACTTTAAGCTCACATAAGAAACAAAATTAAATATATATTTATATATATTAAGATATTAAATAAATGTTACACAATTACATAAATTCATAGCGTCCATAATGATTAATAACTTATTAAAAAAACATTTCTGTGCCTGCTTTATACTAACATACACTTAATGTTAAAAGTCTCATTTCGCTGATGTCTCGTTAACAAAAATGATATGAATGAAATTTAGCAAGTTGGATTCTCTGTTTAGCAACTTCAACAGGTTTTGAATACTCTTCGATCCAGTCAAAACATTGTGAAAATTCTGAATTGAGTTATGGTGAATAGGGGTGTCTGAACAGGGTATAAAGAAATCTCTCACATAATTATGCGGTATACATGATTATGATATACTGTCCAGCACTGTCAGACTATTATGATGAAACGTCATCTTGTTGTGCGCTGAAAAGTGAAGTCTGGACAGGGAGTAGAGATATAATGATGTGATATGCATAATTGTTAATTTTTTTTCAACATTGCCAGACTACTATGACGAAACGTCATTTGTTGTACGGCGAAAAAGGAAACCTGAACAGAATTTTCAGAACACGCTTATCACTGTTGAAATATTTATTTTAACAATGACCACCCATAGAAGTTAATTAGCCCTGTTGTGCTAACTCTTCCTCCCAGCAATAAAAATGTCGTCTCCAAAAAATAGCGTTCTGTTGCCGTAAAACAACGAAGGTGTATCATTCTACGAAATAATATCTACTGCAATTTTTTAAACTTATAAGCATCGCACGTTTTCAATTTTTGTACCGTCGTATTGAAAAAAAAAGTACTTTTAGATGCAATTTGTTTGAAAACTGCATCTCCATTTATTTTTGAGTTATTAATTCTTATGTAGTTTTTAGAGCAATTTTGTAATGCGTTTTTGTAATTTTGGCAACTCAAGTACTCTATTTCTGTATAAAGTAAAGGAAAACAAATAGGAAATAGTAATTATATATTTTGGTTGCCATTTACCCATAAAAACTGAAAAAATGTAATTAAAATACTTGGTACTTTGAAAAAATATAAATGAATGATTTTTGAAAATCATGGAGATATTATAAACTAAATTTAATGTTATGCATCGATATTAATATTACAAACAAATGAAGGCATATGAATCATAAGATAACAGATTTTTTTGTCAAGTGTCTTAAATGACGAAATCTCTTTTTTTAGATTTATAGATTATTCAGCGGTAGTCACGTCTTACGCATATTGTACTGTAGATGTTGTTTAAGACTGGATCGTAAATGAGGAATTCTTAAGTGAATTCTGATAACAACATTTTATATAAAATAAAAGATTATGTTTTAAGTCTTGATACTGAACTACCTACATTTATATACATAAATATTTTTTTCAACGGCGGCGACACTAAATTCTGAAGAAGCAGAATTCCTGGTTTTTAATACTTTATACATTTATTTTAGCAATTCAGTATTTCATTTATATATCTTTTATGTATACCACCTACTATACAAATATTTAACTATGCTGGAAAATACATAACAATACTTTACAATGCACTTACCACCTACGAAAAAATATATTTCCGATTTCCTTTGCTTAGCATTATATATGGCAATTTTTATGATATAAATCATATTGTATACTAAATTTTTATTGGTTTAAGATACCTAATACACAAAAGAATCCGAATATTCATTACTATATCGAAGCAGGAGGACTTCATTATGTTTATTATGTATAGATAAAGCATAATTAAAGTTTCCCGTTTCTACAAAGTAATGAATATTCGAATTCTTTGCTGTAGGCATGTAGATAGATGATCTATATTAGTTTACACACACCGCATAGCATGCTGTTAGAAAAAAGTATAACTTAACAACTTAATTAATTAACATCCTTAGTGAAAGAAAGTATCATTAACTAAAGCGATCTAAGTGTATCGCTCTATCAGCAGGCGATTAGATTTTGCCGGTGCTATACAAATAATATATCCTCATCTAACAGCTGCTCTTTCTATAAAAGTAGAATGAGGAGAAAATTTAAAATACAAGATATTCCAATTAGCGTTTTTGTCTTTTGATTAGAAGATTGGAGCAGAATATGTCATTTTTGTGCTCAATAATATTGTGTTTGACCAAAAAAGGATTGTTTTACTATCAATGATAGAACCTTGCTCTTCCAGCTACATACCGGATATATAATATAGGATAAAAGAATGCAATACATTATTTGTACTCATGTATATATATATATATATATATATATATATATATATATATATATATATAATGCCTTTAAAAAAAATTTTTTAAAACAAACAACCCAGTGCATCAGGCGCAACGCAGCTTCTTATATGCACTAAGTGAATATAGCTCTATTAAAAGTGAATGATTATGAAAATTATTATGAAAAGAGGGTGCAAAACAACAATAAAAATCCATGAAAATTTATAACGAAAAAACAATAAACAAACCACTCCCTGCTCTTCAGAAAGTGGGAGGAGTGAAAAAAGCAGGTACCAAAAACAGAAATTGGATCCTCACGGGTTTCGCAAGATATGGCCAACCCACATACTCCAAAAGTATAAAAATAGATTTAAACTTTCAAAAACACAACATAACAAAGCTATTAAAAAAAAATTAACGAATCAAAACTGCTTTAAAAACAAATATAACCAACCAATTCAAAATCCAAGAAAAACGATTTAGCTTATAAAACGTAAATAAAAATTAATAAAAATTCCAACATGACTAAATCATTAAGCAATTAGAAGTATTGAGCATTTGAGAAGGCCATACCCCCACCTTTACCCATGAAGACCTGAAAAAAAAAAACTTGCTACCTTTAAAACAATCACTACGCTCCACTTCTTTCCATCAGCAGGAGTTGCAAGCAAGGCCATAATCCAAGTTAGACCAGCGTCCTGAAGACTTGTCTTTCCATTATCCTCATAATCATTAATTTTCTTTCCAAGTCACCGCAGTTTCTACTTGAAGCACATCAGCATGCAGACGTTCTTAAAAAGACTTTAATCCACGCCCTTCATATATTCAAGCAGCTACCTTGGCATCCATTACGGTGTTTGGCCGCTTAGCTGTTGCCACTTTAGAAAACTCTTCTCAAGTTGATTTACATAATGAAAAATAAATTGGTATGGAAATAAATTATTATAAAAAAGATTAGCAGTAAATTTAAAAATCTGTGAACTCAGAAATTCTCTATTACTACAAATTCTATAAAATATATTAACTTGTCCCACAATAATGTTAATAAAAACCTTTTTACTTAAATTTGAATATCAGTGTGGCATCGATTGAGTATTAAAATTAAAAAAATCCCGTTTATCAAAAAGCTTAATTAGTATATTGCTATCTTTAATTAAAATGTCTAAATCCAAAAAATTAACATGTAAACTATCAACAGAAGCCTTATTTAATTTTAAACATGGAGGATAGATATCGTTAATCGATACCAAAAGTTTGTCATCGAATATTATTAAATCATCGATATACCTTAAAACTGAATAACTCTTATTACTGTTTAAAACATAATTAAATTCATAATAAAAAAGAAACAGATTTGCAGCAGAACTCGAAAAATTAGTTCCCATACCGATGCCACATACCTGGTAGAAAAATGAGCTATTGAATGTAATGAAATTATTAAGAAAACAGAAATTACATAAACTTAAGAAAAAATCTCTTTTAATTCCAAGCTCCTCCTCAATACAAAACATATCAAAAATTTTTTTAGTGTATCATAAAGTAAATCTATAGGTATATTAGAAAAAAGATTTTCAAAATCATAGGTATACAAATTTGTGGGCGTTATGGGCGTTTTTTAAATTTTATTTAAAACCTCATTACTATTGTCTATACACCAAAAATAGCTAGTATTTCTATATTTAAACTTCAAAAAACCATAAATGCGCTTCAAAAACTCCTGTAACTTAACATTTATACTTTTACCTATGCCTCTTGAATTACAACATATAAATCTGAATTTAATAGGTGTCTTGTGAAATTTTGGGGTCATAAACAGAAATGGAAAAGTATGATGATTATTAATAGCAAAATTATATGAATACATCTTTCTAGCCTTTTTGGTGTATGCATTAAATTTGTTTACAACAACCTTGTGACTTAATTTACATTCTTTATAAAATTTACTATTATTTAACTCATTTTTAACTTTGTCAATATAAAAAAGCTTTCAAATAATTGCATAATTTGAAGCCGCTTTGTCCACAGGTGCTATTGCAAAATTTTTATGTAAAAATTGAATATAATTTATATCTTCTTTATTGAGACTATGATAAACATAATCCTTACTGTTCAGATAATTATTAACAAAAAACTCAAATTCCTTTAATATATGCCACTCCCATTCAAAAAAAGCTTCAAAGGGGGTGTTAAATCTGTAACATAATTGCATAATGAATTTTTTCAAATCAATTTCAAAAATCTGAATAGCCGTTTTCTTGCTAATTGTTTTATTTAATCTAAACTTAGTACCCAATCCCATCATAAAATGCAAATTTTTGTTCTGTATAATATCTGAATTTCCAGTAATAACATGTTTATGGAAATCATCAATAAAATCCAAGAAATCTGTGTCACATTTACATGTTTCAGGAATTTCATCAGAAAAGGCAAGAGATCTATAATTGAACAATTATACTAGGGGGCCGAGCCCCCTAGTATAAATAAAAAAAATAACAGAGATTTTGCTAAATGATTATAAAAGCAACAGTCACAACTCCTTAGAAAATGATACATAGTTAGATTACCTAATCTAAAACTTAATTAATAAAAATTAAGGTTATCTTAAAACGTGCTCGAAGTGGCTCCTTTCGGCTGCAATGCAGAAATGCACATGTGAAATAAATTCTTCTTCTACTTTTTTCAACATTGTAGGTGTTACAGATCTGCACGCCATAGCAATACGATTGCACAAATCTGCTCGACTAGTGGATTCTCTTTCATATACCTTATTTTTCAGAAAACCCCAAAGAAAAAAATCTAAAGGTTTCAAATCTGGTGACCTGGGAGGCCACTCAATACGACCTCCATATCCGATAACAGTATTTCCAAAAGTACTGGTTAAGACAGTGCGTGGCTTTAGCGATCTATGTGCTGGCGCGCCATCATGCTGAAACCACATATTAGACAAAACTTGTAATAAAACGTACTAAAAACGTAATAAAGTATTATACGTAAAATTAAACGTAAAATCGGATAGTGGTCCAGATAAAATATCCGCGTATTTAAGGACCCAATTAAGGACGTCTTTCAGATACCACACCAAACATTTATGGACCAACGTATTTGATGTTTGTTAGGACGAATAATGTGTGGATTTTCCAGGGACCAATAGTGAAAGTTTTGAGTATTTACGACCCCTTGTCTTGTAAACTGACATTCATCAGTCCACGTAATTTCATTCACAGAAAATGAACTTTCATCTTGTTTGTTTAAAATAAAATTACAAAAATTAAAACGACGCTCTTTGTCTCCTGGTGCTAATTCTTGTCCTAGTATTGATCGATATGGATCAGCACCATACTTGTTTAAAATTGTCCATACTTGACTTTTTGAATATCCACACGCTCAGATAATATCTCGTACACTACTTTCAGGATGAGCAAGTTTATACACTAGAATATCCTTACATAAATGTTACTGGCCTCACCATTGGCCGAGAGGCTCTGCTCGCGAAACTGGTAGACGGGAAGTGCTGGGTTCGAACCCAATCACGCCCGTCGGCCTAATCGTTCGAAGTTTTCGTAGTTTTCTTCGAACCTTGGATTTCCAAGTGTTAATAAGGGTTAGGTTCCCTTAGAAAGACCCCCACGAATGGCACTCCCCCCCCCCTTAGGGCCTATATCCCTCGTGTTGTAATTGGCCGTCATAAACACAACCAACCATAAATGTTACTGATTTTGATTTTAAAATTTCTGTTTGTAGGCAATAATGTATACGAAATTTTTGGAGTGGTCCTGTAAAATAAATATAAATGGTACATACCTAAAATAATATTAATATTACGTTGTCATTGGATTTACATAATTATGCAAAATTTAATCTTGATCGAATATTTGGAAGTGAGTTAAAATTGGAATACAAATTTTGAATGAGGAAGACATACATACAACGTCGTAAGTTAAAAGCTTATAAAAATAATACAACTTTTTAAAATAAAATCATGAAAAGAAACACACTCATTTCCTTACAAAAAAGAAAAAAAAATCAAACTATAATTGAGGACGCCAGTTTCGAAACTTGCCTTATCCGAAATTTAAAAAATCGTGTTTCTCTATCAATCTATTCTATTGCTATAACTGTACCATTCAAAACTACAAATCCAAATTTTCAGTGAATACCAATGGGTACATTTAAAGGTTTTACGCGATTTCCCAAAATTTGATTTTCTCGATAAGGCGAGTTTTGAAACTCACTTCTTCAATTACTTTAACCAATCTGAAAGTTAATTACAAAAAATTAACACTACCGTAATATATATACGGGGGCAGCACCTTCAGTTAAATCGCTTTAAAAATACTTCTTTACATTATTTAAAACCTTTTTGTAATTGGAAATATATGTCTTCGACTATCGGTTTAGGAATTAGCCATTGGACATCGTTTGGAGTGGACGACCTTTATAATACTTTAAGCACTTCGTGTACGACCCCTAAAAGCTTGGTCCAACTCATCTGTTTTCATTTACAGAAAAGTGGTTTAAGTCATAAAATTGAAAATGTCATAACTCGGTCAATTTTAGTGTTAGATGAATGGGACTTTTTTTGCCGTACTTGTTAGAGAAATAGGAAAAGTTTACTAAATATCACTTATAGGACCGGGGGACCGTATAAAAATTTAAATTTCGTAATTTTTAAATAAATGTTTTTCTTGACCTAAATCGCTTAAAAAATACTTCTTTACCTCATTTAAAACATTTTTGTAATTGGAACTATATCTCTATGAGTAACGGTTTAGGAATTAGCCATTGGACACCGTTGAGACCGGACACCCTGTATAAGTAGATTATTACTATGGCACAATTCAATGTTTTTGACGGTCGTCGAAAATTATGGCAGTTTTATTTTGATAAAGGTTTACTGAATAATTATCTGAAATGAAAAAGCCTGAAGGTTTAATTAGTCCCTTCAAAAATGTATTACACTAAAATTCTACTAAAAGAGTAATTTCTAAAACAACATTCAAATAGAGAATTTCACTTAGTTTTCAAAAAGACATCATTTAAAGAAAATATTTTTCCATGTGTAAGTTTTAAATTTACTTTTAAACACGTAGTCTAAATGCTCTTAATGAGAGCAGAAAAACAAAATAATTCTAATGTAAAAAAAAATTATAATAATCTTATTAAGATTTTTTGCAATTTATCTTATCTTTTACAATTTATAACGAACATATTAATTTAATATATTATTGTTTTACACTAATCTCCCAAAACAATTAAGATGCAATAGTTAAAATAGACAAGGCCAAAATATCCAGTTAATAATTTCAAAACATTTTACTATAATTAGAGCTGCATTTCATATACAAATTGCATTAAAAATGTTCCAGGACTGGTCGCACACAGACCATATAACACAGAAATATTACTTACATTTGATATTAAGCTTCTATATCGTCTCCTCGCAATCCCATACAACGCACAGTGGGGCAAAATCCCAAAAAGCTGGCCAAAAGTCGAACAATAAAGTTTTTATTTAGAAAATTTTGACAATACAGATGGGTATAATAATGTTTGGAGGGCAAGAATCTATATTTATAAAAAAGGTTTTGTTTTGCCTTGGTATCCTGTATCATTTGAAAAGTGACGCTAGGAGGATTATCATCTGAGACGAACAAAAAGAGCAAAACAATGGTTCCTGCAAACACGTGCTACATTTTCCATATCATCCGATTTTAATTCTTTAAAATGGATTCATACGATGATAGTGTGTATTTTGTTCGTGTGTTACAAAAATTATGTAAGTGCTTAAAAATTAATAATTTCGTGGTTATTTTTGCTAAAAAATTAAATATATATATATATTATCTTTTTGCTTTCAAACATGAAAAAGTTTATAAGTTCCACAGTGTTCCGCAACGACATACAATGGAAATAATAGCCTGAACTATTATCTAATGAATAATGAAAAAACCAGCTGCCATAAACTGCCATTCTGCATTTCATGCAGGTTTTTGCAACCACAAGTAAAAATGTCACTTTTTTAGTCGCTTCGAAAGCTATGACATTTATTATTCTTCGAAGAAATTTAGCTGACAAACATTTTTGAAATTTTTAGATTATTCAGTTTTGTGGTAGATTATTATATGTATTATATTACAAATATGTATTATAGTAATAAGCATAAATGAGTTTGATAAACAAGATTAGCAAAAAAAAATGGAAAGAAATCTTTATCAAGGATACTACAGAAATGCATTTTCTAATTTTTGTAGCTAAAAATTTTGTTCATTCTATTATAATTATAAAAATTATCTTGTCAATTGCAATCTTTGCTGGATCATACTGATGAAGGTATTTTATTAATGTAAATGAATATTATTAAGAATCTGACTTCCGAGAACTTTAGCAATCTGAATTTGATTTGGAAGTGGGGATGTGGTAGTACATCTGGTCAAACTACTTTTACACAAAAATTTAGCGTTGATGATGGAAGGAATTAGTTCAAATATCTTTTTCACTTTTCTAGTGCCACTAGAACTTTTAAGTGTTGCGAATAATTCAGAAATCGTTATCTGGAAAAATTCGAGATCTTCATCTCCTCTATTTTTTGGGCCCATCAGAATCCATTTTTGCACGAAAATACGGAAACTACTTTCAGTAAAATGGATTATATTACAGATCAGGAGAGTAAACATATTTCTATTAAAACAACCATTGATGGAAAATAAGTAGGAGTTAATTACAAACTAGCTTTAACGATGATTGGTTGTAAAAATTTTAATGTCATTACTAGTAATTTGTCAACTCAACGTTGGCACCTATGTCAAGCAACTTCAAAGCAGCTTAATAACCATGATGACTTTTCGAACTAAAAGTGAATGAAAATCATTTACAATTTGAGATGTCCATGTTACATGCCTGTATAAAATGTTTCGAGGGTAGCTTGCATTTGGCATACGAACGGGATATGAAAGAATGGCTAGCGTGCCCTACTGACGAGAAGAAAAAAATTAAAATGGCAAAACGAAATTTACAAAAAGTAATTCGTTTACAATTAAAACCTTTCATCGATAAACCAAAGCTCAGATTTCGAAGCACAAATGATTACAATACAGCTATTCGATTCTTTGAAAACTCAACTGTTACTGCTTCCATACTGAGCGTAGACAAACGATTCCACGTCGTATTACAAGTAAATTCTTAACATTCATTTGATCAGTTTCGTAGATTATTGCTCACAAACAACTTGTAAATTCGTCAAATTGTATTTCTAGTTCTATATGTCAACTTCAGTGCTTAAACTACGTATTCATGACACAGAAATAATAGCTTTCTTATTACTGCCTGTTGGGCAAATGTCGGGAGACACTCAAGAATCGTGCAACAAATTGATCAAAAGGTGTCAAAAAGATTTCTCTCTAAAATGCAGTAGGACGTAAACAATGGAAGTTTTTTTAGGCTGTTAATGTTATCAGATCCTTTTATTTCAAGATTACGTAAATTACCATCGAAAAAATTAATATCCTTGCCCCTAGAGGCAAAGAAACGACTGTAAAATATTTCGACACCTCCCCTTCTGATGAGCCTACTTAGTATATTACAGATGATTCAAAAGATGAATTTTTGAATATCCTTTCGTTTTATTTTAATAATATATAAAAATTAAACCTTGTAGTATTTCATTTTTCATTAATGTGCTTAATTGTATTTCATAAATAGAAATTCGTCATTTAATTTCGATTAAAAATATCATAGTTCTTGAAAATACTTTCGAACGTTTAGACTCCAAACTTTTAAAATTTCGAAACTCGAAATATTTTTTCCAAGTCTAATTGTTTTAATTTTTAATCCGCCATTTTTAAATTTAATTTTTGAATCGTACTTAGTATCCTCAAAATCATCTGTATACGAAATTTTATAGAAATTGAATAACTTTCAAAGCATTTATATTTATGTCCGCCATATTGGATCCGCCATTTTGTTTTTTGGAATTTTAATTTTAGAATCGAGATTAGCATCCTGAGAAACCTCTGTGCACGAAAGGTCATGACAGTTAAATAACATTTTCATATTTTTGCCAGCTTTTCGGGATTTTGCCCCACTGTGCAACCTTTGCAACAAGTGTACAAGTCAATACAAGCCTTCTATAGCTCCTCAATTACAACATCATTAAGTTCTAATGTCACAGCCGTTTCTAATGTCATCTATAGGCATTTACTGCTGACTCTTCATCTTCAATTTCTTCTTTGGAATAAAAAGTGTTCCGAATTGATCTGATCTGATGAGTGCGGTGGGTGGTTGATCCACACATCCTGACTTCTCGCCAAAAATTGCTGCACAAGAATGGAATTTGTGAGCCGGTGTCTCCAAGAGGCACCAATTTCCTCTGTCATCAAATCGGGCGTGACATACTGCTTTTGTTTCAAAGGCCGAACCGACACATCTTTGTGGAATGCACCAGTCACAGTGGGCGGTCTTATGTCTTAGCAATTGCACATGCTGAACATTTTCCCTCATTTCAACTTGTTGAACATGGACCACCTGATCTCTCATCGCCTTCGATCGACTCTTTTCCAACTTGGAACCAGATACTTCTAATATAAGTAGATTCCCAATTCCATTGTTCTTTCGGCAAGGTTTTGAGTCCAACATCTTTTGCTTTCATCGTCAAAAGGGTGCCGTATTTTGGCGGTAATCCCTTTATTGGCAAAGCAAAAGTGCGGTCAACTCAAGAGAAACGCAGACAGACGATGTTTCGGCGGGAATCTGGAGAGGGATTCCGAGGAGATTTTGGCGGGAGAAAAACCGGTTTGGCACGCTAAATCTGCCTTCAGTCACGTGACGGAAGGGCAGAGATATAGGAGTCAAGAAAAGGTTGCCGATTTAAAGTCTACTTATATTAGAAGTCTGTGCTTGGAACTTCGAAAACCACTGAGATATTCGCAAACGACTCATAGGAAATCACCATAGGCAGATTTAATCATTTCGTATATTTCTGAGGCCGATTTTTCCAATTTAAAACAAAATTTGATGTTTGATCGTTGTTTCATTTCTTTTTCTACGACAATGACGCACATACACGCTTTACTGAAACAAACACTACAAAGCCGGAAGTTCACAGAAATTAATGGAACCACTTGATATGCATGGATGAAACTCGTAATAATTCATCCTGTCGGTTTCGCAGAGAAAGCGCCATCTGTGCTTTTTAACGAGCGGTACTCCTAGAATAATTTTAATGCACTGTGTAGATTACTTTTTAATTTTAGTTTTAGCGAAAACTGATATTTCAACAAAAATCCTCTCCATTTTAGTATTTTGTTAAAGAAAAAAATTAAACCTTTAAATCTTTTTAAACTGAAAAAAAATCCATTTATTATTAAATCTTGCTCTTGAAATATTTCAATCTTTATTTACCTCTTTTTTTTCAAATCTGTTTTAAGATATATTAATTCTCAATTCCACTCATAAATCCTATAATTCAGTTCTATAATAACTGACGTTCAGTTAAACGCAATCGTCTTTAATTAAATATGAAGAGATCAAAAAATGACACGCGCTAATTTAATCTGCATTTTAAATGACATATTACTCATAATGTATCGTGTGTCTGCTGTTAAATTAAATATTATTAAACACTTAACTAAGCAACGTGCCAATCTTCTCTGATCAGAAATAAGTAAAAGAATTGTTGCTGACTTAATGTAACACTCATTATTGTGGTTTAATCGTTCTGTTCATGGTTTTATCAATTATACTTTTGTGGAGTATATTTAAAAATATATACTAATATATATACTAAAATATAATACTATAAAATAAAATAAAAAATAAATAAACAAAAGTTACGTTTTATTAAAATAACATAAACAAATATTATTATATATTTTGATAAACATAAACTAAAAAACGTATTAGTACTTTATCAAATATTTTGCACAAACTCAATATTATACGGAAAAGATTTTATAACAATATAGATATTCATATATACATATACAATATAGATATTCATATATACATATATAATAGGGGCCAAAATTGTGGACATTTTTTGAAATTTTCATGTTTATAGATTTGTGTGCTTTAAGAATATAATAAATCTCAATTAAATATGAATGTCTATATTTCAAATTCAAGGAAATTTAACGTAGAATTTAATTAAAAAACATAATTAAAATATCTGCATTACAGAAAAGTTACGCTTACAAAAAATAAGATCTATCTTAGCCCTCCTTGTATTTTAATGTTACACTAACACATTCAATATTTAGTACGATAACCCTTGTTCTTTAATTACAGCTTCACAGCGTCTTTCATTGAGAGAACTAGTGTTTGGAGTTCATCTTTTTTAATAACATGGTGCCAAGAATCAATTATAGCTTCAATAAGTTGCGTTTTATTAGATACTAGCAGGCTATGCCCGCTGCGCTGGTCAATATTTCCAAATGAACCTTGGATTAAACTAAATGGTGAATTTGAACTTGTATTTTAAACAATATGGATCTTCAGCTTGACCTTGCACATTATTGAAAACGATGCGAACGCCATTGCGATATAATGTTATCTTAAGCGTTGGACAAAATTTAGCAATTAAGAAGTAATTGTTTTAGTTGATTATAAACAGCGCACTTATGGTCGGGTAATGAGACCGTTATGACAACAGGAATTAATACCTCTGTAACTAATCAACATATAATGAAATCGTATATACTAACACCATTCCTAAAAGTCATGCAACAGGGCCACTTGTAACAAAATATGTTCTGTAGATTTTTTTAAAAAGGCTAAACTTTCCTAATCAGGTTCACTTGATTTTTGAACTTTTACTGTTGCTCTATAACTAAGTACCCTTGAACAATATGTATACACTAAAACCTTTCCAAAATTATTACCTAACTAACTGTGGTATATCCTACGAAAGTATTATAAACAATCGGAATGAAATACAAATTTCCGTTGTAAATATATAGTAGATGATGATGATGCGATTTTGTGTAATAGAATTCATAGTAAAGTTTTCTCTTCAAATTAAAACGATGCTTTCAACATTAAAGCTAATACACCGATATGTGAAGTATCCGATTACGGAAGGTTAACTTGAATTCTCATGAGCAACTATTCAAAGAAAAGTGAATATGTGGCTTTTGTGATACTTTTATGTCAGCCGGGCGCAGGTAATGAATCAATAAAGATTGTTTTCATAGCATATTCTTATTTTATTATTTTCATTTAAAACACAAACCTTTCACTCATTTAATTTAAAATGCATGCCTTATACTAATTTCATTTAAAAAAACTGAAAAGATAAACAATAACAGGAAATAATGCCATAATTAAAAGCAAAAAAATATTTTTAATTTAAATACGCAAAATGTAACTACTGCTAACTGGGAAATTTAAAAATGCTATCAGCGAGATGTGCGCACGGTTGTTATAAATGTACCCATTTTTTCTTCTTATCGAGGAGCAATTTATAAATCGCACAATATTATTCCAATTCCAATTTCTTTCATTGAGGAACCTATGACCGGAAAAAATGGATAAAGACTCTTGTAGATTCTTCGGATGACGGCATCTGACGCCCTAAACCGAGTTTATATATAAGAAAATAATTTTTAAGTCGTTACAAACATTGCTTTCATACTTAAATATTTTCATTGGTACTACTTGTTATCCCGTCGACCAATTTCGCCAAATTATATAAATCGCCAAACCATTCGCCAAATTATATAAATTGACATAATCTTTATTTTAAATAACGAAATAACAAATAAATTAGTATAACATTAATAAAAATACAAATAAAACGTCGAAATTAAAATCCCTTGATGACGTAAACACGTGTAGTTTGTTTAAATTCAAGTGAATTTGATATTTACGATCAACCATTATTGGCATTTAATCTTATAGTTTGACGATAGATTTTTGGTCGACGGAATATCTAAGTAGTACCTTTTCCATTTTTGTTTTATAACGCTAAATTCTCAGTAATTTTTTCCCTTTTATTTTACATAAAATCACTATTTTTTTTTTTAAATTAAGATGCTTGCATTTTTATTTCAAACTCATAGAGCCGTTTTTATTTTTTAGCCAAAAGGGTTGATTTGAATTTTTTCCGTTGCTAGAGTAACGGATGTAATGATAGATACTTTGAGGTTTAGATGCCAAAGACACCGCCAAATTAGAAAAATATGAAATGTGTCATGAACTGTTGGACTTATAAAAATTTATTTGGTAGCATTCGATTCAGCATACAAAACTACATTAAAATATGCTATCATTTGACGCATAATTTTGATATTCGATTGTTTTCCCCTCCCCGTGCAAAAACCATTAGGGGTGACACTTTAGAAAATCCTTTCTTAGCAGAAGTTTATGTCATAAGAAGTATTTTTACCACGATTTTCAAGATTTTAGGTTCAGTAGTTTGCGCTGTGCGTTAATTAGTCCCCTAATCCAGACTTTATTTTATATCTATATTAGATATGCGATTTTGCGGTGAATCGATGATCGAAAATTACTCCAATATCATTTGAAATATTACATAACAGAAGAGAAAGTACGAAGAAAGACGAAGAAGAAATGACGAATTACAAAAGACTTGTAATTTTTTTTTTCAAAATGTTGAAATTTTCCATAGTAATAACGTATTAAAACATAAATTTCCTTAAAAATTATCTTTATTTCCTAGATTTCGAATCTGTGAATTTTCCTAAAAATGAAATTGACGATATGACTTGAGAAAATAGATAATATTTGCTTAAATAAAATGGGTAATATTCGTTGATCTGAGTTCGAGTTTATAAATATCACATGCTTTCGGAATTACGGCGAAAAACATTTTAAAAAGTATGAAATTATTTTACAATATGTATGTGTGGCAGAAATTCACACTGAAATTTAAGTATTCGATTCCATTTTTAAAATATTAACTGATATCTATATAAGTTACAATTGAATATGAAACTGTACTCAAAAAATGACCTCTTTCACCTAAAGAAACACCATTTGTGAGAACATCCTCAAGCTAATGTCACGCTTATGCATTTTTGGCTTAAAATCACATTGTTTGGCGACAAAAGAAAAATAAAAAATTGTAAAGAAACAAATAGTAATTACACATGTGACTCACAATTACATCTGCTTGTTTCTTCTATAAGTCACGTGATGGGACAATTAGATATAAAAAAAAAAAAGAAAAGAACAGAACAGAAAGAAAATGTCGTTAAAATTTCATCTAATCAAATTTTCAGATTCGTTTCCATATCTAACGCAAGCGATAAAGAGCCAAATATTCCGTATCAAGTGTAATATTTCTTATTAAATTAATTTTTAAGCATTACAAATATTTCTTTCAGGTTTTGATTAAATGTTTCCGTTTTTTAATATTATCACTCATTAAAACGGATTTTCTTCTTCTTTTTTTCTTTTTTTTTCATTTAAATAAAATTAGTAACAGTTTTTCTTTTATTTTTCGAGGTTTAATAGCCGTTTCAATTTTTTTTTTTATCAACGATGAATTTCGCCAAGAAATAAAATGGTAACCTTATCGCCCAAAATAACAGAATTTTCCGTCATAATTCTAAAACTAATATAGGTAGAATAATGTGTAATAGATTAAAACCTTCCCTGAAACAATACCTATCTAACGGTATAGGTTCCGTAAAAATCCATGCAGTAGAACTCGAAATCTAGGAGTTCGGAACGAAATTTCCGTTTGGATTTTATATGTATAATAGATAATAGAATAGATAATAGATTATATATATATATAATAGAATAGATAATAGATTACGTGTTATGAACTACCTCAAAATTTAAAACAGATCGCATTGTTAGATTACCTAATTTTAACAATATCGCGTTATGTTAGTTCCACATTCCACCACCAGGGAGCGAACTCTATTCTTAACGGAAGCGTATCTGAACGAAACTCCTTCATGCAACCTTTCCGTAGATACATGAATCGGGAGGGTGGCGGTCTTAACCAATAATTTAAGATAATTGCTGAAATTACTACGAAAAATATTTTAAAGGGGCTCTTCGCGGGCCCCTAATAGAGTTAGAGGAAATCGGAAGATGGCAAAATAATCGCGGGGAAAAGTTTGCTTGGGTGCTTCGGAGCTACTTTTGGCGCGAGATCTAAGCTCTACGACCAATAGGAGCCCAGATATTTAAGGAAATATGAAGTAACAAAGTCCAAAAGTAATAGAATTTTCCGTAATAATTCTATAACTAATCTAGGTAGAATGATGTGTTATAGCTTAAAACCTTCCCTGGAACGATACCTATCTAACGGTATAGGTTCCGTAAAAATCCATGCGGTAGAACTCGAAATCTCGGCGTTCGGAACGAAATTTCCGTTTGGATTTTATATATATAATAGATAGATAGAATAGATAATAGATTATGTGTTATGAACTATCTCAAAGTTTAAAACAGATCGCATTGTTAGATTTCCTAATTTTAACAATATCGCGTTATGTTAGTTCCACATTCCACCACCAGGGAGCGCACTCTATTCTTAACGAAAGCGTATCTGAACGAAACTCCTTCATGCAACCTTTCCGTAGATGCATGAATCGGGAGGGTGGCGGTCTTAACCAATAATTTAAGATAATTGCTGAAATTACTACGAAAAATATTTTAAAGGGGCCCTACGCGGGCCCCTAATAGAGTTAGAGGAAATCGGAAGACGGCAAAATAATCGCGGGGGAAAGTTTGCTTGGGTGCTTTGGAGCTACTTTTGGCGCGAGATCTAAGCTCTACGACCAATAGGAGCCCAGATATTTAAGGAAATATGAAGTAACAAAGTTCAAAATAATAGAATTTTCCGTAATAATTCTATAACTAATCTAGGTAGAATGATGTGTTATAGCTTAAAACCTTCCCTGGAACGATACCTATCTAACGGTATAAATTCCGTAAAAATCCATGCGGTAGAACTCGAAATCTCGGCGTTCGGAACGAAATTTCCGTTTGGATTTTATATATATAAATAGATACGCTTTTTTTTTTTCAAGGATTTTCAAACGTCGCCGCAAATTTTCTATAGGATTCAGATCAGTGCTGTTTTCTGGCCAAGTAATAATTGTATGCGTTTGTTTTCAAACCATTCTTTCCATAGTTTTGCCGTATGGCATGGTGCTGAATCCTGCTAAATGATAAATGGGGATTTATAGAAGAAGAGATCCCTGATGAAAGGTATGAATTTTGGTTCCAGTACAGTTTCGATATTTTTTTCCATTCAGAATGCTATCAATCACTGTAATGCGACCCATACAATATGCAGATATACAACCCCAAATCACGTCATTATTTGGTTCTTTGTTGTTGCTTCAATGCAATCAGGATGCGGCTCTTTCCCTGTTCTACCTCTCACATATTTTTGCCAATCAATCTCAAAAAACATGTTTTACTCTCATCGCTACATATTATGTGCTTCCACTGATTTTCTGACCAATTAATGAGTTCTTTTGCTCACAGAACTCGTCTTTTATGTTGCTGGAGATTTAAAATGGTTTAAAAAAATATGTTTAAAAAAAATTAGCAGGTTACGAATGATTGAAAGTTATCACTATAACAGTGACTATCTACTGTAATCGAGCTGCCATATTTTTCAATTTGAATGAGGCACTTTTCGGTTACCATGGGCTCACCCATCGCTGTCGTAACAACTGGTGGATGTTTTCGGGATTGTTAAATAAGATCAATTACAAATTTGAATATCATCTTGTATAAAATTGTTAGATTATGCTAAATAATGCTATAAAAAGTGATAAAATATCTTTATTTAGATTTACGAACGCTTCATCACACAAACGGCAACATTTCCAAAATCATTCATGATAGAAATATTGTTACAAAATTTAAAAAACAATAACTTGGCAAACAATGTCAGGAGACTTCATGCATAATGAAAATCAGTGCAAACATAAAATAAAATAAAATTGGATATTTATGAGCGTGGGTTAATTTATACTGTTATTATTAAAATTACATAGCATCTCTTTCCCTACTTTAAGTAAATCAGGGGAATCAAGGGTCAATCATTGCAAATATTCTCGTTGCGTAAAAATATATCTATTGATTCCCGGATAATGGATGGCAAATAAAATCTTGATGGATAAATTATTCTGCTAGTTTAAAAATTGATCTGTAAAGGTTCTTTGCTGTATAATCTGATCAAAACTGTGGTTTTCCTGTTGTATTTTATGTCAGATATATGTTCTTTGATTCTAGTTTGAAGTTTCCTGCTTGTCATCCCTGTATAAAACTGCATTGTTCCATCTTCTTTGGTGAAAGGTATTTCGTATACTACTGATGTATATGTTTCATGTTGATATTCAAGTACTAGAAAGGTAGCCCTTCAAAAATGACGGAAATTTAGATATAAAGATATATACAACTCATGTGCAAGAATATGAGTTTTCTCGCTTGTTCCGCAGTGATAGATGAAAATAACACATTTTAAGAACGAAACACATTTATGAAAAACTGTGTACAGTAGAAGACCACTAATCTGCACAGTTTGGTTCCAAGTGTTATGCAGATTTGAGGCTTTTTGCGGTCATGTCTATTCAATCTTTGTTTACATTTTTTAAAATTCATATATTGGACAATTTAGATTGTTGAGCCTTAAAAATAAATAAATAACACACTTTAAGTAAGGTCAAAAACTATTAAATTATCGTATACGATTTTATGAAATGGTATTATATGGGTATTATATGGTATTATATGTGTGTGCTTCACGATCTTGGTTACGACGTTGGCGAAATTGGCTGCAACTTGTCATAATCCTAATAGTGTGGGCCGCTATAACAAAAAAGTAACCAGTGTTTAGTAAAATTTCTGATATAAAGTAGCTTTCAAAAACTTGTGTAAAATTGCATGCCGTTCTCGTGTTATGTCAGTCCTAGGAATAATATTTCTAACACTAAAGATTTTCCATGTATATATGGAATTTAGAAAAGCTTCTCCAAAAGAAAGGTCCTGAAATGACATTGTAATTCCTCTAACTTCAAAGTTTAATCGGGCCCTGATGTTGAGTACTGAAATCTAATAAATACAGTTATTTTGAATATTACTGTTACTTCCCGATGTTATTTTTTAGTATTAAGAAAGAAAATTATTTAAAATTTTCAAATCATGCATTTATGATTTTTTTCCGTCTTTAATAACTAAATAATGAAAAAATAGGCTTTTGTTCTGAGCTCATAAATATGACATTAAAATAATGTAACTAAGAGACATTGCAAAATTAAATCCTTGTGATTACAAACCATAAACAAACGATACCGCCACCATTTTACATACTATGACGTCATTAGAATATTGCCCATTGATTTTTGAAGAACTTACTTTGTGAATGATTACCTCAATGATTTAATATTTTTGACGTTTCACGATGAATGAATCACTTGTGTTTGTTTAGGTTTATGGAATGAGATATTAAGCTGTGAAACTAATTTCAATTGAAGTTATCCAAGGATATAGGTATTTTTAACCGAAATTAAAAACAATGCTTTGATCCCGAAATAAAAATTTTAGTTTGTATAATTTGTTATTTCTGTTAATCATTTATTTAAGTACTTTTCCATTATAGCGCGTATTTAAAAACAGCTTGGCGCGATTCGGGCATCAGTAAGTGAGATATGTTGCGAAAATACATAAACAGCTATGAAAACAAATCTAATGAACTTTTATCTTTGTTTATATATGCACTTATATGCATAAAAAATCGTTTCTAAATATATATAATTTTTTTTTATATACAAATTACGGCACAGATTTCAAATATGAACCGGGATACCTAACTGGCGCCAAAATGGTGTTATTTTGCCTTCTATGGTAACCCGGCTATTGTTTTTTATTTATTAATAAATTGTTTATTTACTTTTATTTTCTGTTTTTTAAATATATAAACTGCTTTGTTTTATAGTTATTATTCAAACTTTTATTTATTTATAGTTATTTCCTTTTCAAAATGATAGTAAATAATTGAAAAATATATAAGTAACTGGTATTCGAAAGCGAGATTTCTGCCAAATTGGCGTCATAGAAAAATCACACCAACCCCATGCGTATATGACATCTGTGCAAAAATTACTTCTGTTTCTTTATAAAAATGGTTAAATAGCTTTTTTTATATTAAATTGTCGGCACAGATGTCATATACGCCAATATTGGCGCGTTTTTTTTTTTTTTTTTGACGCCGATGTCATATACGCACCCGGTACTTAGCTGGTGCCAAAGTGTCGTTATTTTGCTTGTAATGGTAACCCGAATGTTGTTTATGCTGTTGATGTTTTCGCCAAATTGGCGTCATAAAAAAATCGCGCCAATATGGGGCGTATATGACATCTGTGCCAAATTGTATACATATGGAAAATATTGCTTGGGAGTATGAAGCAGTAAATAGGTTGCCAGAAAATACGTTGGCAAACTTCTTTCTCGCCAAGAAACTTTTCTTCGAAGTATTGTACATAAGCAATGATTGCTAGAAATGCATTTTTAATTATGATATGCGCTTTTATGTTTAACTAAATTTATGCATACTATACTATGTGTATAAATGCTATAGTTCATATGCAGGGCTACACAAAACAATTCGTAAGGGTTAGTGAGTATGAGAGTAAATTGCTTAAAGGTGGTTTTTAAGGTAGTTATGCATTTTTACGCTGAACTGCATTTAGTTTCCTAAGAAATGTTTGTAGAATATAGATAAAATGATATACATGGTCACGCAAAGAATTGGATACATAACCGTCTATGGATGATAATATCCGGAAATGTGATTTCAGTAGTTTTAAGAGTAGTTTAAATTAAATTTTAGCTAAATAGTGGCATGTAATAACGGTACTATTGGCTATGGACGGTAACTGCTGAAATCAATTTTTAAATTTTTTTATGCGTTTTCTAAAATGTTTCTGGGAGCACGGCAGTGCGTCCGCCAAGTTCGCACAAGCCGTAAGCTACTTTTTCCTGAACCATTTCGGCATACTTTTCACCCCCTCATAACGTCGTTTTAGGGAGAGATATAGAATTTTTTCTTTTATACACATTCTCGTATGGTCAAACTGAACTAAGGTTCCACGATTTCATGTTTCTATATTTAGTAGTTTTCAAAATATTAAATTCCGAAAAAGCGCTTTTTTTGTCACTGACTCACTTCGCATCATCAAATAACTAAGGTACTTCTAAAAGTCGTAGAATCATGAAATTTCACAAGTAAGTCGGGTTTGTAGCACAATTAACCAGAAAAATCCGAAAACACAGAATTTCCGCCTCTAAACCCTTCATACAGGGGGTGTTCATTTGGCCGTAAACAGTTCCTACGCATTGAATTGTGCCAATGTTGGTCGCCAAAACTCGATTACAGAGCTTTGAAGTTGCTCACGTGATTTCAAGCAGAATAACATTTTATATATATGCTTTTCCAAAGATGTTTGTTAAATAGAAAAAATGAATATACCTAAAAATTTTAATCAGTATAGGTTATGATATATTTACGATATTAAAACAATAAAACATTTAACAAAATATAAACACAATTCGGTACATTTCCGATATAGTAGCCTTGGCGAAATACAGAAAATAGCCTTGACGAGAAAAGAAATTTGATAATAACGTATTTTCTGGCAACCTATTTACTGTGTAATATACACAAGCAATTTTTTCCATATGTATATAATTTACTAGTATTAAAAAATGCTCTGACGAGCACCAAAAAAGGCTAATATGTTTTTAAGTATAAAAAAGTGTTTGACAAGTGCTTCTAATTGAGCATGAAAAAGGACAAGGGGTACCTTCTTGGCTGCAGCTCACTGTCAATGCCAACTTTGAAAAAATCATATTTGCGCTTATTCCATACAAAAAAAAATTCGCAGTACTTTAGTAAAATTTTCCGTCGTGCTTTACATGTTAACTGCACTGTTCCACTATTGTACTGCACATGCGTCTGCAATGCAACTTTGTACAGTGCACTGTGTACCATTATTTCTCTACAAATTATACTACACTGTACATTCCTATTATGCATTTGAACCTCAGTGCACACTCACATTGTGCTTTTGTACTTCCGTATTAAAGGTGTATGCGTCTAATGTTCGTTTATAATTTACATATGCACTGTTGTACTGCATAGTACATCTTACAGCCATATCCACTTGGATATAATTTCAACAATCAATGAATGCATTATATTGTAATGCATGCACATGTGGAATTGTTCCTATGCAGAGTGCTGCATCAGTCTACACTGCACTACAAATCAGTTTTCTGTACAGTTCTACACTGCGGGAGTGCTTGGTGGCACTGCATGAGTGTGATACGCTGCAGGAACTAAGATTTTTGGTACTATGTCGACTTACATTCATAATTAATCAGGCTGCGTCTTTACTGTCTGTGTCTTTACACTACACATTTTTATCGTAACTGTGGCTGATTATTTTTTATATGGAATAAGCGCAAATATGATTTTTTCAAAGTTGGCATTGACAGTGAGCTGCAGCCAAGAAGGTACCCCTTGTCCTTTTTCATGCTCAATTAGAAGCACTTGTCAAACCCTTTTTTATACTTAAAAACATATTAGCCTTTTTTGGTGCTCGTCAGAGCATTTTTTAATACTAGTATTTTAAATTTTTTGATAATTATATATTGAATATAAATAAACCTGAGTTCTTTTAAATATTCCCAATACTTTTATCTTATTTCGCACAATAACGCACTAGTTAACCAAGTAATGCACACTGTTTTAAGAGGTTCAAAGTTTTTAAATCAAATTCAAGTTATTTTTATTCATAATTTAATTTCCTTGGGCTCCCTTAAACATAATTAATATAATTCCTTAAACTTATATTAGTTTTTGGTGCATTAAAATATCTCAATTTGTTGATTCTCTCTAAACAAGTAAACCCTATTGGTTTACAATGGGAGTCTATAGGTAATTGGTGATATATCGCCAAGTTGGCGATAAACTTGGCGTTATTTGGCGACAGAACAGGGTCCAGCCTATGGTAACCCCACTTATAGGTATGGGGATGCATTAAATGCTGTTCTATAAACAATGAGATACGTTTCATTGGACCGTTGCCATTAAACAATTAACAAATAATCGTGATTTCTGTGACACATACGATAGCGTAATACATATATAGATTAGCGTGGAAATCGAAGATTTAGGCTTAGCTAGACCGGTTATACTAACGTCGTTCTCATGTTTTGCTACAATTTCTTTTATTGAACAGTAATTCGCTTAAGCTTCTTACTACTGATATCACTAAGCACTTTTTCATTCTTAGAAGTCATAATGAGATCTAACATTAGCGCAAACCTGAGTAAAAGTAAAACAAAAAGTTAATTTTTTTACAGTAATAAAGGTACACAAAGCACTCTGATATGCACACCTTACTCCAAACTTGACTAATAACAACAGTTATGTGAAGGTTGCCAACTGAACTATTCGGCAGCCTTGGTCGTGAACCGAGATATTGCACGCCAACCGAGTCAAATTTTGATCATCGAAGTTGGACATAAACCAAACTGGTCGTAAACAGAGGTGGTCGTGAACCGAGGTTCCACTTATATTTTGACCTATATGTTTGCAAATATGGCATCATTTATATATTCAGTGGCGATGATCATTAAGCATCTTGGCGATTTTGGCGATGAAACTCACAGATTTCAAAGTAACGTTCCGAAGTGTACTTGAACCGCCACAGATGTCATATGAACATCACGTTGACGCGATTTTTTTCTGACGCCAATGTCATATACGCACCGCACCGGGGTACTTAACTGGCGCCAAAATTTTGTTATTTTGCTTGATATGGTAACCCGAATGTTGTTGTTTATTTATTAATAAAATGTTTATTTACTTTTATTTTATTTTTTAAAATTATATAAATTGTTTTGTTCTATTGTTATTAATTAAACTTTTATAAATTTATTGTTAATCGCTTTTTAAAAATATATATGTAACTGGTATTCGAAAACGAGGTTTTCGCCAAATTGGCGTCAGAAAAAATATCGCGCGAACGTGGTGCGTATATGACATCTGTACCATACTCGGTACAACTTGATTATCCTGTCGACCAAAAAATTATCGCCAATCTATAAGATTAAATGACAATAACGAATCATTGTAAATGTTACATTCACTTGACATTAAACACGATACACGTTTTTGTTACGTCATCAAGTGATTTTTAATTCAAGTTTTGGCACAGATGTCATATACGCATATTGGCGCGATTTTTTGGACGCCGCCAATGTCATATACGCACCGGGTACTTAACTGGCGCCAAAGTGTCGTTATTTTACTTGATATGGTAACCCGGATATAGATGATATATTAACGATGTTTTTGTCAAATTGGCGTCAGAAAAAATCGCGTCAATATGGAGCGTATATGACCAGTTTTTATTAGTATTTTTATTAATATTTTACTTATTAATTTATTCTTCCGTTATATAAAATAAAAATTACGTCAGTTTGTATCATTTGGCGAATAGTTTGGCGAAATTGGTCGACGGAATAATCAAGTAGTACCGTATATTCTTGCTGCACTTTTCGACAATATCTCAAGCAAAAGTACCTAGAGTTAAACGAAACCCTAATTATTTAAGGCACAGATGTCGTATACACAACGGGTTTGGCGCGGGGTTTTTTTCTGACGCCAATTTAACGAAAACCGCGTTTTCGAATAGCAGTTACAGATATATTTTTAAATTACTTTCTATTATTTTAAAAAGGAAATAACAATAAATAAAGAAAAGTTTAATTAATAACTATAGAACAAAACAATTTATATAATTTTAAAAAATAAAATAAAAGTAAATAAAAAAATAATTGATAAATAAACAGCAATAGCTCAGTTTCCGTATCAGGCAAAATAACGCCATTATCGCGCCAGTTATGCACACTGGTGCGTATACGACATCTCTTCCTTATTTAAAATAGAAGAAATGGTTTTTTTTAAGGTATGCTTAATATGTGAAGTATTTGTGATAATTAAAAAAAACTTACATTTACCTCCTGAACAGAAGCTTTGGATTTACCCTGTTTTTTTCCTATTAATTCATTTGTGCTCCATTATGTCTATTACTGCAGTTCAAAATATTAATCAAGAAATTATATATATATATTTATGAAAATTATGCGTTATCTGCTTAGGTTGACGTCAATTTCAAAAGTACAAAAATCTGTCAGTTGAATTTCAATTTTTATTGACTAATAAAAACAAAAGTACACGTGTTATCCTTTTTTTTTAAATTATTGTACTGCTTTTTAGGGAGTGGCATCACGAAAGAAATTATTGAATTAGAAAATTAGAAAATGAAAAGGAGAGATTTTTATAATTTTATGGAGACATTATAAAAGACAAATTCGATTTTCTCAGCGACCGTCAAACATACAAAGATGAAAAAAAAACCTATTCTAAGTTTTAACAAGAGGATCAAAATAAAACAAAAACGAAGTTAATCCACTCACTGGAACGTTAGCTACACTTTGTTGAATTTTGTGTCTTCATTTTTTCGTTTAAGATTAAATAAAAAACTACTGAAAGCTACAGTAATTTTTTAAATGCCATCGGTTTATTCGTCTCGTCGAGTTCTATCTTTCAAAAGAAAAATCATTGTCGTATGTCAACTGGTTCGCCAGAAATTTAAGAAAGTCGTTTGCATTTTCTATTTCTTAATCATATTATAGCTTAACGCTGCCGCGTTTGCTATGATTTAATGTAAGGAACCCGTTTATTTATTTTTATATACCAACATAAATAATCTGTATATAAAAAATAATATTTTATACATGCATAAATAAAATGTTTATATGTATACAAATACATATAAATAACATAAAAGTTCATCAGGTTTGTTTTCGTAGTTGTTTATATCATTTGGCAACATATCTCAGTTTCTGAAGTCCGAATTGCGCCAAGATTTTTAAAAAATGCCAAGGTCCTTATAGTGGAAAAATATCTTAATTCCATATGAAAGTTTAAAAATCTCCTTTTAATTAAATGAAATGTGTAACTAATAAACTATCTTTAACGATGTGCGACAGATGCGGCGTCCGAAGTCCGCTGCTAATGTTATTATATTGTATTATTAGCCTACTTGCTGTTAATTCATTGTTAATTTTAAATCTGTAAAAGAAAGTTTATAGTTATAGATAAGATATGTTGGTCGCCAAAACCCGATTACAGAAAATTAGCCTGAATTATAAAGGTGTTACATGATTTCAAGCTGAATGAATTTTTATATGCTTTTACAAAAATCTTAATAAGGCAAATCTTTCAGTTGTCCATCTTTCTATCTTTTACTTCCTTAAAACAAATTTTATTAAAGACCGGGAGGCGTCTGCACAGATCATCACCTCATCGAGTTGACGGATGAAATTTTAGGATTAGTTAAATATCGATTAGCGTATTGAAATGTAACTGGTCTGCCAAGTCATATCTTTGTGGAAACCACCTACAGACCCGATTTTACGTGTTAATTTCTGGATTTTCCATTGTGTTTTCCTGCACCCATTCCTCCATGTTTCCAAACTTTTGGATGCAGGAAAATACAATAGTAAACCTATCAGTTAACCACTAAAATTAGGTCTTCAGGTGGTTTCTACCAAGATATGACTTAACAGACCAGTTGCATTTAAATATGCTAATCTAGTTTTAACTAATCCTAAAATTTCAGCTGTAAACTCGATGAGGTGATGGTGTGTACAGACGTCTATTATAAATGTCGGTATTCTAATCTCAATAGCACTCTGGTCAATCTGGCAATTATCTGTACTATTTATGAAACACTATTCCTTTAAGTGCGTTTTAGTGATGTTAATGAACTTATGCATATGCATCATACATATTATACATATGCATATAATAAGTAGTACATTTGCATCATACATATTATAGGTATGTGTATAATACATAATACATATGCATCATTATGACGTCAGAATAAACAAAACATTTTTTTGTCGCCAAATTTGAGAATTGACATATATTACCAAATTTGGCGAAACTTTGCTAAATGTCGCCAAGCTTGGCGAATATTTGACGCTAGTGGCTATTTTTCAATGAGTTAATTATAAATGCGAGCCATCTATTTTTATTTTTCCGCATATCATCTAAATAGTTAAATGATATAACGTACGAATATTTCCAAAGTGCTAATAATTTCGTCACTGCCCAAAACCTCTGCTATTGTTATTATATTGTACTGTTATTATACTTACTGTGACTATTTGTTAACCTTTACACCGCTAAAACTTCCGTATTATATAAAGAGAATTTACGAAAACTATTAAAGCATTGAAATTGCCAGTTCTCCTTATGATTATTATAATTCTATAATATGTAACCTGTTAATCAATATGTACGTTAGAATGAATCTTCTATAATCCGGTTCCTCGCATTTTAGTTTTCGGGTTTCGAGTAAAATTAGCTAAAATCTTAAAACCATGGCACATTGACTAATTCTTCAACATGATCAGATGAGAAGAATGATAGATTTTCGAATGGATCATGGCAGTGAGCCGGTAGACCTTCTATTCTGCCGTAATCGAGTCTATTGAAAAGGTTACCGTGAAAAAAAAAGAGATTAGCATCAATATGGTTTAATGCAAATACAGATATTGTCAAAGGATTTCATAAGAACCATTTCACGTGTACCCAGTCGTATCAGTTAAAATACAACAATTAGCAGTGAGCCCAATTAGAAAAGATTACTTAATAGGATTGAAAATTTCCGCATTAGAGAACGGATCGTAACTGCTAAGGAAGCATGCATAAGTGAGTTAAGAGATATTTGTCACGAAAGATGAAATACATAACAACACAAAATATATGATGTGCTTCCATGATCGTAAAAAGTTCTTGATTTCTCTATCAAAAGCTTCGGAATTGGCGAAAGAATGGGCAAGTAAATTAAATTATGAATCACAGTAACATGATGCAACGTTTAACATGGAAGTAATACGGTAAATACTACTTGCTAGAGGCGGCTAGTACTTTAATATAAAAAGAAATAAAGTATAAATTTGTAAAGCTCAATAAAATAAATTTAGGTATTTTTATGTTAGCCGGGCGCAAGTGGCAAATCGCCAAATACTGTTCCCAACTCCATTGTTCATATTGCATTCATTTCATTTAAAGATATATACTTTTCAGTCATCTCATTTAAAATAGATGCATTCCCCTCATTTTATTTAATCGAATATTTAACATAGAAATAAATAAATAAATAAATATGAAATAATAACATAAACCAAAATATTTTATTTGAAAATCAAAGCATTATTTCTAATTTACACATATGAAAAATGAAAACTGCTATTGGCGAAAAAACAAAAGGCTAATGAGGAGATTTGCTCCCGGCTAACATAAAAGTACCGAAATTTAAGTTTTTTCATATTAATATAGTTTAGAATAACAAACTTGAAAAACATACAAAAAGTAGTGATATCCCAACAAAAAGTTTTCGGTAAAAAAAAGCGCCAAGTTCTCCTTAATGTTTCGGCCAGAAAAAGTAGTGATATCTGATGTTCGCACAAATTAAAAGCCAAACATCCCAAATCTTTCATTGAAAATGGCTTCCTGCGACTTGGCCGTTAATGCCTTCGTGAGAGTTTTTCAAATTTAAAAATATGTACAAATGAGCTACATGCCAACTACATTTTTTGATTATTTTAGGCATTTTGTGACACAGAATACAGAAATAAAATACACATTTGAAAAAAGCATTTAAACAACTTCAGTCTATTTAAATGCTTAGAAGTTAAAAATAACAAAATACTTGTATTCAGGAGATAATATCCTTAATTGCTAAAGCATAATTAATATCAACTTTTAACAGTTTATAAATCGAATACCTCTTAATGTTTGCAAACAAACTATAATAAATGTTCAAACTAAAAAAATCTCTTTCGTCAATACACAACATTTCAATATTATACAATACAATATAATGTAACATATTGTGAGATATGAAGTAAGTAAATTTTGTTTTATTTCTTGGGTTTTACGTTAATGACTTTAGCTTTAGACCGTACAAAATGGCAATTAAACCGCAAGTGGACTAAATGATCTGTAATCAAAACTAATGTTTGCTGAAACTGAATGGTAGTTATCAGAAATCTTTTACTTATAATGTCTTTATGTGAATTTGCCTCTTTGCGTTCTAATATTACTTTTAATATTTAAATAATTCATAAATGCGTAATTTCCAATCATTAATTTTGAAATGCTGCAGAGCAGAAGCCATTAACGGACAAGTCGCAGGAAGCCATTTTCAATGAAAGATTTTGGATGCTTGGCTTTTAATTTGTGCGAACATCAGATATCACTACTTTTTCTGGCCGAAACATTAAGGAGAACTTGGCGCTTTTTTTTTTACCGAATACTTTTTGTTGGGATACTTAGTTATCTTGGTACTTCTTAGATATCCCGTCGACCAAATTACTGTCGCCAAATTGTAAGATTAATTGCAATAATGGTTGCCATTAATTAATTAATTAAATGCCAATAATGGCCAATAAAACCATTAATTCGACGTTTTATTTGTATTTTTATTAATGTTTTACTATTGATTCGGCGATTTATATAATTTGGCGAAATTGGTCGACGGGATCTCTAAGAAGTAACGTTATCTTATTAACCTTATTTCCCTAAATAACGAAGTTTTGTTAAAGCATTTAGAATGTTTTGGAAAGTGTTTCATATTCTATGTTTAACGCATGATTTTTCTTTCTTCTTTAGTCTTATTTTGCATTTATTTTATTCTTAATTTTTTAGTCTTATACTGCTTTATAGAAACTTATCAAGCAAACCATATCAAGCAAAATTACGACAATCTTTCGCCAGTTAAGTACCCGTTGTGTATATGACATTGGCGTCAGAAAAAATCGCGCCAATATGGGGTATATGACATTTGTGCCGAAACTTTAATATTTAATGTTTAAACTCTTCGCCCCACTACCCTTGCATATAGTACAAACTATAACACGGATAGCGCAAAATAATAGACTGTTTGGTACTTTTCCACTGTAGGGGCTTTGGCATTTTTTTTAAAAAGCTTGGTGTAATTTGGTCATCAGAAAGTGAGATTTGGGTACTTTTCCGTTATGCGGACACCATTGTCGCCAAGCGTAATAGTTGGCGCAAAATCGTGAATTGAAGCATTTGAAAAAGAAAAGAAAAATCATTGTCGATACTAAAGTGAGCATTTAAAAAATATAACATTTGAAAATTCCAGACTTTTACGAACTATTTCATCATATCACAAATATATACTTAAAATTAGTGAACAAATAACTGCTATAAAATAAAGCAATAAAATAAAACTCATATTAAACTGCTGGCATAAAATTACAAATATCTTTTAGCATTTTGAAATAATTGGCGCATTAGCATAAATTTTGGCATGGTCTCCGTGTAACGGGAAAATATCGAGATTTGTTGTCAAATCATATAAACAGCTATGAAAACAAATTTGATGAGCGTTTTTGTTTGTTTTATATGTATATTATTGATGTTTTTATGTACAAATTACATCTGTTTCTGTATAAAATTAGAGAAACGGCTTTTTTATGTTAAGTAAATCCTATAAATATCGAAAAAAATGCGTGTGTACATAAAATGAAACAGTGAATAGGTTCCCGGAAAATATGTTACGGAATTTCCTTTTTCGCCAAGGCACCTATACTGGAAAAGTACATAAAGCACATTAAAATCGCGCAGTTAAGAGCTCACACAGTACACCGTTGTCTATTGGCGGTTATTTTATTAGTAGCATCGGGAGGAAGATGTAAAGATGTACTTTAAATTCTCACTCATAGATTTCGAAAATATATCTTAAAAGAGTGGAGTTTAAATTAAATTTCGGTGACCTCCATTATGAAAGATTAATAGTTTTAAATGGGAATTTCGCCAAATTAGCCAGCTATCGCCAGGTTGGCTAACATTTGGTGCTACTGTGGTAACCTTGCATTAATATTTTTCAACAATTACTCATTTCAGTGAGGCGGTCCTACCGGAATAGTGAGGGACACACAGAGACTTGGATTTTATATAAATAGATTTCTAATATCATGGAAGACGGTAGTATTCCGAGTGACGCAGCCTTAAGCCTAAAATCGTATCGTATCGTATCGTTAAAATCGTATCGTATCGTATCATAGAATTCGTAGATGGCGGAACTCATATATACAGCTAACTCGACATCAAAGAAAACGCGAAGAGCCGCCTTTTAATAACTCAGCAGATATAGGTCTTATTGTTCTGAATTTTCTAGAACTGTCTTATATCTGCAGTCTAATCGTATACGGAAATTTTTACATTTCTACGTGCAGTATATTTTGAGATCTAAATAGCCATTTTTAAAGTGAAAACGTTGGTATGATATCGAGGAAGTTCCTAATTTGAAAATCTCGAAAACGGTTCTAACGATTATTTTTAAATTGATACATAATATAAATGTGATTAAGGCGAGGTGAATAACACTTTTCTTTTTTCTGGGAAAACTCTCGTTCGTTAAATAATTCGATTTTTTTTCTCTCGAAAATGACACGGGCGATTTTTTAAAAATCAAATAAATGTGTTTCAGATGAACTAAATAACAATTTACTTGTTTCCAGCAAGACTCTTGTTCGTTTTATAATGCGGATGAAAAATCGGACTATATTTCTTCGCCATTCTATGGAAATTTCACCGAAAATACATGACACTGTATTCATACACATGCTTTCTTTTTAACCACTTTTGGGGAGAAAAATTTTGTCTTCCCACTGGCTGAATGGTTAAGGGACATCGTCTACTGATCTTAAGATAGGCAGTTCGATACTCTCTAGTACTTGTTTTCGCATGTGAATGTGTTTTTTTTTTCTTTTAAAGTCTGTTAGTTGACCATTATTCTCAGTTCCTTTGTAATTTTTTAATTGCTATTAAGTTAAGTAAAATTACAATTATAATGACGCCAATTTGATGATGATTATTTCGTGGCAATTTTTCAACAATAAAAATATTACCATAAATTTTATAAATATATTTAATTTCAATCACTTTACAAAAAATATACATTAATAATTATTATTTCAATGTAAATCACACGATCAGAAACGTAAAAAAATAATTCATTTCAGCTCTTCTTTTTATAATATCATTTTTTATTATTATGACGGTCAATCAATACATAATCACTGACATCGATAATATTATTATTATTATTATTACTAGATGGAACCCGTCAAAACTTGACGGCAAACAATTTGATAGCACTAAAGAAAAAAAGTTTACTTACCGCAAAGGCTGGGCGATGTCTAGAATTAAATATCACGATAAATCGGCATCTGTATATCATGATATTCCGATATATCGATTTAGGAAAGTGCCCCCTCACAGGCCTTTGCAACTATATGTCACATGAGGTGTGACGGCAAAATTTAGAAAAAGGCCCTCCTGCGGGGGGAAAGCTAGTGGGGAGTGGGACACTGAAGGTGCATAACATGAATAATTCCGCAACATTTTGAGGAAATTTGCATTTATTCTGCGATCCTTTGACAAAATCAGTGTTTTTCTGCGACCATTTGACAAAAATCGCACTTTTTCTGCAGTCCTTTGAATGAAATTCACGTTTACTCTGCGATCCTTTGATGAAATCACGTTTTTTTTTTTTCAATCCTATGACGAAATTTGTGTTTTATTCCATAATCTTTCGACGAAATTTGCATATTTTCCACGATATTTGACAAAATTCATATTTTACACGATGAAATCAGAAAATAAAAATGACTGTCACTGTTGCACTCAGTTCCATGTACACCCAAGAGGTCGAGTGCCCGTACTCGCTATACCCTTTTAATTTTTCAGCAGGCATGCTCGTGTAAAGTTGACGGTTTTTCAAAAAATTTCCTGCTACGAACGATTTTAAAATTTATTTTTTACTATTGATGTTTGTGCATAGATTTAAATGACAACATTATCACAAATTATTTGAAAACAGGTTTAAAATTTTGGGTAAAAAAACTTTTTTCCTGGAAAAATTGGAAAACAGGAATATGCTACCAAAAAATATAAAAAAATATTATAAAAATTGTAGTGTGAGTGTCATAGTTTTTACGAAAGTTTTTCTTGCTTGATTACTTTTTGTAATTATGATGTATTCCACAAAGAATATAGGAAATATAAGAACGTTTAAAGTAATACCGAGTTGCATAAAGTTAACTTAACCATCGTCACAAATTGATATTACTAAAATTTTGGGTATTTTTTCGTTAGCACACCAGTCAAAAATGAGTTTCCCATTAGTGCACCACCGACCCCCCCCCCCCAAAAAAAAACAAACAAACAAACAAACAAACAAACAAACAATAAGCTGGATGTATGAAAATTCATGCATCAATCTATAAACTACACTAAATATGTAAATGTTACAGTTGCTAATGCATGTATGAGCACTGCACGCCCATGAAAACAACAAAAAAACATTACTGTATGCAGAAGACTCTAAAATGTAGGAAATTATGTAAAATTATGTGCTGTGCTAACTTAAAAGTACAGAACTTAAGGGGGTTTCTCAAACATTTCCATCCCTACTTTTTATTTTCTAAAAGATTAGATTTTATAAAAAAAACACCAATATTCAAGCATGCCTACTGAAAAGAAAAACAACAAAAAAAGGAAAAATGCTGAAAAAGGCGGTTTCCCCCATGAGATGCCAAGAAATCCAAAATTTGAATACCATTATATTTCAGAAAATTAATATTTGCCTTAATTTTACATTTAAATGTTTGAATATATAAAGAAAATGTTTTTGAACTGAAATGGTGGTATTCAAAACACATAAATCCTTGGTATCTATGTACCATGAGGCATATTTCCTAAATCAGCAAAAAAATTGAAAAAAAAATGAAAAAGAAAAAAAAAACACTAAAAAAAAAACACATACACAATACATATATACTCAGATATTTGTGTCCATTTCGATGTTATTAAAAAAGATTTGTTGGGAACATTAAAATTTTTGTCACACATATTTACAAACAGACCATGCAAAAAAGCAAGACATGCATGAATGAAAATGGATTACTAAAATTACCTTATTGTAGACAACATTGAATCTCTTAAAACCCTTCGACCTATTTGAACCTTTGAATTGAGTATACACAAACATGCATCAGGCCAGTGCACTAATGCATGTACTAAAATAATTTTCTTATATACTACGCAATTTTATTTTTAACCCTTCTTTAAATGAAAGTAAGTGAAATGGATCAGGCAAACTGCACTACATGCATAGAACAAACAAAAATTTATTATTGCACAACATAGGCTCCCAAATTTGTTGCACATTTCTATAATTAAAGCATAGGCAGACACACATAAGGCTAAACGCACTGGACGCATGAATGCAAATACTAAGATTATCCCCTTATAAATAACATTAAAAACTTGGTACCTAGTCACCTTATTTGTACATTTAGAGCATTTTTCCATTTTATTGACATGAACCAATGAATCATATAGGTTTTTCATTATCCAGCATATTTATTATTGTACAATATAAGCCCCAAATGTGTTGAACATTTCTATAATTAAAGCATAGGCAGACATGCGCAAGGCTAAACGCACTGGACGCATGAATGCAAATACTAAGATTATCCCCTTATAAATAACATTAAAAACTTGGTACCTTGTCACCTTATTTGTACATTTAGAGCATTTTTCCATTTTATCGACATGAACCGATGAATCATATAGGTTTTTCATTATCCAGCATATTTATTATTGTACAATATAAGCCCAGACAAACTGCACTGATGCATACTAAAATTTATTATTGCATTACTCAGTAACCCTAAAATTTGTTTACTTATTTCTACAAACTGAAATTCCGACAGACATACATCAAGCAAAACATTCTACATGCATGAATGCCAGGTTCCCTTTAGTTGTTTATTATAGGACCTCTTTATATACTACATTCAGTGTTCTATTGCCTTTTGGTAGTATTTGAACCTTTAAGTTCTCAAATGAACGCACCCGAGACATAGCTACATATAACTGACCATGGCTAAAAACAGGCTGGGGTAAATAAATACCAAAACAATCTAAAGTTTGTCCCTGTGCTTTGTTGATAGTCATACAAAAAGCCAGACGTATGGGAAATTGGCGTCTTTTAAAAGAGAAAGGGAGTGATGTGTCTGATGGTGATAGGTAGATTCTATTAATCAAAGCTTTTTTCCCTTTTCTTTCGCCAGTGATAATTTCTAAATCTAAACAATTGTCATACATATTCCTCACAATTAGTCTTGTCCCATTTAAAAGACCCTGGGTAGCATTTAGGTTTCTTAACAGCATTGCAATTGCACCGACTTTTAATGTGAGATTATGTGGAGGCAAACCACTTAACTCTAAACTGTTTAGAAATTCTGCAGGAAATTGAAGAATTTGGCTTTCATCATCAGTTATGAGATTATTTACGCTAGCGTATGTTCTCTGTGTGCCAGGTATAAGATGTAGAACTTTAGAATTTATTTCATTACAATGCTCATTTTTGGGGGCAAGAATAGCAAATTTAGAAAAATTAACAACATGATCTGGTGAAGCAAAATGTTTGCCAAAAATTTCAGATACGATATCTTCTTTTGCAATAATTTCTAACGGTAAATCAATAACAGAAGAATTCCGTCCGGCTCAATTTCGCGAAGATTGTAGGATGCTAGATCCATAACTTAACTAAATAAGCCTAGGACTCGCTATGAAAATTAAACAGCAGAGCAAAATAATAGAGATCGAAATGGACACAGCAAAATAAAATAAATAATAACAAATAAACTTACTATTTCAAAGCAGCACCTTACAGTAAATAATATTAGAGATAGCAACGTGCGTGCTACTATATTAACGACTACAGCATGGGATAATAAATTATTCATTGCCTAAGATCCTAAGAATAAATCTGTATCTAGGCAGGAAGTCTTGTGCACACACTGAACTCCCATTGGACCACAGTGTCCGCACATGCGCTGTTTACCCTGATGACGATGATACACGGAGTAAAAGTTGCGATGATGTGATCATGTTTCTCTGTCTACGGTGAATCGTTCACTTCAGTGAAAGAGATCGGACAGCCCGGAAGAGATTTTGGACGCATGCGCAGATATTCATTTTTGATGCACTGAACTGACAAAAATAGCCTTTTCTTTTAATATATATGATTATTTTCCTTGCATAAAAACTATTGTGATGTAATAATTCTTTTATAATAAATAATTTAGTTGAAATGTTTTATTTATAAATAACAATGAAGTTTGATAACCCCGAGACAATTTTTTTTATTTAACTTTGCAATATTTACAGTTTACATAACAGGCATATCAGAATTCTGGTGTCGCCATCTTTTGACGCAATTGCGTAATACATTTTGTCTCTTATTCGAAAAAAAAAAAAAAAAAAACTAAAGCTCTTCGCCGCTTTGAAAGAATCTCTTGTGACTAGAGGTCTATTTCGCAAATATTAAGAAAATTACTGCATACAAAAATATTAAAATGGGTAGTATTATAGAGAAATGTTTGATAAAAACGTTGAAGTAGATAGTTTTTAAATCGAAGAATTATTTTAAGAGATATTTAATGTTAAATCTGGATAAAATTGTCTCATTAAAAAAGTCTCATAGGAAAAAAAATATACATGGGAATTTAATCATTTTCATTGAATTTAATCATTCAATAGAAACTCGAAGTTTGCAGAGTGCATTTATTATTTTTAACTTGCCTAATTTTTTGACGGTTTATTTCAATTTTAAATTAAAATTTTCAGAATTTCCAGAGATATTTTTTACATATTTTAGAAAAGGTTATTTTAAATTGTTGCCAATTGTTAAAACAGCGCAAAGAATAATATATCCTTTAAATTAAAAATTTATTCACACGTGACTATTATAAACAGAAAAAAAATCCTTTTAAATTAGAATTAAATGATAACGTGTTAAAAGCAGGAAAATATTAAACATTACGTCATAAAAATTGTTTTTACACATGCTTACTTAAAATGAAAGACAATTATAAAATAATCAATTATTTTCAAATTAGAATTAAATGATTACGCATTAAAAGCAGGAAAACATTGAAAATTACATCATAAAAATTATATTTACACGTGAATATTAAAAGAAAAAGAAAATTTTTAAATAATAAATTCATTGATATGTGTTAAAAGTCGTAAATGGAGGAAATTACGTCATATTGGCCAAAGTGGCCAAATAATAATATTGCAAAACAGTTTAAATTAAAAAAATATATTTATATGAGAGATTTATTTCAAATTTCGAGATGATATTTTTAACTATATTTGCCAATTTTAAGGTAGCGCAAATAATAATATTATCTTTCTAATAATAAAAATATTTTCAGTTGAATGTTACAAAGAGAAAGGAAAGTTTGGTGAAAATTATGTCAGATTTAAAACGTTACATTTAAAATATCTTATTTAAAATTATTTTCTTATAGCGTTGTTAAAAAATACCATAAAGCAAAGACTCTGTTGACTTAGTTCCTTTTATATTTGGTAATTTTCAAATTTTTAACTAATCTTATTTAATCGAGCACGGAAACAGCAACTAACATCAACTGATTCGGTCTTGAAATCCCTCAGTAAAAGGGAAACCCGTTTACAGTAAGATCGCCATTGATTTTTTAATTATACAGAGCAGCCTCGATTATCCGAACTAATTGGGACTGTTAGTAAATAGGAATCGGCAATCTCGGTTAATAGAAACTGTGTGTAAAAACTCGCCGTGCTTGCGAATTTAACATCTCTTTTAAAAAATATATAGAACGTTTTTTAAATAATAAAAATAAATATATGTAAAGTTCTGTTTCACAGCTTAACAAATTTAAAAAGAAAATCAACTACCAGTAGTAAATTTTAAAATGCAAATTGAAAAATTTACGAAAGTTCACACAGCCACTGGAAACAAAGCATTGTTTGCTATTGACTTCTCAGGGTCCAATGTTTCTTTGGAGTTGAGTGCTTTTGGGGGCAGAAGGGCCTGTATAGCACGGACAGTGAGCTAAAGAGTGTGGTTATTTTTAAGGCTCATTCAAAAGGGAAAAAAAATCAGACTTTGTTATTGGCTCGATTAACAGAAACCTCGATTAATCGAAGCTCGGTTAATCCAGGTTCTACTATAAATCAATCTTCCGTAATCTTTTTAAAGCAGATTAAATTAATGGACATCAGCACAAAGTCACATAGCTGATAACTGCCATGCTTGTTGGCCACCTTTTTTTCAAAAAGTTTGCTTCGCCTTATTCAATTAATGAGATATCTCCGATAAAATAAGTCACATTTTCCCGTTCTAAAATACTGGTATCCAAAAATCGTAGCATGTAACTGACACTACAAGTACTCATGGAACTAGACTATTTTAAGTCTGATTTTTATTATAGACTATATAAAATTATTAGAAATATATATTATGATAGGAACTAGCGGGCTTCGTCCGCTATTTACGTTACGGATATAAAAATCATGTTTTTTGTTTAGGGAAAAAGAAATAAAAACCTATTTGACGATAGGTTTATAAAGACACATTTTGTATTTGATATATTTCCGGGGATGAGGAGGGGGGGGGACTATTTTGATTAAATATCGCAATTAGTCCACATGGCAGATATAATTATGATAGACACTAGCGGGCTTCGCCCCTCTATGGCGCCTTATGGGTCCAGCTTCCATAACTCAGAAACTACCTTTCGGACATCAATGCAACAGATTCCAAACGTTATAATTAACTTAATAATCACCCTATATAGCATTAAAGTAAATTTATGAGTGCTGCATACTATTTTTTTATCGTAATTTCTGAAGACAAAAAATTATTTCGGTTCCATTCTTAGGTACTGGTCTGAAAAATTTTGAAAAAGGGGGGAAGGAGGGGACATGAGACTGCTGTTTGTCAAACAACACAACGGGGGTCTGGCTTATTCAACTTGGTTTTTGATGACTTCAATTGGAAGGTGGTTTGTTTAAAAGAGTGCGTTCCCTGCCCCATGAAAATTGGAACTATTGGTGCACCATCTATGTAAGGATTTAATAATTATAAATTAACATTTTGGATTTATTAATTTAAGGATAACGTGTTTTTAAAGGAATATCAAATGAAACCCTCTGTGCGATCTGCGATTATACTTACCCACTTGTTTTTATATACAAACTGCTATAAGGAAAATTGTAATAAAATAGTAAAAATTAAATCTGCATTAAATCCCATAAGTATCTTTTTTTTTATTATTTTATCACTAACCTCAAAAAAGTAATGATATCAATGCAAAACCCCTTGACGGGTTAAAAGTTTCTGACGCAGCACTTTATCTTATGCTCTAAGAATTTTAAATATGGAACTTAAAAATACTGATATCAAATTTTGAGTGACGTTATGCTATTTCTTAAAAAAATATATTTGTATTTATTTCATCATTTTATTTTTGTTTTATTTATAATCGCATGTGCAAAAGTTATGTTCAACATGAAAAGCTGCATAAAATTTTATTCGCTGCTGCTTTATCATTTACATCTCTCATAAGTTCAAAATATGAGTTTCAAAAGATATGATATAAAATTTAAGTGACGCCTTGATGTGACTTTAAAAGGTTTGTTTTAAAATTCAATTTAAATTATTTTTGACTTGGTTAAAATATTTTTTTACATCTACACAATACTTTTAATTTTCCAATTCACTGTTAAATATATCACTTTCATTAAATCTATAAAATGCATTGAAATGTATTTATTTCAATAAATTGATTTATCTTTTGTGTCACTCTAATCAAAATTGTGAGTAAGATTTATGTAAATGGTCTATTTGCGTCAAACTATCCTTTTTCATACATTTCATGTAGTTTGGACACAATGACGCAAAGAAACCATTTACATAAATCTTACTCACAATTTTGAATAGCGTGACACAAAAGATAAATCAATTTATTGAAATAAATACATTTCAATGCATTGTATAGATTCAATGAAAGTGATATATTTAACAGTGAATTGGAAAATTAAAATTATTGTGTAGATGTAAAAAAATATTTTAACCAAGTCAAAAATAATTTAAATTGAATTTTAAAACAAACCTTTTAAAGTCACATCAAGGCGTCACTTAAATTTTATATCATATCTTTTGAAACTCATATTTTGAATTTATGAGAGATGTAAATGATAAAGCAACAGCGAATAAAATTTTATGCAGCTTTTCATATTGAACATAACTTTTGCACATGCGATTATAAATAAAACAAAAATAAAATGATGAAATAAATACAAATATATTTTTTTAAGAAATAGCATAACGTCACTCAAAATTTGATATCAGTATTTTTAAGTTCCATATTTAAAATTCTTAGAGCATAAGATAAAGTGCTGCGTCAGAAACTTTTAACCCGTCAAGGGTTTTTGCATTGATATTCTATACGCAGACAGTTCTTGCCAAAAACGTAGCTTTGATTAAAGAAATTTTTTTGAATAATACGGGAATATTTATGAATAATAATATAATTTATTCGATAATTATAATTTATAAAATTATGGCATTAAACCAAAATTATTCAACATAGCTCCTAGATTTTGAATACATCATTTCATTATTACTATAACTGGACTTGATTAAAATTTTCTAATTACTTTTTTCTTATTTTATGAATTAAAGAAATTATTTGAATATGATTAAAAAATTGATAGATTTGCAAACCTTATTAAAGTAACTTGTGTTTGAAGCCTGAAATGAAAACTGTAAATTGCAAATTAACATAAGCAGTTTTTCTTTATTTCTTGAGAAATTACAAATGTATATAAATATTTATCTGTCGCATAACACACATGTAACAATTTTAATGTGCGTCTAAAATTGTTTTACTATTTTAAAAATAATTTTTTAAATAATTTTGTTAACAAATCTTTCTAAAATTCCATGTAAGATTGTAAATATTATTATTTATATCATAAATTTTAATACCTTTTTGTTTTATATTTTTCAGGATCCATTTATATCTAAAATATACAAAGTTGCAGGGTCATTGGTAAAAAAGAAACAATAGGAAAAAGAAAAAAAAAATTAGTAATACATAATTGTTTGTCACTAACTTTCCGTTCGAAACAAAGTAAATGCTTCCATTCCCAATATAAATTGCCCGTGTGTCTGAAACTACTGATGAAATATATTTATTAAATGGATAATAATAATACTTATGATATTCACATGTTCTTGATAAATATAGACTATTTTACTAAGAATTATTAATAGGGAAAATTTATCTAGAAAAAAGTATTAAAGTATAGAGAATTCACTTTAAAAGTCATAAACATTTGTAAACAATGATTTTGAGATTTCGGCATATATGCGTCACTGATAATGATGTGCATTAGTTTAATAAACATATTTTTTAAGTTTAAATGTTATTACTCAAGTACTTTGATTGAAAATATTTATTATGCCTTTAACATTGCACTTTGAATGTAGATGCAATCTCACCTGTTCAAAATTTAAGAACTTTTACAGTAAGCAAATATTTTCTGGAAGGAAGCTCTTGGAATAGCTCTTTAATAACAGTGGGCATCGAACAAAATGAAAGCTTTTCATGATAGAAACACAAAAAGATTCAAGGATGAACATTTCATATAGACAGAAACACAAAACGTTATTAGAATGCGTTTTAAACCCAGATTCTGACAATGTAAAAAGCTGAAATTTCTACTACAACTTGAATAGTTAAAATTAGTGGAACAATCATTTTTCCTACTCTAAACTAAGCATGATTTCATTTAACCAAATATCTAAACTTTTTTGTACCCGAACTGAGTCTAATCGCTAGGGGTTCGGAAAAAGCGGCGCTAAACTGCTTTAAATTTAAAATCATACACATCATTTTAGCTTGTTTCATAGTTTTGTTTTTTAATAATTATTTGTAAATTATATGATACATTGTAAAAAAAAATATATAGAAGAAATTAATAAATATTTGTTAAATCATTCTTTGATAATTAACCCCTTAACGCTCGAATTAAATTACCGTTGAATAATTCAAATTGCTTATTGGCACCACTTTTATGAAAAAGAAATATTCACCTTATTTAATGACAGGTAAAACGATACTAAAATATAGCCAATTTCACTATTTTATAAAACTGGTGGGAATCAAACAATTTCAGTAAAAGACACAGCCCGAGAATATCTCGGGAGCGAGAATTAAGGGGTTAAGTTCGACGAATACGTGTAATATAAGAAGAAAATATAAGATAATAAAATATTAAGTATCAATGTGAAATAGTAAATAAAAGGGAGTTACAAATGTTCTTTCAAATCTTTAAAAAAAGATTTTGTAATTGTTGAAAGAAGTTAAGACTATAAGTGCGTGTATTATATATGAGACTAAATAACGTTATTCATAAAAAAGGAAAGAAATTGTGTAAAATAGCGAAATAGATTCTTCAAATATTAATTTATAAAAACTTCTGCTATGGGAAAGTAAGTATTTCTTTAGTATTTTACGCAAATATATTAATGAAATACTACGTTAAAAAGTTTTTACTTAATGCATGCTATAATGGTTGCTTGGAATAATGGATATAACGTATGTGAAAACAAAATGGTAAATGACAGAAGAAATGTTTGTTATAACCCATAACTTTGTTTTAATCTAGCTCCTCTACACATGCTGTTCACACATTTTTGGATAACGGAATATGAATATTTCTCTTCGGAAAGAGCGTAGATATAACCATCGAACCACTGTTTCGTTAAAAACGCCATTTTGAATTAAAAAAAAAAATCTGAAGCCACAGACCATAATTTAGATTTTTAAAAGCATAGTACAATTGCAATTATTTCTTTTGCAGCTAACGATTTTTTTTTTTTTTTTTTTTTTTACCGCTAACCAAAATCGTCTAAAAAATGTGCGAACAGCCTCTGTAAAGCGGGATTTTACTTAATAAATGAAGTACCGTGTGTTTCAAAAGTTCTGCGCGAAAGTAAAACGCGATTGAAAATATCTAACTACTAAACCTGTGGCTGTAAGATCCATGAAGGATCAGGGCCTACAGTGCCCAAATCTGTTTTCTTGACCCTTGGGCCCCGAGGTGCTATGTAGCATGTATCCCGGGCGGGTTAAAAAATATCTATGGGACGGAGAAAACTGCGGTTTGCAGTTGAATATTCAGCGTGGCACGGTATTTCGCATAACATCAAAAAAGTTTGAAATCTCGACAATAGATGGCTCTACTTCAAATAATTCTAAGGTATGATTCCATATTGCTCACACAACGCAATATTTTGATACAAAAAATTGTATACGTAGTATTCTACAATGTTTTTTGTATCTGAACCTTGCGTTGTGTCAGCGATATGGAATTATTCCATAGAATTATCTGCAGTAGCGCACTTTATTGTCGATATTTTGAACTTTTTGTGTCATACAAAATCCCGTACCACGCTGATTATTTATCTGCAAGCCGCATGTCTCTCCAATCCATACATCCTTTTTTTTTTATCGCGTTTTACTTTTGAACCGAACTTTTGAAAGACAGGACATAAGCATTTACTGTACTGTACTATACATGCAGAGAGTAAAAGAAGACATGAAATGCATTTTAATATAGTTTAAGAAATTTCAGAGTAATATTTTAATAACGAAACAGCACCAAAAACTGGCGATATGAAGCAATTAAAATAATAAAACTTTGTAAAAAATCACCATAAAATTAAAACAAAACACAGGACGCGTTTCGAGCTAAAAACATAACAGCTCGTCATCAGCTAAGCATACACGTGTCCGAAAACGAACAAGTTCAAAAATGAACTGAAGAAAAAGAATGTTGCGAAGAATGCGACAGATGGCGCTACCTGATAGAGGGATATGCAAAAGGGAAATGTGTTGAAAAAAGATAGAAGAGAAAATGAAATGGGAAAAAATGGAAATAAAAGAAAAAATAAAAATAAAAGAAGTAAATTAAAAATATAAATAAAAATAATAAATAAAGAACTATAAAAGAACAAGAAAAAAATCCAAATTATTATTATTATTATTATTATTATTATTATTTTTTTTTTTTTTTACAAAATAAAAAGAAAAGAAACAAGAGAAAAGGGAAAAGAATTACAAAATTAATTTCCACGCTGGAGATAGGAAAGGAGATGATGGGAGATCATTGACAAGATTAGCAGAATTTTTAGAAATAAAATATGCTTCATGAAAATCCAAGTGAGAGGGAGAGGCAGGGGAAGAAATAATTTTGGCCATGGAGAAATTGAAACAATGACTGGAAGACCAACAGTGAGAAGCAATCGAAGATTTAGAGATTTCTTGATTTGCAATATATCTCTGATGCTCGCCTAATCTGAATTTTAAAGCTCTCTTTGTTTGACCAATATAACCTAAATTGCAAGAGCAAGGAATGAAATAAACACCCCACCGGTTCTCAGTAGGAACAGGATCTTTTAGAGAAGAGAATTTAATTTTATTCATAGGTTTGAAGATAACTTTAAAGTTAAAACGAGAAAGTATTTTAGCAATTTTGAAACACAGAAGAGAATAAAAGGGCAGAACTATTATAGAATTAAAATTAGGAGGATTATTTGAATCAGAAAAAGGACGTTTAGGCTTATTAAATTTATATAAAGCTTTATCTATTAAAGAGGGATTATAACCACGAGCAAGGGCAAGAGATTTCAGATAATTAATTTCATTATTCAGAGCAGAAGAGTCAGAACAAATGCGTAACGCCCTAAAAACAAATGTATAAAAGGACGCCACTTTTTGTTGAGGAGGATGATTTGAAAGGGCATGAGGGGGAAGGGAGACAGCGAAAGGTTTTCTATAAACGGAGGTAGAGAACCGATCTGGGAGTTTTGAAACCAAGACATCAAGGAAAGGAAGAGAATTGTTCTCTTCGACTTCGAGAGTAAATTGAATACAAGGATCAACAGAATTAACAAGAGAAAGGAGATTAGAAAGATCAAGGTCAGATGGAATTAAAATGAAAGTGTCATCAACATACCTAAACCAGAAAGGAAATTTATATAAACTGAAGAGTTTTTCTTCAACAAAATGCATATAAATATCACATAAAAGAGGAGACAATGGATTACCCATGGCCAGACCCTCAGTTTGAGAATAGAAAGAATTGTTAAACTGAAAAGCAGTTTGCCTGACACAAATACTAACTAAATGCAGGATTTCATCAATCTCAATGGAAGAGTAATGAAATTCGCGCAACCTTCTTTCCAAACAATCAATTGCCCCTTGAACAGGCACGTTAGTGAAAAGGGATTTAACATCTAAGGAAACCATTATATAATTGCAAGGAGAAAGGCGTTTAATATTATATAATGGTTTCCTTAGATGTTAAATCCCTTTTCACTAACGTGCCTGTTCAAGGGGCAATTGATTGTTTGGAAAGAAGGTTGCGCGAATTTCATTACTCTTCCATTGAGATTGATGAAATCCTGCATTTAGTTAGTATTTGTGTCAGGCAAACTGCTTTTCAGTTTAACAATTCTTTCTATTCTCAAACTGAGGGTCTGGCCATGGGTAATCTATTGTCTCCTCTTTTATGTGATATTTATATGCATTTTGTTGAAGAAAAAGTCTTCAGTTTATATAAATTTCCTTTCTGGTTTAGGTATGTTGATGACACTTTCATTTTAATTCCATCTGACCTTGATCTTTCTAATCTCCTTTCTCTTGTTAATTCTGTTGATCCTTGTATTCAATTTACTCTCGAAGTCGAAGAGAACAATTCTCTTCCTTTCCTTGATGTCTTGGTTTCAAAACTCCCAGATCGGTTCTCTACCTCCGTTTATAGAAAACCTTTCGCTGTCTCCCTTCCCCCTCATGCCCTTTCAAATCATCCTCCTCAACAAAAAGTGGCGTCCTTTTATACTTTTGTTTTTAGGGCGTTACGCATTTGTTCTGACTCTTCTGCTCTGAATAATGAAATTAATTATCTGAAATCTCTTGCCCTTGCTCGTGGTTATAATCCCTCTTTAATTGATAAACTTTGTATAAATTTAATAAGCCTAAACGTCCTTTTTCTGATTCAAATAATCCTCCTAATTTTAATTCTATAATAGTTCTACCCTTTTATTCTCTTCTGTGTTTCAAAATTGCTAAAATACTTTCTCGTTTTAACTTTAAAGTTATCTTCAAACCTATGAATAAAATTAAATTCTCTTCTCTAAAAGATCCTGTTCCTACTGAGAACCGGTGGGGTGTTTATTTCATTCCTTGCTCTTGCAATTTAGGTTATATTGGTCAAACAAAGAGAGCTTTAAAATTCAGATTAGGCGAGCATCAGAGATATATTGCAAATCAAGAAATCTCTAAATCTTCGATTGCTTCTCACTGTTGGTCTTCCAGTCATTGTTTCAATTTCTCCATGGCCAAAATTATTTCTTCCCCTGCCTCTCCCTCTCACTTGGATTTTCATGAAGCATATTTTATTTCTAAAAATTCTGCTAATCTTTTCAATGATCTCCCATCATCTCCTTTCCTATCTCCAGCGTGGAAATTAATTTTGTAATTATTTTCCCTTTTCTCTTGTTTCTTTTCTTTTTATTTTGTAAAAAAAAAAAAAAAAAAAAAAAAAAAAAATAATAATAATAATTTGGATTTTTTTCTTGTTCTTTTATAGTTCTTTATTTATTATTTTTATTTATATTTTTAATTTACTTCTTTTATTTTTATTTTTTCTTTTATTTCCATTTTTTCCCATTTCATTTTCTCTTCTATCTTTTTTCAACACATTTCCCTTTTGCATATCCCTCTATCAGGTAGCGCCATCTGTCGCATTCTTCGCAACATTCTTTTTCTTCAGTTCATTTTTGAACTTGTTCGTTTTCGGACACGTGTCTGCTTAGCTGATGACGAGCTGTTATGTTTTTAGCTCGAAACGCGTCCTGTGTTTTGTTTTAATTTTATGGTGATTTTTTACAAAGTTTTATTATTTTAATTAATATTTTAATAGTATCTGCATTTTAAGTTAACACACTTTTTATGTATTTCTTCGTTTTTACACATAAAATGACACAAAACGTACTTTTCCCTTTAGAGTGCAATTGTTAAATTGATAGATCTCCGGATCAAAAAGTAATAGAAGAATCACAAAGGTATTATAAAATGAGTTACTATAATTCATTTGCTATAAACCCTTTCAGAAAACCTTTTAAAGTGCGTCTGGAAATTTAATGTTAGCTATAAAAAAAGTTATATGTTACATTTTATATCGTATATATTTTTTATACCTTTGACATTTTTACGTAGTTGTAATTGATATAAAAATGTCTATTGAATGAGATGATTTATTAGAAGAAGTTTTTTTAATTTATTTTTTATACGTGCAGTTGTGAAAAAAAAGCAAACACGCAAATACCTACAACTAACTCTGCTACAAATTATCGTAGAGGAAAGTGACTTGTATTAAAAGATTGGAAATAAAGTCTACTTCTAAATGATATATGTAAAATTCGCTTAGGTGACAATCTACAAATCGAAAAAGCTCAAACTTTTTTTTTCAATGGTAATATCCAAGTTTGACAAAATACTTTTCAGACTAAAAAGCAATTTGTCAGGGTTTTTTTTTTTTTTTTTTTTTTTTTTTTTTTTTTTTTTTTACATTGTTTTCTTATACCCCTTCATTCTGTTTTTTTATTCTATATTTTGTATTCGGGGATATTCTTCACAATTCTGTTAATAAAACTAGATGATTTATTAGAAGAAGATTTTTAATTTATTTTTGATACGTGCAGTTGTGAAAAAAAAGGCAAACACGCAAATACCTACAACTAACTCTGCTACAAATTATCGTAGAGGAAAGTGACTTATATTAAAAGATTGGAAATAAAGTCTACTTCTAAACGATATATGTAAAATTCGCTTAGGTGACCATCTACAAATCAAAAAAGCTCAAACTTTTTTTTTTCAATGGTAATATCCAAGTTTGACAAAATACTTTTAAGACTAAAAAGCAATTTGTCAGGTTTTTTTTTTTTTTTTTTTTTTTTTTACGTTGTTTCCTTATACTTCTTCATTCTGTTTTTTTATTCTATATTTTGTATTCGGGGATATTTTTCACAATTCTGCCAATAAAACTAGAAAATTGCGTTAAATAAATTCAAAATCAAAAAACGCAATACTGAAATATTTATAAAATTCTAATCACACTCACATATTCAAGAAAATTTTTAATTACAGATACTTTATACATTTTAAAATCAGATGTTGCACTTGTAAACATTACAACACTTGTAAGCATTACAAAATGAATATTGAAGACGATTTTACAGAATATAACAATTGCCGAAACATATCAAGTGAGTGAAATGGTGATATGGGCAAGAAATAATACAGTAATAGAAGTGACTTAGTCATTCAACAACCGAGTACCGAACGTCAATTTGGATGCAGGCCCTAAAATATGCTCATTTTAAAATAACTAATTTTTAGTACGAATTTCATTGAACATATATATAAGCTAATTGGACGACATAGAACTTATTTATGGTGTCAAAATTGGGTGTTGCAATCAACAAAAAAATTTGTATTAGTTTTGATATGCAGATGTCCCTAAGTCAGTTTTGCATACATCATTTAAAAGTATATTTTATTTCCAATCTTTGGGTTCCAGTAAATTTATTCTACGATAATTTGTTGCAAAGTTAGCAGAGCTGTTTACTTTATTACCACGACTGTACGTTGAAACGAAGGGGAAATATAATGTACACACTCCAGAAAAAATGTATAAGTGTAACATGGCATTTATTTCTTTTCGAAACAATTACAGTCAAACCCCGTTAGACCGCCATTACCCGTTTGAGAAATTTTTGGTGCTATAACGAGTTTGGCGGTATATCAAATTATAATACAATAAAAATAAATTTTGATACTTTTATGCTGTTATTATTATTATTATAAAAATAAACATCATAATGCTTTTTATTAAATTATCCATTAGTATGTATAATTAATATAATATAATAAAAAAATATAATTACTACTGCATGATTCAAAATTATCCAATTAATGTTTGAAATTAACACACACTAACCTCTTTATATAATCAGTTTTAGCTAAAGTAGATAAATATAAATGCAAAATAAAATAGATTTGACTTTACAAAAGTATGTGACACGCTATCTTACATTCTAAAACAATAATGCTTGTAATAGTTACAAATTTCTCTATTATGTGTTTCGTGAGATATTTTTATGGAATTTAAAAAAACAATATTATGTACAATTTATTAATTAAAATTTTCAGCATCGTCAATGAAAACATCTTAATGGGTAATAATAATAATAAAAAATATATTCATCAGTTTTTGTTTCGTGTTTGTAAATCGTATATATTCTTCCACTACCATTGGAAATGCTGCATTTCTGAATTTCTTATGGCATATTAGATTCTGAAAAAATAAAAATAAAAAACTCAATTACATATCTGCTTTTCACGTTTCTGCTCATTTTACTTACTTCTTTCCATGCACATTTGCGTTCTGTCTGAGTTGTGTGATGTCATTCGGGATATACAGAGGCTGTTCGCATATTTTTCAGACGATTTTGGTTAGCGGTAATAAAAAATCGTTTGCTGCAAAAGAAATATCTGCAATTGTACTATGTTTTTAAAAGTTAAAATTATCGTCTGCGGCTTGAGATTTTTCTTTTTATTTAAAATGGCGTTTTTAACGAAGCAGTGGTTCGAAGGCTATATTTACGCTCTTTCCGAAGAGAAATATTCATATTCCGTTATCCAAAAACGATGATAATGAACAAAAATGGAAAACAATTGTCACACTAGATGAATCATGGGTGTATTTAATTTGGTGTATTGTATGTTTTTTTTTTTTTTTAAATCTTATCCTATCTGTTTAAAATTAACTTAATTCAGTGCCGACAATAAAAATAGTGCATATTTAAATTTCATTTGGCATTTCATAAAAAGAAATTCAGCGTAATAATAATCTTTTCTTTTACAGGGTACCTAAAGCAAAACCTTTGTTCAAAATTTAAACTTACCATTGTGCTAAGCGAGCTTCGAAAGGACGTCGCCAAGTTGCAACGCTGCTTTGGTTTGTGCAGCGTTTTAGGTAGCTTTCATTACAAAAAGCTACCTATTGCAGCCGTTCCACAGTGGGGCAAAATCGCGAAAAGCTGGCCAAAAGTCGAAAAATAAAGTTACTATTTAGGGAATTTTAACTATACAGATGGCTAGAATAATGTTTGGAGGGTCAGAATCTATATTTATAAAAAGGTTTTCGTTTTGCCTTGACAACCTGTCTCATTTCAAATGTGACGCTTGGAGGATCATCATCTGAGCTGAATAAAAACAGCAAAACAATGGTTCCTCAAAACACGTGCTACATTTTTCCATAACATTTTAGAGTTTAAATTATTTGCGCCTGTTACAAAAATTGTTATTAAGCACATAAAAATTGATATTTCATGATTATTTTATATAAAAATTTTGAAAAAATATCTTATTTTTTGTTTTCAAACATCAAAAAGTTTAAAAGTTCCACAGTGTTCCGCAACGACATATAGTGGAACTAGTAGCCTGAACTATTATCTAATGTAGAGTGAAAAACCAGCTGCCGAAAACTGCCATTCTGCATTCTGTGCAGGTTTTTGTAACCACAAGTAAAAAGGCCACTTTTTTAGTCGCTTCAAAAACACTGAAATTTATTACTTGTCACAGTAATTTAGCTGGCAAACATTTTTGAAATTTTTTGATTAATCAGTTTTGCGATAGATTATTATGTATTATATTACAAATAAGTATTATAATCATAAGCATAAATGAATTTCATAAGCAATATTAGTAAAAAAAAAAATAAAATAAAATAAAATAATTCTCTAACATCGATCCGATAGAATTACATTAGCTTATATTTATTGCTAATAATTCTGTTTATTCTAATCAGAATAAATATCTTGTTAATTGCAATCTTTGCTAGATCATACTGCTGAACATATTTTATTAATGGAAACGGAAATTATTAATTAAAAATCTGGCTCCCTAGAACATTAGCAAGCTGAATTTGATTTGCAAGTGCGGATGTGATGTTGCAAATGTATGGTCAAAGTACCTTTAAACAAAAATTGTGTTGTGATGATTGTAGAAAGCAGGTTCAAATATCTTTTTTCACTTCTCTAGTGCCACTAGATCTTTTAAGTGTTGCTAACAATTCAGAAACCGTTATCTGGAAAAATTCGAAACCTTCATCGCTTAGATTTTTTTAGGCCCACCAGAATCAATTTTTTTCACGAAAATACGGAAGCTACTGTCAGTGAAATGGATTATATTACAGATCAGGAAAGTAAACTTATTCCTTTTAAAGCAATCATTGATAGAAAATAAGTAGGCGTTAATTACAAACTAGATTTAAGGATGATTGATTGTAAAATTTTTAATGCCTTTACTAGTAATTTGTCAACTTAACGTTGGTAACTATCTCAGGCAACTTCAAGACAGTTTAATAACCTTGATGACATTTTCAAACTAAAAGTGAATGAAGGTCATTTACGATTTGGGATGACCACGTTACATGCCTATATAAGATGTTTTGAGTGTAGCTTGCATTTGGCATACAAACGGGATATAAAGGAATTGCAAGCGCGTCCTCCTGACGAAAAGAAAAATATTTAAATTGCAAAACAAAATTTACAAAAAGGATTTTGTTTACAGTTAGGAGTTCTCGTCGATAAACCAAAAGCCAGATTTGGAAGCACAAATGATGACAGTACAGGTCGTTGATTCTTTGAAAACTTAACTATTTCTCCTTTCAGAAAGAGAGTAGACGAAGATTTGATCAAACGATTCCACGTCATATTACAAGTGATTTCTTAACATTCATTTGATCAATTTTGTGGATTATTGCCCACAAACATCTTGTAAATTCGTTGAATTGTATTCCTAGTTCTATATGCCAACTTCAGTTCCCAGAATACTTATTCATGGCAAAGAAATAACAGCTTCCTCAATATTACCAATTGGGAAAATTTCGGAAGACGCTCAAGAATCGTGCAAAAAATTGACCAAATGATACCAAAAAGATTTCTCGCTAAAATGGAGTAGGACGAAAACAATGGAAAATGGGTCTTTTTTCGGCTTTTAGTGTCATCAGATCCCATCATTTAAAGATTACATAAATTACCGTAGAAGAAATTAAGATCCTTGTCCTTAGAGGCATAACAAGTGCTGTAAAATATTTCGACAACTTCCATTCTGAAGAATTTACTTATTATACTATAGATGATTCAGAAGACGAATTTCAGAATATCCTTTCGTTTTATTTTAATAATATAAAAATTAAACCTTTTAACATTTTACTTTCCATTAATGTACTTAATTGTGTTTCATAAATAAAAATTCAACGTGTAATTTTGATTAAAAATATCTTGTTTCTTGAAAATTCTTTGTAACGTTTAGTCTCGAAACTTCACATTTTATTTAAATCTAAATGTTTTTAGTATTAATCCGCCATTTTTTAAAATTTAACTTTTGAATCGCACTTAGCATCCCCAAAAGCACCTGTATACGGAATTTCATAGAAATTGAGTAACTTTCAAAGCATTTTAATTTTTAGTCCGCCATATTAGATTCGCCATGTTGGATCCGCCATTTTCTTTTTTGGAATTTTAACTTTAGAATCGTAATCGGCATCCTAAAAAACACCCGTTTACGAAGTTTCGTACAATTTGAATAACATTTTCATATTTTGGCCAGCTTTTCGTGATTTTTCCCCACTGTGCGTTCGGGGGAAAGCGATTTCCAAAAATTTTGGTATATTTTCATCGATCATGACCCCCAGACCCCGAAACCACCCTCCGTTCAAAATTGATATATATATATATATATATATCCATATATATATATATATATATATATATATATATAGTATATAGTATATAGTATATATATATATATATATATATATCCGACACTTGTCACACTGTAACTCTCGTATTTATGAACCGATTTGGATGTAATTCGGCGTGTACATAGTACATACCAATGTCTCGACCCAGTTCGTTGGCCAGCTTCATCCGCCATTTTGTTTCAAAATGGTGGCTATTTAATTTTTTTTTAATTTAAAATTTAAAATGTGGAACCAAAAAATTGAAAATGGAAAAATATATTTTTCTTATGTATTTGAACTTTATACAAAGACTCCGGAACAGTTTTTGTTTCGTCTATATCTTAAAAAATGGCTGAGTTATAGCATTTTCAATTTCTAGCGTGGCTGACATTTTTAAACGTCCGGAATTTCGTCACGCGATAAAAGGCGTATTTATAAACCGATTTGGATGTAACTTCGTTTATACATAGTACATACCAATGTCTCGACCGAGTTCGTTGGCCAGCTTCATCCGCCATTTTGTTTGAAAATGGCGGCCATTTAAATTTTTAAGAAAAATTTAAATTTGAAATGTGGTACCAAAAAATTGAAAATGGAAAAATATTTTTTTCTTATGTGTTTGACCTTGATAAAAAGATTCGGGAGCAGTTTTTGTTTCGTCTATGTCTTAAAAAATGGCTGAGTTATAGCATTTTGAACTTTTAGCGTGGCTGACATGTTGAAACGTCCTGATTTTCGTCACGTGATACTAGACGTATTTATGAATCGATTTGGATGTACCTTGGTGTGTACATAGTACATACAAACATCTCGATCGAGTTCGTTGGCCAGCTTCATCTGCCATCTTGTTTCAAAATGGCGGCCATTTAAACAAATTTTAAAAATTTAAAATTTAAAATGAGATACCAAAAAATTGGAAAATGAAAAAGATTTTTTCGCATGTGTTTGACCTTAATACAAAGATTCCGGAACAGGTTTTTTTTCGTCTATATCTAAAAAATGGCTGAGTTATAGCATTTTGAATTTCTATTGTGACTGACATTTTAAAACGACCTGATTTTTCTCACGCGATAACAGGCGTAGTTATGAACCGATTTGGATGTAACTTGGTCTGTACATAGTACATACCAATGTCTCGACCGAGTTCGTTGGCCAGCTTCATTCGCCATCTTGTTTCAAAAGGGTTGCCATTTTAAAAAAAATGTAATTTAAAATTTAAAATGAGGTATTAAAAAATTGGAAAATGAAAAAGATTTTTTTTATGTGTTTGGTCTTGATACAAATATTTTGTAGCAGTTTTTGTTTCTGAAAATTTGTTCTTTTGTTTATATCTTAAAAAATGGTTGAATTATAGCACTTTGAATTTCTAGCATGGCTAACACTTTGAAAAGATCTTGTATTTGTCACGCGATAACACACGTATTCGCCTATTTCGATGGAAGAAAGCATGTGGATAGTATACATCAATATCTCGAAGAAGTTCTCTGGCCAGCTTCATCAGCCATCTTGTTTCAAAATGGCGGCCATTAAATTAAAAAAAAAATTATATTTAAAGTGAGGTGCAAAAAAATTAGAAATGGAAAAAGGTTTCTTTCTTAAGTATTTCACCTTGATATAAGGATTCAGGAGCATTTTTTGTTTGTCTTTATCTTAAAAAATGGCTCAGATATAGCAGTTTCAATTTCTAATGTGGGTGACATTTTGAAAAATCTGATTTTTTGCCTGCGACAGCACTCGTATATATCAACCGATTCCGATGTGAGTGAGTATGTGCACAGCAATTACTGAGGTCCCGACCAAGTTCACTGGTTAGCTTCATCAACCATGTTTTCTTAAAATGGCAGGCACTTTAAGAAATTGCCGAATTTGGCAACCAAATATAAGTTACTTTAAATAAAAGCAGCTGGGATAAAGCTGACTAATTTCGCGAAATTCTCATTCATAATGATTTAGTATTGATAAAAATTAGTATTGAATCTCCTATATTCGGTTTCCACTAAATTGAGCTTCGTGTGTTTGAATAATATAAGTTGACTTTTTTAAAATAAGGAATATGAAAGCTACCTCTTCCTCCCGGCACTGGCCGGAAGGACTTTTTCGATATAGGTTTTTAGTTATCCTTTAAAGGCACTGTAGGTATTTTGAGAGTCAATGAAAACTAGTCGCGAATCCCATAGTATTTATGCGATTAATTCTCATTGAATTAGTCTGTTTTTAACAACTTGACGTTTATTACTTTCATACTTCTACTGGGCACTGCATTACAGAAATAGAGAGCCAGTTTTTGTAAACTAGTCGCGAATCCCATAGTATTTATGTTATTAATTCTCATTAAATTAGTCTGTTTTTAACAATTCGACGCTTATTACTTTCATACTGCTACTGGGCACTGCATTACAGAAATATATCCTTAAAATTTGTCATCTAGGCTTTAAAATCCGATGGGGCATAGAGCACGCCGTCACTGTTATTATGTATGTCTAAACCGTCCCTGTTTTTAAGGGTTAATGTCTCGGCTAATTACGGACATTTTTTTTTAAATTCATGATCAACAATGCTTTTATACTTCTGCTAAAATAGGTATCTCCAGTGCTGCTCAACACTTTTGCTGGATGCCCGTAAATCGAAATTTGTTTGTAACAGAAAAGTGCGATTTTCTCAAAGATTATGTGACCTAGGATAATCGCTATAATTTTTCTGCAAGGTTTCTCTAATTAACATCTATTAACTCTAATTTTTTTCATAATTTTAGTTTCAATAGATTCGGAATTAGATAGGGGGGAACATATTTTTCGCATACATTTTCGACCATAACATTGAAAATATAATTCCTGAAATTAAATGAAATATATTTTTGAGTTATGCGTCACGAAAGCTTTCATACGATACCTCACACGATATACAAAGAATTTTTTTTTTCAAGTAACTTAATTTGACCGTCTACATTTTTCCTAAATATATTTATGAATATTTATTAATCTGTAAATATGCAGGTCAATAATATTTATTACTTCCCCTAATTTGAACTTTCCACTTTCCATAGTTTACGAGTAAAAGGGGACGGGCAGACAGACACGGGAGTGATCTTATAGTGGTTCCGTTTTTACTTTTTAAGTACGGAACCATAAAAATAAAATAAGTGTTAAAGTAATTAGTGTTATCTGTACGTTGTTAGCTCGGCTTACAGACCTGGCAAAGATAATACGTTAGTGCCAGAAACAATTTGATATAGAGTATGATATTCCTAAGTAATTAAATTAAATAGTGGTAATTAAATAGAATTTTATTACGCATGTAACAAGATTTATAAATATATTTGTCATGGATGTTTAATTTTTGTAAAAAAAAACTAAATATCTCGAAGAGTTTTTCATTTTCTTGAATAAATCTCTTTCATTTTATAAAAACAGCCATTATTATGTGGAAACAAACATATCATTTAATATAATAAATCGCATTTACGGTCATTCAAAATAATATTGATGTTTGATTGCAAATTTCGTTATGTGGGATCGCTTCTAAATTTTATTATTTTAAAAATGAGTAACATGTCTTCTACCATATAAATTTTTTCGAACTGCTTTAAATTAAAAACACAAAACTGTGCAACATATTATAAAACGTAAATGAAAATACAAAAAAAAATGTTGCTGTCTAAATCATGATTTATAACTTTATTGGCATATTATGTTTTCTACATTTTTATTCGAAACACATTTATTACATAATATATATAATTTTTATTTTGAAATCTAAAACATTTTTAAAAGTGTTTTATTTATTTTATTTCTAAAGGATTTTATTATTATTATTATATTATTTTATTTTTTGCATTACAAATTTTCTCTTATCTTAGTACATACAGGATATATTTCTGACAAACGCTCTTTTTATCTCATTAAAATGTTTATGCGATAAATGTTTATTTAGGAAAATGTTTTCTTATTTATAAAACTGCGAAGAAATTTATCATTATCTTTATCATTGTCATACACATGATAATAGATAAACATTCTTTTTTCCGTTACAGAAAATAACGTGCAGTAATAATAAAATTTTCAAAACAATTTTTTTTTATTTAATCATAAAGATGCGTTAATAGTCACTGAAATGAATTATCGAAAAAAGTATCTTCCTGCTTAAAAATTTCTCTGCGTGATATTACTGATAAAAGATACATTTGTTTATAACAAATGATTCAAAGTTAATACTGGTTCTTTATATTTTAGTGCTATGCACAGAAAATAATTCTGAGAAAAATTTCTTTATTACACTTTTTTGACTAACTCAAACTGATTTTTGTCTGAAATTTTGCAATTGACATTTAACGCACTTCCTTATACACTGGTGAAAACAATTAAAGGGACAAATGGGTTTTTTTTTGCAATTAAAAAAAACTAACAAAGCAAATAAAACCAAACTTGGCCAAAATATCATTCTATATAAGACTAATGTATGGGAAAACAAAAATGGGCACAACCTGCACCCTAAATAAGGTAACTGGTCACGTGTCCAGTACAGCTGCTGACCGACACCCTGTCAGTCACTGAAAAACATGTCTAATAGAGTGTATAATCATCTGTAACAACTACACAACTCTCGCTGTAACAACTACACAACTCTCGCATCGGCGTTTCATACTGCTTACCAGGGTCCGTATCAATTTCTATGGCAACTGCACCCACTTTTGCACCAAGGCACCCTTGAGCTCATCGATGGCCCCTGGAGCTGGTCTTCGAGTTGCAATTGATCGTCAAAGGGCGTCCCATATGTGTTCGATGAGATTAAGGTCAGGGGATATCGCAGGTCACTCCATTCGTTGAACATCCTACGATTCAAGGTATTCGTCCACCAACTGATCACGATGTGGACGGGCGTTATCGTCCATAAAAATTGTATTCGGTATTGTTTGGTCCATATGCTCCGCGGAAAAGTCTCAAAGAGGGTACAAGAATCTCATCCCTGTACCGCTGACCTGTCAGAGTACCTCTATCAAACGCATTATGGTCGGTACGCCAGTCTAGCTTGATGCCTGCCAGACCATCAGACCACCTCTAGCATAGGGATCATTTTCGACAATGTTAGAGGACTGATATCGACTCTCGGGTTCTCTCCAGACGAGAACACGTCTCGTGTCGCTGTCCAGACTGAATCGTGACTCATCACTGTACACAACCGTCCCAAACTATCCTCTGTCCAAGACAGGTGTTCTCGGTACCATACTAGACGAGACTTTTTGTGGTTCACAGCCAAAGTGATGCAGACTGCAGGGCACCTAGTCCACCTGCATTAAGTCACTGGGTGACTGTTTTCCGTGAAATGGATGTTCCTGTAGCATTATACAGGAGACGAGACAGTTGTTTCGCTGTCACGGACCGGGCCTTTTTGGTTAAAAGTATCAAATAATGGTCTTCAGCGGGCGTTGTTGCCCTTTTTAGGCCTTGACCAGGTCCGGGGATTACTGTTTTGGTCTCTGTGAATTGTTTCCACTGAGTAGACACCATATTTCACGGAACACCGAGGTCCTTAGAACAGGTAGCCTGTAATTGGTCGGCCTCGAGCCTTCCAACAATCTGCCATCTTGTGGCATCATCTAGACGATGTCGACTAGCCATACCAACGATGGGTAAACAAAGAAATTTAAAAAAACAAGGATTGGGTTATGCTACGATGCTTCAAAACGTCCTTCCGCTACAAGCTTCGGCGGTCAAATGAGGCACCTCTGCACAAATGCGATCACAGCGCCACTTACTTATGACCACACGTGCCACTTGCGTAGCAGGTGTGTCCGCGACGAGCTTAACTATCATCTGATACCTTATTTGTGTATAAGGATAACTTATTTTGTTTCTTTTTTTTAAAATCGTTTGTCCCTTTAATTGTTTTCACCAGTGTATAACAGACATATAAAAATAATGCAAAAAGGTGTGGTTTCACATGATAATACAAAATTTTAATATTTTTAAAACTTATTTATTAATTAATACATTAATTAAAATACATTTTACAATTAGCCCGCTTCTGTTTTAAAATCACCAAATTTTCCCCGTAATTCGAAGAATTGTATGAGAGTATAAAGAAATATTTAATTATGCTCCAATAAACTTTTACCAAAATATGCCAACTTGCTGTGCACCTGCAACAATTAAACATTTTAAAGACTATAAAGTAGAAAATAAATTATAAATAAAATATAAAGAGTGTAAAATTTTAAAACATAATCCAATAATAAATAACGGGGTAAAACGCCCATTGCAGAAAAGAAACTGTTATAATTTGATCACAGTTCATGGAAAATGCGCAAAAATTTACCTATATTTAGAAATACTATTTATTTTCCATTCTGCATGTCTTAGCAGTGTCAAATTGTTGCAGTTTATAAGGAACGTATTATTTTCGAAGGCGGTGCATATGGGCGTTTTGCACACTACTAGCGGGTATAAGGCTCTCAAATTGCAAAATGATTAAAATAACTTAAATTGTAATAAAAATTTATCAGAATTATAAAACGTAATTGCTTGCTTTTACAATTGGAATTAATAGTTATAATAATGAGGTCATACAAGTTCTAATTAAAAAAAAAAAAAAAAAAAAAAAAAAAAAAAAAAAAAAAAAAAAAAAAAACATTTAAACACATTATCCAATTGCGAAATGTATAAACAGAACTAATAAGATAATGAAATTTAAAAGTTTGAAAAGATTTAACAATTAGTTGTTCAGCTTAATTTCCTTCAGAAACACGCAATTCATACCGGTTTCACAGTTAACAAAAATATACGAAAATATTACAGAAGTAAGAATGAATTGAAATTTGCTCTATGCTTAAACTCAGTGCATTGAAACCATTCTTAACCATACTTTATGCATTTTTTGTCACAAAATAGGCATGTAAAGACGTTTCTTATATCCATGTTATTTCAATCAATGCATATATTCTGTACTTTTGTAGCAAGGAGCTTTTCTAAAACAGAACAAAACCAAGTTTGAATATTACGAAATATACAAATTCATATTTTCTTGAAAAAAACAATATTAAAGTAGATACTATGTTTTAAAAATGGAAATAAAAGGCAGAAAATATTTGTACTAAATAATATTGAGGACACATAACTTACTGACGAAGTAAAAATAGAAAAATTAAATATATTTTATTGCTATGATGATATTCAAATTGTCGTTGTCGTTAAAGTTTAAAATTTTGAAAAATAATGCATAGACCATTTTGCACAATATATATATATATATCTATTCTAAAAAAAAGTAACTACCGCTGTCACCGCCGCCGCCGCCGCCGGTTTTGAATTTTTTGTGACCGGAGGTGTTTCTTCGTTAATATTAAAAAAACTGTTGCATACAAAAATATGAAAATCGGTAGTATTATAGAGAAATGTTTGATAAACACGCTGATGCAGACAGTTTTCAAATCGAAGAATTATTTTAAGAGATATTTAATGCCAAAGTTGGACAAAATCGTTCCATTAAAAATGTTTTATAGGAGCAAAAACTGTACATAGGAATTTAGACATTTTTAGGTCATTTTATGCGTCAGAATTTCCCGGTGTGCAGATTGCAGTTAGTTTTTTAATTTGAATAATTTTTCGAGGTTTTATTTCTATTTTAAATTCAAATTTTCAGCATTTCTAGAGATATTTTTTACAAATTTAGAAAATTGTATTAATTTAAACTGTTGCCAACAGTATAAACATCTCAAACAGTAATGTTTGATTCAAATTAAAAATTTATTTTACACGTGACTATTATAAACAAAAAATATAAAAAGCAGGAACTCATTGAACATTACGTCATAAAAACTATAGTTACACGTGAATTTTAAATGAGAAAGAACATTGTAAAATAATAAATTCAGCAACATTCGTTAGAAGTCCTAAATAGGAGAATTTACGTCATATTACACTTATTACGTAAAATGAACAAAAAATAATATTGCAAAACAGTTTTAATTTAAAAATTGCGCGAGACATTTACTTGACATTTTAAGATGATCATAATATTTCATTTCTAACAAAAGTATTTTGACGTGAATATTAAAAAGAGAAAGAAAAGTTTGGTGAAAATTACGTCAGATTATAATTGTCAGATTCAAATCATAATTCAATCTTCCGAAATCTTTTTAAAGGCGATCAAATTAGCGTGCTGTTAGAGTCTGCGGTGTCTGTACGGGGGTTGACGAGCGTAGCTCGTAGGGGGCAGAGCCCCCTAGTATATATATATATATATATATATACATTTTATAAAGAGAAAAATTGTATGAGCATAACACTGCTGTCATTTTACCAATGGCAACAGCTGGTTATGAAGTTTAACATTTATTATCTTTTATTGTAATTTTTTTTAATTTCTTAATACCGCACATTTTCAATTATTACACCATCTAATAGGGGATAAAATGTGCTTTGAAATATATATCGTAATTTATTTCAAAACAGTAAGGATTTCTATTATTAGTACTCAATTATCAGTACTCAATTTTTAACACTTTCCAACAAAGTTGAAAAGTGTTTATGACTTCGGTTTGTCTGTCCGCCTGTCCGCACTCTAACACCCGTAAATATACTCAGATCGTTCTGAAATTTTTGGATGTTAGGTACCACAACCATAGCACGAACCCTATTTCAAATGAAGTTTGTAGCACGTTTAGTTCATTTACAGGGACAGTCAAAAGTTTTCCGTTACATTGCGGCCTATGGGAAAAAAATCGTTTAAAATGATTCTAATGATATTACACATATAAATATATATATATATATATATATATATATATATATATATGCATTTATAAAGTGCACTAAAATATACATTCTGTAGAATATGTGGCGCAAGGCATAGTTATTATTTATTTACAGGGCCACACAAAAGGATTCCGTTACATAATGATATAGCGGTGGAGAATATTTTTCTGTCGTATTTCAATTATGTTAAATTTTTTCATGTATAATGAAATTTATATACGTCGCTGATGTTTACTATAAGTTATTTCATGTATAATACGAAGTGCATAGCATTATTTACAGGGACACACAAAATATTTCACATACTATATTGTACATTAGCGATGATTGCTGGAAATGCATTTTCAATTATGGTACACTGTTAAAAATATGCAGCATTCTGGCAGGTCATTTGACCGTTTTTTTTCGAAAACGGTTACACAACCGTAATTTTAACACTATTCTGACCATATTATTGGCCATTTTATGGTCAGAATATAGTTAAATTATGGTTATGAAACCGTTTTTTCAAAAAACGGTCGAATGACCTGCCAGAATGCTGCAAAATTTTTAACAGTGTATGTGCTTTTATGTTTCACTATATTTATGCATTGTTTATGGTGTGTATAAAGCTGTAATTGATATACAGGGCTACACAAAAGAATTCGTAATGGTTAGTGGGTATGATTGCAAATTGCTTAAAGGTGGTTTTAAATGAGTTATGCATTTTTACGCTGAACTACATTTAGTTTACTAAGAAATGTTTGTAAAACATACGTAAAATGATATACAGCGTCACGCAAACAATTGGATACATGGCCGTCTATAAGTGATCATTTCTGGAAATGCGATTCCAGTAGTTTTAAGAGTGTTTTACTTTGAATTAAACTTTAGCTAAATACTGGCGTGTAATAAAGGTACTAGGTTAACATCAGGGTAGTACACAAGTATACAAGTATGTTTCCATCTATTAGTATAAATTGCTGAAAGAGAAATTTCAACCTGTCATATGTTTTCTTGCTAAATTAAATTTCTCCATTATATAGTATCTATATCAACCTACAGGTCAAACACAGGGCTGTTCAAAATAATAACTGGAATACATATTTGCTATGGAAGGTAACTGCTGAAATCAGTTTTTCAAGTGTTTTATGCGTTTTCTAAAATGTTTACTTAGTTCTCTTATATACCTTATTTTTCTAAATAACGAAGTTTTGTTAAAGCATTCAGGAAGTGTTGGAAAATGTTTCACAATCTATGCTTAACGCATGATTTTTGTTACTTGTTTGTTTTTAAATTAATTTTCAAATCTATCTCTATCGCATGCAGATGATTACGAAAGAATAACACTTTTGTACGTAATTTAATACAAATAGATCATCATTTGATTTCAGCTTATATTCAATTACAAAACTAAAACATTCATCAATAAATAAAACAATAAAATATAAATAAAACACAAAGTTAAGATCTGTAATCTAATTTCGCTTTTTGTTTTTCTGAAATGAATAGAATTTAAAAGGCATATTGCGAATAATGATTTTGGGAGATTTCTTCAGCTGTTAACGCCTGATACGAGGCCAATATTAAAATATCACTTTTAATACGTTTCAAAACTTTATTTAAACGCATTACTGCTATTTTTCTTTTAAAATGTCGTTTTTTGTATTGTTAGAGGTTATTCTAAAAATACAGGGTTGTTATAATTAACGTTCGCCTATTCAGAAGGCTCTAGAGCCGGTTCTATGGCTCCAAACGAAACAAAATTTCACTAGTACGTAGTTGAAGAGATCTGTTCTGCGAAAATCGAAAAAAAAATTAGTTACATTTTTCGTCAGTAGGTGGCGCTGCGTCAACATTTAAGGCGATGTATGCAGATTCATTATATCAATTTCAGTCAATCCAGAAGAAGCACACAAATTTAAAAGTTTCAACAAACTTCGAGGAACTGCGAATTGTTATAATTAAAGTTCACCTAATCAGACAGCTCTAGAGTCTGACCTATGACTTCAAACAATACAGAAAAATGAATATAATTTCATGTGATGTAATCTGCATCAACAAAAATAAAACATGTCGCTCGGCAACGAGGAAATAACAAAGAATAGCATTACGCATGCTCAATGAATCCTCCACCATTTTCAATAACGCATTCCATTCTCAGAATTGTGCTGTCTACAGCATTGCGTAAACTGTCCTGTGAGATTGAGCGAATATGAAGTCTAATACTGTCTTTCAGATCAGTGATTGTCTGACATCTGTCTTTAGATACAGAATCTTTCAAAAATCCCCACAACCCAAAATCGCAGGGTGTTAGATCAGGCGATCGTGGTGGCTAGACTGTTTGAAAATAACGACTTATGATGCGGTCTTCTGTAAAATGGCTTGTTAAGAAAGTCCGAACTGCTCTAGTAATGTGCGGTGGTGCACCGTCTTGCAGAAACACAATATTTTGAAGGCAGCTTCGCTGTTGCAGCTCGGGAATCAGAAAATTTGATAACATATTGAGATACCTTCTCCCATTTACGAAACATGTAATGGGTCCTGTGGATGTTAGTTCCTCAAAAAAATATGGCCCTATCATAAATGTAGCTGTGAAACCGCACACACCGTCACTTTAGCTGCATGCAATGGAACTTCTTGGACAACATTAGGATTCTCTTCGCCCAAATTCGACAGTTGTGTGTGTTCACTTGTCCGTTTAAATAAAAATGCGCTTCATCAGTCCTTAGAATATTCCACGGCCAAGAATTGTCCACATTCATTCGTGCAAGAAACTGTAGTGAAAATGATAGCAGACTTTCGGTATCACTCTGTATCAGTTGCTGCACCCTCTGAATCTTGTATGGATAGTAGCGCAAAATTTGACACATCACTTTTTTCACAGTGGAAATCGGCATAGCGACTGCATTCGCAATAGCTGGCACATTTGCATTACCAAATGAGGACTTGCTTGCTAAATCCACGGCAGCAGTAGCAATATTTTCAATGCTAGAAATGTCTACCTTTTTTCGTCCTCTGCCAGGAAGAATGTCGAGTTTTCTTGTTTCCTCAAACTTTTTAATCATTTTGTGAACTCCACGATCCGACATTGGTCCACGTCTAACATCTTTTAGTTTCCGGAATTCTCGAAGAGCTGCAGCTGCGTTGCTGTTATTTTGATAACATAACTTTACAAGAAGTGCCTTTTCTTTCAAACTTACCATTCTCCACAAAGCGTAGATTCAAATGCTTTTCAGAAACAATCAACTGTTCCAGTGTGAAAGAAATCACAGACACACTTTATCAGCAAGTTTTAAATCGTCAGGTGGTTAGAAGGGTACTTCAAGTTTTCGAAGTTGCGACGTCACTTTGACGTCGTTCGTCGAAAATTTTAATAAAATGTGATCTTTTTCAAGCGTTGGGTGAAACTTTGTGAATTTGTGTGATTCATCTGGATTGACCGAAATTGATATAACGAATCTGAAAAAAGTTTACTTTTACCAACTGTGAAATGAAATTTCCTGTATTTTTTTTTTTTTTTTTTTTTTTTTTTTTTTTTTTTTTTTTTTACAAAATAAAGGATTCTGCAAATATCGGATTAAAATTTGGCGCAGCGCCACCTATTGACAAAAATTTTAACTAAATTTCTTTTTCGATTTTAACAGAGCGCATCTCTTCAACTACGTGCTAGTGAAATTTTGTTTCGTTTGGAGCCATAGAACCGGCTCTGGAGCCTTCTGAATAGGCGAACTTTGTTTATAACAACCCTGTATATATTAAATATAAAAATCTATTAGAGTCAATAGATCCGTGCAAGGCTTCCTCACTGCAACCTTTGTGATTATCAAAAATAATATGAATATATATATATATATATATAATTTGCTCTTTGTTTATTATCCCAACTTAATGGATAAACATTCACGTATATGTGACCTGACATATACGGGTGAATATCACAAAATGTGAGATTTTGAAAACAAAAATTTTGAAAATTTAAATCGTTTCAGATATTCTGATTTCTTTTAAATGTTATTTGAACAGCTGAACAAAGGAATTTATATGTAAAATTATTAAAGTTTGAAAAGCTTAAGTTCATTTTTCTGTAATTATAATTATGTGTCATTTTCATGGCATATGTATGCCAGGATAATAACAATTTCATTCTAAAAATTCAGTGTAATGTTTAGTTTTATTTGTAATTTAAAGAAGCCAGGAAAGTGACATAATAAAAGTCTACTCACTATTTACAAAGCCTTTAAACACATTATTTTCAAAGAAATATCTAAAAGATCTTGCTGGTAGCAATGATTTACTACTTCTGACTTGAACCATCTCAAGAACAAGAAGAATTAATCTGCAGCGGCATCTTCATGCCTCATAAGAACTAAAATGAGCAGGCCAGGACAATGACATTCATTTTCAGTTACTATCATATTTTATTTATGGAAAATTATTTGTAAAATACAGAACTTGTACAATTCCGCAAATATGTGTTATATAAGGTATAATTATTAATTAGAAATAAAAAAAAACTGGAAAAATATATTTGTACACGATAGCAGAAAACCTTTTAATTTGCTCACATCACAGTGTGACATGCCAATAAAATGACAATCTCAAATCTCAAGTCTTTTAATTGCTTTATTTTTTTGTTTTTAGGAATATAATATTAAAAATATAATCTTGTAAATACTTCTAAGAATATTTTTATTAGAATGTAAAAAAGAAAATTGCATTATATAACACTAAATAGAAATTTTATTGTGCGGACTGAAATTTTCGTATTTTGTGATATTGACCAATACGCTACCATGAATGTTATCAATCGTTTTTAAACCAATCATTATATTGTGTCTAAATGAAATAGAAAACCGAATTTACATTAGAAGAATATCTTCTAATATGATTTATTTACCAATTTGAATAATTGTGTTAAAATTAATCTAGCGAAACTGAATTTAGTTTATTTTAATACACATATGTAAGGATAAGGGTAATTCTGAAATTAAGTGGAAATTTGAGTCCCAATCAATTTTTGGTACTTTTATGCAAATATTGTTCAACTAAATAGATAATCTAAGAAGGCACATCTAAAACTTGTATTAAAAATACTTTAGATTAAATTTAAAATTTAAAACTTTTAATAAAATTAAAATCGTACTAAAAGACACCTCCGTGGTATGTTCCGCCATGCCTGTTTTAACTTTACAACATGAATATATCCCATAAGATAAAGGAAACGAACCATATAAAAAATATTATGTTTAAAAATGGATATACTTTATTTCCTTTTTAAAAGAAAATTTTGAGTATTTATTTAAATATATAATCAAAAGTAACGCTTTTGAAAAGGACCAATGAACATCTGCGTAGATGCCGCGAAACGCGCATCTGATTGGTCAGAGACTTCTGACGCTATAAGCGGGGTTACCAAGGGGAGGAGACCCAACTCTGACGCCAAACACAGCAAAGTTTGTCGCCAACTGGCGATATATCGCAAATTTGGTGACCAAAATTAGTCGCCAAATGTCACGCCAACTTGCCACTATTTCCAGAATTTCGCCAAATTTCCATAGACTCCCATTGAAATACAATAGGGTATAGATGTAAATTTCCAACTGGGCGAAAATGTCCGGACCAGGATTCGAACCCGGGACCTCCTGGCTGAAGCCGCCAGTGCTTTGCCATCCCGGACTATCTGGAGCTATCCCGGACGATTCTGGTCGAACTTTTTCACCCAGCTAACCTTGATGATTACAGCATCTGGTCTGAAACCTGGTTCAGCTCAACAGAATAAATCTCAGGTAATGAAACTCCAGAAATCGCTGGATACGAAATTACACTAGATTAATTTTAACACAATTATTCTAATTGGTAAACAAATCATATTAGATGTAAATTTCCACATGGGCGAAAAATGTCCGGACCAGGATTCGAACCCGGGACCTTCTGGCTGAAACCGCTAGTGCTCTGCTATCTCAGCTATCCCGGACGATTCTGGTCGAACTTTTTCACCCAGCTAACCTTGATGATTACAGCATCTGGTCTGAAACCTGGTTCAGCTCAACAGAATAAATCTGAGGTAATGGAACTCCAGAAATCGCTGGATACGAAATTACACTAGATTAATTTTAACACAACTATTCTAATTGGTAAACAAATCATATTAGATGTAAATTTCTAACTGGGCGAAAAATGTCCGGACCATGATTCGAACCCGGGACCTCCTGGTTGAAGCCGCCAGTGCTCTGCCATCTGAGCTATCCCGGACGATTCTGGTCGAACTTTTTCACCCAGCTAACCTTGATGATTACAGCATCTGGTCTGAAACCTGGTTCAGCTCAACAGAATATATCTCAGGTAATGGAACTCCAGAAATCGCTGGATACGAAATTACACTAGATTAATTTTAACACAATTATTCTAATTGGTAAACAAATCATATTAGATGTAAATTTCCAACTGGGCGAAAAATGTCCGGACCAGGATTCGAAGGTGGTTAGCTGGGTGAAAAAGTTCGACCATAATCGTCCGGGATGGCTCAGATGGCAGAGCACTGGCGGCTTCAGCCAGGAGGTCCCGGGTTCGAATCCTGGTCCGGACATTTTTCGCCCAGTTGGAAATTTACATCTAATATGATTTGTTTACCAATTAGAATGATTGTGTTAAAATTAATCTAGTGTAATTTCGTATCCAGCGATTTCTGGAGTTCCATTACCTGAGATTTATTCTGTTGAGCTGAACCAGGTTTCAGACCAGATGCTGTAATCATCAAGGTTACCTGGGTGAAAAAGTTCGACCAGAATCGTCCGGGATAGCTCAGATGGCAGAGCACTAGCGGCTTCAGCCAGGAGGTTCCGGGTTCGAATCCTGGTCCGGACATTTTTCGCCCATGTGGAAATTTACATATAATATGATTTGTTTACCAATTAGAATAATTGTGTTAAAATTAATCTAGTGTAATTTCGTATCCAGCGATTTCTGGACTTCTATTACCTGAGATTTATTCTGTTGAGCTGAACCAGGTTTCAGACCAAATGCTGTAATCATCAAGGTTAGCTGGGTGAAAAAGTTCGACCAGAATCGTCCGGGATAGCTCAGATGGCAGAGCACTGGCGGCTTCAGCCAGGAGGTCCCGGGTTCGAATCCTGGTCCGGACATTTTTGGCCCAGTTGGAAATTTACATATAATATGATTTGTTTACCAATTAGAGTAATTGTGTTAAAATTAATCTAGTACAATAGGGTTTACTTGCCTGCAGAAAATCAACAAATTGATATATTTCAATGCAACAAAAACTAATGTTAGCTTATGAATAGAGCTTAATTGAACTATTTACGTTATTTTTAAGTACAAACACTAACTATTTACAATATTCATAACACTATGTATATAATTTTACACATATATGTTAGTGGAGAAACGACGGCGAAGTGAAAATTTTAGAGAAGAGGAGATTTATATAATAAGATTATTTAGGCACAGATGTCATATAGCCCCATATTGGCGCGATTTTTTTCCCGCCGCGCTAATTTGGGCGGAAACATCGACAGCATAAACAAAAAGATCTGAGTTACCATATCAAGAAAGATAACGACACTTTGGCGTCAGTTAAGTACCCGTTGCGTACTTGACATTGGAGAAAAAAGTCTCAGAAAAAATCGCGCCAATATATGACATCTGTGCCATTATTTACTGCAAAAACTACAAATACACTACACCACACAATACCGAATGGAATCGCGAAGTAATTACTCGGGGATGTTGGTGAGCGTAACGAGAAAGGGGTGGAGCGCCCCTAGTTTATTTTTAAAAAAATCACAGATCAAGACACTTCTGTCCCCAGAATTATAGCTACTTCCATGACTTTTCAGTTATAGTTATATAAAAATCTACTAGATGGCAGAAAAATCTAGAAATGTGAATTAAAATTAACTACTGGAATCTACTTGTTGGATGGAATATTTCGGAATCATGGTAAGTTGTTATTTCATCTAGTTTTAATTTAAAAACTTTTAATTGCCATACTTTAGGTACTTTCACTGAATGTGAAATCCATGGCCTCATTAGTTATGTCAGTTTTAAAAATAGCACAATTCTGTTGAAAAGTAACTTTAAATTGCTTTATTTAATTTTGTATTCAAGTAGCATTATGTTAAAGTTGTGCATAGTTTAGAAAATATCAATTCCAATATCAGATATGTCACCTCCATACCATTGTTGTAGCATGAAGGTGACATTGATCCATTGATGTGACATTTATTGATGTAAATAATATTTTAAAGGTGCTTAGAGTATATTTGTAATTATTGAATCTATATTTTTATTTTTTGGATAATTTTATATTAATAAAAAAATTGGAACTGAAAAATTCTAATTCTAAAATATTCAATATTTTATAACTTTGATTTATTAGTGTATTTCAATATTTCTTTCAATGAAGGTTAAATTTTAGATTTAATTAAACTTTATTTTAAAGCCTTTTATTGAATTTTCTGATCTCCTAAACTTAAAAAAATAATAAAAATGAAAATAGAACTGAATTTAAATTTTCAGTTTTTCTATTCTACGCAATTTTATAAATGAAAAAATACACAATATATTTGTTTCATATTTAATATAATAAAATAATATGCCCACACTAGGGCAGTCTGCAGTCATATATTTAAAGTGTTGTGCTTTCTATTTATCTATTAAATTACTTATTTTTATCTAATTGCACATTAATATTTTAAAATATTTTTATTTATCATGGCTCGACTAAAAAACAAAAAGATTTTGTGTACTGAAGAAAAGAAAAATCAAACGAGAAGCAGAGCAGAAAAGACGGTATAAAATTAAAGAAAATCCAGAATTGTATGGAGAATGTAAGAAAAGGGAACGCAAAAGGTATTACAAGATGAAACAAGAAGGAAAAATTAAAGCTATTTCCAAATTGAGTGAACAACAGAAGCGTGCACACAGAAACAATTGGGTGCAAAGTACAAGGAAAAGTCGAGAGAAGAAAGCAAATATTCCATGGATTATTCCATCTTGTGCTGCGTTTGTAGCCTTGCCAACATATCATAGTGAGAAAATTTCCAGGCTGGGTATCGTTCCATGTGCTTTCGTCGGTAGAACGTCAGTGCGCTATACTGATGGCCCGGGTTCGAGTCCTGGCATGGAATCTTTTTCACTATGTTGGCCTTTGCGCCTCATAATCAATTACTTTGAAATTTGATTTTCATTTGAAATATGTCCATGTGTTTAGAGGAACATGTGTTTTGATGCAGTATATTCGTACAATGTGCTTCAAAATTAATTCTTTTAAAAAGTCGAAAAATTGTACAATGCTTTATTTACATCTAATAACAAAGTAATATTTACATATTTATCGAAACAGAAATTTTACAGATATCTCAAATAGTATTAATATGTGACATAAAGCTATTCAGGTGTTTATTTATTACAAAAGAATGAGCATCTTAAGGAAAATATTTTAAACATTTCTAGGAGAAAGTTCAAAAGCTATTCTTATTGCTGCCATTACAGTCATTTAATATGTTTACATTTTCATATATTTCAATATCAGCCGTTGTTTCATAAAACTAATAAACACAAATATTTGTGTTCAGAAATATTTTGATCATTAAAAATGGAATATTGTAAAGGCGTATAAAAGATTTGAAGAAAACATTCTAGAAATACTATTGATTTATTTCCAACTAAAACAAATAACAGAAACTGGGATAAACAAATGACATAAAATAACGTTTAAAGACTTGGAGGTTTAATACCAGAAAACTAATGATATATAGGAAATTGGTATTATTACTATTATATTTTTTAAAAAAGAACGGTTTTTGCAATTAAAACGTAGGATAACAAGAAATTATTCAATGATAAAGATTAAGTATCTGAATATCAGTTGTTTTAATTTTAGCGTATGCTTTCAGAAACATATTATTAGGAAAAACATCTTATAACGCTTCTATAAAAAATTATATAGTGTGCGCTAATTAAACGTGGTAATAAGTGATATAAAAAGTAATTCAAGCTAAACTTGTTATTAATTAAAATGCACGCTTAGGAATAGAGAATATAATCACCTTATCCATCATTGTTATTCATCCTAAAAATGTTTCATATTATAGATATTTCTTTTCAAAAATACATTTTCCATGTTCGTACATTGCTATAAAAGTGTAGGTCTTCTACCATTTTAACTAAAGGAAAAACTGCTCCTGGGTACAGAGAATAGTCCAAGATTTTTTGCACTGGTATATTTTAATATATTACTTCCAATGTTATAGTTTTTATTTATTCTTAATTTCTTTGAAAATTAATATCTCACTTGAATTAATTTAAATGGGAAATTAAAGAATGATTTCGGGTGATAAATAGGTATGTAAATATGTCATTAAAATATTTACCATATTTAGAATTTTCTAAAAAAAAAAATATTTGTAAAATATTTTTTTTTTTTTTTTTTTTTTTTTTTTTTTTTTTTTTTTTTTTTTTTTTTTACAAAAATGCTTTAGCAAAAATTTTTTTCCTCTTATTTATGAATTCCTGCGTAACAAATTAAATAAAGAGATATCCTATAAGTATTAAAGATGACATTTTTTTAATCTTGATCAAGTATTCGAATTTTCGTTACATTCAAAAAATATTAACCGATTTATTGACTTAAAAATAGGAAACTGGGTGAATGCAGTTCTTTATCAATTAAAAAGTCACTAAATACAACTTCTAATTAAACAAACGCATAAATGTGCATTTATTAATGATATAAATATGTTGAATTATAATTGAAAAATGTTTCAAATTTATAGTTTAAGGTCGAAACATTATTTTACGGTAAATAATATTTTTTCAATTTTTAATTCAAGTTACATATTAACCTATTGTAAAAAAAAAGCAAAATTGTTAGAGGTAAATAGGAAAAAATTCATGAAAAAAAATGAAATTAATATAGGATAATATATTAATAAAATATAGATAATGAAAAAAAAAAACATTAAGATACAAAAAAGTTTCATGATAATTCGCAAAATAATTCATGGACTGATATAAAAATTATAATTATTTTCGTTTTTAAGAAATTTTTGAGAGTTTTTTCTCCCTCAAGTACGAATGATTGCATTTTCACTTGTGTAGTTCATTTTAAAAACATATTATAGCTCTGCACAATAAAAACAATCGAGCTCAATGTAACAATTGAATTATGAGAAATCCTATGCACAAGGTTTATAAGGTGAATATTTTTATTATAAAACCATTAAACTTCAATACTAAACTTAAACTTTTTATGCATCTAAACTCTTTTCCAGACGATTAACTGTTAGAATTTTGTATCTGTGTTTAAAAATTAACTTCCAAAAGTTAATTAGATGTATAGTTATTGGAACAAAGATTCGGGTGACAATTATATGCAATTTGTCAGTGTAGAAGGTACTTGACCCCGCAATGTCACCATTATAACCATACTTACTAAAACAACCTAATAAATCTTATTATTGACTATAATGGACTCCGAAGCATTTATACATAAACCAACCATGTATTCTAATTGTTTCGAAAATATTATAGAAAAATATTGAATTACATAAACATGGAATTTAATGTCCATATTACTTTAATCTCCTTAGGGGTGTTCTCAAATTCAAAAGGGCAGCTTTCTGCCATAAATTTTAATTTATTTTTGTTCGAAAATGCATGAAACTATCTGGTGTTGTTGTTCAGAAACTATGTTATCGAGCTGTTTTTTTTTTTCCATTTTTTTTGCAAACGCAATAGATCTTTCAGAAAATGGTGTCAAAGCGGACGTTTTAAACCAAGTTTCCGTGCGAACTTAGAATAAGGAGTCGAAAGCGGGCGAAAAACGTGTTTCTCACGTGATCCAATACTCTTATAATACATTGGGTTTGATTGAACAAAAATGAAAAAATCAGTTCAATTCCAAATCAGTTCCATGGCCAGGCTTTCCAATTTTATATCTTTCCGTTAAAAAATGAATTTGTAAATGTGTCAAAACGTTTTGCGCTTGTTGAGCAGAGCAGTTAAGAACAGCCTTAAGGGGAATTTTCCATTATTATATAAAATTATATACATGTACATATTCATGTCTCAGTATAAGTATTTATATATGATAATTACATTTAAAATAGTTATAAAATGTCTTTATACATTTATATTTGATAATAAGTATTTGTCTATAATACATAAATAATAAAACAATAAATGAAGGTTGGTGCAGCAATAAATCCCATGTGTATTAAAAGATAATACATAAATTATAAATTAATAGTGTCTTTAATTAGCCAATATCTAAATAATAAAGCAATTAACACGATTGTTGCAATAATAAATACCAGATGTATTGTAACAATTCTTTTCATCATTGCTATTAAGATTCTATATATTCAAACTTTAACAATATTATTTCGATACTTTAACATTAGGGAAATGATAATACAAGTATTTCTAAATTATAATTTTTCTTTTAAATTTGTTCTTCTGTTCAATGAATTTTGTTAATTTATTTTTCAGGCAATGGATATTTTTAGCTTTATAAATCTGTATTTTCATACCTTTTTATTCCAAATTAGAAAAAAGAAAAACTTTGCATGTGCAAAATATTTTTCCATTCTTTTTTTTTTTCATTTTGTTAAATTATCCAGTGTACATTTCAAGCCTAATTGTTAAGATAGAATATAACAGTCAGAGTTTTTGTTTTTAAATAACCCTCTTTAATAAAAAGCTACGCGTTGCTGATGACTGGCTTTTTCGCTAATCGTTGCCACAGATTAATCTCGGAAAAAGAAACTTTTGAAGTAACTGAAAAAATTAATAGCTCTAAAAGTATTTGTCAGAAAATTGTTAGACAAACTGCGTTAGAAAGATTAAAATTAAAAAAAAAAAAAATTTCTACCAACAACAGATTACCGACATAAGCAAACAAACATTTCAGAAATTGTGATTAATTGTGCAAATGTAAACACTGTGTAGTGAATATGTACCGACCAAAATTAGTCGCCAAAAGTGAAGCCAACTTGGAGCGATTTCCAGTATTTCGCCAAATTTCCATAGACTCCCATTGAAATCCAATAGGGTTTACTTGCTTACAGAAAATCAACAAATTTAGACATTTCAATGTAACAAAAACTAATATTAGCTTAGGTATAGAGCTTAACTGAATTATTTGCATTATTTTTAAGCACAAACACTAAATATTTACAATATTCGTAAAATTATGTATGTAATTTTATATTTAATAATTCTTATAATAGTGAAACTCTGTAACATCTAATGATTATGTGCTTGGAGATAAGGAAATAAAATTGTCAGGAGTTGGGGAAGAGCGCGTTTTTATCAAGTGGAATCTAAAAATTGAATGCATAGAATATAAGGGATCGCGAAACGATCCAGAAAGAAAACGCGAAACAATTACGTCTGGGTTTGGCTAGGAAATAGGTATTGCTTTGCGATACCAAATGGAATCGCGAATCGATTACGTGGGGGGAGGGGGGGGAGCGTAGCAAGCACGGGGGGGAGCCCCCCTAGTTCTAAAAAAACAAACATTTAAACACATTATCCAATTGCGTAAAGTATAAACAGAACTAATAAGATCTCCGAATCTATTAAAACTAAAATTATGAAAAATTAGAGGTAGTAGGCATTAATTTAAACCTTGCTGGAAAATTATAGCGATTACCCTACACTGTTAAAAATTTTGCAGCATTCTGGCAGGTCATTCGACCATTTTTGGAAAAAAACGGTTTCATAACCATAATTTAACTATATTCAGACCATAAAATGGCCAATAATATGGTCCGAATAGTGTTAAAATTACGGTTGTGTAACCGTTTTTGAAAAAAAAACGGTCAAATGACCTGGCAGAATCCTGCAAATGTTTAACAGTGTAGGTCACATAGTTTTTGAGAAAATCGCATTTTTCGTTACATTCAAATTTCAATTTACGGGCTTCATCAAAAGCGTAGCGCAGAGCTGTAGGCACCTATCGTAGCAGAAGTATAAAAGCATTGTTGATCATGAATTTCGGAAAAAATCGTCGGTAATATGCCGAGATATTAACCCTTAAAGACACGGACGGTTTGGACATACATAAAGACAGGGACGGCGTACTCGGCGCGGATTTTAAAGCCTAGTTAACAAATTTTAAGGATATATTTATGTAATGCAATGCACAGTAGGAGTATAAAAGCAATAAACGTCAAATTGTTAAAAGCAGACTAATTTAATGAGAATTAATCCCTTAAATACTATGGGATTCGCGACTAGTTTCCATTGAGTGGCTCTCTCAATACACCTACTATGTCTTTAAAGGTTAACTAAAAACCTATATGGAATAACAAATATACAGAATAGCTATATTTGCTATTATTTAGGTTCCATATATCTTTGAACTTTCATGGTATATCCATTTATACTTTTCTAGTACACAGGGTGCAAAGGAAAGTCCCTTTAACCTGAAAATACTTGTGAACGGAGAGAGCTACAGGTATGCAAGTGAGGTAACGGTATAGTAAAGCGACAAAGCCCGATTTAATGAAACTGACAACAGCGCCCACTAGTGGCGAAATTTGGAAGATAGCCACAGCAAATCGTAAACGAAAAGAGGTAGAGCAAAATTCCAGTTAGAAAGTTTTAGAGCATCAATTAATTAATAGAATACGTCATTTGGTTTACATGGATAAGATAAATCTTCGCCTGTTTACACCAAAATGTCCGAAATCGATGCAACCCATTTTGTGTAAACGTTCGAATGGAATAGTCAGAAGTATGAAGAAATACGCACAGTTTATGCTATAAACACGTACTTATCTCAATACATTTTGATAACATCACACACACACAAAAAGACAAACTGTCTCACAGTGATAAAAATTTAATATTCAGTATGTTCGAAAAGTTCGCCATTGCTCACGATACACGTTTGTATTCGTGAGAGTAATTCTGCAGGCACATTTCTGAGCATGGCCTCTTCAATACGACGGCATAGATTTAATCCTTTCAAAGGCCGTGGATCTAGCCACCTAATTTTAATTCCAAAACTGACAAATGGCAGCAAGAATATTTTAATAAAATTTTGCTTTTGTAATGAAAGTGCAAATTAGCGGGTTTTTGTTTTCAGAGAAATTCGTTTGAATATTCTGGTGTCAGTCAATTATTTCACAGTTTACGAACAGAAATCTTCTGGCCCTGAAATGGCTATTCTAAAATTTTAAATGCATTGGAAATTGAATCTTTACAGACATTACAGCACAGTACAACGTCACAATTTGCAATTGTGCACTGCTACATTTCCGGAATATGAATAGGCAAAGTAGAATCGTCGCTCATCGATTTCGGACATTTTTGGGTATGTAAGTGACGATTTATCTTATCTGTGTGAACCAAATGTCGTTTCGTACTAATTAATTAATGCACTAAAACTTTCTAATTGGAAAAATTTTCTCTACCTCTTTTCGTTTTCGATTTGCAATGGCTACCTTCCAAATTTCGCCACTAGGAGTGCTGCTGTCGTTTGCATTAGGTCGGGCGTAATCGCTTTACTGTACCGTTACCTCACTTGTATAGCTGTAGCTCTCTCCGTTCGCAAGTATTTTCAGGTTAAAGGGACTTTCCTTTGCACCGTGTATACTATACAGCTATACCCAAGCCTACGTTGGATAGTTTTTGCAATGTCTTAGTATTGTTTTAGCAACGGTATTTTTTTAATAATACACTTACTAATTCATATATTATTGTACAGGACCCTCTGTGCGCGTGTAATACTCGCACTTGACCGTTTATTAATGTATCAATTTATACTATTGGAAATGAATTTCAGCAACATTTCTAAAGCTCGGGAAGATGCTATATTGTTCTATTTACCAATCTTTATTAATATGAATTATTAGTCCACACTTCTCCCATTTTAAAATTATTCTCGTCTAAACTCTCTTTACTTTTATAATTGCTTGGCTTAACCTATTATTATTTTATTTATTCCCCCTTTTCCCCCTCAAATTGTCCCATATTATGGCAGTTAGTCGTTATCTTAGTTATTTTCAGTGATCTAGGTCACTGTTTTTTTCTTTTTATCTTTCCTATACACATCCCTTCTTTCATTGAGACCGAGAAAGTTCTCTAGTAATGCTTGGTTCGTTATATTTATAATTATATCTTATTGAATAAGTCTTATTAAGCTACAAAAATTGGGCTATAAAACGTTGATTAATCGGGCTATATCTAAAGTTTGATTAAGAATAAGGAAATTTAAGGACCTCAAAAAATATTCATTATCATTTGAAGTAATTACGCTGGCCTACTCATAAAAGAAGCAAGTGAAGAAAATTGGAATTTAAGGTTTATTCATCAATGTCAGAACAAGAAGAATCAGACAACAATATTCAACGTATAACGAGAAGTATAATGAAAGAAGATCTTCAAAATAGAACAAGATCAGCTTCTCTAAATAACGTGGATTTTTTTATCGAAAAATCAAACATCGAATTTCTACCTCGCAGGAAAACATTCAGTAAAGAAACAGATAAGAACCAAAACCAAAAGAAGATTGATGATACATCACCAACAAAACCTTAGAAATCAAACCTTCCACTTCAGGGAAAGAAACTGTTTAAATACGAGGATGATGAAGTACAGCATATGTTGTTAGAAGACAAAATGGACCAGATGAAGAGACACCTCAAAAAGCGAGAAACAGCTTATAAGGTTGAAGCAGAAAATTGTTATGAAGACATCTTGAGAATTATCCAGCATTTAACTGTAAAAGCAGAACTTCAATCAACATCTAAACAAGAGGAAGTTCAGAAAATAATTCAGGACTTAAAGGATGATAATTTGCTGTTAGAAAAAAATTATCGAAATAAAAGTAGCACTAGACAATCAAAAGAATGAAACGGAAAATCTTTTTTCAAATTTTAAAAGGCAAAGAAGTAGAATTGCAATAAATAATAAATGAAAAGGAAGTAGAACTGCAAACAATCTTAAAAGAAAAAGAAGAAGAAATAAATCAAATAAAGAAAAACAAACTTCATTCATAAATTACCAGGGAAGAGAGAATCAATAAAAAGCTTCAGCTCCTTAAATACCTCCCTCAAGTTAAAGATCCAGAAACAGGGAAACTACCTTCACAACTTATAAACGAAGACATAACCATTCTCAAGAACCAGTTAGAAATTAAAACAGAACAAATAAGAGAACTGAATACTCAACTAAAGGATCAACAAACCTATATGGATTCAACATTACAAACTCTAGCCAAGGAAGGAGAATTAAAAGACTCAATAAAGTTAATGTACAAACACCATGACGATAAACTGCATAAAATATTGGAAATAGTACAGAACCAAATGTCACCCAATATTCTGCTACAACAAGAACTCCCGAAAAGTTCCCAAAATTTCCATTCCAAATCTTTACTCATCAAGATTAAAACAAACACATTCTATTCCGGCACCAGCTCTCTCAACTACGGCAATTCTTCTCACATGCAAAAAACGAACGAATATGTCCATGAACAACATAAGGGGAATATTGGACAGAGAATTAAAAAATGAACCAAAACTACCAAAATTGTTCTGCACGCTGTCAAAGGACAAGAATTCTTTCATCTCAAAAGCTTGCACACCAATGGAAGTACACGAAACGCTGAACATTATACAAAACAACGAGAAAATACAAAGCCCGTTAGATATCAAGTATCTGGGAGAAAAATGATGTAAGATCATATTTCTAGGGATTGCACATTATGTTCAGAAGGAAGAAGTGTTGGAATTAATAGAAACAGAAATAAGTCAAAATGTAAGAGACAACATAAACAAAGTCCAAAAGCAAAAACGTTTCAATTAATGTTGGAATTAGAGGAACCAATAGCTTTTCGTATGCTAACAAAAGGCTATATCTATATAGGTTTAACATCGTGCAGAATTGCAAATTATGTCCCTTTTATAACATGTGGAAACTGCCAATTATTTGTACATGCCCATGGAAAATGTGGACACAAACAAGCGTGTGCGTATTGCATGCACAGCCATGAGTCTAGTACATGTCCTAAGCGCAATAATCCAAATTTAAATAGATGCATAAATTGTTATAACACTGTTGATGAGAATGACATGACATTTACCTACAAGCATACTGTAAACTCAAACAAGTGCCAAATTTTCCAAAGTTTTCTCCAAAATAGACAATATCGTATCAACAATTCCAATAGGCCATTTTCAAATTAAAGAAAAGTACCTCCAAAATCGTTTCATCAAATACAAACAAAAACTCAAACTCACCTTCAATTCCAAATTCTACTCAAATTTCTCATCTCTCGGACTCAAACTCTTCTCCGCAAGGACAATATCGAAACATTCAAGTACCTTCAACAACTAATCAAATATTATCATCCTTTAAAATAGCAAAGATTAATCTTCAAAAGAATAAAAGTGCAACAGCTTCATTTCTGCAATTCTTAATTCAAGTATACTACAAAATAGCATGCATACAGGACTCCAATATAGTCAAAGGAAGACCACATGGCCTTCCCTCAGGACTTCCTTGCTATTCTTAAAAAAGAAGAATTGCCAAATTATAATCATAGATACATCGTTACAACATATAAGAGTTGTACAAAATGATAACTCAGTTTTCGTGAATATCTCCTCAACAGAACGACAAATAACTATAGGTAGTCAGTATTCCGCACCATCGGCTAATTTACAAGAAGATCTACAAGATTGGGCGATCACCTCGGGTATGAGTTCAAAACTTCTGTTGTTGGGTGATTTGAATACACATAGTGTTCTGTGGGGGTATGAGAATGATAACGAAAAAGGACAACACCTCATAAATCATCTGTATATGATGCACATATTAGTCCTAAATGACCCTTTCTCGAAACCAACATTTGAAACCACGCATTTAAAAGGTTGGCCAGATGTATCACTAGCATCTTTCCCACTGTGCCCAAAAGTTTCCTTATGGACTGTTGAGGATGATATGCACTACGGTGACCACCGGCTGATAACCTTGTATATGGATATCTAAACCCCGAATCTCCCAAAGCGTAGATATCGGACAAAGAACGTCTCATTGAAAAAATTCAATAGAAATTTATCCAACTCATTGCAAGAAAATAACATAACTTTCCAGGATATAAATCAACGGAGGCATTTGAAAAAGAGTACAACAACTTTGTAAATATAATAACAGAAACCTGTGACCATACAGTAAAGAAAAACAACTCCACATTTAAACCAACAGTTTTCTGGTGGACAGCGGAACTTAGAAAAATGAGAAGCTTTGTTAAAGCACTTTATAGAAAAAAAAAACTTTTGTCTGCATCAGAGGAAAACATGATCAAATTAAAGAAGTATAGAGCACTCTATAAAAATAAAATTCTGTAAGCAAAGAAAACAGCGTGGAGTTCTTTTTGCTCAAATACCAAAGACCGACCCCTTTGGGAAATTAAAAAATACGGCATTTAGAGATTTTCACAGACAGGAAGTCTACGCTCTTTCTGATTTCCACTACAGCAACCCACTCAAGACAATCTCTTTATGCAGAAATTGCAAATTCAATATTTGGTCCTTCGGACTCCCAACTGCATCAAATTCATCCACGCTCAACTCAGCCAGTTAATCCATTTATACTCCAAGAACTAAAAGCTGCCATCGGAATAAAGCACCAGGACCTGCTGATATTTACCATTTAATTGTACGTAATATTTACCACTCACATTCTTCTCTATTACTGAATCTTTACTATACCCTATTAAACTTAAATTACTTCTCAAAAAGTTAGAAAATTGGAGAAATAGTCTTTTTTCTAAATGCAGGTAAGGACCCACAATCTGCTCAGTCATACAGACCAATAACCCTACTCCCAATTCTGGGGAAAAACTTTGAAAAATTATTATTAAAACGAATTAATTGTCATTTTCGAAATTCGACAGTTCTACAGAGTTCTCAACACGGATTCTTAGAGGGTAAATCGGCTGAATCAGCGATACAAGAAGTTCTCTCAACAATTGACTTACTCCTACAAGAAAACAACTACATTTCATTAATATCACTAGACATCCAAAATGCGTTTGGCAACTTATCTTGGGACGCAACAATACACGAACTGGAATTTTTAGGGTTGGAGGAGCCATATGTTAATATCCTGAAATCCTTTTTATCTCACACAGGAGTGAAACTAAATTGGCTATCACAAGAAATTGGCTAGCACAAGAAATTCATTGGTTTAGTAAAGGGTGCCCACAAGGTTTATGATTTGGGACCTTCCTATGGAGATTCTTCATAAATGCACTCTTACGCCATCTAAAATCGTTAGGCTACATAATAATAGCTTATGCAGGTGACATTTTAATTATGTTAAATGGTAAAACAAGGCGAGGATTAGAAAAATTAGGAAAAGATATCTTAGATTATATTTGGTTGTGAATGTCAAATCACAACATGAAAATATCTTAAAATAAATGTAAATTTCTTCACCTTAGAAGACCAAAATGTTTCAAAAGAGCTCCAACACTCAAAATTGACAATCATTTATTTAAAAGTTAGCCAACATTAGAATACTTAGGTATCGTTCTGGATAGTATGTTGTCGTTAATCCCCCATTTACGAAAAAAAAAGACAGGAAATTACACTATTTTAGCAAGGCCTATTGAAGTTTGTGTTATAATTAAAGCAGAGTTATAAATACGCAGGTTTTAAGGTCATTTGGTGTGGCGTTAAAGTATAAATTACAGTCGACGAAACAGTTCATTTCAAAATAACAGTTCATTTATTAAATTCAACTTGAATTTTTAAAAACTTAAATAATAAAGATATATACATACACCTCCAGCTTTTGCTGGGGAATCATATTAACATATTATAGCTATAGCAAGGAGTAACCTTAAACTCCATCTCCATCGTCCTTCCATTACATTACTTCCATCACTACACATCATACTCCATGGAGTTGTTTTACACTAGATATACTTACTGAGTACATCAAAACTGGAATAAAAATATGCATACAGTTATACTTAAAAGAGAGTGCCTTTACGACCGAAATAGAAAAATAAAAACTTGTTCGGAACGATATAGCTTCCGAACAAACCAAACGACAAATTTTGGGGGACAAGACTTTGTCCAGATTTCCAACATGCGGCCCCATCGGTCGTAAATACCTCCTCTTTCTTTTCATAATCAAAATCAAAAATATTACAAATAGCTCTTTGAAACTTTACATACAGAAGAGGTTTTGTCAGAAAGTCTGCCTTATTATCTTTAGAAATTACATGTTTTAACTCAAAAATATTTTCATTAATTAACTGACGAATAAATTGACATCTTATGTCAATGTGTTTCGTTTTAAAATTCTCTTGGCTATTTTTAGAAAAATAAATGGCAGATTCATTATCACAGTACTGAATTGGTTTTATTCTATCGTATAAATTAAGTTCATTTAAAACTCTTGAATACCAAGTTAGTTCCTTTACACTTTCAGTTAATGAGATAAACTCAGATTCCATAGAACTGAGTGCAATACATTTCTGCTTCGATGATTTCCAAGCAAACGGAACGTTACTGAAGTAAATTATATAACCACTACTTGAATGTCTTTTAGTAAGTTGACATCCCCAATTAGCATCAGAATATGCACACAAACTTAGTGATTTTACATTAGACAGATTTATTTTAAAACTTTTAGTAGCAAAAACATAATTCATACTATCTACTACTATTAACCAGTGTTTATATGTATACCCATTACAAAACTGTGACATTACATTTACAGATAAATTAATATCGGGTCTTGATCTATTTGACAAAAATGACAGACACCCGATTAAAGATCGGTATGGAAATTTTTTCATTAATTCATTTTCGATAATTTCATTTTTGTTAACTTTATCTGGTAAAACAGAGCCAATTTTAAAAGGTAATTTAACATAACTTTTAGGTAAATCTTTATATTTTAATTCTAATCTTTCAATATAAGTTCTTTGATGAACGAATAATGAATCTTTAATCTGTTCAAAGTTAACACCTAGCAAATACTTTGTTAATCCTATTTCAGTAATTTCCAAGCTATTTTTTAACATATTAGTTACAGATTGCAATACATTTTCATCTTTAGCAAATAAAACTAAATCATCTACATAGACACTAAAATTGCGTTACTATTCAGTTTATACACACAGTTACACCATTTTAATTTACAAAATCCAAGATTATGTAATATATTATCTAATTCAGAATTCCATTCACGGCCACTTTGCCTTAATCCATAAATTGATTTATTTAACAAACAAACCTTATTCTCAGCACCCTTCATTTCAAATCCCGGAGGTTGTTTCATAAACACAGTTTCTTTTAAAGAACCATATAAATATGCTGATTTTACATCCAATTGAATATGATACCAATTTAACATAGAAACTAATAAAATAAACATTAGTTTTATAATTGAAAAATTTACAACAGGTGAAAATATATCATTAAAATCAATACCTGGTTTCTGTTTAAAACCTTGAGCTACGAGACGTGCCTTGTACTTTTTACCATTTTTTTCCGTGTTATTTATATTATAAACCCATTTACTTCCTACTATTGTGGAATTTTTCGGCGGATCAACCAACCGCCAAACTTTTCTCTTACTCATCAACTCAAGTTCTTCCCTCATCGCGGCATTCCATTTCCCCCTTTCTGGATTTATTTGTGCATCCTCAAATGATTTAGGGATTTCGGTATTGTAAAATTCATGTTGAAATAATTCAGTTAAATATGGATCGTCCGAATCACTAGTTGAGGGTTCACTTAAAGTTTCAGTATTAGGATGAGTAGTTTTAGGTTTAAAGTCAAACTTATCTGGCTCAAACTGGATTTTATTTTCTTTACAATATTTTTTAACATCATTTAAAGATCTCAGTCTCGTATTTGTTATTGGGGTATAATAATATACGTCAATTCTCTTACATTTCGTTCTCGGTCTTTCAATCCTTTTCCACTCTGAAATATTTATAGAACTTACAGTTACCTTACCCCCCTTTTACGCTTCATCTTCGTTTAAGTTATCTCCTGGTAGTTCATGATTAAGATCTAAAGTTGCGTTACTTAAACCGTTTGTTTTAATTTGAGATTCATTAAAATTCAATATCAAATCCTTATATTTGTTTTCTCCCCCAAATAATGTTTCTACACCCTTTTTGGATTCATCTATACGCACGTGAATAGTTTCTATTATTCGCCTTTCTTTTGGAATGTAAATTCTATATCCTTTAGTTTTCATGGCATAACCAACTAAGATACCTAGTAAAGCTTTCGGTTGAAGTTTATTTCGCTTAACTTTAGGAACATGAACAAATGCTAAAAGAGCTTCCCCCCAGAATGACGGTTTTAACCCGCTATCGTGTAGCATTGCTCTAACTGCATTCATTGCTACTTTATTAAAATTTTCAGCAACACCCACCTGCTCTGGAGTATAAATGGAGGATCTTTCGATTCTTATACCTAAATCGGTTAACAATTTCTCAAATAATTTATGGGTAAATTCCAGCCCATTATCAGTTCGTACACATTTTAACTTTTTACCAGTTTGTCTCTCAGCTTTAACTAAAAACTTTTTAAAGCATTCAAACACTTCCGTTTTATCCTTAATTATATAAACCTCAGTCCTTCTAGAATAATCGTCAATTACTGACAAAAAGTATTTCCCCCTCCTAACGAGTTAACAGGGCTAGGACCCCACAAATCCATATACACCCTATCGAGGATTTGATTAGAAATGCGTTTATACAAATAATTTCTTTTAAACGATTTTCTGTTAGATTTTGAAATTACACAAGTTTCACACATCTTATTTTTGTTTTTACAGTTAATATTTTCAATACCTTTAACACAATTATTTTTACTCATTTTTTCAAGTAAAGGTAAGTTTGTATGACAAAATCTACGGTGTACAATCTCTGAATTTAAACTAGTAGAATAAGCAAAATTTTCACATTTTGAAGCATAACCTTTAACAATATACAATTTATCAACTCGAGGTACAGTAAAACAATATCTATTAAATTTATCATACACTATCATTTTATTATTTCCCCATTTAATTTGGTTTCCTGCAATGTCTATATTAGACCCACCAATTAAATTTCTTCTCATGTTAGGAGCATATAACACATTTTTTAAAGTTATTTCTACATTACCTGTTACATCTACGATGGTAAAGTCAATATCACCAATACCCAGTATTTCCGACGAACAGTCCTTGTCTCCTATCAGCACTTGTTGAGGGGGGAGGTTCCTATATGTTACAAATAGACTCCTGTCATTCGTAAAATGAGAAGTAGCCGCTGAGTCCAGAAGAAATTCCACGAACTTTCTACCATTTGAAGATATTAGGGCGAATTCAGATTGCTTTGTAGGTTCACTGTAGAAAACTTGCTTTTTCCCTCTAGAGTTCTTTTTGAAACACCTTGTATATGTGTGACCAGGTTTCTTGCAGTAACTGCATATTAAACTCGGCCCCATACGATTAGCTGGTGAAGTATACGATCGTCTGGTGGTGTCCAGGTCGCTTCCACTACGTGAAACCCATGGCTTTTTACTGCTTCCAAAATTCTCCGCTGGAATGGTTGGTTTAACGGTAGGGTTTTTAAACTTTGTTGCATAAGCATCACCTACAGCGACAACCTCTTTAACTTCATCTTTTCGTTTTAAACAAATTCTGCCATATTCAGTTATTAACTGCTTAGATACATTTTCTAATTTAAATTCTTTATCTTCTAATCTATATAACACTTGAACTAGATTATCATATTCCTCAGGTAATCGACGGATTAGTTGAAAACATACTAACAGTTCTGGCATCTCAAATCCAGCATCTTTAATCTGAACTTTCTTTTCTTCAATTTTTTTACAAAATAAACCTATAGTTTGTTCTTGCGAGTTTAACTTCATCTCGAAAAATTCATCGACTAATCCCGCTAAGCGTGCTCGTGAAGTTGGTTCGAAGTTTAACTTTAAAATGTCCCAGACATCTTTGCCGCTTTCTGTTTGAGCAATTAGTATCTGGAATTTCCGTTCGATCGATTGGTAAATTGTTGTATAAGCTCTTCGTTTACGCCATTCAAAATCGCTTTTCTCACGATCAGAGGCATCCGATTTACATGTGATATCTGGCTTTGTAATAAACTCCCAGCAATTTCGGTCAATCAATACACATTTGACGTCGAGCTTCCAGGAAGGATAGTTATAATCCAATAGTTTCGGGAAGGAATAAGTTAACTCTTGAACTTGTGCCATTATGCAGTATATATTTCATCTAAATCACACCATATTTTATCTATTTGACCTTTAAATAGCATGACATGGCCCCTTAACCATGTTATAATTAAAGCAGAGTTATAAATACGCAGGTTTTAAGGTCATTTGGTGTGGCGTTAAAGTATAAATTACAGTCGACGAAACAGTTCATTTCAAAATAACAGTTCATTTATTAAATTCAACTTGAATTTTTAAAAAACTTAAATAATAAAGATATATACATACACCTCCAGCTTTTGCTGGGGAATCATATTGACATATTATAGCTATAGCAAGGAGTAACCTTAAACTCCATCTCCATCGTCCTTCCATTACATTACTTCCATCACTACACATCATACTCCATGGAGTTGTTTTACACTAGATATACTTACTGAGTACATCAAAACTGGAATAAAAATATGCATACAGTTACAGTTAAAAAGAGTGCCTTTACGACCGAAATGGAAAAATAAAAACTGGTTCGGAACGATATAGCTTCCGAACAAACCAAACGACAAATTTTGGGGGACAAGACTTCGTCCAGATTTTCAACAGTTTGCCTCAGCTTACGGAGCGGTAAACAAAATAATTCTGAAGATTTGGTACAATAGTATCTTGGAGAATAAAATTACGTATGCTGCAGCAACTTTGTTTCACCGGATAAGCAAAGTCCATGGGCTTCGTCTGATTTCATCAATACAATACCAATGCCTATAATTAGTTTCAGGTGCCTACAGAAAAACTTCGGCGGATGCCCTTTGTGTTTTAACAGGTATTCCGCCCTTGGTACTTCAACTTGAATATATAGCAACAACAGGAGTCTTACGTCTTGGAATCCCGACAGCAAATCAAGAGCCAATATTTTACCAGCCAAACATGAAGTCAGATTAAGGTGAACCATTTAAAGAATATTTCTTTCAAATAGATCCAGAAAATATTTCGCATGTAGAAATAAACATTTGTACGGATGGTTCCAAAATGGAAGAAGAAACGGCATATGCCTTCTGTGTGTATCAGAAAGGAGAGTTAATCTAAGTTGATCAAACTAAGTTAAATAAAGAAAATACTGTTTTTCAGGCAGAACTTCTGGCTACAGAAGACGCTCTGCTGTGGATTAGGAACTTCCCTCATAATGAAGTATTAATACAATCGGACAGTCTCTCAAGTCCTTCGGCAATAGAAGACGTTTTTTTCAAAAAAATCTCATCGCAATACAAATTATCAAACTTCTTCAAGAAACAAGAAAAAAGATCTTCTTTAAATGGGTCCGTGGATATGTGGGTAATGTGGGGAATGAGCATGCAGATTCTTTGGCAAAAGAAGCAACCAAAGCCACATCGCATGCCAAATATAAATTCTTTCCCAACCCTCTAAAATCATCTCTGCACGAGTAATGACAAACTCGCTGGGACTATGGTGCAACAGGACGGTACACAGACGCTTTACCCCTAAAAGTCTTGGAAAAGTGAATCCTGCTGCATAAAAATATTTTTCAGTTTGCCACTAACCACGGCCCATTTTCATCCTATCTTTAAAAATTTGATAGGGTTCCTTCTCCATTATGTGTATGTAGTCAGCGAGCAACATCATTACATTATATCTTTTACTGTACCCTTACAGCATATTACCATATAAGAAAATCTCCCAAAAATTCTTTGTCTCAGTGTTTCTCTGTGGTTTTGTCGAATCCATCATTTTGTCAAAAGATAACTGAATGTATGAAAGTTTTAGAGAACAACCGTCAATTGTTTCAAAATATTTTGCCATTTATAGATGATGAGGAGAACGTATCTTAACAAATATACAGATACCACCAATTCAAAATAAACTCTTAGCCACAAACAACACGATTGTACTATAATTGAACTGTTGCATGAACAATAGACTTTTGAACTTTTGTATTTAATTATACAACATTCATCATAATTATTCACTATTTTACCTATTTTATATATTCTACATTATTTTTAAAATTATGAATATCTTTCTAATTTGGTATACAGATACTTAGCTTTTATTGTATTTTTGCAAAACGCCCAGCTTTGCAGCGTAATTGAGCTTTTGTCGCTCCAACAAGTTAAAAAATCCTATTATCTATTATTTCATGATTTTATTAATTACAAATATCTAAATTTCTCTCGTAAACGCCCAGAAAAATATTGGGCTTTCCATCGTGTTTATATTGTATTTAATCTTTATATTTTAATTGGCTTTCCTGTAGGTCAGCTCCGGGCCTTTTTTTTTTCTTTTTTTTGTGTGTGTGTGGTGACGGAGGTAGTAGATAATAACCGCTGGGTGGTGCTTGTGAGTGCTTAAGCCATTTGGTAGGACTCCCCACCTAGCTGACCCCCTGGATTCCGTGATGAAGAGGAACACCTTTAAGGGTCCTTTTCGATGAATGTATCAACAGCCTCCATTCATTTTTATCGTAGGTGATATTAAAATTGCTCATCAATCCTGGAACATCCGAACGATAGATCAGGTTCTCCCCCTCCTCAAAATACTACTTAACAAATTCCTTTTCTCGATTCCTGTATTAATAAAAGCTATTCCTTTGGCCAATAAGTTTCTTTCCTTTCAATCTGGAGCCCAACAATTCTGCTGGCTCTTTCAAAAGGCTCATATCTCTAGTCAGATCACTAAGTTCAAACTGAGAAATAGACTGAGGTGATTCGCTTCCAGAGGACTTATATTGATTATCGAAGCCTTAATCCTCAGGATGTTCCGAGTGTGAAGACCCTGAAAAGATGACTTTGCAATTCAGTTGAAGGCAAAGGCATTGACACATCAGGTCCATGAGGAACGGGGCGTAAGGGCGATGGAATGTTCATAAAAATCCAAATAAAATTATATTTTCAAGAAAACGTGACGTGATAGAATTTTTTCCTTATTTGTTTTTAAATTCGCAGCAAAATATACATAAATATCAGCTATCAATTCCCTTGTATTTTTTTCATCGCAGGCCTGTGTAATTTCTGTTTACGAAATAAATATGTTCTTTCAAACACGCTGGGTTTTAAACAACAAACAACTTAACAAATAAATATTAATTATTCATATTCTTGAAAATGTTTTAACAATGATAGTAACAAAATTTACAAACATAAATTACTAAATAGTATAATATTTAAATTTGATAAATATATTTTTTAAAGATGTACAAAAACATTACTACTTGAGCAATGGCAACCAATCACTTAAGTTTAAAGTACTTCATTTTAAATATAAGCAATGTTCATACATTTTGGTGGAAGATTATTTAAATCATTGTTTTAAAATTCAAAGAATATATATACCTTTTTTTTAAAATTCTTAATTGTGAAATTTTAAGGTGTGCAAAAGTAATTAAATTATCTGCAGTCAAAATGCTTTAAACATACTGTTTGAAATTATATTTGTGTTTGCAGATCTTTATAAAATCACATGAATATTATCATTAATAAAATATATATATAGATAATTTAGTTTAGTTTAATTTCATAACAAGTGCTTCATATTATCTCCATATAAAAATTTAGGAGTATGTCATAAATGGAATTTATGGTTCAACCTATTTCCAAAGTATAAATCAACCAAAATTCACTTTATGGTTCGACTTATTTCCAAAAGAAGGTTAAACTTATTATCAAAACATGGTTCAACCTATTACCAAATCATGGTTCAGCCTATAACCAAACTATGGTTCATAAAAAGCACCAAAGGATGAAGAAAGCTTTTACCATGTATTGGTTGCAGCTACACTTGTACCAACTTTTGGAGAAAAGTTGAACCGAAATTTTTAAAAGTGTACATGTAACACAAAAATAATATCAATATTATTTTAAATTTCTCTAAAGTGCATAATTTTCATGCATATATCGAAAATTAAGCATAAAGAAGAATATCGTTAATAGCATTAAAATAAAGATTTATTTCAGATATAAATACGAAACATGTGCACTGGCGTTTTTCTTTTATCAGTGCTTGATTTAAGGTATATATGTAACAAAAAAAAAAAAAATTAATAATAGAATTTTACATTTTTCAAAAATGCATATTTCTCATTCATAAATCGAAAATATATAAAGAAATATATAAATACGTAATAAAGGAAAATGTAGTTAATATCAATATATATATATAACGCATGTTTGCATGAATTATTGGGGTTGAAGAAGAATTAAAATAAAAATATATAATATAAAAAACTAATATAGAAAATTCTTTAACACAGAAAATATATTTACATACGTTATATGTAAAAAATATATTATAGTTATATAATATAATTATATAGAAATAATATGATATAGAAAATATAATTATATACATTATATACAAAAAATATATTATAACTATATAATATGGAAAACACAATTACATAAAGATTATATAATATAGAAAATATAATTATATAAATTATATATTGAAAATATAATATAATTACATAATGAACTATTGATATACTAAGAATTTTTTTCAGTGCAGTACTCATTATGTTACTTAGGTTAAGCACTTGTATATCGGCGACATTCATATATAGCAATATTTATTTTGATATCACAAAGTACATTTAAAAGAAAATGTTCAACTAATGTTTTAGGTATAGGATATGACGCTTATTTTTACTTTCTTCTATCTTCAATAGAATAGAGTATTGTAATCGAAATTTTTTTAGACTTCCGATTTTCGACGGATTTACACGTTTTAGTAGCAAAAAACATGTTTATAGAAAATGTCTGTCTGACCGTGTGTCCGTCTTTCGCCATTGTACCATCAAAAAGTGTATGAAATTAAGCATAGAATTTAACCAAAATTCTTTTTTAAGTTTTTGGCTATGGCAAGCAGATACTTGCTGAATTTGGAAAAATTCCGCCGGAAGGAGGCGGTGTAATAGCGACTTTTGTGCCATTGTCAATATTGTACCATCGAAAAGTGTATGAAGTTATGTATAGAATTTAACCAATTTTTTTGTGTATATTTTTGGTCATGGCAAGAAGGTCCTCCTTGAATTTGGAAAAATTCCGCCGAAAGGGGACGCTGTAATAGCAATTTTTGTGCGATTTTTAACATTGTAGCATTGAAAAATGTTTGAAGTTATGTATAGAATTGAATCAAATTTTTACTTTCTTCTATGTTCAATTGGAGAATGTATTGTAATCGAAATTTCTGTTTTCGACAGATCTAAATGCTTTAGGGGTCAGGGATCCCAAAAAACTTGTTTATATAAATTGTTCGTACGTCCATCTGCCCATCTGTCCGTGTGTCTGTCGCCATTGTACCATCAAAAATGTATGAAGTTATGCATAGAAGTGAACCAAAATGTTCTTTAAAGTTTTTGGCTATGACAAGCAGGTACTTCATTAATTTGGAAAAAATCCGCCGGAAGCACAACAGCAGCTGCACAAAATTCGCTGTAATAGCAAATTTTGTGCCATTTTGAATATTGTACCATGGAAAAGTGTATGAAATTATGCATAGAATTCAACCCAAAATTTTTGTGAAGGTTTTGGTCATGGGAAGAAGGTCCTCCCTGAATTTAGAAAAATTCCACCGGAAAGGTACGCCGTAATAGCAATTTTTGTGCAATTTTCTATATTGTTCCATTAAAAAGTTTATAAAGTTATGCATATAATTGATCCAAATTTTTTATGTACGATTTTGGCCATAGTAAGAATGTCCTCCCTGAATTTGGGAATATTCCGTCGAAAGAGTGCACTATATTAGCGATTTTTGTGTAATTTTCTTGACTTTTCGTAGTTCTATTGTACTCCGGCGGCTTCTGACGCGACGGAAAATTCCCATCCTGATAACCCGACTGTTCGCGAACAGCATGACAAACCGAATAACGGAAAACTATTGATGTTAATGATTATTTTGATACAGATTAGCTCTTTTTTACTCCGATTAATTGACAGAAGCAGAAATTTAAGGTGAAAGTCAAGGTTGAAATAGTATTGAACTAGTAAAAATGAAATACTGACATTTGTGACAAATTTTGAAATATTAAAATATATGAGATATGAGAAAGTTTTGGGTTTGGCACATCCAACCAGTTTGTATATGTTTTTGTCTAAAGCAAGTATGTCCTCACTGCATTTGGAGAAAATCCGCCGGAAGGGGCGATATAATAGCGATTTTTGTGCGAGTTTCAATATTGTACCATCGATAAGTGTATGAAGTTGTGCATAGAATTGAACCAAATCTTTTGTGTATGTTTTTGGCCATGGCAAGAAGGTCCTTCCTGAATTTGGAAAATATCTGCCGAAAGGAAGCGCTGTAATAGCGATTTTAGTGCATTTTTAATATTGCACCATCGAAAAGTGTATGAAGTTATGCAAAGAATTGAACCAAATTGTTTGTGTATGTTTTTCACTAAGGCAAGAAGGTCCTCCCTGCATTTGGAAAAATTCCGCCGAAAGGGGGAACTGTAATAGCTATTTTTATGCCATTTTCAATATTGTACCATCGAAAAGTGTATGAAGTTGTGCATAGAATTGAACCAAATTGTTAGGTCCTCTTTTAGGAAATATTCCTCGGAAGGGGGCACTATAATAGCAATTTTTGTATAATTTTCTTGATTTTTCGTAGTTTAATTATATACAGATGGCTTGTGAAGTGACGGGAACTTCCCATCCTGATAAGCCGGCTATTTCCGGCGAGGAGCTGATATACAACAGAATATCGGAAAATTAATGATTTTAACGACTACTAGCTGACCCGCCCCTTATAATAACCTTAAACAAAAACTCAAGTTTGTATGATTTTATATATTTTGAAAATATTTTAAATGAACCTAGTTTTTGGGTCCCCATCGACTCCCGCAGCGTTTTGTGTGTTCCCAACAAACCTCTTTTCGAACGAATCTGGGATTTAGGTCCCTGCTACTTAAACCAGCATTCACCGGAAGTGCTCTGGACGTGCTGGAGACAGTCAAAAACCAAGTTCATTGAGCCAAACCTCGTAGTAATCAAGCTCATAGAACCCCCTATAAAGAATGCTCTATTAATGTTGGAAAATGTTGGTAACAAAAGTCTAAGGTAAAATTTCGTAATACAGAATGTAGCCGAATTGTCATCTAAGATGAATGAACCAAATCCTATTGAAATAGGCCCTTAGAACCCGAGGAAAGAATGCGACGCTTAGCGGTGGAAGGTGCTTCCTTCTGTAAATTTTACGAATTACTAATAAACAGATGAAATCCCTTGTCTAAAGTTACCTTTAAATTAACGCGTTTTTAATTTACGGCTGTAGTGAGTAGACGTAATTTTTGCCGAAAAAGAAAATTATTGTTCGTAAAAAGTTGTAGCTGAGGTAAAAAGAAGGATCCTGGGGACCAGGATCTTAACTGGAATGCAGTTGGTAGTTTTAAAATAATTGTAGTATTCTAAAGCTATGTAACAGAAAATTGTAATAAAATCGGATCGTTTTTCAAGAAACTGCAAGAAAGGCCCTAAGAAGGAGATTAATATTCAAAATTGGTGGTAGATGAAGTATAAGAAATATTTTTGTCGTTCATGTAGTAGCTGGGGGACCTAAGAAATTGTTAGAAAAAAAGCTAGTGTATTGGATCATTTTAAAGGGATCTATAACAAATAACCCAAAGGGGAAAAACTGATGATTAAGATTACGTTTCTAACATGAAAATATGTTAAATGGTCTTAGTTTTTAGCACTTTAGTTCTTCAATTATGGAAAATTAAGCACATATATAAACTAATCATCAGAATGAAATTTTAAAGAAATGCCCAAAAAGTAGAGGGAAATTCTTAGAACAGGGCACTCGGGTCCCAGTAAAAATATAAGGGTGTTGATCCGGGGAGAGGAATCCAAAACTCAATGTTAAAATTTTGCGTTGAAAATGCGTGAAAATTAGGACAGGAAAATTTCATATCGCACAATATAGTTTATGGGGGTACGGAACGGTCTCTATGTTATTTTAGGATGCCCCAGGATTTTAACTGGATTCTGGAAACAGGAGAATAACTAAATGGAAAAAGGATTCCAAAATGATGTTCGGATTAAGAGGGAGAAATTTATTAACAATTTATGGTGCAAAAACTTCAAGGGGCCCGATGCCGATCCTTACGGTGCCAGGGAGTTAATTGGCATGTAGTTAGGGATAAATATATAGTTTAGTAGTTTTTAAAATAATCGGCGGACGCTAGGACTATGTTAAAGAAAATTGCATGCAATTTGGATAATTTTTTAAAAAGATGCACTAAAGGCCCCAAGAAAGCGATTAATATTCAAAATTGGTAATAGCTAAATCTCTTTTTTTTTTTTTTTTTTTTTTTTTTTTTTTTTTTTTTGTGTGTGTGTGTGTTAATGAAATAGCATGAGGACCTAAATGCTGGAGGAGTTGTTAGCAAAAAAAAGTAAGTTAATCGGACCATTTTTAAGGGAGCTATAACAAAGGCCCAAAACTGGCCAAATAATAGTACATTACAGGGCCCTAACACGGAAACATGTTAAAATGTTTTCGTACTTAACGCTTTAGATCTACAATTAGTCAACATTAAGTATAGGTTATGAATTATTTGTTAGAAAAATATTTTAAAGTCATGCAAAAAAAAATTGAGTAAATCCTTTCAAAAACCCTAAGGCCACGATAAAAATATGAGGGTGTTGGTTCTAGAAGAAGAGTCCAAAACAAAACTTTAAAATTATGCACTGAGAAGGTGAGAAATTTAGGGTGTAAAATATGTATGGTGCCCAAAAAGTTCAAATGCCCTAGACCCGACTGGACTGGAGGCCCCAGTGTCTTATATGGAATGCAGAAACGTGAGAATAACTAAATGGAAAAGGTATACCAAAAATGAAGATCGGACTAAAAGAAAGCAATTTATTAACAATTTATTTGCACAAAAACTTTAAGGGGTACTGCAACGGTCTCCAAGGGTGCAGGACAAAAACTGGAAAGTAGAAAAGTGAGAATAACTAAATGGAGAAAGGTCCCCTAAAACGAAGAAGATTGGATGAAAATGAGGCAAGTTATTAACAGTTTAGTGTATAAAAACTTAAAGGGGCCCAGGGGCCTCGGCACTTAAATAATTAAAAATCTGAGCCTCAGGTGCATCAGGACCTGTCTTGGATTAACCTTACCTAAATTTTTAGACTTCTACGTAAGGTAGATTTCGCTAGCCATCGAGACAGTCACACACATATACACACAGAGCGATCTGTTCTTTTATTAATACTACAGGATCATACCCGGCCTACCCGGGTTACAGGATATAGATGAAAACCAATTTTTTTAATTGAAAAAGTAATAATTTCTTATATGCAATATATGTTTTTAATTGCCCACTAAGAATAAAAAAGCATTTTTCATATGAAAAATATGAATTATACAATCAACATAGCTGCCAACCTTTACGCTTTCTTCCTACAACTAAAATTTTCTTGTAAATATTGCCTTATTTAATGGTCGAAATCTCATGATTAAACAAGGCAAAAATCTCTTCTAAATTTTAGTGGTAGCAAAAAAGCGTAAAGGTTGGCAGCTATGAATCAAATAAACTTTTAAAATTTATCAAAAGCGATTTTTTCGTATTAGCCGCATGCTAAGAGTTATTAGTCCAAGATTTTTCTGCTACCTTTTATTTTCTGATAATTTCAGAGCTTCAATTTCATGTCTGTTAAATTTGTGTTTTATTTATATTATTTTATTGATTTAATCATAGAGAACGTTTTATTTTTGTTCACGGAATTTTATTAGTAAGAAAATGATGAACTCTTTATGTTATTTTAAGGGAAAAGGGATTAATATTTCTTAATCGAGCTCCACGCGATACAGATAAATATAAAAATTAACCTCTCATAAACGCAATCATCCTTTTTTTTAAAAAATGGTATTTTAATTTGATCACTTTAAAATCATTTTAACTCAAAACTTGAAGTCTCGATTGTCAGGAAAATATTTGCATGTGAACAGTCGCTTAACTCGAGATTCTCATCTCAGTACCGGGGAGTAAAAATTACCATAATCTATGATATTTTTACGCATTTGTGTTAAAAAGTTTAGTTTTATCTAAGAAAATCATCGTTTTCTTTTAAATATGACGTCATTTTTCACTTACTTAAACATTTCCCTAGTCTCTGATACTTAGTACACATACAGAAGAAAACAAAATATGGAAACATTATGAGAAAAATGCGTGTTTTCAAAAGCAGTACTTAAATTTCCTTTCTAAATAATATGTCCCTAATGGGATTTTGCGCCAACCCTATACAACAATTTTGAATTATTATCATATAATCACATGAATAAAGATAAATAAACCTCATTGTTTCTCTGTTCTCTGCAATAATGAAAGCTATCTCAGTACCATCCATCATTTTGAAGAAGTTTCATAGAATACTTTTAAAATTAATATATAATAATGGGATTAAAAAAAACAGCTAGTGCGGGCACATCTACAAATGAACAGCTTTCAGTTAAAAAAATTTATTAGTAAATTTGGTTCGCCAGTAAGCTCAACGCAGATGACTAAAAAAATTCTTGTGCTTTAAATTTGTACATTATATAAAATTATGAAAAATTAAATTAAGCAAATTATGTTATTTTGATGAAATTACAGTAACATGTCTTAAAGAATAGCAATAAAATTTTATTACTAGAGATAATTTTGGACAAACACTTCGGAACGTGATATTTTTTTCAACCTCGAATTATTGTCAAAATATTCTTTGATTTCTTGTCTAACTCGGCGAAGCGAATTCATCCAAGAAAGAATAAACAGGTTCTGTAATATAAATCGCTATTTTTCGGACAAAGAGCATGCACAATGTCTCTTCCATAAAGTTACTCAAAATGTTTGTAAAACATTGCGTGTGTGATTTTGAGTGTAATTTATCAGTGTGTGGTTTCGATTACGTTATTTTCAAAGATAAAGCATTTTCACCTATGAAGAATTTCAAAGCAGTTGGGGTGAAAATGACGCACTTCTACAAAACATAATTCAGTTTTAAGAATTAAAATAAGCGCTTTTTACCCGACTACGGCAAAGCCAAAGGAGGGTTATGATTTTGACAGGCTATGTATGTATGTATGTATGTATGTATGTATGTATGTATGTATGTATGTTCATCTGTTCCCTCGTAACTTCTAAACCACTAATCAGAATTCGACAAATGACATATCATTAGAAGCGTCTTAATTGTCCGCTGGTTATAGGCTATATAGATTTTCACCAAATTCAATGTGGCGCCTTCTAGCGGACAAAATATACAGAGTAAAAAAATAAAGTTAAGCTAGATATGCCGTGTTTGGTATCATTTTAAAGCGCTTCACTTCAAAACCATAGAGGGTTTGTTTATAAGTGCCTTGGATCATAATAAGTTGCTTAAAAATCCACATGACAGTCAATCGTTAGCAGAATTAGATAGATTAAGAAATCTTCCTAGGTCATCTTAATACATGAAACCTTCAATCTACATTACACATTTACACATTACACTAACGACCTCATCCACTAATCGGTCCATTACCCATTTGCTGCCATCGACGGATATGTGCGTCACTACTACCAAATACTGGAAGCGTCATACGTCAAAAAATAAAGTTAAGATAAATATGCCGTGTTTGGTATCATTCAAAAGCGCTTTACTTGTACATTTTGAATATATCTATATATTACTAGCATTTGCTTGTGACTTTACCTGTATTCATGGGGTACTTTTATACTTTTTCAGCGTAGTTTTTTGTCGTAGTTGGGTTTTAGTTTTTTTACTTTATCTTGTTTTTATAAAAAAAGACGTCCATTACATCCGCTAAAGCATCCCATATTTACGACCCTATTTTAAACAACATCTATAGAACGGTATGCAAATAACATCATTATCGGGGAATAATACACAAACCCAGCAGAAATCAATAGCGTCATTTAAGAATCTTGGGAAAACAATCTCATGTATCTAATGATTTACGACATCATTTTTTTGTTTATAATAACTCCATGTTTTATAAGAAGTCATTTATTTATATTTTTTCAATATTCGGAAAATGTAATTACACATGGATTAATATAGTTGCGTTCTTTCAGATTTTTTAAACGGATTAAGTGCGAGGAAAAGTCACACAAATATTCTTTAAAATACATTTTTGTAAAGAGAATGCGTTGTATCATTTGTGAAATTAAGTTGCAATAAAATAAAAATCATTTATATGATAAATAAAAACGACATAAAGCCAAACCTCACCGGGTTTTATTACGGACTGTATTCTTGACATAGCACGTATTTTAATTTCAATTTTTTTTTCGGTTTGTATGTGAAAATGGTAACAAAAAGATACAGCAATCTTTTATTTTCCTTTTTCCCCTTTTACTTTCAACCGAAATGGAGTACTTCAGTTGCCATGATTACAAAAAAGTAATAAAAACTACAAAAAAATTAATATCTTACAATTAAATTGAGATACAGCTTTCAAACGAATAGCATTTAAAAGAGCATATTTTCCCTTATACAAAGATGTAAAAATTTAAAATGTGCGATGTTTAGAAATTTAAAAAATTGCAGTACAGAAAATTGAAAATGCAAAATTTTATTTCAAATTTCAAAGTGTTGCCATTCGTAAAATGACGTATGCGTTACGCACAGATATGTTTGTCCTTTATAATATAGATAGATAGATAGATAGATAGATCATGATGGAGATTAACTCGCTTTTACTCCGATTAATTGACTGAAGCAGAAATTTAAGATGAAAGTTAAAGTTTATAGAGCATTGGACTAATAAATGAAATATTGACATTTGTAACAATATTTTGAAATATTAAAAAATATGAGATAGAAGAAAGTTTTGAGATTGGCACATCCAACTAGTTATTTATGTCTCTATTCAGATTAACATTACAAATAATATGTTTTAAAAAAAGCGTTGTTTAAAAAATATTTTACCAATTTTTCCACAAATAATGCTGGTTATATTTCAGTGTTGAGAAATTTTTTATGAGACTAGAAAAAAAATACACACACACACACACACACACACACATATATATATATATATATAATTTTTTTTTCAAAATCGTGCTTGGAAATATTTTGCATAATTATTAGAAAGGTCCGTGTTTTTGTTTATTTGATTGATAGTATCATCGCATTAAATTTAGTTATGGAACAGGATAAACGTATTTTTTTTTAATCTTAACATATTTTTGATGAAATATTCAAATTATGCTTGCATATATTCAATGTGGTCAAACATTAAACTTATAGTATGTTAATGCTAGGTAACACTAGTTACAAAATTTACCATGATCAAAGAATTGCACATTTGAAAACTTCATCGACTGTATTATTCTTATCTTACATTTTGCATAGAAAGAGTTTTCGCTTTCATGCATTTAATGCTTCCATTTATGAAACTTTTGTTTTGATTCCGAAATTTTTTAACTCAAAGGTGTAATATTATGAAAATTTTTAAATATAATATATTCTTTTGCTGCTGTTGCATGCTGCTTGTAAAAGTAGATATTAATATTAATTTACTTTTATGAACAGTGCCTATTTTTAATATGTAAATTGAAGAGGAAAAGTAAAGCTAAATGAAATGGAAATTGTTATATGTAAGATTTATTTGCATGACTTTATGAACTTTGAACTGGAAAAAAAAAATTACAGTTCTCTTTATGTTGAGAAAGTTAACTCTAGGGAGCTGCATATATTTCTGGAAAAGATTATCTTCTTTGACATTCAAAAGTTCCTTTCAAAGTAAGTTTTTTATATGTTAGATCGAAAAAATTTGCACTTTTTATAAGAAAATGTTTTGTTGTTGCTAAAATAATATATTGTTCTTACTGCATTTAAATGACACTATACTGTAATACGATACTAATCCAGATAACAAGTGTATATTATTGATAAATATAATATTATAAATATTATATTTAAATTTGAAAATATTATTACGTATTATATTTCGTACTAGAATCTTTCCAAACTTTAAAATCTTTTTGGTAAGACTAGCATTTGTTTGAATAAATGAATACCAGATGTTATGAGGCTGTTGAGAATGTTGACTGTGTAATGCAAACATATAATTTTTCAATGATCATTCCTTCATTATTTAGTATAAATATAAACATTATTAAAGTTTATTTTTAATAATATTTTTCGTTCATGCTTAAAGCAATAATAATGTAATCAAAGAAGAAGACGAGCATTTCAATTATTAAACTGAATATTATTATTAATACTGAAAAAATATGACATCATATCATTCACTTCACTTCCGACTGTGCTGATACTACGAATTGTTCACATTAATATATTTTGTAGCTACCTTTCCTATTTATATATGTATAGGTAATAATAAAAAATCAAATACTGAGCCCGTAACAAGTCAGGTTCAAGTGCATCTAACGAAACTCAGCATTCATAATAGATGCTTTCGGTGAAACATAGTTAATAAATTCAATTAAAAAAGCAATTTTGTGGTGTACTAATTCAAGTAAGGTAAGATTTTGATCACTAATATTATAAACCGGGAAGCTGAAGGACAGATCATCACCTCAACGAGTTGACCGCTAAAATTTCAGGATTAGACAGTACTGGATTAGCATATTAAAATGCTAACTGACCTGCTAAGTCTTATCTTGGTGGAAACTACCCGAAGATCCAATTTTAGGAGTTGATTGCTAAGTTTACCCTGTTTTCCTGCACCCGAAGGAATGAAAACATGACGAACTGGGAGCAGGAAAATTCAATGATAAATTTATCAAACAACCACTAAAATCGGGTTTGTAGGTATTTTCCACCAAGATATAACTTGTCAGACCAGTTACATTTTATTATGCTAATCGAATTTTAACTAATTCTGGAATTTCTGTCATCTACTCGATGAAGTGATGATTTGTGCAGCCTCCTCTTTGTCTATAAGGTTTGAGAAATTTTAAATACACAGAATTCCCAAATGTTGCTTTTGGAAAAAACAGTGAATTCAATACAATATCTACAAGCTTATCAGTATTATGATTCTGTTGCCACGCTGGCGCACCACATTTCATAATCTACTAAGCATTGACTACCTATGAGTCTAAAGACAGAGCGTACATTGTTTATGATGTGAATGGTGTGTTTCCAGTAACCACCACATTCTTGCATTGTCAAGAAAAGTCTGAGAATCTAAGAATCAAATAATCTAAGAAGAAAATCGTCCTAGAAATTCAGAAGTAATAACTTCGGAATTTGTACGATGCTTCACTTTTTACACAAATATAAGATGAACATTGAAAAACAACCGAGTTAGAATTGGTCTTCCAGATATTTTAATAAAATAATGTACTTACAGTAATAAATACTTATAAGACAAAAATGGTAGCCCTTTTCTGGAAGGAAATACGTAAAATGAAGAAAAACTTCAAAATTATATTCAGAAATTAAATGATAATTTAGAAAAAATGACAGTTCTACCGCTATTCAATAATAAAATCACCTGATGTTCTAAATGGTATCTATGTTATGTCAACATTTTCATCTCCTTAATTCTCTCTTTTTCAACAACTTGATGTAATATTTTTTCAAACACTACAAGTCGTTATCTTTTATTCCCCGATGGCCACATTTTTTCAATTTCCAAATAATGGTATATTTTAAACCGAATGTCTCTAAATTTTCAACCACTACATGCAACTTTCTTTTCCATTCGCTGAATATCATATATTTTGACTCTCTAGATGTGATATTCAACTGCTAGTATATAACCGCATCTGATCCTCTACATTCCGCTCCTCTCAACAGCTGCAAGCCATCACCTATCAACCGCTGGATGTCTCTATTTTTCAGCGGATGGCTATATCTGACTTAATATCACTAGCTGTCGTTCTGTGCCTTCAAAAAAGATAAATTTGGATTATAAGCTTACCACTAAGCCTATTTCTTCTATACCATGACTTTTATTTTAGAACTAAACAGTAAGTCTCCAAGTACAACCAAAACAGTTGTCCTTTTTTCCCAAATTAGAAAAAAAATATAATTGTGCATTTATTGATCGACATTTTCTACATATTTATGTATTTATACATATTATGCTACTATACAATGTTTATTTATTTTTTACTGGGCAGAAATAGAAGTAAATAAATTAAATCAGAAAGATTTTAATTTGCGTTATGCACAGACACTTATTTATTTAACTAAATTTAGACGATTGTTCATTGACAATATTTTATATATTTTTAAATTCCGAACACTAGAGTAGCATTGGTAATTGCTTAATAGGAACATAAGAGCTCGTAAGCCTGTGACTTTTTTGATTTAGCATACAATTGCGGAATAAATGTGTATTTTAAACAATAATAAATGTATTGAATGTTAAAGAACATAGACTTTTTATTTACAATAGATGTAAATATTTTATTTTAATGTTCTTTTTATTATTTTTACATTAGTTGGGAGGTATTTTCAAAATTATTTAACATTTAGCATTTGAATAGCAAATATTTTTAGCATTTTCATTTGCTGACTAAATTAAAATTTCAAAATATATTACATAAAATAATTCTAGATCTTTTAATACTAAAGAAAAAGAAATTGTTGCTAATTAGGGACTTTCAGATGTGCATAATAGGGTAGAGTGAAAAAGAAAGATTTTTTTTTTTTTTTTTTACCAAAAACGGGTAGGTGCCAAAAGTTGCCTTTATACTCGTACAAGTAAATTAGCTGTGTGGAATATTACCCCTGAAACAAAAAATGGTTTTTGTTTGCGCTTTTGTACCAGAATCGAAATTTTGGGTAAAACTTGGTAATTTTTAAATAAAGATTTAAAAAATTCCTGTAGAATTGGTTAGGATTTAAAAGTGTTATTTGAACTTTTATTATTAAAGATTTAAAATATTGAAACGATAAAATGACATCTTTATTTTGTATAACTGCAGTAAAATTGACAATTTTCCGGAAAAAGTAGTCTTTTCCACTCTGTTGCAGCATATCGAGAATCGTCGATTTGAGCACAGTTCTTCGCAAGTTGCTTTCACAACTATGCAGGACACACCACGTGTAGGTCGCTGCCAATTATGTCCCACCGTGGCCAGCCCAACCACCCTACTATCTGAGCATAATGCTTTATTTGTACATTAAATTGTTATTTTTTATCATAAACTGGCATAAATGTGCATCAACTTAGTCTTGATGTACCCATCTCTTCTTTGTATCATCACACTTCGGATGGGGCTACTGTGATCTCCTTCAATTAACTTTCTACTGTTTGTGTATGAGAAGGTGAGCAGAGTAATGCAGTAGGGATGTTTTTAATGGAATCGATTCAGCCGTTTATTAATTTCATGAAAATTTTATCAAATAATGCATAGTGATTGGGAGTTCTATTACCACAACATTTTTTCAATTATTTCGACATTTTTTATAATCATCTTCAATGTTGATAGTAGGTATTTCAAATTTGAGTATGCCATAATTTACTCTACCTCTTGTGTTTATTATATGCTGAGAAGCTAGCTGTTTAGTGATGGCGATCGTCAGAGATCATTGCAATCAGAATTTGCTCTCAGTGAGCAAAACACCAATTGTCCTAAATAACTACTTTTTTTGTGTGTGTTATGCCATTTTCTATCTTGTAGTAGCTTAGTAATTTCCCATAAGCTTTTTAATCAATTTTTTAGATGTGGATTACATTTGGTGTAATTCATCCTGGGAATGAATATGGATTACATACATTGTGAGTGAACCTACACTGAAAAAAAAAAAGACTTTTTTACATTTTTCATCTCGCGCTCAAACTCGAAGTCGAATCTGCTATGCTTTCTTTGGTTTTATGACTATATTAACATGAAAAATACAGTAGTTGCGTAAAATTAACAGCACAATGTGCTGGCAATTTGGACGCCAGCTGTTTGTGCTGGCAAATCTACAATATATATGTATATATATTTTACAGTGTACTAATTCTGATGGCCAATCTTATGTAAAGGCGGAAAATTTCATTCGCCTCTAAATAAAGTGATAAAAATGCATTTACAAGGTGAATAAATGCCTTTATTTATCCAGATCGACATCTTTCATCGCTCAGATGGCAATATTCTCAAGATGTATAATAATACGATTATTTTCACTAAAAATTTAAATCGAAAACTTGTAAACAAAATCACGCGATTTCATGCATAATGAAAGCAATCAACTTCAATATAAAAAATTTACATTAACAAATAACATTATGTTAACAGGAATTATTATCCTCCGGTACGGTATGGTATTTTTTTCTTCCAGCTTATTATGAGTCATCTCCAAAAAATACCGTTACCTTACAGAAGCCAGCCGTGAAACAAAGCAGTACGATTAAATACTTTATAGAAATTTTTTTAATTTCTAAGCATCGCACATTTTCAATTTTTATACGATTGTATTGGGAAAAAAGTACTTTTAAATGGAATTTGTTTGAAAACTGTATCTCCATTTGTTTTTGAAACATTAAATTTTTTGTAGTTTTTGTGGCCATTTGCTTAATATTGACAACGGAAGGACACCATTTCTGTAAAAAGTAAAGGACAAATAGTTGTAAAATACTAATTATATATTTTTGTTGTCATTTTCCCATTACAACCGAAAGGAAATGTAATTAAAATACGTGCTATTTAAAAAAATATATAAACGAATGATTTCCGTTAAGACATGGAACTATTATAAACTATATTTAATTTTAAATATCTATATTAATGTTATAAACAAATGAAGGCCTATGAGTCATTAGACAGCTGTGTTTTCTGGTCGAGTTTCTTTAATGACGGCATCTTTTTACTGCATTTGTGTATTATTTCGCTATAGTGACGTCCTATGCCTACTTTACCGTTGATGTTTAAGAATAACCGTAAATGTGGAATTCTTAAGCGGATGCGAATGATGTCATTTTATATAAAATACAAGCGTGTCATGTAAGTCATAAAATTGAAATATGTTTTGTACTATTTATATATACATTTTGTTTTCCATCGGGGGCGGCACTAAATTCTGAAAAAGCAGAATTTCTGTTTTCTAGTTTTATATTATCGTTTCATTATTCTGTAGAACATTTTTTTTTCTCCAATTTTAGGTAACTCCAACGAGGCTAAATCATTGTGTTTATTCCCACGGCATAAAAATATCTGTATTGATTCTCGGATAATGGAGGGCAAATAAAACATATATGGGTATCTTATTCTACTATTTTTATAATTAATCTGTAAAGGTTCCCTGTTATATAGGCTGCTCAAAGAAGTAGTTTACTTGCTGTATTTGATGTCTGCTGTATGTCTTTGATCACAGTTTTAATCACTCTGTTTTTCATGATGCAGAATGCAAAAACAATAGTATAAAATAATTCAAGTTCACAAATATCCATTTTAACACTTTCCAACAAAGTGTTTATGACTTCGGTTTGTTTGGCCGTCAGGCCGTCTGTCCGACTTTCCGCGCTCTAACTCTCATAAATATACTGGAATGGCCCTAAAATTTTTGGACGTTATTGACGTTTATCAGAGTACGTTCCCTATTTCAAATGAAGTTTGTAGCATGTTTAGTTCATTTACAGATACAGTCAGAAGTATTTCGCTACAAGGCGACCAATTGGAAATAATAGTTTCAAATGATTTTAAATGATGTTAAATGATTTCAATAATAATAATATTGATATGCATTTATCAAGTGCACTAAAATATGCATTCTGTAGAATATGAGTGCAAAGAATAGTTATTATTCATTTACAGGGCCACACAAAAAAATTCCGTTACATAATGATATAAGGGCAGAGGGAATTGCTTGTGGCGTATTTTAATTTTGTTAATCTATTTCATATATAATGAACATCGCTGAGGTGTACTATAACTTATTTCATGTATAATACGAAGTGAATAGTATTTATAGGGACACACAAAAGATTTCAGATACTATATTGTATTCGAAGTACTGCACTTTAGTGATGATTGCTGGAAATGCATTTTTAATTATGGTATAAACTTTTATGTTTCACTATATTTAAGCATACTATATGGTGTGTATAAGTGCTATAATTCATATACAGGGCTACACAAAATAATTCGAACTGGTTACTGGGTATGAGCACAAATTGCTTAAAGGTGGTTTTTAAATGAATTATGCATTTTTATGATGAACTACATTTAGTTTAATAAGAAAGTTTGTAGAATATAGATAAAATGATATACAGCGTCACACAAAGAATTCTATATACGGCCTTCTGTAAATGATAATGTGATTTCGGTAGTTTTAAGAGTCATTTATTTTGATTTCAATTTCAGCTAAATTGTGGCGTATAATAAGGTTTACACAACAGTATTCAAGTATGTTTTTATCTAATAGTATAAATTGCTGAAAGAAAAATTTCAACCTGTTATGCATTTTCATGTTAAACTATAATTTCCCATTATATAGTACATATAGCAATCTACATATCAAGTACAGGGCTGTTCAAAAGAATTGGAATAGATATTTGGCTATAGATGGTAATTACTGAAATCAGTTTTTCAAATATTTTATGCGTTTTCTACAATGTTTACTTAGTTATCGTATTTACCTTATTTCCCTAAATATCGTGATTTTGTTAAAGTATTTCATAATTTATGTTTAACGCATGATTTTTCTTTCTTGTTTATTTTACAATTGATTTCATTATGCATGAGATCGCGTGACTTTTGTTTCCCTGTTTCATTTTTTTATAATTCCATATAAATAAATATTTGTATCATTTGCGAAAATATTTCTATGATTATATATGAGGACATCAGAAGCCAAGGGGTACAAGCGACAAAATTTCGATTTGGAGTAAAATGAGTTCAAAGATAATTGACGTTAGATTTGAACATCAATAATAATTGACTGAATTGAAATAGTAAACTTCTGCTTGCTTCACAGTGGTCTTTGAACTCTTATTTCAATAAATGTGAAAAAAGTAGATTGCAATTTTCTTTAAATTTATAATTAATCAATATTGATCATTATTCGGCAAAAGTGGTTGATCTCTGAAACAAAACACATAATTAAAAAATCACTTATATTTCTTTACCTGAAAATAAAAAAACATATTTCCAGGCCGTCTGTGCACTTAGTTCATTTTTTCATATTGTCACTTATACCCCTTGGCTTCTGGGGTCCTCATATTTTGATGATGCCGCCGTCTGAGAAATGAAGCATGTCTATCTGAATCCGTATTTATTTGGAATGTACATGTACTTTATCACTTTTAGCAAATATTAACTTAGTTTGATAAGGATTACACAAAGAAAACATTATACGTCTAAGAAGTCAAGGAAATTGAGACTCAAAAGCGAAAAGGAAATCATTAATTGATTCATAATATATTGATGTAGTTCTCCAATCCCACATTGTGTTTGCCGAAAATGTGTTTGAAGCGTCACTGCAAAATTGAAAACAATATTTCTAAAGGAATCGATCGTTATTTTAATTAGGAGAAATTGTGAATAACTTGAATACTGATCATTAAACATCGACAAAATTAAATTTGGAAAGTTAACTATTTAATTTAAAAAACTTAATTAAAATAAGCACATTTTTTTTTTTTTACTCTCAGAAGTTATCACCTTTAAGTGTAGCAGATAAAAAAGTGTTAAAAAAATGCGGAAATTTCCACGTTCAAAAAGATACCTGATTCGGTTTCGATGTATCTATATTTCCTGTATTACGATTTATTTTGTTTTATCCATTAGAATCAATAAATAGAAATTCAATTCTAGAAAACTTAGTTTTTTTCAAGATAAATTTACTCTAAAAGTTAATATAGTTACGCAAAGGAAGTCGCGGTTATTTTAATTCCGTTAATTACATAAACAATTTCCATTAATACTGCGCACTTTAGGCCATTAAAAATTATCTCTCCGTTCTTAAAAAAAAATAAAAAAATAACTGAAACAGCTTCCTCTGTACTTGAATGTATTATGATTTTTTTTTTTACTTACTTAGCGTACGCGCAAAAACTATTGCATATGAAACCATAAATATTAGTAGATTTTTTTTCCAAACAATGCATGATAAATACGTTGAAGTACACATTTTTAAATTGAATAATAATTTTTAGCAGTAATTGACTTTGGTCCGTAACATTTTAAGCAGTAATTAAGTTTGTCAATAGAGTCCAGTTGAATAAATTTAAAAAAAAATCATACCATTTTAGTCATCTTTTGCAGCTAAATATTTAACTAGACATGTGTGCAATGTCCAATTACTTTTTTTTTTATGTGTCTAAATGTTTAATTATTTTTACCAAATTTTTATTTAAACTTTCATCCAATAGAGATATAATTCATAGTTTGAAATGAACGTTTTTATCTACTGTTTCCAGATTTTTCAAAACCCAAATAATAATTTATACAACATCTTTCAATCGAAAAATTTATTTACACGCGAAGATTAAAACAGAAAGAAACACTTTAAATTAATTATATTGATCACGTGTGTCAAGTATTTAATGTTGAAAATTACATAATTTTTAAAACGATACACTTTAAAGGATTTTTTTATTGAGCCTAAAATTAAGCTTTTCTTCAAGCCGTTATAAAATTAATGTGGCAGCAATATTTGTTATAGAAATTGATTTCCACTTGTGTAATGGAGTTTACTTAATCAACCACGAAAAACAACCATCAACTGTGGAGAGACAGCGCTGAATGATGCCTAGATAACCGAAAAATGCTCCACTTTAAAGGAGAATCAAGGACTACGAGATTACAGAAAATGACAAATGGTCGTGATATCTAATTCCCTAAACTCGATTTTAGATATTACTAAAAGGACTCATTACTCTGTGTTACAATAAATAAAAATAAGAACGACTAATCATTGTATACAATAAATTTAAAAAAAAAAATTAAATTTGGATTTCCGAATTATGCGAATAAGGTAAACAAATAAACTGAATAGACGAAATGGTTGAGAATTTCTAGTCTATAGTTTTCTAGACGATGAAACGATGCATTATATTATGAATCGCTTGAATTGTGAGAAAGTATCGCTTGATTTCTAGAACTAACTCAAAAACTTGTATTATAGTTTCTAAAACTCACTTCTTGTGTTCGCACTTATTTGCAGAGATTTTTAAATATATTTGACCACGATAATAAAAGCTCTTGAATTTCAATAGGGATAACTAGGACTCTCTATCAGAGGAAACTACAATTTATAAGAATGACTTGGAACTATTTTTTCTAAATCCTCGATTTTTTTTTCTAGACACATGTAGCAGATTTGTTTTTCCAGTTTAGCTCGTCGGAGGTAGAGCTAACTAGTAACATAAATAAACCACGCATATCTATTAAATAAATTTTTTTAGAAGGTGTGGCTATTAAATAACGAGACAAATGCTGTAAAATCTTTTATTTTAAATATATAGACTTTTAGTTATTATCCCTTTCAATATACACCCCTCCTTTACCCCTACAACATTCCATGCGAATTTTCCATTGTTTGAAAAAGTGCTGGAAATCTTCATCTGAGAACTCTTTCATGACGCACGCCTCTTTTTCTTTCACAGCTTCAACGATCTGAAATTTGATTCTTTAAATGCATATTTGAACTTGGAGGGCAGATAAGTCACACGATGCTAGGTCAGGCGAATAAGGTGGATGGTCCAACACCGGGATGTTATACTTGACTAGAAACGTCTTGACAGGTAATGAAGTGTGAGCTGGTGCGTTGTCCTGATGAAGCACGCATGTCTTGTTCTTCCACAATTCGAAACGTATCTTTTCACGGAGTTCAGCAAGGTCCTCAAGATAGTAATATTGATAAATAGTTTGACATTCAACAACCCAGTGGATGTACACAATCTCATTAATATCGAAAATTTTCACCATTGTTGACGTGGGAGTATGACCCGGTTGAACATCAGTTCCAATGTCTTCTCGACCATCTTGGAAACACTTAAACCACTGAAAAATACGCCCACGTGATAAAAATGCATTGTCCTATACTTCTCTTAATAAATTATGAATAGTAGCGGAATTTCCAAGTTAAAAAAGATATTTCGAATTAAGTCGTTGCTCTTTTGAAACACACATCATTTAACCGGCAAACACCAAAACAGTGTCCAGAACAAATAAAGGTCACGGCCAGCCTAATTAGAATACAGCTAATTTAGAAGCAGTATTCGATACAGTAGGTACTGCACAACACAGCTATTGGTCGTACGAATGTGGGGCATCCACAGACCTTTTGTAGCATCACTAGTCTCGTTACTAAATAGTTACTCGTTACTAAATAATAATAATAATTCCATTCTGACTCCAGATGTCTCATTATCTTTTCAAATTTTCCCGTTAATAAATAAATCACTGAAAAACTAATTTATTTCTTTAATTAAATTTAATTAAAATTTAATATTTTCAAATATCAGCATAAGTAATTAAAAAAATGAAATCATTTTTATATTTTTCAAGTTTCTAACGACACGTTTGAAAAAAATATTTTTTATCTACAGACATGTAGTGTTACACATATTATATAAATATACATATCTACTATAACAAGTAGCATGTTATAGAATGAAAAAGTTACAATTTTATTCAATCTCAATTTTTCGAAATAAATCGAATGTATGTTGTTTGAAATTCTTTCATTTCATCAGTATTTTGCTGATGCAGCAATAAAATTGCTGTATAAATATAAAAACGTACAGAAAAATGTAATCTGATTTGATGGATTACGTTTTCTTTTAAAAATTTCTGAAAACATGATTGATATTTTTTTGCAAATTTTCGTATCGGGTTTTATTTAAAATGAATATTTCACTATTCTCTTTTTGAATATTTTGTATCGTCTGCAATGCTACAAATGTTTTTCATTTTTTATTAAGCAAGAAAAAAAAATTGCAGATTTTATCTGTAGAAAAAAAATTAAAATATTATTCTCGCTTCAACTGCAGTTTATTAAAATCGAATTTACTAGATTATTTTTTAATATTTTTGAATTTTCCAAAACTAGTCAGAGTTAACTTCGTACAATTTTATTTGTATTAGCTGTTCTTTTATCAGATATCAGATTATAGACTAAATAATATTAATTTTATTTCAAAACTAGTGCCTAATTTATCGTGCATCCGTTTTTTTTTTCTAAATTTTCTTTAAGTTTTTAAAAGCTAAATTATAGATTATTGGCATTTTAATAAAGATTGCTATTTAGAAAATAATGGATAAAACAATGTGTAACAAGCCGGCTTGGTTTAAATTTTTCATAGTTACTGGCCTTTATAGCTTATTGTTAATTAATTATAAGTTAAAAAAAAAAAAACCTTTAGTTCAAATATTTCTGAGTAAAATTATCCATGCGATTATAATGTATTATTGAATAAATCAAACACAGCGAATACTTTGAATGAAAACCGCTCAATCGATCTCATTTATATCGATCGCATACCTTGATGGTATTTAAGTTTTGTTTTATGAAATCCCTTTTGTCTATGATACGAATTTAAATTACGTATAATTTTCCCTCTTGCAATAAATCAAAATCTAAATAAAATAAAGAAAATGATGCGCCTAGCATAAATTATAAAACACATTCCAAACCACATCCAGAATACTGTGACATTTTTCATTGTTTTATAAGAGGAAAGAACTCAATTTAAGGCTTGGTTGGTTGGGTGAGTGGGGTTTAATGACGCAAGCTCCCTTTAGGGAAATGCTGCGCCAAGAATAAGTCAGAAGAGTACAACAAATATGAGAAAAAAGTGACTAACAATATAAAAATCACTGTATATTTAAAAAATTTTTAATCTGTCGTAATGAATGAGAGAGATACTCGTAGAAGGGGATTCTTTCCATCCATATTAGAAAAAAGAACTTCAGACCCCGTCCGCACTATCCACTACCGAGCCCAACAAGGGGATGCACATTCGTGCACCAGCGCTAAAAGGACTCATACGGTCACAAGACATTCCTATGTCAGCCTCCACTCTTAACAAGATGACTAGTGATTACTCGTTCACTTGATCCCTTAGCTAGTGACAAAAGTCAGTTGGCCAGCCAATTGATCCATATGGGACCAGCATGTATCTCCCATATACCTGAAGCAGAGGCTAAAGCAGTGCGCTGGTTTACCTCATCTGCCAGGACCCCCCTCTCCAGAGACACTGGCCGCCACGCATGGCAAATACGTGGGTGGTTTAGGATTCCCCCATAAGTCGATATAGACAGGATGATATCGGTTTATGCAGCATTTCCCTCAGCTCCAAAGTGAAAATCACAATGAGAGTGAAAGAAAGACGAGAGAAATAATAAGAAAAGGAATGGAGAAATATCGCTCAGGTGCCCGGTATTGCGAAGCCCACGAATACTTAAAGAAGGTATCCCACTTGGGAGGATATCTTAAGTGAGGATTCCCTTATTTTCGGTTTAAAAATCAATTAAAAAATCTATTTCCCGAAATCTGTAGATTATCCTTCTGAAACAATTTGGCCGAATTCGAAGATCTTTTGTAGTTATCTAGCACAACGCGTCTCTGTTTTGGGACGCTAAAAGCGCATTTTGAGCAAAATGACTTTTTTCAAAACAGGCGGAAGAACTATTAAGCCTATCTTCCTACTTTTTTTTAAATTAAAGGTAATATAATTTATTGGAGCTTGGACCCCTTTCAGCCACATTTGTAAAAGATAAATAGTTTTAGAGGCAAGCCAAATTGCCAAAAAAAAAAAAAAAAAAAAAAAAAAAAAAAAGGATCATAAGTAAACCTTTTTTTCTATGACTGCCACTTTGTTGATTTTCAACTTTTTGATCCTAAAATGCTTGAAGCTCTAGACAATATTATCTATTTTCATAATTCATAACGAAAATTGATGGAAAATGTCTCTGGTGATCTATCGGATACCACTCGATTGGAAGTGTCCTGCGTGCACACTATGACATCAGCCCACGCAACTCGATCCACATCATCAATTTTTTATTAAAATTTTTTGGAAATGTTCTTCAAATGATAATAAATAACATGCAGAAAACATTGAGCTAAAAAATTATTCTTCTTCCAAAAAAAATGCTAAGAAACACTATTTTTTCGGAATTCTAGAGGCAAATCCTCCTTAAGTAAACAATTAAAAAAATACGTTCCATATATTAAAATCTTATTTTATCAATTAACGTCCATCATAGTAAAAGTATTCGAAAAGTTTTTTGCAGCTCTTTTATTATCTTTATATTTAAATATACACTACATTGAATACAAAAATACGTTTTTTTTGTAAACATAGTAAATAGTTGAAATTTCATCTTCACGAATTTTCTTCAAAAGACGGGAAAATACTCAAATTTTTTGTACTGCCTTATAGATTAACTACAGACTTTTGCCCATTTCGCATATAAAGCTAAATTTTAATTCAGGTAAAAAAAAAATGCATTGCACAACTTGAAATGTTACGTCCAACGCGGCAAATTGGGTGCGTTCATACTATTACTAGTTTTATAAATATTCAGATCTTGGTATAAGCTATTGCACTCTTATGTTATAATGCATGAATAAAAAATTTATTACGATAATAAATATATATTTAATCCAGTAATAAGGAAATAATGTGACCTCATCATAAATAGAACATAATCACTGTGGCAAAATAGAATTATTACCTATCATGGAATATCATTGAATTAATTTCATATGATAGGATTTAATACAATGAAGAAAAGTTTTGTTAATATATATTTTTTAAAGTTTTGATTCGAATTTCATATAATTGGATATTACTCGTTGCCAAAATTCTGCAACGATTATATATATTAACCACAGAAATTGTCACATAACTAGTGTGAAGCGGTCTGTGAGACCGCTCTATCGAAAGACGAATAAAAGGCACGGTTAACTGACAGGATGGTGTTTTTGTTCAATTCAACTATTCAAAAGTCTCTGGGGATAGTACTAAAGTTCCAAACAATAAACAGAAAATTGCAAGTTAAACTATAAAAATTGAAAAAAGCCGCGGTCTGAGAGACCGGTAACATGAGTTAAAGGTTAAATCTGAAACCATTCGGATGGGTAGTTTTTGCGCTGTTATTTGCGGACAGACGGACAGATAGGCGGACGAACCAGACGACGACTATAGGTGCTACGACTTTATATAAATATGACATTTCCCCATAGAACATAATGGAAAGGAATACAATAATCAACCAATTCTTTTTGGCTATTCCACAACAATTATATAACCATTAAACTAGGTCATGTTTATTATGAAAAAATGCATAATAACGTAACTGCCTTGTAAATATTTTTTTTTTATCTGAATGAAATATTTATACGACTATTATGGATTCAATTGACACTATTAATTTTTCATCATACTAGGGGGCTCGGCCCCCTACGAGCTACGCTCGCCAACCCCCGTCCAGACACCGCAGACTCTAAATGCACGCTAATTTGATCGACTTAAAAAAGATTTCGAAAGATTGAATTATAATTTAAAAAACAGTGGCGATCTCCCTATAAACGAATTTCTATTCATTTCTCTTTGATTGGGGAATTTTAACGCAAAATCCGCTGCGGTACTACTTGATTATCCCGTCCACCAATTTCGGCAAATTATATAAATCGTCAAACCACTCGCCAAATTGTAAAAATTGACATAATTTTTATTTTAAATAACGAAAGAACAAATAAATTTGTACAACATTAATAAAAATGCAAATAAAACGTCGAAATAAAAATAACTTGATGACGTAGACACGTGTAACAACATTTCAAAATAAGCTAATATAAAAGGAATTAAGTAAACAAAGTCTTTGTCTCCTGGTATTTTTTAACAAAGCGAAAAGAAAGTTCTTTTAAATGAGACATTTTAAATTAATCGTTTTTAATCTGACGTAATTTTTACCAAGCTATTCTTTCTCTTTTAAATATTCACGGGAAAATACTTTTGTTAGAAATGAAATATTATTTGCGCTTTCCTAACAAAAATAGTTGAAAAAACCTCTCAAAATATCAAATAAATGTCTAGCGCAATTTCTAAATTTAAACTGTTTTGCAATATTATTTTGTGTTCATATTTTATGTAATAACTATAATGTCACGTAAATATGACGTAATTTCTCCTATTTAAGACTTCTAACGCATGTTAATGAATTTATTATTTTACAATATCCTTTCTCTTTTAAAATTCACGTGTATAATTTTTGTGACGTAATTTTTAATAAGTTCCTGCTTTTTGTACATAATTATTTAATTCTAATTCCAAATGATTTTTTCTGTTTATAATAGTCACATGTAAATAATTTTTTAATTTGAAGCAAACATTATTATTTGCGCTGTTTATACATTTGGCAACAGTATAAATTAATACCATTTTCTAAAATAATGTAAAAAATATCTCTAGAAATGCTGAAAATTTGAATTTAAAATAGAAATAAAACCTCAAAAAATGAGTCAAAATAAAAAAATTAATGCAATCTGCACTCCGGCAAATTCTAACGCATAAAATGATCTAAAAATGATTACACTGCCATGTATAGTTTTTGCTGCTATAAAACTTTTTTAGTGGTACGATTTTGTCCAACCTTAGCATTAAATATCTCTTAAAATAATTCTTCGATTTAAAAACTGTCTACATCAGCATGTTTATCAAACATTTCTGTATAAAACCACCGATTTTCATATTTTTGTATGCATTATTTTTCTTAATATTAACGAAGGAAGACCTCCGGTTACAAAAAAATTCAAAACCGGTGGCGGCGGCGGAGGCGGTGACAGCGGTAGTTACTTTTTTTTAGAATAGAGAGATTATATGGCACGTATGTGGTTATCCTTTGACAACATAAATTAAAAAGGTCAAATGTTACAAAATTTTTGCAAGGATGTTTATTTACCACATGTATCATAAGTTTTTGGCTGGAAAGAAAATGTATTTCATCGCCTGCTTCTGACGCGCAGGGAATTTATTATATACACAAAGAAAATTTGCAGTCATACTTTTTTATTATCTCAATGAAATATTATGACATGAACATTAAGTTAAAGGAAATGCTTTTATAATGCCAGTCATTTAGTATTAAATGCATTCTTTTGGATATAAAATTTTATGAGAGAGGAAATTAAATCACGCAGAAACATGCACACAGGAAAGTATGGTTTTAAATTTATATTTACGTGCACTGTATTATTATAAAAATTTTTTACCTGTTTATTTAATTACACAATTTTATTGATATTTTGTACTTTTTAATCTTTTACGTGCTTTTGTTACCAAAATAGATAATTTTGCAAATAATTACAAATAATATATTTTTTAAATAGATGATTACCAACACAGACATTACATTGGTGAGAATACATCACTGATACAGCTAATAATACATTAATCTACTTATCCTGCTCATTAAAAAAAAAAAAAAAAAAAAAAAAAACTTTATTGTTGTGGTTGCTTGCACGAATAGGCATTGATAAAATTTCCCACCATGATAAGGCCATCACATAACTGAGGTATTTATGCTCAAAAAATGTGTCAAATCCCAATTAATTCAAACAAAGTCAACATATTGTGTGTGTTACTGTCAGTTTCCTAACTAAACAAACATTTCATGAGTAACAATCTGTGCAGGATCCTTCACATGGTCCATAACTGCAATTTTCTACTTATGAATATTACGAAGTTAATTGGTACCGGATTGATATTTATTAATGACGGTATATGTAGTTTCTGCATGTGAAAAACATTTGATTGGACATTATTTTCAATACTATCAGGTTGTTGTTCGGCAGTTTCTTGATTTATGGCCAACTTTGTCACCAGAAGGGCACCTTTGGGGCGTTTCAGAAACATCATTTTTTGTGATATAAAAATTTGTCAGAATCGAAAGGACCTATATGCCGCTATACTCGTAATATTCCAGTTAATATTCTTAAATCTTTTGAGGAGAGTGCGGTATTGTGTTGTAACTTGATTCCAGAAAACGGTGAGCAGCACATTCAATATGTACTGCCATGATTTTTATTCTTAAAATCTGTTATGTTGTCAATATTAGAATTTAACCTAGATTTTCTTGTTATTGGTGACCTTCAGAATTATTTTATTTTCATTCCAAAGTTTAAAATCCCATGACATTCAATGTTTACAAGTTTTTTTTTTTTTGTTTTTTTTTTTTTTTTTTTTACACATGATCCAATAGTTTTTAGCTTATAGTGATTTCAAAATGAAACATGAATTAGGATTACTCTTTACTTTTACAAAAGACGCATTTAGTCCATTTTTTAGCGTTTGCGCAACATCAAGATGATGTAATCGACTGTCATTTTTAAGAATTTTTTCGACCATCCACATGACATTTGTTTTCCTCTAACTAGCGTACATATAGATAAATATTGACAAGAGAGATATTTATAAAAATATATTTATTTTTATAAGAAAATAAATAAGCTAATGTTATATTTTTCTTAATACAAATTAATTCTTATGCAAGCACGCCTGCAGGATTTTTTCAAAGAAACCGTCGTAGAGTATGCTGTTGAAGCATTTGGAATTGCTTGTGGATGTTCCATATTTAGTTATTTGTAAGTTGAAAAATGTCAAAAATAAACCAAATAGTTTAAGGTTCTTGCAATATGCCTGAAAGATTGCAGTTGCTCTTGTTCAATGCTCTTGTCAGATTGCGCTTGTTCAATTTTGCAGTCTTATCCCAAATGATAGCAACCCGCATTAAAAAACTAACAAGGAAGGTATTCATAAGTACACACACGAAAATGTTACAAAAAATACGGAATATTCTTTTCATAAGTATATATCTGTTTATGAAAATTTTTCCTGCAGAATGTTTATATATCGACTGTAGAAAAATTATGAAAACTACATTTCTTTCTGATATATACTCGGTTCACGACACAATGAAACTTCATGAAATAACCTCATATGGTACATACTCCTTAAAGAATTTTTTTTCCATTCTTCATACTAAATTAAGTAAGTTTAACTTAAATAAATCAAATTGCTTACATTTTTAGCATGCTTAAAAGCCTTACAATGTATTTTTTATTGAAGCATGCCTATCTAAATATCTACAAGACATTTTTTTTTATATAGATTTAACAAGATTTTGTTAGATTTTTTTAATTATTAAGAATTGATCCAATTTTATTAGAAATATTCTAATTTTAGTATTATTTTATATGTTCGCTTTTTCTAAAATTTAAATTGTTTTTAAATAAAAACCTATCGCTATTTTAGTAAGTAATGGTAAAATCTATTTTTTTTTTTTTTTTTTTTTTTTTTTTTTTGCTTCAAATAATTACCCTTTTTGTTATATGTGAGTATGTCAGTATGATACATTTTGTTATAATTTAAGGGAAAAATTTACTATTTAAACTCGGATATTTTAATTAAAGGGTAGCTATTTGTTTCAAATCACAACTAAACAAAGCTAATTAAAACATTTTGAATAAGCTTTGGTATATTGGGAAATTTACAAGAAACCTCAAAAGACCGAATTTCTACTAAGTCACATTTATTAACGCAACAATGTTTATACAACCAATCTGATACTTTGAGGGAATTATGTTTCTCATTGTTTGTGTGAAAGTTCATCAGTTTAATTACTCTTATGTATTAGGTGTAAAATTTAGTTTAAATTTAGGAAAGTAATTAGTTCCTTTTAAGTTTGTTTCATAACAGTAAAAAGTAAATTAATAATTTAAAGCTTTTGGTGGAAAACTGTAGCATTGGAAATATTCAGTTAATAAAAAGGTATTTTTTAAATCTCTTGAATCAAAATCTGGGGACATATTCTATCTACTACTTTTTACTACTACATATGTATATTTTAGTTTATCTACGTATATCGATACTTTTGTTAAAGAGAAGGATAAAATAGCGTAGTACATTATAAAGAGAGTCCGTAAAACGTTTTAAAACGCTTTAGTTTTCAGCTGTCGGAGATTAGTACAAAATGTATTTTATAAAAGTGTTCCAAACGAATATATTAAATGCTAAATCAACAATGGAGTAGTCTGCCATTATTTTCAAATCACTGCGACTTCCATATTACTTTTCTCGAAAAAAAAAATGGATTAATTTGAATTTTGTTTTAGAAAATTTTGAAAAATAGTCAATTTTTTTTTTTGCTGCGACAAGATCATTAAATATGTGATACTGAAATGTAAATATGTGAGAGATTGCTGGGAAAGGGGAACTTAGGCGATAACTTATCATACAGCACGATCGTGGTGTATAGTAGAGCTCAGCCGCATCTTTTACGTTCTGAAAAATTGATGAAAAGACAATAACTCAATTACAATCAAAACCAGAAAACATTCAGTGATGAATAATGGCTTTTTGGAAAGGTCTTAATTTAGCAATGTGCCTTTTGAAGGTCGGGTCAAAAAATATCCAATATTAAGGGAATGGCACCCATTTAAACCTTACATAGCGTTCCATAATTTAACAATATAGAAATATCTCCTTCAATCTTTCTTTCGTGTTGCCACATCCTAAAAAGTGGCAAAATAATTTTTAAAAAGTGATAACACGCGTATTTTGTTTTAAATAAAAATCAGATTTTCTCGCTATATTTTTGCATTTTTCAAATCGACGTCATTCTAATCAGAAAATGAAATATTTTCTTATATATATGTAAAAACTTTAACTAATCACGTGTTAAAATGACGCAGTATCTTCATTTAAATGATTTTAATGTTCAAAATCTATTTTAATATAGGAGTTTTAATTAAAAAATAACAACTTAGGAAAAGATAATAATAATAAAAAAATGCGTTTGCTAGGTATGACGTCAATTTCTGTTTAACTGACATAACTTTGTAATAATGTTTTATTCTGAAAAGAGACTCCTGATATTCTGAAATTAATCCTTATTATTATCACCCATAAAACGAAAGATTTATTTTTAAGTCATTCGAAAGAAATTTTCGGTAAATGCTAGTTCATTTGGTTGTATTTATTGTATTTCCCTGCGTATTGTCAAGGAAATCGTATACTTCTATTGCACGCAGCAAAGAAAACATGCATTTTAATTTTAAAAGCTGAAACACTTTAATATAATTACGTCATCATAACGCCAAATAAAATTCAATTTCGCGACTTTAAAGAAAATTAATATTGTTCGACTGAAAGTAATAATCTAAGATTAAGAGCTAGCAACGTTTTCGTCACTTGATTTTAGCAAGGCTCATTTTTCTATATGCTCTTCCGTTTTATGGTGTAGTATGTATGCGAATGGTCTAGCTGGCGGCAGACGCTAAGTTTACCTGCCGGAGAAGGGGTTATGCAGTTAAAAAAAATTCAAAATTACGTCATTTTAGCAAGGCTCATGTTTCTATATGCTCTTCCGTTTTATAGTTTAGTACGTATGCGAACGGTCTGGCTTTCGGGAGACGTTGCGTTTACCTGCGGAAGAAGGGGTTATGCAGGTGAAAAAACTTCAAAATTATGTCATGAAACACTTCTGACCTTCCTTGTACCTTTCAAGGCCAAGGTGAGAAAGGTTGTATCATAGAATGTCTTTCGTTTGTTGGCTAGAAAAGTAGAAATATGGCTTTTGGGATTAAATAATCCCGCGCGTCTACAAACGTTACATTTCGATATGTTCATTCGTTACGGGATAACTCGCACTATAATAATTTTACTCAAAGAGTGAAATAAAAGCTACGTGCATATGTTGATGAAAGTGTATTAAACTTAATTACTGTAAATTTTATAAAATAATTCATGTTTTAAGAGGTAAAAGAAATCGTTGGATAATTTCTAAGGAAAAAAACCGCCATTTTTACATAAACAGTTATAAAATAGGAAAATAAATATGAAACGCTTGCTTTTTCCCTAAAAAGAAGTAGTACTGATGCATTTTACAATATAGAGTAGTAGACTTTTTTTTTAAAACGCATTTCGCGAAAAATATAATGGGAGACAAAATGAAGTGAGATTTACCCCACGCGTGTGTTAACGTTACAAAAATAGGTGCGTGCGCTTACAGTTCAGTTAATTATGCTCTAAACGACGCACGGTAACATGCGCCAATTGTCTGTAGGCTCAATTATATAATTTATCCTTACCAAATACACCAATTATCAATAGACTCGTTTACATAATTTATCTCCTTAATTAATGCATACTTTACAAAGGATACCTACTTTCCAATTTTCCTGATTTTTTGATTAATGGTTACAGTTAGATGTAAATATGTTAGTCATTATCGTGATATCTTAGTTTGACCCTCGAAATATTATTATAAATATCCAATATTAGTAATAGTTCTTATATTATTTACAGGTATATTGTATAATATTTTCAATCACTTTTGATCATTTTTCTGCATTCAGTCGTTTTCAGACTTTTTTTTTTTAATTTTAAATTACTATTAAGTTCCAAAAACAGAAATTTTCCATTTTTATATTTTTTTCGCGGTTTTAATTCATTTCTTATGACTGTTTCTTACCCTAGCTTTTTGTATGTTTGAAGGGTTGGCCTAGGATACTCCGTAGTCCTTTAAACCAGAGGAGCATAGGTACATAGCAGAAAATTTAAATTCAAGAGATCACACTATGTATAAAACTTAGTCTAAAGACTAGTCAGGCGGTCAGTCCTGAGTAAAGTATAGGTTAATATCTCAATATGGGGCTTAGAAATAAGTATGGGGTCATCAGAGCTATTCAAATACACTGGTGAACCAATGTTTCTGTTAGTTTTTGATTGGAACAATTGGTTGGGACGGTTAATTGGGATCATTGGTTGGTTAATTAGGGCGGTTGTTTGGCTAGTTGAAGTTGGTTGATTAAGTTCTTGAAATGATCTGAAAAAGATGTGGAATGATGTAAAAAAACTGGTGGAACCAGAGAGAAAAGTAAAGCTCGATCTAAGAAAGTTACGGTAAAAAATTTTCAAATCATTTCAGTTTAAAAAAGTAAGTAGTGTGTAGAAAATTAATGGAATCAGATTATCTGTAAAGTTCATGAAATTACCCAAATTTTTGTTGATAGCTGAAAATGTGGACTGAGCTTTACTGATGCTTTATATTCAAAATCATATTATCCACTCAAAATGAGTATTGTGTATAGTAAACATAATGTGTAGTTATGTGCAAAAAAATTTCTGTCAGGCCCAGAATTGTGCACATCATTGCATCAAGTCAAGCTAAACTCCACAAAGCTGAAAGAATTTAAACCATGAAGTAATATTTTAAGTATAGCATTAATATAGTCAAGTTGTTGAGGAATTGTTGTTATTAACATTTCTGACATAACACATGTAACGTAATAATTTTTATTTCATGTAATTACTGTGAAAAGGGAGCCTTATGCCAATGGAATTAAGCCGGACAAGTAGTTAGCATATGGTTGAAACGTACATGCGTAGGATTTTGGGCTTATTTTGGACTTTGATCTTCCAGGCTTATCAGTGACCCCTAGAATGGAATTTGGTCCATACTTCGTACTGAACGATCTCTCATGTTCTTGATACCTCTCATGTTCTCGCTCATTTCCAAATCAACCTCTAACCTATTCTTATGAACCCAAATTTTTAAACTGCTTATGAATGCTTAGAATTCAGAATGAGTTAAAAATGCCCTTGCTTCCCTGATTGATTTTAAGGCACCGGTAAAGCTCAGTACACATTTTCAGCTATGTGATGTTTGTACACGCCCTCTCACCTATAGAAGCGCCATCTGTGGCCAAAAAGATGAGAATCAGGCAGAACCTGGGACAGCTTCACCTACGAAGGTGAGCTAAGAAAAACCTGTGAACGGCCGCGGACACTCCCGGTCGTAAAGTAACGAACGAAACCCCATGAGGAATGGGACAGTTACAATTGTTATTTATATGTGTTAGTGTTGTGCATCGTGATGTCCTCCGTGTTGTAATAAACGTTTGTGATGTTTAGATCATTGGCCAATCTTTTCAGGAAGCCCACACGTGACCATCCGGTCGCCCTTTACAAGCTATCAACAAACATTCGGGTAATTTCATGAGCTTTACACATAATCTGATTCCATTACTTTTCTACGCACTACTTACTTTTTTAAACTGAAACTATTTGACAATTTTTTACTGTAACTTTTTTATATCGAGCTTTAATTTTCTCTCTGGTTCCACCAGTTTTTTATATCATATAGGTATATCAGTATCATAGGTATATCAGTTACATATATCAGTAGGTCTTAAACAAAAGATTAACGATATCTGGAATAATATTAGAAGAAGATAACTGCAGAATATGAAATAGGTTTGCGCATCACATTTTTTTAATAATCATATAGAATTTAGAACTACATTTGCCTTTTTAGATGATTTATGACTAATTAATGATTTATTTCCATGTAGAGTGGTGGAGAAAAAAAAGTAAATACCCCCTACTAACTCCTCAACAAATTATCGTAGACTGAAGTTACTGGTACCGAATGATTGGAAATAAAGTCTACTTTTAAATGACATATATGAAATATTCTTAGGGGGCCATCTATATATTAAAACTAATCCAAACTTCTTTTTTTCAATAGCAATACCCAATTTTAACGAGATATTTCAAATCTTCGTTTCAAACTATCCTTAGACTCGAAATTTCAAGTCATTTGAATGATACGTTTTTGAATTATAAACATTCAAAATTTAGAGCTTCTAATGTTGAATTACATGTTCATATTTTTATTTATATCTCCTGAAATTATGCTTCTAATGTGCCTATTTTTGTGTAGCAATAATACTAATATACCCAAACATAAATACATTGAATTTGCAATTTTTGTAATTTTCTGATATGAATTAGGAATTATGAAATTAATATTAAAAAAAATTATGAATTGCAACCTACAATTTTTTTGATGGATTCAGATTTATTAAGTCCTGCTTAATGGAAATCCAAAATTTCACATTTTTCATCCAAGTAGTTTTCAAATTGTGCTTAAAAAACGGCAAAATGATGGTTTAAGGGGCTGTCTATGATACAAGTGACTAAATATTTTGAAATTCCTTATGCTATCATCTAATCTAACAGGATTAATGGACTGCTTAAGTTGCCTTGATCAAGAAGGGAGCTCTCTCGGTTAACAATCCAGAACCGAACTTCAATTTGGATACGCTCGTTTTAAAATAATTAATTTCTCGGAAAATTATGGTACGAATTGCATAAAAATTTGTTTTTAGACTAATTGAAGGTGTAGAGTTCATTTATGCTGCGTCAGAATTGCGTACTGCTATCGAAAAAAATAAAGTTTTGGTTCATTTTAATATGTAGATGGCCCCCTAAGCAAATTTTATATACATAATTTAAAATTAGACTTCATTTCCAATCGTTCGTTACCAGTAACTTTCTTCTACGATAATTTGTTGAGGAGTTAGTCGGGGATGTTTACTTTGTTTTTCCACGACTGTACATTATGTCATGAAACATTTCCACACATTATAACATAGTTTTGTTCTAAGGAATGTATCATCTATTTATGAATGGTTCGTCTTTTTATAGATAAAACAACGTTTCAAATTGTAAGAAAAAGGAGTAAAATTCGACGTATTTTTAATTTCGTTAACTGATACTGTATGTTTAAATTTTGCAACATCTTTTTTCTAGAATGAAAATTCATTCATCGCATGTCTACTTGTTTATTTTCGAATATAAATTAGTACGTGCTTACTAATTTAGAATTTGATTCATGTTATACCTTATAACGTTGAAATATTTTAATGGACACTGAATCAATTTATGACTTAGGAAAATCAAGAAATAAACTGTAAGTATTCCAATTATCTTGACCTTGAGGACAAAGGATTCTGGTTATAAACAGAAATATGGCAAACTAATACTCTTTTCAATTAGCCTTCAACGAGATATTTGGATTGCTATGTGCCTTGCATGTTATCAAACATCTCAAAAGCGTTATATCGAAATGTCACATTAAGACAAACATGATGATATGAAACTCCGATGGAAATTATTGACATACGAAATATATTTTTAAATATAATCGAGTGAATAAAACATACCAGGGGTTAAGGACTGCAGACAATGCATTGACTGTTTGGATGCGTTAGAGGTATATTGATTTTCCGCGAATGATACGATGTCACTGGGGAAAGAACTTTCTGCAAGTTCCGTTGCCGTGATAAGGGCGCGCATTTCTCGTCTGGGAAAAAATTAATAAATTAAACCTCAGAATTCATTTCGTCATATAGAAGATCAGACCGAACTTACAAGGGAGAGCCAGCCACAGCGGGTTCGGACAGATGGCCCTGTCGGAATTCTTGACTACCGCGGTGTATTTGCCGCAAAGCCCCTTTTACCTATTTACCATGTAAATAACTGCATTATTTTGACGTGTACTAGTAACCCAGAAACATTAAACTACTATTATCCATTCTTTATAGTCATGTTCCTGTTTCATATATGCTACCAGGTATAGATAGAGAGTTAAAAGTATTTCTATTGCTATTTAATGTGGCTTTACAAAATAAATTGTGAGAAAGAACAAAATTCCTGTTCTTATGTTCATTTTGTTATAAAAATTATTATGGATATATTCCTTTTAGAGAGTATCAATACAATAGAAATATACACGACATGAAAAAGGAATTTTGGAGCAAACAGATATATCCCAAGATTTCTAGAACTTAAATTTAAATTATCATTACGGTACTCTACGTATATACGTGAAATGTATATTTCAAGTTTTTGGTTGTATTATTTTCTTTCATTATTGATCCACATATACTACATCTGTAACAGTTCGGGGAAGACCGCTATTTGAGAGATCATTTATAACACATATTTCAAAATAAACACCATTATTTAAGCTAATCGGACAGGGGCATCACAAAGCCACTTCAATAATTTGGTCTGAGAACACAAAGTGTGTTAGCAACCGGCAACCGATAATAGTACAATTCTGAATTCGCTTCGATGTGCCGTAAATTTCTGCTTCCTTCCTACAACGCAAGCCTTGTATTCGATTGAGGTAGAACTCTACCCAAATCCGAAGACACAAACTTTTGCTTCATCTTTTATACTTTACCAAATGAGCGACGCTGCGTAAGTCCCATATAGTGAAAACCTGCAACCCTATGTTCCAAAGATCCAAACACACCTCGCAAATCGTAACAGAAAATATGTATGTATCTGCAGCGCACACAGATTAAATGTTTGACCTCAAGTCCACATTAAGAAAAAAGAGGCTATTCATACACTGTAAAAAAAAAAAAAAAAAAAAAAAAAAAAAAAAAAAAAAAAAATGGTAACGTTCCATGTAAAATCCAGGAACGTTTCGCCTTTTCTCAGGTTTTCAGAATAATTTAGCTCTTTCCTGTGAAATTCTGGTTTTCTTATCTGAAACGTTCCTGAACAAAAGTTGGAAACAGCAAAACGCTGCGGCCGCCATTTATAATTTTTTTGCTATAATCCGTTGCTCGCGCGCGAGTGTCGAAAACGAATTCTTTAAATGAATGTAAAAAAACCAATATGGAATGCAAATAAATCAATAGACGACATAATCCTTTACGTCTCTATAGTCAAGATGATTCAGATGAAAATACAATACCTCTGTGACATCGCTAAGAGATTATCTCTCGTACTTGTCTGTGGAATGTTTAACGAGCAGACCGTGTAAAAAAAATACACCTATTATTTGGATCTCCATTAACCAGGGGAGCATCAAACATGATTCTCACCGATTTTGATTAATTTAAAGTATGTTTTAGAGTTCTTATGTCTAATTATTCTTGTGAAAGGATTTCTTCAAATGGGACTTAGATTTTCGGAAATTAGATGCTGAGGTTTAGCATACGTTTCAAATACCCATTAGTTGGCAGCTCTCAATGTGTCTTTCGTGGTGTGGACGCAGAAGGCTCGCACGACACCCGTACGGCCCGAGTTCGATGCTACCTCTTGACTTTTTTTTTTCTTTTTTAATTAATTTTATATTTTAACACTTTACAATTTGATTTAAATTTGATATATATTTGACACTTTGAATTGCTGCAAATTTGATTTTTTTTTTCGGAAAAAATATACAATTACGTTTAGGATTTTTTTTTCATGAAAATTTATATGTATTTTATCATATGTTATATATGTAAACTAACATAATTACTGACGAAAATCCAAAATATTTTATGTCTAGATTTTTTTTTTCTAATTATTATTTACATTTATATATATATATTTTAAGCAAAGTTCAGAAACAATGTATCATATATATATTTACTTTATTGAATTTTAACTGAAAATTTATTTTTTCGTGTAAATTATAAATAATAATTTTGATGTCAATTTCAAAATATTTTTTCATTCCAACAAATAATGATAATAAAGCGAAAATTATCAACTGGAAATGTAAAAATCGTCTGCGGATCCCGAATGCTGTGAAATGTCAGTAATGTTTTGCTGTCAACAAACATATTCCTGGTATTTCGCAGGAAACTTACTGGCATTTCTGTAGAATGTTTTTAACATATAGAGTAAAGTTCCAGTCATTTTCAAGAAATGTTTCTTGGAAATAATGGGCAACTCAGCTGCCCATTTTTTCCCAGGAACGTTGCGGATTTTTTTTTTTACAGTGTAATGAGATTCTATTCCACTACATATCTACAGAACCGACAACGTACTTCATATTTTAATAAATTTAATTGCATTAATAGGAAATTTTGAGAGATTTTGAAGATAAGGAAATTAAAATGGTGCCTATTAAAAAGTACTGTATTTGTTTTCGTACGAGTAAATCTGAAAAGAAATATTTCGTTATTTAATTACAGAATATCTGTAAATAGGTAATTCAAGATAACTACATTAAATATGTGATGCCAAGCGAATGAAATTCTTGTGTTGAACGATGTTCCCGAAGAGCTAATAGATTTTTGGTAAGAAATGTTATTGGTCATATATTTTTAAATCGAAAATTAATCATAAATATTTAAAAGTACATTAAAATATAGTTAATTTGGATAAATAAATCCGAGTTTCTTTTTTTAATGTTTATTATTATGTTTTTTCATGAAGATAAACTTGCTATTAAAGTTGCTTTAAAAAATCCTAAGTTTTGGAAATAAATTAATATTATCCCTTAAAATATATTTTAAGCTTTCTTTTCCTGACGTGATACAAATGAACTTCAAAATAAAATCTTAGAAAAATGTCTGCTGCAAAGAAGAAAATAGACGGTTTTAGAAAACATTAAAAATAGTTTTAAATGTTTGTTCTTAAGAAGATGCACAAGTGGAAATACTTAAAATTCTTCTCCTCATTTCTTTTTGTAACATACAATTTTCTGTTCCATTACAGAGTGGAAAAGAAAAATAATCTAATTTAAAGATGCAAGTTTAAAAAAAATTACCCTGAATCATCTGAAAATTACAGTATCATCATTTTGAAACAATTCCTGTCGTTTATTTTTATTGTTAAAAAAACGAAAAACACTCCTAGTTGTACCCAATTATCTGGTGATTTAAAATGTGCTTCCTAAAGTTTATTCACAAGCATTAATTTTAAGTGAAAGTACTTGTATTTTCATTTGAAAACTGACGAGTTATCTTAACAATTATTGTATGTTCTACATTCGTTTGTTCCTTTCAATCTGTTTTATCAATATGTGAACGAAAATTAAATGTTAGAGTACGTAATATTTAGACATGCATATAGATATTGATATATGTATGTATATTTACATACACACAGTGTGCATTTTTTCTAAAGTCTCTTTTTTGACACCGTTTGAAAGTATTATACTGATTATCTTCTTTAAAAATGCACAATTGGAAATCATTAGACATATTCAGTTTTCATTATTAAGGTAAGGGCCAAAGTTCAACTCTAATAACTCTTATTCAAAAAAAAATGTCTCATAAAGGTTCCTGGTGGTTTTTTTTTAAAGTATTTTTAAAAACTGGTATTTAACTTTTAATGACATTCATATCTGAAATTCATAAAACTCCAAAGTATCATAACTCAAATGAAAATTAGATTTCAAAGTAATTTCTTAAGAGGCGCAAAGGCCAACATAGGGAAAATGATTCCATGCCGGTACTCGAACCCGAGCCATCAGTATACAGCACTGACGTTCTACTAACTAAACCACATGGAGCGATACCTAGCCCGGAAAATTTCTCACTATTAAATGTTGGCAAGGCACAAATTGGAATATTTATCGTGAGCCACCGACATCGTACAGACACGAAACGATGATGCTGCAAAAGCAATTATAAAGATAATTTAAATTGCATACTGAAATTTTTGATTATTTAGTATTTTATAATGTTACATATTTCTATTAAATATAAATTTCCATGTAGCTATAATTATAGTGTCGGTGGTTTGAGATCACAATAAAATATCTCATTAATTAAGGTATCCGAACACCTTTAAAACGTTATTTTTGATCAAAATATCGATTTTTCATTTTTGCAATAATATTAAATTTGAATCTTTTATCTATTGAAATCTGCTTAAATTTTGTCTGTATTTAAAACAGAATACATGTTACAGCCGTTTAAAGTTACAGCTATTTACTGCTTTTCAATTGTGTTTAAAAGTTATTTTTAGCTTTTTCTGAAAATTAAGTTCTTCAGATTTTTACTATACGCAAAACATCCTAAAACAAAATATTATGCATGAAATGGCGCGAAATTTTCTGTACTTCTCTTACAAATGTCTTTTGGGGGAATAGACTAGATTCCTGATAATATATTAAATAGTTTTATATTTACACTGGTGTAAGGGACCAACTTGAGAAAAATTTTGCGAATTTTTCATTACATTAGTACTTTAACTGCCATATCATCTGAGATAGGGATGCGATTATAGTGTGTGTAGTCTAAGTCCCAGAGAAAGTTATTCTGTTTATTATGCAATTTACAAAATGTCAATACATTGTTTTATTTTTGAGTCATCACGTTTTGCGGAAATGTGAATTTTTGATATAATTTTGACTATTTGTTTCTTTTAAAAAATTATTTCTGGTAATTGCTAAAGTTTTTATATTTTTTTCAAAGTTTTAAAGTGAATGTCATTATAAAAAAAATTGATAACAAGAGAAAATTTAAAAAATTTCAAAAAATCACTTCCGAAGGTGTGCGGATACCTTAACATAATTCAATCCAGCATCGATTGACACGATACTAATACTTGGAAATTTTTCCAGAGAGAAACATTCGCCTTGCATACAATATTTCAAATGAAAATAAAATTTCAAATTACTTAAAAGGCGCAAAGGCCAACGTGGAAAACTCTTTGGAAAATTTTCCAAGTATTAATATAGTGTCAATCGATGCTGGATTTTGGCCCCACCAGTGGCCGAGAGGTTCTGCTCTCGAAGCTGGTAGACGGGAGGTGCTGGGTTCGATCCCAATCGCGCCCGTCGGCCTAATCGTTCGGAGTTTTCGTGGTTTTCTTCGAGCCGTGGATCTTCCATGCGTTAATACGGATTAGGTTCCCTTAGAAAGACCCCCACGAAGGGCACTCTCCCGGGCCTATATCCCTCGTGTAGATAATTGGCCGTCAAAAATCAACCCAACCCAACCCGATGCTGGATTTAATTAAGTTTCGTGTTTGCCTCATGTCTTGGCTCACGATAAATATTCCATCTTGTGCTGCGTTTGTAATCTTGTCAAAATTTAATAGTGAGAAATTTTCCAGGCTGGGTATCGTTACATGTGGTTTAGTCGGTAGAACGTCAGTGCGCTATACTGATGTCCCGGGTTTGAATCTCGGAATGGAATCTTTTTTACTATTTTGTCCTTTGCGCCTCTTAAGTAATTACTTTGAAGTTTGATTTTCATTTGAAATATTGTATGCAAGGCGAATATTTCTCTCTGGAATAATTTCCATGTATTAGTATCATAACTTAATTTTTTTTTCTGGTACTCCTTAAACGAAGGACATAATATTGCAAATACTGGCAATAGATATTTGAATTTTGTTTTTCGGTATGTTTCTAGCTCCTTGTAAAACATAAAATATATCTAAAACTCGCATTTCACAAACTTCGAGGAGTTTCTTCCTATTTTGAACCAAATCGAGTATAATTTTAGATATGGTATTTAAATATTATAGAGGAACATTTATCTCTATCAAAATGATGTGGTACTTGAAAGAAAATATTAAAAATTGAAAAAAATAATAAACCGGGAACGTAGAACTGGAACATTTAGTTAAAAACAAACTGGTGAATTTGTATGTGATTTCTGCTTTGATTTGAAATTTTAATTATTCTATGCAATTGGAATATTAAATCAAGATGAATTACATAACATCATAAGATGAATTACATAACATCATTACATAACATCATAAGATGAAATACAGTTACATTGCGTACAAACATCATAAACGCATAAAAACCTCCTTGATTTTTACTGAGAAAAATCTACCAGTATCTTTTCCCTGACAAATTCTAAAGAAAAACGATATTTCTAAAGATTACTAATAATATTTTAGATTTATTTTCTTATCTATATAAAATTTAATATGTACACAACCGTATTTTGATACTTTTTATATTATGTTTTCATAGTTTTCTGATTAGAAATTCAACTGTTATAGTGTATTATCCAACTGTTTTGGGGTATGAAACTGTTTTAGTATTTATAGTATTAGAGGTAAAAACGAAAAATTCTATCGATATAAATGACATCAAATTCTGCTGGAAATGGTCTTTCTAATGCTTAAAATTGGCAAAAGTTATTATGAACCTATTTTGTATATAATATAATGTATTAAATAACTTGTCAATATACTCAAAATCAAGATTGAACATGCCTGCAATATCTCATTAGTTGTTTTTCTAAAGATAAATAAAAGCTGCTAATTAGTGTCATAATTTTAATTGACACATAAAAAGAATAACAAACGAAAATAAAAATACTTCTAAAAAATGTCCATGTTTTTACATTTTTATTATATTACTTTTTATCTCAATATCGTGGAATGAAAATCTGAGAAAATGACTTTATTTAGATGTGGTAATGCTAGTAAGTTTGCAATTTCATAAACTAACAAGAATGAGCTTTAAAAAATATATATCATTTTCATTTAAAAGTGGTGAGAGCGACGATTTTTTTTATTTAACTGAGGTTTAAGTTAAACTTACGAGTTTAATTTTCCTTACCGTTTTATCTTTCGAACTTTTTATTTTCTTCTAAATTTTTACTTTTAATGAATTTGCATAGTAACAACAGATCATTCAAATAAGAAATAATAACAATGTCGTATTTTTAGTACAAACTTTTGGTCTAACATTATCTTAAAGGTGTGTTAAAAAAGGGCAGTAAGGTAAAAAAAGGATGGTAATGGAAAAAAATGGACGGTAATGAAAATTACCACCTATTTTTAGTCAAATCGTGTTAAGACTAAGTGATAGCCACAATTCTTTGATTATTCTTTGATGTTTAGCAAGAATTATTTACATTGAATTAAATTTTTTTAAAAGTTAATTTACCTCTAAAAGTGCAGGAATAATCCTTGGAGAAGATAAGGCTACCAATAAAGCCACGATGCTTGAAATTAATATTAAAATGCTGATTTAAAATCTGCACTAAATTTCCTGTCAAAGAATTTTAGACATTCTTCCTCTTGTACACTTCTACACGAGAAAAATGTTGAAACAAATTCTGTGGCTGCATATGAAGTGATTTTCTATATAATTCGAGCAAGAGGAATGGTAAGGAATCTAAAATCCTGGGGCAGAGTACAAAAAGTAATGACAACCGTAAAAATATGTGCAGGTTAATTTTCTGATACATATTTGTATAAAACAAGAGTCCTAGTTTTCGAAAAAAAGATTACATCGAATTACTTTTATTTAAAGAATTTTATACAGGCTGTTCCAAACGTAAAAATAAGCACCGGGGACACGGGACGGTAAGGAATTACGTGGTGTATTTGGACCCCTCAACATCCTCCAAAACTTATTTATCTCGTTAATATTGTTATACAGTCACACAATGGGATGTTTTCCAGTATAAGAAATAAAAAGACCCCAAGAATATGTACTAAAATAAAAATTAATATTCAGGGACTTAAAAGTCAAAATTATGTGAGAATGCCTCATATACTGCATTGCATGCTAAAATTTTGTTCAGGTAGATGTCATCATATTTGGACCCCTCAACATCCTCCAAAACTTATTTATCTCGTTATTATTGTTATACAGTCATACAATGGGATGTTTTCCAGTATAAGAAATAAAAAGACCCCAAAAGTATGCACTAAAATAAAAATTAATATTCAGGGACCTAAAAGTCAAAATTATGTGAGAATGCCTCATATACTGCATTGCATGCTAAAATTTTGTTCAGGTAGAAGTCATCATATTTGGACCCCTCAACATCCTCCAAAACTTATTTATCTCGTTAATATTGTTATACAGTCATACAATGGGATGTTTTCCAGTATAAGAAATAAAAAGGTCCCAAGAATATGTACTAAAATAAAAATTAATATTCAGGGACTTAAAAGTCAAAATTATGTGAGAATGCCTCATATACTGCATTGCATGCTAAAATTTTGTTCAGGTAGAGGTCATCATATTTGGACCCCTCAACATCCTCCAAAACTTATTTATCTCGTTAATATTGTTATACAGTCATACAATGGGATGTTTTCCAGTATAAGAAATAAAAAGACCCCAAGAATATGTACTAAAATAAAAATTAATATTCAGGGACTTAAAAGTCAAAATTATGTGAGAATGCCTCATATACTGCATTGCATGCTAAAATTTTGTTCAGGTAGAGGTCATCATATTTGGACCCCTCAACATCCTCCAAAACTTATTTATCTCGTTAATATTGTTATACAGTCATACAATGGGATGTTTCCCAGTATATGAAATAAAAAGACCCCAAGAATATGTACTAAAATAAAAATTAATATTCAGGGACTTAAAAGTCAAAATTATGTGAGAATGCCTCATATACTGCATTGCATGCTAAAATTTTCTTCAGTTAGAGGTCATCATATTTGAAAATTCACTTTGAACAATTTGCCCATAGACGACAGTGTAGTCGGATGCTTTCGTACAGACCTCTATATTATCTACAGACTTTTATACATATCACTTAATAAGCTGAAATTTAATTCAGGTAAAGAAGAAAAAAACGCGTAATGCACCTAAAAGCGCACTTCATAAATTATCAACCATAAACACCAATCTATCCAGTTCTTTGCCTTGTGCTGTTTATGAAGGTATTTATATTTCTAAAAGTTTTGTCAGTATGGTAAATAGAAGTAAAATACATAACACATTTATGATGCATTTTTTAATAATTCAGTCCCATTGGCAGTAAGGCATGCGATATCTTTTGTGTAGCCTTGTATATGATCAATAGAATTTAGACACATTATGTAATATGCAAAAATGTAGTTAAAAGAAAACACTTATACCACAACTGAAAATAGACTTCAAACAATTGTAGATCTTAGTTACTATTCTAAACGAATTATTTTCTGCGTCTCTGTAAATTACAAGAAATGCTATGAATATTATATTTTACAGTAACAATTTTTAGTGCATCTCATTAATGTTTATAAATTTCATTATGTTTCAAATAGTGTAATATCAATTAAAATACAGTGAGGAAATTTTCCTCGTAGATCATTACCCTCATAGCATGCATGGTCACGGTGACGTCGTTGTGACGTCACTGTAAGTCACTGTGGTCACGTCACATCTGTGACCAAAATGTCACCACTCAGTGATGTCACATTGTGACTGAGATGTGAACTTCTTAGAAAACTTTAAAAAATTACGAAAATTCTTTAAAACATGTTATTTACTGTAAAATTATGTTTTTCTGGCAATTAAAAAAAAATTGTGAGGTCACTGTTATGTAACGTACGTCACGTCACATATGTGACAAAAAAACCACCATACTGTAAGTCACAGTGTGACAAAAATATGAACTTCAAAAATCTTTGAAAATGAAGAGAAATATTTTAAACAGTCACGAGTTGCATGGCATAAGGAAAAAAATATATTAGTGGATAGCAAATGGTAAATTCTGTCACTAAATGGGAGGGTGGGGGGGGGGGGGCATAATAAATAAAGTGCACGATACAAGCATTAATAAACTAAATTTTCAGGCTATATTTTATCAATTTGATATCTAATATAGTGAATGTATACTTTTTCATGATTTCAATTTTATCTAGCATTTGGATAATATTTAGAATTAGGAATATTAAATTTATACACTTTACATATTTAGTTTGCTGGGAGGAAATTTATTTATTTATTTCTTTTTTTACCGACCAGGATTATTCGAAACACTTCTGTGGTTTCAAAATAAAAAATTTCTATTACAGTTAAATCTGCACCTTTTAATGAGCATGTAGAAAGAGTCTTCAGAGTTTAGTCATCTATGCATTTCTTGCTTTAGAATATTTTTATAATTTGTATTCAAGTCATAAATTCTACTTCTTTCAGACTTTTTAAATAAAATTAGCATTTTCCGAAAATAAAAGAAATATACAAAATTTGTGCAAAACAAACTTTACTTTAAAAAAAAAAAGAAAAAAAGGGGGGGGGGCTCGTTATTACCATTAAATTTATTTTTACACCTTTTGAAAATTTAAACAATGGTATATCTAATAAACTCTAATTATGAATATTATTATTATAATTATTTAGAAAAAAGGAGCTTTAAAATACATTTTAACTTGAATTATTTGGTACGGATAAAAAGAAAAGCTTAAATACATTGGACATTTCTTCAAATACAAAATTTTAATTAACCATACTTTCAGAAAATTACTGAGCATTCAAGTTTCATATCTCTTGCATGCAAAAACAAATAATCTGTACCAGACCATCTGCTTGAAAATCGTCTGCCCACAAAAAAAATAAACATGAGAAGACGCGGGAAATAAATAGTTCACTGTTTTTAGAACATCACCTTCACCACGTCTACAACACTTTAAGATAAGGAAATGACCATTTTAGGATACACGGATATTAATAGAACGTATATGTAAGTTTTATTTAATTTAAATATTTTATTCCTGATTTGTACATATGAGTTAAATAGTTTTATGTTATATTTGTAAGAGACTGATCTTTAACTGTCACTAGCGATATTTTCAAATTCGATAACTGTAAAGAAAAATATCTTAATCTGCCATCGCTTGAAAAAAAAAAAAAAAAAACTGCGCAGAGACTGTGCATGCCTACATTCATACTGGAATTAATATAAACATTAATTTACTCTTACTTGAGATTGAAAATGTATGGAACGACAATGATTTGGAATTATTTTATCGGATTCTTACTATTTTTTGATTACTAACACTTATAGTTATTATTATTTTGGGGTTAAATATGATGTTCGATTATCATGAGATTACGAAACTGTTTCAGATTAGAAATTAACATTATACTGGGAAACTGTATTTTTACATATTACAGTAGTGAAACATTTGAAAGAATTTTCTTTTAGTGCTAATAATATTTTAAATTATCTTTCAAAATCCTAAATCTTCAGACCAATGTTTTCAGATTTAACATTTGCCGAAATTATGAAATAATAGGAATTCCTTATACCATATGGAAATATTTTTGAGATATTGTTAAATCTAATAATGCATTTAATTTATCTATTGAGTTTGCTGTTGTTTAATAGTACAATTATAAATACTAATTATTATTTTTAGTGTTTTTCAAATTGGTATATTTATTTTTTTTAATTGTAATGTAAGCATTTTTTCTGTTTGTGATTTTAATCAAACATTTAATTATAGACATTCTGAATCGGTTATTAAATTTTCTTCTATTGTAAATTCATTTTCTACGTTTATGATACGCGTAATTATTGGCACTAAAAAGTAAAATATGATATTTAAGCTTTGAAACAAAGTGTTTTTCATGCCTGATGGGAAGTTATAGATTAAACTGCTTAATATATATTTTGAAAAGTTCATATAATACAGGATACATAATATAGGACACAAGTTGAAAAGTGCTTATGACTTCGGTTTGTCTCTCCGTCTGTCCGTCTAGTAGTCTGTCTGCACTCTAACTCTCGAAAATATACTCGGATTGCCCTGAAATTTTTGGATATTATTGACGTTTACCATAGCACGGTACCTATTTGTAATGAAGTTTGTAGCATGCTTTGTTCATTTACAGGGACAGCCAAAATTTTTCCGTTACATTACAGCCTATGGGAAAAATCGTTTCAAATGATTTTTTTATGATTTTACGCACGCTTTCAAACAGAATAAAATTTATATGCATATATGAAGTGCACTAAAATATGTATTCTGTTGACTATGGGATGCAAAAAATAGTTATTGTTCATTTACAGGGCTAAAAAGGGAATTCAAATACATAATGTAATAGGGGTGGAGGGAATTGTTTGCGGCATACTTTAATTATGTTAATCTATTTCATATATAATGAAATTGATATATGTCGCTGAGGTTTACATACTATAAATTATTTCATGTATAATAAGAATAATACGTATATAGCATTTACAGGGACACACAAAATATTTCAGATACTATATTGTATCCGAAGTACTGTTCATTAGCGATGATTGCTGGAAATGTATTTTTAATTATGATATGCGCTTTTATGATTCACTATATTTATGCATAGTATATGGTGTATATAAATGCTATAATTCCTATACAAGGCTACACAAAAGTATTCGTAAGGATTACTGGGTATGGGCGCAAATTGCTTAAAGGTTGTTTTTAAATGAGATATGCTTTTTTTGCTGAACTGCATTTAATTTACCAAGAAATGTTTGTAGAATATAGATAAAATGATATAGAGCGTCACGTAAAGAATTGGATACATGGGTGTCTATAAATTATAATTTCTGGAAATGTGATTTCAGCAGTTTTAAGAGTGTCTTAGTTTGAATTAAATTTTAGCTAAATAGTGGCGTGTAATAAAGATTCTAGGTAAACTACAGGGTTGTACAAAAGTATTCAAGTATGTTTCCATACATTAGTATAAATTGCTGAAAAAGAATTTCAACCTGTTAAGCGTTTTCTTGCTAAACTAGATTTTCCCATTATATAGTATATATACACTTAAAAAAATGGGAAGTCAAAATTGAGTAAAAAGTACTCAATTTTAAATGCGTCACATACTCAAAATAGCTCCGATCCAAATGTACTCAAAGCTGAGAAACACATGTACTCATTTTTTATTCATTGGTTGTGATCAAATATGAATCGTTATGTACTGCCCCCCCCCCCTCCAAAAAAAAAGAAAAACCTAAAATTTAAAGTAAAAATGTACTGACATTTATTTCCCGTTCAAAGTTCTTAACAAGAAATGTTTAATTGATTATTTATTAAGAAAAATAGCAAAATTCTTAACAAGATACTCAAATCGAATATTTTTATGACAAGAGCATTACTTCCAAGCACTTTTAAAGTATTTTTAAAATGCTGTGCATAATTTAATATTTACATTAATAAACATCATTTATGCCGCCATAAATGAAATGAACCATTACAGGGTACAAAACTATTCGTTTGTTTGGGTTTGATAACATGTGATGTTTCAAAATAGAGAAAGCATGGGTTCATTTTTTATCAAAAATATTCAATTCGATATGAGTACGTCGGTTTACTTATTTTTGAGTACTTCATTTTTCTCAGTGTATCAACCTACAGATCAAATACAGGGATGTTCAAAAGAATTGGAAAACATATTTGGCTATGGACGGTAACTGCTGAAATCAATTTTTCAAATGTTTACTTAGTTATCTTGTTTACGTCATTTCCCTAAATTACGATGTCTTGTTAAAGCATTCAGAAAGTGTTGGAAAGTATTTTATAATCTATGATTAACGCATGATTTTTCTTACTCGTTTTTTTTCTATTTCCCAGATCAGTCTTTTCCTATAAAACATACCAAATCTATTTAGCTCATATTCATAAAATACAATATACACTGGAATAAAAAATTTAAATAAATATCGCTTATCATGCCGCTCTATAAATAATAGTTGTATTAATATCCGTTAGTCTCCATGTTCGTATTTAATAAAGCAATGACAAATCACAACAAATTAAAAAAATTACACATTCTAAATATCAAGCTTGAACTCAATATCAAGCATAGAACTTAATATCAATCATAGAACTGAATAAAAAAATATGTCAGTTGATAAGCATTGTTTTTTAAGTGGAAAAATTTAAAATGTTTTAGAAGAATAAGACTCCAAAATAGCGATATTTTGCTAAAAAGTACGGTAAAAAGATAAGATTTTATATTTACAGCAAAAGGTTATTTCAAAATTCATCGCTGTATTAATACTTAGAAATTTTTCCAGAGAGAATCCTTCGCCTTATATACACTATTTCAAATGAAAATCAAATATCAAATTAATTGCTTAAAAGGCGCAAAGGCCAACATAGTGAAAAAGATTCCATGCCGGGACTCGAACCCGGGACATCAGTATAGCACACTGACATTCTACCGACTAAACCACATGGAACGACGCCCAGTCTGTAAAATTTCTCACTATTACAGGTTGGCAAGGCTACAAACGCAGCACAAGATGGAATATTTATCGTGAGCTACCGACATGGGGTAAACACGAAACTTAATGAAATCCAGCATCGATTGAAACTATATTAATAATTGGAAATTTTTCCAGGGAGAAACATTCGCCTTGCATACAACATTTCTAATTAAAATTGCCTTTTAAGCAATTAATTTGAAATTTGATTTTCATTTGAAATATTGTATGCAAGGCGAATGGTTCTCTCTGGAAAAATTTCCAAGTATTAATATAATTTCAATCGATGCTGGATTTAATTAAGTTTCGTGTTTGCATCATGTTGGTGGCTCACGCTAAATATTCCATCTTGTGCTGAGTTTGTAGCCTCGCCATCATGTAATAGTGAGAAATTTTCCAGCCTGGGTATCGTTCCATGTGATTTAGTCGGTAGAATGTCAGTGCGCTGTACTAATGGCCCGGGTTCGAGTCCCAGCATGGAATCTTTTTCACTATTTGCGTCTTTTAAGCAATTAATTTGAAATTTGATTTTCATTTGAAATCACAGTGTTTATGACAAGTTCGTCACAAATGACACATATTTCACAAATTGGTCACAGTGTGACTTCAAAGCATTGTCGCTTTCGTCACAGGTTCGTCACAAAGTTAATGCCAAAATAGTCACAAATGACACTTTTTTCACAAATTTGTCACACCGTGACTTCACAGAGTGGTCACAACGTGACGTCACAAACGACCTCTAAAACGGCCATAACGACCTCGCATTCTAGTCACTGTGACGTCACATCGACGTCACGTGACGTCACATCGACGGTCACAAAATCACAGTGTGACTTCACAACGACGTCGCCGTGACGTCACCATGCCTTACGGGTATATCGCCTGTGTTTTGCAATAAGGGTGTAAGGCACAAATGATTATTTGTTCAAAAGAGCAAAAAGAAAGAATTATTCACACTCTAATTGCTTACTGCGTCAGCACCATTGGGAGTAAAGTTTTAATTTTTAAATACATTTCACATTCAGTTTTTTCCATGCAAAAGTTTATGTGATTAATAATAAAGGCACAAACGGCTCTTTAAGCCTTAATGCATTACACCTATGGATAGTACCTGTGCCTTAAGCCCTACTAAATCTCATTAATAGAGATACTCGTACGCCCTTATTACATATTCTTGACCTAGATTGCCGCAAAAAGCCCCTCTTACCACCTTAAACCCTGTTTATAGTTTGTGTGCCCTGTAAATATAACTCATGCATTACTCAAGGCATTAAAATCGTAAAATTTCTACACCACCGAGTCTTCAATCAGAAGTATTTATCACCAAAGGTCAACTACAGTCAATTCCACCAATTGCATATATATATGTATTGTAAATGCATAATGAATGTTTTGCACTCCACATTCTACAGAAAGCATGTTTTAGTGCACCTCAAAATTCTTAATAATTTTATTAGGTTAAAAATATTATGTTACTAATTTTATTATGTTACTGTAATACATTATTTAAAAGATAGGCAAATGCATATTCGTCATTGCTCATAATATAACGGAATTCTTTTTACTGTCCCTGTAAGTGGACTATAAATGCTACACACTGTCTTTTTTTTCGAAAAATCTCATGCTATATTTATTTTGAATAACATATATTAATTACATAGCAGTCCGATTTTATTTAAAGTAGTTGCAAGCACGGGCTGAAAAATCGAATCGTTTGTGATAGATAGACACACCGAAGTCATAATTACATTTCAACTATGTTGTAAAATATTACAAAATTTTAACAATCTATTGAAGATTTTTTTATATATAGTTATTATTTTTTTGGTTCTTTCGCACTTGTTTTTTAGAATATGGCAGCAGAAACGAAAAAAAGTTTATTATTTCAAAAAATCACATTTGCACCAAAATTTTCTGCAAAAAATTAAATTAAATAATAAAAAAGGACCATTTGTACCTATTACTCACCTTAATGTAGATGGATTGATCAGCCGAACAATCTGGGCACTATAGCTAAGATACGATGTTTGTCTGATAAGTATCCGACCTTTATTTTTCTCGCACGCAATAGGGATTCTAACTCGGCTCCTCTGTGAACATGGGAAGGAGACAGCTTGATGTGCATGCTTGATTTTTTTCCACAAATTAAAGTGAGCCAGTCGTTGCTTGCTGGCCTCGGAGGTAGGTGCTATCATACGTGTTCGTCGAATTTAGATTTCTCTCAAGATGACCGAACTGTTTGAGCTCACGCACAGCATCAAAGTGTCAAGTTCTTGGTGATTATCAAAGAGAAACAATTCTTAAGCTTCATCAGGTGTCATAAGATTCATCAATTCTCTAGCTCATTCATCGTACCTGATTCAGACTTTCTTGACAAAACATGGAATGCCAGTATTTCGCCAACTTTCCTACTCTTCAGACTTGGCTTCTTGCAAATTCTGGTTGTTTCCGAAATTGAAGGCACCGTTGAAAGGATCCCATTTTGAAAGTAGAGATGACATATGCAGAATGCAACGGCGGAGTTAAGGGGTTCGAGAAAACCCTATCTCCGCCATGTTAAATTCACCAACTTTATGTACCTTTTTCTCGGAAATGGTGAAAGATAGAGGTCAAGATTTTTTAGAGTAGTTAAAATAGCATGATTTACGTAATTTTACACATCATTTTCGTTCTAAGTGAAGCTCAAAATTAATTATTAATTATTTATTGAAAGTCATTTTTAAAGTAGCATTTTTGGTAAGATTGCATTGCCTAAAATAAATAATTCTCAACAAATCATTAAATCCCTATGTTAAAGTACACAATATATCATTATATAAGAATTAAATAAAAATCTGAGTTCTTAATTTAATAGATATTGAAAAAAAGGAACATAAACATGAAAAATCCAAGTTTTCAGAAAAAGTCAATTAAATATTTAAAGGGCCATTAAGCTGTGAAGTACGAAAGAATGAATAATTTCAACACTATTTTTTTATCTATAAACATGTGTTACACATCGTAGGAAAGATAAAAGTTTAAACTATTTAATGACATAAAAAGTAAAAATCGATTTTTAGTTGAACTTTGCTTTCCCGGTCCCCTTAAACACAATTTAAAAAAATCTTTCCAGAAGTACTTTCCGCAGTGGAAGGAACGGTGAGCTAAGTGTGTGGAGGCGCAATAGGCCTACCTTGAAGTGGATTAGGGTACGAATCCCGTCAGATAACTTATATATTTTTCGAGAAAATGTCTGATATTTTTCTGACTGGCAACGTATATACATAGAAATTAAACACAATGCACTTTTATATTCTATTTAGATAAATATATCCATAGGTGCTCGCACTAAGCATCTTAGCTATACTTGGTTTGCTCCAAATTTTATGTTGGTTTTGATGGTACACTATGGCATGTTTTGATGTTTATGAAAATGAAGTATGCAGAATTAATAGTATGCTTACATGGACACTCTAGGCGGACCTACACAGAGCATTATAAGCTGAGTAAACATTTCATCACATTTTCGATATAAAAATTTTCGCCTTACTTATGAACACAAAAGAATCTGTGTTGCAATTGCGAACAGTGATGGAAAATATCCTTGCCTTAATAAGGTTCATGACTTATCTACGTTGCAGTCAATGTCATACAAAGGCGGATTTCTTCGAATTACTGTTCAAAACTCCCACGATAATCACAATGATTACATATTTCTGTTTCATATTTCTGTGGTTACATATTCTGATATACATATTTCTGTAATTCTTTTTGTTTCTTCTGTGTTTGTTTCTAATTAAATTAGTACTTTAGAGTCTTTCAAATTAAATATTTATCTAATTCATTTTTAATTAGTAAATATGCAAACAAATATGTTTTTAAACAGAAAATTTAATTAATATTTTACTTGTGTGTGTTTATCTTTCTAAAAATGTAATTATTGTTTTCATGTATGCGAAATGTATTTAATGAAATATTTAATTTTATCTAATAAATGCATAAACAAATTATAATAGGTCAATTTTAACCGATTTATTTTATAACTGCATTTTTAGTTCTTCTTTAAAAGGTATAAAAAAACAAAAGTAATATAAATATAAACTGCTTCCCATAATTTTTCGTGTTTATTTACAAATCAGATTAATAAATCTATTTCAGAATAACAGTGCACATCTGAAATTGTGCGTAAGTGACAAAAAAATAAAAATAAAATGATTCGCGTGAAAAAATATATGTATGAGTAACAGCGTATTTTTTTATGAAGAATAATAACAAAGACAAAAGTGTATTTCTATTATAAAACATTTTACTGCTATTTTTATATTCAATGGTACCACAATTTGCAAAAGTTTTTATTTATGTATTGAAAATATCCTAATATAAGTGTATGGCAGAGGTTACTTTTCAAAAAGTGGTAGGAAGTGAAGAAGAAAATAGTGCACTGGGTATTTGCCGATCAATAGCCAAAGATCTAAGTGTGATAAATAAATATCTAGTTTTAGGTTGAGACATGTGTTGTGTCATAGGCAAATTTCCTTAAATTTATGTGATATTTGTAAAGTATTTTTCATGAACCAATCTTTTTTTTTCTTTCAATGAAGAGTGTATTTTGGCATATAATTTTTTTTTTGTTTTTTAGCCCGTATATTTCTTAAAATTACTTTAAATATGTTTAAAACACATATATTCCTAATTTTAAAAGTTGCATAATCATAATGATTATTCAATATTATTTTGAAATGAATCTTCAAAAATATACATATTATAGAAATATTTCACGAAACAACTGAGTTGCTGACATTGCTAAACCAACGGAGATGCACATTTCTGTTTTTACAACAATATATTATATTCCTAAATTGCAAACCATGATATGTTTCAAGAAAAGAAAATTGAGGACATATTATTGTGATTATATTATTTCCCCGAAAATATGGATCCTTTGGAAACTTTATTATACAGTGTGATTCAAATTTTTATAGTGTTCAAAAATGAAAGTAAAATTTTTAATTATTACAAGTTTCCTTATCCATTCCTGTACGAAACACAAAAAATTACATATTGATATCGGCAAAACTCACAGACATATTAAAAGCCGAAATTCTTGACTGACACCACTCAACCCCTTCGAGATTGGCGGATTTTACACAAATTTTATTTTGTTGGAACCACTTTTTTTTTTTTTTTTAACCTTTACTTTAACAATCCCGAAAATGCTTTAATTAAAAAACTAGATATTACATATCTTTTTTACTGGTGACTAAAACAAATTCTGTATGCTCTTTTTGAGGGTGCATATATGCACCCATGGTCCCGAACGTGTTAAGCATACTTTGAGCGATGCGACATTCGTTCATTTTAAATGTAACCTAGAGGTCAACCACAAAATTATACGTTATTTAAATGGCCATATCTGTGAGTTTTGCAGATATCAACATATATTTTTTTGTGTTTCATTCAGGAATAGATAAGGAAAATTTTCCTAATTGGAAATTTTACCCTATTAGTACGGTATAAAAAATTTATTTGTTTTTTTCCCACTTAGACGCTCAATGGATTGCAAATTATGCCATCTAATTTTGCATTTTTTTAAATGAGACTTTGTAAATAGATATGTGTGTCTAGGAACTATATTTAAGAAAATATGCTATTGACTCCATTTTTATGAATGGCGCTGAGTATTCTGTTTATAGGAATAGTATTTACCAATGTCTGGTTGTCTGTAAAAAATAGAATTGCTAAGGGACTCCCGGATTAGTCAGATATTGTCTAAACGATATTAGTACAGTCTGAAGCCTGCAATTTAATACGATATACTTATTTTAAGCTATTTTAGAAACATTTGTCTAATTTGTATTAATTTTCATGTTTCTTTTATAAGAAAGGTTTTACCCATTCAAGTTCTTATTATTTTCTTTACATATAAAATGAAACGTGATTGTCAGTAAAAATTATAATTGATGAAAGATCCCTTTATTGTACAGATATTGTTTAAACAGATTGAATTAGATTTGTAGAGGGACTCCGTGAATAGGCACATATTTATTAAACAGATTGGATTAGATTTGTTCAGAGACTTCCTGATTACTAAATTATTGTTTAAACACATTTACAGTCTGAATACTGCTTTTGTAAGACGATAAATACATTTCAAACTGTTTTGGAAATATCTGTCTATTTGGAATCAATTTGTATTTCGATTTCAGAAATAGGTTCGTATTTATTCATGTTTTATTTATTTTCTTTACATATATAAGAAAATGTATTGTGGTGTTGAAAGAATGCTTTGGGTGAATAAAATAACAGAACAATTATGAATTAAATTAAATATTACAATTGTAACAATTATTATACTTAAAATTTATATGTGTTAGCACTATAATACTATTACAGTCTTAAAAGTTCATGCTAATAAATGATTTATTTTTTATTTCCGGAAACTATTACGATGTTTATAACACAGCATATATTTCTTTGTGTTTAAATGCTATTCATTAAATTTTAAGATTCACCTATTGCTAAATTTCTCTTAAGAAAATTCAAATTGGTCCTGAAAATACTGATGTACAAGAAATGAAATTGTATTTCAAATTGTTTTTAAAAATAGTGAATGTAAAAAGAATCTATATTATGATACAAAATATTATCCGCTAAAGCATTTTGCTAGTGTGCAGTTTTCTATTATATGCACCAAATAAGATTTTGATAAAATTGCTTCCACTGAACAAACAATTATCTTCCAATAAATTTCTTAATGGATAAAGATGACATGCTATTCGGCGAAGTGTTTTTATAAGTCACGCTTTAAATAATTTTCCCCCTGAGACATGGCACATAATAATTAAAATGTCACTTAAGATGAAGATAAATTAATGGATGCCACTTTTAAACGTCTGCTGCTTTTTCTCTAATGTAATCTTATTAAAATAAATTTTATTATACTTAGTATGACGTTTTTGATTAAAAATATACAATCAGAAAATGCAGAATACCTTTTCAAAACACGTAAGTACAACATGAAGAAGTTTTTCTTATAAATAATGTACAATTGATAAATTTAATAAAAAAATCTATAGTTTGAATTTAAATAAATATAAGTACAAAACTTGAATAAATTCTATTAATTCGAATGTAAACATATTGGTGCTTGCTATAACTTGGAAGGATGTGAAAGTTTCATGAAAATAAATTTCTAAACAATTAATTTGTTTAATATGGAGCGGAAAATAAGGCTGTCATTTTACGTATTTCAACTTTAAACTTAAACTTTTTTAAAATTTAAAATATAGTTGATTTTAGGAATGACGGTGAATGATAGATGCATTAATCCATTTTTAAAATGGATATATGAAATATTAACGAATTTCACTAAGCATAGAAAATAAATAAAATATTGAATTAGGTATCAAGTGAATTTTATCATTAATGATTAAAGAAGAAGTCGAAAATTAAATATCTGCATGATATCACATTTAAATATGGTATACATTCCCGCTTAAACGAATATTGACTGTTCCAGAAATAATATTCGATTAAGCGGAGTATTTGATTAAACGAGAAACATATAACTGTAATATTTAATGTGTAATAAAAAGGCTAAAGTACCAACTGCACGAAAATTTATTAAAAGCGTAATAAAATCTTCAAAAACTGGAATAGAATAATACAAATTAAAATAAATACCACTACTACTACTAATACTAATAGTAACAAAAATTGAATAAATAGTAATTTAATGTCAGTACATTTTTTTTTAATTACACTTAATGCAGCTCTTTTGAATTTGGTCAAAACTTTGTTAAACTTGTTAAAATTTAATTAACGATATTTATACAGGTTTAAATGTCATTTCAAGGAGTTTGTTTATATGAAATTTTAGAGGGGCTAATTTCGAGTTCTAGAATGCGCACAAAATATAATAATTACCATCTAGAACCTCGAATCGACGACGCATTAACTTTAAAGCAAAGGTTACAGCAAGGAGTGATGATGGAGGCTAAACTGTCTCGTCATCAATTTTTTTCATCTTTCTGCGATGTCGACAGAGCACCTTCAGGTTTCGGCTTCTCGTTCTGGTCTATATCGATAATTTACTTGTTCTAAAATTGCGTGAACTTCAACAATAAAAAATCCTCATGACGGAAATCATCTTCAAAGTTATAAATTACCGTTTCATCGTCCGATAAATCAGGGTTTATGCCTTCGTCTTTTCATTTCACAAATCGGGCTTTCTTAAAACAGTTTTTTGGATGACTATTTTGGTCACGTCGTTTCACGATCTTTTTACAAAATGCAGTGCAGTCAAATGACTAATTTTATTATAATTTACAGAGAACGATTTTGTGTCTCTACTTTCATCCAGAAAAAGAAGGAAATATTTATTGACTTGTGTCCTGTATTGAGCTTTCAAGGATTGAAAAAAAATTTGAAACAGAGGTTCAGTTTTACTCGGTACTGACAGGAAGAAACTGAAACTTGATGTTGCTGAGGCGAATCTAACTATCATGAATTTTGTGACTGGATACAATATCCAAAAACAAAATTATTTTTCAGTTTCGTTTATTAGTATCGGCATCGAACATCGTTAGTCCATTTATAAATATTCTCATGGCTATCCATAGAGTTCACGTAATCTTTTGTGTTACTGTACATATTTTGATTTTTTTAGGCATCGTGGCTGCTTACTTTTACTTATCAGTAAGGGCTGAACTTTTTGATCCCAGTTTGATCTTCATAAAGTAACAGCATCACCCGAACTTTGTTTCTTTTAAATCCTTGAACATTCATTTTTCCCCGGCAATGGTTCCAGGGGCATTGCACGATAAAGAAAAGCTTTTTCATCACAGTAAAATACATTTTATGCACCACGTTCTTCTGGAATGTACTCAAAAATACCTTCACATCATTGGTCATACTGTGAATCATCAACCGATCCTGATTCACCATGTTTCGTTTGAAGAGTTACATTGTTACTATGTTGCTAACGGTAGCTTTCGATGAACAAACCTTTCACATTTTTCACAATTGTTTGCGAGTTTGTTCGCTTTCTGCATAATCGCCATTTATTAATGCACCTTTCGCTCTTTTCGCTGAAAACTATTCCATCACAGATTGATCAATGTTATAAAAATTGGATTTACGTTTCCTCTTTCGATCCAAATTTCCATTGTCTCGTCATTCTTTTTGGATTTCTTCTGCATTGCGTTTTATAGTGAGAAATTTCGTCTACGATATTTTAACACTGGAATCGCGGTACTTTCGGTATACTTAGAGCCGTGAAGCTGATAAACTTGACCCAAGATAGCAATATATATATGCATAAATGTTTAATTTAACTAACTAAAACAATATATTTTCATATAATAATCATCATTTCTATAAATTTACATTACATTTCATATTTAAGTGAGCAGAAATTAGTTAACATTTCCGAAAGTGATATTTTCAACATTGCATTTTCTTAAGTATAATAACCTACATATAACTGTAATTACTTTTTTAATTAATTGAAAAATTAATTAAAAATATATATGGGTTCACCGATGCTGTGTTTATTTGAGTCTCATGTTTCGCCAAGAGATTTTGTGCTTATGGAGAATATTCTATCTTGTGTTGCAGTTCCAGCCTTACCAGAAAATATGAGTGAGAGATGCTAAGCTGGGTATCGTCCTCGTATCTTAAATGGTATAGCACTTGGAGCGCTATTCTAAGGGTTCCGGGTTCGATTCCTGGCTTGGATATTTTTCACTCTGTTGGTTCTACGATTAGTCAGCAATGCGATAAATCCCGTATTAAATATTTAATAACGTATATTTTACACAAAAATAAACTTAGATTTCCTAACTTTAACATAAAATAGATTATCTCAGTCAAATAAATTTAGACAAAATTTCTAAGATTAACTTGAAGAATTATAAAAAATATACCATTTGCTTACTGGTTTTATCGATTCATTTCATCCAATTTATTGTATGCACTACATGCAAAACTTGGCAATAAATTTTGTACTTTTACCACAAATGGGTATGTAACATTTTGAACAAATGAGTTTGAGTTTGAGAGATTAAGAAAAAAATTGAGTTTTATTTTAACATTTAGAAGTGAGACATTAGACTCGTTTACGCTTTTGGTTTCCATCGTTTTCTGTGGATGCTTCGCACCCAAATGATACCCTTTTTTGCCGAGAGAGAACACACTTTTCGCGAAATTCTTCGACTAAGACCTGAATAAATTTCCGTATACGGATAGAATTTCTAGTTACAACATTATATAAAACCCAAGGATTGATAGTAACAAGATCCAAAGTATTATAAAATACATACACAGGCCACCTACCTGAAGCAGACTTGACAGTATACATCCAGGTCAATCTGGTCAATCACATCTACACCGAATATAGTTGTAGTAAACAATTGTACCATGTAGTTTTTTAGAATCATCTAAAACTATACATCTATTTTTCGCTCAGAAACTGCTAGGCTAATAATGAATTTATGCGTTAGTACAGTAGTCGCGTGCAATTCCGATTTTGACAGTTTTACGCAGACTAGTATTTCTCTTCTTGAGCGTTTTACAGTTCCTACAAAGGTGGTGTTTTTGGATTTCAATGCCTTTTCAATCGTTATTAGTCCTGGTGTATAGTTAGTTTTTCCGTTTTCAAAAAGAAAAAAAATATTCCAGATATCAGAAATCAGGGCAATTTTTTCTGTTGTCTAGATGACTTGATTGGTTTGATTTTGTATCGAACTATAAGAATCTTATTATTCCATGCAATTTATCTCTTGGTATTGTAAGATTACAACATCGCGACATCTTATCTATACTTACAATAATTTAGAATAAAACCAACTTCAAGAATTCTTCTAAATATCCGTTGTAATTTTCCATTGCATTCAAATACACTGAGGATATACTATATCGTTACTATTAAGTACCGTTAATTCCGATCGTTACTTAAGATAGTGGATGTATCAGAAGTATCCCGTTACTTCTGATACATTAACAGCGGAAAATGTATCGCTTTTTCCTCCGTTATGCGCAAAAATGTGTAACGGGTCAAACTGACCCGCTTCGCGGTTTTAGGTATAAGTGGTTATAATTGTGAATTTATTTATGTTATGCGTTTTTGAAAATTTATATGTTGTTGCTTACCTTAAAATACTAAAAGTCAGAAAAGTAAATATTTTTTCAATCAATATTTTTCTACGGTGACAAATTAAACATCGATTCGGGTCAAATTGACCCGCTTCGCGGTTCTAGTGTTCTAGTCTCTAGTTTTACTACCTGGACATGCGTTTTCTTATTTAACGTTTTCAAAACTGTATGTTTAACAGAAAGATTTAAATCCTCCGTTTTGAATTCATTCTAACACTTTTTTCCGAAGGAATACCGCGACATAACGAACAAAACTGCCCACACTGACCAACTTTTTCTCAATTAATTCTAAGAGAAAGAAGGGGAAATCACGTGGCATGTCCATTGTAGACCTGACGGTTGCAATTTACGCAAAAAGGAACTATTCTTTTCAATGTAAAGGAACCGAAAATGAGAAAATATTGCCTGAGAGGGGGATTCCAGCTGAGACATGTCTTTCGCATCAATAATGTTTTCAAACATTGGTCACTCAGCAAGGACTTGAAAAAAAATTGACCCAATGGGAATAAATTCTGCTCCGGAGGATACTATTCGAATAAGCGGGTTATTAGATTATAAGTGACTCGATTAAGTGGGAGTGACTATATTGGTGCAAAATGGCCAGTATAAGTTACAAGAACTAGCACCGGAATATAGTTTCTAATTTACTTTCTATATAGCCGGTTTAAAGGAAAGTTTACATGTCTGGTCTAAAAAAGAATGATTTTTTGCGAATGTTTTACTTGAACTAGAATAAAGATATGAAATCAGAGGTTTCAGTAATAAATTTATTAAAGATTAGGCTAACTTAATGAAATTTTCGTTTAGAAATATTTTATCATTTGCTTCACATAATGGAGAGAACGCGATGTCCATAATTTTTTTTTAACTATTCAGAATAGAGAGTTAAGCGATTTTAATTTAAAAAAGAATTAAATAAACATGTTTTTATATTAAATTAAACGTAAGTCCCTTAAGTCGTTCTATAATTTAAAACTTCTTGAAACGTTAACGCAGCATCGTATTGGAGTAGAGTTTGTAACACGTGGCTTCGCAATGCGCTCGGTACTTTTGTCGAAAAATATAGTTCAAATCCCATTTGAACTATTCTTTACTGTGTAATTACCAACCGATTCTAACATATGGTAAAAATCGCAGTCAGATTTGATATTTTTAAAATATTTCCGGATTTTTTTTAAAATAAACATATTGATGGTAATAATTGCTTTATACAAAATATTTTACTTTTTGACAAATTTTATCCATAATTATCTGCAAACTAATATGACAACATGTTAATTTTTTCTAAACTTTTGAAACTTTGTGTCATGTTTGAGCTTCAATTTATTAAGTACAGATGGCAGCATCAAATTTTTCTGTCCTCCCACCATTCATTTTCAGAGAATTCTGCTCTATTTACTTTTGTGTCATGTGACTGACGTTTGTAAGTGTTGTGATGTGTTTGTGAAATGATTATTAAATGTTTATCTGTCTACGATATGCCTCGTCAATTACGAGTTGCGTTAATTATTAATTAATTACTAAATATATAAGACTTTGTTATGCGTTTCTTTGAACTACTTGTTTTATAATATAAAAAATAAGTAATAAAAAGCAAATAGATTCTTATACAAGTGTTTTGTGAAAACCGAACCCTGTTTTACAAATTTGTTACTTTTATTAATGAATGTTTGCAAATGCGAAAGAAAATAGACAAACGTAAGAATCCCGTTTCGAATACTAAAAATGTAACAGGTAGCTCTATTGCCAGAACAACCATGTAATTTTTCAAAACTGCATTTTTCCGTAAGATAATTTCATATATATATATTTTTTACATTAGATTGGTTAATTATCTATATTTTTAGGAGAAAATGAGAAAATCAAAGCGCAATGTTTTGTACTTTAACGAAAATAAAGCTTCGGAAAAATCCTTATTGAATATCATTAGATAAATTTTATTAACTATATACGAAATAATAAATATATTGCAAGCAAAATTCTTAAGGTGCATTTTTGATATTGCATTTTTTACTTTAAAACAACGTTCTTAAACTTTGTTACTTCGTTGATCCCCATTGATGTTACAAGCATTCCACGGCACTAAACGATATTTTCTTTATTATATGATAAGAAATTATGTGTATTAAGGGAGACCCGTAAGAAAAAACCCAAAATTTTTATTATTGATTTTAAAGTAATGAATTTTGGTGTACTATTTAAGAATCTTCTTGTAAGGAATAAGTAGCAAAAAAATTCACTTTTTATTAAAAAGTATATTTTTTATGGGGATTTTTATGATTTTTTTTTGTCGAAAAATACACTTTTTAAAATTACTACTCCTCATTCAATTTTCAATATTTTGGTATTACTAAAATTTCTTAAATAGTGTTATAGTATATGGAAAAGACCTAGGGAGAGATATTTTTAATTTTCTATTTTAATCAGATAAAAAATAATAATAATAATTACGCATGGTAAATTTCTTTAAATTCGTTATAATTTTCATGTTTGCCAATTTATGTAAATTTTTCAGAAATAGTTAAAAAAAAATATCTCTCCTTACTTTTGTTGCAAATTTTTTTAAGATTCTAAAAACATAAACACTTTGTTTCTAAATCATTTTACCACTGAGCCTTAGTACTTTGAACTTAGGCAAAATATGAAAAAAGTCATTTTCAGGAAAACACATTTAAAGTATAAAATACAAGAGGAAGTAGTAAAAAAAAACTTATTTCATGTTAAAACTATTTTTTATATTAATTTCTAATATATCAAGACTATTTTTTAAGAAAAACTTTTTATATTGAACACAATAGAAAAAAATTGTAGCCAGTTTTGTCTTCGATGAAAATTTCTCGATTTTCAGCGACAAAAATTCATCGAGCTGTCAAAATATATACTTTTTTAAAATACTACTCCTCATTCAATTTTCAATATTTTAGTATTACTAAAATTTCTTAAACAGTGTTATGGTTACAGACATATTCATCACAAAACCAAATTGATCAACTGCTGAGTGACCTCGTCCAATTTCTGTAAAAGCTTTTGTCACTTTATAATTCACGTCATACCCCTCACCATCAGTTGTTGGAGCTGATGTAAATTTGGAACCTTTTATTTCATCACATGCTCTACAAAACACTTCTAATTTATGGGCAAATCCACTTGTACTTTTCATAAGAATTTTCATTTGTTTTGAAAAACAATCTGGGCAAGCAGTAAATGTAAAAAGTTCAGAAATTGAATTAATATCAACAATAATATAATGAGGAGTATGATTAGATGTTAAATTTTCATTTTGTCCTGTAGTACTTGCAATTTCTGTATCAAAAACAAGATTATGTAATCTTACGTTTTGTTTCATACTATTATCAATATTAACAGATAAGTTAGAAATACTGGATATACTTTTTTCAGGGACTTGAGTAATCACACTTTCTGCTTTCCATCTTTTAGAAGCCATCACGTTCATATGTTGTTTACGTTTCTTCAAACGAGGCATTTCAGTATATTATTTTAAAATAAACTTGTAGAATATTAAACTTGAATTAATAATACAAAATATTCACGTGCAAACTCTAATTTAAACGAAAGAATGCGATGTATACAAGCAAAAACATAAGAGTTTATCACGAGAATCGAATCGAAAGGCGTAAAATGTAAACAAACACGATAGCGTTCGATTTAACAGTTAACGGTTATGGATTATTCAGAACAGAAGAATGTATTCTTCTTTGATTAATCATACTAAAATTAAAATGTTATTAACTGTACCTAACTTCGTTTAATAGTGTAATATGAAAGTAAACAAAGATGTGTAAGCTTTTTAAATGGCCGCTAGTCCTTTAAACTCTAGTGAATACAATTAAAAAAAGCTCATTTACTACCTGTTCCAAGTGTCCCCGAGTTCTGAAATTTTGCATGGATATTCGCAAATATGTATATTATCGTTTCTGAGATAAAAAAATTTTTGAACTTTTGAAGATTTTTGGCCGAAAATGGGGTTCGGGTCTCCCTTAACCGAAATAAAATTAAAGAAAACTTGCTACAAAGGTGCATTTAATGTTACACATATAAAAGATGTTGTTACATAATAAAATATTTTTTAAAAAACTTATAAACTTCCAAAATGTCGAGCCGAGCGCTTTCGATCACACCTTGACACTGAAAATTCCTAATCGTACACTGTCCTCAGGTAGACAACCAGGTGAGTCCACTTTACCGTGGAGGGGAGGGAGAGAGCGGAGGCAGTAAACGGAACATTTCTATCCAGCTTTAACAAAACAACTTCTAATTTAAAAAAAATTACCCATATACCCGAATGCTATAAGATATCATTAATAGCCTTATTAATTTTATTAAATTTCTATGGACTCCTTTATTAACAAAATATGATAATGGGAGGTTTTGGCATAGCCAAAAACATACACAAAAAATTTGGTTCAATTCTATGCATAACTTCATACACATTTCGATGGTACAAAAATGAAAATGGCAAAAGAATTGCTATTAGAACGCCCCTTTCCGTCAGATTATTTTTCGAATTACAAGAGTACCTGCCTGCTATAGCCAAAAACACGAAAAATAAATTTGGTTCACATCTATGTATAACTTCGTGCATTTTTTGGTGGTACAAAAATGAAAATTGCCCAAATATCGCTGTTACCGCGCCCCCTTCCGTCAGATTTTTTTCAAATTAATGGAGGATCTGCTTGCCATAGCCATAAACACAAAAAAATTGGTTCGATTCTATGCATAACTTCATACACTTTTTGATAGTACAATGGCGACTTACGGATACATGGACAGGCAGACATTTTCTATAAACATCTGTTTGGGGATCTCTGACCCCTAAAAAGTGTAAATCCGTCGAAAACCGGAAGTCGAAAAAAATTTTCATTACAATACTTTCTTCTTTTGAAGATACAAGAAAGTGAAAAGGTCTTTGTCATTATTAAAAACATTTTCTGTCTCTTCAATTTATTTCCTATTTGACTTCAGCTCTTTTAAATGTATTACTTAGAACTCAGTTGGTTTGTGCTTTTTGTGATTATTTTTGAAAAGTCTATTGCGTTTTACTGCTTTTACACACACATTTGATAGTATTTCGGGACAAAACACAGTTAGGCTGTTACTAGTTACTAATGAGTCTGCTCCTGAGCGCTACTTTTATGTATTCTTCTGATTACTTACCGTATTTTATGGAAGAAAGGCCGCGGCGTTTACGAATTTGAAAGTTAATATTTTTTTGTCACCGTTTTCACCACGTGCGGTGTTTACGATTTTTTTTTCGTGCGCGTAAAATTGGGATAAAGTAAAAATTCCTTAAGACCATTCTCAAGTCCCCTGCTCAATAACGCTGAGCTTTCCGACTTTGCCGATAATGAAAACTGTGACATTTCCGATGATGATACCGATAACCGAACCATACAGGTTTACAAAGAAAATTTAGAGCTCTCCCAGATATTGACGATTCAGATTTTGAGGGCTTCGAATGGAAACTGAATAAAAAAGAAAAGTGCCCAGCTAAACTGATGGCATTGAGCTCACAGACTATTCACACTAATTGTATATTATACTCTTATTTTAAAGAATAATGCCACTCAAAAAATAAGTGAAGGGGAATTAGCCCCCGTTTCCCCCTTTATACTTAACCAGTGAACCTCCAAATCTAATCAGGGAAGCTCCTTATCATAATAAGCCGGTATACCAAATTTGGAGCAAATCGAATAATCTTGCAAAAAAAAAAAAAAAAAAAAAACATTTATCTAAATTAAGGGGGTGGACTAGCCCCCATTTATCCTTAACCAATGAATCGCCAAAACGAATCAGGGAAGCTCCTTAACATAATAAACCGGTATACCAACTTCGGAGCAAATCGAATCATTCCGCATGAAAAACCCATTTATCTAAATTAAGAGGGTCGGGCTAACCTCCCTTTTCCCCCTTTACCCTTAACCAATGAACCCCCAAAATTAATCAGGGAAGTTCCTTAACATAATAAACCGGTATACCAAATTCGGAGCAAATCGAATCCTTCTGCATGAAAAACACATTTATCTGAATTAAGGGGGGGTGGACTAACCCTGTTTTTCCCCCCTTTATCCTTAACCAATGAACTCCCAAAACTAATCAGGGAAGCGCCTTATCACAATGAACTTAGGAAAAAAATTTGAAGCAAATCGGATGTTTCTATCAAGAGTTATCGCGTTACGTACATACGTACGTACATACATACATACAGGACGGGCGGGCACATTAGCTCTCAGGCTTTGATAGCCTGTGAGCTAAAAAGGACTAAAGTGGATGCGACGTAAAAAGCGTCATAAAAAATGTGCAAAGTTAATGTGTAAGTCACTTAAAAAAAATGCGCTGCGCGTAAGGGGAGGGGTCCGCGTCCCGCGCTCTGGATGTTTTTAGTACCAATTGACGTCTCCTTAATTTAAAAATTACATAATAATATTTAAAACCTTACTTAAATATCTTAAATAAATGTTTAGACTCTTAAGATATTAAAAATGAGGCACCTTACACTGTTCAGAAAACTTTGATTAAAGTTAGGACAATGACGCATTGTCGACAAAATTAGTGTTACCACAAGTGCGGCGTTTACGACGGATGCGGCGATTACGATATTTTAAAGCTCATTCAAATCAATTTTGAGGAGTGCGGCGCTTACGACGGGTGCGGCGTTTCTTCCATAAAATAATGTATGTGTTTTCTTTAACAATGGTGAATAGTGCCGTGTTCAGCATCACGTTCCACTTATCATAACAACCCAGATCATTTATATCTTAAAGATGTATAAATCTGACGCATTTATTTATTTAAGTTTTAATGTACGATCTTTAAACCACTCATTCATATCATGAATCATTTTCTTGTGATGATTCTTCTTTCTTGCATCCTTTTCTTTTCTGATGCTCAACTATATGAGTATGTAACTAGAAACAAAAGTCTGAGTTGAGTTTGTTTTTGGTTGAGACCCTCGACTGTAAGCTTGCCGAACCCCAGGGGTCCACGGACACTGTTTAAGAAACGTTGCTCTAACACATAACTTGCTTTCTTTGACGCATAATTATGTATAAATGTAAGATAAATAAATGGAGAAAATCTTTAACAATACTTATCAAAATATTTTGCATTTTCTATGCTTCTAAGTGTACATAATAGCGAATAATGCAAATAATGGAAAGAAGTAGTTAACTCATGAGAATTATAATTCTATATAAATGACGACAAAAGTTTTAATGAAAATGTGTGTTTTAAGAAATCAAAAATTTAATATAAATGCACAAAACTGTATTAATATTTATTTTTTTAGACAGTAGAGCATGTATTAATTATTTACAAGTCAAAATAAAATCTTTTGTCATAAAATTTCGTTAAGGTAAAATTTCCAAGATAATTTAATTACTATCGTGATAAAAATTTTAATATGTACATAAGATAAGAAATTACTCACCATTACTTTCAAATTAGTGAAATTGTTCCGTAATTTAAAAGAAATTTGGTAGGAAATATCCAATTATTTTAAATTACTGTAATTGTTTTCAAGCCAAAGCGTATGCTTATAAATTCCTTACCAGAGAAATTATAATTTAGAGTTTCGTAAAATATTGTACTTTTTATTTATTTATATTCTTAATGCTACATATTTATAAGAAGAGAATTATTACGTATCAATTTCACTAGCGCATATTTAAGAGTATGGTAGACATTTAAATACTTGTTTTATTTAAAAAAATTGTAATTCCCCCATTTGAGAGAAAATTTATTGTTTTATTTATTGATTAACAAAAAAACTGAAAAGATAATTAAAATATCATACAAAAAAATTTTTTTTAAGAAATGTTTTGTATCGCAAATTTCAGAAATATTCAATTTACAAAGAAAAGGATAAAACTATTAATCTGTTTATCGAAAAAAAAAAAATAATGATTCGTGAGTTCCTATTTCAAAAAAATAAATAAATAAATAATAATAATAAAAAGATTCTGAATTTTTTTCTTTTATTATTTTAAAATATGTTATTGAAAAGCTGTGCATACCTTTTTAATGCAAAAGAACGTTAATTAAAGAATCTGGCTTGAAACTGAATTTTCATTTAAAATTCGAAAGTTAATTATCTATTTTAGGATCTTAATAAAACAACATTCCAAAATACACTGCAAATAAAGGCGTCTAAAATTCAGACACATATGTGACTGAAAAAGTAATTCAGACACTTAAGTGTCTGAATATGAAGTTTCAGACACCATAGATGTCTGAAATTAAGACACTTAAGTGTCTTACTATGATCATGGTATAAACACTGTAAACTGAAATGTCTGAAATTCAGACACTTAAGTGTCTGAAAATGGAGTGTTCAATTTTCAGACATTTTAAAGTGTCTTAATTTTTAAGACACGTGTATGCATCTGAATTTAAGACATTTCAAACGTCTGAATCGCATCCATCTTTGGTCAACCTGCATGTTCGGCAATAGGCAACCGTCTTTTTTTTTTTTTTTTTTTTTTTTTTTTTTTTTTTTTTTTTTAAAGCTTTATACGTTGTAAAAAATATCCGTTAAAATATGGAAGTTGTACTGGCTATTCAGCCATTTACGTATTTTAATGTAATTTTTTTCCCCGTAAATTCCAGAAAAATTTCCATTTATTTGCATATTTCTGTATTTAAAAAGTTCCATTTAAAAGATAATATGTAACTTTTCAAGGATAAACCCATATAATTCATTCCCCACTTTCAAAAACCACGTATATTAGACATGATTTATTTATTTATATTCAAACTAGTTTCGTATCCAAGAGGCGAGCTGCTGTGTAGAAAATGTCAAATTTAAGTACGGAAGTTTCAATAAAAGCTTGTTCTAACCTTAGAATGCGTGTTATTTCGCAGAAACCATGAAATTTTTCATTTTAGCCAAGTTTCCGTTATACAGAGGTTTACTTCAGTTTTATTTACTGTTTATTGAGTTTCATTTAGCAAATAATGTTCTGTAGTCCATTTAAAAAAATACGGTATAACCATGCTGAAAGTGAAATTTTGCCCAGTCCCATACGATTCTGTCTTAAGTTTGATTGCATAATAACTTACCGTTATAAAAACCTGTTTAAAGAGGATAGCTTATAATTCGATAGGTAATTTATTCATCATTTCGACCACAAACAAAAATGAATAAACATTTATACATTTCCAAAACATTAAATATTTCATGCCAGAAAAATCTTTCTTTGGATTAGAAATTAAACATTCAATTTTAAGATGAATAGTGCCGCCATCTATTGGTGTCAAAGTAGTTTATCTGGAAACAATTTTATTCGTTTGCTGGTAAAAAGAAAAGGATTTTCTAATTATGTACTGCATTCTAGAAGTCAACTAATTAAACCCTGTAAACTACTTAATTCGTAACCTCTATAATCTCTATTTAAATTTAAAAAAAATTGTAGTCCACTTTCCTTTTAATAACAGTTCAAAGACCACTATTAAATAAGCTGCAGTTTCATATTTTAAATCAGTACATTACCTCTGATGTTCAACTTATAACCCAATTTATTTAAAACCTTTATTTTATGGCGTGCATCCCTTAGCTTCTGGCGGGGGGGGGGGGGGGGTCCTCATTTGCACTCTAACAATTCCTCTGGTAGAAAAGAAAAAACTGAACTTAAAATACCACATATTCAAATTTCTAGAAAGAAAATGTGTAACAGGGATGTGGAGGGTATACGCCGTATTCCTTCTGGATTTTTAAAAAATACTCCGTATACCCTGTTTCTCAAATAAAACTGCAACGAAAACTCGATACATGACTTTAGCCTATACCCTCTGCCTCTAGCGTATACCCTCTAATTTTTTTACGACTACAACACTGTGTGAAAAATGTTTACAATTGTACTAAATTGGAAAAAAAAAACTTACTGCTACTTAAGAGGACAGGTAAAGCAAAATTCAACTAAAAAATCGATTTTTACTTTTTTATATCATTAAATAGTTCAAACTTTTATCTTTCCAACGTTGTGTCACACATATTTATATATAAAAGAAATAAGTATTCAAATTAATCATTTTTTCTAAAAATACTTCACAGCTTAATGGCCATTTAAATCTAACTTTTTCTTAAAACTTAGATTTTTCATGTTTATGTTCCTTTTTTTCAATATCTATTAAAATTAAAAACTCAGATTTCTATTTAATATTTATATTATGATAAATTGTATATTTTAACACAGGGTATTAATGATTTATTGAGAATTATTTATTTTTGGCAGTGAAATCTTACCAAAAGTGATAATTTAAAAATGACTTTCAATAAATAATTAATAATTAATTTTGAGTTTCACTTAGAAAGAAAATAGTCAGTTGAAATACGTAAATCGTGTTATTTTAACTACTCTAAAAAATCTAGACCTCTGTCTTTCACAATTTCTGAGAAAAAAGTACATAAAGTTGGTGAATTTAACATGGCGGAGATAGGACTTACCCGGTCCCCTTAAAAACATTGCCTTGTACTTTATAAATACTTTATTTCAAAAATCGGCCGATGAAAGCGTGGTCGAATGGATAAGGCACTGAACTCCTATACAACAGGACCTCAGATCGAATCCCACCTCGGGTAAGTATTAAAAGTTTACAGTAGAATTGAATACAAATTAGATGTACCGTGATCCTTCGGGAAGGTGGTTGTTGAAACATGGTGGTTAGTCCTTGAAAAATATATTTTATCTTTTTAAATGGAAATTTTTAAAAACAGAAATATGCACAAACTACACGGATTTTTTTTTTTTTTTTGGAATTTAGATCAGAAAATTTCCATTAATATATGTAAATTATACCGGAGTCTCGAGTGGCTACAATTTCCATATTTTTAGCGATATATATATATATTTTGCAGTGTATAATGCTTACAGAAGAAAAAAAAAGGTGAAAAAATGTTTGTCAAAGTGGTCAAACATGGATGCAATTCAGACATTTGAAGTGTCTGAAATTCAGACGCATACAAGTATCTTAAAAATTAAGACACTTTAAAACGTCTGAAAATTGAACACTCCGTTTCAGACACTTAAATGTCTGAATTTAAGACATTTCAGTTTACAGTGTAGATTTATAGATTTTTTTATATTAGTATGTATCACTTTTTTTCGTTGAGAAATTTTAACCCAAAGAAAACGCATGTGGCGTTTTAAAGACTTGGATAGCAAAAAATATGTTTTAAGAAAAATTCATTTAGATAGCATGTTTTTTATAATTTACCCCTAAAGAGTACAAAAACACACTTTCAGCCAAATACATGGAAATGCACTCATTTTTATCTTATTTTTTTAACAAGTTAATATCGCAATCAAGACACAGACTGCGAAAAAAACGTTGTGAGAAAAAATAATTTCGATTAAGGTTTGATATTTTATTTTATAACTTACCTTTAAGGAGTATGAAATAACAGTTCTGCAAAGTTTTTCTAAATAAGAATATATATATTTTTAAGATGGTGATAACACAAAAACAAATTTTACTCATTTTAAAGCTAATGCACTATTATGTCACACATTTGTATTAAAATAACCATATAAAGTCAGAGTAAAATCAAATTATTATTATAAAATATACGAAATTACGCTTCTAAAACTGAAATAACTAAATATTGAAAAAAGTCAAACATACTGCTTTAAAAAAATTATTTATCCCATTTCTGCCGAGCTGGTTTTGAATAAATGATTAATCATATTTTAGAATTGTTTAAAGCTATTACTGATAAAATGTATCCGTATCATGTGTTCTTTAAACAAAATTTGTACTTTAACGGACGTTTATGACACCGACGTTGTACTTAATGGGGCAGAATTACATTTTAATCTTTAGCTACACTTGTTGACAACTTGATGGATTGTTATTTAAGCTATTTATTTCTGCTGAAAATATGCTGTAAAAAATATTCCTTTTAAGTTCCGCACAATGCAGTTTAAAAGATTTACATTATATACTGAATACAAATACCGTTTTTAATACATTTGCCAGATATTTAAAGAAATATTAGGGAAAGAAAAGTGACAGTGTCATGGAAAAATATTTATGAAATTGCTCTCTTTTCTTATTTCCGTGCTGTGCAGCCCAAAAGCTGAATACTCTATGTTGATTAACAATAACGTTTTCTTTTTTCTGTACATGTCTGATATTTAAAAATATATACAATCAAAAGAGATAGTGCCATGCAAAAAGTTTATTTTATTGCTTTTATTAAATGATTAATTTTTTAAGTCCTTTCTGGAATTAGATATTTTTATAAAATAATTAATTTCTGAATATTTATACAAAAGACTTTATTATCAGAATACGAATAAATGAAGACTCAAGTAGAGGGAGGCATTGCACTGTCCAGTGTTTTGTTATCATTCTATGGCGGAAGAATTGTGAAGAGAATATTCAACTGCTGGCGCAGTGGGAAATATTCACAATCAAATTGAACATAACTCATTTTTTCGCGTTAAAATTTACACAAGATATGACTGATTTTGATAGTAAACTATCAAAAATTAATCTATTTAATGAGTTGTTTCGCCGCCTTGCGTAAGAATTTGTGGGGTGAGTCGTCGTGGTTCATTAAATTTTATTATTTTTTAAATACTTAAAACTTCTCAAATGCATCGTTTCGCCAACCAACCGCAATTCCTCTTCAGCACAGAATAACTATTGTAAAATAATCAACAAGACAAATCAAGAACTGTAAAAGTTGAAGTTATTTTTTCAAAAACAGACTACATTCAACAGGAATGAAACAAGCTTCATTGAGTGTCGGCGATCATATCCGAGAACGATATGTAAATTTCCATGCCCGAACGGGGGATTTCTTGGCAGAAGCTGCCAATGGTATCCCATCTGAGCTATTCCGAAGAAACTGGTTGATCTAGTTCATCCTTTTTCGACGAATTGGAAATTTATATCTCATATGATTTATTTACCAATTAGAATAATTGTGTTAAAATTAATCTAGCATGTCTGAGTAAACCAGCCTTCTAGGAACAATTAAGCTTGACAATGCTAGAAGTTGATTTCCTCAGATACGATGGCAGACGCTGAATGTATCCTGTTCCATTCGTGGTGAATAAAGTCTCTTTTTGAAACAAACAAACACACAAACAAACAAAAAATACTTGAACTTTAACCGTACTTAGTTGTCTTGTTTATTTTACAATGGTTAGTATGAAAAGATGATGACTTGAGGTTGTTTGAAGTAACGTATGCTATACATATTTGAAACGTTTTCAATGTGTTAAGAAAATTTAAAAATTTGTATGTTAATGCGTATTGAAGTCTGTATTATTTTATTTTATTTAGTCATTTACAATTTAAATTTAGACATTAAATGTATGTATATTGCAAATTTGCATGTCCTTGTTTCCAAAATTTGAATCTATAATATCATAAGTTATCTTTCATCAATGTTCATAATATCACTTGATTTTAACATAATATATCCTCATATATCAAGTACATTCTGCCGCATTTATTAGACTCGTTAATTATCAAAATCAGAAAAATTGCGTGTTTATACTTTATGATGTTCCGTTTTCTAAATGACTCTTCATTTCTCATCGATCGTGAAATGGAACCAGGTCGTCGTATTCGAAATAAGAACATTATCTTTTATTTTAAATAAAGCAAAGAATGTGAGGCGGGACAAGTGTTAACTTCATTTAGGTTTACCAGATTTAGTTGTGCTTTGAATAAGCTCCCAAATTTTCAGAATAGTAAAACTTAAAACCGTAAATTACAGTTTGAATGTGTGTTTGTATTTAATACCTATTTTCCTTGAATATGAAGAATCGTGAGTAGAAAAGAACAACTATTCGTAAGGATCCGAGCGTGGAATTATAATAAGACAATGTCATCAATCTTGAAATTACTAAATTTAAATTACTTTTATTTAAATTATTGTTTTTAAAACACATACTTTAACCTTAAAAGTATTTTCCAAAATCTGTAATTAAAAATATCCACACAATAAGTAGTTCCTCTCGTGGACATAAGTTTCTATGTTTAACTGCTGGCACTTCACGAGTGGGTGTTTCCATTCATTTCGTTTCAGAGATTGTTTATAAATTTGCGAGTTATCCATTCTGATTATTTTTATTAGATTTGTTCATAGTTTATTAAAATTACTAGTAAAGGCAAGATAGTCACCATACGTAATCTGTTTTATACATTTATTACATAGTAATTTATGCGCATGCATTTCTACTTCCAGCCTTATATTAACATAATTTTAACTGCATTTTTCAAAGGACTATTCTATTTTTCTTCAATCTTATTGATATTATTAATATCAATTTCAAATATGCATATCCATAAAAAGATTTATAAGCAAGCGTGTTTCTGCATAACTCAGTACACCTTACAAATAATATCATAAGATCATAGACGTAGCAAATAATAACGTAAGATCAGAGGTCATATCATTCATAAAATATATTTCAGTATAGCTATGTATCCCCGTACAGTTATCAAACTGTATTTTATCAAGGTGAAAAACTCTAATTAAAATTGTTAAGGAAGGTAAATATACATGTTTGAACTCACACTCATTAGATGTAGTAATTATATATAACATTATGATTGAACTGTGAAAAGATATAAAATATGCTGTAATCATTTAAAATGTCATGCAAATTAACAACATTATTTTCTGTCTCATCTTATGCAGATTCCCAAAAACTATCTAAAATATTTAATCTATACATTACAAAAAAAAAATACATGTACGTGAGAAACGCTGACTTCATATAGACGGTGCCAACACGTGACCAATAAATTTCGATTATACAGTAATCTTTTTACCTTCTAAGCATCTCAGAAATTCAATTTTTAAACCGTCGAATAAGAAAAAATGCCCTTTTGAATGCAGTTTTTTTTTAAGTGTATGTCAATATGTTGATTTTTTTAAGGTTTTAAAATTATTTCTAAACATTGTTTTATTTACATCACTTATCGTGTGCAGACCACTTACAAAAGATTAGCCTGCTTGCCCATAAGAAAGTAATAGTTCAGTATTTCTTTTGTGCTAATATTCTATAACGAAATTAAAACTTTATCAATAAATAAATTAAATAAGTTAATAAATAGAAATAAAACGTATGTTTAACAGACATGTAATTGACGTATGTGCTTAAGCGACTAAAATCCTCAGAATAAAAAAGGATGATTTATATACAGAAATCTCTGGCAATTCTTTCGACTATTAAATCCTGGCTTGTGGCTAATATGAATATATAGATTTCAATATAGTTCAAAAGTATATTTCAATATATAACTGATATTTTTTATATAAAAATGCTTTGTTTAGTCTGCATTAGCAAATGTTATTTCTCTTGGTAGAATTAATAATTATAAACTTTAAAGGTTGCAGCTCTGTTTAATCCTACCTATTAACAGATGACAGTACATTTCTAAAGCATTAAGAATTCATCTAATATTTAACAAAAAATTTGGTATTTTATCTTTTGTGTCCTTGACTCTTCAAATGTAAAGAATGTATTTTATTTATTTTTTTTAGCTTTTAGTCTTGAGGTAATCTAATACTCTGTACACGAATATATCTAAAATTCTGTATATTACAGGAAATGTTACTAGGTAATCTGTGCGGATTGCTTTACACCGATTCAAAGATTTTGTTGTACGGTATTTAGTTTTAAATTCAGAACAACATTTTGAAACTTTTGTGATAAAGACAATGTTTTTTTTCATTTTAATCTTATAGTAACCTGAAAATTAAATAAAAACACTTTCTATTCACACATAGAAAATTCTGCTAGACTTTTAAAGTCTGACTGAGCGCTGCTCGCTCATGCACAGCTGTTCCATACCTGTTTCATAAATATTCATTTACAAAACAAGATAATCGAAGTTTATAAAAATCTGAATAATTATTTACGTGAACTCATTTGAGCAAGCTACAACATAACAAATTTAAATTCAGTGACATAAAAAATTATTATTCCTTATGGCAGTATATAGTGATATCGCAAAATCTTACTACCATAATATTTGAATCATTTGAATATTTACAGAATTTTAAGAAGAGTGAACTATTTTTGCACCTCTAAGAAAAATACAAGGCAGAACATTTTTTTATAAACTACAGAACTCTGCTAGTATGTAGAACCATGACGACGGGAAAAGAAGTTGATGTATGTTAAGGAAGTTCACTGACAAGTAGTTATATTATATCTGTATCTAATTCTTCAAATAACTTACTTGACTCATATAAAAAATAAAACAAATACTTCATATTACTGAGAATTTTGGTAGAACAACACATTGAATCTCCATTACTTAGCTTAGAAATTCTTCTTAAAGCAGATGAAAATTCCAGTATAAAGATAGAAGCAATAGCATTGCATAACTTCTGAAGTTTATTAATTATACATTTTTTTTAAATAACAAAAGTACTTAGCTGCAATCCTGGATATTATAAAACTTTTTTTAATGAAAGAAGATTCATTGTTATTTCAAAAATAATTGATTTAATTTATTGTTTTCCTTTATAAAAAGTACAGTTGGTAAAATGTTACAAATAATTATGTAATGGATTTCAAATCAGATGCATATGAGCCATTATTTATTTGAACAATTTATTATTATTATTTGAAATAATCTATGTAAACACAACCACCGCATTCTTGCACGAAATATGTAAAACTATAAAGTATAGCTCGCCAGTGGCGATTATTCATTTATTCGTTTGTTTTTGAAACACTTGCAGAATAAATCAGCGAAATAACTAATGTAAAAATTTAATAACTTATTTAACTAATACAATAAACAGAGAGATTTTTTTTTTTTGATAGATGTAACTATTTGATTTTATTTTAATATTCCAGTAATAATAGGGTTTTAAAAATATGAAATGCTAACCTATTAAAAAACCTGAAATAACAAAAAATTATAATAAAACACTCATACTACAATATGTATTAAAACACACATACACACAAAAATAACTCCTGCATTCAACAGTAAAAGGTATATATAAATATTATACAGACATGCAAACAATAAATACAATAAATCCAACTGGAGTGAAAAATTAGCCAGAGCCAGGAATCGAACCCTGGACCACAGTATACAAGACTGCTGCTCTAACCACTGATCTACTCCGGCCGATGCCTGAACAGAAATTGCAGACTCAGGCATGGGCCGGAGTAGCTCAGTGGTTAGAGCAGCAGTCTTGTATACTGTGGTCCCGGTTTCGATTCCCGGCTCTGGCTTATTTTTCACTCCAGTTTGGTTTATTGTATTTATTGTTTGTATGTCTGTATAATATTTATCTATACATTTAAAAAAAATTTTGTTTATTGAAATTTTAAAATTAAATTTATTATTGTTTAGAGTAAAAAATAAAATAAAAAACATCTTTTAAATCAATTTTCAGTTTTGGGACAATTCTACATAGATTGTTATTTTATTTTTTGTTATTATTTTATTTTTGTTTTACTTGTTCGTAAATTTTGAATGAAATGCTACGCGTTCAAAATAATGTAAAAATTCACAATATATGTTCGTTTAGTTGAAATTACTTTGATTATACATTGCATAGTTTGACAATGTAATCTGAGATTTTTTAATAAGACTTGTAATGGCAGAAATATTTATAATTAAGCTGTTATAGCACAAAAAAAATACTAAGTTAGTAAAGAATAAAGCTTTAATAATTTATTATAGTTAAATTAAATATTTCTGATTACTTATAGCTGCGAGTACAAAAGTATAATTTGTTATAAATACTTTTAAGGGAATACTACGGTTGCATTATTATTTAATTTCAAAATTGTTTTAACATCTTTTTGGTGCATTAACGTAGTTTTGATTATTCTGAAGTTATAGCTTAAATTACTTATCTCAAATTGGAAGATAATTTATTTCCTTTTAAGATTGTACTCTAAGGGCAATAAATAAACTGTTATTTTCGGAAACATGCAGATAACTTCTATTGAGTATGGAACGTAGTTAATTATAGAGAGCATTTTCTTTTAGCGATTATATCTTCGTTCAACGTGTTATTACATTTAAACCTCCCACAATAAACTTCAAGCAGTTATATTTTATTTTTAGTTGGCGTCTATACTTGTTTCAGTGTTTACCCAAAATCTTGTTACAACTAAGATAAACATATTGCCTTTGCATTTGTGAAATTTTAATTTTCTAAAGATTGCAATTACTTGAAAAGATCTGAACATCAAAACATCACGTTGTTTAGTTTTCAGATTAAATAATATGTGTTTTCGAAAATTATACATTAAAAGATTTGATATAAACAAGCGACATTTAATAGAAATTAACCTTTTCAGATTCTAAAAGCCCATTTTAAAAAGTGTAGCATCAATAAAAGCAGTACAAATTAACCTTATTTACAGTAGTGAAAAGATGCAAAATTATTTTAATTCAAAATTGTTCTTATTGTGTTCTTGTCATTTATCATGTAGGGGAAGATGGCCTAAAATGATCGCCCTAAGGGGAAAACTTATGTAAAATAACATAACTGTTTAAATAAAACTTTGGCCCTATGCTAATATTATTTACACTATATTTTGCATTTTAAACATATTTGAATTATTTTTTAAACCAAAATTGAGTAATGAAAAAAAATAGATTTTTAAAAAAGTTTTTAAAGAATCATTTTACCCTCACCCAAGGACAAAATTATCCTTTATTTGAAAATAATTGCATTTTTTTTTATATCGGCAAAATAAATGATATAAAAGTAATTATGACAATACATAATGAAATAAATTAAGCTTTGGAATCAAATAGCATGCATAATTTATTTTATGTAAATTTTAAAATAAAAAAGTGTCGTGAATAATTTTGAAAAACAATAAAATGGAATATTTGAAAATTATGATTTTTCCAGACGTGGACTCAAAGAGAAAGGTTTGGGGCAGTCACACATTTGGCTCCCATGATATCTAGTACGCGGTCCCGGATTTTCTTCAGCCAATGAAATGGTAGTAAAACGATCCGCATAATGGATAATTTTACCCGGCAACATGGCCGTACATTTTAAGTCATATAACTAGATAACGCAGAGAAACATAACAAACTTAGCAAGTGCAATTCACATCTAACAACATACTCTGTTAAGTAAACCAAGTCATATTTCTGTACATGAAAGACTGTATATCTGAAAAAATATGAAAGTTAGTGCTTATCTTATAACAGATGTTATAAAAACCACATTTTCAAAGAATTCTATTAAGACGCATAATACTGCGATCGCTTGAATATCATCATTGCTTCTTCTTGACTTGGCACAACTAGTTTATGTGTTACTATGTACAGGGTGACACATAAATACTCTGACGTGATTAAAATGTCAATTTATTTGAATGTTTTTATTCATTTTTGACATATACTACTGTTTTATTCGCGTTCCTCGTGCTTTTTTGTTCTGTAATTGCTATTTCAGCTGATATTATTTCACTGTTTTGAAGGAAAACTTATTGTGCAAAGACGACCGGCCAGCTATCGTCCCCCACCACAAGAGGGGAATGCCAAATCCTGTGATCGCCAAATTGCACCGAAAACAAGTCCATCGCGTCGTCAAACGTTTTAAAGAGACCGGAGGGATCAAAGGCAATCAACGAAGTGGAAGACCGCGAACAACAAGAATCTCAATGCCCTTAACATCGCCAAGAAGAAGATCCAGCGAAATCCACAGTGAAACATCTAAAAATTGGCTAAGGAGCACAACGTCGGCAGCAAATTTATGCGAAGACATGTCAAAGATGATATCCAACTCATCTCGCACAAACTGGCGAAAGGACGCCATCTCACAGACAAAATGAAGGCGGTCAATGCTCGAAAAGGGCACGGAGATGAAGTCCCTGTGCCGTGGCGATGCTCTGAATCGGATTTTCTTCACCGATGACAAGTGTTTTATGGTCCAACCTTTCCGGAACTCGCAGATGCAACTCGAGTTCCTACTTAAAGGGGTCCGCGCATCGTGAAGGTGGAAACAGCTATTTTCCAGAAGTCTGTGACGGTGTGGGTGGGGATTTCCGGATTGGAAAAGTCAAAACTCAACTTCGTCCCTTAAGGCGTCAAGATCAACGCAGAGACGTATCAGGAGCTAGCTTCGGAAGGTATCGTGATCCCCCGGGACGAAAAGCAAGCGAATAACATCGACTGGAAGTTTCAGGAGGACTGGCCGACTACCTACGAAGCGAAGAAGATGCTGAAGCGGTGCGAGTCCAACCTCTCGTGATTTTGGACGAAGGGCGTTTGGTCCTCAAACTCCCCTGACCTGAACACCATGGACTTCGTTGTTTGGAGGATCATGGAATAAAAAGCCTGTGCAATCAAGAAGAAATCCCAGGATTCCTTGAAAAGCTCTCTGGAAAAAGCCTAGGCTGATATCACGATGGAAACAGTCTCGGCCATCTTTAAGAATTTACAGAAGCATTTAAACGCCTGTATCACCGCTGGAGGAAACCATTTCGAATTATCTTGATTGTTTCTTGTACAGAATTTTCTCCTCTTTCGAACGATGAAGAAAAATATTCGTTTTGTTCGTTCAGTGAAAAGTCATCGTCTTTTATCTGCGTCACAGTATTTATGTGTTGCCCTGTAGATAGCGAGACCTGTCTGGAAGAAAACCTATGTGGATCGTTTTGCCCGCTAGGATCATTTTAGGCTACCTTCCCCTATGTTAAAGAAAATTTTAAAATCAGTTTCACAATACTCATGAGGCATGTTAAATGCAACATTTATGCTCGTTAATAAAATATATGCTTATTTTGTTATCTTTATTTAAAATACAGTGAAACCTCCCTGAGCGACCACCTCCCTGAACGACATTTTTTCATGGAACGAAATTTATTCCTATAGGCTCAACATTAATTTTACCTCTATTCAGAGAACACAACAGTTGGACTTCCTTCATCAGCGACCAATTTCTTTGAAGAAAATGAAACAAATTCCGTTTTTCCGTCGCGTGAAGAAGATTTTATTAGAATAATGATTTCGGTGATCGCATTATTAAGAATTTTTATTTATTCTGGTAACTTTTAAGTGTTTAAATCTCTTTGTGCCTTTTTAGGCATTGAATTTAACTCTGATGACAAAGTAAGGTTTACGGTCATGAATTCCCATGCCCTATTCTGATAAGAAACCCTCAAAGTAATAGATAAATTAATGAAATCGTCATAATTTTTTTCCTTCCAAAAAAAAAAAAAAAAAATGCATTTATTTACTGAACTTCGAAAGGACTTGGAAACAAAAGTTATAGAAGATAAAAGCGTAAAATCAAAGCAAACGTCAATGCCTTCATTTTTTAAACTCTTGTGTAATTAACTTATGTAATTAACTTTTGTTTTGATGCTTAAATTTTAATATTTTCTCCTAAAGTGAAAAATAAATTTTAGTAACATGAATTGTTGCCTTTTTTCAACAATTAAAATCTAGATTTAAATATGACCTCCATTAAGCGACCACCTCTCGGAGCGACCAATTTTTAATGTAACAGAATGCTGTCGCTTTAAGGAGGTTTTACTGTATTGGAATGTAAATTTTAAAACATGTGTGCACATAATTTTTCTAATATGTAGAATCTATGAATGTAAATTATTTATGAAGGGATACATCTACATATCTTTTAACATTGAAATTTTTATAAAAAACTGTTATGTAATCAAACACGACTTTTTAATTGCAAAAAATAATAATACTTTATAGTCGTACTTAAATATACATAAACGTTTAGAATTTCGTTAGTGCTGGTGTTTATTACAGTAGTAGTAATTAAGAAAAGAGCAAAATGTTTGTTTATCGTTCCGTGATTTCTAATTAAAGTTCTTTGGGAATGAATTAACTATTTAATGATTATTAAAAAGCAATAAGATAAGTCTGACAGTAATTCTAAAATTTTTGTCAATCTTCAGTAACAGAAAATGCTCTAACGAGATTTTAGGAAAAGGAAATTGCTAAGTATGCTTGGAGCTCTAATCCCTGGTCAATTTCAGTATTTTTTTTTCAGCTTCGAAGACAAACTAGATTTCGGCTTTTTAATGTTATTCCAGTGTTAGAGCTTGTGTAACATACGCATAAGATATTATATTATTATTTTTCACTGATTAAGTTTAGATTTTTTCAGTGTTTGTGTGTTTATATATGCTGTGCTTTCTCTTTCGCATGTAAGGCTTTTAAGTAACATGAAGGTGGAGGTTCCAGGAAATTGGAACAGAAAATTTATCTAAGTCAAAACGAATTTATAGTTTCAAGCATTTAAATATAAGCCCTTTCTTACAATTTATTAAAACTCTATCTTGCATATTTCCATGGCCATAAGAATGTCAAAAATACATAATATATTGCCTTGCACTCGAAGTACGTTTATAATATTTTGTTCTGTGATTGCCTACGGCATCCAAATTCAAGTTCAGCAGCTAGCTACAAGCAATCTGCTATCATGTTGAGTAGGTGGTGATGTCTTTATCATTAACTTCATAATTTTAGAAACGGAAATTCTCATATTTTTGACTAAATATATAATTTATGTTTATGAGTAAATATATAATTAATATTTTGAGAGACATTTCCTATTGGTACCGAAAACATATCTAAATAAATGTTTTTGAGTTTTTATACAGGAATCATTTTGAAAAAACTCGTAAAGAACAACTGTTCCTCTAAACAAAGAAAAGCTATTTCATGCCGGTGTACTTAGTTTCCCTTTATCCTATTCACGGTTTTATTGTTTTTACTAAATTAATTTGTGCTGATTAAATAGTTCTCAAAGTGTTTATTTAAAAGCGTGTTTCTTTCAGAATGCTTCGCGAAAAATTATTATCCAATCATTTTTAATACGAACTTTACTGAAATGTATTGTATACGCTTTTAAAGGCAGACGGGCTTTAATGGATGCCCTTCATACTTTAAAAAAATCATTTGACTCTTTAATTTTAACATTCTGTTAAAATAAACGTTTAATAACCATTTCCATTCATATAACCATGCATAGAGTAATTCATATATTAACTAGCACAATGTTTCTTAACATATATTTAATGTTATATATTGAATTTGACGCCAATTTAAAACTAGTTGGATGTGCCAATCCCAAAACTTTCTTCTGTGTTATACGACTTGATATTTCAAAAACTAGTTACACATGTTAATACTTCAGTATTATTCGTTCATTACAATACCAACTTTGATTTTCTTCTTAAATTTCTGCTTCAGTCAATTAAATGAACTAAAAACGAGTTAATCTATATCATGATATTTGTTAACATTAATAGTTTTTCCTTATTCTGTTGTTATCAGATGTTTTCGAATACCCGGCTTACCAGGAAGTGAGTTCCCGCCTTTGCACGAGCCGCCGATGGACTATAGAACTACGAAAAATTAAGAAAAGTATACAAAAATCACTATCACAGAGCCCCTTTACCGCGCGATATTTCCAAATTCAAAAAGGGCCTGTTGGCCAAAGCCAAAAACATACACAAAAAATTTGGTTCAATTGTATGCATAATTTTATACACTTTTCGATTGTGCAATAAAGAAAATGGTACAGACATCGTAATTATAGCGCCCCCTTCCAGCAGAATTTTTCCAAATTCAGGGAGGACCTTCATGCCATCACCAAAAAGAAACACAAAAAATTTGGCTCAATTCTATGCATAACTTCATACACTTTTCGATGGTACAATATTCAAAATCGCACAAAAATCGCTATTACGGTGCCCCCTACAGGCGAATTTTTTCCAAATTAAGGAAGGACTTGCTTGCCATAGCCAAGAACTCAAAATAAAAATTTGGTTCACTTCTATGCATAACTTCATACACTTTTCGATGGTACAATATGCAAAATCGCTATTACAGCGCCCCCTAGCGGTGAATTTTTTCCAAATTCAGGGAGGACCTGCTTGTCATAGCCATACACTTAAAATATAAATTTGGTTCAATTCTATGCATAACTTCATACACTTTTGGAATGGTACAATATTCAAAATCGCTGTTAAACTGCCCCCTGCCGGCGAATGTTTTCAAAATTCAGGGAGGATCTGCTTGCCAAAGCTAAAAACTTAAAATAAAAATTTGGTTCAATTCTATGCATAAATTCATGTACTTTTGGATGGTACAATATTCAAAATCGCACAAAAAATCGCTGTTACAGCGCCCCCTACCGGCAAATTTTTTTCCAAATTCAGGGAGGACCTACCTGCGATATCCAAAATCTTAAAATAAAAATTTGGTTCAATTCTATACATAACTTCATATACTTTTCGGTGGTACAATATTCAAAATCGCACAAAAATCGCTATTACTGCGCCCCTACCGGCGAATTTTTTTTAATTCAGGGAGGACCTACCAGGCATATCCAAAAACTTAAAATAAAAATTTTGTTCAATTCTATGCATACCCTCATAGCATGCATGGTCACGGTGACGTCGTTGTGACGTCACTGTAAGTCACTGTGGTCACGTCACATCTGTGACCAAAATGCCACCCCTCAGTGATGTCACATTGTGACTGAGATGTGAACTTCTTAGAAAACTTTAAAAAATTACGAAAATTCTTCAAAACATGTTATTTACTGTAAAATTATGTTTTCCTGGCAATTAAAAATAAATTGTGAGGTCACTGTTATATCACTGCTATGTAACGTACGTCACGTCACATATGTGACAAAAAAACCACCATATTGTAAGTCACAGTGTGACAAAAATATGAACTTCAAAAATCTTTGAAAATGAAGAGAAATATTTTAAACAGTCACGAGTTACATGGCATAAGGAATAAAATATATTAGTGGATAGCAAATGGTAAATTCTCTCACTAAAGGGGAGAGGGGGGGGGGGGGGCATAATAAATAAAGTGCACGATACAATCATTAATAAACTAAATTTTCAGGCTATATTTTATCAATTTGATATCTAAGATAGTGAATGTATACTTTTTCATGATTTCAATTTTATCTAGCATTTGGATAATATAATTAGAATTAGGAATATTAAATTTATACACTTTACATATTTAGTTTGCTGGGAGGAAATTTATTTATTTATTTCTTTTTTTACCGACCAGGATTATTCGAAACACTTCTGTGGTTTCAAAATAAAAATTTTCTATTACAGTTAAATCTGCACCTTTTAATGAGCACGTAGAAAGAGTCTTCAGAGTTTAGTCATCTATGCATTTATTGCTTTAGAATATTTTTATAATTTGTATTCAAGTCATAAATTCTACTTCTTTCAGACTTTTTAAATAAAATTAGCATTTTCCGAAAATAAAAGAAATATACAAAATTTGTGCAAAACAAACTTTACTTAAAAAAAAAAAAAGGGGGGGGGGCTCGTTATTACCATTAAATTTATTTTTACACCTTTTGAAAATTTAAACAATGGTATATCTAATAAACTCTAATTATGAATATTATTATTATAATTATTTAGAAAAAATGAACTTTACAATACATTTTAACTTGTATTATTTGGTACGGATAAAAAGAAAAGGTTAAATACATTGGACATTTCTTCAAATACAAAATTTTAATTAACCATACTTTCAGAAAATTACTGCGCATTCAAGTTTCATATCTCTTGCATGCAAAAACAAATAATCTGTACCAGACCATCTGCTTGAAAATCGTCTGCCCACAAAAAAATAAACATGAGAAGACGCGGGAAATAAATAGTTCACTGTTTTTAGAACATCACCTTCACCACGTCTACAACACTTTAAGATAAGGAAATGACCATTTTTGGATACACGGATATTAATAGAACGTATATGTAAGTTTTATTTAATTTAAATATTTTATTCCTGATTTGTACATATGAGTTAAATAGTTTTATGTTATATTTGTAAGAGACTGATCTTTAAACTGTTAGAAGCGATATTTTAAAATTCGATAACTGTAAAGAAAAATATCTTAATCTGCCATCGCTTGAAAAAAAAAACTGCGCAGAGACTGTGCATGCCTACATTCATACTGGAATTAATATAAACATTAATTTACTCTTACTTGAGATTGAAAATGTATGGAACGACAATGATTTAGAATTATTTTATCGGCTTCTTACTATTTTTTGATTACTAACACTTATAGTTATTATTATTTTGGCGTTAAATATGATGTTCGATTATCATAAGATTACGAAACTGTTTCAGATTAGAAATTAACATTATACTGGGAAAATGTATCTTTACATATTACAGTAGTGAAACATTTGAAAGAATTTTCTTTTAGTGCTAATAATATTTTAAATTATCTTTCAAAATCCTAAATCTTCAAACCAATGTTTTCAGATTTAACATTTGCCGAAATTATAAAATAATAGGAATTCCTTATACCATATCGAAATATTTTTGAGATATTGTTAAATCTAATAAGGTATTTAATTTATCTATTGAGTTTGCTGTTGTTTAATAGTACAATTATAAATCCTAATTATTATTTTTAGTATTTTTCAAATTGGTATATTTATTTTTTTAAATTGTATGTAAGCATTTTTTCTTTTCTGTTTGTGATTTTAATCAAACATTTAATTATAGACATTCTGAATCGGTTATTAAATTTTCTTCTATTGTAAATTCATTTTCTACGTTTATGATACGCGTAATTATTGGCACTAAAAAATAAAATATGATACTTGAGCATTGAAACAAAGTGTTTTTCATGCCTGATGGGAAGTTATAGATTAAACTGCTTTAGTATATATTTTTTAAAAGTTCATATAATACAGGATACATATTATAGGACACAAGTTGAAAAGTGCTTATGACTTCGGTTTGTCTGTCCGTCTAGCAGTCTGTCCGCACTCTAACTCTCGAAAATATACTCGGATTGCCCTGAAATTTTTGGATGTTATTGACGTTTACCATAGCACGGTACCTATTTGTAATGAAGTTTGTAGCATGCTTTGTTCATTTACAGGGACAGCCAAAAGTTTTCCGTTACATTACAGCCTATGGAAAAAAATCGTTTCAAATGATTTTTTATGATTTTACGCACGCTTTCAAACAGAATAAAATTTATATGCATTTATGAAGTGCACTAAAATATGCATTCTGTTGACTATGCGATGCAAAGAATAGTTATTGTTCATTTACAGGGCTAAAAAAGGAATTCAAATACATAATGATATAGGGGTGGAGGGAATTGTTTGCGACATACTTTAATTATGTTAATCTATTTCATATATAATGAAATTGATATATGTCGCTGAGGTTTACATACTATAAATTATTTCATGTATAATACGAATAATACGTATGTAGCATTTACAGGGACACACAAAATATTTCAGATACTATATTGTATCCGAAGTACTGTTCATTAGCGATGATTGCTGGAAATGTATTTTTAATTATGATATGCGCTTTTATGATTCACTATATTTATGCATAGTATATGGTGTATATAAATGCTATAATTCCTATACAAGGCTACACAAAAGTATTCGTAAGGATTACTGGGTATGGGCGCAAATTGCTTAAAGGTGGTTTTTAAATGAGTTATGCTCTTTTTTTGCTGAACTGCATTTAATTTACCAAGAAATGTTTGTAGAATATAGATAAAACGATATACAGGATCACGTAAAGAATTGGATACATGACCGTCTATAAATTATAATTTCTGGAAATGTGATTTCAGCAGTTTTAAGAGTGTCTTAGTTTGAATTAAATTTTAACTAAATAGTGGCGTGTAATAAAGATTCTAGGTAAACTACAGGGCTGTACAAAAGTATTCAAGTATGTTTCCATACATTAGTATAAATTGCTGAAAAAGAATTTCAACCTGTTAGGCGTTTTCTTGCTAAACTAAATTTTCCCATTATATAGTATATATGCACTTAAAAAAATGGGAAGTCAAAATTGAGTAAAAAGTACTCAAATTTAAATGCGTCACATACTCAAAATAGCTCCGATCTAAATGTACTCAAAGTTGAGAAACACATGTACTCATTTTTTATTCATTGGTTGTGATCAAATATGAATCATTATGTACTGCCCCCCTCCCCGCCCAAAAAAAGAAAAACCTAAAATTTAAAGTAAAAATGTACTGACATTTATTTCCCGTTCAAAGTTCTTAACAAGAAATGTTTAATTGATTATTTATTAAGAAAAATAGCAAAATTCTTAACAAGATACTCAAATCGAATATTTTTATGACAAGAGCATTATTTCCAAGCACTTTTAAATTATTTTTAAAATGCTGTGCATAATTTAATATTTACATTAATAAACATCATTTATGCCGCCATAAATGAAATGAACCATTACAGGGTACAAAACTATTCGTTTGTTTGGGTTTGATAACATGTGATGTTTCAAAATAGAGAAAGCATGGGTTCATTTTTGATCCAAAAATATTCAATTCGATATGAGTACGTCGGTTTACTTATTTTTGAGTACTTCATTTTTCTCAGTGTATCAACCTACAGATCAAATACAGGGTTGTTCAAAAGAATTGGAAAACATATTTGGCTATGGACGGTAACTGCTGAAATCAATTTTTCAAATGTTTACTTAGTTATCTTATTTACGCCATTTCCCTAAATTACGATGTCTTGTTAAAGCATTCAGAAAGTGTTGGAAAGTATTTTATAATCTATGATTAACGCATGATTTTTCTTACTCGTTTTTTTTCTATTTCCCAGATCAGTCTTTTCCTATAAAACATACCAAATCTATTTAGCTCATATTCACAAAATACAATATACACGGGAATAAAAAATTTAAATAAATATCGCTTATCATGCCGCTCTATAAATAATAGTTGTATTAATATCCGTGAGTCTCCATGTTCGTATTTAATAAAGCAATGACAAATCACAACAAATTAAAAAATTTACACATTCTAAATATCAAGCTTGAACTCAATATCAAGCATAGAACTTAATATCAAGCATAGAACTGAATAAAAAAATATGTCAGTTGATAAGCATTGTTTTTTAAGTGGAAAAATTTAAAATGATTTAGAAGAATAGGACTCCAAAATAGCGATATTTTGCTAAAAAGTACGGTAAAAAGATAAGATTTTATATTTACAGCAAAAGGTTATTTCAAAATTCATCGCTGTATTAATACTTAGAAATTTTTCCAGAGAGAATCCTTCGCCTTATATACAATATTTCAAATGAAAATCAAATATCAAATTAATTGCTTAAAAGGCGCAAATAGTGAAAAAGATTCCAAGCCGGGACTCGAACCCGGGCCATCAGTATAGCACACTGATATTCTACCGACTAAACCACATGGAACGACGCCCAGTCTGTAAAATTTCTCACTATTACAGGTTGGCAAGGCTACAAACGCAGCACAAGATGGAATATTTATCGTGAGCCACCGACATGCGGTAAACACGAAACTTAATGAAATCCAGCATCGAAACTATATTAATAATTGGAAATTTTTCCAGGGAGAAACATTCGCCTTCCATACAACATTTCAAATTAAAATTGCCTTTTAAGCAATTAATTTGAAATTTGATTTTCATTTGAAATATTGTATGCAAGGCGAATGGTTCTCTCTGGAAAAATTTCCAAGTATTAATATAATTTCAATCGATACTGGATTTAATTAAGTTTCGTGTTTGCATCATGTTGGTGGCTCACGCTAAATATTCCATCTTGTGCTGAGTTTGTAGCCTCGCCATCATGTAATAGTGAGAAATTTTCCAGCCTGGGTATCGTTCCATGTGATTTAGTCGGTAGAATGTCAGTGCGCTGTACTAATGGCCCGGGTTCGAGTCCCAGCAAGGAATCTTTTTCACTATTTGCGTCTTTTAAGCAATTAATTTGAAATTTGATTTTCATTTGAAATCACAGTGTTTATGACAAGTTCGTCACAAATGACCCATATTTCACAAATTGGTCACAGTGTGACGTCAAAGCATTGTCGCTTTCGTCACAGGTTCGTCACAAAGTTAATGCCAAAATAGTCACAAATGACACACTTTTCACAAATTTGTCACACCGTGACTTCACAGAGTGGTCACAATGTGACGTCACAAACGACCTCTAAAACGGCCATAACGACCTCGCATTCTAGTCACTGTGACGTCACATCGACGTCACGTGACGTCACATCGACGGTCACAAAATCACAGTGTGACTTCACAACGACGTCGCCGTGACGTCACCATGCCTTACGGGTAACTTCATATACTTTTGGATGGTACAATATTCAAAATCGCTATTACAGCGCCCCCTACCGGCGAATTTTTTTCCAAATTCAGGTAGGATCTGCTTGCCATAGCCAAAAACTTAAAATAAAAATTTTATTCAATTCTATGTATAACTTCATACACTTTTTGGTGGTACAATGGCTACAGACAGACGGACACACGGACACACAGACAGACAGACATTTTCTATAAACATGTTTTGGGGGATCTCTGACGCCTAAAACATGTAAATTCGTCGAAAACCGGAAGTCGAAAAAAATTTTTTTGTACATAAAAATGCACAATTTTTGGAAACGTCGAATATTCTCTTATTTTAAGCAAAAAAGGGGCATAATCATTGAATGCTTAAATATACAAAAAAAAAAAAAAAAAAAAAAAAAAAAAAAACAGATAATTTGCATAAAAATTGCATACTGTTGAAATATTAAGAAACATTCAATTTTTTATTCAGAAATTGTGTATTATCCACCATTTTTTTGCAAAAACAAAAGTCGCAGTAGTTGAACTATACATTGATCGTTCATCAAAAAATAAAATAATTGCTCAATTTTGAAAACAAATTTAATCTGCGATGTTTTTTTATTAACAAAATTATAGTATTTTTCTTTTTCTTTTTTACTGAACGATCGATTTGCAGCTAATGCCAAACTAGTATTAAAAAATTCTTAACATTACATCAATAGAGCCTGAGATAAAATACGTCGGCGTCAACTTTTTTACATGCCATTATTATTATTTTTATTATTATTTGAGGAAAAACGTAAATATTAGAAATGTTTTTTTTATTCCTATCTGAACTATCAATTTATAGTTTAACTATAGCTAAAAGAACTAAAAATTTCTTTTCAGTAGTTCTCAAGAAAGGGATAAACCGACGTCAGTTGTTATATATCATCATCATCAACCGTTTTCAATCCACTGCTGGATGTAGGTCTCCCCCAGATTTTTCCAATGTTTCCTGTCTAGTGCTTTAGTCATCCAATTTACTCCGGCTACTTTTCTGATTTCATCACTCCATCTTACTTGAGGTCGTCTTCTTGGCCGTTTTACATCTCTGGGATACCACTGTAGGGTGTTTGTGCTCCATCTATTGTCTTGTCTTCTTGCGATGTGCCCAACCCGGGTGTACATCAATTGTGCCTACGGTGGGAGGAGATCATAAATTGCGCCTACAGCTTCGGCCCCTTCTGTATGAACTGCGCTCGAAGGGGGTGAGATAAGCAATCCATCATTTTATTGAGGGTTGCCTTAAAGAGTTATTTTTCCCAAAAAAGTCTTCTGGATGCAAATTCGGCCATGGTAAATCTTGGCGACAATAATCACAATACTTAAGGTCTGTATTCATCTAGCATTGCATTATATCTTATGAGATATTCAACGTAATGAATACAAATAAAATATTACTACAGGATACTTACTAATATTTACTACGAAAGAAGGGGACTTCTCATTTAAATATCGCGGTGCAAACCGCCGCCCCAAATTTTGTTAGCTCTTTCAAGGTATTTCAAGAAATATCTAATGTTAATTTAAAAAAAACACACCATTGTTAAGAAAATTTTTATTTTGACTTGTAACATTTGGATGAAAGGTGTTTTTCCTTTTTCAATGACAAAAAATGCTGAGAATACATAAAATTCAAGTTATCATAACTCGGTAAGTTTTATTTGTACAAAAATGAAACTTTTATTGTTTAATTATTAGTACACGAAGAAAGTTTTACTAAATATATAGTATTTAAATCCCGTAAAAAAATTAAATTTCTGTAACTTTTAAAAATAACATTTTATATATATGCAGTAGAAACCCGGTTATCCGAAAATCGGCTTAACCGAAAGCCCTTAAAATTCCTCAAAGTCCTTTTTAAATGTGGAAAATTTTATTGCCAACACTATTTTGACCGATGTCAAATGACAACTTTTAACATATTTTGATTTATGATTAATATTTTATTTATAAGTTTTAGATCAAACAATTCCGAATCATTTTTAGTACATTGAAGAGTTGTTTTAATACTTATTATCTTTAAAAATTAAAAGGAAAATAAATAAAAATCAAAACTTTGAAAGGTGTTATTGGATGTGGGTAGAAATAGTGTTAAAAAAGCATGTTCTTTATGAAAATAATAAACAGAGCAACTTACTTATTTTGTCAATTGCGTAATTTCGGTCACTTTATTAGATAGACAAGTACGGCACTTCATCTTTTTTACAAAATATGTTTTGATTTTCTTTTGTTTTTTAACTTTGCATCGTTTCAATGCTGATTTATCAAGCCACCTTTTAAACAGGACCGAAACTAGCCTTTTTTGCAACCGGGGCAAACATGGATTTTGCACCCCCCCCCTCTCTCTGCCGGAAAGTATATTTTCAAAGAGAATTTTACCAATTTTCGAATTGCCGACTTATTTTTAAATTTAAAATATGTAATCATAATATATGTAATACTGAACTATGCAATCTACAATGACGCGTCCAAGGGGGAGGTCACGGGGATCATGACCCCCCTCTGAACACCAACAAAAATATTCTAAGGACCATTTTTTAAATGAAATACTCAGTAGAGTCCCGATTATCCGAGTCCCGCTTAACCAAGTTTCCGCCTTAACCGAGTTATTTTCTTCTGATGGGCTGATGGCTTCCATTATTATGAAACGGCCATTATAAAGGAAGTGTTAGGTGAAGATGAAAGAGCAGCCGTAAAAAGTTAGAACTCTGATTCTCTGGTCAGAATGTGGGGGGGAAAATGCCCATATATATATATATATTTTTTTTTTTTTTTTAATTATGGCCATTTTTCTTTCCCATTCTGTCCAGAAAATCGGACTTCTAACTTTTTACGACTGCTCTTTCATCTTCACCTAACTCTTCATTTATAATATTTGTTTCATAATAATGGAAGCCATCAGTCCATCAGAAGAAAATGATCCATTCCAAAGACTAACGAAAAGCACAAACATCCATTATATAAATTGAGCATTTATGTGCTTAAAGGTTTAATCTTCAGAAAAGACAGACAGAGAAACAGTAGTAGCAGTAACATTAAAACTTTGCTGCTATTGTTGCATTCTTTTTCTTTCTTTAAAAAAATTTTTCTTTTCTAATAAAGGCTCTCATTATGGAGCCACGAAACAGTTGTATGCTAAAAATTTTGGCTGTTTATACTTTTCTTTACGTTGGTTTTACATATAATGTATTTATTTAACACAATGAGTTCTGTATGCATGTTATTAGTTTATAATCTTGGAAGAATTTGACGTAGAATCCCCTCCTCCCTTACCTTATTTTGCGCTAATGATGTTTAAAACGGAATATTTTATTTATTTTAATCGAAAATCTATTGAATGATTAAATAATAAAAAAAGATTAAAAATGTATTCATTTTTGCAAGAACTATAGGTAGTAATATAAAATAAATGTTTATTCTCTGGTGAGAAAATTTTTGGCAAAATATTGGCGTCCGAAATAAATCGCGAGATAACCTGTAACAGATAATCATAACCCTCATTTCAGCAGCAAGAATATTCTTCCATTTAGAATGTTGTTTTTTTCCCTCAGCATCTTTCTTTCAAAATACTACAGAGAATAATATTAAAGTGAAATTTATTTCTAGCATATTAATTGAATTATGAAATATCTGTAGATATCTGTATATAAATGTTAATAATGTTTAAGGTTCTTGAAGAATCTTAGAATGAAACATCTAAAGGCAGAGTAAATGAGATATTAGTTTAAACCTTACAAAATATTTGTTTCCATACATAATTGGCCCATGTCAAATATTATATTATTGAACGAAAAATAATATGCTTGGAGAAAAAAATGGCATTATTAGGTAACAAGTTTTATTTCTTCATAAAATTTTCTCTTCTAAAGTAATTAAAAAAAATTCTTCAACGTTTAAATTTCTTGTGTAAATATTTGAAATTGATGATGATTTGTAATGTTCTATCATGGTTATATATATGGATTTTTTTATCATCATACTTCTATTTATTTCCCTTTTTTTTTTCAATTTGTGCATATTATATTAGCGGAATATACATTTTTATAGTGTCGATTTTTCTGTGATTTAATAGTTATTATTAACAAAAAAAAAAAAAAAAAAAAAAATTATACTCATATATAAAATATATGTGTATAAGTTTTTTGCGAGTTTAAGAAAAGCATTATTGATAGCCGAAATTATCGATAAAGCGCCCAATTTAGCGAATCAACGCCAACAGAAAAGAGTCTTTCTAACAAAAAAAAAGCTGTCACTTCGTGCCCATAAGTATAAGAGAGGGGGTTGACAATGATATCCGGTCCAACGTGACGCCGAGCGCAGTTCATACAGGGGGAGGCAAAGAAGGGTCGGCATCGGCGCAGTTAGCTGGTCTCCCCCAACCCATTTCCATTTTAGCCGTTTAATTCTTTCAATGATGTCAAAAACTTCCGTCTGACTTCTTATCCAGGTTATTCTTTTTCTGTCTCTTCTAGTTATACCTAGCATACATCTTTCCATACTTCTCTGTGTTGTTTGTAATCTTTGTACCATCCGTTTTGTTAGCGTCCATGTTTCTGCTCCATAAGTTAGGACAGGCAAAACACATTGGTTAAATACCTTTCTTTTCAAACACAGGGGCATGCTACTCTTCAAAATAATATTGTTCTTCCCAAAAGCACTCCATCCATTTCTTATTCTTCTATTGATTTCATTCATGATACTATTATCAGATGATATTTCTTGCCCAAGGTACACATAACTTTGCACTTCTTTAATTTCAGTGTTGTTGTAGACGATTTTCTTTTTTGATGCAAATGAATTGAACATCACCTTAGTCTTTTTCAAGTTTATTTTTAATCCCACATTAATGCTAGCTTCTGCCAAATCTTTTAGCATATTTTCCAATTCTTCAGGACTGTTACTGAAAATTAAAATGTCGTCAGCGAATCGGAGATGACTTAAATATTCCCCATTTATTCTAATCCCTTTGTTGTCCCAATCCAGCTTCTTGAAAATATTTTCTAAGACAGCAGTAAAAAGCTTAGGCGAAATGGTGTCTCCTTGTCTTACCCCTCTTCCAAGCTTGATCTTTGCTTTTCCTTTGTCCAAACGGATGGTTGCTGTTGCTTTCTTGTAAATCTTCTTTATAATATTGATGTAAGGTTTGTCTATACCAATGTCCTCCAGAGATTCTACTACTGCTGATGTGTAGTTGTTATATATATATATATATATATATATATATTGAGGAAATGATGTATGTATATTCATTTTCATCGTGGATTCTTGCAGGATTCTCTTTCATTTCGTGTTTGCTTCACGGTCATGCCTCATGAAAATTTTCGATCTTGTGCTGAGGGTGCATCCTTTCAAAACGATAGTGTGATAAATGCTAGACTGAATATCGTCCAGGTAGCTCAGTTGTAGAGTATTATTTCGTTATTTCAATGACTTTTGTTCGAATCCAGTTTTGGACTATTTTTCACTCTGTTGGATTTACGCCTCTCAGTTAAGTTGAATAATAATAACAAAAATAGTAATTAAAATTTCCAGTCGTATATGCAATTTCAGAACTGTTGTCACTAACTTAATTAAGTCTTAAAAACACTATTTATATTAACATGAAAATAAATGCCTTAAAGTTACATACATATTGATATTTCGGCTCTTTTTTTATAAATAGTAAACGATATTCATAACATATTCGCTATATCTCCATCTACTTAGATTGAGTAGCAATATTTTAAAACAGATTTTCATAAAGTAACACATTTATTATACATGCTTTTACTACATGAATACCAGAGCTGCAGAGAATGTCATTACGTATTAGTTAAAAATTAATATATTGCTTCGGTAGAATTTCAAGCTAGGGAAAGTGTAAAAAGTAATGTAAAATTCTGAAATACGGATGGTATTTTCTCTGTATGAAAGTAACCTTAAAAGAAACTGAAAACGCAATACATCAGATTTATTTGTTTGATATATCAACTCTAAAGATTTGAAATAAATATTTCCTTTTTCTTCATAAGTTGAATTTCTAAAGCATCAGCGATATTTCTCGATAAAATCATTTCTTTACCAGCTTAAAGGTGCCTTTTATATGAATTTTTAAGGAAATATCGAATAACAAATGTCCTCCCGAATATTTGACTAAAAGAAATTTTATATTTTCTTCAGAAATCTTACTAATTTGCAAACTCCCTTTTTTCTATAAAACAGGAGGTACGCTGTAAAATTGATACATTTTTTTTTTCATCGAGGGCGAAACTTAATTCTGAAAAAGCAGAATTCCTGTTTTCTAGGATTCTTTTTTCTTAACTATTCTTGCAGGAAGATTTTGGTGTTAATGAAGTTCACCGCAGAAGGCAAAATGTTTTTGGTTTTTTTTTTTTTTTTTTTTTTTTTTTTTGCATGGTCATTATGAATGCTGAAAACTACTTTTTGAAATAACTGTTGCTAAGGTCCGATGACAGAATACAGAATTCCAATGATAAGCAATGAAATGATCATATTTAAAGTTTCTAAAAATTAAATTCTGCTACATTTTTTATGATTAGAACATTGTTTTCAAAATGTATAAAATATCAGTTGAAAAACACATACGTGGAATTGCCCGATATTGATTGTCTTACGGAGTCTTTTGAAGCATTTAATTCCATTTCAAACATTTTGCCACGCAGTTATTTTATCTTGAGGGGCCTCAGGACTCTTAAAGCTTCAGAATTTTCGAAATTTTAATTTGTTTATATGCTAAACTCCTATGTTTTCTGAACATTTTTATATAATTATTTCCTTGAAATAATCCTTAGAACAGAAGTTATGGCTGTTAGAGTAACACTCGTCAATAGCTGAAGCGGAGTTTCCGAAACTTTGAAATCATATTTCTCGAAATGGCTTTATTTGGCATAACGCGCATGATATCTCAAAATGTTGTCACCATTTTTTCTTGAAATTTTCAAAATATATATTTTATGTCAGTCTATATAAACCGAACCTAAAATTTCATTTTTATTTTTCAAAGAAATATTTTTTTAGGTCATTATACTGTTGAAATTTCTAAAATTTTGTATTATCTAAATACAATTTCGTATTAAAAATATAAAAAGGATTTAAATACAAATTTATTCAGGTTCAGGGTAATTATTACAATCTGAAGTATAATTAGTCCCCAAAAGTCATTCTAGTTGCAAAATTTATTTTGTAATTTTGCGCGTAAGCTGTCATAACAATTTTCTACTCCAGACATATTTTATACTTTGAAGCCCCTATAAATATTAATTCTTTCACTTGTAATTTTTTAAATGCAGGAAATAAAAGAACACGTTTATATCTTTGATGTCTCTTAAAATTGTGTTTATATTCATATATGTTTTAAGATATTAAATGTTGAAAATGGTCTTTTTTTTTTCTTTTTTTCCAGTTTTAAGAGTCCTGAGACACCTTAAATAGAAGTATTCTTTATTAAAGCGCAATGTTTAGATATGGAGAGTTTTTTTATGAAAAATACTAGCCCAATTTACAGACTTTTTGAAATAAATTTAAAAAAAGTCATAAATATGTATAGAGACGAGGCAAACTTTTTAATTTCACAAACTGGGGAGAGAATTATGTTAATGAGAAAGTAAATGTTATAATTTTTATATGCGTTTTATATCTGCACTAATTAATTAAATAACAAAAATATGGCGTGATATGATGTAATTGGATTAACTTTTATTTCTAAATAAGCAATATACGTTATTTTATGTATTTAAAGCAATTAAAATAAGAAATATATGCTATCTCAGTATGCCATTATTTTCATATTACAGGAAAACATTTAGTAAACAACCATGTCTTCATGAATATGTAATTTAAATTTTCAGTAGTTATTAAGTCTGGAAAATTTTAACTTGAGTTTATTTATTTATATTTTTAATCGCAGTATACAAATTAAGATATCTTAAGAAAGAACAATTTTTTACAAAATGAACCTTTAAAGCCGGACATAATTTAAATATAAACTAGTTCGTGCAGTTTCATTTAAATTATCTGAGATCATTTGGCTGTTTTAGAGGAAAAAGAAATATAAAATCCTTGCCTATTTAAAAAATATTTATAACATAAATTTTATTTCACACTTAATTTCGAGTGATAAATCATACACTGGTTGCAAAAATTAAGGGTTTTTTCTACTGTAACGTCGTGTAAATGTGCTCCAAAACGACAAGAATTGTACCATAAGAACTTAGAATATAGGTAAAAGAAACCAAAGAACGCAAAAAAACTTTATTTGGAATGTAGCTTCAATCACTACTGAACAGAAGACAGAAAGATCCATGTAACATGTGTCTGGCAAGAAAAATTAGGTATTTCGTAGGAGATAAGGTGACCGCTAAATAAGTGAGGGTTTTACATCATATATGTAAGCTGAATAAGGTTGTAAATAAGCTATTGAGGGATCGCGGCTTGTAGGGCCAATCGCAGCACCTAAATTGCTGCTGCTGCCTGGTGACTTGCTGTCAGGTATCTCTCGAGAGTGACCCACATGTGTTTGATTAAATTTAGGTTCGGGAATCTAGCAGGTCTATCCCTGCTTTAAAAACCTTCATTCTCCAGCAACTTTGGGACAGCCACTGCACTATGAGATTTATAGTTATCGTCCGTCAAGTGTATCAAAGGGTTCATAGCACCTTTAGTGTGGTCAAACGAGGGAGAAGAATCTCGATACAATAACGGGCACCAGTGACAAAAAATCCTTCGATGATTTGGAGGGTAATAAGACTACAAAGTCTACCAAGCATGATACCTAACCGAACGAGAACTCTTCCACCTCCAAACATATCATTTTCGATGCTATTGAAGGATTGATATCTTGTTGCTCGCTCGCTTCATATGACCGTACATCAAAAATCTCTAGTCAGACTAAGCGGATCACTCAAAGACCACTCTCTCTCATTCATGATCTGCAAGTTCTTGTGTTCCGGGCACACAAAAAACAACGGTTCCGTTGCAGGTAGTTATGGCACTCACCGTACTGGCCGTAATGCGAATAAACCATCTTTGTGCATTCTCCTGATACGGTAGACTATATGGGGCTTCCAATAGCCATTGCATGTGTTTTGCAATTTTTCTCGTTATCTGCCGACTTTAGGACCAGATTCAGTTTGACCGCTGCACTGGTTGCTCGTAGATATGTACTACTGAGTCCTCGGATAGCTTTTCTTGTCGTATGAAATTCCCTTCAAGGTCTTGACAAGAAACTGTGAAAGATTCCGTACTCCTCGGACACACTACTCACATTTTGACTACTTCTGACTTCCTAATGGGTCTATCTGGTGTAAAAATTTCCAGGAGTCGTCCACAGAATTGCCTGTTGGATATATCACACTGAGGTAATAACTGAACGTCGCACAGAGGAGTATTTCTAAAAAAAGCTGGACAAAAGACGAAAAATGAACTTCGTTAAAAACCGCAATACTTTATTTGTTCGTATAGCTTACTAGTCACTGCTTCAAGGAAAGAATATTTTAGGAATGTCTGGTAACACACCCCGTCGCGTTATCAGTCTGAACACAGCTGTCGTGCATTGCAGATTTCTCTTTTCTCAGCTCTGTGGTGAGAAGCGCATTATTTAATTGCATTTATTGTTGCATACAGTGGAGATATGAATAAAACCCTTTATGGGCAAAAAAGTGGGAGGTACGTAGCTTAAATTGTTGTATTTAGTTTTAGTTATAAAAGAATATAATTATGAATATAGCCACATTGTTTTATCTTTAAAAATAAGTGTAAATTTTAGTAGTTCTTTTAAATTATTAGTGATTTATAAATAGTGATTTATAAACTGGGCCCTCTGCCCAGCGAAACTTTTTGTTGGAATATAAAATATAGATATTCCATGTTATATTCAATAAATAAAATCTTGCCCCATTTTTTTTTCTTTTTCTTTTTACCGTTTTATAAAACAAAATGGTATTGAAGATGACGACATTTTAAAAACGAAAAATCTTCATTTTTTTTTTTTTTTTTTTTTTTTTTTAAACTTCAGTGACAGCAAAAGATGTTTCAAGAAAGTTGCTGTTTGAACGCATGCAATATTGTTGTAATATGAAAGTAGCTGGAAAATTATGTTTCGTGGAAAGTAACGTTATAAAATGACGAAATGTCCGGTAAACTGAAAAATATAACTTCAGAAAAAAAACACCATTAAGAAGCATACACCATCAGAAGCCTCATCAATTTTTGTATTTGCTTATCTAACGAGAAACCAATGGGAAATTATTCATAGTTCAAATAAGAATATTTAATTGTTTTTCTCTGATTAAGAAAGCGAATAAAGATTGCTGTATAAGTGAGGAGTCGATGAATGTGACAGAAACAAGCACTGAAATTAACCTACAGGATCTTCTTGATCGCATCTCTTTAAGACTGTATAAGTATTTAGAAGAAGTGATTCAAAATAATACAGAAGAAGAAGAAAACCACAATTTAAAACAAATATCTAAATGGGGTTGCGGTGACTCCCAACAATCGCTATTTAAACAAATATTTCAGAATACTTCTGATAGTGATGCAAATATATTTCAGAGTTCTTCTGTTGCTTTACGTTTAGAGCAGTGGTTCACAAAGTGGGGCTTTCGCCCCACCGGGGGACAATTTGATTTTTTTTTTGGGGGGGGGGGGATCCCAAATTTTTTACGCAACCACTCGCTATCAGTTTCTTTTGCCTTTTTTTATGTAATGTTGTAGACTAAAAATAAATGGAGTACACACAAAATAAAAAATAATAATTTTTTTGCTGAATTTTAAGAGTTCCTAATCAAAAGTTTAAAATATAATCGAAGCCAGAATAATTATACGAGCTTTTACGATAGGATAATTATATAAAATTTGACAACTGATTTTTTATAATTAAAAATCTCTATAAAATTTTCTGGTTGCTGCTGTATTTTATTTATTTATTTCATAATACTTTCTATTCGCCCTGCTAATGTCACACGAAGAAACTTTTATACGGAAACTGGTTAGTACTGCTAGAAAATGCTTATATAAATCTGACTGTCTTGAACATATTTAATCTAAAAAATATCTGAAATATCTAAAAGGGTAATACCAAGTTTATAAAATATATGAATCTTAAATAGCATTCGAAAAGAAAATGGGTAAGTAGTAGAAATCTATGGCTCTAGTGCAGTCATCTCACACAGTAAATAAAATTACATCATGATATATACATTTTAAATTTTAAAATTAGATAATACATGGTAGACAACTAAAGATATGGGGAAAGGGAAAACAGAGAAAATGTGCTGTGATAAGTAATAACGTTTCTTCAAAACTGTTAAGAAAAATAATCTTGAAATGCTTGTGTATTGTGTTATCCATAGGAAGAAAATTTAATATCCTAAGCTTTTCCACTAACTCTTAATAAGTTATAAAAATGAATTATAAAATTTGTCAGTAAATTGTATTAATTTTAAATGCGAGTCTCTTCAAGACATTTTTGAAGATAAATATGCAGGCCGTATAACAATTTTCTTCAACATTATGGAAAGTTGGAAAATAAAAAAACTCACCATCCTCACTGCATTTATACAATTATGTTAAAACCAATTTTCGACAGAAGATTAACCTCTTTGATAAGTTAAGGCTGGTCTCAAATCCAAAAGGGCAACTTTATGACATAAAGTTTAATTTATTTTTATTTGGAAATGCATGAAACTAAAAGGTGTTGTTGTTCAGAAACTATGAAATCGAACTGTTTTTATTTTTTCGTTTTTTTTGCAAACACAATAGATCTTTCAGAAAATAGTGTCAAAGTGGGTGTTTTGAACCAAATTTCCGCGAAAAGGAAGAATAACCACTCAAGAAAGGGTGAAAAACGTCTTTGTCACGTGATCAAATTCGCTTATAACTCAATGGGTAATTTATTTATTAAAAAGTGGAAAACACAGCTCGATTCCAAATCGCTTCCATAGTCAGGTCTGTCAATTTTATATCTTTCCGAAAAAAAATGAATTGGGAAATGTGTCAAAACGTTTTATGCTTGTTGAGCAGAGCAGTTGAGAACAGCCTCAAAAGTCTGAAATGATAGCTATTGTAAAGGTCATGTTAAACTTCCACTGATGAATTAAATTCCCCTTTTAAATAATAACGAACATAGGTTACAGAGTAGGGGGGGGGGGGGATCGGGATTTTACAGATGATTTGGTGGGGCATGGCCAATAGAAGGTTGGGAATCGCTGGTTTAGATGCAATGTGTAGTGGACATAGAATTGATTTTAAGAAATTTCAAAACTACACAAAAAAAACGGCAAAGCTTTATGTCGAATTACCCAATGTCACCAACAGTACATAAAGTTTTAGTACATGGGGCCACAATAATTAAGCATGCAATATTGCCTATCGGTCAACTTTCAGAGGAGGCTCCTGAAGCTAGAAACAAACATTTCCGCCAATATAGGCAAAGATTTTCCCAAACATTTTCTAGAGAGCAATATAATAAACATATTTTGAACAGACGATTACTAAATTCTCATCTTTTTATAAGTAGTTCAAGACTAAATCCTAAGAAAAAGAGAAAGCCTTTTCTCTAGAGAAACAACCAGAAATACCATACAGACAACATCCAAAAGAAGAGGAAGCTGAGGATGAAGATCAAACAGATGAAAATGAATCTGATTAGAATAGTAAGTTAAAGAAAGAACTTTTCATAAATATGTTCAAAAACGGAATATTTCACTAAATTTCAAAAATGTTTATTCTAAACTAATTTAAATAGTAGTTTACTTTAAAAAAAACAAAGATTTTTTGTAAATTCGTAAAAAAAAATTATATATATATATTTAATTATATATAATGACTCTAAATAGCTTTTAACAACATTTGAACTTGATATAGCTCCTAAAATAATTTTTCCACGTTTATCATAAAGTACTCCTCTGTGCGTCGTTCAAAACGAAATCCATCGTGTAATAGCTTTCACACTAATGATTAGATATCCAGCATGCAATAGCTTTCCCAGAAATGATTAGAGAATGTGCTTAATACATTTCTAAACATCTCACAGTACGTCATACTGCATATATGCGCATTCCCAACTGTACTTCACACGTAGTCATTCTCCTGATTAGTCTTTCGGCACACTCTGCCTTTTCGGTCCACTAATTTATTTTTTCGACCTCAACTTTTGCACACCAGTGTATTTAAAATGCAGCTTAAAAATGCATGATTTGCCTTAAGTTTTTAATATAATTTCGCTTTTTAAAAAGATTTCTCTTCTGATTTTGGCGTTGGTTAAATACAAATGACATCACTTTTATGATATTAGAGACAAATATTTTAGTTTTATGGAAAACATAAACCATTTCAGTTTTAGCGCACCTGTGAAAAGTTTCTGAAATAAGTAGGTGAGAATTTGTGTTTCGTCTCGAAATAGAATTCTTGTGTATAGAAGACAGTAATTATCCTGGTGAATTCTAGGAGATGAAAATTGTTGGTTGAATGTAAAAGTAAAACTACACTATGAAATAATTATTTCTAGATTTTAATCTGAAAACAGGGGAATTTTTTTTCTCTAGAATAAACTCATTCATAAAACCTAAATATAGAAAATAAGTCCATTTTCTAGAATTGATTTGAAAAATGTAATTTAACAAAGAGTTTTTCTTCACCAACTAATACAATGAGGTTTTTTTTTTTTTTATTTACGGAGTCAATAAGGTCAAAAGACTATCATAATACCTATTATTTTCATTTTTCTACTTTTTCTCCACATTATTAGAGTAATTTTGTAATCCTCTGGAGTAATTTAATCAAATATTACAAAAAAAAAAAAAAAAAAAAAAAAAATAGATGTAAGAAAATAAATTAAATTTCAAAATGTCGACTGTTTTTATGACATTTTGAATGCTTTGGTGTTCTTAACGATTCTTAATTTATCCAACTATCAAAAGATTAGGTGTGAAACATAATTTTGTTATAGTTGATTCAAATTATTCACAATTTCTTTTACTACAAAATAATTTCTTACTTTTATTTTGTTAAAGCACATATTTTAGATATAAAGAGGGAACGATCTTTTAATTTAAAAATAATAATCTAAATTATAAACTTTAAAAGAAATATCTATATTTCATAAATATGTATAGAGACGAAATACTTTTTTAATCATTTAAACAGATTATAATATGGAAACATTAAGTTAATGCGAAAATAATTAACATCATTTTACTTTCTTATGTTCCTTCAATTTTTTTGTCTTCAGTAATTAATTATTTAAGTGAAATTTGATATAACCTGTTCTGATTAGGGGAGCTATTATCGTTTGTCTTGCAAATGTTCAATCACATTTACTTAATTTAAAATTAAAATATTTCCAAAGTTTGTACTCTTTGAATGACATTTCTTATGTATTAAAGCAAATTTTTAGTAAAATGTTATGTATTCTTGAATATGTAATTTAAATTTTCAGAAGATAACAAATCTTGTAAGTATAAGTCTAGAAACTACATTTTTAGGGTTTCGTTCATCTGACGAAACCCTATTCGTCTCGCTCCTCTGTCTGTCTGTCCGTCCGTCCGTCCGTCTGTCTGTCCGTCTCAGAAACTATACATGATGGAGACTTGAAATTTTGCATACTTATAGATGAACACCACACATCATACGACAAATCATAAAATTTTGAAAAAGTCGTGCATTTAACCCTTTGGGCTCCCACATGTGTATTTTAAACAATTCTTTTTAAGTGAGTCCCCAATTAGGTTGCAGGCGTGAAATTTTCCGTACTTATAGCTAAACACCTCACATCAAACGATAAATCATAAAATTTTGAAAAAGTCGTACATTTAACCCTTTGGACTCCCACATGTGTATGTTAAACAATTCTTTCTATGTGAGCCTCTAATTAGGTTGGAGGCGTGAAACTTTACATACTTATAGCTAAACACCTCACATCAAACGATAAATCATAAAATTTTGAAAAAGGCGTACATTTAACCCTTTGGGCTCCCACATGTGTATTTTAAACAATCCTTTCTATGTGAACCGTAATTAGGTTGTAGGAGTGAAATTTTGCATAGCTATAGCTGAATACCTCACATCAAACGACAAATCATAAAATTTTGAAAAAGTCTTACATTTAACCCTTTGGGCTCCTACATGTGCATTTTAAAAAATTCTTTCTATGTGAGCCGCTAATTAGGTTGGAGGCGTGAAATTTTACATACTTATAGCTGAACATCTCACATCAAACGACAAACTATAAAATTTTGAAAAAGTCGTACATTTAACCCTTTGGGCGCCCACATGAGTATTTTAAACAATTATTTCTAAGTGAGCACCTAATTAAGTTGGAGGCGGGATATTTTACCTACTTATAGCTGAGCACCTCGCATCAAACGGCAAATCATAAAATTTTGAAAAAGTCCTACATTTAACCTTTTGGGCTCCCACATCTGTATTTTAAACAATTCTTTCTAAGTGGCACCCTATTTAGGTTGGAAGTGTGAAATTTCGCATACTTATAGCTGGACACCTCACATCAAACGTCAAATCATAAAATTTTGAAAAATTCGTACATTTAACCTTTTGGACTCCCACATGTGTATTTTAAACAATTATTTCTAAGTGACACCCTATTTAAGTTGGAGGTGTGAAATTTTTCATACTTATAGCTGAACACCATCATGCGACAAATCGTAAAAATTTTAAAAAGTCGTACATTTAACCCTTTTGGGCGTATTTTAAGCAATTCTTTCTAACTGAGCCCCTTATTAAATTGGAGATTTGAAATTTTGCATACTTATAGCAGAACACCTGAGGCCAGGCGACAAATCGTAAAATCTTGAAAAAGTCTTACGTTTAACCCTTTGAGCTACCACATATATATTTTAAGCAATTCTTTCTAAGAGAGCCCCTAATTCAGTTGGAGACATGAATTTTTGCATACGTATAGCTGAATACCTCAGACCACATGACAAATCATAAAATTTTCACAAAGTCTTATATTATTCACTCCTCCGTCCTCTAACTTGTATATTTTAAGCAATTTTTCTAACCTCCGCCCTTTTCACCCGTGGAGCACTTTTCCCACTTTTGTCCACACCCCTTTGACCATTCTTTCATATTATGCATCATAGCCTTACATATTTTAGTTCCACTTTTTAGCGCCAGAGGTGCCTACTTATCTCGTGTGCTATGGGCCCAATCCCTTCGACTAATATATATACGGATAGTATGTAAAACGGAGTTTCGTTCGGATAGAGGTTTGTTTAGAATAGAGTGCGCCCCTGGTTGCGAACTTTAGAACTAACAGATTTTTCAAAAGAATAAAGTATTTTGAAAAGAATATTAAACGAAACCCTCTGTGCGATCTGTGATCACACTTACCCACTTGTTTTAAATTATTTCTTTGATAAAAAAATGTTTGACATCTAAAGAATGCCAACAGTTTCTTACATAATGAATCTTTAGTAACCAGAAAAATTTTAAGTGAACATATTTTATATATAAATATTTTACAGACATACATACAATACGTCCAATAACCCCAACTGGAGTGAAAAATTAGCCAGAGCCAGGAATCGAACCCGGGACCACAGTATACAAGACTGCTGCTCTAACCACTGAGTTACTCCGGCCTATGCCTGAGTCTGCAATTTCTCACTAATAAACCATATTGGGGAAGTCACCAGCCATCTATACGACCGCTCTATACTCAGGTTATTATAATATAATAGATATATACAATATTATCAGATATATACTCAGGCATCGGCCGGAATAGCTCAGTGGTTATAGCAGCAGTATTGTGTACTGTGATCCCGGGTTCGATTCCTGGCTCTGGCTATTTTTTCACTCCAGTTGGGTTTATTGTATTTATTGTATCGAGGAAAGTCCTTCGGCGAGGGCTTGCTCTGTGTCGGCTGCGCTCATTATTGGCTCTCGAAAGCCTACATCGCCTGACGAAGGTTCGCAGCTCAGCTGCGAGAGCTAGTTTTTATAACGTAAACGTAGCGAAAGGTGTCCAAAAAACTTTGTCGGAAATTATGCCAATTCTCTGTAAATTAGAATTGGATTGGTTCACTTTAAAAACGCAGAATCAATTTACCCTTTTTTTAATGCGTCAGCACAAGCGCTGGGTATATTTCACTCCACTCACATTTTTTCATGAAAAAAAGAGAAAGGTTAAATTTCTCAATGTCCCTGAGCTTCCTTGTTCCTCTCAAGGTCAAGATTGAGAAAGGTTGTATGAAGGAATGTCTTTTCTTTGTTGGCTTGAAGGGGAGAAATATGGCTTTTGGGATTAAATAATCGGCCTCGTGTACACACGTTACATTTTTATATGTCCATTCGTTACCGGATAACGCTCACTAAAATAATTTTACTGAAAGAATGAAATAAAAGCTACCTGTATATGTTGATGAAAGTGTATTAAATGTAATTAGTGTAAATTTTATAAAATAATTTATGTTTTAAGAAGTAAAACAAATCGTTGCATATTTGTAATAGATTATTTTAGTGTTTATAGTTCATTTACACAAAATCATTCAGTAACAAGACTAACTATCTTATATATTAGATTTTCCATAATTTTGAAAGTGGCTTTTTCAAGAATACATCTTAAACTGTGACAACTACACTCACAGCGCCCATCTAAGGTTTAATCCGAGGGAAATTGCACATAACACAGAGTCACCCCATTCTTAGAAAACATCAGTCCATGTGAAATGTTGATCTGTAATCAACCACCCTTTCAGTATCTTCCTGTCTGACACTCCCCTTGGTAGGCGATGTGTTATTTTTACTTGCCTTTCATTTCTTCTCGTTAAACAATCATTTCTTGGAATCCACGTGGTAAAGGGGTAACTCAGTCTCCCCACGCCACCGTTATTGCTTCAAAATTTCTCATTAGAATGCAATGTATTTTTCTGTGCTGGGGTGTTTCTGCTGTTTTGTGGGCTTTTCTTAATAACTTAATTCAATTATTGTTTATAATCAAATATATATTTTAAATTTATGCTACATTTTTTGTATGAAACTGATTAAAGTTATAAAGTCACCCCGCGCGAACATTAAGTACATTTTTTTGTAGATTGCTTTTATGAGGTAATCTCAACGACAACTAATTATTTTCAGCAATTAAAAGTACATTTTATTAAAAGTAATGCTTGGTAATAGCTAAATTGATGAATTTTTAGCGCTCTAATTAAAAAGAAAGTAGTTTTGAAAAAAAAATTCTCGGGGGCACTGCAAATATATGCTCATTTGAAAATATATTTCTTATTAAAACAATTCGAAATTGTACGTCAAACGTGACAAAAGGTGTACTTTCGTAATATAATTAACTTTATAAATATTCAGATCTTGGTGCAATAGTTGTTGCACTCTTATGCAAAAATGCATGAATACAAAAATTTATTACGATTATATTTATTAAATCCAGAAATACAAAAATAATATGACTCCAGCTTAAGTATGACGTAATCACCATGGCAACCTAGAATCATCATCTATCATAGAATACCATTCGATTTATTACGTATGGTAGGGTTTAATAGAATGAAGAAATGTTTTATTAATATACTTTAAGTTTCGATTCGAAATGACTCTGTAAAATTCTGCAACGATTATATATCTTAAATTTTAAATTATTCAGTCGTGTAGATTTTGCGAAGTTATATGTGGACAGACCAGACGACGACTATAGGTGCTAAGTATTTATATAATTACGAACGTACCTAAATATAAAAATGTAAAGTAATTGTAATAAGTACATCTATAAAAATATTTAGTAAGGTTATGCTATTTTTAAAAATTGAAATGCCGTTTAGAAAATAATAAAACACGCTCTTTCTTTGAAAACCATTTATTTTTCCTTCTTCGGTTTTTAGGATACGTAAAGCTGCCTAATAGCAATAGTAAAACATAATAGCAACCTTACAAGATGTATATAAAATATGTTACATTTATAACACTTTTCACATAAAATAAGTTTATCATAGAATATAGGATACACGTTACTTCACTTTCAATAAGGCTGCATTTGAAGATTTACATATTTTTTGTATAGTTGACAGATATACCGACGCCATCGGTATAGATGCGTGATGCCGGAAACGATAGGGTAACTCAAGGATAGATGGTCATAGTTTTTAAAGATTATAATAAAAATTCTCAGAATGCAAATACAAGAAATATTTGTGCAAATTTAAAATTCTGATACATATACTAATCATATTTTATGCAAAAAATAATTAAAGATTGAAAACAATAAGTGTTACACAAAATTGGAATTAAAATATCAGATGGCCATCTCTCCTTTAAGGCGAGGAGAGATGGCCATTCAATACAAGAAAGAAAAAGTTAATTTAAATAGCAAAAAAATAACACATTTCATATAGTTAATCATGCGAAACATATAGCAATTTGTGAAGATCAGTTATATGATGGAAAAGGGGGGAATAAATCTCGAATGAACAAAATTTGATGTATAATTTCAATACTTCACTTTTCGTAAAATCTTACCACATTTTTGGCAAACGTCTTGATAATCTGTATACTAGGGTGGGTCGAAAAAACCGAAATATTTATAATTGAAATGTAATAGAGCGGAAAAGTTGCCTTTTGTAATCAAGAATAAATTCGTAAAATATTATACCGATCGGTTAATATCTTTTACCGCCGCAAGGGGGCCAAAGTTTCAAAAAATTGCAAAAAACTTGTTTTTTTTAATATATTTTTTTAATTCTCCAAACCTACGAATACAATTTCTAATAGGACGCAATAGCTACATGAAGATATAAGAAATGTCCCGGTAAATGTTCATTATGATAAAGTAACATCTTTTACTGCCGCAAAAAAACCATATTTTAAAAAAAAATTGTAAAAATTTCAAATTTTTATTTATTTTTAATTTTTATAATTTCTATAATATGTCTAGAAGTAAATAAGTTTACTTCATATCTATTAATATGTCGTAAATTTTGTTAACTATTTGTTATAGACTGGAAAAAAAGGGTAATTGTTCATTATTCTTGACGATCGCTTTATCTACTGCTGTTTTACTGCATATCAGCAGTTCATATACCAAAAATCACAAAAATGATATAAAATGAACAAAAAATTTTAGTATTTTATTAATTAAAATACAGAGATGATTAACCGAAACGGATTAAATAAACATAAAATGAAGAAGTATTTAAAGTAATTGAATTTTATAATATGACTTGCTTCCAAATAAAGCCATTGTTCCTCGAGAGGCCAAAATTGGTCATATGGGATCCTCGCTCTGTTCTGGTCCACAAACTTTACCAGCACTTTAGAGACTAATTTCACGCATCTTCCTGCTGATTGAGTGGGACAAGGAAAATGATAATAATTGGTATCTTTTATCGAACATTCTAAACTCACCAGCGTCGTTAGATCGTCAGTCCATAGGCAAACCGTAACTGATGGTTTCGTTAGTTTACAGTTTTGCCACTCGACTAAATCAATACAATTTTAAGCTCCAAAGTTCAATCCTAGATTGACGAAGTGAGGGATCGCACTATTCGTTTCCACAGAACTTCGTGAATTGGCAATTTTCTTTATGGCTGGGGTCCTGATGTCGTCTCCTTCATATGCTATCATTCCAATGAAGCTATTTTTATGATTTGCGAAACAGGCATTTCGTGAAATTACAGGAACTATAATCTTCCGTAGATGATATGGCAAGTAACGAGGGTTACTAATTATAGCCCACATAATCTGAAAAACATGATGGATTCATTTTAATTGTGAACCAACTGATGCGGTACACTTTCAGGATGTACTCATTAAGTACATCCGGATCAGCCAATTGCCGACTGCATCAGGCGATTGCCAAAATTGAAAATTGCCAAAGCACGAAGTTCTGTGGACACGAATAGTGCCATCCGTCATTTCGTCTTTCCAGACATGAACTTTGAAGCTTAAAGTTATATGGCTTTAGTCGAAAGGCAAAACTGTAAACTAACGAAACCACCTGTTACGGTTTGCCTATCGACTGACGATCTAACAACGCTAGTGAGTTTAGAATGTTCGATTAAAGATACCAGCTATTATAACTTTACTTGTCCCACTCAATCAGTAGAAAGATGCGTGAAATTAGTCATTGAAGTGCTGGTAAAGTTTGTGGACCAGAACAGACTGAGGATCACATATGATCAATTTCGGCTTCTCGAGGAACAATGGCTTTATTTGAAAGCAAGTCATATTGAAAAATTCATTTACTTTAAATACTTCTTCATTTTAAGTTTATTTGATCCGTTTCGGTTAACCATTTCTGTATTTTAATTAACAAAGTTCTAAAATATTTTGTTCATTTTATATCAGTTTTGTGATTTGTGGTATATGAACTGCTGCTATGCAGCAAAAGAGCAGTAGATGAAGCGATCGTAAAGAACAATGAATGATTACCTTTTTTATTTTCCATTCTATGACGAATAGTTAACAAAATTTATGACATATTAATAGATGTAAAGTAAATTTATTTACTTATAGACCATATTACAGAAATTGAAAATTATAGAAAAAATGAAAACTTGAAAATTTTACAATTTGTTTTTTAAATATGGTCCCTTTGCGACAGCAAAAGATATTATTTTATCATAATGAACATTTACCGGGACATTTCTTATATCTTCATGTAGCTATTGCGTCCTATTAGAAATTGTATTCGTAGGTTTGGATAATTAAAAAAATATATTAAAAAAAAACAAGTTTTTTGCAATTTTTTGAAACTTTGGCCCCCTTGCGGCGGTAAAAGATATTAACCGATCGGTATAATATTTTACGAATTTATTCTTGATTACAAAAGGCAACTTTTCCGCTCTATTACATTTCGATTGTAAAAATTTCGGATTTTTCTACCCACCCTACTGTATACGTTTCATGGGACAATTCAGGTACCTTATGCATTGTATCCAGACATTCTTTTTGGATGTGATATTATATTGTTTTGCACAACTAACACAGTGATCCTAATTCAATTCTATTCACTCAAAATCTGAAGAATCTGATAATTTAAAACCCCCTCACTGACAAGCCTGTGTTAATATGTTCACTAAGCACCAGGTTTCACTGCAATACAAGAAATATTTGAAGTAATATAATTCTATTGATTTAATGTATCTTTATTACATTGAACAATGATTAATACTTCCAAAGATTACATTCATATTCGTTATTAACTTTTTTTATAAAATGTTCAAAGTATATTTTTTTTTAGCATTTAAAACAAAACGCAGAGAAAACAACATTACAATTTTGCCCTTTTCCAAGACAGTCGGAGGGTTAAATCTATTTCGTTTTCTTCGCTACTGGAATTGTCGTATTTTTTTTCTTGCCTTAATTGTAGGTCTATTACGTTAATTCGTTTATTTATCAACTTTACCAGTTCTAATATGAAAGTTTCCGACGTTTTTCAGTATTTTCTGAAATAAATAAATCGGTAGGTCTTATTATATTATTATTATTAAAATATTTATATTAGTTAAAATTTAAATAATTATATCTGTTAACATATTTATAAACGTAAACGTTATATATCTATTTTAAATTTAAGTATGTTTAGTTTAAATCATCACTCCGTATAATTTTGAAATATTGATTAAAGGTGGCCATCTCTCCTCGATTTCATGTGGTTGTCTGTCCTGAAATTGAAGGGCTGATAATCGTTCAAATTAAAGCATCAATAGCCATTGTGCGTATTTGTTTTAGTCTTAGAAGTAAAGATTAGATTATATACGGGCTTTAAAAGTCCATATAATAAAAAAATATGTGTAACGTACGTACTGCAAAACATTCATATACCTAAGTAAAAAAATATATTCAACCACCTAATTAAATAAACATTAAAATTACACTTACTTTTTATAATCGAAAAACACAACTGCACGTCACAATAAATAAACTCATTGAACAATTTTATACGAACAAAGTTTATGTTGCAATCTATGATCAAGTTTCGGAGATATTTAGGCTGGCCATCTCTTCTGTATGGCCATCTATCTTAGAGTTACCCTACTTGAAGTTCGATTATTACTTCATTAGGGCACTTCAAATAAATATTAAATTTAACATTTACTGACGAGACACTTCAAGATTTAGAAGTATACGAAACACAATATTGACGTTTACTGACAAGGACATATCAGATACTGCCCTATGCTAAATTACAGGTTAGAATACTATTTATGCACTAGGTTATAAAACTATAAAACACTATTCCTGTCTCTCTTGAAAACAATTCCCCGTCTCGCTAAGGAAACACACCGTGCTCACAGCACAAACTAACACCGTCTTGCTCCAATATGATTCTCATGCTGTCTCCCTGCACTCCTTCTCCTGATGTGTGTGTCTTGCATATATTTTCGATGGGAAACCCCACGTGTCATAATTGACTGCTTGTCCCTGACAGGATTTCAAACAAGATCTTATCTTCCGTTCACAAACTCTTTCTTCTATCGATTCTTAGTTTCCATTTATTGCACACACATTTCAGTTTACAATAATCACTTTCTGGACATTCCTTCATTCATTTTACTCATTATAGTTTCGTAGATAAGAAAATTTCTATAACTCAAGTACGCAGATGATAATATATGAAAAATATAATAAATAAAGAAGATAAAAAAAAACACTAATTTACGTCTAACATTACACCTTATTACCGTCAGAATATTTACCTCCACTAAAACATGTGCATTTAGGTGTAAGTATAAGGAATATATTAAAAATACGATGTGTCTGTAAAGTATCCTACCTTTGGCCGAAAAAAAGATATAAGTTACCTGACGGGTTTGGGACCCTAATCCCATTCAAAGTAGGCCCCTTGCGCTTCCACACACTTAGGTCACCGTTCCTTCCACTGCCGAAAACACTTCTGGAAGACTTCTTTTGGAATGATGTCCATCCCAGCCGTCGTATTCTATATATCTCAACTCTCCTCTTAAAACGGGATCATTTCAAAGGCGCCTGCAATTTCGGAAACAACCAAAAGATGTAAGAATCCATGTTTGGAGAATAGGGAGTTTGATAAACGGCTGGAATTCCATGCTTCGCCAAAGAAGTCTGAAAGGTACGATGAATCAGCTGGAGCATTGATGAATCTTACGACACCTGATGAAAGTTACAAATTGTTTCGCTTTTATAAACATCAAACTTGGACAAAATTTGACGAAGCACCTTTGATGAACTCGTTCAGTCATATTGAGAAAAACCAAAAATTGGATGAACACGTATGACAGCACCTCACTCGTCTGCCAGCATGCAACGACTGGCTCACTGAAATTCGTGAAAAAAATTCAATCATGCGCATTAAGGTGTCTCCTTCCAATGTGCACGGTGGTGTCGCATTAGAATCACTACTACGCTCGGGAAAAATCAAGGTCGGATAAATATTAGACAAACTTCGTATATGAACATATTCACACTATTGCTGGTTACTTTACGAAACATGCATTGTTTGTATCTATATATTACTCAAAGCATGATCATTTGTAACATCAAAGTGATAATTTCCGTAATTGCCCGATGACACAAAGTCATTAAAACCTAAAAAAGGAAAATATTTTTCCAGATATTTACTTAACGTTTATGATCCTGCACTAAATACGACTAACATTATGATATAAAATATTTCTAATTGTGTCATCTATTACAATATTAATAAAGAAATTATTCCCCAAATCTTTATTAGGTTGAGCGAAGCGAATACTATACTAGGCTACACAAATTACATTTTGTCGTACACTTTACAAAAAAAAAAAAAACTATTCATTAATTAGAATTGAAATGAAACATAAAAATATATATTATTATATGTAGATTTGTACAATATTATTTTTTTTTTTTACGGAATAATGTTAAAAAAATATTATTTTAATTAATTTATTTTACATGCTTTTCCATTAAGGACGCATTTTTGCAAATAAAAAATGAAACAAATATATTTTCATAAGACAAATAAATCATGGAGTTATGATTTCTAGTATGAACTTTTTTAAATACCATTTTTATGAAAATTATAGCATATTTTTAATGAATTAAAATTTGTGGAAATTCAGTTATTTACATTCAATTATAAAAGTATTTTTCAGTGTTAAGAATTCAAATACATGATTTATTCTTATTATGTAAAATCATTTACGCAGAAGATACTTGCGCATCTTAAAAGAATTATATTATGATTGTTTTCTTGTAAAGTGACACTAAAAGAATTGTAAACAAATAAAATTAATTGTTAAATTCGTCATATAAATATTTTGTAAAATTTTGCTTCGAAAATATTTTTATTCATACCAGTCTTATATTATAAATAAAAAATTCCGATTAAATTCTCAGTTATTTGGCTGAATTTACATTCCAAAAATTAAACATAAAATAACGTTTTTGTTTAATACTAGGGGGCTCTGCCCCCTAAGAGCTACGCTCGTCAACCCCCGTTCAGACACCGCAGACTCTAAAAGTATGCTAATTTGATCGGCTTTAAAAAGATTTCGGAAGATTGAATTGTAATTTAAAAAACAGTGGCGATCTCCCTATAAACGGATTTCTATTCATTTCTCTTTGACTGGGGAATTTTAAGGCCAAATCCGCTGCGGTACTACTTGATTAACCCGTCGACCAATTTCGCTAAATTATATAAATCGCCAAAGCACTCTCCAAATTATACAAATAGACATCATTTTTATTTTAAATAACGAAAGAACAAATAAATTAGTGCAACATTAATAAAAATAGAAATAAAACGTTGAAATAAAAATAACTTGATGACGTAGACACGTGTAACTTGCTTAAAGTCAAGTTAATGTGACATTTACGATCAACCATTATTGGCATTTAATCTTATAGTTTGGCGAATGATAGATTTTTGGTCGACGGGATAACTAAGTAGTACCAAAAATACATATGTCAATCGCTGTTTTCGTCGTTGATTAAGTAAAATAAGTTAAACATTTCAAAATAAGCTAATATAAAAGGAATTAAGTAAACAGAATCTTTGTCTCCCGGTATTTTTTAACAAAGCGAAAAGAAAGTTCTTTTAAATAAGACATTTTAAATTAATCGTTTTTTAATCTGACGTAATTTTGACCAAACTATTCTTTCTCTTTTTAATATTCACGAAAAGATACTTGTGTTAGAAATGAAATATTATTTGCGCTTTCCTAACAAAAATAGTTGAAATGTATCCTCTCAAAATATCAAATAAATGTCTAGCGCATTTTCTAAATTTAAACCGTTTTGCAATATTATTTTGTGTTCATTTTATTTAATAACTGTAATGTGACGTAAATATGACGTAATTTCTCCTATTTAAGACTTCTAACGCATGTTAATAAATTTATTATTTTACAAAATCTTTTCTCTTTTAAAATTCACGTGTTATTATAGTTTTTATGACGTAATTTTTAATAAGTTCCTGCTTTTTGTACATAATTATTTAATTCTAATTCCAAATGTTTTTTTCTGTTTATAATAGTCACGTGTAAATAAATTTTTAATTTATTTACACGTATAATTTTTTTTTTTTTTTGTAAGCAAACATTATTGTTTCCGCTTTTTATACAGTTGGCAACAGTTTAAATTAATATTACTTTCTAAAATCTGTGAAAAATGTCTCTAGAAATGCTGAAAATTTGAATTTAAAATAGAAATAAAACCTCAAAAAATTAGTCAAATTTAAAAAAAGAAATATAGTCTGCACACCGGGAACTTCAAACGTATAAAATGATCTAAAAATGATTAAATTCCCATAAATAGTTTTTGCTCCTATAAAACTTTTTTAGTGGAACGATTTTGTCCAACTTTAGCATTAAATATCTCTTAAAATAATTCTTGATTTGAAAACTGTCTGCATCAGCGTGTTTATCAAACATTTCTGTATAATACTACGGATTTTCATATTTTTGTATGCATTATTTTTCCTAATATTAACGAAGAAAGACCTCCGGTCACAAAAAATTCAAAACCGGCGGTGGTGACAGCGGTAGTTACTTTTTTTTAGAATAGAGAGATATATACTAGAATAATATAAAAAAATATTGTTACGTTCAAATATTTATCTTATTAAATAATGCTTCGCGAATCCAAACAAAGCATAGCTTTTGCTAGTAAAATCAATAAATCACCAATAGTGAAATGGTATACGACTATCTACAAAAATCTGAAAAGAAGTGAAAGCTGAACTCAGTTTATATACTTAAGCTAGTATCATTTTTTGAGGGGTTAAATTTGTTTATTCAAATATTGATACTCTTAAAGTAGCTTTTCCCTTAGAATGACAAATATGTGCTTACATATACTTGTCGATATATTCAGTTCTACATATTTATGAAATTAACCTTTGCTGTATACTATGTATGTGAGAGATAGGAGGGGGTCAGGGGAAAGCGAGAGGGGTGATTATACAATTAATAAATAAGACTTTCAAAAATTTCAGTAACTACAAGGAAAGAAAATTAGAAAGTAATTATAATTATTTATAGTTATATTATGTGTCTTACATAAGTTTTAAAATTATTTCCATACATATATGAAACTTTACATTAGATGTTTAGGCAGGAATTACATCCTCCGGAATTTTTCAGCACGAGGGCTTTAACTAGAATAAATGTAAGAAAATTGAGATTGTTTACTAAACTGCAGTATGTTGTTTAATTAACTATGTATTTCAAGCACTTGTTTCCTTACACAAGCTTTAAATTAATTATTTACCTATTGGTATTATGACACTGAGATCTGTCTTAAGAATATGCAGTTACTTGTATGAACTAAACTCATATGAACTAAACATTATAGAAAGTAATACTTAAAAATAATTAAAGTGTTAAGAGATTCTTGCACTTTAAGTACAGGTAAAATAGTTCTGGTAATTCTACATTTTGTTACTTTAATAAAAGTGACTTAGCACACATGTTAAAAAATCCTTAAACATTTTCTTGTAATTTTAAGTAGAGTTAAAAGTAGAACAAAGAAATATAAAATTTACTTTTGTACTTTTTTAGAGCAAGTAGAAAGTTTCCTAAATATAACTTATCGGATCCAGAGAAAATGCAAAATTTATAACATCAAAAAATTACTATTTTAAGGAAATTAATTTGATTGTGATGAAAATCAACATTTCAGATATTTTTTAAACCATTTTCATAACAATATATTTAAAATTAACAAGTTAATAATTAGCTATTGATCAACGATAAGAAATTACAAAATAAGATAAAAAAATCCAACTAAAAAAAATATCATCACATTTTTATATAATCTTCATTTAGCCTTAATGTGCAAAATATTTTAAATGCATAAGAAGAAAAAAAATGAAAAAGAAAGCGAAAATTTACAATTTCCAATAGCCATCAAATATAAACAAAATTGGAAATGGATATTTTTTAAAAGAACTTACTATCACTTTTGAGAAAGAAATTGTACACAATGAAAGATCAATCACAATTTTAAAGCAGCACAATCACTTAAATAACAACGTCATTTAGTAACGGAATTCCATATTATCATGTGTTTCTCATAATTTCCGTATTGTTTTCTTAATTTAGTAAGTTATTAGCCTGGTTGATTTTGTTTTAAAATTAGGCACTATTCTTTCGCTAGGATTGCGATAAGCATTGCATTCGGCATAATGCCATGTTTAAACTTTGAACAAAAGCTTTGTTTTAGGTATACTATAGAAGAGTGCAGTTACTAAATCACATATTTATTGTACGGAATAGACTGTACGCGAGTAATACTCACACTTGACAGTTTATTTTTTTCATTTGCTCAGTTTCACGATGATATTACTAAAATTAACCCAGCATTTTTTTTTCAAATCAAGAAAGCGAGAGACATCCGAATATAGATATCTTTGAAATATAATTGTATATAGTTTACAATTTTGTATTTGAAAATGAACAATATTTATGAGAAGTATGTAACTTTTCTTTTATTTTAGGTGTCAAAGACTTACCTTTTAGTCAATATATTTTTTTCAATTTTATGTTCTAAATCGAAATTGTTGAATCACAAAGGGTCAAAAGGTAGATGGGGCTGATGTATATTATTTAGGGGTTTTTTTAATTTTGGCCAAAGTAGTTTATTTTTGGTATATTTAAATTTCGTTTAAATTTTGGTCATAATTAACAGTTTAATATATTTAAACATGAGACGATAAATCGGCAATCATTACAATGAGTGCTTTTTGGTTCATTTATCAGATTTACATTTAAAAATATAAAATTATGCAAATTCGAAGGTGTACACTGCCGAAGGCAGTCTGGTCCACAGCATTAGGCTCGTTTGGAATGATTTACATTTGAATACAATGTGGCAATAAGTAAACTGGCAGTGGTCAGGGTATTCTGTAGCGCGATATGTTTACGAGAATCGAGTCGTATTTGGTAGTATAATTAAACAAACTAGGCAGGTTCTGCTAGATGGAATGAGTTTGAAAAGTCATCGCTAGTGAGATATTTGGCATTGTATAATAGAACAGATAGTTTTTAAAAACACAGAAACATTTCTAAAATAAAATGATATTTTATTTAGCACATTCAACGATTTAATTTAAGATCAATATGGCAACAGTTTTAAAAAAACTTAAAATTTTCATAAACATTGATAAAGTCTGTATCTGTTATTTCGGTTGCTTAGTCGCAAAGAACGAAACAGTCTCTTTAATAAAAAAATCCTGTTGCATTCTTTTTTCACAGTGACAGCTTGATGGACTTTAAAAGGCAATGTATTACGTTTAGAAAGAATTTGATTGAATGTTAAGTGCAATAAGTCCCCTTCTTTATCCGAGTGTGGGCTATTTGTCAAATTGTTTTACCTTAATCAGCGCGATGCATCAAATGCTCTACAGGCGTTTAGAAATCAGAAAAAATTGCAAATATAACGGTTCTTTTTCAATTAGTCATTCAAAAGCAATGCTTGAGTTATTTGAGAATGCATGTTCTGTGAAAGCTCAACCAGTCTGAGGACTTAAACCTCATGATACATCTGAAGAGTTCGCAACGGCGGTTCTTTAAAAAACAAGGGCTAACATTGCATGCACTCCCAGCAGCCATGGAATAGCTCGGAATAAGGACATGTACCATCGAATTTTATTTAACATCTTAGGATACATTATCCAGTTTTACCCTGATCAGTCGCGTTCAAAAGTTATGTCACCCCAACCATGATAAGCGATTTACTTTTGCATAGGTCTATATTTCTATAAAACAATTACCCTAGAAGAACCAGGAGGTTGTTCTATTATCGGAGAGATTTATCACCACAACTTTGTCACTCCGTCCATTCAGCAAAGACAATGCCTGATAAAATGATTTTCACGCAAGATTGAGCTCCTTTATGCATTACTTTGCGAGTACAGAAGTTGCCACTGCTTTTCAACTGCATGGCCACATTGGTCCCCAGATCTTACTCAATACGACTTTTTGCTATATGGCTACCTAATGTCTAAGGTCTATCTCTCAGACCTGGCTACATTGAAGAATAGCGATCATGGGGTGTACGGGACATTCCTGCAGACATGTCATAATCTGCTATAATCATTTTTGTGTACAAAAAGCAATATTTGGTTTACAAAAATGGTGCCACAATCGATCTTAACTGAATGTGCTAAATAAAAATATTTCATTTCAGTACTGATTTTGCATTTTTTAAACTTATTTTTACTATTACACAGCGCCACATATTGTCTTAGCGTTCACTTTGGAACAATTGTTTTCGAGGAACCTCTGGTATTTCGTCTTGTTTAATAATCCTTAAATATGGACTAATTTCTTGTAATAAGATCGCGCAACAAACCTCGCGGATTACAGTCAGTTTCGTTGGGACCACCTTATATATAAATTAATTCAACACTGATTTTAGGTATACTTAAATTGATAATCACGGGACTTTCGTTTAAAATTCTATAATCCAAACAAACCGAAGCGTGCTTATCACACTTTATGTACGCTACCGAAGGCAGTGGGGCCGGTCGGAATTAGGTTCGTTTGAAAATAATTTCGTTAACATTGATTTTAGGTATCTTTATGAATATTATCACGGGCTCAAGCAACACCGGGTGGGTCAGCTAATAAGTTGCATCAGTTCTAAAATGTTAATACTACACAAAATTAAAAATTGTATATTAAATTTGAAAGACATAGAGTACATGTTGGGTTTTACATGAGTTCTAATATAATACTAAAATTTATATAAAAATCTATTCAAATTGTTTAGAAGGGAATTAAATCTTTCGTTCTTATTTCTGTCCTTGTACTGAATAACAATATGAGCATCAAAATTGTTTACCTAACTTACTTACATTGTTTAATTAACTACATACTTCAAACATTCGTGTTGTATTACAAAAGCTTTAAATTAATAATTTATTTATCACCATTTTGAAATAGTCCTTGAGGTAGCTAATTACTGTTACGAATTTAAACTAAGCATGAAACGAATCCAAGAGAATAATTAGAGTAGTCAGATTCCAACACTTTAATTACGAGAAAAATAAATCCCCTTGCAATTATATTGGCAGTAAAACTAATGCTTTATTAATAAATCTGGCTTGGCAAAACTTTCTTTGCATCTCTTAAACTTTCTCGTAATTTATCCTCTACATTTCATTTTAAAATATTATTATTCAGGTTAGAAAACGTCTAAGGTTGTTTACGTATAATGTTAGTATCTAGATTAATAAAATGAATTATTGTTGGGTTTTGAATGAATAAAATTACATTTAAATCAAAATTGTTTCTTTAACTTGTCAGTATTTGATGTTGAGTAGAACGGGGTAAAACGCCCAGTACAGAAAATAATCTGTCATAATTTGATTACATTTTATAAAAACACGCCAAAATTTACGGATATGTAGAAATGATATTTGTTTTCAATTCTGTAAGCCTTAGGAACACCAAGTTGCCGCAGTTTTTAAGTAAGGTATTATTATAAGGTAATTCTTTTTTTTGGGCTCGTTTGGGCTTTTTGCCAGCCACAAGTGGGTATAAAGCAGGGTTGGACGGTATTTACCGTCTGATGGTTTTAGCCGGTATTTACCATGGTTTTACCGTCTTTTGAAAAACATGTTTTTACCAGGGTTTTTACCATTTATGAAAAAACTTATTAGTTTGACGTTTTGGTCACTTAAATATGAAAATTTATTAACCAATTTTTCATTTACCCAGGGGTTAAAGTTTTCCGGGCATTTTATACCATAATTCCATATAACAATATTCACCTAATTTAGTTTCCGATTAGGTAAGTAAAAGAATACTATACAAAAATAGTGGTTTTTAAGGAATATAAATAACCCGGAAAACTTTCATCAGTGTTTTCCTCTTACAAAAATTCAAAATTTTAAAGATATTGTACACATATCATTATTAAACAAAAAATTATTATAACTACTATTATGAGAATGCACAAGCACATTATAACTAGGGATTGACCGAAGCAGCAATTGTGTCGAATACCGAATGCCGAAGCTTCGGTCGAAGTGTATACCGAAGGTTCGGTATTCGGCAACCGAATACTTGAAACTTTTTAATACGCATTTTTGTATATATTAGCTTTAATTGAAATTAAATTCTTAATAATTTAATTCAGTTACATTTTTATTCTTAAATCTAATTACACCAAAAAAATTTAATGACTTCTTTCCACTCACAAATTCATTAACCTATCACTTATGTTTTTATTATTTTATCACTAGTCAATACCCAAAAATAACCTATGAAAGTATTAAACGATACAGGGTATTATTAAGGATAAGGATTATCAGAAAAACAAAAGTTCATTCAAATAGAAAGAAACAATGTTGTCATTAAGCTGATTTACTGATTGTAGTCTAAGTATAAACATATTGAATAGGAATATTCTCAAAATACAAAAGGTATCATATCAATTTGTACATTTAACTATTTTCTGTCAAATTATTCATAGAATATTTATATTTTGATTAACATTTTAACATTGTGCTGATGAAGAAAAGAAATTTGAGCGATTTTGATATAATGATTATAAAAGCTATAGGATAGGCATAGGGTTATAGTTATTTGATGTGTGTATTTTCTTTAATATGCACCTTAGTTATATAGAGATGAACTCTGATATACTTATTTGATGTGTATATTAAAGAAAATGCACATTAAATAAATAAAAATAAACTAATGTAAAAGTAAATAAAATTAAATGATAAGGAAAAGATGTGCATCTTCCTTCCCTTTCTTTTCTCTGTTGTAGACAGTTGTTTTGATTCCATATCTATGTAGACTATTTTAGGAAGGAAAAAGTTTTTTTTTTAATTAAAAATGGCCTTTGACTTGTTTTTTATAGTGCAGCTGAACTCTGAACTCATGCACATAATATTGAAACTCATTGTTTAACCTATTCTTCTACTAAGTAAAAGACAATTCTTCTATTTCTAAGAAAATACTTATCTGCAATTATTCGGCCGAATACTTTTAAGTATTTGGCCGAAGCCGAATATTCGGTTTACATGCCGAGCCACCGAATACCCAATCAACTATTGGGTATTTGGTCAATCCCTAATTAAATATTTATTATATTTGTCTTAATGGAGACTAATTTACTAATTTTTATTTAAAGCAAAAGGAAAAGAAAAATTCTACACTTTTATGACACTTAAAAACCTTAATCATTTTAAAAAGAATCAAATGCTCTCAAATATTAATTATCACATAACATAGTTTGTACAAATGTTAGTAGTATATTTTACTAATCTATGTCTTTGGAGCTGCTTAGCATTCTATGACAAAATGCAAGCTTTACAGTTTGCTGTACACCAAGTCTATTTTCTTAATTTACTGTGGATATGTGAAAAACTCGAAAAAATTGGCTCTACGGGTGAAGAAGTACAAGGTATGGTATAGTGTGAAGATTCATCTTTAAATATATGAATTTGGGATTTATTTCTTTATTTAATGCTGCCCCCAATTTTGGATTAAGCATCTTCTGTTTTAAAGAAACTCCTTGGAAAAATAATAAGAGTACAAGCGGGATTAAAACCTGCTTTGTAAAACAGCTAGTAAACATCTATTTTTCTATTTATAGATGGGGAATAGAAAATATGGTAAAATCTCTGTGATTAAAGTGCCGTATCAGCAGCTTTGGAGAGTTTATTGTATCTTTAGGTTTTTACCACTTTTTCCCAGGTTTTTACCGGTAAAAACTAGGTTTTACCGGTAAAAAGCCAACCCTGGTATAAAGACCTCCTCGCACCTTTTGACTTCACATTGAAAAAAGAAAAAAAAACTTAAATAACTGAAATCCTAGCATTATTAGAATTATATAATGTAATTACTCTCTTTTACAATTGGCATAATTAAGTATGGTATTGAAGTCATATAAATTGTAAGAAGAAGCGATAAAATGCAGGATTTCAAGCACATTATCTACTCGCGAAAAGTATAAACAAGAGTCTGAAGATACTGAATTTTCGAAGTTTGAAAAAGATTTAACAATTAGTTTTCCAGTTTAATCTCAGTCAAAAACAAACATTTCCATATCGGATTCACAGTTGATACAAATATACAAAAGAATTCTAGAAGTAGGAATGCACTGTTTATGTGCCCAATACTTATATTCAGTGAATTGTAGCCATTCTTTACCATCCTTCATGTATTGTTTACCACAAACTAATCTTGGTCACTCTTCTTGGTCGCTATCAGCTACATCCATTTTTATTCTACTCCCTGTCAGTTTTCTTCGCTGTTTTCCTTTCTCATGCTGAATCTTTTCGTAAGATCGATTCCTCATTATCTCACGTCCTTCTAAATCTCACGTTATTACTGTGCCTTTTCAGGTTTTTGTTTTCGGAAACTTCTGGTTTCATTGTAGCTTATTTTGGAAACTGACGAAAACATATTAATGATATTCTTAGCAGTTGCAGGGGTTGTATGAGTTTTAGTTAAACTAGTCGATGCGCATGAACTTTTAACAGCGTAATTTTTAGAATGACAAGCAACTTCCGACGTAGGCTTACCTGGTTGTACGAGAGCGTCTGTATCTGAAAATTTCCTCTGTTGATGCATTGTTATTTACCGGAGTAGTGGGTATAAAATCCTTGTCATAAAAAATATTCTAATCAAATTGGCAGCTACTTGTACATTTAAACGCGCTTAGAGCATGTTCAGGGTAAAACGAACACTTTGTCTTTTTACGCTTGCTTTTGCACGGCGTTTTACGCTCTTTCCATCATTTTGTTACCACCACATTATTTTGCAATTAGCTATTCAACATGATACCAATATTATCTACTAAATAAAATATTTCCATTAAATAATATGTTTTATATATAAAAAAATCCCCATAAGAATATACTTACTTATGAATCCACAATAAGAGGTTGAATCTCCGTCAAGAAAAATCACAACTGCTTGAAAATAAACATAGGCAGCTTTCCAATATTAAATAACACGTGATCGCTTGAAATGGCTGCGCTGAATGAAATAGAACCTTCTACAAATTTGTATACTGAACAAGGCGCTATCTCTTGTTTCATTTATTCAATAATAAGGAAAAGAGTTTTTTCTCATTATACTGTACGTAATATAATAACTGTGCATTATTACAAATATTTACTATTGTTTTCAAACTGCAGATAATTTTTTTTAAATACTCATAATTTTAAATATATGCTACGTATATTGTATTTTTTGCTTTTTTATAATATAAGTGTCCGAAGTTCAGATAATTAAATACAGAAAACATTAACTCTATGTTAATTATGTATATGAGGGTCATTCTAAAACTAAAGAATAATTTGGGAATCGAGTCGAGCAGTCCTTCCACCACCGAAGTGATCGAACTTCGCCTTCCTTCACGCCAGTCTTAGCAGCGAGTTCTTACGGTCGTTTACTGTTTATTTGTATGGTTTAAGATGTGTGACAAAATTAAAGAATCCAGCAAATGTGAGGTTCGTGGTCTAACACAATTTTTGAATGCAAAAAAGCTCACCCTATCGCAATTTACAGACAGGTAATCGAGGTTTATGCTAATGTGATGAATGAAGCTTTAGCTTCAAAATGGTACAATATGTTTAATGGTGGACATTCACCATGAAAACGCTCTTGCGAACATTCGGTTGTCACTGACGAACTCAAATCAAGGAATGAGGAAAAAATTCAACATCACAGACATTTTACTATAGACAGAGTGAGTTTATTCTTTCCTGAAATTTCATGAACAGTTTACTATAAAATTGATAGTGGTGATTTGGGCTACAGAAAAGTGGGTAACAGGACTGTTCCTCTAGTTTAAGAGATGGACATAAACAAAAGTGTATGGGAACTGTGCTGACTTTTCTCAGTCATACAAAATAAATGGTGAGGAAGTTTGAACCACATTGTAACTGGCGAAGAGGCTTGAATGTAAATGTGTATAAAACTAATATGTGTGTATAAACTTCAGTCTCAAAGCGCCAGTCAGTAGATTGGCATCATTCTCGATACCAAACAATACAAAAAAGCCAAATTCTGAACCAAATTCTTTTGTCTATGGTGTTTTTGGATCGAAAAGGCATTCTACCCATCGACTACATGTGAAGAGTGTTGACCATAAATGCAATGGCCTACTTTCAGACCCTTCACCGACTATGCCGTACCTTTCAAACACAAACTGTACGGATTGTTGTCCAACAACATTGTGTTTCTGCACATTTGCATGCTGTTGTTTTCTCGGAGAAATTCTTCAGCAGTTTAACTTGGAAATTTCAGGACATCCACCGTATAGTCCGGAATTCGCCCGCATTGATTATCATGTTTTCCCAGATTGAAGGATTTCTTGGACAGAAACCATTATGGAAGTGACAACAAAATGAAAAACACATAAGTGTCTGGTTCATATATTTTGCGGGAATTGAGTTAACTGAAGGCATAAAAGGCTGTTGAAATGCAAAGACAAATGTTTCAATTTGGAAGACAAGTAAGTATAAGAATATCTAAGGTATCAAATGTGTTGAAAAAAAAGTTGTATTTCATTATCTTAATTGAAAATAGCTAAAGAAACAAACATTCTTTACTTGTAGAATAATCCTCGTATTTTATACAGGGTGTCCGGTCTCAACGGTGTCCAATGGCTAATTCCTAAACCGTTAGTCATAGACATATAGTTCCAATTACAAAAATGTGTTAATTCAGGTAAAGAAATATTTTAAAAGCGTTTTGGTCAATAAAAACTTTTCTTAAAAAATTACGAAGTTTAAATTTTTATATGGTCCCCCGGTCCAAGTTATATTTAGTAAACTTTTCCTATTGTACTGACAAATAACACAGAAAACGTTCTATTCATATAACACTAAAATTGAGCGAGTTATAAAACTTTAAAAATGCATGACTTATGCCACTTTTCTGCATTAAGTATTAAGATCAAGTTAACATTTATTAAGTTTCAGATTGGCTAAAATAACATATGTTTTATTTTATCAGTTTTATTTATGTTTTATTTGAGACTGTTTCTTTAATGATTTCTTTTAACAAAAATTACGTTATTTTTAGAACTTTTTATGTTATTTCAACGATTGTATGTATATTTTTCCAGTTCAAAATTTGTACTCGAACTTTAACACACTTTCAAATATCCGGTCGAGACTACATTTTACATACTGGCGCAAATCCGATAACAATCTAATATTACTATTATTTTAACACAATCAAACTGATTGGTAAAGTTATCATACGAATTGAATATTTCCAACTGAGCGAAAAAATGCCCAGGCTGGGAATCGAACCCAGATCCTTGGCTTACAAGGCCAATGCTTTTCCATTTAAGCTAACTGGGCCGACAACCAGCCAGCATATTTCGCTCAGACAACCTTATTGGTAATAACATCTGGTCTGTCATGTAGACAGCTCAACAGAATAAACCGCAGGTAAAGGAACTCCATATAAACGATGGATACGTAGATGAACTATTATTTTAACACAATCAATTGCATTGTGTTAAAATATGAAAAAAATGTAACTAATACAAAAATGGCCAGATTTCAGTATACGCTTAAAAGACAACTTCAATCTTAATAATCCGAGATGTTTAAAATGCATAAAATGAAGAAAATACAGAAAAATTTGCTTAATTTGTGAGATACTTCGTGAGAAACATTATCCCACATATATAAGTAAAATATGAGATAAGAAACTTTTAGTACAGAATTTCCTGTCACATGCAAAATTGTACATACCACGAAAATCACATGGATAGGAATATAATAGATACATCAAATCCTAATTAAAAATTCTAACATAAAATTAACGAATCATGTTTAATTATGTGCATACATACAGCGGAACATTCAGCTGTTGTAATTATAAATTTCCAAGGAACATTAGACATTTTTTCCATTACTGCATTAATAAATGCCTTAGGCTATTTGTGGTTAAATTATTTCTACGATTAACGAAGAATAATGATCTGAGTTTGACACAATCTAAGGAAAAAAATAAAAGTTTTCTCTGGAGACAAAATATATTTCACAGTTTAATTTTAATAACTTGAGACTAGAGAAAATGTCGGCATAGAAATATAACCCGTATTATTTAAGAAAAGTTATAAATGACATAATAGTCTATTTAATACTTAACAGTCAAGATATTTTTTATGTCTGCGATTATATTTCTATTTGTGAAAGATAAATCTCTGAAATATATACACTAAAAGTTCATTGTTTTTACTTTCTATGATAGAAATTTATAATTATTTTAATAATAGTGAATTTTAAAAACCAGTTTACTTAAATTAAATTTTACGTTTTTAAGTCATATAAATTTAGCCTGACAAAAATAGTACATCGTGTAATTATAAATAATTCAGTTCTTAAGAGAGATTCTATAAATTAAAAAAAAAAAAATACAATTTCCGTGCCTTTTACTGAAGAAAAGTGAGTAATGTAACACCGCCGCGGTATGTTTCCGAGATTAGAAAGATAGCGTACGAGAGAGATGATCAGTTAGGAGTTTTGATTACAAATTTACCAACCAGATATAGAAGCTAAAGAATAAACTTAATTGGTTGGTACATTTGTAATCAAAACTTCCAACTGTTCATCTCTCTCGTACGCTATCTTTCCGATCTCGGAAACATACCACGGCGATGTTACATTACTCACTTTTATTCAGTAAAAGGCACGTAGATTGTATTTTTTTAAATTTATCGAATCACTCTTAGGAACTGAATTATTTATAAATACGCGATATACTATTTTAGGGGAGAGTAGTTCACAGTGAGACGTTGTAGACGGTGATACGTGGTACACAGTGAGACGTAGTACACAGTGAGACAGAAGTCACTTTTGCATATTGTAGTAATAATTTCTCCTAACTGACACTCACACATGACCACCTCATCTGATGTAACACGCGGATATAGTTTCAGCACTTCGATTCCTCGTACGACAAAGTAGTAAATAATTCTTTATTTTATAGTGGTTAACGTTACATATAAATGTGCAGCATGAAAAAAATTTGATTACACTATCAATAGAAAAGTTCATTTGTTTTCATTTATATTTTGAAAGACTGAAAATCCGGTCAGCTTTGTAAGGAATCATATTTATTAACTGCGAAATAAATTGCGATATTAATATGTTTTGAAAAAGGGAAAGAATATTTAATTAATTATATTGTTAAACGAGAACCTCAGTTTTAATTGGGAAATAATTAATGATTTTTATAATTTGTTAATCACATCATCACAAAATGTTTTTTAATGCTATCTACTGATTTACAAATAATATAATTTTAAATATAGTGTCATGAGAATATTTTAATAATAAATCGAATAAAAACGAAATTTTCAAACTATAATTTACCTGTTATTAATTTATTTAAAATGGAATTAAAACACATTTATTTTAATCAAATATCTTTATAGATATATTAAATGACGTAGATTTATAAAATTTATTTAATTATATAACAATTTATTTAAAATATTTTATTACATTTATTAAACATTACTCAATAAAATATTTATATGACTGTTTTATTTCATCCGATAGAATTAAATAAGAAGAATGTGGTTCGAATACATACTTTCTATTGTTTCCTCCTATTATTTTTGTTCACATGCATACAGTTTAATAGAAAAATTGAGAGTAAAATTACTGCGTGAAGCGATTGTCGAATAATAATAATTGATAAATATGTTTGTGAAATATTTTTTTTTGATAACCGTTGACTTCTGTTGTTACTTATAATGATTATTTTAATCCAAAATCAGTATTCACATTACGTCGCTACACATAGGCCTACCATGCTACTTTCGTCGAAATATTATGCAGAAGAAAATTAAATTAAAATTAAATGGCAAAGAAAAGTTTGAAAAATTAATAAAGTTTAACTTTTGTGTTTCATAAATGAAAATTCGCGTTTTATACTAAATAAGACATCACTTTCACTTCTAAAAGCATATTTTGTATTCTTTATCTAGAATCATCATCATTTAGATGAAACAGCATCGTAAAAAATATCCTTTTATTTCTGATGTTTTTCTTGCGTTTTCTCTAGTTTTATTTTTTTATTTACCTCTTTTATTTTATTTATTTATTCATTTTATTATTTTATTTTATGTAATTCTTTGTATTTCTTTTAAGTTTTTAAGTTATTTTTCCCAATCATTTTAGCAACAAATCCTCTTCTGCATGAACTCCTGTGTGATTGGTTATCTCCCAGCTAACGCCACCTGTCGCATGCAGTATGCGACAGGTAGCTTTAGCTGCCTGTAAGCTCTCCTCTCTGCTTCTCTCTACCTTTACTGTTCATTTGTGACCTTGTCTCCATACGGACACGCGTTTATACTGGATGATGACGGACTGTTAAAATTTCCATCCGGAAAAGCGTCCTGTGTGTTCTTTTGTTTTATGGTGATTCAACACTTCGGGAGTTTATACAAATACAAAGTTTATTATTTAATCCACGTCATATATTAAAAGTATGTAATTATATGTGAAAGTTACGAAATAAATAATGTATCATCAAAATACTTTTATTTGGACTAATGTTTTACATGTTGTGGTACTTAATAAGAAAAAAAAATATATATATATATTCAAAACTTCAAGCAAATTATGTAAATCTATAAACGAAAATAAATGTATAGTATTTATTACCAATTATTGATTATAATTCATTTATTTTCGGAGTTTCAAAAGACTATATTAGGGTTTCGTTCATCTGACGAAGCCCTATTCGTCTCACTCCTCTGCCTGTCTGTCTGTCACAGAGCCTGTTCGAAACTATATATGCTGGAGACTTGGAATTTTGGATACTTATAGCGGAATACCTCACATCAAATAACAAATCATAAAATTTTGAAAAAGTCTTATATTTATCCATCTGGGTTGTAACTTGTGTATTTTAAACTTTTTTTCTCTAACTGAATCCTTGATTAAGTTGAAGACTTGAAATATTGAATACTTATAGCTGAACACTTTCGATCACACGACAAATCATAAAAAATTCAAAAAGTCTTGTATTTACCCCTCCGGAATCTAACTTGTGCATTTTAAGCAATTTTTCTAACCTCCACTCTTTTCATACGGGGGCACTTTTCTAACTTTTGCTGACATCCCTTTGACCGCTCTTTCATAACATGCACCGTAGACTTACATATTTAGGTTCCACTTTTTACCACCAGGGGGAGCCTAACTATCTCGTGTGCTATGGGCCGATCACCTCGACTAATACATCTGCGTATAGGTTGTAAAAGGAGGTTTCCTTCGGATAGAGGTTTGTTTAGAATAGTGTACTCCACCTGGTTGCGAACAGATTTTGCAAAATGATAAAGTGTTTTGAAAGGAATATTAAGCGAAACCCTCTGTGCAATCTGTGATCAAACTTACGCACTTATTTAACTATATCAGTTTGATTGTATATGAAACACCCAAATAATCTCCTAAAATTATAATAATATTAGTAGTATACATACTAACTGTAATATATGTATAATCCTGTGTGAAATATTTTAAAGAATGTTATGCCTTATTAAATTTAATAAAATAAGATATTTATTATAAATAATATTTGTGTTTAAATAAAAATATTTTTCTGATTTGTTTTATATAGTGAAATAATACCTGTGAAAATTAGTTCCAAGTTTAGATAAATTTTCTTGACATCAGGAAGAGCCGAGAACTATTTTGCCATCTTATTAATTATTTTTCATTCCTTTTTACCTTCATTATTTTTTATTCCGTAGTTTGTACATGTGCTTTTCTACAAATCTGATATGCTGTGTTCCTCCAATTTCTTCATTTCTTAAACTTTTTTTCTATTTTTCTCCACTCTATTGTTAGAATTTTCTTCCATATTCTTTAGAAAAAATAACTGAAATAGTGAAAAAATTGTCTTCCATTTTGAAATTCTTTCCAACCAAAATAAAGACGGTGGATGAATTCGGTTTTTTTTTTCTTCTGTCAGTCCGTCCGATCTCCAACACTTGTAAATATACTCGGATTGACATAGATCCTTTTATATGTTATTAAGGTTTTTTATAGAATGTTCAGTATTAAAAAGGAAGTGTCTAGCGTTTAAAGTTCGTTACATAAAATATGCACGTTACATTACTATGGCAAAAAAATCGTTCACTATGGAGAACTTCTGTCTAGGTGATGACAGTTATAGCCTAGCCGTGGAGAGCTTTCATTCATAATGCACATTAACAGAATTAATGTGGCCAGTTTTAGGTTGATCTAGCATTTTTGATAAAAACTTAGTGGCATGATTGTGCGCGTCTTCATATATTTAAGGACAGTTGTTATGCGGCTTCTTTGCGGCCGGCGTGACGCTTTTTCGATGAGGTTGTTACAACCAATGGTAGTGGGCCACTATCAAAATCTTGGAGCAAGGACTAATGTAGCCGCCAGTGGCCAAAAGTTTTGAGTTTATTGGGAACGTTAGTGATGTAAAATATAGCAACATTTATAATATTGCTGTGTAACAGTAATAAATAAAAAGATGAAATTAATATTATATACTTATAAAAAACTGTAAAACAATTCTACAATATTTAAGATTTTTTTTATAAATAACAACCAGCATTTATAAAAATTTCAAATATTATAAGTATATTTTAAAGATTATAACTTTATAACTTTGTTTATTAACGAAGAATTTGTTTTCATTTGAGCTAATTTCATTTTATATGCCAAAATTTATATTTAATTAAAATAAGAGACATTTTTTCTTGTACAGGCTATACACTGTAAAAAAATAATGCCAGTTTTCCGGTAGGAATCGGAAAAATAGTTGCCCTTAACGTACCGGAATAATTTCCTACCCAGCTCCGAATAAAATCCGTAAAATCGGAATAAAATCCGTAAAATACCGTTTTACTGACTATTTCCTTATTTTTACGGATTTTATTCCGAGCTGGGTCGTAAATTATTCCGGTACGATAAGGGCAACTGTTTTTCCGATTCCTACCGGAAAACTGGCAGTATTTTTTTTTTTTTTTTACATTGTATATTACGCACAACTGAATCCACTAATTTGTTTTGTGTAGTGTTTCGAAATATTTTTATTTTCCAAGTAGGAATAATATTCAGAGTATTTTTTACTTCTTTCTATATCTCTGATTTTTCTTTACAGGTAGTTTTATATTGGACACTAGTACACTGTAAAAAAAATAATGCCAGTTTTCCGGTAGGAATCGGAAAAATAGTTGCCCTTATCGTACCGGAATAATTTCCAGCCCAGCTCGGAATAAAATCCGTAAAATACCGTTTTACTGACTATTTCCTTATTTTTACGGATTTTATTCCGAGCTGGGTCGGAAATTATTCCGGTACGATAAGGGCAACTATTTCTCTGATTTCTACCGGAAAACTGGCAGTATTTTTTTTACAGTGTATATAATCCCGATCGAAAATGACGGAATGTTGATTTGCGTTTCACTTTCATACGACTTCATGGAAACAAACAGCATGAAGATTTTTTTTTTTTTATTGAAAGCCTTGTATTATTGAAAAGTACATTTTTAAAATGACAAATGATTTCTAGAAATACAAATGATGAGGACATTTTTTTTGCTCAGTGTTCAATTTCTAAAATAGTTTATACTAGAATTCTAATCTTTAGAACTAAGAAATAAAAAAATCAGGGAAAATTATGTCATGTTTACACAGTCATTTTTCTCCTTAGTTTTAGTAATGTAAAAATGACTTTCATTCTAAGCATAACGTCACCGGCATAAACTTTTCAAACATACTTTACGCACGTAGTTACATTTATACTTAACCACAGTATATTTAAATATTTTTTTTTACTATTTAATGGTAACGAAAAAAAAAACAAAGGCATAATGCATAAAAATAAATTAAACCCAATAGACAATATTCTCGTGATTTCGCAATAAATGTAAATATCTTTTTATTATAAAGTAGGCGTGCATAATTTGTTTTACAGAAAACAACTTGCAAATGAAAAAATACACCCAAAAAGCTACGTGTCTGAATACTTTCCATTATTTCTCTTTTGTCTGAAACAATGGAAGTTATCCAATTGCTACCATTTAAAAAAAATCATAAAAAATTTTAAAATAAAAATTAAAATAAAAAAATGGGAATATTTTTAAAAAAATAGCTAGTCCGGGCATATCTACAAATGAATAGCTTATATATATATTTTTTTAAATATTGTATAATCGGTTCAATAGGATGCTCAGGGAAGCTGTCTAAAAAATCAGACTTGTTTAAAAAAAGTGACACGATTCGCAACGGAATGTTTAACTACATTTTCCTACATTTGGATTTTATATAAGTAGATACTTAAATTGCAGTATGTTTAGGGGAGAACTTTGTGGCTTCAATGTTTAAAAGTTATTTATTTATTATTATTATTATTTTTTTTACGTAAGCTGTCTTTCTCTTGCTTAAATAAATAAAAACATATAAAAATGATTGCGAAAAAAGAAGAACACATTTACATTCCATGTTATTCATTATACAAAATTGTATTTTAGTGAGATATTGCTTAAAACATGTAATTTATTATACTGAATAAAAATGCTGCCAATATCTATCTCATTTGTAGTTAAATCAGTAGAAAGAGTAAATAAATGCACCAATGTCTTATCTGGATTACTTCGTCTTTCTAAGAAATAAACAGATATATTAACCCAAATCGCGCATTGCGATAAGGTAATACATCCGTATTAAGGGAAATTAAACCCTTAAGACATTTCTGATGCTTAATATAAATCAAATGCTGCTGCAAACGTTTTTCCATTTTATTTATTGTAGTTTCAATGCTTGTGGTTTAAGATGGATAAATATATTTTATTTAATTTTGTGTATTCAAAATATGATAATATCAACAAATTTATAAGCGTTAAAACACAGTTGCTCATTTTTACTATACAGGGTGTCCACTTTCAACCGTGTCCAATGGCTAATTCCGAAACCGTTACAATTACAAAAATGTTTTAAATGAGGTAAAGAAATAATTTGGACAAAAACGATTTGGGTCAATAAAAACATTTCTTAAAAAATAAGAAATTTAATTTTTTATACGGCCCCTTCGTCCTATAAGTTATATTTAGTAAAATTTTCCTATTACATTGGGAAGTAAGACAGAGAAGAGTTTCTGTAGCTACAAGATTATCCTTTAATCTTTTAATTCTACCAGTTACAACATTATAATAATTATCAGTGACGACTAAAATTGCAATTTGTTTACTAGTATATTCATAACTATCAGCTAGTTGTAAACTTTTCAAATTACTATGTGCTTTTCTAGTGAATTTATTAGGAGTGGGTAAGCAAGCAACTGAAATTTGATCGGTTTCCAGAGCTTCAACTTCAATATGTAAAGAGGGTTGTTCTCTTTTTACAAGATTTACCTTTACTATATTATAATTTTTCTCAGTTGCCTTTTCGGTTAAAAAACAATAAACGGATAAAGTTTCTTTTCTAATAACCGGCAAGTTTAACTTTTGTGAAACGTCGCTAATTATAAATGTTCCCATGATACCATAATCTAATAAGACACGAACTATTTTATTTTTATTATTTTTTGGCTCTTTTATTATGACAGAAAAAGTCTTCAAAAATATGTTGCAATGCGCGTTTTCGTTCTATATATTACTAGTGGAATTGTTATCACAATGGGAAATAGATACAACACTTTTATCAACAATGTCGTGGAATCCTTTTCAAATTGAAAACAAATAGCCGTATTATTTTTTTACCACAAATTTCGCTTATTTTTTTTTCATCTTTAATTCTGTGCTTGCACTGCAAGCATAAAAAGCATCTACCCTCCTTTTTTAATATTTCTTTCTTTTGATCTATTGTTAAAGTAATAAACATTTCACTATTAAGATCAACACTATTACAGAATAAACACGAATTCTTGTTTACTGAACTCATTAATTCAGTAGCTGAAACGTTATTTTGTTTATATCATTTCATATTATATTTATATCATGGTTTACATTCCAAATGTTTATTTGTAAATGTTGGTTTATATTCAATTTGATTATCATTAGAAAATGATTTCTAAGCATGTAAATCATGAATAGCTGATACCCTTTCTCTACTTGAAACTTCATTTTTAAGAAAACTCATAAGTTTATCTATATTCCACATTTCACTGTCCTTTAGATTTCTATTAAATTCTAATGTCAAATCTAAGGTACTTAACTAACTAAGTAATCACTTTTAACGTACGTGATTAACTTCAGTAATATTGAGCAAAGTAATCAACTGTATGTATCGGATTTTACACCCAACGACTCTAAATTTCGAATTTGTACTAGACATTTATCGTACAAATTTCTTAAACCACAAGTGCCAGAAGAACTTCTCAAGCTTTTCATATTTAATAAATTACTTAAATGAGCATGTACGAGCATGTCGTGTCTACCATATTTTTCTTTCAAAAGTGATACGGCCGCTACATAGTTATTTACCCCTAATCGTGTTTCCAGCCGCTCCTGAAACCAAACTTTTCAAATACGTAATTTTTTCGATTTCTGTTAGAATTGGGTTTTTATCTACTGCCAATTCAAACTGGTTCCAAAATTCTAAAAATGTATTATGTTTCCAAAAAATCGATTTATTTATAGCTTAGGCAATTTTACTCTTTTAATTCGGTAGCAGTATGACATGTCCATTCAATACTATTATTACTATTAGTAGCATCTTCATTAGAATTTAAACTTTTAATTTGAAACTTTATTTTATTTCTGTAAGATATTATTTTTTGTTCATATTGATCAATATTCAGGATTTAATTTTCGACATTTTTCGCAATTATTAGGCTTAAAGTGTTATTATCAAGATCCTTAATAGTCTTATATTTAACATGTAATTTATCCACTAAATCTTTTAAATATTCTAAAGAATATTCAGCACTAGCAAAATACTGTTCAATTTCTTCTAACAGTTTATTAAATAAGTTTTGATGCGCATCACGCATTTTTTTCCTTTATTTTTATTCATTGTCAAAAAGTAAAATAATAATAAAAATCAACTCACCAACTTGATGTTTAAATGAAACAAACATTCATTATATTGCGCAATAATCTTTTTCGCATCGAAATTTAACGGCACGATGCACCAGTATTTTTTCTTCGTATTTTTCAGCGCGCCGTGTAAATTAGCGTTTGTTCCATCCAATCAACATTTTTTTTTTTTTTTTTATTAAAGATTATTTATTTTGTGTGGCCAATAATATTTAAAGCCACGCTGAAGTTAGGGGAAAAATTACTATTTTATTCAAACGACGACCTTTTTACTAAATTTCTTTCAATTTCATTAAAAATAGGTTCATTGCCCCTTCAAATTTAATGTTTCAAGAAAAAGTTTATTTTGTTCATTTCAGATGAATCTGACAAGCTGCGCACTATATGACGCATAGTGATACTGATACAGCATGCCTATATCCACCTCACAATATTTCCATTAATTTAAATAGCTATTGTGCAAAGTATTTTAATATCAAAGTATACGAATAATAAATTAATAAAGTTAGTTTTTGTTTTAATTCATAATATCCATACAATAAAAAATTTCGAAGTTGACCATGCCAATTAACAACAACCCCATTCCTTCTAACTAAATAACTTATCCTGACAAATTTATGCAACAAAATTTATTGATTATAAGACAGATAATACATTTATTACACTTTTTTTAAACACATGATAGTGCATGAACTAAACTTTCATTTTCAAAACATGATAGTACTTTCATTATCTTTTATTACTTACTATAACCATTTTTGCTCAGTACATACATAAAATATTCAAATTTCTTATGCTTTCTTTTATTTCATCGGAGAATTGACTAATATATGCATTTAACTACTATGTGTTTTGTGGGCATTATTCTGTTTTTGTTATATGCTAATTTGTAAAATAATCTAATAGAATAAATTATGAGTAAAAAAATGTATTAAAGACTAACTTTTTAAAACAAATACAATAAAGAGAAAAAAAAAATGTTGAATGACAAAAGAAACAAATTAAATTTCGAATATTTTTTATTAGATTGTTTAAAAAAAATTATAAAATGTATATATATTTTTTAAAAAATTCCTTGGAAGAAGGAAAAAATATTTCAAATTTCACCCGTGGCATCGAACCCAGAACTGTGCGGAACTAAAAGATGGTGAATTTAACAGCCATTTCAATCGAAGATGGTGAATTTAATAAACATTTCAACGGTTCAATCGAAGAATATCCGTTTATTTCTGAAGTAAACAATGCCAATTACAGGATGCGGGAGGATCATATGCGGTATGACATTTACGTACCTTTATTGAGGAAATGTCATTGCCTCCTAAGAAGTAAAGGGGGATAATTTCAAACACATTGTTTTAGAATATAGTATTGTCCCCGGAAATACGTCACACTACATTAGGTTAATTGTTACACAGGAAGTGTGTTAAAATTGGTTTGCAAAATTTGGTCCGAACAGACAGTTGAGGCAAGTTAAATAAAGCCCTGTAATAAAATTTTGCAGGCTGTCAGTTCTTATTGTTGTCCAGTAGATAATTACTTAACTGTATGTCTTTCCTAATGGATGTAAATATCGTTATATTATCGCAAACTAAGGATATGATTCCCATTGTAAAAATGTTTAAAAAATTGTTCTCTATCATATTAAAAGCAATTTACAAAGTTACTAAACATAACGTGTTATTCAGCCATGTTTTTTATAACTACGAAATTTCTCCGTACTCTAAGACGCACAGAAGTAAAAATTCCGATTTTATAAAACAAACATTTACCATACAATTATTACTATTTTAGGAATCTTCGGCATGTTTTGAAATTAAAAATGCATGATTTAAATTTTAGTGCAAGAAATAAATGCAAATATGATTGGATAAAAAAATTAAATATCTCATAAATAGTTAAACTTTTGTTTCAATAAAATAGGATTTTTTTTAATATCTGAGAATATCTTCAAAATATCTTTAAAAATATTTGAAATATTTGTGCGATTGCACATACATACCTCTAAAATCAGTGGTTAAGGTTTTCTATTGGACAACGCTAAGCGGTGAAGGGTACATTCTAGAAATAGTATTAAATTTGTAATAGAAATATTGATCTAATTTTATTGGGTAAATTTAATGATGCAGTTAAATTTTTGCTTCATTTCCTAAAATTGTATATTTAAAAAAAAAAATATGTTTTTTTTTATCCTTTGAACAACTGCTGCATGCTTTATAGGAAATCCCAAAAGTTTGTCAGTTAGTTTCAATATGACAGAAATCAAATATCACTACAGCCCCGCATTTGCCTCACACAATTTTGAAAGAAAACATGGTTAAAAATATGCAATTAAAAAAACACGCTAAATGTAATTCGATTAAAATTTATTTATAAATAAATACTTTTGAAAACTTTTTTATCAGCGAATTTAGATATCAAGCGAAGCCTTACTTTGAATAAATATGAGTAAATATGTTTATGAGTAAAACAAATGGAGAGCTGAATGGATGAATATGTTATGCTACATTTTCTAAAAAATTATTTTTATCTTCTAGATGACAGCGTTATGAGGTATCCTATCACATGGTGAAGCTAAAATACTAAGATTTTATTTAGTCTTGAAGATTTAAGAAATTATTCATTCATATTTAATATTTTAATATTTAATAATGTCAATAACATTAATATTTTTTAATATTTGAAAATTAGAGAGAATGAATAAGTTATGAGATATTATTATGAGAGAGTTTAGTACCATACCTGTTAATATTTTAAACACATGGTATCAAATAGAAAATAAATCATTAAAATTTACAGCAAAAACTTTCACTTCAAATTTCTTCAAATATAATTTTTGCTACTTAACATGTTCATCCACTTAGCTCTTCAAATATGATAGAAATAGTGAAATAGAGGAGCTAAGCTAAATATTTTATAAAAGAAAATTTGTTTTCGAAATGAATATTACATATTCATGAAAACACTGTTTTTAATCGAATTTTGTGTTTGAATAAAAATAAACACAATATAAAGACTCAACATTTTCGGAATTTTAAAAAGTTCCTCCGTGGATTGATACATTATTTACAAAACAGACCAGAGAAAATTTTCTCATTAAATTTTACTCCCTCAAATGTCTCTAGAATAATTAATTACTGGCGTTTTTGATAAGCAAACAAATAAGATTTTATCATTAATTATTAATTATTTTCTCATTAGTGATTTTGCTCCTTTGAATAAGATGAATTCCGAAGAATTTTTTTTTTTTTTTTGCAAGATTTTAACCCATATAATTATGAATGAATCCGTAACAGTATAAATTGCAATTTATGGGTTTTAATTTCTTAATATATACTTTTATTTACCTACTTTAGATTTAATAAAAGAGAATAATTACTATGCATATAAAAAGCACAAATAAATGTACAAAAAATACTTTTAGGTGCATACATATAATATAAAAAATTTTAAAATACATTAAATATACGTTAAAATACATAAGAAAAACCCAGAACGTTTTCAGTCATTACAAAGACATCTTCAGTGCGATTTAAATGTTGTTATTATTTTCTTTACGCATATTCCAGAATTGTCTAGAAGAAATCATTGTAATTTAAAGGTTGTACATCAGATGAGATGCCAGATAAAGCTATTCAAATTTTCGACAAAACCAGCTTTCATCTATTATCCCACTGATGACGGCCTTGTAATGGCTAAAAAGGTTCTGGGTTTTTCTAATGTATTTTAAAATATATTTATAGGACTTTTAATTTACAATGATTTCTTCTAGGCAATTCTGGAATAAGCGCAAAGAAAGTGATAACAACTTTTAAAGACCACTGATGACGGCCTTGTAATGGCCGAAAACTTCCTGGGATTTTGTGATGTATTTTAAGATATTTTAATGTCACCTGAAATAAATGTTTGTACATTTATTTGTGCTTTTTTATATGAACACCTGAAATTAATTTTTTACACTTATTTGGTCTTTTCTACATGAATTTTAATTATTTAAATAAAGGGAACTTTTAACTTTCATTTATTGAGAATAATTAATTACCTTTAAAAGAATATAATGAATTTACTGTTTTATGAAAAATATTTTATATGGAAAGATAAATTACATATTAAAATATTCAATGTTTGATTATATTATCTTTTTTTAATTACCTAAGTGTTTTTTTTTTTTTTTTCTATATACGCGATTTAATATTTATGTGTTTTAAAATGCCTAACCTGACCCATATTGTAGAACAGGTCGACACACTTGAAGGTATTTACATTTTTTCAACTTTAAAAAGGCATCCTTTTTGGTCAGTCATTTTGCTACACCGTGGCATACACTATTACGTTACATTAATCGGTAAAAATTAAGAAAAAAATGAATGGGTACAATAAAAGTTAACTTTTGAGCGGTACACTCATTTTTTCCAGCACTCTACAAGAACACTGTCCCAAACAGGAACAATAATTTCTAACAAAAATGTAACTAATTTTGTAGGTCAATGTTTGTAGGAAATCTCTTAGTTTCTAGTTTTCGAAATTCTATAGGTGAGAATAGCCATATTTGGGCTGCCGCTTTAATTTGAGCGTTGCCATTCTGCCTTTAATTACAGGAAGAGATGCCATCTACCGGTGAAATCCTACTCATCAGAATAACGTCATTTATGATTAGAAGAAGCATCCGCCTACCACGTGCCGTTTTCAGACAATTTAAAAAAACCTAAAGTTAGCTGTTTTGATCTAATTTTTTCCTACTAAACGTAAGTGAATCGTTTAAATCTAAGGTAAGTTGTTATGTTTTCATATACATATCTAAATTCATCTGTTTATTGCGCATATGTTTCACGCGGATTTGTTTGATTTCATTTTTGTTCTTAGTCTTGAGATTATCTGTTTTTTAAAAAACGGCGTAGTTGCTTTAATTGAGCCAATTTAAGTTGCTTAAATTGGACCAAATATATGATCATAAATTTGAAAAGTATGTAATAGATTTCAAGGGCGGTACGCTTTGCACACTATTTTTTTTATAATGGATTACATCTCTATGCAAGTTTTTTTTTTATATCTGGATCAATTTCTTTATACACTTTAGGCTTATATAAACATATAAATATTTTTACAAGTTTATGCAATAAATTTTGTTTGCAATGTCTTTTATGTTGTATGTTATTGTATTTATTTTCTTTGAATTCTTTATTCCTACGGCGTATTTGGTTTACAGAGTTGAATTCAAACATTTTCCTCCTGGAGGATATTTGCAATTCCGTGAGGGGAGGGTGTAATATAGATTGAAACTAGGTTCTTAAATGCACAGAAAAATGATGAGAAACTCCAACTACTAATTTGCTGTAACAATGAATTATTTAAAGCATTTTAGAGTTGGTTCAGCTAGAAAAATGGGAGAGAGAACCCAATTACATATGGGGCGCCAAAGCGCTTTTTCTTTTTAGAACCTTCGCATCTCGAAGGCAAGAAGAGAAGAAGAGGGTTTTCCCTAGAAGTCTAGAAATCTTGGCGATGCACAGTATCGCCAAATTTACAAACTTTTGGTGACTGCACAAAAGTGAACAAAGGTTTTGGCGATAAACATTACAATAAATAATCTGGTGACCCTACCAGATGGGTGACGCCTAGGTTGCAAATAACAGCTTCTAACTACGATGAGTGAGGCAACAGGCAAACTGAAATTGTTTATATTACAGACAGTCTTTCGCCTAAATAACTATTACATAAAATTGCAGATTGCAGACTGCTGCATGAGAAAAATGCCGAGAATCAAGGCATCTGGTTTATAGCTCGACCATTATTCACGATAACGTACATGATTCCCATAAGTTACATTCTTTTACATTTGTTGTTAATACATTTTCAACGTTCAAGTATTAACAGAGATAAAGAATTTCTTATCAATGCGGTCGGCAAAATCCGATGCAATTAAATAAAGACATATTGTTACCAACAGCTGCCCTTTTTAATTTTTATTTATTTATTTATTTTTTTTTTTGCTCTGGAAGCAGTAATGGACAGATAAATGATTAAATGAGAAAGGGAAAAAGTAACTGAATATTTAAGCGCACAGAATTAAAGATGTTTTAGAAAGAGAAAAAGACACCGTAATAAAAATCTGTATGGTTTTGAGAAATCAATTTAATTACGCATGAAAAAAGGGGGGGGAGGATAACATGTTATAAAACTAATAAAGTTATGTTTTAAATTAATTTTGAATAAAAAGAGAAATATGCGACAGAAAATGTGTCACAGAGGGGGGCAGACTTTGTACAGTTTTTGAGGGTAGAATTACACTCACTTTTTTTTGCCAAAAAAAAAAAAAAAAAAACGCATAAAATCTCAAACCTTCCGGTGGGACTGGTTATTTCAAGGTTCCAGGGTAGGGGGACACCTGAATTGAACGCTGTTATATAGAATGTTTGCGTTTGATTAAACATAGCGTATTTTTCTTCAATAGAGCATAACTAAAAAGTAATAATAATATAATGTTGAAAATATTGAAAACGACACAAACAAACTGTCTGGAAGAAGAACACCCGTGACAGAATTTTTTTTTTAAGTATAGGAAACGAAACGGAGATGGTAAGTCGTGAAGAAATTGTTTTGCAAGAAGGCTTTAGCTACAACTCCTCCCCCCCTACCAAAAAAAGTAAAAAAAAAATCATTAGAAATGCTATCTCCGTTGCTAAATTCAGTTAAATCAAAGTACAGAGGAAGCCAAAAAACAGCTGTGTTAACATTTTCACCGTATAAAGTAAACCTTGAAATGAAATAAAACGACAGAAAAGAATTTACTTTGTTTCATTGTTGCATTAATCGCAAACTTTGCTTTCAATAAAATTAGTTACATTTCCCAGTCATTAAAGCAACCTGATATTGTTTGGTCCAATTTAGGAGACTGGGGGTCCAACTTAGGCGACCAGTTTCTGAATTTGAGCCACTTTTGACTAATTTTTCAAATTAAAATAAAATTTAAGATTTTGAAAAAGAAATTGATCTAAAGATTTATTTAGTTAGTAGATGTATAGATTGACCCCGTGTAATTATGTTTTGCAGATATTCCAAAAATGAAGTGAGTTACGCCTGAAAATAAGTGAACTGGTCCAAATTCTGCTGCTCTCCTCTATTACTTTTCAATTAACTTATTTTTTAATTATAATACAAATGCTTAAACGCATGTCCCTAAATCTCGATTTTTTTGTATTATTTTCGTCTGTTTTGTATATTTCTGGATATATTGCAGATAGGAAAAACATAGTTAGATAATTTTTAGTTACAAAGACGTATTTCCACGTGGTATCAATAACTCTGATTTTTTCCGACATAACATCGATTTTATCTTAGAAGGTAAATTTGATAAATTCGCATTTGTCATCTGTGAAGGCGCCTACCTTCACATATTAATATTAAGACTTTTCCTCTTTCCCCCTTTAAAATTACATTTTTTAAATTCTTAAATTTAATTATCTGTCTGCATTCGGATTCAATCTGTTTTTACCGCTCTTTTCCCTTCATAAATTAAGCATTCAATTCTCAGTCTCTTTAATATTTTAACCGCAGCGCACTACAGTTAAAAGAAAAGAAATCATTTCCTTTTCTCGCCTAATAATGGATTCTAATTTCATCCTTCTGCCTTAGTTTTGATGATATGCAGAAATTAGTCAGACATATTACTTCTACATTTTTAGCCGTTGGTCCAGATGTAAGATATTAGTCATTTCAGTTATTAACCCTGTCTTTATTTTGTTTTGTTTATTAACGGGCGCTTCGGCCGCTTCAATCCCATGAGAACTTTGGCAAACCTATCGAATGTTCTTTTGCGGTTTATGTGCTATAATTACTAAGTAATCATCAGGCGTTAAATAGTTCTTATTAATCTTTTACATTCCCCATTCAATTTCAATTATTGTACTTTGACCACATGTCTTCCTCTCTTTAATCTCGCCATATAGTATATATATTCGGCGAAATTGTGTATGTAAGCTTGCCAACACTCCAGATTTCGAGAAAGTGTATTTTTTAGTCAGACGACCTTCTGAACTCGCATGCTCTGAGCATAAGAATGTAACGAGACTCTCTCTCCAACGCCCGGCTCCGGCCGAGGGCTCGCCTTGCAAAAAAACTACCCGAACCTGGTGTCCGATTTGGTCAATAAAGAATTAGTTGTAACATTCGGCTTGTCTCTATCTGCAATATGGATTAATTCGTTCTGTTAATATTGTTTCACTTCGTTATCAACTCTTCAGCCATCGGAATAATTCAATACAAATGTACAAAAATCCTAAGCTTCGCTACAAATAATTGGTGCCGTTCAGGCGCAAGCGAGTTCCAGTTGGAGAGAGGGGAAATTTTTTTACGGTATAATAGACTATAATTTATCGATTTCCTAAAAGTATTTGGTGAAACTTTCGATGCTCATCAATTGACTTGACTTTTCTGCGTCCTGATGTTGTCGTGTATAGGAGTACACAATGCGCAAAAAAAAATGTTGAAATTTATCAACTAACGTCAACATCCTGCAAAATTCTGAACTATGCTCATTGCGATGAATTTCTGCACTCTCTCTCGCCTGAAATAACCACAGCTACAACAAATAAATTCCGATCAAAATAATGACTCGAGATTCTCTGCAAAGCGTTTCCCAACACAATGTTCACCGAGGTTTTTCTACATCGTCATGCCGTCAGCTTCCGTCACAACTAGCCGATAATCGGCACTTGGTCTTCCGGCAAAAAAAAAGAGTTACCCAAGATACGTCAGCGCCGTGGGGTGAGTTATGGATCCTCCATCGCCTCTTGTGTTTTTTTTCTCTCTTTTGTGCGCTCCTAAGATGAATCAACAATTTCTGAGATCTTTTGGACTGTGTCTTGTGTCGGCCTCAATTAAAATAAAAAGAAGAAACAGAACAGCTTATAAAACGTTTTTTTTTTTTTTTTTTTTTTTTTTTTTAAATTAAAGGAATGTTTTTCTCCTTCCCCAGTAACCATCTATGAAGAAAGTGAAATAAAAAAATAGTTCATGGATTTACATGGATTACATTTACATTTCAAGAAACGTTTAAAGAAAATACTGGTTAACTTTATTTGTTCAAAGAAAGACAGTTAACATGCACTTTCCTTAGAACAAAAAGCAAAATGATAAAATATAAGTAATGAATATTTGGGTGAACTCCACATTCAACTGTACGCAGATATACCTAAACATTTTTTTTTTAAAGAAAAGAGTATTCCTGCTGTTGCATAAAAAAACCACACATATGTTTTGAATTCAGTTATTATTTTCTTACATTATTATGTCTTTACTTATAGCATTTCCTTGTTTGCTCAAGGTAAGTTTTATTTTGCTTTAAGTGTTTGAAGAGTTAACTTTTGAAGAGCCATTTTTCAAATATAGATCATATTGTGTGAGATTACCTTTCTAGACTTTGATAAATATAGATAAAAAAAAAATCAATCATTTTTTTAGATTATATTAAAGGTATGTGATAGTTTAAATTTTTTACAAACACATTTATTGGTGTATAAAGAAAATTCTTCGCTGTGATGAAAATAAATTTTCTGCTAACTAAATTTTTAATGATGATTTATATATTTTTTAAGTTGGCTACATGTTTCTAGGTTTTAAAAGGTATTGTGTTTTGTACATAAATTACATATTTGTGTAGAGTTATTTACTCACAAAAAAGGGTTTTTTTTTAAATTTGCCTTTTCATTGTAGTGTCTTATGGTAAGTGTTGATTTATACTTTTATATTAACTACTGAATAATACAGAGTAGACAGTGCTTGTTTAAAAAAAAAAAAAAATCTACTTTTCTTTTTTGTGCAGTGGATATTAAAATGGTATAATAAGTCAGTTAATGTTGATTTAGTTATGAGGATTAATTACCATAAATAATAAAATATAAAAAAATCCTCATGGCTGGATTATATTGCTCTTTTAATATATATCTATATATATTAGTTTTGATGGCTTCTTACTAAAAATTAAGCATTTATTTTTATTAGTAACATGCTAAGATTTTGTATGTCTAGGGATGCACTGCATATCCAGTTCAGTTTCAATGTTTTTTTAAAATTTAGATAAAAGATTGTCCAAAATATTTTTTTTCTTTTCACATTTCCGATTCTTATTTAATTCATTATATATATCTTGCAGTGTCACACAATGTCGCAATCCTGAGATGAGATGCTGTTTTTCTTATCTCTGTTGGCCTAGGGTTGTCGATATGGTTGTTCTCCCGTAATTAGGCGCTGGTCGTATTTTTTTCTTTTCTCCTTTTTGACATTATGCGTCTGCACCAGATATGTGTCACATTGCATCTTATATAAAAATGTTATCTCTTATGATCACAGGCAGTATTTTTTCTGTTTTTGTTCGGGTAGCTTTTAAAACTCAGCAATCCTGTTGTAATCAGGCAGGCTTTCACAATGAAAATGAAAACTTAGTTATAAAAAAGGGGGCATATTGTAAAAAAATAAATAAATAAATAAATAAATAAGGTAATATAAAGATTTCTCTCACAGAGCATAATGTAATGTTATCCGACATAAATAAAAAAAAAGAGGTAAAAAAAAAAGAAATGAAAAAGCTTAAACTGATACTGCACTGATATTATTATTATTATTGATTTTTTTTTCTTGTTTTGCTTAATATGTTTCTTGTTGTAGCACTTCCTACAGGTAATTTCTTTTTATACATAACATTTTATATGTTTTTTTTTATGTGTATATTATATGTTTTGTCAGTCATCCATATCAATAAGATATGAAACTTTTAATACTCTACATTACTATAAATATAGGTCTTGCAACTTTTATACTTAAGGATAAGCACTAGTGACATATAAAAAAAGAGAGAGGAATTAACCATTAATGGCAGTTAAATTTGCTCAGTATTTAATCTTTTGCAGTTGGTTGCTACTAATTTGAGAAAATTCCATTTGCGATCTATACAGTACAATGTTCTGTTTATATACATCTTTCAGATTCCAATTTACACGGATTTTATACATTTTTATTCACGTCTCATTAATTTATTTCTATAGCATAAAGTAGGCTCCTTAGTTTTAAAATATAGCTCGAGTCATCATATCTTAAATTTTTTATCATAAAAAAGGTCTATTTTTCCTTTTGATTTCTATTTCTACTTTATAAAAATTTTTATAACATGAGTCGTAAACATTTTATGCATGTGTTAGATATCAGTATGCTTGTTACTGCATACACACACAATTTACACGCACACTACATTTTACATGTGATTATATTACTTGAGGTAAATTTTTAATTATGGTTTCCTGTGTTGTGTAAGTGTTTTTTTTTCATTGCGCTATGATCCGGAAATAGCCCAATGATTAAAGGTGTATGTTTCTGTTTTGGCTAAGTGGATTGGCCGTCCACTTTCTCAAAAGTGGAATATGTTACTTACATGATACAAATGTTCAATACCTCACATTAATTTACAAGACGTTCGCGCTCTTTTATTTTTTTTAAATGCATAATGACGTATCTCTCATACTATTTGATACTCCGTTCATGATTTTTTCCCCCATTCTAGCTTACTATGGGCAGATAGTGAAGTTAGATGTTTGCCTTCATCATTTTCTTTTTAATCTCATGTACACATTTTTATGATTTTAACCTGGTACTACATACACACACATATTTACATTTGCACTCCATATGGTCTTGTTTTGTAATAATTTTATGACACTCACCTTGGTTAAACATGGTCATGATTCTGTGTGCTTGTACATTTTTTTTACATACTTTCTCAACATTAGTGTACATTTTCACAAATACATAGTTTTACACTATTTTAAAGTTTGCGTATTTTTGTTGCCTTGTCATTTTTTTATATTCGGAATGTTACTGAATTTTTTTACATAATGTACTTCAATGCAATATTTGCACATGCATCTTAAATTTACATGCATGAGTTAATTTCTAGCTGGTATTTTTTTACACATTTGTTAATTTTGTTTGTTTACGCGCGGCTGGTGACTCGTTGCTATTTTATTTATAACACAAGGTATTTTATTATAACTGACATGATATTTGATATCGTTGAAAATGCTGTTTTTATAAAATTTATTCAAATGTATAATGTGAGCTGTTATGTACACTTTATTTATTTTTAAAAAAAGCTATTCCCATATAGTCATTAAACTAAATCTTTGGCAATTTCTCAGAGTTAAATTTTTTTTAATTAGTGAGTTATAGTCTCACAGGTGTCTTGTGACGGATACATACACTCATAGATCATAAAGTATAAAGCTTGGAATTTTGCTATTCATTTTTTCTCTTTTCCATCCCGTTACTTGGAACATGCGTGTCTTGGCATTACTTCTACATTTTAGCGTAGAGTTATGCAATCTGTCGTGCACTCGTACATTTTATGCACGCTTCTTTTAACTTCATACAGTAATAACTCTCGCAAATACAACTTTATTTTAATTTTAACCCTTTGTTACCCATTTATGCATTTTTTTTTTCGGTTCACAAGTAGTTCATGTATGGGATATTTATTTATGTTACACAAAATTTGCTCATTTAGAATACAATTTTGGTCATTCATACACATACATTACACTAGTTTATGAGTTGATTTACATATTTTGTTCATTTGCTTTTACACATTGTACTTTGCTTACGATCTATTCGACAGTATTCTTTTTGTTTGTTTTTTCTCACAAGTAGTTCATTGAGTAATACACACTGGCTGGTTTAGAGTATAACCAGTTTTCACACATTACACGGAGTTCATTGCCTTTATTAACCCTTATTCATTACATTTTGGTGATTAACTCACTAATTATGTAATTGAATCTCACTCGTATGTTAGTGTTTTGGGTTATCACACACATACTGTCCGTATATTTTGTTAGCAAATGTATAAAAAACGTTAGTTCATTGAGACATTATTACAAGTAGTTCATGTGGAATTATACAATTTGTTCATGTGTTTACTTACACGTTGTGTATGCTTGCGTACACACTTGTTCATGTGTTTTTTTTTTTCATGTAGTTCATGAGTTTGAGGTTTCTTTTTCCCTCCCTACACACACATACAGTTCCTTTTTTCCTGTTACTTTTCTATCTTTTAAACTTTACACCATTTTTCGATATTAAAAGGTTCTATCAGTTTTCTTTATTTTTTTAAAATTTTAACAGAGTTTTTTTTTTGTTTATTTTGTGTGTTTGCATAATGCCATAACATATCAATGACACCATCACTTTGTCTATGTACAAAGATTTTAAAGTTTCAAGGAGTTATCCGTCACATGACATGTTAAACTACACACACATTTCGATTCTATTTACTTTTAACATGCAACATTTTTTTTAACACTTTCATTAGATACATCTTACTTGAAGGTGGCAGATCGAGTAAGGTATCTTGTCACACTATAGTAAATCGTATGCAATTTCTTAGTAAATGTTTTTAATATTTCGGCCAGGTGTTAAATTTTAATAAATACACAGAAGGTCTATACATGAAAATTCAGCCAAACTAAAACCTTCGCATTATTCTCATTTTTCTTCTCCTCGTAAATTTATTTACTGAATTTGAGTCTCACTGGGTGTCGGGTGAGAATTTTTTTTTTTTTTTTCACACGCATGTGTCTTGATTCTAAGGATGTTTCTTTTTTTTTTTGGTGAACAACATTTCTTTTTCTATATTTTTCAAGGGACAGTGTATCGTTTGCTATAACACCCCTATTTTTGTTTGTTTAACTTAAAGCTATGGATCCTGTCAATTTTACACTGATGCGTTTTGAGTAGATATATATAGATTTTTTTTTCAACGAATGCAACAATACCTTATGAGGTTTACAGTAAAAAAAAATTTAACACTTTGGTAGCGTTTTTTTTTTTTTTAATACAGTACACCTTTTTATCTCTTCAGTTACATTTTGCTGTTTGGTGCTTGGTGCATGTACAGAATTTTTGTTCATAGTTAACACACACAGTAGTTCATAGTTTATCTTTGTTCATAGAAAAAACCCTTACACGAGTTCATAGCTTTGTCAATTCTTTGCGTGCATCAGGGACTAATTGTCACTGTTTTTACAACTGATTTTCAAAACACTTAGGCATTTTACTTCATTGATACATTTCTTTGGTTCAGTGTTATATTTTTTTTTCACTTGAGGTCACTGTGATACACTTCTAGTGTTCATTTGTATACTATCACACGTTTGTTATTTTTTTATGCTAGATGTTTTAAAAAAAGGGTTTCTTTTTTTTGGTAACTTTACAGGATTACACTTTACTTTTTATTTTTTCATTCGGTACCTTTCTTGGCTATTCAAGGTATTTCACGTGATAAGGTAGTTTTCTTATGCACGATTTTCCAATCACTCAGTACACAGGTGTGCATTATTTTTTTTTTGGTTTTTGTTATGCTCATTGACACATGTGTTTTATTACTGGTATATACCAGTCGTAACACCAAACGGTGTTATTTATGACTACATTCACACACACACATACATACTTTTGTGTCACCTGTTGTATAATGCTTATTAAATTTCATTAAATTTACTGTACATTTTTTTACCATTTTTTTAAAGGGTACTTTCACTGAAAAGTTCTTATTACCTCTTGTTTATACCTTATAGGAGTGCAATATGTTTTAAAATACACTTTAGTTAAATTAGGTTCTCAGTAAAACACATTCAGTCTTTGGTTACAAGATAAAATGATGGCAACTTTCAACTTTTAACAAATAATTTACCTCCATCTTCCTCTCCTTTTACCAGTCATACCACTTTAAAAAAAAACTTGAAATGTCACAAATAGTGCTGAAGATGAACAATTTTTATATTTACTATATTATATAATGTTTTGTCTTCATATACAGTTCATGTCTCAAAATAATTTGGTAAGTTGGAGTTGACCAACTGTTGTAGCAATTGTGGAAATTGCTCTTCCTTGAAGTGAATGTTCAAGCAATTTTATATATTAAAATCTTCTGGAAATAATTAAAAAAAAAGATAACTGTGTGCACACGTAAAAAAAAGTATATTAAGAAAACAGCTGTCCAGAAGTATTGACTGCAGTTCAAAAAATTTCAATATATTTTATTTTGGCAAGTCTTTGGTACCAACATGCTTTGTCATGCTTATAGGCATGCTTTTTATATGAGACATGATTTATTTGTTCCTTACATATTTAGTATTTCTGTATATGTTTATAAACTGTTGGTCACCGGGTTCCCTCTACAAAATATTACATTTTTACATATTTTTTTATGTGTAATGTATTTGAGGGAAGACATGGGGTAACTTTTTTTTCTCTCGCGGTTCACTTCGTTCTTTTTCGGCTGTTGGGGAGATATATGTGAAGGCGCCTACCTTCACATATTAATATTAAGACTTTTCCTCTTTCCCCCTTTAAAATTACATTTTTTAAATTCTTAAATTTAATTATCTGTCTGCATTCGGATTCAATCTGTTTTTAGCGCTCTTTTCCCTTCATAAATTAAGCATTCAATTCTCAGTCTCTTTAATATTTTAACCGCAGCGCACTACAGTTAAAAGAAAAGAAATCATTTCCTTTTCTCGCCTAATAACTGGATTCTAATTTTCATCCTTCTGCCTTACTGCAGTTCAAAAAATTTCAGTTATGTTACTTAGTTTTGAGGATATGCAGAAATTAGTCAGACATATTACTTCTACATTTTTAGCCGTTGGTCCAGATGTAAGATATTAGTCATTTCAGTTATTAACCCTGTCTTTATTTTGTTTTGTTTATTAACGGGCGCTTCGGCCGCTTCAATCCCATGAGAACTTTGGCAAACCTATCGAATGTTCTTTTGCGGTTTATGTGCTATAATTACTAAGTAATCATCTGGCGTTAAATAGTTCTTATTAATCTTTTACATTCCCCATTCAATTTCAATTATTGTACTTTGACCACATGTCTTCCTCTCTTTAATCTCGCCATATAGTATATATATATTTGGCGAAATTGTGTATGTAAGCTTGCCAACACTCCAGATTTCGAGAAAGTATATTTTTGAGTCAGACGACCTTCTGAACTCGCATGCTCTGAGCATAAGAATGTAACGAGACTCTCTCTCCAACGCCCGGCTCCGGCCGAGGGCTCGCCTTGCAAAAAAACTACCCGAACCTGGTGTCCGATTTGGTCAATAAAGAATTAGTTGTAACATTCGGCTTGTCTCTGTCTGCAATATGGATTAATTCGTTCTGTTAATATTGTTTCACTTCGTTATCAACTCTTCAGCCATCGGAATAATTCAATACAAATGTACAAAAATCCTAAGCTTCGCTACATCATCCACGAAACGAAAAATCTGAAGGCGGCTTGTTTTCATAGAAACTTCCTTGATCTGTTCTCCTTAAAACTGCTACGAAATTCGGAAGCTGGAGCATCTACGCTGTCAAAAGTCCAGGATTCTGAAAGCCTACGCACTGTACTTCATCAACATTTATTTCTACGTCTGCGAACCCATCTTTTCAGATTCAAAATTTAATTTTCTTTTTAGAGTTCATTATGCCGATCATATTCTCGTCAATATTATCTTCCAGACCATTAGCATCAACAGCTATATTTTTATGCTTACAAATTTGAGGGATATATGAAAAATCAGGCCCTCCTGTGTCGGACGCGGCACTGGTGTACTCTTCAGAATTTCGGTTGAATCACGCGTCACTATCGCTGTTAGCGAAATAGAGAAAATATCATTCAATAAATAAATTAAAAGAATCCGAAGAAAACAAATTAAAAACTTTACTAAAAAATTTGTTCATAAATTGTCCATGTGAAATCGTTTTACTACTGTTATTTTTACATTAAGATGTTTTAACATAACAAAGCATACGATACACGCAGGTTGTTTCAATTGTTTTTTAAAAAATCAATGTTTAGATGCACTGACACAGATTGGAATGGAGTAGCATCTTTAGAGAACAAAGGTTGCTCTAACATTGGCAAAAAAGTGTTCGCACAATGTTATCGTCCAAGTAATTTTTGAGACCACAGAGAAAATGCAGGTTGTCGTTTTTATGTGTAATTCATATTTGGAGGATTTGGGGAGTAATATTTTTGGGCGGTTTCTGAAGGGTTAATATAAAACTGTCCAAAGTTCCTCATCCTAGCCTACGTCCATAGTCTTTATAAAAAATTATATTAATTAAAGGAACACTTGTCAAAATGATTTGAAAATTATACCTAAAAGTATAATCCAAATTTAAAAGCTTAAGAGGAACGATTTGTAGAAGAAATATAACTATTGGTACACAATAAACTATTGCTTATGAATTATATGAAAATTCGAGAGCTTCTAAACTTCCGTAAAATCTATAATTATGATTTGTAAATTTGTGAAATTAATAGTTTTATACATTCGTAGTACTTAAAATGTTTAGAACGCGAGTGTAACGAAACAGAATAATGTAAATTTAAGAAAAATATACTTTTTAATATTTAGATATTATTTTAAATGAAAGTCATTATTATTATTATTTATCTATCTCTGTATAAATATCCATTATTTTACGAGGTATTTTTAAATTTTTTTAAATTTAATTATGACAATAGTTTTCGCAATCAAACATTAATGCATAGCCATCAGCCATTATCCAATACACAAATCGGTTTTTAGAAGAAAATATCCACTTTATATGATTTTATATGTTTATGCGAAAATGTTTCCAAAGCTTCCTTTATTTTAAGGCCCCGCGGCCTTCGGTAGCGTATATTGGTCGGGCGTTATTTAACCTAGATCGCAAGTTTTCTCTGTTATCAGTCATTTATTTGTAGAGATTATTAAATTATTATATTTATTTTAGCAAAATCACCCAAATCATCCAATTCATCAAATAATAAATCAGTAATATCTGACCACTAGTTTCTAAATCCGGTTCTTTTTTTTTTTTCGACAAACTTCAAATTTCTTTCATTTTATAAGGTCATTGTGCCTGAATGAGCCACGATTCCCTAAAGTTTGCCCACGTTTAGGGTAGAATTGGAATTTTATAAGTATGTTTTTATTAAGCTGAAAATTATTGACGACTATGCTTTTAGTTCAAAACTAAATTGTTTTGTAGAAATGGAATCATTGTCTGTAGTATAAGTCCACAATATACTTTTAGATCATTTTTGTCGCATTTACGGCTGTTAAAACCTAAAAAAGACGTCCAAAGTCATAAATGTGACAATGCGTTTTATACATGTAAATTCCTCTAAAAATATAAATTTAATTATTAACTTCTGTGACAACGATTAACTCATATAATACTGTTTCTACACTAAACTGTTTGTACAGGATTAATTCTAATTAAATTTCACCTATTCAAATATTTCTAACGATAGAACTAGGACTCCAAACGAGTTTTCTAATAATGAGCGATTAATTCAATGAATACTGTTTCTAAATTAAACTTTTTGTACAGGAGTAATTCTAATTAAGTTTCACCCATTCAAATATTTCTAGCGATAGTACCAGGACTAGCAACTATAGTTTTAGTAGCAACTATAGTTAAACTGAAATTACATGTTCAACTGTGAAAATTGAAAAAAGCAGCTATCCGTGAAATTGCTAATTCATGTTAGAGGTTAATATTGTTGGCAAAATAGTGATAATGACATAAAACGTCGTGATTCATACTCAAAATGTAATAAAGAATCTAATCTTTTTTTAAAATCAAAAATCTTATTTATTTAATTAAAAATACAAATTCATTAAATCATGTTTTAAATAACGCCGACATTTTAAAAAATTTGGTCGGTGCGAATCCGCTTAAGTGTGGATTTCATGGGTTAAAAAATTATTCACGACACAGTTATAACATCGTTAACAAGAATATTTATTACATGTAACTCTAGTTATTATAATACATCATTTGATAAAAAAAAATTATGCTAGAAAACAGGTCTGATATTTAGTTTCCCCACCACCTCCTTTTTCTTACACTCCCCCCCCCCCCAAAAAAAATGAACAATTTCTATCACTTAGAACACATATATGTAAACATAAATACTCATTTATACAAACACAGTTCTCGTTTTTTATCTTATTCTAATCTAAAAGTAGAAAATGTTTATTATAATTGTAATGAATAAAAGGTGACAACAGATTTAAAATATCAGATTTAAGAAACGTACAAACAAAAATTGAGTACCCTATTTGCATCATGCTTTAATCGGATTCGGCATTTAAGCTAAAGAAAGTTTTAATGTTTGTAAAATTAACTTTCTTAATCGCATTAACATAATTTCAATTTTTTCGATCTATGCAATATTTTTTTTAAATTTTCACAATATAAAAGTATTGCGAATTACGCTATCATCTGTCTACATTCTCTTTGTCAAACATACACCACTGTCTTATTCCATTTCTTTTACATTGAAAAAAACGAAAGACACGTATTTTTCTATTTTTATTATAACCACATGTTTTAGTAACCAGTAAAAGAAAAGCATTAAGGGTCATGCTGGAATTCCTAATTTATTAACTCAAACGCAGCTTAATTAAGCACATTATCTGCTCTAAACAACATTTTAAGACAAAATATATTTAAAAAACACTTATAACCTTACTTCGTAAATTCCCTAAATGACCATTCGCATTTAGGGCATTCGCTTTGGCGCTATTAAGTACCATAAATCACCAAGTCACCAAATTGCGTGGAATATCTCATAACTCTAATTTCAAAACGAGTCGACTATTTTTAAGTGTATACTTCAGGTAAATGAAACAGGTGTCCATAAGTTTATTTGATCTTCAAAGTTAAAGAAAAACTGCGAACCAATTTCGTGATTTTTGCCGCATTCATAGAATATGGGGGCGCCTTATAATGCACGATGTGTATTTCAATGAGATATTTTGTTTAAGAAAACCTTTTATATGCAGAAAAAAAGTTTTATGATTTGTTCCTTATAATTGCATGTTTCATTATATACCGTTTATTCACAATTCTTATATTAAGATTTTAAGTAAAAAAAGTTGAAGCATTTAGGAGTTATTACATTTAAGCACAATGACCTTATATTTGAAAAATCTAGAAATGGTGGCAACGACTCCACTACTTGCGACCTTTGGCTTCTAAAGGGACTCCTTGTTAGTGATTTCCGATTTAGTTTCAAACATTTACATACATTGCACTTTCAGTTCCAACCAATATTTACTAAGAGAAAAAAAACTCTTGTAATGAGAATCTACACCTAAATATATAAAGCACTTTAAAATTAGTAAATTGAGAGCCGAGATTATACAACGCACTCTAGTGGAATCAATGTAATTATGTGTCTCAATATAGTGATTGCATTATTAGCGATTTAATTTCTGAGTGCTTTTCAGTTTGGTAAAAAAAAAAAGAAAAAAAAAGAAAAAGAAACTAGTCGTAAGTGGGAATCAACTTTCTTCTATCTCATACATGATAATTATTTCCTGAAACATAAAGCATGTCAGTGCAACCGGGTAGGTGATTTACACCAAAATCTAATCAGCAGCAACTTATGTCAAGTTGTAGGTGAATCTGAAGATTGATGAAAATAAGTGCATTAATTTTTGAAGTATAAAGAATTCTTGCGGAAATCGTAAAAAAATCTACATAGCAGCGCCACCTGTTGGTCAATTTACTCCAACAACAAATAAAGACCAATTTTTATCTGGGGCTAACTAAATCTGAAGTTTGATGAAAATTCATACATTAGTTCTTGAGTTACAGTTATTGCGAAAGTCGTGATAAATGCAGACTAGCAATGCCACCTGTTGGACAATTTACACTAAAAACAAAACAGCACTAATTTATATCAGGGACTAACAGAGTCTGAATTTTTGTGAAAATCCGTGCATTATTTATTGAGATAGAGTGCCCATAAAATTTATGTCACACACAGACAGACAAACATTTTGTTAAAACACGTTTTTCGGGTTCTCAGACCCCTAAAACTTGTAAATCCATTGAAAACCGGGATTCGAAAATTTTCATGAATCCAGTACTTTCTTCTTGTAAAGATAGAAGAAAGTAAAAACCATCGAAATTCGTGAAATAGCTTCAGAGGTTTGCAATGATGAAATTTTTAAGAAGACGAAAAGTAGATTCCACCCGCTTAATCCATCACCTTCTTTTAAACTGGAAGTTATATCTCCCAAGTATTGAAAATGCAAAAGAGAAAAAGAAAGAATATTAGAGCCGCAACCATGTCTCTTAAAATGGTAAATGTAGTGCACATACACTGTTAAAATTTTTGCAGCATTCTGGCAGGTCATTCGACCGTTTTTTGAAAAAACGGTTTCATAACCATAATTTAACTATATTCTGACCATAAAATGGTCAATGATATGATCAGAATAGTGTTAAATTACGGTTGTTTTCAACGTTTTCGGAAAAAACCGTCAAATGACCTGCCAGAATGTTGCAAATTTATAACAGTGTAGGCACTGAGAAAATACAAGTTCATGCGATGCCAATTTAAACTGTGGAAAGGGACAAAAAACTTAAAAGCGGCATACAGAATACATTTTTTCGAAATCGTAATTGTTCAACATTATTTACTGAAAGGTACCAATGAGAGCAGAAAATAAATCAGCACACTGTTAAAAATTTGCAGCATTCTGGCAGGTCATTTGACCGTTTTTTTCGAAAACGTTTACACAACCGTAATTTTAACACTATTCTGACCATATTATTGGCCATTTTATGGTCAGAATATAGTTAAATTATGGTTATGAAACCGTTTTTTCAAAAAACGGTCGAATGACCTGCCAGAATGCTGCAAAATTTTTAACAGTGCACTGTCAAAAATTTCATCGTCAGAAAACGGTCATTTGAACGACAGTGTTCTGTCCAGCAATTTGATCGTATTTAGAGATAACGGTTACTTAACCGCATCATTCATAGATTGCTATATGACTGTAATATATATATATATATATATATATAACTCGTCAATTGACCGTAGTTGTATTAAATGATCATTTGACTATAATTGTATAAAATGGACATTTGACCATGATTATATAAACTGGTCATTTGACCATAATTATACAAAATGTTCATTTGGCCGTAATGATATAAAATGGTCATTTGATTTTCTTGATCTTTCTAACATAATTTTCTTGATTTTCTAACATAATTTTCTTGAATGAGTAATATTTTTTTCATATTTGTTTACATGGACGTGGTACACTGTTAAAATTTTTGCAGCATTCTGGCAGGTCATTCGACTGTTTTCTTGAAAAAAACGGTTTCATAACCATAATTTAACTACACTGTTAAAAATTTTGCAGCATTCTGGCAGGTCATTCGACCGTTTTTTTTTTTTTTTTTTTTTTTTTTTTTTTTTTTTTTTTTTTTTTTTAAACGGTTTCCTAACCATAATTTAACAATATTCTGACCATAAAATGGCCAATAATATGGTCAGAATAGTGTTAAAATTACGGTTGTGTAACCGTTTTCGGAGAAAACGGTCAAATGACCTGCCAGAATGCTGTAAATTTTTAACAGTGTATATTCTGACCATAAAATGGCGAATAATATGGTCAGAATAGTGTTAAATTACCTGTTGTGTAACCGTCTTAAAAAAAAAACGGTCAAATGACCTGCCAGAATGCTGCAAATTTTTAACAGTGTACATTGTTGCTGATGAGAGCGGAAAATAATCAATTTTAAGACAGTTTTATTGTTATTATTATTATAATTTTGAATTTCAATCTACTCCACGGGAATATCAGTTTGAAATTGCACAAAAGACTAAAAATATGTAAAAATATGAAAAGTAATCTAGAAAATATGTGTTATAAAATGCAAAATTTTAATACATTTTTACCAACAGACACCGCTTCAAATGGGAGGGTACTGAAAACACGTATGTATTTTTCTTTAAATTAATTTATTTATTTGTGTGCGTGTATGTATGCATAACGTCATATGGTATCAGAGAATGCTATTTCAGAATGCTTAGAAAAAAACTGAACTTTTACTGTGTGTGCTTGAACACCTTGGTTTTCTCAAACATTCGAGGGAGCTTTAACCGAGACTTTGAAATCTCAATAATTAGCGTTCAATGGAGATTTTAATGAATAGATTGGTTAATTGTGGTCCTTAGTCAATATGCAATATGACTTTCCGGATTTTTTTCTCGAATATTACTGGTTTTGGATATGGCATTCCATGTTGTTTTGGCATCGATAGCGTTATAGCTATATAGATTGACGTACAAACGTGAAAGACGCAAACATATTTAAATTGAATAAATCAATATAGATTTTATTACAGTGAATTAATAGAGAATAGATAATTTCTAAGAAAGTTTCGTATATATTAAGCCAAGTAACGCTATGAAAGTTTTTTAGACAGCTATGAGCAGTAGTAATTTTTGGACATCATACGATTTTAATATTTCGAACTTTTTAATTAAATTACTTATTAAGTATATTTTTATATTATTGTCGGTTTAAATATATTTATTAAAATAATATCCAAAATATATTCCTTTACTTTATGATACCCAAAAACTGCCTTTTCTACAATGAAAAAAATAACAGTGAATACACAATAGTGTTACGTAAAAATAATTTTCATTCTCTATTACAATTTGTATGGTACAAAAAATTGTGCATATTTCAGATCTAAAGACACATTTTTTGATTCATCAATAAATTGTGTGGTTATTTTCAAAGCAGAATTATAAAACTCTGCTTTGAAGTATTTTGAAACCCATTACTTAATAGAGGGAAAGTGGCAAAAAGCTTTCTCATACAAAAATCAAAATTTTTAAATAAATATTGTGTAAATTTAAAGAAAATTTTAAATTTCAAATCCATATAAACACTGTAAAAAATTGTCTAATGATGTTCCATAAAACTGATGCCTCCAATTTTATGAGTAATTAAACTTAACAGATGTAACTGGAGTAATATTATACATTAGTGTGGTGTAACACCACTTACATCGGTTATATTACTGCAAAAATTGAAGGCACCATGGCTGCCACCAATTTTATGGAGTAACGTTCAGAATTTTTTTCAGTGAATAACATAAAATAAAACCTTCTTTTTTATATAAAAGTAGTATAGAACAAGTAAATATTATGTTACACTGATGATAATAAATGTAAACAAGAAAATATATTTTACTATACTTCTGTGCATTTTAAACAATTAATTTCTTTTATTTTATGGTAAAACATTTAAACACAATGCGTCTCATCTTTCATTGATAATTTTTATAACATTTATAAAGAAAAATCTGAAATTTTATCTCCAAAACCATTTTTGTTATTTAACTGCTACGTCTATATTTTTTATCAAAATCTGAACTTGTTTATGATACTTTCTTGAAAGAAAGCTGAAAATTTATCGGAGTTCCTCATTTCTTGTATCCGCAGAAAATAATGCAATATTCTTGTTAACTTTGATCTAAGTTTATTTGAAGAGTACTGCAAGCGAAACATTTATTGAATTAAGGGCAAACAGCATGATGACAAAAGTGCTTCGGGCAAAGGTATAAGAAACAGATGTCTCTCCCTACGTATTTATTTGGTTCATTTACTTTAGTTTTCTTTTAAATGGTTAATAGAAAGCAAGAAGTATTTAATGTAAGCCTTTGTATAAAATTGCTCTAAACATTCAATACTCTAGAATTAAGTTTTATAAACTTGTTTATTCACAATATATAAATGTGAAATGAGGAAATAATGGCTATTTAATGTACAATTTCTAAATAGTTAATTAATTTCTTCACACAAATGACCCTCTTAAATTCTTCAAGTAGAATATTTACCTTATATGTCAACTTAAAAAATGAACAGACATGATTAAATATAAACAAGAAAGAAAAATAATGCGTCAAGCACCTTTTGCACAGTAGTGTATATTACCTATAGATTTTTATACAAGCAACATATTAAGTTTACATTTAATTCGAGCAAAAAAACCGCTTAAAGCTACTGAAATCACATTTACAAAAATAACTATGCATAGTTGAGGGTGTATCCAGATTTTTGCATATCCCTGTATATGATTTTATTTAAATGCTTCAAACATTTCTTTGTATACAAAATTCAGCTTAACTTGAAAATGCATAACTCAAATTAAAGAAAATTGCGCTTATTCTCGGTAATGCTGACGAATTCGTATGTGTATCTGTTTGCATGTGGTCTGCAGAATTTATACACACCACGTAGTATTCAAAACTTTAGTTAACCTTAAAATGCATATAATAATTGATACCGTATTGTATACGAAAACTTTTATTTGTCTCTGTAAACGAACGATAAGTGCAATGCAAGTCACATTCAACTTCAAGCATCTTGTAGTACACCTCAGTAATTGATATCAATTTCATTATGTTTGAAGTAGTGAAACATAATTAAAATATTCTGTGAACAGTTTTTCCTTGTATATCATTAAAATCGAACTCTTGTGTGACCCTTTAAATGAATGATAAATGCCTTGCATCCCATGTTCTATAGAAAGCATATGTTTTCATTTTCCACAAAGATCAAATCAATTTCATTATGTTTGTAACAGAGCAACGTTATTAAAATACGCCTCAAAAGTATTTTCTTCAAAGACCATAATATAACGGTATACGTTTGAGTTCCCCTGTAAGCCTACTGTACGTTCTACACAGAACATACTCAACAATAACCATATAGCAGTGCACCTTAATGATGTATATAAATTTCATTATGTTTAAAATTCTTTAACATTAAAACACCGCAAATAATTTTTCCCTATTTATAATAATGTAACGGAATAGTTTTGAGTGCCCCTGCAAATGAACTATGAATGTTACACACTTCACTTTCAATAGCGAACATGCTATTATAAACCTCAATAACCTTGATTACATGAATTACATGTAAATCCGAGTATATTTTCTCGAGTTAGAGCTCGGACAGACAGGCGGAAGACAGAAAAACCGACGTCATAAACACATTTCAACTATTAATTAATAAAACTTTGTAAAAAATCACCATAAAATTAAAACAATACAAAGGATGCGTTTCGAGCTAAAAATATAACAGCTCGTCATCAGCTACAGTAAACACGTGTTCGTAAGCGGACAAGGTCAAAAATGAACTGAAAGGTAGAGAATGTTGCAAAGATTGCGACAGATGGCGCTAGCTGAAAGGAGCACATGCAGAAGAGGAAAGTGTTGCCAAAAAGATAGAAGAGAAATTGATAGGAAAAAAAATGGAAATAAAATAAATAAAATGTATTAAAATAAAATAAAAGAAGTAAATTAAAAATATAAATAATAATAATAAATAAAGAAATATAAAAGACTAAAACAAGTTGGAAAGTCATTAAAAAAAAAAATAAAAGGATCATGCATGAAAACTTTTTAAACGATCAAAAGCATGTAAACAAGATATATTATGATTCACAGACGCTTATTACTTTCAATGTCTTGAAACGTTCTTTATTTTTTAGGATAAACCATCGCGAGAATGAAAGTAAACGATTGTTTCAGCTATTGTTGTATTGTGGTTAAGATTATGGAACTTTCCTCATTAGCCCTAAAAACAGTTGTTATATCTATCGAATATATTTAATCCTCAGGTTGAAAATTTCATAATTAATATTTGTTTCTGAACGGATTTAAAAAAATACTGGCACACCTACTTTGTATGATTTAGGACACTCAGAATCTGTATATAGTATTTGATCATACAGGATTTGGGGTAAGTCCCTGACATATTTTAAAATTCAATATAAAATCAAGTAATGTTCGTACAGGAGTGCGGTTTGGAATAAAATATTTCTCACGATGAAAAGTTTTCTTCAAGAGAATAAAAAAATTAGTTCCAAACTTCTATGTTAGATGGCGCCACTTGTCCACATGATTGATTTTATACATGCCTTTTCTGATTCGTTTTTTTTTCCATATGAGTCGTCATTTCCGTGTCACAGCTTCAAAAATAATCTGAAAATCAGAAAAATGTATGTATGTTTGTACCAAATACGCAAACAAGTGGCGCCATCTATGATCGAACATTGTAATTATGTTAATTCTTTATGTTATGTTAATTCGCTTGAAGAAAACTTTTCTTCGTGAGAAGCATTTTAATTCAAACTTCACTGTTGTATGACAATTACTTGATGTTATATCTAATTTTAAAATGTGTCAGAGACTTTTGAGACAACCTGTATGTTTATGAGCGTACATGTTATGCAACTGATAGAAAATGTTACATTTGTCATTTCAGCAACGTCCAAAGAAAGACATATTAACTTCAAAGCTCAACGTCTGAACCCAAAATGAGGAAGTTTGAATGATAGATATGTTTCAGTACGTACTTCAATCCAGGGTTTGTTCATGTTAACCATGAGGACTTTACATGTAAAATACTTAAAAATGCAATATTATGGCAATCACAATAACGGAGCTCTGTACATCCCGCACATAAATCGTTAAAAGAGAATTAGGAAAAGATGAATTTACTTTGACATAATCATAGAAAATAAAACATTTTATAAATGAGAATGTGCATTTACTGTGGACCATGCACCAGGAAAATATTTGGTTTCCGGGCATTACGAAAAAAAAAAAAAAAAAAAAAAAAACATAGCCAAGTATTTAGCGAAAGTCTCTTTTGTATGACATCTACATATATTATGAAATTTAAAATAAAAAAAACTTGGTTAACTAATTTTTTAGCAGATTTGTTTAGCTATATTAATCTATGTAAAATACGTGGTTAACTAATTTTTTAGCAGATTTGTTTAGCTGTGTTAATCTTCTACCTAAGACTGCAGCTGAGATATGCAGCTGAGCTTAAAATTTTCGTACCCGAATGTAACGCCCTTGGTGGTTAAATTTCTCATTTATCTACTTTCCTTAGTAGATTTGTTATGCGAAATTTCATACTCCTACCTAAAGCTACTACTAAGATATGGTGAAATGTCCTAAAATATACGACACCCCCCCCCCCCTTTAATCCCCTTAGTGTTTGAATTTCTAAAATCGCTAAAATATATTTTAAAATAGTTTTTAGCAGATTTGTCCTGCTGAATTTGACGCTCCTACGTAAAACTGCTGCTGAGATAGGCGAAATGACCTAAATCTTTCGACTCCCCTCATTTATCACCCTTAGAGAGTGAGCTTTCAAAAATCCTTCTTTATAATTTGCGTAGCTCATATCAGCAATTTACTGTCCAAATATCGTGATCGGGGCTTTAGTCGTTTCAATTTTGCGTTGATGATTCAGTCGGTCAGATGTTCTCTCCTTATTATGTTAGTATAGATGTGCTATAAAGAAGTATCTAAAAATTAAGAATATTGTAAAATAACGAAAAGTGTCGTAAATTAAACGTAAAAAGATATTTATTTATAATAACCAAGTTGATTTTCAAATAGTATGTGGCAACAACAAAGTTTTACATGCATCGTTGTTATTTATTTATACTAGGGGGCTCTGCCCCCTACGAGCTACGCTCGTCAACCACCGTTCAGACACCGCAGACTCTAACATAGGGGTGCACAACCTTTTTAAGAGAAGGGCCACTTACAAAAATGTTTGGGTTGTCGAGGGCCACATCAGTAACACAGAGAAAATTCTATATCGGGGAGGGTAATAAGTCTTTATTCTTGATGAATATTTTTTTTTTTTTTGCCTATAATAAAAATAAACAAACGGAAATGAATAATTGTATGAAGGAATGCAGGGCTTCTTTGCATCTGTATGAATAACCATCCAATACGTTATGAAGATTAACGGTTCGTTCTTGACAAATGGTAAATTGAAGGAAAAATATTACACAAAATTTCTAAGTAATTGAATGTTATTGAAAATTATATTTAAAAAAAATATTGAAGAATAACTTAATTTAAAATAAAAGGAAACTTATTTTTAAAATAACAAGTGTGATGGACTAATTATGCTATTTTTTCAACGGCCTATTAACAAAACTCTTTTTTTTTCTTCTGTCAATCAAGTGCGACTGATTGAGGAAATTCGCGATTTTTTTACCAACAACCGGTTGTCGGATTTCGCGGTAATTTTCCATTGCCGATTGGTATAATTTGCAATCTTTTCAAACAACCAATTTGCGATACCTGCATTAAATTGACACAATTCGCGATTTTTTTTCAGCGATAAATTTTCATATTTCGCGATTTTTTGTCCACAACGGATCAACGAAAATTGCGATTTTTTCCGCCCCCGATCGAATTATTTCGCGACTTTTTTGTTCTGCGAGCGACCTTTGAAATTAGCGAGTTTTTCCCATGAAGGATTGACAAAATTTCGTGATTTTTTTTCATGAGTGATTGGCGAATTTTGCAATATTTTACGCGACAGATTGACAATATCTGCAATTTTTTTTCCAATGTCCAATCGACGAAACGTGATTTTTTTCCTGATATACATTGATGTAATTTGCGATTTTTTTCACGCGATAAATTGGCGAAAATCGCGATTTTTTTACGTGCAAAATCGATGAAATTTACGATTTTTTCCTGCGACCAATGAATTTCTATTTCATGATACTTTTTGGGACCGACACTCAAATTTTGTAATTTTTTCCATGTTCTATTCACGAAGTTCGTGAATTTTTGGGAGAATTCCCGATTTTTTTTTTCACGAGCGATTGACAAATTTCGCAATATTTTTGCGACCAATTGACAAAATTTGTAATTTTTTCTATCAATTGTGAAAATTCGTGATTTTTTTCCGCGACAGATTGACAAAATCGCTATTTTTCCCAAGTCGATCAACGAAATTTGCAATTTTTCCACCTCATTGAGAAAATTCGCGATTTTACTGTGCCCGATTAACAAAATTCGTGATTGTTAACTGACTCTGATGAAATTTGTAATTTTTCCCGCAATAAGCTGGCGAAACTCACGCTTTTTCCGTCGCCGATCAAGAACGTTTGAAATTTTTCCGCAGCTCCTCGACAAAATTGCGATTTTTCCGCGTCCGATCAAGGACATTCGCGATTCTTAACTGACTCTGAAGAAATTTGTAATTTTTACGCGACAAATTGGTGAAATTCGACATTTTTCTCGTGATAAACTGACGAAGCTCACGATTTTTCCGCAGCCGGTCAACAAAATTTGCAATTTTTCCGTACCTCATCGACAAAATTCGCGATTTTTCTTTGCCCGATTAAAGAAATTTGAGACTGTTAAGCGCCGATTCGATAAAATTCGCGATTATTCCTCTCGCGATTTTTCTTCTCGCTATCAACAAAATTCGAAAATTTTCCGCCACCGATAAACGAAATTTGCGATTCTTAATTGACTCTGACGAAATTTGTAATTTTTCCCGCGGCAAATTGACAAAATTCCGCTTTTTTTCTAACGATCAACTAACAAAACTCGCAATTTTTCAGCAACCGATCAACGATTACATAATCAACAAAATTCGCGATTTTTGACGCGTCCGATCAACGAATTTCCCAATTTTTAACTGACTCTGACGAAATTTGCATTTTTTTCAGCGGCAAATTGTCAAAATTTGCGATTTTTTCTCGTGATAAACTGACAAAGCTCGAGATTTTTCCCCAGTTGATCAACGAAATTTGAGATTTTTCTTCGACCCATCGATAAATTTCGCGATTTTACCCGAACTCAATCAAAAAAATTTGCGATTCTTAATTGGCTCTGATGAAATTTGTGATTTCTTCCCGGAGGAAATTGACAAAAATCGCGATTTTTTCCTGCGACTTATGGAGAAAAAATTGCAATTTTTCCAGTTATAAATTGACGAAATTGTGTAAAAAAAAAAAAAAAAAAAAAAAAAAAAAAAAAAAAAAAAACCGAAGAAATTATATAAATAGTGATCACGGGCCACCAGTTAACCCATGGCGAGCCACAGGTTGTGCATCCCAACTCTAACAGTACGCTAATTTGATCGGCTTTAAAAAGATTTCGGAAGATTGAATTATAATTTGAATCTGACAATTATAATCTGACGTAATTTTCACCAAACTTTTCTTTCTCTTTTTAATATTCCGGTAAAAATACTTTTGTTAGAAATGAAATATTATGATCATCTTAAAATGTCAAATTAATGTCTCGCGCAATTTTTAAATTTAAGCTGTTTTGCCATTTTATTTTTTGTTCATTTTACGTAATAAGTGTAATGTGAGTAAATGTGACGCAAATATTCCTATTTAGGACTTCTAACGCATGTTAATGATTTTATTATTTTACAATATTCTTTCTCTTTTAAAATTCACGTGTAAGTATAGTTTCTATGACGTCATTTTCATTGAGTTCCCGCTTTTTACATTTTCTGTTTATAATAGTCACGTGTAAAATAAATTTTTAATTTGAAGCAAACATTATTGTTTGCGTTGTTTATAGAGTTGGCAACAGTTTAAATTAATACAATTTTCTAAATTTTGTAAAAAATATCTCTCGAAATGCTGAAAATTTGAATTTAAAATAGAAATAAAACCTCAAAAAATGAGTCAAATTAAAATACTAAATGCGGTCTGCACACCGGGAAATTCTGACTCATAAAAGGATCTAAAAATGATTAAATTCCTATGTACAGTTTTTGCTCCTATAAAACTTTTTTATTGGAACGATTTTGTCCAACTTTGGCATTAAATATCTGTTAAAATAATTCTTCGATTTGAAAACTGTCTGCATCAGCATGTTTATCAAACATTTCTCTATAATACTACCGATTGTCATATTTTTGTATGCAACAGTTTTTTTAATATTAACGAAGAAAGGCCATGATTAAACATTCAAATTGTCGTTCATCAATTGTCGTCAAATTCATTCGATCTGCCGAGAATATCATTGGTCCATTTACAAACCAAAACTTTTTTTATATATAGAAGGATATTTGTTTTATAATAATCCACGCATCAAAGTACAGTTACCAAAATTTATTGAATGATAATGAAAAAGAATTTAGTAAAGTTTATCAGTTTTTACATGCTGCTAATGATTAGTTTAATGAAGCATAAAATAAATACTGTCAAGAACACTCAAAAAGTACATTTTCCATCTTACCTCCATTGTTATAATTTTCTTATTTGGCCCTAATTTATTATCATTTGCTGATATGATTATCCTTTATTCATCATTTTTTCATGACGTGAATCTTCTTTTTGGATATGTGCAAAATGCTGTTTCAATACAAAAATAATTATATTCCTGGGGACAAACTTAGAAGGCGTACGTTATAAGAGCCAGTAACAGGAACATAATGTAACGTTCATGTTTAACAGAAACAAATTAAAATATTCATATATGATTTACTGTAAAGTGGCTTAAATTTCAATATTTCCGTGTCTTTTGTAGTTAAGGGGATACAATCAGAGAACATATTAACTTATCCGTTATTTGTATTTTGAAAAACTGTGCTTTTAAATCTGAAATTTGCAAGTCGAACTGTTAAGCGACACTAAATACTAGAAATGACGTAATGTGTAATGTTGCCTTTGGATTCTGATGTTCTAATACCTAACTAAACCTTTTATGTAACTCAGAGCCTAAACAGAAGAACATATGCATCTGAGTATCTTACAATGTCAAGACTTACATGCCGAACAATGATATTTCATAATGCAAGTCATGGGTCGATCTTTGCATAATTTGTGTCCTATTTAGGGCCCCTTCACAAAATTCCTTTTAATAAAACACAAATCTTCACAAAATTACTCTTAATAAAATAAGCCCATTTAGAAAATTCCATTCAATAAAACATACCCTTCATTACTTATTTTTATTTTGTTAAAACTTAAAATGTGCAATTTGTAAAATTAAAAAAAAAAAATTACCAGGAAGCAAAGTTTTAGCAAAATAACTTAAAAGAGTTATTATTAATTATTTAATTTGTTCAAATTTCAGTTACTGATTTGATCTTTCGTTAGAAAATGTATTTTTCAAAAAAAAAAAATAATAATACAATACACAAACAGCTTTTACCTTTCAGAAAAATGGTCCCCACGAAAAAAAGCCTGCATCGATTCCTGCAAGTAGCAATGTCTGGTAAAGTTGTAAATGCGCGGAAAATCCAATCTTAGAGAAAATGTGATAAAGATATTTTCTAATTAAATTTAAAAAATAAAAAAACCCGACTCCAGGTTGTGTAATATTTAAAAGGAGATTCTGACTGTAAAATAGTCAATGAAACATCGTCTTCATTTTGAAAGACCTATCCAATGATATGCCACTTAATATGGTCCGTAATTTCTTTTTCTTCTCTACCGTGATTTTGTATTTTACGGCCGCCATTTTGAATTTATAAAAATAAAACCTACCCTAAAACCATCGGTAGGTTAAGACGAATCGATAGATACCACATTCATTAAAATCCATCCAGCCGTTAGAATGTTTCGAAGGTATAGTGAAATTCATATACACAGATACGCGTGAAACACATAACCCTTCTTGGCAGACAGGTAAAAACGGATGTCTAACATTGTCTAGTAACATGGCATGGCATCGAGTGAATAGATGTTTACTCTTGTAAGAAATTCAAATTAATGTAAATGATGTATTGAATTTTACAATGTCGAAACCTTTTTAGAATATTACGAACTTATAGAATCGAAAGAGATTTTATTTTACTTTACTAGCCGCTACAGTTTTCCACATTAGTTCCGTCATCTAGATGAAAATATTAATTAAAATAACGAAACTTTGTAAAAAATCACCATAAAATAAAACAATACACAGGACGCGTTTCGAGATAAAAACATAACAGCTCGTCATCAGCTACAGCAAACACGTGTCCGCAAGCGAACAAGGTCAAAAATGAACAAAAGTTCATATTCAGATGAAAGTTCATATTCAGAAAAATGAACAAAAGTTCATTTTTGACCTTGTTCGCTTGCGAACACGTGTTTGCTGCAGCTGATGACGAGCTGTTATGTTTTTTGCTCGAAACGCGTCCTGTGTATTGTTTTATTTTATGGTGATTTTTTACAAAGTTTTGTTATTTTAATTGCTTCAAATCGCCAATTTTCGGTGATGTTTAACTAGATGAAAATATGCTTATTTCGTCGATACAGTTTATAAGATATATTCATGTGCACGCCACAGTGAGTAATGAATTTGCGTGAGAATATTGACTATTTAGTAAACATTGGTTAACAGGTGATATTCTAAATTGTTAATATTTCAGATATTTCAGAAACTAGAGACGACATGTTTATATTCTGACATAATTTACCTGATTAATGAAATTCGTAAATTTGTGCTCTTATCTTAGAGGCTTTTTCGACCAAAATAATTTATTTAGAAAGTTTTAGTAATATTTATTGTTTTCATTGTTAAAAATTATCACAATGTTAAAAACATATTTAAGAAAATATTAGAATGGTAATAACAACAAAACAATTTTAGTTATTGTATCAAAAAAAAAAGCGCCCATTTAAACTGATGGCATTGAGCTCACAGGTTATTCACACTAATTGTATATTATACTCTTATTTAAAAAAAAATGCCTCTCGAAAAATAAAGAAATCGACAAAAAACGCCATCTAAATTAAGGGGTGGATTAGCTCCCCCATCCCCCCCTTTATATTTAAACAATGAACCTCCAAATCTAATCAGGGAAGCGCCTTATGAGAATAAACCGGTATACCAAATTTGAAACAAATCGAATAATTCTGCCTGAAAAACCGATTTACCTAAATTAAGGGGATTAGTCCCACCGATCCCCTCTTTGTACTTGAACAATAAACCTCCAAATCTAATCAGGCAAGTGCCTTAGAATGAACCTGTATCAAAAATATGAAGCATATCGGATTTTTCTATCAAGAGTTATCGCGTTACATATAAACATAAATACATATTTACGTACGTACATACAGAACCTGCGGGTACATTAGCTCTCAGGCTTTGATATCATATGAGCTAAAAGATATATCCTATTGCGTTCTTTTTCTGACAGTTTACATCTGCTGTAAAATACTATAAAATGAAACAGGTTATTATTATTATTATCATTTAGTTTTACGTATATATCTGAAGAAAATAATGCATTTTCGCATTCTATCTAATCTAGATTTTTCCTTTTCTTTTTAAAGAATATGACATGTGAAACGTTTATTAAATCAACCGTAAACTGTAAGAACAAGTGCCATGGGCAAAGTTCTAAGAAACAGATGTCTGTTCCTAGCATTTACACAGTTCGTTTATTTTACTTTTCCTTTAACTGGATAATGCGAAGTGAAAAACATTTTCCATACGTATTCGAAATAAAATGTATAAAATATTCAGCACATTGTTTAGAAAAGTTTATCAGCTAATAAAAGACAAAATAATATTGTACAGAAAATACAACATTTATATTTTTTCAATAATAATTCAAGAAAATAAGTTGCTTTTGAAGGCTCCATAAATTTTTGTAATTTTAAATCTTTTTTTAACTTTAAGTTTTAAAAACCATTTTTAACTTACCGCCATTACAGTACACGTAAAATCAATTTTTGTACCGTAGGAAATCTTTTTTCAATTTTTCCCTGTTCCAGCCACATGTGGAATAAAAACCTCTTAAATGTATTTTTTTTTCATGGAAATCAGTATACTCATAGAAATTTCATAAGTAATAAAATATAAATGAAAGAAACCTACTTTAGACATTTAATAAGAACGAGCATAAATGTTTCGTAAAATATGTACATTAATCATTCTAATATATATGTTGTTTTCGTTTCTAATCGAGAACATATATTAGATATCATCCATTTTGTGTACAAAATCTGAAGTGAAATCTTTTTTTAGGTGTTTCGTTCATCTGACGAAACCTTTATTATTCTCACTCCTCTGTCTGTCTGTACGTCATATAATTCGTTCTCTGAAACTGTATAACTTAGAGACTTGAAATTTTGTATACTTATAGCTAAATATCTCCGATCACACGACAAATTATAAAAATTTGAAAATGTCTAATTTTATTTTAATTAAATGAATTAATTTAATGACATCTGACCATTTTTGAAATTTAGATTTTAAAACCTTTGGAACTCACACTACGGAAAATGTAAATGCTAAATACTTCGTTTTCAATAGAGAAATGCCATGGAAAATATCAGTAACTTTATCAATAACGAAGAAATACAAATACATTTACAAGATATAGACTAGGAACAGTCGGAGAGACAGACAAACAGACAAACTGAAGTCATAAACACATTTCAATTATGTTAGAAAGTAGTAAAAGAAAATTTTTCTTTCATCTTGCTATAACAAATTAAATTTTCTATAAAATTCTCGAGAGAAGTTCCTTCCGGTTTTATTTTCATAGCATCCGTAGAACTCTTGTTTTTGCAATACTTTTGATCAAAGTTTATTGCCACAATACTGAAGAGAGAAAGTTTTATAAATCCGGTGTATTAATAAAAGGTTTTCCTTCAAATGAATAAAACACAACTAAGATTCGTGACAAAAATTAAACTATTTAATTGATGCATGCGATTAAGTTTATTGAAATATGCTTTATTATCAAAATATAGAATATTCTAGAAGATCCGCCTGGTTTTTTTCCTTCCAGGTAAAATAAACAAAAATATAAAATCATAAAAATATGGGCAATAAATTATAATACCAGAGTTACATTTATTCATAGCGCCTGTTACATGGTTATAAACAGTATACGATTTCTTGCAATACCGAAACTAAATGCAAGAAATGCATCAAATGACGAAGTATTTACCTAATTTCTATTCATGTGGCTTAAAATTAAAGCCATTAGTAGACAGATTATGATTGTTATTTTCAGAAGGATCTATGAATATGATGTATATGGGAAATATGAACAGGAAATCCAAATAACATACGATGTCTTTGCTTATCCATCACAATATCATATCTTCAAACCATTAATATTTTGATTTTTATCGTTTTCTCTGTCAAAGTTTACTTATAAATTACTCATTTCTCTAAAATGTTTCTATATCTGAGATCCATTTTTTATTATTTGTCTGTGATATTATATCAATGACAATATTTTGGTATTTTTAATAAGTAATTTTTATTCTTTCTGCTTTAATAATTATTATTCAGTCAACGTTTGACTGCACACGCGTATCTGACACTACTACTTTAATTTTAGTCGTTTTAAGCAAGAAGACAGTTGATAGATTGATGTTTTAAAATAAGTGTATGGTTTTGTTTTTGTTTACATAATTGAGTTACTGTCATTTATTATTTTGAATTTTGAAAAGTTCTAAATTTCTGCCCGTTTAAATAATCGATAATGGTTACTTTACTGCCGGTTACATACAAGTCTCATCTTAAAAATGGTTACATTATACAAAGATCGACGATAATGGCTAAATTTTACAAAGCTCTACCAAAGCTTAAAATGTACAGGGTGGCCATAGAAAAACTTTTCCGTTATGTGGACCTCTTACGACCAGCCCGTTTAAGCGATCGAGATAAAATTTCAGATAAAGTTATTCAGGGGTATAAACTCGGGATTCTGTGAAAAGCAAAGTTCTGTGAAAGGCAAAAAGTGCGTTCACAGTTACAGTTATATGCACTGAAACTCGAAATTTTCGAACTGCAAACTGCATTTTTCTCCAGTGCATACGAAAACTCTAAAGAGCGCTGTAAAGGTACGTGTGTCACGAAAATCTGACGCGTTACGCACACCCAAAAAACAGCTCTACGAACGGCCAAAAAAAAAAAAAAAAAAAAAAAAAAAACACAATCGGGGCGCAATGAGGGAATTTGCATATGACAGAGGCAAGGGACCAATCACAACACGCTGTTCGCCAGATATTCAGTGTCGAAAACTGATAAAAACTGATGTGGAATGTTGTCTCTGCAGTCGGAAGCTCGCATATGCCTACAAAATGACGCTTAATGCGAAAGTTCGAGGTGAATTGGTAAAACTCTACTATCAAAATAGGAATGCAGGGGAAGCTTTGCGTGTTTACAGTCGAAGTTTTCGCAGATACGTAGCCCGTGTACTCCGAAAGCTCTGCGTGATTTAGTAAATAAATTCGAAGATACTGTCTGCACCTGTGATAGACTGAGATCCGGATGACCAACTGTTCCAGGTGACACTATTATGGAAGTACATCACATAGCGACTTTAGGACGCATGCGAACTATAAGAGGTGCAGTTCGCGCATTGGAAATAACGAAAACTGCAGTCCTAAAGCTTGTGCACTCTGTAAGCCACATGTTTCCATCCGGTACCAGAGCGTCCCGATATTGAACGCGTTGAACCATGAACAACATATGGCCTTTGAAAATGAATTTCTTATCAGTTTTGACGACAATAACAGCTGGACTCTTCGCCTGTTATTTACAGACCAGGCACATTTCACTTTAACTGGCAACGTCAACACCAAAAATTGCATGCACTGGGGAGACACGAGCTCTTACCCTGTGGCCACAGTACCTTTAGCCGACCCCAAAGTTACTGTGTATTGCGTCATTATAGTCACAATTATTCTCGTCCTGTACTTCTTCAAGAAAGCGACGCCAATAGTGCTCTGTGACAAGATTTCTGATTCTGAGGATATCTCAAATCTAGACTGTACATGTGCCATCCACAAACTTTTTCGGATTTGAAAGATTCTATCATACATGAGATTGTAAGCATACGCCATGCAATGTTACACTCGGTTGTACTGTCAACAGTCCCCAGCATGCAATGCGTAGTTACCTGTGAATTCAGCCATGTGGGAAAAGTGTAATACAAATAAACGTTTTCTGTTGTCCTACCTGTATTGTAATCAGTGATTGGTGTCTTGCGTCTGTTATATTTAAATTTCCTCCGTACGCCTCGATCGTTTTTTTTTTTTTTTTTTTTTTTTTTTTTTTGGCCGTTCGGAGAGCTGCTTTTCTGCGTGCATAACGCGTCCGTTTTTTGTGATACAAGTTTTGTGAACACCTTTTTCGCTACACGTGTTTTCGCATGCGCTGAACATTTTGCGACGGGAAAAATGAGTGTTGCCATTCGAAAATTTTGAGTGTCTGTACCTATAACAGTAAACGTGAGCGTCACTTTATTGTTGTTCAGAGAATCCCGAGCTCATACCTCTGAATAACTATACCTGAAATCTTAACTCGATCGGTTGAACACTAGATGTCTTGAACACTAGATGCCGGCCACTAGATGTCTATATACCGGAAAAGATTTTTTATGACCACCTTGTATATTTGTAAGTAATATGACTGCTGCATCATGGCTATATCGAAGTGGAATTTTCATCAATTGAAAAGACATCTTGTAATTTGGAAAATCATGAAATATTAGGGTTAATACTTAACGATAAAACGGATACAAAATCGGATGGGTATGAAATTACAGGAAGATGTAGGAAAATATTGGTAAAATTAAAATTCGAGATACGCTTTTAACGTCGAATTATCAACCGCAATACTTTTTAGACAGAAACAAAATGAAATCAAAAATTTCTTCTACTTAAAGTAAAATACTGTTTTATTTTCTTTCTACATAATAAAAAGTTAAAAAATATTTCTTCCTACCAATTCAAATTTTTACTGTACAAAATTATATATTTTTACATTTTTATTTCATTATAACTATTACAGAAGTTAGGGGAAAATACATCTTTAATAAATCCCGAAATGGCATTTGTGGGTGTGTCTCACTAATTAGGAAAAATAAATGTGTGAGTTATTATTATCGTATTATCTATGACGGCTAATAAGTTAAAGGGTGTGTCATGAAGCAAATGATTGCAATATAAATATTTGAAAAGAATATTAGAAGCTGTATAAAAAAGTATATCAAACAAGTGATATATATGAAGAAAGCTTCAAGAATTCTAAAACAGGTTTAGAAAACATGTGTATAATCATACTTACACTGGAAAAATTGGGTTCTGAAAATTAAGTAAAAAGTACTTATATTTAAATACGTCACATACTCAAAATTGCTTTAGTCCAAATGTAATGAAAATTGATAAACACATGTACATTTTTGTGATTTCATGGATGGATATCTTTAAGTATGAACCGTTATCTTCCGTCTCCCTGAAACCGCCGTTTACTATAGATTAAAGAAAAAATGCTAACATTTATTTTTCGCTCAAAATGATTAACAAGAAGTATTTAATTGAATATTTATTAAGGAAAAATAACAAAATTACGATAAAGATAACCAAATAGAATATTTTTATGACAATAGCATTTTTTCAGGCACTTTTAAATTAATTTTAAATGCTGTACATAATTTGATATTTATATTAATGATCATATTTTATGCCGCCATGAATGAGATAAACTTATTAAAAAGCACAAAATGATGGTTTCGTTTGGGTATGATAACATATGATGTCTAAAATTTGATAAAGCATAGGTTAATGTCTTTATCCAAACATACTCAATTGAATATGAGTACATCGATTTAAACATTTTTGAGTCCTTCATTTTTTTTAGTTTGCTTTTAAATGCGCTGTATATGCATAAAGTTTTCTCTTTCTAATGAATTTTATATGCATAAATTTATATGCATTATATATGTTAAATTTCGCTTTTCGACAATAATTGACCTTTTTTACAACGTTTTGAAACACGATTAAGAAATTTGTAGTTAAATTAAATTCCTTGGTTTATATGTGTGTCTCTGAGTGAAAAGTTATAATGTGATTTAATGACTAAAAGTGATTTTTCTATAAAATGTTGCTATTAAACTAAATGATCTTCTGCGTCTATCGTATGGAATTTTCGTTTCTGCTATAAGTGTTTTCATCATATACGTGTATTTATGTGACGCCTGATTTGGACATTGTACTGCACAAGGATAGGTGCAGATGTAACGGATTTGAAAAGGGAAATAAGTATCACAAAAAATAATATAATCTTTAACTTCACACGTTAGAGGTTAACATGCAAACCAGTTGAGTATCTTCCAAATGAGCCTTCTCCTAATTTTAAATTTTGGTTTCAAGATTATATAATGATATGGCAAAAATTATATTGAAGATACTTATCTCATATTTAATTATATTTTCGGGTTTTTTTAACACTTTTTAACTCAAAAATTTTTTAGTTGTTAAATTAACTTAATTCGGTGAGTTTGTTTTTAATAACTCTAAAAGTTAACTGACTTGCATTTTAAATAGTTCAACAATATTATGATAACAACAATATTATAAAATCTGAATTCGCTTATTGTTATTTTCTGGAACAAAATATTTAATGCATATTACGATGTGTCATAGATTTACACCAGACTATATCTGCTTGAACACACGTGTGTGTATTTGCATAACTTAAAAGAAAGCAAAGTAAGGATATAAATAATAATAATAATAAAGTTGTTTAATTAATCCCTGTATTATATTATAAGTTTACATTTATACCAATTTTTATCAGGCATTACTTGTTTTGACGAGTTTTGTCAGTCATTACTTGTTTACGTGTGTTGACATGCATGATACCCAATTTTGTGGTACAAGTAATTTTAGAAAATCTATGATTTATATTATTTGCGCATGGATCGCTACTTCCTACATTTTTTTTTTTTTTTTTAAGATTGCCACTATTATTTACAAACTCTCATCGTAGTGATAGAGTATTTTAACATTCGAAATTGAAAGCTAAAGAATATAATTTGAAAGTAGCGATGGTGAATATATATAAAGAAAATAGTGTGCCATAACCTCTGAATATGAATCATACTATAATTTATCAAATTGTGTTTCTATCCCTTTAAGAACTGGCCTACACAATTATGTAGGTGATCCTAAAGAAGAAGAAATAAATCTCTTTTTGTGCGATTTAAAATCGAGCCTACACCCACAAAATTGCGTGGTTCCTTCCTTGGCATAACTTGACATAGGGTATTTTTAAAAATATTTTTACTATCAAATATGATCCTATTAATTAAGAGAAACCACCAAAACTTTTCATTTCTACCAAGAATAGTCCGGTTTTAAAGGGCTATATGTATTTGTACGTATTAAATAAAAAAACGACTGTTGTTCTGTGATTAATCAAAATTTACATCACTAACTGTGTGGATGCTGCCAGGAAAATAGTTTATTGGACGAATATTGCACAAACACAAGACAATTTGCAGATATAATACTTAATTTCACACAGACATTCTTTTCATCCCAACAAACACTTATATACAACAAAGTACAGTTCGATCCCGAATATTTTACGTAATTTCGTAGATAAGATAATTCATTTTTGCAAAGAGAAAAAAACAGTAGCCTAAAAAAGAAAGTTTTCATAGGTAAAGTTAAATCTTTCGATCATTTTATTTTAAGTCCTTTTGATCTCTGAAGAATTTAATCACAAACACAAGACAATTTGCAGATGTAATACTTAATTTCACACAGACATTCTTTTCATCCCAACAAACACTTATATACAACAAAGTACAGTTCGGTCCCGAATATTTTACGTAATTTCGTAGATAAGATAATTCATTTTTGCAAAGAGAAAAAAACAGTAGCCTAAAAAAGAAAATTGTCATAGGTAAAATTAAATCTTTCGATCATTTTATTTTAAGACCTTTTGATCTCTGAAGAATTTAATTTATAATTTATTTTTATATTTATATCTAATCGAAAAATAGAAATTAAAATTGATGGGGGATTTGAATTCTAACAACAAAATATATACACCGTTGTTTATTAAACAGGTTGTTTTATTTAGATAAATTATTCTTATTATATTAAAAAGTAGAATGAAATTCCATTTTTTATATAAAAAAAAGACTTTAAATCCTTGAAAAGCTCTGAGATACATTTTATTTTTCTTTACATCAAGATTTGTACCAAAATATTTAATATACATATATATATATATATATATTACTTTTTAACTTTGGCAAGAAACAATCCGTAAAATTGCATCTACACTCTAAATAAGAAGGAGTGACTATTCACTCCGGAAGAGTGAATAGTCAGTCTATTGCAGAATCAAAATACGCCCAACCTCTTTAGAGTGACTATTCACACTGAGAAAAAGTAAAATTGGTGACTCTCTGAAAGAGTGAATAGTCACTCCTGGGAAGTTAATATTAACTTTAAACAGGGGTGTATAATCACTCTTTCAGCGGAGTGTTTATTCCCTTTTGCTAAAAAAGTGGATTTTTTCCTCTCTTTCATGGGAGTGAATGTTAATTTTTTATAGAAGGAATTCTTCTTTTATGTTGCTTTTATGGGCATTTTAATAGAATCATATATTTTAGAGCAATAAAAATAGATACAAGCGTGGTAAAAATTGGAATAAAATACTTTACTTAGCTATATTTATTTAATTCATAGTTTGTAACACTAATTGAACTTTTAAGGAAAAATTCAATTAAAGTTACATATGAATTAAATTTGATTATTGACAGAAATAAGCAAAAATAATTTCATACCCTTGTGTTTGCTTTCATTTTATGCCCAATAAATATATGATAGTTTTAAATTGCCCATAAGGGCAAGTAATTAACCAAAATCTTAATAAGTTAATATTACTTCTTTCTTTTAAGATACCCATAAAGTTGAATTTAGTATTTTAATAATTCCCGTGATGTACGTTAATTGTGTTCTTTTTTTCATGTGTAATTCAAGTTTTAAATACTTAGATCTCAGTACATATTCATTGCTAAAGAATTTAAATCTAATCAAACGTTATTGTTTACTGTATTTTAGTTACTTTTAAAGTTTTATAAATAACTGTATAATAGGTGGATGTTATATGATTAACAATATGTGATTTTATTTTAATTTTTGTTTGAAATATAAAATCATATCTTCTTCGCACATTTTTCAGTAAAGTAAGCTTCAGTTTTTCGCTATTTTGCAGAACCCTATTGTTCTAAAATATTTTTATTTTTTCCTCTAAAAAAACAATGCTTATCAACTACTTAATCATGATTTCAAATTACTGAAAAACGGATATTAATGCAGCGATTATTTATGGAACGATATGAATTGCCATATTTAATTTAAATTTTTAATCCCGTATATATTGCATTTTGAGAATATGAGCTAAATAGATTTCGTATGTTTTATAGGAAAAGATTGATATAGGAAATAGAAAAAAGCAAATATAAAAAGAAAAGCAATGGCTCCATATGTACAGTTCTTATTGTTTAAAAAACACGTTAAATGTAAAAAGTAGTTATTTCTTTCTTTAAAATATATTCAATCTTAAATTATATAAGTGTTTGTATGAATATTAAAAATATATATACTAAAGCAGTTTTACCTATATATTTCCTATCAGGCATAAAAAACACTTTATTTAAATGTTTAAATATCATGTTTTATTTTTTACAGTGAATAATTACGTGTATCATAAACGTAGAAAATGAATTTAAAAGAAAATTTGATAATTCAGAATGTCATATTGATTCAGAATGTCTATAAATATATGTTTTGATTAAAAGCATAAACAGCACAAAAATGCTTACATAGAATAAAAAAAAAAATTAATATAATAATTTGAAAAGCACTAAAAATAATGATTAGTATTTTATAATTGTACTATTAAACAACAGCAATAATAACGATAAACATTGTAAGTGTTTATAATCAGGAAAAGCAACACCCCCCACCAACCCCCCCCCCAAAAAAAAAAAAAAAAAAAAAAAAAATCCAACAGCACACTATCTCAATACATTTTCAGCAAATCTCAGAGGAAAACAATTCCAGCTCAATAATTTTATATATAACGTAAAACTATTTAACTCATATAACATACAAACTCTACAGGAATAAAATTTTAAAATTAAATAATATTGATCTTTACGTTCCATAAATAATCTCTTTAACCCCTTGAAGGTGGATGGGATATATTGTATCCCATTATTATATTATACTTTTACTTTTCTAACTTTGGTGGAAAAAAGTCGTAAAATTGCTTTTCCTTATTTTGCAATAAATTTTCTGAAAGCTTCCGTGTGACTTCGACATTACAGTAACGCAATTACTTGCCCCTCAAAGGTTTAATAATATCCTTATACGTTAATCCTGAAATAGCGGACGCCTTTCTCTTATCTTAAAAAAAAGCGTCGCAGACTTAATGTTCTGAGTAGGTGATTAGTAATACGAATACATACAATTAGAGATTGACAGAAAATTGTGTTTCCTTTTCGTCTCAAAATCTGAATTGCGCCGAAAATTCGTTTTGGGTGCTGCCAAAATTTCGGCCGGCCAGAAACTATACCGAAATTATGTATATTCCAGAAATCTCATATCTTCATTCGGAATTTTTTTATATTATCCGTTAAATGAGACACTCTTTATTTCATACAATGATTTTCACTGTGTATAATTATCAGTCATGACAGACTCAAGACGGGAGTAAAAAATAACATGCAAGCAATGCATATATGTCTCAACTTTGAAGAAACTTTCCACGAGCTCGGTAAAAACTGTAGACTCGGTAAACTGTAATAAAAGAAATTTAGTTTGAAAAGTGTTTCGAATGCTCTTTGAGAATGTTCCATCATTATGTATCATTTATGAATTAATTACATTTAATTTTACATGACAATAAAAAGTTCCGTAAATAATCACTTCAATAATATCCGTATTCTTAATTTCTAAAATGGCGGACGTCTTTCTCTTATCTTAAAAAAGCGTCGTAGACAAGACTGTTCTGATTGGCTGATGAGTAATATCCATACAACACTCACCCCTGCTTAAAGTGAATAGTTACACTTTCAGGGGAGTGACTATTTACTCTTGAAAAAGAGTTCGTTTTAGTAACAAATCAGCGTAATTTCCAAGGTTATATTATGAAATGGAGTTTTTAAAAATTAAGAAGTGACATATTTTGGTGCTTTTCATTATTTTTCTCCATATATTGGTTTAAAGTTTAATGGAATTTTTTTTTTAAAAGTGTATAGTGCTTTCACTTTCGACAACGGAGTGACATAATGGACTCTCGACAATGGGGTGAAATATTTCTCTCCTATCTAGGAAGTGTATTATTTTAAAAAATTCACTCCAAAAGAGTGAAAATGCCTGCCACACTTTCAAAGAAAGAATTTTACATTCCTCCCAATTTTAGAGTGTGCTTACATTATTTTTTTTTAAATTCTAGTTTGAAATTAACATTACATAATCGCAAATACTCAATCCAGGAAAGGTTATAAAAATTAAGAATTTTTGGTTTTCAACTAGACATTTCTAGAACGAGAATCATAATTCCAATATTTTCTATCCAAGCAAAAAATTAATAAAACATTTTAAAGAGAGACTAATTCTAATGACTATAAAGTTTCATTTCATTATCTTGGTTGAACATATAGTTATATCAGTTTAAATAAAATAATCTAAAAAACACATTTTGCGATACATGAACTTTAATTCTGGAACAGAGTGGAAACAACAATAGACCATACAAATAGTTATACGTGTTATCTATAGTTATCGTATTTGTATGTGATTTGCGCCAAACTTTAATAAAAACAGTTCAGCCCGTTTTATGCTGGAAAATAAAAATCGGTTTTCTTTTTCAAGATCAGTGTTATTCAAATCATCTTAATCTATCACATTAGATTTCATGTAAAATATAGGATAATATTTTTCTTTCTAATGTAGTACACCATCAGAAATACTTTCTTCAATTCACAGAAATTTTGAGCAGCAGTGCTACCAGGATTTTTTCATTAATAGACGAAAGTCTGTTTCTTTTAGGTAGAGATCAAAATCTAGATCAAAATCAGGGTGCTATGTCCTTTTTACGGCGAAACCACTTTTAGCCGTTATCGTCGGTACTTTTGAATGTTATTCGACCCATAAAAGTTAGCTCAAATTTTTAGATAAAATAACCCTATTTAGTGATTCCCCGATTTGGTGATACCGGCTAAAGATGGTTTTGCTGTAAAAAGGACATTGCACCCTGATTTTGATCTCGAATTACTTTAATTCACCTTTTAACTGATTCCTTAATGAAAGACAAAATCATATGAAAAAATCTCAATCTTTGAAATTTAATAACTGGATCAATTTTTGTAGTACAGATGTCAAACTTTTTGTGTTATATATGTTATGATATGAGTAAACGTTTACTAAATATAACTATAGGGACCAGGAGACTGTATAAAAAGTTAGTTTTCGTAATTTTTATAAAATTGATTTTTTATTTAAAATAATGCCACAACATGAATATTTACCTCCTTTAAAACGTTTTTGTAATTGGAACTATATGTCTGCGACCAACGGTTGAGAAATTAAAGGTCGGCGATAGATAACATATTGCACCCTGTATGTTTGACCTTATTACAAAGATTCCGGAACAGTTTTTGTTTCGTCCATATCTAAACAAATGGCTGTGTTATAGTATTTTGATTTTCTATTGTGACTGACATTTTGAAACGACCTGATTTTTGTCAGGCGATAACAGGCGTATTTATGAACCGATTTGGATGTAAATATGAAAATAAGTAAAATCTAAAAATAATTTATGTGAAAGCTACCTCTTCCTTCCGACACTAGCCGGAAGGACTTTTAGGTAGATTTCGTAAGAAATACTACCTATTGCAGTCGTTAACATGGTGCGACTTTTGAAAAATTTCTTCATAACTTTTCATTATAGGACCCCAGGAACCCAAAACCACCCTCATCTAAAAAGTTTATATATATATGTATGTATGTATGTACTAAATTTTGTCCGCACGATAAAACTCGCAATTATGCACGGATCGTCTTCAAACTCACCAACAACTTTTAGATGGCTAATATCTCGGCGGGGATTGAAAATGGGTAAAATCGGCCCAAGGGAATGTAAATGGGGAGGGTTCAAAATTTTGAATACCGTCTTAACATGATTCTGGTAAAACTAGCTCTTACACAACAATGACAGGAAAAAAATAAATATTTTCGTTATACACTGCTAAAAATTTGCAGCATTCTGACAGGTCATTTGACCGTTTTTTCCGAAAACGGTTACACAACCGTAATTTTAACACTATTCTGACCATATTATTGGCCATTTTATGGTCAGAATATAGTTAAATTATGGTTATGAAACCGTTTTTTCAAAAAACGGTCGAATGACCTGCCAGAATGCTGCAACATTTTTAACACTGTAGCAGTTGCCAACAATTAAAAAAAAGCAATAAAATTCTCACCACAACAATTGATTCCCTATTGCAAGATTTTCACGTGAAACAGCAAATTAAATAAATAGTTTGACGAATTGAAAAGAAATTGAATATTACGTCATAAGTTTTCTAGAGCAAGATTTCCGCATGAAAACTCAAAATGAAATAATTAGTTTGACGAATTTAAAAAAAAATATATATATATATATATATATATATATATTGCGTCATATTGGGAATAAAATGGACCTCAACCGGTGAATATGTAACGTCATGTGAGTTTGAAGAAATGTATTAAAACATGATAAAAACCCGACTATGGAAATATTAACTTATTTTAACACTTTGAGGTTCTCTGAATTTGCTTTAGCTATTTTTTAAACCTATTTCATATACTTGCGTGTGTGTATTCGTGTATATTAGAATTTTCACAAAATGTTTAGCTCCCTAAAGCTCATTCTTAGTGAAGGAACTGTGCTTATCTCTAATCTTGACTTAAGTTTTGTTGGTGCATTTAGTACTTAACTTCGAAATCTACCTCCGCCTGTAGGCCCGAGCCGGCAGGGATTTTTTTTCTTTGTTACAAGAAATAAAATATACGTCAATTGAATAAGAATGGTATAAAAAAAAAGCTGCTGACCTTGGAATCGAACCAGTTACCTTAATGTTACGAGATATTACTTTAATCCCTCTGCTATCGTTGTACAGTAGTGAATAGTTTGAAGTAAATATGCTTACCTCAGAAGGGTTCGGCTCGATTAATTTATATAAAAAGGTTTTTGATTTTGAAATTTATTTCGGGAAGACTTCTTTAATGAGATTGTGGCTGGGGTTTTAATACAGTATTAAAATAGTATAAAAATATCTTTATGATATAAATCATTTTATGTTCATTGCTAGATGTAAAAAAAATATATATATATATATAATTTTATTCGATATATATATTTTCTTTTTGTATAATCGATTTTTTCATTTAATGTTTTAATTAAAATATCTGTTTTAAATGCGTTCATTTAAAATATATTTTAAGAGCGAATATTTATTTTTATAAAAAAAAAATTCAGTACTTTTAATTTTTAAATTTATAATTTATATATATATACAGGTTGTCCGGTCTCAACGGTGTCGATGACTACTTCCTAAACCGTTAGTCATAGACATGTAGTTCCAATTGTAAAAATGTTTTAAATGCGGTAAAGAGGTATTTTTAAAGCGATTTCGGTCAAGAAAAACATTTATTAAAAAATTACGAAATTTAAATTTTTATACGGTCCCCAGGTCCTATAAGTGATATTTAGTAAAAGTATCCTATTGCACTGACAAGTAAAAAAGTCCCATTCTTCTGCGATTAAAACTGACCGAGTAATAGATGTTTAAAGTTGGAGTATCTTTTTCGCTGCAAAATAGGGGTCAGTCACAAATTTACTAGGAATAAAAATAATCGTCAAATATAAATTTAATATTAAACATTGAAAGTAAATTAAGGTTATAAATATATTTTGAGTTTTTTTTTGCTCATTCTGACATATTAAAACAAAATATACAACTTGTACTAAAAATATAAGTAAAAAAAAAATAATAATAATAACAGAAATTTTGTTAAATGATTATAAAACAACAGTCACAACTCTTTAGAAAATGATACATAGTTAGATTACCTAATCTAAAACTTAATTAATAAAAATAAAGGTTATCTTAAAACGTGCTCGAAGTGACGCCCCTTAGGCTACAATGCAGAAATGTACATGTGAAATAAATTCTTCTTCTAGTTTTTTCAACATTGTAGGTGTTACAGATCTGCACGCCATAGCAATAAGATTCCACAAATCTGCTCGACTAGTGGATTCTCTTTTGTATACCTTATTTTTCAGAAAACCCTAAAGAAAAAAATCTAAAAGATTCAAATCTGGCAACCTGGGAGGCCACCTCCATATACGATAATATTATTTCCAAAAGTACTGTTTTGAGTTTGGTCTCTAAAATATTTTTTTCAAACAAGTTTTTATAAAGAACTAAAAAGTTGAATTTGAAAAAAGCATAATATCATCAAAATATATAATAAACAATCCCTGCTCATACACCGTAATGTATCTGACTTCTTTTGTGCGGCACTGTATAAAAAATATAAACTCAGCGCACTTTCATTTGTGGAAAAATTACATTGTGAATCTCTATGCCTTACATAAATATTGCTGATTTTGATTTTAAAATTTTTATTTCTAGGCAATAGTGTATACAAAACTTTTGGAGTGGTCCTGTAAAATAAATATAAATGGTACGTACCTAAAATCATATTAATATTACATTGTCATTGGATTTACATAATTATGCAAAATTTAATCTTGATCGGATATTTGGAAGTGAGTTAGAATTGGAATACAAATTTTGAATTAGGAAGACATACATACGAACGTCGTAAGTTAAAAGCTTATAAAAGTAATACAACTTTTTAAAATAAAATCATCAAAAGAAACATACTCATTTCCTTACCAAAAAAAAAAAAAAAAAAAAAAAAAAAAAAAAAAAAAAAAAAGTCAAATTTCAATTGAGGACATCAGTTTTGAAACTCACCTTATCCGAAATTTAAAAAATCGTGTTTCTCTATCAATCTATTCTATTGGTATAACTGTACCAATCAAACACTACAATCTCCACATTTTCAATGAATACCAATGGGCGCATTTAAAGGTTTTGTGCGATTTCCCAAAATTTGATTTTTTTCGATAAGGCGAGTTTTGAAACTCACTTCTTCAATTATTTTAACCAATCTGAAAGTTAATTATTAAAAATTAACACTACCGTAATATTTATAGGGGGGAAGTACCTTCAGTTAAATCTCTTTAAAAATACTTCTTTACATTATTTAAACCTTTTTGTAATTGGAACTATATGTCTTTGACCAACGATTTAGGAATTAGCCATTGAACATCGTTTGGAGTGGACGCCCTTTATAATACTTTAAGCACATCGTGTACTACCCCTGAAAGCTTGGTCCAACTCATCTGTTTTCGGTTACAGAAAAGTGGTTTAAGTCATAAAATTGAAAATGTCATAACTCGGTCAATTTTAGAGTTAGATGAATGGGACTTTTTTTGCCGTACTTGTTAGAGAAATAGGAAAAGTTTACTCAATATCACTTATAGGACCGGGAGACCGTATAAAAATTTTAATTTCGTAATTTTTAAATCAATGTTTTCTTGACCTAAATCGTTTTAAAAGTACTTCTTTGCCTCATTTAAAACATTTTTCTAATTGGAACTATATGTCTATGATTAACGGTTTAGGAATTAGCCATTGGACACCGTTGAGACCGGACACCCTGTATGGTATATATAATATACTTTAATAATATAATAATATAATATAATTTTACTTATAATAATAATATAATATACTTTTAAATTTATAATTTCTTTTTCTTTTTTTTTTCTTTTTCAGATTTTTTTAATATAATTAGAAATCTTAATTTTTAGAATTTTTGGTTTTTCGTTTTTAAAATGAATTCGGATTTAATTATTAATTGAGCCAATAAACATACCTGTTAGGAATGAACAAAATCTGTCCCTCTTTTTCAGAGTTTCGGAAAAAATTCACGGATAAAACATGTTTTCTAAGAAAACGCGAATTATTTGTAAAAAAATAGGCAATAATTTAGTATATATAGACGAGTTTTTTGACAATGTATTTCATCAATTTTAATCAATAGTTACCTACTTTCAAAATCAAAATGAAATAAAAATCCGTTTAACGTTCGCTATATATTTGTTTCTATTTGTTAAACGTACCATTCATTATGATTAATTTCTTCTTATAATAATAATAACAAAAAGCTATTTCATTTCTTACAGAAATGAAGGTGTCTTCTGGAAAAACCATACTCGCTTTTCGTATTTGATATATACCCAGCATTTTATTTTATAAGGATGCATCTATAGAAACAACATGAATTGTTCGAACACAAATCATGTCTGCCTTGTTACACTTAAACTGTCATATTAGTTTTGATACGAAACATATAACATCCATGTTTTTCTATCTGGTAATAAGCTTCCTATTTTTGCGGAAGGTAAACATTTTCAATTTAGTCTAACGTTGCTTGTTAAATAATATACTGTTGTTTTTAAGTTTTGCAATTTTTTTTCCAACAAAAAACATAAAAATTAATTAAAACTAAATATGTACAAGTAATTCTTATTTTCTTACTTAACCCATTTATGTCTAGCGTCCCATTTTTGGGACGTTTCAAATTTTAATGCATTTGTATAATTTTCTTCTTCTTTATAACATGAAAATTGCATGAAATTATTATTTATAAATGTCTTTATCTATAACCGAGAGATGGCAGCACAAGTTGGATATTTATTTGCTTCAATTAAGGCTTTTTTCGGTGTTTATAGATTTTTAATTTTTCAAGAGGGCGAAATGTAAAAAGTAAGTTTATTTGTATTTTTTCTATCATGGACCCAAAATCGCAAGTTATAATCTTAGCTTGTGGACTTTTTTGAAATACGTATTTTTTTTTAAATTGCGAAATTAAATGTTCAAGCCTATTTTTTATGCATTTTTGTAATGTGCAAAATATAGGGTTCTAGGCACAAATGGGCAAATATTTTTGTTAGAAATTTAGGAGACAGTTATTTATGCAATCTCCTTTCGAAGATATTTATGAAATAAATTGTTATTAAGTCTGCAATACGATTATTCTTATTTTATTATTAATAATAGTTATAACGTTATTAGTCTCTTCAAAAAAATAAATATTTTTTTTTTTGTAGTTCATTAAAATACTAATTATAGTACATAATATACAATTTAAAAACATTTAAAATATAAATATATGCAAAATATATAATTATTCATATTATTCTACTAGAAATACTCATATTTAGTTCTTTTACATTTTATCAAATTAATACAAAAAAAAAATTAAGCTTAATTTTTTTTAGTATTTTTCCAGTTCATTTTGCAACATTTTAAAGTGTTTTTACCCAAAAATTTGAGAAAACAAAAATTCAGTCACAAATGGGTTAAATTGTAAATAACGCGATGTAATTAAACCTTTTAATTATCTGTAACCAAACGTTATTCATAGAGCACGTACTATAAATATCTATATCATTTTTATTAAGGCACTATAATAAAACAAACAAAATATTTTTCACCGGAAATTAATACATCTTTTTCAACCTCTATTATTGCTTTCACATTCTTTCGAAAATTCGAAATTTCATCCTTAGTTTTTGGATATATATATATATAATATAAAACATGAACTGTTTGATTTCGTATTAAGCCTTACGTAATCTATCATACAATGTTATACATCATATCATCATTTTTGCATTAAAGGATCGGTAATTTTCTTTTTAACAAAGTATTTTTTTTTTTCAAAAGACACATATTTCAAGTTTAACTTTATGTTATTGTTTTATATTAATGCATTGCATGTGTAATTGGAAAACAATAATTTCTAAAGTCTGCCATATTATTCTTATACTAACTAATATGTCTATATTTTTCTCTAAAACAATATATTTGGCCTAAATTAAATATTTCGCATTTGATATCATGTTAAAGGTGCAAAAAAATCCTTCCGGTGTGTATCGGAAGGAAAAAGTACCGTTCATATCGATTGTTTTTAAAATACAAACTTATTTTACTCAAACACTCAAAGCTAAAATGAGTGGAACTTATTATAGATTGTCCAATGCCAGTTTTCGTCAACAGTGAATGTGAATCAGAATTTCGCCAAATTAGACAGCTAAATTCAAATTGATTTCCTTTAGAACGATTTATGTTTGATCATGAAATCAGACGATAGCTTAAAATTCCCAAATGGAGGTGGGTTGATAAGGGCCATTTTTCGACCAACAGCTCCTTGATGTGACATAAATTGCTTTCATTAGTATACCTCATGACAAATAAGAAAAAAAAAATATCTTGACTGAATGTTCAATAATTGATGGGAAAAATAAAATATAGAATTAAGTAAGTATTATGTTCATTAATGAACATAAACACTATTGTCCTCAGTTTTAATCCATATAATCAATAGCAAATACAACACTAAATGCAAAATTAAGATGAATGAAACTTATTAAGACTACTATTTCAATATATGAAATGTCGGAAATAATCAATAATTGAAAATAGCAGTTTCAGACACTTTTAACACTTTTTTAAATAAATTAAATAATACTTAATTTTAAATAATACTTAATTAACGCATGGTTTAATAGTGAGAAATTCTCGGGCTAGGATATTGGCCAGGAGTAGCTCAGTAGTAGAGCAACAGCACGGTACGCTCTGGACCCAGGTTCGAATCCTGGACCCGGCTAATTTTTCACTCCTGTTGGGTTATTGTATTAATTGTGTTCAAGTCTGTCTTAATATACTGTACCTTTAATAATTTATAGCACTTGTATGTCGAACAATCTAATTTTAGTCGCAAAACTTCCTAACAATCCCGGAATCATCTATAAATAATCATAAAATCATTTGGCTTCAGCCATTCTCTGATATTGTGTACAACTTTTTAAAATATATTTGTAAGTATGTTAGCGTCGTTGTTCTTTGAATCCGCGAAGTAAGTTCTGATGACACCCAAAATGTAATCTGAAGTAGTGACGAACATCATAGGCTTAACCAAAGGTCTTTCTTTGTGTAACGAGAAAGATGGTCTATGGAAGGAGTAGTTCGCATTCTTCTGGATATAAATATACGTGCCATCAGCAGCAACTATCCCAGTATAATCGTCGTCATGAGGAATAAATAATCAACTTGCTAAAGGGCTCGTATATTTTTCAATAATCTCTATTCTGGTAACGTCTTCCATTCCAAGGTGCAGTGGAAAAACGTTCTCAATGAAAGTTTGTCTTGCATATTACACTGAAGACATTATTCTTTTGCTTATATTGAATAATGTGGACAGAACACAATTAGAGAGACCAGCTCTAAGTTTTACATGTAATACAAGTATGAGATGACCTCTTTTTCTACGAACGTATTTTCGACTTTACTTGTTCAAAAATTAGTTTAAAATCAGACATGGATATACACATGAGAGTATAATAATAGAACTCGGAAAGGTGTATCGGTGTGTCAAAATCGAGGCCTCTTTACTTTGCCACATTTCTGATATTGTTTAAAATACTTTCAATATATATTTCATATACTGATATATTCTCACTTACAGGGCGTAAAACTAACTCACTGCAGAGCCAACTCACTGAATACCGATCCCACAATATGAGTTTTATACAGCATTGTTTTTATTGTCACATTGTCAAATATTGCACAATCTCTGTTTATTTATATTCGGTAGCGGTAGATCATTTGGTGCATTTTATTTTACAGGGTGATCCCAAGTATTATTTTTTCCTTTGATTTTTTGTTGGCCCCTTAATTGCCCCCTTATCAAATCGACATTGCTAAATATGAAGTCATACCTGTTCTTTTCAATCCTGAAATTCCAGAAGAATCTGTCAAGTATATTTCTAAATATTCGACAAAATGCAGAAAATTGAAAGTTGCCGGTCATTAATGGCAATATAGTGTGCATATCAGACCATGGGAAACTGATTGGTGCAAAAAATTAGATCAAACAAAGGCCGCTAGGGGAAAATAAGGTGCTGCGATCGGTTTAATGTAAGGGAAATGTAACATGACCAAGGGTTTAAACATCTAGGTGCCAATGGGCCGATTTCCACAAATAAATTTTATTAGTATTATTCATTTAAATTTTATTAGTATATGCTCCAATTAATTTTATTAGTCTTGTTACTAGGCGAAGAATACTAAAAATTTAGTGGTGGGATTTTTTTTTTAAATGCTAATTATCGACATCTTGTATTCTTTGCTTATTTGTTTGCGCGCGCAGTACCTGAGAACAAAATTTGCATAAGAGGCAGCTACAGGACCGTCGTAACAGATAAAAAGAAATGCGAATAGGTTCGAAATATCCTGACGTAGGAGCGAAACACCACGATGGTTTTCTCGTTTCCTGAACGCGCTTTGCTGTTAAAGCTTTTTTACCAAAATGACATTAACGCTGCCAAAGCGCTTCGTTTGTACCGACAGCAGAGATCTTTGCGTACATGTCCAGTGACACCACTAATCACTAATCACTAATCACCCACTCGTGGACAGCCAAACTTTCGGTATAGGAGCTGATTAGTCCACGAGGGGAAAACACATATCTACTACCCCGCGGAGACTCCAGTACTCGCGAACAAGCCCAGAAGCTCCAGCAGGCTGGAAGACCCTGCTTAATGAAAATTACATGATTATTACAGGTAATTCACAATGGGTTGCACTATTGAGCAAACCCGAGAAATTTTACAGTTATAGTTGATGATGAATAGTTAAAATTATTTTATAAAAAAAAAGTTAATATTGGTACTTAATTACATCTCATTATTTAGTAATTTAACATTTAAAAAGTGAGTATTTACACTTAAAATTTAAGATAGGAGAATTATTTAAGGTAAACAATATATAGTAGGATAATCCAGTGACACCACGTGCTCTGCGATGAATGGTCAAACGCTTTGAGGAAACTGGTAGCTTTGCAATTCAAACAGGCCGAGGACACAAAAAAAAGATACCGCAGGTGGTGGATGATGTCGCAACCGCTGTTGTTGAGCAAGCCAGTACAAACACAGTAGGAGCACCCAGTGTTCCAGCCGAATCAAGGCAATTAGAATGGCCGTACACTACCGTATAGAGGCGCATGCGTATAGCTCTCAAGGCTTATCCGTATACCATTCGTCTTTTACAAGAATTAAAACCTGGCGATAACAATATTCGTGAAACATTCGCTTTGAGGTTCTTGGCAAGGTTGGAGGTGGATAAGAATTGTCTTTGGAACATCATATCGACCGATGAGGCTCAATTTTACCTGAACAGTGAACACACAAAACTGCCGTATCTGGTCTACTGAGAATCCTTACCATATCCAACAAATGCCCCTGTATTTCCCGCATGTTATTGTGTGGATCGATTTCACTGCGATCTTTTTGATTGGGCCATTTTTCTTTGACGAAATCACTCCTCAGGGACCAAAAACCTGTTCCGTAACTGCAGCATGTTATTGGGACATGTTGCAAAGTGTGATCAATCCAGAACTCTAGCATTGTGGTGTTTCGCTACAACAACATTCCAAAAGGATGGTGCGCCTCCTCACATTGGGACGTGAACTTCAAAAATTACTGCAATGCCATTTTACAGGGAATCGCATTATCAGCCGTGCATTTATTACAAGTTGGGCCTCCACGTTCACCTGACTTGACCCCGTGTAATTTTTGGATTTGGGGTTACCCCAAATATAAAGTTTATCGAGGAAACATAGGAAATCTGGCGTACTTGAAGAACCAAATCCTCTTGCAAGTACGCAACATCGGTCTCGATCATTTACACGCTGCTGTGGATTAAGCGGTGACACGGTTTCACGTGTCACCAAGATGAAGCAAGGTGTCCACGTGAAGCAAGGTGGATATATTGAATCCGACATGTGAAAACTTTGTGTGCTTTATCTTACCACGGGCGTGTCTTTCGTTTGTGCTGTCACTAACAGATGTTTAGGATCGTCAGTTTGTGTGTAAAAAAATGTAATTATAACGTTAAATACCAACACCTCGTATTCTGCTCTTTATTGGTTGCAACATTAGGGTGGTCACAAGAAATCAATTTTTGAATTTTTTCCGGTGGACCCCCCAAAAAGTTGCCAATAGACTAGAAAATGAGAATGGCAAAGTTTTATCTCATTTGGATAATATTAACACGTGCCTCATTGAGGTTAAAGTTTGCAAAAAACGTGATATTTCGCAAAAAAATGCTGTTTTTCCTTCATAAAATAAATACAATTAAACCTAGAAACACAATTCAGGTCTCATTTTATATAAAAAAGCTTCGTTTTGAAGAACCACACACCATTTTATTTCTAAAAATGTATAAATTTAGACATATGCGTATTTTTCAGGACCAGAGTTCACCCAAATCCTAAAAATTGATTTTTATGAAAATGTGAAAAAAAACATTGTAACATTCCATTTCATCTGCTTTCCCACTTTTGTTTTTCATTTTGTACATGATAAAGTACTAATTTAAAAAAAAAATTCCAAAGAAAATGAAAAAAAAATCGAATTTTAAACTGAAAAAATTTAAAAAAAAGGGGGGGGGGTGCAAAGAAAGTATAAAAATTAGAACAAATATGCTCAAATGCATTTTATGCTCCAAAGTTGTGTTACAAGAAAGGAAGCATAATAAAGAAAATTAATTATTATCCCTTACAATTGTCACATTAACCCTTTCCAGTACAGAAAAGTTCTGTTCGTAAAATAATGAAATGATCGACTACACCTAAATTTAGAAACAAGTAAGTTTGGAATTAAAATTAGGTAGTCTCGACATTGGACAACTGCGCCAGAAAGGATTAAGGTGGTAAATGGCTTAGATAAGGTGGCTTTTGAAGAATCTGGAAAAGTTTTTCTACATTCATGTACAACTTTTAGCATATACTGTTTTTATTTTTCGTTTTTTGTTAAACAGGAATTGAAATCTCTGGTTAATTTTCTTCCTCTTTCAGCTGTGTCATTGACAACTTTAAAGCCATTCACTTATTTCTTGCTTTCAAATAAGGTTTATTTTCACACCATAGATTGGGATCAGTATTTAAAAAATGCTTATTAATATAAAATCTCTTAAAAATTTTTATAGTTTGAGATGAAACAAAAAATTGACTTCTTTGTTCAATAAATAATCCACTTCGTTGAAAACTTTTGTTGCTTTTAAATTCTTATCATCATCATCATTTCTTCTTCAAATTACATTAATTTTACAGCCATGCTTATGTTGACTTTTTTTTTTTTTTTCAAAGTATCATCTAAAAATGAAAATGCAACTTGATCCGAGTTAAGATACCAAAGATGGTTTATCATTTTAACGAGTGCTTTGTCTGCAACCTATTTATCAATTTTTCTGTAGTGAACAAATGATTTTATTATTTGCAGGTCTTGGATTGGGGTCCAAAGTGGGAGTGGGAATATTGAAGCACGATTTTACATAAATATTGATTAGAAATAAGCAAAGGTCTTTAATATCTTCTTTTTCTATCTTTGTTATTGAGAGATTATCTATGACAATATATTTTGAGAGAATAAATTGCTTGTGCATCTGACATGATTAAAAGCACCAGGTGCTCTGAAAAAGTCTTTTGTAGGAAGGAGTCCTATACAAATTAAACAAAGTTGGATAAACTCTTTATAATCATCCCTGAGCTGTTAATTTTTAAAAGGTCCTGTAAGAAAACTTGAAATTTCTTCTGAATTAACTATTTATCTACTATTTCATCTTCAATAGCATTTTTATATTTACTCTGGTTTAATTTAAACCACCCAATCAGAATTGTTTTTTTAAATATCTGGCTGAGGAGCAGTGATTATTCCCACTTTACAATCAAAACCAGCTTTTAGGATAATTTCTAGATTAGGGTGGCGACATGGTAAATACAGAAGACTTTTGCTTTAACAATTGCTATAAAAGAATGCAGGTTCCTCTGAGGTGACCGTTGTTTACTGCAGTTGTATCAAAACATATTGCCTGGATTTTACCAACTTCCTCCACTCTTCAACTGCTGAAAATACAGCTTTCGCCTGAATTATTCCGATACTATTTTCAAGCTGTGAAACTCGTAGTAACTGTTCTTCATACCCACAACTAATTAAAACTTCTATCCTCTCTACATTTTCTTTATTCAAAAAATGGTGAAGCAGTTTGCCATCCCAGTGAATAACAGTTCTCTCTAAACCGGAATTTTTAAATCTGTTTTTGATGATCTCAGTTATTTGTTTACGAAATAGTTATTTGGGGAGCCAATTGCACTTCTACTTAAAATTAAAGTCTGTGGTTAACTGGTGGATGTACTCTAAATCTAGCAGCTTCTCTGGCGTTCAGTTTCATTTTGCGAATATTATAAAATAAAATACATAAAACTTGACGTTTACTTGGTAGCTTACTGTCGATGATTTGATGAGACAAGTGGCCACTTAAAAAAATCTTACATTTCTGCCATCATATCAAAAGGGGGGGGGGGGCTTTACGGAATGTTTCGTCAATTCTAAAAATAGATAACGATAACAGGTAACAAAAGCAGCCTTGTAATAAAAAAGAGAAATTCAGAGGTTCAACTGCAACACAAATCGAGAAGCTCTTTCTTACTAGATACAGAACTAGATAACTAATAATCAATTATAATTCCTGAACTATTTTTAAAGTTGCAAAAATTGTTCATTTATTTTTGCCTATTAATGAAAATAATGAAAAAAAAAATTATCAAAAGTAATAAAATTATTAATTTGTCATTTTTCACTTATGTTTCAAAAATGCAGAGTTTGAGGGTATGGTTCACGAGCTGACCTGATAAATACTAATATTCATTAAATATAAGTTTTGATGAGAGTAAAAGTTTAAGGCAACAACTGCTTCTATGAAATAAAACAAGAATCAGGTTTCTAAGACAAATAGTTTTCACGTAAAGAAAGAAAAACGACAATTTTTTGCCAAAAACTGCAAATTTTCGAGACTTCAACCTCGATGAGGCACGGGTTAATGTTATTCATTTCAGTTGAAACTTTGCCAATCTCATTTTCTAACTAATTGGCAACTTTTAGGAGGGTCCCCCTGAAGAAAACGTTAAAAAAATTTTTCCCATGTTGCTTGTGACCACCCTATTGCAACATATTCAAGGGTGCTAAAATCTAGGCGAAAATGTTCCAATTCCCACCACTAAATTTTTACTATTCTTCGCCTAATACCAATACTAATAAAATTAATCGGAGGACATACGAATAAAATTTAAACAAATAATACTAATAAAATTTATTGGTGGGAATCAAACAATTGGCACCTAGATTTTTATCCCATGTTACATTCTCCTTAGCTTAAACCGATCGCAGCGCCTCATTTTCCCCTAGCGGCTTTTGTTTGAACTAAAAAAAATTTGAACCAATCAGTTTCACATGGTCGGATATGTATATCTTCCAAATACGAAGACGTTGCATCCACTGCTTCTCTTGCTAGGGCGTCCCAAACAGGGATACTTTAATTTGAACTACCCTGTATATTACCTCCCTGTATATTCTTATTTGTGGTGTCGTCAGCAATACTCGTTGACGCATAATCTCCTATTGTTGCGACAGAAGACGAAATAGGAGTATTTCGAGCGCCCGAAGCACACGAAATATATATGATCTGCATTAAAAGCACAACTTAGATTTACCACTCTGTAGATCTCAGTTTTAAGAACATCTAAGTATCCATATAAATTTCCTGTATCCTGCTGGAACAGATACTAAAATCCCTATTTGTTTTTCGCTAAGATTTGAAACAATCATACAGACTTCCAAGCATTATTTATTATTAAGTTCTTGAATAAATATTTACAACAAAAGTTTTAGAAAACAACATTCACATATGAACAACGTAAATACTTTTTGAGAGCAGGAAAAAAATCTGAACGCCCTCTGATAGCAGTGCAACGGAAACTCTCGCACGAAACATTTTTTTGTCTAATAGGTATAAGCGCACACTGAACAAAAATAAAACAATGCTCATATAAAAGCTTATATAGAGTGGTATCACTGCAAGTCAAAATTAATTTAGTTCGTGGAACGCTTCTTAAAAAAAATAGTTCAAATATACAAAAAACGACAAAAATATAGGAAAAAGCCAAAACATTCTATTTTCGGGCTATAATATATATGTCTTACTATTTTATTTGTCACGTAAATCTTATATTAAACAAAAATTCATATCTTTAAGTATACAAAGACACTGAACATTTGTCTGAATACGAAACATTTTTTTCCGCGTATATGATGGGCGAACACTTGCCCTTATCAACCCACCTCCTTTTAAAACAACATGTCGGATGAAAATAACGAATGAACTTTATAATGTATAAAAAGCTACGCGTTGCTGACGACTGGCATTTTCGCCAATTGTTGCCACAGATTAATCTCGGAAAATGTAAAATTTGAAGTTACTGAAAAAATTAAAAGCTCCAAATTTTTTGCCAAAAAACTGATAGACAAACTACGTTCAAAAGGTATAAAAAGGTATTTTTCTATCGATATAAAAAATGAACATTTAAGAAATTGTGATTCATTTTACTAATGTAAACAATGTGTAGTGAGTCATTCATTTTTGAAAATTCATCGATAAAAATTTTAAACTTTCGCGCATTGAACATTTTAAATCCTGTGATATTAAAAGGTCTTTGACGTCATTGGCCTATGAACCAATGAAAATAAAGTTTATTTTCGATACTTTTATGTTATCCGAGAGCAAATATCTCCAATAACAGGTTTTTTTTCCCCTAAAGTAATTTTTTTCGCGTGTGTGATTTAGAAACAATGCTTTAAAGTTGTAATAAAATGTTATAACATTTATTATTATTGTTATGTATTTTAAAAGAAATGCGTGAAAGGCATGTATTTCAATTTTATGAAATATATGTATTTTGGATGTTTGTATTTAATAAAAGTTATGCTTTTTGGTAAGTCCTGTACACACACTCAGTCGCATTGGAGTTAATATATACGAGCGCTGTTGCATATCAGAATTCAGATAGTTTGAAAATGTCTGACACCCTAGAAATTCAAACTGCTATATCTCAGTCATTTTCCTTAGTTAAAGATGAAACAAATCAATACTCTGGAATCCTTATATTAAGGACAAACACGTAAGAGAAAAAGCTTTTCAATTTCTAATTTTTGGTACATATTTTTTAAATGAATTTTTATTTATTTTTTAAATGGAATTTTTCAAAGGAATCGTTTTCAAAAGAAATGGCGAATAAAGCTGGGTAACGAACTCAGTCGAGACCTTGGTCTTGTACACATACTTAGTCACACCAAAATCGTTTAATAAATACTTGGGCTATCGCATGACAAAAATAAAATTAGTTCAAAATTCAGCCGCCCTACAAATTCACGCATCTATATCTCAGCCATTTTTTAAGATCAAGATAAAACAAGCCAAGAACGAAAAATAAGGCGCCCGGCATAGATTATGAAACACTTTCCAACAAATTAAGAATATTATAACAAAACTTCACAGTTTATTAAGGTGAAATATGGCGTCTAAATGAGCAATTGAGAAAACGTATAATGCATTTGAAAATCCAAATTCTGCTTTTACCATGAATAGTCGTAAAACTTTACGATTTGTTTATAATGCTCTGTGTATGATGTATAGATAGGGATGTATACTACATAGTATTCTAAAAGTTAGTTCAGATAAACGCATCGCACAATTGAGAATTTTCATTCAGCAATTTCCTCCAATAAATGGATTTTGTTCAAAACTTTTGTGCAGACCTGTATATAATTGTCGGAGCACAGCTCCGGCTTCCCTGCAAAAATTACACTTATTGTTAACACGATAGCGTCCAAAATATTTGTCGTATCGACACAAAAAATTAAAGGGACGTTGGTAGTGCCAAAATCTCGGTGCGTATTAAAAATCATAAATATTCGTCAACCCTAACGGCATGAAATGTCTGCTCAAAATTTTTCCATAGAGATAACATTGCGGGTTTAAATCTATTTGAAATATAAGGCCCATTTTTTTTTAGACATCTATCTTGAGCTTTTTTCTGAACCAATTTTAATAATTCTTTTTTTAAATGAAAGCTGTTTCTTTGTAGATTTGCGGCACTAGCTATTTTTTTTTTAATATTCTCATTTTTATATTTAAATTTAAATTTTAAAAATGTTCTATGTTTTTTTTTTCAAAGTGGTAGCAATTGGATTACTTCCATTGTTGTAAAGAAAAGAAAATTAATAAAGTATGTGTATCTTTATTGATGCCAATTTCTAATAAAATTCAAAATTAACTTTGTAAAAAAGGGGAACAGAAAATGACGCCACGCTTTAAAAAACACTAAATGTTTTCCTCATAAAGTTATTACAATTCAATACTTTTTCACTCCACTGAGTTTGAGACGCTATGTAAAATGCTTCAATGAGGCAAAGTGATGTCATATTTAAATGCAAACTATCATTTTCTCTGATAAAACGAAATATTTTACTACGAACGCCTCTAAAATATATAAATTTCCGGAATTTTACTCGCCGATACGGAGATTAGAATCACAAGTCAAGAGGGCGAATGTTCACATGCAAAGTTGTAGTTAACAAGCTTGATTTCAAGTTTGGAAATATACTTATTAATAACTTATTGCGTACTGCGATATTTTTGAAATGGTGAATGTAAATTTGAGAGATGAATATGTAAATTTTGAGACGATGAAAATGACGTTAAATTTAGATTTCACGCGAAACATATAATTCTATGATTGGCTCATGATGAAATAATTTTTGCTGATTTTCAATCGGTAATTTCAAACATAAGAGCCTCAATGGGTAATTTCATCATAATTACTTATCTTGGTTAGGTATACTAATACATTTTAATTTAATACGTTGGATAGTCGAAGTTTATGGAATTAGTATTTTGGTAACTTTAAATTAAAAATAATATTTGTTGAGAGTAAGTATTAACTAATGTAACAGTTCCTTTTTAAACAATTTCTTTCGTCAAAATACGACGGGTTTCATCTCGTTATTAAAAAAAACATTAGCTCCATTTTTGTAAACTATGCATTTTAACCTCATCCGAATCGTTATTGGCGTCGTCAATATTTGTGACCTGAGATATAGATTGACTTTTAGAAGTTTTACTTTCTACGTCTGTAAGGAACATTGTTTCTTTTTTTCTGTGCGAACCTTTTATTCTCCATAACCTACCAAACCAATGCAACTCATTTTGAATTTTAAATTAAGATAAATGAAAAGAAATCGAATACGGGGAATACGATTTTAGGTCTTAGCCACATGGTAACGGATTTCGTATTAGCCGCATGGCTACGAGTGATAAATCAAAGAAATCGAGAAAAATATAACAGGGTTTTGTACGGATCAGGGTACTTTCCAGGAGCGTTTCCAGTAGTTTTTTTATAGAAAAAGAAATCTAGGCTAAACTAATGAAATGACGCATTCTTATAAGGAGAGATTTTCTGTAAGAAAATAGAGGTGCAGAAGAATTTCCTGGTCGCAAAATTCCAGGAGTCGTACGAACCCAGATATAATGTCATGTATGTATTACTTATATGTATGTATTCTTATGTATGTATGTTTAGATTCAGATGTAAGCATGTTTGTATTGGGAAATTTCCGCAATCGGGTTTGGAGACAATTTCATCATTTAGCGAGCGTTGTTTGATGCGCAAATTTAACCATTTGGTGGCGGTCCCAATTACAGAAGGTTACTCATTTTTTTTTCACTGTAAGTGAATGTGCTGAAACTGAAATGCACACGGACATTCTCCGTAACCTTCCAAATCGGTGCAATTCATTTTGAATTTTAAATTAAGAGAAATGAAAAGAAATCGAATACGGAGAATAGGATTTCGTTTATTAGCCGCATGGTAACGATTTCAGTCTTTGCCACATGGCTACGAATGATAATAAAAAAAAATCGAGAGAAATATAATGTCATGTATGTATTCTTATGTATGGTTGTATTAAAACGTATACATGTTTGTATTGGGAAATTTCCGTAATCAGGTTTCTAGACGATTTCATAATTTAGTGAGCGTTGCTTGATGTACAAATTTAACTATTTGGTAGCGGTCCCAATTTCAGAAGGTTAATTTTTCTTTTTAATTCACCGTAAGTGAATATGGTGCAACTGAAATGCAAGTGAACATTTTCCGTAACCCACCAAATCGATGCGGTTCACATTAAATTTTAAATTAAGAGAAATAAAAAGAAATCGAATTCGGAGAATACTATTTTGGATGTTAGTTGCATGATAACACATTCAGTATTAACCGCATGGCAACGAATGATGATAAAAGAAGTCGAGAAAAATATATTGTTATGTATGTATTACTTTTATATGTGTGTTCTTATGTATGTTTTCATTCAGAGGTATGTATGATTGTATTAGGAAATTTCCGTAATCGGATTGGTAGAAAATTTTATAATTTAGTGAGCGCTGTTTTATGCGCAAACATAACCCTTTGGTAGTGGTCCCAATAACAGAAGGTTACTCATTTTTTTTTTTTTTTACTTCACCGTAAGTGAATATGTTGCAACTGAAATGCGAGTGAACATTCTGAAGTGAATGAGATAAGCATTTTTGGCCTAGATGTAAACTTGAAAACAGAAATATGTAGAAAACAAAATAAAAAAGTCCTAAAAGCGTAAAGAAAAGGTAGCTTACTTATTTCTTGATTTTAAGATTTTAGCTAATTTTACGGGAAAACACTAAGCTAAAATGCGAAGAACCCGATTAGAGAAGAATCATGTGCTGAATTTCAGTGGAAATTTCTCCAAATTTGGCAGATACAGCCAAATTTGCTGCATTTATATCAACATATTTTTGGTCGCCAAACTTGGCGAAATTTCGCGAAATGTCTCCAAGCTTGGCGAAAATTTTGACGTAAATGTATATGACTATATAGTTTTATGCTTATAATCGGAAAATCGATACAACAATGAAAGATAATTCTTGAGAAATCAATTTCACTAAAAGTCATAAATCATTCCGGGATTTTTTTTTAACCGGTTGCCTAGATGTAGTGTACATTTTAAGAAATGTACATATTTTTATATTACACATATAAAAATTTGTAATATAAAAATTACATTACACACAAACGTTTCGAAAATGCCGGTTAAAAGAAAGCAATTGAGATGAAAAGAGTTATTAAGTGTAATTCTATGCGGAAAAAGTCACATAAAAATAATCCAGCTGCCTACGAGTAATTGCGCGAATAACGATATAACAATAACTCAGATGAACAAAGTATCAAGTTTGATAGAGGAGTATAGCAGATTACCCATTTTTGCGTGTTACATACGTGTTACAAACCTTTCCCTGATACCATATTAAATAAGTCTGGGCTATGCCAGACATGCAAGTCTTTGAAGGGGATTTGAAGTTTTCTGCCGTTAGCTCGATGGATCCAGTTCAAATTTTTGATTGTCCCAAAGATCGGAGCTACATTAAACAAATCAAAATCGCTCAACACATCCCCAGGGGTCATTCTTTCTCCTTACCGTAGACTCTCTTATTCAATGAATTCTCTTTACTTTTAACATTTCTGAATTATTTTAAAGAACAAAAAATCACGCTGCATGAAAATTTTGATTATTCTGTCATCAGATTTACAGATGAGCTGCAGAAAATACTTTAGTTATGCACAGAACAGCTTTCGTCATTGCAAACAAAAGTTACAATTTTCCCTAAGTCAACTTTTATTATTGGAAAAGCAAGGGCTAGAAAAAGTAGGATAATCAAAGAAATAAGTAAAACAATCATAGAGCAGTTAGGATCAGAAGGTGTCATTCTTTTGGCACTAACAGGTACTGCTGCGCTTAATGTCGAAGAAAAGTTAATTCACTCAGTACTTAAAAAAACACAGTGTTTTAAATAGTTCGCTGATTTAAAAAGTCAGGCAGAAAGAAATCTACAGCTCAGCATGGATACAGTATTATTTATCTTTATTGACGAATTTTCAATTGTCGTCTTATGGCTGAACTTGAACAAAGATGTCGCAAAGGTACTTTGTTTAAATCCTTGAAGGTATTAGATAGTTACATCGCGTAAAAGACATCCCTCTATATAAGGGGCATTCTATAAAAGACATTTTCGCTCTTCGCAGACAAAAAATGCATAAGAGCTTTTGAAAATTTCATCACATTAACAAACTCTTTGAGACAAAATAACGATCAGCAAAGACAGTTTCGAAAGACTCTATATTCGCTTTGCGTGGGTCAAGTTTCAGACTACTCTCATCCCTTATGCAACGGTGGAACGCTACACTGCTTCCGGCTCAACTTGAATGATTTCAAGATGCTATATGTCTTTTTTCCAAAAACAAGCAAGCGAAAGAACATAATCAAGAAGTACTTCTTAAATCAAAGTGATCAATGACAAGAATGTTAGCAGACCCAAATAATTAAAAGTAAGATGCAGTGAAGATGATCACGTTTTTAGACTTCAGGCTGGACTTTTTTCAGCAGTTGGATGCAGAGTTATGTTACACACCAATATCTTGATGGAGTAAGGATTGATAAGCGGTGTACTGAGTACAGTAAAAGATACTGTCTATGACCCAAAATTTCAACCCCCTGGCTTGCCACAGGCTATAATGGTTCATTTTGTTGATTATCATGCCACAAATTAGCATTTGAGCATTACCTGAGGCAACTGATGACTGAATTAAACACTAAAAAATGAGGGTTCAAAGGGTGTTATTTCAAATTTAATTTTGTACTATTAAACAGTAATAATGAAAATAAAACTTTTTTTAAAAATTTTTAAAATGGTATGTATTAAGTTTATACGACCCCATGCTCCGACATTTCGGCCTGACGGATACTAGTATATAAAATTTTATACACAACAAGTCATATTTAAAAATAATTAAATTTCAAAACGCATACCACTAATATAAAACGCTCTTCCAGTAATTATTGTTCGTAGACTTCAATAGTTTATTTATTGTTCATTTTCTTCTGCAGCCAAATTCTTTTGTGTGTCTCTGTAAGTGAACGATAAATTCAATTCCCACCAAGTTCTATAGCAAGAACCTTATAGCGCACGTCAATGATATATATCAATTTTCAATATGTTTAAAATAGAGTAGTATCTTTAAAATATACCGCAAACTATTTTTCCCCATAGACCGGAATGTAACGGAATTCTTTTGAGTGTGGTTGTAAATGAAACGTAAATGCTACACACTACTTTTTCAACACCGAACATTCCATAGTGATACCCAAAACAAATATATCCATTTCATGGTAATCGGACTATACTTAAGCGAGTTAGAGTACGTACAGACAGACGGACAGACAAATAGAATTTACAAACACTTTTCAACTATATTGGAAAGTATTAAAAAGCTCCGGAATCATTGTATCAAGATCAAACTCTTAAGGGAAGAAAAAAAATTACTAATTTTTTGCACCTGTTTTTTTTATTTTAATATTTTAAACACTTTTAAATGGCCGCCATTTTTGAAGAAGAATTCGTACGAAGCTTATTAAAGAATTCGGTTGAGACCTCATTATGTTCTGTAAACTTGCTTACTCAAATCCAAATAGTTTATTAAATACACGTGCTATCGCATAAATAAGCTAGTCATTGGGGGCTACCATAATACTTAACCATCATAGATATCCGTAATATAAAATAAGAAAATAAAGCATCTGTAAATTATTTATAAAATGCATTGCAATTCCAAAATAAAATTTAAACGTATTTTAAATACTTTTAATACATAGTAATGCTTTATTATTGTATTGCGGGTACTAGTACATGATTATACCGTCGACTAATTGTATAAGTCACCAAACTACTCGCAAAGTTAAAGAAATCGGCATAATTTTTATTGTAAATAACAAAAGAACGAATAAATTCGTAAAATATTAATAAAAATACAAATTAAACGTCGAATTAAAAATCACTTGATGACGTAAGAAACATGTGCAACATGTTTAATGTCAAATGAATGTGAAATTTACGATAAGCCATTATTGACATTTACTCTTATAGTTTGGCGATAGCTTTTTAGTCTGCGGGATATTGAAGTAATGCCGAATTGCGTAAAAGAGACATTCTTATTTCTCAAAAAATGAAAATCACATTAACCAACAGTTTACTGCGTTAGACTAGGAGTCTCATTTCCAATTAAAATATATATTTGAATCGAAATTTGAATGAAATACAGGGTCATGAAAAATCGAAGAGTGTGGAAAATATGATTACAAATATCTCGGCAAGTAATTATACGACAAATTTCATTCTTTATGCAAAATTTGTGTTTTTTTTCTGGTATGTTTACACTTTAAAATAAACAATTTCGAAAATTTTTTATATGACTTTTGTCAGAACGAAAATTTCGAGAGTCCAAAAAAATAGTTTCGGATAATCGAGATTACTGATATTCCACAGGCTTCTTCATATTATTAAATACTAAGTACACACCACATTTCGAGTCTATATCTCAATTTTTAGGGTGATAGAGCGTTTACAGACACACACACACAGACGGACGGCATTTTGTTTTCTTTTTAAGTATATTTTTCTGAATCTCCAGTGTTTGAAACGTGTAAATCCGTCAAAAAAATATCGATTTTAAAAACGATTACAAGACTTACCCTATACTACGTATGATGGGTAAGTAAAATGAGTTTGTTTCAAACTGTCAGGCACCATAGAAATTAAAACTGCTATATTTCAGAAATTTTAAGATAAAGACCAAACAAAAAATGCTCTGGTATCTTTCTATCAAAATCAAACGCTCAATTTTTTCTTTTTATTTTGTAATATTTTGTACCACTATTTGAATTTTAATATTTTAAACTTTTTTTAAATGACCACAATTTTGAAAGAATGTTTTTGTTGTGTTTTTTACTGGAAGTTAAAGTATTATCGTCAAAGAAAATAGGGTAAGGTGCCCTATTATCGTCCCCCGGCCAATTTTAGGCCCTTGGAAGTTGTAATTTTCAGTGAAAATCTATCAAATTTGGATTTTACATAGACTAACTATGTAAAATACATAGTTATTTTGCACATAGAAATAATTATGTACGCACATAGAAACGCACGCAAATATCGTACAAAAAAATTAACAATGCGAAGTATTTTTTTTTTCAAAAGTATCTAAAAAAGGCAAAAAAAAAAGGACCCAATTTCATCCCCCCAAAAAATACAGTACGCAGAGGTTTAACTTATAGCGAAATCAAAATTTATTTCTAAATGAGTAAGTAATTTAATTCACATTAAAGTAAGGCACAAAGAATGTACTAATTATCAGTAAAATAATAACATAATCAGACATTAGCCATCCAAACATGAGGGAAAAAATTGAAAAAAATTTCATGAAAAAGCATTCCTAATTTCGTCCCCGGGACGAAAGTAAGAACTACAAAGGGGACGAAATTGGGACCACGCTACTTCCCAATATGACGGAGCTTCAGGTCCCGTAAGATGAACGGAGCATCCTAAAACTCACTGGCTACTATCAGCATCTTACCAACGTAAAATACATGTAATGAATAAGAAATAAATACTTACAGTAAAGTAAATAACGTTCTACAAACGACGTAATAAGAACTCAGGTCTTCTAAAAATAGAAAATTCGTCGTCTTTAATTTATGTATGGTTCTTGGCGAACGAAACTTTCAACACTGACTCATTTTACCTCCCTCCCCTGTGCCTTGCGTCATAAGTGGCGCTGCTTTCGCAGAAGTGGAGAAGTTAAGGGGGACGAAATTAGGAGAGGGGATGAAATATGGGCACTTTCCCTATGCGTTTTTCCAATGTCAGATATATCTCTAATCTTAACTACTGATCTTATTGTAACTCTAGATGCAACATGACTCACTCGAAAAAAAAAAACATGTATGCTGGTCTTTCTTCACTTATTTCGCCGTATTCATTTTATACAATACATAATTTATATATTTTCCCTTATAATAATATATAATTCACATATTTTAAAATACAAAGACGTTTGTTTAAATTTTATGTTATATATTACATAAAAATGAATTTAACTTTATTCCTATCTTTTTTTTTTTTTTAGTTAAACATACTGCACATTACGAATTATTTCTACATAAAGACACGACACCATGCCCCCACCACCAGAAATTAAGGTATCATTTCTAAGACAATACTCGCTTTAGATATTTAGAAAACATCCAACATTTTATGTGATTTGCTTCTGTATGCATAAACAATACAATGCATTTAAACACAAATCAAATCTGCCTACATTGTTACACCTATATTGTGTTTATTTTTAATGCACAGCATCAGTATTCTTCTTCGAAACAATGTGTTTCATTTATCGTGAGAGATATAAAATTATCTATTACAAAAGAGAAAGTTTTTTTCCTGAAATATAACGTTATTTGTTACATAAAAGTGCATTTAACTATCTTAATATTCTTCTTTATATAAATCAGATTTACAATACGGTACGATTAATTTCTTCTTATACTAAGAAACTTTTTTTTTGACATTTTCCGTAGTAATTAATGTATTGTCTTTAAAGACAATACATACTCTTTCTATTTCGGAAATGTCCAATATTTTATCTGATCTGCCTGTATCTATAGAAACAACATGGAGTGTTCGGACACCAATGATGTTTGCCTGTCCTCCTACACTTAAGTTTTCATATTAGTTTTGATACAAAACATAGAATGCATGTTTTTATTCCAAACAATATGTTTCTTGTCGACAGATGCAAGTTTCTATTTTAGTAATATGCTACGTTTTATAAATATATTTTTATAAGTGTTTTGTTAATGTATTACAAACTAATTTGTTTTCTAACAAATGGACAATTCAAAAATTGTTGTTTTTTATAATTCCTTTAAAACATTCTTAGTTATTTTTTTATAACAAGAAACAATAGTTTTTATTAGAAAACAATAGATTTTCATTTGTTTGCCTTCTTGCACTAAATCTATCATATTAATTTTTATAGAATGTAAAACATCTGTACTTCTTACTAATAATATATGTCACCAATTGCGATAATATATATTTTCGCTCTAATATTCAGTTACCTGTTACAAAATTATATAAATAAGTATGTTAATTATTAAGGTCACAAACATAAAATCTGTGAAAACTGATGAAATATCCACTATGTTGCCACGAAATTTGGCACAGGGGTATATTACAATGGGAGAAAGAATATAGTAACATAACAATATGGTAAAGATTTTAATTGTGAATTAAAAAACAGGGTATATGAAAAAGTGTTTAATCATGAATCAGAGATAAAGCATTTATCTCGGGAAAAGTCCGTCTAATATGGAATGTGACCACCGTGCACTGCTATACAAGCCTCATAACGAGCTCTCATACTGTTTATGATGGTGTCAATAAATGTTTGTAGAAACAAAGCCCATTCTTCCAAAAGCGCAGCTTTTAACTACTGGCAAGTCCTTAGAGGGGGTAACGCTGTGCAATGGCTCTTCCTAGACCATCCAAAACATGTTCAATAGGATTGATGTCCGGAGACCTCGAGGAACAATTCATACGGCGAATATCTTCTTCTTCAAAAAAATCATCACCAATGTGACCTCTGTGTGGCATCGCATTATTGTCTATAAACATGAAGTCTTGTCCTACAGCACACCGGAACAACCTCACATAGGCTTCAAGGACCTCATCCCTAACTCCCGGCGTCCAGTCGCGTGTGTCCCTTTCACTGCATCCAACAGAAGAGCCGATTGTTGTGGAGCCGAAATCATCAGTCTTGGACACAACAAGCATGGGGGCGTGTTCTTTGCAGTGATGAACCGAAATTCACAACTCAGATTGTCACAATGAAGATTCTCGTTGAATCTTCCTCTGTAAAGCACATGGAAGTCGCTATCATCCCTCCTACGTAAAATAAATCGACGGATTTGGTGGCAATGTAATCCTTGTCTGGGGTGGCGTAATTCTGGGCAGTCTTACACCATTACATGTCTTTGATGCGGGTACATTCAACGCACTTAGCTATAGTGATGAGGTTCTTGAAGCCTATGTGATGTTGTTCCAGGGTGCTGTAGGCCTGGACTTCATGTTTATGGGCAATAAGGCGAAGCCAACAGAGATTATATTGCTGATGATTTTCTTGAAGAAGAAGTTATTCGTCGTATGAATTGGCCCTTGAGGTGTCCGGGCCCCAGGCCTATTGAACATATTTGGGATGGTCTAGAAAGAGCCATTGCACAGCATAACCCCTCCAAGGACCCGGCAGGAGTTAAAAGCTGCGCTTTTGGAAGAATGGTGTTTGTTGCCACAAACATTTATTGTCACCCTCATAAACAGTATGAGATTTCGTTGTGAACCTTGCATAGCAGTACACGGTAGTCACATTCCATATTAGGCGGACTTTCTCCGAGAAAATGCTTTATCTTTGATTAATGATTTAATACTTTTTGATATATCCTGATTCTTAATTCACAATTCAAATCTTTTCCGTATTGTTATGTTGCTATCTTCTTTGTCCTATTGTAATATACCTCCGTGCGAAATTTCGTGGCAACGCAGTGAATAGTTCATCAGTTTTCACAGATTTTAGGTTTGTGACCTTAATTTTGGACATAAGTGTACAATGAGATTGACATAGATTAATGAGGCTTACTACAAGATACCTGATGCATAACAGGGTGTGCATAACATTTTTCATTCATTTACAAGAACACACAAAAGATTTGGATAGAATACTGTATCTGAAGTACACTGTCTATTAGCTATAAGTGCTGGAAATGCGAATTCTTTATGTTATGCGCATTTAAATATAACTAAATGTTTGCTTTGTATGTTGTGTTTATTAATTCTATAGATCATTATACTGGGCTACAGAAAAGAATTCGCAAGCATTGCGGGTTATCAGCGCAAATCTCTTGAAGGTAGCTTTTAATTGAGTTATGCATTTTCAAGTTGAATTATGTTTAGTATACTAAAAGATGCTTGTATAATATAAATAAAATTATACACAGGGCCACGAAAAGAATTGGATACATAGCCTTCTAAAAGATGATAATGTTTAGAAGTGTGATTTGAGTTGTTTTAATTATGTTTTAGCCTGAATTAATATTTAGATTAATATGTGGCGCCTATACAAATCTGTTGGTAGTATACAGGGCTATACAAAATAATTCAAGTATGTTTCCGTATATTGATAGAAACTGCTGTATGTGAATTTTCAACATATTATACACTTTCTTATTAAACTAAGTTAAATTGTGTAGAATATGTTCAAATTGTATATTAAATACAGTGCTGCACAAAATGATTGGACTACTTTTCCGCAATGGACGGTAATTGCTGAAAGCTGGTTTTCAAATGTGTTGTGAGTTTTCTAAAATGTGTATATATATTTCCTTTTTACCTTATTAAACAGCGAATATTTGGTAAAGCATTCAGGAAGTGTTGGAAACGGTTTCATAATCTATGCTTGAGACATGATTTTTCTTTCCTGTTTTTCACTGATATCGAAAAGTACGTTTCATATCATATATTTACCAATCGGTATGATTCAGCTAAAAATAACAAATTAACACTATTATTTATTTCTGCAAATAAAAAGCTTTTTACTTTCTTCTATCTTCAATAGAAGAAAGTATTGTAATCGAAAATTTTTTCGAGTTCGGGTTTTCGATGCATTTACACGTTTTAGGGGTCAGAGACCTCCAAAAACATGTTTATACAAAATGTCTGTCTGTCCGTCTGTCATTGTACAATCATGCCGCCATTGTACAATCAAAAAGTGTATTAAGTTATGCATAGAATTGAACCAAATTTTTTATGTATGTATTGTGCTGTGGCAAGCAGGTCCTCCTTCAATTTAGAAATATTCTGCTGGAAGGGGAAGCTGTAATAGTAATTTTTGTTCCATTTCTATTATTGTATCATCGAAAAGTGTATGAAGTTATGCAGAGAATTGAACCAAATTTTTTGTGTATGTGTTTGGCTATGGCTAGTTGGTCCTTTCTGAATATGAAAAATTTCTGCCGGAAGAGGGCGCTGTAATAGCGATATCTGCGCCATTTTTATTATTGTACAATCGAAAAGTGTATGAAATTATGTATAGCATTGAACCAAATTTTTTGTGTATGTTTTTGGCTATGGCCAACAGGTCTTCCCTGAATTTGAAAAAATTCTGCTGGAAGGGGGCGCTGTAATAGCGATGCCTGTGCCATTTTCATTATTGTACCATCGAGAAGTGTATGAAATTAAGCATAGAATTGAACCAAATTTTTTGTGTATGTTTTTGACTAGAACCAGCAGATTCTCCCTCAATTTGAAAAGATTCTGCCGAAAGGGGCGCTCTATGAGCGATGTCTGTGCCATTTTCATTATTGTACCATTAATAAGTGTATGAAGTTTTCCATAGAATTGAACTAATTTTTTGTGTATGTATTTGGATGTGGCCAGCAGTTTTCCCTTGAACTTGAAAATATTCTGCCAGAAGGGGTTGCTCTAAAAGCGATGTTTATGCCATTTTATTTATTTTTACCATCGAAGAGTGTATGAAGTTATGAATAGAATTAAACAATTTTTTGTGTATGTTTTTGGTTATGGCCGGAAGATCCTCCTTAAATTTGTTAATACTCCGCCGGAAAGGGGCGCTGTGATATCGATTTTGTATAATTATCTCGGTCTTTTGTAATTCTGTTGGGCATTGGCGGCTCGTGCAGCGACAGGAACTCGCGTCCTGCTAAGCCGGCTTTTCTGAAAAAGCTGATCTACAACATAATCTATATATATATTGTGCTATCGTATGTGGCACAGAAATCGCGACTATTTGTGGCAACGTATTTTAAGGGCAACGCTTGAATGATACGCACCTCATTGGTTATTGAACCGCATTTAATGCATCCCCATACCTATAAGGGGGGGGGAGGTTACGGTAGGGAGAGCACCCTGTTCTGTCGCCAATTGCTGCCACTGTCATCGCCAACTTGGCGATATATCTCCATATTTGGCGAACAAAGTTAGTCGCCAAAAGTGACGAGAACTTGGCGATATTTCTAATATATCGCCAAACTCCCATATTTTAAACCAATAGGGTTTACTTGCTTACAGAAAATCAACAAATTAAGATATTTTAATGCAACGAAACTAATATTAACTTAAGGGATTATATTAATTTTATTTAAGGGAGTCCAAGTAAATTAAATTATGAGTGAAAGTAACATGATACAATGCTTAGCATGCTTTCCCAAACATAAATTTTAAGGGAGACCAAACTGGTCGCGAAGGGCGGATAGCATTCTTTAAAATACTAATGGATCGTAATAGAATGGTGCAAATACCTCTGAATTGCCGCTCAGTTGGCGCACCAGAGGAAGATTTGTCCTAGCAACATTGTACATTACCATTCATTGTGAAATGAATGGCAAATCGATTATCGATATTACTCGGGCTCGAAGACATCAGCCATCGGGTTTAAATTCAATTCACATTGCCGTGAGGCGTATGATGTTGCTATGGCAACACCCTATCTTGGTGCATTAACTGACTGGTGATTTTATTGGCTATAAAAGCTAATCTATCACATATTAGCCGCCCTTGGAGACTAGTTTGGTCTCCCTTTAATAACGAAAAAGTATTGATTTTAATAATTATCATGATCGAGATTAACTCGTTTTTACTCTGATTGAAGCAGAAATTTAAGATGAAAATCAAAATTGGTATAGTATTGAACTAACATCTGTAACTAATTTTTAAAACACTAACATGTATGAGATAGAAGAAAGTTTTGGGATTGGCATATCCAACTAGTTTTAGTCTTCTATACAAGGAAATTAAATTGTCATCTTCAAAAAAATTCACGTTGTTTCTAGTACGAAAGTACCTTGTGTGAACTGTAACATGCATCTATAAAAACTGCTTTAAAAGTTCGAAAAACAAACAAAAAAATATTACCTGTTTCTTTCCACTTAATCTTTCATATTACTTTGCAAATGATAGCATCTAATCTCTAAGTTAAGGTTTTTTTTTTTTTTTTTTGTAATGTAGAGATATTTTACGTTAGCATTATATTACCTGTTTAAAATAAAATATGTTGAATTAAAGCATCAGATCAATATTTTCTAATAAATATTTACAAAACTGTGCTAAAACATACTATTTTACAAATGTATAACAATATGAGACAAATGATATAAAATGAAAGAAACAAAAAATATGCCTATTAATCGTTTTATCATATATCGTTTTTATTTCTTGTGTTCGTTTAGTTTTAATGTTCTTCAATTTCATTAAGATACAATAGGAAACAATGTTACGATGTATAATGTATTCATCTTCCTGAGACCTGGCTGTGACGGTTGGATGATAGAAGGTAAAGAATAATATCGTAAAGTCCTTTTTAAATACTGAAATTCTATTAATAATCCAAGAATTGTTTCCCGTGATCTATGTGTATTTGGTACATTGAATTATGGCCACAAAATACCACATGACATGACAATCATTTTAAAAATGATTCTTTAAAATAAATATGCAGATATAAAAGAAAATAAAAACAAAATAAAAGTTACCTGAAGAGATCTGAAAAACAAACAAACAAACGAAAAAAAAAACAGTGATGGACGCATTAGTGAAAGGAAATGCTCTGACGAAAATCATCATCGAAAAATCTTTATTTATGACGAAATTCTCATGAAAAAAGACATATTTAGTACTGGTTATCGCTTATTTATTAGATACACTTTCTTTATGATGTTTTTTCATAAAAATTTATTTATGAGAAAATATAACATTTCTCTTGGGGAGTGTGGAGGCATTCGTCTAAAAAAACAAAGCTTTAAGATGATTTTTAGTATCCATTCAGAAATTCAAACCACAGCACCAGTCGAATGAAAAAAATAATAACAGCTCATGACATGTAGCCGTCAGTAGGTTTTTACCCACTTATTATTCTGAAGACTCGACGTTGTATCTCCGTTAGAAGAACTGTTGTCAAATCTCCGTGCAAACAGAAGAAAATTATGCAGCCGATCACATCATCTTAATAATAAAAAAAAAATACTTTCAATATTATTATTAACGCTGCACGCACAAGATTCGTTTATTTTGCAGAAGGGCGAGGGCCGCCAACCATTCTGCGCTCGTTGTCAGAACTCTAACGACGATGCGCACACACAGCGTGGCAGAGGGGTAAAGGGCTTGCTGTAATAATTGAAACACGCCAATTTGGCAGGAAAAATCATACAAGAGCTTTGCGTTGGCATAAATTGTAATGCTAAATCATATAAAAACTGCTTTAAAATAAAGGAAATTTTATAGATTTCATTAAGATAAGATGCCAAATAGTAGTAAAGTGTTACAATTTTTGAAATTACGTATTAAACTGATTAGACTTTTATTCGCTAAGGGGCGGAGCTACAAAAGGAAATGACCTCAGAAATAGAAGACCGCAGGACGTTCCAGAGAATTCTTTTGTCGGAAATACAAATTTCAAAACTATGTTTAGGATTTTAAAATGAAACGAAATGTTACGCAAGAAAAGCTTACAGGGGAAGTTTGAAAAAAGGAAGAAATTAAAACAATTTTAGAATGCGAATTAAATGAGTAAAGATTAATAAAATATTTTCTAAATCAAATTAAATAAAAATCTGGCAGTGGTTGTAAGTAACCACAACATATTACTCGGGCCTCCCCAAGAGAAAATATTGCTGAGATGGAGAAATTAATAATTTTGACGTTGAATCAATATTTTCTAAACTGTATACATATACAATATACGTGTAACTTTAAATAATGAGAAGCAAAATAAAAATAATAATGAGTTACATTCTTCTGACAAAAAGTACTCAATGTCTTTCAAAATAAAGTTGCTAAAAGTTCCTGCACTTATATGGGAAATAGCAAGTACAACACTATAAAATAAGTTCAGTGTATATTAAAAGGGTGAAAAAAAGAGTTGCAATAATGTACACATAAACAAATAATATTATATGATACAAATTGAAAATCATATTAGTTATAATGACATTGCATCATTCAATATATTACAATATTAGTAATAAAACATTTTTATTTTGAAAAAAAGTAGCAATAATTCAAAGTAGTACCTTTACATCACAACTGTATTTCAAGTCGCAGTCGATGAACTACATTTCATTTTTTGTATTAATTCTTCGATAAATTACTCATTTGATAATTTTTCCCTAACAAAAATCAAAATGTAAGCAAAAGGTAAAGAGAGAATATTTAGACTCTCATTAAAAAAATATATATATAAATATAGCACTTTTTAAGAAATCAACTTTGCTTAGTTGAATAACTCTAATATGGTGTTATTCTACAATAGCAACAATAATACTTTCAAAGTAAATAATGACAAAGAGAGGATTTTTAAGCTCTCAGAAAAAGTATAGAAATAAATGTATCCTTCAACCCCATTACTTTAATAATATTGGTCTTACAGTAATTATCACACAAAATATTTATACTAAATATCCTGAATGGTTACTGAATTATGTTTAATTCAAACTTTCAAACCCTTGCTTGTAAGAATAACTATCTGATTTTTTTAATGTAAAATACATAATTATTTTTTTTGTAAAGACTTAAAACAATCTTGTGATCCAAAGTATATAATTTTCATGTGCACAAACATTTTTTCAATTTGTGAATTTTCAAACACCTAAAAAAAAGCTTAATGCATTTTCAACCCTTTTACATAATACATCAATAATAACAGTGGAAGTATTAGCATGCATAACTTTCACTATTATTTTTTTCTTTACATGTTAAAAAGAGGCTAGATGTCAGAACATGCATGAATTATAATTAAGGAAAAAGTAATATTTGAAATACTCTAAAAGTCACAATAAGGAAAGTGATGACTTATGTACTCGTATTGTACTTTATATCAATAACAATTTACTTTTTAAAATAAATACCTTATCAAAATAATTCAATCAATGACACTTCATCTCCAACTAAAATATTGAATTATAAGTTTTAAAGGAAGATTTTTTTTTAAATCTTTCTTATTATTTAAATCAAATACTGAATTTAAAATTTTTGAGTTATCAGCACATTTTACATTAAACATAAATTCTAAAAATGAATATGGTTTTGAAGAAAATATTTCAGTGAGCAACATAGTGAACAGGAAAATAAAATATGATTTACATACTTTTGCAGGATGATAATTCCACAGTGTCAAGGAGAAGGCGACTTAAAAAAAATAAACACAAAAATTACACAGGTGCTGCCTGCTGCTTTGGTAGAAGTAAAAATAAAATAAAATAAACAGTCAGTCTTCGTATTTGACAATCCAATCCAGCTAGCATACATGAGATTTTTTACAATGGTAAAGGCATCCTAAATAAAAATGAAGATTAGTTTATATTTTATAGTGTTTATGATTACGAGGGCGAAGATCATAATGTTTTGTGCTTTGAGTAGATTTGTTTAGAACTGTAGTGGAAGTTTTACTACCAGATGCTTCAGAATGCACTGAACTATGTGAATGCGAAGTTGTTTGTTGGCATTTTGAAGAGGTGTGAATTTGAGGAGAATCACAATTAGTAGTATGAGTACGAATATATCGTTTCACAGATCAAGAAGATGCACTATCAACAGCTATTTGATCATGTGTTGCACTTCTAGATGAATCAGAAGGTTGAAGCAATGCTTCATTTCTTTTCTGTAGTTTCAAGATTCTGTTAGTATGAATTAACATAAATGATGTTTGATTATTATTGAAATCTTGAATTTGAATAAGTACAGGTGAAATTATTTTCTGTACCATATAAGATCCTTGTACTTTTTTGTTAAATACACTGGGAAATTTTACATAAGCAATATCATCAACTTTGATATAAGCAAATTTTAATTTTTCCCTTGATTTCTGATGCACTTTTTGTCTAGAAGACTGGTTACTTTTTTTAAGCTTGATAGTAAAATTTTTCAGTTACATCCATTAATTTGTGGATTTCATATGCAGTGTTATGAATTTTCCAGAAATAATGGGTTTTATAATTGGCATTAATATCAGTCACCTTCCTTCCAAAACGAAGAAGATTTGGAGTGAATTTTGTAGCTGGATGAGTTGTAGCGTTATATATGGACTGGTGGATTTTTAAAGCAGTTGGAACATGAAATCCTAAGGAAACCATTGTATTCACAGATGACTTTATTTGAGTGTTGCAAAGCTTGAAGAAAAAGAGTAAATTTCAAAGAATCTAAAGCAGCTGGATCTAACTTAGGATAAGCAAGTCAAAGCTGTTTATAAAGGCGAAAGGAAAATTTTTTAACTGACTCATTAGAATCCAAATTAAAAATTTTGAAGCGACTTGAGAGTGTCAGTTTTTTTTACTTGGCAGAAAATAGTTAATAAATTCTTTTCGAATGGTTTGAAGGTTACAATTTTTAAATTGAAATTGTGTTTCAAGAAAGAAATATAATACACTACTCTGTAATTTTGACTTGAAAAGAGCAAAAAATTCTTATAATAATTATATTAAAGTAATTATATAATTCCTGTAAATCTGATAACTGATCGAAGAAAAATTCGGCAGTCTGAGGATTTCCATCAAAAGGTTGAATGGTAAGGTTTAAATTTGCTTTCAGAGACATGGTGACAAATTTCAAAATAATTCTGAGCAAATTTCAAAACAATTCTGAATAAATATAAAAACAATTCTGAACAAATTTCAAAACAATTCCGAATAAATTTAAAAATAACGTGGTTTCTGAATTAACTGAAGTAAAAAAAATAATTTCATATGAAGTCACCTTTTAAAATAATGTCAATTTAACAGAATAATGCAACAACTTTTCTCAAAATATTATTAAAACAAAATGGCACCAATAATAATAAATCAATCATTTACTTATAAGTAAGAAATGTATTTTCTAAAATCATCTTATTTTGTAAACAAGATCATAAACAACCATTTTTTAGTAATGAAATGTAAATATTTCATGGTAAAAATACATTAGATTTTGTAGAACGACATGAAAACATATTATTCTCAAAACCAAAATCTTACTGTAATTCTAGAACTTTTAGAATAATATTACATCTTCCTCATAAAATTTGCAAACATATGCATTAATCATTACTAAAATGACTTATGAATAGCAAATAACATACAAAATGCAATTATATGCCAAAAATGTTTTAAATCAAATCACTTAAAAATATTAATTCGAATTCTATCTCTTTTATTTTAGAAAGTTTATGTATGTATTTAAGGAAGCCACTTTTTCTAAATATCAAATATTTCAGTAATAATACATAAAAACAATTTTTATATCAAAATATAATTTAATAATTGTCATGTCGTAAAGGTTTCTAAAGGTTCACGGTAACCAGGAAAATCTGTGATGGTTGGATGATAGAAGATTAAGAATAATATCGTAAAGTCATTTTTAAATACTGAAATTCTATTATTAATCCAAGAATTATTTCTCGTGACCAATATGTATTTGGTAGATTGAATTATGGCCACAAAACACCACATTGACATGACAATCATTTTAAAAATGATTCGTTAAAATAAATATGCAGATATAAAAGAAAAAAAAAAGTTACTTGAAGAGATCTGAAAAACAAAAAATCAGTGATGGACGCATTAGTGGAAAGAAATGCTCTGACGAAAATCATCATCGAAAAAATTTTATTTATGATGAAATTCTCTTGAAAAAAGACATATTTAGTACCGGACATATTTTATTTATTAGATGCACATTCTTTATGATGAATAATTAATAAAAAATCTATGTTTTTTCATATGCACTTCTTTATGAGAAAATATAATATTTCTCTTGGGGAGTGTGGAGGGATTCGTCTGAAAAAAAACAAAGCATTAAGATGATTTCCATTGGATCCATTCAGAAATTCGAACCACAACACCAATTGAATGAAAAAAATAATAATAGCTCATCACATGCAGCCATCAGTAGGTTTTTACCCACCTATTATTCTGACGACTCGTCGTTGCATCTTCGTTATAGGAACTGTTGTCAAATCTCGCCGCAAACAGAAAAAAATTATGCAGCCGATCACATCATGTTAATTAAAAAAAAAAAAAAAAATATTTCACTATTATTATTTTCGCTGCACGCACAAATTTCGTTTATTTTGCAGAAGAGCGAGTGCGGCCACCCATTCTGCACTCGTTGTCAGAACTCTAATAACCGTGCGCACACACAGCGTGACAGAGGGTAAAAGGGCTTGCTGTAATAATTGAAACTCGCCAATTTGGCAGGAACAATCATACAAGAGCCTTGCGTTGGCATAAATTGCAATGCTAAAGCATATAAAAACTGCTTTAAAATAGAGGAAATTTTATAGATTTTATAAAGATAATATGCCAAACAGTAGTAAAATGTTATAATTTTTGAAATTACGTATTAAACGGATTAGACTTTTATTGGCTAAGGGGTGGAGTTACAAAGGGAAATGACCTCAGAAATAGAAGACCGCAGAACGTTCCAGAGAACTCTTTTGCCGGAACTTTCTATGAAGCACAAATTTAAAAAATTTGTTTATGATTTTAAAATGAAACAAAACGTTACGCAAGAAAGAAAAGCTTACAGGGGAAGTTTGAAAAAGGGAAGGAATTAAAACTATTTTATAATGTGAATATGAAAATTGAATGAATAAATATTAATAAAATATTTTCTAAATCAAATTAAATAAAAGTATGGCAGTAGTTGTAAGTAACCACAACTCTGGCATTCATTTAAATGATGTTTTGATTACTCCTTCTACAGCTTTAAACTTCGTTGTAGCAAGCTAAACCCATAACTGGCATTGTAATGTATGAATCGGAAATCAACTTTCAGCTCTTGGATTTTGGCAAAGGCAACTACTTTGTTTACAAAATGGTGAAATAAGTGAGTGAAGTTGGAATTCGACGCTCTGCTGGTAAGTTTTGATTTTATGTTATTTTAATTTGTTTCAACTATTCTTTTGCGATTAGAGTTTTACAACATAAATAATAAATAAAGTGAAATATGAAGTAGTGTTGACTTAGATTGTTGAATAGAATTCTAAAGGGAAACAATTTACTATCGGATAAAATACTTCAGGAAAATGAAACAGGATCAAGACTTTTTGCTATTAAAGTATATTAATATTTGCATTACGTTCTTTATGATAAATTTTATTCTTTTCCATACTTTTAGTATTTTTAAATTACACTGCTCAAAACAATTTAATAATATAGAGGTTGTGGATGGATCTTGACACTGGGGAATTTTCTAGGTGATTGATGCATGATCGACAGACATTGTAGGCTATATGAGGAAAAAGTACACATGTTTTACAGACAAAAATGCTCTGTATTGAGCATTTGGATACAAAAGTAAAAAACACAACTTTGTGGATATGAGAAAAAACGAATAATAAAAGGTGTTTCCTTCAAAGCAAATCTTTGTTAGTAGGGGGTATGGGTTCCCCGTATGACCCTCAACGTTGAGTATATTTTAGGTATGGGGTCTTTGAGGCTATTAATGAGAAGCTGGGGTATTCTTTCCCACTTCTCTATAAGACTTCTTTCCAGTTCTAGAGAGTTTGTGAGGATGATAGTCAGACAGCAACACGCCTGTCTAGAATGCAACCAAACATGCTCTATTATGCTTCGGAGAACGCGCTGGACATTCCAGTCATACGATTCCTTCCTAATCATCCACCAAGTGTGCACGATGAGGCCTGCAATTGTCGTCCATTAATATGATGTCATCTCTAATTGCCGCAGTGTAAGACACTATATTAGGTCTGAGGATCTCATTTCTATATCGCTGACCAGTCAGAGCTCCATTTCGAATGATGTGGAACTCGGTGCTCCCATAAATGGAGACGCCATCATAGACCATCACTCCCCTACCGCCAAATCTGACACTTCCTTGCACGAACGCAGGATAGTTTCTAGTGCGACGTTCCCTCCAAATAAATACGTCTGTTATGAGAAAGAACAGAAAAACAGGAATGTCAGTACCCGGGCGAAGGTGTTGTTGAAGAAGAGTGGCATTCATATTTCGGTGTCTCCGAGACGTTAGCGTTAAATATCAATGTTCATTGGACGTTGTTGTACGTCTACGACCTTGCCCTGGTCTTTGGCCTGTATTTCCTGTCTCCAAAAACTGTTCCAAATCCGGGAAATCGCACTTTGTGAAACTCCTGTGGCTTCTGTTACTTCGACTTGTGTTCCCCCCCCCCCTTCTAACCAACCAGCAATTCTCCAACCTTCTGATCAGGTTAAATGACTTCGTTGATGCATCGCACTTATCGGAACAAAGCCCTTACTCAATGTCGATCATTGTTTTCAGCTTTGTTTTTCTGTAAGTTGAAAGCCAAATTTCATTCGCTGCCGCTAAGGTGTCGTTTTTGACGTCAAACTCAAAATTTGCATACTCCGAAATTTGAAAATGAGAAAAAATTGTATTTGTGATACTCTCTTCAAATTTTTGTAAAACAAAATTTGCTTATACAATTATTTTATATAAGACTTACCATATCCTTTAATTGCTTTGGGCAGTCAATTTTAAATTGCCCAAGACCTCAACATCCATTTAAACGGATGTGCAGTGTAGCAAAATTTAAAAATTGACATTTAATAATTTCTTTAAAAAACCTCATTTTTGATACCTATATGTTCAAAAAAACTAATATTAGAAAAGATATATGTATTTTATTTTTTCAGGTCTCAGGAGGATATTACATTAAAAATAAATATATAATACATAACATAAGTATGACCTGCACTATGATTTTTTTAGTTTATATAAGGGTTTTAATAGAATGACTTTTTTAAGCCGACTATACAATATTTTTTTTTCCTTACTTTTTGAAATAAACTGAGAAATTATTTTTTAATCGCTGACAGAAATTTGAAACTGATAAAAGTAGCGTATTATATCTGTATATATTATATATATATATATATATATATAGAGAGAGAGAGAGAGAGAGAGAGATAATATAAATAGATAGACATACTCCAATATTATATGCATTTGACGTATTCTTTTGCACATCATAACTAAAAAATTGAATACTTTTGACTATATTTATGTTTTTATCAATGGAGAAAAATAAATAATAATAATAAACTTGCAGTGTTTTTAGGCTATCGTGCTCCCCAAAAATATGAGACTTTTACTTGTTGTCGCACTTTAATTATAAATTATATAATAAATCAAAATATGCACATTGATTATTATCCTTTAACTAAAAAAACCCGGTTAAATATGAAAAATGTTATATTTTCATTAGCAGTATTAAAATGCAGTTCAAATATTTCGTGAAACGGTAAAATAATATAGGTAGTAATTTCAATAATAAAGAAAAATGTATAACTGCATATCTAGTCCAATCACTGTGATTAAATATTCAGGAATCATACCTTCAATAAAAAAATTCTTTTCTCTGCACATACTATTTATTTTATTTCTCAATTTATCTTTAATGCAGAAAATTTTAGTTATGTTTACATTTGCAAAATCTTATTAATGTGGACAAATTTCAAGAATATTAACATAATAGAATTCATTTGTTAGAATATTTTTCGTTTCCTCACTACAATTCAAAATTACAAACGGAATTTAAAATGAGCTGAGACGCAATTTGTTGAACAGAAAATAACTGTATTTTTGAGTCTCATTTTAAAACTACGCTTAATAAGAATTGGAAATTTGCATCTTTGAAATATTACTTTACAATTTACTTTGACATTTACTTTTAATTGAAAAAAGAACTTATATTAAACCAGCATTCTGGATAAGTTATTATAATTTAAGTTTCCTGTATCGTTATACATTTTTATTTTATCAAATAGCATTTTTCACAAAAGAAATTCATTAGGAAACTTAAAGAATGTATCAGTAAAAGTCGTTTTTAATAATTTTGTACCTTTTTCTTTTGTTGATGTTTAAATAATTTTTTAAAGACATTTCTTCGTGAAATTAATTAGAAAATTTAAATAAAAATTTCGTAAAAATTCTTTTTTAATATTTTTCTACCTGTTGTCTTTTCTTCTTGTTTAAATGTTTTCTCCAATCTAAGTAAAATGTTTCTCATAAACTTTTTCAATGTTATTTTTAAAGTTCTAAATTTAAAAGAAAGGGTATTGTTTTACAAGCAGGTTATATAATTAAAATACATTATAAGGTGAATTTGTGAGTTACGCTGGTGTTATATTGACGATGACAATACCTGACCAATAAATTAACTTTTTCTGCCTTTTTAAAAAAACTTATATACATCTCACAATTTAAATTTTTACACCGTCGAATAGAATTTTTTTTTCAAATTTTTTGGTGCATGTTTATTAACCCTTTACAACATATTTGAAAAGTGTTTATTAATTGGGTTTCTCTTTCTGAACTCTAACTTATGTAAATATACTAGAATGGTTATTTAGTTGATATACGTTATGTAGATTCAACAAGGCATGTTCTGAATTGAAAACGAAGTGTGTACCTTTCATAATGCTTATTATATAATGTGTTATGTGTAGCACTTATGGTACGGATAAGGGGACTCAAAAGTATTCTGTTATATTATGGTCTATGAAGAAAAAACGTCTGCTGCGTATTTTAATGAAGTTACTCTGTTAGAGACAAAATGAAACTGCTATGAATTTCTTGATTGCACTAATACATATTTTCTGTAGAATATGGGGTGCAAATCATTTATCATTCATTTACAGTGTCAAACAAATGAGTTCGGTTATATAATGATCTAGGTGGAAAACTGTCGCTGAGTAGTTGAGTTATGTCACATTATTTGAAACATGATGAATTTGATATGCATCACTGAGAATTACTAAAAGATGCTTGCAGGTGAATATGAGGTGCTATGAATTTATCGTTCATTTACACGGAGACACAAATGATACGTGTGTTATGAAAAATTACCAATATCATACGGTATTGTATCCAAAGTGTTTGCTATTAGAGATGATTGCTGAAAGTAGGTTTTCAGTTATGGCATGCATTTTTAAGTTTAACTACATTTTTTCATGCTATGTGGTGTGCATAAATTATATAGACCATATACATCGCTAAAACAAAGAATTCATAAGCATTACAGAGAATGAACGTAATTTTCTGAAATGTGATTTTTAATTTTAATTTTGCATTTTCAAGCTCAACTTCATTTAGCATACTAAGAGATGCTAGTAGCATGTAGATAAAATCATATACAGGAGTATGCTAAGAACTTCATACACGGTCTCCTACGGAGAGTAAATCCAGGAAGTGTGATTTCAGTAGTTTTAAGCATCATTTTGCCTGAATTAAATTACATCTTAATATGTGGAATGCATACAAATCTATATGTAATATACAGGGCTGAATAAAAGAATTCGAGTACATTTCCGTCTATTGGAAGTAATTTTAAAATGCGTTATGCGTTTTTTTAGTAAACTGAATTTTAGCATACTATGTATAATCTGTACAAATCTATAGATCATAGGCAGAGCTGCATAAAAGAGTTGGAGTACCTTTCCAGCTATAGAAGCTAATTGTTAAAAGTTAGTTATACAATAAGTTATACGTTTTCTTAAATCTTTACTTAGCTATCTTCTTTACATTATTAAACGGCCAAGTATTGTTAAATTGTTCTGTAATTATTGGGAAGTGTTTCATTACCTATATTTGATGCATACATTTTCTTTCTTGTTTTTTATTTTTAACCTTTCAAGTGCAATCCGATAACAAATGATAAACGTGTCATTGCATATAATTTAATTTTATTAGGGGAGAGTAGCCATATTTGGACCGCCGCTTTAAATGGATCGCTGTGATTCTGCCGTTAATTACAGAAAGAGACGCCATCTACCTCTGAAATCCTATTCATCAGAATGACGTTATTTATGTTTAGAAGAAGCACCCGCTTTCTACGTGCTGTTTTCGCACAATTTTAAAACCTAAAATTAGCTGTTTTGATTTAATTTTTTCCTACTAAACGTAAGAGAATACTTTAAGGTGTTATTTTTTCATATACATATCTAAATTGATTGCGAATTATATTTTTCACGCGGATTTGTTTGTTTTCGTTTTCGTTCCGGCGCAATTGCCTTAATTGAACCAATGTGACTTGTTTAAATTGGACCAGCTGTACGATTATAAAAGTTTAGAAGAGATTGGTCTGCAGCTACAACCCCCCCCCCCCCCATAAACCCAAAGAATCATTAGAAATGTTCTCTCCCTTGCCAAAATCCGTTGAGGCTGTTCTCAACTGCTCTGTTTAAAAAAAGCAAAATGTTTTGACACATTTACAAATTTATTTTTTAATGGAAAAATATAAAATTGGAAAGCCTGACTACGGAAGCCATTTGGAATCGAACTGTGCTTTCCATTTTTTGATAAATAATAAATTACCTATTGAGTTATAAGCGATTTTGATCACGTGACAGATATTTATTTCACCCTTCATTGAGTGTTTATTCTTCTTTCGCGTGGAAATTCGGTTCAAAACGACCACTTTGACAATAGTTTCTGAATTATTTATTGCGTTTGCCAGAAAACGGAAAACACAGTTTGATTACATAGTTTCTGAACAATAACACCTGCTAGTTTTATCCATTTCAGAACAAAAATAAATTAAAACTCATGTCATAAAGTTGTCCTTCTGGATTTTAGAACTGCCTTAAGTCAAAGTACAGAGGGAGACAAAAAAAAAAAAAAAAAAAAAAAAAAAAAGGTGTGTTGACATTTTTGCCATATAAAGTAAATCTTGAAAGGAAAAAAACAAAACAAAAAAAAACACAAAACGGATTCTCTCAAAGCACAAAAGCAATCGGAACATCAAGTGTTAAAAATGGGGTTAATTCAATGGGAAAGAAAATGATGGAAAGGAAGAATTACAGAAATCAGGTAAAGAAGACTTCTGTTGCAAAAAAAAAAAAAAAAAAGCCTGTTCATTCAGAAACTAAAAAGAAAAATTAAGACAGTGATGATTGATTTCGTCTAATTTTTAAGGATAATAAAATAGCAGAAATGATTCAGTGTTCAGATTGCCAAATATGACTCCATGTCGTGTGCACTGGAATAAAAATTGAACAAAAGAAATGTTTGATTACATAGTTTCTGAACAACAACACCTGCTAGCTTTATCCATTTCCGAAGAAAAATAAATTAAAACTCATGTCATAAAGTTGTCCTTCTGGATTTTAGAACTGCCTTAAGTCAAAGTACAGAGGGAGACAAAAAAAAAAAAAAAAAAAAAAAAAAAAAAAAAGGTGTGTTGACATTTTTGCCATATAAAGTAAATCTTGAAAGGAAAAAAACAACAACAAAAAAACAACAAAACGGATGCTCTCAAAGCACAAAAGCAATCGGAATATCAAGTGTTAAAAATGGGGTTAATTCAATGGGAAAGAAAATGATGGAAAGGAAGAATTACAGAAATCAGGTAAAGAAGACTTCTGTTGCAAAAAAAAAAAAAAAAAAAAAAAAAAAAAAAGCCTGTTCATTCAGAAACTAAAAAGAAAAATTAAAACAGTGATGATTGATTTCGTCTAATTTTTAAGGATAATAAAATAGCAGAAATGATTCAGTGTTCAGATTGCCAAATATGACTCCATGTCGTGTGCACTGGAATAAAAGTTGAACAAAAGAAATGCATTTGTAAGCCTTGCATCACTTCTTACATGATATTCAAGTAACTGGCAATTAGTTACAGAACTTCCACTCTTAATTACTTATAACTTTTATTTTTATTTTGAATACAACTTGATTTAAAAGAATTACTTTCAGGCATTTGATTTCATTATATTTCCTTGCTGTTGTTTTGTTTGTTTCATTAATCGCAAACATTTTTTTAATAAAATTATTTGTATTCCCTACCCATTAGAACAACCTAATATTGTTTGGTCCAATTTAGAAGACTGGGGGTCCCACTTAGGCGAGCAGTTACTGAATATGAACCACTTTTGACAAATTTTTCAAATTAAAATAAAACTTAAGATTTTCAAAAGGAAATTGTTCCAAAGATTTATTTAGTTACTAGATGAATAGTTTTGTCATGTGTAGTGATATTTTGCAGACATTCCAAAAATCGAGTGAGTTACACTTGAAAATATGTGTAGTGGTCCAAATTCGGCTGTTCTCCCCTATTATAAATTAATCGTGTATCTAAATAGTTCAGGATTTGCTTCCAGCTAATATTTCAAAACAAACTTAAAATTACACCAATAAATAAATAAAATAATGAAATAATATAAACAAAACACAAATTTAATAAACATGTAATTGTATTTGCTTAAGAAACTGAAGTTAGCAATATAAAAAGGACTGCTGTAAACAACGATCAATGGCGATTTGTTTTCTTCTTCTGCTAAAATTTGGTATTCGGCTAATTCTAAAATGTATATTTTAATAAATTTAATATAGTATTTGAATACATTAGTGATTGTTTTCACATAAAAATTATTTTTGATGTCGGTGGTCGGCAATATAAAAAAAGATATAATAAAGGTAAAAAATAAAGAGTTTTTAATAGAAAAATTATTTTCCGCTATGTTTTTAAACCCGAAAAGCCCGGGTCGGATACCCTTTATTAATTAAAAATACATACTTTGTAACACTCTGCTAAAAATTATTGTTTTTGCATAATTCACAGGCATTTTACTTAATATTTAAATTTAATATACATTCCGTTCTTTTCAATGCTTTTTCAAATACAATTACCTTCTAACAAAAGATGGATTTACATGCAACTGAAAGTGTGTGTCCGGTATCACCCATAAATGAAAAACAAGAACGAAAATGATGCGTCTAGAATAGATTATGAAACACTTTCCAACATATTCAGAATACCGTAACAAAACTTTTCCGAATAATAAGTTGAAAAATGATATATAAGTAAAAAAGGGATGACCGCCACGGGAACACAGCTTTCGCTTTAGACTATAAGTGATCCCGGGGGAAAATGTCTAATTAAACAATTTTGAAAATGCATAACCTTTTTTAAAATCTAATTTGAGCAATTATAATCAAATGTCGTAAAAATGTACGACTTCTTTTCTGCAACCCTGTATATTATTTATAGATACTATATAGCGTGCTAAAATATATTTCAATTTGAAAATTCAGGCACATTTGAAAATTCCGTTCCAAAAATAGCTGTCAATAAACGGATTGTATTCAAGACCTTTTGTGAAATCATCTATAGAATTTTTACACAACATGTAATATGAAAAAAATAGACAAATTTGAAAACTAATACCACAATTGGAAACATTGCATTTAATAATCTTAATATTCTACTTTATATAAATCAAATTTACAATACACTACAATTAATTTCTTCTTATTCTAAAAAAAAACATAAGCATTTTTTTTTTTTTTTTTTTTACTTTTTACCTAGCAATTAAGGTATTTTCTTCAAAGACAATACATACTCTTTCAATTTCGGAAATGTCCAACATTTTATATGATATGCTTGTGTATATATAGAAACAACATGGAGTGTTCGGACACAAATCATGTTTGTCTGTCCTCCTACACTTAAGTTGTCATATTAGTTGTGATACAAAACATAGCCCGCATGTTTTTATTCCAAACAATATCTTTCTTGTTGACAGATGCAAGTTTCTATTTTAGTACTATGTTACTTTTTATAAATATATTTTTAGAAGTGTTTTGTTAATGTATTACAATTTAATTTATTTTCAAACAAATGGACAATTCAATTTTTTTTAATATGTATATAAATTTCCTTTTAATCATTCTGATTTATTTTTTATAACAAAAAACAATAGTTTTTATTAGAAAATATGATATTTTCATCTGTTTGTCTTTTTGCACTAAATCTATCATATTAATTTTCATACAATGTTAAGCATCTGTACTTCTTACTGTTAATATGTCATAAATTGCGATAATGGGTATTTTCGCTTTAATATTCTGTTACCTGTTATAAAATGATAGTAATAAATAAGTAAATTAATTAATAATATAAAACATGCATCTATTTATAAATTCCTATTTTCCTTTATGTCACCCAGAACCAACTTTCGCTTTAGTCTATAAGTGCAATCCCGGGGGTAAATGTCTATCTAAACTACTTGGAAAACGCATAACGCTTTTCAAAATCGAATTTGAGCAATAACAATTAATTGTCGAAAAAATACACGACTTCTTTTCTGGTACCCTGTATATGATCTATATATTTGTATATATGCTATATAGTATGCTAAAATTTATTTCAGTTAGAAAACTCATGTGCAGTTGAAAATTCCGCTTAAAAAATAGCTGTCAATAAACGGAAATGTATTCGAGACCTTTTGTGAAATCATCTATAGAATTTTTACACACCAAGTAATCTGAAAAAAAATAGACAAATTTAAAAACTAATACCATAATTGGAAACATTGCATTTAACAATCTTAATATTCTACTTTATATAAATCAAATTTACAATACAGTACGATTAATTTCTTCTTATTCTAAAAGAAACATAAGCTTTTTTTTTTACTTTTTACTTAGCAATTAAGGTATCGTCTTCAAAGACAATGCATACTCTTTTTATTTCGGAAATGTCCAACATCTTATCTGATCTGCCTGTGTATCTATAGAAACAACATGGAGTGTTCGGACACAAATCATGTTGCCTGTCTTCCTACACTTAAGCTGTCATATTAGTTTTGATACAAAACATAGCACGCATGTTTTTATTCCAAACAATATGTTTCTTGTTGACAGATGCAATTTTCTATTTTAGTACTATGTTACTTTTTATAAATATATTTTTAAAAGTGTTTTTTTAATATATTACAATTTAATTTATTTTCAAACAAATGGACAATTCAGATTTTTGTATATGTATATATAAATTTCATTTAAATCATTCTGATTTATTTTTTATAACAAGAAACAATAGTTTTTATTAGAAAATAAGATTTTTCATCTGTTTGTCTTCTTGCACTAAATCTATCATATTAATTTTCATACAATGTTAAACATCTGTACTTCTTACTGTTAATATATGTCACCACTTGCGATAATTGGTATTTTCGCTTTAATATTCTGATATCTGTTATAAAATGGTAGTAATAAATAAGTAAATTAATTAATAATATAAAACATGCATCTATTTATATTTCCTATTATCTTTTATGTCACCCAAAACCAACTTTCGCTTTAGACTATAAGTGCAATCCCGGGGGTCTGTCTAAGGCGGAATCTATCGGGACCAAGAAAATTTTCCGTAGTAGACAATATTCCGCCGTGGACAAATTTTACTCTATGTCTATGGATTTGAAGGGACTTGATTATCTTTCCGAGTTAGACGGAATTCCGTCTTACACAGAGTCCGCCTTGTAGAGAGTTTACTGTACTTGAAAAACGCATAACACTTTTCAAAATCTAATTTGAGCAATAACAATCAACGGTCAAAAAAATATACGACTTCTTTTCTGGTACCCTGTATATGATCTATATATTTATATATATTTTATATAGTATGCTAAAATTTATTTCAGTTAGAAAACTCATGTGCAGTTGAAAATTCCGCTTAAAAAATAGCTGTCAATAAACGGAAATGTATTCGAGACTTTTTGTGAAATCCTCTATAAAATTTTTATACACCATGTAATGTGAAAAAAAAATAAACAAATTAAAAAGCTAATACTACAATTGGAAATGCACTTACCGCAATTATTACTCATGCCCACTGCAATAATTACCGAATGATTTGTCCGTCCATGTAAATGAACGAGAAATACTATACACACATTATTCTACAGTAAGTATCTTGTAGTGCACCTACATAATGTATATCACTTTCATGAAATATGTTTAAAATATGTATGTCATATGTATAAAATAGGGTAACATCATTAAAATACTTTACAAATCAATTTTTCCGGTAGACCACACTGTTACGGAATTCTTTTAAGTGTCATAAACGGAATATAAATGCAAAACACTTCATTTTCAATACAGAGTATGTCATTTTAAACCTCAACAACGCATATCAATTGTATTACAATCCTAGTAAATTTACGCGAGTTAGAGTACGGACAGACTGCAGCCGTATAGGCAGAAAACCCGAAATTCTAAACATGTAAAGTGTTAAAAAGGGGTAATGATATGCATTGAATTTGTGGAGAAACGTCCAAAACTCAAAGGATGTTTGACTACATACGATGTAATCTTCTTTTCGTCGGCCAATAGCTAATCTGTAAGCCATTAAATTTAGAGTTATACTGAATGGAAAATGTGTTTGAGACGTTGTTCATCATGTGAAAATCAATCGGCATTGAAAAAGTTGTTGTTGCCGAAACGTCAGTGAAGGCTTACTGTGGAGACCCGACATTTTTTGGTTTCCATCTGTTTGTTTGTTTGTTAGTTAGTTAGTTAGTTAGTTAGTCTGTCTGTCCGCGATAACTGGCGTAAAAAGCATCCGATTAGCTTGAAATTAAGGATGTATATTGGTGAGCTCCCCGATTTAGCTGTATAGTTTTGGATTAAATTTGGTTCAATCGTTCGGAATGTATAGAACAATTTATTTTGTGATATAATGCTTTTCTATTGGGAAGTCAGACGATTTTCAAATTTTTATTTGTTGAAAGAAATTGCTCATATGAATAATAGATTTAAATGTAAATTTTGGATGCGAAATTTTTAAATAAGAGTATTAAATTATTCCTTTTAGTTTGCAATTTTGTCAAAACATTTGTCAGAGCTTTTAAATTAGGTGTATAACTTATGATGAAATTTTATACCTGTGTTCGAATAATATAAAACATTTTATTTTATGAATTTACTTATATTTCATTTTTTTTTTCTTTTAACCGTTGCGTAGCAACTATATCTCATCTAAAAATATCATAAATGTGAAAGTATGCATGGTTTTGTAAGTCAAATCAAAGTTAAAAGGAATGAATTAATGAATGCCTTTGTATGCATATTTGCATATAGATTGATTTAAACGCAGAAATGAAAATAGTATTTATATACTATATAGAATAATATTTTTATTTATGTATTCAACTATTTTGATTATAAATGAAAATGTTCGTTATTTTCATACAGAATAAACTGACATTATTCTATTATACTTTACAAACTTTATTGTTGCCAAAAAAAAGGAATAACAATTTCTCCCAAAGAGTTCATTTTAATTTGTAAGTTTTTCACGTGCAAAAGGAAAATGGAATAAGCAAATTACAAATAATAAAAAAGATAAATAGGACAGGAATGAATACATATAAACATTTCACACCAAATACCACCTAAAATAATTTTTGTAGTGGTATTTTCCCAACACTACGAAGAAAGGTTCCTCGATTTACACGATTTTACTTGGCCTCCCTTTTCTCATTGGTTGCGATTTCATTTTCGCAATTGTGTATATTAATTGGCACAAAATTTTACATTTTTATGACTGAGGTATATGTAAGGCCATACAAATAAGAAATTCCGTATTGTCTGCTATAAAATGTGATAAAGTGTTGGTTAACTACATATGTTTCTATTAAGAGGAGCAGAGCTGCCAAGTCTCCGGCGTTCTGGATACCAGTATTTTAATACAAAAATGTTACTTTATTTAATGGAAGCATTTGCGCGATTTAAAAGAACAACATTTTCTGTAAGATAATAGTGTTGTGCAAAAAGCCTGAGACTTGCCATGTCTGGTGGGGAGTGAAATGTTTTACTTAATGCAACGTGAACAACGTCCCGTGTAACAGCTTGTAGAGTGTAAAATAAATTAAATTATTAAAATAATCCCTATTACGAAAAATGAAACAAAATGCCCGGCTAAGGGAAATAAAAGGTTAGTTAACCTTTCGTAATTTGACCTGAACACAGGTGTGCGTCAAATTTCAACAGTGTTTGTAACATCACGATTTTAAATTAAATGTGGATACTATTAAAAGGCTATCACAAAAAATACTAAACGGCGCCAAATCACGTTTATCTATTTAGTCAATTGGAAGTGGACAGGATGATGAATTATTTACCGTTAGGTTTAGAAGTCCCCTTACTTTTGGGTGATTTTAGTAAGTTAATGCTATCCAGTACATTTTTAGATATTTAGATTAGATCTTAGATATAAATATTGCAGAATGGTAATCAAAATAATTTTTTTGAAACAAAAATTATAGAGGTATTAGATTTCTAAATTAGATGTCTCAGTTTACATTTCCAAAAGTTCTTTATCCATTAGATACAGGTGTTTGTGGTTATCAGGCAAGTAAATACTGCTGTATGGATATTGGGATAACGTAAAATGCTTGACCAAATTGTTGCTTATCTTTATAAATCGCAGTGTAAAAAGGAATCTAAGATATAGAATAATCATTAACTCAATCAATAGAAAATTACAAATGCAAAATAAACTACACCACGGGGGGTTCAGGGGAGCGCCCCCCTGAAGAAATTTGCTTTATTATATAAAAATTACTAGAATAAGTAGCTCGTGAGAATTTCAGAATATCATTACATAACAACGTGTTTAATTTAACGCTTCTAATGTCTGAAACCATCGAAATATTTTTTTTTCCTTTTATAAATGTTTGTGTAATTTAAAAAGTTTAAATTTTGTTTTTGTAGAAAGATTAATATTACGCAAAGATTCCTAAAAACAATAAGTTGCAGAGATGATGTTGAGTTTCTTGATCTGAAGATTTACTAGTTTAAAAAGGTTCCAAAATGCAATTTCTTTGCGTTTTGTGTCATGTAAGTTATATTTAACAGCCTCAGGAACGATTTTGTATGGTAACAAAAAATGACATATTTTTTATGATTTATTCATTTTATATTAATAGGAAATCAAAAAGAAAGAAAAACGGGAGGGCGGACAATAGAAATTCACAAAAAACAAATAATGTATATATTTGTGACCATAGAACATTTACGGTAATTTATAAGTGAAATGATTTCTTATAAAAAAAAAATAACAATAAATTTCTTTCATACATTTTTAGGGTTCCGTACTTAAAAAGTAAAAACGGAACCATTATAAGAGCACTCCTGTGTCTGTCTGTCAGTCTGTCACAGTCCTTTTACCCGTAAACTGTGCAACGTGGAAAGTTCAATTTGGGGAAATAATGAAGTCTATTCACCCACATATTTACAGATTAATAAATATTCATAAATATTTTTAGGAAAAATGTAGACGGGGTAATTAAGTTACTTGAAGAAAAAAATATTTTCTTTGTATATCGTGTGGGGTATCGTGTGAAAGCTTTCGTAATGCTGAAATCAAAAAGATATTTCATTTAATTTTAGGTATTATATTTTCAATGTTATGGTGGAAAATGTAGTGCAAAAATATGTCCTCCCCCATCTAACTCCGAATCTACTGAAACTATAATTATGAAAAAATTAGAGGTAGTAGACATTAATTTAAACATTGCAGGGAAATTATAGCAATTACCCTAGATCACATAGTTTCTGAGAAAATCGCATTTTTCCGTTACACTCAAATTTCGATTTACGGGCTTCAGCAAAAGTGTTGAGCAGAGTTAGAGGTAACTATCGTATAAGAAGTATAAAACCATTGTTGATCATGAATTTCGGAAAACAATCGTCGGTAATTAGTCGAGATATTAAAGCCACGGTGCGATAAGACCCCCTTAAGGTAGATAAATTAGATAAGACCCCCCTTATAGACCCTCTTAATAAGAAAGTAAATTAGATAGTAATTTAATTATATAAGTAAATTATATAAGACCCACTTATAATAAAGACACCCATAAAGACACGGACGGTTTGGACATACATAATTACAGGGACGGAGTACTCTATGCTCCATCGGCTTTTCAAGCCTAGATAACAAATTTTAAGGATATATTTATGTAATGCAATGCCCAGAAGCAGTATAAAAGCAATAAACGTCAAATTGTTAAAAACACACTAATTTAATGAGAATGAATCACATAAATACTATGGGATTCGCGACTAATTTCTATTGACTATCTCTCTCAATACACCTATTATATCGTTAAAGTTTAACTAAAAACCTATATGGAATAACAAATATACAGAATAGCTATATTTGCTGTTATTTAGGTTCCATACATCTTTGAACTTTCATGGTATATCCATTTATACTTTTCTACTATACAGCGTGCAAAGGAAAGTCCCTTTAACCTGAAAGTACTTGTGAACGGAGAGAGCTACAGCTATGCAAGTGAGGTAACGGTATAGTAAAGCTACTACGCCCGATTTAATGATAACGACAGCAGTGACCCTAGTGGCAAAATTTGAAAGATAACCACGACAAATCGAAAACGAAAAGAGATAGAGCAAAATTTCCAGTTAGAAAGTTTTAGAGCATCAATTAATTAATAGAATACGACATTTGGTTTACATGGATAAGATAAATCTTCGCCTGTTTACCCAAAAATATCCGAAATCGATGCACTCCCTTTTGTGTAAATGTTTGAATGGAATAGTCAGAAGTATGAAGAAATACGCACAATGTATGCTATAAAAACGTACTTATCTCAATACATTTTGATAACAACACACACACACACAAAAAGACAAACTGTCTCACAGTGATAAAAAGTTAATATTCAGTTTGTTCAAAAAGTTCGCCATTGCTCACGATACACGTTTGCATTCGTGAGAGTAACTCTGCATGCACATTTCTCAGCATGGAAAGTCAATTGCAAGCCTCTTCAATACGACGACATAGATTAAACTCTTTCATGGGCGGTGGCTAGACGGTATAGCCACCTAATTTTAATTGCAAAATTGACAAATGGCACAAAGAATATTTTAATAAAATTTTGCTTTTGTAATGAAAGTGCAAATTAGCGGGTTTTGAAAAAGCGTTATAAGTAAGGGACCTATCTTAAATGGGAGAGGTAACCGCAATATTAAAGGCCAGGTCACTTCAATCAAGGTCATACGACACCCAGCGGACGGAGTGAACTACAAGGGGATTATTAACTTCTTTCCCCTTTGTGGGTGATCTATGAGTTCGATATTTATGAAATAACTATGCGCACACGCAGCCGTGATTTTATTTGTTTGTCGTCTGCGGTACTTAATTGTTGGAAATATAGCTAACTCCATTTATTTATTCGCCATTATTTAATTTATTAATTGAAGTTAGTTATTTAAACAAAAGCAGTTCTTTTATAAACTAATAGTATTTCAAAAAATGCCACCTTGGCTTTCTAATTATTGCAGTTTTCAAAATTGCAAAAATAACTGTCTGAGAGATTTCACTTGTTTCGCTTCCCAAAAGAAAAAAAACAGGTTAGTTTTGTGTTTTATTATCATTTATAATAAATATAAAATATTATTTAATATATATTATTAAATGTCACTAATTTTAATACGTTCTATTTTAATTATGTTTTTGTAATGCAATGAACAAGTTCACATAAAATTTAGTTACTATATGTAAAGATAGAATTTTGTAGCAGCGTTTTTACTCAATTCCTGATACGATAAAGTTATAAAAAATATATACACATGTGTATTTCGATGAGAATTAAATGTTTTATTATGCTTAGGGTTTAAGTATAAATTAATTAATTAATTTTAAGGCATATTTTTTATTTACATGGCGTAGACGATAAATTTCCAAATATTCTCTTGATCTAATTTTATTTACAATATTTAAAGTATAAACATTTCATTCATTCCACTTAAAACTCATTTAATTTTACATTAGGATCCACTTTAATTTAAAATGCAAGCAGTAATTCTTGTTCTATTAAACTAGAAATAATTGATTATTTATATTTTTAAATATTTTGAGAATTTTAGAAAACAGCTTTAAAAAAATTCCTAAAATCAACAAATTACTTTTTTTTTTTTTAAATCTAGAAATATGTCGGTCATTGTGTCATATCCAGGAAAAATAGTTTTCATGGGATACCTGCACTTCGCATAGGTGAATAACATTACAGAAAGCATACAAAGTATACAAGAAACTTCAAAAATTGGAATGAAATATAAAATATTTACAAATAGTACGTGGTATGTTCAATTAAACATTTATTATCTTACACCCGTTCTTCGTAGGGGTAAAATGGATAACTTTCCGTAATCGGGTTGATAGCCATGATTGGCATCAAATGAGAAAACAGTATACGTTTGTAACTGTATAAAAATTAAATAATGGTTAGAAATTTAAAGTAACTTTTATCGAAATAACCCGATTGCAGAACATTCTCCAAACAAAGATTTAAAAAATGCTTATGAAACACACAACAATTGCTAATAGCTGAAATCATATATATTATTAAACGAACAATTCCTTTATACACACACACATATATATATAGATTTTTTTTATCAGATATTTTAAAACGGCTGTATTATTTTGACAAACACAGCGGATTACACGTATTTTAGATGTGAAAATCAATTTCAGTGCATCATACGGGGGTTACAAAAAAAAAAAATATATATATATATATATAGATATATATGTTAGCAATAATATTGTTTCAACTGTATAAGAATTATAATATTGGTATTAAATGTGCCCATTGTGCTTGAAGTCTTTAGTGAATGCGTCTCGGTACCTTTAATGATAACTCTTTTGCAAAGTTGCCTATAAAATTACAGGCGCTGCTTTTCTTCTTTTTTCAACAATATAGTTAATTGGTAGCATCATTCATCTTTTACACCAATATTTTTCATGCAACATAATTGCGTAAAAGTATTTTATAAGTGCCTTACACTTTTTTATGATTTTTGATTTGACTCCCAAATTTTTTATTAAAAAGTGTTAGCTAGTAAATTGTGGCACTATTAAAAACGTGTTTAATTATTTTTTCAAACGATTATATAATAAATTGCAAAATAAAATATCTGTTATTTCAAGTTCGCAACGTATTTTTAATGGGCTTTTGTGAAAATATATTCACCTTATAACATTTTATTTGACAGTTTACTGTGGGATAAAAAAAAAAAAGAGAGAGTTGTTAAAATAGGTAATGATCGCTGTTTTCTGTTTGTTTGCTTTATATATTTTTTATATAATTTATTTTGTAAAATTAATTCAATTGGTAAGAATTCGGTGAATCACTTTTTTAACTCCCATAAACATTACTTTACATGTTTTTAAGGTTCATTAAATTAGTGTTGGTAATTCCTTGTAATAGCGACGTCCACGGTTACGATTATGCCAAGGTTAAAATTACGATTTCCCAAAGGTCATCGCCAAACTTATGTATATATACACACACACATATATATATATATACTCCAAACGTTCATACATTTTTCATATACTTCAATATATACGTAATATTTCCATTTTATATGTCATATGCACATTATAATACGACTTATACCTATGTCACATATGTGCGTCATGTATGACTATAATATATATCATGAAATGCCGTATATATCATATAATATGATTATAATGTCATATACATCTTATAAATTGGCAATAAATCTTGTTGACTTGACGAGTCATACTTGGGACCCGGTAAAAAGAGGAAGCACCTATCTTATATTTTTAATTCCGATTTGAAATAGAGAAAATTTTCCTTTTTAATTAACACTTCCTACTAATTAACATTTTCGAACATATTTGGAAAATGGGTACTTTTCCAGAATAGGGCATTGCCGAGATAGAGAAAATGGCCTTGGTTAGGGAAGGAAATTTGGCAACATATTGCATTGCAAACTATTCATTGTGTCATATACACGATATTTTTTTTTCTATATTTATACAATTTATTTAATACAAATAATCTTTTTTTATACAAACTGAAGTGAATGGTATATAAAGAAAAACAATAATAATATACATAAATAAATACAATGTTTATATATATATATATGTATGTATGTATGTATGTATGTATATGTATAAAGTTCATTAGGTTTGTTTTCATGCTGTTTATTTCATTTGACAACCAATTTCACTTTCTGAAGTCCTAATTGCACCAATCTACTTAAATAATCACTTGGGCCCCTATAGTGGTAAACCACCGAAAAATATTTATAACTTTGGTTTGCTTTTATGTCTGTCCAACCTTCGTAAATCTATTTGAATTTTCACATAATGTACGGTACATGTTATGAAGCTTATTATTATAGGACATTATTGAATATGGGGTGTGTAACATTTATAGTACGTTTAGAGGCATACATACTATATTACACGATAATGTATTGCGGAAAATTGTAATTTCTAAAATTGATTTTTAACTATGTTATGCTGGTTTTTTTCTCAACCTATCAAATTGCATTAAAAAATTCTAGTAGTATTGGAAAGTGTTTCATAATCTATGCATGACGCATAATTTTTTTCTTATTAAATTTTAGAAAGTTAAATATTAAAAAAAAACTTGATTCATCTTTGTCTTTACAGGTGCCAGGCCTGAGTAGATTCTGGTAAAAATCCAAAGTTAGTTAGTCCCTGCAGAGAAACTTAATAGAATTTTTCGAATATGCTGCGATCATTAAAATGACTGGTGCTTCATGAATACCACCTTCAAAAATAGACAAAACTTAATAAGGTACCGAACTGAGTGAATAGTGTACTGAGGACGGTACGCTAAATGTTACCGAAAATAGTCTGCTCATAATTTACATATTCTGGCGTTTTTAACTTTGTTTCTAAATTTATATTATCTGTAAGTAGTTTTAAAAACTTCTCAATGCTCTGGAAATATAGTTGGCTCTACGTACAGTTTCTAGTTTTACTTTTGAAAGAGTATTCTCCTTCACATTATAATATTAATATTAAATTTTTGCTGTTCTGTTTTACTAGTTGTGGAAATTTGAATAAAAAAAAGTTGCTATAAATGTATCAGCTGTTATCCATTATTTAATAAATGTATTTTTTTTTTCATTTTCTCTCAGAACTTATTTATGTGCCAATTTTATTATACCTATTGTTTTCGATATGAACCAAATTTAGGAAGCAAAGTAAAATAAAAAACTGTGCTTTGAATCAATAGAATTTTAATGGGGATATTATATTTTACTTTCTACTTTTTAGTGTTTATAACTCTTTAAGCATCTGGCAATTTTTTTATATGTGTTTAACGATTTGCAAAATAATAACTATGAAACTAATTGTTATGTGAATTTTTATTTGATTACCTTATATATTTATTTATCTTTTCCAGTGGAAAAAATTAACATAATTATAAAAAAAAAATGCTTAAAGCAGCGTTTGAATTAAAAATTATGTGACTGAAAATCACGTTTAAGATTCTTAAAGGGTAAAAGTATTTCTCTTTTGCAATTTCACAACCAGCTGGTATATTTTAGAGAGCGTGGTTTGTTACATAATTCAATTGTTGTATCTTGTATACAGTTGTAACAACCATAAAGAATGTTTAAGGAGTCATGTCAGCAGGAGTTATGTCAGCTGCATTTAGATAACGTAAAAATGCCCTAAAATTAATTTGGTAAATTATAATCAAGTTATAAAAATACTCAAATGTTGTATTGCTACCAGAAACACATCTACGTACATAATTTTTATGTTTCTAGCATATTTGGGAGTGAAAAATCGTTTAAATATCTTAAATCTTTTTATATATATGAACAGGGTTAGATTAAATAAAGAGTGTAAAAAAGGTACTATTATGTTAGCTGGCCGCGGTTCATAAACCGTCAAATATTTTCCCTATCACCAGCGTTTATGTTGCATTCATTTCATCTAAAATATAAAATCGTCATTTAAAAAATATACTCGTCATTTGAAAAATATAACTTTATTTAAAATACATACATACTCGTATATTACACCAATTTAAACACATGCATTTCACTCATTAGATTTAAAATATATTTTTTGTCTAATAAATAATAACATAAACACAAGGTGGGCAAGTTTCTTCCAATGTGGAAAAAAAAAGCTGGAAAAAAACCACGGAAAGGAAAGTTACGCCTGTAACTTTTAATAACAAAAATGGTTTTATTTTAGCCTGAATAGCTTGCATGAAATTCAGGTCTATTTGAAGATATTTACAATTTAAGAGTTATAGGCGGAAAAGCAGAAAAAGCCATTTTAGAGAATACCTGTTAAAATTTTAATCATGAATTTCAAATATTTACCCACTCATGGAAGATGAATCCTGTTTACCATATTTATTGCAAAATATTTTTGTTACAGCTTGTTTTGATAGAAATATGTGTATTTAAAAAATGGTTGTAATGTCATTTTAGTTTCGGGCAAAAGGCAATAATATTTACATAGCATTAGTGATTTTTCTCCCGAAATTAAAATGACATTGCGACCATTTTTTAAATATACATATTTTCATTAAAACAAACTGTAAAAAAAATATTTTGCAATAAATCTGGTAAACAAGGTTCATTTTCCATGTGTGGGTAAATATTCGGAAAATATGCGCACGAGATGCGCATATGGTAGATATTCTGTCATATGTGACGTCATATTAAAAACCCGCGTATTTGCGTTATGCACTCCATCCACAAGATGGCGCAGCTCTGTCAATTTACGGCAGATTCCAGCATTAACTTTGTACCCTTACTTATAACGCTTTTTTTTTTCCCCTGACAAATTCGTTTGAATATTCTGGTGTCAGTCAATTATTCCATCAGTTTAAGAACATAATTCTTCTGTTCTTAAAAGGGTTATTCTAAAGCTTTAAATGCATTGGAAATTAAATCTTTACAGACATTACAGCACAGTACAACGTCACAATCTGCAATTGTGCACTGCTACATTTCCGGAATGTGAATAGGCAAAGTTATCGTCGCTCATCGATTTCGGACATTTTTGGGTATGCAGGCGACGATTTATCTTATCCGTGTGAACCAAATGTCGTTTCGTACTAATTAATTGATGCTCTAAATCTTTCTAATTGGATAATTTGCTCTACCTCTTTTCGCTTTAGATTTGCAATGGCTATCTTCCAAATTTCGCCACTAGGGTGCTGCTGTCGTTTGCATTAGGTCGGGCGTAGTCGCTTTACTGTACCGTTACCACACTTGTACAGCTGTAGCTCCCTCCGTTCGCAAGCATTTTCAGGTTAAATGGACTTTCCTTTGCACCCTGTATATTATACAGCTATACCCAACCCTACCATGCATAGTTTTTACAAAGTCTTAGTATTCTTTTAGCAACGGTATTATTTTAATAATACACTTACTAATAAATATATTATTGTACGGAACCCTCTGTGCGCGAGTAATACTCGCACTCGACCGTTTATTATAACTTATTATAACTTATAACATTTAATATATCTCATATTGTTTTTATCAAATATTAACGATTTGTCCAAATAATCCAACAACACTGGCTACCGAAGAATAACTTATCCCCCCCCCCTTTTTTTTTATCTCTAATTGTATATCGGCGAAGCCAAACCATAAAACTTTTATTTCTCTTGATGACGGATTCTGTAGTGAAAAAGTCATTATCAAATTTTTGTTCTTTTTATTATTGACAGTAATTATAATTATAAAAAAAACTAAACTTCCATATATGTGGCCAAGGACGTGAAGAGATTGAATGAACTTTCCCATACGATAATTTTTAATACATTAAAAAATGTATTTTCCCATGACCAACAGTTATGAATTATGATAACTTGAGCTTTCTGAATTTTCGATGTCTTCTAAAACTAAAAACAGAAAAAAAGCGTTAAACTACTACATGCATTGATTTCGGAACAAGATATGTCTTATTAGTTAAACGTGATAATGTACAGCGAAAGACATTAATTAGATTTATCGTCTTGCATAATGTCATGAATTCTAAAAAAATTAAACATGCATATTCATTATTTGCTCTTTGATATTTGATCTGAAATACGGTAATTAGCATTTATGTAATCCCTATCTAAAACTAATTACATACGTCAAATTAAAGGAAAAGAAGTTTCCTTTTTTTTTACATCATCGTTCAGATGGACATTACTTGTAATTGCCAGAATTGGGGAAAGTTTTTTCTAAGAAAATTATTTCAATTTGCTCTCGAAAAGTCTTTAAAAGCATAAATTTACTTATTCATTTATTATTTTTATAACCCAAGTGTCACTGAAATATAAGTTTTTCTACGGATTTTGGTAAATAAAAAAGTATAAAATAACGTCGAAAAGAAATCAATGTCACTAACACAACCTGAATTCATATCATAATTTCTTAAGATACCAATTTCCAAAATTTTATGAACTAAAATTAAGAAATAATAAAATCAGCCTTACATTTGCATTCTACTTTCAACTATTGACATAGCGACTGGTAAAGTACCTGGTAATTAAATATATATATTTTTAAAAAGAATAGATTCTTTTAGCATCTTAGCACCTTTTTCTTAAATGGTCTAAGGATTCTTAAAGCTTCAAAATTTTCGAATTTTTAATTATTTTATATGTTAAACTCCTATCTTTTCTGAACATTTTGATACAATTGTTTCCTTTAAATAACCATTAGAACAGAAGCGGCGTTTCCGAAACTTTGAAGTCATTTTTCTAAAAACACATTTATGGGCATAACGCGCATTATATCTCAAAATATTTTTCAATACTTTTTCTTGAAATTTTCAAATATATGTTTTATGTTACTCTGAATAAACTCAACCTGAAATTTCCTTTTTATTGTCCAAAAAAATATTTTTTTTAGGTGATTGCTCGCTTTTTTGCAAGAAAGGTAATTTGCAGGGAATTTTTAAACAAGGCCAACAAAATGTAAGTGAATAGATATGATGCAATAATATCAAAAGTGTTGTAACAGAACCGACATTTTAGATTTTGGAGTAGCGATCTGAAAAGCAAGTTACAGCTAATAAATATATGAATAATTTATTAACATTGAAATATGAACCAACACTCAATAATAGATTAAATAATATGGATTCTTGCGATTGTGTTAAGTTAAACAAAAACATGACACTTTTAATAGCCTTGTAGTAAAATTCGAAACAAAAAAAAATCTCTTATAGTCTCTGATAATTAATAAGACTCCACGGCCTAAATCCTCTTATAACCATAAGTGTATATGCTGTTTGTTATGGTGTTAATCGGGGTGCTGTACATTGCTAATTACTCTATGACCCCCAAGAATAAGCTAATCGACAAATAAATAGACGTCGGTATCTGGAGTAGTTTCTCAATTCAAAATCGTCGAGAACTGTATTATCTTTCACAGTCCGGAGCTCACTATCATAAGAAACCGCGGGATGACATTATTATTTCTCTCTCTGGCTGAGAGTCGACCTCTAGAGCCGCTCATTCCTTCTTCCTTCCGGGCATTTAAACACTTAAGGTTCAATCAGATTACATTTCTTTTCAGCAGGATGTCTTATATTGTCAGGCAGTCACTTTCAGGTTTTATGACTTCGTCGAATGTCTAGAAATCAGATATCACCAATGGACGTTGATGATATGTCCTTTTCCACATGTTTCTGTTGTTGAGATGCTCTTTTGTTTTGTTGATATAAAAGAACGCTTGTAAAAGAAATGCCGCTTGAAGGATTCATGGTTTTTCAAGATAATAAAAGATAATAAAAAAAAAGATAATGAATACAGCCTAACCTCCTATTTTCCTCTCCTCTGCTAGCTTTTTGATTTTTCAGGGCCTGACGAAACCCAAAAGGTTTGGTTTATGATCCGTGTGAAATCACCGGTGAAAGGATATCTCATGGTGAAACTCATGATTCGATCCCGAGAATTACTCCCAAAAACATTCTGCGTTATCCTCACACCTGACCTTCCAACTGGAGTCATGCCAATTGTATGGGTATGCACTAGGTTTTGCTCTATTGTCCTATAGAATATCTCAAGTGTCAAATCTAAGATGATTACCTTGCTTTCCGTTTCTTCGTACCGACGCGTACCTCTGTTTTGATATTCCATTTTCACTGTAGTATTAGGTTTGGGAAGACTTAGTTTTGCTGAGGAAACAATTAAATAAAAATAGTTTTTACAGTGTTAAAAATTTTTAGAAGTCATACTTGAAAATTTTGTAATATAACACAAACAATTCATTTACTGCTATCGCAAATTTCATGTATTCATCTAAAAGAATTAAAAAAGCAACTTACTTCATTAACAAATTAAATAAGATATTTAGGATGAGCGAAGCGAATCTTCTACTAGACTACTGAAATTACATTTTGTCGTACACTTTACAAAAAAAATTATTCAGTATTTTGACTTGAAATTAAACATAAAAATAAATTATGAAATGTAGATTTGCACAATGCTATTTTTTTTTACAGAATAACCTTAACAAAATTATTATTTTAATTTGTTTATTGTACATCTTTTTCCATTACGGACGCATTTTTTCAAATAAAAACTGAAACACGTATATTTTCAGAAAAAAAATAAATCATGGGGTCAGTAATTGCTGAAACGTCAGTGAAGGCTTACTGTGGAAATACGAAAAGTTTTTGTTTTCGTATGTTAGTCTGTTGCCTGTCTGTCCCACGATAACTACCGCAAAAAGCATCCGATTAGCTTGAAATTAATTGGGAATGTTTTTGAGGTATCTGGACTTAGCTGTATAGCTTTTGGTTAAATTTGGCTCGTTCGTTCGGAAAATATGGAACCTTTAATTTTGCTTCATAATGCTTTTCTATGGCAGTCCGACGATTTTCAAATTTTCCTTTGTTAAAACAAAATGACACATTTATTAATTGATTTAAATGTTAATTTATGGATACTAAAATTTCTAAATAAGGATTTTAAATTATTTCTTTTATTTTGAATTTTTGTCAATAAATTTGTCAGATTTTTTTTAAATTACGTGTATAATTTTTAACGAAACTTTATACATGATTTCAAATAATATAAAATATTTTGATTCATCAATTTACATGTTTGACATGATAGAAATTTCATTTTTTTCTTTTTCTTTTGTCCGTTGCCTAGAGACTGCATTTCGTAGCCTATAAAGAAAATTATTCAAATAATCCAAAGTACGAAATATTAAGAAAGAAATCTGGCTGAGGTAAATGAAAGATTAGTTGATCTTTAGTACTAATACGTAATAACTATGGTCTTAAATCTAGCTTTGTGTCAAATATGAACTAAGTTAATAAATTACGGTTTTAATTTGAATGTAGGTACTATTAAAAAGCTATCAGAAAACTATTTTACAGCGTCAAATGGATACGATATATGCAATTAATAGTGTATACGATGTGGAATGATTATCCAGTTGGTTTAAAGGTCTCCAAATGTGCTTTTTTGTTGCTAGCGAGTATAATAGGATGTAATGAAACTAATGTTTCAACATGCTAAAAGGAAAAGTAATAAAGTGCATTTAATCGCATATAAATGCTTTTTAACACTTTTCAACATAGATAAAAAGTGTTTATGACTTCGGTTTATCTGTCTGCTACCTGCCGTCGTCTGCCCGTACTGTAACTTGTGTAGATATAATCTGAATGAGATGTAATTAATATACGTTACTGTTGTTTGCCTATTAAGACCGGTATTGAAAATAAAGTGTGTAGCATACACAGCTCAATTACAGGGACACTCTAAAGTATTCGGTTACGTTATGGTCTATGGGAAAAAATAATTTGTGGTGTATTTCAATTTTGTTACACAATTTTAAACGTAATGAAACTTATATACATTATTAATGTGCACTAGAGCATGGTTACCATAAAATATCTTATATGTATCATTTACGGCACGCGTACAGATAATTCAAAAATATTCATTATATTACGCTCTACGAAGAAAATTATTTTGTGGCGTATTTTAATGATGGTACTTTATTTCAGACATAATAAAATTGATATGGATTTCTGAGATGCATTAAAAAAGCCATTGGGAAATATAAGGGTGCAAAGCATATATAATTTTTTACAGGGTCAAACAAAAGAAGTCAGTTATATAATGCAGGTCTACGGGGAAAAACTTATCGCAATACATTTTAATTGTGTTCCACTATTTCAAACATTATGAAATTGATATACATTACTGAGATTTACTACAAGAAGCTTGCAATTGAATATGATTTGCATCGCATTTATCATTCATTTACAGGGTCACATAAAATATTTTGGATAGAATACTGTATCCGAAGTATTGTCTATTAGGGATTGCTGAAGAGCGTTATCGATTATGGTATATGTTTCAAGGTTAATTAATTTTTACTTACTATTTGGTATAAATAAATTATACAGACCATATACGGGACTGCACAAAAGAACTCATAAGCATTACTGAGAATGACTTTAGAGTATATATATATTTTTTCAATTTAAGTTATGCATTTTCAAGCTCAGCTACATTTAGTACTACAGCTACATTAAGTACATTTAGTGCAGCTGTTTGTAAAATTTAAATAGAATCATTAAGTTAATATGTGGTGTGTATAAAAATCTTCACATAATATACAGGGCTGTTGAAAATAATTCATGTACGTTTCTGTATATAAATACTAAAGTTGAATTTTAATCTCCGATATGCTTTTTCTAGCTAAACTAAATTTTAGCATACTATGTAGAATATATACAAACATATACATCATATACAGAGTTGCACAAAAGTATGTTACGGCGAAGTTTTCTTTGAGTACTTAAGGAGTGTTGATAAATGTTTCATAATCTATGCTTGACACATGATTTTCTTTCTTGTTAATAAACTGATCTGAGAATATCGAAAGATATGCCTTTCAAAATTAAAAAGAATGGGAGAAAATAAGTCAGGTTCAGAGATGTACCTTCTTATTAGAGTAACTCATTTCACTAAATCTGTGATCTAATGATTTTTGTTTTTTTAAGTTCATTTTCTTAATGCTGCAATAAATATTTGTTATCAATATTGATCTTGATAAAGTCCGTGATTTTGCGTATATAATTTGTACACCAGTTTATTAACTCTTTAATCGTTCTGCCCGATACTTTCACGGTCAAAATGCTCGTCAATCTATCGGAATTGACGATTAAGGCTAATGTCAGACGAACGTCTATTTGCGAGTTTTTTGATTGAATATGAAAAAGAAACCCCTGTTTTCTAAGGTGCTTCTTTTTTATGTTGAAACAAAAATCGGGCAAATAGACGTTCTTATGACATTAGCCTAAGGGATAAAAGGTGTTATATAACCTTTAAATATACTTTTTTCATTTTTATCATGCTATAATTTTAGTTTAATGATAATAAGTTATTTTTCATATGTAGTTTTACAGAATCTATCCTACATCTATGACCATGAAAAAGTTTTCCTGGATCAAAAATTTTTTTAAATATTAGACTTTTAAATTCGATATAATAGATTCAGTTTAATTAAATATTTCTATTTGGATATTAAGATAATATAAAACCCTTGTCCAAACTCTTGCTTATCCTAAAATAATCACAGTGTAAAACGAAATCCGAGCTATACTAAAACCATTCCCACAATCATTAGGAAATTACTTATTTAAATTTAAAGAGAAAATGAGGGTAAACGTACTTCTTCATCTAAAGAAATACCACACTAAGCCGTTCTTCAGCATTTCAGAATATCATTATCACACTGTGTATAATTTATCGTTTCTATATCAGAAACCTCCCAAGAATTTTATATTCTTATAAATATTTATGTAATTAAAAGAATAATAATAAAATGCGGATTGAAGGATGTTGAATTTTATGCAAAACGAGATTAAAACACAATGACTTGCAGAACTGACGTTGAGGCTCCTGATATACAAATTTACTATTTGTAGATAGAATTATGATTCCTTAAAAAATATTTTTTTTTTCATTATTCTGCCAAAAGATCTCAAAAACTGTTTTTAAAATTTAATTAAAGAAATAAATATTTTTTGGACTTGATAGAAATAAAATATGATCTGTAGATGCTGACAATATTATTTTTTTATCGAATGATTTAACAAAAAACATTTTTTTATTATTTTGTTGGATTTATTTTTGTAAACCATAATGAAACCTGCGTATTTCTCGCAGTAAATAAAAATCACCGAGCCAGTAAAAATAAATAAAGTCATAAATGATTATGTACGTGAAATATTATCGTTGCATCAAAATTTCTCATTTCTTTTTTAATTATTTAAATAAGAAAAGGAACCTATATATCTGCATTTTGCGAAGTTCGAGATATTTTAAATATCGAAAATAACTGCAGAATTTATACATCAAACTGTAAAACAACATTAAACTTTCTCATATTAAAACTTATGTTATTTAAGAGGATAATATTCATTTTAATGCAATACTTTATTAAGATTGGTTAGAAATGTTGCATGTTTTGGTACTCATTCCTTTTTATAGTTTCACGATCTCTTTTATGAAAATTTTAAAATACCATTTTTATGAAAATTATAGCATATTTTTAATGAATTAAAATTTGCGAAAATTCAATTATTTACATTCAATTATAGAAGTATTTTTCAGGTTAAGAATTCAAATACGCAATTTATTCTTATTATCTGAAATCATTTACGCAGACGATACTTACGCATTTTAAATAATTATATTATGATTTTTTTGTAATGTGGCAACAAAAGAATTGTAAGCAAATAAAATTAATTGTTAAATTCGTCATATAAAATGTTAATCGAATTCAAAGATTGAGTAATAACAATAAGTTAATAAGTTAATAATTCTTAGTATCAACGAGAGCAGATTTCAAATGTTTTTTTGAAAAATAGAATTTTCAAGAAGTAACTTTCTTCAAGCTTTCTTCGAATATATTATTCTAAGATTGCTATCAAAGATTATTAGATGTGAATTACAAAGATTGGAAACATACCTATTTCAAACCATTTGAGAAAACACCAGATAATATTGATAAATGTAAAAAATCTTTAAAAGAAATTTTAGTTGAAAATTTAAAAATATTTGTAAAATTTTGCTTCGAAAATATTTTTTTTATTTATACCAGTCTAATATTGTAAATAAAAAATGCCGAGGAAATGCTTAGTTATTTGGCTGAATTTACATTTCGAAAATTAAAATGCGCCAAAACATAAAATAACGTTTTTTCTTAATAAAGATGCAAAAATAATTTAAAAAAATATCGTTACTTTCAAATATTTCTCTTATCAAATAATGCTTCGCGAATCCAAATAAAGCATGGCTTTTGCTAGTTGGAAATTTAATACACCGTTTTAATTAGGTTTCAACTGATTCAGTATTTCGGAAGTTATCGTAATGATTTATTTTTATGTTTTGCTTTTGTGTTGCTGTAAATGAACAATAAGACATACAAAGTTGATTCACTAACTCATCTACGGTACTACTAAGATCAATGCAGCAGCCAAAGTAAGTTCGAGTTCGCTCAGCATTTCGGACATTACCATTTTTATTAACGAACCCATCCGAGATACTTATTAGGCAAATGCACTGTCCCAATTTGATATGAAATAGTTCAGTATTTCGACATTTATCGTGGTAACAAATTTTGTCTTTTGTTTTTTTATTTTCTGTGTCCCAGTAAACGGACTATAAAAGTTATATGCTTAGTTAAAGATCTTATCAAAGGTACAGGCACGATCCCAAACAGGTACATTGTCCCAATTAGGTTCATATTGGATTAGTATATTGGACAATATCTTCTTGATTTGCAAATTGAGATTTGCAAGATTTGCAAATTGTGCATGTAAATTAAACTTTCAATGAAATTCAGTTCAAGAAAATTCATATTTGAAAACTCGTTAAAAGTGTCAAACACAATGCAAAAACCGAATGTTTCCGAAAAAATTAACTTTTTGGCAAAATAAAAATTGTCTGATAAGTAACATTTTTGTCTTAAATAAAACTTTTTTCACACGATCCGAAAATCATTAGGAATTTTATAAACTATGTATTTTATATATTTTATTAATCATTATTTGAGAAAAAAGAATTATTTGATATTCTTATAAATTTTCCTATCATATACATTTTATAGAAATCTTTTTATTATGTGTTAATTACCCGTCTCTCTCAAATTGAAATAAAATCGAAACTTCTTTTCATATTTAATAGGTAATTTTTTCTTAATCTGGGAATGAGAAAAACTGGAAGTTCTTGTTAAGAGGATTATATGCCTTTCGCTTGATCTTTCCCAACCGTTAGATCGCATTTAGTAATTTTGTTTTTAGCATGGTTAAACTAGATTTTATTGGATTAGTTATTGATGATCACATGTAGTTGTGAGCTTAGTTAAATACAATTCTCATTAAAATTTCATTACCTTAGTATGTTTTTAAAATACGATTAAATTAAGATTTTTGTTAACTTCTCGCATTATAATATACAGAGATCCAAAAGTACTTGTTCATAATATAGGATCTTTTTTAAACTAGTTAAACTCATTATCGACTTTTAAATGTGTCAACAAAATTTTAGATTTAAAAGAGCAAATTTTTAAAAATTATTTGTCAATTTAATGACAACAACAACAAAAATAATAGTAATATAAAATGATATACTATTTTATAATGTTACAACTATATAAATTTACAAAACGAATTTTTTTCTCATTTTAGTTTTAAAAAAAAAGAATCTTTTTGTTCAATATTATGAGAAAATATTTTGCAGATACAGTAGAACCCCGCAAATCCGAAATTCCGGTTAATCCGAAGAAAATGTATTTCGAAAATTTTATTTTCGATTTTATTTTTGAAAATTACTGGATTTGAAGCATACCGGATTATAAGATGAATGTCGGGATAAACGTGCAGAAGTTAGAATTAAACAAAAAATGGCAGTGAAGCATGTGTTTTTATTCTTTAAACAGTTTGAATAGAATAAGAACAATACTAAAAATTTAAAAGTACAGCATATGTACGCGAATATAAAATGCAAACGTGCACTGTAGGCCTACTCACAGAAGCCATCTTAAAATAAAATCTCGAATATCAGTTTGTTTGCCAGTCACTATAATATTCTTTTCTAAAAAGCAAAAAGTATTTAATTCAGATGATAAAAATTTACTTTTCCTTTTAACAGTTTGATTTCGCAACTATCTACAGATAGGTCGCCCCCCCCAACCATAGTCGACGTGGTGACTGGGCTATTTATATATTCACAATCTTAAATTGTTTGTAATGGGTTGTTACATAATTCCTCATTCTGAAGTTCCATTGGATTATTATAAACATCAGGAGTGATTAAAAACATGGAATACTATATTTTTCCGAAAGTCGTGCCGGATTATCCAGCATACCGTACCTTACGATGTCGGATACAGTATGCTTACTCAACTATTGAGTACTTATAACTTAAATTTTTTGTAACACGCATCTTTTTATTTTTTAATTTTATTGGAATTTTGGGTAATCCGAATTTTTTTATAATTCGGACAGGCACCGTTCCCAATTAGTTCGGATTAGCAGGGTACTACTGTATATGTATCATATGTTTATGTCAACAATATGAGTTCCATTAAATAATTTCTATCTGTGGACAGCAACTGTAACATCTTGGAATATGTGAAACATTTCAGGACATACAACATTTGCTTTCCTAGATTTTAAAAGTTACACAAATCTATCTTAACTTTTATTCCAATGGCTCTTAACATAAAGTTTTCATGCCATATTTTAGGAGTTTTATTGACATGTTTATTACATGTTTGTTATCATTGACATATTCATTTATATGTGAACAGAAAAAAAAGTAATTAAATCAACACCCTTTAAGACTTCCACTGAAATACAAAGCATTAGAAAGAATTACACGATAAGAAAATGATACTTATTCTTATTTTAGGATAAATAGCAACACAGATATACCAAATTGAGTATAAAGATGCTCATTCTGATAAAGACTGTTTCTTGATGGTATAAAATTTAACATATTAAAAAATAAACTATAACGGGTATCAATAATCTATTACTGTCTCAGCGTTAATTTAAAATTAGTAAATTTTGGAAATTTCTCTGTACATATGAGTAGTTTAGTATATATCCCTTTTACTTGTAAATTAATACAGTACTTTCTAGAATTTAAATATTTTACTATATTTTGCAGTTAAAATCCCTTGTGGTTTATTTATACACGTTTATGTATTTCAAACATGCACGTGTAAAATATGTTACCTTTTAATTTCCACTTTCTTATTTACTTGACGTCATATATATTTATTACAAAGCAGAATTCTTTAGAAATATATCCCTATGTATAATTAAATGATTCTTGTTTTGTTTAAATTTCATTTAATTTTTTTTTTAATTTTTCAATCAATACAAATAAACTAATTCCAAAACATGTACACTGACGATTGCATGGGCTGCAAAATTTTATAAAGTTTACTCTTATATCAGGGAATTTAAAATTTTTATTCATTTTTTTTTCAACTGACATTTTTTTAATTATAAAAAGACCTAAAATATATTAACTTTGTATTCCAAGGGAAAGACTCGTTAGGTATTCTTTGGGTGCTTATATTATCAAGAAAGTGAGTTTTTCAAATCTATTATTTTTTTACAAACAACTATTTAAAATTTAGCTAATAAAATATATTTAAAAAATGATTATCAAACCTGTATTTTATAGATCCTTATGTATCCATTATCATGCTGTGTGAAACCTTAAAAAAGGTATTTATATCTGTTCTTTCGGTTCACTTCCATTGAATAAATGTAACATCATCCATCAACTTGCCACTGATGGCAGTTAATACTGTTAAATAAATTTATGCAGAAAAATTAAAATTAAGGTAATATTAAGTTCAAAATATTCTGGTAACTGCAATTAATATTAAATCGTACATGAAAATTCTTGTTTTCAATATTCGATGGATTTCATTAATCATGTTTTTGAAAACAACCTACAGCTAAAAATAAAAAAAATAAAATCGCATCTACAAAAGTTTTTTATACAAACTTAAATTTATAAAAACAAAGAAAATGACCAAAATGATATTGTTGATGAAGCTTTTGAGCTTACTTATATTTAAGTTTATGTTTATCCCGATTATGACTCGAAACATTTCAAGTGATCTCTATGTAAGCGATAAGTTAACGAATATTTTAAATATAAAATATTCGTTTATTTATAATTGTTGAAATTATGATTTGCTAAGCTTGCGCTTAAGGTTTCAATCGAACGATTTAATATTTTACATGCAATCTTCAGGGATATATAGATTATAACTATATGTTGAGCATATTTTATCAAAATTTATATTATTAAAATTATGCTCATTGTACTCCAAATATTTTTTTCAGTGTTTATCTATGCAAAAAGGAATGTTAAAGCAATAAATATATTTAGGTTCAGTCATAACATATCGCTGTTATCTATAAATCTGTAAAGCCTACATGTAAACATATTAGGTCGTTGCGCGTAACTTTGAAAAAGTACATTTATAAAATTTTTATATAAATGACTTTAAAATATTCATTAAATCGTTGATTACATAGGGAGCACTTGATTTGTTTCGATGAGTTTCTAGTCACAACACGCGTTATTATAGGCATTTTTAAAAATGTTAGTTTTAAAAGGAGCAGAAAATGTTCTTCTTCTCGAAAAATTTTTGAACATTTAAGAGTAATGTACCCATTTAACTGTCTCTTGTTATTTATATCACATTTGTTAATATTGTTGAATTACAGAAAAAGGAGGTTTACACGATTGTTTTGAAATATGAATGTGTCAAGCTGATGCTTCTAGACGTCTCAATGTGTCTCGCATTGTGGTCCAACAACTGTGTAATCTGTTTACATCAAAAGATTCTGTGTCCAGAATACCTATACTAGGCCTATCAAGTGTTATAACAGCTGTGGAAGACCGCTTTTTAGCTCTTTTGGTCCGAAGTAGAAGAACCGCTACTTTACCTCAGCTTGTTTCATATGATACTATCGCTTCAGGCACACGAATATCCGCTACTACGGTGCTAACGTCTTCACAATTGTGGTCTCTAAGTATGCCAGACAACCACTTGTGTGTGTCCCACTGAACCGACCACACGTACGTGCCCTTTTATTTTAGACAAGAGAGCACGTTTCCTGCACCAGACAGTGATAGGATTCTATACTGTTCACAGATGAGTCTAGGTTCTCATAAAAGACCGATTTCGGGCGCATGCAGATCTGGAGAATATAATGCACCAGATACGACCATACCAATATTCCTGAAAGACACAGTTAGATATAGAATGGTGATAGAATCTTGTTTTGGGCAGGAATCTCTCTTGATGGTCACACTGGTCTGCATAATTCCATGAAGGTACTTGGCTGGTGAGAGATATCGGGACGAGATCCTTGATCAATATGTCTGCACATATGCCGCTGAAATTGGTACTGATTCCCAGTATTAATTTTTTTTTAATTTTTAATACATGATTATCCTTCTTTATATATGGATGTGAAAGTTTTTATTTCCATGTGGTAGTTTTAATTAAATACTGCTCAGATCATATTCTGAAACTAATTCAGATTTTCCTGAAATCCTAAAATTTTATTCCATTATTCAAAATTAAACATCTCCAGCGAAATGTTTAAGTTTTCCTCTTTATCTTTTATTCATATATTTACCGATGTGACCCCTCACTCTTAAATGTTTTTAGACCAAATATTATGTATAGACTTTATTTATCTTAGACTACGAATTATCGTCAAACTTTAAATGTATTCTATGCAGTTTTCTTGCCACATAATTACCACAACCCAAAATAAAAGCTCTTTTCTAAGTAAAAAGACAATTGAAGAGAATTCTGAAATACTGAATACATTTTAAAGATTTAATGATAGGATTTTAGCTTAGATTTTGACATCACAATCTAGTAATTCACTGTATCATTTTCATTACGCATCATGCATAAAGGAAGGAATTAGACTAAAGTTAGAAATATGTAAAATTTTTACAAAGTCGTTTTTCTTTTCTATTCTAGTAATAAATTAAAATATTACGTTTCCAAATTTTTATTTTGATAAATACTTTAAAAGGCTAGTTTCAATCAGTTCGCTTTTTGGAAATATCTTTTTTGAGGTTTCAGTAATTCTAACACATTAACCTCCCTAGTGTTTAAATGAAATCTGATCATTGAGCCAATGCTAATCTATGTTTCTTTTTTCATGACTACCGTATCAGGTAATGATTTTAAGCAGAAATCGTCTTGAACAAAATGTATCTTATCTCTAAATCGCATGGATTTCATATCGTTTACTAATTCAAATTTCTGTACGAAAGCATTTTTATGGGCCGAGTATCCTTGAGCATTCCATACCCTTTTCCTGCGGCACAGTGAACTAATCCAGAGTGAAACGTATATCATTCATACGGCGGTTAAAGTGTTACATTGCCACACAATAATTTATTAATCCTTATTCAACAAATAAGTTCCATAGTCCTATAAAACGGCCGTTTTTCACAAATTCTTTCTAAATGACTGAAGAAAATGTTCACAATTAGTTTATACCCTACACGCATAGTATTTTCGTACAAACAAAAAAACATATTTCCCACCTGTTTGTACTTAAATGTTTATTTAAACACATATATATCCCCCCAAATTTGTACACATACTTACCTGGCACCGGGTTATGCGTTGATCAAGAAGGGGGCTTCTTCTAGCAGAGACTCTTAGCGGGAGAATTGGCAGGTAAATTGGAGCTGCTGTTTGCTGAAAATTTGTAGTATAGTGTTTCTACATTATCTGCTAATATGAAATCATTGAAATGCAATCTAGCTTGGTGTGGGTTCGTGATTTACACATTTCAAAACTTGAAATTTTATGATGCAAAACAAGGTTCTTGATAAAAACTACAATTTACATATGTGAAAAAATAGGTTTTCTAAATGTAAATTAATCGGAAATCGAATCTGCCGCTTCACAATACATGACAAGCATCATCAAAGTTGTTAAAAAAAAGACTTTGATAAAACTTTAAATTTACACATCACATTCCGCATACTCACTATTCTGTATCAGTACCATGGCATGTTGATTGGATGTTTCAGGGTGATAGGTGACAAAAAGTGCTGTGCGTAAGTACGACACTGAACTTGTGTTTAAGCGGCATGGCGCGAGAGAGATAGTCTATTGAATGGTAGGTCAAAGCATTGGTATAAAAATAAGAATTTTATAATTAAATTTAAATATCGGATAAAAAAATTAAATTTTGATACATTTTATAAATAAATTCAAAAATAACTATTTTACATTACATTTACGTAACGCAGATAACAAAATATTGCTTGTATAGATATTTTTTTCATCTTCATCGCACCGATACTTCTCATTACTTTTGATATTACGACATTAAAGTACTTATCAGATTCTTCGGGTTATTTCGTTTTCTAAAAACAATATTGTCAAAGTCAGGATTGTTGTAAATTCATTTTTGAAAGTTACAGGTAATAAAAAAAAGTAAATAAATAATTTCACGTTTATTCTTTTTTTTTGCGGTTGTTGAATTATCACGTTCATTACTGATGCTGAAAATATATTGCCTTATAGATAATTAAATTGATATTTATTATTAAATTCTGCACATCTATTACTTTTTGGTGATATACAAATGGTAATTTTCATACGTGAGTTACAGAAAATGCTCTTTATTAAGTGAGTTCTCAAAAGATGTTGAAATAATTGAACTGCTGATAGCGTAAATTCGAGAAATCATAATTTCTTAATGTTTTGTTAACCAGTTTAGTAGATTTTTTTGCTTTATATTTTGTAAATACATTTTCAGAACAGGCTTCATTTATATCAACGATTTCGGCATTGTATATTTCGTAAACAAAATTTTCCAACATTTTAAACATTTATCCCTTGAATCAATTATGCGCTCCTAATCCAATGCTGGTAGTGTTATCCATGAGTACCTATTATGGGCGGACATTTTAGTAGTTGGAGTATTTAACGAAATCTATATTACTATCAACTTCTATGCTAAAAGCCAGGAAGGACAAACGAGGTACTAGATCACGTATGACAGTGACTGATGATTTTAATTGTTGGTTTTTAAAATCATCGCCTAGAATCAAGTTTCACTATCGATTCTATCGATTTTCGGTTGTTCAGAGCGTACTTTGATAATTGTCTTTAACCTTCCTTGGGTATTCGGGTATTTTTATAACCATATCAAACGTATTTCTTTTAGATATAGGGTAACTCTAGGATAGATGGCCAGAGAAGGGAGAGGGTCAGTCTAAATATTTCCAAAACTTGATCATCGATTGCAACATAAACTTTGTTCGTATTAAATAGTTCAACGAGTTTATTTATTGCGACGTGCAGTTGTGTTTTTGATTATAAAAAGTAAGTGTAATTTTAATGTTTATTTAAATAGTGGTTGAATATTTTTTTGGCTTAAGTATCTGAATGTTCTGCAGTACGTACATTACATATATTCTTTACTATATGCACTTTTAAGACACGTGTATGAACTAGTCTTTACTTCTAAGCCTAAATAAAAGACATACAATGGCTATTCATGCTTTAAATTGAGAGACCATCAGTACTTTAATTTCAGGAAAGATGGCCACATGAAATAGAGGAGAGAGGTCCACTTTAAATCAGTATTTTAAAATTATACGGAGTGATAATTTTAACTAAATATAATTTAATTTAAATTCAATATATAACATTTATGTTTATAAATACATTGATATAATTGTTTACATTTCAACTAATATAAATATTTTAATAATAATAATATAATAAGACCTAACAATTTATTTGTTTCACAAAATACTAAAAAACGTCTGAAACTTTCATAACAGAAACTGATAAAGTTGATATTAATGTAATAAACCTAAAATTAACGCGAGTTAAAAAACACGACACTTCCAAAAGCGAAGAAAAAGAAATACATTTAAAATTATCAGATTCTATAGAATCCGAGTATATAGAATTGGATTAGGATCACAGTGTTGGTTGTGCAAAACAATATAATATCACATCCAAAAAGGATGTCTGGCTACAATGCATAAGGTACCTGAAGTGGTTTCATAAAACGTGTGCAAATTATCAAGACCTTTGCCAAAAATGTGGTAATTTTTTTCGAAAATTGAAATATTGAAATTATACTTCAAATTTTGTTTATTCGAGTTTTCTGCACTCATTTTCCATCTCATAACTGCATCTTCTCAAATTGCTATATGTTTTTCATGATTAACTATGTGAAATATTTTATTTTCTTGCAATTTAACTTCATTTATTGTTTCTTGTATTGGATGGCCATCTCTCCTCGGCTTTAAGGAGAGATGGCCATCTACCATTTTAATTTCAATTTTGTTTAACACTTTTTGTTTTCAATATTTAATTATTTTTTGCATAAAATATGATGTGTATATGTATCAGAATTCGAAATAGGCATAAATATTTCTTGTATTTGCATTCTAAGAATTTTTATTTCAATCTTTAAAAACTATGGCCATTTATCCTAGAGTTATCCTATAATATTTTTTTGAAATTCTTCAAAAATATTTTGTGACTTAGTTTTTATAATCATAATAAATATTCAATTATGTGTAACTTTTTATTTCAATTGGTGGTTTTTATACAGTGAAAATTGTAACACATAAGTAGTTCGGGTCTTTTTTGTCCCGTGTGGAATTTTCAAATCACGGGATATAAGAAAACCGTAATTTTCAATATATTACCCAAGTGTTATTGCTATGACAAGTAATTCGTGCTCTTGTTCCTGTCGGTATATGATTTTATTACTACTGGTTTTAAAAAATTCAAAGTAGATGGCGCTACAAGTCTTCCGCTTCCATCAGGATTCACGCGTTTCCTTTCTTGCCTCTTCCTTACCACTTTCGCAGAGAACGTAAAGAGACGTTGGCCGGGACCCAGATAGATTTTTCGCTCTTAGCGAAACAAGATTTATCAATAAGAAGCCTGCATTTTTACAAACAGCAAAAAGTTCTCAAAAATACAGGCTTCTGATTGGTCAACCTCCTTTCCCTTTCAGCGAAAAATCTATCTGAATCCCGTTGTTCGTTTAACAGGTGATATTTTAAAGTGGTTCATTATAAACATCCCATTTCCGTTTACGCATGATATGCCAAAGAGTGGATTTACTAATGAAGAAATGGAGAAATTAATTCGAGGATCGTCGGACGAAGAAGAAGTTGTTTCAGAAATCGACGATCATGTTTGTGAAACGAACTGTCATTCGATAACGAAGAAGATAAGAAAATCAGCTGCCAGCTTATCAGGGTTGGACTTTATTTAGTAATGACGGTAAAACTGAGCGGAAATCAGAACCACAAACCTTATGTGGAAAGTGTAATCTGAAAAAAATTTGAAAATGACACCAGGGCCAACGGGATACGCCGCAGTATAATCGAAAATGAATATTTTCTATTCATGTTGTTTTTTCCTCCAGAAATAGTAAATATTATACTAACAAATATTAACATAAATCGAAAAGAAGTTTTTTGTTACAGTCGGAAGAATTTGAGTACTACACTGTAAAAAAAAATCTGTAAAGTTACCAAAGTTTATCTAGGAAACTAAGATTCCTAGAACTTTTATGTAACCGCAACAACAAAAATTCATGTAAAAGATATACTTTTTCACCGAAAATCAAAAAATCTGTAAGGTTACTAAGAATTCTTTAGGAAACTGGGATGCCTAGAACGTTTCATGTAACTGCAACCAGGGTTACAGACAAAAGTTTATTAAGATTACTGTAATTTTACAAAAACTAGTTTTGTAGATTTAAACCGTTACATTTCAAGTAAATTCATATTTTATTTGAACACTGTAATATATATATATATATATGTGTGAAATTACTAAAGTTTTCCTAGGAAACTGAGATTCCTAGAAAGTTTTATGTAACGACACCAACAAAAATTCATGTAATAGATACACTTTTGCACCGAAAATAAAAAAAATCTGTAAGGTTACTAAGATTTTTTTAGGAAACTGGGATGCCTAGAACTTTTCATGTACCTGCAACCTGGGTTACAGATAAAATTTTAGTAAAGTTACTTTAATTTTAGCAGATTCATTTGTAAAGCTACAGATTTATGTAGCTTTACAAAAACTAGTATTCTAGATTTACATCTTTTTGTGTACATTTACAGATGAAAGTTTAGTAAGCATGTAACTTTACATCTGTAGAACTACGGATTTTTTTTACAGCGTATTAAGTTGGAAACACTTATTGGCTTGCTGTCTGTGGTGTATAAATCTCGCAACGAGTCGACAAAAGGTCTTTGGGATGCTACAACTGGAAGGAATATTTTCAGAGCTACTTTGTCCTTAGAAAAATTGAAAATGATATCGAGGGTTTTTTGATCTGAAGACCGAAAGACACGACCACAAAGACCGGAAACCTGTAAATTTCCAGTCATAATAGAATTGTGGGACGAGTGGGTGCAAATTTTGCCAATGTTTTATAATCCTGAAATACATGTTACTGTGGATGAGCAAGTGATAGCTTTACGGGGAGAATGTCCATTGCGCCAATACTTACCCAGCAAACCAGCAAAATACGGTATAAAATGCTTAGGTACTTTGTGTCAACGCAACCAGTTATGACTGGAATATACAGCCATATCTTGGAAAACATCCTGGTGCTACACTGGAACGAAACCAATGTCTCAGGGTTATCATAGATCTCGAGACTTGAACGGAGATAAAGTAACATGATAAATTTTTCACATTTTATGACATTAACGGATTCTTCTGAAAGAAAATAACAGAGAATGATTGGAAAAATTAAAAAAAAAGGCAAACTAACAATTCCTCCGCACTTGCTTGCAAAAGGGGCCCCAAATTATGCATCGGCATTTGCATTCACAGGCGATAAGACTCTTGTATAGTATTTCTTGAAGTGAGGCAAGTGCGTAGTCGTTCAGAGCAACCTTCACAATGACAAGAAAGTAGCAGAGATAGACAAAGAAAAACTTCAAATAATTGTGGATTATAACTGAAACCAAAGAAGAAATAGACACGTTAGATAAACTGGTCTCCCACTATTCTTTTCAGAAGAAGAACAACAGATGGCCTATTGTAATTTTTTTCTAATATCCTAAATAATAATGTGTATAATGCATTTGTATTATTCCTAAAGATCAATCCAGCATGGGATATGAACTCATTTCACAAGAGGAAAATCTTCATTGAAAAACTTATGATGACTTTTGTTTCTCCCAATCGAAGAAAACATATGCCAAGAGCAAGGGATGCCCGAAAATTGGCCATGAGTATTCGAAACGCAGGATAACATGAAACACGACTAGACTTATCCGGAAATGTAGCAAGGAACGACAAAAATGAAAGATGTCACTTGTGCCCTCAGACTGATAACAAACGTTCTTCTAAAGTGTTGCAAAAGTTGTACGTTTACTTTTAAGTGACATTTCATTTTAGTGTGTAATTAATATACATCACTGAATATTTTCTAAAATTTTTTGTTCTATCAAACGACTGCAAAAATAGAAATATGTAATAATACTGGAAAGGTATGTCTAATACAGAGTTTCCCCTAGGTTTAGAAAAGGCAGGGTGCTTCCGGTGAGAAATGGCACTTTTTTATTCTAAGTGGCACTTTTGGATTATTAAGGGCACTTTTTGGTTTCTTAAGGGCATTTTTCAGATTCTTAAGAGCACTTTTCCGATTCTTAAGGGCACTTTTTTAATTTTCAAATTCATTCTTTTGATTTTTAAAGCGTTTCAAGACAACATTGAGTTAATTTTTGCTAAGGAAGCAAATTTTTTAATGCAAATAAGAGAAAGGACACTTTTTTTTTACTGAGAGGCAAGAAGGGTGCTAATTTTATAGGAAGAGGGGCAAGAAGGGTGCTAATTTTTTGAATGAGGTTCAAAAGATTGGTATTTGTAAACGAAAGGGCTGATGGGTGCAGCACCCCCCTGAACCTGTCTGGGGGAAACTCTGTGTCTTACATTGGATTGCTTGAAGTTTACAGTGATTTTCGGTATGGATGATGAAATTACGGGCATTTTTATCCCACAAAAACAGAGATTAATTAAATTCATTACTTCCTTATGATTATGAAATTTTCCTGCAGTACAATATTAAATCTTAATGAAATGCAAAAAATGGAGCAAAACAATAGCTTAATAAATAAAGTAATTATTAATCTAAATACAACGTGAAACTATTTCCATAATGTTGAATACCACAACTTGGGTCTTTTTATACCCGAACAGCTTAGGTGTATGCTACATTGCAACACGTTAAGATTCTAAATGTCTGCAATCAGCTCTGATAATGCATCTTGACATTTAAAATTATTATTCAGAAAAGTAAACTACCTTATTTTGACTTTTTTACAAAATGAAGTGTTATAATCGTATCCGATCGGAGCTTAAAAGCCTGATAAGTTTTTACAGTTGGATGGGCCCAATGTCGTTGCTAACTTAGTACTGTTGAAGCGCCTTTTGTTATTTCCAACACCATACTCCTTAAAATTATTTCAAGAACTAGTATTACATAAATTGTTCATGTTTCCGAGCATAATTTTAAGAATATTAGCATCCTCGGATTTTATGAGTATATTTTGAATATAGACATCAGCTATCTGGCAGAGAAGATTAATTATTTTATAATCTCTTCATGAGAGTTGCATGACAAATCTTTCACACTCTCCAGTTTCAACCAGTAGACCATTGACCATTGAGGAAATTCACATGTGCTTCTTTGAAGTTCGTATTTTTCAAATTATTTCTAAAGTTACTAGGCCCTACTTCTTCTGTTGCTGTTACGGTAATTTATTTCTTTGGTTTTTAGTTTATATTGATATTCCTTTACAGACAGAGAGATCTATTGATAAAAAATAGCGTGTACACGTAAGCGTTTATTGACTTAAGTGAAAAATAAAAATTCAGGCTTTCATTCCTTTGGGGTCGATAAAATGAGCACCAAGCTTGCTTGGGAACTAAACACCTTCTCGCGTTAGGCTGACCACCTGGCCGGGACGCATGCTGTATAGCACCTCGGGGCCCAGGGTCAAGAATACAGAGATAGGCACTGTCGGCCCAGGGTCAAGAATACAGAGATAGGCACTGTCGGCCCAGGGTCAAGAATACAGAGATAGGCACTGTCGGCCAGGATCCTGCATGAATTGTATAGCCACAGAGTTTAGTTAGTTTTAGAAGATAAAAATGGGTCCTTCCACACAAAATGAGCAAAAATTAAAAAAAAAGTCGTGGCTGCATAGTAACCGATTTTAATAAAATTTGATACAAAGATTCATTTCATATTCAAATAGAGCATTGCAAAATATTTCGACAAAAAAAATTGGAAGTTCTGGACATTTAAAAAACTTGTGACATAGAATGGCATGTGTATAACCGTTCAAAGTTGCAAGTTTGAAGTTCCGTATCTTGAAAACTATTTAACATAAATTATATGTTTTTATAATATTGTAATCTCTGGAAAATTATCTTCATATTTATATAATAATAATAATTTGGTAAGGTCATGAATAATCTTAAATTTGTTATAAAAATTGAAAATTTGTCAGCTTTGGAGAAAATTAAAAACGCTATAAAAATTAAAGGAATTCAAAAACATCTGTGAAATTGATGCCTGATGTAGTGTTACATATTAAGATCGAATTGCTAAAGTTTTTAAGTTGCCATGTATTTCCTCCACCTTTAAAAAAAATTGAAACTGTACAAATTTACAAATTTACAAAAAAATTACAAAACTGTAATTTTTCCTCCTATTGATAGGCAAAAAAAAATATTGAAGGAAAGGTCAGAGTTATTGCACAGACATAAAGATCAATAAGTCCATGATATGCTAAAAAAATTCAAGATTGCCTTTTGATTCCTAACGTCACAAAATTTGGTTTTAAAAGTAATATTTGTTGCATTCCAAGAGCTTTATTCTTTGAATAAGCGCGCGTTTTTTTTACAATATTGCACGATTTCAAAGGGAAAAATATGCAGTGCTGCCATCTATGGATTTAGAGGATAAATATATAATTTTTTTGTTCAATGTAATATATATTTTTTTACTGTAGTTTAAAATAAATATATTAATAACCAAAAATAAACTGAAAGTAAAAATTAAAGTTTCTATATTTAAAATATACACTTTTATCTATAATATGAAATAATTTAAAAGTTTAATAAAGCTTTTTTTCACTTAAAAAGAAGTGATAGAAATATTGCATTTTACCCTCAACATTTTTTACTGTTTATTTTTTTCTCACTAAGGAATAAAAAGGCAAGAATAAAACTTTCAATATTTAAAATATATACATTTAGCTATAACGCCAAAAAAAGTAAAATTGTGAAAGCTGTCCTTCATGCTTAAATGAGCAGTAGAAATATTGCATTTTTACTTCAAAATTTTTGAAAAATAATTTTTTTTCCATTGCGGAATAAAAATACAATTACAAAGGCTAATAATCAGTATTGAAATTTTAAGCATGTAGACAATACCTCGATTTTGCTTTCACTTTTAATGTATATTTTAATACTTATATAAATGATCCTGAAATCGATTATTTTACATTTACTCATAAATAGATATGATCTGCATAGACTGATTTTCATTAAAATCTGTGACATGTCTGCCACAGCTCATTTGCTCATTTTTCATGGAATGACCCAAATATTTTGATAAATTTCCAAAGGTTTTTGGTAAAGTGCAATAAAAGTAACCATCAAGTTTTTGTAGCGCATTACAGTCAGCAATTAAGTTTTTAAAGATAGCATTGATGATAGACTTTTCTGTTTTACAAATAGTTCCGTCAAAATGGCACATAGAAATCCGTTGGGGTGTGATACTCATCAAAATCTGGAAAGACAAAATGTACTATATTAGGATAAAAGTTTCAAACAGAAATCCTATTGGGAAAGACAAAAAATTGACGCGGGACGTGATAAAACGCTGAATATCGAATTGAAATTCGAAAATAGCAGAGAACAAAATTTACTATAGCGGGTATCATTAAACTATTATAACAGAGGACCTCTTTTAACGGATATGAGGAAAAATCACCGCAAAACGTGAAAAACGCTAAAATTCACATTAAAAAAAGCAAAAATCTAAAATTGGGATTCGAAGCGCATAATTACAGTTATAGAGGTACCTTTCTTCCAAATCTTGTTCAAAATCTGCGAGCAGCAGTCTCTTCAGAAAAGAACACACACGAAACAAACCCTCGTTCCTTATTCTTATACATGCAATATCTGACTGTTTTTATGGTAATGACTTACTACCAAAATATTAATATATAACATTTGTAGCTCACTATCCAGAAAATCCCCAGAAAAAGTATTTAAAAATTATTTAATCGCCTATTCATCACACATTTGATGAATTTGCTCCTATATTAGAAAGTGCTTTTTAAATCAAAATTTTATACTAAGTGTAATGTACACATTGTTAAATTCTCCAACAGTAAAATTGGTACAAAAATAAGCTATAACAATTATATATCTTTAAATAAAGATAAGAAATTTTTCAAAATCAAAAACCTTTCCAATTCTGAAACTAATTGTAAGGAAAAGAAATATAATTCGTAAACCACAATCGTCATTTAGTTATTCCAAATTTAAAATTATCTGTTATAATATTAAAGATCCACATTAATTTATATTCATACATTTACGGATTATAAATATTTGAAACTTTTATGACCAAACATTTACAAATATAAATTTTTCTTAGGACATTTACGAATCATCTATAGCTGTTAAATATGTCTACACACTTCAATTGTTACACAAATGCCTCAAGAGAACATAAATGTAAAACTCGTATTTTAATGAAAAATATACATTAACGTGAAACTTATTTGTAAGAAATTCAATAAACTGTAGATTAAAAAAAAAATCAGTTTTTTCTAGAAAACTCTGTATTGAAGATTTTCGTGTTGGAGTAAACTATTACATTTTTCGCTTCCTTTAAATAAATCTAAAACAGGGGAATGACTTCATTTATTTAGATACAGTAATTTTTTTTTTCAAAATAGTTTTTTTTTCAGATCTTATTTGAAAGGATTTTAAGTAACCTATGCCTCATTAAACAGCATTTTTTTTTCTTTTTGGATTTATATTTACCTATATTTTCTTATAATATTTACATAATTAATAAGTTATTAAAATTATGATATATATTTTTTTCTTTATCGAATATTCTGGTAAAAAATTCAAGAAATAAAAACTTTCTGAATTCAATTTTAGATTTTGCGAATTTCATAATTTTAAAACTGGCAAATCGTGTCAATGATAAAGGCGTTTTACGAAACATTTCATTTCTAATAATATGTGCAACTATGTCACTTCCTGTCGGGAAACCTTCTTAAGGGATTAACAATTGTCAGAAGATATTGAAAGGTTATGAAATGAATTAGATTAAGGAATTACAGATATTTTTTGTATGGCATTGGACGAGTTCATTTTAATTGTGAAAAATAAATCATAGAGATAAATTACTCTTTTAGATGCATGCTTACAAAATACTTTTTTTTAAATTAAGACTTGCTTTTTAAAGAAAAAAATATAAAAAAATATCAATAAAAATGCATAAAAATTAAAATTCTTATTTCAAATCGTCTTTAATCATCAGATTGTAGGCAATTTTTAAAGTACCAGTATAAAATATATAGCTTTCTCTTAAAAGAGATAATGCTACTTTTAATCAATAATTTATTTTTTTATGATATTTTTTGCTTCCTTTAAAAGGGGAACTTTATTGTATACATTAATTTAAGTTTATTTTATTCATACATTATGAAGAAAAAAAGAAAGCACCGAACAATGTTTTTTAGTAAAACATAGTTTTCAGTTAAAATGCTCAGTAATATCTTAAGCTAATTAAAGTAAAATACAACAAAAGAAAATTCAAGCGAGATAATACTGAATCATTGTATAGGTGTCGACATCCATCTAGCATTATCTTTTATTTTTTTTTTTAGGGTTCCGTACTTAAAAAGTAAAAACGGAACCATTATAAGATCACTCTTGTGTCTGTCTGCCTGTCTGTCTGTCTGTCTGTCACAGCCACTTTACTCGTAAACTATGGAACGTGGAAAGTTCAAATTCGGGGAAGTAATAAAGATTGTCAACCCACATATTTTCAGGTTATAAAACATTTATAAATATATTTAGTAAAAACGTATAGGGGCAAATTCTGTTGCCCGAAAAGAAAATATTTTCTTTGCATAATGTGTGAGGTATCGTGTGAAAGCTTTCGTAACGCTGAATTCAAAAAAACATTTCTTTTAATTTTAGGTATTACATTTTCAAAGATATAATCGAAAATGTAGCGCAAAAATATGTCCCCCCCCCATCTAATTCCGAATCTACTGATGCTAAAATTATGAAAATATTAGAGGGAGTAGACATTAATTTAAACCTTGCAGGAAAATTATAGCGATTAACCTAGTTCACATAGTTTTTGAGAAAAGCGTATTTTCCCGTTACACGCAAATTTCGATTTACGGGCACTCAGCAAAACTGCTGAGCAGCGCTGGAGATACCTATCGTAGCAGAAGTATAAAAGCACTGTTGATCATGATTTTCGAAAAAAATCGAAGGTAATTAGCCGAGATATGAACACTTAAAGATATGGACGTACATAATGACATACATAATGACAGGGGCGGCGTACACTATGTACCATCGGCTTTTAAAACCTAGATTACAACTTTTAACAATATATGAGTGTAATGAAATGGCCAGTAACAGTATAAAAGCAATAAACGTCAAATTGTTATAAACAGACTAATTCAAGGTGTCTCAGGACTCTTAAAGCTTCAATTTTTTTTTTTTTTTTTTTTTTTTTTTTTTTTTTTTTTTTTTTTTTTTTTTTTTTTTTTTTAAGATGTTAATCTTCTTTTTTTCTGAACATTTTAATATAATATTTTCCTTCAAATTCTCATTAGAATATAAGTTATGGCTTTTAGAATTATACCGGCTCAATAGCTTAAGTGGCATTTTCGAATCTTTTAAGTCATTTTCCTCCAATTGACTCTTTTGGGCATAACGCGGACGATATCTCAAAACCATTTGAATATTTTTTCATGAAATTTTCAAACATACGTTTTATGTTAATCTGTATAAACTGAATCTAAAATTTACTTTTTATTGTTCGAAAAAATATTTTTTAAGTGATTATGTTGTTCAAATTTTCAAAATTTTCTATTAGCCAAATACATTAGCTAAATCTTAGTATTAGAAATATAAAAATGCTTTAAATACAACTTTATTTAAGTTCAGGGTAATTATTATAATCTGAAGTATAAGTAGGCACCAAAATTTTCATTCTAGTTACAATATTTATTTTCTAATCGTGCGCGTAAGCTGTTGTACCAATATTCTGCTTGTCAAATGTCTGACTATTTGGAGCACCCTGTAAATGCTAATTCTTCATCTTGCAATTTTTTAAATACATAAAATGAAAGAACATACTTATATCTTTAATCTCGACGAAAATTGTGTTTTAAAATCATATACATTTTAAGGTATTAAATGTTTTTTTTTTCATTTTTTAAAATTTTTTAGATCCCTGAGACCCCTTAACTAGAGTGAATTACATAAATACTATGGGATTCGCGACAATTTGCATTGAATGGCTCTTTCAATACGCCTCGAGTGGCTTTAAAAGTTAATTAAAAACCTCTTTGGAAAACGCGGCAAGGACCAAGGCGGCGTTGCAAATTTGTGACCGCCTTTCGAAGCGCACTTAGCCAAATGTAAACTTTGAACGAATATTTTGTTTTAGCTGCACTGTAGAAAGAAAGGTTATTACTATGCTGAATTTAGTTTTATGAAATTCCAAATGAAGTTTAAATATGCATTTCTTTTATTGTCAGTACCGAATTAAGTTCATTATAAAGAGATTAAGATAATATTAAACTAGTCGAATGTGTCAATCCCAATATATGTACATGTACAATCTCATGCATGTCAATACTTCCTAATAAATGCAGCACAGCAGCGCCACCGAATAGGCGATTTATACCAAAATCTAATTAGGGACAACTTTCGTGAACTTCTAATTGAATTTGAAGTTTGGTGAAAATTCGTGCATTTGTTTTTCAGATAGAGCTATTACGGAAATCGTGAAATGTTCTGAGTTGCAGTGGAACCTCTTTTGCAATTTACACCAAAAACGTATCAGGATCAGTTTATATCAGGGACTAACTGAATCTAAAGTTTGATGAAAATTTATGCAGTAGTTCTTGAGATACAGCTATTGCGGAAATCGGGAAAATTGCAGCATAGTAGCGCCACCTGCTGGGCAATTTACACCAAAAAGTAATGAGCATCAATCTATACCGGGACTAACGGAATCTAAAGTTTTATTAAATTCCGTTCAATAGTTCTTAAGATAGAGCGCCCACAAAATTTGTGTCCCACACAGATAGACAAACTCACAGACAGACATTTTGTAAAAACAAGTTTTCCATTACTTCTGTACCCTAAAACGTATAAATCCGTCAAAAACCGAAATTCGAAAATTTTCACGAATCCAATACTTTCTTCTTGTAAACATAGAAGAAAGTAAAAATGAATTATACAGAATGCCTGTATAATTTTTAGGTTCCATATCTCTTTGAACTTTCATGGTATATCCATTTACATTTTTCTTTTATATACTGTTATACCCAACCCTACTTTTCATAATTTTTTACAAAGTGTTAGTATTCTTTTAGCAACAGTTTTTTTTTTTTAATAATACAATTACTAATTCATATATATATTGTACAGAACCCTCTGTGCGCGAGTAATACTCGCACTTGACCGTTTATTTTTATAAAGAATAAATAAATATATTTGGAACGGTAAATTATTACATGATAAATTACTTTAGAATGAGATAGGTAATTCCACAGCAAAAGATTCGGTTTATTTTGTTTGAAATAAAGATGGTGCAAAAGTATTTGTGCAATGGGTGCAATATAATGTCGTGAACTCAAATTATAATAAAGTGTTTGAAAACATTTCTATTTTACATTTTCCATTAAAATTTGGTTTAGTTTGTTTGAGAGTAAGTTTGAAAGGATAAGATCTACGGTCATTAAATAATATATTGAAATCAAATTATAATAAAGCGTCAGAGAAATAACATTTAAAGAATTTTAAATTTTCATATAAAAATTATTTTTCTAACTTTTTATATCTTTTTTATTTTTCTTGTTGCACATTTTAAAGAAAAATAAAGTACACTGTACAAAAAAATCTGTAAAGTTACTAAAATTTTTCTAGGGAACTGGGATTCCTAGAATTTTTTATGTAATGGCAACATCAAAAATACCTGTAACAGCGTCTGTTACAGGAATTTTTCTTGTTGCCGTTACATAAAATGTTCTAGGAATCCGTTTCCAAGAAAAACTTTAGTAACTTTACAGATTTTTTTTTACGTGTACTTTATTTTTCTTTAAAATGTGCAACAAGGAAAATAAAAAGATATAAAAAGTTTGAAAAATAATTTTTATATGAAAATTTAAAATTCTTTAAATGTTATTATATCGTTACTTAAATGATTTATGGATACCCTTCTTAAAAATTACTGCATGTAATGAATTTGATAAATTTTAAATGATTAAAAATATAATGGATGAATTCCAGAAAAAGAAATACAAATAAACAGCTTTTAATTTCCTGCTACATACATTTCTTTTTTATCATTATTATTAACAAAAACTATAACTTTTAAAATTTACCATCAATTTATTCGCCGAAACTGGCTTTTGATTTATTATTTAAAATCTAATGTATTGGAAAGTTATCTTGATCCTTTAGAGCTACTAGCTAGCTTTTAATTTCATTTGATGATAAACCGTTATTACCAAAAGTTACAGAACGATTTAAATTTTAATGATTCCCCAGCTTAATTCTATGCTTATTATGTTTCAATTTAAAAGAATATTTGAAATACCAAATAATCCACAAATTGAGTTTTTGAATTAAATAAATATTTCTACATAAATGTACACTAGTATTTTCGTGTAAATAGATAGAAATGTTTTCTTTTTTACTTTTATTTTGAAAAATATATTTTATATGTTTCTTAATACGAGCTCAAGCACACTGATCACGGGAAAAACAACAAATACTTCCATTAAGATAAGGATATGAAGGAATTTCCCAACTGTGTATGTTAAAAATCTGCAGCTTTTATTTAGAAACGATTTATCAAATGAATTACATTTTAAAATCAACAAATTAAAAAGCATTCATCAAATAAAATGCCTGATGCGTCAGGAAAATCTGCCTATAATTGTGTTTATTTGAATGAATATTTACTAAACGTATCTCACTTTGTTCAAATATATATCTTTTGAAACTACGAGGGTTGAAACCTTAATAGTGGCAACACTGCTGTAAAAACGCTACGCAAAAAAACCAAAGAATTTCGCGTATAGCACACATGAGCTACATACCTATTTTATCTGTCAGTAAAAACCCTCGTCCATCCTACATCACGCGCATCCGAAGTGATGCGAAGATCCTCGTATTAGCTTGCGGTCTAAAATAAGTGTTGTCAGGATGTTTTCAAAATAAGAACAACGAAGTTGAGTAAAAATTGAATGTGTCAGAGGTCGTACAGCCCGACAATGTCATCTAGGGCTTCAAGAGGCTTGCTAGGAATCTGCATTCCCTTACAGAACTGTAGCAAGATGGGAAAAGCCTTCAATGAAGGACGCCAAAATGTTGCAGACATGCATCGGCCAGGTCGTCCTAATGTCAGAGAAGCAGAAGTGCATGCTGTTGCCGCACTAATGAACAGTGATCGACGCTAAACGATTCGTGAGCTGGCCCGAGAGACAAGATTTGCGCATACGACTGTGCTACACATTCTGAAGGAACGTCTGGGCACACGATGGGTTCCACATCATTTAACGGAAATGAAGAAATCGCTTACAATACGATGCTGCTCGAACCTACCTGGAGCGCTATGAGCTCGAAGGAGAGACTTTTTTACGCCGTATCATTACGCTGGATGAAGCTTGACAGATCATACCAGCCTAAACTGTAACGCCAATCAAATGAATGGCATCATTGCGGGTCACCACGAAGTTCGAAATTTCGTCAGAACCCCAGCAATGTGAAAGGTATTGTGATTCTCGTGTACGACTGTAATGGTATCATCTCAACGCATACCGTTCCCCCACCGCAAACCGTCAACGCGCTGTATTACTACTCATTTTTGGAACACCCTCCCAGACCAGCTTTGAGAAAAAAAATGGCGATACTTTCTGCAGAACGCCCCTATCATTTTGCATGACAATGATCGGCCGCATGCAGCGCAAACTGTGACTGATTTGTTCGATCGATGTGGCTGGGAAGTGCTTTACCATCCACCATACTCCCCAGATCTAAGCCCTTCTGACTCAGATTTAATTTCTAAGATGAAGGAACCACTTCGTGGCATTAGTTTCAAAACTGTCCCAGAGATTCTTGCGGCAATAGACCGGTCCATTCGAACTATCAGCAGAACTGGAGCTGCTACAGATATTCTGCGACTTCCACATCGTTGGAAACGGGTAATACACAATGCTGGCGACTATATTGAAGGACTATAAAACATGGTGACATGATTCTTTTTTGTATTACGTGTAAATAAATAGTTGCCATTATTAAAGTTCAAACCCTTGTATGGTGTCAATTGAAGAGATTTAGTAGAATTTTGTGCTGTTGAATAGTACATATAATAGCCCCCACTACAAGTAAATAATCTGCTTTATGTAAGAGGCTTGTTTCTAAACTAATGTGCTAAAATTTCAGGTGTGATGAAACTTCTTAAGACTGACAAATTCTGTTTACGATCCGTTTATTTACTCAAAAATACAGGGTATCTCACTATCTACCGCACTTTCAGAGTTATTCTTCGATACTGTAAAGATATTTTCCATAGATTTACGTTATTCTCATGAAATATGATGAAGTTACGAAAAGTACTGTAATAGACGCATTTCAAACACATATAAACTGAGTTTTACACTACTTTAATTAAAACTTAACTAACCATACGTATAATGTTACTGTCAAAATTGCAGTGTATTTAAAGCACTTCTTCTGTTATACAAGTAATGTTAATCTGATGAATAACTCACTAAAGTATCTTCCTTTTTCTTTATGCGTTGAGCGAAAGGTAGCGTGACAACCTTCATTTATCAGTGAATTTGCAATTTTGACCCTGTTTTCCTTTGCAAAAAATATTCTTCTTTGGGCGTATTAATTCTTCACAAAATTTTCTGTTTAGTTAAAAAATACCCTGTATAATTTAGGTACAAAAGGAATAATCCTATCCTGTCCGTGTGAGATTTAAAATTTTATTACTTCATATAAAATGAATTTGTGTAGCTGCACTTCAAATATTTTAATATGAAAAATTGTGCTTTTATTTTATTTTAATATTTTAAGCAACGTTTAGTTTAACTAATTAAGAAGCCATTTTCTCACATTAAAAAAATTCTTATAATTAAATATTTATAATTAAAAATTATGCGTCCGTATATATGAACATATACTGTGAAAATTTTAAAATGTTACATAATTGCACGTTCCACTTCGTTTGCATATTCATAACATTCATTTATAAACTAAAGTACAATCCATCAAACTGTCAAATGCTGCCGGCACCGTTGGTGTATAAACCTTTTGTGTAACACAAAGCTCCTTTTTCAATAAGAAAAAATGAAAGTAAATATTATATAACTAGTCTCAATTCAAGTATTCTTCTAAAAGATTTACAGATATGCATAATCGAATTTTATGTGAAGCAATTAATCAAATTTCACAAACCTCATAAGAATAAATATTTTAAAGATGATAATATATTATCTAATGCAATTCGCTTTTTTCAAATCTTACAGGTTAAAAATAAAAAAATCATTATCCATAGTATATTTATGCAGTATGTTACTTTATACACTAAAATGTATATGAAAACTCCAGACGCTTCTTTCTTAAATTTTTAGGTGCGTTCGTAATTATATAAATATGTAGCACCTGTAGTCGTCGTTCAGCCCGTCTGTGTGTCTGTCTGTCCGCATATAACAGAGCAAAAACTACCCAACCGAATGGTCTGAGATTTTAAATATATGATTGTTGCAAAGTTTTGTCGAGCCATTTTAAATTTTATGAAAATCGGATGTATAGTTTAATTACAGGGACAGTCAAAAAATTTTCTTTACATTACGGCCAATGGGGAAAAATTATTTCAAGTGCATTTTAATGATGTTAAAGCCTTCCGAATGGTCTGAAATTTTAAATACATAATTGATGCAATATTTTCTCGAACCATTTCAAATTTTATGAAAATCGGATGTATAGTTTAATTACAGGGACAGTCAAAAGTTTTCCGTTACATTACGGCCAATGGGAAAAAATATTGCAAGTGAATTTTAATGATGTTAAAGCCTTCCGAATGGTCTGAAATTTTAAATATATAATTTTTGCAAAATTTTGTCAAGCCATTTCAAATTGTATGAAAATTGGATCTATAGTTTAATTACAGGGACAGTCAAAAGTGTTCCGCTACATTACGGGGAATAGGAAAAGAATTATTGCACGTGCATTTTAATGATGTTACAGACTATGCACTTATGAACTGCAAAAAAATATACATTCAGTACAATACAGGGTGCAAAAAATAATTATAAAACTAGTTATAGTACGAACGCACCTCATTTGCCACGTTTGACGAGCAATTTCCAACTTGTTTAAATAGTAATCTTTCTTTTTTTTACATCTCTCAAAGGCAACTTCTTATTCATATTTCTGGTTCATTTAATCTGTCTAATTCAAAATATAAGAAAGTTGTGAAAATTCTATAATCGGGTTTCAAGCATTTTAGCTTTTTGTGTTTAACCGTTTCAGGGACAAAGCACTTCCATTCCTAAAATGTCGAAATGAATGAATGACACCGGAATTTACAAACAGATTTATTTGGAAATAAGAAAAGCTATATATCACAAACAAAACAAACAGACTGTTTTTTATGAAAATTCTGGTGCCATTGATGCATTTGGGAATTAAAATTAAGAGGTTTCATAAACATACCACCGTCCATAAAAGGGTTAACCAAAATAAACTGACTTCTTTAAAACAATAAATAGTGAAGATTGCTTTTCCATCAGTAAAGGCTAAAATGAATTTCATTGTTTGCATAGTGAGGTTGTTTCTATATTACTCCATTTTTTTTTTTTTTTACTTATAAGGAAATTTGATATTTTAATTTATCTTATCATAGAAACTCGACAGAGTTTCTCGCCAAGGAAAAGAAATAACAGTGCAATGAACCGTAAATGAAAGGAATTTCTGCCAATTAACGCTATACGATATTTCAAAAATTTTTTAGTACTATGCCAAGATTATATTTTCCGGACTGACCAAAGCGGGATTTTGACAACTCTATATCTCCGGTTCTATTTATGATAGAATCAAAATTCTTGATTCAATGGAATGGGGCGTGCTACGTGACTAAGCAAACGAAAATAAAATGGAATCCGGCCAATAGGTTTTTAGGAAATGTGATTTTAAAAGTACTGTTTTTTGCACTTTTGAAATTCTTGTTCTGAAAAAATTTGTTGACAGGGCTACAGCAATGTGTAATTATTGGATGATTTTTACGCGATTTACGGCATTAGAATTGTTTTTATGACTAGTTCAAACCTTTGAAAGTTTCATGTAAAAATATTAATTAGTTTTCGATTTATACCAGTTTAAAGTCTCTTTTTTTTTGCAGCGTTGCGTGCGTAATATGTAAGGCATTCTCACAATCTTTTGACTTTTAAGTTCCGAAATAATAATTTTCATTTTAGTAAAAGAATTATCCTAATACCCTCTAGCTTCTTATCATTGCAGCGTGGCATACGCAATATGTGAGGAGTGCTCTCATTCGTTTGACTTTCAAGTCCCGGAATAATAATTTTTACTTTCTTCTTTCTTTACAAGAAGAAAGTATTGGATTCGTGAAAAATCGATCCGAGCAAGACAAAATAATTTCTGTCGACACGCAACCGGAGCAGAACCTAATAACAACAAAAAAAAAAAAAAAAAAAAAAAAAAAAAAAAAAAAAAAAAACGAAATCTCACACGAACCAAATATGAAAACCGACAAAAATATTCTAAAGCACCATAAGCCGATCCGAGTAAGACAAAATAATTTCCATGAACACGTAACCGGATCCGAACCTAAGAATTCCATTAGAAAAAAAACGAAATCTTACATAAATCAAATCTGAGACCCGACAAAAATATTCCAAAGAACCATAATCGAATCCGAGCATGACAAAATAATTTCCGTGGACACGTAACTCGACCCGAACCTAAATTTTTTTTGAAGAAAAAAACGAAATATGACCCGAACCTAATATCATAACCGACGAAAATAATCTAAAGAACCATAACCTGTTACAAGAAACACAAAATAATTTCCTTGGACGCAACACGACCCGAAACTAAAAATTACATTAGAAGAAACCCGAAATCTGACACGATCCAATTCTAAACACGATAAAAATATTCCAAGGAACCATAACCCTACCCGAGCATTACAAAATAATTTCCTTGGACACGCAACCCGAACCGAACCTAAAAATTCCATTAAAAAAACTGGAAATCTGACCGGAACCAAATCTGAACCCGACAAATATATCCCCAAAAAACATAACCCCATACGAACAAGAAAAAATAATTTCCGTGGATACAACAGAACCCCAAAATAAAGTTCCATTAGGAAAAATACGAAATCTGAACCCGACAAAAACGTTCCTAAGAGCCATAACCCGATCCGAGCAAGACAAAATAATTTCCGTAAACACGCAACCCGAATCGAACCAAATTAAAAAAACGAAATATGACCCGAACCAAATTTGGTAGCCTACAAAAATATTCTAAAGAACCATAACCTGATCCGAGCATGACAAATTAATTTCCCTAGACACGCAACCCGAATCTAACCTAAAACTTCCATTTAAAAAAACCTGAAATCTGACCCGAACCATATCTGAATCCAAAAAAATATCCCTAAAAACCATAATCCGATACGAGCAATACAAAGTAATTTCAATCGACGCAACACGACACGAACCTAAAAATTCCAGTTGAAAAAACTCGAAATCTGACACGAACAAAATCTGAACCCGACAAAAATATTCCCAGGAACAATAACCCGATCCGATCAAGTTAAAATATTTTCCGTGAACCCGCAACCCGACCCGAACCTAATTAAAAAAAACCCGAAATATGACCCGAACCAAATATGATAACCGACAAAAATATTCTAAAGAACCATAACCCGATCCGAGCACGACAAAATATTTTCCTTGGACACGCAATCCGAACTGAATCTAAAAATTCCATTTACAAAAACCCTGATCTGACCGGAACCAAATCTGGATCGTGTGAAGGTGATTTGTATGTCCAGGTTCACAAGTGAGTAAAAACTCCAACACAATATTTAGAGGGCTTAACATCTTTTATTATGAAAACTTTTAAATGGAGGGCCGTGAACATACAGAGAAATGGGGAGAAGTTCGTTAACTACCCAGCTGCAGAAGCCCACAGCGGGGCTTAATTACAGCCTACATAGCTGTAGGTCAGTAGCAAAAGTGAGTGAGATTTTGTTACAATTCCTTACACATTGGCGAACATAAGATAACCATATGTAAGATATTTGGCGATAAAAACGAATCGGGTAGGCAAAGCAATCAAGAAGTTTTACATTGAATTAAATTATACGCCATGGCAGGATTTATAGGGTTACAAGAAACTAAAATTCCTGTGGTAAAGCGGGTTAATTGAAGAAATAGCAAACCACGTGATATTGCATGTACGTTACAGATTTAACGACGGCTGAAATTAGTCAGCAGGGGCATATGGCTTTTATCTGAGAAACTAAAGAGTGGGAATTAATAGGAATGCAAGCCAAGAGGCTGTTAAAATATGCATTACATATTGTCGGCTGCGAGGCGAAAAAAATTCACTTCTATTTTATTCTTTTATTTTATCTCAACGGAAAATCACTGCGGTTAAGATATATTTCTATCCGTGTGAAAGTGAAAGAAAAAGGAACTGTCTGATAAATGACGCATGCATTTAAAACGTACATTTAAAGTATAAATGAAACTTACAGTAGTGTGAAGGGGGGGGGGGGGAGTGACTGAATACAGACACATGAAACTAAGTATAAAATGTTACATTTAAACTAAATATTTTATTTGAGAGGAGGGGTTATAACGAGAACTCCAAAAATGAATCAGTAAAGTTAAATGTTGATTTTTTTGAGGGGAGAGGAGGTTAAATGAAAATATAACGGAAAAGCCGTTATAGATCCGACAAAAATATCCCTAAAAACCATAACCCGATATGAGCAAGACAAAATAATTTCCGTGGACGCAATACGATCCGAGCATGAAAATACCATTTAAAAAACCCAAAATCTGACACGAATTAAGTCTGAACCCGACAAATAAACTATTCCAAAGAACCGTAATCCGATGTGAGCAAGGCAAAATAACTTCTGTGGACCTGTGCACGCAACCCGAACCGAAACTAAAAATTTAGTTTCAAATAAACACGAAATATGACTCGAACAAAATATTATAATTGACAAAAATATTCTAAAGAACCATAACCTGATCCGAGCAAGACGAAATAATTTCCCTGGTCACGCAACCCGACTCGAATCTAAAATTTCCACTAGAAAACCCTCGAAATCTGAACCGAAGCGAATTAAATCTGAATCCGACAAAAAGATTCCAAAGAATCATAACCGAATCCGAGCAAGATAAAATTATTACCGTCGTCATGCAACCCGATCCGAACCTGAAAGTTCCACTTGAAGTTAACCTGAAACCCGAACAGTACCAGAAATAAAAATACATCAGGCCGTACCCCGATCCGAGCAAGGCAAATTAATTTCCATGTACTCTCAATACGACCAGAACATGAAAATTCTTTTTAAAGTCAACCTGAAACCCGACCCCCAACCCGATCTGGAAGGGACAAAAATATTTCAAAGAGCCATAATCCGATCCGAGCAAGACAAAATTATTTCTGTCGACACGCAACCGGATTCATTTGAAGTCAGCCCGAAAACCGACCATAACCCGGTTTCGGATCGAGCTCAATTACAACTTTCTGGTTCGGATCGGGTTGCCTGTCGGCGGAAATTACTTTGTCTTGCTTGGATCGGGTTATAGTTCTTTGGAATATTTATCTCAGGTTAAGATTTGGTTCGGGTCTGGTTTCAAGTTAACTTCAAATGGAATTTTTAAGTTCTGGTCGTGTTACATGATCACGGAAATTAATTTGCTTTGCTCGGATCCGGTTATGGATCTTTGGAATATTTTTGTCGGGTTCAAATTTTGGGTTTTTTTTTTCAAATTCGGATCGGTTTGCGTGTCAACAGAACTTATTTTGTCTTGCTCGTATCGGATTATTGACCTTTGGAATATTTTTGTCGGGTTGAAATTTCTTTTTTTTTCAAATGTAATTTTTAGGTTCGGGTCCGGTTGCGTATCCACGAAAATTATTTTGATTTGCTCGGTTCGGAACATGGTTCAATGGAATGTTTTTGTCGAGTTAAGATTTGTTTCGGGTCAGATTTCGTTTTTGTTTCAAATGGAACTTTTAGGTTCGGATCAGGTAACATGCCCACATAAATTATTTTGTCTGTTGGGATCCGGTTATGGTTCTTTGGAGTTTTTTGTCGGGTATTATGTCCACGGAAATTATTTTGTGTTACTCGGATCCGGTTATGGTTCTTTGGAATATTTTTGTTGGGTTCAAATTTGATTCGGGTAAGATTTCTGGTTTTCTTCAAAGGCAATTTTTAGGTTTTTGTTGGGTTGCGTTTGCCGGAAATTATTTTGTCTTGATCGGATCGGGTTATGGTTATTTTCAATATTTTTGTCTGCTATCAGATTTTGTTCGGGTCAAACTTCGGATGTTTTCAAATGGAATTTCCAGTTCGGGTCGGGTTGCGTGTAGACTGAAATTATTTTGGCTTGCTCGGATCGGCATACAGTCTGTTGTAATTTATTTTTTGGGTTCCGTTCGGGTTATGGGTTTATAAGTCTAAAAAAATTACCCTGACTGTGAAATAAGTGGTTACTTGTCAATTAGCTTAATCGCTATCTAGGCTCTATGCAATAGGCCTAAAAAATATTAGGCTAGTTGGAAAATGAGAGATGATTCTCCAATTAACCTACAACATGTATACCTCACATTGCATTTAACATTTAAAGCTGGTTTGAACTCGCGCGATTACGGGTTAAACATAAAAAAATGCAAACATTCGCTAAAAACGTAAAATAAAAATAATTTATTCAAAATAGTCGAATTTTTAGCCCACTTTATTAAAATGCTTCTAGATTTCAGCCCACACCATTTAAAATTCCAATACTATGGGCATTTTTGCACACAAAATTTAGATAACAATTAAATTAACTTTTATTTTGCACGAAATCGGAATGATTTTTGGCGAAAGTACTGCGCAGAATAATCATCGCCGATTGTCCTGCTGATATTTGAGGAGAAACTGGATTATAGAAACGTTCCCGTGGACCTCGATTATGGAAAGATTCTAGGTAAACACTGACTACGGAGAAACCACAGAACAGGCTCAGAAAGATAATGTAATTATTTTAGTCAATCACAGAGTACTTATAGTCATGAAAACAATTCGACAGAACTTAAGGATTACTGAATTTTTGGCAGTTTTATTGGAATTTTTTCTTTTCTTTTCATTTAAAAAGATTAATAAGGGTATTTATTAAACTAATCGATTCTGTTATTTTGGACTTGATAATTAAAGAATGTTATCAATCTGCCATAAATAGCTTTTAGTTAATTTTTAATCAGATAATAGAGCTACTTAAAAGTTTAAAAATATGACTGAAATTAGGGAAAATCATTTCATAACGATGAAATATCGAATTCTGAATATTTTATTGAAATGAATTATAATTTATCGTATGAATGATCCGAAATATGTGAGAAAATAATTGGAAAGCATATGACTTAGTATGTCCTGCTTGTCACGTAAAAAACAATTATGAATTTAGAAAGTACATGCATTGAAAATTTAGAAAATCTAACAAGTGTTGGAGTTTATGAAAACCGTTTCTAAAAAAAGAGGCTTAATCAGATAATCTCAGTTTCGGCCGTGCTTATCGGAGGGAAATTGGATTTCAACATTATAAAAAAACTAATTGTATTTAAAAATTACTTCAAGCACACCCGGTGATAAAACAAATATTCATTATTCAATCTGTTTTTAAATGTTTACATGTTTTGTGTAAAATGATGCGAACTTTGAAAATGTAATTTCAGTTTTTAAAAAGTTATTAAAATAAAATCCTTACTGAGTTAAATTATGAATCACCCTATAGCTTATAGAACAAGAGCTAAAATATCGCTTGTTAGTTCGACATGTTTTATCATTTCTAAAAAATAAATGATTTCTTCTGAGATTTGTAAGGATTGATAAAATATATTTGAATTGTTTTTAAAAAGTTCAAATTTATGTCTTACTAGGTATATTACACTTTTCAAAAGTTTATAGCCTCACTATTAAATATTTTTTTACTTCTATCATCTTTCGTTTATCTTTTCTTTTCTGAATTAAAATGGAATATGTATAATGCAAATGAAATACCTTACAAAAAGAAGTGATATCTAATCAAAAACAACTCTTTGTAAATGATGCCGCCATGGCAGAAACCTAAAACTTCAGTCATAAAAAGAAATGATATCACATAAAAATAAGCGATACAGAAGTGCATACACCGAAAGTCGACAAAATTAATTTTAATTTCTCATTATATCACTCTTATAAATATTTGTAGGAGGAATACCTTTAATAAATCAGAAAGATTTGTAAGAAAATTAGGAAATGGTATGTAATTGTGGTAATCATCTGCTATTCCAATTATACTTTTCATTGTTTTAAACATAACTTTTAATTACATAAATACGTTTAATAATACATTGTATTAAAATTAAAGGGAAAACTTGTAAAATGGATCTTGTTTATGACAGATTTATTTCTTAAACGTAAAGTTCGTGTTTCCAACATAGGGAATATTATATAATACTAGTAGCCTTCCTAGAATAGATTTTTTCCCTGTCATGTGCAATTCCGCTTAGCAGGCTTTACTGCAATATAGCTTAGTTTAATTAACGTCTATTATTAGGTGCATTGTTAGTAATAATCATATGATCATTATTTTTTGTTACTATTTTACAAACTCAAATTGTTTATTACATGTTTACTTAGAAAATCCTTCAGATAAAAGTGGTCTTTCTCGTTCAAATAATGGTAATCATCAAATCGATCCCATAATGTTAAATAAGAATGGGCATGTAAACACCATAAGCTTCGAATTTTCATAGTTTAATAAGAGAAGTAATACAAGAAGAAAATTTTTAAACAAAAAGTCATATACTATATGTAGGTGCAGGAAGAACAAACATTATAAAAGCCTGCAGGTCGCCAAGCAGTTTTCACATACTGTACTTCACTCCGAGTCCTTTGGAAACATTATGAGTAGTGATAGATTTTTACACGGCACTTGGAGTATACACTTCTATATCGCTTCTTTTTATGTGATATCACTTATTTTTATGACTGACGTTTTAGGTTTGTGGCTTGGCGACATCATTTACAAAGAGTTGTTTTTTATTAGATAGGATATTTCTGTTGCGGCGTAATTGGATAAACGCAACGAATGGCATCAGACGTGAGTGATACGTGCTATAAAATTATTTCTGGAGTATAATGGCTGCAAAAATTGTTATAACATTGAAATAATTAAGTACCGAAACTCGTTTGCTAAAATAAAACAAGTGACTCCTTTCCTTTATTGAAGCACAATATCGTTTTTTCTTTTAATAAAGTGTGTTTAGTGAATTCATAATGATTTCCCATAAGAAGCTACTAATTTATAGCGTTTTAGAAAAGTGTCAGGATTAATCTGTCACTGAAAGAATAATGTAAATTATTCTTTTTAGCGTATTTATTTCGATACACCTATCAGAAATTAATATTGAATATCTATCTTCCCATAATCAATAGCCATTTGTAGCTCAGACTATTATCGCATTTGTTAAAATTATCGTGATATTTTAAATCACGGACCAATTTTCATGTAAAAAGTAAGTTTTTTGATGTCATTACAGAATATGACACAATTTTCACACACTTTATAGTCCGCAAAGGCATAATGTTAACATCGTTTTACCGTGCGATATACCATAATCTTAATATCACTAAAACTTAATCAATATATTATGTTGCTGTAAAAATTGTGCGGTTTCAATTTTCATTCGAGACTAAGGCATTTACTGCGACACGATCCTTGTGAAATTCAAAAAAGAGTCAATGATATGTATTAAGTAAAGAGAAAAAGTAAAATTAAAGCAGAAAAGAGAGGAATAATAAAAAAAGGAAATAGAAAATAATAAGAAAATATTGCAAGAGAAATGCGTAAAAAATGTTGGAATTAACCCATTTGTGCTTGAATTTTTGTTTTCTCAAATTTTTTGGTAAAATCACTTTAAAATGTTGCAAAATCAACTGGAAAAATACTAAAAAAATAAGCTTTTTTTTTTTTGTAATTATTTGATAAAATGTAAAAGAACTAAATATGAGTATTTCTAGTAGAATAATATGCATAATTATATATTTTACCTATATTTATATTTAAAATGTTTTTAAATTGTATATTATGTACTATAATTAGTATTTTAATGAACTACGAAAAAAATATATTTATTTCTTTGCAGAGACTAATAACGTTATAACTATTATTAATAATAAAATAAGAATAATCGTATTGCAGACTTAAAAACAATTTATTTCATAAATATCTTCGAAAGGAAATTGCATAAATAACTGCCTCCTAAATTTCTAACAAAAATATGTGCCCATTTGTGCCTAGAACCCTATATTTTGTACATTACAAAAATGCATAAAAAATAGGCTTGAACATTTAATTTCGCAATTTAAAAAAATACCTATTTCAAAAAAGTCCACAAGCTAAGATTATAACTTGCGATTTTGGGTCCATGATAGAAAAAATACAAATAAACTTACTTTTTACATTTCGCCCTCTTGAAAAATTAAAAATCTATAAATACCGAAAAAAAGCCTTAATTTTAGCAAATAAATATCCACCATGTTCTGTCATCTCTCGGTTATAGATAAAGACATTTATAGATAATTATTTTATGCAATTTTCATGTTATAAAGAAGAAGAAAATTATACAAATGCATTAAAATTTGAAACGTCCCAAAAATGGGACGCTAGGCATAAATGAATTAATCAGTTGTCCTGTTTTGATACTTGCAGGTTAACCCGTGTGCGTGAGACGGAATAACTGATAATTACATAAAATTTCAAAGTATAAAAATCTATATTTGAAAATATCGCTGCAAGGCAATCTTTGTGCTTATTGAAGTATATTTCTGCCGAATTTTGAATTTTTAAAACACATAAAGTACAACACCACAATCCTAATTACAATGTTATCCATAATCGGAAGTCTTTATCCTAAATAAAATATTTTTTCCCAATTAAGAGAAACAACTCTACTGCTTAAAAAGTACTAATTTGGCTTTAAGAATCATAGTTGTTTCATAAACATTTTGACATCGTTGGTATACCTACATTTATAATTAGTATGGGATGTGAAATAAAAATGCTATAAATGTTCCAGAGTTAAAGATTTTTTTTCCTTTTTATGATGAATATTTTAACATTTATGCTTCCCAATGTTTTAATTTGTCTTTAAATAACATATACAATCTTCCATTGTGTTCAAAATGCGCAGTGTTTTGGAATAGAAAGATAATGTTGTATCTTCATTTTTGTAATCACTTCAAAGTCATGTCTATTGTGATCTGTTATTAACAAAATTCCTCAAAAATAGTTACAAAAATAATCACTTTAAACGATATACTTTAACGTAAAAAGAAAAGTAAATCAATGTTCATGAACGTAATAATGGAAAGCTCATAAATAGGTATGCAAAATAAAATAACAAGGAAATAAATTTACGCAAGACGTTTAATCTTAGAGAAAGTACGTGAAATTTCAATAACATTAAAAAACTTTAAATGATATTATATGTAAAAACATAAATCTGTGAATTGTAATTACCAAAAGTATTGCCTACTATAAAATATGATAAAGAATTAGTTCTTGTATACAGTGGCGGTCAAAAGTTTCCGGCTAGCATAAAATTTTAGTTAATTCGTAAGTATACTCTTATGAAGAGGAATCTTAAAGTGATAATTATACATTTTATTGACATAATAGTTACGAATTTATTTATGGAATTACGAAAAAAATATCAATAAATTTAATTGACAAAATTAATTGCAAAGGAAAACGCATGATCTCAAAAGGTTCCGGCAGTCTTGGTAAGTGTGGAAAAAATGGTGTTATAACAGAAAATAACAGTGATCAATAACACTTACAATTAGTATTTTGTCGGAGCAATAAGTACTGCGGCGCAGCGACGTGGCATTGATTTAATGAACGACTGAAGATCATCTATAGTAAGTGCTTTCCACTCTTCTTGAAATTTTTGGGGGAATTCTTTTGAATTGGAATATTTATATCCCCGCGCGCGTTTGTGAAATTCGTTCCAAAGATTTTCTATTGGAATTAGATCGGGTGTTATTTCAAAATCATTTTTTTGTTGTTGTTGTTCAAAAGCAACTGCTTGAACATGCTGCATTGTCGTAATGAACATGCTGCATTTTTTCGTCCGTCATGCTGCATTGTAGGAATAACATATCTCGAATCATATCTTTTGTTTTTAGGTCATCGGACGTAGTGTCTGGTGTCACTCCCAAAAGTTTTGAACTTCGATTCATAGGAGAATAATACTTTTTTCGAGATTTCACTTGACCAGCCTCTGTGTTCATTGGTCAGTCGGGCCCTCTGATTTTTTTTTTACTTATGAAAGATTTTTCAACATCGACTCTTCCATAAAGTCCTACGTAAGGTAAGCGTCTTGACACGGTAGACCGACTTATTTCAGTTATATTTTCATTCCGTAAATCGCGGTATATTACAGTGACATTTTTATGCAGATCATTTACTTCTTTTCTCCCGATATTGCTGCCCACATGAATAGTCGTTTTCCGGGGTCTAGTGCTGAGGGTTATGGCCATCTTTATATATTTTTAAAGCATGGTACACAGTAGATTTTCCGATCGATAACTTTACCGAAATCTCACGAAAGAATAGGCCCTTTAGCGACAAACAAATTACTTGTTTACGAACAATAGTTATTGAACATTTCATTTTTGAATTTCAACTATGTTAATGACTTTTATTAATTAACAAACACTGCCAAAAAATACTTTACTTATAGCAAAAACTAACGAATGACGAATGGCAGGAAACTTTTGCACACGCGAATTTTGTATTCCTCCCCTTTGCATTAAGTGCCTTCAATATCCAATCAAAAAGATTACATGGTCAGAGATCATTTGCATGTTCCTAACTTTTGGAACAATTGCACAACTTCTTCGCTGAAATATTCTGTCAAAGAAATCAAAGAAACTAACTGGCCAGAAACTTTTGACCGCCACTGTATGTTTTTAATTATTGGTCATTAAACTTTTTGATAAATTAATGGGTTTATTTTTCATTTAATCTGTCACGAGCTATGTCACAGGTTACAACTAGCAATATATGTTTTACAACTTCATAATATATTAGACTTCTTTCAAATTTTACACATTAAAGACAAAAAAATCATTCTATATCGCATATTTAAGTAGTGAGTTACTTAATGCATTAAAACATAGACCTGAAACATATGGAAGCTTATCACCTCTTATTTTCAAGAGTAATCATTCCTTTATTTTATCTCAGAATTTGATAGGTGGCTTGTTATCAGAATTTTTTCTTAGCATTTCTTTTTTGTTACTCTCTTACCAGATGCCGTAATAAAGTCTCGATATAATTAATTTCATCCCTGACAAAGCCAGATGTAGTCTCAACCCTGCATAAATTTTTTAATAGTGTTCAAACTCACATTAAAGGAGACGTTTAGTTAAATTTTTAATTTCGAATATTTTAAAATTTAAATGGTAATCTTTAAATTTCTCAAATAAAAACATAGGCACATTTCTAGTGCACAACTGTCAGTCTCGATTTTTTAAAAAGCTGCATGGATTGTAGCTGATTTCTAAAAACATTTTGTAAACTGTAATGAACTGTATATATTATGGAAACTAAAACTAAAATAAATACAAAAATTTCTATAAAATAATTGTATCATTCTCAAATAATAAACTGAATTCGGCAAACTTTTCTCAAAATAATCGATAAATTCTTTCTTTTGGATATTGAAATCTGCTTTTAAAATCTCTTATCATAAATATGGCACATTTTTTAAAACAAAAAGCAATGATATTCTATTCATATCTTATTCTCATTTAAGATCTTTAAAATATATATTTTTAAAAAACATTCTATTTTTCACATTTTTCGTTTGAAAAAGATCTTTTAATGGATTTGAAATTGAAAGTCGTGTACTATTTCAAGGATCAATTGAAGTTTGATGCTCTAAACAAACACAAACTGGAGGGAATCGATTTATGTGCTAATTGGATTCAAACAGAAAAGGCTTTCAGATTTTTCTTCCAAAAGATTAATTGTGCAGCATAAAAGTAACGGAAACTTTCTAATTGCACCTGCTTAATGATAAAAGATTTTAAATTTGTATTATGAGATGCATTTACGATATATTAAAAAGAAGGAAAATATCTTTGCGACAAATATTTAGTGTGCAATGGGTTAAAAAATTATAATTTATCAATATCATCCATTCTCTTTTTCTCAAATTTGAACTTAACCGTAAAAAAGTATACAGCCTGCTTATAGCCAAAGTATCAGTGTGGTAACATTATAAAATACGCAAAATATATCAAAATTACTCAGGTAAGCAGTGTAAAGAAAAAAATAGGTTTTATTTCCTAAAAAAATCTGCGAAAATTTAATATCAAGCCGAAATTTGTACCGTTTATTAAAAAAATATTGTAGCTGTAAATATTTGTATATTTTCAGTTTTTACTATCTTAGATTTTTTTTTTAATGTGGATCTATTTAATCCTCCCCGTTCCCCTCGCCACGACTCCATTTCATTATCATCAAGGTTCCCCTCACCAAGAAAGCTCCATCTCTTGAGCTCAATGTCACCGCACCTAGCTGCGACATGAACTGTAGAATTTCCTTTACGATCATCATGATTCCCTCTCAGATATTTTCTGAATAGATGCAATCTAACAATGGGCATAGTGCCCAACGTAGGAACTCTACAGCGCAATTGAATTCGACTTTGACTTTTCAGTTTTTAGGTATAGATTTCGTATGAAATACTACCTATTACATTCTCCCCTATGTTGGAATTTCTGAAATATGTTTGCAGATCTGCACCGATCATGACCCCTAAAACCCAAAACCACCCACAGTAAGAAACTTTATCTATCTATCTATATATATATGTCTATCTGTCTATCTATATATCTATATATATATATATATAGCAGTTTCTCCTGGACACGATAATTTTTATAGTTCTCCACCAATCTCTTCCAAACTTATACATAAAATCAAGCATCATAAAATCACGGTCAAGTTCGTCAATGGGCAAAATCGGGCCAAGGGGATGGGAATAGGGGTGGATGATGTGAAAACCAAAAAAAACCCTCATAACTTCGTAGTTTTTGTTCATCTGAAATCAGTTTAAAGTTTTTATTACTTCTAAATATAGGGCCAAAGATTTATGTATCACATATTTTTTATAAGATTAAAAATGTGCTCAAGGTGCGCAAAAATAGGGTTTCAGGGAGAAACAAATTCATAACTTTGTCAATTCAAAAGATATCAAATCCAATTAAATTTATTATAAATCTTCTTAACATTTTCTACAACTTTTATATTGACAAGTTTTTGATAGGAGCAATTCGTACCAGAAAAAAAGGGGGGGGGAGTTGAAGAAGAAAAAATCCGTAACTTTGTCAATTCACAAGATATAAAATCCGCATGAATTTATTATATATCTTCTTAATATTTTCTACAACATTTATATAGACAAGTTTGTGATAGGACCAATTTTTACAGCAATAACAAATTAAAAATACATAGCGGTTGAAGAAAAAAAAATCATCGCATTACTGGTGTATTAAAATCCAAACTGCTTATTTCATGCCTCATTTTTTATTTCATTTTTGCTCTCAAACGCATCCAATTGGTAGATTCTCTTATCCAGAAACTATATAATGTACCGTAATGATCGATTTTTTGATAGAGGTAGAATATATTTTAAAAAATGATGTCAAAGAGGGCATTTTGAATCGAATTTCCTGAAGCTATTGTGATAGAAACGGAAAATATTGTCCTACTGTGAAAATAATTGTTTATAAATCAAGTTTTAATTAATTGATCGAAAAATAAAAACACAGGTCGCATATAAATCTCTTCGAAAATCACGTCAGCAAGTTTCATATTTTTTCTATTAAAAATGAATCTGAAAATGTGCCAGAAAATTTCACGTTGTTGAGCATGGGAAAATATTTATTTTTAATACCGCAATAACATGATTCTGATAAAGCGAGCTCTTGTTTAAAAATGAAATAAAAACCTGTCAAAAGCGGCCAGATAAAATTGTGAAAGTGGGTTTGTCTCTAATCATGATTTAGTTTTTGTAGGTGAAATTAGTATACTTAACATCGAAATTTACCTCCGCCGGTAGGCCGAACCGGCAGGGATTTTTTTAATTTCAGAACATTCAATGATATTTCAAACACATCATTAGATGCGCTACAACAACTCACTTGAATGAAAATAATTCAAAAACACGTTCCAGAAATAAAGCCTGTCATTATCAATTCTCGCAAGACAAAGTTTTGCAAATGATTAGCTACAACTCCAAGCAATACAATAGTTAAATATGGGTCATTCAAAATGTAATATCATTTTGCATGTGAAAATTCCATTTCGATGTACTCAATGAGGGGAAAAAAACACATGAAAATTGTCTAAGAAATCGATTTAAGATTAACAAGGTCAAATTATATAACAATCGTCACAAAATAATTTTAATTTTAATTTTATGCATCTGATCTAAACTTGTGTGCATCAAATGGAATGAGCAGAAAAACGAAGGGTGCGTGGTTATTATTATTTTTACCTGATACAAAATAATTTGCATTATTAATGTACAAAGACCGTAAAATTTCAAAAACACATTCCAATAGAGTAACATATAAAGTATTCTATTTAAATTTTAAAATTAGAGTTTTAAGTAAAAATTTAGATTATATATTTATGCATTTTTTTATTGTTATATTCCTTTATACTGGAAAACAATTCGTTATGCAACTGATACTTTGGTTTCATGCAGTTCATGAAGTCATAATTGTTGATAAATATTGTTGATAAATATCAATATTGTTGATAAATATATTTACATGATTTAAAGATTTATCACTTAAAACTTGTAAGTTTAGTAATTTATCCCGCCGTTGGCCGCACTAACGGCATTTATCTCAAGCTAGGATTCACATATTTACTTTATAAATGGTCATCAAATTAATTTTAATTCCAATTCTGTTTTTTATTAAATATTTAAACCAAATAAGCATGTTATAACATTTTGATTCGTTCTCTGCTTTTTTAATGGAAGAGGACAGTATAAGAGAAATTTTCAAATGCTATCAGTAGCGTCGTTTAAAAAGCCCCAATCAATGACGTCTTGTCAGAAAGCAAAGTATAATAACCATCTGCTTTTTTATTCAATCATTCAACATTATAAAATGACAGTAGTTATCTTCATTCATGGAAATCTACAGTTAGTTTGGTCAGATTAGACCAGACACCAAAACAATTAATCTACAATACAACACCGAACTCAACAATGAATTTCTTGTTGAACTCAACAGTGGACTCTCCGGAAAGTATAAACATACAAAAGTCATATACGGAACAATATCAAAGACTTCCAGAAAGACCTATTGAAAAACAGGACCCACTGCAAAGCCTACCGATAAGCCAACTGATTTCGGAATATGAAAGGATAGAAAGGAAAAGGGTGAAAGGAACTACAGAGGAAGCACAGAAACATCTTGAAGAACAGAAATATCTTAATGCAATATTTACAAGAGCAAAAAATGATGAATCTAGAATAATAAGATATCATAAAAATACAACAACGATACAAAGAGACAGAAGAAAAATAAGCGAATTGGAAGAGGAAATTGATAAAATTGCAGCTCAGTTGGAAGAAAGCTCCAAGATGGAACAAAGACTAGAAGGAAAACTGATAGAAAAAGAAAAAGAAAATACCATTTTCAAACACAAAGAAGAGGAAATGAGAGAAGAAATAAAAAAATTAAAGAACTTAATCAAACAACAGCATTCAGAATCGGAAACAAAAGAAAAGGCAACACAAATACAAATAAAAACACAACAAAAATATACTCAGACAATCTTGACTGGTACAAAAATGGATAAGCAACAACAACAAACAACAGAATCAACCAAAGAAATAATAGCCAAATTGGAGCAGGAAATAGCTACAAGAGAAGAACAATTAAAAGCACAAGACAAAATAATAGAAGAGTGCATGAACAAGCTTAGAGATATAGAAAATAATATAGATACAGACATACCACAATTATCAAGAAGGATTCACAAAATTGAAAAACTAATAATAGAAAATCTTATAGACAAAAATACAAAGAAATATGAAAGATCTCAAGATAACGAAGAACAAAAACAATTTAATTCTCAAGGAAAGTATTCAAACTCGGCAATAATTATAAAAAATATCTCAAAGAAAGTATCAACAAATAAATTGAAAGAACTGTTAAATACCGAATTGATTAAAGAAAATGATCTACCAATATTCTGTAAACAAACAAAACAAATCAATACACTGACAATTCAATCAGATACAGATAACAACACAGAGAAGTTATTGAAAAGAATTGAAAAAATCCCAAACATTTCAGAAATAGTAGAACTAACTTACAACCTGCAAAAACACTCAAGGATAATAATTACGGGAATACCATCGATGATACCTACTGATGACATAATTAACTACTTAAAAGATCGTTCAACAGACAAGAATTTAACAATATTAAAAATAATACAAAGAGAAAAATCCACAAGTTATCATATGGTACTGAATTTAGAAGTAAATGCAGCTAAAAAACTTCTGGCTCAGAAAAGTATCTCAATTGGCCTCAATAATTGCAGTATAAGAATATATCGACCCATACTTAGATGTGAGAACTGTCAACTTTACGGGCATACAAAGACTAACTGTAGAAGGAACTCCATATGTGCCAAATGTGCCATGGGTCATCAAACTCTCAACTGTCCTTATATCACCGATCCATCACAGCATCGCTGTACTAATTGCTATTATCAAGAAAACTATAGGAAGCATACAGCAGACTCTAGTTTGTGTCCTATATTTCAGTCTCAATTGGTGGACAGGAGGTTCAGATAAAGTATCTACATTAAATATATATATATATATTCATTTATCTTGAAAATATCTAAAGTAATATCTCTTACAAAATACTTACATTAACTCATCAGCGAAAGATTTTAATATGAGTATCAGAGGCTAATATCTTCAAAAATGGTGTCCTGCTTTTGTAAACTTGTATGTCGCTGTGATAACCAGTTGAACTTTTCGTGATATATAGCAACTTCAGATAAACTCTTTAAAACTTTAAATTCAGCTCTTAAAAACTTTAATCTTGCTCTAGTACGTTGTGGGTAACCGAAAAACCTTCCCTATATGTTATTGTACTTATATATAGCTCACAGTAATTAATCTCAAATCTAGCTTAAAACTATATTTATATCGTTCAGAAGGTTTAATATGAACGGGGATCTCATAGATCAATATATCAGTTCAACGGTCCTCCTCCGAGTTATGGGCAGTGAGCAGGAGTGCTGGACATATAAATTCATTACTACAGCTATTGTTTTGGCCTTTAAGTTATATATTATTGTAATTTTATCTTTAAATTTAGATTATTTTATCTTTAAATATTTTTAGTAATTTTTATCTCATATTTCTAGAGGGGCCAGCAGCTGACTGAAAAAAAAAAAAAAAAAAAACCTAATTTAATTTTTTCATTTTTTTTCAATTGTATTGTATTCTATTAAGTGTCTTAAATACTAGAGGGTTTTACAGGTAATAGTACTTTTCCCTGCCCTGGGCTCGGGGTTCAAACCTAACCATAAGCCAAAAGCGGGTTCCCAGGGTGGGTGCTTACTTACTTACTTAGTCCAGTTTAGCATAAGAACTTAGTTAAAAACAAACATGAAAGCAAATTTGTAATGTTTAAAATTTTCTTAATATTTGTCAAGCAGTGCATAAGTTAAAAATTCAGAATTTTTCATATATCTTGCATAAAATTTCATGTACGATTATCCTTCAATTAGTTAAATCGCTTTAGTTCGCTTAACAAAATTTTTTTTTTTCCTAGAAAATGTTTTTTTTTTTTTTTTTTTTTTTTGTAGCAGAAAAAAATATTTTGAATCAATAATTGACAGCTTGAGTTACAGCTGCAAAATATCGATGTTCTCCAGTCAAATGTCTTCAGTAATTTTGTTTAACAATAAGACGGCAATGTAACATTATTCTTTATTAAAATAATAGATACTCACTCGTCAAGTAGATTTTAATTTTAAAAGTTAACCTTGTAATCTCATTTTGTATCTTAATTATAAGATGTTAAAAAAAAAAAAATCCATATATGTTCAAAAGAAATGAAACATTAAAATTGCTTATGAAATCGTTTTATTAGTACAGGGGAAATGTACCAAAAAAAGGGAGTTACCTTGCAGAAGGTAGGGTAGAAGATTTTTTCTATGAATTGTTTATAATGATGCCAACATGGAAAACCAAGTTTTCTAAAAAAAATTCTTATGCCTAAATTTTCAATGACCAAAAATACAACAAAATTTTGGGACTTTTTTTGATTTTTTTTTAAAATATCTCTAGACTCATTGCCGTAGTATATTATTTGGTAGTTACAATATTAAAGAAGACAAAATTCTCTGCAACTTTCATATTTACAACTTTTTAATACACTCAATAGCAAGCGCAGTTCGCCATTTCAAAATATAGGGCAATTTTTTCAATTTTCATTAAAAACCATGAAAAACTTAGTTCTGCCCCGATTATTCAAATGTTTCCCCGGATTTAATCGTGTATGCAAACTTGTATATATTGGTATCTGTAAAGTATGTGTTTCAGGGCCAAAACAAGCATTTTTTGCGCTCGTGGCAAACATGGATGCCCCCCCCCCCCCCGCGTAAAAAGAAAATTTACCACGAGAATTTTAATAAATCTTTAATAGCAGGATTTTGAAAACTTTAGATGTGTAATCATAAAATGCGTAATGTGAACTACGTAATCAGCTTTTCCAAATATTCTTTCATTAAAACCTTCAAAGCCGAATCGAAAGGAATCGAAATTATTCCGTTTTAAACAGGTTTCCATCTTAACAGGCATAATTGTTCATATTAGCTCCCTTGAAAATATGTATTTTTTTCTTTAAAGACTGGATTCCGTATATGCAGCCTACATTTTTAAAGATTTTACGGTAGTTGTAGTATTGAGGCGTATAAAGTCACAGTTATATAAATTAGAGACTAAATTAGTCAAACGAAAAAATGCGCAATGTAATATTAAACATATGGGAGCGTAGACAAATATCTCGCTTTCATTTTATTTATTTTTTATTTTTTTATGGGATACCTGAGATCAATATGATGTTGTGATTTTGTGCTTTTCCGTATTTGGTTGCATTTGTTGTTTTTAATATTCGGACACTTTCATTTTTGGAAAACGGTTTGAAACCCGTTCTTAAATTTAAAGTATTCTCATTAAAAAAATGCAACTAAATTCAAAAAATTAAAAATACACAATGCTAGATATCGACTTCAGATGCCATATGAAAAAAAAAATAAATAAATTTTGAAATTCCAGCAAGAATTCTGAAAAGAATGCTCCCATAGATTTAACATTAGTGTGCAAATGTTTTCGCGTGAGACTACACTAGTCACGCGAAGACGCTGCAACGCTAATGTTAAATCTATGGAAGCGTTCTTTTTACAGTTTCTCGCTTGCAATTTAATAGTTTGAAATGATTTTTTTTTTTTTGCTTAGAATTGCTGACATTGAATTCTAACACGATTAATGTTTACCTTGTCTATTTTCGTTATTTTGGTTTTCTATTTTGATTACAAATTAACTTTTTTTTTTTTTTTTTTTTTTTTTTTTAGTTTTTAGTTTTCCGGCAGCGAGACATTTTTATTCATATTTTATATATATACATATATTAATCGATAAATGAAAACTTGATTGTTGATAAATTGAAGTATTCTTTTAAACAATTCTTTGGTGTAACATTGTATACACTTAAAGTTACTGTCTAAATATGGAAATTGTCTCATTCATCTACACTCTACCCTCCTTTTAAAATTATATAAATTTACTAAATGTAAAATGTCTGTTGGGATGAAAATAAAGACGTGAGTTTACAAATAATAGATAATTTACTGCTATCAGTTATTAGAAGTCCACATACACGATTAAATCCGCGGAGAACATTTGAATAATCGGGGCAAAACTGCATTTTCCCCGGTTTTTAAGAAAATTGAAAAAAAAAATGTCTTATTTTTTAAATGGCGTACTGCGCTTGCTATTGAGGGTATAAAAAAGTTGTAAATGTGAAAGTTGTAGAGAATGTTATCTTCATTAATATTGTAATTGACAAATAATATGCTACTGCAACAGGTCTCGAGATACTTAAAAAAAATCAAAAAAGATCTCAAAATTTTGTTGTTTTTCAGCCACTGATAATTTCGCCTTAAGAAATTTTGTTAGAAAACTTGTGTTTTCCATGTTAGCATCATTATAAATAATTCAGAAAAAAAATCTTCTACCCGACCATTTGCAAGGTGAAATGTACATTTTCCCTGGATTATAAGATTACTATGTAAGATATTTTTAAAAGTTCCATATTATAAAATGAGTATATTTAAAGATATTTCGGTTACTTTCCTTGTCTGATAAAAAAATATATATATTTATTAGATCTTTTTTATTACCTGTATTATGTAATAGAAAAAGCTCTAAAGCAGTAACAGAGCACGTGATTTTTTTTTATTTATTACCTGATACAAAGCAATTCCAATTGTCATGTGAAACCCGAAATAAATTGTTCCCTTCCTACTAATTCTGTCGCATATCATCCGAGAAAAATATTGCCACCACCAATCGATTATTAATAACATCTACTGCCTAATGTGGTATTTAAATTCAGCACAGTTAGTAACCACAGATAAAAACTATTCGAAACTTAAACGTTTTCAACATTAACAGCAATTTTTACAGCATATTTGGATTCTATGGTTAATTTTATGGCTGAATACCAAAACAGCAGTAAGACAAAACGCGATTGCTTTTATTTTACCTGATACAAAGCAATTTCAGTTGTCATTTACAGTCTTGTAAAATAGTGTTCCCTTCCTACTAGTTCTGTCTCAAATCATCCTTAAAAAATATAGTTGCTACCAATCGATTATTAATATCACCTACTATTTAATGTTCTACTTAAATTTAGAACGAGCAAACTTGCATTATAACATTATTCCTTACAAACAAAAATCACCATGTAAATTTTAATTTTAAAAATTAACATCATAATCTCATTTTATAGCATTATTAGAAGAGGTTTCAAAAGAAAAAAATTCTTTATATGTTCAAAAGAAACAGAAGATTACAATTATCTATCAAATCGGTTTAAAATTACTATTTAAACTATTTTAAAAAAATCCATATTTTAAAGTGATTATATTTAAAAGTATTTCCGATAGTTTATTTGTCTGATTGAAATATTTGTGGTATTATTTTATTATCTAAATTATGCAATAGAAGAACTTGTAAATGCAGTAAAAAGACACGTGATTGTTTTTATTTATTAGCTGATACAAAACAAATAAAACTGTCTTTTCCAGTCTTGTAAAATAGTGCTCCCTTCCTACTAATTCTGATGCATATTATCCTGAAAACGTATAATCTCTACCAATCGTTTAACAATAACATCTGCTGTTTAATGATGTACTTAATCTTAGCAAAGGGAGCAACCACAAATAAAAACTGTGTGAAACTTAAGTGTTTTCAACACTAACAGCAATTTCTGTAGCATATTTGGATTCTATGGTAAAATTTATAACGGAATACCGAAGGGGAAATAAAACTCAAACACTGCAGAAAGCTACACGGACTAATAAACTGTAATTTGAATATTTTATATTCAAAGAATCTAGAAATAGATTTTTGTTTAAAGATGTATATAGAATTCCTTTTTACTTCGAAAACTACTTTCGAAAAGGTCATTTAAAATTAATTTTCATAACCTGTATGCATTTACGAAAGACAAAGTTTTTTTCTTAAATATTATGTTACCTCTTACATAAAAGAGCATCCAACTATCTTTCTATTTTTCTTTATATAAATCAAACCAACAACTCAATAAAAGTAATAACTACCTATAAAAAAACATGAGCTAATTTTCCTTTTACCAGAGAAATTAAAATATCGTCTTCACTGGCAATTCACACTTTTCTTTTTTGTCCAACATTTTATCTGATCTGTTTGTATCCATAGATACTACATGAAGTATTCGGACACAACTATTGGCTACATGTCTTCTTTTATTAAGATGTCATATTTGTATTATACCAAGCTAAGTATCTATATTTGCTCCTAATAATTTAAGTATTGCGCGGCAGCGCAATACTTATTTATTTCCAGTGTCACTTCTCAATGTTAATTTAACATAGAAAAGCCTATGGAGATGGTAACTTTTTCATTTTTTCTTCCCACCTTTTTGTCCCTGATGCCACTCATTTTTAATTCTTTGCTAATTCTAATAATATTATAAATTCAAAGTGTAAAAACATTTGCCAGACGTCAGGGTCAAAACGGATCATAAAATGCCTTTGCCTCATAAAATGCCTATAGATGGATTGTAATCTAGAGAGTAACATGGGCTAATTTTTATATACATTATTCAAATATTTTTCTTAATAATTCCAAATTTCGCTTTTTTCATTGAGATTCAACGGACATTTTGTAATAAAATTTAAAAAATATTTTCATTGTTGTAAATAATTCAAAAGCCGTAATAATAATTTGCCTATTTTTAGTTGAATGATTTTCACGTGAAAGATGAAACTGAAGAAACTGAAAGAGTTTTTTTAAGAATTAAAAAGAAGATAAATATGACGTCATAGTGGAAATAAAAATGACATTTTCAAGCAGATTTTTTATTTTCAGATTGGAATTTTTCGTGCAAACTACAGCAATATTCATTACTGCACTGGTGAAAATTTTTGAATCATACACAGGTAAATTACACCGCAAATTGTGATGCGATATCGCACAAATCAAAGCCTGATGATGATACCCTCCATTAATTTTGAAATGTGTTCGTTTGAATGAAGTAGTTATTAAAAAACTTGACATATTAAACAAAAACCTAATTTGCAGAACAAATTAAAGAAAAAAAAAATTATTTCCTAAATTGTTTAAGCCCAAAAAGAGGGAGATATTAAGATATTTCATTCAATTCGTTCTGCATTTAATGTTAAATTTTTGTAACCAATAAGTTAAACCAATTGAACATTAAAAAATAAAAATGAAATTCATACAATATAATACTTAAAACACCTATATACTTAGATTCCGTTCAAATGAAATCGAAATAAATCTTAGAATTTTTCCATTTTTAAGTTGTAAATATTTGTACTGCAGATTTTGCATTATGTTTATGACGATTGTACATAATATGATAAGATACATGCAAAATACAAAACTTAAAAAAAAGTCTAAGATTTATTTCGATTTCATTTGAACGGAATCTAAGTATATAGGTGTTTTAAGTATTATATTGTATGAATTTCATTTTTATTTTTTAATGTTCAATTGTTTTAACTTATTGGTTACAAAAATTTAACATTAAATGTAGAACGAATTGAATGAAATATCTTAATATCTCCCTCTTCTCAGGATTAAACAATTTAGGAAATAATTTTTTAAATTTGTTCTGCAAATTAGGTTTTTGTTTAATGTATAGTTCGTCAATTGGGAAAGGCAAATAGTTATTTTTTTAAGTATTACGTTACATGTTCCATTAAAATGCATTTAATTACACTGTAAAAACTAGTCGGATAGGCCAATTCCAAAATTCTATCTTTCTTCTATCTTATACATCTTAATACTTCAAAATTCCGTTGTACAGTGCAAAAATTAAATGTCAATATATGCCCATCATGAGGATTATAAATATATGAAATTCCCTGCATTAGTTCTTAGGACAATCGGTAAAATCGTGTAAATCATGTAAAATGCAGCATATCAGCACCAACGGTTTGGTGATTTACGCCAAAATCTAATCATCAACAATTCATGCTAACTTATAACTGAATCTTAAATTTCATGAAAATCCGTTCATTAGTTTTTGAGATAGAGCTATTGCGGAAATCGTAAAAAAATCCACATAGCAGCGCCACCTGTTCAGAGATTTACACCAAAAACTAATAAACCAATTAAAAAAACAATCTATACTAGGGACTAACTGAATCTGAAGCTTGGGGGAAATTCATGCATTAATTCTTGAAATACAGCTATTGCATAAATCGTGAAAATTGCAGCACAGCAGTGTCACCTGTTGGGCGATTTTCACCAAAACGTAATCAGCACCAAATTATATCAAGGACTAATAGAATCTGAAGTTTTATGAAATTACGTTCTTTAGTTCTTGAGATATAGCTATTGGGGAAATCGTGAAAAATGCAGCACAGCAGCTCCACGTGCTAGACGATTTACACCAAAAAGTAATCAGAACCAGTTCATATCAAGATTTAACAGGCTCTAAAGTTTTTAGAAATTCCATGCATTAGATCTTGAGATAGATTAGATCTTCATTTCATTCCACAAAACTTTTGTCCCATGTATATTCACAGAGTGACAGAGTGACAGACAGACAGACTCACAGTCAGACATTTTCTAAAAACCATCAAATCGTGTTCGGGGCCTTCTAAAACGTATAAACTCATCGAACACCGGAAGTAGAAATTATTCACGAATCCAATATTTTCTTCTTTTAAAGATAGAAGAAAGTTTGAAAAAAAAATCTAATTTTTACTGCATCTTATGTTTAAATTTTTCAAGCACTGATGCTGTGAAAGCGAATTCAAGCAACAAGTGAATTAAACATAAAGAAAATTCTGTCACATGCACGACACAACTAATAGGGCCAGAACTTTCTTTAGACTTGAGAGGTTTGCAGCACTCTTAACCCGGGAGAACTCGCTAGTGAGAATGCCCAATTGCTTTTCTTTTACTTTACATTCATATAATATCAGCTTTCTTTGGTTGGCATAGTACTTTTATTCAAAAAATAGGTAAAATAATTGTAAAACATTTAGAAATTTTAATTAAAATGAAAAATGATTTAAATAAGTACGACTGTGAGAGAAAATCTCATGCAGCGAGTTCTCCCGGGTTAAATACAGCAGCTTGTAAATTTTACCACAACTGTGTTGGAAGCCGGAGGAACCATCACCTTTTGTTCTAAAATGCCGTAATTTTTTCTACCCTTTATGCTGTAATTTTTTAAACCCCGATGATGTGAAATCTAATCCGAACACCAATAATGTGAAAATGAATTCAAGAAACAAGTGAAGTAAAAATCGAATTCTTTCTGTCACGTGCACAACGCAGCCAATAGCAACGCGACTTTACACAGATTTGAGAACTTTTACAGAATTTGTAAAGACAGCAGTTTGTAAATTTTGCAGTCACTGTGTTCGCAGCCTGCATGCCAGCGCCTTTTGTTGTAGAATACAGATTTTTTTTTCAGTGTATCTTTCTACTTTTATTTATATAAATCAAACCTACAACCCACTACGATTAATTCATTCATATTCGCTAGAAATTGAGGTGTTATCTTCAAAGGAAGTACTCACTCTTCCTTTATCGGAAATGTCCAACATTTTATCTCATATACTGGTATCTATAGATACAACATGAACTGTTCGGACACAAATCATGTCTACCTTTCTTCTGTTATTAAGACGTCATATTTGTATTACACAAAGCTCAATATCTATATTTGTTTCTTATTCTTGTCTAATAATATATAGTTCATCAATTACGAATGCCAAATAATTTTTCTTATGTTCTTCTTTAATTCTTCTATAATTTTTCTTGTTCCATCAAAGTACATTTAACGATCTTTCTATTTTTCTTTACAAAAATCTAACCTACAACCCACTACGATTAATTATTTCTTATTCTCTAGAAATTAAGGTGTCGTCTTCAAGGCAATACCCACTCTTCCTTTCTCGGAACTGTCCAACATTTTCTCCGATCTGTTTGTATATTTAGAAACAACATGAAGTGTTTGGATACAAATCATGTATGCCTGATGTCTTAAACTTCGTCTATCATATTAGCTTTGATGCAAAATATAACATCTTTGTTTTTATTCCTTATAATATGTTTGGTTTATTTCAAGAGATATATATATTTATATCAGTATTACACATTACAGTGGAACTTCTTTTATTCGAAACTCTTTTAACCAAAACTCTCGGTTAACCGAAACCCATTTTAAAGCTTTTTTTTTAACTATAACCTTCGTTGTGCAAAATCCATTTTTAAAGTTTTTTTTTATCATATTCCTTCTGTGCAAGCGGTTCTTTCCAAACAACGAGTACATATAAATATTTTCGATCCCCTTTCTTAGAGTTCCTTTGAATTTAACTTGAGCCTCTTTAAGCTACGGTGTGGAACGAAGGAAACGAACAAATTAGCAATTCTGAAACTTTTGAATGTTTTGCAAAAGGTTTCGCATGACTGGAGCAGCACAAAGACTGTGATACTGGCGAACTAATAATATTAAAAAACTCCGTGATAGATATGAAGTTTAATAATGCTACAAAAAGTGATAAAATATCTTTATACTCAGTGATAGAGGCAATCGAAAATCAAATTTCAAATTAAAATTGCCTTTTAAGCAATTAATTTGAAATTTGATTTTCATTTGAAATATTGTATGCAAGGCGAATGGTTCTCTCTGGAATAATTTCCAAGTATTAATATAGTTTCAATCGATGCTGGATTTAATTAAGTTTCGTGTTTGCCCCATGTCGGTGGCTGACGATAAATATTCCATCTTGTGCTGCGTTTGTAGCCTTGCCAATATGTAATAGTGAGAAATTTTCCAGGCTGGGTATCGTTCCATGTTGTTTAGTCGGTAGAATGTCAGTGTGATATACTGATGGCCCGGGTTCGAGTCCCAGCATGGAATCTTTTTCACTATGTTCGCCTTTGCGCCTTTTAAGCAATTAATTTGAAATTTGATTTTCATTTGAAATCATCCCAGTGTTTATGACAAGTTCGTCACAAATGACACATATTTCACAAATTGGTCACAGTGTGACTTCAAAGCATTGCCACTTTCGTCACAGGTTCGTGACAAAGTTAATGCCAAAATAATCACAAATGACACACTTTTCACAAATTTGTCACACCGTGACTTCACAGAGTGGTCACAAGGTGACGTCACAAACGACCTCTAAAACGGCCATAAAGACCTCGCATTCTAGTCACTATGACGTCACATCGACGGTCACAAAATCGCAGTGTAACTTCACAACGACGTCGCCGTGACTTCACCATGCCTTACGGGAGTTTACTATAAAAATGGTCGAATGCCGGGACAGTTTCCGCACGCTCTCTAACGCTACCGTAAGCTAAATCTATTTTGACCATAATGAGGGCAATAATATGCTCGGAATACCGTTAAATTACGGTTATGAATCGTTTACTATAAAAAAGTCAAATGCCGGGACAGTTTCTGCACGCTCTCTAACGCTACCGTAAGCTAAATCTATTCTGACCATAAAGTGGGCAATAATATGCTCGGAATAGCGTTAAATTACGGTTATGAACAGTTTACTATAAAAATGGCCGAATGCTGGGACAGTTTCTGCACGATCTCTAACGCTACCGTAAGCTAAATCTATACTGACCATAATGTGGGCAATAATATGCTCGGAATAGCGTTAAATTACGGTTATGAACAATTTACTATAAAAATGGTCGAATGCCGGGACATTTTCTGCACGCTCTCTAACGTTACCGTAAGCTAAATCTATTCTGACCATAATGTGGGCAATAATATGCTCGGAATAGCGTTAAATTACGGTTATGTAACAGTTTACTATAAAAATGATCGAATGCCGGGAGAATTTTCTGCAAACTTGTAACAGTGTATGTTATTTTTGGAAATATAAAATGATGTGTTAATGTATTACACCTTGCTAACAAATAAGCAGTTCCAAAATAATTGGAATATTTAAAAAAATATTTTAGCCCCGATATGCTATTTCTTTCTCTCAGCAATTAAAATGTCGTCTCCAAAAAATAACTTTCCGTTGTATAAGCCAACCTTAAAAAAATGCAGATGTATCATTGAACTGTGAAATACTTTACTGCAATTTTTTAAACTTCTAAGCATCGCACATTTTCATTTTTTATAGCGTCGTAATGGAAAAAACAAAGTACTCTTTAATGCAATTTGTTTGAAAACTGCATCTCAATTTATTATTTAGGCATTAAGTTTTTGTAGTTTTTAACGTCACTTGCTTAAGTTTGGCAACTCAAACACTCCATTTATGTAGAAAGTAAAGAAAAAATAGTTGGAAAATAGTAATTATATAGTTTTATCGCCATTTTCCTATAACTACAGATAAAAAATGTAATCAAAATACGTGCTATTTTGAAAAGTTATAAATGAATGTTTTCTGATAAAATATTGAGCAATTATAAACTAAATTTAATTTAATTATCTCTATTAAAAACAAATGAAGGCATCTAAATAATTAAATAACCGATTTTTTTTGTCGAGTTTTTTGAATGTCATCTGTTTTTTTGGATTTATGTATTATTCAGCTATAATGACGTCATATGAATACTACATTGTAGATATTGTTTAAGACTGGATCGTAAATGAGGAATCCTTCAGAGGATGAGAATGACATCATTTTATATAAAATAAAAGTATGTGCTTTAAGTCTTTAAACTGAAATACGTTTTGTATTATCAATATTTATGTATATATATATCTTTTTTCATCTGGGGCGACACTAAATTCTGAAATAAGCAGAATTCCTGTTTTCTAGTCTTTAATCTGTCTTGTTTAATTAGTTTATACCAACATCAGAATAATAGAGCAAGCAAAAGATTGTTTTTTTTTCTTTTACGAGGAATTATGATGCTTTCTTCAAAGACAATGCGTGCAGTTTTCGAAAATGTTTCATATTGTAATTTATGTGCGCTAATCAAAGATACTAATTAACAGTATGAAGATAAATTATATCTGTTTATCTTCTTACACATAAGCTGTCATATTAGATTTCATACAAATTGAAGAACCAGCATTTTTCTTTCTTACACTACATTTCACCTATCGCGAAAGAGAAATATTTTCGCTTTAATATTACTATACTTGTTATGAATTTATAATGATAAATATATATAGATCTATATACATAAAAATATAAAAAATGCATTAACCTATAATCGCATTTTTGCTTATCTTTTGTAAATCTACAATCCACTATGATTTATTTCTGCATCTAAAAGGGTAGTTTTGTTGTAGTTTTTCCAAGAAAATTAGAATATAATCTTCAAAGAACATATGTCATCTAACCATTCCTAAAATATCTAACATTTTATCCGAACTAAATGCATCTGTATAACAACATAAATTGTTCTAACAACAAATCGAAATTCTGAAAATGCATTATGCAAATGCTCAAATACAGATGCTTAAAATTCAAATGCAAATTTCAAATGTTCAAAATGTTCAATGCTATGCAAATGCTCAAAATGCAATATTTTAAACACTATCTCTTTACACTTAAACTCTCAAATTAGTTTCGATACAGATCATAGCATCAGTATTTCTGTTCTAACACTTTTTTTTTAATTGCAAGATAGAATTATTCCACGTTAAAATTTTCACAACTGGTTGAAAATAAAAAATTATGTATTAGTGCACTACTTCGATGTTTACTAACAAAAATTTACAAAATCTCGCTAAAAATATATAAAAATTAATTAAAAATTATATAACAGTTTATGAGAAACAAATTAAAATTTAAAAAAAAGTATGCTTAGAGAATGATTTATCATATGCCGATTAATTCAAATTTTTCGTTTATTTTGTATTTCCTTGAATATAATTAATTTACAATATGTAATAATATTACAATGTATTTTGCATTTTTTTATATTCAAAATACATATATAATACATAACAGAGATAGGATGCACCATGAAATTTAGTTAAAAGATTGGCAGTCTTAATAAAGTTTTAAGAAAAAATTAAATTTATAACATTTTTTGTTTACCTATTGAAATCATCTGAGAATGTATATTTCAATCGCTGATATAAAACTGCAATGATAAAACAGCGTTTTATATATAGGCATATATGCAAAACATTATACGGTGATATTCTAAGGGAAACCTACAATAATGAGGGAAATCATCAATTACTGAATTCTACTAAATAGGTTATTGAAAACAGAGTGAAGGCGCTTTATAAATAAATATAATCTAAGCAAAAGTATAGACTTTCCTTATCTGGCTATGATTCCAAAATTCCATAAAATACCAATTAATTTTACCGTATTTACAGTATTAATTTTACCAAATTAATTTTACCGAACCTGTGGGTTTGGCAGTCCTGAAACGTGAAAAAAAAAATGTTGAGTATATTACAAAATATTTTCGATCTGTCTATAAATGAATATTGGTCGATTATTATAAAAAAAACAGTTATGAACAAATAAAAATTCTCAAGCAATTGAGAAACTTTACGGGATTGTATACATATGTTTTGGAGATCTTTATAGTAGTATAAATTTAGATTTGAAATACAAACTTATGGATTTTTTAAAGAATACTAAAGAAAAAGATATCAGTACTGAACTGTCCACAGATTTATTTCATTTTGTTGTTTGCGAGAATTATCTATTTAAGGGGAAATATAGAAATAGACAAGTGAGAGGTATACCTGTGTGGGGTTGGGTGTGGGGCGCAGCTCCATCCTACTAGCATATATTTACATTCTTACATATGAAATCGGATTATTGGTGGCAAAAGATTTATTGATTTATAAATATATAGATGCCATTTTAGTAGTGAAGTTGAATAACAGTAAAGAGGTTTGTCAATTTAAATGTTATCCAAATACTTTAATTTTTAAAAGCGCGTATGAAAATCAAACCATGGTCAACTACTTGCATGTTAAATTAGAAATTATAAATGGAATCTTAATCATTGGTGTATACGATAAAAGAAACTATATTAATTTTGATACAGAAAAAAATTTAAAATTTATCATTAGCATGCCTGTTTCAATATTTAGAAATATGTACTTAAACGGTTTAAACCGTATTGTAAGTTCAAATGTTCATGAAATGGTTCGTGAATTTTTTCTCTTTTACATTAACGCCATAACACAGAATTACCAAATACAACTTCTGATTTAACTTTCAACTTTATCAAGAAAAAAGTGATCGAAATAAAACGATAGAATTATTTGATACAAATGTTATATCGATAGAAGATATCTGACGAAAAAAACTTTGCATAGGATTATCCATAGATTTTATTTGTTAGTCTCTGGTTTCTTTGGTGTTTTCATTTTTTCATTTGTTTGGTCTCGGCAGGTGAAGGGGGATGTTGTACACATAAGAATGTCCAAACCCCGCGGGGCATTTCATTAGCCATGCCACCTCTCTTCAAATTTTATTTTCCGAAAATATTCATGGTTTTATTGTTTAATATTTTAGTTGCGGTTTGTTAGGTATTTTTAATGTGTTTCGAATTTTATAAAGTGCAATTTATCAGTATACACATATTCGAATTTTACATTCAATTGATATACTCTATTATACGTGAAATGTAAAAAAAGAATACGTGTAACATATTCTGCTTTTATTATTTGCGAAACATAAATAATAAAAGAAAAATATATTTTGCAACGTTTTTATGGTAGGTATGATAGGGAATGTTAAATTTTGTCGAATTTGGTATTTCATTTTACACAACATATTAAATCAAAATTAATAACAATGATTACTGTCTTTCAAATAAAAAGAAAAACTTTAAAAAATATGAAATAAGAAATAATTTTTCCATTATTTTAATAATACATTTCAAATATTTAGTGATTTTGCAACGTAAAATTCAACAAAAAGAATATAAAAAATTATGATTACATGACCACACCAATGACTGTGATGAAATATTAATCGATCAAGTATTCGAAAAAAATGTACATTTTCCCTGTACTTATTTTGTTGTTGTTGTTGTTGTTTGTTTGTATATTTCATTTCTCAAAATCTTTATTGCACAAAATTTTACTGATATTTACATTTTCAAAATCGTATTAATGTAGAAAATATCAACAATATTAGCATAATAGAATCCATTTGTTAGAATATTTTTCTTTTCCTTACTACAATTCAAAATTGCAAACTGAATTTAAAATGAACTGAGATGCAATTTGTTGATAGAAAATAACATGCTTTCTGCGTTTCATTTTAAAACTGCTTTTAATAAGAATTTGAAATTTACAATATTGAAATATTACATTAAAGTTTAGTTTGGCATTTATTTTTAATTTAAAAGCGAACTTACACGGATATTCAGTATGTGTTATTAAAAGTCAATTTTGTAGTGCATCAATATGGATTTTTATTTTCTGAAATGGCATTTTACACCGACGAAATTCATTAGAAGATTTAAATTAATAAGCAAGAATTTTTAATAAGGTTGTAAACATGATATCTTTTTAATATTTCGTTAAATTACAATAAATAGTTTCACAAATATTTTTCTTTGATTATTATTTAAAGTTTTAAATTTAAAATAAAGAGTAAAATTTCTCAGGCAGGCTATTTTTGGACAATACGAACCCCCGAAACAAAACTCTTAAAATATGAAAAAAAAAACTTTTAAACGATTAGAACTCTGAATTAAAACTTTCCTCGCACGCGAAACAAATGTAAGTGCAATAATGCACACTCATCGAGAACTTACTTTGATTGCGGTTTCCAATGCACAGGCATGATTTCGCCTCCCCTTTTTTCCCTCTGAGACATACCGCCAGTTGCTGTTAAAATCTTGTTCATACCGGGTCGTTTATATTGAATATTTAATTTCTCTGCTAAAAAATTAATTGAAAAAATAATTAAAATTTTATATGTGTTCACCGATGCTGGGTTTATTTGTGTCTCATGTTTCGTCCCAGGATTGAGTGCTCATGGAAACTATTCCATTTTGTGCCGAAGTTGAAATCTCACCAACATATGTGAGTGAGAGATGCTAAGCTGGGCATCGTCCACGTAGCTTAAATGGTAGAGCACTTGGAGCGCTATTCTAAGGGTTCTGGATTCGGTTTCCTTCTTGGACATTTTTTACTCTGTTGGTTCTACACCGAGTTAGCAATATGATAAATCACATATTAAATATTATATAACTTTATTTTTCAATTTTTAAATATTTGGGACTTTCTTTGAAAAATCGGATTTAATCATAACCAGACCCGAAATAATTAAAACTCAACCCGAAACCGACTTGACCACTAAACGCTTAAATTCAACTCGATCCGAACCCGATCCGCAATGGAAAAAATCGCTTCAACCAGACTCGACCAGAACGAGTGTTGCATCGGTTTCAGTGAAAGTCGTTTTACTCGATGCAAAGAATGATCCTCCTTCCAAAAACGTTATATAAAATTGCGTCAAATGTCGTTCTTCATCATACAAAATTCCATTCACGTCAAAATAATTATTGTTTTGAAACATTATAAATTTTAAACATTTATACGATCCATGGAGATACGATCCATAAACTATATTTAGATAAACATCTTCATGATCCAGTGCGTAAAACACTAAAAATTATATTCCTCTATAACCAAAAGTTACTGAGTTATAACCCTTTGGCGTTTTATGAACTTTCGGTGTTTTCTGACACTAAAAACTGAACAACTAGTTTTTACACATTGCACTATACGTATTGATATGAGAACAAGATGTGCCTTATTGTTAAACCAATCACTGTAGAGTGAGAGAAACTAATTAGACATTATCTTGTATAATGCCTTGAAATATGCTTTACACACACATGCATATTTATTAAGAGCTCTTTGATATTTGATCTAAATTGCGGTAATTAGTGTTGCCATAATCCCAATCCTACCAGTTACACAAGGAAAATTAAAGCTGAAGAAGTTAACTTTTTTATTCATTATCGTTCAGAAAGACATTACTTGTAATTACCGTAATTATAGAAAGTTTTTCCTAAGAAGATTATTTCAATTTGTTTGTGGAAATGTACTTTTTAAATATGAATTTATTTGTTCCACTTTATTTTCAAAACGCAAAATTTTATGCTAATGTAGATTTGCAATGATTTTTTATAAATGCAAAGCGGAAAGTAATGAAGAGAAATTAACGTCAATAACAAAACCTGACTAAACATCCCAATTTTGTTATGTCAATTTAAAGATTTATTTGATTCTTCATGTAATTTAAAAACTGATTTAATTTTTTTAACTTATTTTTATATATTATATATTTATATAATTTAATATATAAATTATATATTTATATATTTTTTATTTATATATTTCAAATAATATTAACTTTTATTTTATTTTATTTTAAAAAAATCACAAAAGTGTCCTTTACTTATAAAATTGCGTCGTTAACAAAAAAAAAATATATATATGTTTGAGGATTTTAATTATAGCATTTATTTCATATTATTAAACATGTTAGTTGTGTGCTTATTAAGATTAGTTACGTGCGAAATAACAATGCGATTTTCGTTGTCAAATCAGATAATTCAACAACGTTTTTCGTTTCTGTCAATTTTTCCAAACTTATTTGACAGTAATTTAAGAATTTCTGTTAAAAATGTCGACATAAGATCGATAGTGAAAACATAATTCCAAAAGACTGCTTAAATATTCAAAATGATAATTCATGATTTTTATTTATACGTATTTCCTTCTTTTTAATTTGATTTTGATTTGAAATCCACCATAGTGGAGGTTGCTTTGAGGCCTATGGCAATAAATGGCTGTCACCTCGAATGATCCTTATTTATACACAAAAATTGTAACACAAACCAGACATAATAATTTTATTTCTCTACATTACATATATATATATATTACTTTGAAAACACAATCACATCCATGGCTTATCCAAGGACTCGAACCCGGACCCTCAGCGTGACAGCAGCCTCCGCTTACTGACCATGCCACTGGGCGACACTCTTTCAATTGTTTAAAATATTTCTTCGTGTCCGTTTCACTGCCGGATGGCCTCTTTTCGCAAGTGCAGTTTGGGGCATAATTAAATCCATTGTTGTTATAGTTTGTATTCAATTGCAAGCATAAAGATTAACTTGCGATTTATCACCTGCGCATGGCTATCGGAAAAATGTCTTAAAATTACTTTATAATAATCTTCTAAAGATATTAAGGGGGGCTCAGGGCTATTAAAGCTTCAAAATTTTCGAAATTTTAATTTTCTTGGATGTGAAACTCCTATCTTTCTGCACATTTTGATATAATCTACCCTATATATATAAAATCCTAATAAAACGAATTTAAGAAACGGAAGTATGAAACGGAAGTATAAATTGACTGATTAAACAACTGATTATGTTTCACGGCGATTTCTCCTAAAATATGGAATACTTTGCGATGAAATTAACACCAAAAATCAATATTGATCCGCAGATTTCAAAACTGGTATTAGAATTTTTAAATTCGAATTAGTTTCCGAAATATTCATTTTTTTCTAATTTTATATACATTTTTCTAATGATAGCAACTCAAATTTTAATCAAACAGATATATATTTTTTTAATATATATTTCAGAAAAGGTTGACATGGTAACCCGGATATTGTTGTTTATTTGATAATAAATGTTTATTTACTTTTATTTCTTTTTACAAATTATATAAATTATTTTGTTGTATGATTATTAATTATTTTTTTTATATTTCCTTTAGAAAATAATAGAAAATAATTAAGAAATACAGTACTACTTAGTTATTCCGTCGACTAATTTCGCCAAATTATATAAATCGCCAAAACACGCGCCAAATTATACAAATTGACATAAATTTTTATTTTAATTAACGAAAGAAAAAATAAATTGGTATAACATTAATAAATATACAAATAAAATGTCGAAATAAAATTCACTTGATGGCGTAAACACGTGTAACTTGCTTAAAGTCAAGTGAATGTGACTTTTACGATCAACCATTATTGGCATTTAATCTTATAGTTTGGCGATAGATTTTTGGTCGTCGGGATATCTAAGGAATACCAAAAATGCATATGTAACTGGTATTTGAAAACGAGATTTTCGCCAAATTTTCATAAAAAAATAAAAATCACGCCAAACCTGTATATCTGTAACCGTGTATATCTGTAACCTGTATAACCGTATCTGGCCAAATATTACCACTCGAAAAAAAAAAAAATGCCAACTAAAGTGTTGAAAAAAAAAGCTATTGGCGACATTTGCATCCGGCTAGCGTAACAGTACCTAGAATTGTTCGCGACCATGGCAACTTTTATATATTTTTATTCGAAAAAACAAATGATTTTTTAATCAAAATGGAAAATTTACGGCCCCATATTGGTGCGACTTTTTTCTGACGCCAATGTCATATACGGAACGGGCACATAGCTGGCGCCAAAGTATCGTTATTTTGCTTCATATGGTAAGCCAGATGTTACTGTTTATGCTGTTGATGCGTTCCTCAAATTGGCGTCGTTAAAAAATCGCGCCAATATGGGACGTATATGACATCTTTGCCAAACTTTCATATGAACGGCGAAGGGATCAGACCGTATTTGTTTATGGCAGTTATTTATTGAACTGCTATAATATAGATGGAATGATAACGATAGAATAATATTTGGCGACTTATCACCTGTGCCTGGTTAACATTAAAGTACCAAAATGGCACCTAGGGTATAAAAAACGAAGTGGTCGGCCTGGAACTGTTGATGATAGTCACATGACTTAGGCTATTGTTATAGAGATTGTTTTAAAATACCGGTAGACAAAGACTCTGTACACTTAATGTTCAAATGTTTAACTGGTCCTCTTTAATAAAAAACGAAAACAACCATTGGATGTCTTAACAGCAACTGATTCGCCCTTAAATTTTTGCAATGAAAGGGAATTGAATGGAAACCAGTTTACAGATAGATCTGCACAGCTTTTTTCAGTATAATTCAATCTTCTCTAATATTTTTAAAACCCATCAGATTAGCGTGTTTTTAAATTCTGCGGTCTCTGAACGGGGGTTGGCGAGCGTAGCTTGCAATGGGCAGAGCCCCCTAGTTTTTACTATAATATTCCATTCGAAATAAGTTTCAATTCTTCAATTATTCCCGCTTAATAGCTGAAACGGCGCACAGTGGCAAGATCAGCAACAAGATCAACGCCGAAATGAGGCATTCACTGCAAAAAAGTTCTTCTCTGCATCTGGTAGGATACGAAAGATGTGCTCTATTACGAACTGTTGGAGCCTGGTGTAAGTGTAACTGCTGAACGCTATAAGCAACAATTGCTTCAATTAAACCAGGAAATCGGTCAAAAACGTACATTTATTGGTAAGGATTTGAGCCCCGTGAAATTGCTCTATGACAACGACAGGCCTCATGTTTCAAAACCAGAAAAGGACACGTTAGTAACTCTTGGCTGTGAAGTTTTAGAACACCCGGCATATAGTCCTGACATAGCCCCTTCAGACAACATTTGTTTCGGTCGATGCAGAATGCCTTGTCTTCTGTAGACTTCCGGACAGTGGACGAAGTGCAAAATTGTGTTGACGACTTCATCACGTCAAAAGACGAATCATTCTACACTGCTGGCATCCGTCAACTGCCCGATGGATGGCGGAAGGGGGTAGATAATGATGGGGATTATTTTGATGAGTAAAGCTATTATTCTCAGCTCTTAATTGCATATTCATTTATCTGAGAAACGCTTTAAAACTTTTTACTAAAACCAATAATTCCCCAAATTTGAACTTTCCATTTTCCATAGTTTACGAATAAAACGGGTGTGACAGACAGACAGACAGACACGGGAGTGATCTTATAATAGTTCCGTTTTTAATTTTTATGTACGGAACCCTAAAAAAAGATAACATACATGATTAACGAATCCATTTGCAAGATCAATACACCACTTTCGCGATTAGCTTTCAATTGTTTCAGTTTGCGGTCGTTTTTGTAATGATACATTTTGAATGTTTTGCTTTTAAGTGTCTTTATAAATGAACTATAAAAGCTACATACTTGATTAAGTAACTCATCCAAGATACTACCAAGATCAATTCACTATCCCGATAAAATTCATGTTAGCTCAGTACTTCGTACATTATCGTTTTGACAAACTGAGTGGAGTATTTGACCCAAAAACCTGGCCAACAATGCAAAAATTAAAATTTCGTCAACAATTGTAAAAATCATATGCGATAGTCGCATACGCGGATGATGTTTTACTTATAGTCTGGGGCCCAACAAGAGCGTTACTTGAACAACGAGGGAACATAGTACTAAACTTTATTCAAAACTGGGCGAAAATTCACAAAATAACAATTTCTTTCGAGAAGTCGCGCTCTATAACATTTGGTAAACCGAAAATTCTCCAACGGGGCCCACTTTTTAAACTACATGGTAAAAATAGAAAGTCAGAAAAAACAATTAATTATCTTGGAATCAAAATTGATCAACACCTGTCATTCTTACCCCACATGGTTTCAAAACGTCAAGAAATAATAAAAATCACGCAAAATTTATACAAATTCTCCTCAGTATCAGGTCGTCTTCCATCATACTTCTTTAAAGTCTGGTACTCTTCCATCTTACAGCGGCAACTGACGTACGCATGTGCACTCTGGTTGCCGCGAATGCGGAAGTTGCATGGAGTTCGCCATATTCTAGCAGCTCAGAGAAGGGCTCTTCTCCTGATCTCCAGAGCCTATAGGAACACTTCTACCGCAGCACTTCAGGTCCTCACGGGTCTTCTTCCATTAGACATACAATTAGAAGCGGAGGCTGAGTTCGCTCGGATCACTCGTCTGGGTGCTTCTAATATTTCTTATTTTGCCCCAATGTATTCAACAAAATGTTCAAAGTATCAGATTTCCTCACTTTCAAACGGTATTAGTAAATGTGCAACAAAAGACTTTCACGGATCAACACACATCTTTACAGACGGGTCTAAATCAGAAGTAGAAACTGCGGCAGCTTTTTGTGTTTATAGGCAAAGATCACACTTTTTTTCCTGGCGCGCAAGGCTTGATCCGGGGAACTCTGTCTTCCAGGCGGAGCTCTTTGCAATGAAGGAGGCGATTCGTTGGGCAGAAAAGGACTCTGACTCCCAATACTTAATTTCATTAGACAGTTTATCAGGTCTAATCAGGTAATCAGGCCCTTTCAAAATTTGATAACAATAATCAATTAGTTCTAGACATAACCTTACTCCTTCAGGCCTCAGAAAAATCTTTCTTCTTTAATTGGGTTAAAGGACATTCTGGTATAACGGGCAACGAACTGACCGATCAGCTGGCGAGGTCGGCAGTCGATGATTTAACTTTACCACTAACATTTCTTCCATTCCCACAATCAACATTGAAATTAGAACTCAAAAAACAAATGCTACACCGATGGCAACAACGTTGGTCTACAATGCAGGTGGGTCAATACACGCGTGACTTCATACCTAAGGTCTCACAAAACATTTTCATAAGTAACAGATACCTGTATCTCTTTCTCACAAACCATGGACCCTTCCAACAACACTTATATACCATAAATAAACGAGACTCATCTCTTTGCATTTGTGGATCCTTATCAACATCATTACACTATATTTTACTTTGCAAATTAACGTCCCACTATCACGTAAAAAAGCCACAACAGACGACACTGCCTGACTGGCTAACTTACCTGCTCGACCGTCCAGTTCTCCTGTAACGTATAGCGGATTGTATGAAATTTTTAGAAGACAACGAATTTATATTTACCAATCCCCTCCCTTTCTGAGCTAGCTGAGCAAACTCATTGTTTTCAGCTCCCATTTCAGACAGGAGCCCTGTTTTGTACATAATGTAAATATTTGTCTTATTTCCTTTGGTTTGTTTATTTAATATTTTTATTATATTTATCAGCATATGCATTTCACTTAAAGTTTTTCAACTCTAATATTCAAAAAACATGTCTTGTAATTGTTTATGGATGTATACAACATAGTGCAATTGCTGACAATGTATGTACTGATGACACTTAATTTAGTTTTCCGTATGTTAACAACTGTTTTAAAAATATTGTCATTGTTAATATATTTTACCATCTGCAGTGGATTTGAGTCTTCCCCAGGGATTACACTTATACTCTAAAGCGAAAGCTGGGTTCCCGGGCGGTCATCCCTGTCATCCCTGTTAAATGCATCCAATTCAATGATCCTAAATTATACAATCCCCGCGATGGGCATATATGTGGTACTGTGATAGCGAATTTTGAATTATTGACATGTATGAGACAGAGGAAAGTTTTGGGATTGGCACATCCGACTAGTTTATCCCTTTTTTTCTCCGTACTTATATATTTTAAATATTAATTTTGTATTCATTATTTTATTTTAAAGCAAATTAACAATTTTATATCTTCTATTATATTTAAAACTAATTTGTGAGAAACACTGACACTTAATTGATTTAAATTCATATAACTTATACAATTTATAACTTGTAAAATAGCATTACAATTATATTGCATATAAGGGAACAATGCATTTTTTTATGTGTAGTATATATAATATATAAATAATATAGTAATACAATAATGTAATATCGCATATATTGTATTTTTGAAAAAAACGGATTTTCCCCCGGAAAATTGGGTTTTTGAAAAAACTCATGTGAGTTGGGTTTTAAAAAAAAACCCGGGTTTTTGCGAAACCTGTTAACAATGCTTTTATACTTTTGCTACGATAGGTACGTCCGCGGCTCCTCAACACCGTTTCTGAATGACTGATAATCGAAATTTGTATGTAAAGGAAAAATGCAGTTTTCTCAAAAACTATGTGACTTAGGGTAATCGCTATAATTTTCCTGCAAGGTTTAAATTAATGTCTACTACCTCTAATTTTTTCATATTTTTACTTTCAGTAGATTAGGAAATAGATAGGAGGGGAACATATTTTTGCAGTACATTTTCGACGATATCTTTGAAAGTATACTACTTATACATACTTTGAAAGTAAATTAAAAAAAGTGTATTTTTGGGTTCAGCGTTACAAATGCTTTCACACGATACCTTTCACGATATACAAAGAAAAATTTTTTTCAAGTAACTTAATTAGCCCCTCTACATTTTTCCAATCTATATTTCTGAATGATTTATTATGTATAAATATGTGGGTCAATAGTCGTTATTATTGGGTGTAGTAAGAAGTTGTAAAGCAAATTTTGTCTGACGATTACTACGAAATAGGACACCTATCAGTAGATTGCGTTTGTGTCCTGTGATAAAAAACTGTTCAGCGTTTTCAAATCGAAGCATAAGCTGGAAGAGAAGCGAAAGTAAAGTTGAAATTTCTAAGGTGAAAAATGTCATACCATAAGTCCTTTATTCGTCGCTGCATTCGTTACGAATTTCAAAAAGAAAAAAAGTGCTGAAAAAACATATCAATCAATCTGTTCTGTTCTTGGAGAGGAAATTGTATTGAAAAGAACATGCGAATTTTGGTTTCGAAGTTTTAAAGATGTCGATTTTGATATTAGCGATCGAGAACGTAGCGACACTCCACTAAAGGATTTATGAGGATCGTGAGGATTTACAAGCACTGCTTGATGAAGATGCGTCTCAGACACAAAAAAAACTTGTCGAACAATTAAGAGTATCACAAAAACCTATTTGTAATCGTTTACACGCAATAGGAAGATTCAGAAGGCAGGAAGCCACATGCATTGAGTCAGGGGAACAAGGATGAGCGTGTCTTGAAGTGCAGGAATCTGCTAAACAGGTAACAGAAAAAAACTTTTTTGTAAAAATCGTGACGGGAGATGGAAAACGGATAGGTTATGGCAATCCGAAGCGCAAAAAATATTAGTTGAATCCCGGCGGAGCAACAAGATCAACGCCGAAATGAGTCATTCACTGAAAAAAAAGTTCTTCTCTGCATCTGGTGGGATATGAAGGATGTGCTCTATTACGAACTGTTGGAGTCTGGTGTAAGTGTAACTGCTGAACGCTATAAGCAACAATTGCTTCAATTAAACCAGGAAATCGGTCGAAAACGTCCATTTATTGGTAAGGATTTGCGCCCCGTGAAATTGCTCCATGACAACGACAGGCCTCACGTTTCAAAACCAGTAAAGGACACGTTAGTAACTCTAGGCTGGGAAATTTTGGAGCACACGGCATATAGTCCTGACATAGCCCCTTCAGACAACATTTGTTTCGGTCGATGCAGAATGCCTTGTCTTCTGTAGACTCCCGGACAGTGGACGAAGTGCAAAATTGTGTTGACGACTTCATCACGTCAAAAGACGAATCATTCTACACTGCTGGCATCCGTCAACTTTCCGATCGATAGCGGAAGATGGTAGATAATGATGGAAATTATTTTGTTGAATAAAGATATTATTCTCAGCTGTTAATTGCATATTCATTTATCTGAGAAACGCTTTAAAACTTCTTACTAAACTCAATATTTCCCCAAATTTGAACTTTCCATTTTCCATAGTTTGCGAATAAAACGGGTGTGACAGACGGACAGACAGACACGGGAATGATCTTATAATGGTTCAGTTTTTACTTTTTAAGTACGGAACCCTAAAAAAAGATAACATACTTGATTAACGAATCCATTTGCAAGATCACTACACCACTTTCGCGATTAGCGTTCAATTGTTTCAGTTTTCGGATGTTTTTGTAATGATAAATTTTGCATGTTTTGCTTTTAAGTGTCTTTATAAATTAACTATAAAAGTTACATACTTGATTAAGTAACTCATCCAAGATACTACCAAGATCAATTCACTATCCCGATAAAATTCATGTTGGCTCAGTACTTCGTACATTATCGTTTTGACAAATTTTACAAGCTGTCTTGCAGGGAGGGGTGTCCCTGTAAAATCACAATAACCGATATTTGATTAACGGACAAATCTAAAATAATAGCAAGACCAATTCACTGTCCGAATTAGATTCCAAATGGTTCAGCGTTTCGGACACTATCGGAATAACAAATTTTGCATGTTTTTTTTTTTTTTGTGTGTGTGTGTGTGTGTGTTTGTGTCCAGATAAACAAACCATTACAGTTGCATATTTTGTTAAAAATCTTATCTAAGATACAGGCAAAATCCATACATTGCCCTAATTAGGTTTGAATTGATTCAGTAATTTACAATATGACAAGATTTTCACTTTGAAGAGAGATAGATAGATGCATGGAATTATTAAAGTATGCGGTAATGCATACATTGCGCTAATTAGGTTTGAATTGATTCAGTATTTGACAATATGACAAGATTTTCACTTTGAAGAGAGATAGATAGATACATGGAATTATTACAATATGCGGATTTCTAAAGAAAGCAGCATAAAACACAAAAAAATCATAGTATTGTAACAATTAAGCATTTTAATTTTTACTGAGTGCACATAAGTCTTCATCTGAAAAGTCAATTATGTTGAAGAGTAGTTAAAATAAAATCACGTGATGAATTTTTTTATATGAATAGTCATTATATTTTAAGGCTAATTTAAAGGGATAATTAAGGTATATACCTCAACATATTTGGCAGAAGATATTGAGTGAAATTCAAGAGAATAGCAAACATCGCGAGTATTGTTAAAATTAGCAAATTAGGAATTCAAGAATATACTTTATCAAGAACCAAACCACTATTGGTTTGAGACGAAACGTTGACAATAAACGCCTTTAGCTACCGTTGCACACGAACGTCTAGTTTTCATATCTAAAATATATTCATATTTTTGGGGGATATTTACTTCCAAGTTCCATATCGTTGCCCTAATTAGTCATACCATTATAAAACAAAAAGTGTGTTTGTATCTATTGTTCATATATTTTCCGTTGCAATATTATTAAGAAAATGTTCTCTCAAATCAGTTGAAAATAAATTAAGCACTAAATTATGAGAAGTCTATATGACGAAGTGTACAAGTCCCCAGAGGTGAAAAATGAACTATGATTATTAATTGATATTTTCTTGTCTGAAATATTTTTAATAAATTTTTGCGCACAGAAAGTAACAATTTCTTTAAAACGACATTAGTTTTCAAAAGATTTAATTTTGCGAAAGAAGCAGTTAATGTGGCTGAGACAGGGTTTTAAACCTAACCCTTTTATTTTGTAAACATTAATCTTTTAGTCAAGGCTTTCATTTTGTGCAGTTAGAATAAATAGTTGTTCTTTTGTAGAAGTTATTTAAAAGCGGTAGAATTTATTCAGAAGTTAGACTTCCGTTTTGACGGTTTTATTTTAAAACAGAATTTTTTTTTTATTGAAATGGGTAAAACCCTTTCCACACTTTTTTCTCGTTTAACATTTAGATAATGTGTTATTTGGTAGATTTTTAAATAACCTTCATTATTTATTCAATTTGAAACAATGAATGACCATGAGAATTCCGTCACATAGGTTACATAGATTGGGATACATTATTCCATTCACCAGAAATACTTGTAATCAAATACCGAATTTGCTAAATATCAGCTTAACCATTTATAACATTTGCCAAGAAATGCCACTTTTATAGATACATTGGTTTAAAAGTGGAAATATTTGGAATAAAAATATCAATATTAGAGAAATAATGGTATTACTATGTATAAATTAATTTTGAAGTAGCAAATATATCTTCAATATAATAAACAAAATTGTTTCTTCAATATATACACTGCTCAAAAAATTTAGGGGAGAAAGTAAAAAAGTGAAAAAAAAACAGTGCAAGACAGCTATGTATGGGCATAAAATGGATAGTACATGTGTATCAATGCGCAATACCTAAAAAAAGAACTAAAAAAATGTGAAGGAGCTTTTATTCTTTGAAAATATGAAAAAAACATGAAAAGATAGTTTAGGGCAACAATTTAGTATCATGTAAATGATAAAAAAAAGTATTGTTTAGAAATGATGCAAGATTTTTAATATGGCATGTGGTCTCCTCGAATAGCTAAGACTGCTGCAAACCTGTTTTCCATGGATTCGATGATGTTATCGATAAGACTTTGTGGAATACTGTTCCACTGCTCAAGAATTGCAACCTCCAAGTCACGGACAGTAAAAGGAGGCCTCGGTCTCGCAGCAATGCGTAGTCTGAGTATGTCCCAAACATGATCGAATGGTTTTAGGTCAGGAAAGCATGATGGTCATTCCATACGCTGTATTGTTTTAGCTTCAAGCATGTTTTCCACAAGACATACTGTATGAAGTCTAGCATTATCATGCATGGAAAAAAAGAAATCACTAATTACTGCAACATAAAATACGACATCAGTTCTCAGTATCTCGTTTGTATTACTTTGGACCGTCAAAGTGCCATTCCGATGATATGCAGGCCCGTACGTCCACCTATGCTGATTCCAGCCAATAGCATCAACGCACCTCGTCTGTAATGAGATCTTTCACGAACGAATGTGGGATTATTTTGAGTGCCCCTTTCTCTCCAAGACAAAACACATCGGATGTCACATTCAGACTGAATCGGGACTCGTCTTTAAAAAGAATATGACTCCAACAATGTTGCCTCCAAACTCGAAGTTTAGTTCCTCACCTTCTTTGGGTTCAAAGTGGCTTGAGGTCAACGGAATACAGACCATTGGCTTACGTGCCTAGAGACCACCCTGATGAAGCCTATTTCGGACTGTTTGGCTGGACATCCTTCGTCCTTTCGCTAAGAACAACTGTGTTTGCAGCTAAGTAGCATTGCCCGTTCGTCTCGACGAGCTGTTAACAGGTTATATCAGTAATCAATTTCTGTGTTAGCACATATTCAACCTTGCACTCGTCAATGACTACCATTCCATGTGTCTTGGAATCGATTCCACAGCCTTTAATGGACACTTCTTGCGACTCCAACAGCGTCCACTACACTTCGTTGTGTTTCCCCAAATGCAGCTGTCCCGATAACACGCCAAGCCAGGGATTGCGGTAAATCATGTTGTTGTGACATTTTCAAGCCACATTTTCTCGAAATACAAGCTGAGCAATTCAATTTTACAACTGAGGCAGTGAAACACACATTTCTGCAAAATCCCGATTCCTGCACTTGTCTCTTTTTTCTAGTTTTTGACGTCAGAAACTTTAATTTACATGTGAAGTTTTCTTTATATGTTTTCTATAGCACTTTAACTTATGGATAATTTATTTTACGTTACTTATCGGTGTAAATATTTGCGTAATTTCGTTAAAACCATGTGATCCCCTAATTGTTTTGAGCAGTGTATACCCATTAGGTTCGTATTGTGCTAAAATTTGTCAAGATATAGCTATTATTTGTCGTGATGTATTCAATGCAGGCAGTATTTCGCCAATAAAGTTTTTGCTACTAGAAATATGATAGACGATAATCTTGATTAAGAGTAATTTTACATCGTCGCATAATACTTCTTAAAACATTTTAGGAACTGATTCGATTTAGTTTTTACCAGTCATTATAACTGGTAGAACATTCTTTTAGATGACACTCACAAGACTCGAGCAACCAACATATTCTATACTATTAAAAGAAATAAAGGAAGCGTTACTCTGATTGGTGCAATTTAGGCAATACTGATAACAGCTTGTAAAACTGTTTTAAATAATATATGCAACATATATGCCAGTTTAAATGTACACTGTAAAAAGTAAATTGTTATACCGTTATTATACCGCTTATAACAATTCTACCGTTAAATAACAATAATAAACCGTAAAATAAACAGTAATATACCGCTAAATAGTAACATATGGTATATTGCTGAATTTTCTTTTATAAAACGGTACACTACTATATATTTACGGTTTATTACTGTTAATTTTACAGTATAATACACTGTAAAAAAATCTGTAACGTTACTAAAGTTTTTCTAGGAAACTGGGATTCTTAGAACTTTTTATCAGTCTTACTTTAAATAGTCTGTTACAGAAATTTTTCGTGTTGCCGTTATATAAAAAGTTCTAGGTATCCCAGTTTCCAAGATAAACTTTAGTAACTTTACAGATTATTTTTTACAGTGTACTGATACCCCTTCTGCCAGTATTAAACTGTAAAATCACCAATTACTTTTACAGCGTATGCATGACAGCCAAGGTTTTACGGGACGCCAATATCCGAAACCTCAAACGTACAACACCTTGGCGAAAGACGGAGAGTGCCAAATATGATTCTGCAAGTACAGCGGTTTCCGCGCAGCTGCATTTTTTTTTACTTCGGTGCTTTTCAATGCGCAGTAATAGCGGACCGTGCAGAGTGCATGTGCAGCTATTGGAGGTTAATATTTGCTGAATAGTGCCGTTTACGTCCTATAAAGAACAATAAAAGCATAGGAATATTACCTTTGATAGTTAATTACACAGAATTCAAGCGGATATTCAGTTAAAATACAGGTAAGTGAAAAGTTTCAATGTTTTTTGTATATTACCTTATAATTTTTAGGTATGTTGTATTATTATGAATTGCCTCATAATACAGTTTTAAAACAAGACAGATCATTAGAATCTTTAAATTGACAATTGAGACTTTAATCTCATGAAAGTAAAATGATTTCTCACCAAATAAACAAATAACTGTTCGCCTCTTGTGTAATTGTAATACCTGTACAGCTCATAATAATTTAGTATTCGTATTCAGATTCTATTACACTGGGGAACAATTTTTAAAACAATTTCTGTTGACTTTGATTTTTCAGCTGTTTTGAAGTCGAAAAACCGTGCTGATTTCAAAACTGCAATTAGTTTTCTTCTATCACGTCAAGTTTTTCTCTATAGCTTATGCTAATATAACCACTCTACGCTAAATCGGGAGTGAATCATAGGAAGAAAAAAACTTCAGAATTCTTATCAAGACTGCACGAGAAAAGTTTGTTAGAAAAGGGAGCTAAGGTATCCTACTTTCGATCAAGATAAATTGAATTTTTTCAATACTTTCGAAAAGATGGTGGATTTGTTTATTTCCATAACGTACATGGTTTGATGGCGGGGTTCAGAATTCCATCCTATACTGGCGACTATACTATAATATAAATGGCGACTGTTCATTGATAGCTCAACGAGGAGCTTGAAGTCCGTGCTCCTTCGCAATGGAAATTTAGCTGGAGCAGTGCTAATAGGCCATTCAGTTTATTTGCGCGAATAATATGAGGACATAAAGAGATCCATTGATTTGCTGCAATATGACATGCACGAATGGATGATTAGTGTTAATCTTAAAATAGTCTGCTTCTTGCTTGGCCAGCAACGAGGACATACCAAATAGACCTGTTTTTTGTGTATACAGCAGAGCTAGCATTGGTTCCAGTCGAATTGGCCTCCAAGATCTAACCTCCAACACGGTAATCCAAACATTTTGCATCAGCCACTTGTCGGCAGGAAGAACATCATATTTTCACTTCTGCGTATAAAACTTGGTCTAATAAAGCAATTCGTTAAAGCTTTGTCAACTGAAGGAGATTGCTTCAAGTATCTCATTTCGAAATTTCCAAACCTGTCTTTTGAAAGGATAAAGGCAGGTGTATTTGACTGTCCACAGATTCAACAGCTCATTAGAGATGAACATTGCATCGGAACAATGGCAGAACTCCAAAAGAATGATTGGTTGGCATTCTAACACCTTGTCAAAAACTTTATTGGAAATACGCGAGTAGAAAATTATACCGAAATTGCCCAGTAACTTTTAGAGAGCGTCAAAAAGGTTAGTTGCAACATGAGATTCAAACTTCATTTTCTTCATAGCCATCTTGACCACTTCCCGGAAAATATTGGTGCAGTCAGTGATGAGCAGGGTGAGCGATTCCACCAAGATTTCAAGCTCATAGAAGAACGGTGTCATGGTAGATAGGATAAACAATATGATGGTGACTTTTGTTGGAGCATCAAGCGAGATTGTCCGCAAATTGAACACTCCAGGAAAAAGCTATTAGCAAAAGTATTTACCTTAATATGTATTTTTTCGCTTTGTAAAAGGATTTTACTAATGGCATGAACACAATGTAGCTTATAGTAAGTAGATACACCCATTGTATGGATAGTATATTTGGTAATTTTTTCTTTATTTTCCTTTGTATTCATATTAAATATGATTTTGGGGGTATCCTGTAGCTTAAAAAGTTGACGTGATAGATAACAACTTGAGTCATTTTTGGATTTAGATGCCAATAATTAGCCAAAAACAAGTGTCACATCTAAGTCAACAAAATGTGTGTTCCCCCGAGTTATCTATTCAGCTTTATTATACAAATTCAGACATTTGGTTTAATAATTACCAAAAATATTTCAATGATGCATGATTTTAAAAAAAGGTAAAACAAAATGTTTACTTTAAGATATGAATTTGTTATGATTTTTCCCCCACTGTTGCCAAACTTTTCGTGAGCAACCGAAGAATTTAAAAGTTTCGCGGAAATTGATTTTTCGTAACATGTAATTTAATTTATTAATTTTTTTTTATGTTGGGTAATAATTTTGAAGTCAGTTTAATGCACTCATAATAAATAATAAACTTTATAAAATATAATTTTTAAAAGTACTTCAAATTAATTAAATAGCTTTTTAATATCTAAATTTCCTTTTTTAGTACTTTACTTTAATAATGAAATTAAAACTTTATAGATATATTGAAGTTGACACATTTGAAAGATACATTATTTTGAACCCCTTATAATCTATACTAATATTATAAAGAAGTAAAGTTTGTTTGTTTGTTAGAGGTAATCTCTGGAGCTACCGAACGGATTTCAAAATTAAAGGTATCAAAATGATGGTGTTAGTCCAACTTAGAAAATAGGCTATATTTTATGTCGGTGCTACTACCCCCAAAGGGGGCGCAGGAGCAAAAACGTTCTAAAAATGCAATTTTTGTGTTATGGAAGGGCCTAGAATCATGAAATTTTGAATGGCAGTTACTTATAAGATAGAAACGATATCTAAGAACATTTGAAAAATAAAAGGGAAATCTATATCAATTTTGTCAAGGTCGTATCAGAAATCTAAATATCACATCTGTAATAATATCTGTAATCATGCTCGAATTCAAATCGTAAATAACACATCAGAAGCATTTTAATATGATTAATTATGAGGAGAATGAATAAACATGATACTGGTGTCGAAAACGAAAATCAGAAAATCGTAGCGCCGAAACATATCTTTTTTAACTAAAGATTTAATTGAGGTAGAAATACTATTTACAGTTATATTACATATTTACACAAACTTAAAACCATATTGTTGGAGACACAATGCTCCACGTTCATATTTCAATTATTTGACGATCTTATATCACATCTTTATATAATAACAAATCATTCCACTCTTAAAACAACGTTCGTCGTATTCTATTTCGTTCTGTTTACAAAAAACAAGGCTTTCTGGGAGTGTTCTATAAGTTGAAGTAGAAGTAGGAAATTGCATTGCGCGTTGCGCTAATCTAATTGCAATTCCTTTTTCTACACACTCCCCACCTGAACTCTTACAGAGTTCATAAATCAAAAATTCTATCAAGAAAATTTAAATTCTCATATGTTTAGTGATCACAGTGATCAGTGGTTCAGTGATTTATGATAATTCAATTTCAAAATTCAGAAGCACAAAATCAAATTCAAAATATGAAATTCAAACACAAAATATCAAGTTCAAAATATCAATTAATGCTAAACATAAAAGTATAAAATTCAAACAATATAGGAAAAAAAATATTACCTGCAAATTAACACAATAAAATGGCATTTTTTTTTTCAAACAGTTAACATACTGGCTTATACTAAAATTCAAATAGTACTGCATTCAAAGTAAGTAGAATTTAAAAAAGAAAGAAAACTTTTAGAGTTCTAAAAGAGATTTAAAGAAAAAGAGAAAAAGTCTATAAATGTTCATCAGTCTATAAATGTTCTAAAGGATATAAGTTCTGGAATCTTTTTGGGTTTCTCTTTTACGGATTTTGCAAGTCTTTCGCAAAAGTCTCCCCATCATGCAGCTGTGTCAATATTTTTCCAAACAAGACATTTTTAATGATGCTTTTCACCAACTCTCTTCCCTTCGGAATCCAATATCGGGATCAAATTTTTGTCAAAGTATGTGAAACTCCTGAGTGCATCATTTTCTCATGATCTTGACGCACAATCAACACCGTTAACCAGGAATGTCTAGGCAGAATGACTGGACGTTTTTCTTCCGTAGAAAGATCACCAAATTCTAGTCTTCCTCCTAAACGTATAATTTCTGCTTGATCTATACATGGAACAAAATTGAATAGGGGTGAATTTTTCTCTACTGAATCATCATTTCTAAGAGACTCAAATTCTACTTTATAAAATTGCTTCTGTTCACTACGGATTAAATATTTTTCTCCTTCTAATAATTCTTCAGCTGTTAGTGGGCCGCAAACTTCAGTAGACTTTTTTAACTTCAATATATATCTTTTTACCCATACAGTTATTCTTATTAGTTTCTCCAAAGTACTAAATTTGTTTATATCAATAGGATTTTTAATCTCTTCGATTATGCACTCGCATTGCAATATGTCATTAGGCTTCTTTCTGTATTCTAATTCATCTTCATCAATTATTTCTGTATCTTCATATCTTGGCCAAAATTCTGGTGGGAAGCTAAGCCACTTTGGCCCGAATAACCAAGTCGGGTCATTGATGAGCTTGGAAACTTTTGCTCCTCTTGAGACAAGATCTGCGGGATTGTCTGCCCCTGCACAATGATGCCAATCAGAAGGGGAACTCAGCATATGAATTTCTTCAACACGATTTCTCACAAAGGGTTTAAATTTTTCAGGTGATCCTTTAATCCAAAAATATGTTATTTTTGAATCCGTCCAGTAAATGCATGGAATTTCCAGATGTAGCGCCTTCAAAATACTGCAGCTTAATCTAGCAGAACATAATGCAGCCATCAAATCCAATCTCGGTATTAAAGGAGCTACTCTGCTTTTAGAAGCTACAAAGACTGTTCGAATGTCTTTTTCAGAGGTTGTTACGCGTAAATAAGCAATAGTGCCAAAAGCTATTGTACTTGCATCTGAAAATAAGTGCAATTGTAAATTGATAATCTTCTCAGCTAGAATTTCAAAAAAATAATGTCGAGGAACAGGAAATTCAGATAACTGATGAATTTCATTACACCAGTCTTTCCAAAGAAATTAGATCTTTTGGGATAACATCGTCCCAGTCTATACCTAACGACCAGATTTTTTGCATCAAACGTTTTATTCTTAAAGTGAAGGGTCCTAAGAATCCAATAGGATCAAATACTCGACCCAAAACTTGTGAAATATACCTCTTGGTATGAATTCCTTTAGAAGCAAATGTTGCTAATTCACGAGTGTCAAAATACAAAAAATCCTCTAGACTGTTCCATGCTATACCTAAAACTTTGTAAGGGACATTTTGTGTTTCAAATGTTTCCAAATTATCACTAGAAATTACATGATTTTTTTCAACAATTCTTTAAGGGATTTTGAATTAGTATGCCATTTATGTAAATGCATACTAGCTTCTTTGAAAATGTCTATAGACTCTAATGTAGTGGACAAGGCTTGCTCGACAGAGGATTGACTTCCAATGACATCATCTACATAAATGTTTTCATTTAAAAAATGTACAGTTTCTGGATACTTTTTGATATATCACTTTAAGTGATGTTTTATTGTAGCCGCTAACAAGAATGGACTACAGTTAACGCCAAATAAAACTCTAGTAAATCTATATATTTGTGGGAGATTGGATTCATCAAAAGGGTCTTCCGAAAACAAAAAACGAGAAACGTCTCTGTCTGCTTCATCTACCAATATTTGTAAAAAGGCCTGTTTCATATCAATATTAAAGGCAACTGAATGAAATCGAAATCGTAGCAAAATATCGAAAATTTCTGGGTATAAATTAGGCCCTGCGTGAAGACAATTATTAAGAAAAAGGGAGTTTAAATCATGAGCGTATGCATCAAAAACAATCCTCAATTTACTAGTTACACGGTCTCTTTTTATTACTTCTCTGTGAGGTAAATAAAATTCAACATGCCCTTTATCTTCTGACTTATGAACTAATTCTATGATTCCCTGATTGAAATAATCGTTCAATACTTCTTTATATTCTAGGAATAATTGGGGGTTTCTGGTAAATCTTCTATTTAATTTAACTAGTCGAGATTCTGCGACTTTTCTATTATCAGCCTTTTTTCCAGTTTCCATGGCAATCTTACTTTATATCGTTTGTTTTGATATTTAATATCTGATTCGAAATGTTTCATAATTTCATTTTCAGAAGGATCAGAATCTTGTTTAATATTAATAAGTCCGGAAGTTTCAAGATCCCGATTTTTTTTAATTTGCTCAGAAATGAAATGTTCTTCAACAATTACATTATAAATCAATGAAGTTTGGTTTTCGCCTTTTTTACCTTGGAGACACCAGCCAAAGATGGTTTCGACAGCAACAAGATTTTTGTTCAAATGTTTTATATTACCTGTTACTATTTTATAGAAATAGTCTGCTCCTATGAGAAGGGAAATAGGATCCTGACATTGTGGTGAGTCAGCAAGGGTTAAATTCTGCAAAATGCTCACCTCTCTCAATTCATTTACTTCTGGGGGTGGGATGTGAGAACCAGAGATTTCGTCTGTTACTAAAGCTTCTACTTCTAAACTTGACTTCGAAAGATGCTTATTTTCCAATTTAAGCTTAACAACATCATAATTTTTTTGAATTGGAGTTTTACTTCCAAATGTGAAGACTGACAGTTTTTCTTTTCTCAATATTTTAAGCTGTAATTTGTCAGCAATTTCCCGAGTTAAAAAGGTTCGCATTCCAGCGTTATCCAACAATAATCGAACGACAAGTTCTTTATTTTTATTTTTTACATTCGCACTGCAAGTCCATAAGAAAATCTATTTTTTCCGATACACGACATAGCCGAAATAATTTCATTACTTGTTTCATTTTGCGCATTCGCTGCTTCAAAATTTTTATAAGGATAATTTTTATTAGTAGATGAATTATGTTGTTTACAAATAGCTCGGCTATGTCTACCACCACATGTACAGCGTATTTTAGAAACACAATCTTTAATTCGATGTTTTCGCATCAGACACAAAAAACATTTACCTTGTGATTTCAAAATATTTTTCTTCTTTTCAACATCAAATGCACTGCATATTTCTGACAAATGGTTATTCTTACAAAAAATGCAATTTTGTTTATCTGTATTTTTTTTTTGTCTGAGACTGTAGTCATTAATTCATGTGCGGATGAAAAGTTTAATTCTTGTTTTGGAGGTTTCAAAAATTTCTGTCTGTTTACTTCTAATTTATTTGATTTTGAAAATGAAAAAGACAATTCTCGACTTTGAATTTCGGTTTGTAAGAAATTCAGTAGCTTGTTTATATCAGGGTTACATGATGACTTAATGTTTTGTCTATTAAATTCTAAATTTAAATCTGAGGGCAGTAATTTCAAAACTACCGCTAAAAGCATGGAGCTGTAAGCCTATGGTTCGAGTCTCAATGTGGTTAAAGACCTTACATTTATTTCAATATCGTCATAAAGTTTCTGTAACTTTGAAATATCATTTGACTTAAATACAGGAGATAAATTCAACAATTTATTCATGTGATGATTAATTATCATCTCTTTATTGCCAAATCTACTTTCAGGAATTTTAAGTGCGGTGTCATAATTTGATTCCGAAACTTCTAACCCTTCAATTGCATTTAAAGCGGGGGAGCCTAAGTAGCTTCGTAAATAATTATACTTTTCAATTTTCGTTAATGAGTTATTTTCATTTATAGAAACTTTAAAACTGTTCCAAAAGTTTGTAAATTGTGTGCAATCCCCGTAAAAATTTCTGTATATTCAGCTTGGGAAGTTTCGCATGTTTAGTTTCATTATGGGGTAGAGAATCATTAACTGAATTATTACTCAAAGGAACAATATTTCTTTTACTTTCTTTAAGTTTCTTTTCGGCGCGAAAATTCATTATAGATATTTTATCGGAATATTCATAAGTTGTGACCATATCGGCCTCGTATTCGTCTAAATTCAACCAAGGCTCTATCTTATTATTTATGTCATCTAAATTACATGTTTTAATTTTCAGCTGATTAAATTTTTCTTCAAGAGAATCTATATCAATTGTGTCACTTTTCAAAATACTATCAATACTGTTTATTAATTTTGTAACAGAACTCCTTAAAATAGTTCTGTTTTTCTTAAACTTTTCGAGATCAGCCATTTTTACAACATCAGAATAAAATCAAGAGTCAAAAACTCTTACCTTGAAAAATCTTCCCGCTTTCAATAACATAAAAAAATAAATCATTAATAGACACTCATCCAAATTCCTTCGGCCGTTGCACCATGAAAAAAATAAAAGGAAATTACATATCTCATTTGTATTAATATCTGTAATCATGCTCGAATTCAAATCGTAAATAACACACCAGAAGCATTTTAATATGATTAATTATGAGGAGAATGAATAAACATGATACTGGTGTCGAAAACGAAAATCAGAAAATCGTAGCGCCGAAACATATCTTTTTTAACTAAAGATGTAATTGAGGTAGAAATACTATTTACAGTTTTATTACATATTTACATAAACTCAAAACCATATTGTTGGAGACACAATGCTCAACGTTCATATTTCAATTATTTGACGATCTTACATCACATCTTTATATAATAACAAATCATTCCACTCTTAAAACAACGTTCGTCGTATTCTATTTCGTTCTGTTTACAAAAAACAAGGCATTCTGGGAGTGTTCTATAAGTTGAAGTAGAAGTAGGAAATTGCATTGCGCGTTGCGCTAATCTAACTGCAATTCCTTATTCTACACATTATTTAAACAATTCGAAATTTAAAAGGGATGAAAATGCGTAAAAAGCGTTCTAAAAAACTTTCTAAATGGTGGTTTCTACACAATCTGTGGAAATACAAAACCGATTTAAAAACTAGTATGTTGTGGCCATCACAAAACTTTCTTCTATATAAATCACGTCCATTAAATCATTTAAGTAGTACAAGAAATTACATCCATTTAGCTTCCATTCATATCAAAGTATACCTGAATTTGAAGTTTGATGATAATTAGTGCATTAGTTCTTGAGATAGAGCTATAGCGGAAATTGTGAAAAATGTAGCATAGCAGCGCCACCTGATGAGCGATTTACACCAAAAATAAACAGCACTAAATGATATCATGGTATACCTTAATCTGAAGTTTCTTGAAAATCTAAGCGTTAGTACTTGATATAAAGCTATTGCGGAAGTCGAAAAAAATACAGCATAGCAGCGCCACCTGTTGAGCGATTTACACCAAAAATTAAACCGCACTAATTTATACGTCAATTCATGTCAAGGACTAACTAAATCTGAAGTTTGATGAAAATCCATGCAATAGGTCTTGAGATACAGCTCTTGCGAAAATCGTGAAAATGCAGCACAGCAACGCCACCTGTTGGGCGATTTACATCAAAAACTAAACAGCACTAATTTATATCAGGCACTAACTAAATCTGACGTTTGATGAAAATTCGTGCATTGTTTCTTGAGTTAGAGCTATTGTGATAATCATGAATAATGCAGCATAGCAGCGCCACCTGTTGAGCGATTTTCACAAAAAAGTAATCAGCACCAAACTATGTCCTGGACTAACTGAATCTGAAGGTTTATGAAAATCCGTGCAGTAGTTCTTGAGATATAGCTATTGCAGAAATCGTGAAAAATACCGCATAGCAGCGCCACCTGTTCGGCGATTTTCACAGAAAACTAATCAGGTCCAGTTTTCATCAAGGTCTAATTAAATATAAAGTTTTGTGAAATTTCGTGCATTAGTTCGTGAGATAGAGCGCCCACAAAATTTTTGTCACATACAGACTCACAGAATGACATTTTCTAAAAATCATCAAATCGTGTTCTGGGCATTCTAAAACGTATAAATCCGTCGAAAACCGGAAGTCGAAATTTTTCACGAATCCAATACTTTCTTCTTGTAAATATAGAAGAAAGTAACATTGGTGTCAAAATGATTGTGACAACTCTTGCTCCAAGATAGGCTATATTTAATGTCTTTGCACTACCCCAAAGGTGTTGCAGGAGCAAAAAACGTTTTAAATTACGGTTTTTGCGTTACTGAAGGGCGTAGAAATGTGAAATTTGAAATATTGGTTACTTATTAGATATAAGGCATTTCTAAGAACAGTTCTTAAAAAATTCAAATTTTAAAAGGGGTGAAAATTCGTTAAAAGCGTTCTAAAAAACTTTCTAAATGGTGCTTTCTACACAATCTCAGGTAATACCAAATCGATTTAAAAAATAATGATGTCAAAATGATGGTGATAACCCTTACTGTTACACAGGCTGTGTTTTATGTCGATGCCACTCCCCAAAGGGGGTGCAGGAGCAAAAAACATTCTAAATTACGGTTTTTGCATTACTGAAGGGCCTAGAAATGTGAAATTTGAAATATTCGTTAATTATTAAATATAAAGGATTTCTAAGAACAGTTATTAAAACAATGAAAACTTAAAAAGGGTGAAAATGCACAAAAAGCGTTCTAAAAATCGTTCTAAATAGTGGTTTCTACACAATCTCATTAAATACTAAACCGATTAAAAAAAGTCCTTCCGGCCAGTGCCGGGAGGAAGAGGTAGCTTTCATAATCCTTATTTTAAAAAAGCCAACTTATATCATGCAAACACACGAAGCTCAATTTAGTGGAAACCGAATATAGGAGATTCAATACTAATTTTTATCAATATAATGAATGAGAATTTCAAGAAATTAGTCAGCTTTATCCAAGCTGCTTTTCTTTAAAGTAACTTATATTTGGCTGCCAAATTCGGCAATTTCTTAAAGTGCCTGTCATTTTAAGACAACATGGTGGATGAGGCTAAGCAGTGAACTTGGTCGAGACCTTAGTAATTGCTGTGCACATGCTCACTCACATCGGAATCGGTTAATATATATGAGTGCTGTCGCATGCAAAAAAATCAGATTTTTCAAAATGTCACCCACAATAGAAATTGAAACTGCTATATCTGAGCCATTTTTTAAGGTAAAGACAAACAAAAAATGCTCCTGAATCCTTATATCAAGATCAAATACTTAAGAAAGGAACCTTTTTCAATTTCTAATTTTTTTGCACCTCACTTTAAATATATATATATATTTTAATTTAATGGCCGCCATTTTGAAACAAGATGGTTGATGAATCTGGCCAGCGAACTTGGTCGAGGTGTTGATGTATACTATCCACATGCCTTCTTACATCGAAATAGGCGAATACGAGTGTAATCGCGTGACAAATACAAGATCGTTTCAAAATGTTAGCCATGCTAGAAATTAAAAGTGCTATAAACCAACCATTTTTTAAGATATCAACAAAAGAACAAATTTTCAGATACAAAAACTGCTCCGGAATCTTTGTATCAAGGCCAAACACATAAAAAAATCTTTTTCATTTTCCAATTTTTTAATACCTCATTTTGAATTTTAAATTTAATTTTTTTTAATGGCAACCCTTTTGAAACAAGATGGCGAATGAAGATGGCCAACGAACTCGGTCGAGACATTGGTATGTACTATGTACAGACCAAGTTACATCCAAATAGGTTCATAAATACGCGTGTTATCGCGTGACAAAAATCAGGTCGTTTTAAAATGTCAGCCACAAGAGAAATTCAAAATGCTATTACTCAGCCATTTTTTTTTTAGATATAGACGAAAGAAAAACTGTTCCGGAATCTTTGTATTAAGGTCAAACACATACAAAAAAAAATCTTTTTCATTTTCCAATTTTTTGGTATCTCATTTAATTTTTTTTATTTTTTAATTTTTTTAAATGGCCGCCATTTTGAAACAAGATGGCGTATGAAGCTGGCCAACGAACTCGGTCGAGATATTTGTATGTACTATGTACACACCAAGGTACATCCAAGTCGGTTCATAAATACGCCTGTTATTACGTGAGAAAAATCAGGACGTTTCAAAATGTCAGCCACGCTAGAAATTCAAAATGCTATAACTCAGCCATTTTTTAAGATATAGACGAAACAAAAACTGCTCCGAAATCTTTGTATAAAGGTCAAATACATAAGAAAAAAATATTTTTCTATTTTCAATTTTTTGGTACCACATTTCAAATTTTAAATTTTAAAAAAAATTTTAAATGGCCGCCATTTTGAAACAAAATGGCGGATGAAGCTGGCCAACGAACTCGGTCGAGAAATTGGTATGCACTATGGACACACCGAATTATATCCAAATCGGTTCATAAATACGCCTTTTATCGCGTGACAAAATTCCGGACGTTTCAAAATGTCAGACACGCTAGAAATTCAAAATGGTATAACTCAGCCATTTTTTAAGATATAGACGAAACAAAAACTACTCCGGAATCTTTGTATAAAGGTCAAATACATAAGAAAAAAATATTTTTCCATTTTTAATTTTTTAATACCACATTTCAAGTTTTAAATTTTTTTAAAATTTTTAAATGGCCGCCATTTTGAAACAAAACAGCGGATGAAGCTGGCCAACGAACTCGGTCGAGACATTGGTATGTACTACGTACACACCGAATTACATCGAAATCGGTTCATAATTACGGGAGTTACAGTGTGACATAGGTCAGATATATATATATATATATATATATATATATATATATATATCAATTTTGAACGGAGGGTGGTTTCGGGGTCTGGGGGTCATGATCGATGAAAATATACCAAAATTTTTTGAAATCGCTTTCCTCCGAACGGCTGCAATAGGTAGCTTTTTTGTAAAGAAAGCTACCTAAAATGGTGTCAAAATGATGGTGACAACCCTTGCTCCAAGATAGGCTATATTGCATGTCGGTGCTACTAACCCAAAGGGCGTGCAGGAGCAAAAAACGTTCTAAAAATGCAATTTTTGCGTTACTGAAGGGCCTGGAAATATGAAATTTGAAATATTAGTTACTTATTAGATATAAAGGATTTCTAAGAACAGTTCTTAAAAAATTCGAAATTTAAAAGGGGTGATAATGCGGGAAGAGGGTTCTAAAAAACATTTTAAATGGTGATTTCTACTCAATTTTGGGAAGTATCAAATCGATTTCAAAAGTAATGGTTGCAAATTGATGATGACTGACCTCACTCTAGCATGGCTCTGTTTTATTTTTGTATCACTACTACCTTGCGAGTTGCAGGAGAAAAAAAACGTTCTAAATTGCGGTTTTGTTTTATGGAAGGGCCTAGAATCATGAAATTTGGAATAGTATGTATTTATTAGAAATAAATGATCTCTAAGAATATTTCTTTAAAAATTTGAAATTTAAAAGGGATGAAAATGCGCGAAAAGCATTCTAAAAACGTCTAAATGCCAATTTGTAAGCATTCTCAAGAACAATCAAACTGATTTCAAAAGTAATGGTAGACAAACTGATACTGACAGTCTCTGCTCTAACATAGACGCTATTTCATGTCGGTGTCACAATCACCTAGAGGTTGCAGGAGCAAAAAACGTTCTAAATTTCGATTTTTGTGATCGGTAGTGGCTAGCAACTTGAAATTAGGCAAGGTACATATTTAATAGATATAAATGAGCTTTAAGAACAATTTAAAAAAAATTGGAAATTTAAAAGGGGTGAAAATGAGCGAAAAGCGTTATAAAAACGTTGTAAAAACGATTTAAATTACTATTTCTACTCAGTCTCAGGAAATACCAAACCTATTACAAACGTAATGGTTGCAAATTGATGGTGACAGTCCCTGCTGCAACATGGGCTATATTTTATGTTGCTGTCACTAAAATCTGGGAGTGCAAGAGCAAAACATGTTCTAATTCTTTTTTTCTTTTTTTTTTTTTTTTTTTTTTTTTTTTTTTTTTTTTTGCATAACTGGGGGTCTAACATTTTGAAATATGGCATGGTATTTACTTTCAAGATGCAACTGCTTTCTAAGAGCAGTCGAAAGAAAATTCCAAATTTAAAAGGATGAAGTGAGCGAAAAGCTTTCTAAAAACGTTCTAGATTACAATTTTTATGCAATCTTCAGGATGAAGTGAGGGGAACGCGTTCGAAAAGCTTTCTAAATTACGATTTGTATGCAATTTTATGAAATACCAAACCGATTTAAAAAATAATCGTGACAAATTGTTGACGATTGAACCTGCTAAAACATAAGCTATATTTTATGTGTGTGCCACTGCCACCAGAGGGTTGCAGGTGCAAAAAACTTTCTAAATTGCGATTTCTTTGATACTGAAGAGGCTAGAAACTTTAAATATGGCATGGTAATTACTTATAAAATATAAATGCCCTCGAATGACTGTTGAAAATACATTCAAATTCAAAAGGGGTGGGGCAGGTGCGAAAAGCATTCTAAAAAAGTCCTAAATTACGATTTCTATGCATTTTCATGGAATATAAACCGATTATAAAAGTAATAATAGCGAATCTATGGTAACAATCTCTGATCCTACACAGGCTATATTTTATGCGAATGACTTTACCACTTGGGGTTCACATTAACAACAAACATTCTAAAAAAGGCCTTTAAAAGCTTTCTATATTACGTTTCTGTGGAATATTAGGAAATAACAAACCGATTTCAAAATTAATGTTGTCAAATTAATGGTGACAGTTCCTAATTCAACATAGCGCTTTATGTTGAGAGAGGTGGTAGGACTTGGAATTTGACATGATATTTAATTTTAAGATGTAAGAAGATGGTTTCTAAAAAATTCAAAACTTCAAATGAATAGTGAAATGAGTGTATTAATTCAGCATAAAAGTTTCAAAATATTTTCTAAATTATGATTTATTTAGTTTTATTTCTTTTTATTAATTTAAGTCTAATTTCTGCCTAATGCAGTGTAATAATGAAGTTTAGTCGAACTATGTTTTAAATAGTAATTTATGAATTATTCCTAAAAGTATAATTTCTTTTAATAAAAATTAGACATATAAATATCACTTAGCATATTTCAAATATTACGCGAGCAGAGCCGCGGGGCTTGCTAGTACTACATATTATGAATTATTAACAAAATTAATAGATTTCAGTCTTTGAAACGACAGTTGGAAACTTATAAATGTGTCTTATCTTGATAAATGATTTATCAGTCACCAGTATAATAGAGATAACTAATAATAAATCATTGAAAACATTTTGCATTGTGGCTGATTGAATACTTGTAAGAATGTAAGAGTTGTGATTCAGGGAGTTATGTTAATGGGTTTTCATTAACATAGTTCAAAAATACTAATTAAGAGATTAGTAAATGTATCTTCATACAATTTAACGCTTAAAAGTTCAACACATTATGGTGCAAAAGAACATCTCTTTATGTGCACTGTCCTTCAGTGTTGCCAAATGTGTCATCAAGTGTTGTTTTAAAGAAATCCCTATGCTATTCTCTAACATTAGAAAAATTCAAGTATTAAAATTCATGTTTGAGCTGGCATTCCCCTCCCCATTATAGATACTTTTTGCCCGACTGCCAAGAATGGTTATGTGTTTCACGCGTATCTGGGTATGGGGTCATTCCATGTCAGTTCAGGCAGGCATGTAACCCACCATCACAGATTTTGATGAAACTGCGTGTGTTTGTTCCTTTTATTAAGATATGATTCCCAGTATTTTTTTTTACTCCTTGGTCAAATAGTTTCTGAGAAAAAAATTGTCAAAATTTTGAAAACTGCCATCAGTTGGCATTCTTCACTGCTCGATTTTCAAATGTAGCATGACATAAATATGATCATATTTCAATATCTATTCCACAAATCATCTTCAAATAATTTATGCATAATATATAGGGTACGTATTTTATGAAAAAAAATACTGTTACGCTTATATAACATTTTAAGTGTGTCTAAAAAAATGTTTAACTTTGAAGTCGTGATTTTTTTATGAAAAATAATGCATTACCTAAAATAGCATTATTAACAAAAGGCGGTATTTTTATTAAATTTATTTTTTGTGGGGGATATACTTAAAAGTGTCCTTTACCTGATTCTGAAATAAAAGTAGTGGGATTTTGGGTGTTTTTAGTATTATTTCATATTTAAAAATATTTTGAAGCGTATTTCAAATCAAATCAAGCAGAGTCATTCCATGTCAGTTCGCCTAAGATATTTAATTCACTGTCACAAATTTCAATGAAACTGGGTATGTTTATAGCTCATTTTAAGACAGGATCAAAGAAATTAAAGGTGATTACAAGTAAAATATTTTTTAAAATAAAAAAAATATCTAAATTTTGAAATTTTTTTAAAAATGTTTTTAATGGCAGTTCTATATTCGAAGACTGCATAAAAAAAAAGTCATTTCAATATAAAATCACTAAATAAGTTTCAAATAATGTATATGTGACAAATAATGTAGGCAGATTATTATTTATTGTTGTTTGTCATGTTTAAATGCTAAGAGTGTGTTTAATCTTGTGAATTCTTAAAATCAAGAATTTTGTGAAAAATAATGTGTTAATCAAAAATTTATTATTAACCGAAGGCAGGCTGTTATTACTTTTTTTAATTGTACGTAAAAATATCTTTTCAATAGTTATAAAATAAAAATAGTGAAAAATATGAGCAATTTTAACAAAATTTTCATAAAATGTGAATGTTTAATCATAAATATTGAAGCTTTTCATGCTAAGATGTACTAAAATGACTACGATATCGTGTATTTCTACTCTTGCTTAAATATAATACATACAATAATAAAATAACAAATATTATTTACAACAATAAAAATTAAATTAAATAGTACCAGTTCCTTTACCAACACTACATTGCTCAACAGCCGACTTAAAATCAACAACCCGCACTCTTATTGAAAAATACTTTCAACTGTTCAAATAATAAATAAACTGCATTTAAAAATTTTAATATCAACTTATTATCTTAAGACGATAATAATAACTAAACAACATGATGAATTTATAAATCAGCTTTTAATTGAAAAGTCATGAAATGGTCCCTTTAAATATTGTTGTTCATCGAGTCAATCAAAACAAATTATATAAAAAAAAAATAGTGAGCCTAATATGCTGACTGCAATGACACTTCTAACAAAACTAATTAATTCATTACCATCTGAAATCAAACCCGAAAGATCAAAAGAAAAAAAATCATCTGTAGTGTGAATGTGACATACTCAGTGGTTGTTGAGGTATGTCTTTGTGACATTTTCACCTGTACTTCAATAAAATATAAACATGTAAGCTTTTTTCATTCATCCAAATTAAGTAAAACAATTATAAAATTTTGTTGTCATTACACCAGATGTTAAATTTTTCGTTACATACTATTAGATAAGTTCTTTACTTTTAGACATTATTGACATAATATCATAAAATTTGCTATATGTATTTTCTGTAAGTGTATAAACAATATATATATGCTTTATTAAACATAAATGAATAATTTTTTAATAATTTGTTTGAGAACAGGGATATATATACACACATATATAAGTTGAAAATCCATCTTTCAGCAATATTGTGATGAAATAAATCAAATTACCGTAATTTCCGGTGTATAGCCCGCAGATCATACAATCGTGTTTTGACCCAGAAATTTTTAAAAATAAAATGTAACTTTTTAGATCACAGTAAATATTGGTCTTCAAATACTGAATACAATTTCTGGGTCCAAACTGAATTGTTTGATCTGCGGGCTATACACCCGAAATTACGGTACATATCATTAGAAACTGAATAAAGTTACAAAAGTGCAACTCATTAAGTTTTAAATATTTTTTTAGATATAGTTATTTGAAAGATGTAAATATAATGGATTATGCATTTTTTGCATATATTTAAAGCACAATACGTCAAAAGTTTCTTCAACAGAGTGAAATTTGGTTTTTTTTTCAATATTAGCAGCTCAATGCTAAATTTTCAATATTAACAGCCAAATATGAGTTTAAAGATTAGGACTGTCATTTTGAAAATTTCTATTGGGCGGTGAGGAGCTAGTGATTTTTCTCTTTTTTGGAAAGGAATAATTGCTCTTCGCCCTAGAAGTTTTACTAAAAAACAATATTGTTTATTTTTTTCCTTAAGAAACAAACATAAAAGATAATTTGAAAAATAAAATAAATGTATAAATAAAAATATTTCCAGGGATGATACATTGGATAGGTTTTACATTTGAAAATATTGATAATTTTAAATATGATTTAAATACTACTAAAACCAACCAAAATCCCACTATTTTTATTTCAGATCCAGTTATAATGTAGTATTATGTACAATTTAAAATTTAAAAAATAGTCATAGAAACTCCGCCTCTGATTGATAAAGATTTTTTAATAATTTCATTATTTTTTGTAAAATATTTTTGATTTCAAAGATTATACAATTTTTTAGACACATTTAAATATTTTTTAACATTACTGCAATATTTTTTTCATAATCTACATACTTTATTTACCTTGCTTAAATTATTCGAAGAAGATTTCTATATTAGTTATTGAAATATGATTTTATATATAAAATGAGGCCTTTGAAAATTGAACAATCATTAATGGCAACTCGTGGCATTTTTCCAAAATTTTGATAATTTTTTCTCATATGTTCACTATTTTTATTTTATAACCATTTAAAAGATATTTTTACGTACAATTAAAAAAAAAGCAATAACACCCTGCCTTCGGTTAATAATAAATTTTTGATTAACACATTATTTTTGGCAAAATTCTTGATTTTAAAAATTCATAAGATAAAAGACACTCTTAGTGTTTAAACATGATAAAAAACAAGAAATAATAATTAGCCTACATTATTTGTCACATATACATTATTTGAAACCTATTTAGTGATTTTATATTGAAATGACTTTTTTTTTTATGTAGTCTTTGAATATCGAACTGTCATTAAAAAAATTTTAAACAATTTTTCAAAATTTTGATATTTTTTATCTTAAAAAATATTTTACTTAGGATCAAGAAAATTAAAGGTGATTACGTCTTAAAATAAGCTATAAACAAACCCAATTTCATTGAAATTTGTGACAGTGATTAAATGGCTTAGGGGAACTGACATGGAATGACTCTGCTTGATTTGATATGAAATGCACCTCAAAATATTTTTAAATAGGAAATACTACCAAAAACACCCAAAATCCCACTATTTTTATTTCAGAATCAGGTAAATGACACCTTTAAGTATATCTCCCATAAAAAATAAATTTAATAAAAATACCGCCTTTTGTTGATAATGCTTTTTTTGTTAATGCATTATTTTTCATAAAAAATTCACGACTTCAAAGTTTAAATATTTTTTTAGACACACTTAAAATGTTATAAGCTTAACAATATATTTTTTTCATAAGCTGCGTACCCTAAATATTGTGCATAAATTATTTGAAGATGATTTGTAGAGTAGATATTAAAATATGATTATATATATGACATGCTACATTTGAAAACCGAGCTATCAAGAATGCCAACTGACGGCAGTTTTTCAAAATTTTGACAATTTTTTTCTCAGAAACTATTTCACCAAGGAGCAAAAAAAATTACTGATGATCATATCTTAATAGTAAGAACAAACACACGCAGTTTCATTAAAATCTGTGATGGTGGGTTACATATTGATATTTTACTGCCTGATTTGACGTGGAATGCCCCTATGTGGATTTCTTTATACCCTCGAAACATCCCAACGGCTGGATGGATTTTAATGAATAATGTCTCTATCGATTCGTCTTAACCGTCCGATGGTTATAAGCTAGGTTTTGTTTTTATAAATTCAAAATGGCGGTCGTAAAGTACAAAATGGCGGTAGGGACAAAAAAAATTTACGCACCCTATTGAGTGGCATATCATTGGATAGGTCTTTCAAAATGAAGACTATGTTTCATTGATTATTTTACAGTCAGAAGCTCCGTTTAATTGTTATACAACCTGGAAGTTGTGTTGGTAGGAGCTCTAGCTTTACTGCAACTCTAAACTTCATAGGCATATATAGGCTTAATCAAAACAATGTTTATAGACAGGAACTAACAATTAAACACAACTTAAAAGTCATTAATACAAGTAAAAAGAATAGGTAAGTAATTAAAAAATAGTTTCACATTTATGAGAAATAATTAATTAGTTCGCTTTTTATGCCGTCGGGTTTTTTGATTTTTAAATTTAATTTTTACTTGTTAGATTTCCTATAAAACATTTTCCAAACATTGCGCACAAATGAATATTTAACACTCCTAATTTACATATTTAAATCTGGTGAAATTCTTGAATATGATAACTTTGACATTATATTATCTATAGTAAGGATGAAATTTTACTGTATTGTTCATTTTGACAAAAAATAACTATAATTTGGTTATTTTGATTTGATCGAATTTATTTAGGATCACATTAATAAAATATATAAAATTGTTGTATCCAGTATCATGAAATTAAGAATGGATTTCTGACATTCTAAAGCTTTTTTGAGTATTTTAATAGATCAACTGTTATCAATATTTATTTTTTTCATAAAAAAAATGTTCTACACCCATTTACCTCATGTAAACATTTAACGATATTTTTTTAATCGCTATGCTGTCCAAATAGAAAATACGGTAAAGGTGTACAGCAAAATTAGGTACACAAAACTATTGTTAAATATATGAACAAACAATTATGTCCAAGTGCAATAATAACTGTAGCTGTAAGGATAATAAATAAATGTATGCAATGTATTATTATGCATAAATATGCATATCAGTAATCCCTGCCTTCATAGCATGCATGGTCACAGTGACGTCATTGTGACGCCACTGTAAGTAATTGTGGTCACGTCACAACTGTGACCAAAATGCCACCACTCAGTGATGTCACATTGTGACTGATATGTGAACTTCTTAGAAAAATTTAAAAGTTACAAAAAATCTTCAAAACATGCTATTTACTGTAAAAAATATTTTTCTGGATATTAAAAAAAAATTGTGACGTCACTGTTATCTCACTACATGTAACGTACGTCTCATTATGTGAATAAAAAACCCTACCATATTCTAAACTCACAGTGTGACAAAACATATGTTAAGATTAAAACGTTTTCCCTTCAAACAATAAAAATAATTCAGTGTTTGTTTCCGGCTAATATTTCACAAAGAAATTAAAAACTTCAACAAAAATGCACATAAATAAAACACAAATTTAATAGACATGTAATCGAACTGCTCGCTTAGACTACTAAAACTATATGAATTGAAAAAACTGCTGTAGGTAGTAAAATATTTGGCGATTCTTTCGACTATTAACTCTTGGAATGTTGTTAATATGAAAGTATCGCTATTAAATTTTATAACTTTATTTGAATACATAATTGATATATTTCATATAAAAATGTTTTTTTGGTGTTATTAGTGGTCAATCTAGAAAAATGTATTAACTGTAAATATATATTAGATATTTCAATAATAAGAAAATGTTTTCACACTGTATTCTATAATCCGAGAACTTGGTTTGTTATTTATAAACTATTCTTATCAGCGGAAATGACAGAAATTAATACACAGGTGTAGAAAGCAAAGATTTGTTTGTGTGTAGGTATGGGAAGGGACGGAGTTTTGTAATAAAGCAATGCTTTATTATAATAAATAAAAACACTTGCATATTTTCAGTAATAAATTTTTCTGCTAGTGTTTATTTTAAGTAATTCTTTAAAAAAAAATTTTTTGCTACTTGAGTCACACTTTTTAGATAAATTTAACTTTTTCCGAATATAAAATAAAATATACAAAATGTATGTAAAACGCATAGCGTAATTAATTATTCATATATATATATATATATATATTTGTTTCTAGAAATTTATTTCTAAAAATGCTGTTATTTTACAAGCTGTTTTAATCTAGAGGAAATTAAAATAGAAAAAAAGAGTAATGAGTCTGATTCTCCCTCCTCTCCCACTAAAAACATTATTTCGCCAGTTACTTTATTTCTTTTTTATGAATATATTTACATTTACTGCGTATAATATAAACTTTACTTTTATATTTACAAAAGATCTTGCATTATTGCATATTAAAATGAATTTCACATACTCTAAAAATGTAAACATTGTTTACTTTGTTATACTCCCATTATTACTATAATTATTGTCATATTTGACAAAAAAAGTAGCTTTACAAAACTTAAAACGTGAACTATTTTGAAACATATCGAAAAAAAGTTAAATGCATCAAAAAAATTCTTGAAACGAGAAATTTGAATTGGAACTATGCTTATAAAAATATTACGTCATATAAATGTATAAGAACGGAAAAGACATCTTTTTTTTTACCTTGATAAAAAAGAGCGCGAAATACCGCAGACGATAAAAACTATTAAAGACAACATATTGCGTTTAATCTTTGGAATAGACGGAGGGAGTTTTTTTTCTGGACAATAGTTAGTGTTGTGAACGTGCAGTCTGTCAGATATAAACATTTAACCTGAAAAAAAATATTAGGAAAAATCATTACAAGAATTTAGACAAAAATATCACTTCGAGGTAAGTACACTAGCTTTGGTGTGGTTTAAAATGATTCCCATCATTGCTGTTGTATTTATTATTGGAGATATTTTCAACTTTCAAAATTCGTTCTTTCTAAAACATGGATTACATCGGAATTTAGAGAACGGCGTTAAGGAAAGAAAAAGGTATGAAAAAATATTTTATTTCAGAGTTTGCTTTTCTTTATATTATAACGATTTTAGTATTTTCTTATAAACATTTCATTAACATAATAAAGTTTAGTAGATTTATTATTTAATTTACTGACATAAATAACTGTCTAGCAACAATTTTAATCAGATGATTAAAATCAATTATATAAATTTATTTTACTCAGATTTGATTTCTTTTAATATATTATAGGTTAAAATCAAATGTTTTCTCAAACTTTAAAATGACGTAGAAAAATATTATAATCAAAGTTTAACATAATTAGCAAATATTTAAATGTCTTTAACGTACTAAATAAAATGGCATTTTTATAGAATAAAATTTTTTGTTGGTCTGAAATAATTTGCGTTGCACATTTTTATTTAAAAATTAATATATGTTCAGAAAATATATTTAGAAGAAATAAGAATTTTTTTACATAATGGAGAAGTACTATTTAAAGGATATCATGCACTTGTAGTATTAAGGAGCGAAAAAGCAGTGTCAATGAGTATTATTCGATGTGAGAAAAGTCCTATATCCTTATATATATATCCTTAGCTGCTAAGAATTTTTCAGTTAAACATTATGAACGAAAAGTTTTCAAAGTAAACCGGCGTTTCAATTTGTTGACAAATATAGAAATTATGCAACCCAGAGAAAATTTAAATATGGTTTTATTGAAAGATTATAATTATTAAAAAACATATCCATGTGCTTGAATGAATGAAGCTAAAATGTAAAATATTTTTCATTATTTATTTTTTTTTTATTCTGGATACTTTTTATAATGTTATTTCCTGAATGGTTTTATACGCATAAACTTCAAAATATCTGTACTATACACTCTATTAGAAAACATGATTAAAAAGGCTTGTTATTTATAATTATCATCTAATCCTGTAAATAAAATAATAATAATAATAATGAACCAATGTGTGTTTCTATTTTGTGCTTATGGTTTGAATTTTTATACTTTATTCACATAAAAAGGGCTAACTATTTTATATTATTTTCATTATTTTTTATTTTACTGTGTCATATAAAAGTAAATATGATTACCTGCATTTGTAATAGACTGTATACATAAAATTTTCACCACACGTTATTCTAAAACCTTTATAGTAAATTAAAAACTTCATCAAAATATGTACATAAATTAAACACGAATTTTATAAACATGTAATCGAACTGCTCGCATAAACTACTAAAACTATTAGAATTAAAAAAAAAAAAAAAAAAAAAAAAAAAAAAAAAAAAAAACTGTTGTAGGTAGTAAAATTTTTGGCGATTTCATCGACTATTAAGTCTTGGAATGTTTCTAATATGAAAGTATTGCTATTGAATTTCAAAACTTTATTTTAATATATAATTGATATTTTTCATATAAAAACGCTTTTTGGTGTTATTAGTCAAATGTATTAGTTGTAAATATATAACAGAGATTTCAATAATAAAATAAACGTTTTTCTCCTGTATTCTATAATCCTTGAACTTGTACTGTTCTTGATAATATCAGAGCTATAGTGGTCTTGGCAATGGACATCCAGCCAGATAGATCCTTCACGAATTGTAAAAAGATTTTCACATTAGACTCCGAATAGAGTAGCTGCAGTGCATAAACATTTAATGATGTTGTTTCTTTAAAATCTTAGACAGTAAGAGTTGTTATTATTGTTACTATATAATTTCATAAATAAAAATGTAATTTTGGAAATCAATTTTTAAAGTTATTTTTTAATAACCAAAAGATGTTTTTAAATATGTGTTTTACTGCAAGCAGACTTTGATATAAAATGAATTAACTTTTTGCATCACCTCACCGTGCTGCATATTTGCTATATACCCCGAAGTCAAGGTGAATTATACATTTAGTGTAAAATAATAATAATAAAAAAAATAAATAAATCGGATTTTTTTTTAATTATTTAAATCAGATTTAAAAAAATTAAAATCGGATTTTTATGATTTTTTCCCTGCATTAAAACACGGACTAGCTTTCAATACTTTGGAGTTTCTAAAACAATTAAACCTCTAATTGCTAAGATAATCTATGCTTTAAGCTTTAATTATAATTATTAGTTAGTGTAATTAGAGTGATTATAAAACACCATTAATTTTCATTAGTAGTATGCAATAATGTTACATACATTGATATATTGTAATAATTATCTAAAACTGTATTAAATATTTTTGATATTTACAGTTCTTAAAATTATTAATCTCTGCACTTAATATCAAATTGTTGACAATATTTGAAATTAGTCATTTTTCCAACAAATATTTTTCTAATTAGGAAAAAAAAATATTTTTATGCTTTAATTTCTAAAATGATAATTTAATATTCATTATAGAAAAAAAGGGATGCTAGTTCAGTTAAAACAGAGCATTACTTAATGAGTAAATGTCTCAGTAATGTGTTTAGTAATAATATAAGAAAAAAGTATATAATTTGTTAATATGATGAATAAAGTGACATTAATTTTTAAGGATTTTATGAATTACAAATTGACAAATACAAGTAAATAACGACATGATTTAACAATAGCTTGTATTTTCTAAAGAAATAAACTTCTATAATTATTGCAAGGTATTGGTCTCACCGGTTTAAAAATACTGTGATATGGGGAAGTTTTTTATAAGAAATCTCTGATTGCAACTAAAGGTGAATTTCACCATTTTTTTTTTTTTTTTTTTAAGAGTGTATTTCGCCTATGTTAAAAAGAGCAGAGTGCTGCAACTTAAAAAAAATGGCCTAGAGGGAACAGTAAGCATTTGCAGAATTAATAAAAACTGCAAATAAGCATCATTTAGTTAGTAGCACAAATAAGCATATATGTATATCCCTGTATAATAAAACATGTGTATATGATATATATGGGGCCGTCATCTGTTCAGGGCTCGCATTTCCCTAAAATTCCTAAATTTCCTAACTGTTATTTTACTCCCTAAAACTCCCAAAATTCTCCTAAAATTTTCTTTTTGTTCCTAAAAATATACATTAGCTCGTTAACTTCGAGATCGCCAAAATTTGACCGAAAAACATCGCGAATTTCGGCAAATAGTAACCGAAAAATACGCGTATTTCGTCAAAAGGTCGCTAAGAAACACGAATTTTGTCAAACGATAGTGATATAAACACGAATTTAGTCAAAAGATCGCGGAAGAAAGCGAATTTCCACAAAGAATTGGGGAAAAAAACTCAAATTTCGTCTAAGGATCACACTCGGGAAAAAGCGAATTTCGACAAAGAATCTAAAAAAAAAACACTTAAATTTCGTCTAAGGATCACGGGGGAAAAAAAACTAATATCGTCAAGGGATCGCGAATTTTGCCATAAGATCTTGAGAAAAAACGCGAATTTCTTCAAAAGATCACGGAATAAACGTGAATTTCGATAAAGAATCGCGAAAATAAAAACCTTACATTTCGTCAAAAAATCACGGAAAAAAAGTATTTCATCTAATAATCGCAGGAAAAGAGTGAATTTCGTCAAGAGATCATGGGAAAAAAACGCGAATTTGATCTAAGAATCGGAAATTTTTTCAAAAGATTGCAGAAAAAACGCGAATTTTGTCAAAAGATCGCGAATAACACGCGAATTTTGTCAAAGGATAGCGAAAGAAACGTGAAATTGTGTCAATAAAATCGTGCAAATACGACGAATTTCGATTTAAGAATCGCAGAAAAAACGTGAATTTCTTCAAAGGACCGAGACAAACGCAAAATTTAATAAATCTCGCATTTAAGGTGAATTTCGTCAAAGGATCACGAAAAAAAGCAAATTTCGTCAAAAGATCGTGAAAAAAAGCAAATTTGATCTAAAAATAGTAAATTTTGTCAAAAGATTGTTGAAAAAACGCGAGTTTCGTTAATGAACCGCAACAAAGGCGAAATTTTGTAAATAAATCGCGAATAAGGCGAATTTTGTCAAAAGATCGCGAAAATAATTTTAATTTCTTCAAAAGGTCGTGAAAAAAAACGTGGCTTTCATCTAAGAATCGCAATTTCGTCAAACGATTGAAGAAAAAACGTGAATTTCGTCAAAGGATCGCGAAAAAAGCGAATTTCGTCAAAGCATAGCGAAAAAAAGCGAATTTCGTCAAAGCATAGCAAAAAAACCGACTTTCGTCAAAGCATAGCGAAAAAACGCGAAATTTTGTCAATGAATCGAGCAAATAAGACGAATTTCGCCGAAGGATCACGAAAAAAACGCAAATTTCGACAAAGGATCGTGAAAAAAGCATTCGGAAATTTTTCTGTGAACTTCAGACCTACTCCTGCCTCCATTGTCGAGGTACATTCATTGGACTCGAATAGCGATTTCATTTTTTAATAAATGTCTTTCATCTTATCGCTGTCACAACATTGTCATTGTAGTCACATATTCGGCACAAAGTTATCGATAAAATTTCACAAATCACACAATTTTCACAAAATTATCACAATGTGACTTCACAACATTGTCACTGTCGTCAGAGAATCATCACAGTGTTAATGACAATTTCGTCACAAATGACACATATTTCACAAATTGGTCTCACCGTGACTTCACAAATTGGTCACAATGTGATATCACAATTGAGCTCTAAAACGGCCATAACGACTTTACGTTCTAGTCACTATGACTTCACATCAACGTCCCGTGACGTCACATTGACGGTCGCAAAGTCACAGCGTGACTTCACAACGACGTCACTGTAACGTCACCATGCCTTACGGGTGGTTATAAAAGCTGAAGTTTAACTGCTGTTTTTATATTTTTGTAGTAACATATTTGTTCAATCCTTCTTTTTCAGTTCACATTATTTCATTTAAAATATACGTTTAGGTCTAGAAATTCTGTCATAATTTACTATTTTTTACCTTTAAAAAGCACCTTCTAGCATTTTGTTTTGATGTTGGATGTTTTACCATACTAAAATGGAAGGATTGCATTGCAAGAGCAATTTACATGTTGGATTTTCAGAGCAATTTTTTGTGGGGGGGGGAGGGGGGGATGAGGGTGTGTGTTTTTAATGAATGTTAAATATTCATTTAATGTTTTCAATTTGCCAATAGTCTGACTGATCTCAAGGTGAATCCGATTAATTTATGAAAGAAATAATTAAATCAAATGGATTTTTGGTGAACCCCTTTTCTATTTAAAAAAAAATGCTTATGTATTTTCATCACAATTCATTAAAATTTTTTTGATAAATTCATTGATAAATTCATTAATTATTAACACGGTACATTGTTATTAGATAGAATTTTTATTAATTTTTTTATTGAGCAGCAGCATTTATTGATCACTATATTTTTAAATAAATAGATTCAGATTTGCGCATTTGTACTTGCGTTTAAAAAATATCCATTACCATTTTACACGCCTATGAGTGGTATAAATAATTTTAATACATTTATGAGAGGCGAACAAATTGTAAATTTCCATAAATCTGATTTGTTGTCTAATCCTTCTCATAAGTGTAATAATTTTTTTAAACGTTAAATATTTATTTGTAAGCGATGTAAAAGCGTTTTTGGAAACATAATAATATTTGAATCAACATGAATTGAAATGCACTGTCAGTGATGTCAATGACAATGAGCGCATGCTCACAAAGCGCTTCTTTGGAAAAATTTTATGGTACCCTCCGTCTTTCGTCAAGACGTTGTATGCTTGAGGGTTGGGATATTCGGTCATTGGACGTTTTTGAGAGTGACCCTAAACACTTAACTTCAATAGGACAACTTTTTCTTGCAATTTAGAGTGTGAGATTGTCATTTACGAGTTTTGTTTTGGTTGTGGGGCTGTTTATAGCCATTTACCCACCTATAAGTACCTTCAACGGTACATTTATAAATAAATTAAATTTTTAATGTATAAGTATTTTTCTAATTCAAGACTTTGCATTAAAATATTTATGCATGAAATTTAAACTTTCAGTCATTACTCCTTCTACAACACGTTACAAAACTCTGATAGTGCAGAAATCGAATGTTTTTAGAAATTTCGACTTTTTGACAAAATAAAATGTAATAGTCATAAATAACTATTTGACAAAACTCTTTGCTCATGAATATTTTTCAAATCTGAAAACCATTATACAATTTATAAATCACTGTTTGAAAAAAAAAGTATTTTATATTCTTATAAAGTCATTAGATTACAAGTTAATTACACATGTCTCTTAACTGAAAAAACTTTTCGGGAACTTCTTTTTACATTTATTATGTAATTGAGTCTAATTCTGCTAATGAGAAAATTTGAAAGTTCTTGTTAAGAGGATTATATGCCTTTCTCTTGATCTTTACCAAAGTTTAGACCGGATTTCGTAGTTTTGTTTTTAGTAGTAAAGTTAAACACAATTTTATTTCTTTATTTACTGATGATTATACGCAGTCGTAAGGATAGTTAAATAATATTCTACTCAAGATTTCATTACCGCAGTATGTTTTCTAATTAAGATAAAAGATAAGCTTTGTGGTAATTCATCGCTGTATACTTTAATGAAATCCAAAAATACATATAGTAAATATTTTAAAATTAGTTAAACTTATTAATAGTCAACGTTATTAGTCAAAATTATTAGCGGTCATAACAACAATTATTTTTAATTAGTTGCATGTTTAAAGTAGCAAACGCAAAAGGATTTTTAAGTATATCTAACTTAATTTCAATTTTAAAAGAGAATTTCATCAAATAATGTTTGTCATAAGAATATATGAAAAATGATGCAATAAAAAACAAATTGAGATTAAAAAAATATATCTACCCTATATATATATATATACAATCCTAATGAAATGAATTTATGAAACGACTGATTAAACGAATGATTATGTTTCACAGCTATTACTCCTAAAATATGGAACCTCTGGCGGAGAAATTAACATCTTTATTAACATCTTTAAACGTATTGATCCGCGTATATTAAAAATGGTATTATAATTTTTAAATTTGAATTAAATTTCGAGATATCAATTTTTTTCTAACGTTAATGATATTTCTCCTCTGATGGCAACTAAATGACTTCATGATTTGTGGAAAAAAGGGAGGAAAAGTAAAAATATGGAAATTGTTAGATTTATTTTTTTTCGCCATTTTCAAACTGAAATTGAAATTACCTATTTCAATCGGTAGTGTAGATGATATTGTCAGTATATTATGTTCCACAGAAGGCGCCAAGCGATAGAGATAAATTTAAAAAATCATTCTTGAAAATTGTTTTATAAACCATAATAAATCAGTCAAGTCAAATAAAGTTTTCAAACAAACTACATTTGAAAATAGATTTTTTTCCCTATACGACGGTATAAAAATTGAAAATGTGCGATGTTTAGAAGATTAAAAAATTGCAGCACCGAAACAGAAATTTAATCGTGTTGCCATTTGCAAAATGACGTCACCGTTACGCATAGATACGTTTGTCTTTTGTAATATAGATAAACGTTAAAGTCTATTTTTGTAAGGGGATAAGGAAAATGAAACAGACTATTAGATTTGCTTTTTGTCGCCAGTTTCAACTTAAAAAAAAATGAAATTATTAAAAGCAGAAAAAAATATTCATAAAAATTCACTCAAAAAGGACCACAAATCAATGGTGTTAAAAGCAGAAATATGGAAAATTAAGTCAAAATTTTTACACGTAAATATTAAAAAAGTACAAAATTTTTAAAATATTAAAATTATTTCACGCGAAACACATTTAAAGCTGACAATTACATCATATGTAAAATGACCAAACATTAAATATCGTCAAACTTAAAGTGCCTGAATTTACGAAATTTTTACGCGTGAAAAACTTGTAAAGGTTCATATTTAAAAATTAGAATTAATAATATTCCCAAGCACTTTTAAATTAAATAGCATATGTACCTGTGAATCTTAAAAGAGAAAAAAAAAAGCCTTAAAATAAATAATTGCATGAGAAATGTATTTAATAGTAAAAATCACGTTATACTATATTAAAACGATACATTTCGAACGATTTGTATTCCGAAGAATTTTAATGTGACGTCACATTGTATAAAAGTAGTGCTACTAGAAAATTTGTTTATATATTTCGTCACTTGATACAGCAGAAATACAAGTAAATGTATGTGCAAAATAATTTCTATTTATTTTACTTGATAAAGATATATTAGAAAATTCGGATATACTTATTAATTAATATGAAGAATATAGATTATAAAAAAAACATGAAAATATGCATGATGGTGTATTAAAATAGAGAAAAGAATTCATGAATAAGCTATACCTGTTCCTGAAAATCTAAAGCATAAAATATAAGCTTAAAATTTCAAAATACGATGGTTTTGAATACCGTGGTACTGAAAACTATTCGTAAGCAGACTGAGCAGACATATTTAAACTAACTATTTTATACAAACTAATTTTCAAATGTGTAATGTTACTTATCAATCCCGAAAACAGGCAACAGTTGTAACGACATTGATAACGCGTTGGATCAGGCCATGTCAACATACAAAATGCCACATTCAAACATAAAGTATGGCAATCTGATTACAGAAAATAGCCGCTGTTATAGTGATAATATCGTTCAATCTTCAGTAACTTTTGAATATATTTTAAACTGTTTTTAGAGGCTGCGAAGACTGAAAGGGGTGTTGGCGGAAGTAGCTCGCAGGGTGCTGCGCCCTCTAGTACTACTTTGAAATGTTACAAGTACATAACTTTGCAAAGCAAAAACTTCCCTAAATAAAAATATTTTTTCCCCTTGTTACTTAATAGCACGGAAAAATGCTTTACTCGATAGCATATTCTTATGTTAACAATATATGCTCCACAAAATATTTACTAACAGTTAACAACAACTGTAAAATCTCGGAATATGTAAAACTTTTCTGATCGTACTGAAATTATTTTTGCAGGTTTTTAAATTTCATCCAAAGATTTTAAATTTTTATTGGAATGATTCTAAATATATAGTTTTAATGCCACATTTCATGATGTTTATGAGAAAATCACAAAGTTATTGTTAAGAGGATTATATGCGTTTCTCTTGATATTATCCAACGGTAAGATCGGATTTAGTACTTTTGCTTTTAGTAAGGTTAAACAATTAGTTACTGACTTTTATGTGTAGTCGTAAACTTAGTTAAATAACTTTCTCATTAAGTTTTCATTAACGCAGTACGTTTTCAAATTACGATAAAAAATAAGCTTTTTTGTTAAACCAGCGTTGTATGATTTAAAGAGATCTAAAAATACTTGTTAATAATACAGAAAACTTTTCAAAGCTAATTTAAACATATTACGTCATACTTTCGAATATTCATAATATCGTTTATTTTTAATTACTTGTATGTTTGAAGAGCAAACGCAAAAGTACGTTTAAATATGCTTACTTAATTTTAATTTTAAAAGAGAAACTCTCTAACTATTGTTTGTTATTTTACTAACAACATAAATTAAAAAAAAAAAAACATAAAGAACATGATATTACCTTATGATGTTACAAATATATAACTTTCCAAAATGAACATTTTTCTAAATTTAGTTTTAAAATCTTATTTATTTTTTATTTTATAAACAGAAAAATTTTCGAATATGAGGACGTTAGAATCAAAACTCGCCTTATCGAAAATTAAAAAAAAAAGAAAACGTGTTTTCCATATCAATCTATTACATTGATAAACTTGCAACGAAAAAGCACAACAATCTGCAATAAAACTAGTTTTATTTTTTACTAGCGAACTTGCCCGGCGTTGCCCGGGTACATCAAAAAACAACAGGAATTACGAAAAAACTCTGAAAATCACAATAAGATATCGCGAAAAAATTTTTAATCGCTTCTCAAATTCTGAAAAGAGAAAATATATATATATATTATGTTCGAAGATTGCAAGTTCATTCCTTTCACTAATGTGGAAAAATAGTAGCAACTCGCTAAAATACACTAAAAATCATATACAAAATTCCCGAAAAATTCGAAAATTGCTATACGAAATCCGAATAAACTTTATTGAAATTAGGGCAGAATGTACTTTAGGTCAAAAATGGAATGTCAAAAAATTGCAGCAGATCGCGAAGAAACGTAAAAATCGCATTAAAAATCACAAAAAGTTCAAGAATCACGAAAGTCAAAATTTACTATAATTGGATAAAAGTTTCAAATCTAATTCCTTTGACCTGTGGGCTCTCTTAAAATTTATGTTTTGGAAATCATGCTAAGCATTAGATCATGTTACTTTTATTCATAATTAATTTACTTGGACTCCCTTAAATATAATTAACATAATCCCTTAAGTTAATATCAGTTTTTGTTGCATTAAAATACCTCAATTTGTTGATTTTCTGTAAGCAAGTAAACCCTATTGTTTTGCAGTGGAAGTCTATCGGAATTTGGCGAAATATTAGAGATATCGCAAAGTTGGCGACAAACTTGGCGTTATTTGGCGACAAAACTGGATCCCCCCTACGGTAATCCCCCCCCCCCTTATATGTATGGACATGCATTACATGCTGTTCAATAATCGCATAAAAAATTCGCTAAAAAATCCAAAATCGATGCACGAATTCCGAATAAACTTTTATGAAAAGAGAACAAAATTTACTATATTGGGTTAAAAGAGAGAAACCGCATTCTTTTTCCTAATGTGGAAAAATCGAATTAATATAATCCCTTAAGTTAATATTAGTTTTTGGTCCCGGGTTCGATTCCTGGTTCTGACTAATTTTTCACTCTAGTTGGGTTTATTGTATTTATTGTTTGTATGCCTGTATAATATTTATATATACCTTTAATTGTTGAATGCATGCGTTATTTATGTGTGTATGTGTGTTTTAATATATATTGTAGTATGAGTGTTTTATTATAAATATTAGTTTTTGTTGCATTAAAATATCTCAATTTGTTGATTTTCTGTAAGCAAGTAATCCATATTGGTTTACAATGGAAGTCTATGGGAATTTGGCGAAATATTAGAGATACCGCCAAGTTGGCATCACTTTTGGCGACTCATTTCGGTCGCCAAATTTGGCGATATACCGCCAAGTTGGCGACAAACTTGGTGGCATTTGGCGACAGAACTGTGTCCCTGTACAGTAACCTCCATATAGGTATGGAAATGCATTAATCTGTTCAATAATTGCATACAAAATTCGCTAAAAATTCAAAAATCGCTGCATGAATTCCGAATAAACTTTTTTGAAAAGGGAAAAAAATTTACTATATTGGGTTAAAAGAAAGAAACCATATTCTTCTCACTTATACGGAAAAAACCGCCTCGAAACTTAAAAAAAATGCTAAAAATCGCATAAAAAATTAAATAAAAAAAATTCTAATCAAAAAATCGAAAATTGGGCTTCAAGGTGCAAAACTTCATATATAGACGTACCTTTTCCCCAAATTTTGTAGCTCTACGTGCAGTGGTCTCTTCAGAACACCGTCGACACACTCACTCACTCACACACAAACTTCTTTCTTTATTATTATAGATTCCTAGTATTGTAAAATCTTGGTTTACAATGAAACTCAACAGAGCAGTTAGATGTTTTTCGCAATTTCCCAAGATTTGAATTTATGGATAAGGCTAGTTTTTAAATTATAATTCTCATATGTATTTAAAATATGTTTATGGTAGCAATAGGTGTTCCATTAAATATTTGCTACTGTTGACAACAATTGTGACATTTCGCAATATGTAAAACATTTCAAGACATAGAGAAATTGGTTTTGTAGATTGCTTTACAGAAATCTTTTTTTCCCAATCTCTTTTTTAACATGGCCATATTTGATGAGTTTTATTCGCATGTTTTCTATTCATATATATGTGAACAGAAAAAAAAATTAATTAAACTGACTCCCTCTAATGCTTCTGCTGAAACACGAATCATGTCAAATAATTACACGGTAAAGAATGGTACTAATTCCTCCCGATGAGAAAAATATATATGTATATAACTATAGAGAGTTCAGTTTAAGATTCCAAACGCGCTTTTTTTTATGTAAAATGACGTCATCCGCATCCACTAAAGCATTCTTCAGCTACCATATTGTCTTAAACAACATCTACTGTAAAATATGCATAAGACGTGATTATCGCTGAATAATACACAAATTCAAAAAAAAAAGAGATTTCGTCATTCAAGAAACCGAAAAAAGAAATCGGTTATCTCATGATTCATAGACCATCATTTGTTTGTGATATTAATTTAGATACTTAAAATTAAACTTAGTTCATAATAGCTCCATGTTTTATCAGAAATCATTCATTTCTATTTTTTCAAAATAGCATGTATTTAAATTACGTATTTTAAATTTTTCTTCAGTTTTTATGAGAAAATTGCAAAAAAAGATATAATTGCTATTTTTAAACTATTTTCCCTTTACTTTCTAAAGAAATAAAGTACTTGAACTTGAAATGCCAAAATTAAAGAAGTGATGTTAAAAACTACAAAAAACTTAATATCTCAAAAATAAATAGGGATGCAGTTTTCAAACAAATTGCATTTAAAAGTACTTTTTTTCCAAATACGACAGCATAAAAATTAAAAACGTACGATACTTAGAAGTTAAAAAATTTGCAGTAGAGATTATTCCGTACAATGATACATCTGCTTTGTTTTATGGCTCGCTTATACAATGTAACGTTATTTTTTTGGAGACGACACATTAATAGGTGGGAGAAAGAAATAGAATACCGGGGACTAATAATAATGGCAATGACATTTCTTCATCGTCTCTAAAACAAGAATTTTACAGTCACATATTAAAATAATATGTATTTTTTACCAAAAATAAAATATTTAAAAGGGTAAATTATGCTTTGTTTCTTTCACTTGTGCATTAATTTCATATAGTAAAAACAAATGTATGAAGCATAGTATAATATTGAAATTCATTCGTACGTAATTAATTCTAATTAAATTGAAATTTGAGGTTTATTTAAAGATTATTAAACGGACATTTTCCGCAGATATCCTACCTTTTGTAAAAAAAGTTCGTATTTCGCAATTTGACAGGAAATTATATCCAATCAAATTTAATGTCAAAAATATTAAACAAAATACTTTTTAGGGATAGCTATCATTTATACAGTGCGTGTGAATAGTTTAAGCACAATAACAATTTTAAAACAAAAATTAAAATATTCACTTTATTTCAATATCTGTCTTGTATATGTTAATAATAGCAGTTTTAACACCATATTCAATAAAATTAACTATTAAATTTTATTTCAAAAGATGGAGTTTAAGAATAGAACAAAAATAACCGTGTCAAAAGTTTAAGTACAAAATCATTTTTATGCAAATTTTACGAACTGGTGTAAGTGGTTGTGCACGCAAGCGATTTCTGGGTGTATAGGAAGCAGTCAGTTGTTGTTTTTGAATTAGTGCAAAATGCCTAGGTGGAAAGAATTTTCAGACGGAGAGGTGATAATTATTTGGAGTTTGAGATCAAAACATAAGTCTTCTGAAATTGCATGTGCATTGAAAAGATCAAAACGAAGTATTCATCAAGTTTTGACTCTTAGTAAAGATTTCAAACGAAAATTCCGTTCAGGAAGGCCATGAGTGACTACTTTGCGGGAAGATCTTCGCATCAGAAACTTGGCCTTGAACTGCTAATTACTCTCTTTCGCAAATAAAACGTACAGTTGGGGGATAAATATCGAAAAGAAACTGTTCATAACAGAGTTTTGGAATCAGAATACATCAAAAACCGTAAAATGGCTCGGTTACCATGTCTGAAACGATACCATAAAAAGCTAGATTACAGTGAGTCAAACAGCATATGTCATTTGGTGAAAAGTGTCTGAATGTCATGTTCAGTGATGAAAAGAAATGGAACCTCGATGGCCTTGATGGGTTTAAGTGCTATTGGCATGATCTCCGCAAAGAACCTAGGAGTATATTTAGCCGACAACATAGTGGTGATTGTGTAATGGTATGGGGGGGGGGCTATTCCTTTCAATCGTCAGACATCTTTAGCATTCATCAGTGGTCGTGAAAATTCTGAAAACTATCAAGAGACACTTGCCAAACATTTGCTCTCTGTTGCCGAGATTTTTTTTTTTTTTTTTTGGGAGGGGGGGGGGTATTTTATCATGATAATGCTTAGATCTATATCTCAAACTCAAATTCAACGTGGCTTAAGTCGAAAAAAGTATCTGTTTTGAAATGTCCGACAATTATCCCTGATTTAAACCCTGTAGAAAATATGCGGGGCTGTCTCACTCATGTAATTTATTCATTTGAAAGATGCCATTGAGAACGCGTGGTTTTAAATTGAACCAGAAATAATACAGAATCTCTTTTTATCGATGGGAAACCGTATATTTTAGTAATTCAGCAGAATGGATCAATAAACAAGTATTATTATTATTTTTTTTAATTTATTCTTGTTTACTAAAGACTAAATAACTACTGGACTTAAACTTTTGATACACTCATTTTTGTTCTTTTGATAAATTATATTATTTGAGATAAATTTTAAAGCATAAATCTGTTAATTATCTTTTTAAAACTACAATTTGTAGGTCATGTGAAAAGGAAAGTTAACTTTCAGGCAATAATAAAATTTTATTTTGAAACTTTATGTTGTGCTTAAACTTTTGACACGTACAATATATTTAAATATCTTCTATAAAGAAAACTTGGGTCAATAAAAGTACGATATAAATTGGTTTTAATTAGCCTTTTTAAGAATTTTCATTTTTCGACATTAAAAAAGTTAATCCAAAAGAAAATAAATAATTCCTTCTCTTTTAAATATATCAGTCAGAAAATCAGAATGGATTAAAAAAAGATATAGCATTTTAAAGATTAAATTCAATTTAAGACTATTAACCATTTGCACACGAGAGATCATTCTCAGTCGCAAGTAGTGTTTCCACATTTCTCGGGTACATTAGTGCTCCAAATGCTCTGGACACCAGCATTTTAATGTAATTTTATTCACCTTATCTAAAGTCAGAATTATCTGAAATGAAAGATAATAAAATAAACTCTACGAAATTAGTGGTGTCCAGAGCATTTGGACACCTGATTTAAGTGGGACACGCAGCAATACTAGTGTTGAGTGAGAGTGACCTCTCGAGTACAAAGGTAAAACGCTTTATGCAATCGATCTTGTTTATCATTTGCTGTAAACATAAAATTTGAAATATTTCTCTGGGTGAATTTTTTAGCAAATAAAGTGATGGAAAAAATTATTTGGCTAGGGTAAGTTTCTAAATTTTTATTAAATTATCTTCGTATTATCATTACTATTATTTGGTAACAATTAGTGTTTTGAAAAATGCCAATTAGTCTTCTAAACAGTTTCTTCTCTATCTATCTTAGAAAATATAATTATCTCCCTTCCACACTAAAACAAGGTAAAAGACTGCATAATTTATTATTACTGAAATAAAAATCAAATAAAAGAATAGGTAGATATCTATCCTAATTATGTATGCATCTATACATAGCATAATTCAATGCAACCATGTAAATGTAAAATTAAAAATTATAGGTTAGGTTATTATTAATGTTATCTGAAAAAATTTTAATAAGTTTCTCTAAATAACAAGCAGAACCAGATAATGTCTATCCCTAGTTTAAATAAAAAGAACAACTACACTTTTCCCACCATTTTCTATCACATTTTTTTTTTCTTCATTATTTTCTATGTAATCAATAAAACACCAAAATGATCCTCGAAAAATACTCTTTTTTTTAATTAATGTAAAAGTAAGTTCCGCCTTTCGCTTATTTCTCTTATCATTTTATTTTTAGAATTTTACACTATAATATAACAAAATGTAATTTATCTTCCAATGACATTTTAGGGTGTGTCTGACTAATCAAGAAGAACAAGTGATAATAGTTTTAATCTTCATTTACTGCTTATTGGCAGGTATTATTCAAAGGTCATTCCAACAAAGAGATTTTAGAATTATAAGTATTTTAAACTCTCGTGTTGGATTTAAGTTGTGACATTTATGAAGTCAGTTTATCTTCGAAATTTAACATCGATAATTATAATTTAGAAATGTTAACTGTACATACACATAAAAAAATACTTGTGGTAAAAAAAAATATATATATCTGTCTTCAAAAGTAACTTTAATATTATTTTATTTTACTGAATGATTAAGAGCTAGTTATTTTATGTGGAATAGCATTTTCCGTTTGTTGACGATATCGGTTATAATTATTCTTTTATCATAACTAGGAGAAGTAAGGCACGTATTGCGATGAGAAATATTTAAAAACAAATTAATAAAGTAACTTTTACCCATGAAAACATTACAATGTATCTCTTGAATCACAGTGAAACTAAAGCAAAGCATTCATATTTTATTTAAAGCGCATATTTGCAATTTATAGACAATTATCTTTGATTTTATTCTGAGATCGTAGTTACCATAATTAAGTTCCTGGACATAGTAGTATCAAACATATATAAGACCGGAAAGATCTAATGTGTAATTAAATTAATAATTTTGTACCTTAAATTTAAAAAAAAATAAGCCATGTGAAAAAAGCATAAAGTAAAAGTACAAAAGTATAACAAGTAAAAGTATAAAAGTATAACAAGTAAAATATAGTATTTTTCCATTTTTACCACAAATACCCACTACCGGTTTCAAGAATTTAGGTATTTTTCTGACTCTGATTTTGAACAATATAAATTGAACAAGCACAATTTTCCAGGTATTACCATGCGGGAATATTTTTATTATGATAATAAATCTTCTCACCATATATTGAATTCTTTGCCAATAACATAAGTGTTTAAAATGAGTAAGATTGTCTATCGAAATAAAAAATATAGGAACATCTTAAAATAAATTTCGACCTTATATTTTATGTAATTAATAGGCCTGATTCCTTTAAACTAGCATGAAGCCGATTAACGTTCTGATTTACATTAAATTACCTTTCTACATTTAAAAATTGCATACATAGATAATTACACAACTCACCCATATAAATACACTTTTCTCCAATCCTTTAAAATATTTTAGATAACAATTATAGCTTAATTTTTTATAAGGTATCTGTACCAAATAAGGCTATTAGCTTTTATCTTGTCGAGAATGTTCTGGAACTGACATATGGTAGCACATGCCTGACAGTTAATGTGTTCTTGTTAATTGCGGATAGATTCCACCTCAACAAATACCGGTTTTGACGTTATTTATGGATTGTTGAATCTTTAGACACGTCATTGTTAAAAAGAGTAAGTAAAATTTCGCAAGAAATCATCGTAGAATATTCATAGAATTGTACAGTCTTTGAATAATGTCGAGTAATTTAAAGATTTTTTTCGAATATGTAATGGAATATGTATATATTTTTAAATATATTCTGGGCTTGAAAGTAAATTATTTGAGAAATATAAGTCACCTAATCAAGCGTTGCCTTCTTTGTCTAAAGGTGCTTGCCCGTGAAAAAAATGTCGCACTTTTTTGACTCTCTTTACTTGTCTTACTCTGAATTGCACTATTTTTTACTCCAAATGTGAATATTTCATTTGGAATTCTTGATAAAATATATTGACTTTATTTTCACCTACATATTTTATTTTGAACAGTTAAAATGCACAAATTTTGAAAACAAATTTATTTCCTTCGTTCTATTTTGCTATTATACCTGTAAAATACTAGTTAATTAAAACTAAACCATGTACTTAGGAAATTATTGTCATTTTTAGAACACATACTCTTAATAAGGCCTCTTTCAAATGTATTTTGTTTTAACCAAAATTGGACTGCGTGAGCAGCAAGCATGATTGAATATTGTTTAAAAATATAGAAATATTACCAATAACATTTACAATGTTAATGCTGACGTAACACATTTTATGTTGATCTGAATCTTTAACGTAGCTTTTTTTGGTAAACGTACATTATAAAATAAAAAAGAAATTAAAATTAATTTATTTTGAACAACATACAATAAGAATGTAACATTTTGAAACACCTATGATGTAGAGCATTGCTTTCTTTCAAAAACAATTTAATTTCACAATAAAATTATTGCTTTAAAATTTGCAAACCTATATCAAAAGGATTTTTTATAAATTACGCCAAAGTCCATTGATCTGTATTAAAAAAAAAGAAAAAAAAATGATTTTCTATCTAAACATACCATGGTTTTAAAAACGGTATTGGATCTTATAAAACAATGTAGTCATATTTAAATAATATTATATTAATAAAAACGATTATATTCAACAATATAAATATTCCTTTCTGTTCAGTATTGATTGTTTAATTTATTATTTTTCCTATACACGAAATTTGATATTTTATATTTATAGAAAAAAGCTTCAATTAAATTTATATGATAAATTAAAAGCTCAGATAATCCATAATTTCTTAAACGAACTAAAGTAAAGTTTTACGAAATGAATTTAAAATGATACAAATCGAATTTCCGAAAATGAAATTTACAACAATCCCGAGTTTAACCGTACCACTTTTCAAAATGTTAGTTGTCTCTCATTTTGCCTCTGCTTGTATCATGCAAGAATTAAATAAAAAATAATTTTTATCCGACAAATTAGTCATTTATAATTAATACTAATATATTGTAACCTTCAGATATTAATGAACTAAACTAAAATCCATTAATGATCCTGTTCTGCAACACACTGTCAGAAACATTGGTCCATAAGCACTAAATTATTCATCATTTTTTAACAAATAATATCCGTACTCCTAGAAAACATGTTTCAACCGTGAATGCTTCCCAAAAGTCTGAAAAAGAGCAAGAAATTCCATTCATTCCTAACAGGCATGCGTATTGGTTCTTTTAATAGTAAAATCCAAATTTATTTTTAAAACGAAAAATCAAAAATTTTTTAAATAAGATTTCTAATTTAATTAAAAATGAAAACAAAAACGAATAAACAACAACAATAACAAAAGAAACGTTATCGAATTTTAAAATAAATAAAAATTAATTTACTCATTCGTTTAAAAGTACCCACAATTTATTTTTTTAAAGTTATAAAAAATTATTCTCATTTAAAATTTATTCTACACACACATTTAAAATTGATATATTCATTAAAATATTAAATGTAAGATAAAATGATTATACTCAAAAGAAAATCTTTTCGAATAAAAAAATAATATTCATAATTTAAAACTAGTAATCTACTTAAACATATTTATAATTCATATTTTTATCCTGTATTAATTCTAAAGTATTAAAACACCAGCCACAATGTCATTAAAGACGAAAAATTCCTAAAATTAAATTCTAAATTCAAAGCTTTAAAAGAAATTGATCAAGAGATATCCATCTGAAGCAAACATATTTACTTCAAATTGTTTCACTACTGAACAATTGTAATCGAGTAGTTAAAGTACTCGACTCGTAACACTATGATTGCTGGTTCGACTCCAAGGTCAGCGAGTTTTATTGTATCCCCATTTTCTTCAAATAACGTATATTTTACCTCCTGAAAAAGAGAAAAAAGAAACGGATATTCGTCAATTAGCGGAAAAATTCCGGGAGCACTGCAGCTAGGAAAATTTCGAAAGATTCCGAAGAAAGTATTTCTGAGATTGTCCCCAACTTTCATTTTTTTTTACCATTCTCCTGAAGAGCTATGCAGCATATGTCCCCGAAAAGTTGTCAGTCCAACCTGCAACAATCAATGTTTAGTACCCAAATGAGCTTTGTTTGTAGCCCTTTTATCGGTCATTAAGTCATAAAAGTTTGAGTTAAGTTTGACCAAGACCGGAGACGAATTCTTGATCTGTAGCGCAGCAGTGCAAGGTATTGTCCACTAAGCTGTTGGCCTTCTATATTAATTTACACACTAGATTTGGCTTATTATTAAATATCAAATGAATGACAAAATGTAATAAAAATAATTTAAAATTAGAAATATTTGAAAAATAATTATGTAAAACTTGAATTATATTTACATAACAAATTATCGAAAGATGAAAGTATTTAATATTACTTTAGAGTTGAACTTGATATTTTATATCAAAAAAGATTTTTTATCGTTTAAGTTCAAATATCATATTAATGTTTCATAAACTTGTAGCTTTAAACTCTTGATAATTTACCAGTTTCCTATAGATATTTTTTTTCAGTTCATAAACACGTTATAAAATATTTATAAAAAGTTTCATAACGTTATAAAGTTTTATTCAGTATAAAGTTTCATAAACATCTTTCTATTAGTATATCTGTAAAACAGAAAATATCATGACCAGTAAAGTCTATTGGATAGTACACGTATTTTAAAACTTTGAACAGGGAAAATTAAGTATAAGGATAGTTCTCGCGTCGCAATCTAATAGAGCGATTTACAAATGAAAAAAAAAAAAAAAAAAAGCTATATTTTTCAAAAATCGGGGGGGGGAGGGGGGGCGAGGATAAAATATTTCTTAAATTAAACATAAAATTAATGTTATTAATCGTGATCGATTATTTAGAGAAGCGTTATTTTATTTTTGCTTAGTGGTGAGTACAGTGAAATATTTGAAAACAGGAGAAGAACAGTTCGATCCAAATTTGAAAAGGGTTATGAAAGCTGAATATTTTCGCTTCTACACTATTTCAAGAGAATTTGCTTTAGCACGGAAATAGAAAAGATCTACAGAACTACAAAAAGTTCAGTTTATAATGTGTTAATCAACATCTAAAAAATTAACAATTAAAAAAATTATCTTATCCAGAATCTAAAAAACTATTTTTAACTAAAATTAATTGGGTAATTAAAGATTTATATGGTAATATTATGTTATTATAGCAACCAGACGCTAATGTACTAAATTAACCTTTAACTGATGTGACTAAAATTTGTCACACAACTCATGTCATCCGGTCTCTCAGACCCCCCAAATAAAATGAATAAAAAAAAATAACTCAAATGGTTGAATTTATTTAAATTTTGTCCTAAATATATCATTGTATTTCTCTTAAGAGAATGTGAATTAAATTGCATGAAAAAAGTATTTTATTCATATTATTTAACTTCAGTACAGAAACTTAAAAAGCTGAAAAAGTGTTTACAGCTGGGAGTCGCGGAGTCTGGCAGACCGCGTGACATGAGTTAAAGGTTAAACTCTTCGGCGCCACAATCCCTTAATGACCCTGTCGTGCAGTTCCTAACTCTGCTTCCTTGACCCTGCGTCCTGAGGTGCTATGCTCCATATGTGCTGGACAGGAGATCAACCGAACGCGGAACCCTATGTGCTTAATTGCCAAGCGAACTCTGTAAACGTTTTACAGACTTAATGGATAAAAGGTTAAGTGAGCTTTGTCAAATTTCGGATTCGAAGTTTTCTTGATCTGTAGCATTGCAGAGCGACGCGCTCATCACTGTGATGTCGGGGTCCGAAGTTAATGTACACACATAGATTTAATTTATTATTAAATATCATATGAATGTCAAATTATTTGAAATAATTTTAATACAACAAAAATAATTCAAAATTAGAAGTATGCATATAAACATTAATATGAAACCTGAAATGTATTTACATAACAAATCATCAAATGATTATATCATTTATTATTGTTTTAATTATGTACTTTAGTAGTATATAACCACAATCAAAAGTAACTGCGTTTCATTTTCATAAGACTTTATGCATAGAAAAATATGAAGATGCATATGATGCATACAAACAAATGAAGTTTTTATTATTGAAAGAGGTTTGTATTATAGAAAATTACATTTTAAAAATGACAAATGATTTCTACAAATGAATCGGGCATTTGAAAAACCACATAAGTCACAAAATTTACACTTTTCAAAAATTACAAAAAACTGTATTATTCACAAGTAAACAAATTTTTATGGATTTTCTTTTTGACTGATTATAAAGTTTAGACTTCAAAGTTTGTAAATATAGAATAATGTTCATAATTTATTAATAATAAAAAGAAGAATTACAGAAAAACTATTCCTAACTTATGTTGTTTTTGCAAGAAACGAGGTTAGGTGGTATTTAATTGAACAAAACAGTCATATTAAATAAATTTTGTATCAACATTATTTAAGCTAATACTTATACATTATGATTTTTGTGTTTTAATATCATTTTGGTACGTAATTATTTTCTTCATCATTCTCAATTGGATTATCTTCAACATTGGTAGTTGGACAGCTAAATATATTTTGATAAAATGGCATATGCTCTTCCAGAATGATATCCTGAACTCGTTTTAAATCGTCTAATTTTTTACTATTAATTCACACTTTTGATTCATAGGCTTTTGCTCATGGAAGTAATAGAGGGGTTGAAAGTTTTTTCATTAAGATAAATGAGTCTTTAACGAATCGATGAATAAATTGCGCGTTTATGATAATATCTTTTTTTTATGAGAATCTTAGTGAAAACCCTTGTTTATCGAAGGAGCAAATGTTTTTATTTTGTTCTTTTGGATCACTTTTCCCGTACGATTCTGTTGACAAATATATTTTTATATAAAGTCGGCCACTATTTCTTGAAGTTAAAAACACCTTCACATTTCAATTATTTGACTCTAAATGTTAAACTGGAGTTCGAAGACAAATCAGTGTAATCTTCTGGGATGTAGATATGGTAATATATATATATTTTTTTATGATTCCAAAATCGCGGTCAGTTGGTAAAACTGAATGACCACATATAGGAAAATACTAATATATTTTTAAAATCATCTGGAGTCAGTCAAAGCCAACATAAATCTCAATATCGTGTTGCTTTTATTTTACCCAACGGCAACTATCGGACACCATATATAAATGCTTAATTTGTGGTCCAATATTATTTTCAATACAATGTAACAACATATAACAAACTTCATTTGCTCCATTGTTAGTAATTTCTTCGTGATACATGTAACCTATCGATTTGCCTGTTTTGAGATATTTTATACCAAAACAATGAACCCATAGTTGTCATAAATAAAAAAAAATGTTTTTTATTGGCATAAGTGGTAGTGGTAGATTTTGGAAAAAATCGAATGTTATGGCTGCAACGTCAACAGGTATTGCATACAAAAACCACTTAAGTCGCTGACTTATGTCGTTTAAGTAATGAACGAAAATTACAAGGTATTGTTTGAAGAGGCAGGAATTCACTTACTTATGTAGTCATTACCCAGATCACTGCTCTATCTTTAAGGAAGCAATTGCCACAAAAGAGTATGTTTGGAAAAAACTTGACCTGTGGGGTTTTAGAAACAACCCATTCAAATGCAAATAATGAGGATACTTGTTTTACTCAATATTCAATTTCTGAAGTGGATCAACGATTAATAAATGCTCCGTTTCTAAACTTGAGTATTAATAAATGAAAAATCAGTGAACATTACGTCATCTTGACACAATCATATGAACTTTTATCCTTAGTTTTATTAATGTAAAAATAGTTTTCAAGTTGAGCATAACGTCATCAGCGCAAACTTTTCAAATATACTGTATATACATACTTATATTCTTAACTACAACATATTCAACTAACAATATGTTTTATATTTAATTGTAATGGAAAAAAATAATAGAGTCATAATGCATAAAGATTAAATAAACCCAATAGACAATATTCTCGTAATGTCGGAATAAATATTAATACTTATTCACTTATAAAAATAAAGTACACGTGCATATATATATATATATATATATATATATATATTACCGAAAATAACTTGCAAACGAAAAAATAGATCCAAAAATCCATGTGTCTGAATATTTGTCATTATTTTTTCTTTTATCTGAAGCAATGGAATTAATTCGATTGCCACCATTTTGAAGAAATTTCATAAAAATCATTTAAAATTATAATTAAAATATAAAATGAGGAATATTTTTAAATAGCTTGCGCGGTCACATTTACAAATGAACAGCTTTCATTAAAGAAATTAATCTGAAAAATCGGTTCAGTTTAAAGCTCAGGACAAATGATATTCTTGTAATGGTTACCTGCACTTTCCCACACTTGGATTTTACGTAAGTAGATGCCCAAAACGATTTTTTTAATGTTACGTATTGAGTCACAACCACTTAAAAATAAAATGACAATACTCTAAATAGTCGATCTTGATCAATAACTTTAAGTTTATGTCTTATTTCTGAATATTTCTCCCGTTTTGAAGGCATCGTTTTCCAATTCCAAATCGATTTATTGGACTGCGGAGCAACAACTATCCTTATTCCCAATTTTCCCGTTTCGAAATTTTAAAATCTGGGTAAATGATGGGTATAAAATGGATTTTGATATTTTGTTTTTCATAAATATACAAATAGAAGAATCTTTATGAAACTTGATTTATAATTTTATCATTTCGAAAATAAATCTGTAGAAAACTGTTAAGTTATCAAGAACATAAAAATATAAGTTTATAAAACGTTAATATGACATTTAAACGTATTAAGATTAAGTCCTTCGTATCTTTAAGGATTAATATCTCGGCTAATTACCGATATTGTTTTTCGAAAATCATTATCAACAATCCTTTTATACTTCCGCTAAGATAAATACCTCCAGCTCCCTTCAAAACTTTTACCGAACGCCGCAAATCGAAATTAATCTGTAACGGAAAATGGTGATTTTCTCAAAATCTATGTGACCTAGGGTAATCGCCTTAGTTTTCCTGCAACGTTTAAATTAATTTCTATAACCCCTATTTCTTTCATAATTCTAGTTTCAGTAGATTCGGAAATAGACTGGGGAAGACATATTTTAGCATTACATTTTCGGTGATATCTCCGAAAATATAATACATAAAATTAACTTATTACTCGCTGGTGTTGCGTTCTCGCAGCGGTCAAAATACTTGCTCATACTAAAATTAATTACTTTGACACCACTATTTTACAATTAAAGAAATTGTCTTATTTATTGGCAGAACTTTTGATATTTTAATAAAGCAAAAATTATATTTCGGAATTTGTTGTGGAAAACGAGTTTCAACAAGAAATCTGAAAATTCCTACTTTATAGTTTTGACGGTTAATGGGTTAAAATGCAATTAAAATAAATGGATTTTTGAGTTCGGTGTTACGAAAGCTTTCAAATGATACCCCACACTAGTGATGGGCGATTTCGATTTTTTTAATCGATTTAATCGATACTATAGCCAATTCGATTTAATCGATACTATGAATTTTTTAATCGATGTCTCTAAGACAAAATAAGGTAATATCATTTTCATTTTTCTTCACAAATTGAAGATAAAGTAGTTGGATGTGCCAATCCCAAAACTTTCATCTGCCTCATAAATGTTAAAACTTCAAAAATTCACTATCACAGTGTCAAATTTAAATGATAACCTATGCGCATCATGAGGATTCAAAAAGGATAGGTTCATTGATTGTATGTGCATTTTAAAAGACAATATAAGCATTGCATTTTCCTAACAAATCATTGAATTTCGGCCCACACCCTGTTAGGCTAATGCCAGACGAACGACTTTTTGCACGCTTTTTTCGCTCTTACGCCATCACTACACCTTCGCTATCATGTTTAGGGACGGTGTAAGAGCGAAAAAAAAGCGTGCAAAAAGACGTTCGTCTGATATTAGCCTAGATGTCCGCAGCGGAAAATCCCAATTCAAAGAGCATAAAAGCGGCAGCTGTTGGGCAGTATACACCCAAGCCTAATAAGGATCTATTTATCTGAAAGTGTAACAGAATATGAAGTTTGATTAAATGATTAATGAAGATTTGATTAGTTTTGAGATATTGCTACCACGAATAATAATAAACAAAAAAAACAACAGTATAGCCAGTTACATGATTAACACGAAAAACTCAGGAACAACTTATGTCAGTGACACATAATATTAAGTTTGATGAAATTCCGGTCATTACTTCTTGAGATATTATCGCTAATATCGTGTAAATTCAGAAAAACAGTGTTAAATTCAGGGGCTGGTACGGGTGGACAACCCCTTCCCCACCCGGAACATTGAAATGTCCCTCATGAAGATTTGAGATTTTATGCTTAATGGACAAAAGTCCAACCCCCCCCCCCCCCCGAAACTCTAGAATATCCCTCTCCAGAACCATAGAACTCCCTCCCGGAGAAAAATTTCTGAATTCCACACTGCTAAAAAAAGCAGCATGGCAGCACAACCTGTTATATCATTTACACGAAAACCTAATCATGAACAACTTATGTCAGAATATTAAGTTTGATGAAATTCCGTTCATTAGTTCTTGAGATATGATACCTAAAATCGTTTAAATCCAGAAAAACGTGTTGAATTCCGGGGGTAGCCCGGAGGGACATCCCCCCCCCGTGCAGCATTCAAATGTGCCCCCAGAAGGTTTGAGATTTTATACTTAATGTACAAAAGTCCAATCCCCTTCCCCTCTGAACTCTCCCTCTCTGGATCCGCAGAAATCCCTCCCGGAGAAAATTGTCTGAATTCAACACTGCTGATAAAATCTGCATAACAACGCCCCCTGTTGTGTGATTTACACCTAAATCTAATATGCAACAATTTATGCCAACGTCTAACTGAATGTGAAGTTTGATGAAAATCCGTGCATTAGTTCTTGAGATAGGGCTATTGCGAAAATCGCGAAAAATGCAGCATAGCAGCGCCACCTGCCGGTAGATTTACATCAAAAAGTAATCAGCACCAATTTATATGAAAGTCTAATTGAATCTAAAATTTCAACAGATTCCATGCATTAGTTGTTGAAATAGACCGCCCACAATTTTTTTGTCAGAGACAAACAAATAGACAAACTGACAGAGAGACAATTTATAAAAATAGTCAAATCGTATTCCAGACAAGATCTTCTAAAACTATAAATCCTTCGAAAACCGGAAGTCGAAAATTTTCACGAATCCAACGCTTTCTTTTTCTAAAGACAAAAGAAAGCAAGAAAAAATTAACGCATCGATTCTGCCCGTAAATTAAGATCAGAAATGGGGAATCGATTCAGTTTCGATTCGATGCCGATGTCGATCTTTAGATGCGGGCAGAATCGCTATTTTTGGATTTACTTCAATTCTTTAGATTCGGGCGAATCGATTCATTTCAGATTCGATGCCGATTTTTAGATGCGGGTGAAATTGTTATTTTTTGATTTACTTCAATTCAAATCGCATCGCGCATGATCCACGATTCGGGTTGAATAGATTCCTCCAATTTTACTATTTTAGTGGCAGAATTGCTGTAAAATTTTGTATAAGGGACTCTTTTTTTTTTCTTTCTAGGTTCAGTGTTGAATCGCGGGTTGATTTCTAAACTGCTCCGGTCGGGATGGGGGGGGGGGATTTTAGAGTTCCGTAAGGGGGGATGCACATTTGTCCATTAAAAAGCATAAAATCTCAAAACTTTCGGGAGGGACATTCCAATGTTCCCTCGGGTCACCCCCTGAATTCAATACTAGGTTAAATCGTTATACTTTTGTTTAGAAGCCTAGTTATTTGGGTTACTAGTTTATTATGTTGTATTTTTCAAGTTCGTCCCTTCTAATCCTTTCCGCCCCCCCCCCCCTTCCTCCCCAATCTTAATTTACAGGGCCGTTCAAAATATGGATGCTATTTTAAAAATGCCCGATTCTCTTTCTATTTTATTATAAATCCACATTTTGAAACCTTGACCAAAGCTACATTTGAGGTCACCCCTCCCACCGTTTGAGACTTACCTGTCCCCCGGGGGGCATATTTATTGTTTATTCCAAACCATCTCGTGTAACATATTGTTGGAAAGCTTTTAATGTCCTCTTTTATTTTCTGTCCCCCCCCACTAGTTACACGCTCTTGGTACTTTTTAGCTCACAGGCTATCAAAGCCTGAGATCTAATGCGCCCGTCGGTTTTGTATGTATGTATGTATGTATGTACGTACGTAACGCGATAACTCTTGATAGAAATATCCGATTTGCTTCAATTTTTTTTCTATGTTCATTCTCCTAAGATGCTTCCCTGATTAGTTTTGGGGCTCATTGGTTAAGTATAAATGGGAAACGGAGGGCTAATCCCCCCCCCCCCTTAGCTTAGATAAATGGGTTTTTCATGCAGAATTATCAGATTTTCTTCAAATTTTGGTATACCGGTTAATTTTGATAACGAGTTTCTCTGATTATATTTGAAGGTTCATTGTTATAGTCTGAAGGGGGGAGGGGGGACGAGGAGATAATACCCTCTCTAAATTAGATAGATGGGTTTTGCTATCCGATTTACTTCAAATGTGGTATACCAGTTTATTCTGATAAGGCGCTTCCCTAATTCGATTTGGAAGTTCATTGGTTAAATATGAAAGGGGGAACAGGGGACTAATACCCCTTAATTTAGATAAATGGGTTTTGCTATCCGATTTGCTTCAAATTTGGTATACCGATTTATTTCGATAAGGCGCTTCCTGATGACATTTGGAGGGTCATTGGTTAAGTATTAAGAGGGGAAACGGGTAGGGGGAAATCCCCCCCCCCTTAGTTTATTTTTCGAGGGGCATTATTCTTTGAAATAAGAGCATAATATACAGTTAGTGTGAATAGCCTGTGAGCTCAATGCCATCAGATTAACTGGGCACTTTTCTTTTTAGCTCACAGGCTATCAAAGCCTGAGAGTTAATGTGCCCGCAGTTTCTGTATGTATGTACATACGTAACGCGATAACTCTCGATAGAAATATCCGATTTGCTTCAATTTTTTTTCTAGGTTCATTCTCATAAGGCGCTTCCCTGATTGGCTTTGGGGTTCATTGGTTAAGCATAAAGGACGGGTGTGCGGGGCTATTCCCCCCCCACACTTAGATAAATGGGTTTTTAATGCAGAATTATCAGATTTGCTTCAATTTTGGTATACCGGTTAATTCTGATAAGACGCTTCCCTGATTAAATTTGGTGGTTCATTGTTTAAGTATAAAGGGAGCAACAGGGCTAGTCCCTCTTAATTTACATAGATGGGTTTTTCTATCTGATTTGCTTCAAATTTTGTAACCAGTTTATTCTGATAAAGCGCTTCCCTGATGAGATTTGGAGGATTATTGTTTAAGTATAGAGATGTGTCGGGGGGGGGGGGTGATTCTCCCTTAATTTATTTTTCGAAAGGCATTCTTTGAAGTAAGAGTATAAAATACACTTAGTATGAATAGACTGTGAGCTCAATGCCATCAGTTTAACTCGATACTTTTCTTTTTTATTTATTATTGTTTCAGTGAGTGCACGCTGCATGTCAGCGAATGAGTCAATAACTGTTTATAGTTTTTAGATTATTGCTGGAAAAAAAAGGAAAAAAAAGAAACATATAATCAAAGAATATACTTTTATTTATTTGTTAACCAGAGAAAAGTATGTTATTTCATTGTTAATGGCTCTAGGATGAGAACATTTTTTTTTCTTAACAGCTGAAAATTTTGTAAACATTAAAAAGAAAGATATTTATAAACTGTAAATGAGATAAGGAGATATATATTTTAAAAAGGTAAAGAAATTTAAGTTAAATATATTATTAAAAGGAGAATTTCGATTATTAATTGGGGGATAATTAGTATGCGATGATTGGTTAATTACATTCATCACAGCTATTTTAAAAGAAGATTTGCAATATTTGCATTTCCCCCACGCTTATAGGAGACCCTAAAATGACTGAAAAACCATTTAACTTTTTAAATAAATTTAGAGCCTTCAAAATTTCGCTCATCTGCGCATTTTTAAGAAGCTTATACACGTTTTAGGGAGTTTATAGGAAGTAAGTCCCATCTGTTTGGTTGAAGGAAATAAGAGTAGAAAGTACATCTTTTCCGGATGAAAAAAAATCATTTCTTTCTTTTTTTTTTATATGACCGAGATCTTTTTTAAAGATAAATTTAAATATAATATAAATTATTATCAAAATTACATCTTAAAAATAATAATTTTAAAAGTTAAAAAACCTTATTATTTGACTCAAAGGGCTGTAGTAGCTTATTTCTGGGCCGCTAACATTGTCTAGGGACCCATAAATGGAGGTGTGGGGTGAGAAATAGTCGTTACGGCCCTGTTGATTCACTACGTTTTGTAATTACTATTTTTCAGCTTATCAGTGTGAATCTGTGAACATCGAAATATCGATTCAAGTATCGATTCTAGAATATGGGAATCGATTCTTATTGCGATCGATTCTGTTTTATACAATGTCGATTTTAATCGATTCTCAAATATTCCAGAATCGCCCATCACTACCCCACAGGGTATACAATGACAATATATATATATTTTTTTTCAAGTAACTTAATTACCCTCTCTACATTTTACTTCAATATATATGTGGATGGTTAATAACCTATAAATATGTGGGTCAACAGCTTTTATTACTGCAGCCAATTTGAACATTCCTCTTTTCAAAGTTTACATGTAAAATGGCTCTGACTGACGGATAGACAGACACAGCTATGATCTTCTAATATGGCTCTATTTTTACTTTTTAAGTACGGAACCCTAAAATTGCAAGATTGAAAATATAACCTAGTATTTAATGATTACTTTAATAATATTCATATTGGAAATTGGATATATTTCATTTCTTTTAAAGAAGGATATTCAATAAATTAAATTGAAATTATTTTATTTATAAATAAATGCGGATATAGAAATAGCGCAGAATAAATTTATGTAATAAAACAGAATTCATTTAAAATGTTCCACAGTCGCCTTAAACTAATTAAAATAAAGTGCAATCTCTTTTAAATTTTCTTATAAGGAGGAACTGAATGTACATTTTACGTTGAATTATTACATAACAAGATACATTACCATATGTCAGTAATTCGAAGAAATTTCACCACTACAAAATATTCGGATTGATTTATTTAAAATAAAGATCAATGAATTACTGCGAAGGTCATATAATAATGCCTTGAAATAAAACTGTAATGAAACATCTGAAAATCCTACTTCTATTAATTTAACATTTTTCAGTTGAAATGTGGTTTAATTTGTTTGAAATAAAATTTCATAGGGAAAGTGCAATGATTACAAAACAGTCTTGGAATTAAATTTTAATAAAGCGTTTGGAAAATAACATTTATAACAATTTTAAATTTTCTGATAAAAATAATTGCTCTATTCTTTTATACACTGTTTTCTTCCCATGTGGAAGATTTTAAAGAAATCTAAATTTAGACTAATATATTTTGTAGAAAAACATAATATTATTTATAGTTAATAGAAATTATGCATAGTTACCTAAAAATCAAAACATTACTTTTTGTTTAAATTCAGCTTAGAAAAAAAAGAAAAGAAACAAAGAGTTTACGTTTAAAATTTGAGTTTTGTCTACTTTCGCAATTTAAATTAAGTATTACATTTTTTTTTTTTTTTTTTTACTAATATAACATCAAAGGTTTTGAAAGAAATTTTACGTCTTTCCGCAGTACAACATTTAAAATGACGTTACTAATTTAATATAAACTAAAGAGCCAAATTATTATGACCAACTACCTGATAACGCATTATCCAACCTTTGACCTACAAAATAACTGCATCCTGTCTTGGCATGGATGCTTTTATTCCTTCGTATATGGCCAGAGACAGATTGTACCAGATGTTCAAGCAGCGGTCACGCAAATCCTGGATATTCCGACAAGGTAGATTTTGCACTCTGGACTGCCATTCCATGATACCCCAAATGTGCTTTATCGTATTAAGATCGGTGAGTTAAGTGGTCAGGACATTAACTGGAATTCAGCATTATGTTCCTGGAACCACTTTAGCACAATTCGAATCTTTGGACATGGAGCGTTGTTCTGCTGCAAGACTCTATTTCCAGACACACTCTATGTAAGAGGTACAATTGGTCCGCAATGATGTTTAGATTTTCCGTTGCTTTCATGGCTTGTTCTACCACACCCACTGGTTCCAGAAACGCCCATGCGAACGTCCCCTAACGCTGAAAACCGCCTCCGCCGTCCTGTGTGTGTATAACCTGCTTTACATTGGGGGAACAACTGTTCGCCTGCATTACGACTTAACCAGACACGACCATCAACGTGATGGATGACGAATTATGATTCATCCGACCAGGCAACTCTTTCCCTTTTATGCATGATCCTGTAACAATGTTTCCGGGCCCAGTGCAGGCATACTTGGCGATGACGCTTTGTTAACAGAGGCACATGAGTGGGACATCTGGTGCGTAGTCTCATATCCTACAGTGTCTGCTGAACTGTGTGCTACGAAACAATTCTACTTGAACCTGAAGCGTATAGGGCTATCAACTAAGCTACCGTATGATACTGATTTTGCATCAGCAAACGGGACACTCTCCGACGACTTTTTTTTTTTTTTTTTTTTTTTTTTTTTTTTAATAACGATTGGACGGCCAACGTCATGGCCCTTACTGCTGGTTTTATCAACATTTATCCACTTTGAATAAATACTAACACCAGCAGGTCGCGAACAATCCGTGATTTGTGCAGTTTCGGAGGTACTCGTTCCTAGCCATCGGGGCATTTCAATCTGCGCTCTATCAAAGTCGCTTAAATCAGCAGCATTTCGCATCACACGCGCAAGTAAGTGAAATATGGATTCCACAGATTTCCCAACAACAGATAAATACCATTTCTTTTCTATTATTATTTACATTATCATATCTAGATACACATTGAAATATTGACATTGACATTAAAGTCCATCGAAGCGGAGATTGCTTTTGGGCCTATAGCTGCAATGGCTGACGCCTCGAACACTTTAAATATATTTCCTTTATTAATATGATGTCTATAAACAATGGATTTCTTGCATATTCTGAGTACGCTTAATAACCAGCAAAACAGGCAAAATTTCTGCTTAATGTAAATAGATAGTTTCTAAACAAATGGAACAAAGTTTCAAGTGTGATAGAACGCGTCAAGACCAACATTTTCTGTATACGATACTAGGGTCACAATGCACTTACTTACTGAAAAAATAAGGATTTATTCTGCTGTTAGTAAATATTATGACATCAAAAAAGTACTGGAAATAGACACTTTTTGCGAACAAAAAATCATAGCTAGAACTTCATAATTTGGCATGTAACAAATATGTATCACGTATGATACATGATTCAGGCACATGGTGAGTTACTAGGTAAATTGCAGTATATTCCCAGCACTTCCCATGCTTGCAACTCATTTTATAAGAAGCAAAGTTAATATGATTAATAATTAGCTGAAATATTTTCATTATTCGTAATGTGTTGATCGAAAAATAGTGAGACAATCAAAATTTTTGACTGGGTTTATTGCGACCATGTTTCCCATCTAAAGTGTTTTTGTCTTGACTGGCATTATAACTCCGCAAAACTTGTTGTTTTAGTTCAAAAACAATCTGTATAAATATGGCACAGGTTAATTCCTCCTATCAGTGTGAAATTTCCATTTTTACTATACCTTATGGATGAATTTGTGTTGCTGTACTTTACAGTTTTTAAAATGAAAAATTATGCCTTAATTTTACTTTAATAATAATTACTACTAAGAAAATTTAGGTACAACTTATTAATATAGAAATTTTGCAAAGTTTTAAAAAATCATTTAATCTAGCTCTATTAGATATTTTCTCATGTAATTAAAAATTATGCGTTCGTATAAATACTGTGTAGCTTTTAAATCGTTACATAATTCGCCGTTTATCTCATTTGTATATTCAAAACATTCATTTATATATTAAAGTATAATCCATCAACCTATAAAATGCTGCGTTCGTGTATAAACATGTTGGGTCACTATGCGCAGTTTTCAGTAAGATCAAATGAAAGTAATATATATATATGTATATTATGGAAATAATATTAAGTCAAGCTTATAAAAAAGTCTTCAAACAACATTTGCAGATATGATTCATTGAATTGATTAGAATACGATTAATCAAATTTCTTACGCATCTTGTATTTCGAAATATGATAAAACACAGTGCATTCAAAAAGTTCTAGACTGATCGCACACAGACCATATAACACAGAGATTATACTTACATTTTACATTGGGCTTCAACGTAGTTACCTCCCAATCCCATACAATGCTTGGAATGAGTGTGCAGGTCATTGAACTTTTTTTGGAACACCCCAACTTTAACACTATTGCGTTCTGATGTCACAGACGCTTCAGTGTCATCTATAGACACTAACAGCTGCCCTTCATCTTCAATTTCATCTTTGGATATAAAACATTGTTCACTGGTTAATGCACACAACCTGCCTTCTTATCCAAACAAGGATGCTGAACAAGAATGGACTTTGTGAGCCGATCGTAGTTGTGCAAGAAACACAGATTTTCACTGTCAGCAAATCGAGCGTCACACACCGTATCGTTTATCGTCACACCACCGTTCTGTTGACTATGTGACACATCTTTGAGGAATATACCAGTCATAGTGGGCGGTCAGATGTCAACAAGAATTGCACATGCTGAACATCTTCTTCAATTCGACTTGCACATGGATGATCTGATCTCTCATTGTCTGCGGTCGACTCTTTTTCAATTTGAAACCTCAAATATACTTGTGAACAAGTAATAGCATTATCACCATACGCAAATTTAATCATTTCATGCGTTTCTGTTGCCGATTTTTCCAATTTCAAAGAAAATTTGATGCTCATCGCTCTATCATTTTTTTTTCCGATGACATTCACACATAGACATGCTTCACGAAAGTGACCGCTACCAAACCGGAGTTTCACAGAAATGAATAGAACCTCTTGGTACACAGGGATGAAAGTCGTTGGTAGTATCTTCCCGCCGGTTTTGCAGACATATCGCCATCTATGTTTTTTTACGAGCGGCAGCCCTTAAACTTTTTGAATGCACTGTTTATATTGGCTGCTACATTTACCCTCGTTCAAATCTTACAAGCTAAAGATAAAAAATCATTATCTATTGTGTATTTCTGTTGTAAATTAGTTTAATATTTAAAACTGGGATCTGAAATCTGCCAAAACTTCTTACCTCTTTTTTGAAATAGTGATCGTTCCGTTTTTTTTTTTTTTTTTTTTTTTAATTTTTTTTTTCCAGAAAAGTATAAGCCACTTGTAATTAGTGTCTCGGCCTTATTACTTTCTTTCTTCTATCTTTACAAGAAGAAAGTATTGGGTTCGAGAAAATTTTTGACCTCCGTTTTTCGACGGATTTAAATATTTCAGGGGTCAGATATCCAGAAAAGCGCGTTTTTACAAAGTTTCTGTCTTTCTGTATGTGACACGAATTTTGTGTCGATTTACTTCAAGAACTAATGCGCGGAATTTGTTAAAAAAGCATATTCAATTTGTCCCTAATATAGATTGGTGCTGATTAGTTTTTGGTTTAAATGTTCCAACAGGTGGCGCTGTTATGCTGCATTCTTCGCAATCATCGTAATAGCTCTATCTCAAGACCTAAAGCACGGATGTACATTAAACTTCAGTTTCAATTATAAATAGTCCTGATATAAATTGGTGCTGATTAGATATTGGTGTAAATGATTCAACAGGTGCGGCTGCTACGCTACATTTTGAAGTATTTATACGATTTTAGCGATAGTTATATATCAAGAACTAATGTAATGAATTTCATACCTTTAGAATCCTCATGATGTTCATAGATTGTCATTTAATTCTGGCACTTGATAGCGAATTTTGACGTATTAACGTGTATGAGATAGAAGAAAGGTTTGAAGTTGGTACATAGGACTACTTTAATTCATGCTTTCAAATGAAACGAATGCTCTTGGGAAATTCTGGTAAGAAGTGGCCAATTGGTAACCAGACCTTGTATCAAGAGAATTTGTTTAGGAATACCTAAAAATTCCTAAAAATAAAGTAATATCCTTCCTTGAATATTTTTCTTCCCCTTGCATTTAACTCTTTTTGAAGAAATAAATTACATAAAACAAAGGATAACATTTTTTTTTTCATCATATAATATGTAATATAACAATATTCAGAAAACAATTAACTGCATAATACATTCAGGGTTCTTACTCATTCGTAGACATTTTAAATGTTGTTTTTCGAGAAGTGAAAATATCACTGAAAAGTTAGCTTTATTATATACGAAGAACTGAAAATCTTAAAAAGGTGCTTTGTTTTATGAGTAATAATGTTTTATATATTTTATGTTTACAAGCACAAAAGTTCCATATTAACACAAACGGATATTCTTTTTCAGCTGTTTCACAAAATATAGATAAAAAAGATTTGCTCTAACGCCTTATGGAACGTATTTTGTTTAACACTTCTTATATAGACTTTTATTTTCTATATTTGACAAAGCGATAATATCTAGATAAAATGTCTCTAAGAAAAGAGACGATTTCATCGAGATAGGCGATCTGGTTATTTGTAGAGAGAGTTACTGACACGATGAAGTGAAAATGATACTTGATTGCTGAATTATATCTCAGCACTAGAAGATATCACTTGAGCGGAATGCAGTGCATTAAATAAAAGTTCTTTCGATGATAATGTACCTAAGAAATATATTCTTCTAAATGTATTTGATAACAAAATTCAACTCAAAAGCTTACAATGTGAAATATTTTTAACAATTACCAGTAATGTTAATCCACAATTCACATTAAATAACACTATTATTTCGAATAATTTATTTTTTTTTATTTAGTTATTATTCAATAACTAATCATTTTTAACGTCTGATGTATAAAATGTAATATCAAAAAATACTACAATTAATCAGACAGACAAGTTAAAATTACATAAATACACAATTAAAAATGCAGACGTTTCGGGTTAAGTTTTAGCCACTCATCTTTTAAAGTTTCATAATATCAGTATAGCTTTCAAGTCACATAACATTTTAGGTAGCTTTCATTACAAAAAGCTACCTATTGCAGCCGTTCAGAAGAAAACGATTCCGAAAAATGTTGGTATATTTTCACCGATCATGGCCCCTAGGCCCCGAAACAACCCTCCGTTCAAAATTGATATATATATATATATATATATATATATATATGGGCTGTTGAAATAGCCTCTGCTTATTAACCAGGAGAAGACCCTTTAATTGCCTTCGAGGAGGACTTAAAGGAATCAACTGGGAGCGGAGACTTAATGTCCAATCCGCACCTTCCACCGGTACAGCCTGTTAGTACCCTTGCCTAGTGCATGGGGAACGAACGCGGATGGGCTTCCTCCAACCCGCTTGTCCAGCGTGGAGGAATTTGGCCACCTACCCCCCCCCTTATTTTACCATGAATTCACAAAATAAATCACGGCCCTTAATTCCCGGCAGTCTGAATGTTCCTGCTTACGGCAGCGATCAGAAAGACATGAAGACAGAGGGTGCTAAGAATAACCGGGATTGGCTAGGCTGCCATAAGTTGATGACCTTGGCTACGTATAATGGACGATTCCTATCTTCGGAAAATCGTTTACAGGAACTTGAAGAAGAATTAGAAAGAATCAACTGGGACATCCTAGGATTATGTGAAGTAAGAAGAAAAGGAGAAGAGAAGATAGATCTTGCCAGCGGACATGTATTATACTACAGAGGCACAGAAGATGGAAGAACAAGCGGTGTAGGATTTCTGATTCATAAAAGGTGGAAGATTCACATCGTAGAATATGATAGTGCATCAGATAGAGTTGCAAGGTTAGTAATACAAGTGTCCAGAAGATACAAGCTGCAAATTACCCAAGTTTATGCACCAACAGTAAGCTATACTGATGAAGAAGTTGAGGATTTCTATGAAGAAGTAGCTTCAATGCATCAAAAGGGAAAATGCTACATAAAATTAATAATGGGAGACTGAAATGCTAGAATTGGGGAAAAAGAGAAAGGTGAGTTATCAGTAGGAAATCATGGATATGGGGTGCGAAATGAAAGAGGAAACAGATTGATTGAGTTTGCAGAATGTGAACAGTTGTATATCATGAATTCATTTTTCAAGAAAAAGCCACAGAGAAAATGGACATGGCGTTGTGCAAATGGCTCAACAAGTGAAATCGACTACATCTTAACAAACAAAAAGCATCTTATTCAGGATTGCAGCGTTCTCAATAACTTCAATACAGGAAGTGATCACAGGTTGGTTAGATGCAAACTGCTGTTAAATACTAAAGTGGAAAGAATGAAGCTTTTGCAACACTCAAAGAAATCAATCAATATAATAAATCTCCAGAAACATAAAGAAGAATTCCATTTGGAACTTAAAAACCGTTTCCAAGTACTTCAATCAGCTTTAGAAGAAGAGCAAGATTTTACAGTAGTGAACAAGAAACTAACCAGTACTCTACAAGATATTGCAAAGAAGATAGCCGGCGATGCACAAGTAAAGCAGACAAAGAAAATAACAGAAGAAACAAGAAGATTGGTGAAGAAACGCAGAGAATTAAAAATGAAGTAAAACGATCCTAAATCAAGAGTTGAATATGCTGAATTATGTAAAACGGTAAGAAGATGCGTTACAGCAGATATCAGAAAATTTAACTCTGATCTTGTCAAAAAAATTCTAGAAGATAACAAAAGTTTAAAATCAGCTAGGCGAAAACTTTGTGTTGGAAGAAAAGGTATTTTTGCACTAAAGAGGGCAGATGGAACAATCACCAAAATCAATAAAGAAATAGTACACATTGTCGAAAAATTCTATAACGATTTATATAAATGTGAAGATCAGATCGAAATCAACTTATGTGATACACGAGAAAACTTAACAGAAACCGATGCCATAATCCCAGTGACGACAGACGAAGTTTTACAAGCCATTAAATTTATGAAAAAAGGTAAATGCCCCGGAGAAGATGGAATTACAATCGACCTTATCAAAGAAGCAGGAGAAGAATTTGCAAAAATGCTATCCTTACTGTTTTCCAAATGTCTCCAGAAGCCAGATGTACCAGAAGATTGGAATAATGCTGTGATGGCGCTACTTTACAAGAAAGGAGAGAAAGAAAACATTAAAAACTACCGTCCAATCAGCTTACTGTCAGTGATTTATAAAATTTTCACCAAAGTTTTAACGACAAGACTTGAATCAGCTCTGGACTCAGCTCAACCTAGAGAACAAGCAGGATTCCGAAGTGGATTCAGCACAATGGATCATATCCAAACGGTAAGGGAACTCATAGAAAAACATAAGGAATATAATTTACCTCTTTGCCTTGCCTTTATTGATTATGAAAAAGCATTTGATTTGGTCTACACATCAGCAGTAGTAGAATCTCTGGAGGACATTGGTATAGACAAACCTTACATCAATATTATAAAGAAGATTTACAAGAAAGCAACAGCAACCATCCGCTTGGACAAAGGAAAAGCAAAGATCAAGCTTGGAAGAGGGGTAAGACAAGGAGACACCATTTCGCCTAAGCTTTTTACTGCTGTCTTAGAAAATATTTTCAAAAAGCTGGATTGGGAAAACAAAGGGATTAGAATAAATGGGGAATATTTAAGTCATCTTCAATTCGCTGACGACATTTTAATTTTCAGTAACAGTCCTGAAGAATTGGAAAATATGCTAAAAGATTTGGCAGAAGATAGCATTAATGTGGGATTAAAAATAAACTTGGAAAAGACTAAGGTGATGTTCAATTCATTTGCATCAAAAAAGAAAATCGTCTACAACAACACTGAAATTAAAGAAGTGCAAAGTTATGTGTACCTTGGGCAAGAAATATCATCTGATAATAGTATCATGAATGAAATCAATAGAAGAATAAGAAATGGATGGAGTGCTTTTGGGAAGAACAATATTATTCTGAAGAGTAGCATGCCCCTGTGTTTGAAAAGAAAGGTATTTAACCAATGTGTTTTGCCTGTCCTAACTTATGGAGCAGAAACATGGACGCTAACAAAACGGATGGTACAAAAATTACAAACAACACAGAGAAGTATGGAAAGATGTATGCTAGGTATAACTAGAAGAGACAGAAAAAGAATAACCTGGATAAGAAATCAGACGAAAGTTTTTGACATCATTGAAAGAATTAAACGGCTAAAATGGAAATGTGCTGGACACATCGCATGAAGACAAGACAATAGATGGAGCACAAACACCCTACAGTGGTATCCCAGAGATGTAAAACGGCCAAGAAGACGACTTCAAGTAAGATGGAGCGATGAAATCAGAAAAGTAGCCGGTGTAAATTGGATGACTAAAGCACTAGACAGGAAACAGTGGAAAAATCTGGGGGAGACCTACATCCAGCAGTGGATTGAAAACGGTTGATGATGATGATGATATATATATATATATCTGATATTTGTCATACAGTAACTCTCGTATTTATGAACCGATTTGGATAAAATTTCGGGTGTACATAGTACATACCAATGTCTCGACCGAGTTCGTTGGCCAGCTTCATCCGCCATCTTGTTTCAAAATGGCTGCCATTTAAAAAATTTAAAATTTTTTTAATTTAAAATGAGGCACAAAAAATTAGACATTGAAAAAGATTTTTTTCTTATATGTTTGGGCTTGATACAAAGACTCTGGAGCATTTTTAGTTTCGTCTATATCTTAAAAAATGGTTGAGTTATAGCACTTTGAATTTCTAGTATGGCTGACATTTTGAAACAATCTGATTTTTGTCACGCGATAATACACGTATTTATGAACCGATTTGGATGTCACAAAAAATGTGCATAGTATATAGCAATGTCTCGACAGAGTTCGTTGCCAGCCTCATCCGCCATATTGTTTCAAAATGGCAGCCATTTAAAAATTTTAAAAAAAGTAAAATTTAAAAGTGAGGTACAAAATAATTAGAAATTGAAAAAGATTTTTCCCTTATGTGTTTGAGCTTGATACAAAGATTTCGGAGCATTTTTTGTTTCGTCTATGTCTTAAAAAATGGCTGAGTTATAGCACTTTGAATTTATAGCATGGCTGACATTTTGAAACGATCTGATTTTTGTCACGCGATAATATGCGTTTTTATGAACCGATTTCGATGTGACAAGGCATGTGCATAGTACATAGCAATGTCTCGACAGAGTTCGTTGTCCTGCTTCATACGCCATCTTGTTTCAAAATGTCGGCCATTTAAAATTTAAAAAAAAAGTCCTTCCGGCCAGTGCCGGGAGGAAGAGGTAGCTTTCAAATACCTTATTTTAAAAAAGCCAACTTATATTATTCAAACACACGAAGTTCAATTTAGTGGAAACCGAATATAGGAGATTCAATACTAACTTTTATCAATACTAAATCATTATGAATGAGAATTTCACGAAATTAGTCAGCTTTATCCAAGCTGCTTTTATTTAAAGTAACTTATATTTGGCTGAGATGTTGATGTATACTATCCACATGCTTTCTCACATGGAAATAGGCGAATACGTGTGTTATCGCGTGACAAATACAAGATCGTTTCAAAATGTTAGCCATACTAGAAATTCAAAGTGCTATAATTCAACCATTTTTTAAGATATAAACAAAAGAATAAATTTTCAGAAACAAAATCTGCTCCGGAATCTTTGTATCAAGGCCAAACACTTAAAAAAATCTTTTTCATTTTCCAATTTTTTAATACCTCATTTTAAATTTTAAATTTAATTTTTTTAAATGGCAACCCTTTTGAAACAAGATGGCGAATAAAGCTGGCCAACGAACTCGGTCGAGACATTGGTATGTACTATGTACAGACAAAGTAACATCCAAATCGGTTCATAAATACGCTTGTTATCGCGTGACAAAGATCAGGTCGTTTTAAAATGTCAGCCACAATAGAAATTCAAAACGCTATAACTCAGCCATTTTTTTAGATATAGACGAAACAAAAACTGTTCCGAGATCTTTGTATTAAGGTCAAACACATACAAAAAAAATCTTTTTCATTTTCTAATATTTTGGTATCTCATTTTAAATTTTAAATTTTTAAAATTTTTTTAAATGGCCGCCATTTTGAAACAAGATGGCGGATGAAGCTGGCCAACGAACTCGGTCGAGATATTTGTATGTACTATGTACACACCAAAGTACATCCAAATCGGTTCATAAATACGCCTGTTATCACGTGACAAATATCAGGACGTTTCAAAATGTCAGCCACGCTAGAAATTCAAAATGGTATAACTCAGCCATTTTTTGAGATATAGACGAAACAAAAACTGCTCCCGAATCTTTGTATCAAGGTCAAATACACAAAAAAAAAATATTTTTTCAATTTTCAATTTTTTGGTACCACATTTCAAATTTAAATTTTTCTTAAAAATTTAAATGGCTGCCATTTTTAAACAAGATGGCGGATGAAGCTGGCCAACGAACTCGGTCGAGACATTGGTATGTATTATGTACAAACGAAGTTACATCCAAATCGGTTCATAAATACGCCTTTTATCGCGTGAAAAAATTCAGGACGTTTCAAAATGTCAGCCACGCTAGAAATTCAAAATGCTATAACTCAGCCATTTTTTAAGATATAGACGAAACAAAAACTGCTCCGAAATCTTTGTATAAGGGTCAAATACATAAGAAAAAAAAATATTTTTCCATTTTCAATTCTTTGGTACCACATTTCAAATTAAAAATTTTTAAGAAAATTTTAAATGGCCGCCATTTTGAAATAAAATGGCGGATGAAGCTGGCCAACGAACTCGGTCGAGACATTGGTATGTACTATGTACATACCGAATTACATCCAAGGTTCATAAATTCGAGAGTTACAGTATGACAAAGGTCAGATATATATATATATATATATATATATATATATATATCAACTTTTGAACGGAGGGTGGTTTCGGGGTCTGGGGGTCATGATCGATGAAAATATACCAAAATTTTTTGAAATCGCTTTCCTCCGAACGGCTGCAATAGGTAGCTTTTTGTAATGAAAGCTACCTAAAAAAGTTTAAAATTTAAAATAAAGTACAAAAAAATTATAAATAGAAAAATATTTTTTTTTATGTGTTTGAGCTTGATACGAAGCGAAACAGCACCGAAAACTGGCGATATGAAGCAATTAAAATAATAAAACTTTGTAAAAAATCACCATAAAATTAAAACAACACACAGGACGCGTTTCGAGCTAGAAACATAACAGCTCGTCATCAGCTAAGCATACACGTGTCCGAAAACGGACAAGTTCAAAAATGAACTGAAGAAAAAGAATGTTGCGAAGAATGCGACAGATGGCGCTACCTGATAGAGGAAGATGCAAAAGGGAAATGTGTTGAAAAAAGATAGAAGAGAAAATGAAATGGAAAAAATGGAAATAAAAGAAAAATAAAAATAAAAGAAGTAAATTAAAAATATAAATAAAAATAATAAATAAAGAACTATAAAAGAACAAGAAAAAATCCAAATTATTATTATTATTATTATTAATTTTTTTTTTTTTTTTTTTTTTTTTTTTTTTTTTTATAAAATAAAAAGAAAAGAAACAAGAGAAAAGGGAAAAGAATTACACAATTAATTTCCACGCTGGAGATAGGAAAGGAGATGATGGGAGATCATTGACAAGATTAGCAGAATTTTTAGAAATAAAATATGCTTCATGAAAATCCAAGTGAGAGGGAGAGGCAGGGGAAGAAATAATTTTGGCCATGGAGAAATTGAAACAATGACTGGAAGACCAACAGTGAGAAGCAATCGAAGATTTAGAGATTTCTTGATTTGCAATATATCTCTGATGCTCGCCTAATCTGAATTTTAAAGCTCTCTTTGTTTGACCAATATAACCTAAATTGCAAGAGCAAGGAATGAAATAAACACCCCACCGGTTCTCAGTAGGAACAGGATCTTTTAGAGAAGAGAATTTAATTTTATTCATAGGTTTGAAGATAACTTTAAAGTTAAAACGAGAAAGTATTTTAGCAATTTTGAAACACAGAAGAGAATAAAAGGGCAGAACTATTATAGAATTAAAATTAGGAGGATTATTTGAATCAGAAAAAGGACGTTTAGGCTTATTAAATTTATACAAAGCTTTATCAATTAAAGAGGGATTATAACCACGAGCAAGGGCAAGAGATTTCAGATAATTAATTTCATTATTCAGAGCAGAAGAGTCAGAACAAATGCGTAACGCCCTAAAAACAAAAGTATAAAAGGACGCCACTTTTTGTTGAGGAGGATGATTTGAAAGGGCATGAGGGGGAAGGGAGACAGCGAAAGGTTTTCTATAAACGGAGGTAGAGAACCGATCTGGGAGTTTTGAAACCAAGACGTCAAGGAAAGGAAGAGAATTGTTCTCTTCGACTTCGAGAGTAAATTGAATACAAGGATCAACAGAATTAACAAGAGAAAGGAGATTAGAAAGATCAAGGTCAGATGGAATTAAAATGAAAGTGTCATCAACATACCTAAACCAGAAAGGAAATTTATATAAACTGAAGAGTTTTTCTTCAACAAAATGCATATAAATATCACATAAAAGAGGAGACAATGGATTACCCATGGCCAGACCCTCAGTTTGAGAATAGAAAGAATTGTTAAACTGAAAAGCAGTTTGCCTGACACAAATACTAACTAAATGCAGGATTTCATCAATCTCAATGGAAGAGTAATGAAATTCGCGCAACCTTCTAAGTTACTCGCTAAGTTACTCGCCTCTAAGTTACTTCGTTCCTTTCTAAGTTACTCGCTCCTTTATCTTCCACTAACTTTCATACCGTGAAAAACTCTTTTGACTTTGTTGATAAAATTAAACGCCTTTCTCCTTGCAATTATATAATGGTTTCCTTAGATGTTAAATCCCTTTTCACTAACGTGCCTGTTCAAGGGGCAATTGATTGTTTGGAAAGAAGGTTGCGCGAATTTCATTACTCTTCCATTGAGATTGATGAAATCCTGCATTTAGTTAGTATTTGTGTCAGGCAAACTGCTTTTCAGTTTAACAATTCTTTCTATTCTCAAACTGAGGGTCTGGCCATGGGTAATCCATTGTCTCCTCTTTTATGTGATATTTATATGCATTTTGTTGAAGAAAAACTCTTCAGTTTATATAAATTTCCTTTCTGGTTTAGGTATGTTGATGACACTTTCATTTTAATTCCATCTGACCTTGATCTTTCTAATCTCCTTTCTCTTGTTAATTCTGTTGATCCTTGTATTCAATTTACTCTCGAAGTCGAAGAGAACAATTCTCTTCCTTTCCTTGACGTCTTGGTTTCAAAACTCCCAGATCGGTTCTCTACCTCCGTTTATAGAAAACCTTTCGCTGTCTCCCTTCCCCCTCATGCCCTTTCAAATCATCCTCCTCAACAAAAAGTGGCGTCCTTTTATACTTTTGTTTTTAGGGCGTTACGCATTTGTTCTGACTCTTCTGCTCTGAATAATGAAATTAATTATCTGAAATCTCTTGCCCTTGCTCGTGGTTATAATCCCTCTTTAATTGATAAAGCTTTGTATAAATTTAATAAGCCTAAACGTCCTTTTTCTGATTCAAATAATCCTCCTAATTTTAATTCTATAATAGTTCTGCCCTTTTATTCTCTTCTGTGTTTCAAAATTGCTAAAATACTTTCTCGTTTTAACTTTAAAGTTATCTTCAAACCTATGAATAAAATTAAATTCTCTTCTCTAAAAGATCCTGTTCCTACTGAGAACCGGTGGGGTGTTTATTTCATTCCTTGCTCTTGCAATTTAGGTTATATTGGTCAAACAAAGAGAGCTTTAAAATTCAGATTAGGCGAGCATCAGAGATATATTGCAAATCAAGAAATCTCTAAATCTTCGATTGCTTCTCACTGTTGGTCTTCCAGTCATTGTTTCAATTTCTCCATGGCCAAAATTATTTCTTCCCCTGCCTCTCCCTCTCACTTGGATTTTCATGAAGCATATTTTATTTCTAAAAATTCTGCTAATCTTGTCAATGATCTCCCATCATCTCCTTTCCTATCTCCAGCGTGGAAATTAATTGTGTAATTCTTTTCCCTTTTCTCTTGTTTCTTTTCTTTTTATTTTATAAAAAAAAAAAAAAAAAAAAAAAAAAAAAAAAAAAAAAAATTAATAATAATAATAATAATTTGGATTTTTTCTTGTTCTTTTATAGTTCTTTGTTTATTATTTTTATTTATATTTTTAATTTACTTCTTTTATTTTTATTTTTCTTTTATTTCCATTTTTTCCATTTCATTTTCTCTTCTATCTTTTTTCAACACATTTCCCTTTTGCATCTTCCTCTATCAGGTAGCGCCATCTGTCGCATTCTTCGCAACATTCTTTTTCTTCAGTTCATTTTTGAACTTGTCCGTTTTCGGACACGTGTATGCTTAGCTGATGACGAGCTGTTATGTTTCTAGCTCGAAACGCGTCCTGTGTGTTGTTTTAATTTTATGGTGATTTTTTACAAAGTTTTATTATTTTAATTGATACGAAGATTCCGGAGCATTTTTTGTTTCGTCTATATCTTAAAAAACGGTTGAGTTATAGCACTTTCTTTATAGCACATTCTTATATACTTTCACATTTTATAGCACATTCTAGAAATTCTAGTGTGGCTGACATTTTGAAACGATCTGATTTTTGTCACGCGATAACACGCATATTTATGAACGGATTTGGATATAAGTTGGTGTGTACATAGTTCATAGCAATGTCTCGACCGAGTACGTTGGCCAACATCATCCGCCATCTTGTTTCAAAATGGCGGCCCTTATTATTATTTTTTTTTAATTTAAAATGAGGTACAAAAAATTTAGAAATTGAAAAAGATTTTTTTATATATATTTGACCTTGATACAAAGATTTCAGAGCATTTTTTGTTTCGTCTATATCTTATAAAATGTCTGAGTTATAGCACTTTGAATTTCTAGCATGGCTGACATTTTGAAACAATCTGATTTTTGTCACGCGATAACACGCGTATTTATGAACGGATTAGGATGTGACAAGGCACGTGCATAGTACATAGCAATCTCTCGGCCGAGTTCGTTTGCTAACTTCATCCGCCATCTTGTTTAAAAATGGCGGCCATTTAAAAATTAAAAAAAAATTAATTTAAAATGAGGTACAAAAAAAAATTAGAAATTGAAAAAAAAAATTTCTTATGTGTTTCAGCTTGTTACAAAAATTCCGGATCATTTTTGTTTTGCCTTTATCTAAAAAAAAGGCCGAGATATAGCAGTTTGAATTTCGAATGTGTGTGACATTTTGAAAAATCTGATTTTTTGCCTGCAACTGCACTCGTATATGTCAACCGATTTAGATATGAGTAAGCATGTGCACAGGAATTAGTAAGGTCTCGACCAAGTTCATTGGTGAGCTTTGTTGCACCCATTATGTTGTTTTAAAATGGCAGGCTATCACCGATTTTTCGGCTTAATATAATTATTAATATAATTCGGGATATCACCGAATTTGGAGAAAAAATATAAATCACTTTAATAAAACCAGCTTTGATAACGCTGACTAATTTCGCGAAATTCTCATTCATATTCAATATTGACAAAAGTTAGTATTTAATCTTGTATAATCGGGTTCCACTAATTTGAGCTCCGTGTGTTTTAATAATACACTATGACGCAAAAGTTTAGACAATGAAGAAATTCTTACATACTTTGAAAAATATTTATTCAATTTTCAAATCACTGCTTGAAATTAATGTGCTGTACATATAAACAATATTTATAACAAAGAAAAGTGGAATTGTGCATATTGCAATAAATTAAATGGTAACAAAAATAAACTGCTGTCTCAAAAGTTTAGACACAAATTAAATAAAATCGAAATAAACAATTTTTAAAACCTGGTTGCTCATCCATGCTTATGTATTACGTCATATACACGAGATTGCATGGAAGAAACTAAATCTTGCAAAGTTTGTGGATCGATATCGTACCATGCATTCTCAATAGATGTCTTAAGTTCCTTTTCAGAAGAGTATTGTCTAGCGTTGCTATAAACTTTGCGACACATGATGCTCCAAAGGTTTTCTATAGGGTTAAGATCTGGGCTACATGCTGGCCAGTCGAGAACTCTTATATTATGGGAATTAAACCAAGATTTTGAATGTTTTGCAGTGTGAATTGAAGCATTGTCTTGCTGAAATTCCCACTCAGGACCCCCTAGAAGCTCATCAAATGGCAGTAGGTTTTCTTCTAATGTCTGTGTATAATGCTGTAAAGTTTGACGACCACTGGTGAAGGTCAGAGATACTTGTCCATTATAGCAAAAGGCTGCCCAAACCATCACCGAGCCCCCTCCTTGTCTGCGACTAAAAAAACGTCGAGGTTCCTTCCGCAAGTCATGCCAATACGATAAACAACCATCTGGACCATCCAGATTCCACTTTTTTTCATCGCTAAATATAACTGACTGCCATTTCTCTCCATATGACATATGCTTTCGAGCCCACATAAGTCTTTGTAACTTATGATGTGGTTTCAGAGCTGGTTTCTTCTGCATTTTGCAATAAACGATTGTTCCTTTTTCCAAAATTCGTCTACGAATCGTATCCTTTGATACAGAGAGTCCCGATGAGCTTTGAACTCCACGTACGCTCATTTGTTGAGTACTCGCTAGTCTTTGTATCAGGCGATCCTCTCGTACATTTGTCACACGTGGCCTCCCAGACCGACATTTTGCTTTATATTCGGAACCACTCGATAAAACTCGATAAATAGATTTTTTTGACCTATTAATAATAGCAGAAATTTCAGAAACGCTCTTCCCTTCACCTTTCAACTGCCAAATCCTTGAAACCTAATTCACTTGAATTTCTTTAGCTCTCGGCATGTCGACTATGAAGCGCAATCGTTTGCAGAACTTAAGTACTCCAAATTTGTGACATCATCGATTCTAAATTTGCATATGCCAGCGAATATTCAAAGAAATTTAGAATAGTGTCTAAACTTTTGCGACAAGCACATTTGAATTTTTATGAAAAAAATTAGTATTATAGCAAATAAAACGACTGTCTTTTGTACATAGCATTTTAAATCAGTTTTTGAATATATTTACAGGTTTTTGTAATTCTGACGTCATAATTCTACATTTTAAAGCTGAATGACGTCATTGTCTAAACTTTTGCGTCATAGTGTATAAGCTGGCTTTTAAAAAATAAGGAATATGAAAGCTACCTCTTCCTCCCGAGACTGGCCGGAAGGACTTTTTAAAGATTTGCTTTGTAAGTCTTATGCTAGAATCCACCCACTGCTTAAAATTGGCGCAGTTTATAGTATCTCTTGTAATGTTTGTGACTCGGTATATATTGGCGAAACTGGTCGTACATCAGCCATTCACCTTGTCGAGCATATACATGCCTAAAAATCCGGAAGCCTTCAATCTAAACTTGTTCAGCATTCTTTGGATACCAACCATAGCTCAGGTTTCCAAAGTATCACAGTTATAAGATCCAGCTGTAATGACGTTAAAAGTATATTTTTTATTGAGGTTTGGTTCACTCGTAAGTAGATTTTGTCGATTACTGTATCCTATGCAGTTCCACTTGAATATTGTGGCCTTGCTTTGATATAGGTTCTCTATAGTTTCTTTGATTTTAACTGATAGTAATTATTGACTGTAAACATGATATTTAGTTGTCTGGTAATTTGTATGTTATTGCATTGATGAGGGGCGAATACGTAGCCCGAAACGTTTGTATTTTTAATTGTATATTTATGTAATTTTATCAAACCTTAAACCAAATCTAATTCTTATCCTTGAAAACAAATAAAAATAAAATACAGTTTACTGTTTTCTCATAGATTTAAATATTCAGAATTTTTTTTCCTTTATTCGATAAAGAAGGGAAAGTTTTTATCTGTTTAAAATAAATTACTATTATTAATGGAATATGATTTTGAGAAGTAAATTTATTAAAAAGAGAATTACCAAGCATTAAGAAATTTTGCTCTTACTTAATATGCAATTAGCAATTCCACTAGAATTAAAACCCGATTTTAATATTGAAAGAAACCTTAAACAATTTTATCCATACCTAAACCAGTGGTGTGGCGTGAAAATTTTCGGTGGTCATCGCAATTATTTAAGTTGGTGGTGAAAAATTATTAACTCTAAAATTCAATGGTTGAATGTTCAAAAAAGAAACTTTAAACCTTACCTTCACTTATACATGAACTCCAAATGTTCTGCTAAAACTGGATCGTAGAGTTTTAAAAGCTTATTAAGAGTTTTAAAATATTGCTTGGTCATCGCCGCATCCAGCGATGACCGGACGCCACGCCACTGACCTAAACAAATCTGAATTATTAATAACTCTTTAAAAATCATTAATATATGTTACAATTTTATTAGAGAGAAATTATTGGCAATTCACAAAGCATGCCTCAATTATACGTAGCGTTAAATATGTATCTGTAACAGCAAAAAAGTCAGAACATTTCAAATAGTGATAATAATATTCAGAAAATCATAAACGCGCGGATTTACAATTAAATCTTATTTTAGCACTAAACCATGAATTAACATTCATGGAGTTTTGTTAATAGAAATTAATGCCTTCAATGAATTAAATATGATAAAATAATCTCCCCTTTTACTTTATTTAAGGCTTATTCCTCTTTATGGCTTATTTTACTGAATACTTCAATTAACTTATTCAGGGAAGTAGGCGACATAATTCTTTATGACTTTTTAAATAATTTTCAACTATCGAAAACGTGTTTTCGATAACGCAATCAAAGAAGAAAGCAAAATAATATGCACAAGAAAAATACAATTAATGTTATTATTTACAATCTATTTTTGTATTTCATTATAATACTTTAAGTAAAGTTTAGTATAACTAATTAAATGGCAAGTTTCTTAAACTGGAAAAAAAGGAATGAAAAATCATGCGTCAAGCATCGATTATGAAACACTTTCCAACACATTCAGAATAATGTAACAGAACTTCACCGGTTAATAAACTGAAATAGGATGTCTAATTGAATCATTCGGAAAAGAAAAACATGTTTAGAAACCCAATTTCAGTGATTCCCATCTATAACTGGAAATTCTTTGAGCGTCCCTGTATATGATATATAGAATTGTATCTATAAACTACATGCATGCAAAAATTTAGTTCCGTTAGGAAACACATGCCATAGTTGAAAGTTCTCTTTCAGCAATTTCCACTAATAAGGAGAATGGTGCGTGAATTCATTTGTGCAGTCATGTATACGAGGTATATAACACTTGGGAGCACACATTTTGTTGACTTAGATCTGGCACTTGTTTTTGGTTAATTATTGCATCTAAATCCAAAATTGACCAGGGTTTTTTTTCTGTCACGTCAACTTTTTAAGCTACAGGATACCTCATAATTCATACTTAATGTGGATACAAAAGAAAATAAATAAAAAATTACCAAATTTATTATTCATACATCTGCTGTATATACTTACTATAAGCTACATTGTGTTCATACAAGTTATAAAATCCTTTTACAAAAAGAAAAAAGTACATATTAAGGTAAATATTTTCGCTTGTAGTTTTTCCTGGAGTATTCAATTTGTGGAAAATCTCGCTTGATGCTCCAACAATAGGACAGTCACCATATGTTCATCACATCTACCTTAATACAGTTCTTCATGAGTCTCATATCTTGTGGAATCGCTCAGCCTGCTCATCACTGACTGCACCAAGATTTTCTGGGAAGTCATCAAGATGGCGATGCAGAAAATGAAGTTTGATGCTCATGTTGAAACCAAGCATTTTGAAGCTCTCTAAATGTTGCTGGACAATTTTGGTGTTATTTTCTACTCGCGTATTTCCAAGAAAGTCTTTGGCGAGGTTTATGAATTCCAACCAAGCATTCGTTTGGAGTTCTGTTATTGTTCCAATGAAATGTTCACCTCTAATGAGCTGCTGAATCTGTGTACCGTCAAATACACTTGCGCTTATCTTTTCAAAAGACAGATTTGGTAATTTTGAAATAATATACTTGAAACAGTCTCCTTCAGTTGACAAAGCTTTCACGAACTGCTTCATTAGACTCAATTTTATATGCAGAGGTGGGAATATGATGTTTTTTCTGTCAACAAGTAGCTGATTCAAAATGTTAGGATCGCCAGGTCAGATCTTGGAGGCCAATTCGACTGGATCTCAATGCTTCTCATGAGCTCTGGTGTCCCACTTACACAAAAAACAAGTGTTCTTGCTATAACCACATTGCATTCACCCTATCGAAGGATATTTACTTCAGTCATTATTAGAAAAATAAATATTCCTATGTCTCACGCCCGATTCAGCGTAGAGTGGACACATTAATATAAGCTGTAGAGAAAAAACTTGACGTGAAAGAAGTAAACTTATTGCAGTTTTGAAATCAGCATGCTTTTTGACCTACAAAAGATGAACAAGTTGGAAATTGCTCGTCAAACGTTGCAAATCATGTGCGTTCGTAGTATAACTATTTTTATAATTATTTTTTGCACCCCATATTGTACTTAATTTTAATTTTTTGCACTTCATAAGTGCATAGTCTGTAACATCATTTAAATGCACTTGCAATAATTTTTTTCCCATTCACCGTAATGTAACGGGAAACTTTTGACTGACCCTGTAATTAAACTATGCATCCGATTTTCATAATATTTGAAATGGCTCGACAACATTTTGCAACAATAATGTATTTAAAATTTCAGACCATTCGGAAGGCTGTAACATCATTAAAATGCACTTGCAATAATTTTTTCCATTGGCCGTAATGTAAAGAAAAACTTTTGATTGTCCCTGTAATTAAACTATACATCCGATTTTCATTAAATTTGAAATGGCTCGACAAAATTTTGCAGCAATCATATATTTAAAATTTTAGACCATTCGGTTTGGTAGTTTTTACTCTGTTATATGCGGTCGGACGGACGGAAAGACGGACTGAACGACGACTATAGGTGTTACGTATTTATATAATTACGAACGCACCTAAAAAGCAAAGTCAACAGAAATTGTGTTAACAATTTTGCCCCAGTATAATTTATACACAACGAGTAACATGCAAAATATTAGTTAAATTTAAAAGTGCATACCGAATTTGAAAACGCACTTCCAGTAATTATTGCTCATGACAGTACTGTAACCAATTTCTTTTCTGTGTCCGTGTAAATGAATGATAAACGCTATGAATGCCCTATTCTATAGTAATCGTCTAGTAGTGAAATTCGGTGATTTATAGCAATTTCAATACATTTGAAATACAACAATGTCATTAAAATCACTGCCATTTTTTTTTTTTTTTTTTTTTTTTTTTTTTTTTTTTTTTTGCCTTGACCATAATTTAACGGAGTTCTTTTCAGCGTCCCTGTGAATGAACGTTTAATGCTACACACGTCATATAAACACTTTTTAACTATGACTTTTTTACACTTTTTATGCAAATATGTGTATGTATTTATGTAATTTTAACTATGTATGTTTTTAACTATTATAAAAGTTATATACTCATTACATCCAATTCCATTAAATATTTTGACATACAATTAAAAATATGCTCTTGTATAAATAAACGTTAAAATGTAATTTTTTAAATGTTACGTACTTGCATGTTCACTTCATTTGCATATTCATAACATTCATTTATAAGCTAAAGTGTAATCCATCAAACTGTAAACACATACGGTAGCGTTAGTATATAAACCTTTCGTGTCACGCGAAACGCCGTTTGAAATAAAGTTAAATGATCATAAAAATATATCTATTGCACAAATAATATCAATTCATGCATATAAAAATCACCTTCTGCAAGAGTTTCAGATATGAATACTCGAATTGATGAGAACAAGTTAATCAAATGTCAAATACGTCATAAGAATAAATATGTTAAATGATATATATGCATGTCATTCTTTCCTAAATCTTACACGATTAAGAACAAAAATCCTTTCCTATGGCATATTTCTGTAGTTAGACACTTCATGCATTAAAACTTAGATCTTAAACATTCGAAAGTTTTTACCTCTATTTTTAAATAGCAATATTTTCTATATACAATTTTAGAAATGTATCAGTATTTCTACCTTATTTATTTCCTTACCAAATGTTGTAACAGAGTTTCAGTATATTTGGTTACAGCTACAGAAACAACAGAAGTTGTCTCACCTCTGGATCAAATTTTAAGTAGTGTTCAGACGCACATTAAAGAAATTTGTAGTCCTTTCATTCCCGCATTTTTATTTACAAAAGGAAAAATCTGAATTTCTTGAATAAAGGTTAGATTTAGCTAAGTTAAATATAAATATAATTAAAAAGATATATATATTTAACATTTTTTACTAGTTTTTTTTCCTTTAACGATGTCATTTGGCATCATTGGGACCAAACAGGAATTTCACAAGAAATACTCATGATGTCATTATCCATCATTGGAATCAAAAGAAAAGAAAATATACATTCAATTTTTAATTTGTATTCATTTTTTAATGTCCATGTCATGTAGAATTGTATTTACTAAAATTCCAGGCTTTTGGCAAGAACAGAGCACTAAGGTCCTCTATTCTAAGGGAACTTACTAAGGGGTCTCTATTCTAAGGGGTCTTTCTAAGGGAACTTAACCCGTATTTACGCAAGGATAGCCAAGGTTCGATGAAAACCATGGAAAACTCTGAACAGTTAAGCCGACGAGCGCGATTGGTTCCGATGCAACACTTCTCGTCTACGAGTTTTGTCAGCGGAACCTCTCAGCTACTTGATTAGCCACACTAAGTTACCTATGATTTATTCATCACAAAATAATTTACAGTTCTCATAGGACTAAAATTTCATCCGGAAACTTTGAAGAGGTTACTCTAAATGTCGTGTCAAATGGTGTATGGTCTTTAGTTTCCCAAGGTATACAGGAACATTTTTACTCATTTGTTTTTCTGAAATTTTAATTTTTTTTTTCTTTTGAGTTAGCATTGTATTTTGAACTTATTTTATTTTGATCAGAGAATTCTTCAATATTCTATACATTTTCAACATCAACTTCTAATATTTATTGCCCACAGACAAAGTAACAGTACCGACTGAATCACTTGTATCCAAATCAAGAATATTGACAATTGAATTGCGAGTCTCATCCGCATTTGATAGGTTGCGTGCACTTTCACTGTCCTCTTCGTCAGATTTTCCAATTTCTGTATCAGAAAGATCATCATTCCGTAATAAATAAATGTCTCTTTCTAATTATACAAATTCCATTTTTCGTTTTGGATTCATAAATAGTAAAGGAACTTTTTTCTTTCAAAGAACTACCAAATCAGATAAGAAATCAAAATAGAGAGTTAAGTTGTAACTATCTATCTAATCCCAGCGATGCCATTTGGAACCCTGTATATTTACTATGCATCGTTACTAAAATAAAAATACAATCGTTGAATTATAAATACATAAACATGTACGTCATACATATTACAACTTATATTTTAAAAATTTTATTTAAAAAAAAAGGAAAAGTGGGATTAATATTTACTTTTCACAGTCATATTTTCACTTCACGTTTTAAAAGGAAATCTCGCAATACTTTTCAGTTTCTAGATCCTCTGCCATCATCTATTGAGAAAATAAAAAAATATTACTGAAAAGACAGAAAAAGTTTCTTTTGAATGGTACCAAATAGAATCTCCGAGATTCAGTTCTTAAATTAAAAAAATTGTGAAAGTCAGATGCCATTTGGCATCACTGGTCTCGAAATGGTTTAAATACACTCTTATTTACATTTTTACATGCTAGTCATTGTAGTGTTCAAGCAAAAAAAATAAATACATTTTTAATGCACGTAATACGAAAGTCAAATCGTTTATGTTTATAAGGTATATGGACGTCATTTGAATTATAAAAAATTGTTTTCAATTACAGTAAACTGAAATATATTATTAAAAAATGTTAAATAAAATAAAGTTTATATTTTTTTTTTCTGAAATAATTTTTGATGTTCATTTCATTTTCTAAAAATAAATTTAATTCTCAAAACCTTGCAATAAATACTCAATAAATGATTTTTTAAGATTTTGAAATATGCTTTTAAAATAGACACGTGTCATAAATATGGCATAAAAAACCCAAAACCAAAGGCAATTATCATTTATATTTTATTCTCATTTAAGATCTTAAAAAAAAAAAAAAAAAAAAACCTTGGAAAGAGAAATTCTATTTTCACTTATGCCAAATTTACATTTCTGTGAAAACTTCTGTTAATGGATTTGAAATTGAATGTCGTTTACTGTTTTCAAGATTTAATGAAGTTTGGTGCTCTACATAAACTTAACATAAACTAAAATGAGTCGATAAATGTGGAAATTGGTTTCAAACAGAAGCGGCTTTCAGAATTTACTTTCAAAAGATTAATTGTGCAACATAAAAGTAATGGGAAATTTTAAATTGTTACTGTTTAAATATTGAAACATTTTAATTTGGATTAGAATTTATTAAATTTATATAAAAAAGAAGAAGAATGTGTTTGTTACAGCTATGTATAGTGCAATGGAATTTACTGTTTTTATTTATCAATATCGTGCATTCTTCCTCGGTTCAAAATGAAACTTAATCGTGAGGGGCCTCGGTGGCCGAGCGGTTAGGGCACCGCGCTGCCAGCCGCCAAGCATTGAGAGCGACAGAGGTCTGCGAGTTCGACTCTCGTTGGCTCCATTGCACACTCTTTGTGGAGCTCCCGGATGTAATTTCTCTGTGTTGTAAAATGCATTGTGCTATCTCGTCCCCGTATATTGACGATGACTTATAAGCGGACCTAGATGTAAAGCATACAAGTCAGATGTATGTGTTAATAACAATAAACAATAAACTTAATCGTGAAACACTGTACAACCTACAATAAAACATTCATACTACAATATATATTAAAACACACATACACACATAAATAACGCCTGCATTCATCAGTTAAAGATATATATAAATATTATACAGACATACAAACAATAAATAGAATAAACCCAACTGGAGTGAAAAATTAGCCAGAGCCAGGAATCGAACCCGGGACCACAGTATACAAGACTACTGCTCTAACCACTGAGCTACTCCGGCCGATGCCTGAGTCGGCAATTTCTCACTAATAAACCATGTTACGGAAGTCACCAGCCATCTATACAACAGCCTTGGATGACCGGACAACGATGAATAGATTTTATTATTACATCGGTCCACGATAATTATAATAAAACGCTCATACTACAATATATATTAAAACACACATACAGACATAAATAACGCCTGCATTCAACAGTTAAAGGTATACATAAATATTATACAGACATACAAACAATAAATACAATAAACCCAACTGGAGTGAAAAATCAGCCAGATCCTGGAATCGAACCCGGGACCACAGTATACAAGACTGCTGCTCAAGCCACTGAGCTACTCTGGCCGATGCCTGAGTCTGCAATTTCTCACTAATAAACCATGTTGAGGAAATTTTCACTCCATTTGGTTTATTGTATTTATTGTTTGTATGTCTGTATAATATTTATATATACCTTTAACTGTTGAATGCAGGCGTTATTTATGTGTGTATGTGTGTTTTAATATATACTGTAGTATGAGTGTTTTATTATAATTATCGTAGATGGATGTAATAGTAAAATCTATTCATCATTGTCCGGTCATCCAAGGCTGTTGTATAGATGGCTGGTGACTTCCCCAACGTGGTTCATTAGTGAGAAATTGAAGACTGAGGCATCGGCCGGAGTAGCTCAGTGGTTAGAGCAGCAGTCTTGCATACTGTGGTCCCGGGTTCGATTCCTGGCTCTGGCTAATTTTTCACTCCAGTTGGGTTTATTGTATTTATTGTTTGTATGTCTGTATAATACTTATATATATCTTTAACTATACAACCTAGTTTACTGGCAAAGTAGCACTTTGACAAGACTAATATATATATATATATATATATATATAGTTATTTATTTTTATCGAAATTACTCGTGTACATAGTATAAAGAAAGAATTAGGTTTAATGTGAAAAAAAAAGTTCAAAAATTTAATATAAAGCTGAAATCTGCGCTGCTTTAAAAAAAATGACGCTATATCTGCTTATGTATTTTCATTTTTAAACTTTCAGAACATACAATGAGATTTCCAACACACCATTAGATGCTCTATTTTTAACTTCTCTTATAGCTGTTGAAGAATACATTGAGGTGAAAAAACCTCAAAAATACGTTCGGGATATAATACTTATGATTATACATTTTCATAAAATACAGTTTAGTAAATGATTCACTGCAAATGTATGAATGCAATAGTTGGATGTGGATCATTCAGTAGCAGTACAAATACGTCAAATAACATACGATTTCATTTATATCACTTAGTAGCCCCAGTAAAAATCCACACTACGCATAGTATGTTGAGAATTGATTGGATCGCATGATGTCTGTGGGTGGAGTTTATCACTACGTCCACGCCGTTGCGTAATAACTTGAACTGGCGAGAAAACTTTGTTTTCAATATGGGGAAAATTTATATCGAATGTGGAGCTTTTTCGATTTGACCCCCTGGAATGTTTAATAAGATTAAGTTTAGTCTTATTTAATTGTTAAATAGCTAACTGTTATGTTTAAGTTTCTGTTAATAAAAAGAGGAAAGGGTATTCCAGACTTTTATACACAATATCACAACAACATGGCGCCAGAACTCTTGAATTTGTTTTTCATATCTAGTTTCGTCTCAAGTGTAATCCAATTCATTTTATAGTAACGCGTGGGCTTCATATTGAATTTGTGCTCTTCACGGTTTGGAGCTTCTTCGTAAAAGCAAATGCTCCCCTAGCTTTGTAAAAATAATAGTGCGAAGAATAAAACATTTGGGGATTATGAGATAGTAACAAAACAGCTTAAAAACCATTTCAAGCTTAGGGCTTAAAGGAGGATACAACTAACTGAAGTATCTATTTATATAAAATCCAAGTCTCTGTGTGTCCCTCACGATTCCGGTAGAACCGCTTCATTGTAATGACGTAATGAGTAATTGTTGAAAAATACTAATGCGGGGTTACAACAGTAGCACCAAAGGTTGACCAACTTGGCGAAATATCGCCAAATTTGAAAAAATGTCGCCAAATTTGGCGACAGAAATAAGTTATCATATATGATGCCAACTTGGCGATAGCTGGCTTTTTTGGCGAAATTCCCATTTAAAACCCTTAATCTTTCATAATCGAGGTCACCGCAATATAATTTTAACCTCCGTACTTTTAAGGTTTTTTTTTTTTTTTTCAGAATCTATGAATGAGAATTTAATAGTGTAATATACGAAAATGTACGTCTTTACATCTTCATCCCGATGCTACTAATTACATAACCGCCAATAAACGGAGCTGTACTGTCCGAGTTCCTAACTGCCCAATTTTAATGTGCTTTAGGTACTTTTCCAGCATAGGACCTTGGCGAGATAGAGAAAATGAGTACTTTTCCGTTATACGGACACCATGCCAAAATGTATGCTAATGCGCCAATTATTTCAACCCTGATTGTGAAAAGGATTTTTATTGTAAACCAAGCGAAACATTGTGATATGCTATTTATGAAATGTGAATCGCGTGAATTGTCATTATTTAACCTTAAAAGCTATTTAATTTACTATTCGAATTGAAAATATATTTTTTTTACGAAGTTATAATTTACTTTTACTGCTAACGCTGAGATGGATTTTACCATTTGGCAATTACCAGATGATGAGAAAATTGCGATAAAACTGTTTCAGGAATTTGGAACTCTGCATAATAAAATGTTGTGTTCAAAAAACCATGAAATGTAATTATGGATGAGTTCTGGAAATCCGAAATGGAGATGTAGCTTACGTTCATGTCGAGAAAGCGTAACGACAGAAAACATGGTTTGAAAATCCGAAATGGAGATGTAGCTTACGAACATGCCGAGAAAGCGTAGGAATACGACAGAAAACATGGTTTGAAGGATCGCGGTTGTCTTTTCTTAATGCTTTAAGGTTTATATATTTATGGTGCCAAGAGTTGACACCGATTGAGTTTTGTGGGCTGCAACTTCATATGAATCACAAAACAACAGCTGACTGGAATAGTTATTTGAGAGAAGTTTGTGCAAATGCGTGTTCAAGACCAAACAGAAAAATCGGTGGACCTAATAAAATTACAGAAGTAGATGAAAGACTTTTTACCAGAAAAAAAGCAACGTAGGATGTTTTCTTCCTCCTAAGTTAGGTGGTTTATGTTGTGAAACGCGGGATGTTTTCTAACTCCTGTTCCCGATCGTACAGCTCAAACTTTAATGGCGGCAATGGAAAATAAGGCTTAGATGCTGGGCACAGATGTCATGTACGCCCCTTATTGGCGCGACTTTTTACCGACCCCATTTTGGTGAAAACCTCTTTACTATATCATCTATATCCAGGTTACCATATCAAGCAAAAAAACGACACTTTGGCGCAAGTTAAGTACCCGGTGCGTATATGACATTGGCGTCAGAAAAAAATCGCGCCAATATGATATGACATCTGTGCCAGATGCTGTATATTGACTCGGCCGCCATCTTCGATATTTTGAGATTTCTTGGCAATGTTTTACATTTTATTTTCGTTAATTCTAACAAACGCATAAATCGCTGCGTGACGACATTTACTACTTGACGGAAAAGGGGTTTTCACGCCAAGAAAAAATCCAAGATGGCGGCCGCTGTAATATATGACATCTGTTCCGCTTAGTATGAGTTTTAATTTATTACTCTATTGTATAACAGTTATTTGTTCACTTATTTTAAGTATATATTTGTGATTTAATAAAATAGTTCGTAAAAGTCTGTAATTTTCAAATGTTATATTTTTTGGTACTTCTTTGTTAGTAATCCCGTCGACCAATTTCGCCAAATTATATAAATCGCCAAACCACTCGCCAAATTATACACATTGACATAATTTTTTATTTTAAATAACGAAAGAACAAATAAATTAGTAAAACATTAATAAAAATACAAAGAAAACGTCGAATTAATGGTTTTACTGGCCATTATTGGCATTTAATCTTACAATTAATTAATTAATGGCAACCATTATTGGCAATTAATCTTACAATTTGGCGACAGTAATTTGGTCGACGGGATAACTAAGAAGTACCTATTTTTTAAATGCTCACTTTATCTTCATGTTTTTTCTTTTATTTTTCAAATGTTTCAATTCACATGATTTTCATTTTGCGCCAACTATTACGCTTGGCGGCGATGGTGTCCGTATAAAGGAAAAGTACCAGAAAATGAAATTTGGCAACATATTTTCTAGCAACTAATTCACTGTTTCATATACTACACAAGCAATTTTTCAATATTTACACAAGTTATTTAATACACAGGAGCAACTATATTAACTATTTTTGAATACAAACATAAATAAATTGTATATAAAAAAACAACAATAATATAGATATAAGTAAAATATTTATATATTATATAAATAAACGGAACAGATGTCATATTCGCCCCATATTGGCGCAATTTTTTTCGGTTGCCAATTTGGCGAAAACATCACCAGCATAAACAGCATAATCCGGGTTGCCACATCAAACAAAATAACGACACTTTGGTGCAAGTTAAGTACCTGTTGCCTATATGATATTGGCGACAGAAAAAAATCGGGAACAGATGTCATATTCGCCCCATATTGGCGCGATTTTTTTCGGTTGCCAATTTGGCGAAAACATCACCAGCATAAACAACATAATTCGGGTTACCACATCAAAAAAATAACGACACTTTGGCGCAAGTTAAGTACCTGTTGCCTATATGATATTGGCGACAGAAAAAAATCGCGCCAATATGGGGCGAATATGACATCTGTACCAAATAAACTTAAAAGTTTGTTTGGTACTTTTCGGTTAGCCGGGCGCCAGTGTTATATATACATATTTATATACATACATATATGTAAATATACATATATATACATATAAACATATTGTATATACACACACATATATATATGTAAATATATATGTATATATACATACATTTATATATACATATATATGTATATATAACACTGGCGCCCGGCTAACCGAAAGTACCGTTTGTTTATTTGATTTTCATAGCTGTTTATATGATTTGATCACAAATCTCACTTTCTGATGCCCGAATTACAACAAGCTTTTTAAAAAATCGCCAAGACCCCTATAGTGGAAAAGTACCAAAATATCTATTATTTTGCACTATCTGCGCTATAGTTTGTACAAAAAAATTAAGAATAAAATAAGGCACAGATGTCATGTACACATATTGGTGCGATTTTTTTCTGGCACCAATATCATATACGCACCGGGTACTTAACTGGCGCCAAAGTGTCGTTATTTTGCTTGATATGGTTACCCGGATATAGATGATATAGTAACGAGGTTTTCACCAAACTGGCGTCGGAAAACAATCCTGCCAATGTGGGGTGTATATGACATCTGTGCCTAAAATAAATGTAAAATAAGACTAAAAAAGAGTTGTTTGATTAAAATATTAAAAACAAAATATATGTATTTTTCTAAATTTTTATTTTTTTATTTTATTTTATTTATTTATTTATTTTTAAAGACATGCTTTTATTAAAATTTTTCAAAAATGTACAATATATATATATATATATATATATATATAACCATTAATTAAACATAACCTTCCACCGTCAAATATTATGAATTAAAGCTGTATATATATATATGTATATTTTAAATACACTAAAAAGTAGCAAATAATATTTGGACTTTTATTTTCCCATGACCAATTGGAAAAAAATTAAAGCGCGGTCGCCAACTTTATATACATATATATACATAGGTAACGTACATAATATAGTACCATAAAAAAGCTTAAACAAAAGTTAAATTGAATTGGCGCCCAAGCTTTCATTTTTTTTCCCCTTGGACATGAGAAAATAAAACAATTTCATTTCAATCCCAAAAATTTCCCACTTTTTAGAGCATTAAAAAAATACATTTTTGTGAATATTAATGAAAGAATGTCTTTCAATTTTTTTTTTTTTTTTTTACATTTATTTCTCCTATCTTGAATCACGTCTGTTCAGCACATTTTTCTATAAAAACAGCCTGAGTTCAGCATATTTTTTCTATTAGAAAAGTTTAATGTATTGCGCTATCGTTAAACCATTTAACAAACCGTGTTTAATTTTCCTAATGTAAACAAGCAGAGAGCTGTTATGGTGAGTCATTCACATTTTAGAATCGTTCACATAAAAAATTTCGCTCATTGAGTTACACTTTCGGCTCTCTTTTAATACAATGTTAATGACGTCACCGCCGGTCGCAGAACCATGAAAAAGTCTACATGAGAAAAGGGAACCGATGTTGGCATTCATCCAACACTGAATTGCCTCTATGGTTTTTATAGTGTTTATTTTTTTTCTCATGCAGACGATAATGGCAACTCAAAGCGACAACGGTTTTTTTTTTTTTTTTTGTTAGGTTTGCCCTGTTCTTTGATTGGAAAATTAATAATGAAGTAGAGATGTAATATAGAATATGTTTTTTTAACAATGAAATACCTTTTTTCAATAATTTATAGTATTTTTCATTTGAAATGAATGATTAATAAATGAAATGAATTGATATGAATAAAATTTTCATTTATACTGTCATTTACAAATAGGATAAATAAGTTAGAAGGATAAACATTTTCTACAGTCGGACTGCATTTAAAAGAACTGGTTTTTTCTCGTGGACAACTATACGTAATTAATTCAAGATGCAAAGAGGAAGGATATTTAAAAATATATGTCGAAGATACTGAAAAGCAAGGTCAGTTTTTAAATAATAAAAAAGTTTTTTCAAAAAACGTCGTATATCCAGAAGTTTTCCGACCAAATGTTAATTTACACTTCAATTGCATTTTTTATGTATTCATTTTACATAGTTTTTCATAAATGTGTTTCTTTTTAAAAATATGTTATTTTCATCTATCACTGCGGAACAAGCAAAAAAAACTCATATTTTGCAGATGTGTTGTATATAACAGATCTATATATTACATTTTCCGTCATTTTTGACGGGCTATCTTTCTAGTATAAGTATAAATACCTACGTCATCTATAACTTCAGTTTTACCGCATTCAAGCAAAAAACACACTACCCTCTTTCTAAAAAACTCAATTATAAATGTCTGTTCTTCATTATTGTTATAAAGTACTCGTATTATCGACAAATTAAAACTGCGACAAAAGTCCAATACCAACAACATAACAAACAAGTAACTATATTTTTAACATATCAGAAAAGGCGAAATATATTATTTTATTAATTCTGAAACATTTTCATTGTACTACATACACGAGACTTTATGACACACGCAATTATAAAGGATTTTGTGCAAATTACTGAAGACTATTATTTTCATCAATCAAAACGGAATTTCTAGCCAGCTTTCCAATTATCTTCTTGGGTATATGTAGGTAGCATTGTTTTCAATTACTGAATACATATATTTTAATGTATTTACTGTTTTTAATTTATTTTAATTTATGTTTATACATTCGATTACTACTAATCCCAGGTTATTGAAATATACAAAAAAAATTATGACAATATTAACATTCTACATGGAATTTAGAAAATGAAATACGAAGGAATTTCAAAAATTAGCATATATACTGGAACAAAAATCCTCGATAAAAATATAAATATTTATTTATTGATACAATGTATGCATAATAAACATTGCGAATCTATATTCGTTGAAAAAATGTGTTCTTGAATTTTGTTATAGAATAACATTGTATTTTTAAGTAAATTCTTAACAAAACATCATTAGAATTCCACTTAAAATCTTCTTATTTAGTTTAATTTGAAAATTTTGGAGAAGAAAAATTACTTTCATATCCTCAAACAGAAATGAAAGAATATAATGATTTCAAAACATGTTTTGAAAATTACTAATTACGTCAAATTTAAAATATTCGTTATTATATAATCAATATGTTGAAACTTTAACGGTTACTTTTCTTATAAAAATCGCTGTTTTATGTGCATTGCCTTGATTAAAGAACATGAGACATTATCATATAAGATTGTATGCAACTATCAAATAAAAAAAATACAATTGTTTTTATTTCCTTTATGATACAAAAGGATTTTTTTTTTATATTGTTCAATAAAAGATAAATGACATTTAATTAAATATAGTTATGCACACTTTTTTTAATTTTAAGAGTAATATTTCCTTTTGTAACGCTTGAACAATACACACTCCATCATTTTTTCTCTCCTTTACTTTTTTTCTTTTCTTTCAAAAGAACAGACAAGCTGAGTAAATTAGATTTTACGAGAGGGAAGAATGTTTACAAAGTGGTTGCCGACAAGGCATTTGTGCTATGCTGTATTTTAAATTAACTGAGTTATTTTGTAAATAGTAACATGTAAATAGGATGTAAATATTAAAACTTATTAATCGATGATAAGTTATCAAGTTTTATTTCGTAACATAAGATAGTTTCCACCCTGGATTCTGAATAATATGTTACAGAAGTGGCTCCCCAACGTCTGGCACGAACAGAAGCAAGATATGAAGATAAGTATTATTTTAAATTGTGTTAAACTGCTTTAATAAGAAAATTTAGATACTAAAGTACAAAAATTTATACAAAAGTACTTTTGATTCATCCGGAATCTGTGGATTTTTGAAAATTGTATTTGATTCGTCCAGAATCGAAATATTTTGGAATTGTTCTATTCAGCCTGAATATTATTTTCCTAGAATTGAAATACGAAAAGTCGTCTGCAGCTTCAAGTATTTTAGTATCTGAATTAAATGAAGATATTCATAAGAGAAATAATCCTAATAATTATTTTTGAAAAATAAAAATCGTTTGCTTTATTTTATACATTTATATAGTTGCACTGAGCTATTTATTATGAAGTTATTATTGTAAATGAGTGCTTGGCATTATTTAATTATTACATGATTGATATTATTGTGTAAGGAAAAAAAAAAAAAAAAAAAGGCAAATAGTTGGTGTCATTATATTGAGTTTTGAAAGATATTATATGTTATTTATGTTCTATATATGTTAAAAATTACGTATTTTGCTAAGAGTTATTCGTAACACGAATTAAGTTTGAAGTTAGCTAAAACATATTTAGTTCAAATGATGGCGTTTCTTTCAAAGGGTAAGAAAATTGATTTAATCACATTAGCTTCAGAATTAAAGGTAGAAGTAAGTAGCGATGATAAAGTCCTCGAATTACGTGATAAAATTGTAAATAGTGAGGCATTTAAAGATAACATAGATTTTGTACAGGGAATTTATGAAAATATCGTAGAAGAAAGAAAGACTCTTGAGGAAGAGAAACGTTTAGCCGAAGAAAGAGAATTTGAGCTACAGAAGCTCAGGTTAGAAGCAGGAACAAGAGATGTTGTTGCAAATACAAGCAACCCTCTAGAAACTTCTTCAATACGCGTTGACTTGAAAAAGGTTTTACCCGATTTCAATCCTGAAAAGGATGATATGAATTTATTTTTAATAACTTTTGAGAGGCAAATGAAACTTTTAAAGGTTTCTAAAGAACTGTGGATCACGTATTAAATTGGAGTCCTTCCAAATGAAATCGGTAAATTAATAGCGCGTGAACCGGAAGAAAAATTTGAGGATTATTCTTATATTAAAGATATATTGTTGCAGAGGTTCAAGTTAACTGCAGAAAGGTTTAGAGTTTTGTTTAGTCGACATCCAAAGCGAACCGATATTAGCTGGAAAGAATATTATTTTGAAATTAGAAGCTATTTTGAGGGATGGCTATCTGAATTAAATATAAATTCCTTTGAAAAATTATCGAAATTAATTATTGCTGACCAATTAAAGAAAAAGGTTTCCCCTGATTGTAAAGAACATTATTTAGATCAATGGGAGAATTTAACAGATCCTGTTGAATTAGCTGAAAAGTTAGATTTATATGATAATTTGAGGTCACACAAAGTAGAAATAAAGAGATCAAATAAAATCAGTGAGGTCGAGAATTCTAATCGCTTTGAAAAAACGCCTTTAGATTTTAAAAGAAATGATTTGGGTAAAATTGGCAATCAAAAAGAGTCCAAGAGAAATAAAATTAATTACCCTTCAAATTTAAATCGACCAATGTTAAGTTGCTATGGTTGTGGAAACCAGGGAGTTATTAAATCCAAGTGTCCAACCTGTTCTCCGAAAAATGTATCGGTGCACTTTCAATCACTAGAATTTCGTACATGTAATATGCAAACATCACCAACATTATTGGTAAAAATAAGCATAAATGGTCTCTCTGGCACAGCTTGTGCTGACACTGGCGCAACACATTGCGTTGCGGGTGAAGGTTTGTATTCTTTATTAAAAGACCAAGGTGTGAAGTTTGAAAAAACTCAAATGATCGTAGTCTTAGCGGATGGGCTACAAAACACTACCGAAGTTTATAAAACAGAAGTTCATGTTAAAATTGAAGGTCGCGACATTAAAACAACACTTTATGCTCTGCCGAATGCCAGAAATAATCGTACAATTTTAGGAATCGATTTTTTAAGCAAAGCAAAAATTGTTTTGGATGTAATAAATCAAGAATGGTTCTTCGCTGATAGATGTAAGTGGAAGTATAGATTCGCTGAAGATACATATAGACCTCCCACTGAATTAGCGATAAAATCCGTTGAATTAGACACCGTTTTTCTTAGAGAAGATGAAGGTAGACATCTCACTTCAGAGCAACAAGTTAGGTTGAATGAACTGCTTGAAAAATTTACTAGTAGCTTCCAACTAGGGGAAGAGGCTACACCTAAAGTTAAACATTATATTGATACTGGATCACATCCTCCTGTAGCAGTACCCCCTTACCGCATGTCACCTGCGAGAAAGGAAATTTTGCGTAAAGAATTAGACGAATTACTCTCTAAGGGTATAATCGAAGAGTGCGAGTCCCCTTATGCCTCTCCTGTAGTATTGGTCCCAAAACCAAATGGAAAAATTCGCCTTTGCATCGATTATCGAAAATTGAATGCCATCACAAAGACAGATAATTATCCATTACCGCGAATAGATGATTTGCTCCATGAAGCCAAACATACCCCTTATATGACCACTATTGATCTGAAGTCTGGATACCACCAAATTGAAGTAAATGCTGCTGATAGAGACAAAACTGCATTTATTTGTCCATTCGGAGCTTTTCGGTACATTAGAATGCCTTTTGGATTGAAAAATGCCCCAGCAACCTTTCAGAGATTAATAGATAACTTTAGAAAGTCCCTCAAAGACATCTTTATATTGTCTTATTTAGATGATATTATAATTTTGTCGGAAAGTTTTGAGAAACATTTGTCTGACTTAGAAGCAGTTTTTAATAAACTATCAGAATTCAAATTGTATGTTAATCGTGAAAAATGCAATTTTGCTTGCCCCCGTGTTAAATATTTAGGACATTGGATAACAAGCTCTGGAATCGAAGTTGATCCTGGAAAAACCGCTGCAATTCAACAAATGCCTCCTCCTAAGTCTGTAAAACAAGTTCAATCTTTTTTGCAGTCCTGCTCCTGGTACAGACGTTTTATTCCCAAATTTTCAGATATAGCTAAACCTCTAAGTAATCTTACGAAGAAAGATGCAACTTGGAAGTGGGAAGAAGCAGAACAAAGCGCTTTCGAAACATTGAAAAGTTCATTAATCAATCCTCCAGTACTCAAACAAAATGATCCGACCAAGCCCTATCTTCTTCGTACAGATGCCAGTGGATATGCTCTAGGTGCTGTCCTCCTCCAGGGTCAGGGAGAAGAAGGGCATCCAATAGAATATGCAAGTCGTTTGTTAACTGCACCAGAAAGAAACTATTCTACCACTGAGCGCGAAGCACTTGCTGTCATTTGGGCTTTAAATAAATTCCGTGGCTATATTGAAGGACATGAAATAACAGTTGCCTCCGATCATCAACCCCTAAAATGGCTGATGAGTTTAAAGTCACCGTCAGGCAGACTAGCCCGATGGGCTTTGCAGTTACAATCTTTCAACCTCAAGATTGAATATATTCCTGGAAAAGCAAACGTTGTTGCTGATATGTTGTCTCGGCCTATTTGCAGTCATGAAGAACCTTCTTGTGAAATTTGCACAATTTTGATTGATATGCCTATTAGATCTCCTAAAGATATCCGAGAAGAGCAATTAAAGGATGAAGATTTAAAGAAAATTATCGTAGCGTTTGAATCTAAAGAAAATAATACGGATTTTGCTAATTGGACTGAACGTGGTTACCTCTTAAACCAAGGAGTCTTATATCGTTACTCTCCAGAATCAGATTCAGAAGAAGCACAATTGGTTGTTCCTGTTCAAGAACGGAAAGAAGTATTGAAGAATTACCATGATTCACCGACCGCAGGCCATTATGGAGCCGAGGGAACCTATTACAGAGTATCCCAGAGATATTACTGGGCCGGAATGAGAAAAGATATCGCAGATTATGTTAAACATTGTGTAGACTGTATTCGTTATAAAGCGAGTAACCAAAAACCTGCTGGACTTTTACAAACACCTGTTCATAGTCAAAGATTTGAGACCCTCTCAATGGACTTATTTGGACCCTTGCCAGAAACAGCAGATGGGAAAAAGTGGATTTTTATAATTGAAGACTGTAGCACAAAATGGGTAGAACTTTTTGCATTAAATAACGCAACAGCCACGGAATGTGCTGTTACCTTAATTGAGGAAATGTATTTAAGATATGGTTTTCCAAGAAAAATCATTAGCGACAATGGTCCGCAATTCATCAGTGCTGTGATGCAACAAGTTTGTTTTCTCTTAAAGATAGATCAAAGTTTAACTCCGGTGTACCACCCTCAAGCAAATCCGGTTGAAAGAAAAAACCGAGATCTAAAACCCCGCTTAGCGATGCTAGTTGGAGATGATCATACAACTTGGAGTGAAAAATTACCAGTAATCCGTTTTGCCCTTAATACTGCAAGATGTAGTTCCACAGGTCACACAGCTGCATATTTAATGTTCGGTCGTGAATTACGTACCTCCGATGATGTTGCTCATGACTTACGCCCTGTAATTGCGAATGATAATTTCATACCCGAAATAACTCCTTATTTAAAAAACTTTGCTAAAATTACTATGCAGATAAGAGATCACATAGAACAAAGCCAAGATAAGCATAAATATTATGCTGACAAACATTTAAAAGCTTCTGAACAATATAAACCAGGCGACCACGTCTGGGTTACTTTGCATCCGATTAGTCAAAAGAAAAATAACAAAACAACTAAATTCATGCCCCGTCGAGATGGCCCATATGTTATTTTAAAACAAAGATCTCCTACTTCTTATACCATTGCCACTAAAGAAAACCCCTTTTCTCCCTTAGGAAATTATCATATATCAGCTTTGTGTCCTTACACGCAAGATGATGGTGGATCTTCTAAAGGCTTTATTCGTCCTAGAGGCAGACCCGGGAAACGTCAGACGCCCAGCCAGCAAATATTTACGAAAGGACCACAAAACACGAGAGCCATAGAGGATTTTAGGCACCAGAAAGCATCCCGAAGGAATCCACCCAGGAAATGCACACTGCATCTGAGGGACCAGTAATGCAGTGTGAGGGGAAGAGTGTAACGCTTGAACAATACACACTCCATCATTTTTTCTCTCCTTTACTTTTTTTCTTTTCTTTCAAAAGAACTGACAAGCTGAGTAAATTAGACTTTACGAGAGGGAAGAATGTTTACAAAGTGGTTGCCGACAAGGCATTTGTGCTATGCTGTATTTTAAATTAACTGAGTTATTTTGTAAATAGTAACATGCAAATAGGATGTAAATATTAAAACTTATTAATCGATGATAAGTTATCAAGTTTTATTTCGTAACATAAGATAGTTTCCACCCTGGATTCTGAATAATATGTTACATTTTCTATAAACCAAAATTTATAAATTAAGTTTTTGTCTTTCTTTCAAACTTAATTACTACGATTAATAATAATTTGGTACTGGTAATTTCCTTGAATTCTGTAACTAGAAATTGTTGATAAATATATTCGCACAATTTTAAAGCTTATGATTTAGTTCCTATATTTACTACCTATATTATAAAGGACAAACGCGTCCCTGTGTTACATTGACGATTAAATTTAACTTTTATTGCTGTTTTTAAAAATTCTAAATTCATTTTAAAATTTTACACTTTCGAATAGGAAAAAAAGTTCCTTCAAATGCCATTTATTTGAAAAATGTATCGCAATTTGTTTTAAACTGTATACACAGTTTTTATTGTTTTTAAAATAATTTTCAAGCATGATTTTTTTTTAAATCTATTTCTATCGCGCACAGACGGTTAGGAAAAATAAATCCATTTGCACTTAAATTTATATAAAATGTTCATAATTTGTTACCAGCTATATTAAATAACGAAATTAAAGCATTCATCAATAAATAAATAAAACACAAAATATAAATACATCGCGAATTTACGAGATGTGTAGACAGGGATGAGATTTCCGCGTTTTTGCACAGCGGTATATTCTTAGAGGAAAATGTTGTTCTCTTAAATCGCAAGAATGTTCCGATTAAATGAGATATCATTTTCTGTAACAAAATACCGGTGTACAAAAATGTGGATATCTCATCCATGAATAGAACCGGAGGAGCTTAAACACCTGAAATGAAGTGAATAAAAAAAAGTCATTTCGGCAATAGCCTGGAGGAAAAGGTAGCTTTCATATTCCTCAATTTTTTTTTTTTTTTTTTTTTTTTTTTTTTTAATATAGCTTATTTTACTCAAACATACGAAGCTAAAACTAGTGGCATTCGATTAGAGGATTCAATAAAAATTCCTTATTTCCTGGTTTTAAAGTTTTGTAAATTTTACTCAAATTTTAAGAAATTAAAATGCGACAAACCCGATAGAAGAATATTCGCCAATATTGAATTTGAATGTGAATTGCGCCAAATTAGTATGCTATACCCAAATTGGCATCATTTATGGTTGCTTAGTTTTGATCGCCAAATTTGGCGATATTTCACCAAGTGCCGTTAAGCTTGGCGAGAAATTGAAGCTAAAGTTCACTAACACTTACAAATTAATACCTGACTTTCTTTAATTGTTGTCATGTTCCAAAATGTCAACCACCCTAGAATTCCAAACTGCTATATCTCAACATTTTTTTAAGTTCGAGACGAAACAAAAAATATTCCGGAATCTTTCTAACAAGGCCTAACATTTAAACATAAAATACACTTGGATTTCTATTTTTTTTATATTTGTTTTAGTTTTAAATATTTAAATGGACGCCATTTTGACACAAGATGGTGGATGAAGCTGGCCAACGAACTCGGTCAAGACATTTGTTTGTAGTATACACGCACTAAATCTCATCCAAATCAGTTTATAAATGCGAGAGTTATCCTGTGACAAAAATCACACACACATATATATATATATATAAGTCACACTTGAACGGATAGTTGTTTTGGGGTTCTGGAGACATGATTGGTGAAAATATACCAAAATATTTCTGAAAAGCTTTCTTTAGGACAGGTTGCAATAGGTAGCTTTTTACTTTTTGTAATGAAAGCTACCTAAAACTGAATGTAAGTAGCGAGTAGAGATCAATAAGAAAATATGACTTTTAAAAAGTTTCAAAATTTTATTTGAACGGATTGCTACTATTTTTCATATGAGTATGATTTTTAATATTGTTAATGGGCATTCTAAAAAGTATACCATGAAAAAATCTCTTAAAGTTATCATTAAAAGAAAAATTATACAACCCTGCGAGGCTTTCTCGCCGCAATCTTCGATATTTGGTGATACATTTTTTCATTTTTACTTTCTTCTATCATTACAAGAAGAAAGTATTGGATTTGTAAAAATTTTCGACTTCCGGTTTTCGACGGGTTTACACGTTATGGAGGTCAGATATCCCGAAAAACATGTTTTTACAAAATGTCTGTCTGTGAGTCTGTCTGTCTGTATGTGACACAAATTTTGTGGGCGCTCTATCTCAAGAACTAAAGCACGGAATTTAATAAAAATTTATATTCAAGTAGTCCCTAATATAATATGGTGCACATAAGTTTTTGGTGTAAATAGCCCAACAGGTGGCGCTGCTATGCGTGCATTTTTAATGATTTCTGCAATAGATCTATCTCAAGAACTAAAGCACGGATTTTTATCAAACTTGAGATTCAGTTATTCCATGATATGATTTGATGCTTGATTTGACACGTTTTGGTGTAAATCGCCAAACAGATGGCGCTGCTATGCTGCATTTTGCAGCATTTATACGATTTTCGTAATAGCTCTATCTCACGAAATAATGCACAGATTGTCATCGATCTTCAGATTCAGTTAGTCCTTGACATGAATTGACGTTTTGTACCTTTTGGTGTAGATCGCCTTAAAGGTAGTTTTCTTCATATTTGTTTTTTATGCTATCGAGTTTAGCATCGAGTTAATATTTCCCAGGCAAAATGAAAATAATCGGCAATTACATCAACACCTTTGTTCGATCTCACTATTAGGATTCTTTAATATGATAGAAGTTTCAAAATACTGATTAAGTATGACGGATATTTAAAATATATCCTAGTTAGTACATTTTAAACAATTGTTTAGGTAAGTTTAATCTTTTCTTTTTTTAGGGGCATAAGAAGGAAATTTTATCCAGTAATTTTTTTTAATTAAATAAAAGTGGATTACCCACTAATCAGTGATGATTTCAATTTCATATTATTATGATAAGACATAATATGAAACTGCAATCTTGTTTATGTAATAAATTTTAGCGATACATTTGGTAGCTGTCATTTTGCAGCTGTTAATCAAACTTTAAAATTTAAATTTTATAAAACATTGAATTGATCAGAACGTAATATCACACAAAAAAGAAGCGAATGTAACTTTTAATTGAATATACTGTTTAATAACCATTAATAAACATCATGTTTATTGCGATTCAATTTTGTTATTTATAAAAGCACAGGGTGGTCATAAAAAAAACTTTGCCAATATATGGACCTCTAGCGGCACATCCATTCAATCAATCGAGGTGAGATTTCAGATATAGTTATTCAGAGATATGTGCTCGAGATTATGTGAACGGCAATAAAATGGCGCTCATGGTTACGGTTATATCTACAGAAACTCGAAATTTTCGAATGGCAACGCCCGTTTTTTCCCGTCGCAAAATGTTCAGCACATGCGAAAAGCCTAAACAGCGTTCGAACGAAACGTGTATTAAAAAAAATAATAATAAAAAAATAAATAACAAAAAAACGGCCAAAAATTACACAAAATTTTGTGTAAATGAATGAAACGTATATTTATCATAAAAACAAAAAAGTATATTCTTGTTTAGTGCATCTAAAACGTATTTACCAATCTATAAAATATGACTAGTAAAAGTTTGATTTAATAACATCTGTATAAAACAAGCAGACAATCTAATCTTATCTACTCGGGTTAAAAATGCCCGATTCTAACCGGTGTTGAGAACGTTGATTAAAAGCGATTTAAATTTAAAACCCTACTAGATATTTACGTTTAATAGATTTTCTTAGATTGCCCAGCGACTACTTCAAAAAGCATATTTAGTACATTCGTATTAACCACATGCCAGTGATAAAGCGCGAAACATTTCACTATTTATAGCAACCTTTGTGATTGCAATTATTTCGGTGTTTGAGGCAAGATTCAATTACAAAAAATATTTAATAAATAGCCTTTTTTTCCCTGCATTTGCAAGGTACGTACATTCCTTGGTATTTTCTTGGATATAGCACAACTACATAATATTACATGATTCCAAGTGTAATAGATATCTACTAAAAAACAACTTTTCAAAAGTAAAAAAAAAGCCAAGCAAAAAAAAAAAAAAAAAAAGAAAAGAAAAGAAAAAAGGGGAAAGTTGTGGCTAAAAAATAGTGTGATATCAAATTTCCAAGCTAATATTATGGTACTTATTTAACATTTTTTATTAAAAATTTACCATATGTAAGTCGAGTACCTAAGTATGCGTTGATAGAAAGCCTTTTCTCCTTTACTAAATACATCATAAGTGTTTCTGAAAATTAATTTTTTTTAATTATGCATGATGGGCTTGGCGGCCATCTTTCCATATTTTACACAATTTTCTAAGCACACAAGTACATTGTTAAGATCGGAAATTCGAAATTGTTGCTAAAGCAAACATTTTATGCTTTTAATTTATGGAAATGAGTGCCTAGAAATTTGTGTCTTAAAATAAAGTTGAAGTAACTTCAGGTTTTATCTTATGATTCTCTTTTTTCGGAGGGGGTTAATTAATTAGTTAAAGCAGTAAAAATCAATTTGTTTCTTTTCTTCAAAATAAAAGACTTTCTTAATTTATCTGTCTGTAGCCAAAACTAGAAGTTCAAAATTCTTAATAATGCAAACATATTACGAGCTTGTCTGCTTAGAAATTTGTGTAAAATATGGAAAGATGGCCGCCAAGCCCATCATGCATAATTAAAAAAAATTAATTTTCAGAAACACTTATGATGTATTTAGTAAAGGAGAAAAGGCTTTCTATCAACGCATACTTAGGTACTCGACTTACATATGGTAAATTTTTAATAAAAAATGTTAAATAAGTACCATAATATTAGCTTGGAAATTTGATATCACACTATTTTTTAGCCACAACTTTCCCCTTTTTTCTTTTCTTTTCTTTTTTTTTTTTTTTTTTTTTTTTTTTTGCTTGGCTTTTTTTTTTACTTTTGAAAAGTTGTTTTTTAGTAGATATCAGTTCTTTTTTTTAAACAGATTATATATAATTGAAATAATTCTACTCGCTAAAATTAGTCCTGGTATAGCCTTTATAAGTAGGGAACAAACACAATAGTATACACTTTGTTTACCTATCATTCATTTTTTAGAGTAATTAATAATTTAAAAGTAAGGAAAGTCAATTTCTTCTTTCAAAGTATCAGTCTTTCTCAATTTATATCGCCTTAAAATTTTCTATGAAGGATGAAAATTTAGTAAAAATCAAATAGAGTCAAAATAAAATATATATTTACAGTTAGTCTGTCAGTTAATTGTTTGTTCTAACTTTTTTTTGCTGACGGTTTTGCAAAATAAATTTATCTTTACAAATAGCTACGGAAAATCCGAGAATGAAGCCCCGCAGGCATCCAAAGAATCGAAGATCTGCCTAAAGAAGTAAATCTAGCAATTCTAGACATGATGATGAAACATTTTTGATAAAAAAAAATCTAAAAATTTAAAGATATAAACTGTACATATAACTTCATCTTCATTTAGATCGTGTTATAGAGAAGAAAGAATAAATATGTAATTTTACTCAAGTCTGTTTATCCATACCTATTTGCATAAATGTGAGAATATAATTTCGTACAAAAATTCCCGTAAATTGATTATATTTAATAGTCTATTATTAAAGCCGCATAAACATTAGAATAAATTTTTTTTGCAGTTAAAAATTGCTTGAAATCTATAGTCTTATCATTCGTCAAATTTGTTATATGTTTTTTTTAATACCCAGACACCTTTTCTAAACTCTGACCAAAGATCACAGAAATACTGAAATTATCCAAATACTTATACCTTTCTATCGTATTTCTTTTTTTGAGTGGGGGGAGGGGTGAGGAAGGGCGCTTAAGAACTTCGTTTTGTTCTTAGAATTCTGAATTAATCATTGATAAGATCTGCCTACGTAAGTCTTGTTGCAGAATTTTCATTACGTAAGAGTTGCATCAACTTATACATCATGTGAATATCTTAAATTACTTTTGTAAAATACTAGATGGGAGCCATTGATATTTTCAGAGCATTTGCCTACATTTTAAACTTAAATTATTTACAACTATTCATTAATTTTCTATACGAATTAAAGAAGTCGTTGTTTCCATGGCAACTTTACCTTTCACTATTGCTTGTTTGTTTGTTTGTTTTATTGAACACATATATATCAGATCACGTGAGGATCACGGCGGTATTTGAACCCGCCCCCACCTACGTTCTCAAGCGATTAGCGGCGTGGTGTCTTATCCTCAGCCACGGTGGGCCACTATTGCTTTATCTAATACCCAGATACTCAAATTTAACCAGCTGCGCTTAGAATCATGCTCATAACAGAGTACATTTATATGTAAGAGTGGTGACACATATGCACAAGTCGTGTACTCATATTCAAGTTTTTGTCCAAAGTACAGTAACTCAGTTTTCATTAATAGACGTGGAAGATTTCGATTAAACTAACCAAAAAAGTTTAAAAACATTTGCTTTCTGATTTGATTTTATTCAAAATCGTCTTAACCAACCAGAGTTAATGTCCGGGATCCAGAGTGTTTACTGCAAACATAAAAAAAGTTTTCAAAAATGCAGGCTTTTGATTGATCAATCTCATCGCGCTAATAGCGTGAAATCTATCTTGATCCCGGTCTATTCAACGTCCTTTAAATATTCGAGAAAGCCTTGACAAGTCAGGAAAATATCACACAAAGCAGGCAAAACAAAGAAGAAAAATCATTCATTGGCTCGTTCATATCCACGAGCGAATGAATGATTTTGTTCCTTTGCTTTGCCTGCTTTGTGTGATGTTTTTGTGACGCGTGTCAAGACTTTCTCAAATATTTAAGGGGCGTTTGTTTATTTCACCACCATGAAGCTATGAAAGGAGAGGAGCAGGCATGTCAATCTTCCCGTGTGAAAAACTACATAAAGAAAACGAGTTCTTTCCCCCTCTTCTGCCCTTTTCTCTCTTGATTTTGACCGATAGCAGCCCATTTAGCAGTCTCCATAGCAAGATGCAGCTATATATGGCGGACGCAAGGGGGAGGGTGTTAGCGTGACCAATGACATAATAGGCCAGTTTATGACGTTTAAAAGTCACACGGAGTTGGATCATCTTTACACGATGATTAGTACAAAGCGGTGCGCCGATTTTTTTTTGTGTCCATTGCCGTGTACAGATAATCAACTCCACACTTAGGAACAGCTTCAAATGACGTCATCTACTTCGAGGCAAACGAAAAAGGACAGGCTACCGCGGCGCTACAGCGTCTAGAATATATAGTGTGGAAATCCAATCAGTCGATCACAGCGATATCTGCAGGATATTTCCCAAAACTCCAAGACAATTTGGTCTAGACGCTGTAACATTTTTTTTAAACGTTTTATTAACTTACATTTGACCTGTGTGCTTGGCGTCAAACCCGCTGTAATAATACGATGTTTACTTTGAAATTTGAAAATATGTAGCAGATGTCGCTGCGATAATCTCCCTGGATTTCAGCGTCAGTGCACATTTAAGGGATACACTTTTTAGCGGTTCTTGGATAGCAAATTTCCACATTATGTATTCTAGACGCTGTAGCGGTGCATTACACATGTCTCTTTCTTCTTTAAAAAATATCCTGCAGATGTCGATGCAAATGACTGTTTGGAATTCGACATCGTTGTACATTTAAGGGATTCAATACTTTCGCGCTTTTTTAAGTATTGCCGGGATAGTCGATTTCTACAACATATAATCTAGACGCTATAACGGAGCTATAGTTTCTAGAAGATATAGTTTAAAAATCGGCTTATTAAAAAAGTGCTAAAAATTGTATCCCATAAATGTTGAACGGGGCTGAACGACGAATGTCGATTACAGCGACATATGGTAATTCCAACATAACTATTTCAAAAGAAAATGTTTCGCTCAGAGAAGATCTAGAAAATGTTGCTCCCATCGACATTTGTCATTCAGTATTTTTCAATATTTATGGGATTCAATTTTTAGCACTTTTTAAAGAATTACTGGAATAGCCGGTTTTCACACTGTGACCGTGATCTAGGTAGATTTTTCTGTGTTATCGTAACGAGATTGACCAATCAGAAGCCAGAATTTTTGCTAACTTTTCACTGTTTGCAAAATTGTACCTGGATACCGGCCTATATTTCTAGACGCTATAACTGAGCTCAGGAATAGTACAGAAAGCAAACTCTGTATTTTGATACATTAAGGCCGGGATCTAATTAGGAACAAGTGTGTCTCTATAACGAAGTAGCGACATACGGCCAATAAGTGTTTATTGGTAAAAGTGATTAAAAAAAAATCGTTAAAGTTCTTTACGAGCATGCCATTATCGCCAGGTTAATGCATGCTGAATTATTTCCCTAGTCTAATAGAGATCGTCCATGCGCGTATCTTCTAATGGAGGATATTCCAAATATGGGTTCGAGGCTGAAAAAGTCACGTGGTACCGGTAATTTACCCAAAGAATTTCTAACTGATAGAAGGGTAACAGGAAACTACACTGTTAAAAATATCGTGAAAAATTACCTCGGTTCTTACAGGTTCTCTATTTTCTGACCAATGAGAACGCTACATAAACGCCTATGAAGCGTTCTCATTGGTCAGAATACAGATAGCCTTTAAAAACAGAGGTAATTTTTCACGATATTTTTAACAGTGTACTACTGCTTTCTCCCATGAACTGTTTCCTTGGCTAGCGGGGATTTACATTACGTAGACGGAGCCTTCCCTTCTTTACGCTAGACGTTCTTGCCTTGACCATGTGATCATAACGTAGATTGAATATCCTCTATTCAAGAAAGCGGATTGCCGTACTTTCGACAAAAGCTTGAAATGAGCATGTCTCCTGTGCATATATCACCACTCTTATGTATAAAGGCTCTCTGTTATGGTGTTGTTTCTGATACAGCGCCTAGAATACCTAGTGTGGAAATATGCTATCCAAACAGTTCTAAAAATTTGTATCCCTTAAATGTGCGACGATACTGCTAAAATTTCAAGTGTCGATCGCAGCGACATCTGTGGGATTTTCGTATTACTATTATTACATTGTATAGACTAGCAATTTCTTGCAGTTATAGAAAATATCCTGCAGATGCCGCTGCGATCTGCATATTACAGCAGTATCATTGCACATTTAAGGGATACAATATTTTAGCGCTTTTTTAAGTATTACAGGGTTAGCCGATTTCAACACTATATATTCTAGGCGCTATAGTTTCTGAGCGCTGTTGGTTAAATTTCGATATTCGTGTTTTAGAGTGAGCAATAGAGAAAAGTACTAAAACTATTGAAACAACAACTTCTTTAATATTGAAATGTATAGCAAAGGAGTTCAGAATCAATGCCTTAAATAGTTTCGAATACGCACTGTTGTTATGACATCAATACCTTTCCTGGATGTGGAAATGCAAAATTGTGTTCAACATAATTGGCCGCAATCTAGATAAATTTTTCGCTGTTAGCGAAACGAGATTCATTAATCAGAAGCTTGCACTTTTGCGAACTTTTCGCTGTTTGCAGCAATGCAGGCTATTGATTGGTGAATCTCGTTTCGCTAACAGCGAAAAATCCATCTGGATCCCAGCCTAAATTTCTGTAAACATTGCACTTCATCCATGGCACTAAGAAAATGACTCAAAACTTTTATGACATAGGCCGGGATCCAGAAGCAGCAAAAATTCTCAAACATTCTGACTTCTGATTGGTCAAACTCATTTCGCTAACAGCGAAAAATCTATCTGGATCTCGGCCATAGTTTTTTTCGATGAAATCAATGCAAAAGGATAATATAAAAATTTTTAAAAGACTTCTAAAATGATTTGGCGGGTTTATCGCTGTTTGGCATAATTTATAAACTTTAAAATTAATTAACAGTTTTTCGCTAATTAAGAATAGAAAATTTGTGTTTTTAAAGCTGAATTTTACAAAAGCACGTAGATTGAGTAAATATCTGTCCAAAAATGCAATCCTTACTTTTTTATGTCCATTATTTAAGTCTCTACCTTGATTGAACCATAAATTGTGACGAAGAAAATAAATCGATCATTTTCAGTATCTCGACGTTATTTTAAAAAATCTATATCTCTGTTTATAATTAATTTATGAGGATGCATTTGGTCTCAAATTGAAGATATTTTCCATTGGGTCCTTCTGGTTTTGGTTTTATTTTTCTGCGATGATTGGTTCTTTTGATATGGGAAATTTTACGCTGGCATGTTTGGTTGATTTTACATGGAGAAGTTGTCATCAGTATAATAAGCAGTTACGGTGTCTTGCGTTTTATTCTTGGCGTTTGTTTGTTTGGCGAGGTTAGCATTTTTTTTTCAGCTTGGCTTGGCAGAACGACCGTCCTGCTTGATGCATTATGCCATCAAAACGATTTGAAAAATGAAGCCGGTTATCGCTCAAATCATTCGGCCCAAACAAGAAAAGCACAGGGAGCACGGGTGGATTATTTGGACGTGGAAAGACGCTTCTTTTGAAGTCACCAGAAGCTGAAAGTGTCTTAGGAAATTTAGGGTTGTTTTTTAGGCTTCACACAAACTAGCATATTACCAGAACACTTTTTCTATGATTAAAAACTTATGTGTGATTACTATCAGAATATGTAATAATTTCTTTGCGATTTCAAAATAGTGGTAAAATTTTAAGCTGCCTGGTATTTACATATATATTATGATATGTTGAAGTTCGACAAACCAGTGTAATACAGTAATAAACAGCCAATAAAGAAGTGAAGGGGAGCGCTTGTTTATTGGAGCAAGAATCGATTTATTATTTATAATAATCAGTATAATGCCTATGTTTGATTCAAACATTTTTCAACATTATTTTTTCATACCATTTATAACTCTGCCGCAAACATTAGACAAGACATTCTCCGATGATGAATTTCACACACGCTTCATTATGGTTCTCGGCAGTGCGATGCATAAGTTAAATTATATAAATAAAATATACATTTTATTTATAAATTACATTTATAATAAAACATACAAAGGAAACAAAGAAAACGTTAAAATAAAGCTCATAGAAAATTGGACGGAGACAATTATCTTGAGTGCAATAGAAAAAAACAATAAAAAGCTCGTTAATTCAAAAACAATTTTAAAGTTTTATCTTTTACTTCTATATGTTAATTGCAACATATAAATAAATCCTAATTATTTAAATAAGTACCACAGATTTGCCCAAAAGAGTGTTCTTCCCCGTAAGTCCTCGGGGGCAAGAAGCAACCAGAAAAAAGCTTTTCTTGGAATTATACATACGCGAAAACGTATTCATAATATTTTGATATCTATTTATATAAAATCCAAGTCTCTGTGTGTCCCTCACGATTCCGGTAGGACCGCCTCATTGAAATGAGTAATTGTTGAAAAACCTAATGCAGGGTTACCACAGTAGCGCCAAATGTTAGCCAACTTGGTGATAGCTGGCTAATTTGGCGAAATTCCCATTTAAAACTATTAATCTTTCATAAAGGAGGTCACCGAAATTTAATTTAAACTCCGCTCTTTTAAGATATTTTTCAAAATCTATGAGTGAGAATTTAAAGTACATCTTTACTTCTTCCTCCCGATGCTACTAATAAAATAACCGCCAATAGACGACGCTGTACTGTGTGAGCTCCTAACTGCGCGATTTTTATGTGCTTTAGGTACTTTTCCAGTATAGTTGCCTTGGCGAAAAAGAAAAATTTGGCAACATATTTTCCGGGAACCTATCCACTGTTTAATTTTATATATACACGATATTTAATATAAAAAAGACGTTTCTCTAATTTTATAAAGAAACAGATGTGATTTGTACATAAAAACCTCAATAATATACATATAAAATAAACGTATAAAACAAACAAAAACGCTCATCAAGTTTGTTTTCATAGCTGTTTATATGATTTGACAACAAATCTCGATATTTTTCCGTTATACGGACACCATGCCAAAATGTATGCTAATGCGCCAATTATTTCAAAATGCTAAAAGATATTTTTAATTTTATGCCAGCAGTTTAATATGAGTTTTATTTTATTGCTTTATTTTATAACAGTTATTTGTTCACTTATTTTAAGTATATAATTGTGATTTAATGAAATAGTTCGTAAAAGTCTGGAATTTTCAAATGTTATATTTTTTAAATGCTCACTTTAGTATCGACAATGTTTTTTCTTTTATTTTTTCAAATGCTCCAATTCACGTGATTTTCATTTTGCGACATATATTACGCTTGGCGACAAAGGTATCCGTATAACGGAAGCGAACCCAAATCTTACTTTCCGATGCCCAAATTACATCAAGCTTTTTTTAAAAAAACGCCAAAGCTCCTGCAGTGGAAAAGTACCAAACTGTCTATTATTTTGCGCTATCTGTATTATAGTTTGTACTATATGTAAGGGGTGTGGAGCGAAGAGTTTAAAAACTAAATATTAAAGTTTCGGCACAGATGTCATATACGCCCCATATTGGCGCGATTTTTTTCTGACGCCAATGTCATATACACAACGGGTAACTGGCGGCAAAGTGTCGTTATTTTGCTTGATATGGTAACCCGGATGTTGTTGTTTATGCTGTTGATGTTTTCGCCAAATTGGCGTATATGACAACTGTGCCAAAGTTTCTATAAAGCAGTATAAGACTAAAAAATTAAGAATAAAATAAATGCAAAATAAGACTAAAGAAGAAAGATAAATAATGCGTTAAGCATAGAATATGAAACACTTTCCAACACATCCTGAATGCTTTAACAAAACTTCGTTATTTGGGGAAATAAGATAACTAAGTAAACATTTTAGAAGACGCATAAAAAATTTTAAAAATTGATTTCAGCAGTTACCGTCCATAGCCAATAGTATCGTTATTACATGCCATACTCCTAGTATATCCTAGCCTAAATTTAATTTAAACTACTCTTAAAACTACTGAAATCACATTTCCAGATATTATTATCCATAGACGGTTATGTATCTAATTCTTTGCGTGGCCCTGTATATCATTTTATCTATATTCTACAAACATTTCTTAGTAAACTAAATGCAGTTCAGCGTAAAAACGCATAATTCCTTTAAAAACCACCTTTAAGCAATTTACTCTCATACGCAGTAACCCTTACGAATTCTTTTGTGTAGCCCTGCATATGAACTGTAGCATTTATACACACAGTATAGTATGCATAAATATAGCGAAACATAAAAGCGCATATCATAATTAAAAATGCATTTCTAGCAATCATTGCTTATGTACTATACTTCGGATAAAAGTTTCTTGGCGAGAAAGAGGTTTGCCAACGTATTTTCTGACAACCTATTTACTGCTTCATACTCACAAGCAATTTTTTCCATATGTATGCAATTTATTTAGGTAGTTGTTAGCTATCCCGTCGACCAGTTTCTCCACATTATATAAATCGCCAAACCACTCGCCAAATTATACAAATTGACATAATTTTTATTTTAAACAACGAAAGATCAATTAAATTAGCAAAACATTAATAAAAATACAAATATAACGTCGAATTAAAAATCACTTGATGACGTAAGAAACACGTGATCACGTTTAATGTCAACCATTATTGGCATTTAATCTTACAATTTGGCGACAGTAATTTGGTCGACGGGATAACTAACAAGTACCTTTATTTAATGTAAAAAAAGCTATTTACACATTTTTTGGTACTTTTCGGTTAGCCGGGCGCCAGTTTTATATATACATATATATGTATATATACATGTATGGGTACAGATGTCATATTCGCCCCATATTGGCGCGATTTTTTTCGGTTGCCAATTTGGCGAAAACATCAACAGCATAAACAACATAATCTGGGTTACCACATCAAGCAAAATAACGACACTTTGACGCAAGTTAAGTACCTGTTGCCTATACGATATTGGCGACAGAAAAAAATCGCGCCAATATGGGGCGAATATGACATCTGTTCCCATGTATGTATGTATACATATATACATGCATATATACATATGTGTATGTATCTATATGTTAATATATGTATATGTATCTATATGTTTAGCTACATATATGTATGTATATAAATATGTATATATAACACTGGCGCCCGGCTAACCGAAAAGTACCCATTTTTAACAGAAGTAATTTTGGCACAGATGTCATATTCGCCCCATATTGGAGCGAATTTTTTCCGACGCCAATCTGGCGAAAACATCAACAGCATAAACAACAACATCCGGGTTACCATATCAAGCAAAATAACGACACTTTGGCGAGAGTTAAGTACCCGGTGTGTATATGACATTGGCGTCAGATAAAAAATCGTGCCAATATGGGGCGAATATGACATCTGTGCCGTAATTTTTGCAAAGATGTCATATACGCATCGGGATTGGCGTGATTTTTCTCTGACGCCAATTTGGCAGAAATCTCGCTTTCGAATACCAGTTATTTATATATTTTTAAGTATTTGCTTTCATTTTGAAAAGGAAATAACTATAAATAAATAAAAGTTTGAATAATAGCTATAGAACAAAACAGTTTATATAATTAAAAACAGAAAATAAAAGTAAATAAACAATTTATTAATAAATAAAAAACAAAAGCCGGGTTACCATAGCAGGCAAAATAACACCATTTTGGCGCCACTTAGGTATATCTGAAATCTGTGCCGTAATTTGTATATAAAAAAATATTATATATATTTAGAAACGATTTTTTTATGTATATAAGTGCATATATAAATAAAAATAAAAGTTCATTAGATTTGTTTTCATAGCTGTTTATATATTTTGGCAACATATCTCACTTTCTGATGCCCGAATTGCGCCGAACTTTTTTTTAAAAATGCGCTATAATGGAAAAGTACCTAAATAAATAATTAACAGAAATAACCAATTATACAAACTAAAACTTTTTATTTCGAGATCAAAGCATTGTTTTTTATTTTAATTAAAAATACATATATCCTTGGATAACTTTAGTTGAAATTAGTTTCACAGCTTAATATCTCATTCCATAAACCTAAACAAACACAAGTGATTCATTCATTGTGAAACTTAAAAAAAATTTAAATCATTGAGGTAATCACTCACAAAGTAAGTTCTCCAACAATCAATGGACAATATTCTAATGACATCATAGTAGGTAAAATGGTGGCGGTATCGTTTGTTTATGGTTTGAAATCACAAAGATTTAATTTTGCAATGTCTCTTAGTTACATTATTTTATTGTCATATTTATGAGCTCAGAACAAAAGCATATTTTTTCATTATTTAGTTATTAAAGTCAGAAAAAAATTATAAATGCATGATTTGAAAAGTTTAAATAATTTTCTTTCTTAATAGTAAAACAAGTAATATAAAAATTTTGTTTTTAAAGTCAATTCCTACTTAGGCTATCAAAGAAAAATTTAATATAATCAAGCTAATATTAGTTTTTGTTGCATTAAAATATCTCAATTTGTTGATTTTCTATAAGCAAGTAGGTTTACAATGGAACTCTATGGGAATTTGGCGAAATATTACAGATATCGCCAAGTTGGCATCACTTTTGGCGACTCATTTTGGCCGCCAAATTTGGCGATATATCGCCACGTCGGCGACATTTTTGGCGGCATTTGGCGACAGAACAGGGTCACCCTATGGTAACCCCTTATTGAAAATACTTTCACTGAACTTCAATAACCAATGCCGCCATTTTGTTTCCCATGCAAAACTAAAATTAATTAATTAAAATTTAATTAATTAATTAATATTTGAAAAAACTGTATTAACATCAATTGTCATCCAGTACAAGTTTAAAAAAATTTATTTCAACTTGATAGCATGAATAATGAGTATTTATTAACGATTGAAAATTTGAACAAGATAAATATATAAATATATAAATAAATATAGGGAGAGTATGAGCTAATAGTAGGAATTCAAAAACAACATCGGGAAGTAACAGCGGGTTTAAGTTAGATAAGTTTAACTGTTTAATTCTGTTGTAATATTCAAAATAACTGTATTTATTAGATTTCAGTAAACAACATCAGGGCCCGATTAAACGTTGAAGTTACAGGAATTACAATGTCATTTCAGGACCTTTCTTTTAGAGAAGCTTTTCTAAATTTCATATATACATGGAAACTCTTCAGTGTTAGAAATATTATTCTTAGGGCTGACATAACATGAGAACGGCCTGCAATTTTACACAAGTTTTTTAAAGCTACTTTATATCAGAAATTTTGCTAAAAACTGGTTACTTTTTTGTTAAAGCGGCCCACACTATTAGGATTATGACAAGTTGCAGCCAATTTCGCCAACGTCGTAACCAAGATCGTGAAGCACACACATATAATACCATATAATACCATTTCATGAAATCGTATACGATAATTTAATAGTTTTTACCTTACTTCAAGTGTAAAATTTATTTATTTGTAAGGCTTAACAATCTAAATTGTTCAATATATGAATTTAAAAAAATGTAAACAAAGATTGAATAGACATGACCGCAAAAAGACTCAAATCTGCATAACACTTGGAACCAAACTGTGCAGATTAGTGGCTTTCTACTGTACACATTTTTTCATAAATGTGTTTCGTTCTTTAAATGTGTTATTTCCATCTATCACTGCGGAACAAGCGAGGAAAGTCACATTCTTGCACATGAGTTGTATATATCTTTATATCTAAATTTCCGTCATTTTTGACGGGCTACCTTTCTAGTATAAAGTATAAAGGGTGACCACTCTCAACGGTGTCCAATGGCTAATTCATAAACCTTTTGTCATAGACATACAGTTCCAATTACAAAAATGTTTATAATGAGGTAAAAATGTATTTTAAAGCTAATTCGTTATAAAAACATTTCTTAAAAAATTACGAAATATATTTTCTTTTTACTGTCCTCCGGTTCTATATGTTGTAATTATTAAAATTTCCTATTTTACTAACAAGTAAGACAATATCAGTACCATTATTTTACGATTAAAACTGACCGAGTAATAGTTCTTTAAAGTTGGACCATACTTTTTGCTGCAAACTGGGGGTCATTCACAAATTTAGTCGAAATATAATTTCGTCAGATATATTAAAAAATGGTTGAGAGTAAAATTAACATTGCAACATAAATTTGAATTCTTTAATCATTCTGACATATTAACCTAAAATATGCAAATTGTAATAAACATGCAAAGTTGAAGCATCTTTTTGCTGCAAAATAGGGGTAATTCTCTAATTTACTAAGAAATATTAATAATCGTCAGTATATAAAATATATATAAATAATATATATAAAAAAGTAGTTGAGAGTAAAATTAACGTTGAAATTTAAATTCGAAATCTATTTTCATACTGACACATTAAAACAAAATGCACAAATTGTACTAAAAATATAAGGGAAAAAAATAGCAAAATTTTTATTAAATGAAAATTAGTTTTAGAAATCCCTCAATTTAAAATGGTATTATATTATCTACCCTAAGACTTACTTCTTAGACTTGTGTCTGGTAATGTATTCTAAATTTTTTGTGTAGTCCACTAAAATAAGTATAAATTCTATGCACCGAAAATCATAATAATATTACATTGTCATCGGATTTACATCAGTATACAAAATTTAACGTCTGCCGGATATTTGAAAATGAGCTCAAATTCGAGTACAAATTTTGAACTATAAATACTTAGGTACGTTGTAAATTAAATATAAACTTATAAAATTAACTTAATTTTTTTTAATAAAAGAAATCATCAAAATAAACAGCCTCATATCCTTACAAAATAAAACAGGTTAAAATACAACTAGTAAATCTGCAGATTAGGAGCCTCAACGTCATCTTTGGAAGTCATTGTTTTTTAACAATCTTTACGTAATATTCAACTTACATAAATATTTATGAGAATAAAAAATACTTCGTAAAGTTTTAAAAATTAGAAACGATAAACAAGTAGTTATACAATGATATTCTGAAATTCTGATCAGTTGCTTCTTCTGTTAACTTTTTGAATTAAAAATTGCATTTATTCAGGGGAGCTCTGCCCCCCCCCCCCCCCCCTGAATAAAATCCTGTGAAAAAAGCAAAATTTTGTTAAGCTAAAAAATACATAGTGCAACTGAAAATTAATTTTCAAGAAATCTCCTCCGTAGATGTAAATGCTATTCTTTTTAGTATCTGCGTATCTTTACATTTGATGAACATCTTCTAATATATTGAAAAGTAATTCAACTATAAAACACAGAACACAGCTAAATGTATTTTCTTTTCCACACACTGTATATTAATTTATTGTTTTTCTACATTCATCTCTTATTATACTAAAATATAATTCAGCTGCAAAATACAAAGCACAATTAAAAACAACCTTTAAGGGAATATCTCCAATAAATGGTAATAGTTATGATTGCTATTTTGCAGCCTTAAATATGATCTAACCGTATTTAGACATTACGTAATGCTCAATCATTTAGTTTAACTTAAAAAAATCATACCACATCTGAATACGCTTTTTCATCACTTACCGCTTACAGTCCTTCGTATAGAAGATTTTTTTGTGTGTCTCTGCATATGAATTATAATTGCTACTCACTCCATAATATAAAGAAAGTATGCTGTGCTATATCTCCGTAATTTATTTCATTTCTGTTATGCTTGTTATTTATGCTATACTGGTGCAACAAACACTAATTGAAGAACATATACGTGGCCTGTCTGAAAAGTATCCGACCTTTGTCCGAAAAAAAAAATATATAACTTGCCTGACAGGATTATTACACTAATCTCCTTCAAGGTAGGTTTCTTGCGTCGTAGCCCACCGTTCCTTCCAAAGCCGAAAATTCTTCTAGAAGGCTTCTCTCTCTCTTTTTTTTTATGGTTTCAACTCCGCAGTCGCATTCTGCATATCTCATCTCAACTCTCAAAACGGGTTCCTTACAATGGCACCTTTAATTTTAGAAACAAACAAAATTCGCAAGGAGCCATATCTGAACAGTAGGAAAGTTGACGAATGACTGGAATTCCATGTTTTGCCGAGAAATTCCGAATCAGGTGCGATAAAGGAGCTGGAGGATTGATGAACCTTAGGACATCTGGATGAATCCTACTAATTGTTTCGCTTTAAGAATCACCCAGTTTTGACAAAATTTCATACAGTACCTTTGCTAAACCCGATCAGACATCTTGAGAGAAATCAAAATCCGACGAACACGTATGACAACAACTCACTCAGTGGGCAGCCGGCAACGACTGGTTCACTGCAATACCTAAAAAAACTTCAAGCATGCGCATTAAACTGTCCCCTTCCATTGTGCACAGTGGCAGCGCCTTAGAATCACTATTGCGTGCAGAAAAAATATAATTCCGATACTTATCAGTCAGACCTCGTAAATTTACATCCTATTCTTCCATATTTTCTTTAGATCATCATAAATGTTTTGTGTGTCTCTTTCAAAGTACTGTAAATGCCACTCCATATATACCGTATAAAATGTATGGTCTTGTACACTTTAATGATATATGCATGTCTCATTACTTTTAATAGCGTAACATCAATAGAATTTTCGAAAACAATTTCTCTCATAGTTTGTAATGTAATGAAATAATTTGCTTGCCTTTTCTAAAATTAATCTCAAAAATATATATTGTTGAAATATGAATATATTTTGATAGTTGGTGTGTGAACAGAGAGACAGACGAATCGAAGTTTTATCAAATTTGAAATGTGTAAAGTAAAAAAAAAAACTGTTTAACAGGTTATTATAAATTTCTGTGGAATGCAAAATTACTTTCAGAGGATCAGTTGAAATAGGACGAAAAATTTAAAAGAAAATTCTACTTTAAAAGTGATTTTTCTTCTTACAATTTTTTTATACTTTTTACTTCTGTCATAGAATAGGATGTATTTGTTCTTAAAAATAAAGAAATATCATATAGATAAGAGTATAACGAAGCTTAATTTATTACTATAATAATTCTAAATGAATTAAATATGTGCCAGTATTTCGATTCATTATGTATCAGTAATAGTTAAACATATATAACATATGATATTTACCATAAACTACTAAAAAGTTTACAAAAAATCTATTTTGGGAAAACGAAATATTTGAAAATCAATTCTTTACAAATCCCCGTTAGGTGATGTTTATTAAGAAATAAATCAGACGTTTTCATTTAAAATATTCCACTTGAATCGATTTTCATTTATTAAATAAAGGCAGGAAAAGTTTGCTTAACTTTTTTCCACTTCAATAAATCTTCCTTCAAAACTTTAAAAAAAAAGGAAAATTTTTCCAAACATTATCCACATTTCTTATTTTTAGCTATATATTCCTTAAAATGTTATGTAAATATAGGAAAAATAAAGTAATTTATTATTCTATTTCGATATCCTTATTAGCAAGTAAGATTTTTTTTATCAGCATTTAGGCATAAATTTGTGGAAAATATTCATCCTGCATTTTATTTATTTAAAGACAGAAAATGGCTTAATCGATTTTATGTGAAATAGTATTTTCTGTACCGTTATTTTCTTATTCTGATGTAGAGATAATTCTAAAGTCTGGTAAATACAGCAATACTTAAATACTACTACGGATTTAAGTACTTTGGTTAAAGCAAAGTGGATAGTAAGTGTGATTATTTAGTCTATTTCAAATAAGAATTATTGAAGGTAAAAATAAAATGCGTATACAAAAAACAAAATAATTTTGTCCTATTAAAGAAGGACCGGATCGCGGCCATTCAAGTATCACATCATCTAGTTCACCGTGAAATTCTAGAATTAGATAGAACTTTATTAGTATATTAAAATAGATATGGTATGCCAAGTCATATCTTTGTGGAAAACACCTGTAAGTGCTTTTATGAACCTAGTCCTCCATGTTTTCATACTTCTGAGTGCAACAAAAGACAGTGGGGAACCTACCATTCAACTGCTAAAATTGGGTCTGCAGCTTGATTCCACCAAGACATGTTTTGGTAGACGAATTCCATTTAAATATGTTACTGGATTTATATCTAATTCAGGAATTTCAGCCGTGAGCTCGATGAGGTGATGGTTTGTGCTAAAGCTACTAGCACTAGAAGTAGTGCCAGTAAATTCCAGTTCAAGCGTCATAATATCATTCCAAAACTGTAGTTTGATATACCATGAGAATCTATATATATATATTACGCTATCATGCGTGTCACAGAAATCGCGATTATTTCTTAATTGTTTAATCGCAACGCCCGAATGAAAAGCATCTCACTGGTTACTGGACAGCATTTAATGCATCTCGACACCTATAAGGGGGGTTACCATAGGGAGGACCCTGTTCTGTTTCCAAATGCCGCCAAGTGTGCCGCCAACTTGGCGATATCTCTACTATTTAGCCAAATTCCCATAGACTTCCATTGTAAACCAATAGGATTTACTTGCTTACAGAAAATCAACAAATTCAGATATTTTAATGCAACAAAAACTAATATTAGCTAAAGGGATTATATTAATTATATTTAAGAGAGTCCAAGTAAATAAAATTATGAATAAAAGTAACATGATACAATGCTTACAATGCTTTCCCAAACATAAATTTTAAGGGAGACAAAACTGGTCGCCAAGAGCGGCTAATAGCAATGAAATCTGTGAAACAGCATTCCATTTCGGCATATACTCATGCACAGTAACATATGCAACGATATCTATACACACGGCAGTGTGTCAGCCAAGTTCGCCTGACATAGCCGTGTGTTATATTACACGAACCATTTCGAGCTGTTTTCGTCAAATTTCAATGTCCTACTACTGAAAATCTATGAGACCTACGTACTTATTATACGAAATGTGTAGTAAGGCCAACCTAATTACCTAGGATCCAAAATTTTATAAATAACGCATAATTAGTTTTCGAGATAATGACATTTGAAAATGTCTGATAATCGATAATTTTATCACCGACTGACTGACTCACTCACTCACTCATCAAAAAGATCTCATATATCTACTGCAGCTACAGACTTCAAATTCTGTGAGAAGTTCGTTTACACTATAAAACTAAGGATTAAAATAAAAAAAATTGTGAAAATCGATGAATTACCCACCTGGGGTGTCCATTTTTACTTTAACATTACGTCTATTAGGCGAAATTTTAATTTGGCGTAGGGGGGGACGCTATTCTGTCGCCAAATACCGCCAAGTTTCTCGCCAACATAACGATATATCGCCAAATTTGGCGACCAAAATTAGTCGCTAAAAGTGACGCCACCTTGGCGATATATCTAATATTTCGCCAAATTCCCATATACTTCCATTGTAAACCTATCTACTTAATGGGTGTTTATCTGGGTTTACTTGCTTACAGAAAATCAATAAATTGAGATATTTTAATAATTTTGTAATATTAGTTTAAGAAATTATATTGTTTTTTCAGAAACAATAAAAATTTCGAACCAATACATTTCGTTTCAAAACATGTATTCAATACAGCAATACTAAAATATAGATTTCTGCCGGAAATTGACAGCCAATTACTTTGTTGTAGGAAATTTAAATTAAAATTGAATGCTGCTTGGTGAATCTAGACACACGGCAGTGTGTCAGCCAAGTTTTTCTGACATGCTCGTGTGTTATATTAAACAAACCATTTCGAACTGTTTTCGCCAAAATACGACACTCTACTACCCAAAATCTATTTAACCTACATTACTTGTGATACGAAATTCATAGTAAGGCCACCCTAATTACCTAGAATCCAAAATTTTATAAATAACACATAATTAGTTTCCGAGATAATGACATTTGATAATGTCTGAAAATCGATAATTTTATCATTGACTGAATGACTCACTCACTCATAAAAAAAAATCTCATATATCTACTGCACCTACAAATTTGAAATTTGGTGCGAAGTTCGTTTACACTATAAAACTAAGGAATACAAAAAATGCGAAAATAGATTAATTACATATCTGGTGGTGTCCATTTTTACATTAACATTACGTCTATTAGGCAAAATTTTAATTTCGCAAAAGAAGCGCCAAATGCTGAATCTGAGCAAAACATGCAGCAACTGATTGTTTACAAAAATCATGTTTTCAGAAAGCGCATTTAAAGTTTTTATTTCGTAAAATTTATTAGAAATATTCAACTTCCTCAAAAATTTCTCGAATTATGCGTTGTACCTTCCTTAATTTCAATATTGAAAGACATTATTTTTCTTTAGGTTACCTAAACTTACATATCCGTTTTTTAAATAAAAACTTCTTGTTTGAGAACTGAAAAAAAAGAAACAGTCATAGCTGCACTTTCAATGATAGTACAAAGAAAACAAAAACAGTTCTGAAAAGCTAAATGCACAGTCTTTCATATGAAACAATAAGAATAATATGTTACATTTGCCGAGAATTGGTTATTTAAACGTACTGGGATATTTTAAGCAGGCAGGGGGCATTGCAAATAAGCAAATTTGCTCGAATTAAAAAAAAATAACTCTAAAAATCATTTTATCCTGAAATTTGAAATATTTTTTTAATGAATAAGTCCTGACTCACTTGAAAGTAGTCTGATCTGAAGCAGATTAACATTGAGTAACTACTTTCTTCCTTTAATATTAACCTATTATGAAATACCGAAAATACTTAATGTCAAGTTTTTTTCTCCTAACCCTATGAAATTTTCAATGAACAGTTGCGGTTTTATTTTTCAAAAACCCGAGTGTTCATTTCAAAAACAGGAAATTTTATAAAAAAATAGAGCTCTCAAATGCGATAGTACGGTACAAACTTGAGAAAACCCCTGTTTGCAAACGAAATATCCAGTTAATTCTAGTAAAAAATTTCGGCTATAAGAAAAAAAATTATTTCCTTTTTTTCTCAGTGTTTTAATTATTTTAAATCACTTGAGAAGAATAAAGTTCATTTTATTTTCAAAATCATCAGAGAAAAAAAATATTTAGTAAATTAAATTTGAAAATCCAGTAAGGGCCAATGTCCTTCCTCTTCACTGCCTGTTTGCCGGCGCCCATGGATGAATGAAAAATAGTGTGGCATAAGCACATAACTTTATTTTTCACTTTCAGTATAAAAAATTAGGCCCAACTATAGGAAATTTAATTGAAATATTTAATAGGAAAATTTAATATAGGATTTGATAGGAATTGTTGTTTCAGAAAAAATAAAAATTTCTAATCAATACATTTCGTTTCAAAACATGCATTTAATATAGCAGTATTAAAATATAGATTTCTGCCGCGAATTGACAGCCAAATACTTTGTTGTAGGAAATTTAAATTAAAATTAAATGTTTCTTGGTGAATAAAATAGTCATATGTAAACACATTAAAAAGCATTAAGTAAAGTGTCTAAATATATTGTAACTTTACAAAAAGTAATGATATCTAACAAAAACATAACTGTGAAAAACGGAGCCAAGTTCTGTAAAGACAATGGCAAGAAAAGAAGTGATATCTAAGTGGGTGCCAAGTTCATATAAAATTCCCTTAAACTTACCTACTGAAGTATTACAGCATTTTTTAAATTGTTTAAAAATAAAAATTATTGATAGCATATTAATAATAAATCTAGAACTTGACAAGTTTTTGATAAATGTTATGCCTATCAATTCCATGTCTTAATAAAATAAAAGGATGATGTTAATATTAATAACAATGTCGTTATAAAAATATTAATATAGTTATTATTATGAACAAATGACTCATGTTAAAGATTTGATAAACCAATAAACACAGAGATACACTCCCACCCGTCTTTGGTTATCACTGTAGCACTCACCTTCCGGAAACCTCAATGCAAACAAACTAAAAGGCCTAACAAAGGGACAGATACACTTACGCTTGTTCTTGCTAATCATATTAGAGACTGCACCCCTTTAACCCTTACCGGGGCAAATAACTTTTATTCGTAAAATGCTGAAACGATTAAATCACACCAGAAATTAAAAACAAATTTATTTCAAAATGGGTAAAAGCTTCTTTTCACGTATTTAATAAAATTAAACTTTTTAGTCCTGAATTCTAGTGTCAATGTGGCATTTTGCAGTTAAAATTAGGTGGGATATATTTTATCCCACCGTCCTTCAAAGGGAAGGGGCTCACTCAAATTAAGACTTCCAAAAATGAAATAACAAGTTTTGATATAGTAATGTCATTAATAAAATAAATCACTCGTACGTAAAAAACTTGCCAAGTTCTAGATTTATTATTAATATGCTATCAATAATTTTTATTTTTAAACAATTTAAAAAATGCTATAATACTTCAGTAGGTAAGTTTGAGGGAATTTTATTTGAACTTGGCACCCACTTAGATATCACTTCTTTTCTTGCCATTGTCTTTACAGAACCTGGCTCCCTTTTTTCACAGTTATGTTTTTGTTAGATATATACACGCATACACACAAGGCTATTGTTACAAATTTCTTTAAACAACAAGATAAGGAAATTCAACAAAAAAAATTTCAACAATATAATTGTTTTCAAGAGAGATAGTAAAGCTCACACACTGTGATATTAAATGGTCAACATAGGCGATGCATTTGGCGACTGTCTTGACAATTTGGTAAGTTTGATGAACGAAACGATCACCAAATACTCACTTGGAATTTGCTAAAAATGGAAACTCTGGAACTAATCAAAAGAAATATCGAGAATCGCCTGGAACTAGAAATGCAACGTCATTTGTCGTTCACGTGTAGTGATAATCAAGAATGGCATAAGAATTTATTAAGTGGTATTAATCTGAAGCTGCAGTGGCGCACAAAAAATCTGCAAAATAGAAAGGGGTGAAAATAATGCTTTTGAACGAAAAAATAAAAGTAGCCAGCCAGCTGCAGCAAGAATGTACAACATATCTATAGGTGTACAGATCTTTTTTTGGTAACTAGCATGGTATGACTGTGCAGCAAAAACACACAAATGACGTAAACAAAAGCGTATATTTAATCACTTTGTATATCTAGTGATTTCTAATTGCTGGAAACTTTCCGTAAGAGATAATAAATCGATGAAGATGAAAATAAATATCATTATTAGATTATAGGATGTACTTGTATATTGCTACACTCCTGATCAAGTATTTTTTGCGTGGCAGAAACGATTCTATTCGACGTAATAGTTGCTGGAAAAAATATTTTGCAAAAAGTATTTTGCACATTTCAAGCTAGTAAAAAATCTGTCTGTATAAATTATATGGTTAAAATATTGGGGGCACACTGTAACACATTAATATAACAATACCCCCCACCTAAACGGAAATCTCGCATATTTCTGGGGAAATACTGCCATTGCTAACATATGGATATAGAGAAATCTAATACCAATCTATCTCTAACAGACAAGACAACTATTATAAACCTATAGGATTTGGTTTTGAAGGTCCATATTGTGGGAAATCACACTGCCCAGAAAAGGAAAATATTTTTAGTCCAAAGAAATATGTTTAGGTCGAGATAAGCTTAAACATTTGTCTCTTGTAAAATCTAAAAAGAGTGGCAGAATTATCAACAAAATACAGATAATTCCTTAGTTTGAAGAATCTATTTTTTCTCATTGTATGAACCAATTGCTCGATTGAGATGTCTTGCGGTCGATATAATTTGACTTGGGGGAGCTTCGTTGTATCCATGAGAATATGCCGATCTGCGTAAGTTTCATCATATCATAAACTGTAGTAGTATTAATTGACCTGTGCTCTCCATTTTGCACGGAATGTAAATTTGTTTGTGCAGCAAGAAAACCTCAATATTTATAACTATGGTTAAATTTTATTTTGAAGAAAATTGTTGATTTTAACACTATTAGTCAATATGTTTGTACACCTGAAAATAACCAGCTATTTTATTTCCATCACGTAGTTTTTAAAATTAATATATAAGAAGAAAAAGTACATATGTATTAGTATTAATAGAATTGGGATAAAAAAAATAAATTTAAAAGTTGACCCAAGGAAATATTTTAATATTTTATTATTATTACAATGTATTATTTACGCAAAATAATAATTTACAAATTTAATTGTATGTATAAAAATAATCAATTTTATTTATTTTGAGTAACAAAATACATTCTGAATAGTTTCCAAAGTATCTATGCATTTTCAATAAAATTGCAGAATTTAAGCAGCAATAAATAATATTTAATCAAACAAATATACAAGATCCACTTAATCTACCTTAAATTGCATATTCTGTTAAAAAAAACACACATATTTTAATTAAATATAGGGAGACTTTATTATTATTTCTAAACACGATAACAATATTCCTTTGGTTTAAGACTATTTATAGTAGTTGAGTACTGAGGTCCACGTTGTGTGGACCTCAATAAATATTTACTTTTAAAATCAAAAACTTTACAAAATAAATAAAAGGAAGTTATCTAGTGAACATTTATAATGTTTTTCGCAATAAAAAATATATGACATCTTAATTAAAATTTTAATATAGATAAATATTACTTTTACTCAATCTCTGAATTGACGACATTTTTCAAAACCTCACTTGCAATCAACGGTTTAGACAAAAATCAAATATTTAGACATAAATAAATCAAATCTGTTGGATTCATTCAAATTGGTGCTCAAATCTGTTGGATTCATTTTGTAGTTTAAACTATCACAAATGTGAATTCATAATCAAAATTTGGATATTTTGATTTGTTTTACTATAATAGGCTATGATCTAAGGTCCAAATATGTGGACCTCAGTAGCGAAGAGGTTACGCTAATATTATTTTTTGTTGCATTAAAATATCTCAATTTGTTTATTTTTTGTAAGCAAGTAAAATTTATTGGTTTACAATTAAAGTCTATGAGAATTTGGCGAAATTTTAGAGATATCGCCAATTTGACATAACTTTTGGCAATTAGATTTGATCGCCAAATTGGTGGCATTTGGTGACAAAATTGGTGGCATTTGGCGACAAAACAGGTTCCCCCTATGGTAAACCTCGTTATAGTTATGGAGATGCATTAAATCATGTTTAATAATCAGTGGGATACGTTTCATCCGGGCGTTGCCATTAAACATTTAACAAATAATCGCGATTTCTGTGCCACTTACGATATCTTAATATATATATATATATATATTAATTTTAAACGTCACTTAAAAAGTGCCATTTTAGGTACACAAATCCTTTCTAAATATGCAATTGAATTAGAAATAAAAACAAAAATGATTTTCTTTTTTAAATACAGGGTCATCGAAAAATAATGCCTAGATTTAAAAAAATCATAACATCGAAACCTTTTATGTTAAATGAGTAATTCTTTCACTACACCAAAACTGGTGAACGAAAGTTTGGTTTTAGTTAGCCAGAATTCGTTAGTGTGTCTGTGTTATGCGAGGAATTGTTGCGCGGTCGTGAAGGTCAGCCGACGGTTTGTTATCAGGAGCAGATTGACCTGGATAAGTTCTCCGAAAAAGCCGCTGTACACTGACTATTAACTTTGACTCCACATACCAAATCACGCACTGTACTTTTCGTTGCACGATTAACATTGTACTGAGCAGCTGCAGTCTGGCGCGTCGGCTGATCTTGACGACTGCATAACTAATCCGCGCATAACACAGACACGCAAAAGAATTCTGGTTAACTAAAACCAAACTTGCGTTCACCAGTTATCGTGTAGTGAAAGAATTGCTTATTTAACATAAAAGGTTTCGATGTTATGATTTTTTAAAATCTAGGCATTATTTTTCGATGACCCTGTATATTCGTTAGCCACATACTTGAATGAAGATTTAGACAAAATCAATTAATCTAGTCTATTATAGATGTAAAAGTTGGATTTCCTTAAATTTGATAAAAAATAGAAAATATCTTATCAAACTATAATTCTTTTTTTTTTCAAAACATAACTTACTGGTAAATACTCTTTCACAAATATAGAAATATGAGTAAAACTTAAAGGATTTCGATGTATATTTTATGGTATTTAGCCTACACGAAGAGAAAATATGACAGAGTTTGCAAACATAGAAAATAGGATGCTTTCGGACGAAAGCCATTTGATAGATTGATTTTGAGCAGTACTTTATTTATTTGCTAAAGAATTCTGGTTTCTTAGTAAAGCAAAAAAATACGAAACAAATATTTTAAAATCCCTTAAGAGTTCTAGAGGGTTTGTAATATGAGTGAGTGCCAGCTATAAATGGAAAGTGACATTTTGGTGCGTTTTTTTCTAAGCATAGCACATATTTGATTTGCATACATGAGAAAAAATATTAAATGGAGTAGTGTACACTGAGCAGTAGTGTACTACTGAAGTGTGAAGTACACTTCATCGCAAAATTAATACTAAAATTTATTTTCCTTTAAATTACTATATACATTTTGACACATTTCTATCAATAAGCGTAACTTTTCAAAATAATTCATTCCAATAATTATATTTTTACGCAGCTCTATTCTTGTTTTAATGGCACAAGAAAAGAGATTCTTTGGTGACAATTACTTTGTTCAATATTTTTCAAAAACATTTTGTTTAATTATTAATGTATGTTATCAAATAAATTAATTCTCCAACTTTATATCCCTTCAATTCTCTTTTTTGTGTTTAATATTGTTTCACAGTTGAATATAAGATAATGTAATAATAATAATAATAATATATTTTAATCAAGAGGCAGGACTATACTAACTTAAAATTTATTTTTGGTGTTAAAAAGATTTTGAAATATGTAGTGGTAATAATATTTTTTAGAGTAACAATATACTCTTTTTAATTTGGATATTGAAATTTTATTGACATATATTTGAAAGAATTTTTCGACAAATACAACTCTAATTTAACTTAAGTTTGATACAAGACATAAATAAAATATGGGAACGTCCATTCGTTACTCTTGTGGTAATTAGAGCAAATTTTCCTATATAATTTCAATTATTTTATTACGAAATATAAGTAAGATAAAAATTGATATAACCAGCTAAATACCACTGTGTTCCACACAGAAACACAGATCTAATTTATAACAAAAAAAATTAGTTATGTATAGATTAAATGACTCTTGTGACACTCTGGTTACAAGAGTAAAAAAATTTTGATTGATTATATAGACAAGGGAAATGCTTTTTGTTACAAATTAGATATATATTAAATGAGTGGAGCATAATAGTATTTTACTGGTTATATCGCTTTTTATCTTAATTATATTTTATAGTAAAATAATTGCAAGTATTTGTAAAAAACCGCACGAATGGTCACAAGAGTAACAGTGGACGTTCCCATACCTTATCATAATAGCAATCTTTGTATTTTCTAGAAAAATATTTTCTAATAAATGCTTTAGAACCACTATAATTAAAGAAAGTAAAATTTATGTAATGTGTAGGACTAGTTAAAGTAATTTAGCGTTCACTTAAAACGATTCCAGAAATTATCACACGCTTTCAGAAATCGTAAGTAGGACACAATAGAACGAAAGACATTAATAAATTTATTTTGAGTAGTACTTTATTTGTTTCTCAGAGAATACTGGTTTTTCTGTAAAACAAATACAAATGAGAAGAAAAAAAATCTGTAGAAGAGACGTAGAAGGATTAAAATATGATTGAGTGCGCACTATGCATAAAAAATGGTATTGTTATACATAGTTTGAACTAAACGTTATAACTATTCGTATACTTAATAAAAATGATAAACGGAGCTACATATATCACATCAGCCATTGATATATATTTTTTAAGTACAAGCTGAAATTTATAAAAAAAAAACTTTAGAGATATTTATGTTTTCTATAATTAAAAATTATTAATTTTTTAAATCATAAAAATATTTATATCTTTAAACAGCTTTTATTCAATATTTTGATAACAGCTATTTTTGGATATTATTTGATAGATATTATCGAATTAATTGTTATTACATCGTTTATTAATGCAAATGTCTTTTCATAATTTGTATTAAGGAATTTATTCTCATAACTATTATTACTATAGTACATTTTGTTTGAAAAAGCAGCACTATTTAACTTTAAACGATACTCATGTATTGTTAATTTATATAAAGAAAACATTTCTAAATATTGAAATGAACCGTTAAATATTAAACAACAAAAATTATTTATTTTCGTAAATATTCAAATTTGAAAGAAGAATATTAGGGTTATGCATTTCAGAATGGCGAGACACACATGTAAAAAGATGGTTTGAAATAAAACCCATAAAACTTTCAGATCTAAATTACGTCGAAGATATCCCTATTTTTTCACGTTCTTCAGAACTTCATATTGAACTGTTTACATCGCACCTAAGGGAAATATGAACCTGCTTGAAAAAAAAGTACACGGCTCACTAACTCCGTCCCAAATTTGGTTTTTGTGGGTGATTTTAATGTAATTAATCCTCCTCGGCGTTGCCAGTCTGCAAATAGATATAGTACAAGAGTCAGAAGGTTGTTGTAAAAATTTTAACAACTATAACCCTTTCTTCCCCCACCTTTCTGTTCTCGTAACTATCTAGATTCAGCAATCACCCTCAACTTTTCGTATCTCTGCAACATTCAAACGTTCAAAGATTTAAGCTCTGATTCCGTGATCCTTTACTTGACTTCAGACACACACAGAACGGATGGGAGAAAGTAGAGTAATGACGCTCAGCAGGCAATCTCGCTCACTCAAATATCTTTAAACAGAATAGAATTGAAAACGCGCGATCGGTACCACCACCTAGTGAACATAATTGTAAGTCCCCACTAAGGGCATAGTGACCGTCGGAAGGAAAGTGTTTTCGTGTCCTTACATTATTAGTTTGCAGTAGTGTTATTATAAAATTCTATAATATTTAATTTAAAGGTAAAGGTAAATATACGCTCTTATTTTCAAATGTTATTTTACTCAATATGTCTAGAAAATATATACATTTAGCTGTACTTTCATGCTTTTAATTCTTTTTGTAGTGCGTTGTTACGGCAACTATAATGCATTAAAATCGAACATGGCAATGAAAGGTAATGGCGCTCAGGTGAACCCTCGAAAAAGTAAAACGTCAAACTTACAACTAAACCTAAGGTTTCAAAAAGGAAGTTACATGATACCAGCCCAGAGGAAGACACTGATGAGTCGCAGCTGTGTAATGATAGTGACCCAGATGATTTGCTTCGAATCGGACAGGACATGGAGACAGAAATCTACTGTTTTTGTGGAGAATTCGGGAGAGATAATGAAATGTGGTTTCGCTGCACAATTTGTGGAAAGTGATCGCATAAAGCTTGCAGTAGTGTGCAAAACCCACACAACTATATATGTCCTTTTTGCCGTATTTAAATGCTGTATCCAAATTTTGAGCGCAATTACCCTACCATGTCGGTCATTACCTCTCATTCCATGGTATAAGTAAGTAAATAATAAAAAAAGAGTTCCTAAAACTTTTATGCTAATTATTTGATTGCAAACTATTCCTTATGCTTTGGAGTTATAGTTCTTTAATAAAATATAAATTTTTTGAGCAAATTTTACTAGCTATTCATGTTTTCCATTGAGTGAGCGTCATTACACTAATTTTCCTACTCAGATTGCATTTTTTGTGTAATTTATGGCAACCCGATTCCAGAACTTGTCGATAGTCCCCTGTGAAAATTGATTTAATAAGTGAGACACATCAACAAGCATCAACTTGAATATAATGTCTGTCTCTCAATATACGAGATAATGGCATCTTCAAGATGTTTTGAAAGAAACAGTCTAAAAAAATGCAACTTTATTTTACTGTATATTGCAATGCTGTTAAGTATAAAGACAGTCTAGTCAAATTTAGTCATTAAGAGTAGTTTTGCTCAAATTTCAAAGCAAATAAATGTAAATTAACCCAATACAAATACCCTTTTCTCGAAATATAATTTCTTGTAAAATACGTTATAGCAAACATAGAAAAGTTGAACAATTTTTAATGTGTTCTATGTCAATATACAGATATTAAGCCAGCACTCACAATTGATAAAGAAAATATGACAACGTTTTCAGAAGTAGAAAATAGGGCGCATTAGTATCAAAGCCACTTGATTGATCGCTTTCAGGACAGCGCTTTATTCCTTTGCCAATCTTCTATGTTTTGTTGTGAATAAATAGAAAAAACATAGTATTACATTTACAGAAATAGGTTATAGACAGTTACTGCTATGGTTGAGTGCAAGAAAAAAATGCAGTTTCTCTTTGTTTTGTGTAAACAATGTAACGATTGTGATATATATATATATATAGATTTATATATTTAAATGAACGAATTTAATATATTTTATAAACAAAATTAATATGGGTAAATTTGGTTCATTTACATTTGTTAAATAAATTACAAGAGATTATTAAAATTAGTTTTGTTAGATTTTTGCGCATAATGATTATACTTTTACGAAACTGTATTTATAGTTTTTAAAGTGTCGATAAAGTGACAGAAATATTTTGTTATATTTATTATAAAAACATGTTATATACGTAATAACAGATGCTAACCTGTATAGTTTGGAACAAAAACCGCATTTTAATAATTGTGTATTTTTCCGTTGCGGTGTTCATTTTCTTTTCTTTGTGTACAATTTGCTTTATTTTAAGTAATATTTATGGTTCGTTTCAACTTTAAAATGTCCCGGAGGGGTCAGATATGTATAATAAATATTTAAAAAACCCAGCCTTGGCCCGCCGCGGCGGTTGACCAGCCCTTCCTCCCCCAACTGCTAGAAGTAGCTAGGAGACGTTCCGTAGCTTCGTCGCCCCGAGCCCAACTGTTACCGCTTTTTGGTGTCTTTAATTTGTGTAATTTCCCTTTTAAATTTGTCCGGTTTCAATTTTTGATTTTTTTTTTCAATCTGGCTTTCGCTAGAGAGTCTTTCATTCGGGACGTGGCTGGGGACCTAAGAATCTTGCTTCTGCAAAAGAGTCGGACCTCTGCCTGTAGGCCGCCGCGGCCTACAGGCAGAGGTAGATTTCGAAGTCAAATATACTAATTTCACAAACAAAAACTAAATCATGATTAGAGATAAATCCACTTTAACAATTTCATCTGGCCGCTTTTGACGAGTTTTTATTTCATTTTTATATAATGGCTGGTTTTATCAGAATCATGTTAGGGCGGTATTAAAAAAAAATACTTTTCCATGCTCAACAGCTCGAAATTTTCTGGATTCCAGATTCATTTTTAATTTAAAAAAATACATATATGAAACTTGCTGACGTGATTTTTGAAGAGATTTATAAGCGACCTGTGTTTTTATTTTTTGTTCAATTAATTAAAACTTGATATATCAAAAATTATTTTCCCAGAAGGACAATATTTTTCGTTTTTAACACAATCGTTTCAGGAAATTCAGTTCAAAATGCCCACTTTGACATAATTTTTTGAAATATATTCTGCCTCTATCAAAAACTCGATCATTACGGTTCATTATATAGTTTCTGAATAAGCGAATATACCAATTAAATGCGTTTGAGAGCAAAAATGAATTTAAAAATCTGTCAGAAAATAAGCAGTTTGGATTTGAGTGCATCCTTAATACAATGATATTTCCAACACAATCGCTTTGGTAAATTCGGTTCAAAATGCCCTTTTTAACAGCATTTAAAAAAATATATTCTGCCTCTATCAAAAAATCGACCATTACGGTACATTATATAGTTTCTGAGTAAGAAAAGTTACCAATTGGAAGCCTTTGAGAGCAAAAATGAATTGTAAAATGAGTCAGAAAATAAGCAGTTTGGATTTGAATACACCCTTACTAAGATGATTTTTTTCTTCAACCGCTGTGTATTTTTAATTTGTTTTTGCTGTAAGAATTGGTCCTATCAAAAACTTGTCTATATAGATGTTGTAGACAATATTAAGAAGATATATGATAAATTCATGGGAATTTTATATCTTTTGAATTGACGGAGTTATGGATTTTTTTCTTCTTCAAACCCCCCCCCCCTTTTTTTACGGTACGAATTGGTCCTATCAAAATCTTGTGAGTATAAAAGTTGTAGATAATGTTATGGAGATTTATAATAAAATTAATTGGATTTGATATATTGATAATTGACGGAGTTATGATTTTTTTTCTCCCAAAAACCCTATTTTTTTGCGCCCCTTGAGCCCATTTTTAACTTTATCAAAAATCTGTGATACATAAATTTTTGGCCCTATTTTTAGAAGTAATAAAAACTTTAAACTGATTTGATATGTACAAAAATTAAGAAGGTATGGGGGTTTTCTGTTTTCACAAAACCCCTCCCTATTTCCATCCCCTTCGTCCGATTTTGCGCATTAACGAACTTGACCGAGACTTTATGCCCATTGATTTTATGTATCAGTTTGGAAGAGATTGGTGCAGAATTACGAAAGTTATCGTGTCCAGAAGAAAGTGATATATATATATGTAGACAAATCTCCTAATAATTATGCTATTATATGTAAATCTTATTATCACCAACTTCTTAAAACTCGTATTTCTTGTACTAAGTCATTTAAAAAAACTAATGAAAATGTAATTGTAAGTAATCGTAAAATTCGAAGTTATTATAAACTATTAAATATTTTATCAACTAACTTTAATTATCCTTATTTAGTTCTTATTCCCAAATTTCATAAAACTCCAATTAAATTTAGGACTGTAACTATTGGTTGCAATACATATAATAATAAAGACAATAAACTTCTCTTAAAAATTCTTAATCAATTATATGTACTTACTACAAACAATGATAATACACATTGTATAAAAAATAGCTATCAACTTGTCAATATTTTAAAAAATCTTCATTGTGTATATAATATAACGACATATGACTTCAAAGATCTTTTTAATAATATAGACCTCTTAGATTTACGTAATATTATAAATGCATTATTTAAAAAGTATTATAAAAAACTGGAATTACCATCTAATATAGATATTGCATATTTTAAATATTTAACAAACTTCATTATCTATAATAATTATATATTGCAAGATAACATTTTATATTTACAGGATGTCGGTATACAACAAGGCGGTTGTACATCCAGTTTGTTATCAGACTTATATAATTATGAACGTACTTTTACTAATAATAATCTACATTTATATCGTTATATTTATGACATAATTTTAATTGAAACTGATCAATCTGTAATTACTCACTTTCCAGTAGATTATCCCACTAATTTGGAATTAACGGAAAACCTTTTATCTAACAATACAATTAACTTCTTAGACCTTAAAATTACAATAAAAGACAACAAAATAATCACAAATTTATATGACAAACGTAAAGAATTTAAATTCAAAGTTAATACATTTACAAATTTTAAATCTTGTCTACATCATTCTGTATTTTGAAATATAATACTTAATCATTTATATAGAATAAAATGTTTATGTTATTATACTCTAATTAACAATAATATTAAAAAACTAATTTATGATGCATTAAATCATGGTTTTCCAAAAAAATTCATATATTCATTAATATACAATTAGTACTTTACTTACATGATCTTTTAAAACAAATTAACACATGCGTAAACAAAATTACAAAAAAAAATATATATAATAAAAAAATATCTATAAAAAATTAAAAATTGTAAAATAATATATAAAAAAATTATTATAGGTTGGATGGGTGGGTAGATGTTAGAGTACGGAGGAGGGTGGTGTTGTCTGGATAATACGCAATGGTTAATTTAATAAAAAAATGGGGCTTTTGTATTATCACTATTTTTAATACGTATTTTATAAGGATGTTGATTTGATATTTTATATGTAATTGGTGACATTCATTAATATTATATTTAGCTTAATTAAAGGTTTTATCTAATTTACAATCATTTGTTATTAAATTCTAATTTACTCAGGACAATATCATATTAATTACTAATAGTATGCCATTTTTATAGTGATTAATATACATATAATTGTATTTAATATAACTAAAGTTATACTGTATGTATTAAAATTGGGTAATTATTTTTATTATTATTCCTCTATTCTTTTTAATATTGATCTATTTTCACTATCTGTTATAAAATGTATTATCTGATTAATGTGTTTGAATGTCCCTCATTCATACTTTTTGGATTTTTATGGCTGTATGAAAATAATCCACACACTATATTTGAGATTTTTAGGTAATGGGAATTTAAGTATCTGATAATCTTCTATATACTTCCATATGTTTTTTATTTCCTGTTCATTTTATAATTATCTTATATATAATAGTTATTATTAACGATTTTTATTTTATTTTTAGTATATATTTATATTAATTATTATTGAATTTATTTTATAGCATATAGCTATATGCTATATATTATCAATGTTATAGAATTATTTAAATTCTTAGTGTAGTTTAAATGAGTAAGATAATAGAATATTTTGAATGCTTTTTTAAAAAAAATTATTAACAATAGTTTTTAAAAAAATATATAGTGAGGTTTATATTAGGTTCTTACTTATCTATATATAAGGATTTGTTTGGTTTTGCTGTTGATAAATTTTTACATTCAAAGGTTTTCAATTGTTCATCTTGTGACATTTGAATAATAAAAATGCTACTAGATGGCAGCACCAATTTTTTTCTTTTGACGATAAGTTATAAATTTTGTCTTTTGCAGCTCCTTTTCAGTTTTAATTTCCTACACCAGGTGGATTTTTCAGCTAAATTTTGACGATATTTTTAAATAGTAATTCAGTAATTTAAACGTGCATTTTATTTATTTTAAATAATGTAATTACTTTCTATTTATTTTATTTTATATTATATTAATTGTATTTATCATGGTATTTCAAAATGCATTAACTGCATCCTTTGTTATCAATTACTGTGATTTCTTAACTGTTTTATTCACCTTAATCTTTACGATATTATCGTAGCCATGTGCGTAGCCATGTGCGAATGGATATATTGAAAAAAAAAACTGAAATATTAATCGGTATGTTGTGTAATATTTCTATTTTATTTGCTATAAATATTTATATTGGTTTTATTGATTTTTCCATTTCATGGTATTTGATTCTATTCTGTTTTCATTTTTAATCTATTCACTTGATTATAATGGTTGTTCGGGCACAGAGAAAAATAATTTTTAGCTTTAGCTTTTTTTTCTCATAGAAAACAACCATTTTGCTTATATCATTGAATTCTGTGCCCTTGAAAACGTAATTCAATATATAAGCTTTTCCATTATTTGTCGGTGTCCACTTTCTTCTTTTTTCTTACATAATATTACTTATAATAAATTATTTGGCACTTTTTTTTTTATACTTACAGCTTTAATTCATAATATTACGGTTTTTGATGGTGTTAGGTTATGTTTAATTAATGGTTATATATATATATATATATATATAGAGATAGATAGATAGATAAAGTTTTTTACTGAAAGTGGTTTTGGGTTCTAGGGGTCTTGATCGGAGTAAATCTGCACAAATTTTTCAGAAATTCCAACATAGGAATGATTCCAATAGGTAGTATTTCATACGAAATCTATCTAAAAATAAAAAATGAATTTAATTGTTTCATGTCTCAAATTTCTTAAAATATAAAGTAATAAAAGTTTTAACAGAAAGAGATATAAGAAAGTGACATAATGTTTAATAGTTTTAAATAATAATTAACTTTTATATGAAGTTTTATAAAACACCACTTTGGTTAATTAATAATTCTAGCTGTTTTGGAAGTATCTGTAATACAATTTATAAGAAAAATATTTTTCATAAATTAAAACTCTCTGAAAAAAAAGGAAGAACTTTTTTTATTACCATTATCTATCTATACTAATATTATAAAGAAGTAAAAATTGATTGTTTGTTAGAAGTAATCTCTGCAGCTACGGAACCGATTTCAAAAGTATTGGTATCAAAATGATGGTGTTAGTTCAACTTAGAACATAGGCTATATTTTCTGTCAGTACCACTGCCCCAAAGGGGGTGCAAGAGCAAAAAAAACGTTCTAAAAATGCGATTTTTGCGTTACTGAAGGGCCTTGAAATTTGGAAAATTAGTTACTTATAAGAAATAAATGATGCCTAAGAACAGTTCTTAAACAATTCAAAATTTAAAAGGGGTGAAAGCGCACAAAAAGCGTTCTAAAAAACGTTCTAAAAATGGTAGTTTCTACATAATTTCAGGAAATACCAAACCAATTAACAATATATTGGTGTCAAAATGATGGTGACGACGTTTGCTCCAAGATAGGCTATATTTTATGTCGGTGCCACTACCTCAAAGGGGGTGCATGATTAAAAAACTTTCTAAAAATGCGATTTATGTTTTACTGAAGGGCCTAGAAGTATGAAATTTGAAATATTAGCTACTTATATTATATAAAGGATTTCTAAGAACAGTTCTTAAACAATTCGAAATTTAAAAGGGGTGAAAATGCGCGAAAAGCGTACTAAAAAACGTTCTAAATGGTGGTTTCTACACAATCTCAGGAAATACCAAACCGATTTAAAAAATAATGGTGTCAAACTGACGGTGACAACCCTTGCTCCAACATAGGCTATGTTTTATGTTGATGACACTACCCCAAATGGGGTGCAGGAGAAAAACGTTCTAAATTACGGTTTTTGCGTTACGGAAGGGCCTAGAATCGTGAAATTTGGAATGGTAGTTAGTTATAAGATATCAATGATCTCTAAGGGAATTTCCTAAAAAAATCAAAATTTAAAAGGGAGTCAAAATGCGCAAAAAGCGTTGTAAAAAACGTTCTAAATTGCGATTTCTATGCAATCTTAGGAAGTACTGAACCGATTTAAAATATTATGGTGTAAAAATTATGCTGACAGATCTCGCTCCAAGTTAGGCTATATTTTATATCCGTTTCCAATAGCCCAGAGGAGATGCAAGAGCAAAATGCGCGAAATGCGTTCTAAAAACTTCTAAATGCCGATTTGTCAGCGATATCTCAGGAATAATCAAACTGATTTCAAAAGAAATGGTAGGAAATTGTTACTGACAGACTCTGCTCTAACATAGACGCTATTTTATGTCTGTATCACTATCCCCTAGACGTTGCAGGAGCAAAAAATCGTTCTAAATTTCGATTTTTGTGATCGGTACGGTCTAGCAACTTAAAATTAGGCAGGGTACATATTTATTAGATACAAATTATCTTTAAGAACAGTTTCGAAAAAATTAGAAATTTAAAAAGGAGTGAAAATGCGCGAAAAGCATTCTAAAAACGTTCTAAATTGCGATTTCTACTCAATCTCAGGAAATACTAAAGCTATTTCAAATGTAATGGTTGAAAATCAATGGTGACAGTCCCTGCTATAACATAGGTTATATTTTATGTTGCTGTCACTACCATCTGAGGGTTGCAAAAGCAAAACATGTTCTAATTTGCGTTTTTTGCACAACTGAGGGGTCTAACACTTCGAAGTATGGCATGATATTTACTTACAAGATGCAACTGCTTTCTAAGAACAATCGAAAGAAAATTCCAAATTTAAAAAAATGAAGTGAGCGAAAGCGTTATAAATTACAATTTTTATGCAGTCTTATCAAATATCAAACCGATTAAAAAAATAATGATGACAAATTGTTGGTGATAGAACCTGCTCAAACATAAGCTATATTTTATATCTCTGCCACTACCACCAGAGGGTTGCAGGAGCTAAAAACTTTCTAAATTGCAATTTCTGTGATACTGAAAAGGTTAGAAAATTTAAATATGGCTTGGTAGTTACTCATAAAATATAATCCCCTCGGAGGACTGTCGAAAATAAATTCGAATTAAAAGGGGTGAAGCGAAGGGGAGGTATGAAAAGCATTCTAAAGAAGTCCTAAATTACGATGTCTATGCAGATTCAGCCAGATTCAGCCAAGTGGGGAGGCGTACCAATTGGTTTGAACTCAACTAGCCCCACCCATTTATTTCTATGCAATTTCAGGGAATATAAACCGATTATAAAAGTAATAGTTGCGAATCAATGGTAACAGTCTCTGATCCTACTCAGGCTATATTTTATTCCGATGATTCTGCCACCTGGGGTTCACAGGAACAATAAACGTTCTAAAAAAAGGCCTTTAAATGCTTTCTAAATTACGTTTCTGTGGAATATTAGGAAATGACAAACCCATTTCAAAATTCATATTGGCAAATTAATAGCGACAGTTCCTATTTCAACATAGCCCTTTATGTTGAGAGAAGTGGTAGGACTTGGAATTTGACATGATAGTTAATTTTAAGATGTATGAAGAAGGTTTCTAAAATATTCAAAACTTCAAATGAATACTAAGATGAGCGTATTAATTGAGCATAAAAGTTTCAAAATATTTTCTAAATTATCATTTATTTAGTTTTATTTCGTTTTATTAATTTAAGTCTCATTTCTGCCTAATGCAGTGTAATAATGATGTTTAATCAAACTGTGTTTTAAATAGTAATTTTCGAATTGTTCCTAAAATTAATAAGTGTCTTTTAATAAAATAAAATAGTACCTTTTAATAAAATAAAATATTACCTTTTAATAAAATAAAAATTTAGTTAGTATCTTTTAATAAAAATTAGACATATAAATATCACTTGGCATATTTCAAATATTACGCTAGCAAAGCCGCAGGGTTTGCTAGTATATTATGAATATTGAACCTTTTAAAGTTCTTGGAATCGATTTAAGAAAATCTATTTTACGTATGAATGTATATTAACACTATTTGTATCCTGTTCACAATGTGTAATCGGTCACTTATAAAATCGCATAACCGATTGACACTTACAAAATGCCACAATCGAAAAATATTAATACACTTGCATACATTTTTACAAAGACATTATTATAAATGTTGGCTACAATCAGTAGTTTTAAAGTCAGTAACCAGTAGTGTTACACCCTCCCCTCATAGCTAACTACAAAGAAAAGTATTTCCAAACAAATAATATTTTGTAACAATTCGTAAAACAAAAACTTTATGATGTCCAAATAGAAATTCATATTTTGTATTTCTCTAGGATTTGGATATAAAATGATATTTTAAGAAAAGAAAAGAAGTGCTCTATTGCAAAAGCATTAAAGCAAACTAAAACTATTTATCATAATTTCAAAGAATTATAAAAAAAGATATTTTATGCTAAATCGCCGCACAAAAGTAAAACTTATGCTTTTTACTTTAACAGAATAAAAATCGTTCCATGCTATCTAACAACGAACATCAGTTCTTTGAAGTAAATAGTTTGTGACAAAATAAAAAACTAAAAATCTAATGAAGTTGAGATAGAGATTCGTATTCTATAAGTTTTAGGGAATTTGATTAAAAAGGATGGAACTTTTAACGCTATTTTACTGCTACAAATTTAACTCCAACTCAATGGAAAAAAAATAAAATGAAAAAAAAATTGCCATATATATCAAACAGAAATGAAGTAAAAAATCTTCATTTCTCTTCATGTCTTTAGGCATTTGAAAAAAATTTAAAACTTCATTCCAATAAGTGATTTGTTTGCAAAAAAATGGACAAGTTGAAACATTTATTGAAACAAGTTAATGAAAGTTTTTTATGCCTATAAGCACATAAAATAATTTATACGATAGTTTTCCTTCAGAAATACATTTGAAGAAATTCTTTTAAAGATGTGTAAGGTTTACATTTAAATAATCTAAAACCATAAACCTTTATACTTCTGAATTTTTTAGACTTATAATTTTTCTCAATAATTATATCTATTACGGAAAAGTACCGGGTGTCCTAAAAAGGACTGACTGATTTTAAACTTCAATAACTTGCAAACGGTGGAAGATATTAAAAAAATTCTTGCAGGAGGGTTGTCCATAAGGTCAAAAGTTTTATTTACAGTGATTTCCGATTTTAGTTCGAATTACAAAATATAGATGACGCTGTAAGCAAAAGGCGCTAAATACAGGCTCGATTTTTGGCCTTTCTCTTCTTTGGCTTTTCTCTTGAATGCAAAAAAATGAGATAAAAATGTATTGAGTTGGTCCCGAAGTACCAAAAAACGAACCTGGATTTAGCATCTATTGATCGCAGCGCCATCTATTGTTTGTAATTCGAACTAAAATCGAAAATCACTGTAAAAAAACTGTTGACCTCATGCATAACCCTCCTGCAAGGATTTTTTAAATATCTGTCACCGTTTGCAAGTTATTGAATTTTAAAATGAGTCAGTTCTTTTTAGGACACCCGGTATAACTATATACGGAGTGCTATCTTGCCGAACCATGGTTGCCAGTTTGGCCTGTATTTTTATTCAGGAATTTAGTGTTCATACCAGAAATAAACAATAGTATTTTTAGCTTTATTTAATAAGAGACATTTAGCGATTACAGAATGTAAAAGTTCTTCATTCGAAATTTATGGTATGAATTCAAATTTCGAATTAAAACTGGAGGCCAAACTGACAACCCTGTGCCAAACAATAGGACATTAAAAACGACAATTTATTGTAAAATTAATTCCATTGATGACTATTAATTATATTTTTTTTCTGTCACTCATTCAAAACAATAATCTTCGCTTAGATTTCATCTAACCTTCGAAGTAGATTATTAATGTTTAGAAATTCTCGTAGAAAAAAATAATATAACACTGGTATCAGCGGCAGACTTCAGTTATGTTGTATTATCTAAAATCAGTTAAGGTAAATAGGAATTAAAAACATTCGATTCTTAAAATCAGCCGGCAGCATAACAACGCTCTAAAGAAAAATATTATGAGCAATTATAATTGTTTCAGGTCTAGAGTTTCAGCTAGTAACAGCATGCGATACATATTTTATTACTCTAGTTCAACTCCAAAGATATACGTACAGATTAGTGCAACGTATCATCTTGTAAAGTAAAATTAGAATAACGCATTTGTAAGGGTCTATTCAGTCATATCTTCATTCATCAGCATTAAAAACTTCATTAATTAGAGTTGCAATGATACGTATGAGGATATTGAAGTCTGAATGCTTTCTTTAATCCCTTAATTCTCCCGCCAGTGACGTTCACGATCAGTGTTCGCTTTTTAGGTGCGTTCGTAATTATATAAATACGTAGCACCTATAGTCGTCGTTCAGTCCGTCCGCATATAACAGAGCCAAAACTACAGAACCGAATGGTCTGAAATTTTAAATATATGATTGCTGCAAAATTTTGTCGAGCCATTTCAAATTTTATGAAAATCGGATGTATAGTTTAATTACAGGGACAATCAAAATTTTTTCTTTACATTACGGCCAATGGGAAAAATTATTGCAAGTGCATTTTAATGATGTTACAGCCTTCCGAATGGTCTGAAATTTTAAATATATAATTGTTGCAAAAATTTTGTCGGGCCATTTCAAATGTTATGAAAATCGGATGTAGAGTTTAATTACAGGGACAGTCAAAAGTGTTCCGTTACATTACGGGGAATGGGAAACATTTTTTGAAAGTGCTTTTAAATGATGTTACAGACTATGCATTATGAAATGCAAAAAATATACATTAAGTACAATATGGGGTAAAAAAAAATAATTATAAAACTAGTTATACTACGAACGCACATCATTTGCCACGTTTGACGAGCAATTTCCAGCTTGTTTCTAATTCAGATTGTTTGATTCCTACTAGGTTTTTAAAATAGTGTAATTGGCTTCATTCTCGCATCCTTTTATCTGCCATTAAATAAGGGGAATATTTCTACTTGAAAAAAGTGGAGGCAATCAAATAATTTATCTATCTATCTATCTATCTATATATATATATATATATATTATTTATTTATTTATTTATTTATTTATTTTTTTTAAGTAGCGTACACTTATCGGGATTGACGTTTAAGGGGTTAAAATGATAATAACATAGAGTAGCCAGATTGAGGACTTTTTTCAATTCGCATTATTTGACTGTCCCCACTTTTTTAAAATAGTATAATTTGCTTATTTTTCAGACTTTTTAATGTAATTTTAATAGGGAGAATATTTTTATTTCAAAAAGCGGTAACAATCAACAATCTGGAAACTAAAAATATCCCAATCTGGCAACACTGTAATAACACTACAAAACGTAAACCTTACTTACTCTTAGGATAATGGATGAATGATAACAGATTTGTCCTAAAATCACACAATGAATGTAATTACTATATTGTTTTAACTTGGACTCATCTGTGACGTACTGATCGTTTTATTGATCTCTAGAAAAATGAATTTATTTATTGTATTACATAAGCAAGTATTTTGTATTACATAAGCAAAGTTTTAATAAAAAATTTGTTAGATATAACGCGTTGGGAATAGACGATTTGGCATAAAGCGTAGGAACATGATTTGAACTATTTCCCATAAATATAATGTATAATGAGTGCTACATGAGAGGCATTAAGTCGGTAACTGTCACGTAATGGGATATGTATAAGATATTTTTATTATAAGATATTTTTGTAAGCATATTATGAACTTAATGTAGCATCAACTGTTATTTGAAAGTAAATTTATCCTTTTAATAAATTTAAATTGTAAATATGTGTTTTAAGGATACCAGTGCATTGTAAGAATCATAATATTAATGAACAATTAAACATTTAAAAATAATACATTAAAAAATGTTTACCTGAAAGGGTTTTATATTTCCTATGCGTTTCGATAAAATTTTTTCAAAAGTGATTCATTTGCAAAAATCCTGATACGAAAGTGAATAAATCTTTTAACACTATTTGAAGAGAAGATACTTTCGAAAAACTTGTTTGGTTTTTTTTTTTTTTTTTTTTTTTTTTTTTTTTTTTTTTTTTTTTTTTTTAGTGCTTGTCAGAAGTCTTGAAAAAATAAACAGCTGAAAGGCATCTAAAAGTCATTAAAAAACTTTTAAGTTCGATTTAAAATTAAATTTAAAAAACTCAAATTTGTATTACTTTCACGCAAGTTCGAACGTCAGCAAGAAACCAGCATGAAATTTTGAAATTTCCTTTTTTATGTTTGATTTTTCAAAATACTCCAAATTTTTCTAAATAAGTATTTTTATAAGTGAAGTCTATAATAAAAAGTTGTGGAGTGATATCAAAGTATCGCGAAGTACGTTTATACTAATTTATATGTGCTGGAATATTATATACTCGCTGAGTTAGTCTAGTGAAAAGGATTCTGTGTAGAAAACGGTTACACACAGGAGTGATGTCCACTTATTTGTATTCAATTTACACATGAAATGAGCCGTAGGAGTAATTATTTATGCATTGGTTACTAAAAAGAAGAGGGGGAAAATTGTTTTCCTTCTGACACGAGAAAACACTTTTTGTTTTTTTAGATGTAAAGTTACATCAATTTTATCAATTTTATATCCGTACTTTTTTATATCCGTATGTTTTTTATTACCATATATCAATAATAACAAGTTTTGCTATTCACAACAATCAATTTCAATTTTACATATTTTTATTGAACTGAGTAATTTTCAAGTACGATGACTGATGGTAATATTTATTTAGTATAAAATTTGTTCGATGCCAAAATAATGTGTCACAATATACTTTAACATAAAATAATTATATTGAATACTTACTCTAATTCATAAAATTTATTAATTCACTTTTGGTACTATTTTTGACTGCCAGTTCATGTACCCTTATGGAGCATATTCGTCGCCCCGGAGCAACAATAGGACATCCAGTAAAAATAAAAAAATGAGATGTCTGACATACTGCTATGAGAAACTGTGTTTGCATCTAGTGGAACAACTTCTGAAACACAAAGTTATTAAAAAGCAGAAAAACCAACGTTTAAAATGCACAAATAATATATGAAAAGCAGCAAACAGCTGTTTCGAATCTACTAGCGAGATTCTTCTTCAGTGCAAAAGGAACAGCGTGCTAGAAAAAGCAAGGCTGCTGCTTTTCATATATTATTTGTGCATTTTAAACGTTGGTTTTTCTGCTTTTTAATATTGTTGCACAAAGGCTTGATTTGCTATTTTTACACAAAGTTATGTTTAATACTATACCTCAGATGTGTTTTATAAAAATTACCTGCTGTTCCACTAAATACAGACGCAGTTTTTCATAGCAGTAAGTCAGACATCTCATTTTCGATTATAACTATATGTCCTACTGTTTTTCTGATTCGACTGTGGTGACAAAAACAAACATAAACAAGTTGGAAATTGCTCGTCAAACGAGGCAAATGAGGTGCGTTCGTACTATAGCTAGATTTATAATTATTTTTTGCACCCCATATTGTACTGAATGTATATTTTTTTGCACTTTATATGTGCATAGTCTGTAACATCATTAAAATGCACTGCAATAATTTTTCCCATTGGCCGTAATGTAAAGAAAAACTTTTGATTGTCCCTGTAATGAAACTATATATCCGATTTTCATAAAATTTGAAATGGCTCAATGAAATTTTGCAACAATGATATATTTAAAATTTCAGACTATTCGGAAGGCTGTAACATCATTAAAATGCACTTGCAATAATTTTCCCCATTGGCCGTAATGTAAAGAAAAACTTTTGATTGTCCCTGTAATTAAACTGTACATCCGATTTTCATAAAATTTGAAATGACTCGACAAAATTTTGAAACAATCATATATTTAACATTTCAGACCATTCGGTTCTGTAGATTTTGCTCTGTTATATGCGGGCGGACGGATGGACAGACGGACAGATGGACTGAACGACGACTATAGGTGCTACGTATTTATATAATTACGAACGCACGTAAAAAGAAAACTAATAATTGCAAAATTTGTATTATACAATTGAAAAGTAAATAAATTTATGTTAGATTTAAAATGAGAAAAATGATCTTGAATAATAAATATTCATTAAAGTTACATAAATTAAATTTTAATATGCTAAGCAAAAAGTGAAAGTAAATGTGTCTCATACCCAGAAATTCACTAAAATTACTAACCTCAATTTCTAATTTCAATATATAAAATTAGATAATATTAAAACAGAAAAGAAGAAAGAGGGGGCTAAATAATACCATTAACATAGTTAGCCTAAACTAATAAAGAAAAAGACACGAATAAATATTAAATGGGTCCTAGGTCGCAATGCTGCACACTCACTTAGTATAGCTGCATGAAGTTAAGATTTAAAAACAAGACTGATCAAGATTAAACAGGAATATGCAAGGATATAATTTATTCAAAAGCTTATAATATAGAACTATATCTCTGGGAACTCGGTGGCTTAATATGTGATTAACAAACCTAATTAATCAACAGTTTACCTAAATAAATCAAATAAAACAGAACGTTGTGTAGTTCTAGTTGTTCGGCAGAAGAATGCGCCTAAAGAACCTTTTTTTCGATTTTCAATGATGGGGTATGCGGGAAAAATGCCACTGGTGGCACCAAGTTTGCTCAAAAAAAAAAATGAGATTTTTAGTACAATTCCAAGATTCGTCGTAAATGTCTTACTTTTTTGCCAAAATGCTAATTTTGCACATTTTTAGCAAAAACTTCTCTAATGTTATCTTTAATTTATTTTGGTTGAATTTACTTGAAAAGTCATGTTTAGTGTGCCAAATGTTTAAATAAGCTCAGATTATGTATTACTTTAAAGCTATGTGCTTTAAATATGTACAGATTTGAGTTCAATTTGAATTTGGGACCAACGCGAAACAACCCAGAACTCTTCACGAGTAGGTAGCTGCACAGCGAGTTCCACCCACCATCCTACACACGGATATTATATTTAGATTTGTTGTTGATTAGGCTACGAAGTACTTCTTCGAAATGAATTTTGATATATTTATTCATGATTGAATTTTTGCTTTGATGAAGACGTATCATCCTTCATTCCCACATATCTTTGATGCAGCTTCTGTTACAATTTTATCGGCTTTTTCCACAGTCAATGAGTGACTTGGAAAGCAGACAAACGATTCATCTAACATTGATCCTTAAATTATTTTGCCTTAAATTTCTTCTGATGAAATAGACTCGGCTATTGGAGTCACGCTGATTTCGGTGGAAACCTAGTCGATAGAGTTGTAGTATTCCGTAGCTTTAAAGTTCAGCCTTGGAACCTAAAACTCCCGAACTTCGTTGAGTTTTACATTTTTTTTTAATTGCGGCATTTAAAAATTATTTTCCATGTTATTCTTTTGATATCTTGTTAATCGTCAGTTGCCTTTGCTATCAGTAAATGTTCGTGATTTCCAGAGTATCCACTTATTTCAGCAAATGAATACACTGTCTTCTTTAGATCATCTTGTAAAATCGCTTAGAGTTAAAAAATCCGCCACTTATGTATAGGCCCATCTATGCAACGAGGCTTTCTCCATAGAACAAACCACATTTGCGCATAGACTCGCATTACGTACTGCGTGAGATATTTCTGATTTTCATCAGTATAAGAACTACTAACATACAAGCCTAATATTCTGCAAGCAGTTGTGTTCCATCTCTATTGCACAATTGGTCCTGGCTTTCTGTTTTAGAGTCCTCGAGAACACAGTCTGGTTGTATCCGCTACACACGAGTTGTTCCTCGTTCGTATGAAGAATACATACCAAATGTTGCAGTACTCTTCTTATTTTTTTCAATCAGGTAATAACACCGATGCTCTTTCCAGCATTAACAGTAGTACTATCACGCTCAAGTACTATCAGTTCAGAAAAACCCGCTTTGTTCTAGCTTAGAAAATTATATAATGATTTTTCTATTTCTCCGCCCTCACTGGAACGAGGTGTCAAGTGACCCACATATTCTGAACCAAGTTTAGAGAATACTGTGATATGTTCTTCGTCTGTCTCTCGACGGGTTCACTTGTCCATATATTTTCTGTGGAGGTGGTCTTACCTTTACTAACGTCAAAGAAATGCTTTAAATTTTTATTCCTTAATGATCTTCCTGTTGCTGTATCATCTATTCAAGTTTATTTTCTCTGTCCTGAGGTTGCTTTTATCGAGATCCTTATCATCTGCTGTCACAAATTCTGTATACGAAGCATGGATGGAGCTGTTAACTCAACGTTCTTCTCTGATACACCAATTTTAAGTACGAGGAACGCTGTCTAAGAAAGGAATGTGCGTTTGAGTGTGTCTCCTTTTGAAAACTCTGATTCAAAGTCGTTTCAGTCGAAATGTCTGATTCAAAGCTCTCACTATTTAAGTCTCTTGAAAATGCAAATCCAAGGTCAGAAAAATAATAAACATTACATATTGAACTTTCCCTTCTCTCCTCAACTTTACTCATTGCGTTCGCATTGGCTTCCGCCCCACCCTCTCTTCTCCTTCCATATTTTCTGTCGAGGCATGTTGTAGTCCGCTACCAAATATATGACCCTCAATGAACGCATAAACTAATACTAAGTAGTTTTGAAAGAAGGAGAAGGAAGGAGCGTAAAAAAGACAATAGAGAGAACACGAAGACCGATTCAAACAATACTTGCAACATTTTCTTATTTAAACGCGAAAATACTAAAAAAATGGTTTATTTTAAAATATATAGAGCAATTAAATAAAACAGGGCGATTTTAATAGTCATCTGTTCTGATTCTGTTTTTAATAGTCATATGTAAATAAATTTTTAATCTATAGAAATATTATTCTTTGCGCTGTTTTTAGAATTGAAAACAATCTCTATAATAATAGCCTAAGTCATGTGACTATCATCAACAGTTCCGTGAGGATCCCTTCGCTTTTTATATTCCAGACGGTCATTTTGGTACTTTAATGCTAGTCAGTCGCAGGTAATAAGTCGCCAAAATATTATACTATCGCCATCATTTTACCTATATTATAACAGTCCAAGTCATGTAACTGCCATAAACGGATTGATCCCTTCGCTTTTCATACGAAAGTTTTCCATTTTGATTAAAGAATCAAAATTATTTTTTCGAATAAAGCTACATAAAAGTTACCATGATCGCAAAGAATTCTTGGTACTTTTATGTTTCCCGGGTGCAAATCTCACCAATAGTTTTTTTTTTTTTTTTAATTCGCCAGTTAGCATTATGTTTTTCGAATGGAAAATTAAAACCGTACTACCTGGTTATACCGTCGACCAAAAATCAATCGCTAAACTATAAGATTATATGCCTATAATGGTTGATCGTAAATGTCACATTCACTTGATTTTAAGGAAGTTACACGTGTTTACGACATCAAATGATTTTTATTTCGCCGTTTTATTTGTATATTTATTAATGTTATACTGATGTATTTGTTCTTTCGTTATTTAAAATAAAAATTAGGTCAATTTGTATAATTTGGCGAGTGGTTTGGCGATTTATATATTTTGCCGAAATTGGTGGACGGGATAATTAAGTAGTACCGTTAAAAGATTGCTTTGAAGTTGAAATTAAATGTCATGATTTGCTGCATTATTTAATATTTGGCACAAATTTCATATATACAGCGTGATTTGGCGTGATCAGTTTTCACAACAACCTCGTTTTTGAATATCAGTTACGTTTGTATTTTAAAATTATTTTGTATTATTTTTAAAATGAAATAACAATAAATAAATAAAAGTTTAATTAATAACTATAGAGCAAAACAATTTATATATATTTTTAAATAATAAGAAAATAAATGCAAATTTATTTGTTTATTGTTACCATGTCAGGCAAAATAACACCATTTTGGAGCCAATGGGGTATGCCGGTAAGTATATGACATCTGTACCTAATATGTTTTGTTTCGTTTAAAAAAAAAGAAAGAAGTGAAAGATAATAATTTCAAATGTTTCAGTTATAAATGAAAGTTTTGTATTTTAAATGAAATTTTAAAAAATGCAATGGGAGAAATGCTTGGCGATATATCACCTCTGTCGCACTTTCATAAAAATATCGAGTTCTTGATTTCGCTATCAGAATCTTCCGATTTGGCAGAAGATTGTTCAGGTAAATTGAATTATGAATAAAAGTAACATGATACATTTCTTAGCATACGTTTAAGGTTAGCCAACCTGGTCGCCAAATTAGTTTAAAATAATAATCTTTTCTAAAATATTAAAACAAATTATGTTATGATTAAAATTTGAGATGGCATCATTAGAGGAAAGTGTTTAAAGTTAGAAAAAAAATTATTATCTCGAAAACTAGTTCGAATTAAAAATTCTAATACCAGTTTTGAAATCTGCCGATCAATATAGATTTTTGTTAATTACACCGCATAAAATACCATATTTTAGGAGAAATCTTCGTGAAACAGAATCAGTTGTTTAATAAGTCGTTTCATAAATTCGTTTCATATAGTCGTTTCATAAAATCGTTTCATAAAGTCATTTCATAAATTCATTTCATTAGGATTTTATATATATAGAGTAGATACATACAAGAAAAGTTATAAACACATAAAATTAAAATTTGATAGAGATATTTAATACATTGAAATCATTGAAATGTTCTGATTTATGCTTTATTTACGATCAATTTTATACAAAAGCTAAATTGAAAACAAATACTATCCAAAAATGGGTAAACCATAAGTAGAAAATAAATAATAATTAATAATACTTTTTATTTTAAATAAACAAAAAATTTAATTCAAGTATTAACTTTTTATTGTAAAATAAATCATTAAAATGCTAAATCAAGATAGGAAAAAAAGGGCTTTAAAAAAACCACATTAATTTATTTCAACAAAATTTCTATTTGTACCCAATTTAATTTATTAGCCAAAGGAAGTAAAATTTTGAATACGGCTGAGAAAAATAAAGCGTATTTTCTAGAAAAAAATATCGTGAACATAATGCTAAAAAATATTTTATTTTATTTCGATGTCACGATTATTTGAAATATAATATATTAGAAATTTTGAAAATTCTTATGTCTCGATGTCAGTATTTTACGTATGAGATCAAGAAAATGAAATGCATTTATTGAAATTTAGTCAAAGCATAAAAGTCTTTTAAAAGGTAAATTAATGAATTTATATTTATTTTAATTTCACTAGCATTGTAATTAATTATACCAATGTCATATGAATAAACTGTATGTAACTCAAGTTTTACTTTCTTTATAGAATTATTTTTTTTACGGAATGTAATTTCTTTTTGGTAGCGATTCTTGGTAAAATAATTGCTGGTTCATTAAAACATGAAAGCATTTAAATAGTCAAACATAAATGCACACACACATACATTATATTCTTTTAAAAATTGTGAAGTTAGATAAATGCTATTAATGACAGCAATAATTTCCCAAATTCTCTAAATACTCATAAATAGTCCCATTTTGAAAATTCAATAAACCATTTTAGTAAATATTCATCTTTATTAAACCACATTATGAATTTTGTAGAAAAACAAAATCTGCTTTGATACTCAGGTTGCTGTAAGTCTGGCTGGTAGCCAAATGTCCCGTAATGCAGTTGTGCCTATGATAGTCATTTTAAAACTTTCCTGCTTAGCCTAGTGATAGTCGACTGTAATTTGCATTATTTAATTTCTAAAGACTTCGGGTTATTAGATATTAACGCTCTTACTTTGATTTGAGTATTTATCTGCCAGTGAAAAATTATATTTGATCAACAGCAATCGTTCGGAAACTAAAGCGTTAATTTAAAGTAAATAAGATAAGAAATTTATAGTTCCAAGAGTTATTTGCGGATCGTGTCATTAGGCGGAATAGAGAACAACATATCAGAAAGATAATATATGGGATCCTCCACGGCAGAAAAAAAAATTGCTGAAATTTTTTTTAAACGGAAATATAAGTGTGATACATCAATTTAAATCTAAAGAGTTGAAGTATATGAATTTGTAACTTTTTATTTCATAACAGCAAGTGTTTACTGAAAATGAGCTGGATATCAACAGTATAAAACTACATTTACATTTGAGCTTAAAATACAACTTATTGAAATGTATGATTTTTTTTACTTTTTAAAATTCAATAAAATTACTATGCGTTCAAATCAACAAATTATTATCATATCTTTAAGATCTACAGAGATAAAATCTTTCAGATAATGTATTTAATATATTTTTGGCTGTATTTAAACGTTAATACTTAAATGTCACAAGAGTAATGAAAAACATACAAAAATTTTATTAAAAAAAAAAAAAAAAAAAAAAAAAAACTACTTAACATTTTTACCCAAAACTTCTAATTGTCTGATTTCGAGGTATAAGACATATTTTACGTTAAATATTTTGTTTATGCTATGCATGGAATAGGCTCTGGGGAATTGTCACAAGAGTAACAAACGTCTGTGTCATTAGAGTAACACATAATACTTTTGTCGATAGTTTGATATAAAACTGCGTTACAACCAAAAAGACAGAATGCTTAAAATTTTGTTGCTTTTTCTCTGTTATTAGAGCAGTTCTTCAAATAGTTTTACCTATAACTAATGTTATTTTATAAGAGAGATAAGGAAGATAAATAATCTTTATTAGTGATTTTAATGGGTGGATTTATTTTTATTCATTTTTGGTATTACTTAAGATTATAAAATAATCATGACAAGTAATTAAAGATATACTAAAAAAACTCAACTCGTATCATTTTTGTGTGCTTTCTTTTGGTTTGAAGCACATGGTCTTTTATTAGATATTTTATAGGCTTTGTAAAGCTTCGTTTACTAAATTCTGCTGTATAATCTACAGAGGTTCTTATAGTAACAGTTATGGAAAGGAATCTGATAGTATATTTAAAAAAAATATTTTAATATTGCTTCTTATACACGACATTGTTTTAAAGAGCGGGAAAAATTCTGCTAAGCGCCAAAAATTGTAGAGAAAAAATAAGAATGAAATTGAATATGTTGTTGTGAGAAAGAAACAAAACAAAATATATTACGATAAGGTGAAGAAAAGTCTTAGAACCAGCAAAAGCTTCAAAAGAAAATGGAAATATTAAATAAAGGACAAAGTAGAAAACTAGCTAACCTCAGATACTGTAACGGAAAAAATCTAACTTCAGAGCTTTGGATAATTTTATGTCGATGAAGATTTAAGAAGAGGTCATTCTTCAGCTAAATCTACGTTAGTTAAGCGCGAAACAGTTCACACAATTTCATCAATTCTTGGGGACATTTATAGGAAAATACGTTTTTTGTTTAAAGAAGCTTTCCTAAATTAAAAAATTGCAGCTTTAAAGCCTAGTTTCATAAAACAATAGAAAATTGCTCATCAGAATATCTCCATTTGTTGCTGTCACGAAAATATTCAAGCAATTCATAATGTAGTAACTGGTGTATTTCCTGCATTAAACTTTCCTCTGAAGGATTTAATGATTTTGTCTACCGAGATACATGATAATTAGAATTTAGAAATTCAGAATGTCTAATTTGCGGAAATAACATCGAAGAATTATTTGAAACGGAAGCCCATAATACAGAACTTCTTATAAATTATTGTAAATAGCGAAACGTTGATAGACGTTTTGCTATTGACAAAACGTTTATCAACATCTTCTCAATACTGCTACTTTTCAAAACGTTGATAAACGTTTTGAAAAAGTTACAGTTAAAGAAACCATTTCTGATTGTTTAAAATTTTTCGAAAGCAACTAAATCCATTTCTGTGGCACACATATGTTGAAACTTATGCAAGGGATTATTTTTGTAAGTCCAAAAAAATAACCAATTCTCAAAGAATTGTTATGCCAGTGGATTTTCTGGAAACTATTTTATTTTCATGCCAAGACGAAATTTAGGTATGAAATACTACATTACTGGTAAAATCCACAAGCGACTGCATTTTCAGATTTTTATTTAGTATGATCCCAATAAAGTAAAATCTTATGCTATTATTTTAGACAATGTAACTCTCAATCAATTTTTTGTAAATGCTTTCGTATGTAAAATTTCAACATTGCATCTTTAAGGGAATTTGTATTTTCCTAAAATGTGCCTGTTTTACTTTTTTATATGATGGTTGTGCTTTCCAATTTAAACAAAAATATAATTATGTAAATATGCCTAAAATGAATCCGACTCCTTTCTCAATTAACTTAATTGGGAATATTTTTTTTCAAATACTCCTGGTATAGATGCTGTAGATTTATTTTGTGTTGTTGTATAATGATATATATGGAATGAAGTGTGTGCTAAAAAAGCAATTCTAAAATATACTGCTTATTTTGTTAAAAGAAATAAAAGAATAATGTTTCATTACTTTGCGAGAAAATACCAACAGCGAAGGGCATTCAACAAATATAATCTGTTTAAACCATGGAAAATGACACTATCTACTACAAACCTTACACTAACATGATTCGTTTAAAGCATTTGTGTTTAATTAAGTAAATAATGATACAGGAGAAGTTGCAAGTGATATTATCGATAATGAAAACAATGACTTATTCTGTTAAGTAGCAGAAACCGAGAGGGTTCTATGTGGTTATAGTGTTAATTTTAGAATTTTTTACATAAGTTATGTTATTTTAAAATTAAACCATCATTAAAAGTTGTTCTGTATGTAAAATAATTTTTTAAAACTTATTTTAATTATTTTGCTTAGTATTTAAACTGAATTTTTGCTAAAATTACATTATGGGCAAAATGTCACAAGAGTAACGTCACAAGAATAACAGTTAGTATTTTGCAAAATCAAATGTAACTAATTCATATGATATCAGATGAGTTCAAAGATTAATGCTTTTTAAAAAGATATAATTACTCTGCTATATTCTGTAAATTTTATTTCTATAGTCTCATATAATTCACAGAATTTCTGCGTCAAACACAATTTTCGAAAGTTGCATTTTTTTTGTGGTCACAAGAGTAACAAAATTTTCATTTATTATCAAGCCAAGTAAAATACTTTTTGTTACAAATTGTATATGGTTTATGAAAGTAGAGTACATGTGTTTTTAAGAAGTTGCATCAAATTTATCTTAAATATATTTTGTAAAAAAAGAGTTGGAAATATATATGGAAATTTCCTCTGGTGGTCACAAGAGTAACAGTGGACGTTCCCATATAGCTTGCCCAGATTATTTTTTGTCATATTAATATACGATGCAAAAGGCATATGATGCTCTATAGTACTGATTCCCTTAAGAACACCAAGTTTAAGTAGTGTAGAGTTTCATCCGTATTTTTGAGCGACACATCTTAAGGGGGCACAGGACCTTTGAGTTTGTCGGAACAATCAAAAACATAGATTTTTTCAAAGTACCAAAACAAAAACTATATCCAATTACGATCTTTTTCCCTTTCAGCCTGAAGTATATATCCTTAACTATATTATCCAGAAAAATCAATGTTGCAAGCACAAAATTAATATTCAAATTTTAAATTTTAAATTAATCTCACTAATGCGTGATTAAGTACACTGTGATTAAGTACATTGAAACCGGAATTTTAAAATAAAAATTTCCTTGTACAGTGAACATGAAATATAGATTTTACTTTATTAAAAAAAAAAAAAAAATGTGTTCGCAAATACCAGTATCAATCAGTCCTTTCAACATTTTATTAATATGTGTGCACTATACCTGAATTAGTTAAGAAAACTGCGTTATTGTGAGTATCGTGTTCATGAAGTAAGACCACCAAGTAAAATCAGAGTATGTTCAGTTTCCCTATTGTATGTGGAAGAAAGGTGTCAATTGAAGAATATGGAATACATCTTTCATCTTTAAGCTAATGTCAGACGAACGCCTTTTTGCACGCTTTTTTGCTTACGTATTATCCATTCGCAATGCTATAATACGTAAGTAAAAAAGTCCGTCTGACATTGGTCTTAGGGACACACCGTATTAAGTGAGTTACAGTACTGTCTATAAAATATTATTTCTAGAAGGGCGTTTTTTTCCGTTATGGTTTGCGTTTTCAACCTTCTCACCTCCGTGAACTGATATATTCGTTCATTAAGCCGCAGGTTTCAGTGCGGTAGATACATTATTAAAATTATTATAATTATAGAAATTCTAGGGAGCTTTTCACACTGCAAGTTACGCTCGCTAACCCGCATTCAGACACCGCATAATTTAAAAACACGCTAATCTGATGGGTTTTATAAATATTAGAGAAGATTGAATTATATTGGAAAAAGCTGTGCAGATGTCCCTGTGAACGGTTTGAATTGAATTTCCTTTGATTGCAAAAATTTAAGGGCGAATTAGTTGCTATTAAGACATCCAATGGTTTTTCGTTCAATTTCGTTTTTGATTAAAGAGGATCGCTTAAACATTTGAAAAGAAGCTAAAATAAAATAAATTAAGTATATAGAGTATTGGTCTCCCGGTATTTTAAAACAATCTCTATAACAATAGCCTAAGTCATGTGACTATCATCAACAGTTCCAGGCGGAACACTTCGCTTTTTATACTATAGGTGCCATTTTGGTACTTTAATGTTAGCCAGGCACAGGTGATAAATCGCCAAACATTATTCTATTGCCATCATTTCATCTATATTATAATAGTTCAAGTCATCAACTGCCATAAACAAATACGATCTGATCCCTTCGCCGTTCATATGAAAGTTTGGCACAGATGTCATATACGTCCCATATTGGCGCGATTTTTTAACGACGCCAATTTGGGAAACGCATCAACAGCATAAACAACAACATCCGGCTTACCATATCAAGCAAAATAATGATACTTTGGCACCAGTTAAGTGCCCGTTCCGTATATGACATTGGCGACAGAAAAAAATCGCGCCAATATGGGAACGTAAGTTTTCCATTTTTATTAAATTTTTTTTTTTTTTCGAATAAAACTAAATAAAATTTCTATGGTTGCAAAGAATTCTTGGTACTGCTACGATAGCCGGATGCAAATCTCGCCAATAGCTGTTTTTCAGCTCGCCAGTTAGCATTTTTTTTCGAGTGGTAATATTTGGCCAGATGTCATATACGCACGGCAGGTTTGGCGTGATTTTTTTTTTCTTTTATGAAAATTTTGTTTTCAAATACCAGTTACATATGCATTTTTGGTATTACTTAGTTATCCCGTCGACCAAAAACCTATCGCCAAACTATAAGATTAATGCCAATAATGGTTGATCGTAAATGTCCCATTCACTTGACTTTAAGCAAGTTACACGTGTTTACGTCATCAAGTGATTTTTATTTCGACTTTTTATTTGTATATTTTTTAATGTTATACTAATTTATTTGTTCTTTCGTTTTTTAAAATAAAAATTATGTCAATTTGTATAATACGGCGAGTGTTTTGGCGATTTATGTAATTTGGCGAAAATGATCGACGGAATAACTAAGTATTTTTTAATTATTTTCTATTATTTTCTAAATGAAATATAAAAAAAAGTAATTAATAATTATAGAACAAAATAATTTATATAATTTATAAAAAGAAATAAAAGTAAATAAACATTTATTATCAAAAAACAACAATAGCCTGGTTACCATGTCAACCTTTTCTGAAATATGAAAAAAAAATATCTGTTTGATTAAAATTTAGTTAAAGTTGCCATCATCAGAAAAATGTATATACAATTAGAAAAAAATTAATATTTCGAAAACTATTTCGAAATTAAAAATTCTAATACCATTTTTTAGATATGCGGATCAATGCTCATTTTTGGTGTTAACTTCATCGCAAAGTATTCCATAATTCAGGCGAAATCGCTTGAAACATAATCAGTTGTTGAATCAGTCGATTCATATATCCGTTTCATAAATTCGTTTCATTTCTGCCGTTTCATTAATCCGTTTCATAAGTTTGTTTCATTAGGATTTTATATATACTAGGGGATCGTACCCGGGCTTCCCAGGTTAAAGAATATAGGTAAAAACATTTTTAAAATTGAAAACTCATAATTTTTTTATATGCAATAAATTTTTTAGATTGCCCACTTACATTTCAAAAGCATTTTTCACATAGAAAATAGGAATTATACAATCAAATAAATTTTTGAAATTTATCAAAAGCGATATTTTCCTATTAGGTGCATGCTAAGAGTTATTGGATCAAGATTTTGCTACATATGACATCCTTTTATATTCTGATAATTTCAGAGCTTATACATGTCTGTTAAATTTATGTTAAATTTATATTGTTTTATTAGCCCCCGATACGGTATGCTATTTCTTTCTCCCAGCTTATTTTGTGTCGTCGCCAAAAAATAACTTAACCTTACAGAAGCCAGCCGTAAAACAAAGCAGTACCATTAAATACTCTTTAGCAATTTTTTAAACTTCTAAACATCGCACATTTTTAATTTTTATACCGTCGTATTGGGAAAAAAATTACTTTTAAATGCAATTTCTTTGAAAACGGCATCTCCATTTATTTTTGAAATATTAATATTTTTATAGTTTTTGGAGCCATTTGCTTAATATTGGTAACGGAAGTACTCCATTTCTGTAGACATAAAAAAAAAAAATAGTTGTAAAATATTAATTATATATTTTTGTTGCCATTTTTTATAACAACCGAAAGATAATGTAATTAAAATACGTGCTGTTTTGAAAAAAATATAAACGAATGATTTCTGTTGAAACATAGAGCTATTATAAACTATATTTAATTTTCAGTATCTATATTAATGTAACAAACAAATGAAGGCCTTTGAATCATTAAACAGTAGTTTTTTTTTTTTTTCGAATTTCTTTAATAACGGCATCTTTTTGCTTCCCTTGCGTATAATTTCGCGATAGTGATGTCCTATGCATACTTTACTTTATATGTTTAAGAACGGATCGTAAATGTTAAATCCTTAAACGGATGCGAATGACGTCATTTTACATAAAATAAAACCTTGTGCTGTAAGTCTTGAAATTGAAATATGTTTTGTATTATTTATATATACATATATATATTTTTTTTTTCATCGGGGGCGACACTAAATTATGAAAAAGCAGAATTCCTGTTTTCTAGTTTACTTATTCATAAGGAAGTTTTTTTTTTTTTTTATGGATATTAGTCATAAGAAAATGGTGAACTCTTTGTTTTAAGGGCAAACGGATTAATCTTTCGTAATTGAGCTCCGCGCTATATAGATAAATAAAAAAATATTTCATGCTTTAAAATTGTTTTTAAAAAAATAGACAATCAGTAAACTGATATGAACTTTGCAAACACATTCCATTTGAAAAAAAAAATCCTATTTGACGATCTAAAAATTTAAATTGTACGATTACAAATATGTTAGATTTGTATTTTTTCAATATTATTCTTTTATATCTATATTATAAAGGACAAACATATCTGTGCGTAACGCATACGTCATTTTGCGAATGGCAACACTTTGAAATTTGAAATAAAATTTTGGATTTGCAATTTTTTCTACTGCAAATTTTTAAACTTCTAAACATCGCACATTTTAAATTTTTACACCGTCGTATAAGGAAAAAAATACTCTTTTAAATGCAATTTGTTTGAAAACTGTATCTCAATTTATTTTTCATATATTAATTTTTTTGTAGTTTTTAATAACATTTTTCTTATCGTGGCAACAAAAGTACCTCATTTCATTGAAAGTCATTGAAAGTAAACGGAAAATAGTCGAAAATAGGAGATATCTTTCTGTTGCCATTTTCTCATAAAACCTAAAAAAAAAAGGTTGAAATTAAAATATGGGCTATGTCAAGAATATTGTCTGTTATTCTGTGATAATGACGTCATATGCACACTTTTCTATAGACGAAGTTTAAAACTGGATTGTAAAAGTGGATTGCTTTAGCGGATGCAAATGACGTCATTTTATAAAAAAAACGTGTATTTTATTTCTTAAACCTGAATTATGTTTTGTAGAAGTGCGTCATTTTTACAGCCCAGCTGCTTTGAAATTCTTCACAGGTGAAAATGCTTCACATTTAAAAATAATGTAATCGAAATTACACACTGTTAAAACGCAATGTTTTACAAAAATTTAGAGTATCTTTATAAAGTATATTTTTCAATCTTCTGACCATCGTTAAATTTTCAATTTTCGTCGCATAGAGAAAAAATTTACTTTCAAATGCAATTTGTTTAAAAACTTTATCTTAATTGACTGATGTATTATATTTTCTAAAATAATTTTTAAGCATGATTTTTTTTTAAGTTTATCTTATCACGTGCCGGTTTCAATACATAATAATAATAAACATTTTTCACATAAAGCAACAAACATTTTTCAGCATTTGTTTCTGACTATTTTTGCATAACGAAATTAATACTTCCTTTATAAACAAATAAAAGAATAACATTAAAAAAATCACCGATCTAACATATTTGTGAAAGACAAATTAACGAAATTAATACTTCTTTTATAAACAAATAAAAGAATAATATTGAAAAAACAACAAATCTAACATATTTATAATGGTACAATTTAAATTTTTAGATCACCAAATAGGATTTTTTTTTAATGGAATAACTTTGAAAAGTCCATCTCAGTTTACTGATTGTCTATAGTTTTAAAAACAATTTTTAAGCATGAAATATTTTTTAATTTATCTATATCGCGCGGAGCTCGATTACGAAAGATTAATCCGTTTGCCCTTAAAACAAAATACAGACTTCATCATTTTCTTACGGCTAATATCCATTAAAAAAATTCCCTATGAATAAATAAATTAAATAATATAAATAAAACACAAATTTACCAGACATGTATAAGCTCTGAAATTATCAGAATATAAAAGGATGCCATAAGTAGCAAAATCTTGGCAAATAACTCTTAGCATGCGGCTAATAAGAAAATATCGCTTTTGATAAATTAAAAAAAATTATTTGATTGTATAATTCGTATTTTCCATATGAAAAATGCTTTTTTAATGTAAGTTGTCAATCTAAAAATATTATGGAATATAAAAAAATTATTAGTTTTCAATTTAAAAAAATGATTTCACCTATATTCTTTAACCCGGGAAGCCCGGGTACGATCCCCTAGTGTTTATAAAAGAAGTATTAATGTCGTTAATTTGTCTTTCACAAATATATTAGATTAGTGATTTTTTCAATATTATACTTTTATTTGTTTATAAAGGAAGTATTAATTTCGTTATGCAAAAATAGTCAGAAACAAATGCTGAAAAATATTATTGCTTAATGTGCAAAATGTTTATTATCATTTATTGAAACAGCACGTGATAAGATAAACGTAAAAAAAAATCATTCTTAAAAATTATTTTAGAAAATATAATACATCAGTCAATTAAGATACAGTTTTTAAACAAATTGCATTTGAAAGTAAATTTTTTCCCTATGCAACGAAAATTGAAAATTGAAAATGTACGAATGTCAGAAGATTAAAAAATTGCAGTATCGAAAATTTCAAGACCGAAATTTGATCGTGAAGTGTTCCTGTTCGCAAAATGACGTCAGCGTTACGCACAGATACGTTTGTTCTTTATAATATAGATATTTAATCAGTAAAATATAATAAAGATCAGTTATTAGGATGTGGTTATCAATTTAGGCTCTTATGCTTGGTATTCCGGAATGAAAAACAGCAGTTTTCACCTTCTCAAAATTTGCATACGAACTTCTCATATCCATATTCATCATTAAAAAAAATGTATTTCGTTTGATTATTTAAAAATCATTTTAACTCAAAAATTGAAGTCACGATTGTCAGCAATATCTTTTATGTGAACAGAAGCACTCTTTACTTGAGATTCTAATCTCAACTACGGAGAGAAAAATTTCCATAATTTATATTTTTTAGACGCATTTGTGTTAAAATGTTTAGTTTTATCTAATAAATATGACTTCATTTTCACTTAAATAAGCATTTCGCCTAGTGTCGGAAACTTAGTATCAGTACACATGCAGAAGGAAAAACAACATAGAAAATTTATGAGGAAAAATGCGTGATTTCAAAAGCAGTATGTCATTTTCCGTTATTATGCTCCTAATATAATATTCTTCTTCTAATGGGATTTTGCGACTCTAAACCCTACACAACAATTTTTATCAACAATTTTGAATTTTTATAAGAAAATGGCATGAATAAAGATAAAAATGCCTCATTATTTCTCTCTTGTCTGCAATTATAAAAGCTATCTAATTTTCACCATTTTGATGAAATTTCATAAAATGCTTTTAAAATTAAAATATAAAAGTGGGGATATTTAAAACAAAAAACAGATAGTGCTATCACATTACAAATGAAGAGCTTTCAGTTTAAAAAAAATATTAGTAAAATTGGTTCAGCAGAAATATCAGGGTAGATCACTAAAAAACTTACTTGTGTTTTAAATACATAGATTATATAACATTAGGGAAAATTAAATTAAGCAAATTATGTTATTTTGATAAAATTATAGTAGAATGTCCTAAAGAATAGCATTAAAATTTTATTATTCGAGAGAATTTTGGACAAAAACTTCAGGAACATGATATTATTTTAAACAACGAATTATGTGTTTGCTTGTCCAACTCGGCGAAGCAAATCTTTCCAGGCGAGAATCATCAATTTCTGTAATATAAATCACTATTATTTTCATGTCACCTTTCTTTTATAAAGAGACTCAAAATTTTTGTAAAACATTGCGTTTTATCAGTGTCTGATTTCGATTACATTATTTTCAAAAATGGAGCATTTTCATCTGTGAAGATTTTCAAAGCAGCTGGGCTGTGTAAATGACGCACTTCTACAAAACATAATTCAAGTTTAAGAATTCAAATACGCGCTTTTTGATAAATTGAAGTCATTTGCATCCGCTAAAGCAATCCACTTTTACCATCCAGTTTTAAACTTCGTCTATAGAAAAGTATGCATATGACGTCATTATCACGGAATTACAGACAATATTCTTGACATAGCCCATATTTTAATTTGAACTTTTTTTTTTTCAGGTTTTATGAAAAAATGTCAACAAAAGGATACAGCATCTCCTATTTTCCACTATTTTTCGTTTACTTTCAATGACTTTCAATACAAAATGAAGTGCTTTTATTGCCACGATAAAAAAAAAAAAAAATGGTATTAAAAACTACAAAAAAATTAATATCTCAAAAATAAATTGAGAATCAGCTTTCAAACAAATTGCATTTAAAAGAGCATTTATTCCCTTATACGATGGTGAAAAAATTAAAAATGTGCGAGGTTCAGAATTTTAAAAATTTGCAGTAGATAAAATTGCAAAACCAAAATTTTATTTCCAATTTCAATGTGTTGCCATTCGCAAAATGACGTATGCGTTACGCACAGATATGTTTGTCCTTTATAATATAGACAGACAGATAGGGTATATGATGCAGTTTTAAAACATTGGGTAATATTTAATACTTTCAATGGTTATATTCGTATCTGTAATAAAGTTTTTTATATCATGTTGACAAAATAATCTTTTTTTTTTAAAATTTATAATAAATTATTGATAAAACAACATTTCAATTTTGCCCTTTTACTCTACAGTAAGAAGAGCTCTTTAATTTGACTCTTTTTTTGCATGTTACATGTTGTGCATAAATTCTATCAATAATATACAGAACTGCACAAAGTTCATTTAAATTTATTATATTTAAATTCCTGAAGGGCAGAAATAAACTGTGTTTTACGTTTCCTAATTGAAATAAACGTCATCATACTACTATGTAGCGCAGATCTATAGATATATCTATAGATCACACTGAGAGCTTCACAAGGTAATTGGAATAGTTTTTCGACTACAAATTGTAATTGATGAAATTGGGTTTTCAGATGTGGTATTGTCTTTTCAAACAGTTTTCATAATTATCATCTTTAACCTTATTAAACGGGAACGTTACGTCACAGTATTCTGAAGGTGTCGGAAACTGTCATAATCGATGCTCTTCGCACGATTTTTCTTTTATTTTTTACCTTTATTTGTAAATAAAAACAAATAGAAATTGTGTTCTTAGTTTGTTTCATGTAAAATAAAAAAAATGAAAAAAATTCTCTAAAATGTAGTTTATATATGTATATGTACAAGTACAGTCGTGAAAAAAAAAGTAAACACACCCTACTAACTCTTCAACAAATTATCGTAGAAGAAAGTTATTGGTACCGAACGATTGGAAATAAAGTCTACTTTTAAATGATGTATATAAAATTTGCTTAGGGGGCCATTTACATATTAAAACGAACCCAAACTTTGTTTTTCCCAATAGCAGTACACAATTCTGACAGCATAAATGAACTCTACACCCTTCAATTAGCCTAAAAACGAATTTTTATGCAATTCGTACCATAAGTTTCCGAGAAATTAATTATTTTAAAACGAGCGTATGTTAAGGGTTGTATCCAAATTGAAGTTCCGTACTCGATTGTTAACCGAGAGAACCTCTTTCTTGATCAAGGCACCTTAAAAACTCCACTCAAGGAGTCAATGAAGCCTGTTAGATTACAGTACAGCAGAATAAATTTCAAAATATCTAATCACATACATCATAGACGGCCCCTTAAGCCATCATTTTGCCGTTTTTTAAGCATAATTTGAAAACTACTTGGAAGAAAAATGTGAAATTTTGGTTTTACATAAAGCAGAACTTAATAAATCTAAATCCATCAAAAAAAATTGTAGGTTGCAATTCACAATTTTTTCGAATATTAATTTCATAATTCATAATTCCTATCATAAAATTATAAAAATTGCAAATTCAGCGCATTTATGTTTGGGTATATTAGTATTATTGTTAAATTAAAAAAAAATTAGCACATTTCAGGCGCATAATTTCAGGAGATATAAATAAAAATATGAAAATGTAATTTAACATTAGAAGCACTAAATTTTGAATGTTTATAATTCAAAAAATTATCATTCAAATGACTTGAAATTTGGTGTCTAGGCATAGTTTGAACCGAAGATTTGAAATATCTCGTTAAAATTGGGTATTGCCATTGAAAAAATGAGGTTTAGATTTGTTTTAATATGTAGATGACCCCCTAAGAAAATTTTAAATACATCATTTAAAAGTAGACTTTATTTCCAATCGTTCGGTACCAGTAACTTTCGTCTACAATGATTTGTTGAGGAGTTAGTAGGGGTGTTTACTTTTTTTTTCCACGACTGTACATGAACAAAATAGTCTGGATTTGTAAAACAGCGAAATCTATTAAAGTTCAATATTCAGCCAATGAATATGGTCTTTCTGTACATAATGGTCACCCTATGTCAATTAAAAAACATTAGTATTATTTTATTATAATCTAAACATAAATCCAAATTATCAGTATTCTTTTTCAATTAATAACGTAGCTATTTGTAAAAAATAAATAAATAAATAAAAAATAAAAATAAATAAATAAAAAAAATTACAATCTTGAATAACTGCTATTTATCTTTAAAGCTCATTAAAGAATAATAATTTAAAATAAATCCTCTTTTTTTACGTATTTAAATAAGCATTTTTTTCTTATCGATCGATATAGATTTTGTTATTTAGATTCTTAAATTAATCTCATTAAAGATTATTTTAGCTCTTCAAATTGAATATATGATAAAAAGTTTAATTAGATAATGACTCTTGTTTTGAATGAAATGATATTTTATCTTCGAAGATTTTTTTTGTATGCATCAAAAAGATAACATAAAAACTATAATATCTAAAATATTAATCAAATACATTTTTTTTTCTTTGCTTGATACACGACATTATTAGAAATTTGAGCTATATTTTGCTTGTTCTAAAAATAAAGGTTAATGTTAAAACATTATAAAATATAATTTAACTTAATTTATACGGAAAAGATAACATAAAAATTATAATATCTGAAATAAAAATCAAGTACTTAAAAAATATTTTTTTTTTTTTTTTGCTTCATACAAGACATTATTAGAAATTTGAAGCTGTATTTTGCTTGTTCTAAAAATAAAGGTCGTTTTCAACATTATAAAATATAATTTAATTTACTTTGTATGGAAAATATCATACTATTATCCAATTGATAAAAAATATATGCCTGAATAAATTCTTTTCCTTTTTCAGAAAAAAACTTTTAACATTTTATCTCACATTGAATTTCATTATAACATATATATAGTCATTGAACTGATAATATATAAATGCTTGAAAGAATACGAAACTCTTTTAATTACTTTTTATTGTTAAATATAATGACTTTCTATTTAGCGAAGAAAAAATTTCAACACTTTTGAAACAGTATTACTCGAAAAATCTATAATACTCTTATTATAAGTTATTTGTAAATAAGTCGTTTGTAAATAATCTTTTTTATGTAACATAGCGTATTTCTCTTTAAATTATTTAAAATACGATATATGTTTGTACTAAGTAGTGCATAAAAGGAATATATTATTATTACTATCGTTATGCTTCCAAGGAATATGAAAGCAAAAAGTTATGTAAATTTGGTAAAATCTTAAGTTAAATCTCTACAAATATTTCCACGTGACCAATATATTCACTACACCAGGAGTTTCATATCAGTAACAAAAACTCCAATTATATATATATATATATATATATATATATATATATATATATATATATATATATTATTATTATTATTACATAAAAAATCAGTCAAGTGCGAATATTATTCGTGCACATGCGTTCCGTATATTAATATTAATTAATAACTGTATTATTACAAAAAATCGTTGCGAAAAGAATAGTAAGACTTTGTAAAAAATCTGTACAACATAGGATTGGGTATAGCTATACTAGAAAAGTATAAATGTATGTACCATGAAATTTCAAAATGGTATGAAGCCCAAATCGTATAAAATATTGCTATTCTGTATAACTCATTTTTTTTTATCTTATTCTAATCTGCTTGCGTTAAACTTAATTCGGTGCTGACAAAAAAGTTAAGCATAACCTCGAAGTCCGGAATCGTCGGTACCTAGACAAATCCGGAATTTTGAAACTGCCGGATTTCTGAATGAATATCTACAATACTTAACCTTATTTATATAATAATTCATATTCATATATGATATGTAAATATTCATATATAATTCCTTAATAGCCTTAATTCATAATTTAATTCATAGCAAAGTGATATTTATATGACAAAAAGAGAATACTAAATATATACTTTTTTAAGTACCTTAATGGATATTTTTTTATGTTAAAAGAAATCTAATAAGAGAAGTGATTTCTTGTCCCATAACTTACGAAAATTCGACGACAGTTTTCTTTGCATCAGTTTTTATTTTCGCCGTTCTTTAACAAGTATTTCTTTAATTTAATACAAGTGAATAATATCGATTTCGGAAATACAATCTTGTGGCTCTAAAACTGATTGTAAATTTCCAGTCAAATTTATACTTTTTCCCAGTTACATCTTTTTTTTCTATCGGCTTGTCGCCTTAGTTCGTTTGAACTTCTACCAACATTATTGGCGATTCTATTTAGCATAGCTACAGCGATCTTTCTTTCCGCTAGTCATTGCTTTCGATCTCGAAGTTTTTAATTTTTAAACAGTTGCTTTTTTTTCTTTCTCCCGTAAGTTGGAAGTATAATATAAAGTGGGCAAGGGGGACGAATTCTATGTGGGATTTTTGAAGTTGCCGGATTTCTGAATGCAGAATTTTGAGGTCTTACCGTCGTACATATAAATAAGTCATTTGCATTTCATAAATGCAAATTCGGCGTTGTAATGGTCGTTTCTTTTTACAGTGTACCTAAAACAAAATCATTGTTCAAAGTTCAAAATGGTATTGTACTACGCGCGCTTCGAAAGGAGGTCGCAAAGTTGTAACCCCGCCTTTGGTCCATGCCGCATTTTTCCAGATTGGTTTTTAACTAACCTTTAAAGACACGTGTGGTGTATTGAGAGAACCACTCAATGCAAAAAAACTTGCGAATCCCATGGTAATTATGTGATTAATTCTAATTAAATTAGTCTGTTTTTAAAAATTTGACGTTTCTACTACTACTGCGTATTGCATTACACAAGTATATCATTAAAAGTTGTTATCCAAGCTTTAAAAGCCGATAGCGCATAAAGTACGTAGTGCATTAATCCGTCAGTGTCTTTAACGGTTAATATCTCGAGTAATTACCGATAGCTTTTTCGAAAAGCATTATTAACAATCCTTTTATAATTGTGTAACGATAGGTGCCACAAATGCTCTTCAACTCCTTTGCTGAAAGGCCAAAAATCTAAATTTCTGTGTAACGGAAAAATGCGATTTTCTCAAAAACTATGTGACGCTATAGTTTTCCTGCAAGTTTTAATTTGAACTTTCCATGTTCTATAGTTTACGAGTAAAATGGTTGTGACATGACAGACGGACAGACAGACACATGAGTGACCTTATAATGGTTCCGTTATTTTTAAAAACGGAAGCCTAAAATAGAAATAACTAAGACTTTATTTTTTCATCTTTTATGTGCATTAGTAGATACTTTGCTATTCCAGAATGTTTGTTTTAAAATGTTATTTTTATTCCTAGATTTTGCATTTATGAGTTCTAATATTTCAACTTAATTACTTTCCATGGTATAGAGGAACATCTATGCTGAGGGTTTAATGAAATTGTCTGTCTTTTTTATTTTTTGTAATTAACAGAAAATTATATGTTGTAAATTTCCCTTTTTGCAATAATGAGTCGTTCATTTGATAGATTTAAGTTTATTTTAATATCATTTACTAAAGGGTCACTACTTAATTAAAGGGGTTATATTAAGTAAAATAAAAAAAAGGATTTTTGAATGATCGATGTTTACATGTTAATTTGCGTACCTGTATATTGCAGTACATTAAAAAAAAATTAAGCGTATGCTTTAAGTGTTGAAATACAAAAATATGGTTATTTAAGGTGCTAAATGTGGAATGACCATTTTAATATTCATAAACAATTTTTGTCTTAAAATTTTGTTATATAAAGTTTTTAGTTATACCAATAATAAAAAAAGATTGCTATTTTCACCATTTTCGAGGTACTGGGTCACATTAAGTATTTTGCATTTATAACTGAGCTTAGAAATTTTTAATTCACACATCCTGAGCGCCCCCCTCTCTTTATATCATAATATTTATTCAGAAGCACTAAGTAGAAATCTAAATACAAAATATAAATCTAGAATTGCTTAACTATATCATTTTCACAGTAAGATTCGGAAGAATTAACACCGGATCATCATATTAGAGATATAATCCCTTTTTATGCTTATTAATTTCTTTAAATAATATTTCTTGTATTATTGGAAATTTTTCTACTCCCTTACTTAATTTAAATAAATAACCTTAACTTTCCGTTCTATATCCTAGAAACATAAATTTTGAAATTCAAATACACAGTTAGATTTTACTGTAATAGATGCATTTACCAAAAAATCAAAATAGCTGAATAAGGAATATTTCAGTTATCCTACATTGGGAAAAAGTATGCTAAATGCATCAACTGCTGTTAAGTGTGAAAGTGCATAAGCTTCTTTTTTTTAAGTTTCTTCTTCTGAGAAGTATATTGTTAATTATAATACCATTTGATATTAACAGCACTCCGTTGGTAGACTAAGAGCTTCTGATTCATAGAATTTCTATAATTGACTTCCAACATATCGAAATCTATTGGCCTGTACAAAAATTTTATTCTATATTTTAATGCAAAGACATCATGATTTTTATAGTCACATATTTTATAAAATCGCCATGGTCAAAATTTATAAGGGAAAAAGTCTGATAGCCTCAACGGAGGCAAATAGCACCGTCTCATCCCCTGGCTCTTACTTCTTGTTACTTAAATAATCGTTCTACAATATACGAAATAACAAAACTTTATGCATTTCAGTTCGTGAATGATGCTAATTATTTCTCTTGAAATCAGTTTTGTTGAATTTTTTTGGTTTAGCCACCATAAATACTTGTTCCATTGTGCACAGTTTTCCTAAATTTAACTCAGGGTAGTTCTAGGAATGATTTTTTGAACAGCCGCTTTAGTTTGAAGATACTTCCGAATATCTACCCTATATATATAAAATCCTAATGAAACGAATTTATGAAACAGATTTCACGAAACGGCTGAAATGAAACGAATTTATGAAACGACTGATTAAACAATTGATTATGTTTCATGGCGATTGTAGAGGGCTTGCAGGGGGTAGAGACCCCTAGTAACACAATATTTTTTCTAACTTTTACTGCGCGGTAAGGTTTAGTCACTGGAATGCTGAAAAACACAGAAAATTCGTGAGATCCTCTTAACCATTTATGTAAACTTTTGGTAAAGCTGACTACGTGTTCAAAAGAAGACAAGAGTTGGCTTTGCCTTATCCATATAACAATATGACTCTATCTGCTAGAAAATTCCCCTTAGAATTCTGAACGTCAATAGATGAGGGAGAAATGATTGTCTGATAAACATTTACAAACATTATTGAAAACTTCCCAGTCGTTTAAGAACCGATGCGTGCTATACAATATTTGAACCACCATTCCTCTAAAGGTTTATTATTGATTTGATTTTAATTCACCTTTATCGAAATTATTCTTACCTGTATCACAGATTTACAATCTATCTAATAGTTTTCTAATAAATTAAAGGAACAAGTATTACAAATAAATAGATATGTTTTATTACAGCTAAAAGTAAGGTAACTCTATTCGTAATTTTATTTCAAAGCATTTTTATTGGTGCCTTTAAAAAATAACTATAGACCAGTGCTGCCATTTCGCTCCTTTTTTTATACATATTTTTTTGAATGCTACCACTTTTTAGAAATAGTGATATTCACTTTATTTTATGACAAATTTAATAAACTCAAAATGAAATATTTTTAAAAGTGGCAGCAATAAAACGAAAAGATTTTTAAAAACGGCTGCCCAACTGGCAACACTGTTATAAACTCTATGTACACAAAATTAGATTAATATCAAGGCATATGTATTTGCCAATTTCCCACAACTGTTAATAACTGTTCCTTAAATATTTATAATGTTCAAATAAAAATTGTCGTCGTATACAATGAATTACAGTTTGTAAGAATCTTATATATTCACTAATGTAAAAGATGAAGAATGCGTTTATATATAATTAGATTTTTTTAAATCAACATCATATACTATATCAGAATTTATTATATTTTTATAAATTTTATCAAATAAGAATATTTCCTATTTCTCGCAAATTAAGTATTTCTTGTTTGCTGAGCCTTCGAGATCTTCGGAGTGTTAATATTTGCATTTAAATAGAAAAAGAGACATATAAAATATTATGTTTCTAAAGATTTCTTATTGCGAAGCATAATTTACAAAAAATGTTTTGCTAAGTTCGTACAAAATTAGAAAAATGTGCCTAAGCAAGTAATGAGCAAAAGCAACATATACGTATATATATATATATATATATACATATATATATATATATATATAATATTTACCAGTTTAAAGATTAAAGTGTAGTTTTACTTACAGAAGTGACGGTTGAAATTAAATTGAATAAGGATTAAATAATTTGTACTTACCTCGTTTTACAAATATTTATAACCCTAACTTTATTTTTTTTTTATTTGGAGATTTATATTAGAATTTTCATAACTCTGTATTTAGAAGTAGTAGTAGTTTTTTTTTATATATACAATTATAATAAATTCAGCTTATAATTATTTATTTAGTTTATACCGAACTATTCTTTCTTAAATTGTAGATTTAAATGAAAATTTTACTGATATCATACATTGGCAATATACATTTTCTTTTTTACTTTGTGTACGTGTTCTACAAAATAATCGTTTCTAGTTATCCGTATAATTTATGTAGAATAAATTTACACAAGATAAATGGAGGTAAAACACCAATAAATAAATCGGCTAAAATTATATGTGATACTTTAATCACTAAAAGGTGTTAATTAAAACAGGAAAAAAAGATTTAGATACAACTGGATGTCTGGATGTCTCCTTCACAGAAGCAATTTTTAATACAAATAAGAATATTCCACAGGCGCATATCTATACTGCAATAAATTGAAACGCCATCGTTAATGTTTTTCACAATCTTGTACAGATAGCTTGTGGCGGAGTTATTAGATTCCCAGATTCATGAATGAATGAAAAAAACTCCAACAAGAAAATTTGAAGGACTTACTTCTTTATTATGAAACTTTTAAAAGGAGGGCCATGAGAGTACAGTGGGACGGGGAGAAGTCAAACACAAGACTGCCCGACGGGGCGGCCCCGAAGGGCAGAGATCTGAGGTCCGTCAGGTTCAAAATCAGAGGGAGTAGTGGTAAAAATATTCATTACAATCACTCACTCATTGGCGAGATGAATAGGAACATATGTACTGTATTGGCGATGAATATTGGTGGCGTGGACAAAGGAATCAGAAGCATCCCGAAGTATTACATAGAACTCAAACTTACGCCATAGCGCGGCTATATGGTTACACGTATCTTAACATTCCTGCGGAAGGGAAAGTGGCTAAAGAAATAGCTAACACGTGATATTACATGCTCGTTATAGATTTAACGACAGTTGAATTAGTCAGCAAGGGGCATATGGCTTTTATCCGACAAACAGAAGGGTGAGAATTGAATACTAATGCAAGCCCAGAGGCTGGGAAAATATGCATTAGATATCGTCGGCTGCAAAGAGAAAATACATTCATTTGTATTTTATTCATTTACTTTATTTCAATGGAAAATAGCTGCGGTTAAGATCTTTATCTATCGTGTGAATTTGAAAGACAGAAAAAGGAACCGAGATAAATGATGTCTGCATTTGAAAAGAACTTTGAAAAGTAAAAGCGAAACTTACAGTAGTGAGAGGGGGGGGGGGGGAGAATAATGACAATTTATAATAAACCAGTAAGGTTAAAAGTTGATTTTTTGAGGGGAAAGGAGGAATAATGAATATATAAACCGTTATATATATCACCCATTACCACCAGAAAAAAAAACTGTGAACCTTGTAGAACAGTTTTTTTTTATATTTGAAGATTACTTTGTCCACCCCATACGTATAAGTATTTAAAACAGATATAACATAATAACAAAGATAAGCCTCGATATATATATATATATATAACATATAACTGTGTGCTTGCAATTCTTTAAATGTTTGCATAAAGCAAAACTTTTTAGGTCATGATAAATGGCGCCTTTTTTTAAATTCTTTTCTTGGTATTCATTAGTCCTACCAGTCACCAAGAAATAGCAAATAATATTTTTGTATTTAACAGGATCCTTTATTTTTTTTAAATAGCTCTTTAGTATTTGAATAAGAGGCTGGTACCAGCATTTTTCATAACCAAAATAAGATAAGTACATTTCTTTTAGTAACTTGTTATAATATCTTCTCAAAATAAAAATAATATAATATAAATGCAAGCAACAAAAGACACAGATACTACTTTAAAATGAAATAGAAAATAAATGACATATGTATGTCTGTGAATAAAAGCTAAATGAAGTAATATAAAAAAATAAAAAAAAGTAGAAAATTGGTTTTCGTGCACACCGCACAGGACTTCTAGAGAACGGGATGCCTATAGCATGCCTATGAATGGGTGTAGCCCTCATTCTTGTTAAGAAACAAGTGTGATGGCGTCAGTTTAGAGCATCAGCCCTAGGGGGGAGGGAGTTATGAGACCCATACATCAAGTGACACATAGGTCCCTGCTCCCCAAAGATCACATTGATCTTCAAAGGAGCATGCGTCAATGTATCATATAAAAAAAGTTATGTTTATTGAATTGAAACAACAATTCAAGGGTTTTGTCTCTCTACACAATGAAGTTTGGACCCTTAGGGAAAAAATTTTGAACGGGAACAAAACTTCAGAGGTGATAAATTAAAAATAATAAAAAAATACTGAGATAAATATCTCACATATCAAAGGTAAAAGGACAATCCGAGTGTGTGGAGAGACTGATGACATGATCGGACTTTGAGGCTTATTTCCAAACTAGCAACCACGGAGCAACTCAACCAATAATTTGGACAAGTTAAATAACACTGTATTGTTACATATTAAATTTTTACGTGATGCACTTTCAAAAGTTTATCTTATAATGAATGAATAGTATATGTTGGAAGGAAAACGCATTTTGAATAGCATTGGAATTTATTTGGATTATTTATTGTCTTCTACTTCGATATAAAATGCAATAATTTGAAACGCCATTTTACAAGTTTTTCGCATTATCTTTCAACTTACTCACCTTATTTTGCATTGTTTTTACCTTAATGTTCCATAATCCTAAAGATGGGATAACTAAAACCATAATTTTGATAGTTAAACGTATGCTGTATCAATACATATTTATTTTTTTTTACGTTTAGCAATTTCAATATTTTTTTCCTATATTGAACTGAAAGTTATAGATTCGCAAGTCTTCATTTTACTGTTTTATTTCCGACCTTTTAGCAATTAACGAAGTATTATCCCTTTGTGTTTGGACTTGTTATACATTGGCTGACATTTAAAGAAATAATTCAGTATCCATGATTTAATATTGTTCAAAAAATGGAAATTTGCTATTTTTTACGTTTATGAAAAAATTTAATATCATGTGTAATCATAAAAACAACTTAAAAAACCGATGTAATATTGCCCTGAAGTTTTCATTGTGTGAAACAAAGATATGGAATCAGTTTTGATAGAATAAAAACAAGTTACATCAAAAACTGTTGAGCTTATTTTATTTTCCCTGGTAAATGTATCATTTAAAGTGTTCTTGCTACTGTTTTCGAGTGAAATCAGACATATTTTTAATTCCAATAACATTTTCACAGTATCTCCGCAGCCATTAATCAGATATTTGATAAAATATATATAAACGTATAACATTTATATCAATAATGAGCTTTTATAGCGGTAGTAGACTTTCTTAAAAAGTTAAAATTTTAATAATTAATTTAAATTATTTCACAGTATATGTTTAGAAATAATTAGAATTAACTACGAAACTCAAATTAGTAAAGTAGAGAATTTAATCAATTGGTTATGTGTTGGCTTTCGCAAAAGGAATTTTATTATTAAACAAATTAATAATCGCCTCAATATATACATAAGAGAATATTGCAACTTTGAATAATAACTTCTTAAGAAAGGATTTTATTGGTAATGACACTATAATTAAATGCACACTAATGTTTCAAAGTTATGTATGTTCATACCATAATGTAAGGTAATTGCTGTAGTAATTACTGTTGAATTTGAGGTAAAATCTTTATTTCCAAACAGAAAGAATGCAAATAATTAAATTGTCTGGACATAAGTAATGATGCAATTAATCACTTAATCTCTTCTAACACTAATGAAGGACAAAACTTTATAATTGAAAGCAATTTAGCAATAATGTTTGAATACCAGTCGACCCTTTTTTTAAATGAGGCGAAGATTTTCTGTGAGAATCAAATGTAATAATGTGGAATCTTTACTAATTAGATATGTTCAAAAGTGTAAAAATTTTAATTTAATAATGTTGTGTGTCTCTGTGCCATTCTCAAAATAATTAACCTCCATAAATCTGCAATTTCTAAAATTGGTCATAAAAGTATTTTGCAGGTCAGTGTTTCCAATTTGGAGAATTTTTGTATTAAAAATATTTATTTCAAATTAGCAATGTATGTTTTATTTAATTACAGGCATTCCATTAAATAAATGAAAAAAAATACTAGTCCGAAAATCTGATAGATAATTTGCTTGGAAATTTATCTCCTATTTAGCAATATTTTGGCAAAAAAGTAATATTTACAAAAATATGTTAATTTTATAAAGGGATTAATTATACTTATTCTATATAAAATAAAGTTAGGTATAATTGGTTATCATAAAATCCCAATGAAACGATTTTATGAATGAATTTGTGAAACTATTGTATAAAACGTTTTTATGAATGAATGATTTTATGAAACTAATATATGTTACATGCGGAGATTGTAGTTCACAGACCGGTAATTGATTTTAGTATGTTATTACAGTACTCTAAAGTATGTTTTTTCTTGAAGAAGATGGATATTGCATCTATAGTTATTTAGAGAGCCACACAAAAGAATCCGAATATATAAAAATAATATATGTTATATGCGGGGTTTGTAGAATACTAGCCGTAATAGACTTTCCGTATGTTGTTCCAGTTACTTACAACATATATTTCCTTGAAGAGGGTGTATATTGAAGTCATAGCTACAGAGTCGCACAACAGAATTGGAATATATAAAAGAAATGTATGTTAAATGCGGAATTTATAGAACGCCTATGGTTATGGGATTTTAGAATAATTTTTTCAGTCATCAACAGCATATTTGTTTATTAAAGAGAGTGTATATAGCTTTTAAACATTTTGTACAAGACCGCACAAAAGAATTCAATTGTGTTACTATCTATGCGCGGTAATGACTCAAGATGCACTTCTGTGTCCTTACGTTATGCGAATGCATATGAAATTTGTATATATTTCAAAGGCTTACTGCGACATGATCCATATTGAAAATATTCACGTAACATTTATCTTGTTTTGCAAAACTATATATTAAACTATGTATTAAACTTAATTGCTAATTACTTTTGCCCTTTCTGTTTACTATGACGTTTATTTAGCTTACGATGCTTCGTGTATGTCTAGGTATATAAGTTTTTGAAAGCATTTTAAGCTTATTTACTACAAACGAATTTCGCACAAATCTTCGGCAAAAACTTTCGTCATTGTTAAATAAGTATATGTTGACCAAAAGTTTCTAATTAGTCTTTTTATGGTAGTAGAGCTACTAGAGTGAAAATGCATAACTAAAATTTAAAATGCATTTTTTTACGTTTTCTAATATAGGAAACGTGGTGCAAATTGAAATTAAAGGTAGTTAGTAGGTGCTAAGGTAGTTTTAAGTCAACTTTCTTTTATACCAAAAACGCCTCTTAGTGAGGAATATAATAATCAAATTTTAATTAAAATATATTTTTAAGTTTCACCGTATGACGACCTTAAACAAAATAGAAATAGGTAGTACAGATTCAACTTTATTTTTTTTTTACACTTGTAACTACCAATAGCGTGCATTTGTCTATTTACATTACGGTTTTATATCTCTTATTGCATAAAGTCATTTACGACGATTACTTTGAATTTAAACTCCTATTTTCATGCAAACACAATTTTAAATTATAAACATGTAAATGGACAGAAATTAGCTATTTTATTGCTGGTACTAAACTGCTATTTACGTTGTTACATAAAACACACAAAGAAAATGTATATGCAATTAATTTCCTTATCGATCTGTACATTCACAAACCTATTAAATTTTAGTCCAGGCATTAGGTGCTCAAAAAGGACAAATAGGGGAAAGTTTTGGTGTAGTTTTGATATTTGGTGCCTTTATGTATTGTAGGTCGCTGAACACGAATCTGAAGTTTGCCAACAAAATTTATCCCGAGAAACACGTTTTTTTGGCAAAAACGGGAAAAAACGGGATTTTCTTTGTTTTTTTCCAAATAACTTCAAAATTATACATTTTACGTAAAAGTCCTCAATGCATAAATTAAAGAAGATAAAATTTCCTACATTTTATGCATTAAAAGTTTTTTTCTCTGATCAATGGTTTAGCCGTGACAACGCCGCAAAAATGGGAGTGAAAATCAAAAAATTCAGAAAAAACGGGAACTACGCCGCTGTACGTAGATTTAACATGAAAACTGACCATTTTACACAAGAATTGACTATAAATTATACTAAACATTATATGAATGACTACATTTTACAATGAAGTTGCTGATAATAAATAGGACGACTCATTATGAATCATTATTTAATTATAAATAAACATGTACATTTAGTAAGTAAATTTATTTAAAAAACAAAAAAAAATATTATTTCCGCTTTCTTTTACTTGAGGGTCCCTGCTTTTCACCGACATCTACAGCATAGAAAATAGACGTATAGAATTAGTGGGCGTTTTTCTTACTACCAACAGTATAAAATAAATCTTTTTTTAATAAAAAAATATTTGATACCTTCTGGCATGTCTTTTTCTTGACATTTTAGTTCAAGTACCTTTTTTTTTTAAATCAAAGGCAGCAGAATTTAAGTTAGTAACATAAATAAAATTTTGCGCCATTATGCAACAGTATTAAGATTTAAAATATAACGAAAATGTGAATTTGGTTCAAAATATTTTGTTTATAGAGGAAATTTACAATGAAGAGCACATCATGAAGTTTTGCAAGAGCGAAATGTTTAAATTTATGACCAAATTTCGACAAAAATTGCCAGTTGTATGTAGATATATCGGGACAAAATCATTTAAAATATATTACCTGGCTGCAAATTCTGAGTGGTTACAAAATGAATCCAGACAAATTCTCCAAATTCAGATTTGATACAATGCAAAACATAATGTAGGCATTTTCTCATGATATATTAATCATGATATCTTATGATTCCTTATCTTTACATAAGGTTCCTGTTAGGTTTCCTATAAGGTTTGTGCAGAAATAAATATGAATATACAACGGAATATGCAACACAGCAATTTTCATTAATGCTGTCGAATGTTTGTCCCGTACCTTAAATTTTAGAAAAAGAAATTTTAGAATTTGTTATAATAATACAAAAATAGTTTTATCACTTTATTTTCCATACCGTTAAGAAAGTATCATTAAAATTATCAAGAAGAACGTAAAATCATGCGTCAATCAGATTATGGAACATTTTTTAACGCATTCGGGCTACTATAATAAAACTTCACAGTTTAATAACGTGAAAAACGATGTTTAAGTAATAATTTGTAAAACATATAACACGTTTGAAAACACAATTTCAACCAAAATCGAAAAAATAGCTGAAAAGTTTGTACATCCCTATATATGAACTATAGGTTTATCATATAATTCACAATATGCTAAAATTTAGAACTGTTAGTGAACGCATAGCACAGGTGAAAATTCCTCGTTAGCAATTTCCGGCAATAAGCGGGTATATAGATGTCTTGTGCAGCCCTATATATGATTTATAGAATTTATACACGCTAAATAATATGCAATTTTTAAAATTAAAAAAGTGCTCCACAACTGAAAATGCACTTCCATCAATTATTGTTCATACAGAGAAAAATATAACTGATTTATTTTGTGTGCCCCTGTATATGAAAGATCAATGGCACATCATATTCAATAGTAAGTATCTTATAGAGCACCTCGGAGATATATATCAATTTAAATACTTTTGAAAAGGTTTACACCTTTTCAAAATGAACAAAATACACCACAAACATTTTTTCTCCATAGACCGTAATGTAACATAATTCTTTTTAGTGTCCCTGTAAATGATCGATAAATACTACCCATACCATATTCTATAAGAAATTATCTTGTAGTGCACTTCATAGATATGTATATAAATTTCAAAGTGTTTGAAATTATGAAACATTATTGAAAAAAAAAAACACAAACGATTTTTCCCCATAGGCCGTAATATAATGAAATACTTTTGATTGTCCCTGTAACGAAATTATGACTGCTACACGCAACATTTTACAATACCTAACATTCAATGGTGAATATCAATAACATATTTCAATTTCATGGCGATGCGACTATATTGACGCCAAACATATTTATGGCCAGCTAGAATCGGCAAATCACTCACCATGCACTGCCGTAATTCCCGTTTTTTCAGAATTTTTTATTTTCACACCCATTTTTGCGGCGTTGTCACGGCTAAACCATTGATCAGAGAAAAAAACTTTTACTACGTAAAATGTAGGAAATTTTATCCTCTTTAATTTATGTATTGAGGACTTTTGCGTAAAATGCATAATTTTGAAGTTATTTTGATAAAAACAAAGAAAATCCCGTTTTTTTCCAGTTTTTTGCCAAAAAAACATGTTTCCCGGGATAAATTTTGTTGGCAAACTTCAGATTCATGTTGAGCGACCCAAAAAACATAAAGGCACCAAATATCAAAACTACACCAAAACTTTCCCCTATTGTCTACCAAATGACTGGACTATTTAATAAGCTACAATTAATAGAAAAAATTTTGTATCATTGTCCGGTTAAATGCTGATAATTTACTGCAATATTTTAAACTTCTAAACACCGCACATTTTCAATTTTTGCACCGTCGTATAGAGAAGAAAAAGTACTGTTAAATACAATTTATTTAAAGGCTTCAGATTTTTCAAGATATTAATTTTTTGCAGTTTCTAGTGTCATTTCTGTAACGGTGGCAAACGAAATACTCTTGTTCTGTAGAAAGTAGAGGCAAAATAGTCATGGAGTTAAGGAAGAGATGAAGTGTTTTGAGTTGGTGTAACGCTAATATTGTAGGCCTGTTACCGGTTAAAACTTGCCAAAATTCAGCCCAAAAACTTGCAGCTCCACAGCGACTGTGTGTGGCTCGCTTTGAAAACCCTTCCCCGTTCAATGAAATTCATCCATTTTCCCATGTACTTGCCTTATTTGGACCAAATGAGGGCATTTAAATTTCAGCGATAACATCTTCCAATTCCAAACCGTTTTTATGGCATACTTTACTTTATTTGCGACATTCTTCCTTTTTACTCTGTGGAAAACAGTACAATACTGTATCTTTTTTGTTGCAATTTTCTCATAACAAATAAAAAAAATTGACATTAACGACTTCACCGGCGATAGGGAAACAGTGCTTTAACCCCGAGTTATCTCGGGGCAGCCGGTGAAGTGGTTAAAATGCTTGCTATGCCAAGAATTTTGTCTGTGATAAAACTGTATATTAAGAATATTTGCGTGATATTTTCTCCGCATTTAGTTTATTCCTCTGAAAAAACTGAAAGAATGCAATTTTATTAATCCGTGTGTAATAACATTTTCCGAATTTTGAAAAAAATATAAATTAATGATTTCTGATAAAACATGAATCTATTATAAACTACAATTAATTTTCAGTGTCCATGTTAACATTTCAAACGATTGAGGGCGCCCAGCAAACACATACCTTTCGGCACACGATCGGACCGCTGCCGGCAGTGTCGGTTAAGTGTCGGTATCGGCACATTAGTTTCGATGAAAGTGTCGGCAGCTTGTGGGTAACTGAAACTTAAGAATCTGCTTTTTCGACTTCCGGTTACCATAATCGGTCCCCTTATGGTTACATATCGGCAAGCGAGTTACATCGGTAAGTGACTGTGGTTTTTAATTGTGGCCCGATTAGATTTGCCAACATCGGTCCGATTTGGGAATTTTTAGTCTTAGCTAACATTTTTTTTTCTTTTACTTAATTTTCTGTGAGTTTGAGCTTTGATAAGTGTTACATATTTCATATATTTCATATAAAATTATAACAGTGATTAACAGAAAAACGGTCAAAAATAGTCTATGTTTATTTATTTAAAAAATTGTTTATGAATTCATTTTAAAAAGGACTTACAATTATTTGAATCATCAAAAGACTTTTTAAAATCGTTACTTAAAATTATTATTCATTATAAAGTTAATCGCAGAAATAAAAAAAAAAAACTTCATGCGTTAGTTCAACTTATTTTCTAATTATATATTAATTTTAAAAGTAATAGTTAAGCTTCTTATTTTATTTAAAAAATAAATTATTAAACAGTTTTTAAAATTATTTTAAAAGCTATAAATATATATAAAAAATATATCCATCTTTTTAGTATTAAAATTGAAAAGAAAGATTCCTAAATCTGCCCCTTCTAAAGAATTACTTACCAAACAAACAAAAAAAAAGATAAATTAATATTTCTCTATTACAAATGAATATCAAATTTCAAATTAATTGCTTAAAAGGCGCAAAGGCCAACACAGTGAAAAAGATTCCGTTCCGGGACTCGAACCCGGGCCATCAGTATAGAGCACTAACATTCTACCAACTAAACCACATAGAACGATACCCAGCCCGGAAAATTTCTCACTATTACATGTTGGCCAGGCTACAAACGCAGAACAAGATGGTATATTTTTCGTGAGCCACGACATGGCGCAAATGCGAAACTTAATTAAATCAAGCATCGATTGACACTATATTAATACTTGGAAATTTTTCCAGAGAGTTTTCCATGTTGGCCTTTGCGCCTTTTAAGTAATTTGAAATCTGATTTTCATTTTAAATATTGTATGCAAGGCGAATGTTTCTCCGTGCAAAAAATTCCAAGTATTAGTATCCTGTCAATCGATTCTGGATTTAATTAAATAATTAATGAATGAGTAAATTTATTGAGATCTAAAACCACCGACACTGTAATTATAGTTACAATGAAATTTACATTTAATATAAATATGTAACATTATAAAATACTAAATACATAATCGAAAATTTCAGTATGTAATTTAAGTTATCTTTATAATTGCTTTTGCAACATCATAGTTTTTTCTTATGTTCGCTAATATCTAAATAATTAAGTAAATAAATAAAATGGAACGATAGCAAAAATATCTAAGGTGCGAAATAAAAGTATTCCAAGTGATACTTCAGCAATGTTACGTTTTTCTGAAATCACATCTTGTGGTGAAGCGATTAATCACTTTGGTATTTTCTGAAATTCTTATATGCAACCATATACCTATTATCCATTTTCTCTCATAATGAGTAGTAATATCATTTTTCAAATTCACTTGATCAAATATGTCACAACCGCAAACAACTCTTGGCACATTCATCATTAGTTTCTATTTTCATCGTTCTCGATTATGTATTATCAAAAGGTTTTGTTTTTGCAACTACTGTACAGAAAAAATATTATTCTGTTATTTAAAGAAAATATGTTTGAGGAAAGAAAATTTTAATTTTTTTGGGATAAAAGAAAATCTTTTTAACATCCAAAGGTACACCTGCCAAAAGTGGTCAGCTCATAAAGATCTAAAGAGTCATATGTCGTACTTAGATTATAACACATTTTTTAAATTTGCTGTTAAATGCCACCTTTGCTAAGGTGATCATCTTTACTAAGACATAGATGGTTTGTAGTAGCATAAAGACACATGTGTCGTTGTGTATGCGCCAAGTTATTTTAAATCCTAAATAACAATTTTTGATGATATCCTTGTTTAATGCAATGCCGAGTAATAAGCATAACTTTAAAGTAATAAGCATCATATAGATACAAAATATACTAATTTAACGTCAAATAATATAAGAAGGACGGTTTTGCAATAGTTACACAAAAAGATATGTTGCGTACTCTAGGTGAATAAGTCCTTTAATGCCTAAATATAAATTTTCGATGTTAAAATATAATAGCATCTAATATTTAGTAATAAATATAAAAGTAACAGACATTAGATTTAAATTGAAGTATTAAAAACGAAAAATAAAATAAATTACGCAAATATACAATCATTATACATTCCGTACTCCACAGTAACTTTTCAGTTAAAATTATGAAAGCGAGAAGAAATAATTGCGAAGTTCAACTTTAGACATTGTTTGAACATATTATGTTCATTGCGAATAGGGTAAAATGAAGCGCAGATGCTAATCGCGTAATTTGTTTACAGTTCGCAACCGTTTTTTCATTGCATGGTACAGTCAGTACACCATCCGGGGTTTTTAACCGTCAAATATAATAAGAAAGTCTTCTGAAAGAATTTTCAGTAACTTGGGTATCGAAAACATTTTGTACGTTTGCAACTACATGTTTTGTTTTTCTTTCAATTTCAAAGCGTCCAATATCATTAAAAGGAACTCAAATCAATATTATTAACGCATTCACTACAAATAGAGACGTCTTAAATTAAGACATATATGTGACTGAAAAGGAATTTCAGACACTTAAGTATCTGAATCTGAAAATTCAGTCATGATAGATGTCTTAATTTGAAACATATAAGTGTCTTACTATGATCATGGTGTAAACGAACTGAGAAAGTGTCTAAAAAATTTGCAAGCATCTAATTTTAAGACACTTTGTAACTCCGTTCCGCATTAACCACCAGGGGGCACTCTCAGTTGCACATGCGTTTTAGATGTCTTTCGTTCGAATTGGATGTTTGTTTGTAATTCAAACTGAACGTTTGTTTTTATGTACACGCACATTTTAACTAATAATTTATTTTTGATTCGGTTTTCTGTGGAATGTGAAGTTCCGGGATTTAATCCGTATCGACATAGTTGTATTCCGTATTGATTTATTGCAATAACAATAATATAGTGTTCTTCGTCTCGTCAAAGCTTGTAAAGAGAACTGTTGTCTGGCGGGATATGTTTTGAGGATGAAAATTTTCCATTCTTTTAACAGAGCTAACCTTATGTGCAAAGGGATTTTCTTTTTCAAATATCAAAGTCTGCTTAACTCACGGATATTAATGTAGCCTCCAATCCGGACGTCCCCTGGGAGGATGGGCTTTTGGAATAGTCAGACCTTTTTTCCAGGTAAGTGGGGCCTTCACTATGCACTGACAACTCTTGGCGAATGTTTTGTGTTCAAATAGAAACCTCGCATGAGTTTATAGCTTTATTAGTTCCTGAGTTATGACAAAATTTGTTAAAATCATTTTGTCTATGAAATTTCCATGTTAAAATTTTATCTTGCTAATATTTAAATTTCTGCTATTGAAATCATCTACAATCATGTTTCTGTATTATTTTACATCCAATGTTATCCTTAAAATAAGTTTTGGCGAGTTTGCATGTTGTATTAGTGGTTACTGAATCTATTGAGATACACCATCCTAAGCTTTATTTCTCGGTATACTCGTACACCATTACTTTAAAAATAGCAGTGACAGCACCTGTTGATTGGCTCATAATTTTTTAATTACCATCAAGACTATCGTAACAGTGTTATTTTAGAGTAATTATTACACCGGAGTACCTTTTATTGGGTTTTATTTATGAATACACTATTTTTATAAGCATTTAATGCGACAGCATTTGTAACATTCACATCGCTTTTACATTTTCCATAGGTTTAATATGGGATATGTACTGAAATTCACAACTTTTTATAGTAAACATCCTTATTTAATTTTTATCTATTATGTATGCTTTTATTTATTATGTATGCTTTTCATGTCTGATGACGTTTTCTTGCGTCTCATATTTTATACACCGTTATAAATTTTATTTAAAAGAATATAGTTCGAACATCCTTCCATTCACCCATATCATTAATTTCCCCATACATACATCGAATTACTTGTCTGCATTTATTAATTTAAACTGTTTTGACTGATAAAACTCATTAAATCCGGTCATGAAATCTCTGTTTTTTCCTTCTGCTATACTTTTGTTGTTTCCGCGCATTTTAGAACTATTCCATTTGCTATACTGAAAGTAGTCAACTTCTGATGTTTTCACTTTCAAGCCCGGTGATTCAAACCACAATTTCAAGACTCATCAGAAATCGTCTGAAATCTGTAGACGTAGAAGCGCAGAATGTTTTGTTGGCGTCGTGAATAAATCTCATTTAATGATTTAGAAAATGTTTTCGCTCTATATCTATATTAATCACTTTATTGGACTTGATGATTATTTGCAGATTCTTAAATTCATGTAATTGTGTGCTGTTAACCTAATGGTAAAAATACGGTATATATATATAGATATATTTCATTTGAAATCAATTATAATATTGATTTTTTGATTATTTTTAGTAAAAAAGAAATTTGAAATTTAAAATGAATATCAGTAAAAAGATGGAATTTTATACTATATTTACCTGCATAACTAGATTTTTCACTTACAGCTGACATCTATATTTACCGAATCACAATGTAGCGTTACACTTTTTCACTTTTTCTAGAAGAAGGACTTGATTAAAGCACGGGCAAACTTTGTCATGTCCACCCTTCCCTCCACCACCACCACCTACGATTTTAGGAGCCCCAAATTTGATATGCAATTTTTTAAAGCTTATACGTTAAATGTGTTTCGACATTGCATATTGGTTATAATCAGTACTTTGAACTTAAATAGTAGAATAATATTAAAAGTTTAAAAAAAAAATGAATACAGTAAAAACTCGCGGGCACCTTCGGAACGCTGAATGTATCTGCTATTCGATTGTGCTAGCTTTTATGAGGTAAATATATATATATTGAAAATGGTGAGTGTTCGCTAAAGACAACTATTCATATGAAGGCTTTGCAGTAAAATCTCCATAATGGACACTCCTAAATAAATGACACCACTATTGAGGAAACACATTTTTTATTGAAAATATGCACAATTTTTATACACTTATACCAATTTTTATACACAGAAAAGCAGGCACCTCAGAACATCGAACAAATTCCACGGTTTCGAGGTGCACACTATTGAGAGGTTTTACTGTATTAAGACAGATATATTTTTTTTTTGTTTTTAACGTTATTCTACTCTAGAAATTCATAATACTGGTTAATAATAAATATTGATTAATAAATATTACAATATAATACTCATATACTGCAAATTTTGTGGAATGTAGTGTTAGATTTTATTTAACAGAGAAACAAAAATGCAAAAAAAAAATGCTTAAACTAATTCTCTGGGAATATCTTATTTAAATGGAAAAAAATTGCACAACAAAGCAGGGATGGGATTCTTTCTGAAGGAAATAACTAGATTCCACAAAATTTGCAGTATATAAGTATTATATTGTGATATTTATTATTAACCAATATTATGAATTTCTAGAGTAGAATAAGATTAAAAACAAAAAAATATTTGTCTTAATACAGTAAAACCTCTAAAAAAAATTAAGCCTATTCGATGTTGTGAAATACATATTTGGATAAATATATCATTTTCTTTAGCCTAATCATGTTCTAAAAGTACAAAATATTTATTAAAATAAGTGTAAGATCAAAACAAATTTAAAATATCAGCTTTATGGAAATTTCATACCAAATTTAGGGACCCGTCAAGCTAAAGGTCCATAGAAACTGACCAGTTTTCCCACGCTGCAATCAGCTCTGCTATATGGTAACAAATTATTCCGATTTATAAAAAATGATTCAATGTGGTCAAACATGGCTGCGTATATGGCTTAGAAGAAAAAGTGGTCAAATATTGGCCAAAAAAAAAAAAAAAAAAAGGCTCAAAGATGGCCGCGATTAAGACATTTGAAATGTCTGAAATTCAGATGTAATAAGTATCTAAAAAAATTAAAACGTCTTAAAATTGAACACTCTTATTTCAGACACGTAAGTGTCTGAAATTCAGACGCAAGAAGAGTCTGAAATTATGGCGCAAGAAGTGTCTGAAAATTTTAAGACATTTTAAAAGTCTGAAAATTGAACACTTCGTTTCAGACACTTAAATGTCTGAATTTCAGACATTTCAGTTTACTGTGTTCAAAATATTTTGTAAGAGCTAGTGATAATACGCATAATACGTAAAGTTTTAGTACACGAATAATATTGAAGCTACATAACAAAGAACTGACATCATTTCAAAGTGCACTGTAGGAAATAACGCCATAAAATGATACTAAACAAATATTATACTTCTAAAACATTTATGAGTGCAAAAGAGAAATAATTTATTATACGTATTTGGATGTGTTTACTTTAAAAAATGATTTGAAATAAAAATGTCTTAAATTAACTATTACAACTTTCATCCAGCATTTTATATTTCTTACTGAATATTTATTAATATATTTTCTCATTTTAATTTCGTTTTTAACTAAAATCATTTTTTTTTAAATACAAGATAATATACACTTCTCTTGAAAAAAAAAATTGAGAACTTTTGTTTTTATAAAAAAAAAAGCAAAGTGTTGTTTATCTTTTAAAAGCAATGCAGATACAAACAAAAGTTTTGTTTAATGTTCTACTTTTTGTGCAAATAATAAAACTGTAAAGATTTTTTGTTAAAAGTATTCTTCACGGAACATTCAAATATGGAAAAGTGGTCGGAAAATCTTATTCAAAAGAAATTTTCAGAATCAAAATTAATCTACATGGCTAAAAACTTTTAAAACGGTGAATAAAAATATTTAATCCAGAAAAAATATTTTTTTGCAAACTGTTTTATCACGACAACTTTTTCTTTAATTCAAATGAGACAGAAAAAAATAACTGTAACTGTTAATTTATCATTTTTGTCTGTAACACATGATCGTTTAATATTAAAAAATATTTTTAGGGAAATGATAGAGGCCGAATAAATAATATACCTATTGAGAAAACTGATTAAGACACTATAAAACTAGTTGTTAGGAGTCACCATAATACTTAACCATCATGGTATGCATAATATAAAATATGAAAATAAAACGTGTGTAAACTATTAATAAAATGCATTGCAATTCCAAAATAAAATCTAAACTTATAATTAAGCATTTTTAATACATAGTAATGCTCTATTACTGAATTGCGATACTGGATTATTTTGTCGACCAATTTCGACAAATTATATAAATCGCCAAATTACTCGCAAAATTACACAAATTGGCATAATTTTCATTTTGCACAATCTATAAGCGTCAGTCACCGATGACTGACGCGGCCTAAACCGAATGTTCAGTGTCAGTCACAGCTGACTGACATGGCACTCAACGTGTTAACCCTTAAATGCCTGATATTTCAAAAATCATTGTAATAATGTTTTTCGGATTTCATTTTTTAAATAAATCATGGGAAAAATACTGTAAAAAATCATATATTGTAAGTATGGTTTACGGCTAAAAAACAGTTTGTTACTAATCGGCAATACTTCTCTTTAATTGAGAAAATAATTTTCTTTGATAAAATTCTATAATATTAAACAAACAAGAATTTTAGGAACTATAATAAGAAATAAATTTTACTTGCTCACTGCAAAACAAAATAGGTTATTTCGCAAGCTTCCAAACAAAACAAAAGGAACAAGTAGCAACAATTGAAAAAATAAATCTATCTTTATTTTTAAACAGCACACGTGTTGCCATCTACATGTTGAAAATCGATTTAATAATATTTTCAGAATGAATTTTATTGGCAAAATTACGCTTCAATATTATTCTAATAGTATTTTAGAAACCTAAGTTGGGTATGTTGCCGAAAAGCAACACCCGGCATTTAAGGGTTAATCAACATTACTAACTTGGGGTCCTTGCTGAAAATACTTGCTATCGGAGAGAGCTACAACTATGCAAGTGAGGTAACGGTATAGTAAAGCGACTACGCCCGACCTAATGCAAACGACAGCAGCGTCCCTAGTGGCGAAATTTGGAAGATCGCTATTGAAAATAGTAAACGAAAAGAGATAGAGCAAAATTTCCAATTCGAAAGTTTTAGAGCATCAATTAATTAGTACGAAACGATATTTGGTTCTCACGGATAATATAAATCGTTGCATGTATACACAAAACTGTCCGAAATCAATGAGCGACGATTCTACCTTGCATATTCACATTTCGTAAATGCAGCAGTGCACAATTTCAGATTGTGACGTTGTACTATGCTGTAAAAATTTAATTTCCAATACATTTAAAATTTTAGATTAACCCTTTCAGGGGCAGAAGAATTCTGTTCGTAAACTGATGAAATAATTGACTGACACCGGAATATTCAAACGGATTTCTTAAAAAATAAAAACCCGCTAATTTTCACTTTCATTACAAAAGCAAAATTTTATTAAATTATTCTTGCTGACATTTGTCAGTTTTGGACTTATAAATAGATGGTTAGACCATCTAGCCACCGCCCTTGAAAGGGTTAAATCTATGCCGTCGTATTGAAGAGGCTTGCAATAGACGTTTCATGCTGAGAAATGTGTTTGCAGAATTACTCTCACGAATACAATTGTGTATCGTGAGCAATCGCGAACTTTTCTAACATACTGAATATTAATTTTTTATCACTACCAGACAGTTTTTTTTTTTTTTTTTTGGCGTGATGTAATCAAAATGTATTGATATAATCACGTATTTATACCATAAATTGTACGTATTTCTTCATACTTCCGTCTATTCAATTCAAACGTTTACACAAAATAGAGTGCGTCGATTTTGGACATTTTAGGGCATACAGGCGAAGATTTATCTTATCCATGTAAACCAAATGTCGTTTTGTACTAATTAATTGATGCTCTAAGACTTTCTAACTGGAAATTTTGCTCTATCTCTTTTCGGTTTCGATTTGCAATGTCTATCTTCCAAATTTCGCCACCAGGGGCACTGTCGTCGTTTACATTAAATCGGGTGTAGTCACTTTACTATACCGTTACCTCACTTCCATAGCTGTAGCCCCCATTGTTTGCAAATATTTTCAGGTTAAAGCTACTTTCCTTTGAACCCTGTATAGAAAGAGATAATAATTAAATACTTATAATTTTAAAATAAAATATTTTACAGCATTAGTATCATTATTTAATAGCCACACCTTTTATACACTAGAAACTCGCAAATTTTGTAACCTCATGAAAATATGAAACTGGATTCTTATTGATATCAAATGTCGTAAAGATAACGTGGAAATATTTTTGAATATAGCATTCTATTAAAACTGCAATCTAAGTAAAATAAATATCTGCAATGCAGGATTTAAGCTTTTTATATATGATCAAAACTTCTGTAAACAAAAGGTCTGAATGGAGCATATTTATAAACTAAGGGAAAACTACAATAAAGAATAAGCTAAAATTAAAAAAAAACACGCATCAGTCAAACCTTTATAGTCCATTCATCAATATAATCCTATCAATTAAACTTTACATTTATAATCATTTGCAAAAGTATGACAGTCATGAACTTCATTAAATGAATATCATTTAAAAAATGCTTTTATTCAGAATTCGAAGAATAGCATATGTTATACACATTTCAAATTTTAGTTAAAATGAAAAGTTAAATTTTCCTATTTCTTGTATTATACACTGTAGAAATATTGCTGAAATTATTACTTTATTTAATAAAAATACAAACTCCTTTATTAAAGAGAGTACGATGTAATGTTTCTATCTCCTATGAAGGATATATTTTAATCGATATAAGTAATATTAATTAAATGTTTGTCACATGTAATGGGAATTTTTATCTAATAATGAAAGACGTCTAGTAGTAATTAATCACGAGCAAATTTTCTGAAACTGATAATCTTTTTTTTTCGCCCACTGATACGTTACAAGCATTTAGTTACATAATTTTTGATAGATGTTCTAAAGAATGTCGGAAGATTAAAATGAGATTAAAGTTTCTAAAAGGCGTCAGATTACTTAATGTCAATATGAACGCTGAAATAAGAAATACAATAATTATTATTTTTTCGTAAACAAAATGTTTGTCAAAAGGTTTTGAGATCACAAATTACGCAATATGAAGTTTAAAACGTTTTCAGTTTACTTAAAAAGTAACAGATAATAATACTGCAGATGGTACAAGTTTAAAATATACGAGGACTGTTCATTCAAGAATGATCATAATTTATTTATTGCCATATTGTATTGCACATAAACTTACTTTTATGTACCACTGTTAGCTTAATATGTAATGAATACGTGATAATTTGTTTGCTTTTTTATTTAGAGTAGTATGTCAGTGGCAACCATGAATGTTCAGATACTTTTGGTATCGCCTACAGGAAAGATAGAGGCAACACGCATGACCAAGTATGCTTTTGCCTGCTGCAAATTTGACTTTCTAAAGAGCATGCTATAGGATACATGTGAAGAGTCTGTTCTTCCCTAGCACAGTTAGATGATGGTTTCAGATGCTTAAGAAAAAGAAAGACAACCATTTTAAAAGGAAGATGGACACGGAGTTCCTGTAACTGAGCTTACAGAAGTCAACATAATACTGTCGCTGTTATTATCAGAGAAGATTAATAGATATGAAAACTGTTAAAAATATTATAGTTATAATGGCGTGCTACCTACACGTTGGTAACAGAGAAGTGAACATAAGAAAGGTTGTGCTCTTTGAATTCCGATACTCCTCATACCGAACAACACGCATTTCGCGTGGGGGTTGTTTGAAAATGTGGGTACTGTTACATAGACATGAGATATATCCCCTAATGTAACAGTGCGCTTCGACTGACGATTTCTTCTAGCAAAAGCAACTTTTACAACAGGCAAACATGCTGTGAGCCGCAATGAGCATACATGCTCATTGCGTCCATGATTCATGCGCTCATGATTCATTGATATGTTCACAACTGGAAGTATATGAACAAATCAATTAATACGTATTCATTAAACATTAAGCTAACAATGGAAAATAAAATTAAAATTATGTGCAATGAAGTATGCTAATAAATAATTGTGATTATTCTTTATTTAACAGTCCTCGTACATTTTATTTAAATTTCCTAGTACTATCGATCTGTAAAACCTACAGACCGAAACTACATGGGATTTTAAATAAAATGTATATTTTGACCTTGTAACTTCTGTAGTATTATTATCTGTCACCTTGTAAGAAAACAGAAAAAGTTTTAAAATTGATATTGTGTAGCTTGTGACTGAATCAAGATGGAATATTGCATTTCGTCTTATGATTTTATTTAGGTTTTGAGTCTCACTCGATTTCAAAAATAATTCTGAATGATATGTAGCTAAATTTGAACATAATAAAATCTTTTTACTTTTTTCTTCTTTATGATCCTGAAGTTGAATGCAATATTTTGAGTCTATTTTAAAGTACGAGTACCTAAATGGATAAATGTGCAAACATAAAATAATCAAGTTATCCCAGTGTATAATCGGGTTAATATAGTATTTTATATTTTGAAATACAATAGATAAATATGTAGCAGCTAAATTTAAATCACTTCATAAATAATTTCAAATACGACATTATGTCAATTATTTATGCTTGGAAGTAAATACATATACAAGATTTCTTACATTCAACTTCATTTAATTTCGTTTATTGTAAAAAAACGAATTAACAATTCCAGTAAACATTTTTCGTTGATGCCTAGTTTTAATTCATAATATACGATATTTTCAGAAGCATTTATAAGTTAATGTGAGTCATAAGTTATTGTTTTCAAGCAGGAAGAATTTACAAAGAAAACGTTCCATTCTAATTCTGACTTATTGTAATCCTTTTTTCAAAACAAAATTCATTTAAACTCAATAGTTTTGCTAAAAGCTTATCCATTGATTATATGAGTAGATTATTAATAAAAATATGTATAATATATATAGATAAATTAAATAAAAATGTATATAAATTATTATATTATGCATTAAAACTTGCAAAATGACATGTTAAAGTCAGTAATGACAGAAAATACAAATACTTTTGGTAAAAGTTTAGTTTGTGTCTTAAACAAATGCGTCTTTCTCAGATCACATCTTATGGGGAAAAAATTAGCCGTTTTGATATTAGTACATGTAGCACTTATATAGCATATATATCTCATTTTTTAAACATAATGCGTCATACAGAATGGCGAAATAGTTTGTCACTTACATCATCATTTTTGCTCAAGTTATACCAAACTGATATGGGAACATTCACCACGTGTTTTAGCTGTTCATTATTTTCCATAATATATTATATTTTCTTTTCCAATCAGCTCAGATTGAGAAATAAAATTTACAAAAAAATGTATTACTCAAATTAAAGGTAGTTTCTTAGTTTTTGTTTTATTTATTTTTTATTTTATTATTATTATTTTTTTTTGGTTTCTGATTTGTTCAAATTATAAAAGTATGCTATTTTTCTTCCTTTATTATTTTTTTTTTCAAAATTAATGCTTAATTTCACCATACTTGTAATTTCCTGCTACGTTTTAAACTTTTCACAAATAATTTTATAAAATTCATTCATATTACTGAAATATTAAAGAATATAAATACCATTAGTAAAACAATTGTAATTTGTTTATAAATGCGAGGTCCATCCAAAGATGGTGTTACATATTATGAAATATAACCTAAACTATAATTTTTGGACGTCATGTTCGCCTTGATTATCAAACAAAATCTATACGAAATTAATACTTCTGATTTATCTGCTAAAAAATGCGCTAACAAATATTAAAAAGGTCTTTATAATATTAAAATCATCGAATGATGTTAAAAATCCCAAGCGTTTTCAACCGTTATAAAACAGCCATCACCAGGGGGAAATTCAGAAGTGTGAAAGCTTATGAATGATTATTGCTTAAACAGCTGTAGACGAGTCTATCCCGATCCAAACACAGTCAATTTTAAAGCAATAAACTGTCATGAACTTTCACTCCTCTGAATAGCTGTTTCTTAACCGTTGAAAGCTCTTGGGATTCTTATAATCATTTGGCGGTTTTTATGTTATAAAGACCTTTTTAATGCATTTTAGCATTTTTTAATAAATAAATCAGAAGTTTTCATATCGTATAGCTTGTATTTGATGTTACACAGATTTATAAAGAATGGTATTACGACGTTTAGAATTTTTTTTTTCAATTTACTACTTAACAACAAATTTATTTACATATTTAATACTCTTTCACGTAAGTGAAAGCCTATTAGATAACTAATAGGAAATAAATGGACAACATACAAACAGAACAAATTAAAATATGTGTATAGAAAAGGATTCAGTCAACTCGTCCAGAGCTTATAAAGCTCCCTTATCAGCGCAACCATAAAATTATCAGAGATAATTGAAGAGCTGAGTGTATGAACATGTTATCTGTTTTTGAACAAATGTGCTTCGACACTGCACGGGTATTTGGCGACTCTTTGATTGGCGCGCTTTTCTAGTCCACGCCGAACTGCTATTTTCTAATACGTCGACAACTTTGCATCATGAGATATACACTACTTATAAATAAAGACGTATTAAAAAGCACAAAAATATGTATTTTTACAAAACAATCAAAATAAAGCTTAAACACATATTTTACAACATAAATCTTATGGTAATGTGCTACTTGCGTCATTTCGTGCTTTTAAAATGCCCTTCTATATCAGAGTAGACATCAGATAGTTCAAATTCTAATGGACCGTATGCACGTGACGTCAGACGCCAAAGCCGCGAGGCTAACGAGAAAGACAGCCTACCGCGGTGCATTCCACGTATCTTTTTTTACAAACCGCTGGAATCACGTGATGCTCGAATGCACCAATGAAGGTGTGCGAAAAGAGCATCACGTCACTCTAGCTGTCTGTAAAAAATGAAGCCGGCTGTATGCTGATCTGTTATTCTAAACACTGCACCTCGAGAATGCCAGTTCGCGCAAGCGCAAACACCGGAAGCAGACGACTTTAGCCTCGACCCAGGTTGAGTGCATAAATTTTAACCAAAATTTTGCAAATTTAGGGAATTTTCTCGCATACAGAACAACATTTTGAATTTATAAAACAATATATTAAGTATATAATGCTGCAACAAAGAATTGTTTTCGGTATTTTTAACAAACAATCATTAATAACTCACACTCCATAGACTGCTATGATAATACTCGACAGTAAATACCGCCAGCAAACGAATTTTAGCATCGACCTCAGGTCGTGTGCATGAGGTCCATTTCTCGCAAGCTTTTAAATAAAATCATCACGTCAGTTTGGAGATTTAAAGTGGCCTGTTACATTACACTGTTAAAATTTTACAGTATTTGCTGCATAGTCCGTCCACCGCTTTTATAGAATATCTCTTTATTGACCAATGTAAATGCTCCATAATATAATAAAGCAACCGTTTTATTACAGCGTCTAGAATATATAGAATGGAAATAGGCTATCCTAGTAATACATAGAAAATCGCTAAAATATTGAGTCCCTTAAACGTCAAACGATACTGAAATCCAATGAGTCGATCACAGTGACATCTGCAGGATATTTTCTAAAACTCCAAGACGATTTGGTCTGGTTCGAGACGCTGTAATAATACGATGTTTACTTTGAAATTTGAAAATATAGCGCAGATGTCGCGTCGATCGTCTCCCTGGATTTCAGCATCATTGCACATTTAAGGTATACAACTTTTTAGGGCTGTTTGGATAGCAGATTTCCACACTATATATCCTATACGTGATAGTTTTATATAAAGTTGGTGGAGTGACGATGCAGTTACGGCAGCAGATTTTTAATAGTGTAGACTATAGCGACTGGAATACACAGTGTGGAAATCGGCTATCCCTGTAATACTTAAAAAAACGCTAAAATATTGTATCCCTTACATGTGCAATAATGTTGCTGCAATATGCAGATCGCAGCGACATCTGCAGGATATTTTCTACAACAGCAAGATATTGCTAGTCTATACAATGTAATACTAGTAATACGAAAATCCCGCAGATGTCGCTGCGATCGACACTTGGTAATTTAGCAGTATCGTCACACATTTAAGGGATACAAACTTTTAGCACTGTTTGGATAGCATATTGACACACTAGGTATTTTAGACGCAGTTAGAACTCTATAGATTCGTTCGCAGTAGTGCACAAGTATTTGATTAATGTACGTTACTGTTTATTGAAATAAACAATATTTATAAAATACATGAATAAAAAACTCTAAAAAGTAAATAATTTCGTTCAAATATGAGTGATGTGCTTTTTAAATTCATTTTTTGTAATATTTATATGCGTAAATAGTTCTTTTACGGGGAATTTTAAAGGACAAAAAACTATCTCTGATGTAGGACACTTTACACTGTTAAAAATCTGCAGCATTCGGTGCTTAAGTCACTCCATCGCTTTTATAGAATAACTCTATTCTGACCAATGAAAATGCTCCACAATATAGTCAATTAACCGTTTCTTCTAAAAGCGGTGGAGTGAGTCTGCAGTAAAAGCTAAAGATTTTGAACAGCGTATAAGATCGTAGTGATGCATTGAAATTTGCTTACTTAATATATCTTTATAGATAAGCTTTGAAATTCTGTAAATTTCTATATTTCATCATCGATGAAGCAATAAATGCATTCGCAATAATTTTCCTTTTCCTCTTTCCAGAAGCACGCAAACGAGGGTTACAAAATCAAATTTCAACAGCAATAACTTAATTCAAGCATAATAGCCAGGTTACCATTGAAGGAAATATTCCCAAAGTTTGGCGATTTTTTTCCCTTTTTTTAACCGATAAAACGGTGCGTGTCAGTAAAGCATCTTAGCTTTTTCACTTAACATGTTCATCCACTCAGCTCTTCAATGGAGGATATTTCAAATCTGGGTTCGAGGCTGAAAAAAGTCACGTGATACCGGTAATTTACCCAAAGAACTTATAACTGATAAGAAGGGAAGATACTACTGCTTTGCCTCATGAACTTTTTCATTGGCTAGCGGGGATTTATATTACACGTCTACGGGGCCTTCCCTTCTTTACGCTAGAAGTTTTTACCTTGACCACGTGATCAAAACGAAAATGGAATATCCTCCATTGTATAAAAATATAGAAGATTGCACGGAACGCAGCTAGCAGTTAAGGGAAATGCTGAAGTCAAGGAAACTTCTTGCAAAGCGAAATGCTAAGAAGTTTGCAGGGTATTTCGCCCTTGGCTGCAAGCTGCGTTGCTTGATATCTGCTATACTTTTATACATTTAACTCCGGTAATTTTAGCTATTACACTGATGCTGGAAAATTAAATGCTCCCATAGAGATACCTGCCTTTTTTTTCTACACGTATATTTTCATTTGTGCTCTTTTCACGTTGTCCAGTTATTTCTTAATATAATGTACAAAGTTGAATATACCCATGTTAGCTATTAGATAAATATATATCCTTCTATATATAAGTAAAAGTAACGATTTGGAACCGGACAAATAAAAATCTGCGTAGATCTCCCCGGTATCCCGATCCTAGATCAGCAACCACATTTTTTGTGACCAGGGATATTTCTTCGTTAATATTAAGAAAACTTTTTCATACAAAAATATGAAAATTGGTGGCATTAGAGAAAAATGTCTGATAAACATACTGATGCAGACAGTTTTTAAATCGAATATTTTTAAAAAGAGATATTTAATGTTAAAGTTGGTCAAAATCGTTCCATTAAAAAGGTGTTATAGGAGCAGAAACTATACATAGGAATTTAAACATTTTTAGATAATTTTATACATTAAAAGTTCCCGTATACTATTATCCCGTATATATATATCCCGTATAATAATATTTCCATCAAATTAAAAATTTATTTACATGTGGCTGTTATAAACAGAAAAAAAAACTTTCAAATTAGAATTAAGTGATTACGTGTTAAAAATTAGGAAAATATTGAAAATTACGTCATAAAAACTATAGTTACAGATGAATTTAAAAAAAAAAAATTAAATAATAAATTCATTCTTATGTGTTAAAAGTCGTAAATGGAGGAAATTACGTCATACTGAAAAAGACCAGGTAATTAACAGTTGACATAACAGTTTAAATTTAAAAATATATTTGCGAGAGACATTTATGTCGTATTTTGAGATAATCTTTTCAACTATTATCAGGAATTCTAAGACAACGCAAACAATATTTCCTTTCTAACACCAAAAGTATTTTCATATGAATATTAAAAAGAGAAACAAAACTTTGGTGAACATTACGTCACATTCAAAACGATACATTTCAAACGTCTTATTTAAAAGAACTTTATAGCGTTTTAAAAAAATATCGAGAGTCAGACTCTGTTTTACTTAATTCATTTTACATTAACATATTTTCATATTTTTAACTAATATTTTTTAATCAAAGACGAAAACAGCCATTGTATATCTTAACAGCATCTGATTTCGCCTTAAAAATCTCCAATCAAAGGAAAATGAATGAAAACCCGTTCACAGGGAGATCGGCACTGTTTTTTAAAATTATAATTCAATCTTTTTAAAGCCGATGAAATTAGCGTGCTTTTAGGATTGTGGTGTCTGAAAGGGGGTTGGCGAGCGTAGCTCGTAGGGAGCAGAGACCCCTGTTATTGTATAAAAAATCAGCAGTGCAGTCATTCAGCTCTGATATATAAATAATAAGTTTTACACCTTAAATGTGCAGTCCTTTCATATAAATCGTTTCAGATTTGTTGGTTTCATTTCTGGATATTTTATTTTTAGTTGATTTGTACTTTTTTTCTTGTAAATAACGAATATCTTAATAAACTATACAAATATTATTGCGTAACTTTAATAAAATATTATGGTGATTTATGCATTAAAATTTATTTAAAATTAGTTTTCCTGAAACTGAATACTATAAAGGAATACTTTGTAATGACATATAAGTTTATTGAGTAACATATTAATTCAAATTACATATTTTTATTTGTAATTATGTTATGTCTTATAGTAGCTTGTTAATATTTTAATTAATAATCAATACCTTTTTACATATTGATAACAAATATAGTTTTGCATTATATATGAGCCCTATTTCTCATAGTTTTGCACTTTTCTAATTTATTAACTAAAAGGAATGTAAGTGACACTCTACTTATTTGTTAAATTTTCTTCGACAAAAGTTTATCATACATAGTACATTTTCGTAAAAAATGAAAAAAAAATAACACTCTTTATATTACAATGTATTATTTATCATACTAAAAAGAACAAAAAATCACGTATTAGGCATAGATTATGAAATACTTTCCAATGCTAACAGTATATCATTAAGAAAGTTCATTTTTTCCTCCCATGAATTAAGATATCCAAAATAAGAAATTAAAAAACATATAACTCAATAATAATTTATTTTCAGTAATTGTTCTCTATATCCAACAATATGTGAGAATTATTTTGATCAGTCTTATAGATTTTCTAGAGAATTTATATACAGCATGTAATACACTAAAAATTAGATAACTTTAAACATGTATCCGCCACCGGAAAACGCACTTCGAGCAATTATCGATCATATTCAGTCATTTAGCCGAACATTTTTGTGCATTGTAGTAAAACTATTTTGCAGTGATGTTTTCAGTGATCATTTTTTAATTTCATTATGTGCACCGCATCATTAAAATGCTCCTCAATTTTTTTTTTCTCTCTGATCAAAATATTAATTGAATTTTTGTGCTTACCTGTAAACGAACTATAAATTTCGTTTATCGTTTATTCCTAAGAATGCCTGATATACCCTATCTCAGAGGCGTATATAAATTTCATTTTGCCTGAACTATTGCAACATAAAAAAAGCACATTAAACGATTTTTCTCATAGACCACAAAGCAACGTCATTTTTTGTGTGTAAGTAAACGTACTCTAAATGCCATACATTTCATTTTTTATCATTCTGTTTTAAACTTCAATAACATATAACAATCGAAGGCAGAAACGGACATACGGGCCGATGTACAAACAGATCAGGCAAAGTGAAGTTATAAAATTGAAGGCATATTTGGCACGTATTACAAGCATGTTAAACTTAGATAAAGCTGTATTGGACATTAATATGGATAATAATATCACTCAACATTTATTTGAGTATATTAACGCCACCTTGTAAATAACTTTCATTCTAAAATATTTATTCAACGACTATATTATGCTTTGTTTGTATAATCCGTAGTTTAAGTTTTGAATCGTTTGCAACTATAAGACACACGTCTTAGTGTTCTGAAATGGATAATTTCTGTATCGCTTACATAGTATCTTAGATTCTGAAGCTTTTTAATATGCTCTTAAAGAATCATCAGTTTTCCTATCATATTTCGTGAGACTATATTCCAATTACTCATCTTTATTTAAATGAGACTATTTTTAGCTCACTATTTATAATCATTATTTTAATGAGATATCGTTATTTAAAAAAAAAAAAAAAATACTTTCAAAATATAACACTTCTTTTCTTCTGCTTTTATTTTAGCATTTCAATGTGCAAAATGAAAACGAATGTAATGCATATAATTTAAAGTTTGAATATTTTAAAATCTGATTTTCAGTTATCACAATGCTGCATTGTTGGAATATCTCAAGTTTTAAAAAAACTAAATGCAAAAATAATGTATTTTAACAATTTTAAATAAAATTATTTTTAAATCACCAAGACTCTTATTATTTCCTTAAAATATCAGTTTTTATAGTGAAGTTTTAAAACTATGTTCTTGACAAACATGCTCATTACTTTGAGATTATTTTTATCTTTTTCATCAGATTTACATTATACTAATGAGATATTTTCGATAGTAAACGATATGTATCATTTTAAAATAATTTTTTAATGATATGTCGTCATTTTCAAGAAGGTTTTCTAAATATAGGGTAGATGTGCCAATAATGGACACCCTTAAACAATTCCTTTAAAAATTGTTTTTTAATTAATAGTTATAATTATTATATTTCATTTACTTTTCAATATTATATTAATCTACTATCAACAATATTTAACTATTCTTATCGTCTCATTTCCCAATATTAATCAAAATAAATTTTTGAATAACAGAAATACATCAAAACACCTAAAATGCCAGCAATGGGCACCCTTTCTTCCAGTAATGGGCACCATTTGTTCCAGTAATGAACGTTCCAGTAATGGACAACACTATTTGTTCCAGTAAATGTTCCAATAATGATAAAATGTTCCAATAATGATATGTGTAAACTTTTACTAACTATAACTATAGGGACTGGGGAACCGTATAAAAAGTTCGATTTCTTAATTTTTATTAAATTGATTTTTTACTTTAAATGTCATAACATAAATATTTAACTCATTTGAAACATTTTTGTAATTAGAACTATGTGACTACGACGAACGGTTGAGTAATTGAAGGTCGGCGATAGATAACATACCTGTATATAATATTTTAGTGCAGAAAACCATTAATAGTAATTGAAAAGAGAACCGTAGCTTTCATTCTTGAATTATTTCCTTTACAGTATTCTCAAACCAATTTGGAACTAGTAGTTTTACACAACTGAAAATAATTAACACCATTTTTATATTTTCTTAACATCTGTGAACTTTGTAAAAAATCAAAAACTACATACCTATACTAAAATCCTCTTTTAGTAAATTTTCGAAAAATCCAACCACAGAAGATCTCTTTTGTGATTTAAAATTAAACATTTATTCCCGAATACTGTTCAGATATTTTCAAGATAACAGAAATCTGCACTTAAAAAATCAATTTCTTTTAGGATATATTGGTGGAAATGATATCAAAACAGATATATCGATTCCCCAAACAATGTTCATATTTCATAAAATGTTAAACTATATTTACAATCTAATTGCACTATATTATTTCTACTACATTTTGTCAATTTTTCTGAAACTGGCGTTAAATTTAGCAGAAAACTTTTAACATGGTTTAACAAAAACCATGCAAGAATTTTTTGAATAAAAAAAAATCAATATATCTCAATAAATATAAGTGCTATTCTTACAGAAATCTAAACACGTATTGTACCGTATCTACATATTCGTAAGCTATAGCGATAGATCATTTCATGCATTTTATTTTACAGGATGACGCCAAATATAGTTATTTTTCTTTGATTTTTTGTTGTCCTTCTAATTGCACTTCTGATCAAATCACCGTTGATAAATATGAAGTCAAACATATTCTTCCTGTTCCTGAAATTCCAGAAAAATCCGATAAGTATATTTTTAAATATTCGAGAAAATGTCTAAAATGAAAGTGTTCAGTGTTTAATGGCTGTGTAGTGTATATGCCTTCCATGAATATTGTTATGATGTTTTTCTTTCAATTAGAAATAAAAAGGCCGATATTAAATTTTATACTAAAAAAAATACTGAACAACAAAAAAAAATAATTTTTACCTCTAAAATGAACCCATATGTATTTAAGAATTCATAATTTCTTCCCAAAAGAATACCTTAATTTGCGTTGTGTTCTTTAACAATAATTTAATGATAACAATAATAATAAAAGTAACCACAACCCAGTAAAGATCTCCCCTGAATGTAAAGTTCAGGGGCCTTGGCATGTAATGTACTCACTTTACCAAATCAAGAATCTCAGAAAAATTTCTGATTTATTGAACCATATAATTACTTTTATATATAAACCATCAATAATAGAAATATTAAAATTATAGTTATTTATTTTTTCAAATTTATATCTTTTATTAAAGACAATCTGCCTAAACAATTGTTATTGCCTGAGATAATATTTTTAATCCTAATAATTGTTATACAATATTTTCAATACCATCTCAACATTTATATTCTTAACGTTATATATAAAAAATATATATACTAGAGCAAAATACAGATCTTAACTGGTTAATTTACAAAAATCATTTGAGGTTTTAGCCCTTATAAAATTTACTTTTAAATTTTAAGAATTTAATCAAATTACATTCTTAGATTCTTAATAATAATCTTATCATTATTATTTTTATTGCTATTATGTCATATCATTTAAAGTTTGTAAAGAAAACTACCCTCCTTTTGAATTCTATTTATAAATGATAAAATTGATTATGATTAGTCAACAGTTGATTTAAATTAATTAGCTGTAAATTTTATGGTCAATCACAATACTAAATTAGACAGACAAACAAATAAAGAGAAAGGTCTATAATGAAAAGGAGAAAACTTAGAAATTTTATTTAATTATATATTAAACAAGCACCCAATGGCATTTTAATGAATTTCATTTATCAAAGTATTTAGAATGCATCAAAGTATTCAAATTAACAAGGTTAATTGTCTGAAGTCAAACCTTTATATAGGAAATATTTATTTAATAACAAAATCATTTAACAGTTTAATAACAAAAGCATAATATTATTCATTATTATTATTATTTCAAGTTCTGTAATAGATATTTTAGTATACACCAGCAATAATTAAGAAACCAGTTCCATTTTTGAGTAACTTTGTGATTTGAAAACAAAATCTCCTGGGAGCATCTTTAGAAACCGGTGAAAGAAAATAATTAAAGCACAGGCTTACCATGAAGATGAATATCTGGGAGTCAGAAGATAAAGCATAGGTCCTTCGGGCACAAATCAAAATGAATTCAAATTCAAAGTTTTCCACTAAGAATTTTAAACCTGGTTCACAGGTCAGGCCTAGCGGAATGAGGTGTACGGTCGATGGCAGAACACTCTACAGGAATCCAGCCGGAATACACCGAAAAAGAATCAATTGAACCCCATCTGAGAACTCCTTTTGCGTAAACCCATGGGCCGTCTATGAAGGACGCTCTTTCCTTCTACTACAGGTTTCCTTCTACCACAGGTTTTTCTACGGTAATCTTTATACCTCAACCATACGTCAGCATTTGCAGAATTTTTGCGTTAGGTTCAGTATCAGGATACTCCAATCTTAGCAAAGACCCTTGGCCCGTCTAGGATGAGGCTCGCCGGCAGAAAAATCTACGATCCCCAAGAAAATATCTAGAGGCATCAGACACGATTCAGGACCTTGAGGATCGCTCCGCATTCGCTCACTGTTGGGGCAAGACCACCTTGTTTTCACTGCGCCAACCACTATCTAACTGCAATTCATAATACTAGAAGCGCCAGAAAACAATTTTTAGACCACCCTGCACCCCAATAATAAAACAAAACCCAACAACGGCCGTTTCTACGCAACCTGACACATTTATGGAAAAATGTGCATGCCAGAATTCGCGGGGAATAAAAAAATAATCACAAAACACAGGCCAGACCTCCCTGTAAACTGCTGATTCTCAAAAAACCGTCTGCCCCCCACAACTTTAATGTTGCATCTTGCTTACACAAATCGGTTCATTCACCCCAGTGTCTGCTGGTACAACATTCCGAAGACTTGTGTTACAAAAAAAAAAAGAAAACCTCTCCTTTACTCCCGAGATCTGGAAAAATATTTGAGACCACCCTTGCAGCTACATTGTAAAGGCTTTTAATGAATCCGTTGCCTTATTTGATTGTATAAATGTAATTCATAATGCTAAAATAATTAAAAATAAACTTAATTTTATTTAATTTTCTTCCTATAAAAAAAACCCTCCTAAATAATACATTCTGATTTTTAATGCTCATAACAACATCCCCCTCTGTAGGAAAAATTTTATAACGTAGAGAAAAAATTTTATAATGAGACTCTACTAGCGAGGAATTCCTGTAAAATATGAAGAAGGACCGCCGGTAAGCAGCGCTGGGCGGGTTTCAATCTCACAAGTTCTACATCAACCCGTTGCGATTAGTACCCCCACAGAGCAACTCACCCACGAAGTTCTCCAGGGCGATGCGTCCACCCCCCTAGACACCTGCTGTGCCAAACACGCAACTAACAAACCTCGCAACTACCTACGGGACGTAAACGCTAAATACTGACTGCGAAAAATTAGAATGGTAAAAAAAAAAAAAAAAAAAAAAAAAAAAAAAAACTAGCGTACTCCACAAAAACAACCTTTAAGGAACGGACTCAAGAGAATAACTGCTCTGGGCGGCACAAAAAATAATTAACATAGATGAACTGGTTTCTTTAACAGGAATGTAAATAAACATATAATATATTTCCACTTTAAAAAAAAAAGCATACGTACTCAAATTTGTGTAACAAATACATTACATATACACATATATATAAAAGAAAACGTAACACAAAATTGGAAAAAGTTATTCAAATCATCCCTACTATTTTAAATAATAAAACAATATAAAAATCTTAGCAATCTTACCAATAAAAAGACTATTATAGTACATTTGGTAATATGAAATTTTATACAATACATAAACTGCCAATAAATAAACAGTCAATAATAAAAACATTTTATACTAATACAAGAAATGTTTTCCTTTATATTTGTACGTATAGTCTTTGTATCTTTTATTTTTATTTATATTTATTTATTTATTTTTATGCAGAAAGCAGTAATTTCGCAACATGCAATCATAAAGATTGACAAAAATTCCCAGTATAAACTGGAACAGAGAAAGGGGAGGAATAAAAACCGATAGTACCATACCGTAAAACCATAACGTACTCAAATTAATGATAAAAAAAATATTTAAAAATATTAATCAAAAACGTGTTATTTCACCCATAATTTTTTTTTTTTTTTTTTTTTTTTTTTAACCCGAAAAGTGAGAAAAAAAGTGTTACATAAAAAGAAACAGTTAGTAAGTTGCTTTATACCAACAACATGAATTTATATATAAGAATAGCATAAGAATAAAATAAAGTGTTAAAAAAATTTCTACCAAAACATATAGTATAAATAAAAAGAAAAAAATATAAGAGAAACGTAAGAATCTCCCCAACATAATTGCAAAGGGATTTATACACAAAAAAAAATTACATAGGTTCCTATACATAACAACTACTGAAAAATAAATTTACCGTAAACTGGCCTTCCCTAAAATATCCATGCACCCCTAAAATTAACTCTTTGTACGAGATCGCAAGTAATAATCATGTTGGTTAGCAGTCAAATGAGAGACATATTTATTACTGGATACTCCAATTCTCCCCTTCCCAAAGCTTTCGTGAGTGAGGATTCGTTTATTAGCCTTTCTCAAACGAAATTCTTCGAGAGGGTCGCTAAAAAGGGTAGGGTGAGGAAAGGAATCTAACGGGGTTTGTTTATCCTGAACAGCTGGCGTCGTAGTTTCGTTTTCTATGAAGAAAAGAGAAGGAAAGACTGGTTTATTCGGAATCTTAGAAATCCGGTCACAATGTATCCATTCTGTTTTTGTGGGGTCGTGAATTGATTGTATTTGAAAATTTACTTTTTTATATTGATCAATAATTCTATATGGTCCACTGTTTAATTTGGAAAATTTCTTACACATTCCTGGCTTGATTTGAGGTGTGTATTTCATAACAAGATTTCCTATTTCCAATTTTTTGTCAACTGCAGTACGACTTCTGTAGAGCTGCTGTTTTAAAGACACTGCATCCAGATTGTTTTTAACACGATGAAATACAGATTGGAGCGTAGTAATAATATTTTCGCTATATGAAGGATATTCCTGATATGAGATCTTTTCTTCCTCCATTAAACTGTTATAGGGCAGACGAATATCCCTTCCGGTTAAGATGAAAAAAGGAGTTTCATCAGTAGACGCATGTACTGCCGATCTAATGGCTAATAATGCAAACTTTAACTTCGAATCCCAATCATTGTGAAGCTCATTTACTAAATGTGCTAAGCAGCCAGATATCGAAGAGTGTAATCATTCCACTTTTGCATTGCTTGAAGGATGATAAGCAGTGGTCTTTGTATGTTTAATATCTAGCTTTTTATATACCTTTTCTATCGCTTCACTTAACGACTGTTTTCCTCTATCGGTTACCACGTATCTTGGGCAACCATGCCGGCATATGAACTCCGCTAACGTTTCCGCAATAGTATCAGACGTAATGTTCGGGACAGGGAACGCTTCAGGCCATTTTGAAAAGCTATCAATATATAAAACAATGAATTTATTCCCATTGTACGTCTGTTTATATGGGCCCGAAATATCCAGATGCACGCAAATCATTGGAACTATAGGAGTAGGTAATTTCTGCAGATCCGCTAATGCCTTAGGTTTGTGAGCCCTAAATTCCAGGCATGACTGACATGAGGCAACTAACTGTTTAATATTTGCGTACATACCTTGCCAATAATAAACCGATCTTATTCTTTCAAAAGTTTTGAAAAAACCACCGTGGCACGCTACTGACGATGTATGTGTCATATGAAAAACTTTTGGCACAAGCGCTTTCGGTAAAACAATTTTTGACTGTCTATCTCTACTGGACCTCTTTCTTAAATCCTTACATTTTAAAATGTCATTATGTATAAAAAAATTCATATTTCTCGGAAAAGTTTTTAGACCCTTAGTTAAACGCATAGTTACCTTTTGACAAAATTTATCTTGAGACTGAGCTACTCTTATTTCGTGTAGAAAAGGCTCTGCGTTTACTAAACTGGCAGAACTGTCTAGTGCGTGGTGTACGAAATTTACCTCCTCTGTTGAGGACGTCGCGTCGGAGCTTCCGGACTAATTTCGTGCTGAACAAAACGCGAAAGAAAGTCTGCTACCGAATTACAATTTCCTTTAATGTATTTAGTTTCAAAATCAAAATCCGCCAACGCACACATCCACCGTGCAATTCGCGAGGTAGGATCCTTTAGTTTTAATGCATGTGTTAAAGCGGCATGGTCTGTATAAACAATGAATTTTTTATTAAAGAGGTAGCACTTAAAATAATTCATGGCCCATACTAGAGCCAATAATTCTCTTTCAGAAGTGCAATATCTTGTTTCAACTTCCTTTAATTTTCTGGAGGCAAAGACTACAGGTCTAGGAAAGTTTTCGTCATCTAGTTGTGCTAAAACACTACCCAAAGCCTTTCCAGAAGCATCAGTATATAATATAAATTCTTTCTGCATATTGGGTAAATTTAGATTTGGGATACTGGCAAGCTTTTGTTTTAAGTCTTCAAACTCGGCCTGCGCTTGATCACTCCATATAAATTTACCTTTACCTTTCATTAAATTAGTTAGATTTATGGTGCGTTGTGAAAAATCCGAAAAAAACTTTCTATAGAATCCAACGCACCCAATTAGGGCTCTGACATCTCTTTTTGACTTTGGTGTTTTAAATTTTGAAACAGCCTCCACATTTTTACGGGTTGGTGTAATTTTTCCATCCAAAACCTGAAATCCCAGGAATGTAATTTCCGTTTTGAGAAAGTGACATTTCGAAGGTTTTAATTTGAGATTATGTTGTCTGAGGCGGTCAAAAACAAGTTTCTCAAAATGAGATTCTATATCATTTGAGGCAATACAAATATCGTCAATGTATACTAAAATATTCAAATATGTGAGGTCTCCCAAGACTAGACTCATTAATCTCTGGAACGCATTCGGTCTTGATGAAAGTCCAAAAGGTGACCTTCGAAACATAAAGGAACCACGGTGTGTCGTAATCGCGGTGTAGTGCTGGTGTTCCTCCGGAATTATTTGCTGAAAAAATCCGCTTGTTAAATCCAAAGAAGTAAAATATTTGGCGCCTGCCAAAGAATCAATAGTTTCATTAATGTTAGGAATAGGAAACGTATCTTTGATTAATTTCTTATTAAGCCGACAAAAGTCCACAGCTAACCTAAAATCGCCGTCTGCCTTTTTAACTAACATAACGGGACTAGAATAGTTAGAATTTGCGGGAACTAGAATTTCAGATTCCAGAAGAATATTGATTTGATCGTCCATTTCTTTACGTAAATTATAAGGAACCCTGTATGCACGAGACTTGACAAGGATGTTGTCCTGTAATTTAATTTCGTGTAAAACTGAACTGCACCCGGGCAAGTCTAAGACCGAGGCTGCGAACACATCTGAATTTTCCTTTAAAAAATTCTCTACTCTCATTTTTAAATTTTTATCAAGATGTTCAAGATCAAATTTTGTGTCCCATTTGAGGTCGGTGTGGTCCATATTTCCTATCTCATCCTTGTTAACATGACCAACGAAATCCGATGGTTTTGTATTATGAGAGGAAACTAATTCTTGGACCATTCCTAGTTTCGTATTTTTATTAATGTGCATTTCTACATCACTAATATTTAGCACTTTCACAAAGAGCGAAATATCATTGTTTTTACAAATAGTGTGGCTGACTAAAAAGGAAGATGGTAAGTGATTGGTACAAAGGGAAATTAACACATTATCCGTCTGAAAATTATGAGCTTTACTAATTTTAACTTCAATAATTTTTTCCGACAAAGGCGGAATTAGACATTTTTTCTTAGCAAAAGCCGGGAATTCAGAATGCTTTTCATGCACAGCATTAACCGAATTTTCATAATCACGTAAAATCGGAATGACGGTGTTTACATTTCTTAAATTATTACTCATAAAATCAATATTAAATTGAAATTTAGTTAGGAAAGGAACTCCTAAAATTACTTGAAAGTGTGGGGACATTTCGCCTTCCATTACTTTAAAATTATCCTCGAATTCGTGATTTTCCATGTTGAATTTAACACTGACTCTACCAGTTGTTTTGAACATGCCACCCACTAACGTATTCATATCCATATTTAAATCATCTAATTTTGTAGCTTTAGCCTTACTTAAGATGCTGTTATTTATTAAATTACAACTAGAACCAGTGTCGATTAGAGCAACGAATTCATGATTAAAACAGTTTATCTTAACTAATGGTAATCGCTGCCACACATTATTATGATAAGAACTAAAAATACCAGGCTGAAAATCTCCTTCTCGGAGGTTTCCATTTCACTGCCTTCTAAACGATTTCCTTCCGAATGCCTCCCGTTACGATAGTGTCTATGACCATAAGGGCGAAAACTCGCTCTTCTACCCCCGTTTCTTCTCGAAAGCGACCCTCTATCATTTGATCTCTCTTGATTATTTAATTGCTCTCTTGCATTTTTTCTAAAACAATGGGATTGATAATGACCACTTAAACCACAAAAATGGCAAATAATATGAGATTTGTCGGGACGTGAGGTGTTTTTATCTAAATTTTTAACTTTCTCCGAAAGGTCCGAAATAATATCTTTTAGTTTTTTAATTTCTTCCGCTATATTATCGTTATATTCCCTTTTAGAATAAGATTTTTGCGCGATCGCGCAAGCCATTTCACCCGAATTTTCTATAGTAAAGTGCGGAACTTATATTGCTAACCACGCTTTTTCCTCCAAAATTGCTATATTTTCAAGTTCTTCTAAAGTTGTTGGATTTCGTGCAATGATCCCCTTTCTAATTTGTGGTTCAAGATTTTTCTTTAGCATGGCCAAAAGCCATTGCTCCTCAGTTTGTTTTTGACTTTCAACTGGTAGATTTTGCGCTAAAACAGCATTTTTAGCTTTTTGTTTACAAATAGCTAAATATTGAGGAACGGGTATTCCTGCTGTTTGTTTGTAATTCCAAAAATCCTCTAAAAGTGCAGAGGGATCTTTTTTTTTATTATACACATCGCCTAATACTTTGAAAAAAGAATCAATATCATTTATCTGATCTCTAAAATTTGAAAATGTTTGCAATGCAGGGCCGGCTAATCGCTGCTGAATCGCGAATAGCCTACCTTCTTTAGGCCATTGTAAGAAATCGGCAAAGGATTTAAATTTTTGGGAGAAATCAGAAAAATTGAAATGAGGGTCTTGACCTGTAAAAATCGGGGTGAGAGCTAAGTTGTCTAACAAAAGCCCTCTTCTCTGACTTACAGACATCTCTTTATCCTCTCCCCCAACTGGGCCATTTTGGGTAGCTGACTGTTCAGCCCCATCTTTTGATCTCCCCATAGCGAAGCTTAATACCAACAATTTATTTTACGAAAATAAAATTTTAGCTACATCAACGTAAAACACAACAATAACACAAAATTTTTCTAGTGCAAAGAAAAACGCATAAATTATGATTGCTAAAAAATACCTCTCACTGGTCCAATTAATACTGGAATTTACAATTTCGGTAACTATATACCAAACTACTACCCATAATAATAAATGCACCAAATTAGAAAATACATAGTTATATACTCAAATATGACATATATACTGTATAGAAATAAATAGCATTCCCTTATTAGTAAATTGTGAAATATATTAGACTGATAAATTAAATCACAATTGGATCACAACTATCAGTAAATTCTATATAAATATCCAATAATTAACACATATACATTCGTATTTCAGTGAGTAAATTACCAAGGACTGGACACGGCATCATTTTTGTTATGATGTTTTTCTTTCAATTAGAAATAAAAAGGCCGATATTAAATTTTATACTAAAAAAAATACTGAACAACAAAAAAATAATAATTTTTACCTCTAAAATGAACCCATATGTATTAAGGAATTCATAATTTCTTCACAAAAGAATACCTTAATTTGCGTTGTGTTCTTTAACAATAATTTAATGATAACAATAATAATAAAAGTAACCACAACCCAGTAAAGATCTCCCCTGAATGTAAAGTTCAGGGGCCTTGGCATGTAATGTACTCACTTTACCAAATCAAGAATCTCAGAAAAATTTCTGATTTATTGAACCATATAATTACTTTTATATATAAACCATCAATAATAGAAATATTAAAATTATAGTTATTTATTTTTTCAAATTTATATCTTTTATTAAAGACAATCTGCCTAAAAAATTGTTATTGCCTGAGATAATATTTTTAATCCTAATAATTGTTATACAATATTTTCAATACCATCTCAACATTTATATTCTTAACGTTATATATAAAAAAATATATATTAGAGCAAAATACAGATCTTAACTGGTTAATTTACAAAAATCATTTGAGGTTTTAGCCCTTATAAAATTTACTTTTAAATTTTAAGAATTTAATCAAATTACATTCTTAGATTCTTAAAAATAATCTTATCATTATTATTTTTATTGCTATTATGTCATATCATTTAAAGTTTGTAAAGAAAACTACCCTCCTTTTGAATTCTATTTATAAATGATAAAATTGATTATGATTAGTCAACAGTTGATTTAAATTAATTAGCTGTAAATTTTATGGTCAATCACAATACTAAATTAGACAGACAAACAAATAAAGAGAAAGGTCTATAATGAAAAGGAGAAAACTTAGAAATTTTATTTAATTATATATTAAACAAGCACCCAATGGCATTTTAATGAATTTCATTTATCAAAGTATTTAGAATGCATCAAAGTATTCAAATTAACAAGGTTAATTGTCTGAAGTCAAACCTTTATATAGGAAATATTTATTTAATAACAAAATCATTTAACAGTTTAATAACAAAAGCATAATATTATTCATTATTATTATTATTTCAAGTTCTGTAATAGATATTTTAGTATACACCAGCAATAATTAAGAAACCAGTTCCATTTTTGAGTAACTTTGTGATTTGAAAACAAAATCTCCTGGGAGCATCTTTAGAAACCGGTGAAAGAAAATAATTAAAGCACAGGCTTACCATGAAGATGAATTTCTGGGAGTCAGAAGATAAAGCATAGGTCCTTCGGGCACAAATCAAAATGAATTCAAATTCAAAGTTTTCCACTAAGAATTTTAAACCTGGTTCACAGGTCAGGCCTAGCGGAATGAGGTGTACGGTCGATGGCAGAACACTCTACATGAATCCAGCCGGAATACACCGAAAAAGAATCAATTGAACCCCATCTGAGAACTCCTTTTGCGTAAACCCCTGGGCCGTCTATGAAGGACGCTCTTTCCTTCTACTACAGGTTTCCTTCTACCACAGGTTTTTCTACGGTAATCTTTATACCTCAACCATACGTCAGCATTTGCAGAATTTTTGCGTTAGGTTCAGTATCAGGATACTCCAATCTTAGCAAAGACCCTTGGCCCGTCTAGGATGAGGCTCGCCGGCAGAAAAATCTACGATCCCCAAGAAAATATCTAGAGGCATCAGACACGATTCAGGACCTTGAGGATCGCTCCGCATTCGCTCACTGCTGGGGCAAGACCACCTTGTTTTCACTGCGCCCACCACTATCTAACTGCAATTCATAATAGAAGCGCCAGAAAACAATTTTTAGACCACCCTGCACCCCAATAATAAAAAAACAACAACAACGGCCGTTTCTACGCAACCTGACACATTTATGGAAAAATGTGCATGCCAGAATTCGCGGGGAATAAAAAATAATCACAAAACACAGGCCAGACCTCCCTGTAAACTGCTGATTCTCAAAAAAAGTCTGCCCCCCCCCAACTTCAATTTTAATGTTGCATCTTGCTTACACAAATCGGTTCATTCACCCCAGTGTCTGCTGGTACAACATTCCGAAGACTTGTGTTACAAAAAAAAAAAAAAAAAGAAAACCTCTCCTTTACTCCCGAGATCTGGAAAAATATTTGATCCACCCTTGCAGCTACATTGTAAAGGCTTTTAATGAATCCGTTGCCTTATTTGATTGTATAAATGTAATTCATAATGCTAAAATAATTAAAAATAAACTTAATTTTATTTAATTTTCTTCCTATAAAAAAAAACCTCCTAAATAATACATTCTGATTTTTAATGCTCATAACAGAATATTTTATAAGTACTAAAAAGTGTGAAAAAACTCGTGAAACATGGGCAGTCAACGGGAAATTGTTGTAAAGTTGCAGATGCCTCTTTAGTCTGTTTTAGTCTGTCTTTAGTCTGTTGGTTTATACAACTGAAGATGTTACATTACAACAAATTTCATATAAATCCATAGAATTTTCGAATATTTTTTGAACGATTATGATGATATGTAAGGAAATCGTATGTTACAAAAGATTTTTTTCACAGATGAAAATCTTCAACAGTATAACTTATTTTTTCTGCCCTCCTTTTTGTTTACGTTTAAACAAACTACATCTTCTGTAGGCTGGGTCCTACCTCAGTTACTAATAGGCACTTTTGCGTTTGTTATTAATTGCATTTACTGGGAAAATGTTCATTTCTGAGGTTGATTAAAGAAAAATATGTTTGAAAATTACTTAACATATTATAAAAAAGAGCAACAAATTGAGTTACAGTTTTTTAAATATTGCATTTAAAGGTAATTTTTTCCTATTCGACTTTGTGCAGTTGTGTACATAGGTTATGTTTTTACATCTTTATTTATGGATGCATTTTTTAATTCGTTATGGGATTTTATCCGGAAATATGCAGAACTATTTATATTGTGCTTAGTGCAAAATGTTTAACTTTGCATAATTGGAGTGCGCTTCATAACGATAGATTAAAAATCTCATGAATGAAAAGAATTTTAAAATCCATAAAAAATAGCAAATTGAGATATATTTTTAAAACAGAATGCATTTGAAAGTACATTTTTACACTCTTCGAGAGTGTAAAAATTGAAATTGTGCAATGCCTAAAACTTTATTTATTTTTTTAAGAGAAATTTATTGATCAGCTCATTCCTACAATCAAAGGGAAGTCAAAGTTAATCACGAACATGTTTTTCCACAATTATATAGATAATTGGTTCTCTTCTTTTCTATATGATTATATATATAATTTTCGTACAGACAACTATTTATATTAATTGAAACAACAACTGTATCTATCATTATGCAATTATATCATTCACAGGAAGCTCAAATCGATTTGAAATAGTAGTTTTATACAATTAAAAATAATAAACACATTTTTTTAGATTTTCTTAACATCTATGAACTTTAAAAATGAAAAACTACATACCTACACTAAAATCCTCTCTTAGTACATCTTCGAAAAATCCAACCACAGAATATCTCTTTTGGGATTTAAAATTAAATCCCTTTTCCCGAATACAGTTCAGATATTTCCAAGATAACAGAAAACTGCACTTAAAAAATCAATTTCTTTTAGGATATATTGGTGGAAATGATATCAAAACAGATATATCGATTCCCCAAAGAATATCGAAGGAAGAATGAATTTTTTGAAGCCATTATATTTTATTTTTTCCTTTAAATAATTTAAAATCATGTTATAAGGAAAGAGAAATCAAAAAACCCTTTTTACACAAACATACTTATGGTTTGCTACTGTAAGTTATTTATTTAAAAGAATTGAATCTTAGGAATTTATTCAGCAATTTTTTTTATTAATGTGTATTCATTTCATCAATTACAGGAAATACTATACTGCGTACGTCATTTATCTAACATAGAAGGAGATTTTAAAATCAGTTTCCAAGTGAGAGGTTTATGGGTCAATAATCTGAAGACCGGACAATTTCGTTACAATTTTTTTTTTATTAATGTACCAACTACCACATACAATTATGTACTATGATACATGTTTTGTTATTTAAATGCTGTAATGTTTTGAGATCCAGGATATATATTTTATGCGTAAGATAAACTTTTATGGTACAAAGTGTTTGTTAACATCATTATCCTTGTCTAATAATTGGGACTGAGGGGATGTTTTTGTCTTAACAGCTGCACAGCCATTTTGTTGAATCATTTTGCGCACATGCAAATTATCAAATATGTCATGTGATTTTTGTATGTTGCATAAATTAAATTCTAATAGTCTCTTTTTATAAATAAAAAGTTAAATGTGAAGACATGAAGAATGCTAGAAAAAATACCCATCCCAATTCAAAATAAAAGCTAAATATTTCTAAATATGAAACAAAAAGAAGAACAGCTTACATTCATCCGTGGTAGCTAGTTGAACTTTAGTTGCTGTTGCAATGGAAATAATTCTGCCAACGCCACCTAAAATCTCTTAACCGAAATGTGTGTTTAGAGAGACTGAGATGATGGTCAACCTCAGAGACAAATATATTTGCTACAATATTTTACTATACAATCTATATTAATAAAGGAGAGTTAAAGTTTCCCATACTGTATATATATCGGTATAAATATATAACAGCAAAAGTTAATAATATTTATAGAATATTTTACAGCATACATTTAGATATTTGTACCTGGGGACAGGGACTGAAATGATGATTCCGTTTGTTTAAAGCTTAAAATTAATAATTTATGCATCATTATATGTCCATTTATCATTGATAATTGTTAGAAAAATGTTACAATATGTTACATTGTCAGTTTTTGGTTTTAGAATAATTAATGAAATATTTTTAGCAGTGGACCCAAATTGTCCGATTTTCAGATATTGACCCTTATACAATTCGTTTGTATATATTTTTTATGTATTATCTCCACATGCACACTTAGATTTTCATAATTATATATACAAATATACACATATATATATTTAAAACCACAAACAAAATATCAAAATCCATCACTCACCATAGCTGCATTGAAACTCACATCGAAAATATTATAATAACCAACATAAACTTAACTCTTAAAATCAAACTGAATAACCAAACTAAAGAAAATATATATAATTGCAAGACATAACAGAACAGAACAGAAGGCGAGCGGTATGGCTAACGACATACACTGCAGGGTTAAGTCAGACTTTACGCATGCTACGTCTCCCTTCACTCGCCAAGACCAAAATTGAAAAAATGAAAAACTATGAAAAAATAAACAGAACTACAACATCCACCAAAATATCTCTCTAACTCATTAGATCAATCAACTCATCAAAACCTCCATTCTCATCCATTACTGAGTTCAGTTCAGTTCCGTACCTGCTACTCTTAATAAAATCACTAGTTATTCTCCTGATGAAATTGCGAGGATAACCATGCTTGAATCCCAAGCGGCACCACTCTAAAATATCACTAAACATATCTTTAACTCCAGTACTCAGTCTTTCGATTCGTATTAATCCATTTCTAAGTACATTTATTTTAATCGAAACATCCACGTTGGAAATCAAAATATATCAGCTTTAAGGTATTAAAGCTGAAATCATTCTGCTTGTCAAATAACTTAGATATCAAATTTTCACTTTCTATGCTTAGGTTCACATCTAGAAAATTAATATTTTTACAATTCTGGGATGAGGGTTCCTGACTCAGAGACGTAGGATAATATGTAAAATCAATATTTTCAATATCATTGTTTAATTTGACTATCAAAACATCATCTATATATCTGTAGGATAATGTGTTACTGTTTAAATTATTATTTCTTTCATATATATGTAAGTCAATGTTTGCCAAAATGGAACTGCAACTCCCCCCCATTGGAATACCCCGAATCTGTTTAAATATTGTATTCCCTTCGTAAAGGTAGTTTTCTTGTGCTACTAACTGAAATAAATTTATGAAAAAATCATAATGAACCTCCAAAGTACTATTTGTATTATAAAAATCTACTATTTTATCTTTTAAATCTGTCAAATCAATTGTGTTATAGAGGTCTGCAAAATCGTAAGCGAATAAACCAGTAATATGTTTTTAATTTTTTTCAGATTATCTAATAGTGTATAGCTATTTTTTTTAATAAAAGTCGTCACTCCCCCCCATCACTTCGTCAAACACCCTCTCCAGCACCCCCAGCAAAGCCTTGCTAGCAGCACCAATATATGAGCCAAATCCACAAGTCACACTCCTGAATTTGATAGGGGTTTTATGGAATTTAGGCACTAGTATGAGATAAGGGAAACTTTGACTCATTTGTTTCAGCTTAACTTTTTTATAGAAGGCTTTAATCCTATTTTCTATTACTGGAGCTTTCGAATTCAATGGTAAATAGCTATTTTGATTATTGTAGCAATCATTCAAAAGTTTACCGTAGAGTACCTTACATATCAGTGCATAACTTGTATTTGCTTTATCCACATAGGTGATTATAAAATTTTCCTGAATTTCTTTAATTGAATGTGTAAGTTTGTTGTATTTCTCTCTATTAACTCCGTCAAAATCTCTGGAAAATTCTCATTTAAAATTTCTTAATATATAGTACTTCCACTCGTCAAAAACACTGGATGGCAAATTGTATCTATACATTAGTTTATTTATAAATATATCTATATTAATAGTAAAACGTTTAATTGCAACACTTTTAGTGAGAGTACGTTTCACACGATATTTAGTTCCGTACTCCATTAACCTCCTCAACTCCTCATCCTTTACTATCTTTAGATCTCCAGTAATAAGATGTCCATAATACTTGTCTTTATAATTAATAAATTAAGAATCATTGCAATGGCAGATACTCCCTGCAATACTTTTCTTTAGATCTTTAGCAAATAAATTATAATTAAAAATAGTTCTCCCCAAAGGCTTATCATATTTAAAAGCCTTAACTATTTTTATTTTACCGACTGGTAGTAATTCATTGTATTTATTCAACATTTTATTGTAATTTACACCCCTATGGCTATCACCCAAATAATCCATTATAAAATAGATTTTATTTATTGCACTAACATGGCCATAATCAATGTTACAATACATTTGTAATTTTTGTGGCTTGATTCTATATCTCAACAAATCCAAACCTAGGTCAACAATCCCATATATATAAATCGTAGCACCATATTTGGCGACTTAAATCACTTTTGGCGTGAAATAAACAAATAAATGTGTAATAATAAAAAATAAAAAGTATAAAAAAGTATATAAAATATTATTTTAACAGAGAAATTTTTTCGGTTCTCTAACTTTTATGTGTAGGGCTACAAAACGCACCAGGTCTTGATGCTAGGTGCGAGCAACACCAAAACTGGTTCCCTTGTTAGTTCAATCTTTTTAATTTTTTCACTTATACACCTTGGCTTCGGGGGTCCTCATATATTGTTGCATATTACTCTTGATAAATCGTTTCAGAATATAAGTTTCTTCCTTTAAATATAAGTAAAGAAAATAAGTTTTTTTTCTTTTTGTAATATTATTGTAATTTTTTAACCTTGTGTATTTGGAAATTTCTATTTTTTTATCAGTGTATTTAGCAAAATAGGGAATATTTTTCTAAGGAATTTTTCTTATTGGTTATTTTATTTTGTTGAACCATGTTTTTTAAACTAGGTGACCATTTTTTTCAAGGATTATTAGACCGCTTTTATTAATTAAAAACTAGTTGGATGTGCCAATTCTAAAACTTTCTTACATCACATACATATCAATATTTCAAAAAGTAGTTCCGAATGTTAATACTACATTATTACTAGCAAAAGCCATGCTTTGTTTGGATTCGCGAAGCATTATTTAATAAGATAAATATTTGAAAGTAACAATATTTTTTTTTATATACTGATTTTCATCGTTATCAAACAAAAACGTTATTTTATGTTTTGGCGCATTTTAATTTTATAAATGTAAATTCAGCCAAATAACTAAGAATTTAATCGGAATATTTTATTTGTGATATAAGACTGGTACAAAAAAAATATTTTGGAAGCAAAATTTTAAAATATATTTTTAAATTTTCAACTGAAAACTCCTATAAAGATGTTTTCACATTTTTCAATAGCCTCTGGTGTTTTCTCAAATGGTTTGAAATATGTATGTTTCCAATCTTTGTAATTCACATCATATAGTCTTTGATAGCAATCTTAGAAAAATAAATTCGAAAAGAGCTTGAAGAATGTTACTTCATCGAAATCCTATTTTCTGGGAAAACATTTGAAATCTGCTTTCGAATTAAAAAGAATTAAAAACTGTAAAACTTTTCATTCTAATTTATTCTTTTTTTCTTCAAGTTAGAATATGAGAATTTTTGATACTGCAGAATCTCTCGTAAGGAAATTTTCTATAGAATGCTAAAACCAGGGTTTTCACTCTCGAGAACGCTACGTACATAAAATATATAATGTGAATATTAACATTTTCAGAGTCTTACTTAAAAGGACTAATTTATAGTAATGAAAAAGATGTTACAAGTTTAAAATATACATTTTATTTACAAAACTTCTTAGTACTTTCAAACCTTTCACGTTCATCATCAGAGAATATCTTGATAAATAGATATTGTTTATTTATACAAATACGTCACTCTGTTTTAAAAATGAGGAAGCCAATAATTACTAGAGTTGAAAGTAGAAGTAGGAATAGCAGTTTCATGGATTGAATTTAATTAGAGGAAATATATATTATTATTATTAATTGCAGTTCCATTTACTTTATGATATCATTTTGTTTCTCATACGTCACTTTCCATGGGTAGAAGAAAATATTTAACTTCTGTACTTTAAGTTCTATTACGTCATTTTGCTCAGGTTTTCAGGATTTATTTTCAGGATATTGAACCACAAACTGTAGATATTGTACGATAGGACGTCATTACAAACTTGATTGCTTTTATACAGGATTTGTATTGATTCTTTTATAGTATATGCATAATAATTGGATGTTGGGAATATGACTTTTGCTTGATCAAAATCTATTGCGATATTCTGATTGAAACTTAAGCAAAAGAGAGCTGTGGATTAAGAACAAAATTTTATGTATGCTTTATGTTCTTTTATTCTTTCTTTGAGATTCCTTTTGGTCATTCATTAGTTTTAAATAAAATGTATATTTCAAACTTGTAACATATTTTCATTACTATAAATTAGTCGCCTTTTAAGTAAGATTCTGAAATTTTTAATGTTCACATTATATATTTTATGTTGAATCAAGGTGAAATATTGAGTTTCGTCTTATGATATTATTTGTAACGATACGTATGTGAAGCCAAATGATGTCCCTTTATCCTCAATATCTACAACTGCTTTTTCTAATGTTAAACCTTGGGATGTACGAATTGTAACTTCAAAAGCCAACTGCAGACAAAATTATTTTCTTGAGCAATTTATATTTCAATTTTTCAAGAATTTAATTATTGGTGGAATTGGAATGCAGCCATTCTCATAAGTTGAATGACTGTAGTTTTCAAATTTAATCATGATTACTCGCTACATCTGCCCAGATGGCACGTGAATTTCTTCATAAATAATATCTGCAAAATAGCCTAAAGACCCGTTTACTAAACCTTTTTCGGCCCAATAATTCGAACGTAACATTATTGATAAACTAAGAAATGGTTCAAATCCGTTTGTCATTTCAGAATCGGCCAACTTTGCTCTTTATTTATTTTTACTGACTCGATGATTTTTATTTACTGAAAGAAATACGCAGGTTTCATTATCGTTTACAATAATAAATCCTTATAATGGAAAAAATATATTCAATAAAATAATAAAAAATGTTTTTTGTTGAATCATTCGATAAGAAAATAATATTGTCAGAATCTATAGATCATATTTTATTTCTATCAAGTCAAAAACATTTCTATTTTTAATTAAATTTAAACAAGAAAGAAAAAACATGCATTAAGCATAGATTATCAACACTTTCCAACACTTCCTGAATGCTTTAAAAAAACTTCGTTATTTAGGGAAATAAGGTAAATAAGATAACTAAGTAAAAATTTTATAAAACGCATAAAACATTTGAAAAACTGATTTCAGTAGTTACCGTCCATTGCCAAATATGTATTACAATTTTTTTGAACAGCCCGTATTTGATCTGTAGGTTAATATATATACTATATAATGGAAAAATTTAGTTTAGCAAGAAAATGCATAACAGGTTGAAATTCGTATTTCAGCAATTTATACTAATAGATTGAAACATACATGAATACTTTTGTACAGCCCTGTAGTTTACCTAGCACCTTTATTACATGCCACTATTTAGCTAAAATTTAATTCAAACTAAAATACTCTTAAAACTACTGAAATTACATTTCCAGAAATTTTCTCCAATAGACGGCCATGTATCCAAATATTTGCGTGCGCATTTTATCTATATTCTACAAATTATTCTTATTAAACTAAATAGAGTTCAGCGTAAAAATGCATAACTCCTTTAAAACCCATCTTTAAGCATTTTATCCTCTAACTCAGTAACCTTTACGACTTTATTTCTGTGGCCCTGTATATGAACTATAGCATTTATACGCATTTTATAGTATGCATAAATTTAGCGAAAAAAGCGCATATCATAAATAAAATTGCATTTCGAGTAATCATTACTAATATACAGTAATTCGGACACAATATAATAGCTGAAATCTTTTCAAATACAAACAATTCCCCCTATACCATTATGAACGGAATTCTTTTGTGTGGCCCTGTAAATGAACAATAACTATTCTTTGCACCGCATATTCAACAGAATGCATATTTTAGTGGACTTAATAAATGAATATCAATTTTACTATGTTTGAAAGAGTGTAACACCATTAAAAATCATTTGAAGCGATCTTTTCCCATTAGCCGTAATGTATCGGAAAAATTTGTACTATCCCTGTAAATGAAATAAACATGCTACAAAGTTAATTTGAATCGTAGAGGTCACAAACATCCAAACACTTCAGAACGATCCGAGTATATTTACGAGAGTTACTCTGTGGACAGACGGCCTGACGGACACACAAACCGAAATCATAAACACTTTTCAACTTTGTTGGAAAGTGTTAAAAACAGTTTTTGAGATATTTTGGCGGAATAACGAAAATATTATTTATTTATTTAATTAATCATGATTCTATCTATAATTACCAACTCCATGATTTATTTTTTTCGTCTGAAAATATACGTGTTTCATTTCTTATTTGCAAAATATGCGTCCGTAATAAAAACATGCAAAATAAGTTAATTAAAATAATAATTCTTTTAAGGTTATTCTGCAAAAAAAATAATTGTGCAAATCTACAGATCATAATTTATTTTCATGTTTAATTTCAAGTCAAAATACTGAATATTTTCCTTTTTTTTTTTTTTTTTTTGTAAAGTGTGTGGTAAAATTTAATATGTGTAGCCTAGAAGAGGATTCGCTTCGCTCATCGTAATTAATTCAATACCTTCATTTTTAATTTCTGCTTCACTCAATTAATCGGAGTAAAATCAGTAGTTTTTAGTTATTCTGCTGTATTTCAGTTGTTTACAAATATCCGACTTCGCAGAATGCAAAGTTTCCGCTTATCACGAACCGACGATGTACAACATAACTACCAAAAATAGAGAAAATTATACAAAAATCCTTATTACCGCGCGCTCTCCGTTATTACCTTCTTATTACAGCGCAATATTTCAAAGTTCAAGGAAGACCTACTGTCCATAGCGAAAAACATACACAAAACATATGGTTCAATTAAAAGTGTAATTTCATACACTTTTCGTTGGCACAATAATGAAAATGGCAAAGAGATTGCTCTTATAGTGCCGCCTTCCGGCGGAATATTTCGATATTGAAGGAGGACCTGCTAGCCATAACCAAAAACATATAAAAAATTTTCATTTCGATGTTTAACTTCATACACTTTTCGATGGTGCTGTAATGCAAATGACACAAAAATTGCTATTACAGTACCCCCTTCAGGCGCAATATTTGCTATTTGAAGAAGGACCTAGCGGCTATATCCAAAAACGTACCCCCAAAACTTGGTTCAATTCTATAAATAACTTCCTAGACTTTTCGATGGTACAATGGCGGCACACTACAGACAGACAGTTTGTATAAACATGCTTTTGGTAATCTCTGACTTCTAAAACTAAATCCCGTGAAAAAAGAATTCGAATGCAATATTTTCTTCTTTAAAGGCAGAAAAGGGTAAAAAAGAAATGTAGCTGATTTTGCTTGAGCAAATTCCAATTAAAAGTATAATGTTCATTAATTAACTATTTTTTCGAGCTCATAAAAGGGAAAACTAGACAAAAAATTACAATTCTGTTAAAAGAATTTTGTCGAAAATTACACTTTTTTAACTAAATGTGAGCTTCAAAAAATTAATGTCCGGTTCATAAATTGACGAACACTTTCTTCGAATGCTTGTAATCTGAGAAAAACCGTCGCCGATTGTAACTTCATGACGCCCACCTACAGGTATTTCCCGTCGCACAAGGAATAATATTCATTGTTTTACACGCAAGAATTAAAATATATGAGTGAAATGCCAGTAAATACAATGCAAAAATTTAGAAGGTGATATCTATCTTTTTAACCGAAAATAAAATCGTAAAAATCACGTGAATTTCAAACGAAATAAGTAGAACCTTCATTTAGTAGTTATATTATTTCTAAAAATGTTTTATAATTTATATATATATATATATATATATATATGAAATTCCTGCGATACTTCTGTATATCTACGTAAAAGTAGTATACAAATCCATGCTATAAACTTTACCAACCCTCCGTCATTCGAGGGAACAACAAGAGTACAGTCGTGGTGGTAAGTAGAAGGTAGAACTAAAGAAACATTGAGAAGAATTTCCCGCTCAAATAAATAATTTACAGTTGAAATAAATAACAGAGGCATCATAATCTTAACGACGTTTATTGGCAAACAAATCTCATAGCAATCCCAGTAGACAATCAATCGGTTCTCGAATATTAACTGTACCACTTCATATTAAGCTCTATGATGTTAAAAGGCAATAGAATCTGACAAATTAAAAAAATCATACCACCAAGTGACGGGTTGTTAATAAACAAATGAAAAATGTATAAAATCTGGTCTCTCAAGCAATGTAACGGTATAAATAGTAGCAAAAAACAAATGCGTAAGCCTGTAGACACACAAAGGAAGGCCAATCCAGTCAAGTGCAAGGAGAAGGAGAAGGAGAGAAGAGGCAGCGCCAGTGAGAGGATTAACTCCGGGGCGGAAACGCGTGGCGTGCTGATAGAACTTATTACTATCGGCGGTAACTTTATAACGTAATCAAGATGCTGGCAGCAAACTTGCAAGGCATTATGGGATATGGAACAAATAGATCAAATGATATTTAATAAACATTCGAAAGAAAAAGGATTTAATCTCAGAATAAAATGAAAGAAATAAAGTAATTTAATGGGTTTTATAAGAAGTATAGTTACTAACGGATTAATTGTTTTAGAATAATAAATAAAAGAATATGCTGGTTTAAATGTATGGAATAAAAAGTACGAAACCCTAAAAACACTCTATTGTGCCAAATCACTCTCAGTAGATTTCGGGGACTAGATTGCAATAGGTGTGTTGTCTTAAAACATATCATCTGAAGTCGGTTTTGTACTATCCTTAGATGTTATTTGTTTTATGTTGTTTCAACTTTTCATGAAGTTTGAAGTAAAACTGTTCCTGTGTCTTTTCTTTGTCTTAGAATATGACTTTAAAATTAAAATTGAAATTATTAAGCTTTAGGAAACAACAACTACACGTATTATGGATTTTATTCAATTTCTCTATCTACATTGTTTTAAAATAGTGAGTTTCGCACGAATATTTGTACACTTAAATCAATCGTATTTTCCAATTATGAATACTAATTATATATTATCTTTATGGAAATTCTTTTTAATTTTTTTTGTAAATTTAATGTGACGGAATTTTGTAAAAAAATGTAAATGTGTGAGGATTCGTTATTAAATGCAATTTTGCTCTAATAAAGTAGAAGATTTGATTGTATTATTTAATATAAACATCAAATTAGGTAGTAATACAAAAAAAATGTTTCATTACTCATTTCGTTAATATTATATAAAAACTACATAATTAATAGAGCAGCAATTTTAATGAAATTGCAAATTTTTAATGAACACTACTAATGTTGTAAGGTTAATTTGTAATATAAATTCAAATTTAAAATATAGAATTTATCTACATATACGATTTTTTAAATTAAAATTTATTAGGTATTATTTCACTGCTTTAATCTTCGCATCAAGTGTATTTTCTTCCTTTAGGTAAATGAAATGCATTTATCGGAAAAAAAATCGTCAGTGAGAACATATTTAACATGTGCCATGCATTATTTATTATTATTATTATTATTATTATTATTATTATTATTATTTTACAATCTTTCAATTATACAAAGGAAAAATCTTGATATTTTCTTCTGTGCGTCTATATTGAAATTTTGGTTATGTTCCTAGAATTAGCAAAAAATATTGCTAACATGTGAATTTTTATTAAAATTTCAGTTTCTTGCCAACAGTTCACTATTTATATTACAATTCTACCTTATTTACTAGTTTCATACTAACTGCAAAAGTAGAAGTTTTCCTCTAAAAAATTTCATAATTTTTAAAAGTTGAATTACATTGCTTTCGTCATCTCTCATATTGAAAATAAGAAGATTGAGAAAGGTACTGTTAAAATTCACTTGTAAGCAACATAAACAAAAACGAATAATCATACATGGGGAACAGATTATGAAACCCTTTTCAATACAGAATATGATATGATATTTCATTTTTTCATGCACTAAAATGAGATATCTAAATTAAAAATTTACACACATAACTCCGTAAATAGCTATTTTTCGGAAATTTTTGCCCATAACCAGTAATGCATGCGAATGATTTTCTCCAGCCCTGTATTCCAATAAATTTTTCACACCCGTAATAAATTAAAAATTAGATAAAAATAAAAAATCTGCTTACGGCATAATACACTGAAAACATATAGTGTACTTCTCTCAGCTTTTTAAATTTCGTTATGTTTGAAAGTCATCATTTAAATACTCCGCAAACGATTTTCCTTATCTTATTAATGTAAAAGTATTATTTTGTGTATCCATGTAAACGAACTGCAAATGCGACTTAATAATCACTCCTTAGAAAGCCTTTTGTAGTACACCCCCAGTGGTTTATGTTAGTATTATTATGTTCGAAGCATTATAACGTCAACAAAACGTACCGCAGACGATTTTCCTTATACTTAATGGTGTAAAAGTATTATTTTGTTCATCCCTGTAAACGAGCAATAAATGCCACTTAATTATTATTCGTTAAAAAGCCTTTTGAAGTACACCTCAGTGGTTTATATTAATATTATTATGTAAGAAGTATTATAACCTCAACAAAACTTACCGCAAACGATTTCTCTGCCATATGGACCGTAATGTAAGGGAAATTTTCTGTATTTCCGTAAAACAAACTGTAAATGATATGCACTTCAAATTCCATAGTATTCATTCTATAACAAACCTCCATAATATATAAAAAATACTTTTCCGCATGTATTTAAATACGAGACTGAGAGCATGGAAAAATGACCAGGCAAACTGAATTTATAAACATTTTTCTACGATGCTGTAAATATTAAAAAAAATAATTCGGTGCACACAAAAAATTCAATCAGGAAAAACTTTTTCATTCATGTTTCGTTTATTACCGAAGTATTTTGATTAAATTTTTGAAAAAATAAATTCACAGTACACGTTTTCTTAAATAGCTGAATCGCGTGTAACTTATCATTAGTATTTCATATTACTGTGGTTTTCTCTTTTTATTTCTTAGTTATGAAATATTTGAATAAAAATGTTTACAATTGGTGAAAGATTTGAAAAATATATCTTTTTATGAGTTTTTCACTTTAAAAAAAGCCATTAAAGTTAATTCTAAAAATACAGGGCGACATAGTAAAGACGAGACAAATTTTAAGATATAGTAAAACAATGAAAAGTTTTCTCATTGGAAACCAGGACTCATTTATTCATTCAAATATGCAGGGTGTCTCACGCGTTAACAAACATGATTTTTTTATATAAATTTATTAACACTGAAGTTATTTTAATGAAATTTACAATTTAAAAATCTCATATAATCTGTCATAAAAAGATTATTTTTCATTTTATTTAACACTACGCATACCGGGAATTTTACAAAAGTTTTAAAATAAATTTCACGCCAGAATTTTTATTAAAAACTTTGCAACTCTATTATTTACCTTATTTCAGTTTAACCTACATTAAATGCATTTTATGAAGAAATTTCTGGTTCTAATTGAAACACTTTCATTTGGTATCTGTCAAATGACCGGATATTGGTATTTTTAGTGCTAAGAAAGCATTATTGGATTTATTCTACGTTTATGCATATGATTATAGTTATAATTAATTTTGTCTTTGGGTAAGTAATATTTTTAATGATATTCTGACAGTTATTTTTTTTTATTCACAAATAAAAAATTTAATATCCTTTGGAAGTATAAGATATGTATAATTAGAAGACATATATAATTTCGAAGTCCAGAGGTCTCTTTTTGGGGGGAGGGGGAGGGAGAGATTAGTATTCATTGTACAGAACATGAATGGCAGTTTTTATCTAAATAAATTCTAATTTACTTGGATTGAAAAAGTATTCCAGAATTACAAGAAAATAAGATTTTGCTTAATAAAAACATTGAAATTTGAGTTTAATTAACTCAGACCAATCTCTTAAGACCAATTTTATTAAAATTTCTTTTCTCATATACTGCATCATAACTTTCCAGGTAGCTGATAAAAAAATGGCGATAAAAGAAAAACTGATCATATCAAAAATATAAAGTTGATGACGAAAAATTGTTTGTATATTCGGAACCCTTCTTGCATATTTTGAACCTCAAAAAGTATAGAGAAAATTACGAATTTCGGAGACGCGTATTGACAAATTTTAAAGCCGTTAGAATTAATTTAACACTTCCACAGCGATAATTTAGCATCCAAATATAAGATTTCAACCAATTACACAAATGTGCCATTTTAATTTTTAGTTAATTTTAAAATATTAAAATCGTCTGAATTCCCATAGAAAATAAGTACTACAATAAAGAAAATATTACATATTTAGCTACTCGAAATTCATCAGCGTACTCCGAAATCAAATGTAACCATCAGTGACATCAATAGTGTAACCAGGTATCTTGATATATGCGGAATGTTCCGATTTTCAGGAGATCCGAGATCTATCCAGGTCTACACAAGCGGCCGGGGTCACACACGGTCTACACTCAGTTTAGAATTAAAACCACGGCGGGGGACGCCAAAGTAGAGGTCTGCACGGGCCGAGGCTTGGCCCGAGGCCCGGCAAAGAGCAGACGAATTTTCAAACGGGCCGGGCCAGCAAAAAAATTTAGCGGGTCTATCGGGCTGGGCTGGAGCTACATAAAAAAAATTAAGCGGGCCTGCCGGCCCGCTATAAAACCTTAATCGAAGTCGATAAAATATGAGCCATTTTTAATGAAGGTGACTTTCATAAGTATAAATGTTCATCACGAGTCGATGCTAGTTTGAATATATCAACAAAATATATAATACAGAATATATATACATATAATACATGTATAATACAGTATATATATATAATATATATATAATACAGAATATATATATAATACATATATAATACAGCATATATATATAATATATATATAATACAGAATACAGTGAATCCCCGATTTTATTCTAGGGACCATAAAGAAATAGTGCTAAATGCGGGAAAACGTTAAATCGGGGTAAGACGAAAACAAATCACTGGCCATGAAATAAAGACTAATTTACGTAAGATACGTTTCATTACTTGATTAACAATGATTTAAACATCAGATTTCTAAATTAAGTTTTAAAGAATTTTTTTATTTTACTTTGCGTCCTGTTTTTAGCAGCTACATCACAAATCGCTTTCTCAACGTATATGAGTTTGTGTAAGCTTTTCTCTTGGTCTTCAGTACTTCAAAAGAATGCTTTCAGTGTTATGAAAGTTCTAATGGCTTTCAATTTTCAAATTCCTTAAACGGTGACGATTTCACGTTTTTTTTTTTTTTTTTTTTTTGCCTGTTTTTCCATTTTTTACAATTTTGCTCCATTAAATTTACTTACTGTAAAATTGCCTAAAAATTTGAATACGGTATTCAAATTAAACATATTAATTGCAGTTTTGGGCTTTCGCGATAACTTCCAAATTTTCAAATAAAGAAAATAGCTTTCGTTTTGACCCCATAAGCTAGTGAAGCCCCTAAAGCTAGTGAAAAATAGCGAACGCTACAGCTCAGTTGTAGGTAACCTTGCGCTGTAGTACAGAAAGCACAGTCGAATAAAATAAAAAGGTGCGGGCGAAAAGGAAGAGGGCGTTTGGATATTGCACCTGCAGTTGGTAAGAAAGGACGAAATAAAAAGATTCCGAATTTTGAACGTTTTAATAAGAAAGTTTTTTTTTTTTTTTTATCACAAATTCTGACTATTTTAGAAAAATTTCATTGAGATTTTACCGCTTAAAAAAACGTTAAATGCGGGAAATGATTCAAAATGATAACGTTAAATACGGGATTTTTTAACATTAGAAGTATAGGAAATTAATTGGGACTTGCTAAAAATGAAGTTATACGCGGGAAATCGTTAAATACGTGTTACGTTAAATCGGGGTTTCACTGTATATATATAATACATATATAATACAGTTTGAATATATAATACAGTAATGTTACAATACCGAATAAATAAATATATCAATACAAGAATGAGATCACATCGGACAGTTAAATGGTGTCTGAGCCCGGGCTTAATTTTTTCAGCAGACTAATGCGGTGCCGAGATCAAGGCTTACATTATTTTATACATAGTCGAGCAAGGCCGGAACCGGACTTTATTGTTCTCATGATGTGTAGGGAATGCAATATCTTTTGTAAAAATAGTATTAGCGATAACGAACTTCTGTTAACGGAATCTTGTGAAATATACTTTAAGGTGGTTCTCAAATTCACTACTCAACAATGAGAAATTTTCTGACACATTTTAAACTGTAAACGCATAAAATTGACAGGCCTGACTGTTGAAGGGATTTGGAATCGAACAGCGTTTTCCATTTTTTATAAATAAATTATTTATCGAGATATAAGAGATTCTTGTCACATGACTGCAGGTTTTTCTCCTTTCCCGTGCTATCGCTTCCGGAAATTCGATTCAAAACTTTAACTTTGACAATATTTTCTGAAAGATATATTGCCATTATCAAAATTAGATAACGTTATTGGATTACATAGTTTCTGAATAACACCTGCCAATCTTATGCGTTTTCGAAAAGAAGTATCAGAAGTAGCTCCTTTAGATTTGAGAAAAGCCTTATTAAATGACAAGAAATATTTTTGCAAATCTGCTTTTTATTATACAGCTTCAAAAGTTATCGCGTTTTTTAACCCTCTTTTTTTCTTTTATTTTAAATTAGATTAATTTTTAATGAATCCTTATTTGAATGTTGAAACGTCTAAGCATCTAAAGTAATCATTAATGTTGCTATTTTGTATTTTCTGTCTTGTGCACAATAGTCATTTGCAAATATACTATAAAATTATCTCAGCATTACAGTATGCAATATTATTCTTTAAAAGACTCTTAAATGTATGTTTAGAAAAAATTGAATTTTTTATGAAAAATGAGTCAGGCGTCATTTAATTGATTTTCCACGGGCAGGACCGGGGCTGTTTTAACTGTTTTTTGTACGGTCTGAGCCGTGAACTCTGAAAATATGAACGGGCTCGGGTCGAACTTTTAATTTTTTCATCGGACCGGGCCGGGCCAAGATTGCTTTTGTTCGGGCAGAACTGGGCCCGGACCTGGAAGTTCCGGCCCATACAGACCTCTACGCCAATGTCCCTATTTTTCAGGATGCACAATCTTTCTTAATTTTCTTTTCATACCATGTTATTCGTTAGTCTCCATTGAGAGGAGACCTGTAAAAATCAGGGTTGTAAGAAATCCGGGTAAAAAACCCCACCCGGGCGGAGTTTTTAGGTATAAAACCTGGGATTTTTGGGGAAAATAAAATTTATTCTTTTCTACAAAGTAACAATATGCAACACATGTATACATATGTTTATGACTACTTTCCATCTACTACAAGAAGTTCGCCTAGAAACAAAAGCACGGCGTGTGTGCCGCTGATATATCGCATGTAAAGCGTCCATGCACTCTATTTCAAAACGTAGTGAGATTAGTGACACCATGGGAAAGACAGCAGAATTATCAGACATTGATAAAGGTCAAATCGTTATGGCTCGGCGTCTGGAAACGTCGGTATCGGAAACGGCGCGTTTGGTGGCCTCTTCGCGTGCAGTCGTTGTGAGCACGTATTGAAACTGGTGTATGGATGGTAAAACTACAAGTCGCCCGCGGCGCATTGATTCCTGAGGAGAGCGGAGATTGTTTCGGATTATACATCGTGAGCGAAGAGCTGCAACAGCCGAAACCACCAGCAGCTACAACAGTGACAACCCAGACAGTGTTTCTCAACACACAGTGTCACGTGCACTGCTGTGTATGGGAATACACAGCCGGAGGACGAAGCACGTTTTTTCGCTGACGGCAAGTCATCGCCAGCAGCGCTTACTACGTGCCCATGAACATAGAAAGTGGATCATACAAGCATAAAAAAAAGTTGCATGGTCCGACGAATCACGTTTTCTGGTGAAACACATCGAAGGGCGCGTGCGAATAAGGCGATTTCAAACGGGAACCCTGTCTCCCAGATGCACAGTTGGTCGGATATAAGCGTGTGGCGGCTGTATTATTGTGTGGACAATGATTTTATGGAGCACATTGGGACCCATAATCCCCATAGAAAAATCCCTGACGTCTGAGTGCTACCTGAACATCGTTGGAGGTCAGGTTCAGCCATTCATGTCAGCAGTGTTTCCGTCGGGGGACTGCATTTACCAACAGGATAATGCACCATGTTATACGCGTCGAATCGTCAGAGAGTGGTAAGAGAAGCATTCTAGTGAGTTTCGAATAATGTTCTGGCCCCTAAATTCACCTGACATGAAGCCAATAGAACATCCATACTTCCACCTGAAAATCCCAATTCGTGCTGCCACGCTACCACATCGCAATGTGCGAGCATTACAGAAGTTAGTGAGCATTTGGTACGAGATACATCAGACTACCTATAAGCACCTTGTCGACTCATTGCCAAGACGGGTGTTATTGGTTTTGAGGGAGATAGATGGTCCTACGTCGTAGTAAACAGGTGGTCATAATGTAATGGCTCTTCGGTGTACATGTTTATATATTTTATTATGATTGAAGATACATTGTTGAATATACATTGGAAACATTACTTACCTAATTAAATTAATTATTCTGCTTGAAATTGCGAGTTTCAAATATTTGCATATAATACCAGAAAGCAACTGTGCTTGAATTTTAAGTACGGATATAGAAAAACACGACATCTTGATATGCTAATAAATTTGAAGAAATATTAATATTTTATTAAATTATTATTAATCCTTTTAATCTTCAAATAAAAGTCATTAATAAAATTATATGTAATGGACTAAAATACACAAATGTAAGTTTTTTTTTGTTATCTTTTCTTTGTTAGAGATGGTTTTCTTTTTGGTAATCTTGCTTTCTTGTATTAATAAAATTAAACTTTTAATTTTTGCTTTGAGGAATTTATTCTGTTAACTATTTTTACAATATACATTTTTTTTATTTAGATATAAAAACGAATGATATAGAAAGACAAATTAAATAGGTACTCTCAAAACATACTAAAAAATATTGGTATTGGTTTGGTTTCAAACCTCTAAACGAAAGCTTTACATAGCAACAGAAGTAAAATATAATATCAATGCAAAAACCCTTGACGGGTTAAAAGTTTCTGACGCAGCACTTTATCTTATGCTCTAAGAATTTTAAATATGGAACTTAAAAATACTGATATCAAATTTTGAGTGACGTTATGCTATTTCATAAAAAATATATTTGTATTTATTTCACCATTTTATTTTTGTTTTATTTATAATCGCATGTGCAAAAGTTATGTTCAACATGAAAAGCTGCATAAAATTTTATTCGCTGTTGCTTTATCATTTACATCTCTCATAAATTCAAAATATGTGTTTTAAAAGATATGATATAAAATTTAAGTGACGCCTTGATGTGACTTTAAAAGGTTTGTTTTTTAAAATTCAATTTAAATTATTTTTGACTTGGTTAAAATATTTTTTTTACATCTACACAATACTTTTAATTTTCCAATTCACTGTTAAATATATCACTTTCATTGAATCTATACTATGCATTGAAATGTATTTATTTCAATAAATTGATTTATCTTTTGTGTCACGCTATTCAAAATTGTGAGTAAGATTTATGTAAATGGTTTCTTTGCGTCATTGTGTCCAAACTACATGAAATGTATGAAAAAGGATAGTTTGACGCAAATAAACCATTTACATAAATCTTACTCACAATTTTGAATAGCGTGACACAAAAGATAAATCAATTTATTGAAATAAATACATTTCAATGCATAGTATAGATTCAATGAAAGTGATATATTTAACAGTGAATTAAAAAATTAAAAGTATTGTGTAGATGTAAAAAAAATATTTTAACCAAGTCAAAAATAATTTAAATTGAATTTTAAAAAACAAACCTTTTAAAGTCACATCAAGGCGTCACTTAAATTTTATATCATATCTTTTAAAACACATATTTTGAATTTATGAGAGATGTAAATGATAAAGCAACAGCGAATAAAATTTTATGCAGCTTTTCATGTTGAACATAACTTTTGCACATGCGATTATAAATAAAACAAAAATAAAATGGTGAAATAAATACAAATATATTTTTTAAGAAATAGCATAACGTCACTCAAAATTTGATATCAGTATTTTTAAGTTCCATATTTAAAATTCTTAGAGCATAAGATAAAGTGCTGCGTCAGAAACTTTTAACCCGTCAAGGGTTTTTGCATTGATATCATTACTTTTTTGAGGTTAGTGATAAAATGATTAAAAAAAAGATACTTATGGAATTTAATGCAGATTTAATTTTTACTATTTTATTACAATTTTCCTTATAGCAGTTTGTATATAAAAACAACTGGGTAAGTATAATCGCAGATCGCACAGAGGGTTTCATTTGATATTCCTTTAAAAACACTTTATCCTTAAATTAATAAATCCAAAATGTTAATTTATAATTATTAAATCCTTAGATAGATGTAGCACCAATAGTTCCAATTTTCATGGGCAGGGAACGCACTCTTTTAAACAAACCACCTTCCAATTGAAGTCATCAAAAACCAAGTTGAATAAGCCAGATCCCGTTGTGTTGTTTGACAAACAGCAGTCTCATGTCCCCTCCTTCCCCCCTTTTTCAAAATTTTTCAGACCAGTACCTAAGAATGGAACCGAAATAATTTTTTCTCTTCAGAAATTACGATAAAAAAATAGTATGCAGTACTCATAAATTTACTTTAATGCTATATAGGGTGATTATTAAGTTAATTATAACGTTTGGAATCTGTTGCATTGATGTCCGAAAGGTAGTTTCTGAGTTATGGAAGCTGGACCCATAAGGCGCCATAGAGGGGCGAAGCCCGCTAGTGTCTATCATAATTATATCTGCCATGTAGACTAATTGCGATATTTAATCAAAATAGCCCCCCCCCCTCCTCATCCCCGGAAATATAACAAATACAAAATGTGTCTTTATAAACCTATCGTCAAATAGGTTTTTATTTCTTTTTCCCTAAACAAAAACATGATTTTTATATCCGTAACGTAAATAGCGGACGAAGCCCGCTAGTTCCTATCATAATATATATTTTTAATAATTTTATATAGTCTATAATAAAAATCAGACTTAAAATAGTCTAGTTCCATGAGTACTTGTAGTGTCAGTTACATGCTACGATTTTTGGATACCAGTATTTTAGAACGGGAAAATGTGACTTATTTTATCGGAGATATCTCATTAATTGAATAAGGTGAAGCAAACTTTTTGAAAAAAAGGTGGCCAACAAGCATGGCAGTTATCAGCTATGTGACTTTGTGCTAAAGTCCATTAATTTGATCTGCTTTAAAAAGATTATGGAAGATTGAATTATAGTAGAACCTGGATTAACCGAGCTTCGATTAATCGAGGTTTCTGTTAACCGAGCCGATAACAAAGTCTGATTTTTTTTCCCTTTTGAATGAGCCTTAAAAATAACCACACTCTTTAGCTCACTGTCCGTGCTATACAGGCCCTTCTGCCCCCAAAAGCCCTCAACTCCAAAGAAACATTGGACCCTGAGAAGTCAATAGCGAACAATGCTTTGTTTCCAGTGGCTGTGTGAACTTTCGTAAATTTTTCAATTTGCATTTTAAAATTTACTACTGGTAGTTGATTTTCTTTTTAAATTTGTTAAGCTGTGAAACAGAACTTTACATATATTTACTTTTATTATTTAAAAAACGTTCTATATATTTTTTTAAAAGAGATGTTAAATTCGCAAGCACGGCGAGTTTTTACACACAGTTTCTATTAACCGAGATTTCCGATTCCGATTTACTAACAGACCCAATTAGCTCGGATAATCGAGGCTGCTCTGTATAATTAAAAAATCAATGGCGATCTTACTGTAAACGGTTTCCCTTTTACTGAGGGATTTCAAAACCGAATCAGCTCATGTTAGTTGCTGTTTCCCTGCTTGATTAAATAAGATTAGTTAAACATTTGAAAATTACCAAATATAAAAGGAACTAAGTCAACAGAGTCTTTGCTTTATGGTATTTTTTAACAACGCTATAAGAAAATCATTTTAAGTAAGATATTTTAAATGTAACGTTTTAAATCTGACATAATTTTCACCAAACTTTCCTTTCTCTTTGTAACATTCAACTGAAAATATTTTTATTATTAGAAAGATAATATTATTATTTGCGCTACCTTAAAATTAGCAACTATAGTTAAAAATATCATCTCGAAATTTGAAATAAATCTCTCATATAAATATATTTTTTAATTTACACTGTTTTGCAATATGTTTTGCAATGTGTTTTGTAAACTGTTTTGGCCACTTTGGCCAATATGACGTAATTTCCTCCATTTACGACTTTTAACACATATCAATGAATTTATTATTTAAAAATTTTCTTTTTCTTTTAATATTCACGTGTAAATTTTTATGACGTAATTTTCAATGTTTTCCTTCTTTTAATGCGTAATCATTTAATTCTAATTTGAAAATAATTGATTATTTTATAATTTTCTTTCATTTTAAGTAAGCATGTGTAAAAACAATTTTTATGACGTAATGTTTAATATTTTCCTGCTTTTAACACGTTATCATTTAATTCTAATTTAAAAGGATTTTTTTCTGTTTATAATAGTCACGTGTGAATAAATTTTTAATTTAAAGGATATATTATTCTTTGCGCTGTTTTAACATTTGGCAACAATTTAAAAGAACCTTTTCTAAAATATGTAAAAAATATCTCTGGAAATTCTGAAAATTTTAATTTAAAATTGAAATAAACCGTCAAAAAATTAGGCAAGTTAAGAATAATAAATGCACTCTGCAAACTTCGAGTTTCTATTGAATGATTAAATTGAATGAAAATGATTAAATTCCCATGTATATTTTTTTTCCCTATGAGACTTTTTTAATGAGACAATTTTATCCAGATTTAACATTAAATATCTCTTAAAATAATTCTTCGATTTAAAAACTGTCTACTTCAACATTTTTATCAAACATTTCTCTATAATACTACGCAATTGCGTCAAAAGATGGCGACACCAGAATTCTGATATGCTTATTATGTAAACTGTAAATATTGCAAAGAATTGTTTCGGGGTTATCAAACTTCATTGATATTTATAAATAAAACATTTCAACTAAATTATTTATTATAAAAGAATTATTACATCACAATAGCTTTTATGCAAGGAAAATAATAATTATAATAATAATAATATTATGGATGTCAGTGATTATACATTGATTGACCGTCATAATAATAAAAAATGATATTATAAAAAGAAGAGCTGAAATGAATTATTTTTTTGCGTTTCTGATCGTGTGATTTATATTCAAATAATAATTATTAATGTATATTTTTTGTAAAGTGATTGAAATTAAATATATTTATAAAATTTATGGTAATATTTTTATTGTTGAAAAATTGCCAAGAAATAATCATCATCAAATTGGCGTCATTATAATTGTAATTTTATTTAACTTAATAGCAATTAAAAAAATTACAAAGGAACTGAGAATAATGGTCAACTAGCAGACTTAAAAAAAAAAAAAAAAAAAAACATTCACATGTGAAAACACGTACCAGCGAGAATCGAACTGCCAATCTTAAGGTCAGTAAACGATGGCCCTTAGCCACTCAGCCAGTGGGAAGACAAAATTTTTCTCCCCAAAAGTGGTTAAAAAGAAAGCGTGTGTATGAATACAGTGTCATGCATTTTCGGTGAAATGTCCATAGAATGGCGAAGAAATATAGTCCGATTTTTCATGCGCATTATAAAACGAACAAGAGTCTTGCTGGAAACAAGTAAATTTTTATTTGGTTCATCTGAAACATATTTATTTGATTTTTAAAAAATCGCCCGTGTCATTTTCGAGAGAAAAAAAAATCGAATTATTTAACGAACGAGAGTTTTCCCAGAAAAAAGAAAAGTGTTATTCACCTCGCCTTAATCACATTTATATTATGTATCAATTTAAAAATAATCGTTAGAACCGTTTTCGAGATTTTCAAATTAGGAACTTCCTCGATATTATACCAACGTTTTCACTTTAAAAATGGCTATTTAGATCTCAAAATATACTGCACGTAGAAATGCAAAAATTTCAGTATACGATTAGACTGCAGATATAAGACTGCTCTAGAAAATTCAGAACAATAAGACATATGTCTGCTGAGTTATTAAAAGGCGGCTTTTCGCGTTTTCTTTGATGTCGAGTTAGCTGTATATATGAGTTCCGTCATCTACGAATTCTATGATACGATACGATACGATACGATTTTAGGCTTAAGGCTGCGTCACTCGAAATACTACCGTCTTCCATGATAACTACAACTTTAACTTCTTCAAATCTGAACCTAAACTATTCTTATCTAAAAAGTGTTGATTTGGATTCTAAGCTTCTAAACTCCAACTAGAGTTTCCCACGATTATAAGATCATTGGATGGTGAAGAAAGGAGTTAGCTAAATAAATTATTAAATTATTTCTTTGACAGTGTTTTATCTTATGGCTGAAACCGAATAAAAAACAAGTTTAGCAGTTTCTGATATTAAGTTTTTTTTTTTTTTTTTTTTTTTCTTTTTTTGTTTGTTTGTTTGTTTTTATGTTTTGATTTTAATTTGGCAATTTTGAAGAGCTAACAATTACAGAACATCACACTTTATTTAATTATAAAAGTATCTTATTTTTTCATATTTAGTTTCAAAAAATATGTTCTCATAGTTGTTAAACATAGTTTTCTTTATTACTTTGTGCAGTTATTTTTTTTTCAATTATATGACTAATTTTTCCGTAGTCTGTCAATTTCAAATTAAAGCATACTCACTGTATAAGAAAATAATAAATAAAATATTCTATGATAGTTGATTGCCAAGAAAGTTTTGTGTATGTATGTTTATACGTAAAGAAACATTTTACTGTTGTATTTTTTCGTTCAAAAATTACTTAATATTACCAAACGTTGTTTTATTTGATAAAAACCCATTTTCCTAAAAAAAAACGGGTTTTTAAGTTAAAAAACCCAACCCGGTGGGAAAAATGAATACCTACCCGGGCAGCAAATCTTACAATCCTGGTAAAAACAGAACCTGTTTAAAACGTAAATTTTGTATTATTCTGCCTAAATGAATATCGCAAAAATCTACCTGCTAAGAAAACCTGTCTAAGAAAAAATATTTTTTTCTAACCAATCTGTTTTATCAGGTTTTATTGAACTTTATTTAGTAAAACTTGTGAAAACGGAATTTGTTTATAACGGAAACCTGTTTTAAACATAAAAATTTCATATTCCCCGTCGATGGAATACCACACAAGTTTAACGGTAGTATAAAAAGAAACTTTTCAAAACGGAATTTATTTCGGTTCTTAGCGATTCCATTTAATCATACCTTATTGTACAAGATTAACTATTATGTTTATTTAACAAAGTAAAACCTACGAAGACGAAATTTTAAGTGATCGGAAAAATAATCCATTTTATACAGGCTCCCGTCTTAGCAGATATAACTATATTGTTTTCCGCCCATGGGTACTATTTTTTTATTATTATTTAAGACAGAATTCCGTTATACACAGGTTATATTTTCATACTATCTACTGTATTTTATGTCCCGATTTACAAGTCCTTGAGCCGCTATTTTTTTACTCTTTGTCCAGCTTTTTGTGACAATGGGTCTGGCAAGAATAGTCATTAAAGTGCCTATGTGAGTTGGCAGGAGACATTCGCAAGCTAATGTTAAAACAATGCACACGTTATCAACAAATTTCTCATTTGCATTGCAATATTTTTAACTGGATCTGTTCGCATAGGCTATCATCGGTCGAAGGGATTCTTTGTAGTTCATGAAAATTACGGATAACTGCTGGCGTGAATTTTGGATGTGCACAAAGGAAATGATAACATTAATTCACACCAATTAGCCGCCACTGACGACCATTTTGGTCTTCCTGCTATATATGCTAAGTATTGTATCATGTTACTTTTATTCATAATTTAATTTATTTTCTCTAATCTTCGCCAAATCGAAAGATTCTGTTAGGGAAATCAAGAACTCGATATTAGGTAGCTTTCATTACAAAAAGCTACCTATTGCAGCCGTTCGGAGGAAAGCGATAAAAAAAAAAAAAAAAAAATTGGCATATTTTCATCGATCATGACACCCAGACCCCGAAACCACCCTCCATTCAAAAGTTTATATATATATATATATATGAACTTTGTCACATTGTAACTCTCGTATTTATTAACAGATTTGGATGAAATTTCCTGTATACATAGTGCATATCAATGTCTCAACAGAGTTCGTTGGCCAGCTTCATCCGCCATCTTGTTTCAAAATGGCGGCCATTTAAATTTTTTAAAAAAATTTAAAATTTGAAATGTGGTACCAAAAAATTGAAAATTGAAAAATATTTTTTTTTATGTGATTGACCTTGATACAAAAATTCCGGAGCATTTTTTGTTTCGTCTATATCTTAAAAAATGGCTGAGTTATAGCACTTTGAATTTCTAGCTTGGCTGACATTTTGAAACGACCTGATATTTGTCACGCGATAACAAGCGTATTTATCAACCGATTTGGATGTACCTTGGTGTATACATAATATGTGCCAATGTTTCGACCTAGTTCGTTGGCCAGCTTCATCCGCCACCTTGTTTTAAAATGACAGCCATTTAAACTTTTTAAAAATATTTAAAATTTGAAATGTGGTACCAAAAAATTGAAAATGGTAAAATATTTTTTCTTATATGTTTGACCTTGATACAAAGATTCCGGAGCAGTTTTTGTTTCGCTATATCTTAAAAAATGGCTGCGTTATAGTACTTTGAATTTCTAGCGTGCCTGACATTTTGAAACGACTTGATTTTTGTCACGCGATAACAGGCGTATTTGTGAGCCGATTTGGATGTACCTTGGTGTATACATAATACGTACCAATGTCTCGACCGAGTTTGTTCGCCAGCTTCATCCGCCATCTTGTTTCAAAATGGCGGCCATTTAAATTTTTTAAAAAAATTTAAAATTTGAAATGTGGTACCAAAAAATTGAAAATTGAAAAATATTTTTTTTTATGTGATTGACCTTGATACAAAAATTCCGGAGCATTTTTTGTTTCGTCTATATCTTAAAAAATGGCTGAGTTATAGCACTTTGAATTTCTAGCTTGGCTGACATTTTGAAACGACCTGATATTTGTCACGCGATAACAAGCGTATTTATCAACCGATTTGGATGTACCTTGGTGTATACATAATATGTGCCAATGTTTCGACCTAGTTCGTTGGCCAGCTTCATCCGCCACCTTGTTTTAAAATGACAGCCATTTAAACTTTTTAAAAATATTTAAAATTTGAAATGTGGTACCAAAAAATTGAAAATGGTAAAATATTTTTTCTTATATGTTTGACCTTGATACAAAGATTCCGGAGCAGTTTTTGTTTCGCTATATCTTAAAAAATAGCTGCGTTATAGTACTTTGAATTTCTAGCGTGCCTGACATTTTGAAACGACTTGATTTTTGTCACGCGATAACAGGCGTATTTGTGAGCCGATTTGGATGTACCTTGGTGTATACATAATACGTACCAATGTCTCGACCGAGTTTGTTCGCCAGCTTCATCCGCCATCTTGTTTAAAAATGGCGGCCATTTAATTTTTTTTAAATTTAAAATTTAAAATAAGGTACCAAAAAATTGGAAAATGAAAATTATTTTTTTTTATGTGTTTGACCTTAATACAAAGATTCCGGAAAAGTTTTTGTTTCGTCTATATCTAAAAACATGGCTGAGTTATAGCATTTTGAATTTCTATTGTGGCTGAAATTTTGAAACGACCTGATTTTTGTCACGCGATAACAGGCGTATTTATGAACCGATTTGGATTTAACTTGGTGTGTACATAGTACGTACCAATGTCTCGACCGAGTTCGTTGGCTAGCTTCATTTGTCATCTTGTTTCAAAAGAGCTGCCATTTAAAAAACAATTAAATTTATAATTTCTAATTTAAAATGAGTTATCAAAAAATTGAAAAATGAAAAATATTTTTTTTATGTGCTTGACCTTGATACAAATATTCCGGAGCAGTTTTTGTTTCGTATATATCTTAGAAAATGGTTGATTTAACGCTTTGAATTTCTAGCATGGCTGACATTTTGAAACGATCTGATATTTGTCACGTGATAACACGCTTATTAAACAACCTATTTCGATGTAAGAAGGCATGTGGATAGTATATCGTAATGTCTCGACCAAGTTCGCTGGCCAGCTACATCAGCCATCTTGTTTCAAAATAGAGGCCATTAAATAAAAATATATATATATATATATATTTAAAGTGAGGTGCAAAAAAATTAGAATTGAAAGTATTTGACCATGATATAATAGCCCAGGGGAAATGTACCAAAAAAGGGGGTTACCTTGCAAAAGGTCGGAAAAAAGATTTTTTTCTGAATTGTTTATAATGATACCAACATGGAAAAACCAAGTTTTCTAGCAAAATTTCTTAAGGCTAAATTTTCTGTGGCCAAAAAAGAAAATTTTGGAACCTTTTTGGGTTTTTTTTTAAATATCTCGAGACCCGTTGCCGTAGCATGTTATTTGTCAGTTACAATATTAAAGAGGATAAAATTATCTAGAACTTTCATTGTTACAACTTTTTTATACACTCAATAGCAAGCGCAGTATTACAAGATATAAATGCATAACATTAGTTAGTGAAATAATCTGGTGTCATTTTTATTGTAGCTGTGTTATAAGGTAAAAGTATTTCTTTCATAAAAGATATTTATCTTTTGAGTCTCCTCTTTTATATGGAACTGCAATTCAATGTTTGCTATCTTTAAAACAGTAAAACATTAAAACATATAAATAATAATGGGAATAAAATATGTTTTACGCAAATTTTCATACCTGGGTTTCAAAAAAGTGTCATGTTTTACTGTCCTTTCACATTTGCACCGAAAAATAGTTAAATATTATAATTTTAATTATTGCATTTTAATTATCATGTTTTTTAACGATAATTTACAGATATATTTTTATTTATAAAAAAAATTAAAAATAAGAAATATATTCTTTTGTAGTCAAAATATCATTACCGTAGGTTGTCCCAACAAGCAATTTATTAGGTAAAGATTTGACAAATTTCTATAAAAAACAGATGGTTATAATTTTTTTATACATTTTTATTTATTAAGATTCTATTATATAAAAAAAAATACTTATTTTCATTAACTAAACTTATCTGTAATTCTTAATAATTTTTTTAAACCATGTCCCAAGAAAGAGTGTCATTGCCATGCTTCTGACAAAAAGTTCCTCCGGATTTTTTAGAGGACAGTACATGACTTTTTATCAAGGCAAAAGTACTCCTTAAAAGTCAACTTGTTATCAGGTTTAGGTGAATAGAGTAAATAGTTTTATAGTTTCAATAAAACAAGCAAAGACTTTGAATATTTTGGTGAGTATTATTCTGTAAGTCACTACCGTACCCAATTCTAATTGATAATTAAATAAACTTTTATTTCTTAATCTCTTTTCATTATATGAGAAATAGAAAATCATTGTATGGACCAGAAGATATAATGACTGTCATTTATGGCTGGGGAAAAATAAAAATATTTTGCTTAATTTGTCATTACCGTGCTCACTTATGTCATTATATAGCAAGTGCATTAAATTTTATAAATTAGTTTTAAAATACTAAATTAGTAATTTGATCTCTGCTGATGCTTGTATATTAATGTTTATGAGGTAATGTAATGATTTACAAACAATTAAAAATTTCTGATTATTTCTAAAAATTTGATTTTGTTATTCCAAAACATGGACAGATTTTGAAAATGACCCACCTATTCCATTGATACCTGGAAAAATATGTATGCAATATAAAAATTATTAAAATTATAAAATTTATTAAAATTATGCAAGAAATCTTTTTTAATTGAAACTATCATGCCAATAAGTTACTACAGATTGAAAAATTCTTTTAAACAATGCTTTGAAGTTAACATTGTATACACTTAAAATTACTGTCTAAATATGAAAATTGTCTCATTCATCTACAATCTGCCCTACTTTAAAAATTGTATAAATTTATTTCATATAAAATGTCTGTTGAAATGAAAATAAAGTCGTGAGTGTACAAATAATAGATAATTTACTGCTACCATTTTCAGAAGTCGACATACACAATTAAATCTGCGGAGAACATTTGAATAATCGCGGCAAAACTACGTTTTTCACGGTTTTTAAAAAAATTGAAAAAATTGTCCCATTTTTGGAATGGCGTACTGCGCTTGCTACTGAGTGTATAAAAAAGTTGTAAATGTGAACGTTGTAGAGAATTTTATCTTCTTTAATATTGTAATCGACAAATAATATGCTACGGCAAAGAGTCTCGAGATATTTTGAAAAAAATCAAAGAATGTCCCAAAATATTGTTGTTTTTCGGCCACAGAAAATTTAGCCTTGAGAAATTTTGTTAGAAAACTTGGTTTTTACATGTTGGCATCATTATAAACAATTTTAAAAAAAAAACTTTTACCCGACCTTTTGCAAGGTAAAATGTACATTTCCCCTGGACTATAAGGATTCCGGAGCATTTTTTGTTTTTTCTTTATCTTAAAAATGGCTCAGATATAGCAGTTTGAATTTCTAATGTGGGTGACATTTTGAAAAATCTGATTTTGTGCCTGCGACAGCACTTGTATATATCAACCGATTCCGGTGTGAGTGAGCATGTGCACAGGAATTACTAAGGTCTCGACCAAGTTCACTCGTTAGCTTCATCCACCATGTTGTCTTAAAATGGCAGTAACTTCAAGCTATCGCCGAATTTGGCAACCAAATGTAAGTTACTTTAAATAAAAGCAGCTTGGATAAAGCTGACTAATTTCGCGAAATTCTCATTCATAATGATTTAGTTTTGATAAAAATTAGTATTGAATCTCCTATAATCGGTTTCCACTAAACTGAGGCTCGTGTGTTTGAATAATATAAGCTTACTTTTTAAAAATACGGAATATGAAAGCTACCTTTTCCTCCCGGCACTGGCAAGAAGGACTTTTTTTATGTTAGTCAGGCGCAGGTGATAAATCGCCAAACATTGTTCCCGTCACATTATTTGATATAAATTTAATTTAAAATATAATCCTTGCACTCATTTTAGATAGAATATGCAACTTTAATTTAAAACTGAAACATTTAAAAATCACGACTTTCATTTATTTAAAGGAAAAAAAAATCGGAAAGAAAGGAAAGAAAAAAATAATAAATTATACCATAAACCAATACATTTCATTTCAACATCAAAACATCGTTTTAATTTACCACGTGAGAAAAATAAAAAATAGTTTCATTCGAAAAATATAATTTTGATTAAATTGGCCACTAGAATATAAATAGCGAAGTGGTCAGACCGTAATTGTTTGTGACAGTCACATGACTCGGAATATTACAATATAGGTTGCAAATTGAAAGTGCCCTGGGAAAACAATTGTACCATAAATCGAAAGTAAAAAATATCTTGTTAACCGTCGATTTTAGATATCGTATTGGAAAAGAATGACTTATAAAATTGAAATAAAAATGAAAAATTTGATGAGAACACTTTTATTGATTTAAAATTATTTCGCGAATTGCATATGATGCCGTATGTAATATAAATATTATTGTATATATATTTAATCATTTCTTTTTCTGAACATTTAAAGTATATATGATTTTTTAATTTTCTTTCAAATGGATGTTTTCCTTTTTATAGAAAAACTAGTTGGATGTGCCAATCCCAAAACTTTCTTCTATCTTATACATCTTAATATTTAAGAAACTAGCTACACATGTTAATATTTCAATATTATTAATTCAATACTATACCAACTTTGATTTTCATCTTAAATTTCAGCTTCAGTCAATTAAACGAACTAAAAACGAGTTAATCTATATCATCATATTTGTTAAAATTAATAGTTTTTGCTTATTCTGATGTTATCAGATGTTTGCTAATAGCCGGCATAGCAGGAAGCGAGTTCCCGCCTTTGCACGAGCCGCCGATGGAAAATAGAACTACGAAAAATCAAGAAAAGTATACAAAAATCGCTATAACAGAGCCCCTTTACAGCGCAATATTTCCAAATTCAAGGAGGACCTGTTGTCCAAAGCCAACATGCACAAAAAATTAGGTTTAATTGTATGCATAACTTCATACACTTTTCGATGGTACACTAATGAAAATGGTACAGACATCGCAATTATACCTCCCCCTTAAGGCGGAAGTTTTCCAAATTCAAGGAGGACCTTCGTGCCATGACCAAGAACAAACACAAAAAATTTGGCTCAATTCTATGCATAACTTCATACACTTTTGGATGGTACAATATTCAAAATTGCAGAAATATCACTTTTACAGCGCTCCCAACAGGCGAATTTTTTCCAAATTCAGGGAGGACCTACTTGCCATATCCGAAAACTTAAAATAAAAGTTTGGTTCTATTCTATGCATAACTTCATACACTTTTGGATGGTACAATATTCAAAATCGCACAAAAATCGCTGTTACAGCGCCCCCTAACGGCGAATGTTTTCCAAATTAAGGAAAGACCTGCTTGCCATAGCCAAAAACTTAAAATAAAAATTTGGTTCAATTCGATGCATAACTTCATACACTTTTGGATGGTGCAATATTCAAAATCGCACAAAAATCACTATTATAGCGCCCCCTACCGGCAAATTTTCTCTAAATGCAGGGAGGGCCTACTTGTCATATCTGAAAACTTAAAATAAAAATTTGGTTCAATTTGATGCATACCTTCATACACTTTTGGATGGTTTAGGATAGCTAACGTGTATAGTTTGGAACAAAAACCGCATTTTAATAATTGTGTATTTTTCTGTTGCAGTGTTCATTTTCTTTTCTTTGTGTACAATTTGCTTTATTTTAAGTAATATTTATGGTTCGTTTCAACTTTAAAATGTCCCGGAGGGGTCAGATATGTATAATAAATATTAAAAAATTCCAGCCTTGGCCCGCCGCGGCGGTTGACCCGCCCCTCCTTCCCCAACCGCCGACCGAAACTAATAATAAGCTAGAAGTAGCTAGGAGTCGTTCCGTAGCTTCATCGCCCCGAGCCCAACCCTTCCCGCTTTTCGGTGTCTTTAATTTGTGTAATTTCCCTTTTAAATTTGCCCTGTTTCAATTTTCAATTTTTTTTTTCAATCTGGCTTTCGCTAGAGAGTCTTTCATTCGGGACGAGGCTGGGAACCTAAGAATCTTGCTTCTGCAAAAGTGTCGGACCTCTGCCTGTAGGCCGCGGCGGCCTACAGACAGGGGTAGATTTCGAAGTCAAATATACTAATTTCACAAACAAAAACTAAATCATGATTAGAGATAAATCCACTTTAACAATTTTATCTGGCCGCTTTTGACTAGTTTTTATTTCATTTTTATATAATGGCTGGTTTTATCAGAATCATGTTAGGGCGGTATTCAAAAAAATACTTTTCCATGCTTAACAACTCGAAATTTTCTGGATTCCAGATTCATTTTTAATTAAAAAAAAATTATATATGAAACTTGCTGACGTGATTTTTGATACGCGACCTGTGTTTTTATTTTTTGTTCAATTAATTAAAACTTGATATATAAAAAATTATTTTCTCAGAAGGACAATATTTTTCGTTTCTAACACAACGTTTCAGGAAATTCAGTTCAAAATGCCCACTTTGACATCATTTTTTGAAATATATTCTGCCTCTATCAAAAAATCGATCATTACGGTTCATTATATAGTTTCTGAATATGCTATTATACCAATTAAATGCGTTTGAGGGCAAAAATGAATTTAAAAATGTGTCAGAAAATAAGCAGTTTAGATTTGAGTGCATGCGCAATTCCACTTAACCACTCACACGTTTACATCAGCCTTCCCATCTTCCCTCCGAACTTTCTCTATAAGGTTTACATTAAGTGTTTTGGGTCGGTGAATTCGAATTTTTAACTTACCCCCAAAATTCCCCCCCCCGAAAACCCCCCAAAATACTTGTTTTTAACTTAAATTTCTTATTGTTTTAGGGGAAAAGCATTACGAAATTCAGAAACTAGACAAAATTTTCGACAAATAGGATATATGACATTATGACGTAGGATAAACGGGGAGAGAGGGGGCTGCCTCGGAACATTTCCAAAATACAATTTTTTTTCAAAAAATCAATTTTTTGGGGGGGTTGCCGGGTGAAATTTTGGTGGGAAGTTACAAATTCGGATTCATCGACCCAAAAAAATCTAGAAAGCCGATTTTTAGTACTACCATTAATTTTGCCAGATAAAATCCCCTATTGCCTGGACTTCATCATTTAGTGCACGTAGCGCCGCAGTGCATGTTCCGAGGCAGCCCACACCCTCCGCGTTCATCCTAATTCATAATGTCATATATCCTATTTGTTGCAAATTTTGTCTAGTTTCTGAATTTCGTAATGCTTTTCCCCTAAAACAATAAGAAATTTAAGTTAAAAACAGCTATTTGGTGGGGTTTCGGGGGGGGGGGCAATTTTGGGGGGAAAGTTAAAAATTCGGATTCAGCGACCCAAAAATCTTAACATTTATAATATTATGTAAATCTAAGAGGTCTATATTATTAAAAAGATCTTTGAAGTCATATGTCGTTATATTATATACACAATGAAGATTTTTTAAAATATTGACAAGTTGATAGCTATTTTTTATACAATGTGTATTATCATTGTTTGTAGTAATGATATTTCCAGCACAATCGCTTTGGTAAATTCGGTTCAAAATGCCCTTTTTAACAGCATTTTTAAAAATATATTCTGCCTCTTTTAAAATCGACCATTACGGTACATTATATAGTTTCTGAGTAAGAAAAGGTACCAATTGGAAGCCTTTGAGAGCAAAAATGAATTGTAAAATGTGTCAGAAAATAAGCAGTTTGGATTTCAATACACCCTTACTAAGATGATTTTTTTCTTCAACCGCTGTGTATTTTTAATTTGTTTTTGCTGTAAGAATTGGTCCTATCAAAAACTTGTCTATATAGATGTTGTAGAGAATATTAAGAAGATATATGATAAATTCATGGAAATTTTATATCTTTTGAATTGACGGAGTTATGGATTTTTTTCTTCTTCAAAGCCTCTTTTTGTTTTCGTTTTTATTTTTTTTTTACGGTACGAATTGGTCCTATCAAAAACTTATGAATGTAAAAGTTGTAGATAATATTAAGGAGATTTATAATAAAATTAATTGAAATTGATATCTTGAGAATTGACGAAGTTATGAATTTTTTTCTCCCAAAAACCCTATTTTTTTTGCGCCCCTTGAGCCCATTTTTAACTTTATCAAAAATCTGTGATACATAAATTTTTGGCCGTATTTTTAGAAGTAATAAAACTTTAAACTGATTTGATATGTACAAAAATTAAGAAGTATGGGGGGGGGGTTCTGTTTTCACAAAACCCCTCCCTATTTAAATCCCCTTGGTCCGATTTTGCCCATAAACGATCTTGAACGAGACTTTATGCCCATTGATTTTATGTATCAGTTTGGAAGAGATTGGTGCAGAATTACGAAAGTTATCGTGTCCAGAAGAAAGTGATATATGTATATATATATATATATATATATATATATGTAGACAAATCTCCTAATAATTATGCCATTATATGTAAATCTTATTATCACCAACTTCTTACAAATTGTATTTCTTCTAATAAGTCATTTCAAAAAACTAATGAAAATGTAATTGTAAATAATCGTAAAATTCGAAGTTATTATAAAGTATTAAATATTTTATCAACTAACTTTAATTATACTTATTTAGTTCTTATTCCCAAATTTCATAAAACTCCAACTAAATTTAGGACTGTAACTATTGGTTGCAATACATCTATTATATATATAAAATCCAAACGGAAATTTCGTTCCGAACGCCGAGATTTCGAGTTCTACCGCATGGATTTTTACGGAACTTATACCGTTAGATAGGTATCGTTCCAGGGAAGGTTTTAAGCTATAACACATCATTCAACCTAGATTAGTTATAGAATTATTTCAGAAAATTCTATTATTTTGGACTTTGTTACTTCATATTTCCTTAAATATCTGGGCTCCTATTGGTCGTAGAGCTTAGATCTCGCGCCAAAAGTAGCTCCGAAGCACCCAAGCAAACTTTTCCCCGCGATTATTTTGCCGTCTTCCGATTTCCTCTAACTGTATTAGGGGCCCGCGTAGAGCCCCTTTAAAATATTTTTCGTAGTAATTTCAGCAATTATCTTAAATTATTGGTTAAGACCGCCACCCTCCCGATTCATGTATCTACGGAAAGGTTGCATGAAGGAGTTTAGTTCAGATACGCTTTCGTTAAGAATGGAGTACGCTCCCTGGTGGTGGAATGTGGAACTTACATAACGCGATATTGTTAAAATTAGGAAATCTAACAATGCGATCTGTTTTAAACTTTGAGATAGTTCATAACACATAATCTACTATCTATTCTATTATATATATATAAAATCTATTATCTATTCTATTATCTATTCTATTATATATATAAAATCCAAACGGAAATTTCGTTCCGAACACCTAGATTTCGAGTTCTACTGCATGGATTTTTACGGAACCTATACCGTTGGATAGGTATTGTTTCAGGGAAGGTTTTAATCTATAACACATTATTCTACCTATATTAGTTTTAGAATTATGACGGAAAATTCTGTTATTTTGGGCGATAAGGTTACCATTTTATTTCTTGGCGAAATTCATCGTTGATAAAAAAAAATTGAAACGGCTATTAAACCTCGAAAAATAAAAGAAAAACTGTTACTAGTATAATAATAAAGCCGATAAACTTCTCTTAAAAATTACCACGCAGCACTGCGCAGCATGTTCTGAGGCCGATCCCCCTTTCCCCTTCATCCTAAGTTATAATGTCATATATCTAATTTGCTGTAAATTTGGTCTACTTTCTGAATTTCTAGCTACTTTTCCCCTAAAACAATAAAAAATGTAATTTTTTAATGAAAACATTTTTTTTTGGGGGGGGGGGCTTTTTACTAAAATTTGGGGGGTTGCCGGGGGAAATTTTGGTGGGAAGTTACAAATTCGGATTCAGCGACCCAAAAAACATCTAGAAACCCGATTTCCAGTACTACCATTAATTTTGCTAGGTAGAGTCCCTATATGGTCTCTATTGCCTGGACTAATTGTTGAGATTAGTATCGAAATAGGCTGTAACAAATTGACATGGAAACTGATCCTTCCTTTCAAAATAAAGTCTCGTAAATGATGAAATCAACGTCCAGTAAATCATGAAATATTTTTTATATATAATTTCACCCTTTCTTAAACTCAAATCACATAATAATTAAAATTTTACAGTGAAATTTTTGTTGTTTAACACTTTTATATACAAAACTTAATAAGAAATGGCGAAAAATTAATTAAAATTCTTTCTCCCATTAATTTTTTTTATTCTTTAGAAACAGTTTTCAGCTAAAATTGCATTAAAAAAATCACTTCATTTAACTACTACGCGTAAAAACTTTTCCATTTTTTTTCTTGTGTATGTGGATTTAAAAGTTTTAAAAATGACCTTTTGGAAAGGGAAGATCGTTACAACAAATCTAATTAAAAGGTGGGAACATAAAAACATTTTTTACTTTAACATTTTTTATTCGTAAAGCTGTAAACAAGATACTTAATGAAGCTTTAGATTATTTCTTTTAAATACAAATGGAACGTTTAATATAATTTTTTTTTTTATAAAATATTTTTAATATTGAGTTCTATTTTATTAGAAAAATTAAAAATATTTTTTTAGGTGTGTCCGTAATTATATAAATACGTAGCATTTATATAATTGGCAATCGTAGGTTCTGTGGTCATCTGGTTCGCCCGTCTATATGTCTGTCTGTTTGTCTGTCCATCTGTATAACAACGCAAAAACTACCCTAGCGAATGGTTTGAAATTTAAGATATGTAATCGTTGCAGAATTTTGCTGAGTCATTTCAAAATTTCCGAAAATCAATTACAGGGACAGTCAAAAATATTCCGTGACATTGCGGCCAATGAAAAAAAAAATAGTTTCAAATGCATTTTAATGACGTTACACACTTTGGAACATAACGAAATTAACATGCATTTATGAAGTGTACTAAAATATAGATTCTGTAGAATATGTGATGCAAAGAATATTTATTATTCATTTACAGGATACACAAAATAATTCCGTTACAATGGCAAAGGGGGAAACATTGTTTGCGGCGTACTTTTAATTTTGTTAAATCCATTAAGCATATATAAAAAATGATATACGTTGCTGAGGTTTACTACATGTTACTTCCTGTATAACCGAAAGTGCTTAGTATTTACAGGGACACACAAACGTTTTCGGAGAGATTACTGTATTCGAAGTACTGTATATCTGCGGTGATTGCTGGGAGTGCATTTTTAGTTGTGATATGATATTTTAATTTTAACTAAATTTTACATTGTGTGCATAAATGCTGTAGATCATATACAGGGCTATACAAAATAATTCGTAAAGGATACTGAGTATAAACAAAAGTAGCTTAAAGGTGTTTTTTAAATGAGTTATGCATTTTGCTTACGCTGAAATACCTTTAGTATACTGAGATATGTTTGTTGAATATAGTATATAAAATGATATACAGGACCACGCAATGAATTGGATACAGGGATGATAATCTCTGGAAGTGTTATTTCAATTGTTTTAAGCGTGTTTTAATCTAAATTAAATGGTAACTAAATAGTGGCATGTAAATAAAGATAGTAGGTGAAATGCAGGGATGTACGAAAGTTTTCATGTATGCTTCCGTCTATCAGTATAAATTACTGAAAGTGAAATTTCAAACTATTATGCATTTTTAACATTTTCCAACATATTGGAAAAGTGTATATAAATTCGGTTTGTCTGTTTGGCCGGTTGTCTGTCTATTAGAACACTAACTTAGGTTAATACAGTTGGATTGCTCTGTAATTTATATACGTTGAGTTCTACTATGTCATGTTCGGTATTGAAACTAAAGTATGTAATGTTCAAAAATTATTTACAGAGACTCTCAAAAGTATTCCATTACATTATAGTCTATGGGGAAATATCGTACTTATATTAATATGTAGCACCTATAGTCGTCGTCAAGTCCGTCCGCCTGTCTGTCCGCCTTATAACTGCACAAAAACTACCCAACCGATTGGTATCATATTTAATATATATAATCGTTGCAGAATTTTTTTCGAGTCTTTTTAAATTTTATGAAAATTGAATAAAAACTTAAAAACATATTAATAAAAGTTTTCTTCATTCTATTAAATCCTATCATACGTAATTAATTCAATGATACCCCATGACAGGTAATGCTTCTAGATCGCCGTGGTGATTACGTCCCATTTAAGATTACTGAATTTAATATACATAATCGAAATAAATTTTGTATTCATGCATTTTTGCATAAGAGTGCAACAGATATTGCACCAAGATCTGAATATTTGTAAAACTAGTTATAGTACGAATGCACCTCATTTGCCACGTTAGATGTACAATTTCTGACTTGTTATTATTTCAACTTAAGCGTCGAATAGGAATTTAAATATTACGTCTTTTCGAAAACATTTGTATTTACAAAAGATTTAAATATTATGAAAATATTACGTATTTTTGAAAACAGTTGTATTTACAAAAAAATTAAATATTATGAAAATATTTTTTATGTACTGAAAGTTAAAAACAATACATGGTGAATACTTAATGTGATTTGAAATTCAATAAAAAAATCTAGTTATTGGAGTTTATAGAGAGCGGATTGGATGAAATGCTCCTTATAATCAAAGATATCTTTCAAGAGAAAAATTTTATCTATAAAGTGCCCGTAGAAAGCACCCTATCTCCAAAGCAGCGTTAAAGTATAACAAGAAAGAAAAAATCATACGTAAAGCATAGATTATGAAACCCTTTCCAACTCATTCAGAATAAAGATACAAAATTGCACAGTTTAATAATTTAAAATATTATGTCCACTTCAACCATATGGAAATGCATAACACATTTGAAAACCCAATTTCAACTTATCTCATCTACAATCAGGCAATTATCCGAATCCTTTTTTCAGTCCTGTATATATTGTATTGCCCTAATTTATAGACGTCGTCTTGTAGTGAGATTCAGTGATTTATATCAATTTCAAAACATTTGAAATAGCGTAATGTCATTAAATCCACTGGAAGCGATTTTTCCCCATTGACTATAGCGTAAACGAATTCTCTTTAGTGCCCCTGTAAATGAACTATTAATCTCACATATTTCATATACAATACAAAGCATGCCTTGGTAACCCTAAATAACGTTTATAAATTGCATGAAAATCCGAGTTATTTACGGGAGTTAGAGCGTGCCCAAGGAGACAGACGGACAGACAAACAGAATGCATAAACACTTTTCAACTTTGTTGGATAGTGTTGAAAAACAGAAGATAAGTATCTACAAAGCTGTGTATCTTGTACAATCTACCAAAATATTTAAGATCATCGATTGAAAATGAATACTTTTAGGATGAAGTTGGTGCTTCAAAGACACACGCACATTAAAATATCTTAATAGATTGTGAAAATAATGTTGAGTAACTGTTTTCTCTTGTATTTCGTATGCTATTTTCAGGCTTTGAATGTGTAGTACGCCCTATGAGAATTTTTTTGAACTGGATATTTTCAACTGCTTAATCAAAATTTTTGATCGAGAGAATTATTTTCGCCCTAATCTCACGCACGTATGGTAACAACTTTTAATTGCGCAAAGCTGTAAAGTGATAGTCATCAATAACATTATTATCTTAAATGCAATGCAAAAAAAGTTAAGTAACGTATAGTTTATTTATACTATCTAGAGAGTGACTAAAAACACGATTTGAACGTCGGATGCAGAAGCAGCCGGTATGTGGATTTTATACATCAGAAAAACGTGGCAATTTTCGACAATTTTAGGTTAAAAAAAGTTTTCATATTATCTGCCAGTTTTCTTCTTATCTAATCTTACAGATGTCACACACTACTAAAACATTTTAACGACTAAATTACTTTATTTTTGTTGAGCCAACTTTTCACCTGAAAATATAGCCTAATGGAGCCAGCCATATTTGGTTAAATGCCCATATTACTTAGCGTTACTTCAGACTTAACAGGTAATGACCGAAACATCCTGCAATATGAATGGATGAACTCATATTTTGATTAGCAAACCTGCCTGGTGCGGGCTGATTCCCCAACAAAAAAGAAGCCCGATTCCAGTCTAATTAGAGAAAATATGCACTAAACGCACTAGAAAGGCGCACGGGCGTCTCATACTTTAGTCTACGTACCATTCCTGGTGAATGAAACGTTTTATCGAATTACACAACAAAGTTGTTCGAGTTATTTGATTTTAAAAATTCAATGTCACAGGATGAAATCATCTCTCCATGTCTATAAAAGATTACCCGCTGAATTTCGCTTAAGAAGAATCCCATTGCCATCGCAATGGATTTTGGAGATGGTCAAGTTACACACGGAAATCCACGGCAAAATATTCATTCACCGCATCTTTTTTTTCGATGTAGGAAATTTTTATTTTCTTAATGTTCTAAGTTTCTATGAAATCGAACTACGCTGCTCAAAAAAATTAGGAATGCAAGCAAAAAAGTGAAGAGAATAGAACTAGACAGCATATGGGCATAAAATGGACAGTACACGTGTATCAATACGCAATACAGAAATAAGACGCAAAAAAAAATGTAAGGGAGCCTCTATTCTTTGAAAAGATGAAAAGAACATGAAAAGATGGTTTAGTGCAACAATTTGGTTTCATGTAAATGATAAAAAAAAGTATTGTTTAGAAATGATGCAAGATTTTAATATGGCGTGTGGTCTCCTCGAACAGCTAAGACTGCTGCACACCTGTTTCCCATGGATGCGATGAGGTTATCGATAAGACTTTAGGGAATACTGTTCCACTGCTCAAGAATGCAATTTCTAAGTCCCGGACAGAAAACGGAGGCCTCGGAGCAATGCGTCGTCTGAGTATGTCCCAAACATGCTCAATCGGATTTAGGTCATGAGGGAATTCTGGTCATTCCATACGCTGTATTGTTTTAGCTTCAAGAGTGTTTTCCACAAGACGAACTGTAAGAAGTCAGGCATTATCATGCATGGAAAATAATCGCTAATTACTGCAACCTAAAATACGACACGAGGTCTCAGTATCTCGTTTGTATTACTTCGGACCGTCAAAGTGCCATTCCGAATGATATGCAGGCCCGTACGTCCACCTATGCTGATTCCAGCCAATAGCATCAACCCACATCGTCTGTAATGTGTTCTCCCCAGAACGAATGTGGGATTATTTTGAGAGCTTCTTTCTCTCCATGCCAAAACACATCATATGTCACATCCAGAATGAATCGGGACTCGTCTGTAAACAGAATTTGACTCCAACAACGTTGCCTCCAAACTCGATGTTCAGTTCCCCACTTTCTTTAAACCGCACAGTGGCTTGAGGTCAACGCAATACAGACCATTGGCTTATGTGCATAGAGACCACCCTGATGAAGCCTATTTCGGATTGTTTGGCTGGAGACCCTTCGTCCTTTGGCCAAGCACAACTGTGTTTGCAGCTGAGTAACATTGCCCGTTCCGTCTCGACGAGCTGTTAACAGGATATATCGGTCATCAGTTTCTGTGTTAACACATTTTCGACCTTGCACTTGTCGATGACTACCATTCCATGTGTCTTGGAATCGATTCCACAGCCTTGCATTGACACTTCCTACGACACCATCAGCGTCTGCTACACTTCGTTGTGTTTCCCTATATTTAACTGTCCTGATAACACGCCAAGCCACGGATTCCATTAAATCACATTGTTGTGAGATTTTCAAGTCACCTTTTCTGAAAACACAAGCTGAGCAATTGGGTTTTACAACTGAGACAGTGAAACAGATGTTTCTCCAAAATACCGATTTCTGCACTAATCTCCTTTTCCATTTTTTGACGTCAAAAACTTTAATTTGCATGTCAATTTTTTCTGTTTTCTACTACCCTTTAAATTATGGATGTTTTATTTTATGTTACTTATCCGTGTAAATATTTGCGTATTATTGTTAAAACCATGTGCTCCCCTAATTGTTTTGAGCAGTGTATTAATATTGTTTACTTTTTCAAAAAAAATTATTCCTCCATTTAATGATTTCCCCCACACAGGTTATACAGAAAACCAAAACTTGGTAACTAAGGTATTAAATGGAAATCGGTCAATAAAACCCTTCAACTACTGTCTTTTTTAAAAAATCGCAAAAAATGTAAAAATGCCTATACGAATTTAAAATAAATTTTATTTAAAATAGGATAAATCTTACAATATTAAGCTAAAAAATTAAAATTTGTAGGTCTATTATGAGCGGTAAAAATAGGCGAATTTTTCCGTTGAATATAAGACGGTGACTGGAAAAGAAAATAGAAAATCTGACATCCAGTTCTCTACGCCCTATCCGGAACCAAACTTTCAGATCTGCATGTGTGAAAGATTTCCCAAGCCTTCGAGTACGCACACACACACACACAGAAGCAAACAAACATCTTGTCATTTTATTAATACAGATTATATGATGTATAATTGTAGAGCAATTTTAAAATTTGTTTTTGTTTTAAAATTAATAGTAATTAATGCTGTTTAATATTAATTATTGAACCTTTATTTTTTTTACTTTAGTTTTTTTCTGATTTTCCCTTTTTCTTTTTTTTTAGTATTTTTAATAATTTTCGTAAAAGGAGTGTTTTCACATCATTGGATTTTTTTTAATCTCAAGATATAATTAGATGATTAAAAGCAATATCAAATTGCAAACATAAAAATAAATGTGTGACCGTTCAAAGGATTTTTAAAAATATATTTGCGTATACAGCATAGTAATTTAATTATTATTACTTAACTAGAATTACTTAACTAGAATATTAGCTGCATACGAAAAAATAAAAAAAACAATCTGATTCTTAAAATATTAAGGATTCATTTAAAACGAACAAAATTAACAACAACATCTTTATCCACTGTTCGGACATTGTACGCATACCGAACGAGCACCACAGCTTTGCGGTCATGTCACCCAGTTTAGTTGTGCCTTAGCTGTCATTGTGGTATGTTGGTTTTAGCGGGTCTTACCCCCAAGTATAGAGTTGTTGTTCTTTAGCTGCCATTGAGGCACGTTGTGTTTTTAGTAGGTCTCATCCCCATTCATTCTATTTATGTTATAGCGGTTTTACCCTCAATTATTTTGTTGCTTATAGCGGGAGTATTCCTCACAAAATGTTTTACGAACGTCACTTGTCTAACAGAGAGTTATTACTTTGAAGTCACTTGATCATTCTATGTGTTCTTCAGTGTTTGCGATTGTAATATTTGTGTGCTGTGTGATATAAAACTAGCTCTTGCAGCGAAGCTTCAAGCTGTCGTCCGGCGACATAGGCCACTCAGAGCCCAGACTTGCGCACAACTAACACGGAGCGAGCCCTCCCTTAAGAAGTTTCCTCGCCGTGCACACGCCGCCAGTGCGCTGTCGCCCAAGTACATCGCGCTGCCCAGCGCACGTCACGAAGCCCTGCGCCCAAGAGTTAGACATCCGGTCGAAACTACAGAACTTCCCACCCAGCCAAAAGAGCCAGATGGTTCCTTCTCTTGTTCTCTCCGCAGCTCACCCCGACGACCCGCAGAGTACTGAATCCTATAAAGGACCCGAGCCCACGTGCCACTGCCGAAGATCCCTACGGGGGATTACTTTACGGAGGTCCCTCATGATCAACTACCATTTTCCGGAAAAGACATTTATGAGGTGTGAAAAATAAAACTATTCGTCTTCAATCTTAAAGTTACATAGAGTATTCACATGCAATTTAGTGGTCCGTCTATGTCGCAGCGAAATAGCTGATATGGAAAAATTAAATAGAGCAAAAGTTGCTCTGAAAGGTACCATAACGAAATTAGAAAATTTCGTAAAGGATAACACAAACGAAATTAATTAATCGAGACATGAGCTCGAAATAATGCTTCGAAAATTACCTGAGCTTCAAGCAAAAGTATCTGAAATACGAGATGAATACTATGATATGCCTGAAATTAAGGACTTACCCGAAATCGAGAATGACTTAGATGAACTAGAAGATCGTCTCGAGAAACTTGAGGTAAGTCTCTACATACTTCTTAAAAATCTTAAAGTTTCTGAAAAAAATGTGCATGCTGATAGTATTGACTCTAGAAATTTGAATAATATTAACGTTAAGTGACCTGAAACCCGATTACCAACATTTAATGGTAAATATCAAGCGTGGTCAATTTTTAGACTACAATTTACTAATTTAATTATCAATAATGTGCAATTAAAGGACTCACAGAAGCTTTTTTATTTGCAAGCATCGCTAAAAAGGAAGCAAAACAATTAGAAAGTGCCGACGATTCCTTTGATTCACTGTTTACAGCACTTACTGAAAGATTCGAAAATAAACGTTTGTTCACTGACTTTCATTCATCAGCCGTAATTAATTAGGAAATAATACATTACGAGTCTTCTAAAGAATTGAGATCCTTTATTCATTGTGTAAATAAAAATTTGAGGGCTTTAAAAGTATATATGTATAATCTGTCGGATGCGATCCTTATCAATGTTATATTACAAAAGGTAGATAAGGAAACAAGAAAATTATTTGAATATTCGATCAAAAAATCAGAGTACGCGCAATTCAATGAATCAATGTCCTTTTTGGAAAACCGGAGTTTTGCGTTAGAAAGCGTACATAGATACTCTGATTCAAAATCCTAAAATAAAAACATTCCCGTTTCGATCGAGCAAAAAAATTCCATGCTAAATTCGAACGATAAATCGATTGGAAAAGGTTGTATTTTGTGCAAATTGGCTTTTCATAATTTGAACAGATGTTCTCAGTTTCTAAAAATGAATGTATCGGAACGTTCTGATTTTGTGAAAAAAAAAAATAAGATTTGCACGTATTGTTTGAATAAATCCCATTTTGTAAATTCTTGCATTTCAAAATATAACTGTAATACGTGTAGATTGTAACACAGCTCATTGCTCCATCGAGATAAAGAAAAACAATCAAAAAATTAATTTGCCGTCCACAATTTTCCCTAAATTTCATCCCCCCTTTGCAGCTGCTGCAAAAGGAGAAAGGGGATACATTTCGGTAAATAATGATGAATCCTTAAAGACACTGAATAATATAAGTAAAGAAATACAATCAATTTTATTGAGTACATGCTTAGTTTTTATAGAAAATAATTTCGGAAATAAACGAAAGTTTAGAGTAATTTTGGATAATGCTAGCAATATCAATATTTTAACTAAGGAATGCGCTGGCATACTGAAATTTTACAAAAAAGGATAATTAATGTACCCGTTACAGGATAAAACGGTTCTTTGCATAATATAAAAATAAAATTTCCATTGTGATTACCAAACCAGATGGCACTTTCAGAGAGGATATAGATTTCTTAATTGTTCCCAAAAACACGGATGTAATTCCGCAAAACAATTAAATGTATCGCACATTAATTTACCGAATATTGTGGAATTAGCGGACCCCACATTTTTCAAACCGGGAAAAATTCACGCATTAATTGGGCTGAATTATTTTATAGAATTTTAAAACTTAATTCAGTTTTGATTAACGATAAACTTTTTCTGCAAGACACTGTTTTTGAATGGATTCCAACTGGGCCACTAGACGAGAAGACAAAAATAATAATATTGCTATGGGTAATTTTGTTAGAGATTTCGGAGAAATAAATGATAATTTAAAACACTTTTGGGACCTTTAGTCTATAGACATTAAACATGACGATCCAAAATTGTCAGAAACAGATCAAGCGCAACCAATTTTTGATAAAACTGTCATATTTGTAGGCGATCGGTATGATATTCATTTACTGTAGAAGAGAGACTGGAAGGAATTAAATGATAATTTTAATGTTACGAAACAGCGTTTGGAAAGTCTAAAAAGAAAATTTTATCGAAACCCAGAAATGTTTCGTCAATATTCTGAAATAATCAAGGATTATTTAAGGCAATGAATTATAGAGCAGGCGAAAGAAAATGAACCTGTTTTAGACAAAGCTATTTATTATTTGCCTGTAAAGAAGATAAGCTTACTACTAAAGTTCGTATAGTTTTCAACGCCAGCTGTCATGATAACAATGATTTGTCCCTTAATGATTGTTTATGGCCCCGCACCAACTTAAATCTGCTTTTATTTGATATTTTAATCCACTTCAGATTATACGAAATTGCCTGTTCTTCTGATATCGAGAAGGCGTTCCTTCAAATTTCGCTCGCAAAAAAAAGATCGTGATTCGTCCGCTTTCTGTGGTATGATGATGATTTAAGATCTTTCAAAGTCTTCAGATTTAAACGAGTTATTTTTGGAGTCATTGCCTCTCCATTCCTTCTATCAGCCACGATAAAGGAGCATATCAAACGGTTTACGAACCTATATCCAAGAACTGTTCACCTACTCGATAAATATATTTACGTGGATGATTTTATCTCTAATGAAGATACGATACAAAACGCTCTTGATGTTTCCCTGAATGCAAACAAAATAATGTCTGAAGCAGTAATGTCTCTTCGAAAATGAATAACCAATGATGAAGCGTTATTGAAGTGCTGGCAAAAGGAAGGTTTAAACTTTAAATCAGAACATGCTGTAATGAGCCTATGAACCAATCTAAGCAAGGTATTAGGAATGTCCTGGAAAACAGAAGAAGAGTGTCTTACATTCGAAGTTCAAAGCCTAACAGAATCCTTGTCATCGCATAAAAGCTCAAAACGCTACTATTGCAAAGCACGCCATTCACCATTAGAATCAAATGCCTGTTCCAAGAACTATGGCTAAAGAAGAGAGCATGGGATGAAGAGTTGCCAACTAATCTGCACAAAAGGTGGTTAAAGTGGTTCGAATAACTTCCAAATTTAGCAGAACTAAAAATTCCGAGAAAAATTCTTGGTTGCTTGAATCAAGTAATAGCTGTAGAAATACACGCCTTTTCTGATGCTAGTAAAATAACGTATAGTTCTGCTATTTATCTAAGAATAAAAAGAGAGAGTGGAGTGGGAGTCAATCTCATGACCTCAAAAAGTCGTGTTGGCCCAATAAAGGAGATAACTCTGTCTAGGCTGGAAATTCTCGGAACCTTACTGAGTGAAAGACTGACAAATAAAGTAAAACCCATCCTAGATGAAAGAATCACATCTACAGTGTACTACTGGAGTGATTCTAAAATAACCTTATTCTGGATCAAACGCTCATCAAAGCGATGGAAGCAGTTTGTTGCAAACCGTGCCATACAGATCAATGCACTTTCAGATGCGAACTCTTGGTATCACTGGTCCAGCAAGGACAACCCTGCCAATCTCTTAATACGAGGTGCCAGTGTTAATTCTCTCTTAGAGAATTCAATGCGGTTTAAAGGGCCAAAATTCCTAGCAGCTGATGATGCTGAAGAAGTGCTGAAGAAGGAATGCTGAAGAAGTAAATTTTTTTCTCAACATAAGTGGAAAATACTATAGCATTATTCGCATACTGGCATATGTATATAGGTTTTTTTCACAATTGCAAATGTAAGTCAGCAGACCGGTGCAGATGCAGTCTCACCACCCCAGAAATAAAAAATTCAGAAACTTCTATAATTAGATTAGTACAAAATGCAGAATTTTAGTAAGAGACTAAGGGTTTAAAACGGGAATCAAGAGCTCCATCTTCCAATAAAATTAGATGTTTATCCCCTTGTTGGATCAAAATTATATCTTAAGTGTTGGCGGTAGATTGGAAAATTCAGGCTTAAACTTTAATAAGAAGCATCAAATCATTTTTTCAAAAGCCCATAAGGTCACAAAACTCATATTTTAGCATTTTCACATGAAGTATTTTCGTACTGGTCCCCACATTTTAGTCCATTACGTTTGTATGCGGTTTTGGCCCATAAGTGGGGAAAAATTAGCGCGTAAAGTAGTGCATGATTTCGTTGTTTGTTTCAGGAACAACCCAGTAACTGCCAAACAAATCGTGGGTGAACTCCCATCAGAAAGAGTAACTCCAAATTTTACTTTTAACCATACAGGAGCTTATTTTTGCGGCCCTTTTGAGATTAAATATAAAAATCAAAGGAAAGGGATTTTCCATAGGGTTTATGTCGTGATCTTTGTTAGCTTAGTAACAAAATATTCCTTTAAAAATATTAATGAAATCTAATGTATATACTTATTTTCTGCTTGTTTACTTATTTTAAAGTGCATCTAAGATTTATATGTTATTTTACATTCAAATTTTCTTAAGAACAATATAGGAATATTTTTAGAAAATGGCTTAACTATTGTAACAAAGAATTTCATTTTATTGTATTGTATAATCCTTGTTATTGCAACTTATTTGTATTGAATTTGTATTGTAATATTATTTTATGGCATTGGTATTTTACTTAGTTCTTGAATTTATAGCCTATTTTTAAAAGTTTGAATGTGCTATGCACATTGCAAGGCGAGGCGGCCTGTTCGGAACTTGTGCGCATGCCGAATGAACACCGCAGCTTTTTCATGTCACCCAGTTTAGTTGTTTCTTAGCTGCCATTGGGGTACGTTGGTTTCAGCGGGTCTTATCCCCAAGTATAGAGTTGTTGTTCTTTAGCTGCCATTTTGGCACGTTGTGTTTTTAGCGGGTCTCATGCCCATCATTCTATTTATGTTATTGCGGGTCTTATCTCCAATTAATTTGTTGCTTATAGCTGGAGTATTCCCCACAATATATTTTACGAAAGCAACTTGTTCTAATAGCGGGTTATTACCCAAAGTCACTTTATCATTTTATGTGTTCTTGAGTGTTTGTGATTGTAATATTTGCGTGCTGTGTGATATAAAAAATGCGATAAAGAAACCTATTCGTATTCTATCTTAGAGTTACACGCCGTAGTCACATACATCGACAATGAAAATGTTTTTAATTTAATGTTATTTTTTTACAGTTTCAATTGTATCACTATAACATAAACATGCTAAAATGAAATGTATCATTTTCTTTCTGTTTAAAATTACATTTCAGCAATCTAGTATTAAAGTCATACTTATTACACTGTTTTTCATTTTATAAACCAACACACACATACATATATATTTATTTGAAGCACATTTTCCACATACAGGATCATTTTTATTCCATTTCGAATTTTGTGAAATTAACTGGATTCAGACCATTAATCCTTTAATTATATAAGAAAATTGAAAATCAAAAAAGAAAACTTTTTTTTCCATGGATTGTTTCTTAAATTACGATTTGAAATTAAGTGTAAAATTTTATTAACACTCTTTCCTTAAATTAAAAAATGAATGCATTAAAATGATTCACAGCAATTATTACTAAAATAGGTGCTAAAAACAATTAAAAGGTTTTAAACATTAAAACCGATATTCAGATGTTAAAATTTCTCGAGCGCTTTCGAATAAGCCCTGGTCATCATCAATGGAGTGAAAAATGAGAAGAAGACCTGCAGAATGCATACCGGTTGAAAAAACGCAGGGCGATACCAAAACTTGAAAAAAAGGGGAGGGAGGTTGGAGAAGGGGAATGAGTCCATGGAGCGACGTTGATCATTCGAAGCCAAATACCCTATTGACCCCAAGCAGACTAAACCAAATGCTCGGTATATGACAGGATAATGCATCATTACAAATGTTCCTACCTCTGGCTAAAATCTCTATAGAGTCTCTCAAAATGCATGTGTTAAATTGATTTGTTTGTGCGATGATCCTTACTTTGCTAAAAAAGATGTCAATATCAGCCTCTAAATTTAATCGAGCTAAAGCTGCAGATTGTTTCCCTTTTTCTATATTAGCCATATGTTCTTTCAACCTTTCCTGTAGTCTTCTGGTTGTTATTCCAATGTACGTAAAAGTTCTATTTTTATTTTTATATCTGAATGGGATTACATAAATTCCTGCTTTGTCATGTTCATTTACTGGACAACTTTTTGGTGAACTAGATTTTGTAGTTTAGCTAGAGGTTTAGATATCAGTGCTGTATCATATTTTTTTAATGCATATCTAATTCTCTCATAAAGCTGAGGAACGTAATCAATACTACAAAAATTTGAAAAATGTGTACATTTCTATATATAATTCCTGTTTTTAAACTCATTAATTAATTTATTGATAAATTTTCTCGGGTAACCGTTTTCAGCTGCGATTGTTTTGATCTTAGTTAATTCCTCCTCTATGTGGGCTTCAGTATATACCTCGAATGCTCTTCTTACGTAAAATCTGTACAATACTTACAATACTTGCAAGTTTCGACAAGTCCATTATAGATTTATTCAAAAGGATCGCAGATATCAAGATTGGAGATAATACAATACTTGCAAGTTTCGACATAAAATCATTATATCCACCCCTCGTACCAAGTGAGAGTTAGGAAATATGTACAGTCGTGGAATAAAAAGTAAATACTCCTCATTAACTCTGCAAAAAATTATCTTAGAAGAAAGTTGCTGGTACCACACGATTGGTAATAAAGTCTACTTATAAATTATATAAAATTTGCTTAGATGGCCATTTACATATTAAAACGAACCATAACATTATTTTTTATCAATAGCAGTACACAATTCTGACAACATAAAGGAATTCTACACCCTTCAATTAGCCTAAAAACAATTTTTTATGCAATTCGGAGGATAAGCTTCCGAGAAAATGATTGTTTTAAAACGAGCGTATTTTAGGTGCTGTATCCAAATTGAAGGTGGTACTCGATTGTTGATCAAGGCAACTTAAGCGCCACTGAAACAGTCATTGAAGATTACAGAATAGCATAAGAAATTTCAAAATATCTAGTCACTTCTATCGATGCGACCTTTAATCATAATTTTGCCGCTTTTACTTTCTTATATCTTTACAAGAATAAAGTATTGGTTTCTTGAAATTTTTCCAGTTTTCGACGGATTTACACGTATCATGGGTCAGAGATTCCAAAAAACATGTTTTTACAAAATGTCTGTCTGTGAGTCTGTGAGTCTGTCTGCCTGTCTGTCTGTATGTCTGTCTGTCTGTCTGTATGTGACACAAATTTTGTGTCGCTCTATCTCAAGAACTAATGCACGGAAATTAATAAAAATTTATATTCAGGTAGTCCCTAATATATATTGGTGCTGATAAGGTTTTGGTGTAAATCGCCCTGCAGGTGGCGCTGCTATGTAGCATTTTGCTGGATTTCCGCAAAAGTTCTATCTCAAGCACTAATGCACGGATTTTTATAAAACTTCAGATTCCGTTATTCCTTGACATGAATGGATGCTGTTTACGCTTCAGTGTAAATCGCCCAACAGGTGGCGCTGTTATGCTGCATTTTGCAGGATTTACACTATTTTCGCAGTAGCTCTATCTCAAGAACTAATGCACACATTTTCATCAAACTTCGGATTTAGTTAGTCCTTCATATGAAATGATGCTGACTACACTCTTAAAAAAATTCAGCGATTTTAACTCCGACTGAGTGTATTTTCACTCCTTTCCTGTATTGAAAATGCACTTATCCTATAGGAGTGAATTTCATTCATCTTGCGGAGTGGTTTTTTTTTCATTCCTTTTTGATAAGCTGTTTTCGCTCTTTTTTTCGACTAAATTAATAGGCAAAACGAGTGACTGCACTCATTATTGACAAGTCATTTTTAAACCCCTTTTTTTGTCAAATTTAATAGGCAAAATAAATTATTTTTCTTTTATTTTCAGATTTTTTTTTGTTTGTTTTTTAACATATATACTCCCCAGTTTGCAAAATGTATTACTTTTAAAACTCCATTTTGTTTTATTTAAATCTAGATGCAGAAGAAATTTTGTTTTTCATTTCCGAAAGATAAATTAACTAATAATAATAATAAAGATATGTTCGCGCCATAACAAGACAAGATTTTCTACCTTGTCAATATCCTGAAGTGCACTTTTTTTACTTTATCTATCTCATTATGATTTTTTTCTTTTTAATATTTTCACATTGTATATATAATTTTAACGTTATTAGTTTTAATCCGGGAATGTCGATTTCTTTAATTATTTCTGATATTATTATATCTTATTACTATATTTTGCTCATGACACAGATAAATAATTATGGACTATAGAATTCATGTGTTACATAACAGCAGACTTTTGTTTAGTTAAACTTTTGAATATGAACAGAGTGAAGTATAACACAAAAATAAAAATTCACAAAATCATAATTTAAAAAAAAGGTCAAGCTAGTTGTGTCATAAAATAAACTGATAATATTTTTTACTAATCTATTATTTTCTAATACTTTTTTTAAATTATCTTTTACATTTCGTACTATTTACATAATACTGTGACAATTAAAATAATAATATTTAAAGTGTAGATGTGTACAACTATCTAAATGAACACAATTTATTAAATACTTGCACTTACTGAAACATAAAAAAAAAGAACCTATAATATAAGTTAATAATAATTTAATAATTTTTATAATCATGGGTTGTGTTCCGAAAATATTTTTGAGTGTCACGAGCAAATTAGTATATTAATAATCAATAATATAAGCACAAAATGATATATGTTTAATAATGTAAATACCAATTAGCGTAATTTTACACAATTTGAATACGAGAAAACTACATATCTAAGTGCATTTTATTGAATATAAAAATTATGGAACAGATGCATTAAAAAAAAAAAAAGAAAAAAAAGTAATTTAAGAAGTTCATGTTTCCAGTTTAAAAGTATTAACGTTAAATAACGCAAAAAATCATATATACAATGTGAAAATACAACAAGGAATGGTGAAGGAATTACAAGAAAGATGAAGTAAAACAACGTACTTTACCTTAGAATTTTCAGTATTAGTAAAATCCTAGAATCGCCGATAGCCATCTTGGTTTTAGCTGGGAAACAAAAACGAAATTTATCCAATACTTTGTGATGATTGCCCCACCCACCCTGCTTTCGTAGGCATAATCCATCTATCTTATTCTATGCCATTTTTAAATCAATCAAATTATAATTGTAATATTGTTTTTATCATGTAGGTAACGCTAAGCTTTGACGCTTGAAACAAACAAGCGACTCCCTTTTGAAGACGGTTCTCCCTCTGCAAAACTATATATCGCGTTAAAGGATTTCAACCAATAGGGAAGCTTCTTAAACCGCTCTTTTAGAGATATTTTTCTGTTCATGTCTGAAATGAGCAGTCCTGGGGATGCTACTCTTAAAAGGATGATTTGGTAAACCAGTTTTTTGTGGAAAATGTCTCTTTTTGATAAAACAGATACTCAGAAAGAACGAAAACACGCGTAAAACTTTTCGTTCTTTTGTTGAGTTAATAATTCGTTCTTTTGAATTAAGAGTGTACGTGTTGGTGTAAATCGTCCAAAAGGTGGCACTGCTGTGTTGCATTTTCAACTATTTCCTCAATAGCTCTATCTCAAGAACTAATGCACGAATTTTCATCAAACTTCAGATTTAAGTATCACTTGATTAATATTGCTGCTGATTATGTGTTGTTGCAAATCGCTCAACAGGTGGCGCTGCTATGCTGCATTTGTCATGATTTGCGCAATACCTCTATCTCAAGAGCTAATGCACGAATTTTCCTCAAATTTCATATTCAGTTAGACGTTGACATATGTTGGTGATAATTAGGTTCTGGTGTAAATAACCCAATAGGTGGCGTTGCTATGCTGCATTTTGCTGGATTTACACGATTTCAGCGACAGTCGTACCTCGAGTACTGATGCACGGAATTTCATCTTTTTAGAATTCTCATGATGAACACAGATTGCCATTTAATTTGGCACTGAGATAGTGAATTTTGAAGTATTGACATGTATGAGATAGAAGAATGTTTTGTGATGGCCACAACATACTACTTCAATCATAGTTTGAAAACTACTTGGAAGAAAAATGCGAAATTTTCAATTTCCATAATGCAAGACTTAATAAATCTAAATAAATTTAAAGAATTCTAGGTTGCAATTCATATTTTTTCCAAATATTAATTTCATAATTCATATCATAAAGTTATAAAAATTGCAAATTCAACGTATTTATGTTTGGGTATTTTAGTATTATTGCTACACAAAAATTTAGGGACTTAGGAGTATCATTTCAGGAGATACTAATGAAAATATGAAAATGTAATTTAGCATTAGATGCCTTAAATTTTGAATGTTAACATTTCAAAATCTTATCATTCATATGACTTGAAATTTGTTGTCTAGGCATAGTTTGAACCGAAGATTTGAAATATGTCCTTAAAATTGGGTGTTGCCATTAAAAAAGGAAGTTTAGGTTCGTTTTAATATGTAGAGCCCCCCCCCCCCCCTAAGCAAATTTATATGCATCATTTAAAAGTAGACTTTATTTTCAATCGTTCGGTACCAGTAACTTTCGTCTATGATAATTTGTTGAGGATTTAGTAGGGGTGCTTAATTTTTTTTCCGCGACTGTACGAGAAATTAGGAATGTCATTGAAAGCCATGTCAACAGCAATTCATTGCAAGATGACAATATTAAAACCACACTTATATCAGCTTTCAATTTAATTATCAATAGAAACACCTTTGTTTTCATGGAAATTATTATGAACAGACGGATGGGGCCCCTATGTGATCTCGCAACTCCGGTTTATTAGCTGAACTGAAATTCAGTCCATTAGAGGAACAGATTTTATCCACCGCCGTGTTAAAATCAGAGTTATGGATTCGTTACGTCGATGACATACTCATAGTGTGGAATCATGGTAATTCAAACCTGGAGATTTTCTTAAAGTACGCTAATAGTATTGATAGAAAAATACAGTTTACTTTAGATATAGAAAAAAATGAATCTTTACCTTTCCTAGATGTCGAACTCACCAAGAATAAATTAACACATAATATAGATAGAAAGATTTATAGAAAAACATGTCGATCCAATAACACAATATCTTATAACAGTAGAGTTCCAGCTAACTATAAAAAAGTAGCCTACAGATTTTACGTAAGAAGTGCATTCGAGTTATGTACTGAAGCCTAAATAGAGGAAGAATTAACTAAGATCAAAACAATCGCAGCTGAAAACGGTTACCGAGAAAATTTAACAATAAATTAATTAATGAGTTTAGAAATAGGAATTATATAAAAAAAGAGTACACATTTTTAAAATTTTTGTAGTATTGATTACGTTCCTCAGCTTTATGAGACAATTAGATATATACATTAAAAAATATGATATAGCACTGATAGCTAAACCTCCAGCTAAACTACAAAATCTAGTTCACAAAAAGTTGATCCAGTAAATGAACATGACAAAGCAGGAATTTATATAATCTCGTTCAGATACAAAAATAGAAATTTTACGTACATTGGAATCACAACAATAAAACTACAGGAAAGATTGAAAGAACACGTGACTGATATAGGAAAAGGGAAACAATCTACAGCTTTAGCTCGATTAAATTTAGAGGCTGATATTGACATCTTTTTTTAGCAAAGCAAGGATCATCGCACAAACAAATCAATTTAACACATGCATTTTGAGAGACTCTATAGAGATTTTAGCCAGAGGTAGGAATATTTGTAATGATGCATTATCCTGCCATATACTGAACATTTGGTTTAGTCTGCTTGGGGTCAATAGGGTATTTGGCTTCAATGTAGTATTTGACATGGAATGATCAATGTCGCTCCATGGACTCATTCCCCTTCTTCGCCCTCCCTCCCCCTCTTTTTTAAAGTTTTGGTATCGCCCTTATTATTTGGTATCGCGTTATTTGAACCGATATGCATTCTGAAGGTCTTCTTCTCATTTTCCCCTCCATTGATGATGACCAGAGCTTGGTCGAAAGCGCTCAGGAAATTTTTACATCTGAATATTGTGTTTAATGTTTAAAACCTTTTAATTTTTTTTTATCATCACCTATTTTAGTAATAAAAGCTGTGAATCATTTTAATGTATAGATGTTTTAATTTAAACTATTAAGGTGAATTTGATGTATTCTTGCATATAGTTTTCTATATATTTAACACTTTCCTTATAAATCTAAAATTGCTTTAAAATGTAATATAACGCAACTATACCAAATTATTTTTCCCAATCATTGAGACTCTCTTAGGATATATAAAAAATATTTTTTTTAAATAAAAATCTATTTTTTTTAAACGTGCTTACAAAAGATTGATTATTAATATATATATATATATATATATATATATATATATATATATATAATATATTATATTACATGAAAATTTGCCTTGTCATTGTCTTTACTTTAAGGAAAAACAATTATTAGTATTATAGAGATGAGAAACTGTAATGATGCCTGAGAATTGTGATAAGAAAATTATTATTTATATCAGAAATTTTTATTATCCATTTATAATAAAGATTTATCTTTTGCTATTTATTTCAACTCCTGCATAAGGTTAAATGTTGTAAAAAGTTTTAGAAATGTGTTCATTGAAGCCCGACATAAAACAAATATATTTACAGTATCCCAATTCATCCTTAATAAATTAGAAAATTGCAGTCATTTATCATGGTTTTTTGAGTGTTCTAATTATACTGTTAAATAAGGAAATTTGCTATGCATCAATGATTCAATATAATATCTTTTTCAATAGAGAAGTCGTTTATTATTTTTAAAGAAAATCTTTGACAAATAATTATTTTCCAAATGATAAATATTGATTGGTTTGAAAACACAGTACTCTTTGACGCGTAATAAGAAAATGAAAATGATTTTCCTATTTATGATATTGTAAATACTTAAAATTGAAATAAAATATTTTCTTACATCTTAAAATACAATTTCTGCTTTCTTACCACAGTCAAATTTCTAGTGGATCTTTATAAAATAATTTACAGATGCCCTAGCAAAAATAATTATTCAAAAATACATAAAAGCATTTATTTTTCCATCTTTTTTCACATTCTTTTTCTTTTGCTTCAGACGTTTTAATTATAGATATCTTGTAATGTGAGTCCAATTTGGAAGCAATGGGAGTACAGGTGATGAGACATCTAAGAATTTGATTTGAAAATCATAAGTTCGACTTCCAGCATAGAAAATTATTACTCTTTTAGTCAAAAGTTCTGTGATAAAAAAAAAAAAAACATATTTAGATATTGAAGTGTAAACACAGCAATTTCAATTATATTCTACAACAATATCTAAAATAGTAAAGAGTATTTAACAAAATAAGAGGCAACGTACAACAAATGTTAATACTTCAATATTTTTAGTTCAATACTATACCAAATTTGATTTTCATCTTATATTTTTGCTTCAGTCAATTAATCGAAGTAAAAACGAACTGGTCATGATACTTTTTAAAATAAACAATTTCTCGGTATTCTGTTGTACATCGGCTGTTTGCTAATAACTGGCGTAGCATTATGCGAAGTTTCCGTCGCTGCTCGAGCCGACACAGTAGAACTACGAAAAATCAAGAAAAGTAAAGGAAAGTCGCTATTACAACGTCTCCTTCCGTCGGAATATTTCGAAATAGAAGGAGAACCTACTAGCCATATCCAAAAACATACACAAAAAATTTGGTTTAATTCTACGCATAACTTCATACACTTTTTGAAGGTGCAATAATAAAAATGGCACTGAAATTGCTATTGGAGAATCCCCTTCAGGTAGAATATTTCCAAATTCAAGGAGATCCTGCTGGCCATCGCCAATATATTTACAAAAATTTTGGTTCGAATTTATATATAACTTCATGCACTTTCCGATGGTACAATAATGAAATTAAAACAAATATGGCTATTAAAGCGACCTCTTTGGGCGGAATATTCCCAAATTCTAGGAAGAACATTTTTAAAAGATTGGTTTAATTCTGTGCATAACTTCATACACTTTTTGAAGGTGCAATAATAAAAATGGCACTGAAATTGCTATTGGAGAATCCCCTTCCGGTAGAATATTTCCAAATTCAAGGAGATCCTGCTGGCCATCGCCAATATATTTACAAAAATTTTGGTTCGAATTTATATATAACTTCGTGCACTTTCCGATGGTACAATAATGAAATTAAAACAAATATGGCTATTAAAGCGACCTCTTTGGGCGGAATATTCCCAAATTCCAGGAAGAACATTTTTAAAAAATTGGTTCAATTCTGTGCATAACTTCATACACTTTTCGATGGTACAATGGCGACGCAAGGACACACAGGCATTTTGTATAAACATGTTTTTTGGAATCTCTGGCCCCTAAAACGTGTAAATCCATGAAAAACCGGAAGACGAAAAAAAATCGATTACAATACTCTCTTCTATTGAAGATATAAGGACGTAAAAATATTATGAATGTGTTTATATCTTTGTAAGTTAAAAAGTGCACTATTATCTTAAGCAATTGTAGTATATTTCTTGCATTAAAAAATGTCTTAAGAAGATTATTGAAAATTCCAAGCATTTCTAACGATTGACCATGTCATTCGAAATCTGATATCACTCAACTGTGAAATGAAAATTCTCCCTGCCATTAAATCGCCCTGTCTTGAAATGAACATGAGTATATAATACAATATCAAAGTCCTGTGAAGAATTTTGAAGAGTGCTGTCACTATCTTCATTTCCGTAGTGACCATACGCAATTTTTCAGAATTGCCCTAAGTTTCCAACCCCGCAAAAAAGATAAATATCAGAAAAACGCTAGTACGAAACTGTAGTTTCTCAGATAGCTCAGTGACTTCTTACAGTCACTGATAGAACCACAACCTTTGTATGAAGTTTTAGAGTTCAAAAGCCAAAATGGTGATTTCACGAATGTTATTGCTAAGATTAAAAATGAGTTAAATATGTAGTGCCTTGAGGAAATTACCCACTCTCTAAAAACATTTTAAAGTAGCACAAATAACTGATACTTCCGCTAAAATCTCAAACTTCTTAGAAAGTCTCTCTAAACTTAATCTAGAATGTACTAAAAATAACTTGACTTCGAAAGTTCTAATGATTAATTTTGAATTACATTTCTCATCTTTAATTGCATGAGGATTTCATTTTACTTCTGTTATGTAAGTGTATGTAACTGTTGTTTGTCTTTTTTAAAGTTCTTATCGGGGAATATATGCATGGTGGTACCACGTATTACAATGTCATTCTCCATGCCTTTTTGTTCTACTTCTACTGTTATTATTATAAGTAACATATATGCGGTGAATAGCGGTTCTTTCCAGAAGTGACTCACTATGTAGTGGATTGGTCCATTTAGAAGACCAATATAGCAGGTGGGGACAGAAGTTAGGTGAGACAGAGAGAATTTATAGCCAAATAGCTCCTGACCTCCGCTACGATCTGAATTGTATCGCTCAGCATTCTTCGAGTTTCGGGTTTGGTTTGCTCAAAATTCTGATTACATGCGTTGGTCCGATTTCATATTTGAAAATCATACAGCGGATGCTGTTGTGCAGTGTTTTTTTAATTCTTGCATCTGTGCAACTACATTTTAAATTCGAATAAAAAATCCTGTTTGTAATTGCACTATTTAAAATAATATAGTACGATGATGTTGTAAGAAAGTTTTGTAATATTTAATCTTTTTTTTTTCTTAAAATAGTTACATTTAGATTAAAATATATCACCATATCTTTATATGAAAAAGCTAAATGTTATACAAAACATGTGTGAACAGTCAAATTATAAAAGAAAAGATGGAAAAAAAATTTTTTTCTGACCTTTACAAACCTCGAAATATATTTTGCTGCGTGAATAATTGGGGGTAGGGGGGGGTTAGATTAATAATTATTTATTTTCATAATAAATTAACAAAAATTAGAAGAATAATTTTAAAACATTAAAAAGTTTTTTAACTTGTATTGTGGAACAAAGGGTGAATTTAGGTAGAAAAAATAATGTAAGAAAATCAAACAAATTTTTAAGAGCCCTTATTTTGAAAATCAGACAAGTGCGATAGTTGTATTTTTTGTTTTGCTTGATTTTTTTTTATGTTGAAGTAGATCATATTTAATGAATAAAGTGAAATTTTGAAGCTCTGAAAAAATTTCCTGTATCCTGTAGAAAATGTCAAAGTTAAAGACCATGAATCCCATTTTTTATGAAAATTGCAATGCCAGTATGTTTGGATTACTATATCTCTGGAAAGCAACAACATCCCAAAATTCTTTTGTCATAAACCGTTAGTATAACACTACATGCTTAGTAAAATTTACTTGGTTCCGTGGGGCATTGTAAATTTTCATTGTTATTTTGCCACAAATTGCAACAAAATGACGTTTTGTCCGCTTTCTGCACTTATTATGTTAGTTAAGCAATAGTACCCCAAAATGTTTCTATAGAATATGAAAGTATACTATTAGGACAACCTAAGTAATATAGAACTTTACTGGGATATCGATGCTGTTAACTGACATAATCTGTTAAATGTTCAAAGGTTTCCAAATCAGCAACTTTTGAATTAGTCCTATTTCAAAACAGCATCACAGTTGAATAAAACAAAATGTATCAGCTAATAGTTGAACATATGTACAAAAACATGGAAACGAAAAATAAGTGGGGTCTCATGGTTTTTTTTTTTTCATAAGAAAAAACATAACAAAACTTACAAAAAGGGAATGCAATAATCAGGCTTTTGCCCTACAAGGAGAAAGAGAAAAAGGATGCTCTATTTCCTCATAGGGGAAAAACATAGGAAAGGGAAAGAGAAACGGGATAAATCATTTTCTGATAGGGGAAAAGCCTGATATTGACACTGCCTTTTTGTAAGTTTTGTAATTTTTCTTCTGAAAATAGCATGAGAACCCACTTATTTTTAGTTTCCATGTTTTTGTACATTTGTTTAACTACTGGCTGATATATTTTGTTTTATTCAACTGTGATGCTGTTTTGAGATAGGACTAATTCAAAAGTTGCAGATTTTGAAACTTTTGAATATTTAACAGATTATATCTGCTAACAGCATCGATATCCCGGTAAAATACTATATTACTAGCTTGTCTTAATTGTAAACTTTCATATTCTATAAGAAAAAGTTTGTGGTACTATTGCTTAACTAAGATAATAAGTGCAGAAAACGGACAAAAACGTCATTTTGATTGCATTTTGTGGCAACATAACAATGAAAATTAACAATGCCTCATGGAACCAAGTAAATTTTTCTAAGCATGTAGTGTTATACTAACAGTTTATGACAAAATAATTTCGGAATTTTGTTGCTTTCCAGAGATATAGCAATTCAAACAAACTGGAATTTCAAGGTTCATGACTAAATGGATTCATGATCTCGAAATTCGTCATTTTCTACAGAAAACAGGAATGTTTTTCAATGCTTCAAAATTGCACAATATGCATTACATATGATATACTTCAGCATAAAGAAAATCAAGTAAAACAAAAAATACAACAATCGCACTGGTCTGATTTTCAAAATAATGGCTCTTAACCTGAAAACAGGAAAAAAATTCTTAGTCTTGAGACTCAAAAGGTAAAATTTAAATAGTGATAATATTACATAAAATTCAAATCATATAAAATATATAATATGAACACCAAAAAGTCCACAACCTTACTTAAAAGGCGGCTAAAGTAATGAAAAAGGTATTACAAGTTTAAAATGTACATTTTATTTAAAACTTCTTAGTACTTTCAAGCCTTCCAAGCTCATCATCAGAGAATATCTTAATAACAAGTTGTTGTTAATTTATACAAATACGTCTCTTTGTTTTGAAACTGAGAGAGCCAATAATTTCTAGAGTTGAAAGTAGAAGTAGCAGGAGCAATTTCTTGGATTGAATTTAATCAGAGGAACTACATATTGTTATTATTAATTGCAATTCCATTTATTTTATGAAATCACTTTGTTTCCCATACGTCAGTTTCTATGGGTAGAAGAAAATATTTAACTTCCGTATTTTAAATTTTAATACGTCACTTTGCTCAGGTGTTCAGGATTTATTTTCAGGATATTGAATCATAAACTGAGGTTATTGTACGACAGGGCATCGTTACATACTTGATTGTTTTTACACATGATTTCTATGGTTTATCTTATAGTGGATGCGTAACAATCGGATGTTGGGATTATGGTTTTTGCATGATCAAAATCTATTGCGATATTCTGATTGAAACTTAAACGAGAGAGAGCTGTGGATTGATGACAAAATTTTATATCTGCCTTATGTTCTTTTATTCTTTCTTTGAGTTTTCCTTTGGTCATTCCGATGTACTCTTTTAGTCTATTGCTGTCAGTACTAAAAGGAATGGTATATACACCAACTAATTCATCTTGTATTAAATAAAATGTATATTTTAAACTTGTAACACCTTTTTCATTACTTTAGTCGCTTTTTAAGTAAGATTGTAGACTTTTTGATGTTCAAATTATATATTTTATGTTGAAACAAGGTGAAAAATTGCGTTTCGTCTAATGATTTTATTCAAATCATAATTAATCATTTCCTTAAAAAGAAATAGGTCCAGTTTCCAATAAATTTAGCTCAAAAAAATCTGCAACTGCCAGTAATAGAAATATTCCAAAGGTGGGAATATTGTGTAAAAAATCAATGTTTATTATTACGTTCTTTTTTGGAATCGAAAAAGATTTTGCGAAAACAAAATATTTTTTTAGCACACCTTCACAAAATCACTAATGAATTCCTAATGTTTATAAAGATGATAAAGTAACTAATGAAAATAAATTAACAACGTGCAACAGATTTCTACAAAAAGGAAAAGAAACATTAAATATTTGTGCTTCATTAAATACTCGTATATATAAACAATAACATTTTGGGAGGCAAAATAGCGGGGTGGTTTAAGGAAATGTTTGTCTATAATAGTTTATTAATAAATGTCTAAATCAATTCTTAATGAAATTTGTGTCATGGAAAAAAAATCGAAGTCTTAAACACTTTTTAATTTTATCAAATTTACTAATTCTAATAAAATACACTAAAACTATTAGTAAACAAAGAAGGTACTGTATAATATATAAAAAATATCTAATAATAATAAAATAAAAACTTTAGTTTTGTATCATAAAATTTATTATTTTAAAATGGGTATGTAAATGATAAATAACCAAATCAATAAAGCTTATCAACGTTTTTGTGTAAAACTATTATAAAATAGGTCGTATAATATGTCCGATGCAAAATATACTAAGGCACTGACAGTAACATGAAAATATGAAAATATATAATTTAAATTATACGCCATTAAATTATATGTTAATAACTCGAAACAATGTAAAATACATCAAACAAAATCTTATTTTCAATACGAATGATCAATGTTTTTTTGTTTATTTTTAATGTCAGCTTCGTGTGATTAATTTAGACCGTAGTTGGAAATCAGATAGCATGCTAGAGACGAGATCAGCGACTGGACTTAAGTTCTCACGGTCTATTCATATGCCTCCACCTATTATATTACTGGAATAAGCCACTCTTTGAAAAAGCCGCTAGGCGCGGTGATATGGAGTGTTGACCATTTTTTTCAAAATTGACTCATTTCTTCATTGACTGTCGACCTGTAAGGGACCTATCTGAAAGTCCCGCTTAAGGTCAAAACTAGGAATGCTGCATTTTCTGGTGAGAAGTAATTAGGGAGATGGGCACAGTGAAATTTAAGTCAAAATACTACTGTATACGGAACTACCGTTTATCCTTATGCGTGACACCATAGGTTTTTTGTAGTTCGGGAGGATTATGTTATCATTGTAATTTTTCTGGGTATTATAAATTTTATTTCTTAAATTGTTTTCTGGTAAGAGTGAACAAATGAAAATATTGAACATTTCAATAAAATATTTTCATCGTTTTAAAGTCATTAATAAAAAAACGTTTTCCGCTGGGAGTAGCTAGATTAATTATAATTGAATAATTATTGGATTGTACCCAGGGCTTAATTTCTAACTACAAATTGTACCGGAGCTCTAATATTCTGGAGTAATAACAACAGTAGTGTATCCAACCGTCTTCTCCACCCCCAATCCGCATATTTATCTTTCACAGCTTATTTGCAAACTTAGCAATATCTTCTACGGTGAAAAAGAACTTTTACTATATTTTGAAAATATCTATATGCATTTATCTATATTATAAAGAACAAATGTGTCTGTGAGAAACTCTGACGTTATTTTGACGGTGAGAACGGGAGTAGATTAAATTTAAATTCAGTGCAATTTTTAAAATTTTTAATTATCGCAGCTTTTGTAATTCTTAGCCCGCCGAAGGGGGAGAAAAATTGACTTTCCAATGCATTTTGTTTGAAAACTATATCGCAATTTGTTTGAAAACTGCTTTATTATTTGTTTAAATTTTTTGTTTTCTAAAATGATTTTCAATCATGAATTTTTTTAATAATCTATCTCTATCGCATACATATGAGTATGAAATATAACTCTGTTTGTTCTTAAATTAATAAAACTGGTTCAGCACTTGTTTAGAGCTTATATTCCATAACGCAATTATAAGATCCGCCAATCAAAAATAAAAACAATAAAATATCAATAAAACACAAATTTAAGACATGAAATATAACTACGACTTAAATTATTGAAATGAACAAAACCAAAAATGTTTATTGCCCTAAAAGACAATAATTCGGATACTTTACTGTGCCAGATATGTGTTATTTGTCTATTTAAATGTCTTCTATGCACATCATAGTATACAACACACATCTGGTGGTAAACCTTTGTGATGTATATCAATTTCACCATGTTTTAAATAGTTGAAAATTATTAAAATACGCTGCGAAAAGATTTCCCTAATAGAACATTATATAACCGATCTCTTTTGTGTGGCACTGTAAATGATTGTTAAATGCTCAATATGTTGTTAAATGTTAAATATCAATTTCATTACCTTTCTAACAGAGAAACAATAGTAAAGTACTCCGCAAACGGTTTTTCTCCATAGACTACAATATAATGGAATACTTTGGAGTTACTCTGTACACGTACGGTTAGAGTTAAACATAATATATTCTGTAGAAACCCTCGTCTAATCTACCGCAATAATGTATATAAATTTCATTATGTTTAAGATTGTGTAACGCTGTTAAAATGCACTCCAAAGGATTTTTCACAACAGGCTATAACGGAATGGAATTCTTTGTGACCGTGTAAATGTAATATGGAGGCTACGTACTTCATTTTCAATACCGAACATGCCTTGGTAAACCTGAATAGCATATATAAGTTATATGCCAATCCGACTGCATTTACGCGAGTTAGAGCACGGACGGAGGACAGACAGACAAACCAACTCATAAACACTTTTCAATTATGTTGGAAAATGTTAAAAAGAGATTAACAGATAATTTCTCTCTTTTACTTCCTAAATGCAATTAAAAAAATAATAATCTTGATAATAACAAGAATTATTTTTTTTAAGAAGACCCTGCTGGTATTTATGAGAAATTTAAGTGTTTAATGACAGCGCAATACTTATTTATATCCAGTGTCACTTCTCAATTTTCATTTAACATAGAAAAGCCTATGGAGCTCATAACTTTTTCATTTTTTTCTTACCACCATTTTGTCCGTGATGCCACATTTTTTTTTAAATTCTTTGCTAATTCTAATAATATTATAAATTCAAACTGTGAAAATGTTTGCCAGACGTTGGTTCAAAACTGATCATTAAATGCCTTTACCTATGGGTGAATTTTAACCCAGCGAGTAATATGGGCTCATTTTTATATACATTATTCAAATAATTTACTTAATAATTCCAAATTTCGCTTTCTTCATTGAGAATCAACGGACATTTTCCAATAAAATTTAATGTTTTTCCTTCATTGTTGTAAATAATTCAAAAGCCGTTTTAATAATTTGTCTATTTTCATTTGAATGATTTTCACGTGAAAAATGAAACTAAAATAGTTCTTTTTAAAGAAATCAAAAGAAGATGAATACGGTTTCATAGTGAAAAAAAAATACATTTTCAAACAGTTTTTTAAGTTCAGATTGTTTCTGTCTAAACTATAGCAATCTGCATTACTCTACTGGTGAAACATTTTGAATTATACATAGGTAAACTGCATCACACATTGTAAAGTGATATCGCATTATTCAAAGCCTGATGATGATATCCTCCATTTATTTTGAAATGCGCTCGTCTGAATGCAGAAATTATTTAAAATCGTGACATATTAACCAAGAACCTAATTTACAGAACAAATTAAAAAAACAAAATTTATTTCCTAAATTGTAAGCCCGAGAAGGGACGGATATTAAGATATTTATTCAATTCGTTCTGCATTTAATGTTACATTTTTTTAAAATTAAGTTAAACCAACTGAACGTTGAAAGATAAAAATGAAATTCGTACAATATGATACTTTAAACCACCTAAAAACTCAGATTCTGTTGAAAAGAAATCGAAATAAATTTTAGACTATTGTAAAGTTTTGAATTTTGTATGTATCTTATCATTTTATGTACAATCGTTATAAACATAATACAAAATCTGCAATACGAATATTTACAACTTAAAAATGGAAAAATCTAATATTTATTTCGATTTCATTTGAACGGAATCTAAGTTTTTCGGGTGTTTAATGTATCATATTGTACAAATTTCATTTGTATTTTGTAATGTTCAATTGGTTTAACTTATTTGTTACAAAAACTTAACATTAAATGTAGAAGGAATTGAATGAAATATCTTACTATCCGTCCCATCTCGGGCTTAAACAATTTAGGAAATAAATTTTGTTTTTTTAATTTGTTCTGCAAATTAGGCTTTTCAAATGAAAATCAAATTTTAAATTATTTGCTTAAAAGGAGCAAAGGCCAACCTAGTGAAAAGGATTCCATGCCGGGACTCGAACCCGGGCCATCAGTCTTGCGCACCGACGTTCTACCGACTAAACCACATGAAACGATACCCAGCCTGGAACTTCTCACTTGTTCTTTTACAGAGTGGCAGCACAAGATGGAATATTTTTCGTGAGCCACAGACAGGGGGCAAACACAGACTCATAATTAAATCCAGCATCGATAGAATATATATTAAAATCTATGTTGTATGCAAGGCGAATGTCTCTCTGTGGAAAAATTTCCAATTATTAATATATTATTAATATAGATTCTATCGATGCTGGATTTAATTATGAGTCTGTGTTTGTCTCATGTCGGTGACTCACGAAACTTATTCCATCTTGTTCTGCGTTGTAGCCTTGCCAACCTGTAATAGTGAGAAGTTCCAGGCTGGGTATCGTTCCATGTGGTTTAGTCGGTCGGTAGAACGTCAGTGCGCAATACTGATGGTCCGGGTTCGAGTCCCGGCATAAAATCATTTTAACTAGGTTGGCCTTTGCGCCTTTTAAGCAAATAATTTAAAATCAATTTTCATTTTAAATATTGTACGCAAGGCGAATGTATCTCTGTGAAAAAATTTCCAATTACTAATATAGATTCAATCGATGCTGGATTTATTAAGTGTCTGTGTTTTCCCCATGTCGGTGGATTACGGAAAATATTCCATCTTGTGCTGCGTTGTAGCCTTGCCAACGTGTAATAGTGAGACGTTCCATGTGGTTTAGTCTGTACAACGTCCGTGCGCAATACTGATGGCCCGGGTTCGAGTTCCGGCATAGGATTCTTTTCACTAGGTTAGCCTTTGCGCTTTTTAAGCAAATAATTTAAAATCAATTTTCATTTGAAATATTGTACGCTAGGCGAATGTCTCTCTGTGGAAAAATTCCCAATTATTAATGAGGTTTTTGTGTAATCATTGTTTATTTCATCTGTATTGATTGGATAAGTAATATAACTTTCATTTCCATTAATAGGTGAACTAATAAAAGTTTATTCATTCATTCATGATTATAAATAATGTTTAGCTACTTTTTATTTAGGAAGAGTTTTTTTTAAATATTAGTAAGTAAAACTGATAAAGTAAGAAGAATTTTCAGTGGTATCAATAAATATGGATAAACTGTAATTTTTAACCCGTTCAGAAAACTGCGGCTGGTCTGTCTAATCCCTTTAGAGGATAATTTTAATTCTAGTTAATATTCTTTCGCTTATCTTTCATTATTTCCTGCTTCATTTGGTATTTTATTTTATTGTTTAAAATATTTCTTTAATTTATTTGCCAGTCATTTTTTAAATACTGTTAAGAAAACAAAATAGCAGCTTAACAGTCTCTGAAACATTCAAATGGATATTTCCTCTAAATACTTGGCGGTTGAAAACGTAAGAAAAACATCAATTTTTAGAATGTTTTAAGCAGTATGATTAAATTTAGTTTAATTATCAAGCTGCTCAAGCATATTTAGTTTATTGCCGAAAAATATTAGCTTCACTTTGATTATACACCTCAGAAACAAAATTAGCCATGAAATCTGCATTTACTAAAAGGATTCTTACATTTAAAATGTTTTCCTGGAGGAATTTTACAAATTTTGGATAATAAGATAATCTGTTGATTTCTCACGAGGAAGAAAACTCCGATTTCACACCCATATTTTCTGTATGAAACACATCTATCTGCAATTCGCAATTCGTATTAACATCGAATGAATAGCAGGCGGATTTTAAAGTTGTTGAATTTTAGAAGAATATCAATAAAATGATTTACTTCGCTCAGGCAACATCTATTTAATTAAGAATCAGCCATTTTAGAATAAAGCCTTATATTAACCCTCCATTGGTCGCAATAGGCCTGACAGCACAACATAATTATTTCTGTTCTCTTCTCTGCTATTTCAGCGCGCAGGGTTACTTACTTTCAGTATTTTTAGTGTAATATACAAGTTTTTTTTTTCAGCCAAATTTGAAATATTCTCACTTTGTACATCCTAATGAAGATCAGTTATCACTCTAAGAGAGTTAGAATTGCGTCAATTAGTTACTAATGGCGAATTTCTAAAATGCGCCTGTTGGGCGCATTGTGCCCGAGCTCGGAAGTCACAGAGTTGCGACCGACGGAAAGTTAATATTAATTTAGTTTGATGTATTCAAGTGATTTTTAATGTAGTTTTATAATCATTCATAATGATAAAAAAGCTATTTATCTGAAAATATTTTAAAAACTTTAACCTCTTTGCTACTGAGTATAAATACAGTAAATACAGTATTAGTAATTATAACTGAGTTATTTCTTCTCCCATCTGACTTCTGAGCAAGATTTTTATTTTATTTGCATTAGTTTGAATCTTAGACTGCGAAAAATATCATTCTGATACCAAAATTATAATTATCTTCGAGTACCATTAATAAAATGGAACAAAATAGAGGTCCCCATTTGGAGACCTGGGGAACGAAGAGGATAATCAATTTAACTGGATCAAAACTAAAATAATACATTTCATAAAAATGACTATTATACGACCTAAATATTAATACCTATAAATAAATATTTCATATTGTTGTTGTTATGCGTCGTTTGATATAATATTTTTATTATAAAACCATAAATTCAAAATAGACAAAATTTCTTTTTTACTGCTTATTTCTAAAAAAGACGTTTCCTCCTTCGTCCCTATTTATCAAAGTGTTTTATATCCGTTCTTGGAAGAAATAAAAATTTTATTGCTCATATATTTTACAAATTGACACATAGGCCTCTTTGATATTTCTCCAGATAACACTACTGACAAGTTGCCATCACTAGATCTTTGAAAGTATAACTTCTGATCATGAAATGTCAAAACTATTTTTTACGCACAGCTATGGATAAAGATCGCTGGAGAAAGTTGAAATGTCTTTTTTTATATATTCCTTCTAAAATATAAATTATATATTTCTCTATACTTGACAATCTAATGGGAATTTATATTAATGCATGTATCTTATATATACAGTAAGACATAGATTTTCAGATTTTCTGTAATCTATAGAGGGTTGGTATAAAATATCTAGCGAAAGCATAAGAGGATAAAAGCATATGGAAACTTAAGAAAACACAAAAAAATAAAGTGTTCCACGTCAGTTTCTTTATGAGACTTAGCACTCTTAAAACTTCAAAAAGTTAATTTTTTATATAAATAAATATATTAAAAGCCCATTTAAATATACCATTAATTATAGAATTAAAAACAAAATAAATGAAACTCTTACTAGTTGTTAAATATGCAATATTTTCAAAAAGAACCTTAAAGTCGTTTTTCTCAAAACGTGATTTTGGGGGTAGTTAAAAAGACAGTATTTTTCCATGATATTTTCAGAATATATCTTGTTTAGCAGATTCTGTTCTAAATATTATTTTATTTTTCCTTTGGTGATTTATTGTTAAAGTTTTGAAAATTGTATATAAACAAGATACAGTTTTGTTTTTAAATATAAAACAGCTATAAATAAACAAATTTTTATGTTCTGTGTAAGCACATTACTCTCAAATATAATTCTATATAAAAATTTTTATTTTACATGCAGGTATTATTTTATAATCACTGCGTGCAACGCGTGATTGTAATTTTCTGGTCAAAACTTACAAAAACGCTGTAAAAAATTAAATTTTCCATTTTCGATGTTTAAAAAATAGGAAATAAAAGAAGAAACATAAATATGTTACTGCTTTTGAAAATTGTGTTTTTGAAATATATACTTTTAAGGTGTAAAATAACAAAGATGTTTAATATTTTTCAATTTTCCGTATTGTATGAAACCTAAATCTCATTAACGAAAAATATAAGGTGCTACATTAAAACCTCAAAAAGAAAATGTGCTGAAGATACTTTAATTACAACTAACACATACGAAAGATATTTTGAAGGTATTTCTTAGAAAATATAATGATATCATGCGACTTTTGGAAGTGGAAAATAAAGTCGGTTAAATACACTGTTCACTGTTCTTGCTGTTAGATGTATTCCGAAGTATGGAATGCCTTGCTCTACACTGTTAAAAATTTGCAGCATTCTGGCACGTCATTTGACCGTTTTTTCCGAAAATGGTTACACAACCGTAATTTTAACACTATTCTGACCATATTATTGGCCATTTTATGGTCAGAATATACACTGCTCAAAACAATTAAAGGATATTTGAAGTTTTATATAAAATAAAGATATAAACGAAATTTTTTTGCCGAAAATAGAAGAAGAGAATCACAAATGCAAATTTTTCTGGTTTTCAAACTGTGGAGTATGCAAATTTTGAGTTCGACGTCAAAAATGTCGCTTCAGCGGCAGCGAATGAAATTTGACTTTCAACTGGATAAAAGAGAATGAAGACAAGGATGATCGGTATTCAGTGATTGCTTTGTTTCGATGAGTACGATGTCTGAGCGAAGTCATTTGACAGATTCAGAAGCTTTGAGAACTGTTGGTAGGTTAGAAGGGGGCCAAACTCAAGCCGAAGTAGCGCAAGCCATTGGAGTGTCACAAAGTGTCATTTCCAGGATCTGGAACCGTTTTTTGGAGAGTGGATGTGCAGGCCGAAGACCAGGGCAAGGTCGTAGACGGGCAACAACGCCCAATGAAGATCGGTATTTAGCGTTAACAGCTCGGAGACTCCGAACCATGAACGCTACTCTTCTCCAACAACACCTTCGCTCGGCTACAGGCACCACGATTTCAACTCAGACTGTCCGAAACCGGCTGCATGCTGTAGGTCTGTATGCTCGCCGACCGATGGTATGTGTTAGATTAACATCAAGGCATCGTCGCGACCGCAGGGAGTGGGCAACCGAGCATGTCAACTGGAGGAGAAATGAATGGAGCAATATTCTGTTTTCTGACGAGTCCCGTTTTTCTGTGACACCGGATAATAGGCGTATTTTCATCTGGAGGGACCGTGGCAGTAGGAATAATACTGCGTTCGTGCACGAAAGTGTCAGATTTGGCGGTGGAGGAGTGTTGGTGTATGGTGCCATCTCCATTGACGGGCGCACTGGCCTCTACATCATTCGAGATGGAGCTCTGACTAGTCGCCGATATAGGGATGAGATCCTCAGACCTATTGTAGTCCCTTACGCTGCAGCAATCGGAGATAACTTCATTTTAATGGACGGTAACTGCAGGCCACATCGTGCAAACCTGGTGGAGGATTTCCTTTTCGAGGAAGGAATCGTTCGAATGGAATGGCCAGCGTGTTCTCCAGACATGAATCCAATCGAGCACGTTTGGGACGCTCTAGGATGACGAGTTTCTGGCCGCCAACAACCCCCACAAACTCTCCAAGAACTGGAAAGAGCTCTTCTGGAAGAGTGGGGCAGAATATCCCAACTCGTCATTAATAGCCTCATTGAGTCCATGCCTCAAAGGTGTTCAACGTTGCTGGCCGGCCGTGGAAACCATACCCCCTACTGAAAATGATTTTCATTGATGAAAACACCTTTTCTTATTCTTTTTTTTCTCATATGCACAAATTGTGTTTTTTTCCTTTAGTACACAAATGCGCAATAAAATGCATTTTTCCTGCCAAACATGTGTAATTTATTCTAATATAACTTACTATGTCTGTCGACCATGTATCAATCAGCTAAACAGTTTACCAGATACAAAATCCACCTAAAACTGCAATATCCTTTAATTGTTTTGGGCAGTGTAGTTAAATTATGGTTATGAAACCGTTTTTTCAAAAAACGGTCGAATGACCTGCCAGAATGCTGCAACATTTTTAACAGTGTATGTTGCGTGAAAGCAAACAGGTTCGAATCATCACGTCTCTAGAATTCAGCACATTTCGTACTAAGTAAACTCTTAAATAAAAAAGAGAAAAAGAAGTGTTTCCGAAATGAGAATTAGAATGTAATAAGAGATACAGAGAGTGCTTAGAATTTACAGTATTTACAGTTTTTATAGAATTTAAAATTTATTGTCTAAGTTTAAGAATACCGTTAACTGCACAGTAAGAATTCGTAATGTTTTGTAACTAATGATATCATAATTTAAACTACTCATCTTCCCATTCAATTAGTCCTTTAATTTCGAACAACGTGTATATAAAAAATAAGTGAGATTCCGAATAATTATATAATTTGCGAGTTTCAAAACAGCAAACGTTGAATTCAAGTTTTCAGTAGAAAATATTACATTTTACAAAATTTATTCTTAATTATTGAGATTTTACCTTAAAAGGTCTCCAAAGAGAAAATTTCCACTTATAATCCCAACAGATCCGTTAAGTTCAAAATATAATATACATTTTACGTGTACCAAAAGTGTTTAACTATTCTAACATTTTACGGAAACATTGGTAACTGTATTCTTTAGTTACGGATCGTAATTCTATTAATATTATAGTAATAATAAATCTATTACAAATTAGTAGTAATGAAACTTTGGTTTGACTAATTTTATCAAACAGATTTCAGGTTTAAAAAAAGACCTGTTCACACATGTAATGTCAATTTTCCTTTTTTTTTTTTTGTCTAAATAGTATTTTCTGAATTCATGATAGGTACAAGTTAGATGGGCAATTTCGTAACGGAAAAAATTGCAAAATTTTAATTTCAGTTACAAGTTGAGTGACGAATTTCTAATATTGTATTTCAAGTTTATTATTATACTTCTTACCTTTAGTGTTGAAGTGTCACTTTGGATTGGTCGCGGAAGTGTTATTCCATGGCGAGTATAATTATAAATCCTTTCATCAGATTTGAGTTCGTGATTTTATTTAATATCAGGTTTAGAGTTCAGAGGTTATAATATTTTCTTTTACTTTGACAATCGGCCAACATGAAAAGTAACTAAGTCAATTGAATTTATGTAAAGTGTGAGACTATCGGTTCAAATGACGTCGGTTCAAATATGAAAGTTGCACAATATCAATAAAATATCAGAAAATAAATAAATAGAATGCTAAATGCATCTTTAAAAAGTTAAATTTAAAATTACACTATATGTAAATTACTTAAAATATGACAAAATATTTAAAAAGGAGTTAAATTACTTTGATACCGCAGAGTACTTTCAACTATATACACAGCATTCGTCAGAGAATAAAAAATACCCTAATAACAGTATTTTCAATTGTCTGACGAAGGCTTCACTGTAAAAAAAAAAAAAAAAATCCAAACAAGTTTCCTGCAGGAAATGGAAAAATAGTTGCTCTTCTCGGAACTTTAAATCGTCCTACCGAAAATCCGAAAAATCCGAAAAAAAACTAAATAATAACTAAAATGGTATTTTTCGGATTTTATTCCAGGCTGGGTCGGGAAATTTTCCGTCCCGAGAAGGGCAGCTATTTTCCGTCTCCTACAGGAAACTTGTTGGCATTTTTTTTACAGTGTATATATAATTGAAAGTACTAAGAAGTATTATAGTAATTTAACACTTTTTAAATATTTTGTCATCTTTTAAGTAAATTACACATAGTGTAATTTAAGTTTAACCAATAAAATAGCTGTTAAATCGGAAAAATAAATCATAAATGATTAAATAAAAAAACAGAAACATATCATTCGCCGTCGTTAAAAGTACACTTTTTTACAACAATGGGAAATTAAGCAAAAATAATCAGCTATTTTTTTTTATTGAAATTTAAACACGTAAACCTTTCAGGCATACAAAAAAGAAACGTTATTAGTTTCTATAAGCAATAATTAAATGTAATTGCAAATGATTTTGTTTGGAATACTTATATTGTGAAACAGTTTTATTCATTTACCCTTTGCTTCAAAATTTGAAAATGCACTTAATGTGAATGACAATAAATAATCACTTGGCGCAGTGCAATATAATCAGATAGAAAACAACGTTTATAGCGCCAGAGCTTTTTAAGCTTTGCAAATTAGTTTCAGTGAAATGAGCATACCGTCATGAGTTCGGAACTGATGCTACCGAAAATCTTATTAAAAATTTGTATATCGTTTTACTTGCTCGTTTTACTTTTAATTGCTCAAGCAAAATGTGTAACGAATTAATCATATACATTTTATTTCTACTAAGACATACAAGACATTTTTATTGATAAAAATAACTAAATTTTGAGTATATTATATTTTGAAAAATATAACTCAACAGCAGTTAATACGCGTCTCTATATCTTAATTAACCGCTTCATTTTATGTTTTCAAAGAAAATCAATTTTTCTAAATACAAAGGATTTAAATAAAATGTTTTGAATGTATAAAAACCCCAACTGTGATTATCATTTGTGCTCCTATGGGAATAAAGGCTATTTAATATATGTCAAATTAAGCACATGCTGTAAATTCTACATTTAAATACAGCTGTAAAACATACTAAAAGAAATGATTAAGCGTCTGTGTCCAGATAATTTATGAATGTATTCGATACTGTGGGTCTTCTCTTTAACAAATTAAACTACTGTGGTCCAAAGAGATTTGAATAATAACGCTTTTTATTATTAATGAATCTAGTTTTGGTCTGTTTCAATGTTAAAATGAACATATTTCACTATTCGCTAAAATGATTAAACCTTAAATGGAATTTAACAAAATGGAAGTATTAACCAGTTTTAAATGAAAAATTGGCTGAAAATTACTCTCCATAACTTTTTTTAATTTTCTGAGAGTATATTTAAAATATTCAGTCAGGTAAATAATCTATTTCAACTCAAAGCAATGAAAAAGTATGAACCGTCAACTTTAAATATTGAGATATGATGAAATGTCAATATTTCTTTTCACTAAAGCATGAGAAGTTTGTATTAGTATTGTAAAGTATACTTTTCCCAAACCGACAGTAAATTGCAGAAAATATTGTTGTAATCGAAGGAAATTCAACAAGAAATATTCCAGGAACAAACTCTGAGATATTTTAAACTTTAACGGTAATACTCAATGAAAAAACAATTAGTGTGCGATTAAGAAATTAAACATATCTTTTCAACAGTTTTACCCATTATTCAGATAGAAACATTAATTAGTGCATTTAATTAATCCTTAGATTTATATATCACCGGAACATTAATGCAGTGAATTGAGGGTTTGTTATACAAAATAAAAAAAAAGGTTAAAAAAACAAATATGAAACCAAAAGAGTTTTTGAATTGAGTATTTTAAAAATCCGTTATTTAAATCCAACAGATTTTTGTTTGTTGTTGTAGTTGATTTTCATTTAAAACATTATTATTATTTATTTATCCCAGTATTTTTATAAGCAGCTAATATAAATTATAAAAGTGTTCAAACTAAGGAAGGAGTTATGGTTACGTTAATGAAATCATCCCGTAACTGATTTTGAAAATGTTACACTTTTTTCAATTTTTAAACGACCCACGTAGGCGAAATTAGTCAATTAGATTTTTTTTCTCCTCCTTCGAAATACAGAGACGGATATATGTATCTTTAAGTTTAACACTGATTAACAGTAAGGAGATGATTTATATTATTTTTTGCACCGTTTAAATTGATATTCCTTCGATCAAAATATGGACCATTTAAAATGATATTTCATCTATGAAAAGAGGTACAATTTAGAAATTTATTAAAGCAAGTATTAAATCAAATGCATGTAAACAATTGCGAAATAAAATTACATCACCAATGCATATAAATAAATATTTGCCTTAATTTTTTAGGTGGTCTTCATTCCCAATAGTCTATATCCAATTAATCATGCTATTTTAAAGAGACAGCTATTTTTGTAATGCTCTTATTGTAGACAATACAAAACAATTATAATTCTCAATTACTATGCGTGGGGTTCATATAAGAATTAAAAAAATTTAACATCTTAAAAATCAATATCATGTTAAATTCGTAATCAAAAGGTTATTTCCTACCTTTTTAAATACCTTTAGGACTTTACATTGGCTACTTTTCTCAAACAGTTAGAACATTTATTTTCATTACAAAATTTTTGCGAGACTTTAAAATATATAAACATAATCTCATAAAAACTTTCCTTTTCTTAACTAATGTGTCACACAAAATACGTATATAAACAAATAAACAACTTGACATGTTTCGGTTTCATTAGAGATAAAATACATTATCATAAAAATTCATCATCGAATTAACATTTGACAGGTATCAAGTGAAAAATGCTTACCCAACAAAGGTACGTTCGCCGCTAACCTACCCTACATATATAAAATCCTAATGAAACGAATTTATGAAACGAATATATGAAACGCCTGAAATGTATCGATTCTTTGAATCGACTGATTAAACAACTGACAGTTTCACGTCGATTTCTCGTAAAATATGGAATACTTTGCGACGAAATTAACACCAAAAATCCGTGTTGATGCACAGATCTCAAAACTGGTATTAGAATTATTAAATTCGAATTAGTTTTCGAAATATGAATTTTTTTCTAATTTTAAATACATTTTTTCTAATGATGGCAACTGAAATTTTAATCATAACAAAAATTTTTTTTTTTCATAATTCAGAAAAGGTTACTATTTTAAATTAATTTGGCGACAGTTGGGTCCTTTAAATCTATGCTAAGAATAACGCTTTTTTTTTTTTTGTACAGTACAGGACCTCAAACCCGGAATCCTAAAATCCGGACGACCCAAAATCCGGAATGAATAAAGAAATCTGAAATTCCGCGATGAGACGGAATAAATAATTCCGGAAAACGTGCATAGATGGCGCTACGTGCATACGTAACACAGTTTCCAACTAAGCAAGACTAAACAACTGCACTCAACTGAATAAGTTTGTTGCAATGTTTTTATATTATAGTTTTAATCTAAATACTATTTGCTGACAGAGTTAGAAAAGTTAGTGTGTGCACACATTTTAAATTCATTTTAAAAAGAAACCTTGTTTTTCATTTAATAGAAAATACAAAAAGAACAAATAAATAACCAGAAGGAAGAACTATTTTTAAAAGATGCATAGAATATATTTACAATATTTATATGTAAAGATGTTTTGCTATCTCCTCCCCCCCCCTCCCTCTTCTTCAAATATTCAACAAATTTCATTTTTCGAAAAAAATCAGTTTGTAAGCACCGTACCAACGATATTTTCTCTTTAACTCAAAGGGGAAAAAAATATCTATGCATGGTTTCTTTCTGCATGGCAAAACATACTATCCATCCAAAGCTGATGATCTCATTCTGATAACGTTGACTTCCCACTTCAGAGAGTTCAATAAACAAGTTGAATAAACAAAACAAACCGCAGATAGATATCTCGTTTTTCTTTGCAGTTACTCTATAGTGGTCTTTTTTTAGAGGTACATTATATTTTAATAAAAATTTGTTACACAGGCTAATTTACTATTATTGCAGCTTGCTGAAAATTTGAAAGAAATTAGTCAATTAGCAATGGAGATAATTATTTTTTTAATAGAGGAAAAAAACTGGTTTTGCTCTTTTTTTCTGTTTGCTTGCAACTCAATAATTTCTTTCTCGTGTAATCAAACAACGTGAACTTAATAACACATTAACGAAGTCCTTTTTATACGAAAAGAATAGAGTTTGAATAGATTTCCTCTTGTTTTTGTTTATTTTTAAACTTTCTTAGAACATTTTATTTTAAAAATTTAAATGTTTCTCTCTTTATTTTCACTGAGTCTAATACTGCAATTCCCGATATAGATTCCTAGACCTTGCTAGGCTCTCATGAACAACGACGCATTTTCATTTTCTAAAAGACGTTTTAATGTTGCTAATAATGTGCAGGATTAAAAAATATTCTTACTCTTATTTTAAATTCTTTTTTTGTAATTTGTTTTCGTCTGTTTACTTAAACTAAGTCCTACCCGGCAATTGATATAGATTCCTACGCCTAAGTCGGCTCTCGTGAACAACGACGCATTTTCTAAAAGATGTTTTAATATTCCTAAGAATATGATGTATTAAAAAAAAAAAAACTTATCCTTATTTTCAATTATTTTGTGTAATTTGCATTTTTGACTGTTTATTTGCTCTTAGCCAAGCATGGCAATTCGCGATATAGACTGCTTCGCAGCATGTAAAATTTTGCCACGGGCATATACTGTATCTGTTTATTTATTGTTTTGGTTAAGGACCTGAAATCCGGAACGATCGCGGTCCCGGCCAGTCCGGATTTGAGGTCCCATACTGTATTTCGTTATCATTTTATTAAATACAAAGCTTTCATTTAAAAATGAAACATTTAAATTGATGGCTTTCACTCTTTTTTTTTTTTTTTTTTTTTTTTTTTAACAAAACGAAAAGAAAAATATTAGACACAGATGTCATATACGCACCGGCGTACCTAATTGGCGCACAAATGGCATTATTTTGATAGACATGGTAACCCGGTTATTGTTGTTTATTTAATAATAAGTGTATATTTACTTTTATTTCTTTTTTAAATTTATATAAATTATTTTGTTCTATAGTAATTAATTATTTTTTTGCTATTTCCTTTTGAAAATAATAGAAAAGTATTAAAAAATACGGTACAATGTAGTAGTTATTCCGTCACCCAATTTCGCAAATTATATAAATCGTCAAACCACTCGCCAAATTGTACAGATTGACAAAATTTTTATTTTAAATAACGGAAGAACAAATAAATTAGTATAACATTAATAAATATAAAAATAAAATGTCGAAATAAAAATCACTTGATGACGTAAACACGTGTAACTTGCTAAAAGTCAAGTGAATGTGACATTTACGATCAAGCATTATTGACATTTAATCTTATAGTTCGCGATAGATTTTTTTGTCGACGGGATAACTAAGTAGTACCAAAAATACATATGTAACTGGTATTCGAAAACGAGGATTTCGCCAAATTTTCGTAAAAAAAAAAAAAAAAAAAAAAAAAAAAAAAAAAAAAAAAATCGTGCCAAACATGCGGTGCGTATATGACATCTGGCGAAATATTAAATTATGTAACAAACCATGACATTTAATTTCAACTTCAAATCAATGTTTTAATTTACCACTCGAACAATTAAAAAAAAATGCTAACTGGCGAGTTGAAAAAAAGATACTGGCGAGATTTGCACTGACTGGCGAGGTTATTGTTACAGAGATTGTTTTAAAACATGGGTTGACAAAGACTCTGAATGCTTAATTCATTTTATTTTAGCTTCTTTTCAAATGTTTAACTAATCCTCTTTAATCAAAAACAAAAACAACCATTGGATGTCTTAACAGCAACTGATTTTCCATTAAATTTTTGCAATCAAAGGGAATTGAGTGGAAACCCGTTTACAGGGAGATCTGCACAGCTTTTTCAGTATAATTTAATCTTCTCTAATATTTTTAAAGCCCATTAGATGTTTAGATTTTTAGATTCTGCGGCGTCTGAACGGGGGTTGGCGAGCGTAGCTTGCAGGGGGCAGAGCCCCGTAGTTATATATAAAGTCACATCTCATGTTTAAAAAAAAAATCCAATCCTGTAAATGAACTATCGTAAAATCTTTAAACATTTATGTAGGAAATGCAAACAGAATTATAAAATCTGCTTTAATGATAATCAAAACAAGAAAAACATGATGTTCATCGCCTAATTCGACAACATGTTTATTAGAGTAAAACTATGCTCAGAAATTTGAATGAAAATTACTTGGGAGTAGAAAATTGGAAATATGTAGCTACAATTAATGAAGATTTAACATATTTATCTTACATACCAAATCAATCTGCGTTGTGTTACGTTCCAGCACTATAAGGATAGGAACCCTTAAAGTCCTTATACCATAGCTTTAAATATATTGCAATATTTTAAGTAAATATGAGAAATGAAACAGGAATTGAAGCCATTCAGTTTAAATGTATCCAATCCAAGTTTCTGGACGTGTCGCCTATGGATTACTGTAAAATTGTACTTTTAAAACGAGCTCTTTATAAACAGTATCCAAAAACACTCCATGAATTCCTGAAGATTGCGCTCGAGAGGTACATAAAGCTTGATATTCTAAGAAATGTTACGTTCTTTTATCTTGTAAATCAAGGTGTAATATGATGTCAAAAATTATCACCAAGGTACTATCAGGCTGAACATATTAAAAAATAAAATGTTAATCTTTATTTATCCTCCTGTGACCTGACAACCATTTAAATGGATGTTTTGATTTCTCCTTCTATTGAGTTAAATTTCATTGCAGCAATACAAAACCAGTTGGTTTTGGTAATGTATGAATCAAAAATCAACATTCAGCTTTTGGATTTTGGAAACGATAACTACTTTGTTTACAAAATGGCGTAATAAATGAATCAAGTTGGAATTCTACGTTCTGATGGTAATTTTCGTTTTTATGTTATTTTAATTTGTTCAAACTATTTTTATTTTGCAATTTTAAATCAGATGTTAATACTTGCCTTATGTTCTTTATAATAAGTTCTATTATTTCCCATACTTCTCGCATTTTTTTAATTACTTTAAAGCGAGTTACGGCCTGAACATCCATTTAGATGGATGCGCTGTAAAACAAAATTAAAAAATCGAAATTTATTAATTTCTTTAAAAACGTCATATTTTATGCCTATTTGTTGAAAAAAAAACTCATATTTAAAAAAATGTATGCATTACATTTTGTTTGGGTCTCAGGAGGATATATATCTCTTTTTCCAAAAGCATTACTAAAATTTGTGACACCTTCTGATCTGTGATCAAAGCAAACAACCAGAATCATTATGGATGTACACAGCTCCTATCTTTTATATCACTTATGCATGTACATATTCATGTAACATATGAGATAGATTAATATTATTTGCTTTCTTATTGTTTAACGTTGGTAATTAAAATTTAACATAAAAGAAACACTTTTTATCCAAGCGTATTATAGAAGATATATTAGTTTATCAATGTTTAATATTAGTTAAAAAAAAAATCATGAAATATTCCTTTAAATATATAGTTTAGTATTAACTGATATTTCAAAATTTATTTACTAATTAAAGATAGACATAGAATTTTTTTTCAGAAAATGAAATGAAATTTAATTTTTATAACAATTCTTCCTTTAGAACTAAAAATGTCAAACATAAAAAAAAGAAAACTTAAGCAAAATTCTTTTACTTTAAACAAAAATCGTGTATTTGCGAGATTTTAATGAAACGTGTTTTTTACAGAATAATTAATGATATTTTCTGCACCGTATTTAAATAAAATGATTGTTTTTAAAAATATACTTTGCATTTTTCCAACATTTTAAAAATGAATTGAGATTGCAAATTAAAAATTTATAGATTTGCAAATTTGTTTTGAACAGAATTCATTTTATTAAAAAAAGGAAATTTTGAAATTAATATGACTAAAGAATAGTGCCGTGCATTATTACTAAAAATGGAAATACATTTTAAAACAAATAAAAAATTAGAATATTTGTGATTATTACAATTGGTGACGGAGAAGCATATCTATCATAGCATGTATGATTTCTAAGATAGCTATGTAAACGTGGAATTTAGAAATCCTTACAATATCCATTAAGAACATGCATTTATGAAATAAAAGTTTAATTTTTTTTTTTTTTTTTTTTTTTTTTTTTGTCGGAATTCTACAAATTTAATCTCTATTTCATCTAAGCATTATTCAAATTTCTTACAGCGAAAATAATGACCTCTATCTCAAAAAGGAAACATTTCCTTTACTAATATAAAGCATAAAAAAGCTTTAAAATCTTTTCTTGTGAGATTTAATCGCCTCATTATTGTATTTCTCACCATGCATTCATCATTATAATAGCGATGAATTGAGGCATCGACCTTACAAATCATTGAGGAAAATGCGTGCATTGAAATCAGAATTATTTCGTACTATATTTTAAATTATTTTCAGATTTTCCATCTTATCAGCTTTTCTATCATATCATCTGTGCCGCAAATTTATATTATTCAAGAATTCTTACAAATGTGTTTATTAACGCATAACATAAAACAAAAAGTTTAATACTTTTATTTTATTTGTGTAATCAATTGGAAAATTACAACAATTTATCATTTTTTAAATGGGTGTTCTTATTACACAACTGAATAACGAAATTTTATACATTAACGGTTAAATATAATTGCCTTTATCTATTGAGAGGTCATTAATTATTTTTTTAAAAATTATCTATGTCATTTTATTAAAAAAGAGAAGAGCAAAGTGCATTATGACATTGTATTCTTCATATAATCATGAATGTTTAATTTACAGGAAAAGGTTGAGAAGATTGTTGTAATGATAACCATTAAAACTATTGTTATTATACGACACATGTAATTAGATTAATCGCTTTTTTCTTCATTTATTAAAATATGTATTCATTACCAGGGTGTGTATCGATTTTCTGGAAATGGTTCAGGGGAGATTTATTTTCAGTTATAATTAGAAATATCTCCGTACATTATACGGGCTTAACTGTATAAAGATATGACAATGAAATACATGTTGCATTATTAGATCTAATTCCGAGATTTTCTAATCTTATTCTAAATTACTACTTTGTATTCTCTAAATCCTTATTCTTAAATAACTTCTATCGTTAATTCTGTTAAATTCCCTTTAAATTAATGTCTCACTTGTCTAAATTACTTCAATATTACACTTTTAGTATTCTTAAATTAAATGTTCCATTTCCGCTCTTTTTTCTTTTAGAATGTTCTTTTAGCAACCATTTTATTTTCCCTTCCATTTTATTTTCCCGCGCATATTCCGGGGTTTTCGTTTTTTACCTTCAAATTCATCCACTTGATCTGTCAGCACTATTTCCATGGCGTGGTATTCTTAATTGTTAATGAGTTGAGAGCGCGACCTACGTCATATTTGTATTCCTACACTTGACGCACAAAAAGTCGATGCTCGCTGTGTTTCAGCAGATTACAGTCGTATTTCCATTTTTCATACCACCCCCTGGTCAGCGTCCACGTATTCGATTCTCTACAACTTTGTTCATCCCTAAATTACTACTATGAAGCGATGGCTAATATTCTTGGTGAAAATTGCACCGCCGAATGATGTTTCAATAAAATGATGAGCTGTCTTTACGTTTTGTCTCAATTATTTCTGGGGAAACTTTCACGGAAAAATATATTCCATGGCCTTCACTCATCGACTGATAATCATCATATAACATCAATGTCGTAGTATTTAACACGACAGGATTCCAATCTTCGTTATATTAGTACAACAAGATTGAATTTACCTGTTCTGACAACTTATACTATTCTATGACTGCTGGACGTGAGCCACTACTGATATCGTGGCAGCCAGTTACTTCATTCCAAGTAGAAAAATAATCAATGTTGCCATAATGCAACATATATTTATACTTAAAAAGAAAATTTCAAAATATGTAACAGAAAATGTATGAGCTTTAAAAGCTTTATTTTTCTATGCAATACAACAATAAACTTTTTCTCCATTAATTTTTACTGAAATTTATCATTTCATAAAAAATTGATGATCTTACATTTTTTTTTAGATCTTTTTGAGAAATTATGCTAAAGTAGTTTTACAAAATTGTATAATTTCAGTGCATACATTTTTTAACGGTAATCTGCATATATGTATATAAGCAGAATAGAGTCATTTTTATAAAATTCATTGCTCAGGATGTATTTAGACAAATGATGATTCTATTTGAAAGTAAGTAGTCATTTTTTTGTAAAATCAGCACAAATCTACCCTATATATAAAATCCTAATGAATCGAATTGAAACGAATTTATGTAACGATTCTATGAAACGACTGATTAAACAACTGATTACTGTCACGGCGATTTCTCCTAAAACTTTGCGATGAAATTAATACCAAAAATCCGTATTGATCCACAGATCTCAAAACTGGTATTAGAATTTTAAAATTCGAATTAGGTTTCGAAATATTAATTTTTTTCTCATTTTAAATACTTTTTTTCTAATGATGGCAACTCAAATTTTAATCATAACAGATATTTTTTCTCATATTTTAGAAAAGGTTATTTTAAATTAATTTGACGACGAGTTTGGCCTCCCTTAAATATATGCTAAGAAATGCATCATGTTACTTTTAATCAGAATTCAATTTGTATTTCATTATCATTTTATTTAATACAAAACTTTCATTTAAAATTGTAACCTTTAAAATAAATGGCTTTTACTTCATTCTTTTATTTTAAACGAAACAAAAAGAAAAATATTAGACACAGATGTCATATACGCAACGGGATACCTAATTGGCGCCAAAATGGCGTTATTTTGCCTGACATGGTATCCCGGCTATTGTTGCTTATTTATTAATAAATGTTTATTTGAATTTATTTTTTTTTATTTACAAAAAATTTTTATAAATTGTTTTGTTCTATAGTTATTAATTATGTTTTTTATTTATTGTTCTTTCAGTTTAAAAATAACAGAAAATAATTTAAAAATACATATGTAACAGGCATTTGAAAACGAGGTTTTCGCCAAATTGTCGTAAAAAAAAATATATATATATATATCACGCCAAACCCGGTGCGTATGTGACAATGCAACAAATCATGTGATTTAATTTACACTTCAATGCAACGGTTTAATGTTATACCTTCTCCCGTCGACCAATTTCGCCAAATTATATAAATAGCCAAATTATACAAATTGACATTTTTTTTTTTTTTTAAATAACAAAAGAACAAATAAATTAGTATAACATTAATAAAAATGCAAATAAAACGTCGAAATAAAAATTATTTGATGGCGTGAACATGTGTAACTTCCTTAAAGTCAAGTGAATGTGACATTTACGATCAACCATTATTGGCATTTAATCTTATAGTTTGGCGACAGATTTTTGGTCGATATGATAACCAAGTAGCATCGTTTTAACCCCTTAACCTACGATTTACTTTTAACAGCTCCACGGTTTGGCAAATCCATAGCTACCACTAAAATTTAATAGAGATTTTTGCCTTGTTTAATCATGGAATTTCGACGATTAAATTAAACTATATTTACTGTGAAATTTTAGTTTTACGAAGAATTTACATTTGGTTCGATCATCGTACGATCATCATTGTACGATCAACATTGATCATCATTGGCTCGATCATCATTGTAGGTTAAGGGGTTAATTTACCACTCGAAATATAAAAAATATGCTAACTGGCGAGTTAAAAAAAGCTATTGACGAGATTTTCACCCGGCTAACATAAAAGTACCAGGAATTCTTTGTGATCATGGCAACTTTTATGTAGTTTTATTCGGAAAAATAATTTTGATTTTTTAATCAAAATGGAAACATTTCTTATGAAAAGCGAAGGAATCAGCCCGTTGTTTATGGCAGTTACATGACTTGGACTATTATAATATAAACGAAATAATGGGGATAGAATAATATTCGGCGATTTATCACACCTGTGGCTGGCTATCATTAAAGTACAAAAATGGCCGCCTGGAATATAAAAAACGAAGGGATCCGCCTGGAGCTGTTGATGATAGTCACATGACTTAGGTTATTATTATAGAGATTGTTTTCAATTATAAAAAGAGCGCAAAGAATAATATTTCTTAACGATTAAAAATTTATTTTCACGTTACTATTAAAAACAGAAAAAAAACTTTAAAATTACTATTAAATGAGTACGTGTTAAAGGCAGGAAAATATTGAAAATTATGTCCTGAAAATCGTATTTACACGTGAATATTAAAAGGGAAAGTAAAGTTTAAAATAATAAACACATTAATATGCGTTTAACCCTTTCACGGACAAGGCACTTCTATTCGTAAAATCTTGAAATCAGTGAATAGCACCAGAATTAACAAACAAATTTCAAAATACAAAAATTATTTTGTTCACTTATTTAATAAAAGGGAAATTTTCATCCCAATATTCTGATGCTAATGTGGCATTTAAGAATTAAAATTAAGCGGTTGAAAAATGAACCACCGCCCTTGAAGGGGTTAAAGCAGCAAATTTTAGTAATTGCATTATGTCAATCGTTTTATAACGCTGTTAAAAAATACCGAGAGACAAAGACTCTGTTTACTTAATTCATTTTATTTTAGCTTCTTTTCAAATGTTTAAATAATCTTCTTTAACCAAACACAAAAACAACCATTGAATGTCTTAACAGCAACTGATTCTACCTTAAATTTTTGCAATCAAGGGGAATTGAATAGAAACCCGTTTACAGGGAGATCGCTACAGGTTTTTTCAGTATAATTCAATCTTCTCTAATCTTTTTAAAACCGATCAGATTAGCGTGTTTTTAGATTCTACAGTGTCTGAACGGGGGTTGGCGAGCGTAGCTTGCAGGGGGCACAGAGCCCCCTAGTGATACTATAAGATTAAAAACACTTATGATACTCAATGATACTTTCATGGGCATTACACTGGCATCCCGATGCCCTCTTTAACAGTTGTATAAAGATACGTATAGTAGAGCACCTATTATCCTAACTTTAATTAACCGAACTTCCAGTTATCCGAACAGCCTATTTCTCACAAAAACACAAATTTAACCGAACTTCCAGTTATAGGAATAGCTTCCCCAAAAATTTTTTAATGAGCTGCCAATTATCAATTGTCTTGAATAAAATTTTAAATAAAGAGAAAAAACTGATAGTGGATCAGAAAATGAGGAATGTAAAATAATAAAGGAGATGGGAAGAATCCTAAGCTATGAAGAAAATGAAATTGACGAGTGGTTAAATAGTGAGGTGTATGACACTGGATATCAGATTTTAAATGATGATGAGATTCATGATGAAAAATAAATTGAAGAAAATGAAAACGAATACTCTGAAAATAACCCAAGTCCATGATATAACGAAGCCTTTGAATGTTTGGAAACAGCTTTAAAATGGCTCGAATGGCAGAAGAACGTTGATCCTATTCAACTAACGTATTTAAAAAGAATTAGAGACATAGCAGCATAGAAAAGAATGGGTTCGGTGAAGCAAGCAATAATAAAAAGCTTTTTTGCTTAAATTATAATATCTGAACTTCAGAAAATGATAAAAACAAAACAAAAAAAATAATGAAAACGAGTCAAAAAATAAATAATTGAAAAGACAAAAAAATAATTAAAAAATAATTAACCATGCCAGCACTATCTGGTGCTACCAGTCTTAAGCATAGCTAACGTGTGAAGGTTTTAGTATAATTAGAAAGATCCCTTAAATTGTATATCCATTTACCCGAACTTTGGCTTATCCGAACTAGGGTCGATCCCGACTTGTTCGGATAAACGGCTCTCTACTGTCTTTCAAATTTAATTAAAAAAATAATTTGACAATAAGTACAAAAATCAAACGAATAAGTATATTGGATTATTTTAACAAGTTATGAAATTACAAAGAATTTATCAACTATGACATACAGAGTATGCAAACATGCGATTCTAAAAATCTTTTTACAAATATCCCTATTACTAGGTTAAAAAATATGCTTTTAAAAATTGTCTATTTAATTATGGATGTTATTGATTTAGATTTAAACGTATTTAACAAAAATTGTTTATAGAATAACTATATGTATATACAGGTTCAAATATCTTTTGACAAAATAGTGGTATGGGCATGGGAACACGTTCTCCTTCAACAGCAGATAAACTTTTTGTTTTATGGATTTCAATCATGTAGTAACCATAACGACGTTAATTTTCTTGCTTTTATATATATCAATGATTTAATCATTTTAAACTGAGATAGGGATTTTTTGGAGATATCACAGGACATTTATCCCGATATGCTTGTCTTGAAAAAAAAAATGAAAGAAATATTGCGGCTAATTATCTTGACCATGAAAGTCCATATTTCATACTAGCCGCCTCTGTTGACCAGTTTGGTCTCCCTTAAATGTATGCTAAGCATTGCAACATGATACTTTTATTCATAATTTAACTTATATGCTTAATTCTTCTCCAAATCGGGAGATTCTGATAGAGAAATCAAGAACACTTCGCGATCATCGCAGCATTTTTAGTTGAGTTGTACTTTTTTCATAAAATCCGCTTAGCTCACTTAGACATTTATGCTTTTTATTCGTTGTCTTATCAATTGCAATACGTTCTCTAATGGGGAGACTTTTAAATGTATTAAGTAATCTGCCCTTATTGGGTCCCTATCCTATTGGCATATTTTAGCTAATAGGATTTTATCAAGGAATTTTTATGTGAAAAACCTTTAATGGTATCCACACTTACATTAAGACAATGTTATTAATAATATCCATTTAGAGTTTTTCTCCATTATCCCTAGGGTGGGTTGAAAAAAAGAAATTTTTGATTTTCGTAACGCTTTAGTGCGGAAAAGTTGCCTATTGTAATACGAAGAAAAACGGCATAAAAATTTTTAAAATCGGTTAACATCTTCCATTCGCGCATCGTACTTAAAGTTGATGAAAAATTGCAAATGTCGCGCCTTTTCTATAATATTTTTAAGTTAATTAAAACTTTAAAAATAAACACTCTTTAGCTTTTTTGCTTGTTTCATAGTGTACATAACCTAAATAAATTTAATTCTTATCAATAATCTAATTTTTTTCCGTTCGCGCAACATCTCAGAAAAACATAAACGTAGCAATTTTTCGTAATTTTCACCGTGCAACTCTTCCCTCGTTTTGCTAGAACAAAACGACCCAAAACTCTCCACGTGGAGGTGGTTGCACGTAGAGTTCCAACTCCGCCCTACACAAACAACCATCCAATTGTTGGGTGTGGCATTTACATTATATTTGCAACTTTTTACAAAGGTTTTCTATAGAGTAGCATTCTTTGGCTTACTGGGTTTTTTACGTTTTCTTTTTATATCTACTACATACTTAAAGTCTGATATTTTGGAAATATGAGGCATAACCGATTTAGACTTCAGTGCTGTTCGGATATAGCCATCTCTAGCTTCATGTCCATATACTTTATTCGAGGTCTCTGTCACAAGTTTGACACACATCTTAACAGTCTCGTTGTGACAGGGAAACATTTGTATTTTTCTGATGAGAGTAGTGTCAGAAGTGATGAAGGATTTAACATCATCTTCCCTCAGGTCCCGCGCCACTGGAGAAGGATACACCGCACAAGAATTCCAATTAATACTTTCTATTTAATCGGAAGCTTGGAAGTTTTTATTCTGTGGCATTACATTTCTAACAGTCTTCTTCTTTGGGACGGTTTGTCTTGCTTTTACGATCCTTCTGTAACCAATATCCCGTATACGTTTTCTTTAATCCACAATCACTGCCAACAGAACATTCTCTGGGTGTGCAAAAAACGCATTTCGTTCTATTACTGGATCGACAATTTGTAGTAATTTGTTGAATAAATAGCGTGATGTTTGGATTGCTTGAAATACATGTTTTGGTCCGTCAGTAAAACATTTGCTTATTTTATAGCAAATTACACAGGCATGTATGATTTTATGATGAAGCCAACTATTTCTTTTAAGTTTTCGGGCAGTTAGTCATCTGGAATCGGACAAAGTACCATGGTCCCTGTTGGCCAGTTCTTCTGGACAATGTCCCAAGGTGATTGCATTCAAAATGTCTCAAAATTACTGTTGTTATTCGCTCAAAAAAGTCCTGTCAATATCAGGAATCGAGCAATCTGCGGATTCACAATCAATCACAGGAGCTTTTCCACAGCAAGTGAGCGTCTACCCGATTGACGCACTAAAAGATCTATGCCCTTCAGTTTGACCGTGAATATTTCGGAAAATTTGGTGATAAGAAAGCTCATTAAAATGCCGGATGCATATGCTCCACATTTTATTATTTTCTAGTCTGTGGAAAGCACCGTTATTCAATCCAGTGTTTGTTACAGTACCATCGCACCCTACTACTTATTTTTCTAGTGATATTGATAGTTCAGACAAACAAGAAATAATGCTTTGACTTATATCATTTGATGAACTCGAGGAAGGAGATACATGTCCAATATAAGTTGATCCAGATTCCTGGATAAGAGAATAGTGTTCTTATTTCACATTCCTGTGAAATTGCTTGGCATTAAATTTTTCGTCGAACAAAGTATCTTATTTTTGTCCGTCAAAAAAAGACTCGAACTTTCCTCAGGGGGTGTGAATCGGCTTTTCAAAACCGTAATTAAACTCCTCTTGTCTCTTTTTATTTTACATTTATCAACCACGTCAGAAGAATCTGTGCCTGTTATCCAGAACACTTGACGCTATAACAGCTTTTGGACGATCAGAAACTCCGAAATGATTGCTGTTTAGCGCTGTTGCGTTAATGTTAATTATCATCAGCCATTTGGACTTTTAGCCGATGTACTCGGTTTGTATTTATCTTTATCGTACTCCGAGTCTTCAAAAGAAGTGTGTTTGAGTTCATCAATTTTATAGTACACTGCCGCTTTAGGAACTTTGAAACTATTTGAGGAACCTCTCAGTGCTTGCTAAAGATCACGAGCTTTCCGCTCGACATTCACATTTATCTTTTTTGTAACTGTTTTGTAAATACATCCGATTTTCCTCCAAATTATAATTCCTTTGAAAAATCATGAACCTCAACTCAAAGACACGAGTTTTCTTTTTTCTTCTTTTTTTTTCACATAAGCATTTAATTAGAATTACACATTGACATGCATGTGGTCTTTTTAATATAATATAAATACCACACCCAACAATTGGACAGTTGGTTGGGTAGGATGTGGTTGGAACTGAACGTGCAATTACCACCACGTGGTGAGTTCTGAGTAGTTTTGTTTTACCAAAATGAACTAAGGCTTGCACGGTGAAAATTGCGAAAAATTGGTAAATTTATGTTTTTTCTAAGTTCTTGCGAGAACAAAAAAATTGAAATATTGATCGGAATTTAATTTATTTAGGTTATGGAAACCACGAAACAAGCATAAAAAGCTAAATCGTGTTTATCTTTAAAGTTTTAATTAAGATTAAAAAATTAGAAAAAAAGTCGCGATTTTTGCAATTTTTTATCAACTTTAAATACGATGCGCGAATGGAAGATGTTAACCGATTCTAAAAAATTTTATGCCGTTATTCTTCTTATTACAATAGGCAACTTTTCCGCACTAAAGCGTCACGAAAATCAAAAATTTCTTTTTTTCGACCCACCCTAATTATCCCGTCCATCTCTTCCTATGAAATAAAAACTATCGCCAAACTATTTGCCAAACGCCCAATAAATAAAATGGGCATCTTCAGTTAAAACTGTTGTTGAAACTAATCGTATTAATGCGTCATCCCCTTTTCTGAACGCTTACTCTTTTAACATCATGACATCACCGTTTAATGTTGTAATTGCTATTTTAATTAGATAAAAACCAATAAATCTGTAAAACATAATTAAAAATACAGATCAATATCGAATTAAAAATCCCTTCATGACATAACAAACATGTCAACGAATCTGACGTTAAGTAAATGTGACGCCACGATCATTCATTTTTGTTATGTGTTTAATAACTGTATACTAAATTATTAATTTGTGTTATTTTAGATTGCTTCAATATTATTTACTATTTTTAATTATCTTATTCAACAAAAGTATATTAAATCACTGTTTTGAATCCGATATTGACAACGGTAAATATGATCGGCGATTAACAATCATCTACAGTGACCTATCCTCTTGGCTCGGATAATACATAAATAGAAAAATAACTGACGATGCGATATGAAATTTCATTCATTAAATATTATTACATGAGTTGGATTTATTTTTCAAGAAAACATCGTGAAAGAAATTGAATTGTACAACAGTTTACCTAACAGAATGAGATGCTGAACTTTGATTGGCTTACAGGCGTGAATTATTTTTGCACAAAATTCATTGTTGAAGAGCTTGCTGTGTCAATGATTACCTCCATGAATTATTTTTTTTTTCGCTCAATGAAGAACGAACCTTTAGTGTTTACTTTAGTGGAAACAGATATTGGGATGCCGATGTCATTTCAACTGAAGTTATCTCAGAATAAATAGATATTTGAATGTAGCTAATCTCTCAAACATTATAATTTTTTTAATACCATCTTTCTAAAAGTGTAACTTTTATGCAGTTTTATCCTGTTGCACACTGTTGATGGCAGCCAAATGCTTTGCGCTTTATAATAATAATATATATATAACATTTGGCGACTTATCTGCGCCTGGCTAACATTAAAGTACCAAATTGGCCAAAAACTGGCATATAAAAAGTGAAGCGGGTGTCACAGAACTGTTGATGACAGTCACATGACTTCTGCTTTTATTATATAGATGTTATGCACATTTCAATCTACAATAAAAAATATATAGTTTTAGTTTTGAGGTTAACCAATTGGTTGAAAGGAGTTCAAATGTACATAAACGTGTTTACATCAATATTATCATAGGTCAGATTTTTTTTTTCTACTTCAAACTCTGTTCGAGTTCTATTTATTTCTCATTGTAATTTATTTCTTAAAGAGCTTTGTTTATTTTAGCAGTATTTTGTACTAATAAAATGACATATCACTAATTTCATTAATATACAATTTTTGCAGATGATGTTCATTTTTGGTAATTGCTTTATGTTGGCTGTTGATGGTTTGTATCACTTAAAGCACGTTTGGACTGTTTTACAAGGATGTTCTTGATTGTGTGGCAACGGACATGGTATGAATTGGGGTGAATTTTTTAACACTGTATATTGCTTGTTTTTGTGTCTGTGTGGCACAGGTCTGGGTACAATTGATATTTGCTTTTTTACTCTGCATTATATATTTGTTTTACATCAGTTTTGCCTTCAGATTAAGCCATACACTGTTCAATGTGACGTCGGATTTGGTTGAAGTGTGTTTGTTATATGCTTTCGAAGGTTTCATTACGAAACTCTGGCCGAAACAAACTTCTACTATTGCAGTAACTTATTACATATAATTTTTATTCTGAATCGTTGCTGTGATTTTACAAAATACCCACTGCCGATGAGGCCACACCTTTTTGGTTTTGTCTTCATGTTGTAGTTGAATCTTGAATTTGTTCATATTTCTTTGGTGTTTTGCTGTTCACTGGACTGTTAGGATGACCTGGTGTAGGATAATAAATGTCCCCAACAATTAAAGATAACAATATCAAAAGTTTAATTGAAAAATACATGTTATCATATGAAAGACAAAGCATAAAATCATTGCACGAAGAGCGTGGAGATATCGCAAGATGGATATGGGGCGACCTTCTCGTGGTGAATTCAAATAAAAAAGCGAGAGAAATTTTCAGTTCCATAGTTTTTATCTCAACATGAACGTTGACGTTGACAATCCTTTAAATGGCAAATAAAAGTTTTCAGCAAGAATTCTAGATGAATTCCATTATTTATGTTTACGAATGCATTATATTATTGATGTGGTATTTATGTGATCTACTAAGTATATTATCTGTTTGAGTGAATAAAATTTTTTGCATAAAATTGAAAAGCTAATACATGCATTCATTTGTAGTTATAAGTTAGGTGAATCTTTAAGTAATTTAAATCTTACAAATTATGTAGGCTCTGTCGGGATCCAAATAAAAAAGTTTCATTGAACTGATACAAATAAAAAATTAATTGAACTGAGTTATTTGAACTGTAAATTTGAATTATAAGATTCACTGGATAAGGACTTATCTTCCGTAATCGTTTTGAAATTTTATCTGAATAAAAATTTATTTTATGCAGGAATAACTGTTGAAGGAAAGCTGTACATTCTATAATATAAGTAAGAAAAAAAATCACACCAACTGTGTTTATTTTGAACAAAGGGCGAAGAAGCGATTAGATTGTGCTGTGTCAAGAATACGGAATAAGCATACCAGATGAAAAAAAACATTCCGTCGATAATTGCTGCAATAAAAAATTAAGAAGTTTATGATGATGATTTAAAAAAAAAAAAAAATCTGGAAGTAATATCATCAAAGAGAAAAAAAATATTAGCACTGGAAAAAGAAAGCTACAACTTGAAGCGCAATGAGAGACGGATAAAAGGGAGAAAAAAATAGAAGCAGAGAAGGAGAAAGTTGAATCTGGAAGTAATATCATCGGCTAGCAAAGAGGAGAAAAATCACATTAATTATGTTTATTTTGAACCAAGGGCGAAGAAGCGATTACATTGTGCTGTCTCATGAACGCGGAATAAGCATGCCAGATGAAGCATGCCAGTGAGCGACGGATAAATAGGAAAAGAGGATAGAAGCAGAGAAGGAGAAAGGAGAGAAAAGGGTTGGTTGGGTTAATGACGGCCAATTATCATCACGAGGGATATCAGCCCTAAGAGGGGTGGGGGTGCCCTCTGTGGGTGTCTTTCTAAGGGAAAGTAACCCGTATTTACGCTTGGAAAACCAAGGTTCGAAGAAAACCACGAAAACGGGCGCGATTGGGATTGAACAAAGCACGTCCCGTCTACCAGCTTCGAGAGCAGAACCTCTCGGCCACTGGCGGAGCGAGAGAAAAAGGAGAACTTGGAAGAAAATATATATAAAATTTAAATCTAATCTTAAGTAATTTTAGATCAAATACATATGTGCACATATATATAAGATGTACAAGAAAATATTTCACTTAAGAAATTTTCGGCAAATGTAATAGATTGCAGAAGTTGTTTGTTCTAGTTTGGTAAGCTGCCATGAAAAAAATATTATACAGACAATGTATTAAGGATGGTACATTCAAACCATCACATATTCGATGATGTCGGAAGGAAACAAAGCACTTTTTGCACAGGTAGATTATATAGCTAAAAGAAGGAGCCTGCAGTAAATTAATTAAGCGACCACATTTATTAAAAGTACAGTCATTCCAGAGAAGAACCGAGCGAATCAAATATAGCAATATCAAAAGGACGAGAATCCATATGTGTTTTCGGAGATGATGGAGTCAAACTTCTTTCTCGACATTTTCGTCCCACAAAAATGGAGCACTTTCGAATTAATCATGTCGTTTAAATCATTTTAGGAAAATCATGTTGACAGCGAAATTTTTGTAAAATTAGGAGTAAGGTAGACCGGGGTACATTTACGCATGGTGAACGTTACGTTACCTTTACTTTTTCCGAAACGAGTTATAACTGGCGCGCCACCAGTCATGACAGATTGATGCTGCTCCCTTTTTGGTATTCTCACAAACTTTTGACAATCAGTTGATCTTCAGTCTAGCATGAGGAAAGGATAATCAGTTCTCTGTCAAGGTGAGTAAATTTTGTGTTGAACTTATTGAAACTTATTGTGAACTAATAGTACTTAGTTTGGTAAAAACAAATATATGAACATTAGCAGAATTTTATCCTTTTTTGAGGACTGTATTCGTATGAACAGAAATGATATTAATTTCCGTTGAACATAAAAAAAAATCCAAACATGGTGACGGGGCACGTTTACGCATTGACATCGGGGCACCTTTACGCACGTTCAAAAAGAAGAAATTATGTAAAAATTTAATAGTTTCTATGGAAGAAGAACAAGAAGACAGAAAAGGAAAAAGTATGAAACCAAAACCTGAAAAAGGGAAAATGTTTGCACACTCTGGAATAAAGAAAATAGTGAATGAATCTGATGACAAAGAAGAAAACTGTGTGTGTATTTATTGTTTGAAATCATACAACCAATTCAAATAAACGGTCAAGTGCGAGTATTACTCGCGCACAGAGTGTTCCGTAGAACAAATATATAAATTTGTAATTGTATTATAAAAAAAGTTCCTAAAATAATACTAAGACTTTGTAAAAAACTATACAACGTAGGGTTGGGTATAACAGCATATATTAGAAAAATGTGAATGGATATAGCATGAAAGTTCAAAGGGATATGGAACCTAGATAATATCAAACATAGCTATTCTGTATAACAGATATTTTAATATTATCCTAATCTGTTTATGATGAACTTAATTCGATACTGATAATAAAAGCAGAGCATATTTAAACTTCATTTGGCATTCCATAAAACTAAATTCAGCTTAGAAGTAACCTATATTTCTACAGTGTAGCTAAAACAAAACCTTTGTTCAAAGTTTAAATTCTGCATTGTGCTAAGTGCACTTCGAAAGAAGGTTGCAAAGTTGCAACACCGCCTTGGTCGGTGCCGCATTTTTCCAGATAGATTTTTAATTAACTTTTAAAATCACTCGATGCGTATTGAGAGATACACTTAATGCAAACTAGTCGGGAATCCCACAGTATTTATGCCATTCATTCTAATTAAACCTTTCGAGGGCAGTGTCCTTTAAAAAAGCACAGCTAATTTTAATTCCAAAACAGACAAACGATACCAAGAATATTTAATTAAAATTTTCCTTTTACCATGTGCGTGAATATAAGCAAGCTCGTATTTTCTAATAAATTCGTTTATAAATTCTGGTGTCAGTCCATTATTTCATAAGTATATAAACAGAATTACTCCGCGTCGGAAAGGGTTTAAGTGGTCGCAGGATTCTTAACGCTTCAAAATTTTAGAAATTTTATTATTTTTTAGATGTTTAAGTCCTATATTTTCTGAACATTTTGATATAATTGTTTCCTTTAAATTCCCATTAGAACAGAAGTTGTGGCTTTCTGAATTGTACTCGCTCAACAGCTGAAGTGGTGTGTCCAAAACTTTGAAGGCATGTTTCTCCAAATGTTGTTTTTTTGGGCATAACGCGCAGGATACCTCAAAAACTTCTCAATATTTTCTCATGAAATTTTCTAAACATACATTTCATGTTAGTCTGTATAAACTGAACCGAAAATTTCCTTTTTATTGTTCAAAAAAATATTTTTTTATGTGATTATACTGTTGAAATTTTCAAAATTTTGTATTAGCTAAATGCAACATTGCATTAAAAATATAAAAATGCTTTAAATACAAATTTACTTAAGTTCAGGGTAATTATTACAATCCGAAGTATAAATAAGCACTAAAATTTTCGTTCTAGTTGCAATATTTATTTTGTAATCCAGCAAACTGTTATGCCAATTTTCTGTTCGACAAATATCTAACAGTTTCGAGCTCCCTGTAAATACTAATTATGCATCTTGCAATTTTTTAAATACATGAAATGAAAGAACATACTTATATCTTTCATCCCAATTAAAATTGTGTTTTAAAGTCACATTTTAATTGGGTTATACATTTTAATACATTAGTATACATTTTAATACATTAAATATTGAAATTGGTCTTTTTTCCACATTTTGTGTCCTGTGACCCCTGAAGTTAGTATTTTTTTTAACAATTTGACATTTATTGCTTTTATGCTGTTACTGGACATTACATTGCACATATATATAATTAAAATTTTTTAACTAGGCATAGAGTATGCATCCCTTGTCATTGCGTATGTCCAAAATGGCCGTGTCTTTAAGGGTTAATATCTCGGCTAGTTACCGATCGTTTCTTTTCAAATTCATTAGCAACAATGCTTTTATACTTATGCTAAGATAGGTACAGTCGGGGAAAAAAGTAAACACCCCTTACTAACTCCCCCAACAAATTATCGTAGAAGAAAGTTACTGGTACCGAACGATTGTTAGTAAAATCTACTTTTAAATGATGTATATAAAATTTCCTTAGCGGGCCATCTACATATTAAAACGAGCCATAACTTTGTTTTTTTCAATGGCAATACCCAATTCTGTCAGCATAAATGAACTCTACACACTTCAATTAGCCTAAAAACAAATTTTTATGCAATTCGTACCATAATTTTACGAGAAATTAATTATTTTAAAACAGGCGTATTTTAAGGGCTGTATCAAATTGAAGTTGTTACTCAATTGCTAACCGAGAGAGCCCCCTTCTTGATCAAGGCACCTTAAGCAGTCAATGAAGCCTGTTAGATAACAAGGCAGCAGAAGAAATTTCAAAATATCTACTCACTTCTATCATAGACGGCCCCTTAAACCATCATTTTGCCGTTTTCTAAGTATAATTTGCAAACTATTTGGAAGAAAAATGTGAAATTTTGGATTTTCATAAAGCAGGACTTAATAAATCGAAACCCATCTAAAAAAAATTTAGGTTGCACTACATAATTTTTTCGAATATTAATTTCATAATTCATATCATAAAACTATAAAAATTGCAAATTCAGCGTATTTATGTTTGGGCACATTAGTTTTTTTGCTACACAAAAAATTAGCACATTAGGAACACAATTTCAGGAGATATAAATAAAACTATGAAAATGTAATTTAACATTCGAAGCACTAAATTTTGAATGTTTATAATTCAAAAACTTATCATTCAAATGACTTGAAATTTGGTGTCTAGGCATAGTTCGAACCGAAGATTTGAAATATCCCGTTAAAATTGGGTATTGCCATTGAAAAAAATGAGGTTTGGGTTCGTTTTAATATGTAGAAGACCCCCTAAGCAAATGTTATATACATCATTTAAAGTAGACTTTATTTCAAATCGTTCGGTACCAGTAACTTCCGTCTACGATAATTTGTTGAAGAGTTAGTAGGGGGTGTTTACTTTTTTTTTCCACGACTGTACATCCAGTGATGCTCAACAATTTTTCTGAATGCTCGTAAATCGAAATTTGTATGTAACAGAAAAATCCGATTTTCTCAAAAACTGTGTGACCTATGGTGATCGCTATAGTTTTCCGGCAAGGTTTGAATTAACGTCTACTACCTCTAATTCTTTCATAATTTTAGTTTCAGTAGATTGGGAATTAGATGGGGGGGGGGGGGGACATATTTTTGCGCTACATTTTTAATATCTTTTAAAATATAATACCGAAAATTAAAAGGAAAGTATTTTTGAGTTCAGCGTTATGAAAGCTTTCACACGATACCCCACACGATATACAAAGAAAAGATTATTTTTTTCAAGTACCATAATTAGCCCCACTACATTTTTACTAAATATATTTATGAATGTTTATTAATCTGAAAATATGTGGGTCAATGGTCTTTTTTACTTCCCCGAATATGAACTTGCCACGTTCCATAGTTTACGAGTAAAATGGCTGTGACAGACAGACACAGGAGTGATCTTATAATGGTTCCGTTTTTACTTTTTAAGTACGGAACCCTAAAAAGGACAAGACTGGGTTCAATGTCTTAAATGCAAAAGGTAGCCCATGACAAGTGTTTAAAAGGAAATACTTTATTTTTTGTTTGTAAAAACTGTAACACTGATGATGAATATGAATAAATAGTTTCTGTTTTTAATTAGCAAAATTAGCAATGTTTTCAGTTTAGCATATAAAATGTTCTTTAATTAATTCTCTTTATTTTTTTAAACAGTGTTTTATGTTATAAATAAAATATTTCAATTTGATTAAATATGTATTTCACTTAGTCCTTAGTATCACTTACAATATGCGTAAACATGCCGCACGTTATGCGCAAACTTGTCCTGTTCCCGGTGCAAGTGTACGCAAAAGACTTGGACCTAAAAAAAACTTTTTTTACTGTTAAAAACACAAATAGGGCAACAACTGAATACACAAATTTTGACTTTATTAAATACTTTATAAAATCATAATGTCTAAAATGTCCTAAGTTAAAACATAAAATTAGAAAATTCAGTGAAAAAACCCCGCGTAAATGTGCCCCGGACTATTCTATGCCATCTGATGCTGTGACTAGTTTTAGAAGATTATCACACTGAAACAGTTCTTTTCCGACGTCAGTTGCTTTTAAAAGCTGTTTGCGGGAAACCAAAAATATAAACTACAAATGCATTTTCTTCAATTAAAGCCTCGAAATTCGTAATGTCGGCGGATTAGTCAAAACTGAGAGATTCGGTTTTAACAGCACAGGAACAAAAATTCTAGAATGTTCCGGCCCAAATAGAAAGAACTATTATCATTCTAAGTACATCGAAAGAGAATTTTATTGGCACAATGCGACATGGAAAGAAGCTGACGTGTAGAAAATATAGATTTTAAGAAAGGGAAAAAATGATAGCACTAAAATCTTTATATTTAAAAGACAAGGCTGTTTTTTTAATCATCTGGCGTGACCTTTTACTAGACAAATTTTGATTGTTTATTTTTTTCTTTTAAAAGACATTATTTTGAAAATCAGACAAGTGCGATTGTTGTATTTTTTGTTTCGCTTGATTTTTTTTATGTTGAAGTAGATCATATTTAATGAATAATGTGAAATTTTGAAGCTCTGAAAAAATTTCCTGTATCCTGTAGAAAATGTCAAAGTTCAAGACCATGAATCCCATTTTTCATGAAAATTAAAATGCTAGTATGCTTGGATTGCTATATCTCTGGAAAGCAACAACATCTCAAAATTCCTTTGTCATAAACTATTAGTATAACACTACATGCTTATTAAAATTTACTTGTTTCCATGGGGCATTGTTAATTTTCATTGTTATGTTGCCACAAAATGCAATCAAAATGATGTTTTTGTCCGTTTTCTGCACGTATTATCTTAGTTAAACAATAGTACCCAAATTTTTTCTTATAGAATATGAAAGTTTACTATTAGGACTAGCTAAGTAATATAGAACTTTAGCGGGATAACAATGCTGTCAGCAGACATAATCTGTCAAATAATTAAAAGTTTCAAAATCTGCAACTTTTGAATTAGTCCTATCTCAAAACAGCATCACAGTTGAATAAAACAAAATATATCAGGTTGTAGTTGAACATATGTACAAAAACATGGAAACGAAAAATAAGTGGAGGCCTCATGCTATTTTCAGAAGAAAAAAAATGACAAACCTTACAAAAAGGCAATGCAATAATCCCTAAAAGGAGAAAGAGAAAAGGGATGTTCCCTTTCCTCATAGGGGAAAAACTTACGAAAGGGAAAGAGAAACGGAATAAATCCTTTTCTGATAGGGAAGAAGCCTGATATTGACACTGCATTTTTGTAAGATTTGTCAGTTTTTTTCCTGAAAATAGCATGAGACCCCACTTATTTTTCGTTTCCGTGTTTTTGTACATATGTTCAACTACTACCTGATATATTTTGTTTCATTCAACTGTGATGCTGTTTTGAGATAGGACTAATTCAAAAGTTGCAAATTTTGAAACTTTTGAATATTTAACAGATTATATCTGCTAACAGAATCGATATCCTGGTAAAATTCTACATTACTTAGCTTGTCCTAATTGTAAACTTTCCTATTCTATAAGAAAAAGTTTGGGGTACTATTGCTTAACTAAGGTAATAAGTGCAGAAAACGGACAAAAACGTCATCTTGATTGCATTTTGTGGCAACATAACAATGAAAATTAACAATGCCCCATGGAAACACGTAAATTTTAATAAGCATGTAGTATTATACTAATAGTTTATGACAAAAGAATTTTGGGATGTTGTTGCTTTCCAGAGATATAGCAATCCAAACATACTGGCATTTTAATCTTCATGAAAAATGGGATTCATGGTCTTGAAATTTGACATTTTCTACAGGATAGAGGAAATTTTTTCAGAGCTTCAAAATTTTACATTATTCATTAAATATGATCTGCTTCAACATAAAAAAAATCAGGCAAAATAAAAAATACAACTATCGCACTTGTCTGATTTTCAAAATAATAGCTCTTAAATGAGAGCACTTTATTTCTAGATGCGTCCGCCCTCGCTATTTTTTAAAATAATCTCATTTTTATATTTTAATTTTAATTTCAAAATGTCCGTTATGATATTTCTCCACATTAATGGCAACCGGGTTAATTCCATAGCTGAAAAGTGAAGAGTGAAAGGTAACAATGGGAAACACCTTATTATTACGGATGGAAATTTCGTATTACAATTATTTTTAACTGAAAATAACGTCACTATTTAAAATAACACATTTTTACTCATAAAGCTTTTACATTTCAATATTTTTTTCTTTCCGCTAAAACTGATATTTAGTCGCTAAACCCAGAGAGCTTCAGTGGCTGAAAATGATGTCACAGTAGAGTATTTTCTATGATGAATCTCAATATTTTTCTAGAAATACGTCTAAAAGTAAATTTCTGAATTTTGCTTGCACTCAGATAAACCTCAAGTAAAGAGTGCTAATGTTTTGATGCAAAACTGTAACTTGCAAGCATGACATCCAGATTGGGTTGGTTGTATTTATGACGGCCAATTATCAGCATGAGGGATATAGGCCCTAAAGGGAGGGTGCCCTCCTTGGGGGGGGTCTAACCCGTATTAACGCTTGGAAAACCAAGGTTAGAAGAAAACCACGAAAACTCCGAACGATTAGGCCGACGGGCGCGATTCGATCGAACCCAGCACCACCCGTCTACCAGCTTCGAGAGCGGAAACTATTGGCCACTGGTGGGGCACATCAAGATTGGGAATATATTTAATAATAATCTATTGCGCGTTAAAGTATTTTAAAATAGCGAATATGAATATGAAAAGTATGCACGTAAATTTTGGGACGGGTAAAGGTATGTTATTTTTAGATTTCTTTGAAAACAAAAATTATAATTTTGTCATAATGGCGAAGTTTTCGTTGATTTTTTTTTTTCTAACGTAATACCAAAGATCAAAGCCTCGATAAAGAACTTCACAATATCATTATCTTAATTGCATGTTACTGATTACGTATAGCAATAAAGATTAATTTTTCAATAATTTCAAAAGTTCAAATTAAACTTTGGTTAAAAATAATATTTAATTTAAGAGTTAGGCTAGTCAATATAGTAGTAACTATTGTAATTCTTTTTGTTATTTTTTTCATAATTCAGTCAGTCAGTTCTTTTAAATATTTTCAATCGTCGAATTCGGCGGTTTTCGACTCGTTAGTATTATAAAAAAATTTATTATTTTTCACGATTTCATTTCAAATTTATTGAAGACATTTTATCGGTTACAAAACATGGAAATACTGAAATACTTCGATATTTCTGTCGAAATAATCTATAATATACTAAAATCTTTTTTAAAATATAAAACGAAGAGATTCTTTGAAATTTGAGAATTTATTCCTGACATATTTCTACACGTACCATGAGATTTAAATAATCAATTCAGAAAGTAAACGTGACATATATTTGAAAAAAGTTTTCATAATTTTATTTCATGTAAGTTTTAGAAATTCCAAAATCCTGATTAAAATATTTTTTCAATTATAAATTTCCTCAACCGAAATTTTAAAAAGAACTGAAAAGGTCGCTTTCAGTCGGTAATAAAAAAAAAATTAAAGGGATTTTTTTTAATTAAATTTAAACATATTCACACTCACTCTCTCACACACACATATAAAAAAGTTACAAATTACCAACAAACATATAAAAATAAATAAATATAATGAGCAGAGAAGAAATAATGGATATTTGTAGAACATAGTCTAGGTTCTACAAATATCCATTATCTATTCTCTGCTCATTTTATGTATGTATAATATTCTATCTTGAAAGAGGTTGGGATTTCTGAAAAAGAAGCAACGTTCAGGACTTTCGTAAACCCGAAATATATATACATTCAAGATTTTATATTTTTATATATATTCAAGATATAAATATAAAGCAACACCTATAATAAATGTAGACCGTTTCGCAATACATTTTAAGCATATCCCAATTTTTAAATATACATATTTTTTTATACTCGACTATCCTCCGTTTATTCCAAGAACCACCATTTTTCCAAAATAAAAAATTGGCTTTAATTAATGACCGAAATTATGCGATTAAATAACAGAATGTTTACTTTTTGAAAACAGCAGTACTCAAAAAAGTGGAGTTTGCTAATTATGTTACACTGTATTTATTTACAAGTTTTTAATATTTTTTACTAGTTTTATGTTTGAAACGAAAACAAAAATTGAAATTTCTATGAATTTACAGAAATGAAATAGAATTTTGTATTTAAAATATCTCGCATATAATCTTTTAAAATCAAAATATGTTTTTTATTTTCCCAAAAAAAAGTTTTTTTAAATTAATTATGTTCTGATCGTGAAGGAACTATGCATAATTCACTTGAAAATTTTCACCAAATTTAATATTATATATTACTAAATATTGCTATAATACTTCCATTCATAATGTAATGTGCGAATTTTTTACAATACCTTTTTTCTTGTAACATTATTTTCACAAATGTTGTTTACATGACAATGTTGTTTACATGTTGTTTTACTAAATTTATTATTTGGACATTTTTTACTTTCTTATAACTAAACAAGAAAAAAATATAATGTTTGTGACAGTTCCGATTTCTGATTTGACAGTTTTTTTACAATGGCTGTCTGTCAGTCTTCTTTCAGTATTCTGTCTTTTTGTCAGTTTGTATGTGACATAAACATTGCAAATGCTCTATCTCAAGAAATAATGCACGGAATTCAATCAATTATCAGTCTCGGTTATACATAATTTGGTGCTGATTTGGTTTTGGTGTAATTCTTTCAACGGGCGGAGCTGTTGTGTTACATTTTGTATGATTTGCGCGATAACTATATTTCAATAACTAATTTACGGAATTTCATCGTACTTCATACTCTGCCAGATCTTAACATAAAGCGATATTTTGCATCCAACAACCGTTACTACAACTTCAAGTTGAAATGTTCACAACTTAAGCCAGTACAACTTCAATGTTCAAATAGAAAGTTCTGCAACTTTCACTTGTTAATATTAAGTTCTGACACGCATCATTGGAACGCATAAAACTAGCAATGGCACATAGATTTTACTCGCTGATTGTTTCATTCAACAGCATAGTTGTAATTATGTTTTATCGCAGCAGTGGTACTCAGGGTTTAATACATTTTTTGCAATACGATGTTACTTTTGTGTCAAGTAACGCAAAGTTGTGTATTCGTAAATTTATGTGACTTTTGTAAAAAGTTTTCAACGTATGCTTTTGAAGTTAAACAGGTCATTATTTCTTCTTGACATTTCGCAATCATGAAGATGTTTTAATAGGGCTGGGTGTATACCACTCAATAAATGTCGCTTGTTCTGTTTTTCATGCTTTTCGTGATACCTACTATGTCTCAAGGACGAATCGATTGTAAGTTGATTTTGGTTTCGAACGATTTGATTTTTACAGAACGAAATACTGTAGTGATCACAAGGAACTAACTATAACAAAAATTATATATCTTTAAGAAAAAAAGCATTACGTGTTGACTTTTGCTTTTCATATAAAATATTATTACCATACCATTTTTCTGCCTATGAATAATATTTCATTAGTATGTTCGCTATTATATCTATTTAACTTAAAATAATTATTTTACTCAAAACAACTTTATAGCAAATCTCCATGTCACACACTGTGTGTTGAGTGTTATTTTTTTATTCATTTTTTATTTTTTTATACAGTTTTAAATTTCTATTAGATATTTTAAATCTTTTAAGCTAATCCATTTTCCTATTCGGACATATAAACATTAAGGTGGAACTAAAAAGTGAAATTTCGATAATTTTCCTTTTTAAATCCATAAAAAGAAAATATTTTTCTTTAAATTTTAAAATGATATTTTCCGTTTCGTCAAAGGATCTGATTTTCCATAAAAATGAATAAAAGTCAATAATTGTGTGAAAAGTGTTTTAAGCTTATTGTTAAATTTATATTTTGCAAAATTAAATTAATGAAGTGTTAATGTCCTGTAATAAAGAGAATAATTTAGTCTGAGTGCCATGGAAAAGATGACTTTACTTGACCTCTGTATAAGTCAGCGTAGTGGGCGTCGGCTTTCATTGTCTCTGATTTTTTTTTTTTTTTTGTCTGCTAAGTTAGTCGGATTTAGCGTGTGTTAATAGTTTTTTTGATTATTTTTCAATAAACAGTTGATGTCGAATGTAATAATGTCTTCTAACGTAATGTCTCCTAAATGTAGAAAATTGCTGAAATGTATTTCGCGAACCGAAACAATTAATATTAAACTGTCATCTTCGGCGAACATATGAAGATATTGTGCAACACTATTCATGGGTTCAATGTCACTTAAAATCTGCAAGCTGGAATCCGGAACACACTGTCCATGAAACAACTAAAGCTGTTGCTGATAGAATTAAAAATTTATTGCTGAGACCTTCAATTCCAAAGGTTTCTGATGCACAAATCATAAAAAATGAGAACTAGCGTGAGAAATGCCAAAATTTGAAGAAAAATATTAAGATTAGAAAGAATAATCCCACATCCAATATAAAATTGCAAAATGTTAGGTAATCGTGCAAAAAACTTATATTTGTGTAAATGCACTAAATAGTATCGTGTATCAGAAATATAACCTCACTTTCTCAAAGACCAAAGACAGATGGGATGATGGCAATAGGATCAATAGATATAAAAACTACAAAAAATGTGCAGTAACACTGCAAAAAGAAATATCATGGGAAAAAAAAGTTTGTTTTTAAAACAAAAAAGGGATGTTTTGATTGAATGATTTGTCAAAAAAAGAAAATAGTTCGGAAGGAAATAGTTCAGTCGGTAGTTCTTCTGAACCTGAATTTGAAAATCAATAACGTGAAAGAACCGGAATGTTAGACAGAACTGCAAACATTATTCGAAATGGCACCGTAGAAGATATTGGTATTTCTGATGATAATAAAGAAAAAACTTGAAGAAGACAAAGAGAAAAGAAAAGGAAGAGTTTGAAAGAACAAGAAAGATGAAATGAGATACTTGTAGAAGGTTTGTACTTTGATGGAAGAAAGGATAACACTGTGATAACTGAAGCAAAGGGAAAAAAGTATAACGAAAAATCATTAAAGAGAACACATGGTCTTAGTTCAAAAACCAGGATCAAAATATGTCATATTTCATTGACATATTCTTCTTATATTAATATAGTCACTGCAATTCTGGTATATTTTCAAAAAAAAAATGATACGGAGATTTCAAGTTTGAAATTTATTGGGTGAAACAGAAACGCCGTCAATGCGGGACGCAAACCTGGAGTTGTCAAAATATTGGAAGCAAGCCGGTAAAAACTTTACAATGGATAATTAGCTTATTACATGCAAATGAACTTTTTTTAGATACTTATTTCAACATCTTGCTGGAAAAACTACGGGTACTAAGGGATTTTCTGCACCAATAGGAAAGCAACTTGAAAAAATGCGAACATATCGAAATTATAAACTATAAAAAATGGATCCTGTCTTGACGAACTGATCGGATGAAGAACTTTAAAAAAAAGTACAAACAGGGGAAACACCTGAATTTTAGAATTTTTTTGTCATACAAAAACATTTGAAACGTGTTTCAAAATTGTCTCGCGATCTGCATCAACTGTCTTTAGATATTAAGCAAGGGATGGCTTTATCTTTGGAAAGTTGAATTCCGGCAATGTAATGACAAAGTTTGTCTAAGAAGAATTATAAGCCAGTAGGTTGAATATCCAATTCAATTAATCCGTAACAAAGGGGGGTAAGGAGGATGGAAGTCGATATTTAGCCACCTCCTCGTGGTGACTTCTGGGGGGGGGGGGTATTTGCTTAATATAAGCAGATATGAGCTAACAGCTACATTGTTTATTTTAAGTTACATTATACTGAAATTTTAAAACTTTGACGTCCTTGAAAAACCGAAAAACAAATTAATTTTTAAAAACCTTTTCAGCCTATAGTTTAGACGTCCAAAAAAGGAAAACGTTTTCACTGTTACACATTAAAACCTTTTTTTTACCCTATGCTTAAGTTCTACCCTAATCACATGCATCATACAATACAATTAATCAAACTTAGCAATAAATGCATTTGAAAATGTATTAATCTTGAAAAAAATGCATAATTGTTTTTTCTTAGTGAACTTAAATGAATATTGTACTTACTTTATATACTTACAATCCCAATGTTCTTGAAATCTGAACGTATATACAATATATTAAAAAATTCGTTATACTATAGTCCCACATATAGAAAAACAATCTGAAAAAAAAAATAATAATAGTTGCGATAAAAATGTTCTTACTGTATAGGAGAAAATAATATATTTTCAAGAAAACATTCATCCCGTTTACCCATTAATATATTTTTCGAATATTTTGCATAAATTAATAACATTTTTTGTTAACTTATTTTAATCCAATGATTTAAACCGGAAATTTAAATATTCGTTAAACAAATTAAGGTCTCCTGAAAAAAGAATTTAAGCCTTGTTAATTTGTCTTTACTAAAAGTGAGCTCGTACAAAGTTTTAAACATAATATTTTTATAACTAGACTTTCATTCAGGGTTTTTTTTTCACTTTTTCTGCTACCATTTTCAAAAACGTTATTACTTTTTACAAATTTAATCTGTGCCATTAGTTTGAATTTTATCTTTACTTTTCGATTTCAAGAGCTTTTCACTTTATTTAAAGCTACGGAAATTGCAGTCATTAAGCAAGATTTAAAGCAACTTCAGATGGCTTAATAGGAAACATTCTTTTGATTGAACGGAAAAGTGCACTCGGATTTACTTAAAGTTTTTGCTGTCATTTTATTTTTATGTCTTAAAAATGAACTGGTGCATCTACCGTCAACAAAGTTGGAAAATTAAAATATTACTCAATTAAAAAGCAAGCTTTATAGACAGCGATTTTTTGGAAAGTAATAGAAACTTTAATAAAAGTGCATTTTGGAAAAAAAAGCTTCTATTTTTTAACACTCTCAAACGCAGTTGAAAAGTGTTTAGGAATTCGATTTGTCTGACCGATTTTCATGCAATTGATATATGTTAAGGATGTTTACCATGGCATGCTCGATATTGAATAAGAAGTGAGTAGCATTTACATTTCATTTACAGGAACACTTAAAAGAAATCTGTTACATTATGGTCAATAAAGAAAAAATGTTTGCCGTGTACTTTAATGACATTACGCTATTTCAGTTGTGTTATAATTGATATAAATAACCGAATTTCACTAAAACACGATTGCTATTGACTGGACATTCATAGCATTTATCGTTCTTTTACAGGCGCAAAAAAAAGAAATATGTCACAGTACTATGTTTGAGACATAGTTGCTGGATATGCGTTTTTAAATTCGGTGTGCGCTTTTAAATTTAACTAATTTGTTGCATGTTACATAAATTCTATACCTCGTACACAAGACTACACAAAAGATTTCACTCCTTATTAGCGGAAATTGCTGAAGGAATAATTTCAATTGTGGTATATACTTCCTAAAGGAAGGAAGTATTTTCATGCATGTAGTTTATAGATACAAATTTATATATCATATACAGGCTGCTCAAAGAATTCAGATAATGATCCGACTGTAGATGGGAATTCCTGAAATTGGTTTTCAAATATATTAATGCGTTTACAAATGGTTCAATTAGACATCCTAATTCAACATTTAAATCACTGAAATTTTATTACATTATCCTGTATTTTTTAGAAAGTGTTTCATAATCTATGCTTGACGCATGACTTTTCCTTTCTTGTTGTTTCTTTCTTTTCTTTTCTTTTTCTTTTTTTTTTTTTTTTTTTTTTTTTTTTTTTTGTTTACCAAGTGCATGTTTCCAAAATTGTGAAAGTATTTAACAAACATGTTAGTTAAATTTGAAATTGCGAGTTGTAGTTGTTGTCACATATTGCAAGACAAATAATGCTTGTAAGTACAGTTTCTCACTTCATTTGTGCAATCAAAAAATACTAAGTGCATCTTTCCAAATCTCATACCAGTATTCTCTTTATAATCTGGTATCTTTAAATTATTAAGATTTATTTCGTTTATAGGAGATTACATTACGATAAATTCTAAAAACGACTATATGTGCTTTAACATCTTTGACATAGACGATCTGTAATGTTTAACGTAGCGAAGACTACACTGAAAAAAAGCAAATATTTCTTAATCTATCAAGAAAGTTTACGAAAATATAATATAACCTCTTACCCATAATTCCAAAAGCGTTTATTTATCTTTTGAAATCTAAGAAAACAATAGATTTCTAAGATATAAAAAAATATTTCTCAAACAAATTTTCTTTTCCCACCCGTAATTTTTGAAATGTTTCCGAGTAGATTTTTCAGTGCATTAATCATTTTTTTTTTCATCCTGAAATATAAAGTCAGTGTGTCTAAATGTGATGACCCCTAAATACAATAATGTTTTATAAATAAATGCTGTATAATGAGGCATCCAATCTTAATGAACAAAACTCGAAACATTTATCTACATTTAAAATGTTTTATATTAAACAAATTCCCATTCCAATGGACGTCTCTCATTTTATAGCACCCCAATGTTTCCTAACTGCGATAAAAAATCCTGAAATTGGTTCAAGTTTGTTTTCTTTAATTTGAAGATCAAATAAAATTACGGGTGTCAATGGCTATCATGTGTGTTTCATTTGCAAGCAAAGTAAGCTCGAGAAATCGCGAGTTTTCAAATTTGAGTTCTAAAGTTTCCCACGCATTTAGGCAACTTGTTTTCTTCAGTGGCTTATTAACGGCAAAGATAATGTCCTAAATGCAATTTATATGGTATTTTCATAAATTACATTAAATTATGTTTAAAGCAGAAATTATGTTTAAATAAGCTGTGTTGAGACAATAAATTAAGAATTTCAGCATGATCCTTTAATAGTGTTTTCTTTTACTGCGTACTTAAACATTTATTTGAAATGATCAAAATAGAAAAATATCCATCTTTAAAATTTTGAATTTAAAAAATAGCATTTTCAAATTTAGTGAGTGCACCATAAAAAAATGATAACGTTCCTGTATATTTCGGGATCGTTTTCCCTTTTCATAAGTTTTTATAACAGTAAGTTATAATATTTTTTCTGAAATATTCCAACTACTCGTATGTACTGGTAACAATTAACTCGCTAGCACGCGCATTCGCCACCAATGTATCTGTTCATTCCACGGACAGTTTACAGATTTTTCAGTACAACGTTCCAGGCTAATTTAGAAAATTTTAAGTTAGTCTTAAAACATTTCTAGTGTTTATTTAAATAAAAACATATTGCGCAACGCAAACACACCCACAGCAAACACAATTCGCGTTGCAAAATAAGGTTTCACGGACTACGGGCGTGTTTTTTATACTCGGTTCCAACATACAGTGAAACAGTTGCGAAACACCAGAAATATGTATCTGAACAATGCTTTTAGTGTAAACTGGTGGAATGTAAATTTTATTTGTTAGTCAAATCCGGGGAAAATTATTACATCGTAAATAATTTGTAAAATTGATAAACATTTTAAATTTCATAAAACGAAACTGTATTTTGCAAGGCAGGGGTGGCGAACCCGTTGCCAGTAGACAAACTGCCATCACTATTTCTGAAGAGAAATTCATTTAATGACAGAAATTATGGAACTAAATTTTAAAAACAAAAACAAAAACAAATAGAATATTTTAGAAATACCACAATACTTATAAAAAAGGTACAAAAGAACAAACCTCTATGGAATCCCAGGTAAAAAAATCAGACACAAACCTTTAAAATTTTTGAGATGTTGCAGCCATTTTGAAGGTTTCAGCGGGTATCTTTAAGGAAAATGAAAACTAAAGGTTCTCTTTAGAGAAGTATACCGCTTTTTAAAAGATTTCATACAGGTTTATTTCTGTAAATTATTACCTCCAAATTATCTTCAATGACTTAGAAAATTTTCGTGAAATCGCTTGAGATATTTTCAGGGAAAATGAAAACTGTTTCTCATGCAGGTAATATGAAGGTTTTACTTGAAAGTTTTATTATTGCACATTATGGTATCTAATATTTTGATATGCCTGTGTTTCCTTATTAATAATTTTAATAAATTTCTAAATTAATATTTTAGATAATACACGGAAATCATTAAGTCCAATCATTAAGTCAATGACAAGTCTTCCATCCGTACAATAAAGAAATTTTAACTTCTGAAATTATTACAAGTAACATTACCTCTAACACGCTCAAAAATTTTAATCTCAGAAAATTCCCCCTAAAAAGAAAAACAAATCACAAAGTTATTTCGAAGCCCTTTTTGACCTTAAATTTGTCACAATTTTTTCTAAAATTATAACCAGGAATAATATCACCTCAACTCTAACACGCTCAAAAATTTCAATCTCAGAATATCCCCCTCTATAAATAAAATAATAATCACGAAATTATTTCAAAGTCTCCTTTTTATCCTAAAATTTTTCATAAATTTCTCTTAAATTACCACTAGTAAAAATATTCCCTCAAACTCTAACGCATACAAAAATTTCAATCAACAAAAATTGTCCCCTAAAAAAAATCTCCAAATTATTTCAAAACCCCTTTCATTAATATTTAAAATCGTATTCAAACACGCACAAAAATATATTTTAGTTAAATTTTAGTATCTCTAACGATGGATAATGGGGCCCCAATTTCCCCCACCCCCTTTCTGTAAATGTCTTATTTAGTTTTTCATTTTAAGTTTTCCTAAAAGAATAAATTTTACTGTGTTTTTCTAAATCTGTCAAAAAAAAGAAATTTTAGTTAATTAAATTTCAAAATACCGAAGGGACAATGGCACTCACCCCTCCCACCATGCCGCTCTTTCATCCAAGCGCGACAGTCATAGTTCCTCTTTAAAACCGCCCCACCAGTGGCCGAGAGGTTCTGCTCTCAAAGCTAGTATACGAGAGGTGCTGGTTTCGATTCCAATCACGCCCGTCGGCCTAATCGTTCGGAGTTTTCCGTGATTTTCTTCGAACCTTGGATTTCCTTGCTTTCTCTTAGAAAGACGCCAGAGCACCCCCTCCCCTCCCCTTTGGGCCCATATCCCAAGTGTAGATAATTGACCGTCATAAAACACACCAACAACAGCTCTTTAAAAAAGAGGAACTAAGAATTTTGCACATACAATCTATATTGCATCTACTATATTACACTATCTACATATATTTGCTAAAATAAGAGAGGCTCTTTTAATTTAGTTACTCGTTAATAATAAATTTTATATTGTTTTTGAAAACATAAAAAAATATGTCCAGTAAAACCTCCCTAAAGCGACCACGTTCCGTTCCAATAAAAATTGGTCGCTCTGAGAGGTGGTCTCTTAATGGAGGTTATGTTTAAATCTAGATTTTAATTGTTGAAAAAATATAACAATGTTACTAACATTTGTCTTTCACATTAAGAAAAAATATAAAAATTTAAGTATCAAAACAAAAGCTAATTACAGTAAAACCTCCTTAAAGCGACCACGTTCCGCTCCAATAAAAATTGGTCACTCCGAGAGGTGGTCTCTTAATGGAGGTTATGTTTAAATCTAGATTTTAATTGTTGAAAAAAGATAACAATGTTACTAACATTTATCTTTCACATTAAGAAAAAATTTAATAATTTAAGTATCAAAACATAAGTTAATTACTACAAAGTTTAAAAAATGAATACGGTTTTATCTTTTATAACTTATCCAACCAAGCCCTTTCGAAGTTCAGTAAATAAATGCTTTTTTTTTGGGGGGGGGAGCAATAAATAATGAAGATTTCATTAATTTGTATCTATTATTATCTATTTATTTGAGAGTTTCCTGACAGAATAGGGCAAGGGAGTTTATTGACCGTCATTCTTAATTTGTCATCAGAATTAAATTCATTGCCTAAAAAAGGCATAAAGGGGTTTAAACACTTAAAAGTTACCGGAATAATAATAAAAAAAATCTAAATTTAGTTTAGAAGTTTGATGAATAATGCGCTCTCCGGAATTATTTTTCTAATAAAACCCTCTTCAAGCGACCAGGAGAAAACGGAATTTGTTTCATTTTCTTCAAACAAATTGGTCGCTCATGGAGGGAGTTCAACTGGGATGGTCTGTGAATGGAGGTAAAATTAGTATTGAGCCTATAGGAATAAATTTCGTTCCATGAAAAAAATAGTCGTTCTGAGAGGTGGTTGGTTAATGGAGGTGGTCACACAGGGAGGTTTCACTGTAGTCACTTAAATTTCAAAATCAATGGAGGGGAAGGGACCCTCCCCCCCCCTCTCCTCATTTTGGTGGCGTCCACGATTAAAGCTGAAAAATATAGGTGGGGTTATTGCCCTTATTCTCTATCAGGCGTGACTTCCAGTTTTTATAAAAATTACTTCTTCAAAAACAAATGAAAAATGTATAATTCGTATTAATTTATTTATTTCAAATTTTCGTTGGAACATTTGATTTTTGATTACAGAGCTCTATTTCTGACTCCATGTCACGGGAGAATGAGAAGGAAGTACCCAACTCAACTCTGAGACCGTGTGTTTACGTTTTAACCGCCATTCGGAAAACTAGCGGGACTAATCGTCACGTTGTCGTGTTGTTGTATTTTTTTCTTTTTGCAGGGAGTTTTTCAACAGTATAGTAGTCGAATTTTAACTAATTTTTAAGTTGATATATATATATTTAGCGTAAGAGGGCTGTATTACACTTCTTTTTAATATTAATATTGATATTCGGCACTTTGTCTTCACTACGCATTCGACAAGAATCATGTTCGGTAAAAAATATCGCCACATTAATTTAGAAATGCTCATGCTGTGGTATGGGGAAAACTTTTTATAAGAAATTTTCGTGTACAACTAAAGATAAATTTCACTATTTTTTTAAATAATAGCGAAAAATATATTCATATATTTCCATTATGTTTAAAAGTGAAAGACTGATTTTACTCCTAAATAATTAAACTTGTAAAAAGTTCAGTTTGGAGGTGGGAAAGTTTTGTGAAGGATCCTGTTTGCAGGTGAAAAGTTTGATGAAGGTTCCCTGTTTTGAGGTGATAAAATTTTGTGAAGGGTCCTTTAAAGGACCCAAGTTAATAGATCCATGTATTGGAATACAAATTTTACTAGTAAGTACCTGATTTAGTTTCCTTTATAAATTGAGCAGCTATAATCTTTTTAGGAACATAACTGCTTGATTAATAATGCACAGTGAAGGTGTAATGTCTCTTGCAAATCATTTAGCAGGGCTCAATATCTTTGGCTGCAATATTCGACTCATAAAAATAATTGGTACTTTTCGGTTAGCTGTTTGCCAGTGTTATATATACATACATATATTGCATATATGTGTACATATATATATACACATATATATGTATATATAACACTGGTGCCCAGCTAACCGAAAAGTACCAAATAATTAAAAGAATTTTTATATATTGTAGATTAATTTATTATGTAGAATATGAAATATAGAAAAAAATAAGGTACTTTTCGATTAGCCGGGCGCTAATGTTATATATTACAATATATATGTATATATAACACTGGTGCCCGGCTAACCAAAAAGTACCAAAAATAATTTTACATGTGTATAATTATTTTAAATAAAGTAATTTTTTCATGAAAAAACAGTTAAAGAGAAATTTAAAGCAATATTTTTTTCAGATGAGTGCAGGAGAATTTTTGCAATTTTTTCCCGCAACCAACTGATGAATTTTGCAATATTTTATTTCTACCAATTTTCATTTAAATGTTGCATTTTTTCTTGCACCCAATTGGTAAACTTGTGAGGTTTTTCTTTTTCTTATTTTTTTTTCATGTGATCGCTGGGTGAATTAAGCAATTTTTTCCCCGCTACAACTGAAGAACAATGTGATTTTTTTCATCGTAACTGACTGGTGAATTTATATAATTATGCATTCTTTTTTGTTTAGATTGATGTTCAATAATTATTATTCAACGATAATATTCAATTGTCACTTAATGTGATTAATTTAGCGATTTTTCGCTAATTTTCTGCATTCCATTTTTTTCTGCAACCGAATGAAGAATCTCATGATTTTTTTCTCACGATTGATTGTCCGCTACATTTCATTATTTTTTCCATAGCAGATTGACAAATTTCACAATATTTTAAAGCAACACATTGAAGAATTTCTCTTTTTTTTTTCCCCCAATGACCCAATAGCAGAAAATTCTCCAAGTGTCTGCGACAGATCTTTCAGGGACTGAAAATAATCTGCAGGTAAAATGTTACAAATGAACCTTTAATTAATTAATCATTTACTTTTAATGTTTTTAAGCATTTTACTCATTTTTATTAATAATAAACTTAAGTTTTAGTAATAAATAATACAGAAATAAACATAATATAAAGTTGGAAAAAGATCCAATGGAAAAAAAAGTCTGCAAAAGGGAAAAGAAAATCTGCGACGCACGTCACCCGTCAGGAACTTTCTGCTACCGGGCCCAATGGTTACTGGTGAATTTCTCAGATTTTTTTTTTTTTTTCCCCTGATAACTGAATGAAGAATTTTGCAATTTTTTCTTGTAACCAATTGACAAATTTTGGGGTATTTTACTTGTACTGATTGGCAAATATTGCATTTTTTCTTGCGAGCAACTAGCGGAACTGAATATATATATACATAACAGTCGGTTTATGAATTTTGCCGATCCCCCCTCCCCCTCTCCCTTACCTAAGCTGATCAACAGATCTCGTTTTTTCTGATAAAAAGTTGATAAATTTCGATATTTTCCCCCCACAACTTACTAACAAAACATTTTTTTTTATGCGATCAATGGATGAATTAAATAATTTTTTCTCCCCATGACAATCAAAGAACTGTGTGATTTTTTTTAACCCTTTACTGACTGATAAATTTCTTGGGGTTTTTTCTTTTTCATATGACCAGTTGACAAGTTTATGATGCTTCCCCCTGACCTAATGATGAAACTTAATGTTTAAAAATTAGCTAAATTCTTCATTTGATTACGGGAGAAAGAAATTGTGACGTTCGTCTGTTGCTTGAGAGGACAATTGACAAATGTCAATCAGTCGTGGGAAAATATCAAAAAATTCTGTTGAGAAATGGGAACATTAAACAAGCCAGTTCCAAATATTGTTTTTTTTTTTTTTTTTTTTTTTTTTTTTCGTTTCTTTACAAGGTACAAGTGTGTCCTTTATTAAAAAAATCTGTGCCTGATGGGCACTGACCCGTTTTTTCTACAGTAAACTTCTAGAAAAAAGGGCACTCGTATGCAGCGATGTAAACGTAAAAAAAAAACAAACAGAGGGTATATTCAGAGTTTCTCCCATGTTTAAAAAAGGGCAGGGTGCTTCTTGTAGGAAAAGGACACTTTTGGATTCCGAAAGGCATGTTTTGGATTTTTAAGGACACTTTTTTTAATTTTTAAAGGCATCCTTTTGATTTTTAAAATTACTTTTAATATTTAATAGACAGGACGCTATTTTAAAGACAGCAATGAGGCAATTTTTACTATGCAAGTAAATTTTTTTAATAAAGAAAGGACTAAAGGCACTTTTTTCAGCTGGGGGCAACAAGGGTGCTAATGTTTTCCATCAGGGGTAAGAGGGCTGCTGTTTTGTAAACCTAAGGGCAGGCAGGGTGCAGCACCCTCCTGACACTGTCTACGGGAAACTCTGGTATACCTTAGAGTGTATATACAATAGCTTTTTTGAGAAACGGAAGTTAAGCAGTGTTACTGAAAAAGAACCAGAAGGTATACGACATTTACCTCTGTATACCCTCCACTTCTGACAGCAAATTTTTTCTCTCTTTTTTGCGAACGATAATATTTTTTTCTGCTACCGATCGACGAATTTCGCATTCTACTCGTGACAGATCAGTGAAAATTGTGATATTTTTTCACAGTCGAATGATAAACTGTGTCTTTTTTTCAACTGATTGGCCAAATCTCGAGGGGTTTTTTTGCATGACTGATCGACGAATTTCCATTTTTTTCTCTGGTCTACTGACGAATTTCGCTTTTTTTTTACCGGTGACTGATTTTTAAATTTTGCTATATTTCTCTTGAGGCCGATTGGAGAGAGTTTTTTTCCGCTACTGATGTACGAATTTTGCAGTTTCTTCCGTCGATCTACTGACGAATTCCGCGATTTTTTTTTAGCCCCGACCGATTTGCAATTTTCTGGATTTTTTCTTTTAACATAGGTGAATTTTGAGACTTTTTCTTGCGACCGATTAGAGAAGATCAACGGTTTTTTCTGGCGGTGCACTGACGAAGTTTTTTACCTGCAACTGATTAGCAAAAATCATGGATTTTTTCTCGCAACTGTTCGTCGAATTTTGTATGTTTTTCCACAACAGGCTGAAGAATTTCATGGTTTGTTCTCCATGACTGATGAACTGTACGAGTTTTTCTCGCGACCCGTTGATGAATTTCACAATCTTTTTAATAAAGATGAAAATAAGGAATTTTGCTTAGTAGCCACTGGCCGGTAGGTTGACTTTATTTAGTAGCCAGTTACTAGCGAGTGAAAATAATTTCTTTAGTAGCCAGTAAGTACATTTATGTCACTGAATATTTAATTTATGGGTATATTTTAGGTATGTTTATCCACTGAGTAGTAGGTATGATTCAAAATTGAAAAAAATAGGTTTAAAAAATCTGAAATTTGCAGCAAATTTTCTGAAATGTAAAGGGAGGGTTGGTAGGGGATCCCTCCTGGTACTAATTATGCATTTTTTCCAGATACTTTAACGAAATTTTTAACGAAAACTTTAACGAAAACTTTTCCGGATCTATTGGCAATGTTTTCGTTTCTTTGGCGTTCCTTTGACAAAATGTGCGTTTTTTTCACGATCTTTTGACAAAATTCACATTCGTTTTCGCAATTCTTTGGCAAAATTCTCGGGGTTTTTTTTTCGAAATTCTCATACCGCCCCCCCCCCCCCCCACGATCCTTTAACTAAATTTGTGTTTTTTGACGATCTGTTGACGAATTTTGTGTTTTTGCCATGATCCATTGACGATATTTGTGTTTTTTCTTTGCTCTATTGATGATATTTGCGTATTTTCGCTATTCTTTGACGAAATTTTGGATTTTCAGAGATCGTTTGATGAAATGTGTGGGTTTTTTGAGATTCTTTGACGAATTTTTTTTTTTTTTCTGCGATGTATTGACGATATTTGTGTTTTTTTCCGCAATCCACTGACCATATTTGCATTTATTCCACAATCCTTTGACGAAATTTCGGATTCTTTGCGATCCTTTGATGAAATTCGGGTTTTTCCACGATCCTTTGACGAAATGCGCTGTTTTTATTGTGATTTTTTGACAAAATTCTCGCTTTTTTGCGATTCTTTGATACAATTCGCTTTTTTGGTGATCCTTTCATGAAATTTACATTTTTTTTATCGTAATCCTCTGACGAAATGTGTGTTTTTTCGCGATCTTTTGACAAAATTCACATTTTTTTCTTTCCCAATTCTTTTACGAAATTCCTTTTGGAAAATCTTGCGTTTGGCTGGTACTTTCCATATTTTTAATCGTCAGTTTTTCACATTTACTCGTTGAGTGGCAACTGGCGATTGCTTATTTTCATCTTTACTTTTTAAATGAACGATTAAAGAATTTGGTGATTTTTTTTCTAACCAATGAGTGACAAATTTTGCGATTTTTCCTACATTGAATGGTGAATTTTCTTGAAAATGAAAATTTGAAATGTTCTGCAGTGAAATCCGTTGTTCTGCGATGTACGTCGCATTTAGAAGCATATTCTGATTTGGGGGATTTCATTATCTCTTACTTTTCGGACTTTTTTTGAAATTGCAGCATTTTCATCGGAGGTTTCCGATAAAAATTATAAATATATAAAAATTTCAAAGGGGGGGGGGGGGGGGGGGCACAATACTAAAGCCCAAAGTGCGGCACTTTTCTAACTTTTACCAACACCTGTCCCTATCGTGTAACATACAGTTGGAACGGCCTGTGACCACTTATTCATGTTATACACATCCGATATCCATGCTGCCACTTTGCTCTCCCCTGCGAGGGGCACTTTTCTAAATTTTGCCGGCACCTCTCATGTGACATATCGTTCAAAAGGTCTGTGACCACTTATTCATGTTATGCCCCTCCCCCCCACTTTGCCCCACCGGGGGGGGGGGGGGCACTTTTCAAAATTTTGCTGACATCCCTGACGTGACATATCGTTCAAAAGGCCTATGACCACTTATTCATGTTATGTACCTCTAATGACCCTCCACCCACTTTGCCCCCCCCGGGGGGGGCACTTTTCTAAATTTTGCTGACACCCCTCATGTCACATATTGTTGGAAAGGCCTGTGACCACTTATTCATGTTATGCACCTCTAATGCCCCTCCCCCCACTTTGCCCCCCCCCTCGGGGGCATTTTTCTAAATTTTGCCGACACCCATCATGTGACATATCGTTCAAAAGGTCTGTGACCCCTTATTCATGTTATGCACCTCTAATGCTCCTCCCCCCCACTTTGCCCCCCGGGGGGCATTTTTCTAAATTTTGCTAACATCCCTGATGTGACATCTCGTTCAAAAGGCCTTTGACCACTTATTCATGTTATGCACCTCTAATGCCTCTGCCCCCCACTTTTCCCCCCCAGGGGGGACTTTTCTAAATTTTGCTGACACCCCTCATGTGACATATCGTTCGAAAGTCCTGTGACCACTTATTCATGTTATGCACCTCTAATGTCACTCCCCCCACTTTGCCCCACGGGGGGAGCACTTTTCTAAATTTTGCTGACACCCCTCATGTGACATATCGTTGGAAAGGTCTGTGACCACTTATTCATGCTATGCATCTCTAATGCCCCTCTTTCCACTTTGCCCCCTCCCCCCCGGGGGGGGGGGGGGCACTTTTCTAAATTTTGCTGGCACCTCTCATGTGACATATCGTTCAAAAGGTCTGTGACCACTTATTCATGTTATGCCCCTCCCCCCCACTTTGCCGCACCGGGGGGGAGCACTTTTCTAAATTTTACTGACATCCCTGATGTGACATATCGTTCAAAAGGCCTATGACCACTTATTCATGTTATGCACCTCTAATGACCCTCCACCCACTTTGCCCCCCCCGGGGGGGCACTTTTCTAAATTTTGCTGACACCCCTCATGTCACATATTGTTGGAAAGACCTGTGACCACTTATTCATGTTATGCACCTCTATTGTCCCTCCCCCCACTTTGCCCCCCTCGTGGGCATTTTTCTAAATTTTGCCAACACCCGTCATGTGACATATCGTTCAAAAGGCCTTTGACCACTTATTCATGTTATGCACCTCTAATGCCCCTGCCCCCTACTTTGCCCCGCCGGGGGGCACTTTTCTAAATTTTGCTGACACATCATGTGACATATCGTTCGAAAGTCCTGTTACCACTTATTCATGTTACGCACCTCCGTTGCTTTCCCCCCCCCACCCCGGGACACATTTCTAAATTTTGCTGACGCCCCTCATGTGATATATCTTTCAAAAGGCATGTGACCACTTATTCATGTTATGCACATTCAATGCCCCTCCCCCCACTTTGCTGCACAGAAGGGGCACTTTTCTAAATTTTGCCAACACTGTTCATGCAATTTATTATAAGCATAGTTGATTTCCAGAAACGAGCCTATACAAAGCCATGACATGATACCCCCAAAAGCTAATGTTAAATCAACCAACTTCACAAATTTTTAATTCCATTTGAGTATTTGAAGTTTTTTTTATTAATATGTATATATGTTTTATTAATATGTATCAAATCAATGTCGAACTGGATATGTAATCATTATTATGTATTGATCTGATGCGAATTTGCACAGAAGGCTGTCCGCATGCATGTGCAACGATATAATGTAAAGAGAAGATACAGCTTTTATACCTAAAGGAAAACTGCAGATATTTCTGCCAAAATCGGTGAAGGGAAATAACAGGTTTTTTACCTGAAGGAAAACAGCAGGTATTTGGAACTCAGAAGGTTAAGGGAAAATACATGTTTTTTACCTAAAGGTAAGCTGAAGGTAATTTTAGTTCCAAATACTTTCAGTTTCCCTGAAGATTTTTTTTTAAGGTTTCTTGCTGACTTTTTTACCTGGGATATACGTGGAACTTTACATTTGTTTACGAGTCTAAAGGTTAAAATTTTTATATGTTTTCAAACATGCTTACGATGTGATGTTTTTAATTTGCGTATGTAAAACTTCATTGCCACCAGTTTCCACTAAAAGCAACGTGGAAATATAAATTTATTTTATATGATCAGATTTACATTTGCCAAGTTCTCGTATGTTCTTTTAACGTAAATGGTACCTCCCCGAACAGTGATTTGCTCTTGCGTACTAAAAACGTGTGCGTGGTCGTTGCCAGATGTTTGAAATTGACTTGTGGGAAAGCAAATGGCCGCTAATTTCATGGGACGTTCCTGCATTTTCGTACTTTGCGGAAGCTGATCCGCCTTCTGCGTTTGGAAGCCAATTGTTAAAACCGGTTTCGCAAACAATTTAAAATACTGCGAAAAGCCGTAGAGTCAACCTTTACTACATGTTTAAAAACTGTGGCGTATATGGAAAAATAAAATAGGACACCAAAAAAAAAACAAAAGCAGCATAAAAAAAAATTAAAAACAGAGAATAATTAAAGAGTAAAAAAATCAAAAACACCTTCAAAAACAAAATTCGTTAGAAACTGAAGTCAATTAGTAAAACAACCTGGATGTTAAGCTAGAACAACTTAAACCTTAATCTATATAGATCCATACCATTTAGAAATCAAAAAGAAAAATTGAGGCCTAGAAGGAAGGTGAAAAGGAAAAATGAGTTAAAAGCAGACTGAAAAGGAACAGACATGGTAAAATGTGTTGTACCAGTCATTCATTATTTGCTTCCTGTTTTATCGATGGTCAAAGTTAAAAGTCTGTTAAATACTGAAGTATTCATTTTTTAAGTATAATGTATTAAGATAACGTACCGTTGTGAATTTTATTTTAAATTATTAGTTTATCTAATTGTTCAATAATAAGCTAGTCAACTATCAATTTTATGTATTTTAACTCTTTATTAAGTAAGTAAAATGTGTATAGCAATTAAATGACTATTTTAATATGAACTGACATGCATAAAACGCATTGTCACATTTAGGACAATGGACGTATTATTCAGCATTTAACTGCCGTAAATGCGACAAAAATTACCTAAATACGGCAATGGTATATTGCTGGCTTATAGCAAAAATTACGATTCAATTTATACGAAAGAAGTTAGTTTTGAACTAAAGTCACTGTATTCAATAATTTTCAGCTTCATAAAATATATATTTATTTAACGGAATACCAAATATACCCTAAATGCGACATAACTATGGGGAATCGCGTCTCATTTAGGCACAATAACCTTAATTTATTCAGATTATATTAAGATTTTTTCATTCTGAAATATAATTTATTCAGTTTATATTAATTTTGAAGTAAAACTCTCCAGCTACGTGAAAGAATGTTTACATGTAAGAGAAACAAAATAATGCTATATTTAATGTTAATGTTGATGCTGTTAGATTGTTTGTAAAATATGAAAATGTTTATTTGATATTTAACAGCATGAAAAAATACAACATTCAGGATAGAGAAAACTGATTAAATAACTGTAGAAAGCTACTCAGAAATGTTTCCGAAAATTACGGCAGCAAAAGAAACATGTTTCTGAAACGCTTTTTTAAATCTCTGAAATATATTAATTTATAAAATTTTTGGAGATAAAGTAATGTTTTTCGGAGTCATATGTAAAACGTGCGACATTATGTTATATTTTCACAAATTGTCTTCCTACACCAAGAAACATCTCTCTGTTTTTACTGTGTACACAAGATATCAATGATAAAATAATAATTCATTTCCAGTAATGTTATCACCAACTATATAAAACAGCTTCAGAAAGATGAATGCAATTTATTTTTGATCGAAACATCTTGGAATGGTTGGCATACAAAACGAATGGTTTAGAACGAATGAGAGCCGTTCATAATTCGTTTTGAAATTATTAACTTTTTTTGTGTCAGCCGATGTCGCCACCTATAACACGCATCAAGTGCTACGGAGCACAGCATAATCTGTTTTTATTCTTTTGTGTGAATTCCATTAATCACCATGTCACTTGCATCAGAAGTTCAAAATAAGCAAAATATTTTATCTTTAATTAATTAATGAGATTTCAAAGAACTAACACACTTCCATTAAAACTTTTAAAGTAATAAAATTTAGTTTGACAGAAACAAACATCTGGAAACAACATCTGGAAATTAAGAAACATCTGGAAAATAAGTAAATAAAAAATTCTCGAAAAGTTTTCAAAGAACGGTCCTAGTAAAAATCATAGACTATAGAATGTGTATCATATAAAATTTATTAATCCAGAGTACGAGTACCTGATTCACAGATGTTCCTTTAAATCGCCACATTTTCACACTTGTTTTAGCGAGCCTCCAAAGAATACTCGATATCCTAAATATCGCGTATATTTGAGTGGAATAATCTAAAATATTCCTCATAAGATGATTTTTTTAATGAATTGCAGATTTAAAAAGACTTCTGAATTCCAAATTAAAAGTGTGAGAAACCAATTATTCGACAGAATAAAAAGATAAACTATTAATATTAAGAAAAGTAAGACTGTAAAATATTCGAGTATTCAAACTCTCGTTAAAATACAAAATTAACAGATTAAAGTTAAGAAAACTAAGATTAAAGAAATCCTTGATAAAGGAAATTCTGAATGACTATGAAATAAATTTGAAGTCTTACATAAGAGCATATTCTAACAACAGCGTACTATTATATCATAAAAAGAAAGTGAATTTCCAATATATCAATTTATAAACAAGTTGGAAGTTGCTCGTCAAGCGTGGCAAATGAGATGCGTTCATACTATAACACGTTTTATAAATATTGTTCACACCGCATATTGTACTAAATGTATATTTTAGTACACTTCATAAGGGCATATCAATTTCATTCTGTTCGAAAGGCTGTAACATCACTAAAATGCACTTGAAATTTTTTTTTTCCATTGTCCTTAATTTAACGGAAAATTTTGACTGTCTCTGTAATTAAACTATACATCCGATTTTCCTAATATTTGAAACGACTTGACAAAATTTTGTAACATTTTTATATTTAAATATTTAGACCATTCGGAAGGCTGTAACATCATTAAAATGCACTTGCAATAATTTTTCCCCATTGGCCGTAATGTAACGAAAAAATTTTGACTGTCCCTGAAATTAAACTATACACCCTATTTTCATAAAATTTGAAATGACTCGACAAAATTTTGCAATTATTATACATTTAAAATTTCAGACCATTCGGTTTGGTAGTTTTTGCTCTGTTATATGCGGAAGGACACATAGAAGAACAGACAGACGGACTGAACGACGTCTATAGTTGCTACATATTTACATAATTACGAATGCACCTAAAAACGAATTTAATGAATAATTATTTTAGAACTATTTAAAATTACTAGATTTTATAGTTGTGAAATCAGTCTTTCGAATATGTAAACATATAATTTTAATACAACTTAATCTCTACTGAATTAAATTTGCATAAATGTATTACTAGTACTAAAATAAAACTTGGTTTATCTCTATATTTACGGATAATTTGTGCAATCACATTCCATTATTATAATTAGTGCTACTTAATTTTAAGGTATATTTTGAGAATCTAGTTGGACATCATCAAATCATAATGGAAATTCAAAGGAGTTTTAATTAAATTATAAATGCTATAAGGTTCGGTTATAACAGATTGTTTGTTGATAATAATTTTCATTCTACCCTCAACTTCGATAAAATTGGTTTTCAATGTTCATGTATAACAGATGATTTAGGAATTTATGTTTTCCATTTGCATAATGGTACGTAGTATAGCTAGATGAGATGGATGTTATCTCATTTACGTGGTTTCAGTTTTGTGAAGTACGGTTGAAGATATGTAAATATTTTTATTGGATCCTTTCTTCAAGCTACTATAATTTTCAAAAATCAAACAGGAATTTATAGTGTTTAGTTTAAATACTTTAGTATAAACCGTATATTCCGTGTTATAACGCACACTCTTGATTAATACTGTACTTTTCTATTTTAGATATATTCGCTGCAATACGCACACCCCTTTTTTGCAAAGTAACCTTCATAAGTCACTTAGCATGAAAATGCAATAAAGACCAATAAAAGAATAATAGCTAGCAAATACATAAAACAAGTAAGAAAAATCATGCGTTAAGCATTGATTATGAAATACTTTCCAACACTTCCTGAATGCTTTAACGAAACTTTGTTACTGAGGGAAATAAGGTATATAACAGAACTAAGTAACCATTTTAAAAAACGCATAAAGCATTTGAAAAACTGATTTCAACAGTTACCATCCATAACAAATATGTATTCAAATTCTTTTGAACAGCTGTGTATTTGATCTGTAGGTTAATATATATGCTATATTATGGGGAAATTTAGTTTAGCAAGAAAACGAATAACAGGTTGAAATTTCTCTTTCAGCAATTTATACTAATAGATGGAAACATACTTGTATACTTTTGTACAACCCTGTAGTTAACCTAGTACCTTTATTACACGCCACGATTTAGCTAAAGTTTAATTCAAAGTAAAACACTCTTAAAACTACTGGAATCACATTTCCAGAAATTATCATTTATAGACGGCCATGTATCCAATTCTTTGCGAGACCCTGTATATAATTTTACCTACGTTATACAAACATTTTTTAGTAAACAAAATGCAGTTCAGCGTAAAATTGCATAACTCATTTAAAAACCACCTTTAAGCAATTTACAATCATACCCAGTAACCAGTACGAATTCTTTTGTGTAGCCCCGTATATGAATTACAGCATTTATACATACCATATACAATGCATAAATATAGTGAAACATAAAAGCGTATATCATAATTAAAAATGCATTTCCAGCCATCATCGCTACAGTACAGTACTTCGGATACAATATAATATCTGAAATCTTTTGTATGTCCTTGTAAATGCTATGTACTTCGTATTACACATGAAATAAGTTATAGTAAACCTCAGTGACGTATATCAATTTCATTATACATGAAATAATTTAACATAATTAAAATACGCCGGAAAAAATTCACTCCACCCCTATATCATTATATAACGGAATTCTTTTGTGTTGCTCTGTAAATGAATAATATTTATTCTTTGCTCCGCATATTCTACGGAATGAGAGATTATGGTCTAATAGGACAAATGGATTTTCTTATAATCGATCGAGTGTTCAGGAGTTAAAATCGCGCGTATACTTTTTTTTCTGCTGGTTGCAAAGTAAGGAGCACAACGTATAGAATCCTAACTGTGCGTTTTTTTATGTTTATTAAATACTAGTTTTTAAAAAGTATTATCTCCCTTTTTAACAATATTATACGTAATTAAATAATTTCAAAACAATGCTATTCATTTACAATCCTTATATTATGTCAGTGATAAATAGCTATTTTACTATCAGTCTAAATGCAGTTCAAAATGCAGTACGTGGACTAATTGGACATTTCAGATTGGAATAACCTAGATAAGATTAGATAAGATTTTATCTAAAGTTTTTAATTGCATTTCCTGTTGATGTTAAATTAATCTTCTTTGTTCAAAAAAATTCTGTGGATTGTTCTCTAATTATCTATTAAAATTAATACTATTTTACCAAATTAATTTCGATTAAACCATGGCAAAATTGTAAAGACCTCAATCTATGTTAGTTTAGTAAGTTTTACAATTATAGAGAGAAAATCCAGCTTTTAAAGTAAGATTTTATCATTGAAGTTATAATATTCACTCAGAACTCACCTATTTAATTGATATTTATTGGGGCTATCAGACCCACCGATTCGGAGACTAATAAGAAATAAATTTCCATTACAATTTTAGGATTTTTCTCTTTTAATGATTAAGATATAACTATTTTTCATCTATTAATAGAGCGATGTTTAGAGTAATTGAGTGTGAAAAAAACTTGGAGTTTTTTAAATTATACTTATTACAATATGAAATGTAAAACGTCCAATTAGCTCAGTGTCCCTCCTACATTTTAAGTAAAAATATACGAATTCTTTAATTTTGAGGTGCTAAGCCATATATTAACACCAAGACTATTTTTTCTGTCTCTCCCTTTGGGACACAAAGTAAGATTCCCGTTACACAATCTATAAGTGTCCGTAAGCGATGACTGACGCGACCTAAACGGAAAGTTCACTGTCGGTCACCGGTAACTGACGTGGCACTCAACGTGTTAAACGACTATTATGGAGAGTCTAGAGAGACTATTACATGGATTTAAACACTGCTGCCATGTAGTCTAAAACATAAATGCTTATGATGCCGTCTTTAATCATGACTTTTAGAAACAGCTGTATTGTACTTATTTATGTTACTTATTATAACACTTACACCATGGTTGATCTGAATCGGTCATTTTGAAAAGGGATCAACTTCTATGCTATTGCAAGGATTAGACACCTTTTCAAAATGACCGATTCAACTAAATATGACAACGAATCTTAAAATCTATCATTCCTTTATCTTAAATGTGTAAATTTATCATACATTTTTTTATCATGTTATCATTTTTTTTTATCTATTACGACTGTCTCGTAAAGCTGTTTATAGTTATTAAAAATATACGTATGTGGAAAATTATTTTTTTATTTTTCGTAAAAGAATGCCTGTAAATTGTTTCGGTTCTTAATTAGAAAACACTTTTCTTTATTTAAAAAAAAATTCTTTTTTTATACCAGTCATCAAATACGTTCCAAATTAAGTATTTATTGGAAATGGAAAGTATGCATCAAACGAATCTGTTTATTTTCCATGAAATCAAGTGGAAAAGAAATGCAGCAGTCACATACCTTCATTTATGTAAGAAAAAAAAATGTCACTTAGAAAAGGAATTCGGGCACATCTTCTTAATTAAAACTCTTTAAAGTAAGTTTTTTTTTAGCATTTTTTAAAACAAAAAGCCTGTTTAATTTGTAAATAATGTAATTATAATTATTTTGACATGAAGAGAAACGTTTCGAATGGTTAAAAACGCTTATTTACTGCAATTTAAAAATAATTAAAATAACACCATTAATTACGATATAACAACACATATAAATAACGAAGTGTTAGGGAGAAAAAGCTATATCTGTCTTCTTATGGAATTAATTGAAAACATTCTTGTGTTATTTTCTTTGAAAAAATAAAGTTAACTATCGCTCAGTCTACTTTAATGAAATAATCAAAGCTGTTTAGAAGGCGAAAATTAAATTAATGTGTAATGGGTAACATTCTAAAGTAAATCATTTAATATGCAGGTTTGCATAAATTAAGATACAAAAAAAATATTAATTTTCATGTACGAAAGGTAATTGTGAGTGATAAAAACTAAGTGATGTAAACGCTAGGCACTAACCCAAAAGCACAGAAAGTCGATCTGATGTTACCATAAAATTACAAAATACTCACAAATCTCATGGTCACAACGGTAAAGCAAAATGTAATGTTCATGGCGTTATTACTCTCAAAGGCACGGCGGTGGAATGGGCGTAGAAAAATGCCCGACTCCATCCGACTCCGACTCCCGTATGACTAATGATCTAGTGCTGCCTGTAGGGTGGGTTCCTTTTATTCAGACTGCTTGATTAATACTTGTTTTGAAATAATAATTATTGTGTTTTATTAAATTGTTCCTTAAATAAAGGAAATTTTACTGTTTGAAAAAAAGTTGTACCAGTCAAGCAAGCTGAATTAAAAAAAAATACCCAACTGACAACAATTTAAGATACTGACACATTGTTGCTTGACCTTGGATCACGTGATGCGCTTATCGACCATTAATCTTTTTTTTTTTTTTTTTTTTTTTTTTTTTTTTCATTTTATGGGTGCAAGATGTGATAGTAAGTGAAGATCAAGACTCGATTACTGCAGGGACAAACTTCCAACAATGTTTTAGTATAGAAAATTTTACTCTCTTTTAAACACAGAATTTTGGCTTTAGATAGGTCAAACTTACTCTTATAAAATAACGATAAAACTTTTCCCTTGAAGTAATTTGCTCTGGTCAAGACTTAAAATATTTTTAACATATCCTTATCCCCTCCCCACCTAAAATACTCTATGTACATTCACCCACATACAAAAAAAAAAAAAAAAAAAAAAAAAAAAACAGGCAAACATTTTTTCATTCGGTGAAATTTAACTATCCCAAAACTGTATAAAAACAAAACTATATCTGTATGTAAAACATTAAAAATATATATTATAATTCAAAAATTCAAAAGTTATTACATATAATCAACATATGAAAACAAATAAACCTCCAACATTTACTTTGAACAACACACAAACGTAATTGACGCAACAGTCGAATCAAAACTACATATAAAATGCTTATATGTCATTTTAAGATAATAACCTAATTATTTTAATTAAATTATTGAAATTGTAAATAATTAACATATAGCTCAGAAGATGTTTCATATCATCTTTGAAAATTATGTTTTATCAAAATATACTTAAACACTTTCAAAATGTCAAAAGGAAAAAAAAATCAAGATTATACTTGTCAATCTGCAGTTCGTTAATAAATTGACCATCAATAAATATTATAATAGTTTTATTCCTTGAATAAACGCAAAAATGAACTTGTTGAAGATTAATTTGATTTTTAGGTTTCCTTACTTAAAAAGTAAAAACGGAACTACTATAAGATCAGTCCTGTGGCTGTTTATTTATCCGTCTGTCACGGCCATTTTACTCCTAAACTGTGGAACATGCAAAGTTCAAACTGGCTGAAGTAATAAAGACTATTGTCCTACATAGTATTAGATCATTAACCATTAAAAATACAATTAGGAAAAATATAGAGGGACTAATTAAGTTACTTGAAAAAAAAATTATACATCGTGTAATGTATCGGATGAAATCTTTCGGATACTGACCTCAAAAATACATTTCTTTTAATTTTAGGTATTATATTTTCAGAGATATCGTCGAAAATGAAATGTAAAAATATGACCCTCCCTCTCACTCTATTTTTGAAGCTATTGAAACTAAAATTATAAAAAATATTAGGTGTAGTAGAAGTTAATTTAAACCTTGTAGGAAAACTATAGCGATTATAAGTTTTGAGAATATAGCATTTGTCCGTTGCACTCAAATTTCGATTTGCGAGCGCTCAGCAAAGGAGTTCAAGAGCGCTGCAGGTATCTATAGTCGCAGAAGTATATAAGAATTGTTGATAATAAATGTTTGCAAAAAATTGTCGGTAATTTGCCGAGATATTAACCGTTAAAGAAACGGAGACTTTGGAGATACATAAAGACACGGGCGACAAACTCTGTGCGAAATCGGATTTTAAATCCTAGATAACAACTTTTAATGATATAATTGTGTAATGCAATGCACAGTTACTAATTTAAATATTTATTGTAGGGAATCTTCTGCGAGCGAGTAGTACTCGCATTTGACCGGTTATTTAAAATATAAGTACTATTTAATAATTTGTAGTACAAATCATTTTCTTGCATGATGAGGAAGCATTAGACATACCTTTTATCTATTTTGAAGAAATTGAATTTATTGGCCTGCCAATGAAATTAACGGAACTAGAACACAATTTCTTTGTACTCAGAATATCTGTTTTCCTAACTTAAATACAGTCCGTCTCATAAATATAAAGACACAGATGTTTTTGAAATTACATTTTATTAATTCAGTTAAAAGAAATTAAATTTTATACCTCATATTAAGAACATTGAAATGAATCTCTTATAGGGGTTTTAATTTAAATAAAATAATTTCGTCTCGAATAATAAAAAAAATAAAAAATTACGCTGTCTCATAAATATAAAGACAAACTTGAAATTGCTTCATATGCAAATTTTGTTTCAAATGCGTGCGTACAGAATTAATGCGCACGCGCAGAAATACACTTTAACTTACCCAAACGACCAAAAGTTGTATGACTTGTTTCAATTGCAAAGATTCCGTGGAACATTGAAATTTCTAAAGATGGAATTTGTAAATACGCGAAAAATTAGCTTAAAATACGCATTAGCTTAAAATACGCGAATTTAAAGCTAATGGCTTAACAGTTTGTCAAATATATAAAAAATTGGGAGAATCAGAGCTGCAATTTATAAAATTTTATCAAAAACTTGCAATTTATATTCCAGAAAACGATCTGGCAGACCGGGAAAAACTAGTGAAAGACTCGATCGCTAGATCATGCGACTTGTTTCGTCGCAAAAAATGTCACTCCGATAAGTTTCTCAACGAGTTTATGGTATGGTCCCAAAGGATATAGTACATCGTCGTATAAAAGAAAGAAAAAATATTGTATGCCGACATACGTGCAGATTTTCTTTACTGAAAAAAGAACACAAAGAACGGAGGTTAATAGGGGTCAAAGATCATATGCAATGGAAATACGAATGGATGCAAGACATTATTTCAGATGAAAAGAGATTTAACTTGGATGGCCCAGATGGTTGGAATTTCTACTCGCACGATTTAAGACGTTAATCTCGAACATTCTTCAGTAGGCAGAAAGGGGGAGGTTCTGTTATGGTGTGGGGTGCCTTCTCTTTTAATGGAACTGCGGATATTGCTTTTCTCGAAGGTAAACAGACATCTAAAGAGTATATCGAACTGCTTTATAGTCAGTTGTTTCTAATTGCTGAAACTCTTGGGAGTCGGAATTATTTGTACCATCAGGATAATGCATCGATTCACACATCAAGACTCACAAAAAAATGGTTTGCCGATAGCAATGTTCATGTCACGGTGTGGCCCACACATAACCATGATTTAAATCCAGCTAAGAATCTTTGTGGCACTCTCGTTCGCAGTGTATAAGCATCTGGAAGACAATTTTCAAACGTCCTTGAGTTGAAAAAAGAAATCGAACGAATTTGGTTTGATATAAAGCCAAAATAGTTATACAACTTAATAAAAACCATGCCAGCTAGAATATTTTTGGTCATTAATAAGAATGGATTATTTATTGGACGGTAATTCAAAAGTATGTAAAATGTCTTTTTATTTATGAGACATCAAATTTATTTACATTTATCAATTTTCGAGTTGAAATTATTTAATTCTAATTTAATTTAATGTAAAATGTTTTCTTGGCACATGCTTTTCGTTATATGCATAAACATAATTTTGAATACTGAATTATTAAAATATTATTTCGAAAATATCAGTGTCTTTACATTTATGAGACGCACTGTAGTTAGTTAGTTTCCTCCCAAACAGTAACCTCACATAAAATTGGTAATTTTATATAGAATGCTTGCATTTCGCGTTTTGGAAATAGATTTGAATTCTATCCTAAAACGTAAAAATTACGATAAATTTTACCCGCAGGTTGTCTGGTGTGAAATGCAAAAGACTTCAAATTTGCACACAACAGGCAGTTTTTTTATGCAACTTTATTAAAGATGGAGACTTAATTTCGATGTAATTTAGTTTAAAAAAATACTGAAAAAATATACCACTTAGCCGTTAATTCAGGTCTTACGGACCCGAAAAATTTTCAGTAAGGGAAAAAAAGTAAAAGTTAATATTTTACTTAATTAGCGTTATTTCTCATCATGCGGTCTCAGGGAGGATGAGGGTGGCGACAGGGGAAGGAAGAATGTGTCATTCTCGTTTTATATCGGTTTCCGCAGACTCTAAAAATATGAAGCAATAATTTTATAATTTAAGCATCATTTGGGGTCTCTAGAACTCCCAAAATAACGAGGAAACGCGAAAAATAGAGAAAAAAGGGAAAAACTTTCTATTTTAACTTTAATTCTGTTCTCACTGCTTCGAATAAAAAGGGTAAAAATCCATATTTTAACCACTATTTAATTTTGCAACTTTGGGTCCAGCAGACCCGAAAAATCCAAATAACGAAATCTAAAGTAAAAACCAAAACGAAAATTTTACTACTTCGAATCCCGCGGACTCAGAAAATAGAAGGCAAAATGTTTACAATTTTAGAGTTATATTGAGTCCTCTAGACCTGAAAAGTTCCGTGAAAAGGGAGAAATATAACAAGTAGGAAATTGCTCATCAAACGTGGCAAATGAGGGGCGTTCGTACTTTAACTAGTTTTATAAATATTTTTTGCACCCCATATTGTACTGAATGTATTGTACTGAATGTAGTGCATAGTCTGTAACATCATTAAAATGCACTTGCAGTAATTATTTTCCGATTGCGCGTAATGTTACGGAAATCTTTTGACTGTCCCTGAAATTAAACTATACATCCAATTTTCATAAAAACTGAAATGGCTAAACAAAATTTTGCAACAACTATATATTTAAAATTTCAGACCATTCGGAATACTGTAACATCATTAAAATGCACTTTCGATAATTTTTCCCATTGGCCGTAATGTAAAGAAAAACTTTTGAATGTCCCTGTAATTAAACTATACATCCGATTTTCATACAATTTCAAATGGCTCAAAAAAATTTTGCAACAATCATATATTTAAAATTTCGACCATTCGGTTGGGTAGTTTTTGCTCTTTTATATGCGGACGGACGGACGGACGGACGGACGGACGGACGGACAGACGGACAGACGGACTGAACGACGACTATAGGTGCTACGTATTTATATAATTACGAACGCACCTAAAAATCAAAATTTTATTATTTCGGAAATAAGTCGCGTTCTGCGGATTCAAAATAAAATGTGAAAGTTTTACATTTTCCGCATTAAATTTACAATTTCGATTTTATTTCAAGAACTGCACACCGGAAAATCAAAAGGACAATGGCAAAAGAAAATTTACCATTTCATCGTTACAGCGGTGCAGCGGAGTCAGAATAAAAAAATTACAATTTAAGATAATTTCGGGTCTCGTGCATACAAAATAGAGGAGGAGATTTACAATGTCAGTGTTAGTTCTGGTCTTACAGATCCGAAGAATCTGAGGGAAAACAAGGATAACCTGTATGTTGTGGCCATCACAAAACTTTCTTCTACATAAATCACGTCAATTAAATTATTTAACATCAATTCATATCAGAGTATATCTGAAATTGAAGTTTGGTGAAAATTCGTGCACTAGTACATGAGATAGAGCTATAGCAGAAATTCTGAACTATTGTGGAAATCGTGTAAAATGCTGCAGAGCAGGGCCACCTGTTGAGCGTTTTACTCCAAACACTAATAAGCACCGATTTATATCAGGGACTAATTGAATATAATTTTAAAGAAATTCCGTGCATTAGACAGACAGACATTTTGCAAAAACATGTTTTTGGGAATTTCTGACCACTAAAACGTGTAAATCCGTCGAAAACCGAAAGTCGAAAACTTTCGTGAATCCAGTACTTGTAAAGATAGAGGAAAGTAAAAAGGAGAAAAGGTTTCTGTTAAAATGAGTCTATCAGATTAACGTAGACTCCAAAAATAGCAGAAATTAAACACTTTTTGCACTACCTCTTGTTCTCCTGAACCAAAAAATCCGAGGGAAAGGACTGCATGTAATATATCTGCTAGAGTTTTCAATTAAAAACAGTTGCCATCTATGCTATTCGCACCAGGAAGTATATAGAGAATCTCTAACATGCGTGGAATAGTATTTATAGCTCTAAATATAAGAATTCAATTCTTAAATTTAAATTACATGTAATTGGTATAATTTTCCTCCAAAGTGTTCAACAAAAAGTTGGACTTCGAGTTGGTTTGTCTTTTAACGACTCGAAATCCGACAATTTTACTCAAAAATGGGTCGGAAGCCTACTCCGACTCCACAGCCCTGCTAAAAAGACCGTCATTTGGTGAGGTCATCGTAACTCAAAGTGTCTTGTACTCCGTGGCAAGTCACCAAGTGACGTTACATTGTAGTTACGTGGTGACGGTGTCAAAGCTCTATTGTCAATTCCCCATAACAGTTGCTTTGCGACAAGTTTCCAAGCGCGCGTGACCCTTCACAAAGCAACTCTTATGATGACTTCACAGTAGAGTCTACAAATTATATATGTATACTAGGAGGCTCTGCCCCCTGCAAGCTACGCTCGCCAACCCCCGTTCAGACACCGCAGAATCTAAAAACACACTAATCTGATGGGTTTTTAAAATGTTAGAGAAGATTGAATTATACTGAAAAATGGTGTGCAGATCTCCATGTAAACGGATTTTCATTCAATTCCTTTTGACTGCAAAAATTTAAGGGCGAATCAGTTGCTGTTAAAACATCCAATGGTTGTTTCCGTTTTTGATTAAAGAGGATCAGTTAAACATTTGAAAAGAAGCTAAAATAAAATAAATTAAGTATACAGAGTCTTTGTCTCCCGGTATTTTAAAACAATCTCTATAACAATAGCCTAAGTCATTTGACTATCATCAACGGTCCAGACACTGTAGGTGCCATTTTGGTACTTTAATGTTAGCCAGGCAGAGGTGATAAATCGCCATCATTTCATCTATATTATAATAGTTCAAGTCATCAACTGCCATAAACAAATACTTTTCGATCCCTTCGCCGTTCATATGAAATTTTGGCACAGATGTCATATACGTCCCATGTAGGCGCGATATTTTAACGACGCCAATTTGGGGAATGCATCAACAGCATAAACAACAACATCCGGCTTACCATATCAAGCAAAATAACGATACTTTGGCGCCAGTTAAGTGCCCGTTCCGTACAGGACATTGGCGTCAGAAAAAAATCGCGCCAATATGGGACCGTAAGTTTTCCATTTTGATTAAAAAATCAAAAAAAAATTTCGAATAAAACTACATAAAATTTGCGATGGTTGCAAAGAATTCTTGGTACTGTTACGCTAGCTGGATGCAAATCTCGCCAATAGCTTTATTTCAACTCGCCAGTTAGCATTTTCTTTTTCGAGTGGTAATATTTGGCCAGATGTCATATACGCACAGCAAATTTGGCGTGATTTTTTTTTTTTTTTTTAAGAAATTTCGCGAAAACCTCGTTTTCAAATACCAATTACATATGTATTTTTGGTATTACTTAGTTATCTCGTCGACCAAAAATCTATCGCCATACTGTACGATTAAATGCCAATATGATCGTACGGTTGATCGTAAATGTCACATTCACTTGACTTTAAGCAAGTTACACGTGTTTACGTCATCAAGTAATTTTTATTTCGACTTTTTATTTGTATATTTATTAATGTTATACTAATTTATTTGTTCTTTCGTTATTTAAAATAAAAATTAAGTCAATTTGTATAATTTGCCGAGTGTTTTGACGATGTATGTAATTTGGCGAAATTGGTCGACGGAATGACAAAGTAGTACCGTATTTTTTAATTATTTTCCATTATTTTCTAAAGGAAATATAAAAAAATAATTAATAGTTATAGAACAAAATAATTTATATAATTTCTAAAAATAAATAAAAGTAAATAATCATTTATTATCAAATAAACAACAATAGCCGGGTTACCATGTTAACCTTTTCTGAAACATGAAAAAAAATATCTGTTTGATTAAACTTTGAGTTACCATCATTAGAAAAATGCATATAAAATTAGAAAAAAAATTAATATTTCGAAAACTAATTCGAATTTTAAAATTTTAATACCAATTTTGAGATCTGCGGATCAATGCTGATTTTTGGTGTTAATTTCATCGCAAAGTATTCCATATTTTAAGAGAAATCGCTTGAAACATAATCAGTTGTTTAATCAGTCGATTCATATATCCGTTTCAAAAATTCGTTTCATTAGGATTATATATATATATAGGTATATACAAGGTATCGAAAAGAAATGTAAATGAGTAATAATTTTTTAACTTCTGAAGACACCCAGGTAAAATGAACTGTAAAAATCTTTAAAACAAGCTATGAAAAAATATTGTGTTGATGAAAGAACCCTGCAATTTAATTTCAAAAATTTTAATTTTTAATTTATTCGATTAAGCGTTGGTTCTATACGTTATATTAAAAAATATAATCCATGCTCTGACAAATTAAATAGTAAAAATGGCTTTCCTGTACGATTTTTTAGATCCGGTATGATTTGAAATTTCATAAAATTTGAAGTATTATAAAACACTACGTTTTGGTCAAAGAACAATGATATTTCTCTGTTTTACTTGTCGCAGTATATATATTTTTTCTAACTGTAACTTATGGGAACCAAAGATCGTATAAAAAAAATTAAAAAGTCTAATTTTTTGAAAATTAGTGACAGGATTTTTTTTTATCAACATAGCCTTAGTTCCTACCATAATTTTAGCACATTTGTAAGTTACATTATCTGCATATTTGTATCAAATAAAAGAAGTGCGTTTCAGTCTTTTGGGGACATCGTGTATCCGTAACAATAGGAAATAAATACAATAAGGTAAACGCACCAGTAGCGGGCCACTTAAGGACACTTATCCAATTATTATTAAAGTGTTAATGAATTCCAAAACATGTATATATTTTTTAGCTTAGTCATAACCTTCATATATCAGAATAAACATTCAGAGTTTCAAAATATATTCTTCGAAAAAATAAAAAATAAAAAAATAAATAAATAAATGTTATCTTCCTCTGAGCTTTCTCCCTTAGTAAATTTCTGATGCATCATTCGGATTAAGTAGGATATATCAACAGTAGTTAAATTTAAAATAAAACATAATATTAAAGAAACAATGTTTTATATAAAAACATATATCTTAATGAGATCTGTATTAGTTTGTAAAAATATCTCGTTTTGAAGACACTAGAAAATAAACAAACGTACCAGCAGTAAAAAAAATATATTCCAACCAGTTTATGGAAATTTAATATTTAAAGATGTTAGTCAATCAGAATTCCCTAGTTTCAATCGTTTTTCAGAAATTCCTTTTTGGCTTGTTTTTAAACTTAAAAAATTAGGGGTCCACTACTGGTACGTGGCTCACTATAGGTGGATTTACCTTAAATTTGTGCAATCAACACCTATATTATCTGAGATAGTAAATGTATCAAACATGATACCAGAGTTAACTTTATCTATTATTACATATAAAGATTAATTTTCAAACAAATATTTGTTTAATTTTTTAATGAAACATCTTCTATAATAATAAAGAAAGAAGTTTGTGTGTGAGTGAGTGAGTGTGTCGACGGTGTTCTGAAGAGACCACTGCACGTAGAGCTACAAAATTTGGGGAAAAGGTACGTCTATATATGAAGTTTTGCACCTCGAAGGCCGATTTTCGATTTTTTTATTAGATTTTTTTTATTTAATTTTTATGCGATTTTTAGCGCTTTTTTATGTTTCGAGGCAATTTTTCCATATAAGTGAGAAGAATATGGTTTCTTTCTTTTAACCCAATATAGTAAATTCTGTTCTCTTTTCAAAAAAGTTTATTCGGAATTCGTGCAGCGATTTTTGAATTTTTAGCGAATTTTTTATGCAATTATTGAACAGCATTTAATGCATTTCCATACCTATAAGGAGGTTACCGTAGAGGGACATAGTTCTGTCGCCAAATGCAGCCAAGTTTGTTGCCAACTTGGCGGTATATCACCAAATTTGGCGACCAAAAGGAGTCGCCAAAAGTGACGCCAACTTGGCGATATTTCTAATATTAAGCCAAATTCCCATAGACTTCCATTGTAAACCAATATGGATTACTTTCTTACAGAATATCAACAAATTGATATATTTTAATGCAACAAAAACTAATATTAACTTAAGGGATTATATTAATACGATTTTTCCACATTATGAAAAAGAATGCGGTTTCTTTCTTTTAACCCAATAAATTTAATTTTGTTCTCTTTTCAAAAAAGTTTATTCGGAATTTGTGCAGCGATTTTTGAATTTTTAGCGAATTTTGTGTGCGATTATTGAACAGCATGTAATGCATGTCCATACCTATAAGGGGGTTACCGTAGGGGGGATCCAGTTCTGTCGCCAAATAACGCCAAGTTTGTCGCCAACTTGGGGATATATCGCCAAAAGTGACACCAACTTGGCGATATCTCTGATATTTCGCCCAAATTCCCATAGACTTGCACTGTAAAACAATAGGGTTTACTTGCTTACAGAAAATCAACAAATTGAGATATTTTAATGCAACAAAAACTAATATTAACTTAAGGGATTATATTAATTATATTTAAGGGAGTCCAAGTAAATTAATTAAGACTAAAAGTAACATGATCTAATGCTTAGCATGATTTCCAAAACATAAATTTCAAGAGAGCCCACAGGTTAAAGGAATTAGATTTGAAACTTTTATCCAATTACAGTAAATTTTGACTTTCGTGATTTTTGAACTTTTTGTGATTTTTAATGCGCTTTTTACGTTTCTTCGCGATCTGCTGCAATTTTTTGACATTCCATTTTTGACCTAAAGTACATTCTGCCATTATTTAGCGATTTACTATTATTTTTCCGCATTAGTGAAATTGTGATTTTCAGAGCTTTTTCGTAATTTCTGCTGTTTTTTGACGTACCGGGCAACGCCGGGCAAGTTCGCTACACTGTAAAAAAAAATCTGTGAAGTTACTAAAGTTTTTCTAGGAAACTGGGATTCCTAGAACTTTTCATGTAACGGCAACAACAAAATTTCATGTAACAGACACACTTTTGCGCCGAAAATCAAAAAATCTGTAAGGTTACTAAGAATTTTTTTGGAAACTGGGATTCCGAGAACTTTTCATGTAACTGCAGCCAGGGTTACAAATAAAAGTTTAGTAAGATTACTAAAATTTTAGCAGATTCATTTGTAAAGTTACAGATTTTTGTAGCTTTACAAAAAATAGTTTTGTAGATTTGCAGCTTTTTTCGTACAGTTACAGGTGAAAGTTTAGTAAGCATGTAACTTTACATCTGTAGAACTACAGATTTTTTTTTACAGTGTAGTTGATAATAAATAAAGATGAAATATTAAGATGCAATAAGTGACATTTTGTTACAACGAAACGCGTGTATTTATATGCAGTAATTTTTAAATAATTCAAATTTTACCCAGGTTCTTCTTTTTAAACTTTTGAGAATGCTCAAATAAGTTTAAATTAATAAATAAGATAATTCGTGTTTTAAAAGCTAAATAGGTTAAACTTCTAAAGTGTAGGCATTTTTGAACCAACTGTACAATATTTGAGTATTCTTAAAATGTTAACGCGGTAAAGTTCAATCATATTTCGGAAATTCTGGACTTTTTGTGGTGTGGGATTCCGTACTTAAAAAGTAAAAACGGAACTTATAAGATAACTCGTGTGTCTGTCTCTCTGTACGTCCATCTCTCACAGATGCTTTTCTCGTAAACTCGGGAACTTGGAAAGTTCAAATTTGGCAGAAATAATAGAGTCTACAGACCCACATATTTGTAGATTATTTACCATTTAAAAATATATCATATTTAGGGAAAATGTAGAAGGGCTAAATAAGGTACTTGAAAAGAATTTTTTTATATATATCTTAAGGGATATAGTGTGAAAGGTCGCATAACGCTGAACTGAAAAATACATTTGTTTTAATTTTGAGTATTATATTTTCATATATATCGTCCGAAATGTAAAGCAAAAATATGTCCCCCCCCCTACACTTTATATCTGAATCAACTGAAACTAAAATTATGAAAAATTTAGGGGTAGTGACAGTTTATTTAAACCTTGCAATACAACTATAGTAAACTAGTACACATATTTTGGAGAAAATCGCATTTTTCCGTTACTGATAAATTTCACTTTACGGGCGCTCATGAAAGGCGCTGAGGGCTATGCACCTAGCGTCGCGAAATTAAAAGTCTTATTGATTACGATTTTCTAAAAAAATTGTTTGTAATTAGTCGAGAGAATACCTTTAAAGGCACGGACGGTTTGGCTATACATAAAGACACGGGCGGCGCACTCGATGCACAACCATGTTTTATCTCCAATGAACATGCCAAAATATTTGACCAAAATTAAAGATTCAGAAGCTGACAGTTTTAAATTAACTTCTTCTGCACCTGAACTAGAAAGTCAAGGGGGCTTATTTGATTTGTCAGCGTGGCCATAATCAAAGAGTTCAATTCAAGTATTCAATGTTGTTAAAAAATGCTAAAGTGATGCAGCCTTTTTTTTAAAATAAAACACTGTAAAAAATAGTCTGTAAAGTTACTGAAGTTTTTTCTAGGAAATTGTGATTCTTAGAACTTTTTATGTAACGGCAACAAGAAAAATTCCTGTAACACCGTCTGTTACAGTAATTTTTCTTGTTGCCTTTACATAAAAAGTTCTAGGAATCCCAGTTTCCTAGAAAAACTTTAGTAACTTTACAGATTTTTTTTATATTAAAGTTTATTATTGCAGTTAAAACATATTTGGAAGTGCCTACCATCATATCATGCATCATGCCCACACCTAAATTTTCTGTAGCATGAAAATATTGAATTTTATTCCAAATACAAGGATCATTAATGTCCGCCTCATTCCGACTATCTTGTTCAATGAAAATTTCATAGTTATTTTTGTCGCTTAGTACAAGATTATTATCATCACATGTAGTAAGCAGTTCTTGCCTTGAGATAGTACAGATCCGACATGGATGATTAGCAGTGTAAATTTGTGTAATGAAATGCCCAATTACTAATTAATATATTTATTATACGTCCCTATTATATGTCCCTCTGAGCGCGAGTAACACTCGCACTTGGCTGGTTATTTTTTTCCTCATATCTGGATTTACTTATATCCATATAAAAGTATAATTTCTTTCACATTTAAATTTCTTACAATTTAAGAATTATTGAATTTCAAAGTTCAAAAGTTCAAAAGTTTCATATTAATTATTAAACATTTAATTTTCAACATATAAAAGTTCTGATGAATGTCTTAATTCATATTTATGCAGTCACAGATTTTGCCATCCAGTCTGATTCATATACTCATTTTACAAAGATTAAATATACCTTTTTCGGAAGATTACTCAGTAATGTCATACCTTAGTGAAGATATAGAGTTCATTTTAAGAGTCACTTAAACAGATTCACTTTAAGAAAAATCTTCTATCATTTTAAGATAATTATTTTAATGAGCTATCATTAATTTCTAAGTAAGCTTTAAGAAAAAACAGTAACTCGTTTTATAGTCGCAGATTGTTGAATAACGTATGCCGTCGCTTTCTAAAGTTACAAACTAATCACTTCTAAATTTATTAATGTACCGAGTTCCGACGACATGTTTAATTATTCCATTATTTCTTTTGTCATTTTCTGTAGAATAGATTAGTAAAGATTAATTATTTAAAAATTTTATTTTGATGTTTTCATTTGTTATCTTTATTTCAGAATCAGAAATAACAAGAATCACCCAATAATAAATAATAATTTACTCCGATAATGTTACTTAATTTCTAAATGGATCCACATTATTCGGTAGTATCATTTGACTTTATTTATTTACATTTAGGAACCTTAAAGAACTATGTAAAACAAAATATATGTCTTAAAGTATTAAAATTCACTCCATTGCAATATACTAGTTTAATATTTTATAGAGACCACTGTCATAAATATTTTCTGCATATGGAGACCTAATCGTCTTATTCAGTGATAAATGCAGGGCGTTTCAATTATATGCCAAACAATAACTTTAACAATACAAAAAATTTTTACCAAAACCTTACTTTCTATGAAATATGACAAATTTTCGAGATTTTCTAGAAAATGACAACGATTTATGCCCAGAAAACACTGAAGTCTCCATAATTCAGAGTAAACTCACAGAACATGTGAGTCATTGATCTAATTACAGTGTATTTTTCGTGATATCAGAACATTTCACAGGAGGTCTTTTGAAAATATCGATAAAATAGCTTTATTACTACTAAAGGCTGTTAATTAGTATACAATGTGTTAACAAAACAGTCCTCCCAATTTGCTATCTAAAATTACGCAGGCGATCAGAAGTTTTTATGCAAGCGCAACATATACATAAAATCACTCGAGGATCGATTTCGCCTGACTAAGCAGAACTTATCATCGAAAACACCCGAAACACGCACACTGGCACGAAATAACTGATTCGACAAGCACATTTTGATAAAACAGACAAAAATGTACATAAAAAGAGATTTTGTTTCATGAAAAAGAAAAGAGCTTATGAATTAAATAACTGGATCCAATACAATTTATTACATTACGGTTTGAAAATGGATGCGTGCAAGCATCAGGCACGACTCACATCACAGGCGCAGGCTCACTTTGGATGCTTAGCCAAGAACTCAATGTCATCATCAATGGCAAACACATTACTCGAAATTGCGACCTCATGATCGCACGATTTTGAAACAGATGCACTAGAATTACTACCAAATACACTAGATATACTCGACTGAATTTTCATAAAAGCCAAATTTAATATATAATTAATTTTTTAAATTATAAATTATTATTCCTATAAAATTCTGTTGGAACATCTATTACTTATACAGCAGATGTTTATTGGTAAATGTCACATGAAATGCTTGCAGTCGATTTTATAAAAGTATACATTTTTCAATATGTTTTATAAAAATATATATTTCTAAAAAAAATCAAAGAAAGTCATTTTAATCTCAGTTCATTAGAAATTGTTTAATTGCAGTTTGGATAAAAAATAAACTTGTATTCAACCATGAATAATACAAGACATTACATTTTAAATAAATTAAGCTCTATTCTTCAGCTGTATTATCAATTAAGCTGTATTCTTTAAATTTACAGAGCCAGTGTTGAATCAAAACAACACACGTTGCTTAAAAAATGCATACAGTCAATGCAATAACACTCTAATATTTGAGTAATATTCAGTCGCTGCTAGGGAGCTATACATTGACATAGTTGAATTGGAATGCTTAACGACAAAGCCAATATTACAGAATAATATATGTATTTGTATATGTATTATCTTGGACCATAATAATTTGTTAGGAGATTTATTGTGTAATTCCGTGTTTTCAAGGCATTTTGTGTGTGGAAAGACAACTTGTAATCGTCCATACAGCATAATGATTCTGGTACCAAAAGGTCAATTTCAAATTGGAACTTATATTCTTTATAATTACATCGTTTGCGAATCACTAAAATTATTAACAGAGATATTTATACTAATGAAATTATAAAACCAAAATTCAAAGGAATTTTACAAAAGATATGTACACAATGTTCAAAAGCCCTAATTACTCTTTAATTCAGTGAATCCCTCTCTTTTGTTTCTTTTTAATCTACAAATTCCACCCATCAAATATTTCTTGAGTTCGAATGTTACTAAGTTCACCTGTATGTCAACAGGAACGACAGTATTTAAGACAATGTTAAAAGCATATTTATCTGAAATATTTGATAATCTTTCATTGAGAATATTTATAGGTCATCGGCTTTTATAATTAATGTTTCGAAATTTGCTTGTAATTAATATTAGGTAAAGACTTTAATATACTGAACCATATACTGAGCTATTATACCATTGATATATTAAGTGACAGCAGAAATTGCAAAGAAACGTTTTGTCTTCACGCGTTTATTTTAGACTTTAATACTGTATAATTTCTCTTCAAAATACCTTTCTCATATTTTACATATTATGTGTGGAAAAGTTATTATTTCTAAAGAGTCTACAGACATCTATGAGGTTATAGCAATTGCATGCATGTTAGATTCCTGATAATCTAATTCTGTGCATACTTCAAATTTACTGGCAGATAATAGTATTATTATTCCAATATCTACTCAATGTTATGGCATTTAAAGGACAAGCATTAGATTTTGAATTGATCAGGAAATAATGTTATCGAAAATGACATTAACTGATACATGAAGTTGTGTTAAATGGGGCTATTGACAATTCATTTTAACATTGATAATACATTAATGACACTTAACCATATTGACAATAAAATCCAGAATATGAAAAGTCAAACATTAGACACGTATGTTTCTTTTATTAAAAGAATTAATTTAGATAACAAAGCATTGCAAATTAATTCTTATTTTCTGAAACATTATTGTAATTACTTAAAACAAAATATTTAATAAAGTAAGTGTGTTTCGTTTCGAAACATTGATAAACATCCGAATTATAATTATTTGAAAGGTAGTGTATCAAGCTTACAGACAAAAACATCTTAATTTACATTGGGTATTATTTTATATGACTTAAGTTCTTCAAATATCATTCTTTAAAAAACCAAATGCATATATATTGAAGATATTTGAATCTTGGATCATTAATGAGTAACGATATATTTTTATTAATTACAGCATGATCGTTTGCTATCGAAATATAGTTCATTCTGCATCCTACATTAATATAAAAAAATATAAATAAAATAAATTATTTTGTTACTTTAGATTGAATGTTTTTCTCATTTTAAATACTTCGTATTCAAAATTAAGTTTATTCAATAACCTTTAAAACACTTATGATAAAATTATTGTATAAGATGATATAATTTAAAACTATTAAGACAATGTAATATATTAAATTACTGTTAGATTAGACGTATACTACTTAAGAGAAAGCAAGCTTAACTCCTTAATTTAATAATATAATAGTTATTATTAAACCAGAGGATGGCAATAATATTTTATTAAAGAAGATATATTAAGCTAAATGGCATCTTTTATGAGCTAAATATCTTTAATTTAATCAAAGTTATTAATATCTCGAACAAAACAGTTTTACTTAAGATTAATTAAAAAATATATATAGTGCGAAGACAATAATATATTTTGTGTTTAAGGAACAACAATACTCTACACCTGCATGTTAAATGTAGCAAAACCTAATGAGACAAAATTGCCAATAACAAGAAACATGTTATGTTTTTGTCAAATTTCCATCTTAGTAGATAGAGTGTTAATTTGAACTAAAACATGCTTCATTCATAAGGACAATGTCAACTTTCTGTTTAATGCAGGATAACTCTATAGACGGTTTTAGCGATTCTTTCTTAATTATATTTCTGAAACTATATTATTGAGCTCACCATATCTTTAAAGTAGCAGTAGATGGCAAATAAAGTATTCTAGTTCATATCACGAAATAAGAAAAAACCTGTGGTCATTTGGACGCTAGGTTTGCCTGCTAAAACTTTAGCATTATTCAATACTTTTGGATAACAGACGGCGCATAAAAAGGATAAAAATATGACTTACAGAGAACGTATAACACAGTGAACACTTCCATAGTAAAACATAATTTGGTGGAAAGCCTTAGAAGTCGTAGCGCCATTTTTTCTCTTCGAATTTTCGAGTTTTTTTTTCAGTTATTCATTTACGTACCATCTTTAATGCATATTCAAAATTCATATGAACACTGACTTTTGTTTACAGTACTCTAAACAGAATATTGTAATTCCAATCTCTAATCTAATCCAATAAAAATTATTTATAAAACTAATAAATTGTTTCAACTCACAACATTTCTTAAAATTTACATTTTCATTGTCACTATGAATTACTAGCAATCATCAGTTGTACGTAACAACCTGCAATTTGAAACATAATTTTTGAGATAAGTGGAATGCGTTACAATATAAAATATGCAGCTTTATGCCTTTGCATTGGAAATTTTTGTGAAAATCATGTTGTAGTCAATACATTACATATCTAATAAAATAATAAAATGCGCAATAAGATGAATTCGTATAAAGTTTTATTTGTTATTATAACAATTTCAAGTAACAATGAGAGTAATCTAATTTTAATACTTTATTCTAACCTTAATGGAGGCAAATTTATAAAGGAATGAAAGGATCCCCGTATTGTCACGAATAAAATAACCATATCATTTACAGGGTCAGCGGCTAAAATGAAAGCAATCATAGATATTTAGATAATAGTTATTGGTTTTTCTTTCTTTTACGAGCATCGGTTTTCATCGTTCTTCCGTTTTTGTAGAATTTCTTAATTGTGTTTTACCAAAGGACTTTAATCGTTGTTTCTGATCTTAATGGATGCAAAATTTTAAAAGAATGAAATGGTCTTCATCTTGCCACGAATAAAATAACCATATCAGTTGCAGTGTCAGAGGCTAAAAGGATGATAATCACAGATATTTTAAATGATAATTATTGATTGTTCTTTCTTTTATTATCGTCCCTTTCACCGTTCTTTCGTTTGTGTTCCACTCTTCGATTGTGTTTTACCAAAGGACTTTAATCGTTGTTCCTGACATTAATGGAATTAAACATCATATAAAGAATTGAAAGAGACGTCATCTTGTCACAAATAAAACAACCATATCATTTGCAATGTTAGAGACTAAAAGGATGACAATCACAGATATTTAAATGATAGTTATTGGTTGTTCTTTCTTTTGCCAGCATCGGTTTTCATCGCTCTTCTGTTTTTGTACAAATCCTTAATTGTGACCAAAGGACTTTAATCGTTGTTTCTGACCTCAATGGAGGCAAACTTATAAATGAATGAAAGAAAAGTCATCTTGTAACAAATAAAATAACCATATCATTTGCAAGGTCAGCGGCTAAAAGGATGATAATTACAGATATTTAGACGATAGTTATTCGTTGTTTTTTCTTTTATGAGTGTCGACTTTCATCGTTTTTCCGTTTTTGTAGCAATCTTCTAACCAAAGGACTTTAATTGTTCTTTCTGTTTTATTTCTATATTAACTTAATGTTCAAAGGATTCAATTCATGTGATATCTTTACTAATCAGTATCATTGGATTAAAATAATTGTGTATCTATGTATCCATCGCTTAATGGAGTTTCATTAACTGCGGTTTAACCTGTCTAGCTGTCTACATGGCAGACCAGATCCCATTACCAATAAGGTCATCTGAGCAAAATATGATCACCGCTTGTCGGTCCATGTAGCTCAACAGCACTGGCAATTTATGTTCTGGATTCGTATCCCGGATTGCAGATTTTTTTGCTCAGTTGGAAAAATTCAATTCTTATGATATCCTTACCTATCGGTATCATTGAGCTAAAAATAGTCGTGTTTCAAAGGGTTACATTCATTTTTCTAAGGTAGTCAAATAATGGAAAGCCTCAAAACGTAACGGTAACAGGTGTCGTTATAATATCAAATTTCACAAAATTGGGCTATTGTCGTTTTCATTCCGGGTACTTCATTTTTTATTACTGAAACTGCGAACACATTAAAGGTTAGTAAAAAGAGCCAAAGTCATTTACAGTTGATAAAACTATTGCTATTGAATATTTTAACTATTGTATAGAATTTCATGTTTATCTAGCAGCAGTGATAAGTTTTTAAAATAGTAGAGTTATAATTGAATCTACCAAATGCTATTTAATTTTACTCAGCTTCTAAATGAAAGCAATATTAGCCTATTTCTGGTTGTCATTGGTAAATTTATATTAAGAACCTAAGTTTATACTTCGATTTATAGTGAATATTGCTCCCGTAAACATTACTGGACAAATTATGAATTTGCTTTCAGATACTTGAATTATTCACTGTTTAATTTGTGTAAATTTATATATTTTACTACTTCAAAATGTATTTAAATGGGAATATTTTGAAAAACCAACAGTATGAAATTGAAGTGTATATCTTAATCAATTATTTCATATGTACGTTAAAAAATTAATAAACTTTTATTCGTTTTTAGAAGAGCCACATAGCGTGCTCATCTGATGTGTGTGTTTGGGGGAGGGGGGGGAGTCTTACAAGTAAAATAAACGAAAATGGGATAACAGCTGTAAATTTCCAATTGGGTGAAATATCCCGGTCCAGGATTTGAACCAGGGATATCTTGACTGCACTGTAAAAAAAACCACTGCAGATTTGCCAGAACAATCTCGATCACGGTGAATGTCCTGTATCTTTCTTTGGTTTCCTGACTATATTAACATGGAAAATACAGTAGTTGCGTAAAATTAACAGCACAATGTGCTGGCAATTTGGATGCATTTTTTTACAGCATAAACTGCTGGCGTCCAAATTGCCAACACATTGTGCTGTTAATTTTACGCAACTACTGTATTTTCCATGTTAATATAGTCAGAAAACCAAAGAAAGATACCGCACATTCACTGTGATCGAGTTCGTGCGCAATATGAACAGTATTTTGTACTGTAAAAATGTCGTTATTTTACAGTGTGAGCCCGCCAATGCCAACTGTGCTATTCCGGACGAATTTAGAGGACTAATTCACCCAAGTATCCTTTAAAGATTACAGTATCTGGTCTCATATCTGAATCAGCTCAACAGAATGAATCGCATGTTTTATTATTATTATTATTATTATTGAAATAAACTCTGCATGCATAATTATATTAGATTAATTTTAATCTAAAAAAATCAAAATGTATAACATAATATGGTATTATAATATATATAATCTGATATATCTAAATATGTATTAGATATTTAAAAAATAAACTACGATAATTACGCATGCGGCGTTTGCTGCAGTTCCAACAAATAATCTTCTGTTTATTCTGTTGATCTAATTCAGAAATCTGACTAGATATTATGATCATTAAATGTTACTTGGGTGAATTAGTCCTCCAGATTCGTCCGAGATGGCTCAGTCAGCAGAGCATTGGCGTTTTCAGCTAAGATATCCCTGGTTTGAATCCTGGCTCCGGCTTTTTTCACCCACTTGGAAATTTAGAGCTGTTACGATTTAAATACCAATTGAAAAATTGTGTTAAACATTAATCTAATTAATAAACTATAAAATAATTACGATTATTGTAACTGTGTCCCGTGTGTTTGGTTACCATAAATTATTGATACGCTGTTCACAGTAACGGGGCCCAGTGCGAAACACGCCTCATAAATCGTTAAAACGACAAGCACTATAACGGCCACTATCATTTCGCATTCCTCTTTCTTGCATATAAACCTTTAGTGCGGCAATCAATATTAGGGGCCCTCTGCTTCTGATCCTAATACATAAATCCTTAATATGCTAATCAGTATTAAAATCGTAAATCTCTATTAACAAAAAAAGTATTTTTGAGAAGAGCAGGCCATATTTTGTATAAAGATTGGAAGCTGATTAAAACGCGAAAAGTGTAAAAAAGTCTACAAAAACTTTTATTCGTAAAATGTTTTTCAAAAATTATGCTATCAAAAATGTGCATTAGTAATCTTAAGGGTCAAAATAATATAAAGAAAGAAAGACAGACTTGGGTACATTTTAAAAATTAAATTTTATAAAAAACTTTTAAAAAACATTAAAAATACACATTAATATAAGTTTCGCAAAGCAATTGCAAGGCCTCATAAGTATAAATTAAGCATTGTAAAACAAACCGCAAGACAAATCAGCAACACTTAAAGTTATTTTTCAGAAACAGGCTATATTCACCAGGACTAGAACAGGCTTCATTTAGTGCCGGCGATTATATCTGAGTAAATCAGACTTCTAGTAAAATTCTATCTTGATAATTGCTACAGCCTAATTTCAGAATGGAAGCTACCGCAAATAGCGGCATGCGATCCGTTTCAAGTGATTGCTGAACAGTTTTTGAATTTAGATTGCCTTTTTTGAAATCACAAATATGTTCTTTCAGGCGAACTGAAACGGATCTATTTTGCTATTTGTGGACGCTTTTAATGTGAAATCAAGATGCAATTATCACAGCAGATTATTCCTAAAAGGCTGGTTTACTCAGATAAAATCGCCGACATTGAATGGAGCCTATTCTATTCCCGGTGAATATAATCTGTTTCTGAAAAATAACTTTAACTTTAACTGTACTTGATTTGTCTTGTTGTTTGTTTTACAATGGTTAATTTTTACTGATGAGGCATTTCCGTTGCTTGGCGAAACGTTGTGCTACATACACTGCGTAAAAAAAGTAGAAGGACATTAGACTTTTTCAAAAAAAAGCACAACTAATTCAGTTAGTGCAAAATGCTTTATTTGCGTAACATTTTACAACTAAACGAAAATCATAGTAATCAAAAATAAATTACGAAGAGAATTTGATTTTGATAACATAGTTTCTATTGCCTAATTAAAACTCTGTAAAAAAAGTAGAAGGACACATAACTATTTTATTTGGAAATTATTTGTAAGAAGTTTTTTTTTCCATTTGCCTTTATGACTTGAAAGACTCTGTTTGGCATTGAATCATTTAGTGCTTACATTTTACTTTGATAAAAATTGTCCCAAACATCGTTAAGTGCATTCCGAAGCTCAGCAACAGATTCATACTGTTTTCTTTCATTGTATGCGGGACGAAATAATGTCGCCTGTATGTTTTAAAATATGTTCAAGTCGGGGCTTTTAGCTGGCCATGGCAAAACACAGACTTCATTTCTGTGGAATCAATTTTTAACAGCAATAGCTGTGTGAATCGCTGCTCTATCTTGTTGAAATATTCAATCTGCACCATCTAATTCTATACCATAACGAAGAAGTTCAGATTCTAACAATCAGATGTAATCTTTATGGTTCTATCTACCATTGAAAAAGACCATCCCCGTTCTTCCATCATATCCGACTGCTAGCCAGACCATCAAACTCCATACTCCCATATGTCCAGTGGAATAAAATTCTTCCTCATTCTCGATTCAATGACAACAGAACTGATATTCATCAGAACCATGTAAATTGAACTTTCTCTCATCTGAGTAAATGACGGAAGTCCATTCCGTGGTGCAAGCCATTTGATCTTGCCCAAATTGTGATGCCCAAGATAAGCGGTTAGCTATGTGCATTTTTGTCCACTTGGATGGTGATGTCTCTTTTTGAAAATGAAGTCTTTGGACTTTATTATATAGTTATATACCGTTTGACGTGACACATGTGTTAGTTCTGCTTGTATTCAGACCTTTGAAATTACAGAATCTTTCTTTTTCTACTCTCAGATAATGTTTCTTTCATCACGAAGCGTCTGTGTTTTAATTCTTCCTGTCTTTATTTTTAGTACTATGATCCTCTGTATTTCTAAGATAGTTTGATATTGCAGTTTTACTAACATTAAGCAATTTAGCAAACTCTCTGATGATTTTTACCCTCTTTTCTAAATGCTATGGCTTGGCTTTTTTAAAAATTATTTAAAGGTATTCCTTTTGGCATTATAAAAAAAATCAATCTAAGAAGGACGAAATAAATATATTTTTGATAAAAACAATAAAATAGCAATACTTATTTACATTATCTATAGCAGAAGTGTCCAATAAATTCAATTTTCCAGAACTGTCCTTCAAATTTTTTTACAGTGCAATAGTTAACTAACTTAATTTTTTTTATAAATTAATTGCTGCAGCAATTTATTTTTTATATCATAACAAAAGGTTATGCATAAAATGATACCCTTATAAAAATCAGACCGTAAATGTAAAACACAATTAAGTAAATTAAAAAAATCGAGTGTCCTTCTACTTTGTTTACGCAGTGTAAATGCGTATTTTTAATCTTTTTAAAATTTTCTTATAATATTTAATTTTTAAAACGTATTCAAGTCTGTCATAGTTTATTTATTTTATTTAGTCATTTCAAATTTCAAATCCAGACGTAAAATGTATGTATATCGCAAATTAGTTGTCTTATTTGTCTCATCTTTCGTAATCAGGTTCTTAGCAAAGAATAGCAATAAACATAAGCTATGATTACAACAATGATTACAACAATAATTACAACAATGAATATAATTCTGTGACAAACCACGGTCACTAATCTCGCAAATTGGCAGTAGACTCGATTCCAGGAGAATTCTGTGTTTTAGAAGTTCGACTCCCTCTCCCACCTCTTTAAGAATTCAGTTTTGAAAACGAGTTTAGTATGTGCATTGATGAATCTCTCATCTTATAGGTTTAGATTACAAATATTACAAGTAACAAGAAGAAGAATAAAATTTCAACACATAATTCAAACTAATTTATAAAAGAAGGGAATTTTAAACATCTTCACACAATTCAAGCAAACGTATCATATTTTATAAATAAAAATGGAAAAGTGGAAAACATTAATAAAAAGGACAGAAAGTTTCAAGAGCACGAGAGTGACAATAATGATCACAACAATGAATATAATTCTGTGACAAACCACGGTCACTAATCTCACAAATTGGTAATAGACCCGATTCCAGGGGAATTCTGTGTTTTAAAACTTCCACTCCCTCTCCCACCTCCTTAAGAATTACCTTTTGAAAACGAGTTTAGTAGGTGCATTGATGAATCTCTCATTTTATAGGTTTAGATTACAAATGTTGCAAGTAACAAGGCGAAGAATGAAATTTCAACACATAATTCAAACTAATTTATAAAAGAAGGGAAATTTCAACATCTTCACACAATTCAAGCAAACATATCATATTTTATAAATAAAAATGGAAAAGTGGAAAAGATTAACAAAAAGAACCGAAAGTTTCAAGAGCACGAGAGAGACAAAGGGACAATAATGATTACAACAATGAATGTAATTCTGTGACAAACCACGGTCACTAATCTCACAAATTGGTAGTAGACCCGATTCCAGGAAAATTCTGTGTTTTAAAATTTCGACTCCCTCTCCCACCTCCTTAAGAATTACGTTTTGAAAACGAGTTTAGTATGTGCATTGATGAATCTCTCATTTTATAGGTTTAGATTACAAATATTACAAATAACAAGACGAAGAATAAAATTTCAACACATAATTCAAACTAATTTATAAAAGAAGGGAAATTTCAACATCTTCACACAATTCAAGCAAACATATCATATTTTATAAATAAAAATGGAAAAGTGGAAAAGATTAATAAAAAGAACCGAAGTTTCAAGAGCACGAGAGGGACAAAGGGACAATAATGATTAGAACAATGAATATAATTCTGTGACAAACCACAGTCACTAATCTCACAAATTGGTAGTAGACCCGATTCCAGGGGAATTTTGTGTTTTAGAATTTCGACTCTCTCTCCCACCTCCTTAAGAATTCACTTTTGAAAACTAGTTTAGTATGTACATTGATGAATCTCTCATCTTATAGGTTTAGATTACAAATATTACAAATAACAAGAAGAAAAATAAAATTTCAACACATAATTCAAACTAATTTATAAAAGAAAAGAATTTTCAACATCTTCACACAATTTAAGCAAACGTATCATATTTTATAAATAAAAATGGAAAAGTGGAAAAGATTAATAAAAATAACCGAAAGCTTTTCCCATTCAAATAATATTTTTGTTTGAAAAATTAACTAAAATATGAACCCTACTGTTATATTTTTGAAATAACAGCGAAATACGTTTCAAAGTGTACAGTTAAAATCCAAGCTCCTATATATCATTCAGTTTTATGGAGAGTTTATCATCTGAACATGTAGGCGATATTAGACTGTTTTAGAATGTTATGAGTAATTTTCTCCCACGTATACAAATATTTGAAATAGTTAATTAATAATAAATATAGTTAACACGATTGTTATTATAGAAAATATTATCATGCATATTTTATGTCTGAAATAGTTACGAAACATTTTCATATACTTTATTTATTTAATAAATGTATATTTAAATATTTCTCCACTTCAATAGAATTTTAAAATGGAAATATTTTCGTAAAAGAAGAAACTACAAACATATAACGAATCGAACATATGATTCAGGAATATTGTTGACAGACCTTCTAATTTCCTTACACAATAAAAAATACATACATTAACATATATTTTTAATACAGCTTCTATAACATATAATGTTCTAGTTAAGAAAATCATTTAAATTTGGAGCATCATTTTTCACAAGAAAACTTGTGTGTGTTATGCAAATTGAGTCACTGAAATTTTAACAGTAAAAAAGTAAAAAAAAAAAAAAAAAGAGGAAAATGATATATTATTAACAGATTATGACACTCTTTTAAAACTGTTATTTGAATATTAAATTGTCACGGTATGTTGCTGTTCCTGTCAACATATGGTTGACCGGTCACGAGTGGTTTTGTAAATACACATCATTGACTAAAAGTTTGTTCAGGGGCTGTTACCGCAAGGAGCCCATAGAGATTAAACTATTTTTATATAGCCTGAAGTTATACGTAATACAGGCACAATTTGTGTAAGAATAGCAACGGTACGTGGAGCAGTCATAATAAAGAATAATCAGTCATACTCTGGGGTGCTTCGTCCACTCAAGAGAAGACTAATGAAGTTATTGTTTCTAATACAAAATTAAATTAAATGTGCACATACTTAGTTTAGAATCACAAATTGCAATACATGATATCTTTTAAAAAGAGAAAATTTTATTTCCAACAAAGTAAATAGAAAGTGTCATGCGACAAAAGCTGCAAAAGAGTGATTTAATGATAACAATATTCCATTTATTGACTGCCCATCGCAATCCCACAATATAAATATTATAAAAAAATAATGGAGAGGAATGGTGAACTTTTTTTCATGTACATGACAGGCAATAATAGTGCCTTGCCTTGCAACCTGAAAATATTTACAACCAGGCTCAATCAAGCATTCGTAAAGAGGGCTCGACTCGAAATGAAACATCTTCGAACCGGAACGCTATTTTAACGGGGTTTTTTTTACTAAAATTTTTTTTCAAAGTGTAGCCAAATTTATTTCTAGCCACTCGAAAACTTCCCGCACGTTATTCATTGTTCAGTCAGGTCAGAAAATAACAGGGCGAGGGGAGTCAGTCTGCCTGGTGATAGACTTGGAGACGGCTGCACAAACCATCAGTCCATCGAGTTGACGGCTGAAATTCCAGGATTAAATAAAATTTGATTCGCATATTAAAATGCAACTGGTCTGTCAAGATATATGTTGGTGGTAAACACCTGTAAATCCGATTTTATTGGTTGTCTGGTAGGTTTACCCTTGTATTTTCCTGCTGCGAATCCTCCATGCTTTCGTAGCTATGGGTGCTGGAAAACAACAATGATAAACCTACCGATCTACCGCTATATTGGATCTCTAGGTGGTTCCCACAAAGATATGACTTGACAGATCAGTTGCTTTTCAATATGCTAAGCGCGTTCTGTCTAATCCTGGAATTTCAGCTGTCAACTCAATGAGGTAATGGTCTGTGCATTTGCCTCCAGGTCTATGAGTTATTCACTTGGAGAGGAACTACCGCAATCGCTTCACAGCCCTGTGTATGGGTTGCAGCTTATCATGATGTTAAGTACTTTCCCACACGTTCGATGCATTTTTTCGGATGAATCTGAACTGGAGCAGAAACATTAATGTTTTTCACGATCTATAAAATATGTTTTAATAATTTTACGAATCGGAACGATATTTGCTATAATTTCACAAACAGGAACAATATTTGTCATAATATCACGAACCGGATTATTGTTTCAGTTTGCTCTGATAAGTTTGGAGCTGCGTTCGTAAATGAAGTACGACAAGTTAGCTCCTTGGTGGCCTTGAAATTTAGGGATCTTATCGTACCACAATTGAAAGTATTTCTTAAAAGAATACTAAATGCAAAAGAAAGCACTGTCGATCGATGTCCCCTTTGGTCCTTGCAGGGTTACTCTGGTCCAGCCCACAAAAAAAGAATTTTATTCTTTGTATTGAACAAACAATACAAGATAACTTCGAGTTTTTGCCTTTGAAAAACAATTTATACCCTACTATAGGGTATTTGAATAGTTTGGGGTAATTTAAATTATTTAATGGCAACACTGAATGTGTTTGTAAACAACTGTTTTCGGGTGTAGATTTTAACTTTCCAAACTTTCTATTGTGAAACAATCTTGATAAGAGCTACAAATAAAGTAAGTGTTAAAATATTACCTTTAGTAATCTGTAACCCATGTGTGATCATAATTTTTCCTTTAACTTTTTATTTTGGCAGAAAATGTTTACGTTTTCATAAAGCTAGTATGAAAACTAGTATTTCAGGGCTACTTGTGCCAGTCCTGTTTTGGTCAGAAAATAGCCCCAATTACTTAGAAATGCTTTTTATACAACGAAATGTCTTAAAACATGTTTTAAGTAACATTTTTTCAAATGTTACTGCTGCAAAATGTTAAATTAATTGAAAGAAATTAAGCTGAAACTGGTGTGAATGAATAAGAACAAAAGAACTTCTTAAAACACCATAAAAAATTTAAGACGTGCTTCTACTATGAAAGCATTTGGGTCTTGCTGCTGCTTTCATAGTAGAAGCACGTCTTCATTACGCCTGGCGAAGAAAGACTCAGATATTTCGAAAGGCCTAGCGCAATTAAAAGTTTTTGATGGTGTTTTAAGAAGTCATTTATGCTTTCATAGTAGAAGCACGTCTTTTATGCGAAAGACGGAGAAAGACTCAGATCTTTCGAAAAGCTTAGCACAATTAAAATTTTTGATGGTTTTTGAAGAAGTTTTTTGTTCTGGTTTCATTAAGGGGTCTCAGGACTCTTAAAATTGGAAAAATTGAAAAAAAAAGACCCTTTTCAACATATAATATCTTAAAATGTAATTGATTTTAAGACAAAATTTTATATTGGGATGAAAGACATAAGTATGTTCTTTCATTTCATGTATTTGAAAAATTACAAGATGCAGAATTAGAATTTAGAGAGGACTCCAAAATGTCAGACATTTGAGGAGCGTAAAATCGGCATAACAGATTATGCGCACGATTACAAAATAAATTTTGCAAGTAGAAGGAAAATTTTGAGTCCTACTTATGCTTCACATTACAATAATTACTCTGAATCTAAATAAATTTGTATTTAAAGTATTTTCTATTTTTAATACAAAATTGTATTTAGTTAATGAAAAAATTACAAATTTTCAACTGCCAAATCACCTATAAAGAATATATTTCTGAACAATAAGAAGGAAATTTTAGGTTCAGTTTATACAGACTAACATGAAACATATGTTTTGAAAATTTCATGAAAAAAAAATTCAGAAGTTTTTGAGATATCGTGCGCGTTATGCCCAAAAACGTCATTTGGAGAAAATTGACTTCAAAGTTTCTGAAACGCCGCTTCGGCTATTGAGCGTGTATAATTCTAAAAGCCATAACGTCTGTTCTAATAGAAATTTCAAGGAAACATTTATACCAAAATGTCCAGAAAAGATAGTAGTTTAATATCTAAAAAGTTTAAAATTTCGAAAATTTTAAAGCTTTAAAAGTCATGATACCCCTTAATTGTTTTTGTTCCAATTGCTGAGGATAACATGACGAAAATTGTTTCTCGTTTCTTTAATACTAACAATTAGCTAATTGTGTTTAAATGTTGAAAAAAAAAAAACATTTGTGTATCAGGTTTGCAGTGTTAATTTATTAGCAAATGCTATTGCAAGAGTTTTTCATAAAAATGTATTCATTTACATATGAAATGTATTAATTTTATATGAAACTAAGTGAATGGAACAAAGAAGCATCTAGCAGGGGTTACTTTGGTCCAAAACTTAAAAATAGTTTTAAAAAAAAAAATGTCCTCTTTAAAACCATACCGTTTGCTTCATTGTTTCATATTAATTGTTTACAACTCCATTTCGACGTTGAAAAATCACATATAATATTTTTTAATAATGGACATGTGAGTGGAACCAAGAAAAAGTGGCCCAAAGTTCGACGATATCGCATAAAAAATGAAGAAAAATAGAATATCACTCAGATTTTTCACGGATTAGATGCTAGATTGAAATTGATTAAGTTGTATTATAAAAAAGTTATACAGTGTTCATTGTAAATTTAAAATATTAAGTAATTCTAATTGTTTCGGAATCGAATACTTCTTCGAGATAGTTTTCAGCAAACTATCAATGCTGAAGCAAGCGTTAAATAACAAAATAAACAGTTTTGCACACGTGAGCAGCCAAACTATGTTAATGCGTATGAGAATTAATTTCTATCAATGTCCAGAACTGTTTGATTTATCATTTGATCTATAAATGCTTTTGGCAAGTGACAGAGACGCAGTGCATGCAGGATTTCCATTAGAAATTTGACCATCAATTACTAAGCACACAGATGTAATTTCAGAAATCAATATACTTCCTTACCTCTGTTTCTGGTAAATTACATTGCAGTTGATGGGACGAAAAAGATAAATAGTGCTCATTTTGATTCAATTATTGGGTATCTATATCCACATCATAATTATAAGTTATCAATAATTGAGGCATGCCGAACACAATCCAACTAACTCCGTTTTAAGTGGCTTTTTTTCAACAAAGGAACGTTGAAATTTTTCTATATACAAGTATTTATACACTGATAAAAAGTTACCCTTGATTAAAAGAAAATTAATGAGTTCAATAAAAATATCCCGAGAAAAAATATTATATAGATACAATATTTTTATACTTACAATAATTTTAATTGTTTATAAAGAACATTTTCATTTGATGGAGTTAATCGATTTCTGCACTAAACGGCTCAATTATGTACCAAGCATGTAGAGACTTATGACTGAATGTCTCCAAAATAAAAATATTTATATTTCTTATTCAAATTGTATCATTCAAACTTATAAACAACACTATTATAATTATGACTATTAAAATGTTGTGAACATTTTTCTTATTTCATATCTTTAAAAAATATATTCTTTGTTTTATGAAAAATTATCAAGGGAGACAGTCTTCTTTGGATTTTAAATACATATTCTATAATGTTAAATACATCATTAATACTTAAAATTTATAAAATTTATGATTCGTTACATTGGTCTTTATAATTTATGAAGAAAGAAAATCGGTCAGACAAAAAATTGTGTAAAAGAGTATAAAAAAGGATTATTTCAAGTAAGAATGATATTGAAACAGTTACAGTAATGTATTTGGACAGAAATGAAAATGGTTTTTAATCTTAAAAAAAAATCAAAATTCTACAAAAAGTACAAATTAATGTGCATACTTTTACTAATTTCACACGGTGAAATAAACGTAAAATTACATTGTTTATTTTTTATCTTTAGATCAAATTCTAATTAAAATTCGAATGCAGGAAATTTTTCTTGCACAACTAATGAATGCATTTTTTGTCAACAAGATTGTTTAACAGGTGTTCAAACAATGAGCTAATTTAAGATATTTTACAAAAGTTAAAACATGACTTTCATGAAAGTTAAAGTTGGAAAAGAACTATTATTAACGAGATAAAAAAAATATTCCTTAATTTTCTTCCTTATTCTTTAGTTTCTTCTGAAGATTTTTAAAACGAAACGGAATATGTAACAAAGTATTGACTTTTCATTTGAACTATATTTTTAATCTTTAATTAAATATCGAAGTTTTTTCTCAACTTAATATCATGCAATGACGATCATTCTTTTTATTATTTAAAAATTTAAATAAATATTTCTTTGTACAAACAAAAATATTCGTTAATGTTAAGCAATCTCTTTGTTCTTTTCAATAAATAAATAAGTATTCGTGAAAATATTATAATCGATTTCTTTTCACATTGTATTATATTTACTTTACATTTATATTACATTATAGTTGATATCATTCATTCAATTGAAAAACGATTATAAAAGAAGGAAAATGCATAAAGGAATTCTATTATAAACTATAAAGAACCATTACATTATTTTTTAGAAAATGTCACTTGTAGATAATAGCTTCCAATTTCATTATTAAGATATAATGTGTATTTTTTCAATACAAGAGAAGTGGAACTAGCAGCAAGACCTTAAAAGTAAATAGTCATACTCTGATGTATTGTTGTATTTACATGGAAAAAATTTACACTGTAATATCAAATTTCGTCAATGCTATGCATGAAATATTTAGATAGTATTGTTGATCAATGTTATACAGCATTAGAATTGCATTATAAAATACAAAAATATCCTCAAAACTGGCATATCCGTTAATAGTTTTCACTTCCAATTCCATTTGGTTTGGTATATTTTTAAAAATATTCATCGTAATATCGACTACAATATTGACAAAATGCAAGCAACTTTAAGCATTATAATAAGAATGTCGACCTAGTGCGTGCTTAGGGATGTGCAAAAAGTACTTCCGCTCAGGGCCTCGTTCTAATAAATAAATTAGTAATTAATTTTAATTAATTCTTCAACTACTTTTCAGCAGTGAAATTACGCTTGAAATAAATGAATATTACAGACATGAATTATCACTTTCCTAAATAAGCGTAAACGAACAGAGTGAAAAAATATCCAAGCCGAAAACCGAACCCGGACTCCCGGAATAGCGCTCCAGTGGTCTACCAATTAAGCCACGAGGATGATGCCCAGCTTGGCATCTCTCACCTCATAAGTCGGTAAGATGCTGGATTCATTTGCGTTTCATGTTACGTCGCAAGATTGTGTGCTCATCGAGACTATTCTATCTAATAGCTGCGGTAGCAGTCTTACCGACTTATGAGAGTGAGAAGTGCCAAGCTGGGCATCGTCCTCGTGGCTTAATTGGTAGAGAATTGGAGCGCTATTCCAGGGGTCGATTCCCGGCTTGGACATTTTTCACTTTGTTAGTTTACGCTTAGTTAGCAAAGTGATAATTCATGCCGTTAATATTAAATAATAAGTATTTAAACACTTAGCATTCGCTTGTATACTTGTTTAAATACTAGTGTTGTAAAATAGACATGCTTTTTAAACCACAGCGAAAACTAAAGATACTATTTTTTATAACAATTTTAAAATTTCCATCCATCTATGAATAGAAAAACTTAAAAAAAAAAAAAAAACATTGGAAAAAAATATGCGACATTTTCTTGGGATAACTTTAAAAACAAATACAGTTTAATTTAATTGAAAAAAGAACAGATGCAATTTATAATAAATCATCATTCAATGCATTATGTAACATAATTTTCAATGCATTGCACTATTTAGAACGCACTGTTATTTCAAAATAAGACAAATGAATACTATACAAACTATACTAAGACATACATGCAATATATACTCGCAAGATTCTGACCTGACCTGGGCCTATACTTTTGAAACAATGGAAACAATCCTCTAATTGAAACTTTTTTTTTTAATCTCAGGCGTCTTGAAACGTCTATATCATTTCGAAATTAAAATATACAAACAGCCCGGAAAAGAACTATTACTGATTTTATTAAAAGTAGAAAGAAATACAGTTTTAATCAGAAATAGTAGTATAAAAAGAAAATATTTAATTTAAATATGAAAGAAATGTGTTTGTACAGCTTAAAAGAAGATTCATTTTTAAAATCAATCCATTGAAACAATACTTGAAGATTTATCATCTCTGTGGTTTATATTTGGCACCGGGATAAGAAAATAGGCGCAGATGTCAATACGCCCGGGCGCGATTTTTTTTCCGACGCCAATTTGGCGAAAATACAACAGCATAAACAAACACATCCGGGATACCATATAAAACAAAATTACGATACTTTGGCGCCAGTTAAGTACCCATTGCGTATGTGACTTTGGCGTTGGAAAACAAAACACGCCAATATCGGGCGTACAGTCGTGGGGAAAAAAAGTAAACACCCCCTACTAACTCCTCAACAGATTATCGAAGAACAAAGTTACTGGTACCGAACGATTGGAAATAATGTTTACTTTTAAATGATGTATATAAAATTTATTTAGAGGGCCATCTACATATTAAAACGGACCCAAACTTCATTTTTTTCAATAGAAATACCCAATTTTGACAGCATAAATAAAGTCTACACCCTTCAATTAGCCCCAAAACAAATTTTTATGCAATTCGTACCATAAGTTTCTGAAAAATTAATTATTTTAAAACGAGCGAATTTTAAGGGCTGTATCCAAATTGAAATTCCGTATTCGATTGTTAACCGAGAGAGCCCTCTTCTTGATCAAGGCACCTTAAGCGCCACTTAAGGAGTCAATGAAGCCTGCTAGATTACAAGAGAACAGAAGAAATTTCAAAATATCTAGTCACTTCTATCAATAGACGGCCCCTTAAACCATCATTTTGCCGTTTTTTAAGCATAATTTGAAAACTACTCAGAAGAAAAATGTGAAATTTAGGATTCCCATAAAGTAGGACTTAATAAATCTAAATCCATCAAAAAAATCGTAGGTTGCAATTCATAATTTTTTCGAATATTAATTTCATAATTCCTAATTCATATCATAAGATTATAAAAATTGCAAATTCAGCGTATTTATGTTTGGGTATATTAGTATTATTGCTACACAAAATATTAGCACATTAGGAGCATAATTTCAGGAGATATAAATAAAAATATGAAAATGTAATTTAACATTAGTAGCACTCAATTTTGAATGTTTATAATTCAAAAACTTATCATTCAAATGACTTGAAATTTGGTATCCAGGCATAGTTTGAACCGAAGTTTTGAAATATCTCGTTAAAATTGGGTATTGCCATTGAAACAAATGACGTTTGGATTCGTTTTAATATGTAGATGCCCCCCTAAGCAAATTTTATATATATCGTTTAAAAGTAGACTTTATTTCCAATCGTTCGGTACCAGTACCTTTCTTATACGATAATTTGTTGAGGAGTTAGTAGGGGGTGTTTACTTTTTTTTTTCCACGACTGTACACTGTAAAAAAAAAATCTGTAGTTCTACAGATGTAAAGTTACATGCTTACTAAACTTTCACCTGTAACTGTACGAAAAAAGCTGCAAATCTACAAAACTATTTTTTGTAAAGCTACAAAAATCTGTAACTTTACAAATGAATCTGCTAAAATTTTAGTAATCTTACTAAACTTTTATTTGTAACCCTGGCTGCAGTTACATGAAAAGTTCTCGGAATCCCAGTTTCCAAAAAAATTCTTAGTAACCTTACAGATTTTTTGATTTTCGGCGCAAAAGTGTCTGTTACATGAAATTTTGTTGTTGCCGTTACATGAAAAGTTCTAGGAATCCCAGTTTCCTAGAAAAACTTTAGTAACTTCACAGATTTTTTTTTACAGTGTACATGACATGTGTTCCAGAAAATATTTATTGAACTTTTATTTAAACAAAATAGCGGGTTTTTTTCTTTAATTTTGACATGGTTGATGTCAATAGTACAGAATGCATTTTGTTTATCATTTACACCATTGGATAAGTTTTCGGAATCATTTGTATGCATGATTTAGATATATAACTATTATTATTATTATTATTTATTTAAAATTTGGTGTTTCTCTTTTTTTTTTCGGGCGCAAAGGTTGCTGTTGGTCATTGTTTCTCATCCTGGCGACGATATATTACGCTATTATTGAGGAATTGAAACGGCTACATTATTTGGCAAAAAAATACGAACAGCTTGGGAAAACGGTTTGTAACTTTATTTAAAATATAATTAAAGAAACGAAATTAAGGGAACCTAGAATTATTTTTACGGAGATTTGTGTAATTACGCATTATTAAAAAAAAAATTCATGGTGAAATAATTGTTTTTGTTTTTTTGTTTTTTGTTTTTTTTATGTTTTTTTTTTTTTGTTTTGTTTTTACGTCATTATTTTTTAGTATAACGGCGTATACACCCTCATTTTTCTGATAGGCGATTACAGGATTTTTGAAAAATCTTCCGTAATTGAATACCCCACCCAATTGGCGTTTAAATTATGTTACTGGATGCATTTTTCATGTTTGAAGATAATTATATAGGATTAATCCTATTAAAAAAAGATAAACCGATTTCACAATTAGTGATTATTTAGAAATTTGTGGTTTTCCAATTAATCAGTTTTCACATTGGCATACTCAATACAGTACTGGACAATCTGGCTGAGAGTGAAAAATTTAGAAGATTGAGCCGTTATTCGCGGGTTCGAATTTTTATAATTATGATTTTAGGTAATAAAATTTGCAATTTTTTCTCTTATGCGGGAGCAAACGTTTCCAAAGATGAATTTGTTTCATCTTGGCGACAACATATCTAAATGTCCTTGGTTAAAAATTTTAAACTTCTAAACCCGTTAGATAAATACAGGGAACAGGTCCATATCCTGTTTTCTATAGCAGTTTTTTTTTTTTTTTGGCGATGAATTTTTCGATGTGGTTGTTGCGATCTTCAGCATTTGGGATTGCTTTTTTTATTCCTTGAATGCTACTGTTGGTTAATGAACAATTTTGTATACTTTTTTATAATTAATTGTTTAATATATATATTTTTTAACTAGGGGGCTTTGCCCCCTGCAAGCTACGCTCGCCAACCCCCGTTCAGACACCGAAGAATCTAAAATCACGCTAATTTGATCGGTTTTAGGTAACTTTCATTACAAAAAGCTACCTATTGCAGCCGTTCGGAGGAAAGCGATTAAAAAAAAGTTTTGGTATATTTTCATCGATCATGACCCCCAGACCCCGAAACCACCCTCAGTTCAAAATTGATATATATATATATATGTATATATATCCATATATATGTTGCATTCTAGCAACATTGGATTGGCTTTATCGTTGAAAATGCCGTACTGACTGCCACGATAGTAGCTGTGGATCACATGCAGCGATAATGGCGTAAAAGAAGTGGTCAGAACAGATAATTCGAATCTGTTATGTTAGTAGAACCAATTGCTGAAATGTAGTTGTCCAGTGAAAACAATGGAATGCATCGTTCCGTGAAGTTTCCCCAGAAGAAATTGAAACAACTCATAATCACACTTTATTAGAACATCTTTCAAAAAGTGCAGTTTCCACCAAGATAATTAGCCATCGCTCCGTAGTAGTAATTAGGTTTAAACAAAGTTCCAGATAATCGAATAACAGGACGGTGACCAGGGGATGGATGAAAACTGGAAATACGACTCAAATCTGCTACAATCTGCTGAAACACAGCGAGTACCAACTTTTTGTTCCTCACGTGTAAGGATACAAATATGACGTAGATCGTGCTCTCAACCAATGAATAATTAAGAATGTCACGTCATATAAAGAGTGCGAACAGAACTAGCGGATGAATTTAGAGGAAAAAAGGATAACATCAGAAATGCACGGTAAGTAAAAATGGAAGCCAAAAGAATAATCTCGAAAGAAAAAAGCGCGGGAATGGAACACTTAATTTAAGAATACTAAAAGCGTAATATTTAAGCGATTAAGACAAGTGAGACATTAAATTAAAGGGAATTTAACAGAGTTAACGATAGAGATTATTTAAGGATAAGGGTTTAGTGAATATAAAGTAGTAATTTAGAATAAGATAAGGAAATCGCGGAATTAGATCTAATAATGTAACATATACCGGGTGTCCCAAAAAGGACTGACTGATTTTAAAATTCAATAACTTGTAAACGGTGACAGATATTTAAAAAATTCTTGCAGGAGGGTTATGCATAAGGTCAAAAGTTTTATTACAGTGATTTTCAATTTTAGTTCGATTTACAAACAATAGATGGCGCTGTAAGCAATAGTCGCTAAATTCAGGCTCGATTTTTGGTACTTCGTGGCCCGGATAATACATTTCCATCTCCTTTTTCTGCATGGAACAAGATAAAGGACCAAAAATCGAGCCTGTATTTAGCGACTATTGCTTACAGCGCCATCTATTGTTTGTAAATCGAACTAAAATTGAAAATCACTGTAATAAAACTTTTGACCTTATGCATAACCCTCCTGCAAGAATTTTTTTAATATCTGTCACCGTTTGCAAGTTATTGAATTTTAAAATCAGTCAGTCCTTTTTGGGACACCCGGTATATATATATATATATATATATATATATATATATCTGACCTTTGTCACACTCTCACTCTTTCATTTATGAACCGATTTCGATGTAATTCGGTGTGTACATAGTACATACCAATGTCTCGACCGAGTTCGTTGGCCAGCTTCATCCGGCGTTTTGTTTCAAGATGGCGGCCATTTAAAATTTTTAAAAAAATTTTAAATTTGAAATGTGGCACCAAAAAATTAAAAATGTAAAAATATTTTTTTATTATGTATTTGACCTTTATACAAAGATTCCGGAGCAGTTTTTGTTTCGTTTATATCTTAAAAAATGGATGAGTTATAGCATTTTGAATTTCTAGCGTGGCTGACATTTTGAAACGTCCTCAATTTTGTTACGCGATAAAAGGCGTATTTATGAACCGATTTGAATGTAACTTCTTTTACACATAGTACATACCAATGTCTCGACACAGTTCGTTGGCCAGCTTCATCCGCCTCTTATTTAAAAATGGCGGCCATTTAAATTTTTAAGAAAAATTTAAATTTGAAATGTGGTACCAAAAAATTAAAAATTGAAAAAATATTTTTTTCTTATGCGTTTGACCTTGATAAAAAGATTCGGGAGCAGTTTTTGTTTCGTCTATATCTTAAAAAATGGCTGAGTTATAGCATTTTGAATTTCTAGCGTGGCTGACAATTTGAAACGTCCTGACATTTGTCACGTGATAACAGGCGTATTTATGAACCGATTTGGATGTACCTTGGTGTGTACATAGTACATACAAATATCTCGACCGAGTTCGTTGGCCAGCTTCATCCGTCATCTTGTTTCAAATTGGCGGCCATTTAAAAAAATTTTAAAAATGAAATTTAAAATGAGATACCAAAAAATTGGAAAATGAAAAAGATTTTTTTCGTAAGTGTTTGACCTTAATACAAAGAATCCATAACAGTTTTTTGTTTCGTCTATATCTAAAAAAACGGCTGAGTTATAGCATTTTGAAGTTATGTTGTGGCTGACATTTTAAAACGTCCTGATTTTTGTCACGCGATAACAGGCGTATTTATGAACCGATTTGGATGTAATTTGGTCTGTACATAGTACATACCAATGTATGGACCGAGTTCGTTGGCCGGCTTCATTCACCATCTTGTTTTAAAATGGTTGCCATTTAAATAAAAATTAAATTTTAAATTTTAAATGAGGTATTAAAAAACTGGAAAATGAAAAATATTTTTTTTATATGTTTGGCCTTGATACAAAGATTCCGGAGCAGTTTTTGTTTCTGAAAATTTTTTCTTTTGCTTATATCTTAAAAAAATGGTTGAATTATATCACTTGGAATTTCTAGCATGGCTAACATTTTGAAACGATCTTGTATTTATCACGCGATAACACAAGTATTCGCCTATTTCGATGTAAGAAGGCATGTGGATAGTATACATCAATATCTCCACCAAGTTCGCTGGCCAGATTCATCAGCCATCTTGTTTCAAAATGGCGGCCATTAAATTAAAAAAAAATTATATTTAAAGTGAGGTGCAAAAAAATTAGAAATTGAAAAAGGTTTCTTTCTTAAGTATTTGACCTTGATATAAGGATTCAGGAGCATTTCTTGTTTGTCTTTATCTTAAAAAATGGCTCAGATATAGCAGTTTCAATTTCTAATGTTGGTGACATTTTGGAAAATCTGATATTTTGCCTGCGACAGCACTCGTATATATCAACCGATTCCGATGTGAGTGAGCATGTGCACAGCAATTACTAAAGTCTCGACCAAGTTCACTGGTTAGCCTCATTCACCATGTTGTCTTAAAATGGCAGGCACTTTAAGAAATCGACGGATTTGGCAGCCAAATATAAGTTACTTTAAAGAAAAGGAGCTTGGATAAAGCTGACTAATTTCGCGAAATTCTCATTCATTATATTGATAAAAATTAGCATTGAATCTCCTATATTCGGTTTCCACTAAATTGAGCTTCGTGTGTTTGAATAATATAAGTTGGCTTTTTAAAAAAAGGAATATGAAAGCTACCTCTTCCTCCCGGCAATGGCCGGAAGGACTTTTTAAAAGATAAGAGAAGAATTAATTATAAAGAAAAAACCTATAGCGATTTCCCTGTAAGCGGGTTTCCATTCAATTCCCTTTGATTGCGAAATTTTAAGGCCGAATCTGTTGCTGTTAAGACATCCAATGGTTCTTTTCCTGTTTTATTAAAAAAGATCAGTTAAACATTTGAAAAGAAGCTAAAATAATAAGAATTAAATAAACAGAGTCTTTGCCGACCGGTGTTTAGGTAGATTTCGTGAGAAATACTACCTATTGCAGTCGTTACCATGGTGCGACTTTTGAAAAATTCCTTCATAACTTTTCATTATAGGACCCCAGGAACCCAAAACCACCCCCACCTAAAAATTTTATATATATATATATATATATATATATGTATGTATGTATGTACTAAATTTTGTCCGCACGATAAAAGTCGCAATTATGCACGAATCATCTTCAAACTCGCCAACAACTTTGAGATGGCTAATATCTCGGCGGGGGTTGAAAATGGGCGAAATCGGCCCAAGAGGGTGGAAATGGGGAGGGTTCAAAATTTTGAATACTGTCTTAACATGATTCTGATAAAACCAGCTCTTACACAACAATGGCAGGAAAAAAAATAAAAGTTTTTCGTTATAGCAGTTGCCAACAATTAAAAAAAAAAACAAATAATAAAATTCTCACCACAACAATTACTTTTCTTTTGCAAAATTTTCACGTGTAAAATTAAATAGTTTGACAAATTGAAAACAAATTGAATATTACGTCATAAGTTTCCTAGAGCAAGATTTCCGCATGAAAACTCAAAATGAAATAAATAGTTTGACGAATTAAAAAAATATGTATATTGCGTCATATTAGAAATATAATGGACCTCAGCAGGTAAATATGTAACGCCATGTAAGTTTGAAGAAACGTATTAAAACATGATAAAAACCCGACTATGGAAATATTAACATATTTTAACACTTTAAGGTTCTCTGAATTTTTTGTAGCCATTTTTTAAACCTATTCCATATATATGTGTGTGTGTATTCGTGTATACTACAATTTTCACAAAAAGTTTAGCTCCCTACAGCTCGCTCTTTGTGAAGAAACTGGGTTTTATCTCTAATCTTGATTTAAGTTTTGTTGGAGAATTTAGTACTTAACATCGAAATCTACCTCCGCCTGTAGGCCCGAGCCGGCAGGGATTTTTTTTTTAACAGTGTTATAAAACGATTGATATAATACAGTTTACTACAATTACTGCAATTTACTGCTTTAACCCCTTCAAGGGCGGTGGTTCATTTTTGGACCACTTAATTTTAGTTCTTAAGTGCCACATTGGCACCAGAATATTGGAATGAAATTTTTTCTTTTATTCAGTAAGTGAACAAAAGAATTTTCGTATTTCGAAATTTGTTTGTAAATTCCGGTGCAATTCACTGATTTGAACATTTTACGAATAGAAATACCTTGCCCCTGAAAGGGTTAAACGCATATTAATGTTTTTATTATTTTAAAGTTTCCTTTCTCTTTTAATATTCTCGTGTAAATACAGTTTTCAAGACATAATTTTCAATATTTTCCTGCTTTTAACACGTACTCATTTAATAGTAAATTTAAAGTTTTTTTTTTCTGTTTTTAATAGCCATGTGTCAATAAAATGGTAATCGTTAGGAAATATTATTCTTTACGCTGTTTTTAGAATTGAAAACAATTTCTATAATAATAGCCTAAGTCAATGGGACTATCATCAACAGTTCCTTCGCTTTCGTAAGAAACGTTTCAATTTTGATTAAAGAATCAAAGTTTATTTTTCGAATAAAACTACATAAAAGTTGCCATGGTCGCAAAGAATTCTTGGTACTTTTATGTTAACCGGGTTCAAATCTCGCCAATATCTTTTCTTTGGTACTTTTCCGTTATACTTACACCATGCCAAAATGTATGCTACTGTACCATTTATTTCAACCCTGATTGTGAAAAGGATTTTTGGTACTACTTAGTTATCCTGTCGACCAAAAATCTATCGCCAAACTGTAAGATTAAATGCCAGTAATGTTTGATCGTAAATGTCGCATTCACTTGACTTTAAGCAAGTTACACGTGTTTACGCTATCAAGTGATTTTTATTATGACGATTTATTTGTATTTTTATTAATGTTATACTAATTTATTTGTTCTTTCGTTATTTAAAATAAAAATTATGTCAATTTGTTAATTTGGTGAGTTGTTTGGCGATTTATATAATTTGGCGAAATTGGTCGGCGGGTTAACTAAGTAGTACCGGATTTCTATTGTAAACCATGCGAAACTTTGTGATTTGCTATTATTTGCTATACTTTATTGTATAACAGTTATTTGTTCACTTATTTTAAGTATATATTTGTGATTTAGTAGAATAGTTCGTAAAAGTCTGTAGTTTCCAAATGTTATATTTTTAAAAGTCTCACTTTACTACCGACAGTGTTTTTCTTTTCTTTTTTCAAATGTTTCAATTCACGTGATTTTCATTTTGCGCCAACTATTACGCTTGGCGACAATGGTGTCCATATAACGGAAACGTACCATTATTTTAAACTCGTAATTTAGCATTTTTTTTATTTTTCGAGTAGTAAATTAAAACGGCACTACTTGGTTATCCCTTGACCGAAAATCTATCGCCAGACTATAAGATTAAATGCCAATAATGGTTGATCGTGAATGTCACATTCACTTGACTGTAAGGAAGTTACGTGTGTTTACGCCATCAAGTGATTTTTATTTCGACGCTTTATTTGTATTTATTATTTTATACTAATTTATTTGTTCTTTCGTTATTTAAAATAAAAATTACGTCAACTTGAATAATTTGGCGAGTGGTTTGACGATTTATATAATTTGGCGATATTGGTTATTTGCTTTGAATTTGAAATTAAATGTCATGATTTCCTGCATTACTTAATATTTAACACAGATGTCATATAACCACCTGGTTTGGCGTGATATTTTTTACGACAATTTGGCGAAAACCTCATTTTCGAATACCAGTTACATTATTTATTTTAAATTATTTTCTATTATTTTTAAAACGAAATAACAATAAATAAAAAAAAATTAATTAATAACTATAGAACAAAGCAATTTGTAACTTTTTTTTAAATAAAAAGAAAATAAAAGTAAATAAACATTAATTAATGAATAAGCTACGATAGCCGGGTTACCATGTCAGGCTAAATAACGCCATTTTGGCGCCAATTAGGTACCCCGGTGCGTATATGACATCTGAGCCTAATATTTTTCGTTTCGTTTCGCTCGAAAAAAAAAAAGAAAGAAGTGAAAGCCATCAATTTTAAATGTTTCAATTTTAAAGGAATGTTTTGTATTAAATAAAATGATAACGAAATACAAAAAAAAAAAAAAAAAAAAAAACATTTTTCTAAGTTAATTTAAGGGAGGCCAAACTGGATTTAAAGGAGACCAAACTGGTCGCCAAATTAATTTAAAATTATAACCTTTTCTGGAATTTGAAAAATAAAATTGAAATTTCAGTTGCCATCATTAGAAAAAAGTATTTAAAATTAGATAAAAAATTAATATTTCGAAAACTAATTCTAATTTAAAAATTCTAATACCAGTTTTGAGATCTGTGGATTTTTGGTGTTAATTTCATCGCAAAGTATTCCATATTTCTGAAGAAATCGCCGTGAAACATAATCAGTTGTTTAATCAGTCGTTTCATAGAATCGTTACATAAATCCGTTTGAATTCAGCCACTTCAGTAGGATTCTATATATATATAGGGTAGATTTATAATTTTCTGGAGATTTTTTAAACAATATTTTTCATTATATGCAATATAATGTAAATATACATAAAACTAATACGTATATATATTATTTTCAATTTAAAAATAAATATTTATAAATATTTATAAAACATGTTTTTCCGCCATCTTGAAAATTTTGGTAAGATGCCAAATCGGCCTATTGGTGCCATTTTTGGATTCCTTCTGCAATCGCGCCAACCGAGACAAAATGCGGAACTCTTCTAAAAATATACAATCTCGCCTTCTGCCCTATTTAACCTTTTCTTCAAATTTTTTTAGTTTTATGTTAGTACTAACATCTCAGAGATTCGGAATTCAAGATTATTCGGTACTTCAGAGTTATCCGATTTCGATTGTCAATTTCGGCAAATTATTTTAATCGCCAAATTATACACATTGACATAATTTTTATTTTTAAAAAACGAAAGAACAAATAAATTAGTAAAACATTAATAACTAGTATGTTGTGGCCATCACAAAACTTTCTTCTATCTCATACATGTCAAAAATTCGCTATCACAGTGCCAGATTAAATGGAAATCTGTGCTCATCATGAGAATTCTAAAAAGATGAAATTCCGTGCATCAGTTCTCGAGGTACGACTGTCGCTGAAATCGTGTAAATCCAGCAAAATGCAGCATTGCAGCGCCACCTATTACTTATTTACACCCGAACCTAATTATCATCATCTTATGTCAACGTCTAACTAAATATGAAGTTTGAGGAAAATTCGTGCATTAGTTCTGGAGATAGAGCTATTGCACAAGTCATGACAAATGCAACATAGCAGCGCCACCTGTTCAGCTATTTACACCAATACATAATCAGCAGCAATATTAATCAAACTATACTTAAATCTGAAGTTTGATGAAAATTCGTGCATTAGTTCTTGAGATAGAGCTATTGAGGAAATAGTGGAAAATGCAACACAGAAGCGCCGCCTATTGGGTGATTTACACCAACACGTAGTCAGCATCATTTCATATCAAAGAGTAATTGAATCTGAAGTTTGATGAAAATGTGTCCATTAGTTCTTGACATAGAGCTATTGCAGAAATCGTGTAAGTGCTGTAAAATGCAGAATAGCAGCGCCACCTGTTGGGTGATTTACACCAAAACGTAGACAGCGTCCAGTCATGTCAAGGACTAACGGAACCTGAAGTTTTATGAAAATCCGTGCATTAGTTCTTGTGATACAGCTATGGTTGAAATCGGAAAAGATACAGCATAGCAGCGCCACCTGTTGAGCGATTTACACCAAAACCTAATCAGTACCAATTTATTTCAGGGACTATCTGAATATAAATTTTTATTAAATTCCGTGCATTAGTTCTTGGGATAGAGCGCCCACAAAATTTGTGTCACACACAGACAGACTCACAGACAGACATTTTAAAAGCATGTTTTTCGGGTTCTCTGACCCTAAAACGTGTAAATCCGTCGAAAACCGGAATTGGAAAGTTTTCATGAATCCAATACTTTCTTCTTGTAAAGATAGAAGAAAGTAAAAATACAAATAAAGCGTCGAATTAATGGTTTTATTTTAATACAATTAATCAATTAATGGCAACCATTGTTGACATTTAAGCTTACAATTTGGCGACAGTAATTTGGTCGACGGGATAACTAAGAAGTACCGATTATTTTTACGGATATTTATGCAATTATGTATTAATATCACTTCCATAAATATTGCTATTTTGCAAAAAAAAATGTTTCCTAAAAGAAAGATTAGATCATCTGTTTATTAGGTACAACTGGATTATCCCGCCGACCAATTTCGCCAAATTGTACAAATCGCCAAACTATTTAGCAAAATTGTACAAACGGAAGAATGCTGCCATTCTAAAATTTTAAGATAGGAAAATTAATGAATTTAAAATTTAAAAAATTACTAAAGATAAGGATTACTTTAATGATGTCGTAAAAATCGGGTGTATTAAAAATCACAATAAATATCAATGATAACGGAAAATTAAAACGAACCTAATGCTTTTTATTTAGCAAAAAAATGTAGATGGATATAGCTAAAAAATGCATGTAAACATTAGATATAGAATTGAAGAAAAAAAATCAAAATTTGCTGTAATTTTAAAGAGGAAAGAACAAATTAACTGGTAAAACATTAATAAAAATGCAAATAAAACGTCGAATTAAAAAGACTTGATGACGTAACAAACACGTGTATAGTGTTTAATGTCAAGTGAATGTGGCATTTACGATCATCCATTATTAGCATTTAATCTCACATTTTGCGACAGTTTTTGGTCGACGGAATTATCAAGTAGTACCGTTCATAGCATTATATATGCCGACTAATATTTTGTAGCTGGATATCTCTCAAATTGGCGTATTAAATACGATTTTGAAAGCATCGCTTTTATTTGGAGCAAAACCTTCATAATATATTCCATTACAGAAAATTATATCATCTTTTACCATATTCATTTGAATTTCAACTGAACAGCATATATTATGTTGCTAGAAATTACAATGTTAGTTTTGGGGGTTAGGTACACAATACTTTGTTCTACAACGCTTAGTAATAGAATTTCGGGGAATTTTCCTAATTCTGTGAACCCGATTATAAAAGATTACCTTTTTTAAGAATTTCATAAATTATAAGAAGGTTTTTTAGAGAAAGCTTTTTGTGACGTATTAAAAAGAGTGCTGCATTTTAACAGCTGATGGCAGCTACTGTATTATTTACTGCTATTACAATTTTAACAGCATTTTTCTGCTAAAATGGAAATATGAAAAACTGCTGCAGAATTGCGTTTTACGAAGTATAACAGAGCATAGAGCGATATAGCATTTAAACTACTAGAATCACACATGGCACGAAACCGTGAAGCTCGGAATTTAAAATATAACAAATGAGAATGAATCACCTGAACATTTTTTCGATGAGACGGACAATCTCTGCAATCACTGTAATGCACTTCATTTCAGTAGTGTAGCTATTAAAGGACATTTTGATTCCTATTGCCATAACGGCTTCATTTTTCTTTTAAATCAAATTACAATTGATCAACTAAAATAATAGTTTTGCTTAATAACTCAAATTGTGTCCCAACACATTAGTAAATATAATACTGCAATGATACATCGTTTGCATCGTTTCTCTAAATCAGGAAATACATTAATACAGATATATTTTCTTGATTCAAATTGAAGAAATAGGACAAGCGTAGCGGGTGTAGCCTGCTATTATTACAATAAGCCACTTATTAATAATCTCGAGTTTGAATGCTTTTGCCGCATTAGTTTTTACATGGCTAGCCAAAAGATATTCGTTCTTTTTCAATTTGTTGACGGTTCCCTATGGGGTTTCGGGAAAAAAAAATTGCGCGAAAATGTATGACCTATACTATGTTGTTTACACACCTGCAGTTTTAGGTTAATTCCTTATGTATTTGTCTAGATATTTAACAAAAGTCTAAAATCGCAAGTGACCGGTCACCTTTGGCCATATAGTGTATTACATATGAATTAAAAAGATTCCTTTCGAAAATATAAAAAGCTACTTTTTAACTGGACATTAATATCTTTTTTTTTCTATGCTTCCCTGGAAAAGTAACAGTATTCTTTCAGTAAAAATTTCTCGGATTTACCAAATGTAAACACTTTAAAATAAAAATCAAGAAGAAAAAGTAAATCCCCTTTTATTAAACAAATCAGTTTTGTAGACCCAGGCATTTTGCATAAGTGGTTTCGTTCATATTAAAAAAGAATATGAAAACGTCTTTAGAAAATATTTCATTTTAAGTTTTCTGAACATTTTAACTTCGTCATTTAATGTGAGAAATAAGAAAATAAATATTGCAAATATTTTCTGAAAATATGTGATATATATTTTTAGAGCGTGTTTTATACTCAGTTATTTGAGAGTGCTTGTAGAATATCTAAAAGGCATGTATTTCCTCATATTTAAACTAAGTAATAAGAAACCACTATTACTGCTAGATTTTTTTACTGAACTGTAAGTTTTATTAAAAGAAAACTAGTTGGATGTGCCAATCCCAAAACTTTCTTCTATCTTATACATCTTAATATTTCAAAACCTAGTTACACATGTTAATACTTCAATATTATTAGTTCAATACTATACCAACTTTGATTTTCATCTTAAATTTCTGCTCAAGTCAATTAAACGGACTAAAAACGAGTTAATCTATATCATGATATTTGTTAAAATTATTAATTTTTCCTTATTCTGTCGTTATCAGCTGTTTGCGAATAGCCGGCATAGCAGGAAGCGAGTTCCCGCCGCTGCATGAGCCGCCGATGCACAATAGAACTACGAAAAATCAAGAAAAGTATACAAAAATCGCTAGCACGGAGACCCTTTACCGCGCAATATTTCCAAATTCAAGGAGAACCTGTTGGCCAAAGCCAAAAACAAGCACAAACATTTTGGTTCAATTGTATGCATAAATTTATACGCTGATCGATGGTACAATAATGAAAATGGCACAGAGATCGGAATTATAGCGCCCCCTTCTTTCGGAATTTTTTCAAGTTCAGGGATGACTTGTTTGCCATAGACAGAAACATGCACAAAAGATTTGGTTCAATTAGATGGATAACTTCATACACTTTTCGATGGTACAATAATGAAAATGGTACAGACATCGCAATTATAGTGCCCCCTTCCGGCAGAATTTTTCCAAATTCAGGGAGGACCTTCGTGACATGACCAAAAATAAACACATAAAATTTGGTTCAATTCTATGCATAATTTCATACACTTTTCGGTGGTACAATATTCAAAATGGCACAAAAATTGTACAAAAATCGCTATTACAGCGCCCTCTACGAGCGATTTTTTTACAAATTAAGGGAGGACCTCCTTGCCATAGCCAAGAACTTAAAAATTTTTTTGGTTCAATTCTATGCATAACTTCATACACTTTTCGATGGTGCAATATTCAAAATCGCACAAAAATCGCTATTACAGCGCCCCCTAACGGCGAATTTTTTGCAAATTCATGGAGGAGCTGCTTGCCATATCCAAAAACTTAAAATAAAAATTTGGTTTAATTCTATGCATAACTTCATACACTTTTGGACGGTACAATATTCAAAATCGCTTTTACAGCGCCCCCTACCGGCGAATTTTTTCCAAATTCAGGGAGGACCTGCTTGCCATAGCCAAAAACTTAAAATTAAAATTTGGTTTAATTCTATGCATAACTTCATACACTTTTGGACGGTACAATATTCAAAATCGCACAAAAATCGCTATTACAGCGCCCCCTACCGGCGAATTTTTTCCAAATTCATAGAGGACCTGCTTGCCATAGCCAAAAACTTAAAATAAAAATTTGGTTTAATTCTATGCATAACTTCATACACTTTTGGACGGTACAATATTCAAAATCGCACAAAAATCGCTATTACAGCGCCCCCTACCGGCGAATTTTTTCCAAATTCAGGGAGGACCTGCTTGTCATATCCAAAAACTTAAACTAAAAATTTGGTTCAATTCTATGCATAACTCCATACACTTTTGGATGGTACAATATTCAAAATCGCACAAAAATTGTTATATCAGCGCCCCCTACCGGCGAATTTTTTCCAAATTCCTGGAGGACCTGCTTGCCATAGCCAAAAACTTATAATAAAATTTTGGTTTAATTCTATACATAACTTCATACACTTTTTGATGGTACAATGGCGACAGACAGACGGACAGACGGACGGACGGACAGACGGACAGACGGACAGACGGACAGACGGACGGACGGACAGACGGACACACAGACAGACAGACATTTTCTATAAACATGTTTTTTGGAATCTCTGACCCCTAAAACATGCAAATCCGTCGAAAACCGGAAGTCGAAAAAAATTTCGATTACAATACTTTCTTCTATTGAAGATAGAAGAAAGTAAAAAAAGGAGAAAAAATTAACTTCAGAAATTAAATACAGATAAAACGGCATCTTAATTCTTCATTTGTGACTTTGTCCCATTACGGACACGTGTTTGCACTGGTTGATGACGGCTGTTAAAATTTCTACCGAAACGCGTCATGTATGTTCGTTTGTTTTTATGGTGATTCATACAAATTTTTATTATTTAACTAAAGCTTACTTTCTGTAGTTATGTCATAATTTTGTAAAACTAATATATTTGAAGTTATAGACATTGATAAAGGTTTAATAAATTTTCATTAATGTTTTCTGATAACTTCTTATAACAGGTAATAAATAGATTTGTCAATAAAACACCATTTAAAAGTAAGATTTTAGCCATTTTAGTTTAATATATTTTTTAATAATTAAAAGCCGAACTATTAGGGTAATAAAGTTACTAGCCATTTTCAAACACATCGGTATCGTAAAATCTACCAGAACCAAAAAACTCGAAATTAAGTATCCACACGCAAAATAAATTCTCTATCAGTTTTGTATTTTTTAATACTTAAAAAAATCAATTTAGAAGTCGAAATATCCACTAAAAATCGATTTATATAAATTCTTTTAAATTTCTTTCCAAAAGAAGTGTAGAGCGCGCAGGTGTTTGTAAAATTCGTGTATCAGCAGGTCGCCGGTAGTAGTGGGCATATTTCCAGGCATATATATATATATTTTACAAATATCACATTTATAGATTTAAATTTTATGCATGTATGCTATATTGCTGCGCTGATTCAAAATATGTATTTTTCTATGAAATCCATTAATTAGAACATTAACGGTAAAAAAAAATCGATTTTTTAAATGAATAATTTATGTTTTCAATTTTCTATCAGCCGAAAAGGAGAATGTTTTAAAAATATGATAATTTTCAAAAGCAAACACCTAGTTCAGAAAGAAAATCATAAATACTTTTTAGATTGGGACGGTTTTAAATGGAATATATTTTTTCTACAAATGTTGCATTTGTACATTTCAAATTTATGAACCTGTGCCTAGTTTTAAATGCTGATTCCGAATATATAATTTTACTAAAAATTGATTAAGAAATTTTTCTTTTATCACAAATTCGATTTAAAAAATGCTTTTAAACGGCATATTAGTTTAAAAGGTTTGTCCACTAATTATTATTATTTTACGCCCAATTTTTTAATATTGGCTAACACATAATATTTTTATAGCGGGAGGAAAAGTTGAATTTTCTTGAATTGAAAATGAAGTTGAATTGAAATTTCTTTTTAACCCCTCCGGGATCAAACTTGTGCATTTTAAGCAATTTATATCTAACTCAGCAATTAAGCTTCATCGAGATTCGACAGTGACCGAAAATAGACTTTTTCATGTGCCATATCGTTTTAACATTCTTGGTAAATACATTATTAAGTACCCCTCCATCTCTTAACTCATTTTTTACCCTTAGAAAGCGTTTTACAGTTATAATTTTTTCATTACAATCCCATAATTTTTTTCCAAAAATTAGGAAATAATTAAATTTCAAATCTCCCCAATTTTCATCTTCTTTCTCACTTTGATCTTTCTATAACCTGGTGCGCAATAGAAAAACATTCACAAACTTTAAATTTAATCTGCGATATGTCATGCAATACCTTAAATAAAATGCCCTGTGCCCAATAATGTTACAATTCACATCCCCCTCCTCCCACCGTCACCCCTCTATGTCTACCAGATCTATGCAAATATTTAAAAATTATACATTAACAATTTGGATTTATTAATTTAAGGATAAAGTGTTGTGTAAAGAATATTAAACGAAACACTCTGTGCAATCTGCAGTCACACTCACCCACTTATTTTAAATCTTATTAGTTATTAATTATTTATTAAAACTAATTACAATTAAATTTATAGAAATTTAAATCATTTTCTATGGATCAGGAATATATTATGAATGACTATTTTTAAAGATTTCTTAGACTCTACACTAAAAGAAACGTAAGTTAACAACTCATATTGTCCGTTCATAACATTCTGGCATTTAAAGAACATTTTGTGTTTTGATTTGACCGTTTTCACTGAAAACGCTGAAAAATAACCAATTCAAGCTGAAAATTAACCGAAACCCTCTAATCTAAATTTGTGTTTTCAGAAATCGCATAAGTGTTTTACAATTGTTTTGTAAGTAATTTTCCATTTAAAAAAGGAAATTCGTAGATATGGATCATCCTCCAGAATTCAGACAAACATGGGTTGCCGCACCGTTTATCACTGTTAATGCATTCTGTATCCCGAAACCTATCTAGGGGAGATTTGTACAAAACCGGATAGGCGGTAAAAAACGGGTAGAGGAGATTAGTCCTTGATTTGAACTTCTATCTATCGGCTAACGCGAGGAACTGCTTGTTGAACGTCATGGCGGCATTTGTAGCTGAACGGAACGCTACTGTGTGCGATTATTTTTCGTGTGATGGATTTCATAAGAATTACTTGTAAAAATTGTTTTGTTTTTTTCTAGGTTTTATGCATATGCTAACATTTCGTCAGCATATTAAATATTGGTAAGTACTATACATAATTCTTCGGTTTCTTGCTAGTATTTTAACTGTTTTACTGATATTTTACTAGAGTGAGTAGTGACACCATGTTTTAAAATCTCTTTCATTTTGGGATAAAACTAGGTATTTAAGAGTGGGTCAAAACCGGGTATACCCGTTTTGTCCTAAACTCTTGGAATGATTTTTTTTTTAAAGAGAGTTAATAATTTATCATGAAACTTTAAATTACAATTTATTGCTGTTAATTACTGTTAACCGCTTGTGTCATTCATAGCACCTCTAAACTCATACTGCAAACAAGTGGTGAGGAACTGTTTACCTTTCAATCCTGGGCGATCTGTAACAATTCACTAAATTGTAAAATTATTACAAGCTGCATTTTAGAGAGCAGCATTTTTAAAACCTCCAATCGGATTGTTTGATAAAATAGGGATTTTTCCTTACAAGGACGATGTTTTTCCATACAATACATTTTGTTCATTTAGAAATGAATGAGAAACCCATCAAAGTCAGTGATAACACACCTAGGTCTACGCAGCCATAGGTTGGCATAGCTGCAGCAATAAATATTTCTGTAACATCACAGGACAATGAAGCTTATCCTTCGTGATCTAAAGGTGTTGACATCACACATCCAGCATTTGACAACATCCAGCCTCTTCCATTGACATCCCATATTGTGTAACTCAGCAATCTGCAATACCAATTTCGCCTTAAATGTTATTACCCCTCCCCAGGAAGGAAGGATTGAGAAAAGAGCTGGAAAACTGTTATTTTGACTTCTTCGCCCTATAATTAGAGCTGGAAACAGATATTAAGTAGAAAGAAGCCAAACAGCCTGGAAACGATAAAGGAAAATGATTCTAAAAAAGAAAACAGATATTAATAATCAACAGAAAAACACCAAAAAGATTGAGGAGACATCCTCAGAAGATGAAGCAGGTAATGAAGCTTGAATGTTTTGCAATGAACTTTACTCGAATTTTAATCCAAAGAAGGTTGGATGCAATATTTGAAATGCCATTTATGGGCACACGAAGCATGTACTAATTTGAAGAAGAATATGATAACAAATTCATTTGTGATTTTTGCAGTTAAAATAACTGTAAGACTTAATAGGTAGGCATAATATATAGGCATATAAAATAGGTAGGCGTGTACAATATAGAAAATTTGCCATAAATTTATTTTTGAAACATTGCAGAACACATGTGCAATTTTGTCTTGTTAAAAATAACAAAAATGCATCTTTTACTATATTAAACAAGAGATTTTTTGAGCAAAATCAGTTTTTCAGAAGTTTCAAATGGATATCCGGTTTTAGCCAACCACTGGGGTAAAATCGGATTTTTGCATATGTCTGAAAACAGTTCTTTTTTTATATATTCAATTACATTTTTTTGTCGTAAAGAATATTTTTTTGTATATACAAAGATTCATTTATTATTAAAAATGGTTTTGGGAGATAGTTGTTCTCAAATGCAATCAAATGGAAAAGCAAACATTTATGATACCTGATTTTGCCCAACCTTCCCCTATATATATATATAACAATTTAAAATCCACTTGGAAATAATTTCTATTTTACAAATATTTTTTTTCGAGCTTATCAAAAACCACCAAAAACCCTTTTTTCACAAAATTCAAGGATTTACAAAATTTTTCATATTTTATGAACTTAAAAAAATTAAAAAAATCTGAAATCTTTAATTTTTTTTATTTTATTTACTAGAGTTGATTTATGTGTACATTAAAAATGAGCGCTTCAAAATATGTATTGAAATATTTAACAAAATGCTAGTTTTTGAAAGAAAAGAAATAACTTGACATCTCTTGAAGGAAAAGAAATAACAGAATTCCTTTTTTATATGTGTTAGTCATGCTTCCAACCATGTCTATAAAAAGTAGCATGCTGTTATCTCTTTTTTCTACAGAATTATCACAATTTATTATTATTATTGTTTTTTTTGTTTTTGTTTTTTTTTTTTAGTTTGCAAAAACCAGCATTTTTGGCTGCATGCCAATCAAGAAAAGGAAACCGATATTCATATGCGATTTGTCAAAGAAAAATCTATTTATTAAATTTTTATATTCTCTGTCGTTTTCCCTTATTCAAACTGGTCTATGAGATACAGTGTCTTCAAATTAGAGAAATGGCAGCCAGGGGGCAGGGGAATATATATATTTAGCAACAAGGAACATTTTATGGTATAAATTGTTTGGGTTTACTGATGGAAATATTTTTAGACTCCATTTCAAAGCACTGCCAATTCAAGTGTCATAAAAATTTCCTGCCAAGAGTTTTGATTCTCGTAATACATTAGTGAATACAAGTGCTGGACAGATAATTACACCTTTTTATTTTCTATTTAATTTATATCCAAAATCGTTAATTGGTCCAAATCATCCAAGCAACCTCATAGCAAATTGGTATATAATTTTATATACCTTAGATAAATTCAAATAATATAAGTGATCGTATTTACCTAAATTCTAGTAGAAGAGCAACGCGAAGCATTAATAAAATTAAATTATAATTCGCGTCAAAATGTAATTATTAAATTTGAATAATTACTAATAAAATTAAGAGTTTGCGTTGTGAATTATTTAGACGAACTCTTCCACTTATGAATTAAACTAAAATTTAAGCTGTAAAAAATAAATTGACACACTTTAAATATTATTAATTAAATAATTACAGAAACTTTTTAAAACTTGATTAAATATTTTATTTACATTGAACATAACTATATACAGAAAAAACATAATATTAATTCAAAAAATAGAAAGCAACACTTTTGTTTGCTTCTCATTATTTAAAGTATGTTTAATCTTTAAAAAAAAAAGACAATATTTTCACGTACTCTAATTATTATAATTGTTTCTTTTTGCTAAAAGAATAACTCTCTTTCATTTTTAAAATTACCTTAATCTTATTTAATTATTGGTTTTGTCGGATCTCAGATTACTCTCTACCGTAAAATATCAGAAAAGTATTTTTTAAGATTTTTCATATGATCTTAAGTGGTAAAAGAAAATGTTTAAAATAGTACCTTCTTTTAATATACGGGATGGTGGCCTTTATTCATCAAATTCCGAGTTGTTGCGTTGCTTAGGATCATGGCAATGTGTCACCAGGAACGCATCCTCAATTTGGCTTGATTAGGATCACTCCGATATGTACATCAGGAAGACATCCTCAATTTGGCTTGATTAGGCTCACTCCGATAGGTACCTCAGGAAGACATCCTCAATTAGGCTTGATTAGGCTCGATTAGGCTCGCTCCGATATGTCCATCTCGCCTGGGCTTTACTAGGGCTTACGAGACTCATTGCACGGGCTTTCAGGAGAGCTCCTGCGTCCTCTACATCTTTTTCCAGACTATCTTTTTTTAAACCTTATTCTTCTTGCACACCAGCTCCTGCAGTGGGTGGAACTATTTTTGTCTAGTCCACTGTTATTGGATGTGAGAAGATTTTTATTATACTTCGATAGGCCTATTAGCTAGCAGTCTGCAAATGGCCCCTTACATATACTTTAATATTATTATCTGCCTTAAAGTTTGGGTGGTCTGAAAAGTCATAAATTTATCCCAACACTTTTATTGAGGCCATAAATTGATTCCAACGTTTTTATGATTTTACGATTTCTAATTATACACCACTTTCCATTGGCTTGTCATAAAACGACACCATGGCGTCTGGCTATTGTTGTTGTCTGAGATCCGAACTCAATTCAACATTATACATTCATTTTACAATACAACAATTTTTTTAAAAATATATATTTACTATTTAAAATCAACTTAATAATTTTTGTATGAACTTACACTCTTATTTTACTTAAATATATAAACATTATAATTTTACATTCATAATTATATTTTATAAAAAAATATTTATACAAACAGAAATAACAAATTACGCAATTTTACTTTGATTTAACCAACATGGTGCGGGAACATATCATAGTTATATGTTGCCCAGCAACAAGTGGTTACTGTCATATCTTTACGTTTATGTCATAAGAGTCCTTATTCATTATCATATATTATTTGTGTAATTTTTTATGGGATTTTACGTGAATAAGATTTTCAGAAAAGAGGATTTCATGGACTTACTGCATAAGCATAGGGATTTAACAATGTAACTTCGTATATTGAATATGCTATTACGTGAATGAAATATGTTACAAGAAATTCTTATGCCTCTTAAACCTGATTGCAGCTTGATCAAACTTGTACAATCAAGTTTAACCTTAATTGTACCAGAAAAATACAAACGATTCCAGAATTAAATCACCTACTAAACCCACAAAAAAGTTATTTAATAAAATGTTTTTTGTGTCTAAAAAATCTTTTTTGTTTGCGGCTGTTTATTATTTCTCCCATTTCAGGAATCTGTATCTTATAGACCAGTTGAAAAACTAAAAAAGACGACTTAGGTATTATAAAATGGTCCTTCCTTACCAAACTGTTGACTACCACGTCTTTCTTTTGGCTAACAAGTGTTCAAAGATTTTTGAAAAATTAAAAGACATTTCAAAAATTAAAAGATTTAAATCGTCATAATTCAGGAGGAAAACAGTAACCGTCTGCTTTTTTCTGAATAAATACTAATAAATAATAAGTATAAAGAATGTGTCTCTTTACCTTCTTGGTTTATAATATTTCAAAAATTGGCATTTTGAATAAGATTTTATTAATTTCAATGTACTCATATGTTTTTAAATACGGACAAATCCACGACAATTACATGATGTAATACAATTATATAAAAAATCACTTGAATACATCAAACTTTATATTTGCTAAATATGATAAAAATACATTTACAACACAAATAAATACCTTTATTAATTCAGATCGATATGCGTCATCGCTAAATACTTGCCTAAAATTCTGAACGATGAAATATATCGATCTGAATAAATAAAGGTATTTATTTGCCTTGTAAATGTATTTTTATTAATTTTAGCAAATATTAAGTTAGTCCGATATAATATTACAAAATACAGTAAAACCTCCATAACGGACATTCCGAATAGTGGACAGTAATTTTGACGGTAAAAGAATGAAAAAAAAAAATTTAATGAGGGGAAAAATAAGGAAAAGTCTAAATTTATCAGGGTAATGTGTCACAAATTTTGTGATAACTGATAAATGTAGTCGGTGGGCTGGGGAAAATCCCTTTCCCACGTCCAGTGTGGAATTTAGGGGTTGGACCGGGAGCAACATTTCCCCTGAAACATTGAAAGCGAGAATTAAAGGCACCAAGAACGCGAAGAGAGGAAGAAAAAAATATATTTCGCAATGTCAATTACTGTTTGATACTTGTTTGTGATTAATATTTCGAGAATGGTCTTCAATAGAAAACGATTAATTTTAGAAGAAAAATTTGAAATTGTAAGTGCATCTGAGAAAGAGAATTTGATTTTACTGATAGGTGCTGAACGTTTTAAATTAGATAAAACACAGGTGGGAGAGATCTTACGAAATAAAGAAGAAATAAGAAATTTGTGGATTACTAACTCTAACGAGAACATCAAAAATGTGAAATTGAGGAAGACTAATGCCGTTGAAATTGATTCTATAATTCTGAATTGGTTTACTTCAGTTCGTTAAAAAAAACATTCCTATCATTGGGCCTTTTATTCAGGAAAAGGCTTTAGAAGTTGCAAAAACTTGGAATGCACGATTTTGAGGCTTCCAGTGGGTCGCTGGAAAAGTTTGGATCTCGGCACAACATCGCTTTCAAAACAACATGTGGAGAAGCAAAATCTGTTGACTTTAAAGAAGTGGAGTTTTGCACAATTTGTGAAGGTTATGACGAGAGAAATAATTTTAATGCCTACGAAACCGGACACTTTTTCAGAATTTTTTCCGAATAATACTTTGTGTTTCAAAAAGGAATGAGTGTATCGGCGGATAAATATCAAAAGAACGACTGACTGTTTTATTGTGTTTCAATGCGTTAGGAGAATTTGAAATCCCTCTTAATATTCGAAAATCTCTGAAACTCAGTTGTTTCCCAAACAACATTCAATTTAATAAATTTGGTATTGTGTGAAGAGCGAATAAGAAAGAGTGTATGACAAGTTCTTTAATGATCGAATTGTTAAGTTCCTTTGATGATAGGATGAAAAACAACAAAGAAAAGTTCTGTTGTTTTTAAACAATGCAAGTTCTCATCCGAAACATTTGAAATTCCACAATGTTAAAATTATGTGTTTTCCCCCAAACACAACTTCAGTATTCCAGCCACTTGATCAAGGCGTAATACACAATTTTAAAGCCTAGTACAGAAAGTTTTTATTACGCCACATTCTTTCAGATTTAGATTCTATGAATATACTTGAGTACTGCCTAAAATTAGTTAATGCTCTCGATGCTATAATTTGGATTTTCTCAACTGTAAAAAAAAAATAAATAAATAAATAAATAAATAAAATAAAATAAAATAAAATAAAATAAAATAAAATAAAATAAAAAACATGAAACCGGAAAGCGTACGACAATGTTTCAGAAAAGCAGGCTTTATATTAAAAGAAAATGAAACACACACTTCCGAGACAAATGAAGAATTAAGCGAAATAAGTGAATTAATGGAATGTATCAGGAGTATAGGAACTGCCAAAAATTTCATTAGGGGAGACCGGGGGAATGCCGTCAACCCGGGTTATGCCGCCACCCCACCTAGTTTAAAAACTAAAGGCAGTTTGAGATAATGAATGTGCCTGCACTATAGCGGCTAACAATATAAACAGTGCCTAAAGTGGGAGTGACTTTGCTGTACGTCGTTCGTCTGTTCTAGTAAAAAATGTAGTTTCCATCTAGATGCTTATTATTTTGGAGCTTCAAATGAGTAGAGATAAGCACCTTCTATTGTAACATTAGGTATTTAAGATAATATGACCCGTAATCTACATGCATTCGCCGACATTTTGATGCAATGTGTTGAACAAGTTCGGTTCTTCTTTCGGCTTTGCTTGGGGATTTCCGCCATATTGTCCTCTCGGAGTAATGCCGCCGCCATGCAAATCGGGTGAGAAATGGCCTCATTTTAATATAGTGGAGCCGATTCAGCAGAGTGACTTTTGCAATATGAAGTAAATTGTAAGCTTAACAATTATTCTGGTCAATTACATTGCTTTCTAACTATTTTCAGTAGGTTGTGTGTTTCCTAGTATCCATTTGATGCATGTACTAGGTCATTAAAGAGTGGCGGCATTACTCCGGTACAGTGTGGCCGCCCCTCCGGGTGGTTCCGACGTGACCCCTTGAGTGGGGGAGGTGACCGGAAGCCCGGCAGAATTCGTTGTGTACGAATGCGAGGGGGCCGGATGGGGACGAATCGCCACCTCCTCGAGAGGCCCAATTCCGACAGGCGTTGGGCCCGGTGGCCACGGTTAACGGACGTTGTGCATGGGTGCGTTTCGCCTCTTGATCCGGCGCACCCCCGGCAGCCAGGTTCTCTGGCCAAGCCGATAGCGACGCTCCATAGTCTGATCCCAGAGCCGGTTGTGACCGGGTGGTGACTCTGGGCAAAGGATAGCTAAGGCGATAGGACCCCATCCACCAATTGACTAAGAGGGAGCCTGAAGTATGAGTGAGGGCTTTGTAGAGGAAAGTCCTCGGTGCTCGCTAGTGACGACGGGGCTCGCGGGAACGCCATGCAGGGACTCCCGGAGCAACCGAAGGGCGAGGGTTTCGGACCACGCCCAGGTTACTTTATGACTTGGGTGGCTCATCCCTCCGAGGACCTCAGCTGGAGCAGTTGGGAGCCGACCCTAAGGGTGGTATGGTTTGGTGGTGCCCCCGTTGACCAAGGAGCGGTCGCGTGGGGAGGCCAGTATGGTTCTGGTTGCTCCATGTCGTGCCGTGACCCGTGGGAGGGGTCGGCCGGCAGGTCCACCATCGAACACTATTCCCGCAGGGAAACGAGCCGGAGGCTCGCCGGTAACGCGGCGGCTCACCGTGCCTCGGGTGAACTCTTGGTCCGATCCAGGTCCTCCGTGTCTATGCGGTACCGGAGTTTTACTCGCCTGGTGATGAGGACCTAGAGGTGTCTCCACCTAACTTTCGAACGCACTAACAAAGGTAGCGGTCGGTCACTGCACGGGTTTAGGGGCCTTCGGGCCTGGGTACCCTCGACGGCCGTGAGGTAAGGTAGTGGCGGGCGGGCTTCTTTCGGCCTCCACTGGCTTCTCAGTCTTAGGATGGGGTCGAGTTGGCGGGACTCCGTTCCGTCCGACCCCCTAGCGAGGCGGAGTCTATTCCGTCTAGGTGGAGCTTTCCGTGCCCGCCTGGGGTCGCTAACGGCACCTAGTCTGGGCCAACTGGTTCCCGGCGTGATCCACGAGGGTTTCCTTCGGTTGAGCCGGGTGGCTTGGGCGAAAAGCCAGGAGCTGGGTCGCTTTACGGCGGGAGGGACTTTCCCCGTCCTCCCTGGTCTTCAAGTTAGGGGCTCTTCAATAACTTTCCTATCGGCTGGCCCACAAAAATGTCTATGCCGGAAAATGGTATCTGATCTTGGGGGCCTTCCGTAAATTAAATTTGGGTCGGGAAGCCTCGGTTCAGTCCGTGGGCCCAGCGTCTTTATAGGCGTCTGGTTCCTACGATGGCTTCGGGGTCTACCGGCTCGAGTAACCAAGTTTAGGGACCACTTGGTTTTTCTAGCTGGGTGGTGAGGACTATCGTAGCGATTGTTCACTAACTTGGGAATAGCCGGCGTGACGTGCGTTGGGCAGTGCGCCGGCTTGACCGGAGTTTGCGTGGGGTTCCGCTCTGTTGGAGCTTGTCTGGCGGCGACCTTCGGGACGCGCCGCGGGGCTCGTTTCACGGGTGGTTCCTTGCGTTGACAGATGGGTCTTCTAAGGGCCTGGGACCGGGAGATGGCAACCCGTCTTTACCCCGGTACAGTGGCGGAATTACCCCAGTGTCCTGGGTAATCCCGCCACTGTGCAGAGGTTTAAAAAATATTTTTTTATGTATGCTTACTTTACAGTTATGATTACTGTTAAATTTATACAGATACTTAAGATCATGATTCAGCTTTAGAATTTTTACTATTAAAAAATAAACATTTTTTCGAGGTGAAAAAATTTAAATTCCCTTAAGGTATCGCCATTCCCCCGATCTCCCTTAATATCGATGATGAGTTATTTACTGAAGAAAAATCAGTTGATGTATGCGATTATATTCCATCAGAATTTTTCGACAAAATCTGACTGCATTAGTGATGATGAAACAGACACTGAAACTAGATATGCTTCCTGTAATATCGAGAATTTCAAAAAAATGGCAAAATACAGTGAGCAGTTACACAATTTTTTTGTAAAAAAGATTATTCAGAAGGATTAAAACTATTGTCAAAGTTAAAACTTCACATTGAAAACAAATTACTTATAATCGAAAGCAAAAGTAAACTTGCTTAACAGGGTTTTTTTTGAAAGAATGTAATAAACAGTAGCTAAGGTTATGAACAATTTCATTTCATTTTTATAGCTTAAAAAATAGTTTTAATTTCTGATTAATCATATAATAGAGGTTTTAGGACATATAAAAGTCAATTAATGAAACATTAAGCATTTCTTAGCAATTTTTGAATCTGAAGTTTTCCCAATAGCGGACACCTCCGAATAGCGTACATTTTCCTCATTCGCGAAGTGCCCGTTATTTAGGGGTTTTACTGTATATTTAGTTTAAATCTTTTGACTTTCTTGTTTATTTATATTAGTACTAAAAAACATGCAAGCTTTTATAAAACTTTTAAGCGTCTTACCTTTTAGTTAACTTTAATAAAGACATAATAAATCACAGTTTTAGACCCCATTCTCTCCTCAAATAAATAAGATTTTGACGTCATTTCCCTTACCCCAGCTCTGAAATCAAAGAGAAAACGGACAACTTTTGATGCATCACATCATTTGAAATGCGCATTATTATTAATAAAACTACCTGCATGTAAAAATGATCTCTTAATTTAATATTTATATATCTTAAATACAATACATCAGATTGTCACTCAGTCAGTTAAAATAATTGCTTCCATATATTTTATGCTGACATATATTGAAGGAAATTTGAGTTTTGATAGCGCGGGATACATAAAAAATATGATACAAGTTTTTATTATCGCATAAAAACATATTTTAGAACTTTTTCGGAAAGCAAAATTTAATCTTCCTCTTGAAAAATTGTGTATAAAAACCTTCAACTACACAAAGATTTTAAAATTTTTGCCATGTTATTTTTTCGTGTCAATCTATGTGTCTAAGGTATTACAAAATTTAGAAGTCAGATGAATTTTAGATGAAAATTCCACTTCATTTTTCAATGGATAGATGAAAAATTTATGTTCATTCAAATCAAAGTCTGGAAAAGGCTACAGAATATGTCGTCAAAATTATCGTTATTTGTTTCATATTTAATTTTTGAATATTCACTTTTTAAGTACGTAATTTAAAATGTCAATAGATTACATTTACCCCATTATGTTATAACGAATTTGGTAAACAGCTAGGGCGTTTTGAACTATTTGTCAAATTATTTTAAACGGCTTTTCAGCACTTTCCAACATAATTGAAGTGTTTATGAATTCCATTTGTCAGTCTGTCTATATCTCTGTCTGTCTCTCTGTGCTCTAAATTACGTAAATATACTCGGATTATTATGGAATTGATACATGTTATTGAAGTTCATTATTGAATCTAAAAATTTTAAATGACAATATATTCGTTCTAGAGATACATTTTTTTGAGAAATCGTAAAAAAATGAGCATCGCAGTGACACATGTTTGGTGGTATACACCCATACCTAATAAGGATCCACTTATGCCAAGGTCTAAAAAGCTTGGTGAAACTGCGTGAATTAGTTCATGAGATACAGCTAAAGCGGATATCATGAAAAGTTTAACATAGCAGAGTCACCTATAGAGCGATTAACACCATAACCTAATCAGCACTAAGCTACCTCATGCTCTAACCTAATCTGAATTTTTATTAGATTCCATGCTTTAGTTCTTGAGATAGGTGACCTACAAAATTTGTGACACATAATACATATAAACAGAGTGACACACAGACTCACCGACAGACAATTTCTAAAAACAGTCAAATCGCCTTCAGGGGGTTCTAAAATGTATAAATTGGAAGTCGAAATCACGAATTTCACGAATCGTGTACTTTATTTTTGTATAGATAGAAGAAAGTACAAATTGTCCTAATATTTACTAAACTCAGAAAAACTCTGTCACAAGTAAACCACAATGTCAAAATGTAAAAACAATGTCAGAAAGTAAAAGGTATTGTTGAAAAGTTACACATTACATTATAAGTTGATGCATGATGATATTGCATATTAATAGATAACGATATTAAATATGGCGAATTTCTTCCTGTAAAAAAATAACTATATACTAGGAGGCTCTGCCCCCCCCCCCCCCTTGCTCGTTACGCTCAACATACCCCACGAAATCGCTTCGCGATTCCGTTCGGTATCACGAAGCAATCCCTATTTTCTAGCCAACGCCAGAAGTAATTGTTTTGCGATACCTTATTTTTTATGCATTTAATTTTTAGATTCCCAACGCAGATGACCCCCTTTCCCCTTTCTCATTAGTTAATGGAAATTATCTTCTTTCTGTAAAAATCACTTTAGCCATCGACCCCTAAAACCAAAAGAAAACAACAAAAAACAGAAGTGTATCAAAACGCACAAGATTCTTTCCTTTCCTCGCCCATCCTCTCTAAATTCTCTAATTTCATGGTATTCGCCAAGCACAATTCCCACTAAGAAAAGACACAAAGCTCTGACTAATCAGATGCGTTTCGCGGTATGTACGCAGATTTTCACTGGTCCATTTCCAAATCTTTTGACTCTCTTCCAAATTGTTATTATATATATATATATATATATATATATATATATATATATATGTATGTATATATAGAAGGATTTACGATGAGAACATAATCAAATAATAAAATTACTATGGAAATATGAAACAATTTTTGTTTTTAAAAGATTATTCGCGAGGCCATATGAAACGAAAATTATATTCCATTGCTGCACTTTCATAGAAGTTTCAATATTGTATTAGTTTCAAACATAAAAATATTAAAAATAGTTTAAAACGCGTAAATAAATAGATATTGACATTGCTAGCAAACAACACTTTATTTAGTACTGCTACTTTCGAATAGTATTCTTTGTGTTATTTAATCGCAGAATTTCTGTCATTAATTTAAAACGAATATTTTCTATATTTAAATAGTGGTTCGAAAAGTTAAAAGAAAAATAAATAAAAACTCGAGATTTGTCAGCTATATTGAATTGTTTTTTTTTTCCAATTGGAATATGCTTAATGCGTACTTCGTAAAAGTATATTTATTATAGGTATTGTTTTTTACTCATATTTTTAATGTAAGTTTTTGAAAGTACTGTTTTTTTTTTCTTTTGCAGAAATCGCCGTCTCTCTCACGATCAAATAATAAATCTGTATTGTGTTTTAAACTGTATTTCTAAATAAAATCGTTCTTGCAATTTTTTTTATTTCTGGCTGAAAGAGACTATTTTTCCGTTCTTTTTAAAATACTGGTTCATAATAGATCAAATAGTGCTCAGAACAGCTTATAGATTTCTTAAAGGCCTTTTAAAACGTGAAAATCAGTCTAAATCCAACTAAGCCAGACTAACTCATGGCAAACTCTAAAACCTACCTAATGCAGGAAAATCTGAAGGTCTTTTAGAAACCTTCTAAAACGTAAAAATTATTAGAAAAGCGGAAGTGGAAACTTTTCACAAATCCATTACTTTGTTCTTGTAAAGATAGAGAAAAGTAAAAAGACCACAAATGCAGACAGATAATTAAAGTTAAGAATTTAGAAAAGACATAATTTTAAAGAGGTAAAAAGGGAAAACTATTAACCCTTAAATGCCTGATTTTTCAAAAATCATTGTAATAATATTTTTCGGCTTTCATTTTTTAAATAAATCATGGGAAAAATACTTTAAAAAATCATAGTTTGTTTTCAGTATGGTTTACGGCTAAAAAACGGTTTGTTACTAATCGGCAATACTGGTGTGTAATTGGAAAAATAATTTTCCTTGATAAAATTCTATAATATGAAACACATAAGAATTTCAGGAACTATAATAAGAAATAAATTTTACCTGCTGACTGCAGAACAAAATAGCGTATTTCCACAAGCTTCCAAACAAAACAAAAAGAACAAGTAGCAACAATTGAAAAAACCAAATCTATCTTTATTCTTAAACAGCACAAGTGTTGTCATCTACATGTTGAAAATAGATTTAATAATATTTTCAGAATGTATTTTTTTGGTAACATTAGGCATTATAGCTGCAGTATTATTCTAATAGTATTTTAGAGCCTAAATTGCGAAAAGCGAGTTGCCGAAAAGCAACACCCGACATTTAAGTGTTAACTTTAATATGTGATGGCAGAAGCCTTCACAATGCTGATACTTAATGTTCAATCATACTTAATGTACAAGTATCAATATTCATATTTGTGCTTTTTATCTTTATTACAGATATGATCCACTAAAATATTTAATAAAACTACTCTTCACTTTGTTCACATAAGATTTTAAAAATGTATGAACTAATTAAGAAAAATTTTACTTCCAATAATTAAGAATGTGCATAAACAACAGACAATTTATAATATCATGCAGTAGACAACGCTTATCTTGTATATTCAACACTATACTTTTCAGCACTGACAATATTTGTATATTTAAGGTAATTTCCACTTCTTTCATGTGCTTGAATTTTCACGCGCTTTTTTTAAGCTTAAGTGTCTTCAGCAGATATTTTTTCTGTGTGTGTAATATTTTGAAATTTATAGTTATTCAAATTTACAGATTTACAGATTTAGTTTCTGCTTTCCCATCAAAGAAATTAAGTCCTTATGCGAGTATATATTTTCGGGGAAATTATTTTGGAACATGCCACTTGAGACGTAAATTTATGTTCATTAGTGAGGTCAAAAAATGAACATACGTCATCATTTTTCTATTGCAAATTTCATCTTATTTTGAAAATAATGGTGTATATACTATACACGTTTCGCCAAATTATCGAAAGTGACAATAAACAAAAGATCGATTCCTTATAGCGTTATTGTAACCTAACAAGTAAAGGTACTACAGTCTGTTGCGGCGAATTTCGATTTTATAGCTTATTCTATTCCACTCATTGAGCTAAGTAATTTGCTACCTCGCATATCGGCTATTGAGTTTTAATAATGACAGGGAGGGGGGGGGGGGTGTCAAAGTTTAAAATTTTGTTAATTGAAAACCAATTGCTGTCAAAGAAATAAGATTATGATAGTCAATTTTTGACACATTGTGCATTCCCAAGAAATGAGTAAAACAAAAATATTTCTCACACTGCACACAACGAGCAAAGGCTTGTTCAGCTGATTCAACGACGCATTCAAAACAGCTCTGCTTTCTTTCTTGAATTTTAAAGCAATACTCTGTAGGGGTGACGTATTTGTTATTTTTATCAATATAACCTCCTTTGGCATATCCATACTTTAACACAGGAATGAATTTAACTGATACAAACTGATAATGTGTCAATGATTGAAGCTTTACGACGTTGTTCCCAGTCGTGAATCTAATATTTAATTCGTTGGCTAAAATGTAGTGTTGAATAAATTTTACAAATACTTTCCGATGTCTGAAACACATTAAATCCAGCGGTTTGAATGAGACAAGTTGAATTTGCAGGCATACACTTCAGAATAACTTGAACGTCTTCAATATGAAACGAAGCAGGGTCCGAATGAAAAACTTGTCGCATTATGCATGAGAACGGCCTTTTCTTCCTCTCGTCCAACTTCTGGCACAAAGGCGTTGTTGTACCACTCGTTTAAGGTACTCTTGTCAAGACTCTTAAAGCTTAAAAATTTTCGAAATTTTAATTTTTTTAGATGTTAAACTTTTATTTTTTTCTAAACATTTTGATATAATTGTTTCAATGAAATTCCTATTAGAACAAAACTTATGCCTTTTAGAATTATATCCGCTCAATAGCTGGAGCGGTGTTTCCGAAACTTTGAAGTCATTTTTCTCCAAATGACGTTTTTGGGCATAACGCGCACAATACCTCAAAAACTTCTGAATATTTATTCATGAATTTTTCAAAACATATGTTTCCTGTTAGTTTGTATAAACTGAACCTAAAATTTCATTTTTATTGTTCAAAAAATATGTTTTTAGGCAATTACACTGTTGAAAATTTCAAAATTTTGCATTAGCTAAATACAACTTTGTATTAAAAATATAAAAATTCTTTAAATACAGATTTATTTAGATTCAGGGTAATTATTGTAATCTGAAGTATAAGTAGGCACCAAAAAGTTCATTCTAGTTGCAATATTTATTTTGTAATCTTGCGCGTAAGCTGTTATACCAATTTTCTGCTCGTCAATAGTCTGACAGTTTGGAGCCCCTTATAATTGCTAATTCTGCATCTTGCAATTTTTTAAAGTCATGAAATGGAAGCACATTCCTATATCTTTTATCCCAATAAAAAATGTGTTTTAAAATCATATAAATTTCAAAATATGAAATGTTGAAAATGCTCTTTTTTTTCGCTTTTTCCAATTTTAAGAGTCCTTAGACCCCTTAATAGAGTAATAGTTAATTTTCCTGACTGTGATCAGACATCGCAGCAATTGTTTTGCTTCAAAAGATAAACAGAAGGATTAGTAGGAAATACCTCTCCTTCTTGAAGACAGATAAAAAGAATTGGAAAGAAAATACCATTCATTGTAACTGTAGGTTTAATGGTGTATGAATGAGTCATGGCACTTTTGGATTTAATAAACACAGGGTCGTCTTGGGTGCCTTTGAAAGTCAGAGAGGATGCATTTCGTAATCGAAAGAAGACTGATCGCTGTTATATATGCAAGCTGGAAAAACTCTTTAAATATGGGCGTAACATTCGCGACGTAATCTGCACATTGTTCCCAAATAATAGGCTCGTTTTTGGGCTTCCGTACTTAAAAAGTAAAAACGGAACCATTATAAGAACATTCCTGTGTCTCTCTGTCCGACTGTCATAGCCTTTTTACTGGTAAACTATGGAACGTGGAAATTGCAAACTGAGAAAAGTAATAAAGACTATTAACCCATATATTTACATATTATTATACATTCACAAATATATTTAATAAAAATGTAGAGGTCTTATTAAGTTACTTAAAAAAACATTCTTTGTATATCGTATAGGATATCGTTTGAAAGCTTTCATAAAGCGGAACTCAAAAATACATTTCTTTTAATTTTAGGCATTATATTTTCAGATATATCGTCGTAAATGTAGTACAATAATATGTTACCCCCCCCCCTAACTATTTCAATTAAATCAATTTCATTCTATTCTGAATCTCAAATTAATAAAAAAGTATACGTAGTAGACATTAATTTAAACTTTGTAGAAAAATTATAGCGATTACCATAGGTCACATAGTTTTGAGAAAAGCGCATTTTTCCGTTACAAACAAATTTCGATTGGCAGGTGTTGGGGGGCGCTGGAGGTACATATCATAGCGGAAGTTTAAAAACATTGTTGATAATGATTTAAAAAAAATCGTCGGTAATTAGCCGAGATATTAACCCTTAAAAACACGGACGGATTGGATATACATGATGATAGGTGTGTCGTGCTGTATCGACCATCGTCTTTTAAAGCCTCGATAACAACTTTTAATGATATATTTGTGTAATGCAATGTCCAGTATCAGTATAAAAGCAATAAACGTCAAATTGATAAAAACAGAAAATTTAATTAGAATGAATCACATAAATATTATAGGATTTGCGACTAGTTTGCTTTGAGTGGATCTCTAGATACGCCTACCGTGTTTTTAAAAGTTAATTCAAAACCTATCTGGTAAAACGTGGCACGGACCAAGGTGACGTTGTAACTTTGCGACCTTCTTCCGAAGCGCGCTTTGCACAATGCCAACTTTAAACTTTGAACAAGTGTTTTCTTTTAGCTACACTCTAAAAACAACACATTATTATTACGCTGAATTTAGTTTTATGAAATGCCAAATGAAGTTTAAACATGCACTATTTTTATTGTCAGTACCGAATTAAGTTCATCATAAACGAATTCGGATATGATTAAAAAAAAAAAGTTATACAGAATAGCAATGTTTGACATTATTTAGGCTTTATATCTCTTTGAACTTTTATGGCATACCCATTCATACTTTTTTAGTATATAAAGATATAGCCAATCCTAAGTTGTATAGTTTTTAACAAAGTCGTATTATTCTTTTAGCAACGATTTTTTTAATAATATATTTAATAATTTATATATTTATTGTGCGGAACCCTCTGAGCGCGAGTAATACTCGCACTTGACCGTTTATTGAAATTGATGAAAATTGCAACACTTGTGATCTTACGACTCACAACTAGATTGATGGTTTTAAACCTTTGAATCCAGGTCCTAGTCGCCTTGAAATTTGGTTCTGTGACAACCTGATTAACTTGAAGAGCCCAAATTTTAAGGCCCATGTCGCGAATCCGTTTTTTGTTTTTAAAGAGTCAAACTCATTTCTGACGATATAATGAATTTCTTGATACTTCTCGAACGTAAATCCTTTCTCATCTGTAAGCTTTGTAAATCGCCGAAGCTTGTCATACACAGTTGAATTTAGCATAGAAGCTGGAAAAATGTGTTTGAATCGAAGCCTTTTTCCGTTTGCTAGTTGATGTTTTTGCATAGTTAAGAACTTTCATCATATCTTCATTTGAAGTGTAGTCAAAATTGAGCTTCTTTTTCTTTGATGAGCTCAATGGCGGTTGATAATCACTATCCGAGTGAGATGATGTTTATGCAATTTGAGATGTTTTATGATCTACGCTGCAGGATTCACTAGTGCTGTATACGCATTCCTCGAAATCAATTTCATCTTCCGGTCGTTCTTCTTATCTGTTAGCAAGACAATAGTTTCTTCTGACTCAAAACTTATCCCGGATTCAAAGAGTTCAGTAAGATTGTAGGCCGCGATCTTGTCTTTCACGGTAATTACGACTTCCGGCTCATGTTGATATTTCTCAACTAGAAGCCGAGCGACGTTCTTTCAATTGGAGCATGATGTTAATATAGGTCTCGAAGTCCAAAACTTTATTTTTTATGTTTCAAGAATCTGATAACTTTAAAAGAACCTTCGTACAATCTTTAAATTATTTTTAGAGAATTTAGTTCAAAATTGAATAGTAAAAGAGATTGGTTCAAGCAACTTAAACTCGGATCAAAGCAGAGTTAAATGCAGTAGGAATATTTTCAGCTGATTAAAACTCCGCAATTTAAAAATAAAACAGATATCCTTTCTTTGGCGTCTAAACTTAAAACACAGAATACAAGAAAACCATGAAAAAAAAACAATAAAAATGTAACAGCTTTTTGCACAAGAAACTACAGGTTTTATAAATAAGGCAGAGCAAAAATCATATAACACTTTCTAGGTTGCGGGACATTTCAACACAATAAGTAAAAAACGCCAATCTATTACATTCGTCTAACATTTACTGAAAAAATTGCATAATGCGATTTGCCAAAAATAAAACATTAGCAGAAAACTCATTCGCATGCAATCGTACGCAGGATTTCCGCAAATTAAGAAGTGACTAAAAAACTGACAAAATAACCGACAATGTATGGTTACAAAGATTTTTGCTCGTACTTCGGGAAAAAGTATTGGCAGGATGAACAAAACTAGACAAGTCGTCATAACTTTCGAAAACATGCCCGTCAAGTAGCATACAAATATTTTATCTGCAATTACGAATTCTTATAATAACAGCAATAATATAACCCTGTAGTAGTTATTGGCAATGCATGACACTGTAAAAACAATTAGTAAGCTTAAATCGCACTTATTTCTTTGTAGGCATGTATTTTTCAATGAACGAAATTTTGAAATTTGACCAAGCCCCCTGTCATTATAAAAATTCAATATCCAATATGCGATTTATAAAATTACTAAGCTCGGTGAGACGAATCGAAGGAAGTACAAAAATCAAATTTTGCCGCCGCAAACTATAGTACCTTTTGTTTTTGCGTCTTTTACTAATCACTTACACAACTGGTTCGTTCACATAAACACACAAAAGGGGACTGTAAACACGAATTTAATATAACACTAAATATATGCGAGCCAACAGCGGCTTACTACATTCCATCATTTTTCACATTCTACAACAACACGAATCAAAACAGAATAAACACAGATTGTTGCCACATGCGGAAAAAAGAACAAGAAACTTACATGGATTCGGAGCACACGAAACCAAGGAATATGCAGCAGACGATACTTACATAAACATTCTGGCCCCCGTTGAAATCCCCTGGAATTTCAACAAGTAGATAGCTGCTTACAATTTATAACTATAACTAGCAAAACCCGCGGCTTTGCTCACGTAATAGTTTAAATATGCCAAGTGATATTTGCATGACTATTTTTTATTAGAAGAAAACTTTTTGGAATAATTCAAAAATTACAAATTAAGCCACAGTTTGACTAAACTTCATTATAAAAGTGCAATAGACAGAAATGAGATTTTAATTAATAAGAAGAATTAAATTAATTCCAAATAAATGATAATTTTAAAAAGTATTTTGAGACTTTTATTCTAATTTCAGACGCTCATTTCAGTATTCATTTGAAGTATTGAATTTTTTAGAAACCATCTTAACATATTTACATCTTAAAATTAACCATCATGTCAAATTCCGAACTTCGTGTCTAACAGTCTACCACCTCTCTGGTGTTAGGGGCACTAACATAAAATGCCGAAACAGAGTTGAAATATAATGTCTCGAAAAATGTTGAAACAGAGACTATCACCATTAATTTGCCAACATTAACCTTCAAATCGGTTGGTATTTCTTAATATTCTTTAGAAAACGGCATTTAGATTTTTTTAAGGTCTTTCTTGTTGTTCCTTCCAACCAGGTGTAGTGACACCGGCATAAAATATAGCCCGTATAGGATCAGGGACTATCACCTTTGATTCGCAACCAATAACTTCTGTAATCGGTTTATTATTTCCTGAGATTCCATATAAATCGTAATTTTGGACTCTTTTAGAATGGTTTTCGCTCCTTCCCTTCGTTTCATCCTTTCTTAATTTCAAATTTATTTTCGACTGTTCTTAGAGGACATTTATATTTTATAAGTAACTACCGTGCTATATTTAAAGTTTCTAACCTCTTCAGTACCGCAGAAATCGCAATTTAGAATGTTTTTTGCTCCTGCAACACTCTAGGGGTTGTGGCACCGACATAAAATATAGCTTATGTTTGAGCAAGTTCTACCACCATCAATTTGCAACCATTACGTTTGAAATCAGTTTCATATTTCATACGATTGGATAAAAATCGTAATCTTGAACGTTTATAGAACGCTTTTCGCTCACTTCATCCTTTTAAATTTGAAATTATCTTTCGACAATTCTTAGAAAGCATTTGCATCTTTCAAGTAATTACCATTCCAAATTTAAAATGTTAGACCCTCTCAGCAACACAAAACGCAATTTAGAACATTTTTTGCTCTTGTAACCTCCAGGGGTAGTGACAACAATGTAAAATGTTGGCTATGTTGGAGCGGGGACTGTCACCATCAATTTGAAACCATTACTTCTGAAATCGGTTTATATTTCCTAAGATTGCGTAGAAATAGCTGTTTAGAATGTTTTTAGAACCCTTTCCGTTCATTTTCACCACTTTTAAATTTCAAATTTTTAAGGAACTCTTCTCAGAGAACATTTACATGTCATAAGTAATTATCATGTTAAATTTCAAATTGATAGCCCCTTCAGTATCACAAAAATCACAATTTAGAACGCTTTTTTAAAATGCAACCGCAAGGTGGTAGCGACGCCGACATGGGATAGATCCTATATTGGAGCAAGTGCTTTCATAATCAATTACCAACAATTACTTTTGAAATCAGTTGGGTAATTTCTGAGATTGCATACAAATCGCAATTTAGAACGTTTTTTAGAAAGTTTTTCGTCCATTTATACCCCTTTTAAATATCGAATTATTTAGGAAATGTTCTTAGAGATCATTTATATCTTATAAGGTTTCCTGAGATTGCGTAGAAATCGCTATTTAAAACGTTTTTAGGACGCTTTTAGTTATTTTTCACCCCTTTTAAATTTCAAATTTTTAAGGAACTTTTCTCACAGGTTATTTATATCTCATATAACTAATTACTATGCCAAATTTCAAGTTTCTTGCCCCTTCAGTATAACAAAAATCACAATTTAGAAAGTTTTTTAAAATGCAACCGCACGGTGGTAGTGAAGCCGACATGAAATAGGTCCTATATTGGAGCAAGGGCTGCCATCATCAATTTCCAACCATTACTTTTGAAATCGGTTGGGTACTTTCTAATATTGCAAAGAAATCGCAATTTCGAACTTTTTTTAGAACGTTTTTCGTCCATTTTCACCCCTTTTAAATTTCGAATTATTTAGGAAATTTTCTTAGAGATCATTTACATCTTATACGTAACTACCATGCCTAGTTTCATGTTACTAGTCCCTGCAGGGATTGCAAAAAACGCAATTTAGATCGTTATTTGCTCCTTCACACTTTCGCTTTAGGGTAGGGCGCCGACATAAAATACAACCTATGTTGGAGCGAGGCCTGTCACCATCGTTTTCACACCATTTTTTTAAAAATCGGTTCCGTACTTCCTGAGATTGCGTAGAAATCGCAATTTAGAAAGTTTTTTAGAACGCCTTTCGCCCATTTTCACTCCCTTTAAATTTCGATTTTTTGGGAAATTTTCTTAGAGATCATATGTATCTTATAAATAACTGCCCTGCCAAATTTCATTACTCTAGGCGCTTCAGTAACACAAAAATTGCAATTTACAACGTTTTTTTGCTTCTGCAACCCCTAGGTGGTAGTGAGACCAACATCAAATAGAGCCTATGTTGGAGCAAGGGCTGTCATCTTCAATTTCCAACCATTACTTTTGAAATAGGTTGGGTACTTTCTGAGATTGCGTAGAAATCGCCATTTAGAACGTTTTTTAGAACTATTTTCGTGCTTTTTCACCCCTTTTAAATTTCGAATTTTCTAAGAAATGCTTTTAGAGATCATTCATATCTTATAAGTAACTACCATTCCAAATTCCATGTATCTGGGCCCTTCAGTAACACAAAAATCGCAATTTCGAACGTTTTTTTGCTCCTGAACCCTCTTTAGCGGTAGTGGCACCGACATAAAATGTATCCTATATTGAAGCAAGGGTTGTCACTATCATTTTGACACCACTATTTTTGAAATCGGTTTGGTACTACATGAGCCTGCATAAAAATCGCCGTTTAGAACGCTTTTTAGAACGCTTTTCACGCATTTTCACCCCTTTTAAATTTAGATTTTTTTAAAGAAATGCTCTTAGAGATCATGTATATCTAATAAGTAACTACCATGCCAAATTCCATGTATCTGGGCCTTCAGTAACACAAAAATCGCAATTTCGAACGTTTTTTTTTGTTTTTTTTTTGCTCTTGCACGCCCTTTAAGGGCAGTGGCACAGACATAAAATGTAACCTATGTTGGAGCAAGGGCTGTCACCATCATTTTGACACGATTATTTTTTAAATCGATTTGGTACTTCTTGAAATTTCGTAAAAATCGCTATTTAGAACGTTTTTTAGATCGCTTTTCGCGCATTTTTACCCCGTTTTAATTTCGATTTTTTTAAGAAATGTCCTTAGAGATCGTTAGTATTTTATAAGTAACTACCATTCCAAATTTCATGTTTCTAGGCCCTTCAGTAACATAAAAATCGCATTTTTGAAGGTTTTCTGCTCCTGCACCCCATTTTGGTCAGTGGCACGGACATAAGATATAGCGTATGTTCTAAGTTGGACTAACACCATCATTTTGATACCATTACTTTTGGAATAGGTTCGGTAGTTCCAGAGCTTACCTCCTACAAATAAACAATTTTTACCTCTTTATAATATTAGTATAGATAGATGAAAGATCAATTAATAACACAAACAAATTAATACAAAAAATAGAAAAATATTAGACACTTCTGAGTTCACTTTTTTTAGTTTCTATAGGAAGAGGACACAGTTTCACTATTGGACGATCGATGACACAAGTACTAGTCTTGATCGTAACAACTCTGACCTTATTGTCTGAACCTGGATGAACAGTTATTATTCGTCCTAATTTCCATTTAATTGGTGGAAGGTTGTCATCTTTGATGATGACTAAATCATTGACTTCTAAATCTCGTTGACTTTTTTGCCATTTAGGTCTTTGCCGAAGTTGAGACAGGTATTCCCGGCTCCATCTTTTCCAAAATTGCTGAAGAATAAACTGTCTCACATGCCATCTATCAAGATGACTCAAAGGACTGCGACTTGGATCTTGTTCAGGTTTGTCAGTTAGAGTAGTTCCAACTAGGAAGGGACCTGGCGTTACAGCAGTTAAGTCTGTTGGGTCAGATGATATGGGACACAGTGGCCTAGAGTTGAGACAATCTTCAACTTGCGAAATCAAGGTTTGGAACTCAGGATAAGTTAAGACAGTGTCACCAACGGTTTTCTTCAGATACGATTTCATTGATTTTACTGCAGATTCCCAAAGTCCACCAAAGTGTGGAGCAGAAGACTGATTAAAAGTCCAGCGTATTTTCTCTGACGAAAAAAATTTGTTTATTTTTTCATTCTGCTTGCACTGCAAAAGATAATCGTTGATTTCTTTTTCTGAATCTTTGAAGTTGGTTCCGCAATCACTAAAAATCTCAAATGGTTTCCCTCTTCTTGCGATAAATCGTTTTAATGCACTTAAGAATGCCTTTGTTGAAACATCTTCTACAACTTCAAAGTGGACTGCTTTGATGACGAAGCAGACAAATACACACACATATGATTTAAATGATTTTAGTCCGCGTCCTGCACGATATTTAATCATGAATGGTCCTGAATAATCTGTTCCAACTCGATGAAATTGTCGTGATTGTGTTACTCTAGATGCTGGAAGATTAGCCATTATTTGTTTTGCAGTTTGAGCTCTATATCTGCAACATGTAACACAAGTTCATACTATTTTCCGAATAACAGACTTAGCAATAATGATCCAAAATTTCTGTCTAATTAAAGAAAGAAGAAGCTCTGGAGTTGAATGGAAATATTTTTCATGAAAATGTTTAATTATGATCTTAGTCACATGGTGCTTTGATGGTAATAAGATTGGGTGCTTTTCATTCTCTGACAGCTGTGCGTTTTTCAATCTTCCTCCTACTCTTAATATTTTGTTATCATCTAAAATTGGACACAAACAAACGAGACTGCTATTTGTAGGTGGCTCTTTTCCAACTTCTAAAAGTTGAATTTCCTTATTGAAGGTCGCTTCTTGAACTATTCGAATAATGCAGCGTGTTGCGGCTTGAATTCCATTGCTTGATAAAAAAGATGTATTTCTTTCTACACGTGTTACCTTTGAATTGGAGATGAATCTCAATAGCCAAGCAAATATGCGTTGCAACTTGGAAAACGAAGATATTTTTGATATAATATCAAGTTCTTTTACATTTTCAGAAACTACAAATGATAATGTTTTACGTGCTTCTGTTAATTCGTCTTCATTTATGGTAATAGGTTCATGCACGGGAACCTCATTGCTTCTTAACCACAGTGGGCCGTTCCACCACAAGTCATGAGACAGAAGTTCTGCAGGAAGTTCTGCCACGTGATGCACAATCAGCAGGATTTTCTTTTCCGTTCACATGGTTCCAATTCTCAACTGGTAAAATGGATTGGATTTTAGATACTCTGTTGGCTACAAAGACCTGCCATATTTTAGGATCTGATCTTAGCCATGACAATACAATTTGTGAATCACTCCATGCGTGCACAGAATCAGGTTTTATATGTAATGCATCTCTAACCGGATGTATTAAGTGTGCCAGCAATACTGCAGCACACAATTCCAGTCGTGACCGGTTTTAGTGTGCTACGCGATTTTTAGCTGTCAAAAGTTTCACATCAGTGATAGAGTTATCACAAGTTTTAACGTAAATAACTGCTGAATAACCCTTTTCTGAAGCATCACAAAATCCGTAAAGTTCACATCGAGAATAATTGGGCAAGATGACTTTTCTAGTTATATATATGGAATTTAAGAGTTTGATAAAATTTTCCACTTTTGATCAATATTTCCTGGTACTGGGTCATCCCATGATAATTGTAATTTCCACAGTTCTTGAAGGATCATTTTACTTAAAATTACAAAAGGTGCAATCCATCCCAATGGATCAAGAAGCGTTGATACAAATGACAGAATAATTCTTTTAGTAGGGACAATTTGATAATCTATATCACTGAAATTACATTTGAACATATCATTATCAGGATGCCATTCCACTCCTAGAACTTTTATTGCTTTATTGCCCACTACACTATGTATATTATCATTAATTGTGTTTGCTAACCCAGCATTTTTCAATAGTGATGGTTCATTTGTGGACCATTTATGTACCTCAAAACCACCTTTTTTTAGCATTTTCTGCAATTCATATATAAATTTAGTACCTTCCTGACTATTCTCAACACCAGTTAAAACATCATCAACATAAAAATCTCTTAAAACTATAGTCTTTGCTTTTGGGAAATTAAGACCCTCATCAATTGCTAACTGACTCAAAGTTTTAGTTGCAAGATATGGAGCAGCAGCAGTTCCATACGTGACAGTGTTTAAGCAAAAAACTTGCATTTGTTTATCTTGACTCCATAATATTCTCTGAAAATCACTACCTTTGTCATGAATTTTTACCTGTCTATACATCATTCTTATATCAGCTGTGATTTCAATATTATGAAACCTAAACCTTAATAAAATGCAAATTAAATCATCTTGTGTTTTGGGACCTATCATTAGAGTGTCGTTTAAAGATGCACCTGTTGTTGTTTTACCACTCCCATCAAAAACTACTCTTAATTTGGTGGTTAAACTAGAACTATTCAAGACGAAGTGATGTCGTATGTAATAATGTTTATTCTCTAACTCACGATCTGTATTTCAAACAAGGTCCATGTGGCCCAGAGATAAATATTCCTTTATAAATTAAATATATTGGTTGTAAATTTCTGGCATGGATATTAATCTTTTCTCAAGATAAAGAAATTTTCTGTGTGCCATTTGGCGATACTCACCTAAATTATATCGATCCTGTTTAAACGGTAAAGCGGCTGAGTAGAGGCCTGTTTTTTCTCTGAAATGAAAACTCTGAAAATGCCTTTCACAAAGTTTTCCTCCAACCGTTAAAGGTTGCACATTTGGAATTTTGTCTAATTCCCAGAATGAATTTACTAACTCGTCAGTTTTTGTACTTAAATGATTTACACATACTGGATCAGTTGCCAGCGTTTTAAAATTTGTAGTACCCGAAATTATCCACCCAAGTGTCGAATTTAATGCTAATGGAAGGTTAGTTTCACGTTTGAATATTTCTCAAGTCATTAAATGCATAAATACATTTACACCAAATAGAATGTCAATTTTTTGTGATTTGAAAAATAATGGATCAGCTGACATTAAATCATTGAAATTATTGCAAATGATAGGAGGGAAAGACACATACGGAATATTATCTGTCACCTTATCCATCACGAATGCTGATGTTGATACTCTGAGATCACTTTTGAAGTGAGACGTGAATAATAAATCAACTTCCCCATTACTCACAGTATTAAATGTTCCCAAACATGACACAGAGATAGAACTATCTTTGGCCTTTAATCCTAATTGATTTACGCATTCTTGTGTAATAAATGACCTCTGAGAGCCAGTATCACATAAACATCTGCATTTTACAAACTCTTGTTTACAATTTTGAACTTTTACTAATGCGGTACACAACAAAATATGGGTCTTTTGATTATAATTTTCGTTTGACTCAAAATGAGAGTCACAGACTGTAGACGAAACATTTTCACTTCCTGACTCAACTTTTTTAGGGATAAATTCTTGTGCGTGTGCAGACATACTATTTTACTGATTCTTGTTCCTTGAATAATTTACCATGTGCAAAATACTATGATGTTTCTTAAAGCAATGATGGCACGTATTTAGACTCTTACATGTATTGAGGAAATGCATATTAGATAAGGAATTGAATCAATAATGATTACGTTTTACGAAATCTATTCGTTGTTGAACAGGTAAATTAAGAAACTTCGAGCACTTAGCTAAACTATGGTCTTCCTTACAGTAACCACAGCCTAACGTAGCTACAAATGCATTACTCTTATTCGGAACTACAGATTTAGGTACCTTATTTACCACTAGCTTGCTATTTTGAAGAGTTCTTGCGTAATTCTTAAGAAATTCGATTGAGTTTTTAAGTTTCGGAATTTCCCCGCTTTTAAGCTGACGTTCCCACCGCAATTTTTGTATAAGGATCCAATTTTTGCAAAATTAAATAAGTCATTAATGTATCACCAAATTTGTCAATGGTTTGGTTCAATACTTCTAATGAGCAAATGACTTCATTAATGTTGTCAACTAGATTTATAATAGCAATAGCTGATTCTGTTTGAATAGTTGGTAAACTTAAAAATCGTTTAATATATGCAAATTTTTGTTCTCGCTTATTTGAATATCTTTCGTCTAATAGATTCCACGCAATCTCAACATTAGAATTCAAAATTTGAATAGACTGAATGAAGCGATAAGCTTCACCTTCCAACGAAGCCTTCAAATACTGTAATTTTTTAGCATTATATATACTTGTATCGCTCTTTACGCATGCATTAAAAAGATCCTTAAAGGCTATCCATTCTGTTATATTACCTCCAAAAGTAGGTAATGATAACCTAGGTAATTTAATATTCTCAAACACGTTTTCTGAAATTACACTATCAAATTTAATTTCACTCTTATTTAACTCAGCATTTTGTATTTTCAATATTTTTTCACCCTTAAATTTCAACAAATCAATTTTATCTGAGATTTCCTGTGCGCTATCTATCTCACTTACTAATTGTTTAGGTTCTGTAATTAAAAATTCAATTTCCCTATCAAGTTTTTTTAGATCGGTTTCTTTCTGTTTTAACAATTCAATATTTTCTTCTAATTCTATTACATTAATGTCATCACTTGCGACTATACTTTCAATTTTCTTAATTTAATTTGCTACATTTCTCCGTAGAGCAGTTCTTTTTGTTTTTAAAGATAAACAGTTCACTCATTTTTGCTTAAATCAAGCCCAAAACTAGTTCTAAAATAACTAAACTGTATACTTTCAAAATAATTCTACACTTTTAAACACGAATTCTTTTTAGACATGAAATACAATGTTCAAAGTTAACGTACCTCACAACCTGAGGTAATTTTTCATCACAGACGATATCACACGGCAGTTCATAAATTGTTCGATTGTACTCCTTTATTTTTCACTAGCGCTCCGGCTAGACTTGTACCAACAAATGTTTTTGCGTCTTTTACTAATCACTTACACAACTCGTTCGTTCGCATAAACACACCAAATCGGACTGTAAACACGAATTTATTATAACATTAAATATATGCGAGTCAACAGCGGCTTACTACATTCCATAATTTTTCACATTCTACAACAACACGAATCAAAACAGAATAAACACAGAGTGTTGCCACATGCGGAAAAAAAGAACAAGAAACTTCGATGGATTCGAAGCACACGAAACCAAGGAATATGCAGCAGACGATACTTACATAAACACCTTTAATTGTAAGACATATATTCCAAATGTTGAAGCAATTATTTTATGTAAATAAGAAATTAAATAAAAAGTAAAATGAAAACGGTATTTGAAAATAAGTTTACTTATTTTTAAATATATCCCATGGGAAACTAACATTTTGTGCCCGACGATTATATGGCAGGAAGAGTTTTAAATGATAAGTAAATAGAAAAACAAGATGATGTGAAGCATAAAACGTAAAAAGATTTTTTTTTAACCAAAAATTTCTTTAACTTTTACATATTTATTGGATTTTAGTTCACGGTGCCATTTTTTAAAAGCAGTAGCTTTGACAACCGCCTCAAAATTTTTATCAATCTCAAAGTCAATCTAAGAGCCCAAATGTCTATTTGTTAAGAGAGAGGGCTGTTTATTGCTTAACAACTGTTTGCTAAAAACACACACGGTACTTTTTTTAAAAATTCGGTTTCAAGAGTATACACACTGAGAATGCTGCGCTAAAATGTTTTCGAGATCATTCTGTAGTTTTCAATAAAATGTTAATATCTTTACTTTATAAGCACAGATTTTAGCATAACATTATAGATACACACTGGAAAAGTTTATTGATCAGACTAGCCACTTTATTTCGAGTTGTAAAAGTATTTCGCTTGTAAGTAACGAAGCATTTAATAATTTAAAAGAAATTACATGAAATATAATGCTGCATGATTTTTTAATTGGTTTATTTTGACTTTACAATTCTGCTTTTTTAAACATAAAACATAATTTACTGACGATTTAAAAATATATTAAAAAAAGACATAATTTACCAGTTCTGTATTTTATATTTTTCTATCGATTTATAAAGGAAAATAAAATTTAAAACCATTAGCATTCATTAAATGATGTTCCTTATATTAGTACTATGGACAAATTTTATTTCATCATAATATTATATTAAAGTAAGATTGGTAATTGTCAATTATTTTAATTTTTCAGAATTCTTTTGAATCATATAAAGTTTAACGATTTATACGTTTCCCGCATTAAAAATGAGAAAAATAAATCAAAAGGTAACAAAAAAGAAAAAATAAATGAAATTTGATAGTAGAAGATATGCAAACGAAACATAATACATAATAGAAGGATGAATAATCCTAATTTATTTAAGGTGATTTACAAAGCTCCATAACTTCAAAGTCAAAAATTGCACAGAAGAATTTGTTTTATTACAAAATTTTGAGATTTGTCTGGGATATCTCCTAGTAAAGTGTTTTCTAAAGTTTATAAATCAGATTGTACTAAGGCAATATCTCGCTATTGAAACTGTTTTTAATAAGAAGGCATTTAGTTTCGTTTTAAGATAAAAGTTAACCAAAAGTATCATTTTTTTTTAGTGTAATAACAGCATACACATAGAATAATCAATTGACAAATAATATGTAGCATGCATTTTACTTTTTAATATTAAATACTAAAACTAATTTAAAAAATTTAACAAAGTACTACACTTACAGAATTCAAAGTGATTTTTAGATGCAAGAATTGCTTAAACCTGTAAGGGAGATTGGAAAAGATTTACACATTTTTTACTAAAATAGTCGTAATTTATGTTTGGCATACAATAGCATTTCAGCTTGAAACATGTAAATAACTATAATAAACTCTGCGTTTTAACTGTGACAAGCTTTTAAAAAATCACCAAGAGATTTTTAAAAGAATTCCCCTATCTCTGTAAATTGTGTAAAACCTATTCATTTTAGTAAGGTTTGATCCGCTGTAATAGAGTTTGAAAAACTACATAAAAAGAACTGTATTATTACCAGAAATTTTATAGAATGAAACATAAAGTCTAGCTGTTATTTATTTTAAATTTTTACTAAATAAAATTTTTGGAACTAAATATATTTATTTGAATTATATTTAACATATTAAAATCTTACATTCGTAATTTTATAAATTAATGAATATTGTCCAACCTAAGAAAATCGTATAACATTTTTATAGATTCTCTTTTTAAATCACAACTAGTGATTGTGTGTGGTTTTATGTGAAAACTAAAGGAACCCCCAGAAGAATTTATCAGAATTCCTTTAGCACAAGCTCTGATACATGCATCTTATGCATGAAAAAAAAAGAGTGTAATGCACCTGTATTCTCTTGAATTTGTTTGAACTGTAAAACCCTTTTCTTTGAATTCATACTTCCCATCATTATTTAATAACAGGTTTTCCTTCCAGTTTGTACTAAAATAAATCATATAGTTCATAGATATAAAATTATGCTGTTATTTACTGAAATTTTATTATTTAATTAAACTTTATTTATTTAAATTTATGTTATTTTTTATATAATAACACCCAAATATCAAAATGTGTCCAGTTACACCAGATTAAACATTTATCTTTAAGAACATTAACTTAAGTACACTATAAAGCAGAAGTATCTACTCAAATGTTATTTACAACAAGCATCGAATATTACAGCTGTCAATTTTTTTTAATGAGACTTGAAGGACGTAAAGTTCAACTTTATCTGATCAAATAATCCCAATTTTCTCCTATATACAGACATAAAATCAATGTTATGGTATAAAACTTCTCCAATAGACTTTATGCGAAAAATAAAACAGCAAATAAAAAAATATTTTTTTAATATGTGTGTAGTATTTTCAAATTCCCTGCTTACGATAAATAAAACATTTTATCTGGTTACTATACTTACTGAATATGAATTTTTATTATCCAATTTTCTCAATGAAGCAATCAAATACCTTTCTCTAAAATTTAGGTTCAATAGTGAATGTAGATTTAAAAAAAAAATGTGTGTATTTCGGAAGTAGTTATACGAAGATCAACAAGAAATTTCAGGACTATATTGAATGTGTATTTTCATAATGCATCTTGCTGGAATTAAATATACATTAATGAGTGTTATCAAATAAATATATAATAAGAGATAGCTATCTATAAAATATAGTAACACATATTTAATTCCACGGTCATATCTACAAAAATAGTTCCTCGGTACAATTCCCATTGTTTTTTCTTATTATTAGCACAAACATTTTTGAATTTATAGATTTTTTGCTAAAACGTAAGTTTTATTGTTAACATATTTCATTTTTAGTGCAATCTGATTATTCACACAGTCCTCGATTTAACATTTTTTTCAGGAGTGTGAACATCACTGAAAATAATAAAAATAATATATAGTACAGAATTAAGGCGCTATAAAAGTTGACTAAGTAAATTCATGTTTAGCAGTGAATTATGAATGATTAATAAAATGACCTTCGTCAACAGCCATTTTGTATCTGATTTGTAATAAACATTTATTTATGGATTTTATAATTTGCATTTTATGGCCAAATAGTAAGGAAATTAATGATTATATAGGTTAAAATCTTTATTTGGATGCATTCTGCTGTAGTAATTACTATCAAACCATTCAGCCATGTCATCAAAAAAGACATCATACACTTAACAAAAAATAACATTGTTAATATTAACATTATGGTCTTTTGTGCAACACTTTCCTGCTCGTATTAGTTCACAGTTTGTGTTAAGTAATCAAAAAATATTTTTACTGATTATTATTATTATTATTATTATTATTTTTTGTATTTCAAAAGGGTAAATGTTTGCCAAATATTTCACTTTTGCCTTTATGTAACTGACCTGTATCTAATAAATGTGACTTTATTGAGAAAATATGATTATTCCACTGAATTCAGCGCTCTAAAATTAGTTAAATACACATTTGTTGACTAGTGAAATTAAAGGATGATTAGGGTAACTTGAGGTGAGATGCTGTGTTGTACAAGATGCCGTATTAACTCAGTTTTCATATTCGCAGGCGATGTAGGGAAACGCTGCTCAATTGTAAGGAAAAGGGCTCCCTAGTGATACTTTAATTTCAATTTGCATTTTTATTTTATTTTATTATTATTATTATTTTTTAAGTAGTACATATTTATTACTATTTGGTTTTAACACTTCTGGTAGGTGTCCAAAATCTTTACGTGCCTTCTTTATTTCCATACTAGCTGTTACCCGTGACGTCGTTCACGTAACATAAAAAGAAGAAATTAATTAAATAAGCAAAGCATTTCCCTTCCGATAATTAAAAAATATATATAATAAACCAATTGTTTATCCCATTTTATAAGAGACAATCTATATATATAAATATATATTACGCTATCGTACGTGGCACATAAATCGCAATTACGTGTTAATTGTTTAATGGCAACACCCAAATGAAATGCATCTCATTGGTTATTGAACAGCATTTAATGCATCTATACCTATAAGGGCGAAGGATATCCGTGGGGACCGTATTCTGCCACCAAAAGTGACGCGAACTTGGCGATATCTCTAATAATTCGCCAAATCCCATAGACTTCCATTGTAAACCAATAGGGTTTACTTGCTTACAGAAAATCAACAAATGGAGATATTTTAATGCAACAAAAACTAATATTAGCTTAAGGGATTTTATTAACTATATTTAACTTTCTCGCTGCGTACTTTTTTTAAAAATCAAAATCGGTTCAAAAATCACGCATTTTTTTATTACATATTTCAAATCTATATATAGCTTAGAGTTTAAATATGTAAACATTTTTTGTAAAAGAGTTCAAGATCTTAAATTGGATATGATATTAGAAATTAGGCGAAATCAGGACTGTCAATGGAGACTATTTTTATAGTCTCGCACCACTATTGTAAGAAAATCAATTTTGCAGTATATTTCTCTTGTAGATGTTGTTAAAGTCTATATGAAATTTTTTGTATTTAAAAAGTGGTTTGAGTTGAAATAAAAAATAGTCGCCAGGTGAAAAAATGAATCCCCGAGGAAATCTCGGATTGCGCAAATTTTGTTACTTTTACGTTGCACGAGGAAATCTCGGGTTGCGCAGCGAGAGGGTTAAGGGGGTCCCAGTAAATTAAATTAGTAATAGGATACAATGCTTAGCATGCTTTCCTAAACATAAAATTTGAGGGAGACCAAACTGGTCGCCAAGGGGGGCTAGTATGAGTAATTTAAAGTATTTCTTTATTATAAGATCATTGACATAACTTAGGTTTATACACTGAACCAGAATGTCAGTTTATATAAGGAAGTAATAAGAAAATGGCAAATATGTCATATACGCACCGGGGTGCCTAATTGTCGCCAACATAGATTATTTTGCTTGACATGGTAACCGAGCTATTGTTGTTTATTTATTAATAAATAGTTTATTTCTTTAATTTTCTTTTAAAATTATATAAATTGCTTTGTTCTATAGTTCTTAATGAAACTTTTTTTTATTTATTGTTATTTCCTTTTTTAAGTAATAGAACATAATTTAAAAATTCGAAAACAAGTATTAAGTTTATTAAGTAATTAATTTATTAAGTAATTAAGTTAATTAAGTAAACAAGTTTAAGTATTCGAAAACGATGTTTTCTTCAAATTGTTATCAAAAACAGATCGCGCCGAACCAAGTGCGTATATGGCATCTGTGCCAAGGAAATTACCGGATGATACTGCTTTATATGTTTTACAATCATACTTGTCATCAAAGGTATGCGAAGAATTGGTCATCTGGAATATTATTAAGTCTTTACCACACAAAAAACAAACCTGTTTACAACAATGTATTTACTTTTGCGCCTAATTTCTTTCTCTAAAAAAAGCAAATTGATTACGAACCCCATTACAGAACATAACCTTTCTATTTAGTTACTTTTTTACTTTTTAAGAATGAAAATACATATTTCCTGATAATCATTACGTCATTTTCGACATTGATAATTTTACTGGGCATATTATTGACATTTTCTATCTATTTGCTCTTCAAACGTTTATTTTATTTAAATTTAAAATTGAAATTTAAATCTTTGTGTTAACCGTGCGCAGACGATAAACCGTAAGCCTTGATAACAATTTTCTTTAAATAATAAGAATTAATACCATAACACAATCTCATTTTATTTCAACATCAAAGCATATCCGTTTTATATTTTCCATATATGACGTCACATTTGACTTCTTTCCGCACTTACTCAAAATTTAAGCACCTTGTATTATTAAAAATACTTGAAAATTTCCATTTTAATCTTTTAATTAGAAATTAAATAATTATTATAAGTTTTTATTTTTTGGCAACGAAAAAAAGAAGATGGTTAAATTTTATCGGAAAAATGTCAAATCATTGTATATGAAAAATAATGAAATTTTGGATTATTGAGCAAGATATTTGAATAAAATAAATTAAACATAGCCTATGTTCATTTCCGGCTTGTAATCCATCTATATCCCAAAATACAAAAGCATTAATTCATTCGTTTATATGCTGACTTCATCCAAACATTCGGACACACATTGACATTTATAATATTATAAGGATATAAGTCTTAGTTTAAACACCAGAGAAATAAATCTGCTGTTTTCAGAGAGTGCTGGTACATGGCCTTTCTGCAAAGCATAAATAGCAGCCGGTTCCCACTTCTTCACGTCAGCGGGGGGCACCGGCCTCTAGCCCAATACTTTGATGCAAGTCGACGAATGTTTTTGAGGGTATAATGCCAGTTATTTTCCGTTGCGGTCAAATGCCTGGTTGTCTATTCATTGTTTTAATTACTCTTGACTATTAACTAACTTGTCAACACTTTTAATCAGATAATTTAAATCAGTGATTAAATCGTGATTTTAATCAACTGATTAAAAAAATCATTGATTAAAATTATAAATTTTCTAAATGTTTAAAATGACATAAAGAAATATTAAATCTAAGATGAACGAATATTGGAAGGTTTCTATATGTATTCTGCCTTATAAATAAACTTTATTAGCCTTATAAATAATTTTTTAATAATTATTCATTTTAATCATTGTTAAAATTTTTGTGTTAAATGCAGTTATAAATATTTTATTAAATGTAAATATCGATAGTATATAATATAGATTTAGATGACTAGGGGTTTCTGCCCTCTATGAGCTATGCTCGCGCACTTCCATCCAGACACCGCAGACTCTAAAAGCCCACTAATTAGATCTGCTTTGAAAAGATTACGGAAGATATATCGTAATTAAACGACTAGTGGTGATCTCCTGTAATCAGGTTTTCATTCATTTCACTTTGACTGAGGGATTTTAAGTTAGAATCAATTGCTGTCGAGACAACTAACTGCTACTTTCGTGATTGATTAAATAAGATCAACCCAACAATTTAAAATTAGCTTGTATAAAATGGTTAAGTAAACAATTTTATAAAGACGCCATAAGAAATTTATTTTAAATTAGACTTTTTAAATGTATTGTTTTAAATATGACGTAATTTTCACCAAAGATTTTTTTCTCATTTTATTATTCAAATAAAAATAATTTTAAAGGCCTATAAAAGCCAAATTAAATCGGTGTGACTATAGCAATTGCGAATTTTTTGGTGTCTCAAGCCTTTCTAAAAAGGAATTAGATAAGAAGTCAAAGGGTAGAAAAACAGAATCTTCAACTGACTATGATATAGATGATAATTAAATTCCCTCCCAAGATTCAGAACACGAGGATTTTTTTTTTTTAAGTGAATGATAATAATTCTCCAGAGTTTCTACCAGAGTGCGATAAAAGCTCGGAAATTGTGATGGGATCAAGTGCATTCAGTGAAACTGTTGGTTATATAAAATATTTTCCTAAACAAATGTGCAGTTTGTGGCAGACCTGAGATATTGCTAAAAGGAACACAGGGACATATGAAAAACATTAACAAAAAAGCCTGTCTCGAAAGCACTTTATCACAGTGGCTTTACCGTAGTTAAAGTTGTTATAATGTTTAAAAATAGGCATACTTAAGACATATAATTCTTTTAAATGTTAAGTAGAACACAATACATTAAATAAATATTATACAACCAAATATATTAACCTAAAATAAATAATTATATAACAAATAAATATTAGTTTGTTCTTTTATTATATTGCTAACGTTTGTTACATTCATATCTATACTATAAAGGACAAACATATCTGTGCGTAACGCATACGTTATTCTGCGAATGGCAACATTTGAAATTTAAAATGAAATTTCGGTTTTGCAATTTTCGCAACAGCAAATTTTTAAACTTTTAAACATCGCACATTTTCACTTTTTACACCGTGGTATGGGGAAAAAATGTACTTTTAAATGCAATTTGTTTGAAAGCAGTATCTCAATTTATTTTTCATATATTAATTTTTTTGTAGTTTTTAATACCATTTTTCTAATCGTGGCAACAGAAGTACGCAAAAGTTCTCTTGAAAGTAAACGGAAAATAATCGAAAATAGGAAATTACTGTATCTTTTGTTGCCATTTTCTTATAAAACCTGAAAAAAAATTGAAATTAAAATAAGCGCTATGTCAACAATATCGGCTGTTATTCCGCGATAATGACGTCATATGCATACATTTCTATAGATGAAGTTAGCGGATGCAAATGACGTCATTTTATAAAAATGCGTGTAATTTAATTCTCAAATTTTAAATATGTTTTCTAGAAGTCCGTCACTTTCACCCCAGCTGCTTCCAAAAGTTTTTGTCCAAAATTCTCGCGACTAATAAAATTTTAATGCTATTCTTTAGAACATTCTACTATAATTTTATCAAAATAATATAATTTTCCTAATTTAATTTTTCATAATTTTATTTTATATAATATACATATTTAAAACACAAGTATGTTTTTTAGTCAGTTGCCCTTATCTTTCTGCTGAACCAATTTTACAAATAATTTTTTTAACTGAAAGCTGTTCATTTATAGATGTGATCACACTGGCTATTTTTTTTTTAAATATCCCCTCTTTTATATTTTAATTTTAAAAGCATTTTATGAAATTTCTTCAAAATGGTGAAAATTAGAGGAGAGAGAAATAATGAGGTTTATTTATCTTTATTCATGCCATTTTCTGATAAAATTATTGTGTAGGACTTAGAGGAGCAAAATCCCATTAGGGACATAATATTTTGAACGGAAAATATACTGTTTTTGAAGACGCGCATTTTTTCTGATAAATTTTCCATTTTGTTTTTTCTTCTCTATGTGTACTGATACTAATTTTCAGACACTAGGCGAAATGCTTATTTAAGTAAAAATGAAGTCATATTTAAAAGAAAACTATCATTTTCTTAGATAAAACTGAACATTTTAACACAAATGTGCCTAAAAAACATAAATTAGGGAAATATTTACTCTCTGGTATTCAGATTCGAATCTCAAGTTAAAAGTGCGTCTGTTCACATAAAAGATGTTGCTGACAATCGTGACTTCAAGTTTTGAGTTAAAATGATTTAAAAATTATCAAACAAAATGCAATTTTTTTTCTATGATGAATATGGATATTAGATGTGCTTATGTAAATGTTGAGAAGGAGAAAAGGATGTCGGGTTTCGATTTCCATCCGGAAAAAATTCTAAATTCGTGTGAGAGTGGAATACATTTTGCTGTTTTTCATTCCGGAATACCAAGCATAAAAGCCTCAATTGATAACCTCATCCTAATAACTGATATTAATTATATTTTACTGATTACGTGTCTATATTATAAAGGAAAAACGTATCTGTGTGTAACGCTGACGTGATTTTGCGACTAGAAACTTTTCACAATGAAATTTCGGTTTTGAAATTTTTGCTACTGCAATTTTTTAAACTCAGGACCACCTTATATTTTGAGTTTTCGTCGTATAGGGAAAAAATCTACTTTCAAATACAGTTTGTTTAAAAACTGTATCTTAATTGACTGATTTATTATGTTTTTTAAAAATAATTTTTAAATATGTTATTTTTAAGTTTATCTTATCACGTGCCGGCTTCAATACATAATAATAATAATAATCATTTTGCACATAAAGCAACAAGCACTATTCGGCACTGACTATTTTTTATAACGAAATTAATACTTTCTTTATAAACAAATAAAAGAATAATACTAAAAAAAACACAAATCTATCATATTTGTATTAGTGCAATTTAAATTTTTAGATCACCAAATAGGAAAAAAAAAAATTCAAATGGAATTTGTTTGCAAAGTGCATCTTAGATTACTGATTGGTTATAGTTTTAATAACAATTTTAAAGCATGACATTTTTTAATTTATCTATATCGCACTGAGCTCGATTACGAACGATTAATCCGTTTGCCCTTAAAACAATATAAAGAGTTCAGCATTTTCTTACGGCTAATATCCATTAAAAAAACTTCCCTATCAATAAATAAATAAAACACAAATTTAACAGACATGTAATTGTGCTTAAAGCTTTGAAATTATCAGAATATAAAAGGATGCCGTAAATAGCAAAATTTTGGTCAAACAACTCTTAGCATGCGGCTGTTAAGAAAATATTGCTTTTGATAAGTTTCAAAACTTCATTTGATTGTATAATTCATATTTTTCATATGAAAAATGCTTTTTTAATATTAGTGAGCAATCTAAAAAAATTATTGCATGTAAAAAAATATTAGTGTTCAATTAAAGAAAAATGTTTTTACCTATATTCGGTAACACGGGAAGCCCGGGTACAATCCCCTAGTTTTTGTAATTTCCTAATATTAAATAAGTTAACAACTTTAGTATGTCTAAAATATTAAAGTTACTTTTATTCGTCCTGTTATGTTTTATACTGCTTCACAAAAAATATTGTTTACATTCAAACTCCAGGCATCTTACCCCTAGATAATTGGCCATCTTACTCATACCTATGTGTAAGATGCCGAAATGCAAGTGTTTAGAAAAACAAAATTTTCGTTTCTGTTGCATTTCTTGACTCTGAGATTTTATACTTTTTTTTTAAATAATTGCACTGGTGATGAAGAATTATTGTTGATGAAATTGTTTTATGCAATTGAATATTGTTTTTTGCAATGAAATATGAATTATTTATAAAATAGTTAAAGGATGATTAAAATGAGTGTTTTTTTTCCTTGCACCCTTTGAGATTTTATGAGGGTTTTTTAATCATTACACTGATGATGGAGCATTACAATTTCCGAAAAAGCAGCCTTTATTTTCAATATCGTTATTTTCATTTGTGGCCTTATCACGCTGTGTTTTCTTTTCATAAATAAAGGATAACAATAAAAAGAAACTGATCATGATCATCTGTGATTAATCTGGTTACGAATGTTTCAATTATATCTTATAATTTTTAAGTTATTGTTTTTTTTTATTTATATAATACGTTTTATAATTTTACAAAAATATAAACATTAAAATGGTTATATTTCGTTCATGTAACTGTGTATTTAACAAATTTTATTAGTTAAAAAATAGAAAAGATGTTACGTCTATTCATAATCAATAAAAAAAATAACTAAAACAAACAGACAATTTAATTGAACAGTTATAACAACAACAACAAAAAATCAGCCCATACCCACCTCCGTGATTAGTTGTTTGTTACACATTGTTTGTTGCTCTGAAACTGCAAGGTGAATTACGTTATCTGTCATTAATTTGTGTTTTTTACATTACTGATGTGGAACTAATTAAGTAAGTTCGAAACGTTTAATGTTATTTTTGAATGATTTTTATGTGCTTTTTAAATGTTTAATTAAATTGTCTGTATTTTAGATTTTTTTTTTTTTAAATTTTATTCATGTTTCGTTTCATTCTATTTTATAATCCTTCATAGACCGGGACAAGGCAGCACAGACACATGGTTCATACGGATACCGTTATTTCTCCAGGTGAACTACCAGTATCTTTTTATATAAAAGAAAATCTAGGTTAAAGCCGCAAAATTTCGCCTTCTAAGAAGAGATTTTCTATAAGATAATACTGGTGCCGAAAATTTTTCTGGTCTGTAAAATTCAAGGAGTCGTACAAACCATGAGACAACCACCTCGTCGAGTTGGAGGATGAAATTCTAGAATTAGCTAAGAATCGATTCCCCTATTAAAACGCAATCGGTCTGCCAAGTCATATCTTGGTGGAAAACACCTAAAAACTCGATTTTACCGGTTGACTCGTAGGTTTACCATCGTGTTTTCCTGCTCCCAGGACACCATGTTTTCATACCTTTGGGTGCAGGAAAACGCAATGGTAAACCTACGAGTCAACCACTAAAATCGGGTTTTCAGATGTTTTCCACCAAAATATGACTTGGCAGACCGATTGCGTTTTAATATGAGAATCAAGTTTTAGATAATTCTGGAATTTCAGCCTCCATCTTGATGAGGTGGCTGTCTGTGCTGCCGGATCCCGATCTACTACTTTTAATGAAAGAAAGTACTAAGGCAAATATATTTTATCAATTTTTTGAAAATAGATGTTTGAAAATTTACACTGTAGCATGAAATTTCTGAATTATGGTTTCAGCAAATTATAATAACTCGAAATAATCTTTGCATTGCATTTCCATTTGTACATCTGCGTTGTATATAAAGACAAAATTCGTTCCGAATTTTTAAGTTTCTAATATAAAATTTAGTAATTATTTCTGTAGTTTAACTTTTTTATGGTGGAAATTTTTAAATGAGAGATTGTTTTTTAAAGCAATACATTTACATTTTAGCTCTGACGCAATATGAATACATAAATGCAAAATTCCAAACATGTATGAAAATGTAATAAAATACATGCTTTCTTGAAAAGATTCAATAGGAATTAACCTTAAGTTTCGAGTAAACCTTTCTTAAAGGAGAAATTTAAATAAGATTTTATTTTCTATAAAAGCCATATTTCATCTCATAGAGAAAACAAAAAATCGTGAAAAATATCACTTCCTTAAATGTATGACAGTGCAACAAAAGCTCATCCTGCTTGCGAAAACATAATCTAAAGCTTTAGTATGAAGTATATAGCGAATTATCCTTACTGAAGAAATTTAAACAAGATTCTTTTGGCATAAAAGTCACATTTAATCATATAAAGAAGAGACAAAATCGTGAAATATATCATTTCTAAAATATATGAATTTGTAGCAAAGTCTAATCGTACTTCAGAAAATACAGTCTAAAGCATTATAATAAAGTATCCAGTATAGTATTTTGCACTGCAGAAACAAACAGGGGTTTGTTTATATGTAAAAGCCATATATTTATCATATAGAGAAAAACAAGTTTTTCAAGAGTATCATCTCAAAAATAAATAAAAAGTAATAAAATCCGATCGTGCTTGAGAACATTCAATTTAATAGAATTAGCAACAATATATAGAAAAGAACCATTGTTTTATTGTGCTATGCATTCTCAATAAAATGAAATAAATTTGAAAAATAAAATCCTGTATCTTTTGTAGTAAACATGCATCACATAAAGTTGCTTCTAACATATGAGTAGAAATATATAAAAATATATAAAACCAAAAAAAAAAAAAAAAAATTCCTCAAGTGCTTATAAAGATAAACAGAAAGCTTTGTTCTTTTATGCATTCATAATTTATAGAGATGCACTGGGATTTGAAGAGATTAAAGTTTCAAATAAAAATTTGAATAAATATGTCATTAATATAAAGAATATGAAGCATTGTTATTCTTAAACGTGAAGCTGCAAATAATGATTTTTATAAGATAAATATTTTTATTAAATGGAAACGATTTTCTAATTCATTCTTTTTATATTATATGAAATGCAAAATAATAAGTTGGTACACAGAAAGAACGAAATTAATATTTTAATGAAAAATATGATATTGAATGTAAATTTTTGCAGTGCTCTACTTCTGTGGGGTTAAACTATATATTCTATATAAATTTTTTGTATTTGTTATTATAATTTAAAAAAAAAACAACAATCAAACAATTTTGTACAAAATCGGATTTCATTATTACTGAGGGATATACCATTTAAATCTTTGAAATTAATGAAGAATGAATTTCTAGAAGGTTTGCATATTTTTATGCATCCAATTTCCTCGAATATAAAGGAAGTCAAATTTTACTGTTTTTTATAAATATGTACTTCTCTGATTTATATAAGATATCAGATACAAAACAACTTAAAAACAGTTCTAAAAACCTAGTCATCGAAGTCGAACAATTTATGAAAGCTAATAAAATATCATACATAGCAATAATCTTCTTTAATCGGATATTTTATTACTTAGTTCTTTCAGAAGAGTCATAGAAAATAGTTTTATGTCCTGAAATCATGTCCGCGAAAGAGTATATATATATATATATACAGGGTGTCCAGCGTATAAGACCCTGATTTCAAAATTAAATATCTCAAAAACAAAGATCAATAGAATTATGCGGTAAACGGTTTCTTTATTAGCTAAACTGTAAAAATGTTATACAGAAGTTTCAAAATTTAGTTGCAAAAACCGTTAAGAGATGGCGCTGTAATCGCAATACTTGTAAACTGTGCTTCGAAGTCCAGAGCATTAGTGTATCATTCCTAGATGGCTCCCTACGGAAGAACGAATATTGGGAAAGTCCATTTTTTCATTGGGATGATGTGCAGAAGTGGAGACATCTGGTCACAGAATTATTGCATCAGCTTTCATTTTAGAAAATTTCAATTAATAGAATTTTCAATAAAAAGTCTCTATTGATCTTTGTTTTTGAGATATTCAATTTTGAAATCAGGATCTTATTCGCTGGACACTCTGTATATATATATATATATATTCAATGGCAAAAAATTTTGCATTTGGATCTTTTCAGGTTTCTTGGCGTTTTCGATTGGGGGGGGGGTTCAATTCGGAAATATTTCTATATTTTTATCGTAAGATATTTGTACATTTCCTAATTCTACAAAAAACTAAGAAAAATGTTTAAAATAAAAGATTTGAACGGGGTTTTAAATATTGCACAACATCCATATTTTTAAGGGGTACATAAAAAGTTAATACACAGTTTCGAAATTACAGGATTGGTCTATACGAACACACAGAAGTCAACTTGGTCACCATATCTATCCACATTAGTTTATTACTTGTGGAACCGAATTCGCAACTTTCACTAAATACGCCAGTTTTGTGTTCTAGAATAACTCATGCGTTCCAAAGCATTACGCACCATGAAATAGAAATAATTTCACGTTCTATTTTGCAAAGAGCATTTTTACTGACGGCAGACAAGTAAATAAACCTGTAAACAAATTGGTGCACTCGCGTTCGGTGAGTAGGTCTGATCAACAGATAATTCAATTGTGAATAACTTAGTATATTTCTTCAAATTACTTTTCATGTTTTCACAAAACATGAAAAACTGGGGGGGGGGGGGGAATTATTTTGTGAATTTTATGAAAAACTTTTCAGAACTTGAGTGTGATTTTGTAACTTGTTTTAGAATTTCATGTATCCCTCAATACGAGTTATTTCGGATTTCAACTCTAATAAACATTTTATTTAATAAATTCTGTACTCTAGTTTCAAAGCCTATTCAATAGAGGATTCTATTAGCGAAATACGCTTCTTTCAATCCTTATTACCGTTTTTCTGCATTTCAATAATTACAAATTCATTTTAACTTCCTGAATCGGTGGTTCATAATTGTATTAAAGTATGCAAAAATACAGCATTTTTATTTTATAAGAATAAGCTTAAACATAAACATGATTGACCTACATTTTAAAATTATAGATTTATAGACGGTCCTTAATTGGAAAAAGATTTTGACGTTTCAATTTTGTGAAAAAATGAGTTAAATCACAATTTTGACTTTCAATAACTCCGTGACATTTGCAAATATTCAAACCAAACTTTTTTGACATGATTAAGGATGCAACAGAGATTATTTTTGCATTTAAGTATTTTTTTTTTATACAAAAGGCCATATAAAAAATAAATTTTGAATTTCAATGTAAACACCCCTCATGGAGATGAATATATCCGCTTTGTATTCTCTACCTTCCTAAAACATTTTTTTTTATATTATTCATATCTCTTATATTTACAGAAAAAAACAAAAAAAAAACATGTAACTAACTTTTTGAAACACCCTGTATATAATAATTACAAAATCAATGCAAAACACTAAAAGAAATGAAGTTAAGAAGAAGTTGATAAAAGAAACGTAGTATTATCGGTACATCGTGAGAAACGTCTCCTAGGGTTACTTTCCGTAATGTCAGACGAAAATGTGAAACTGCTGTGATTTGACTAGCTTTTTAACATAATTCTCTTTTAAGTCTTTCTCTCATAAGTCTTTTTCCACCACGGCTCCACACAAAAACCATTACAGAAACTATTAGAAAAATAAAATTGGGAAATAGAACTTATGGAATCAGAAAATAATATTTCAAAATTGGAACGTTAAATATATATCTAAGCAAGCTCATATTAACAGGCTCAAGAATATTAAGAAAAGAAAATAATAATTGAAGAGTAAAATTATTTATTTTATTTTCAATTAATATATGTATTTGTGTGAAGTGAACATACCTGCGCATGTGTGTATATTCATGTAAAGAAAACAAAATTTTGTAATTCAAAGGTTTCCATTATGAATACCTTCTTAAAATGTTAGAATTTTATAGTAAATTTGAATAAAAGACATAAAATAATATATACAAACTTAATACATAAAGTAACTTTAAAAAAAGTAGGAAACAAATTTTCTACGTTATAATCAAACGTATTATATGGACGAAGAACATGTTCTTGAAACCCATTACCTATAAAATACATAGAAGGTGATAGAATCGGATCGTGGTTTGAGAAGATGAAATTCAAAATATTCAATGAAAATTGTTATAGAAAAAGTAACATCTTAAGAAGCAACATTGCTTTGGTATGTTGTGTATAAACTTCAATATTTCTTTTTTTTTCTTTTTGTTTATTGTTCAGGAGTTCGGAAAACGAAAAATATTGAAACTGATCTGTATAAATCCACGCTTCTTTTAAGCATAGCATGCAAGTCATAAAATTGCTTTCAAAAATATCCGAAATATAAACCTTCTATCTTAAAGTAACGTTACAGAGTGTATCGAAGAGTAAATATCCCTAATGTAACAATTGTACGAGATCACTTAAATAATGACAATTATTTGTGCTTCTATAAAAGAAAAGAAGATAAAAAACATGATTTAATTTAACAAGCATTTAATTTCAGTGATAAACAAACATTTAATTTCAACAAAGATATATTTTTTAATGATTATTCCTTAATTATACAATAATCTGTTTGATTTATTGTAAATTATGTTACTTAATGTAGAATAACTTGAGGTAAGGTGCCGTGTTGTACCCAAGGCTGCTGAGTAGGAGTCGGGCCCATTTTTGAGCGAAAGAATCGGAGTCTGTGTCAAACATATTTCTGAGCGAAAGATTCGGAGTCGGATCTGTTAAAATTCCCGGAGTCGGAGTCAGAATCGGATTCGTTCATTTTACAAGCAGGTCTGCGTTCTCGGAGTCGGAGTAGGATCTGTTAAAATTCCCGGAGTCGGAATCGGAGTCGTCCGTTTTTCCCATCGACTCCGCAGCTCTGGCTGTACCAGATGTCTTATCACATAGTTTTCATATACGCAGGCCGCTTAGTTGTAAGGAAGAGGGTTCATTACTGATACTTTAATTTCCTTTTGCGTTCTTTATTAAAATTTTTAAGTGGTGCATTTTTTATTGCTACTTCGTGTTAACACTCATGGTAAGTGTCCAAAATCTTTGACGGGACTTCTTTATTTACCTATATAAGTCTTAGTTTAAACACTAGATAAATAAATCTGATATTTTTACTCAGTACTGGTACCTGCCTTTCTACAAAGTATAAATAGTAGCCAGTTCAAGCATCTTCACGTCAGAGGTGGGGGGGCGGGCGTCTTGCTCAATACTTTGTGGTGAGTCGACGAAAATGCTTGGGGATGAGGTGCCAGTTGTTTTCCCTTGGGGGACCAGTTCTTTAAGTAAAGATGCAGTTCGTTTCCGTTTCGGTCAAATGCCTGGTTGTTTCTTCATTGTTTAAATTTCTTTTGGCTATTAACTAACTTGTCAACGAATTTAATCAACTGAATAAGAAAATTCATTGATTTAAATCATAAATTTGCTAAATAATTAAAATGACATAAAGAAATATTAAAATCGAAGGTCATGATTTGAAAGTTTTCTATAGGTATTCCGCCATATAAATAAACTTTATTGGTCTTAATAATTGGTATAAATGCTTAATAATTATTCATTTTATTTATTGTTAAAAATTTTTTGTTAAATGCATTTATAAATAATTTTAAGTAATGTAAATATCGGTAGTATATAACATAGTTTTAGCTAAGCCCCAATGAACTGCGCTCGTCAACCTCTATTCCGGCACCGCGAACTCTAAAAATACGGTAATTTTATCTGCTTTGTAAAGATTATGGAAGATTAAATCATAATTAAACGACTGGTGGTGATCTCCTGTAATTATTTTTCCATTCATTTCCCTCTGGCTAAGAGATTTTAAGACCAAATTAATTGCATAGCAACTTGTTGCTATGCGATTGACAGTTAATGATTTGTATAACTTAAAGCCTTTTTTGGACGGTTTTACAAGGATGTCTGCAATTGTGTGGCAACAGACATGGAACGTTTATGGACAGATTATGGATCACTGGAATTTAGTTATTGTTTTTTGTGGCTGTGTTGCTCGGATTTGGGTAAAATAATTTTATTGTTCAGTATACATTACACATACGTTCTGAATCAGTTGTATCTTCGAGATGCACTGTTTATTGTGGCGTCGGGTCCGGTGGGGGAGTGTTCGCTATATGCTTTCAATTGTTTTTATGCATTTGATTTATGCTTTGCGACACTCTGGCCGAAACCCACTGCCACTACTGGATGTTTTATGGTTATAATTCGTTTATTTATGGTGCAGGATTCTGGGTCTGACAAACGCATTTAAAACATAATGTGCTATAAATATATATATATATGTGTGTGTGTGTGTGTGTATGTGTGTTTTTGCGAAGTTTGCTGGTAATAGATAATATCAGGTCGAACATTTTAGTTGTGAAATCGTGGCATACAACTGTAATTTATTCGATCGATGTGAAGAATACTTAAATGTCTTAAAGTATAGCTGCCAGTGAGAAAACATGGTGTTTGTTTGCAGTTGTAATTATAATTTATATGGTTATGGTGTAAGAAAAAAAGGAAATGAATTCAGGAATCAAGAGATTTCTCCAAGAAAGAAAAACGAAGTCAGCTTGTCGTTTGAAGGTGTTTATTCATCAGTTATAAAAATTTAAACAAATCGCACATCGTAATAAAATTCCGTAAAACCTTCTGGCTTTGGCATGAGTCTCAATGTCATTCTGTAAGATCTTCAGGAGCAATTTAGAATATTACGAAATTAATAGACTGCAGACAACATATTCTTGAGCATTTGAAAAAAAAAACAACATAATCTGAACTCCGAGTTCACTGCATCGGCTTTTTGTTAAATTCGCGGAAGGAAACATATCCCGACGTAGCACGGAAGCAAACAAATCACTAAAAATCGCATGCCCTCAAATGAGCATCTAAGCTAATGGCGAGAGAGAGGAGTGGCGTAAGGTGAAAGAGTTCCTTACCTAGTAGAGTAAGATTTTTGAAACAAAAAGCCTAGCGTCGAAATGCTCGGTAAACCAGATTCGTGGATTGAAGATTTGAAATAAAAATAACAAAATGGCTTTTTTAAAGCATTCAATAATAAAAGACTAGTTTCTACCAGAATATTATATATTGGATAGCTGATAAAATTTATGAAATGGCCAAAAGCTTTTGATTAAGATTTTGAATAAGAGAACTATTAATATACGCGTTTTAAAATTAAAGGGAAATTAAATAGGAATAAAAATTAGATATTATTAAGAAATACGTAAATAGAGAATATGCCAGAAAATTGGAATAATTTAAGGGAATACCGCGAAGTAAAAAAAAAATGTATCTATATATATATATATATATATATATATATATATATATATATATATATACATATATGGGTTGCCCAAATTAAAGTGGCATTGCTGTAATAACTCCGCCATTTGAAGAGAAGTATGACTGCGCATGCTCCTATAGAGGGCAAAGAGTGCTGGGAATGCATGCGATATGGTCAGATCCCACCAGATGAGTGTGTGATATCGTGAATGCAATTTAAAAGGTATCTTTCGCATCATGGATGCCTTCAAACGTTTTCGACGCGCGGTTGTGCAGATTTTAACAGCGGTAAATGTGAGTGTTAGTGAAATCTATCGTCAAATGCAAAATGTGTATGGCACGGCGTGTATGTCACGCAGATCTGAATTCCAATGGTGTAGGGATTTTCGTACTGGAAGGAGACTACATGCGCTTGACCAGGTCATGACCTGTCATCAGTACTGCTTCTTCCACTACGAAAATACCTACAACATCGGAATACCGATCTGCGTGACATACACTCCGTACCATACACATTTTGCATTCAACGATAGATGTCACTATCATTCATATTATCCGCTGTTAAAAATTGCACGAACGCTCGTGGACAACATTTGGAGGCATCCATGACGCGAAAGATGCCTTTTAACGTGCTTCCACGCTATTACACACTCATCTGGCGGGATTTGACCATATCGCATGCAAACCCAGCACTCTATGCCCTCTATAGGAGCATGCGCAATCATCTTTCTCTTCGAATGGCGGAGTTATTATAGCAATGCCATTTTCATTTGGGCGACCCTTATATATTATTTATGCATAATTTAACATTTCACACTAAGTTTAGCTTTTTTTACAGCAAAATTGTGTATAGCATTCATTTCTTCAAATAAATTAGTATATCAGAAACACCACTGCATATTTAAATTAACTATTTGATACAAATTATTTTAGGCCTTCAAATTTTAAGAAAAGTAATGGATTACTGGACGCTTACTAAAAATATTCTTACGGCAAAGATAACAGTAGCTTACGCATTCATTTTTAATAAATATATTTTTCATACTCGGAATTTTATTACGACAATACTTACTCCCATTTATCGATTTCCATTTATTATTTGATTTAATGCGGTACGCCGCATTTGTTGTTAAAATTTAGAATATAATTTAATATAACATAAAACCTTCTATAGATATCCCCATTCAACTTATTTCTTTCGTCCTTTTTCTGTATATTACTTTACAAAAATAATTGTAAAAATTCTGGAAAATATTTTATATTTAAAGGACAAAAAATTTGATATATATCTTTAATTTTTTTGCAAACAAAACTATAAAAACAATATAATAAATTGCAATATTTCTTCAAATTTGGATATTCAAGGCCGGTTACATATCTCAACGTAATACGAGTTGCTCATTTTATTTAACGAAATGTAAAATTTCGTTTGCTATTACATTTAAGATTATTTTTGCTGATCCGTGAATTTTTACTGTGCTATTCCCATTTATCGATTTCTATTTATTATTTGATTTATCTTATAATTTGTTGTTAAAGTTTTAAATATAGTTTAAAAAGTTCAATTTTCAATTTAATAGATACTTTTTCCCGAAGTTCTGTATTTTAGCAGTTTCTGCTCGTCAATATAAAGATTGTTAAAACTTTATGCGGAATGTTCTGCAATTTGTTCTTGTTTCTTTAAACTCTTTATTAATATTTATTTAAAGCACTATAACTCAAGCAAACTTTGTGTTCTAATTTGTGAAAAATTTAGAAGCCTTTTTTATCTGTTTTGCACATGTAAAGGTGAAATTTCGTAATTGATTTTTGAATTATTTTCTAATTGTGTGCAGTTATAAAAAATTATGTACACTGGTGTGTTCCCGAGACAGCAAAATGTTGTATTTTAATATTTATGGAAACTAATTATGAAATATTTAAATAATTTTAAAGCGTTTTTCAGTTAGCTTACAGTCGATGATAACTTGCCAAACAATCTTTAGAATTGAAACTGTTTGCGAGTCACGAAAACAGTGAAGTTAATCTGTGCCATGGGTCTCGTTCACGAATCTATGACAACTGGCTGTGAAATTGTAACAACTAAATAGTTTAAACACTAAAAAAAAAATAGTAAACAAAAAATAAAAACAAGTTATGCAAAAAAATCACTTATTATCATTGAACTAAAGTTATAACTTGCCAAAAGTGTCAAAATGTACGTTTAAGGGGTCTTGTACCTTTTAAACGCGTCGAAAATTAACGAAAAACTTCAGAGTTTGAATTAGTCTATCTTAAAAACCTTTTTATGTATAAACATGAAATTTTGGATATTGATTAAATAAATTATGCTTTGTAATATATTACCAACAGAAATTTATTAACCCTTTACAGAATTTGTGTATTGTTGAAATCATAATAGCTCTTGTTTTTACCCCATAAGTCATTCCGCGCATGATATCTTGAGAAAGTATGTATGGATAGTCATGATATTTGGTAAATATACTAAACAAACATGTGGGTTTAAAATGATCTACTTTTAAGTATTTATAATGGTAATATTTTTAGTTATGACTATTTTTATTCATTAAAAATACAAAATTTTTAGTTTTTTTTTACAAAAATATTTTTTTTTATATAGTTAATGAAATAATTTTAGCCTAAGAGTACATCATTTTAAACACACATATATGTTTACACACATATATGTATCTTTACCGAATTTCATGCCAATTCATACATACTTTCTCAAGATATCATGCGCGCAATGACTTATGGGGTAAAAAAAAGAGCTATTTTGATTTCAACAATACACAAATTCTGTAAAGGGTTAATAAATTTCTAATGGTAGCATATTACAAAGCACAATCTGTTTAATCCATAACCAAAATTTCATGTTTATACAAAAGAATGCTTTGAAGATAGACTAATTCAAACTTTGAAGTTTTTCGTTAATTTTTGACGAGTTTAAAAGTTAAAGACCCCTTAAAGGTTTATAAATACATTTTAAGAAAAAAAATAAGAAACAACAGGATAAAATATTTCACGTTCACAGATTACTATTTTTTTAGAGGACTGCTTTCATTATATGTGTGATCTCTTGATTTTATTTACCAAGTTGATTTTTTATTTTTTTCGCGGGAATTATTTTTATCAATATAGATCTTGATAAAGTCGGCGGTTGTGCATACGGAACATGTAGATAAAAATAAAAGTTTAATATAAAGTATTTAACTCTGAATTAAATTAAATGCCTTTAAATGTACTCTATTTCACTTTTAGAATCTTATAACTCTAGTTTAAAAAATAAACAGTGACTTTTTTAGAAAATACTATTTTATTTGAATTAAAAACTTGGACATCATTTTATCGTGTTTAATCGTTTAAAATGTACACTTTTTTATAAACTTTCATGCCTAAAAAAATGGGGTACACAGTATACTTGAAATATACACGACAGAAACTATTATATGAAACCACTTGTACTTTCATCAAGTCACCAAATGAAACGCATAAATACTGTGATCAAATAGTACTTATGCAGCAGTAATTAATAATACAAGACAAATATTTGCAAATTTACGTGTCTAATGTGAGTATTAACAGCACGTGTATGATATCTATTTGTACAGTATAACAAAAAAAATCAGGGAACATCTTTCTCAATCTAGAAAAATACAATTTAACTGTAAGACTTATAGTGTAAGTACAGAGTAAGTACTTACAGTGTAAGTAAATATACAATAATCGTTTCCGATTACCCAGTGTACCAAAAAGAGAACTGCAGAAACCAATTAGTATGAATTAAAAAAAAATTCAGAAAATAATTTTATTTTGCTGTCACTGATTTTCGGAAACAATTCCGAGAAATTTTTAAAGTATATTAATCCATTAAAATTCATATAAAATTCACAAATAAATGTACAAAACTTACTTTCAGGTGCATACATTGTATAAAACTATTTAAAAGATATTTGAAAAACCCAGAACCTTTTCAGCCATTACAAGGCTGGCATCAGTGCGATTAAAATGTTGTTATTATTTTCTTTGAGCTTATTCAAATATTGTCTAGAAGAAATTGAAATTTAAAGGTTACACGTCAGATGCGATGCCAGATAAAGTTATTCTAATTTTCAACAAAACGAGCTTTCACCTATTATGCAGAAAATCTCTCCATACACCATGAATATCGTATGATCGTGCATCGAAACCATATTGAAAAATGTTATAAGTGTCCCGAAACAATTCAGCAATTCAGTTGCCATAATTCTGGGTTGCGACCAATAACAGTTCATCGCCAAAATTTTGTATTTTTTTCGACGGTTAATTTTTACTTTTTTTTTCCACGGATCACAAACACATCTGTTCATCTTTTATTAGAGTGCCGATAAATATTTTGAAATAAAGTTACCAACGAGAAAAATGTCCACACTGAATAAAATATAATTATTTGGTTTTGAATAAAGGAGCAATACATACGTGAGTGAGTACAATAGTTGAAGTCCGTGAAAAAAAATGTGAGGATTTCTCTAGATTTTTTATTCGAATTCGCGAATCGTCTAATGTTAAGAGAGCATGTTTAGCATGATTTTCGCATTTCATTTCCTTATCAAAAACTGAATAAGCATTTTTCACAGCTTCGTTTTGCAAACGAGTAAATACGCTGCTTCAAAATAATAATAATGCGATAAGAATTTTATTATTTTGCAAAAGGATATTTTTAATATCTTCTGTGAAAATTTGAAAAAAATTAATTATTTTTATTTGGTAGAATAAAATATTTTGAAAGCATTTTTATTGCAAACAGAATAAGGAGTGCTTATAGGAGATACTTGTGGGTGCCAAAGTGAATGAAAAAACTAGAGAGAAAATAGTTATTCAAATCTATACACTAAATTTTTCTATTCGAAATTAACTGGAATTCTTCAGTAAAAGAATATTCAACTTTCTTCATTTTCTTTTGTACTTCCAATTATAAATTTCCTATAATAGAATAAAAAAAAAAGAACTTTGTTTTATGTTTATGGAATTATTTAACGTTTAGTATCTTGAAAACGGAAATACATACTGAAAAGTTTAAATTTGTAATTGGTTTTAAAGAATAAAAAATTAAAAGTTTAAATTGCAATAATAAATTCTGTAACAAGAAACAGAAATATAATGTATTTATATAATTCAAATAAAATGGACACAGTAAAAATTATAAATTAAAAACTTAAGTACTAATATTTGAAAGTTTAATTTAATTTAAGAAAATAATATTTTACTAACTTTATTAAAACAAATGAAACGTAAGGCCTTTTTTCCAAATAAATATAAGGTGATTAAAAATTAAATTTCACATTTGGAGGTATCTGAAATATATTTTGCAATTCCAGTATGACATTTTCCACCACATTAATCAATGTAAATAAATAAATAACCCACCAAAACACCATTTTAAAAAAAATTAAGGTACCTCAAAACATATCAAAATTAGTAATAATTTACTGCTGAAAGGGGTAAAGTTAATGCACTTTTTTACGTACTGGTAACATAGTGTATAATATCATGAAATGATGAAAAAATATTATTTATAAAATAACTATTGTCTATTATTATAAAATATAAATTAATTAAGACCTATGATAAGATTAAAAAAATAATTAAGAAAAACTCACGAAATAATCTGCTAAAATAAAAAGTGTCAGAAAAACTTAATTTTAAAATTTAATGTTTTAAATAATCGTAATTGGAAGTACGTAACATGAAAATTTAATCCGTTACCCTAAAAGCAATTGTTCTGTTTGTACGTTGTTTGTGTGTTTTAGGTAGCTTTCTTTACAAAAAAGCTACCTATTGCAGCCGTTCGGAGGAAAGCGATTTCAAAAAATTTTGGTATATTTTCATCGATCATGACCCCCAGACCCCGAAACCACCCTCCGTTCAAAATTGATATATATATATCTGACCTATGTCACACTGTAACTCCCGTAATTATGAACCGATTTCGATGTAATTCGGTGTGTACATAGTACATACCAATGTCTCGACCGAGTTCGTTGTCCAGCTTCATCCGCCGTTTTGTTTCAAAATGGCGGCCATTTAAAATTTTTAAAAAAATTTAAAACTTGAAATGTGGTACCAAAAAATTAAAAATGGAAAAATATTTTTTTCTTATGTATTTGACCTTTATACAAAGATTCCGGAGCAGTTTTTGTTTCGTCTATATCTTAAAAAATGGCTGAGTTATAGCATTTTGAATTTCTAGCGTGGCTGACATTTTGAAACGTCCTGAATTTTGTCACGCGATAAAAGGCGTATTTATGAACCGATTTGGATGCAATCCGGTGTGTACATAGTACATACTAATCTCTCGACCGAGTTCGTTGGCCAGCTTCATCCGCCATTTTGTTTCAAAATGGCGGCCATTTAAATTTTTTTTTAATTTAAAATTTGAAATGTGGTACCAAAAAATTGAAAATGGAAAAATATTTTTTTCTTATGCATTTGACCTTTATAAAAAGATTTCGGAGCAGTTTTTGTTTCGTCTATATCTTAAAAAATGACTGAGTTATAGCATTTTGAATTTCTAGCGTGGCTGACATTTTGAAACGTCCTGAATTTTGTCACGCGATAAAAGGCGTATTTATGAACCGATTTGGATGTAACTTCGTTTATACATACTACATACCAATGTCTCCACTCGGTTCGTTGGCCAGCTTCACCCGCCATCTTGTTTAAAAATGGCGGCCATTTAAATTTTTAAGAAAAATTTAAATTTGAAATGTGGTACCGAAAATTGAAAATTGAAAAAATATTTTCTTCTTATGTGTTTGACCTTGATAAAAAGATTCGGGAGCAGTTTTTGTTTCGTCTATATCTTAAGAAATGGCTGAGTTATAGCATTTTGAATTTCTAGCGTGGCTGACATTTTGAAACGTCCTGATTTTTCTCACGTAATAACAGGCGCATTTATGAACCGACTTGGATGTACCTTGGTGTGTACATAGTACATACAAATATCTCGACCGAGTTCGTTGGCCAGCTTCATCCGCCATCTTGTTTCAAAATGGCGGCCATTTAAAAAAATTAAAAAATAAAAAAATTTAAATGAGATACCAAAAAATTGGAAAATGAAAAAGATTTTTTTGTATGTGTTTGACCTTAATACAAAGATTCCGGAACAGTTTTTCTTTCGTCTATATCTAAAAAAAAATGGCTGAGTAATAGCATTTTGAATTTCTCTTGTGGCTGACATTTTAAAACGACCTGATTTTTGTCACGCGATAACAGGCGTATTTATGAACCTATTTGGATGTAACTTGGTCTGTACATAGTACATACCAATGTCTCGACCGAGTTCGTTGGCCAGCTTCATTCGCCATCTTGTTTCAAAAGGGTTGCCATTTCAAAAAAAAATTAAATTTAAAATTCAAAATGAGATATTAAAAAATTGGAAAATGAAAAAGATTTTTTTTTATGTGTTTGGCCTTGATACAAAGATTCCGGAGCAGTTTTTGTTTCTGAAAATTTGTTCTTTTGCTGATATCTTAAAAAATGGTTGATTTATAGCACTTTGAATTTCTAGCATGGCTAACATTTTGAAACGATCTTGTATTTGTCACGCGATAACACACGTATTCGCCTATTTCGATGTAAGAAGGCATGTGGATAGTATACATCAACACCTCGACCAAGTTCGCTGGCCAGATTCATCAGCCATCTTGTTTCAAAATGGCGGCCATTAAATTAAAAAATATATATATATTTAAACTGAGGTGCAAAAAAATTAGAAATTGAAAAAGGTTTCTTTCTTAAGTATTTGATCTTGATATAAGGATTCAGGAGCATTTTTTGTTTGTCTTTACCTTAAAAAATGGCTCAGATATAGCAGTTTCAATTTCTATTGTGGGTGACATTTTGAAAAATCTGATTTTTTGCATGCGACAGCACTCCTATATATTAACCGATTCCGATGTGAGTGAGCATGTGCACAGCAATTACTAAGGTCTCGACCAAGTTCACTGGTTAGCCTCATCCACCATGTTGTCTTAAAATGACAGGCACTTTAAGAAATTGGCGAATTTGGCAGCCAAATATAAGTTACTTTAAAGAAAAGCAGCTTGGATAAAGCTGACTAATTTCGCGAAATTCTCATTCATTATATTGATAAAAATTAGTATTGAATCTCCTATATTCGGTCTCCACTAAATTGAGCTTCGTGTGTTTGCATGATAGAAGTTGGCTTTTTTTAAATAAGGATTATGAAAGCTACCTCTTCCTCCCGGCACTGGCTGGAAGGACTTTTTGTTGTTCTTTCAATAATAGTATTAGATGTTTTTTCAAGTAGTTCCGTGAAAACATGTAATGTTTCTATTCTTATAGTATGGTGGAATTATAAGGTATAGTTCTTAGATTAAATAAAAGTATCAGCAAGTTAATAGCATACTACAGTAGTACACCGAATTACGTCCCCTCGACTTATGTAACCCCGTATTTAAGTCATCTGGCCTGGAAATACAATTTCTTTAATTAAGACTCACTTTGAACATTTTTGAAGACTTTTGGTTCTATGAAGAGAAACTTTCCCCCGACAGTCAAGTGATAGTGACAAACAAATAACAAAAAATCACAAGAAAAAGATAAGAAAACTTACTCTGCTGTTACAGAGAGAATCTAAAAGTAAAAAAGTCCTTCCGGCCAGTGCCGGGAGGAAGAGGTAGCTTTCATAATCCTTATTTAAAAAAAGCCAAATTATATCATTCAAACACACGAAGCTCAATTTAGTCGAAACCGAATATAGGAGATTCAATACTAATTTTTATCAATATAATGAATGAGAATTTCGCGAAATTAGTCAGCTTTATCCAAGCTGCTTTTCTTTAAAGTAACATATATTTGGCTGCCAAATTCGGCAATTTCTTAAAGTGCCTGTCATTTTAAGACAACATGGTGGATGAGGCTAAGCAGTGAACTTGGTCGAGACCTTAGTAATTGCTGTGCACATGCTCACTCACATCGGAATAGGTTAATATATAGGAGTGCTGTCGCATGCAAAAAATCAGATTTTTCAAAATGTCACCCACAATAGAAATTGAAACTGCTATATCTGAGCCATTTTTTAAGGTAAAGACAAACAAAAAATGCTCCTGAATCCTTATATCAAGGTCAAATACTTAAGAAAGAAACCTTTTTCAATTTCTAATTTTTTTGCACCTCACTTTAAATATATATATATTTTTTTTAATTTAATGGTCGCCATTTTGAAACAAGATGGCTGATGAATCTGGCCAGCGAACTTGGTCGAGGTGTTGATGTATACTATCCACATGCCTTCTTACATCGAAATAGGCGAATACGTGTGTTATCGCGTGACAAATACAAGATCGTTTCAAAATGTTAGCCATGCTAGAAATTCAAAGTGCTATAAATCAACCATTTTTTAAGATATAAACAAAAGAACAAATTTTCAGAAACAAAAACTGCTCCGGAATCTTTGTATCAAGAGCAAACACATAAAAAAATCTTTTTCATTTTCCAATTGTTTAATACCTCATTTTGAATTTTAAATTGAATTTTTTTTAAATGGCACCCCTTTTGAAACAAGATGGCGAATGAAGCTGGCCAACGAACTCGGTCGAGACATTGGTATATACTATGTACAGACCAAGTTACATCCAAATAGGTTCATAATTACGCTTGTTATCGCGTGACAAATATCAGGTCGTTTTAAAATGTCAGCCACAAGAGAAATTCAAAATGCTATTACTCAGCCATTTTTTTTAGATATAGACGAAAGAAAAACTGTTCCGGAATCTTTGTATTAAGGTCAAACACATACAAAAAAAATCTTTTTCACTTTCCAATTTTTTGGTATCTCATTTAAATTTTTTTATTTTTTAATTTTTTTAAATGGCCGCCATTTTGAAACAAGATGGCGGATGAAGCCGGCCAACGAACTCGGTCGAGATATTTGTATGTACTATGTACACACCAAGGTACATCCAAGTCGGTTCATAAATTCGCCTGTTATTACGTGAGAAAAATCAGGACGTTTCAAAATGGCAGCCACGCTAGAAATTCAAAATGCTATAACTCAGCCATTTCTTAAGATATAGACGAAACAAAAACTGCTCCCGAATCTTTTTATCAAGGTCAAACACATAAGAAGAAAATATTTTTTTCAATTTTTAATTTTTTGGTACCACATTTCAAATTTAAATTTTTCTTAAAAATTTAAATGGCCACCATTTTTAAACAAGATGGCGGATGAAGCTGACCAACGAACCCGGTCGAGACATTGGTATGTACTATGTATAAACGAAGTTACATCCAAATCGGTTCATAAATACGCCTTTTATCGCGTGACAAAATTCAGTACGTTTCAAAATGTCAGCCACGCTAGAAATTCAAAATGCTATAACTCAGCCATTTTTTAAGATATAGACGAAACAAAAACTGCTCCGGAATCTTTGTATAAAGGTCAAATACATAAGAAAATAATATTTTTCCATTTTTAATTTTTTGGTACCACATTTCAAGTTTAATTTTTTTTTTTAAATTTTAAATGGCCGCCATTTTGAAACAAAACGGCGGATGAAGCTGGCCAACGAACTCGGTCGAGAAATTGGTATGTACTATGTACACACTGAATTACATCCAAATCGGTTCATAAATACGCCTTTTATCGCGTGACAAACTTCAGGACGTTTCAAAATGTCAGCCATGCTAGAAATTCAAAATGCTATAACTCAGCCATTTTTTAAGATATAGACGAAGCAAAAACTGCTCCGGAATCTTTGTATAAAGGTCAAATACATAAGAAAAAATATTTTTCCATTTTTAATTTTTTGGTACCACATTTCAAGTTTTAAATTTTTTTAAAAATTTTAAATGGCCGCCATTTTGAAACAAAACGGCGGATGAAGCTGGCCAACGAACTCGGTCGAGACATTGATATGTACTATGCACACACCGATTTACATCGAAATCGGTTCATAATTACGGGAGTTACAGTGTGACATAGGTCAGATATATATATATATCAATTTTGAACGGAGGGTGGTTTCGGGGTCTGGGGGTCATGATCGATGAAAATATACCAAAATTTTTTGAAATCGCTTTCCGCCGAACGGCTGCAATAGGTAGCTTTTTTGTAAAGAAAGCTACCTAAAAAAAAGGAAAACTTTTTGTGGGTTCAAACCTCCTTGCAAGATTTTTTTTTTTGAATGCTCAAAGACTCGATCGGGGCAGCTAGAAGAACAAAAAATTGTATGTTAACAACTTATTGATTTATACCAAATTCTGGTATTGTAAGCGCATTTTTTTTTTTTTTTTTTGCTTATGTCTGTAACGTAATTCCTAAATACAATATAATATGTTAAGTAGATTTTGGAGAGTTTTCATTACTTATCCTTTTTTGCTTATTTAAATGTACCTTATGTCATTTTCAACTTACGTCGCTAGTCTTAGAACGAATTGCTGATGTAAGTCGAGGTATTACTGTACTTTAAATGTCTACTAATTTATAAAAGTCTGTATCCGAAACATTTAGAAGTTCATTTACATTAATTGATTCCAATTTATAAATACTTCAGTATCACAACTTTAGCAGTCTGTCAGTTGTCTGAAATAAGAAACAAATTGCAACTTATTTTTCATATATTTAAATTTAGAAGTAAAATACTGTCTGTTGTAATAAAAAATTGAAAACTAAATTAAAAATTCTTTTAACCTGAAAATACTTGCGAACGGAGAGAGCTACAGCTATGCAAGTGAGGGAACGGTATAGAAAAGCCACTATGCCCGACCTAATACAAACGACAGTAGCGCCCCCTAGTGGCGAAATTTCGGAGATAACCATTGCAAATCGAAAACGAAAAGAGATAGTGCAAAATTTCCAGTTAGAAAGTTTTAGAGCATCAATTAATTAGTACGAAACGACAATTGCTTCACACAGATAAGATAAATTGTCTCCTGTATACACAAAAATGTAGGAAATCGATGAGCGACAATTCTACTTTGCATATTCACATTTCGAAAATGTAGCAGTGCGCAATTGCAGATTGAGAAGTTGTACTGTACTGTAATGTCTGTAAACATTTAATTTCCAATGTATTTAAAATTTTAGTTTAACCCTTTCAGCGGCAGAAGATTTCTGCTCGTAAAATGATGAAATAACGGACTGACAACAGAATATTCAAATGAATTTCTTAGAAAGTAAAACCCTGCTAATTTGCACTTTCATTACAAAAGCGAAATTTTATTGAAATATTCTTGGTGCCATTTGTCAGTTTTCGAATAAAATTAGGTGGCTGGACCGTCTAGCCACCGCCTTTGAAAGAGTTAAATCTATGTCGTCGTATTGAAGAGGCTTGCAATTGACGTTCCATGCGCGATGAGCAATGGCGAACTTTTCGAACATACTGAATATTAACTTTTTATCACTGTCAGACAGTTTCTCTTTTTTGTTTTTTTTCTGCGATTTTATCAAAATGCATTGAGGTAAGTACGTATTTACCCAATAAATTGAGCGTATTTCTTCACACTTCTGGCTATTCCATTCAAACGTTTGCACAAAATGGAGTGCATCGATTTCGGACGTTTTTGGGTATACAGACATTTTGGGTAAACAAGATTTATCTTATCCATGTAAACCAAATGTCGTTTCTTACTAATTAATCGGTGCTCTAAAACTCTCTACCTGGAAATTTTGCTCCATCTCTTTTCGTTTTCGATTTCCAATAACTATCTTCCAAATTTTGCCACTAAGGGGCGCTGCTGTCGTTTGCATTAAATTGGGCGTAGTCGCTTTAATATATCGTTACCTCACTTGCATAGCTGTAGCTCTCTACGTTCGCAAGTATTTTCATGTTAAAAGACTTTCTTATGCAGGCTGTATATGTGTATGTGTGTATAAAAAGTTTATTAAATTTTAGTTTATTCCTTTCATTCGAAATCAATTATCGATTTTCGTAATTAGTAAAATTACTTTTGTAATGATACAAAAGCATTTTTTTTATTTTTAATTTTTTCCTGGCAAGATGAAGCTTTATTTAATTTTAAATGCTTACACTGTAAAAAGATTATGTAACGTTACTCCATAAAATTTTTGGCAGCCTTGCAACCTCCATTTTATATTGAGTAATTTAACCGATATAACTGGTGTAACGTTACATTAATGTGTAATATTACATAAGTTATAGCTGTTTAAATTACTCCATTATATAAGTTAATTTACTCATAAAATTGGACGCAGCATGTTGCGATCAATTTTATCGAGTAACGTTACATAAATTTTTTACAGTGTGTACAGTAGTACAAGTGATTTTATTTTGTACATATCTTCATACAACAGCACTTTTGTATTCATAATAAAAGAAACCTAATTTGACGTCTTCGTTTTGAAATTTTCTCGCTAATTCTGTTTAAACTTTAAACCCATTTATGCCCATTTTTGGGATGCTTCGAATTTTAATAAATTTGCATAATTTTCATCTTCTTTATAACATGAAAATTGTATGAAATAATTGTTTTGTAAATGTCTGTATCTGTTGCCGAGAGATGACACCATAAGACGGATATTCGTTTTCTTAAATGAAGGTTTTTTTCGGTGTTTATAGATTTTCCATTTTTCAAGATGGCGAAGAGTAAAAATTGAGTTTATTTAATTTTTTTTCTATCAAGGATCCAAATAAATAAGTCAATACCTTAGCTTGTAGACTTCTTTGGTATGCGTTTTTTTTTTTTTTTTTAAATTGTGAAATTATTTGTTCAAGCCTATATTTTATGCATTTTTGTAACTTATAAAATATAGGGCGCTAGGCACAAATGGATACATTTTTTATCAACCATTTAAGGGACAGTTATTTGTGTAAAGTCATTTCCCAGATGATTATGAAATAAATTGTTTTAAGCCTCAAATACAATTATTCTTAGTTTTTTAGCTCACAGGCTATCAAAGCCTGAGAGGCTTATGTGCCCGCCCGTTCTGTATGTATGTACGTATGTACGTATGTATATACGTAACGCCATAACTCTTGATAGAGACATCCGATTTGCTTCAAAATTTTTTTCTAGGTTCATTGTGATAAGGCGCTTCCCTGATTAGTTTTGGGAGTTCATTGGTTAAGGATAAAGGGGGAAAAACGGGGTTAGTCCAACCCCTTAATTCAGATAAATGGGTTTTTCATGCAGAATCATTCGATTTTTCCGAATTTGATATACCGGTTTATTGTGTTAAGAAACTTCCCTGTTCAGTTTTGGGGGTTCATTGGTTAAGGATAGAGGGGGGAAAAGGGTGGTTAGTCCACCCCCTTAATTCAGATAAATGGGTTTTTCATGCAGAATAATTCGATTTGCTCCGAATTTGATATACCGGTTTATTGTGTTAAGGAACTTCCCTGATTAGTTTTGGGGGTTCATTGGTTAAGGATAGAGGGGGAAAAACGGGGTTAGTCCACCCCCCTAAATTCAGATAAATGGGTTTATCATGCAGAATCATTCGATTTGCTCCGAATTTGGTATACCGGTTTATTATGTTAAGGAACTTCCCTGATTACTTCTGGGGGTTCATTGGTTAAGGATAAAGGGGGGGGGAAGGGTGCTTAGCCCACCCCCTTAATTCAGATAAATGGGTTTTTCATGCAGAATCATTCGATTTGCTCCGATTTTGGTATACCGATTTATTATGTTAAGGAACTTCCCTGATTAGTTTTGGGGGCTCCATGGTTAAGGATAAAGGGGGAAAAGGGGGGTTAGTCCACCCCTTTAATTCAGATAAATGGATTTTTCATGCAGAATCATTCGATTTGCCCGGAATTTGGTATACCGGTTTATTATGTTAAGGAACTTCCCTGATTAGTTTTAGGAGTTCATTGGTTAAGGAAAAAGGGGGGGAAAACGGGGTTAGTCCACCCCCCTTAACTCAGATAAATGGGTTTTTCATGCAGAATCATTCGATTTGCTCCGAATTTGATATACCGGTTTATTATGTTAAGGAACTTACCTCATTAGTTTTGAGGGCTCATTGGTTAAGGATAAAGGGGGAAAAGGGTGGTTAGTCCACCCCTTTTAATTCAGATAAATGGGTTTTTCATGCAGAATGATTAGATTTGCTCCGAATTTGGTATACCGGTTTATTATGATAAGGAACTTCCCTGATTAGTTTTGGGGGTTCATTTGTTAAGGATAAAGGGGGAAAAGGGAGGTTAGCCCGCACCTCTTAAATTAGATAAATGGGTTTTTCATGCAGAATGATTCGATTTGCTCCGAAGTTGGTATACCGTTTTATTATGTTAAGGAACTTCCTGATTTGTTTTGGGGGTTCATTGGTTAAGGATAAAGGGGGAAGGGGGCTAGTCCACTCCCCTTAATTTATATAAACGGGTTTTTCATGCAGAATTATTCGCTTTGCTCCAAATTTTGTATACCGGTATATTATGTTAAGGAGCTTCCCTGATTCGTTTTGGGGATTCATTGGTTAAGGATAAAGGGGGGGGGGGGTAGTCCACCCCTTAATTTAGATAAATGGGTTTTTTTTGCAGGATTATTCGATTTGCTCCAAATTTGGTATACCGGTTTATTATGATAAGGAGCTTCCCTGATTAGATTTGGAGGTTCACTGGTTAAGTATAAAGGGGGAAACGGGGACTAATTCCCCTTCACTTATTTTTTTGAGGAGCATTATTCTTTAAAATAAGTGTGTGATACACAATTAGTGTGAATAGCCTGTGAGCTCAATGCCATCAGTTTAGCTGGGCACTTTTCTTTTTTATTTATTATTTATATTTATAATGTTTTTAGTATCTGTAAAGAAATAGTTACATATTTTTTTAGTGGTTTATAAAAATACTAATTATAGTATATATTACTAAATTTAAAAGCTTTATTTATATACATTTAAATAAAATATACAATTATACATATTATACTATTATAAAATAAAGATCTATTATTACACTGACAAGTAAGACAAAAAAGCCCCATTCATTTGATACTGAAATTGATCGAGTTATGAAACTTTGACTTGTATTACATATATCACTTTTCTACATCTGAAAACAGGTGAGTCGGGCAATGCTTCGAGGGATCGTACGCCAAGTGCTTAAAGTATTAGAAGGATTTATTTCGCGTCTACATTTCTGCTCTGCAGTTAAAGGGAGTCACTTAGAGTTAGTTTTAAGTTATCATTATTTTTTATTAATTAAGTTTTAAATTAAATAATACAATAGCATTTTAAAATATGTAGAAAATATATTAAAATTTATTAAAATATATTAAAAAAAGAATAAGGACATTGTTTTTCATCATTTCATTTAACATAAATTCATTTATTTCTTAACTTATATATTTATTAAAATTTGTATATTTTTCTTTAATGTGTCAGAGTGAAAATAAATCTTAAATTTATATTGTAATGCTAATATAATTTTTTTTTTATATCTATCGATTATTTATTTCCAGTAAATTTGTGAATGATTCCTATTTCGCCGCGAAAAAGATTCTTCAAATTTAAACAGCTAATAATCTGAAATATGTAATCATAGATGAATGGGACTTTTGCCTTACTTTTTAGTGTAATAGGATATTTTTACTTATAGGACAAAAGGACCGTATACGAAATTTAATTTCGTATTTTTAAGAAGCTTTTATTGGCTCAAATCACGTTAAAATGCTTATTTAGCCATTTTAAAGCATTTTTGCAATTGGAGTTATATGTCAATGTCTAACGGTTTAGGAATTAGCCATTTTCCAGCAAAGAAAGAAACAGAGGGCCATCAGCAGGAAAAAAGATGGCAGCCAGCACTACCATCAGCGGTAAAGTACAATTGTGTACTTAAACCTGCACAAAAGTGTCCGAGCGGAGTGCAGCTGGCCCGTCCGTGATGGTCAACAGCAAGCCAGCATTGGTATGCCATCACATTACTTCAATCCGGCACTTTTCCTGCAGTGCTAGCACATATACTACTGCTATTCCTTTGCTGGTCCAGCACTTTCCCTTACAAAAATTTCTTATAGAATTCTATAAAAATAAGTATTATAAAATTATGGCTCTTTTTTCTATAAGCTAGTTTCACCAAGAGCTATCTGTAGAAGTGTCTATAATAGAAATGTCTATTGAAATTTTTGAACTTGCAGCGGTTTCCATGAGGTCTCCCTCTCAAGTACTAACCGCGATGGGTGCTATTTGGTTTTCGTGATCGGACATGAACAAGTACTTTCAGCGTATTCTACGGCCGCTCGTTACACTATTTCATGTTTGTTTCTTTTGTGATTTAAGTTCAGAATCATTAAACTGGTATGGAAATTATTGTAGTGTATAGAAATCTTATATATTTTATACGCTTTATTTGTTACGCATTTTTTTATTGATTCTCAACTGTGTAAATTATGAAAACTGAAATCCTTTGTAACTTAGTAAAACCAGATTTAAGGAGAAAAACGAAGTGTGTTAAAATAAAGAATTTATTTATTTATTCATTTACTTATTTATTTTGTTTGTGACAATGGTGCTATATTATTTACAGTTTCAAAAAAAAATTAGCTTCTCAGCTTAAATTGTGTTAAGATATTTATTTCAGATTTGTGTTCAAATACTCAATGTCTTCGATATTCGCAACGCCACCTAGCGTAAGGCTTCCCAGTAATAATACTGCAAAAATTCGTGCACTTCCATATAGTAGTGGGCCAGTGCATGAGATAAAAGGGACGCCCACCAGAATTTTATCTGATGATTTCCAACCGCAATGTTGAATGAAGCTGTCCAGCAGTAGTCATGCAGTGGTAGACCATTATCCTGCACTTCTCCATCATTGCCAGCACCTATCTTGCTGCTGGCCAGCAATTTCCTCTTTCCTGGGTTTACACCGTTAAGGATGAACAACCTCTATATCCAATTGTAATTTAAAAGGTCATATAAATTTTCTCCAGAATTTGATCGTTTAACAGACGAAAACTTTATCGCGGAATAGATAATCAATACCTTTAATTAATGAGATTAAATGCATAAATTGTTCAAAGTAGTGAATTAAAAAAAGGCCTTTTTTAATTAGAGTAATTTTTTATTAAAAAACAAATAAAAAGTTAAATAAAGTAAAATAATATGTTGTGATTAATAATTCTCTACATTTGATAAAGAAAACTGTATGTTCCATATTTTTTTAATGTTGCATTTTTAACGGAAAAAAAATGTAAATTTCTTTTTTTAACTCATTTATTAATATACAGGAACTTATATTTATTAATATGGGAAGCTTTAAGAATATCTATAGAGATTTGGATTGAAAATAATCGCTTGTATCTAATCTAGGTCTTTCGAATTACACTTTCCAAACTAAAAATAATTTAATCAGTTTATATTATAAAAGTATATCCTTAAAAAATTGCTACAAATAAAAAATATATAAAAAGAAACATTATCTGTGAAAACTAAGCGCGGTTAATTCTGAATAGATACATGAAGGACCAAAATTCCTCGAAATATTTAAAAAACCATAAAATGGCATGTAATTGACGTACAAGAGTGCGGTTTGGAAGAAAATTCTTCTTATGGTCTTTTTTTTTAAAAAAAAGAAAGAAAGAAAGAAAAAATGCAATTTAACAAATTACAACGACCATTTGGAAAATGGTTTTTTCAAAGACTAAAATTTAAGACATAAAAAATCGCACGGAGTTGATCATACATAACGTACGCCATGAATTAAACATTAATAGTATTATTACACGTAAAAATTGCAAGCGACGGAAATCGCCTGCGACTCGTACGTATTATCCACCTGAAACTTATGTATTATCCAAGCATTTCATTGGCTGTTCGGGAAAAGGCTTTTCCATCATCAGATTTCCAAGAAATTTGACAACCCATTTTAAATGAAATTTCATTCTTAAACTTCTAAACATCCGACAATATTACTTTTTACACCGCCGTACAGAGAAAAAATGTACTTTTAAATGCAATTTGTTTGAAAGCTGTATCTCAATTTGTTTCTGAGTTATTAATTTTTTTGTAGTTTTTATTACTTTTTTGTCATAGTGGCAACAGCTCTCTGTTGAAAGTAAAGGGAAATACATATCACTGTATAGACCAATCACAAAACGAATAAAATGCGGATTAAACCAATAAAAACCTTCAGGTATGCATTTGATTTCTCATCCCGATGAGAACAATAACCATTTTTCCAAATGGTTAAAAATTGGATACTAAACATAATTTTAAAAGATGGACAACAGATGACGTAAGTAGCATCAGCAAATTCTGGACGTTACGACAGCCAACGGCATTTGAAAGCCTTGTCATAAAGTTTAAAGAATCATTATATTTCATTTAGCCGACGTGTAAAGAGCAGATGTGTTTTGTGGATTAAGGATATTAAGTTTTGTGCCAACGAAACGCAAATTGAGAGAAGAGTTACATTGTTGTTCCTATTTGGACGAATCGACAGCTGAAAATTGTCTTTTCCTGACCACAGCTTGTAGGGATTATGCTCCGCCGACTAACAATGTGAGCATTGGTTTTAGTGAGACAAAGAGTTCAATTTTAATTTGGACTACAATTAGTGCCTGGTTCACCGAAAAAGTTTGCGGACCACAGTTGGAGGCATTTCTGGACTCAGACCAATATAAAACGCTTAACGATCACCTTGTTTGAAGACGATGGGGGTGATTCAAAATCAAGGAAACTGTGCTATATGAATTGAAACTAAGAGACATTGAAAGCTGTTTTTGCTCTTATGAATTGCTGCGTCATTGGAAAAGAAGGAAATTTGTTTTGCATCGATCACCGCATGGGATGCAAAATGGATTCATTGCTATAAAGCCATGTGCAGAAAATAATTATGCAAACTTGGATATACAACCAAATAAACAGCAAAACTGAATACCCTTCGTTCGAAGGTAATACTCTGAATTCGGTGTGTTCAGAATGGTGTCGGTGCAAACGGGGTCAAACCATTACTCAGAATCGTTACCGACAACAATTAATGCAGCTGAAACTGAAATCGAAAGCAATACCACAGGAATACGACAGAATACAAAAAAAGCGATTTTACAGCACTTAAACGTTAGCCGCATGCCTCAAGGACGGTAAAGGAATGTTAGTTATGTTCACAAGTGATGTTTTACCCCAACTGCTTCCCCAGACTTAGCTCTTTAGGATTATTACTTGTTTCGATACATGCTGAATCATCTTTCTGACCAACACGTTATCTTCGTTGAAGATATAATGAAATGACTCGATTCATGGATAGCCTCCAAAGACGAGTCGTTCTGTTGAGAAGAATTTGCAGCATTCTGCCCAGTCATTTGACCGTTTTTATCGAAAACGGTTACAAAACCGTAATTTAACACTATTCTGACCATATTATTGCCCATTTTATTGTCAGAATATAATTAAATTACGGTTATGAAACAGTTTTTTCAAAAAGCGGTCGAATGACTGGACAGAATGCTGCAAACTTTTAACAGTGTGGAAGCACGGCAGAAAAGTGCCGGATTGAAGAAAAGTGATGGCATACCAATGCTGGCCTGCTGTTGACCATCACTGATTGGCCAAATGCATTCCGCACGGACACTTTTGTACTGGGTTTAAGTAATGGCCCCATTTCACTTTACGCTGATGTCAGTGCTGGCTGCCGTCTTTTTTCTAGCTGATGGCCCAGTAGTTCTTTCTTTGCTGGATTATTGACAAATGAAGATTTGTTTTCTGGAAAATTGTCTCACTCGAATAATCGAACTTATTCGGGCGAGCAAAGCTGATTTATGTAAAATGACTTGCCAAAGTTTGTACAAAAACTTCTATAGATGTATGAACTCTGTGCATTTGACATCACTCTTATGTATATAGGTCTTTTGCTTTCCAAATTTGGCCTCACCTACAAGAAATTGTCTGCAATTAAGTTTTTTATTAGCATAAACAAACTATCGATTATGAAAAGTATTTTCGTCCACACAGCACTCTCCTACGCCACTTATTCGATTTTTATTGATTTTTTATGTGTCAAGGACTTTAAACCCCCCTGTAGACTATAAGGCTATAAAATAATTAATATTTAAAATTTACCTTAACTATTTTATCATAATGCTTGCTTCCGTATTCCGCGTTTGAAACCGTGCACTTAAAAGTTTTATCACTATTCCCTGTTATGTGATTGGGAATAGTTACCGATTGGTTATACTCGTTTCTGAAAAGATGTAACACTTAGAAGGACTCATCAGAATTGAATAAAACTTGTTCCGTAAGTAATATGCATAGATACAAATGAATGATTAGAGTTACAAAGCCAAGGACTATATATATTACATATCGAAAAGCAACTTCTCTGAATAAGTGTTTCTATACGACGTGATATTGAATCTGACATATTTCTAACGTGTACACGAGGAAGAGCATTCAGATTGATTCTATCCGAAATTCTTAACTGCTGAGATTGTATGCTATCACGTATACTATCGTATGCTATCACGTTTAATAACAGACTCTGGAAGGTGGCGTTCATCATCCAACGTGTATGCTGTCATCTCTGTAGCCCAAGTTAAGGCGGGTTCTTCGGAAAAGAATGTTTGTTGCCAATCGGCACGGCAGTGTCGACAAGTTCATTGCAGCACTATGTGCCGATGATTTTGCTCGAGGAATATCCAGTACAATGGAGCTCTTGCATGCGGTCCTTGGTTCAGCAGATGCTGCCGAATTGTTGGAGCACACAATTACAAACCTGTAGTATTGCTCCAACATTCTGTCAACTCTCCAGATCACGCTATACGGTCTTTGCATGTTAGTAACCGCCATGTGGATTAGGTGCCTGTCATCCTGTGCTGACGCAATGTTTCGCCATTACTGTCGGATTTCCGACTGGTCCAATTATCTCGTGTCCACTACTTCACACTTGCATCACTGTTGTGGCATTGCACTCCATACGATCTACTGTCGCACTATTAGTCCGGGTGCTACGGTTGAGAAAACTGAAAATCGTGATAAGAATATACCGCTTGGTGAGTATATAATTTATGTTAATACAATGCATTTCAGAGGGGGAGGCATCGCGAAAAGTCGTGTGTATTCAAGATGGCGGCTGTTATTCAAAATGGCGTCATTTTCTGAATTTTCTTACTATACATCATATGAATGTATGTTTGAGGTCGATTTCGATGTTTTAACGTCCAAAATATCTTTTTAACACTTTCTGTCATAGTTGAATGGATTTATGGTATCAGTTTGTCTGTTTGTTTGTCTGTCTGTCTGCTTGCCGTTCCATGCTTAAACTCGCTTAAATATCGCTACTCGTTTAAATTCATTCAAATTGTCATGTAATTTATATGTTATTGAAGTTTACAATAACATGTTCGGAAAAAAAAATTGAAGTGTATAGCTCTAACAGTCCGTTTACAGGACCATCAAAATAATTCCATTACGTTACTGTCTATTAGTCCGGGTGCTACGGTTGAGAAAACAGCAAGTTGTGAGAAGAATATACCGATTGGTGAGTATCTACTTTATATTAATACAATGCATTTCAGAGGGGGAGGCATCGCGTAATGTCGTGGGAATTCAAGATGGCTGCTGTTATTCAAAATGGCGTCATTTTCTGAATTCTCTTACTATCCATCATATGAATGTGTGTTTCAAGTTGATTTCGACGGTTTTAACGTCAAACATATCTTTTTAACACTTTCTGTCATAGTTAAATGGATTTATGATATCAGTTTGTCTGTTTGTTTGTCTGTCTGTCTGCTTGCCGTTCCATGCTTAAACTCGCTTAAATATCGCTACTCGCTTAAATTCCATCAGACTGTCATGTAATTTATATGTTATTGAAGTTTACAATAACATGTTCGGAAAAAAATTGAAGTGTATAGCTTTTACAGTCCGTTTACAGGACCATCAAAAGAATTCCATTATGTTATTGTCTATGGAGGGTAATCGTTTGCAATATGATTTAATCATATTATACTCTCTGAAACATATTCAAATTGACATATATCAGTGAGTTGCACTACAAGATACTTACTATAGAATAAGGTGTGCATAGTATTTATCGTTTATTTACAGTGACACACCAAAAAAAAAAAAAAGAATACGTGCGTTTGTAACTCGTGTATAAATTCTATAAAGATCATCAGCTAAATCACCTTTTTTGATTGGAGCTGTTAGGTACGAAAAAACTTCATTTTGTGATAAAGATATCCTGAATGGTCAGTATCTATTTCATATTAATACAATGCATATAAGAATTTGAGGCATCGTGCAAATTCATAGGAATTCAAGATGGTTGCTGTTATTCAAGATTGTTTACATTTTTATTTCTATACATCATATAAAAGTATCTGTGATGTCAATTTCGATATTTTTTAACTGAAAAATTAACTTTTTAATATCAGAAATACGCTTAAAATGAAAATAGGACAGTTATTAAAATGTTTTTGTATTTTATAGTGAGGAAAATGAAAGGAATAATTAAATAAAAAATGCATTTTTATTAATACCTTAATTATACAACATATTAAAAATATTGCATGTTACATTTAAGGATAGAGAATGTAAAAACTTCATTTTGTATCATTATATTTCTCACATTCGTTTTTGCAGTTGCACAATAATGTGCAAGAATGTCTATCCTTTCTATAGCCACACTTATTTTTACAGATTTTGCTCATACATTTTACATCAAACACACATTTATACGATGAATAGTATGAAAATTGCAAGAATTCCAGAAAATGATGTCATTTTGAATAAGAGCCGTAATCTTGAATTCCTACGACTTGACGCGATCCCTCCCCCTCTTATATGGATTGTATTAATATAAAATAGATAGTCACCAATCGGTATATTCTTATCACGATTTGCTGTTTTCTCAACCGTAGAAGCAGGAGTAATAGACAATAGCGTAATGGAATTCTTTTGAGGGTCCTGTAAACGAACTATAAAAGCTATACACTTCAATTTTTATTCGGAACATGTTATTGTAAACTTCAATAACATATAAATTACATGACAATCTGGGTGAATTTAAGTGATTAGCGATATTTAAGCGAGTTAGAACGTGGAACGACAAGCAGACAGACACATAAACAGACAAACTGAATTCATAAACTCATCAACTATGACAGAAAGTGTTAAAAAGATATTTTTGACGTTAAAACCATCGAAATCGACCTGAAACACACATTCATATGATGGACAGTAAGACACTTCAGAAAATGACGCCATTTTGAATAACAGCCGCCATCTTGAATACCCACGACTTTTCGCGATCCCTCCCCCTCTGAAATGCATTGTATTAACATAAAGTAGATACTCACCAAGCGGTATATTCTTATCACGATTTGCAGTTTTCACCTTACTTTGGTCGTGTAGCACTCGGACTATATAAGAAAAAACCCTTCACGTTGGCCATCATTAATTTTGTTTCAAATGAGTAGCTTGTTCAGATGACGCCATTTGTCGTCGCTTATGCATGTGACTTCGTGTGAAACGATAACAACTAGTACACAACCATCTACTATTTTCAATGTCCCGCCACAGCTCTTTATTTATACGGCTAAAGCATGTCAGAAGGCGCTGCTAAGCCCTTGCCTGCGCAGTTAATTTGAAATTCTAATCATTTGAATATAACACCCTAATTTACATTTGGTGTCAGATTCATCTCACTGGCATGACATTTTTATGATGTTGTAGTTTTTGTAAATAGGAGTTTGCACTTTACCAAGTTGCAACGAAACATTCTCACAGTAAATTAAGATATGTGGGATTCAATATTTCATATCATAAAAATGCAAGTTAAAATCCTTTTACATAAGCCCATCATGATATTATAAAATTTAATTGTACTCTCTAAGAAAATTCTTTATAAATGTTTTTTGTTTCTAAAGTTTAAACAGCATTTCTAAAATTATGTTGCTCAATATGTCTTGAAAAACTGTTTATAAGGGAAGTCTACTATGATGTTTTTAATATTTGATGTTTTTTCTAATATTTGTCGAAGGCGAGCTTCCATATCCTTTTTATGCAATGGTAGAGTTTTTCAGGACTTATGTGAAGGTACGCATACTTTTTTTTCTGACGAAATTGCATGTTATTAATTTATCTACAGAGTTTCGATGTCGCTAGTGACTTCTGTTCAAAAAAGTTAAAAGTCAAGATGATTTTCGAATTGATTTCCGAAGTTCATGTTTCTAGTAGACCATGAGCCGGCATCACAGACAATCACCACATCGAGTGCACGGCTGAAATTCCAGAATTAGTTAAAACCAATACGCATATTAAAACGCAACCGGTCTTCTAAGTCATATCTTGGTGGAAAACACCTGAAACCCCGATTTTAGCGGTTGACTCGTACGTTTATTATTGTGTTTTCCTGCTCCCAGTCCTTCGTGTTTTCATACTTTTGGGTGCAGGAAAACACAATGTTAAACCCAAAAGTCGACCGCTATCAGGTTTTAAGGTGTTTTCTACCAAGATATGACTTGCCAGACCGATTGCGTTTTAATATGCGTATCGAATTTTAACAAATTCTGGAATTTCAGCCGTGAACTCGATGAGGTGATTATCTGTGCTGCCGGCTCCCGGTCTATTAGTGGTACTTTGGTGGAACTATAGGTTTCCAAGTAGTGCGAGTGTGTTGTATATAAATTTTACTTTATTTAAAATATTTCATCTATTTTTTCTCTAATCTATTTTTTCTCTCTAATATTCTTTCTAACTAATCTCTTTTTTTCTCTTATACTATTCTAAGTATAAATACTAGCAGAAAAAGAAACTTTTCACTGCCCGTTCTTAGGCAAATATTAGTAGTTTTCCACACTGTAAAAGAAAAAAATCATGTAACGTTTCTCCATAAAATTGGTGGCAGCATCGCTGCCTCCATTTTATGAAGTAATTTAACCGATATAACTGGTGTTATTTTGCATTAATATATAATATTACACCAGTCATATCAGTTTAAATTACACAAATTATAAGTTAAATTATTCCATAAAATTGGAGGCAGCATACTGTGACCAATTTTTTCTGAGTAACGTTACATAAATTTTTTAGAGTGTTGCTTGATTTTAGAATAAAGGCACGAGTATCTGAGCGTAATGGGGGCTTTTTTAAGAGTTCCTTAGTTAATGACCTAATGAATCCTTTGCGAGAAAACGAATTTTTTAAAATCAATTAAGAGAAATACTCAGAAGTTTAAATCTTAAAATCATATAATAATGTGTATTTGTTTTTATAACATTTACTTTATTATTTCAATAATGAATTATAAAATTTAAGAGTTGAAACATTCGAATAAATTAAATTATTTAATTTGTTTAATTCCTTTAGGGGTTCTTTGTCTTCTTTTTTTTAATTCTTCATTTAAATTAAATATCACTTTGTATAAAAATAAGAATGATTAAAGCTCCCAATTCACAAAGTTAATTTAGGTATTTCAAAAACAATCAATGTGAAAATGATAACATTTAAAATATTTTTAAGTTTATTTAAAAAAAAAAGAAAAGCTCTTTGTCAGTTGAAGGAAAATTACTATTTTATTTCATTCACTTTTCATTTAAAATATATGATACCGTAGCCTTTGTTAATTACTTACGTGTTACGTGCTTGGAAAGGAATTAAAAATAAAAATAAAATAGTTTGTAAAGAAATTCAATCCTTAATTAATTGTTTACATTGCTATTCAATTAAACTACATTTGCACGGGTTTGTTAAAATGCTTAATTAATCACATATCACAAGTTCCATTAATTACAAAAGAATTTCATGTTAGAAGAAATTCGTTCATTAAAATTTACTTTTATTTAGTTTTAAAAAGCATAAAAAAAGGTTTAAAATGTGTTAAGTTTGCACGATTTCTGATAAATGACAAAAATGTATTTCAATTTTTGAAATGCTCAAGAATTTATTTACAAATCTAGTTTACCATTGTTAAAAAGTCTGAATATAATTCATATATCATTATCTTGATTGCATACTTTCGCAATTGCTCTGTCGTCCTTTTGTTTTGTTATTTTTTAAAAAGAAGTTCATACTTTATTCTTTTTGTCCCTGATTTAAATAAAATGTTTCTTACACTGTTTCTTATAATATAACCTTCTGCGAGTCAGCCACGATTCCGAAAAGCATTTCTTTATCTTTAGAAACAGCATAGACTAATAGATTTTATAGACGACTCTGATTGTTTATGATTTTTTCTAAGCTATAGATTTGAAGGAGCATTTATATTAACAAAGTTTCTTTTGCTGCCTTAATTTTCGGAAATGTTCCATTTGCATTCTGCCAATCCCAAAATGTACATTTTCAGCTGCGTCACGAAATAATATTAATTTTAATCATAATATTGCTGATTTTTATGATTTTTTTTAAATTTTACAGAATTGAAGAAGCATTTATATTAACAAATTTTCCTTTCCTGCCCGTATTTTCGGAAACGTTCCCTTTTCCATGCTATGAATCCTAAAATAAGTATTTTCAGATGCGTAACGAAACTGATGCATGCATCAAAATAATAGCACTCGAAAACCCGATATTCCTATTTAAGAAAACTGATTAATGCGCTTAAAGTTACTCAGAAACGTTTCTGACAGTTACGTAGACCAAAAGAAACATTTTGTTTAATAAATGCTTCCATAAATCGCCTAAATCCTGATTTACATCTACCAGTTTAATAGCTTAAAAAATGAAGATTAAAAACTGAATGACTTTCGATCCAGTTGTACCCTGTTATGGCATTCACATTGCTGCCAATTGAAAGAAATTGAAATTTTTTATTAATGTGTTGAAAATTGATGAGATCATTTATAATTATTTTTATCTTATTTAATCGTTAATATTATTCTGCAATTAATGAATTATTAAATTTTAAAATTGAGGCGTTTCTTTTTAGGAAATCATGTATATTAGAAGTATCATTTGCTAAGATAAAAATAAAATGAAATAAAAAGAATGAACCTTTCGACAAAATATCATACTTGAAAAGATAGCTCCGTTCTAATTACCAGTTTTGCCACAGACTTTTTAGGAGTAGATAGTCAACGTATTTTATATTTAGCTTTAAAGTATAAGTCAGTTTATTTAATCAGCTGATCTTTGAAATATCTACAATTTAAGTTCTTAACTTGCCCTGGATTGCCCATAAAAGTGCATTTGGTACCGAATTTTATCCAGTAAGGATAGTTTATTTAGTTTAATAATGATAGTTACAATCTAAGAAGTTATAAATATGAAGTTCTAAATTTTTAATCACTCCCTGGACCCGACCGATATCCCTATGTTCCCCTGGACTCTCATAACACTCATACATTTTTAGTATTATGTTAGATGAAAGTGGGTCCGCATTTTTTATGATATTATTTGACAGAATACATATTTTAAGCCTTTTTAACCACCGTATGAGATTTTTTTATGGTTCTTAAGGCCATTTTTTAATGGTGGTATCTGAAGTACCCCATTTGTGTAGAAAGTATATGTAAAATAGTTGGAAAATAGTAGATTACTATTTATTTTTGTTGTCATATTGTTGTTGTTATATACACAAACACTCTACATTTGTATTTCTCGTCATCTCTATAAAAATAGCCTAAGTCATGTGACTATCATAAATAGTTCCGGGCTGACCGCTTCACTTTTTATATGCCAAACAGCCAGTTTGGTAATTTAATGTTAGCCGGGCGCAGGTGAGAAATCGCCAAATATTGTTCCATCGCCATCATATCATCAGTATTATAATAGTCCATCTCATGCGACTATCATAAAAAAATTTTGCGAGGTAAATTAAACAAAGCTTTGAGGTTGAAATTAAATGTTATAGTGTATAGTATTATTTATTACTTTTTCTTCTTTTCTTTTCATTCTTTTCTTTTCTTTTTTTTTTTTTTTTTTTTTTTTTTTTTTTTTTTTTTTTAAGAAATAAGAGAATGAGAGTCATAAATTTTAAGTATTTCAGTTTTAAATTAAAGTTATGTATTTTAAATAAAATGAGTGAAAGTATTATATTTTAATTTAAAATTAATGAAATAAGAAAAATACGAGGGGTACAATGTTTGGCGATTTATCACCTGCACTCGGCTTACATAAAAATTCCGAGTTCATGATTTCTGCATCAGAATCTTCCAATTTGGTGAAGGATTGATCAAGTAAATTAAATTATGAATGAAAGTAACGTGTTACAATGCTTAGCATACATTTAAAGGAGACGAAACTGGTCGCCAAGGGCGGCTAGTTTAAAATACACACGTATTTGTTGAAAAAATATTATAACGAGTAACTTTACTTAATTTTTTTTTACCGTGCAGCTTCATTTTAGAATAAAGGCACGTGTATCTGAGCGTAATGGGCTTTTCTGAAGTTCCTTGAGTTTCTGATCTAATCAATCTTTTACGACAAGAACGAATTTTTAAAAATCGTTTAAGAGAAATACTCAGAAATTTAGAATTTAAAATCATATAGTAATGTTTATTGGTTTTTATAACATTTGTCTTATTATTTCAATAATGAATTATAAAATTTAAAAGTTGAAACATTCGAATAAATTAAATTATTCAGTTTGTTTAATTCCTTTTAGGGGTTCTTTATTTTCTTTTTTTAATTCTTCATTGAAATTAAATATCAGTTTGTATAAAAATAAGAATGATTAAAGCTCCCAATTCATAAAGTTAATTTAGGTATTTCCGAAAACAATCAAAATCTGTTTGTGAAAATGATAACATTTAAAGCATTTTTAAGTTTATTTAAAAAAAGAAAAGCTCTTTATCAGTTGAAGGAAAATTACTAGTTTATTTCATTCGCTTTTCATTTAAAATATATGATACCGTAGCCTTCGTTTACTACTTACGTTTTACATGTTTGGAAAGGAATTAAAAATAAAAATAAAATAGTTTGTAAAGAAATTCAATCCTTAATTAATTGTTTACATTGCTATACAATTAAACTACATTTTCACGGGTTTGTTAAAATGCTTAATTAATCACACATCACAAGTTCCATTAATTACAAAAGAATATCATGTTAGAAGAAATTCATTCATTGAAATTTACTTTTATTTAGTTTAAAAAAGCATAAAAAAAGGTTTAAAATGTGTTAAATTTGCACGATTACTGTTTAATGACAGAAATGTATTTCAATTTTTAAATGCTCAAGAATTTATTTACAATTCTAGTTTACCATTGTTAAAAGTGTGAATATAATTCATATAAAATTTTCTTGATTGCATACTCCCGAAATTGCTCTATCATTGATTTGTTTTATTTTGAAAAAGAAGTTCATACTTTATTCTTTTTGTCTCTGCTTAAAAAAAAAATGTTTCTTACTCTTCGAAAATCTAATATAACCTTCTGCGAGTCAGCCACGATTCGGAAAAGTATTTCGTTATCTTTAGAAACAGCAGAGACTAATAGATTTTATAGATAATCAATAGACAATCAGCACATGTACAGAAATTGCAGAAATTGGTTTGGCTCTCACTCAAAGGCGAGACACATATATCATTGTTACTATTATGGAATCTCATTTTCATTGATTAGTTAACCCTCTAGTGCATACTGTTGCCAATTAGCAACAAATTACATTTTCTCTCCTTAACGCTTATTTACCGTTGATTTTTGATGCCTTTATGCTTTACGTATTCATTTTACCCTATACTTATGTTTATTTCATAAAAAATGCCATGGGTGATAATAGTTTTTTATCAGTTACAAATAAAATGCAGCTTTTGAAGCCTTCCATTTTCCTAGCCATAGATGGATTTCTAACACAAATAAAAATATTTAAAATTCAAAATTCATTTGAAAAAATCTTTTTCGAAAGAACATGCTTTTAAAAGTTATTTTAAATAATTTTCAGTAAAGTTTTTTGGAACAAATATTGTATGCATGCGATTATACGTTTGTTGCCATTTGGCAACACCATGAATTGAGTTCAGCTTTTATTTACATTTTTAGTATTCTCTTCAATGAATTTGTTGATTGTTGAATTCTTACCCATTCTCATGGAAGAATATATCTGTGTGTGTTTATGAGCAAATAAGTGCGAAAAAGGCTCGTCACCACATGCAGCAGTATATCCACCACCCCCACAGAAAAAAGAACCTGACATAAATACATAGAAATGCATGACATACAAATATATATATACAAATAAATGACACAGGTTTTAAATTGTTATTTTTCGCAGGAGTATCAAGATTTGCGTACAATTTTGATATTTATTGCGAAAAAAATACAACATGTTTGCCAAGTGAGCATGACTTGGAGGTTAGTGGAAGTTGAGTGGAGGAGTTGACTAGGGAGTTAAGTCAATTCTAGACTAACTCATCCAGGTGTTGAACCTGTAAATCAAGAACAGTATTTTGATAACTGTTAAACATCAGTGAACCTAATAACGCTTTTAAAATCAAAAGTAATTTCGTGCATTGGAATAATAACAAGAGACAGAATCCCGTGCTGCAAAATACCACCTGACAATTAATAGAAAAAAGACCTGAGAAGTATCGTAGAATGTGCTTAATGCATGGTGTTACCATTTGGCAACCATTTAAAAAAATCCAAAATACGGAAAAATAAAAGAGTGATATTTTTTTTCAGTATTTTTCCTTTAATGTATGCCCATTAAGGCATCAAATATATTTTTTTAAAGGGAAAATAAAAAATCATGCACTAGAGGGTTTTGTTAAGGAACCCAGGAAAAGGTATTTATTAATTTAACGCTTCAAATGTCGTTATTTTTTGTCAAGTAACATTTTATCTACAATCTACAACTTATTTCATACAAAATTTTTTTACAAATTAAAAAATGTTGTTAATGTACTAAGTTATGTTTACATCTTCGACCAATTTAAATTTATATTGAAAATTTTAATTTAAAAAAAATCTCAATATTATTAGATTTTTCAAAAATATCGTTTGAATTGTTATTTATTTGTTTATTTATTTTTGCCTTTAACCCCATTCGAGTGTATTATTTAAAACCCTTTCGGCACTTACACAAATTTTATTCGGTTGTCACCGCTTTTTTTAACGCTATACTAATCAAATACTAAAAAAGGTCTCAAATTTAAAAGCACGAATATTAAAAGGACAAGTCTTCAAAGTTTGCTGGTATTTTATGATTTTTTTATTTTATATTATAAATTTGAAGGAGCATTTATATTAACAAAGTTTCTTTTATTGCCCTTAATTTTCGAACACGTTCCATTTGTATTCTATCAATCCTAAAATGAACATTTCCAGCTGCGTAACGAAATAATATTAATTTTAATAATAAGGTTGCTGATTTTTCATGATTTTTTTTTATTTTACAGATTTGATGAAGCATTTATATTAACAAAGTTTCCTTTGCTGCCCGTAATTTTCGGAAATATTCCCTTTTGTATCCTACCAATCCTAAAATGAACATTTTCAATTGCGTAACGAAATAATATTAATTTTAACTTAATATTGCTGATTTTTTATTTACTTTATAGATTTGAAGAAGCATTTGCATTTCAAAGTTTCCTTTGCTCCCCGTAATTTTCGAAAACGCTCCCTTTTCCATGCTATGAATCCTAAAATGAATATTTTTGACTGCGTAACGAAATTTATGCATGCAGCAGAAACTAAATAATATTAATTTTAATCTCAATACTGCTAATGCTTTATGTTTGTCTTTTAAAAGTGTTTATTGAATATAAAAATATTTACTTTAGAAATAATAACACCCGAAAAACCGATATTCTACATTTAAGAAAACTGATTAATGCACTTAACGTTACTCAGAAACGTTTCTGAAAGTTACGTAGACCAAAAGAAACATTATTTTTATATATGCTTCTTTAAATCTCCAAGATCCCGATTTACATCTACCGATATGATAGCTAAAAAAAATGAAGATTAAAAACTGAATGGCTTTCGATCCAGTTGTACTCATCTGTTAGAGCATTCGCAGTACTACCATTTGAAAGCAATTGAAATTTCTTGTTAATATGTTGAAAATTGATGAGATTACTTATAATTATTTTTCTTATTTAATCGTTAAAATTATTCTACAATTAATGAATTATTAAATTTTAGAATTGAGGCTTTTCTTTTTAGGAAACCATGTATATTAAAAGTATCATTTGCTAAGATAAAAATAAAATGAAATAAAAAGAATGAACCTTTCCAGAAAATATCAAACTTGATAAGATAATTCCGTTCTAATGACATGTCTTGCCACAGACTTTTTACAAGTAGATAGTTTAACGTATTTTATATTTAGCTTTAAAGTATAAGTCAGACTATTTTCTTTGAAATATCTGAAATTTAACTTTTTAACTTGCTCTGAATTGTCCATAAACGTGCATTTGGTACCGAATTTTATCCAGTACGGATAGATATAGTTTATTTGCAAAGTTGGCAAAATCTACGAAGTTATAAGTATAAAGTTCTGAATGTTTAATCACTCCTTGGACCCGACCGATATCCCTATGTTCCCCTGGACTCTCATAACACTCATACATTTTTAGTATTACGTTAGATGAAAGTGGGTCCTCATTTTTTATGATATTATTTAACAAAATGCATATTTTAAGCCTTTTTAACCACCGTATGAGATTTTTTTTATGGTTCTTAAGGCCACTTTCTCAATGGTGGCAACTGAAGTACACCATTTCTGTAGAAAGTATAGGTAAAATAGTGGAAAAAGAGTAGATTACTATATATTTTTGTAGCCATTTCCTCATAACAACAGAAATAATTTGTAATTAAAATGCGTGATATTTTGAGAAAATATAAATGAAGGATTTCTGATCAAACATGGAGATATTATAAACTATATTAAATTTTAAGTATCCATGTTAATGTTACAAATAAATGAAGGCATTTGCTAGCTGATTCTTTCTTTGTAGGCTTTACTAGGTCGCTTTTTGCTGGGTTATTGTGTTATATCGCGATAGTGACGCCGTATGCTTACTTTTCTATAGATGTTGTTTAAGACTGGATCGTAAACGTAGACTTCTTAAGCGGATGCAAATGACGTCATTTTATATCAAATAAAAGCGTGTGTTTTAAGTCTTAAAACTGAAATGACTTTTGCAGAAGTGCATTTTTTCACTCCAGCGTCTTTGAAATTCTTCACAAGTGAAAATGCTTCACTTTTGAAAATAACGTAATTAAAATCACACACTAAAACGCAAAGTTTTACAAAAATTTAGAGTATCTTTATAGACGAGCAGTGACCTTTAGGTTAAAATAACATTTGTTTGAGAGATAGACAAATCAATATAAGATGTATTTTTTTTAAAACTAATTTTGTAGGTTTATTATAAATTAATGAAACAATTCCTTCTTATAAAAATATGTATGCTAATCACTTATAATGAAACGAAGCTAAAAAATGCCATAAAAGTGATATAATGTGTAGTATATTACTTTATAGCATTTTTTAGCTTTAGTTTCTTCTTTATCATTTTCTTTCGTCAAAATTCGACAGGTTCCACCTTGCAATAATATAAATATTTTTTTTAGCTTCTTTGGGGCGATATTTAATTCTAAAAATGCAAAATTCCTACTTCCTGTTTGTTTCGTGTCTCCCTTTCTTTGTTTTGAAAATGTGTATTGTAATGAGAAAGTGTGAGTTCATTTCCCTGTCCTAATGTTTATATAATTTGAAAATTGATAATATTAATATATATATGTGTGTATTTATTAATGGACATGGAAGGAAAATTAACAGTTTGCTATTATTGACAGATGAAGGACATTGTACAGGTGCTTCTGTTTCGTGTTTTTGTATTCTTGTAGTTTGGGTGGGTGCACGCTGTTCTGGATTCATACATGTTAAGATAAATTAATTTGTTTATATTTAAGTTGCAATTTTAAAGTAATTTTCTAAAAGACATTTTATTAAAAATTTTTGTTTTGCAATTTAACTATGCTTTGTTGATATTAATAATTCTTTAAGTTTGGTTTATTTACCTTTTAAAGTTTTATTTCTACAATGACAATAGCTTTTTCTGTATTGAGTGCAGGATGGACGTGTGTTCAAAAACCTGCAAGCTTTTAACAGTGGGGGTGGAGTAAGATCTGTCTGTCCTCCCACTGATGAAGAACAGACACTTATTTGCCTGTGTTTTGTTTTTTACATGTATTTTCGAACTTTTTTGGAATTTTTATAGTTAAATATTGCAGATATACACATTCTTTCCAGGGTTATGGTGTTTTTGCATTATCAATTATTTATGAAATATATATATATATATAACCATTATATAATTACGATTCATCATCTATTTCCAATTACTAAAGTTAAATTAATAAATTTCGCTTCAATACATAACACTCACATTATACAAAATAAAGATGGAACCTTTAACTTGTAATACAAAATCAAGCACAATACCACTAATTCATTATTATATTGCGGACGGTTAATTCATATAAAACATATGAAAAACTACCAAATTTTGATACAATGACCTATTAAAGACAAAAAATACAAATAACCAGCGAAATATTGTTGAACCATTAAAAGATAATAGTAGTAAACAGATAATAGAAGATAAAGATAATAGAAGTAAACAAATAATAGATTAATTGTATGGATGTCGTTGGAAGATTGTATAGCATTTCACTTCTTCAGGGGTACATGGAATACAAATATGAGCAAAAACATAGTCGATTTCTGTAATAGTATCCAGCAATAAGCTAAAAATTTAATACCATCATCTACCCGATCGATTATACGCCAAAAAGTATAAATTTACCATGCCATATAAATTGAATTAAATAAATCATTAATCAATGCAATATCCGTAATAATGAACAATATGAAAAAAAAATTGTAACATTTAAATTTACGACATACCCAGCAATAGAATTGCTATGACCATATCACAATCACAAACAAGTATCCCAATTTAGCACAGCAAAAAGTAAGCCTAATTAAATGGCACAGTTAAAAGCGAAGTTCAAATCATCACAGCTAGCATCACAGCAGAAGCGGTTTCACATCATCACAGCTTGCAGATAATATTATCATTCCTATAAATATAATAATTATAATTAATATAATAGTCTATGTAATAAAAATTGTTTTGTGCTATTTTAAGGATCCTGGAATAAATTATTACTAAAAAGTACAAAAAAAGTAGATGTTTAAAATAATCAGGTAATAAATACGATAGATGATATATATATACACAGGCTGCAATATGTTATCTATCGCCGGCCTTTAATTTCTCAACCGTTGGTCGTAGACATATAGTTCCAATTACAAAAACGTTTCAAATGAGGTAAATATTCATGCTGTGGCATTATTTTCTGTAAAAAATCAATTTTATGAAAATTACGAAATCTAATTTTATATACGGTCCCCCAGTCCACAAAGAGACGATTTTCCTCTAAGGTGTTCAGCATGAAATTACAATAATCAAATCGTCATGCGTGGTCACCCAGCATCAATACTTGCACCAGTATCGGATGGTATGGATGCGAATCATGTGCATGTAACAAATGCCAGACCTGCTGACTACATGCCTCGCTTGTTTCGCTTATTCAGTTGTATAATTAAAAGGGCGAATGCCATCACCTCCATGTATGTCACTCGATCATTACACATTGTCCGTCTACTCTTCCTGTGTCGTGGTGAAACAGAGCCGGTATCTCTAAGATGGTGCAGTGCATAAGTTATAGTTGCTATAGTTATGCGTTGGATGTAGATCCTTAGGGAAACGTTCTGAATAAACACACGCAGCCTCTCTGTCATTCCTTTGACATTCATCAGAAATAAATATCATTTCGGCACATTGCAGGTATGCGTAGCTTGCCATCAAGATTTTAGCGCTGACTAGCATGTCCACTGCTGGATAGATGGCTCGTGCTTTATCCCGAACGTTTGGCGCTGAGGTACTATTGTAAATTGCATAATCCTAATTTTCATGCTCTTAATAGCTCGGCTGGTCGTTTGTATTCCGCTGCTATTTATCTAGTCCATAGTGAGTATGTTTTAGTTTCCGGTTGCCGATTCTACCTACTTTCACGTCTGAACGTTGTTCGACCCATAAAAGTTAGCTCAAATTTTTAGATGAAATAACCATCTTTGGTGATTCCCCGATTTGGCGATGCGGCTAAAATTGGTTTCGCCATAAAAAAACATTGCAACCTGATTTTGATCTCGAATTATTTTAATTCATCTTTCAACTGGTCCCTCAATGAAAGACAAAATCATGTGCAAAAATCTCAAACTTTGAAATTTAATAACTCTGTCAGTTTTCGTAGTACAGATGCCAAACTCTTTGTGTTATATCTGTTTTGATATGTGTAAACTTTTACTAAATATAACTATAGGGACTGGGGAACCGTATAAAAAGTTAGATTTCGTAATTTTTATAAAATTGATTTTTTACTTTAAATAATGCCACAACATGAATATTTACCTCATTTGAAACGTTTTTGTAATTGGAACTATATGTCTACGACTAACGGTTGAGAAATTAAAGGTCGGCGATAGATAACATATTGCACCCTGTATATATGTCATGATTATTCATAAGATTCTGAAAAAATAAAAGATGTGTTGTTCATCCTTTTTATAACTGATTAGAACACTCCTTCAAAACAACTCATAATTTCCAAATTCAAGAAATTTCACCAGCATAATATCGTCATTTATTTAGTATGTACTACCGACTGACCTGCAGGAATTTTGCAACAGCTGGTTGCAGTCAAGTGGTCGTTCGATACCTATTCGAAAAGCATTAGGACTTCTGCAGAAAAGAACACTTGATTCATTGAAAGCACTTTATTAAATATAAATTACTGTGAAAGCTCCCTATGCGACCACCTCCATTAAGCAACCACCTCCCTGAACGACCATTTTTTCATGAAACGAAATTTATTCCCATAGGCACATTACTAATTTTACCTCCATTCAGAGACCATTCAAGTTGAACTCCCTCAATGAGCGACCAATTTCTTTGAAGGAAATGAAACAACTTCCGTTATTTTCTGGTCGCTTGAAGAAGGTTTTATTTGAAAAATAATTCTGGAGGGCGCATTATTCATCAAACTTCTAAAGTAAGTTTAGATTTTTTTTATTCAGGTAACTTTAAAGTTTTTAACCCCTTTGTGCCTTTTTAGGAAATGAATTTACCTCTGATGACAAATTAAGAATGACTGACAATAAATTGCCCTGCTCTATTCTGTCAGAAAACTCTCAAAGAAATAGATAAATTAATGAAATGGTCATTATTTGTTCCCGTCCAAAAAAATTGCATTTATTTACTGAATTTCGAAAGGACATGGAAATGAAAGATATACAAGATAAAACCGTAAAATCAAAGCAAACGCCAATGTCTTGGGATGACTTATTATCCGGTACGAATACTGTTAGGGAAGCAATAGAAACTTGCAAAGAAATTACAGATTGTTTAGACGCGCATGGTTTCCACTTGAGGAAGTGGAATTCAAATTCACAGGCATTTCTTAATGAATTTATAGATTCTTCTAGCACTGAATCAAATTTTGAAATCATTCCTAGTGACAACGGAAGCTCCAAAGTTCTAGGCTTAAGCTGGAACTCTTCATCAGATAGTTGTATTTTCATAACTGCATTAACACTCACTTCATCTCTTACAAAGAGACACATTTTAGCTGAGTCTGCACGGATTTTCGACCCGCTAGGTCTAATTTCGCCCTGTACTGTGATGATTTTAAAGGTATTTTATCAGAAACTTTGGCTTACAAAAGGGGACTGAGACTCTGTTATACCGCAACATCTTACAGACGAATTGTCACAATTTCAAATTTCCTTTAACGGACTAAATCAATTGTCTGTTCCTAGATGTGTCACGCTTTCATCCGGTAGCCCGTTTGAATTACACGGTTTTTCTGATGCCTCAAAATTGGCATATGCTGCCGCAATTTATTGCCGACAAAGTTATAAGGGGAAAATAAACTCTTTTCTCTTAGTTTCTAAAACTAAAGTTGCTCCAATCAAACAGATTTCAGTACCAAAATTAGAACTTTGCGGTGCGCACCTACTAGCTAAGCTGCTCCGTTCCGTCATGGAAACATTAAAGAGTTACACGTTCGATATTTTCGCCTGGACGGACTCCAAAGTCGTCCTTTCTTGGCTATCAGCACATCCGCGTAAATGGAAGACTTTTGTCGCGAATAGGACAGCTCAAATTACCGAAATTCTACCTACAAAGCACTGGAGACATTTACCATCCAAAGAGAACCCCGCAGATATCGCTTCACGCGGTATTGATCCAAAATGTCTTCCAGGTTGTGATTTGTGGTGGAAGGGGCCAAGTTGGCTAACTTTAGACCCATCCAATTGGCCCAAAGACGACTCAAATGTTGAGGAATTTGATGTTCAAATCAAAGCCGAACAAAGGTCTGATCCAATTTTTTCCTTTCACGCCCACACATCAAATGATCTATTTGATAATTTGTTTCAAAAGCACTCTTCACTTGCAAAAATTATTCGCATTTTGGCCTATTGCCAAAGATTTATCAAAAAATGCAAGAAGTCTAACAAAACAGAAATTTTTTCACCACATCTTACTTACAAAGAAACAAAAGCTGCTGAACAGAATATTGTTCGTTGGATTCAGAATTCTTACTTTCAGGAAGAATTTAAATGTATCCAAGAAAAGAAAGTTTTGCCCAAGAAAAGTACGTTACAATCCCTCCACCTGTTTATTGATGATAAGGGTCTGTTACGGGTGGGAGGACGCTTACAAAATTCACAATTATCCTTCAACCACAAACATCCTTTAATCTGGCCCTCACAGCATAAAATGGCTGAGTTATTAATCAACAACACATTGTCCATTTACATGCTGGGCCTTCACTGCTATCCCACAGCATCAGACAATCTTATTGGATAGTTGGTGGGAAAAAGATCATTAACAAATGCATCAATAGATGTTTAAAATGCTACAGATATAAAAGGTCCATTGCAACCCCTCAACTAATGGGGAATTTGCCACATCATCGAGTAACCCTGGAACGTCCATTTTTTCCCAGCGGTGTTGATTACGCAGGCCCTATATCTATTAAATTTAGTAAGGGTCGGGGTGCAAAAACAACTAAGGGCTATATAGCTTTGTTTATTTGTTTGGCTACAAAAACGGTGCATATTGAATCTGTGAGTGATATGACAGCTGAGGCATTTATCGCCGCCCTTCGACGTTTTAGTGCAAGGCGAGGCAAACCACGGCATCTTTACAGCGACAATGGCACCAATTTTGTCGGTGCATCCAGAAAGTTGGACAAAATTTATGAATTGTGGCGTTCATTTACAGATAATGAAATAATGCCCCACTATCAAGCTGAAAACTCTCTAGAATGTCATCTCATCCCTCCTTCTGCCCCTCATTTTGGCGGGATTTGGGAGGCTGCGATAAAATCAACAAAGTATCACATCAAGCGAGTCATAGGAGAGACATTGCTCACTTTCGAAGAGCTAACCACGTTACTCACGCAGATAGAAGCCTTGCTCAACTCGCGGCCGCTTATACAGTTAAACGATAATGATACTGACTCAATAAATGTTCTCACTCCCTCACATTTTCTTACAGGGGATGGTTTGCATTCTATGCCCGATGAGTCAGCAACCACTACAACCAATCTAAAGAAACGATGGGAGCTGCTCCAAGACATGAAAGCCGGCATCTCCAAACGTTGGACCAGAGAATACTTGGCCTCGCTGCAACCCAGAGCTAAGTGGAAGATCGCCACGCCTAACATCGAGGTGGGCCAGGTAGTGTTATTAACGGACGCAAATCAACCGCCTGGAACTTGGCCGTTGGGTCGTATTACGGAGGTCCACCCAGGCAGTGATGGACTCAACCGAGTGGTGACTGTGCAACGCGGGTCTTCATTCTTCAAACGCCCGGTGCACAAGTTGGCATTACTCCCTCAGTATCAGGACTAAAGCCCTGATAGGGGGGGAGCATGTTCAGTGAACATACATTTTATCAATTTAGATTTATGAGAACCCATTTACTTCAACTAAAATCACTTTAGAGTGATTTATTGTTATAACTTTTATTTAAGAAAACCCTTATTGATATTATCTCTTTAGCAATTACCATGAATCATCTGAAATGGTGTTATATCCAATTTTGTTTATCATATCAAGATACTTTCATCTCCTCAGTTGTTTAGAAATAATTATTGTGAGTTATGGTTGATCAAGGAATCAAGGACATTTCCTGCTTTGAGTGATTGTACATTTGAAGAGGCAGTTGAACTCGAGCATTCACACTGTACGCAACAGCTCATCTTTCTAGCTGTGATTTCGCAATTTTCGCAGCCGGGTAACAAAGTCCCCGGTCCTTGTAAACTGCAAGCTCTCTTTCCTGTGCACATGCAAGAAATTGTAACATGTCAGTTCTGAATATAGTTTTATTTACATCTCGTGTTAAACTACTAATTCTATAAACACACACAGAAACAGAAGGGTTTTCGAAAAATGCAATATCATGGTGAGGGACAGGTATAATCTTGACACATTCTTTTTAAAAATTAGCCTAAATATATGTTCTAACTTATTATGGAATAAAATTTGTGGTTTTTTAATTCCTTCTGAAGAAAAAAAAGAAAGGAGAAATCAGCAAATGCTATCAAAGAAAATGGAAACCATCTTGAATACAATTTTAATTTTACATATAAATATAGTATAATTTTGGAATGTAATTTAATAATTAAACACCTATTTAAATTAAATATTCAATTTCCTTTGTAATTAATTTTATATATATTTTTTCCTTATTTATATAGGTTGAAATGGCATGTTCTCGGTAGTTGTATTTTTCTTCGAATTACGACATTTTCATCATTAGAATTACGACAATAAATAACAACAGGGTGAACTGTGCATGCTTCGGATGTCCAGTGGTATCCCTGGGACTCATCCTGGATGACAAATGAATTATTTTCTCTAAAGTCCATTAAAACGATAGCTAAATTGAAAGTACAGTATTTTTAAGAGTTTTTATAAAGGTTGACTGTGATTTAGCGATGAATGAATGAGGAATGAGCTTGTCTATTTTTCCTACGAAGTTTTCGATGAATTCGTCGATTGTGGATACATATTTATTCATTTGCGTTATATCAGTTGAAACCCACTCATAAATTCAATTGTGTCACATTCATCAGGTTCTTCAAAACATGAGTGTAAATGGGCAATCGAATTTTCTTTAGCTGGACATTGTCAGTAATGCCTAAGCATGCATTCTCTGTTTGGTTCTTCACATATAACAAGCTTGATGAGATCTTTGTAATTCTTCTCAGTATGTGCTGCATGAAATAGCTGTATAACATTTTGATGAATTGTACAGACACTTACTGAGTGTGTGCCACTAGCACCAGGAAGAAATACACCATTTTGAGCGCAGACTACACAATTTTGAGAAAACCACCTTTGCGTTGGGAAACTCTTGCTTAAAATTATTATACAATTCACGCAAATTTTCCAAAATTAATCGTTTTCTAATGTGCACTTTCCCCCCTAAGCTCACAACTTCTTTCATTCCCCGCATAATTCTTGAATTATCATCATTTTCATAAAAGTTTTTAATCATGTAAAGGACATCAGGCCTCAATTGTTTTCCTCTTTTGGGTCCTGGTTCAGCGAATATTTCTTTGTCTTTTACAAGTTTCTGAGCTTTACGAACTGAATAGTCTGATACATTAAATGTATCTCTTTTTTTTTTCGTGTCCATGATAGTGATGCTGGAATCGTTATCAATTGAATTTGTTTTTTATTTGATTTTTCACATCTTAGTTTGTAGTTTATGATATCTACTAATTTATCAATGTCTTCTGCCTTCTGTGCAACAAGGTCTTGAGCTGTTGAATCTTTTTCTGGAATTTTGACATCAAGAATTTCTTCAATTTTGCTTTTAGCCTTTTTTTCAAATGAAAGCAATTTCATTTTGCCACATGCGACCTTGCTTTTTTTTCTGCAAGAGCATGCAATTTTAATGGAGAACAATCTATCCCTGCAAAAGATGAATTTAGTTTTTCTATGTCATCTTCTTTACCACTGCTCACAACAGGAGTGTAATCCATGTCTTCAACATCATTAGGGCTGTCATAATTTGAATCTGGGATGCTGTACAGACATTCTCAACTTTTGAACAAGAGCATTGTCCTACTTTGGCTGCATAATTTTTCAACTGGCTCAACTTTAAGTCCCTTAAGTAATAGGTCATTATGTTGATGTAAATTTACAATACGCAATGTATTCCTCACAGGCTTTTTGTGTTTTCTGAGAGGATCACAACATTTGCTCTGAAGCGATTCAAATTTTTTCAAATACACACTTCCGTGATGAAAACAAATAGTATGCAATTCTTCAGTAGCCCCTGTTCTTAATTTTAGAAGTATTTTGTCTTCTTCATAGAGATCACTTGATACATTTACAATCCCTTTATTTTTAATGTAGCTAGTCTTATGGCATTCTGCTAAAGTTATTTTCTCCACATCTCATGCAGTACTCCCCATTTCATAAAAAGTCACAGTTAATTCAGTGAAGAATTTTAAAGCAAAACAAAAAATATACAAAACAAAATCACAATTAATTCAGTGAAAAATTTTAAAGCAGACTTGTTATAATAATTTAAGCACTAACTGAACAACAGATTAAAAAGCATTTCTCAAATGCACTCTACGTGCAAAGAATTTGGCAAAGGAGAGAATGAGATATTCCTATTTAAAACTTATTGTGAGTATTTCATAAACCACCAATGAGAATACAGAGTAAAAGAAAACAAGAAACTCAAACTTAAAATGTTGATGATGCAATACTTTGAATGATTGCAATGAATCAAAATATGGCATCATCACCTTTTTTTTTATTCTTTCAATGTATGTAATCATAAAAAGGATTGCATCACATTTTCATAATTCATTTTTGCATTGTATTTTCATAAACCACCAATGAGAATACAGAGTAAAAGAAAACAAGAAACTCATACTTAAAAAGTTGATGATGCAATACTTTGAATTATTGCAATGAATCAAAGTATTGCATGATCACCTTTTTTTTATTCTTTCAATGTATGTAATCATTAAAAGGATTGCATCAGCTGTCTGGTTTTGTTAACCCAAACATCTGTCTTGCATCTAAACAGGAAACAACTAAGCCAAAAGGGAAGTTAAGTAGGTTCAGTTTTCATATACAAAAATATGGAGAATTCATTTTATGTATCAGAAAATACTGAATTAATCCATTTTAAACAAAAAATTTTTCATTGTTTAGTTAAGCAAATTAATTTGTTCAAAAATATTTTTTAAATTGTTTAAATTTATTTGAATGTTCTTAATTTGATAGGAACTGCTCTTAGTTAAAACCCCAATTTTATAAGTAATTACCATAAACACTAATGTGTTCTAAAGACCCATATAATAACATTTGATGATTAATCAAATAACACCTAAATAAATTATCTATATTTATCTTGAAAATTATATTTTGTCATTCACAAATCCAAATGATTGAAAAAAAAAATACAGAGCATGTTTAGTGTTTTGTGAATGAAGTTTTTATTTCCTTATTCACCAAAAAATCATAAAAATGTACCGTGTAAGTAATTAAATAACACATTTAAGTAATGCTTTTAGTTAAGTTATATTATATAATAAATTTCTTAAATTAGCAGAAATGTGGTATTAAAGTTATATTCATGATGGTTCCCCCACTTTTTTTATAACAATGGCCGATTTCTCTTTTTTTTTTCCTCCAGAAGGAATTAAAAAACCGCTAATTTTATTCCAGATTAAATTGAAAAATCTATTTAGGCTCATTTAAAAAAAAAAAAATGTGTCAAGATTATACCTGTCCCTCACCCTGATATCGCATTTTTAGAAAATCACGTTTTTTCTAACAAAAATTTAGATTAATAATAAATTATTATTTTTTAGGGGACCAAAATAAATATTTTCAACTCTCTAGTATTTTTTTCTCTGTTTATCATACTTTTGTTGATAAGGGGGTAAATTTTGAAAATAATTAAAAGATTTGGCAGCCCAATAGAATTTTTTTTGTAACCAAGTGCAGCTTGTTTAGTGCTTCTCGGATATATGCAAAAGTGTGAATATGAAGAAAGTTTGAATGGCTGTAAATAAAAAAGTATTGATGCTAGAGATAAAAAAAAAATTAGGGGGCTATTTGATGTTATATGTTTATTGAATACACCAAGTTTCATCATAATCGGAGTTCATGGGTGTACTGGCGTGGTTGAATTGACACGCAATGACCCTAGAATAAATTCGGCATTTTAAGATTGAGAAATAAAACGGCATTAGAGAAAAATGATTAGGGGAAATGTTTTGTTTAGAAAGATTTTGAAAAGGAATAAATATTAAAATAAGCATTTTAAACAGAAATGAATTTAAGTAAAAGGAATGAATGAAATACTCTTTAAGATTTAAAAAAATAATAATAAACTAGGATTCTAGGTTAAATTTAGAAAAAAAAAATATGGAATAGATTTAAGAAAGCGCGGAAATTTAATTTTCGTAATATATATATTATAGTTTCTAAATATTTACACTTTTTATTTAAAATTTGACATCATGAACTATAATATAAAAAAGATGAAACAAGTTATGTATTTATATTTTAGCACAGACATTTTATATTCAGTGATGTATAAAATATAATAATTCAATTATTAAACAATAGAGATGACTCTGTTCGGTCTCAGATTGTACAGATAGACAAAAAACATTCTTTTGCGTTTTAATAAAGGAATGAATGTAGAATAAAAACTATTTCACTTTTAATACAGATTTACACTACAGTTTAAGCGTTTTTACTGGTCGAATAAATGCAAAGCCAGCTATTAACAGAAGTTTTAAATTTATTTTCATTATTACAATATTCAAAATTTGTTAGGTAACTATAGTCGTCGTCTGGTTCGTTCATCTGTCTGTCCGTCTGTCCGCATATAACAGCAAAAAAACTACCCAACCGAATGGTTTGAAATCTAATAGGGGAACTTGAGGTGAGATGTCGTGTTGTACAAGATGCCGAATCACGTATTTTTCATATGCGCAGTCTCTGTACGGAAACCCTGCTCAGTTGTAAGGAAGAGGGTTCGCTGGTGATACTTTTATTCCCGTTTGCGGTCTTTAGAAAAAAAATTAAGTGGTACTTTTAGGTAGCTTTCTTTACAAAAAAGCTACCTATTGCAGCCGTTCGGAGGAAAGCGATTTCAAAAAATTTTGGTATATTTTCATCGATCATGACCCCCAGACCCCGAAACCACCCTCCGTTCAAAATTGATATATATATATATATATATATATATATATATATCTGACCTATGTCACACTGTAACTCCCGTAATTATGAACCGATTTCGATGTAATTTGGTGTGTACATAGTACATACCAATGTCTCGACCGAGTTCGTTGGCCAGCTTCATCCGCCGTTTTGTTTCAAAATGGCGGCCATTTAAAATTTTTAAAAAATTTTAAAACTTGAAATGTGGTACCAAAAAATAAAAAATGGAAAAATATTTTTTTCTTATGTATTTGATCTTTATACAAAGATTCCGGAGCAGTTTTTGTTTCGTCTATATCTTAAAAAATGGCTGAGTTATAGCATTTTGAATTTCTAGCGTTTAAAACGTCCTGTATTTTGTCAAGCGATAAAAGGCGTATTTGAACCGATTTGGATGTAATTCAGTGTGTGCATAGTACATACCAATCTCTCGACCGAGTTCGTTGGCCAGCTTCATCCGCGATTTTGTTTCAAAATGGCGGCCATTTAAAATTTTAAAAAAAATTTTAAACTTGAAATGTGGTACCAAAAAATTAAAAATGGAAAAATATTTTTTTCTTATGTATTTGACCTTTATACAAAGATTCCGGAGCAGTTTTTGTTTCGTCTATATCTTAAAAAATGGCTGAGTTATAGCATTTTGAATTTCTAGCGTGGCTGACATTTTGAAACGTCCTGAAATTTGTCACGCGATAAAAGGCGTATTTATGAACCGATTTGGATGTAATTCAGTGTGTACATAGTACATACCAATCTCTCGACCGAGTTCGTTGGCCAGCTTCATCCGCCATTTTGTTTCAAAATGGCGGCCATTTAAAAATTTTTTAAAAATTTAAAATTTGAAATGTGGTACCAAAAAATGGAAAATGGAAAAATATTTTTTCTTATGTATTTGACCTTTATACAAAGATTTCGGAGCAGTTTTTGTTTCGTCTATATCTTAAAAAATGGCTGAGTTATAGCATTTTGAATTTCTAATGTGGCTGACATTTTGAAACGTCCTGAATTTTGTCACGCGATAAAAGGCGTATTTATGAACCGATTTGGATGTAACTTCGTTTATACATAGTACATACCAATGTCTCGAACGGGTTCGTTGGTCAGCTTCATCCGCCATCTTGTTTAAAAATGGTGGCCATATAATCTTTTAAGAAAAATTTAAATTTGAAATGTGGTACCAAAAAATTAAAAATTGAAAAAATATTTTCTTCTTATGTGTTTGACCTTGATAAAAAGATTCGGGAGCAGTTTTTGTTTCGTCTATATCTTAAGAAATGGCTGAGTTATAGCATTTTGAATTTCTAGCGTGTCTGACATTTTGAAACGTCCTGATTTTTCTCACGTAATAACAGGCGTATTTATGAACCGACTTGGATGTATCTTGGTGTGTACATAGTACATACAAATATCTCGACCGAGTTCGTTGGCCGGCTTCATCCGCCATCTTGTTTCAAAATGGCGGCCATTTAAAAAAATTAAAAAATAAAAAAAATTAAATGAGGTACCAAAAAATTGGAAAGTGAAAAAGATTTTTTTTGTATGTGTTTGACCTTAATACAAAGATTCCGGAACAGTTTTTCTTTCGTCTATATCTAAAGAAAATGGCTGAGTTATAGCATTTTGAATTTCTCTTGTGGCTGACATTTTAAAACGACCTGATTTTTGTCACGCGATAACAGGCGTAATTATGGATTAACTTGGATGTAACCTGGATGTAACTTGGATGTAACTACTTGGATGTAACTTGGTCTGTACATAGTACATACCAATGTCTCGACCGAGTTCGTTGGCCAGCTTCATTCGCCATCTTGTTTCAAAAGGGTTGCCATTTAAAAAAAATTAAATTTAAAATTCAAAATGAGGTATTAAACAATTGGAAAATGAAAAAGATTTTTTTATGTGTTTGGCCTTGATACAAAGATTCCGGAGCGGTTTTTGTTTCTGAAAATTTGTTCTTTTGTTTATATCTTAAAAAATGGTTGATTTATAGCACTTTGAATTTCTAGCATGGCTAACATTTTGAAACGATCTTGTATTTGTCACGCGATAACACACGTATTCGCCTATTTCGATGTAAGAAGGCATGTGGATAGTATACATCAACACCTCGACCAAGTTCGCTGGCCAGATTCATCAGCCATCTTGTTTCAAAATGGCGACCATTAAATTAAAATATATATATATATTTAAAGTGAGATGCAAAAAAATTAGAAATTGAAAAAGGTTTCTTTCTTAAGTATTTGACCTTGATATAAGGATTCAGGAGCATTTTTCGTTTGTCTTTACCTTAAAAAATGGCTCAGATATAGCAGTTTCAATTTCTATTGTGGGTGACATTTTGAAAAATCTGATTTTTTGCATGCGACAGCACTCCTATATATTAATCGATTCCGATGTGAGTGAGCATGTGCACAGCAATTACTAAGGTCTCGACCAAGTTCACTTTTTAGCCTCATCCACCATGTTGTCTTAAAATAACAGGCACTTTAAGAAATTTCCGAATTTGGCAGCCAAATATATGTTACTTTAAAGAAAAGCAGCTTGGATAAAGCTGACTAATTTCGAGAAATTCTCATTCATTATATTGATAAAAAATTAGTATTGAATCTCCTATATTCGGTTTCCACTAAATTGAGCTTCGTGTGTTTGAATGATATAATTTGGCTTTTTTAAAATAAGGATTATGAAAGCTACCTCTTCCTCCCGGCACTGGCCGGAAGGACTTTTTTATTCCTATTTCGTTTTAACACTTCTGGTAAGTGTCAAAAATATTTTACGTTACTTCTTTATTTATCTATATAAGTCTCAGTTTAAACGGTAGATAAATAAAGCTGATGTTTTGAGAGAGCACTCGTACCTGGCCTTTCTGAAAATCATAAATAGAAGTCGATTCCCGTTTGTTCACGTCAGTGAGGGTACCGGCGTCTTGTACAATACTTTAGGGGTTACTCGACGAACATTTTTTGAGGTAAGATGCCGCTTGTTTTCTCTTGGGGTAAGATGCCGGTTATTTTCCGTTGCAGTTAAATGCCTGATTTTTCTTCCTTGTTTAAATTACTCTTGGCTATTAACTAACTTGTGAACAATAGTGATCAGATAATTTAAATCAGTGATTAAATCGTGATTTTAATCAACTGATTAAAAAAATCATTAGTTAAAATAAAAAAATTTCTAAATGTTTAAAATTACATAAAGAAATATTAAAACCTGAGGTGAACATAATTTGAAAGGTTTCTATATGTATTCTGAGTTATAAATAAACTTTAATGGCCTTATAAATAATTGGTTTATAAATATTAATTTTATTCATTGCTAAAAGTTTGAATTTAAATACAGTTATAAATAATATTAATAAATGTAAATATCTGTTGTATATGGTATAGTTTTAGATAACTGGGGTCTTCTGCCCCTACGAGCTACGCTCCCCAACCACCATCAAGACACCGCAAACTCTAAAAACACGCTAATTGGATCTGCTTTTAAAAGATAACGGATTAAATTTCCTACCAAGATTCAGAAGACGAGGATTTTTTTAAGTGAATGAGAATCAGTGTTCGGAGTGTCTAGCAGAGTACAATAAAACCCCTGAAAAACGTCATTGGATCAAATGCATTCAATGAAACTGTTGGTTATATAAAAGTTTCTCAAAGTTCCTAAACAAATGTGCAGTCTGTGGCAGATCTGAGTCATAGTTGAAAAGAACAAAGGAGCATGTGAAAAATACCAATAAAAAGCTGCACTCTAAAGTACTTTATCACAGTGGCTTTATCGTATTTAAACTTATTATAATGTTTTAAAATAGGCATACTTAAGAACCATAATTCTTTAAAATTTTAAGCAGAACATAACATTTTTTTTCGAATACTAGTTTGTCCTTTTGTTAAAGTGCCAACGTTTGTTACCTTCATATTTTTGTAATTTCCTAATATTAAGTAAGTTAACAACTTTAGTATGTCTAAAATATTAAAGTTACATTTATTTGTCTCATTATGTTTTAAACTACTTCACAAAAATTATTGTTTACATAAAAACCCCACAAGGCATCTTACCCCGAGATAGTATGGGTAAGATGCCGAAATGCAAGTGTTTACAAAAACAAATTTTTTGATGCTTTATACAATATCTGTAAAATGAAATAAGGTTTCAAATGATACATAAGGGTGCAAAATTTAAAAAGAAATCAACGAATAACAAATAAAAGCAACAGGCGATTTTTAAAACAATAAAGTCAAAAACTACGGCATTTTTACCCAATTTACCCTGTATATAATAATTGCAGAATTTTGTTGAGCAATTTCGAAGTTTATGAAAATCAAGTCAAAACTTAAAAAGATATTAATAATTTTCTTCTTCATTCTATTAAATCCTATCATATGTAATTAATTAAATGATATCGAATGCTTAGGATTACCAAGAATTACCTTAGATTAATGCTTATATTAAATACAAGCAGGCTATGCCCATTGCGCTGGTCCATTTTTCCAAGTGAACCTTGAATCAAACGAATGATAAATTTGATTTTGTGATTTAAAGAAATAAGACCTTTAACTGAATGTTCTTCCGCAGTACTGAATCGAAATGAACGCCATTGTGCTGTTATATTTTCTAATGTGCAGACAAAATTTCAGCTGTTACGGTCTAACTCAAGATTATCCCTCACAGTAAAATTTGGTAAAGAATGATAACACAATATACGATATTTTATTTTGTATCAGAGTATTCTCGTTAGAAAGAGCCAATATGGTGAGAGTTCCGATCACAGAATTTTCCTCATCTATATTTTTAAATTATTTGAAGAAAATGTATTTTAAAGTCTCAGTTTAACCTGAAGCTATAAACCAGTTTTTTTTTTTAAATTGTGTATTGTCCCATGTTATACATTATACCCTCCATGCTGCAATGTGCAATCTAAATGTTTAGTACTTTTCTGGTATTTCAACACCATTGTCGCCAAGCGCAATTGTTGGCACCAAACGAAGCATTTGAAAAAAAATAACATTGTTGGCGCGAAAGTTATCATTTTAAGAATATATCATTTCAAAATTACAGAGTTTCGAGAACTATTTTATTAAATGAATACAAATATATACTGAAAATAAAAACACAAATAAATACTATACAATAAAATATTTTATTTTAAATAGCAATTTAAACTACACAATGGAATTGTGTCTCTTAGCAATGCTGTAAACATTTCCATTCTTTAATCAGCGGAAAATGAAATTATAACTTAATTTTACTTAATAACAAAAAATATTTTCGATTGAAAAAATAGTAAATGAAATAATGCATTGTTACGACTAAATAATAATTGAAGCCTAAAGTGATCCACGTTCAAGAAATAGCAAGTTGTAATGTTTGGCGCAATTCGGGCATCAGAAAGTGAGATTTGTTGCCAAATGGTATAAACAGTTATGAAAAAAACTTGATGGGCTATTTCGTTTTAATATATTTATTTTAAATGCATGTATATTATTAATGTTTTTTCATACATATTAAATGGGTTTCGATATAAAATTAGATAAATGGCGTTATTACGTTAAATAAATTGTAAAAATATTGAAACAAAAATGTATGTGTATATGAAATGAAACAGTGAACAGGTTGTCAGAAAATATATTGCCAAATTTCCTTTTCCGCCAAGGATATTTTTCATATTTCGCCAAGCTACCGATATTGAAAAAGTACCAAAAAATCTTTGCATGTTCAGGTTTGAAAAAAATGACACAATAGCAAACATTTTGGTAGTTGGTTTAGTGTAGGTGTAATGTAAATGTTGAAACATGTCTCAAAAAAATGTGTGCCAAATTACTTCAATTCTCTTTAAAACTCGATTATGGAATAGGTCCGCTTTAAAAACAAAGTATCAACTTAACTTCTTTTATTAAGTCAATTATCCACCAAACCGCGACCGGTAACATATGCTATTTGTTTGTAGACTGGATTATGTAATTTATTGGTACCAAATATTTCAATTGTCTGTAGACTCGATCACGTAATTTATTTCCCAATACTTTACAAACTAAACCTACTTTCCAATTTTCCTGATTTTTTTTTATCAATAGTTGCAGTTAGATGTATATATGTTTGTCACTGTCGCGGTATTTTAGTTTGATCTGCGAAATATTATTATAATATTCAATATTAACACTATTTCTGATATTATTAACAGTCATAGAAGCGGTCTTTTTTGGGTCCCCAATAATTTTTTTTTTAATTTTTTCTGTGATAGGTTGCCTGAAAAATCTCAAGGAAAAACGGTACTTTTATGTTAGCCAGCCACATCTGATAAACAACAATGTATTATTTCCATTGCCATTCATTTAAAATACAAAGCTTTCACTCTTTTAATTTAAAATACACATATGTTAAATATACATATTACATACCTTTAAAATAGTTGCTTTTCACACATTTCATAAAAAAATTCAAAAGGATAAAAATAACAAATAATGCTATAAAAAAAAATATTCTACTTCATCATCAATGTAATGTTTCTAATTTACACATGTGAAAAATAAAATATGCTACTGCCCTGAAAAAAAAAATGCTATTGGCGAGATTTGTGCCCGGCTAACTTAAAAGACCGAGAAAAAACATCATCGCGTAGCTGTTTCTACGAAATTTGTAAGTGAAATCTAAAACGAAAAATTTTGTAAGGAAATTGTGTTAGTCAAAATAGAGACCACTCCGACGCCTATATTAGTGAACAATCAAGTTTGATGTCAACTATTAGCCAGGAATTGTTTGATTAAACCCATTTAACGAATATTTCCCCCCAAATCGACGATGGTTAGTCAAATAGCTATGCTGTCATTTGAGATCTGTCATAAACGGGTTCACCTGATTACATAATTTTCTATACTATTCCAGTATAGGGATCATTGTCGATTTTTTTTAAAGCATGAAGCAATTCGGACTTTAAAAAGTGAGATTTGTGGACAAATTATATGAACAGCTATGAAAATAAATATGATGAACTTTTATGCTTTTTTGCCTATGTATTCATATAATAAACTTTTTAATGAAATATATTATTACTATTGTTATTTATATTCAATTTAATTCTGTTTTTATAAAAAAAAAGATAAATGGCTTCTTTATAGTAAATAAATTCTATAATTATTGAACAAAAAACAATCATTGAAACTTTGCTTCTTCCGTCAAGCCCATTTTCTGCATCTTGCCAAGGAATTGCCAAGGATCGCCAAGGGTATTGGAAAATTACCAAAATTTCTCCCATAGATATAATATAACTAAGCAATGTAGAACAATATATTATATGCTAAAGCTGTCTTTGAAAAATTATCAAACTAACAATGCAAACCCAGAAAAAACAGTATATTAGAACTTTTTAAAAAGGTAAATTTTTGATATTTGGGGTCACCAGATTCCACAATTTTCCCCATAGCTGAATTGCTGAGCAAGGTAGAAGGATATGTTAGATACGTAAACCCTCTCTGTAAAATTATCTGATTAAAAGTGCAAGTTCTATCGAAAAACATTCGGCAGAATCTTTTCAAAAGATTATTTTTTCATAATCTGGTGCATCTCATTAATGAACTTTAAACCAGAATTCGATACCTAAGCAACGTAGACAACGTAGAATGGTATGTTATATACTAAAACCTTCCTAACAAATTACATATCTAACAATGCAAGTTCAGCAGAACTCGAGTTATAAGCAACCGGAACGAAATTTCCATTTGTATTATATGTATATACAGGGTGTCCGGTCTCAACGGTGTCCAATGGCTAATTCCTAAACCGTTAATCATAGACATATAGTTCCAATTAGAAAAATGTTTTAAATGAGGTAAAGAAATATTTTTAAAGCGATTTAAGCCAAGAAAAACATTTCTTTAAAAATTACGAAATTTAAATTTTTATACGCTCCCCGGTCCTATAAGTGATATTTAGTAAACTTTTCCTATTTCTCTAACAAGTACGGCAAAAAAAGTCCCATTCATCTAACACTAAAATTGACCGTGTTATGACATTTTCAATTTTATGACTTAAACCACTTTTCTGTAACCGAAAACAGATGAGTTGGACCAAGCTTTCAGGGATCGTACACGAAGTGCTTAAAGTATTATAAAGGACGTCCACTCCAAACGATGCTCAATCGCTAATTCCTAAACCGTTAGTCAAAGACTTATAGTTCTAATTACAAAAAGGTTTTAAATAATGTAAAGAAGTATTTTTAAAGCTATTCAACTGAAGGTGCTTCCCCCCTATAAATATTACGGTAGTGTTAATTTTTTATAATTAACTATCAGATTGGTTAAAATAATTGAAGAAGTGAGTTTCAAAACTCGCCTTATCGAGAAAATCAAAATTTGGGAAATCGCATAAAACCTTTAAATGCGCCCATTGGTATTTATTCAAAATTTGGAGATTGTAGTGTTTGATTGGTACAGTTATACCAATAGAACAGATTGATAGAGAAATACGATTTTTTACATTTCGGATAAGGCGAGTTTCGAAACTGATGTCCTCAATTGAAATTTGACTTTTTTTGTTTTGTTTTGGTAAGGAAATGAGTGTGTTCCTTTTGATGATTTTATTTTAAAAAGTTGTATTACTTTTATAAGCTTTTAACTTACGATGTTCGTATGCATGTCTTCCTAATTCAAAATTTTTATTGCAATTTTAACTCACTTCCAAATATCCGATCAAGATTAAATTTTGCATAATTATGTAAATCCAATGACAATGTAACATTAATATGATTTTAGGTACGTACCATTTATATTTATTTTACCACTCCAAAAATTTTGTATTCATTATTGCTTATAAACAAAAAATTTAAAATCAAAATCAGTAACATTTATGTAAGGCATAGAAATTCACAATGTAATTTTTCCAAATAAAAGTGCGTTGCGTTTATATTTTTTATACAGTGCCGCACAGAAGAAGTCCGATACATTACGATGTATGAGCAGGGATCGTTTATTATACACTTTGAGGATATTATGCTTTTTTCAAATTCAACTTTTTAGTTCTTTTTAAAAACTTGTTTGAAAAAAATATTTTAGAGACCAAAATCAAACCAGTATTTTTGGAAATAATATTATCGGATATGGAGGTCGTATTAAGTGGCCTCCCAGGTTGCCAGATTTGAATCTTTTATTCTTTTAATTTTTTCTTTGGGGTTTTTCGTTGAGATTTTTTTCTTTGGGGTTTTCTGAAAAATAAGGTATATGAAAGAGAATCCACTAGTCAAGCAGAGTTGTGGAATCGTATTGCTATGGTGTGCGGATCTGTAACACCTACAATGTTGCAAAAAGTAGAAGAAGAATTTATTTCACATGTACATTTCTGCATTGTAGCCGAAGGGACGTCACTTCGAGCACGTTTTAAAATAACCTTAATTTTTATTAATTAAGTTTTAGATTAGGTAATCTAACTGTGTATCATTTTCTAATGAGTTGTGACTGTTGCTTTTATAATCATTTAACAAAATTTCTGTTATTTTTTTTTTACTTATATTTTTAGTACAAGTTGTATATTTTGTTTTAATATGTCAGAATGAACAAAAATCTCAAAATATAATTGTAATGTTAATTTACTCTCAATGTTTAATGTTAAATTTATATCTGACGATTATTTTTATTTCTAGTAAATTTGTGACTGACCCTTATTTTGCAGCAAAAAAGATACTCCAACTTTAAACATCTATTACTCGGTCAGTTTTAATCGCAGAGGAAAGGGACTTTTTTTTGTCTTACTTATCAGTGCAATAGGATACTTTTACTAAATATCACTTATAGGACCTGGGGACCGTACAAAAATTTAAATTTCGTAATTTTTAAATAAACATTTAAATGCCGAAATCGCTTTAAAAATACTTCTTTACCTCATTTAAAACATTTTTGCAATTGGAACTATATGTCTATGACTAACGGTTTAGGAATTAGCCATTGGACACCGTTGAGACCGGACACCCTATATATATATATATATATATATATATATATATACATATATATGTGTGTGTATGTGTGTGCAGTAGAATTAGATTACTCCAAAAAGGCTGCCATCCGCTTGAAAAATCACCAATATTGTAAACGTCGCTCAAACCAATGGTATGCTTATGCCTTTTTGGCTTAAAATCATATTATTTGGCGATAAAATCAATATCGTAACTAAACATACAACATGTAACAGACAGGTACCATTATTTTAAGCCTAATGATGGATGCGTTTGATGAAAATAAAAAGTAAAAAAAAAATGTCAGTCTAACATTGTCTTATCAAATTTTCTGGCACCTTTTTCTTAACCTGACGTGATAGATAAATCGCCAAATGTTGTTTAAAACTGCAGTCTTTTTTACTGAATAAATTTTTACGCATTAAGAATATTCTATTTTTTGTTTAAATTAAATATTTTCGTTTTATAATATCACCACTCGTCAAAACTGTTTTTCATTTTCTCTTTTTCATCTTTTTTTTTTCTTTTAATTAAAATTAGTAACAGTTTTTTCTTTTATTTTTCAAGGTGAAATAGCTGTTTCAATTTTTTATCAACGATAAATTTCGCCAAGAAATAAAATGTTAAACCTTATCGTCCAAAATAACAAAACTTTCCGTCATAATTCTATAATTAATCTAGGTAGAATGATGTGTTATAGCTTAAAACCTTCCCTGAAACGATACCTATCTAACGGTATAAGTTCCGTAAAAATCCATGCAGTAGAACTCGAAATCTGGGCGTTGGGAACGAAACTTCCATTTGGATTTTATATATATAATAGATTACCTTAGATTAATGCTTAGGATAGCCTAGAATCGAATGATTCTAGGTTACCATGGCAATTACGTGCTATTTAAGATAGAGTCATATTACTGAATCCGTATTACTGAATCCGTACTAGATCCGTATTACTGAATTCAACATATATACCAGTATTAAAACTTGTATTCATGCATTTTTGCATAAGAGTGCAACAAGTATTGCACTAAGATATGAATATTTATAAAACTATTTACAGTACGAATGCACTTCATTTGCACCGTTTAACGTAGATTTTCCAACTTGTTATATTTATGAAGAGAAAAATAATATCTGAAATAAACAAAATAAACCACCATATTTACAAGGGTTTTATTTTCTAAATACATGTTTTACCTTAGGATGCTTCCCAGTAGGTACTACATTCTAGTTTATGTTTAGCTTTTTAGAATAGGAGAAGTTGTTTTTCTTGTAATAGTTTAAACTGAAGCTTTTATGATGATATGAATTATCCACAAAAATATATTTCTTCTTTTATATATGCATAGTTTACCTAAGGAGCTGAAACTATGTAAGAGGTAATAAAAAAGAAGTGTGAAATTTTATGAACACTTTCTTGGGATACTTTTTAACTATTGTGTTATAAAAGTAAGGGCACATATTTTAAAAGATATTTTTCAAGTAAAAAATGCAGATCTTAAGACGGTACCTATGTTTATATTTCATTATTTGAGAAATAAAGCATAAAATTCCGGAAAAAGCATTTAATTTAAGTGTTTCAAGATCGAAATGTTTTAATAGAATACCTTTCCATTACCGTGTTTAACTTTGGATAAGAAACATTATCAGTATAACAATTGAAACAAGCTTGAAAAACAATTACTGAAATAAGCAGTAATAAATGCTTCATAATAATAGAACACTACAAAATGTATCTTATAAAGCACAAAGTTGTCCTTGAATAATACTATGTTTACATTGACCCATTAACTACGGGCCAGAATTTTATGTTCAATTTTACACAATTAGCAAATTTTTCTCTGTGATTGATACTATCCTCTTGAAATAATCCTAGTATAATGGCAGAGATTATTTTTCAAAAAATGGTTCGAATGGAATTAAAAAAATACTCAACTGGGATCACATTTATCTCAACCGTATACAAATGATTCATACAGTAGAACATTGTTAACATGAACACGCACGAGGATATTTGTTTTGTTCGTGTTAAAAGTAGTTCGCGTTATCCATATTTAAAAAATAGTATATATTCGATGTCACAAGAATTAATATGCATGCCTCATGCATGCTTCAAAATCTGCGGTATTATTGGTATTGATTTTGCTGCCCGGTGTGCCAAGAATACAGACCTACATGTGAAATACAAATCGATGGAAGTCATTTCGATGGACATTGGGCGGTATTTACGCTACAACCGTAGAAAACCACCAACGTTCCGCAGAGCCAACTCAATTTATTTTAGCGGATTCGAACCTAAGTCATCAACGCGACCAGTAATCTCTCAGTTTAATCAGCGTACGTAAAAAAATTAATTAGCGTCAGGAACCTTTTTTTCACCCTTCAATACAGTTATTATAATAGAATTTTATCTGTTGTGTGGGTAGAAAATGGCATCGCCTGACAATTTTGCAATCGCTGATCTGCGGCTATCAAAACACAAGACTCTTCCGATATTAACATGATTTCAAAAATTTGGAACTCGAAAAAAAAATAGAGCTTAGTACAATTGCATCAAAAAGCTGTTAAAACTTACTTCGTTCATACTATCAGTAAAAGTCTTTCAACGGCCGATCATTTTTAATTCGGGATAAGCAGTATTTCACTTTAATTATATTCGTGTTAAAAGAACTAAAATCACAGAAAATACATGTACAACTTGATGGAACTGCTGGAAACAGCTCATGTTAAAAGTAATTTGCGTTAAGCGTGTTCATGTTAATCCGGTCAAGTTACAGTTGGTTTTAATAGGAAAATCTAGGAAAATATATCAAAGTTCACACCATCTGTAACAATGTACATGTATGCTTGCGAGTGCATAAATATCATTAACCCTTTGTTGCGTACTGTTCACCAAAGCGATTTTTTCCTATTCAACATATTTCACTTACAGTTCCTGTTCGAAGCTTATGCTACTCTCTGAAATCTATGCTTTTACTAGAAAAATTGAGATAGACATTTTTCAATTGGGAGACTACGATCTATAGACTCCGAAAGAAACACTTTATGTAATTTATTAAAACTGGAAAGGTTATTTTTATTTATTGATTCGTATGTTTTTACAGAAAATCATACTCATATGGTTTATTTACTAATTAGAATAATTGTGTTAAAATTAATCAAGTGTAATTAATTACCTATCCAACTTTTACTTTGAATTAGAGTACCTGAGATTTATTCTGTTGAGTTGTTTTTAGATAATAGACCAGATGTTTTGATCATACGGTTGACTGAGTGAAATATGCTTTCTAAATTTGTACAGAATAGCTTAGTTGGCAGAGAATTGGCAGCTTAAGCCAAAAAGTCCCTCAATCGAATTTTGGCTTTTACACTTTTTTACTCTGTTGGAAAAATTACGACTCATAATTTATTTACCAGTTAGAATAATTGTCTTAAAACTAATTAATTTTAAATTGAATTCTCTTTGCAGATTAACAGATTTAATTATAAACATGATATTACTGATTTTCGTTTTCATATATCAATATTTTATAATTTAAAGAATACCTTTTTAACATACAGTTTATATTTCGCTGACATTCCATTTTTAATTTAAAACATTTACTTTTCTGTTTCCATATGCCCTATAAGCCAATATTTACTTCAAAACTTATGAGTGAATTACAATGTATCTTTCCGAAATTTAAATATAAAAGATAATTATTAATAAAGAATTTCTTTTTAATTTATTATTTTATAAGCAAGTGAAAGAACTGGTGACATTTTCAATGTCGTATTCAATTTCCGAAAGTAAAAATTCTGTGTATATAGATAAATATAATGCAAACAGTAAACATCATTTCTGTCAACTTATATTTCCTTTTGTCACATGTAGTTAAACAAGTCAGCAACATTCTTTGTCAAAAATTTCTTGCATGCGAATAAACAATTTAGCGTAATTTAATTAACGGTGATTCTTTAGAAAATAATAGAAAAGCTAAACAATGAAAAAAAATAATAACAATATATATGTACTAAATTGAAATAGAGACAGAAAATTAAATATTCTACTTTGCCTGGAAACTTTTCAACTTTATTTTCATTTTTTTTTCTGCCACTAAGTAACTTTCAAAATTAAAAGGAATATCGTATGTTAAACTTTCTTTTGTTTATTTTGTGTTTCATAAAGGAATTTACAGTCATTCTGCAGGGTAAATTAGTTTGTCTTATAAAGTAATGCAAGAAATATATTTTTATTGATTTTGTTATTGCTTTTGTGTGTAACTCAATTTCTAAGATGCTCTTAAAATAAGTATTATACAAGTATTACACTGTCACTTTAAAGTAACAGTGTTTGGAGCGCCCTGTAGCGCGATCTAATAGCCGAAATAGCACCAAACTTGGTATTTAGACTATTCAAGACATGGGAAAAAGGATTCCGTGAAAAAAAAATGTTCCGAAAATCGCCGCTAGGGCATTTTGCGGCGCTGCTGTAGCTTACAATAACGAGAATTAGCATAAAACACGGACATCATAGAAAAATGCAAATGTTGTGCGATGACAGCACCAGTAATAGGGGCTATAAAAGCAAGTAGTAGACAGCTCCAACAAATAATCTCAGCTGAAGTAAACGAGCTCCAGTGGACATGCCTCTCACGTTACGCGCGTTACTGGTGAAGCTGTATTATATGAATCAATGTAATGCATCCGCAGCTCTTCGGGAATTTTGAACCGGAAAAAAATAACGAAAGGGGCCTTTATCGCTGAATGGTCTTAAGAAAATGATTAAGAAGTTCGAGGAAACGGGGTCACTGACCATTCGCGCTGGGAGAGGACGTAAACAAGTATCAGAAGATGTAATAACTGATGTGGCAACTGCAATTGTCGAAGGATCGCAGGGAACCATTGCTGGTGCTAGCAGCGCCCGGATGTAGCTCGACAATTGGACATGAATTATTGCACGGTATGGAGAGTTTTGCGGCGCGTTATTGGATTTTACCCGTACAAAATCATCCGCTTGCACGAACTGAAACCAAGTGATTATGATAATCGAGTGACATTCGCTCTATCGTTTCTTGCCAGGGTAGAAATTGATGATGCTTTCCCATGGCACATTCTGTGGGGAGATGAGTGCCATTTTTATTTCAATGGGACCGTAAACACACAAAATAGCCGAATTTGGGCTTCTGAGCAGACCCACACCGTGCATGAAATACCATTAAATTCCCCCAAAAGTCACTGTTTGGTGCGGTTTCACAGCCGAATTCGTAATTGGTCCATTCTTTTTTGAGACCATCACTCCGACAGGACCCGAAACGTGCACCATAAATGCAGAAAGGTACCACGGAATGCTGCAAACGTTTGTTATTCCACAACTTCAGCAAAGAAACCGTCTCCAACAGACAATCTTTATGCAGGATGGTGCTCCGCCACACATTAGTAATAAGGTAAAGCAGCTCTTGCGCCAATACTTCACTGATGATAGAGTCATAAGTCGGAGTTTTCCAGTTGCATGGCCGCCTCGTTCCCCTGACATCACACCATGCGAGTTTTGGCTCTGGGGTTATTTGAAATCTCAAGTTTATGTTGGTGGAGTATCAAATTTGTCTATTCTAAAGGACAACATAACAAAGATAGTGCGGAATATTCCTCGTGATATTTTACGTACGGCTAAGGAGAACGTTGTGCGCAGAATGCACGGTGTTATTTCTGAGAACGGTGCACACATTGAAGGTGGTCTAATTCCTCACCGGGGAAGTTAATGTAATAAATAAACATCAATAATTTAACTGTACGATTGCATGTGCTAGTATTTTTCTTTTCTCACATTTTATACATTGCAAAGCGCCACAAAACGTCCCAGCGGCGATTTTTGGAACTAATTTTTTTTCACGGAATCCTTTTACCGATGTCTTGATTAGTCTAAATACCCAGTTTGGTGCCATTTAGGCTATTAGATCGTGCTACAGGGCGCTCCAAACACTGTCACTTTAAAAAAGATCACCCTGTACATAAGAATACATTTCATATACAGCAGCATTTTTATAAAAAGTAATTTTTTGAAACAAGTTTAAAGATATTAAAATGCTACAAAATTAAAATGTATATATGTGTAATAATTAATAAAATTAAGATCCGAGTAAGCTTATTTATTACTTACTTTCTTTAATTTTAATACTTTAACCTTTTGCGCTCTACTGACACTTAGATAGTGACAATGGATTTGTGGTTAAATTTACAGGGTTCCACGAGCGACTATTTTTCTATTCTATTTGCACCATTTAAAAAATATAGATTTTGTAGCATATTTCTCTTGCAAATGTTCTCGAACAGTATGTCAATAATTTTTGTGCTTTGTGGAAATTTTTGTGGAAAGGGGTTTGAGGTAAAAGTAAAAATAGCCACCCATGGTATCCCTGAACTTAGTATTTCAATGTACAGGTGTTAGTGGCGTGCAAAAAATTAATGAAGACGTTTTCATTTCCTCCTCTATCTAGATGCCATAGAACATTCTAGAACTACTGCAATGATGAACAAAATCATTTAAAAATATATAAATATCTGTATATAGATAGCTTTATAGAAAACTTCAAACTATCATGATTCTGATTTTGTCAGTCCTTTGTACATGTTTAAATGATGAAAAAGAAAACAGATTTATAAAAGTGAGCATCTCAGTATCCCTTAATTATCAGGGATTGGTTGGTGAGCTCGGAGTGGACACATGTGTTGAACACGAAGAGGTGAGTTTAGTAACAGGCACACAAATACAGTTCATCAGCGTGTACTTCACACTACCGTCTCAAAATATGTGGCTTGAGATAATTCTGGATTGTTCTTATCAAAAACACGAAAAAATCAACAATAATGTACATTATGGCATCTAATCAACAATGATGTACTTTAGTGGTGTTATTTTTACATCTTAAATCTATTAGAGGTTACAAACTTCATACTGGATCAAAAATGATATTTCTCTTTTACACCTCTTCAAATGTTGAGGAAAATTAAATGATGGATGGGCGAAATTTAACAGACCATCTACGTAATTTGTATAGCTAATTTCATATTAAAGAGAGCACGATTACTAAGTGATCAAAACGACATTTTACAGTTAATAAGAGGAGAGAACAGTGTAAATAAAATGTGGGGAACTTTTTAAAAATGGGTGGGCGGAACTTCGGCACCAATTCTACGTAATTTGTATAGCTTAACTTGTATTGGGGGTTGATAATTTCACACCTGGTCAACAAAATTCATTTGGATTTACAGTGTTATAAAAAGTGTGAACAATTACCTAAAGGGTAGACAAAACTGGACAAAATCAGTACTTAATTTACATAGCATAATGCATGTGTGTGGGTGGTATAGACTTGTAATGGTATCAAAATGATGGTGACAGCCCTTGCTTCAAAATAGGCTATACAGGGATGAGAATGCTCCGACCCAAATGACCGATTGCTACCACTAAATTTTAATATTATTTCTCGCCGCATTTAAGGACAAAATTTCTGAGATTTAATAAAGAAAAGTTTTAAAATTTAGCGGTGAAAATCAACCATTTGGGCCGACTCGTTCTCATCCCTAGCTATATCTTATGGCCATGCCACTACCTCAAAGGGGATGCAGGAGCAATCAAAGTTCTAAAAATTAGATTTTTGTATTACTAAAGGACCTAGATACATGAAATTTGGCATGGTGGTGTCGTATTAGATATAAATGATCTCTAAGAACATTTCTTAAAAAAATCGAAATTTAAAAGGGGTGTAAATGAAAGAAACCGTTCTAAAAAACGTAATAAATAATGAAATCCGAGGAAGTATCAAACCTATTTCAAAAGTAATGGTTGGTTTCACAACGGTGTCACTACCACCTGGGGGTTTCAAGAGCACCAACATAGGTTCTATTTCATGTCTGTGTCACCTGGGTGTTCAGGAGCAAAAAACGTTCTAAATTGTAATTCTTGTGATAGTGCAGGGGCGAGCAACATAAAATCTGATATGGTAATTACTTTTAAGATGTAAATGCTCTCTAAAAACAGTTTCTAAAAAAATCGAAATTTAAAAGGAGTGAAAAGAGTTCTCAAAAAGTTCTAAATTGTAATTTCTGCGCAATTTCAGGACATACCAAACAGATTTCAGAAGTAATCGTTGCAAATTGATGGTGAAAGTCCCTGCTCCAACAGAAGCTACATATTTTATGTTGTTGTCTCTACCACCTAGGGGTTTCAGGAGCAAAAAATATTCTAAATTGCGTTTTTTGTCATACTGAGGGGTCTAATATTTTGAAATTTGGCATGGTAATTACTTAAAAGATGCAAATACTTTCTAAGAACCGCCGAAAGAAAATTTTAAATCTTAAAAGGATGAAGGGAGCGAAAAGCGTTTTAAAAACCTTCTAAATTACGATTTTTATGCAGTCTTATGAAATATCAAACCAATTTAAAAAATAATGGTTCTAAATTGGTGGTGATAGAACCGGCCTAAATATAAGCTATATTTTACATCGGTGCAACTACAACCAGGGGGTTGTAGCAGCAAAAAAAGTTTTAAATTGCAATTTCTGTGATACTGAAAAGGCTAGAAACTATAAATGTGGCATGGTAGTTACTTATAAAATAAAAATGCTGTCTAAGAACTGTCGAAAATAAATTCTAAGTTTAAAAGGGATGAAGCGAAGGGAAGGAGTGAAAATCATTCTTAAAAATTCCTAAATTACGATTTCTATGCAATCTCAGGAAATAATAAACCGATTACAAAAATAATGATTACGAATCAATGGTGGCAGTCTCTGATCCTACACAGGCTATATTTTATGCCGGTGATACTACCACCTGGGGTCGGCAGGAACTAAAAACATTCTAAAGAAGCCTTTAAAAACTTTCTAAATTATGTTTTCAATGGAATATTAGGAAATAGCAAACCTTTTTCAATGTTAATGTTAGAAAATTAATGGTGACAGTCTCTTTTTCAACATAGGTATTTTATGTTAGTGCCACTATCACTACAGAGGTGGTAGACCGTTAAACAAAAAATTTAGAATTTAACATGATGGTTAATTTTACGAAGTAAATGCGTACTAAGAACGGTTTCTAAAAAATTCGAAACTTCAAATGAATACTAAAATTAGTGCTAATGAGCATAAAAGCTTCAAAATACTTTCTAAATTATCGTTTATTTATAATTAATTTTACTTCTTATTAATTTTAGCCTCATTTCTCTCTAATGCAGTGTAATAATGAAGTTTAGTCAAACTGTAGCTTTATTAGTTAATTTTTGAATTATTCCTAAAAGTATAATTTCTTCAAATAAAAATTAGACTTACAAATATCAGTTGGCATATTTCGAGTAATAAGCGAACAAAACCGCGGAGTTTGCTAGTAGCTTATAAAAAGTGAGAGAATCTCAATATTGGATTGGCAAAACCCGGGAAAACTTGGGCAAAATAATAGCACAATTTTTTAAAATTTATTATTGGGAGATGTCAGTCTGAAAAATGTGTTATATTTTTTTATTTACAGCATTATAAATGATGGGCAAAAAAGGGCACTAATCTGATAAAACTTCTGCGTAATTTATATATTTTAATTCGCAATGGCGGCTGCCTATTTCGTACTCTAAAGTGAAAGCTGAGTTTCCGAGGCTGTCATCCCTATCCCTGCCAATTTCGCATAGATATCATTTTCTCTTTTTGTATGAATATTCCCAATTGGTATATTCTGAAGCCTATTTTGATTGAACAAAGCATAACTTACTAAGGATTTCTTTAGGTTTTTTTTTATCTTTAAACTTTTTATCTAACATTCACATCCATAGATGAATTTTTAAAAGGAGCAGCTACTCAAATGTTTAAACAACACTTTTTATGGTGACAAAGATGACTTTTAAATATTTAATCTGCTTGTTGATTTAAAATAAAATTTCCTTTTTAAATTCTTTTTAAAACTGTCATAAGCTTGTTTGAAAGTTTTCTAAAGAAAATTTACCGTACGTTCTGTTTATTTAAGGTGATTCCATTCGTGGCATAACTTTCTTCTAGTGCTTTTACATTTTTTTATTAGTAGTACTTTACCTATGAGTAATGTGATAGCAAATATGAATAATATCATAATATTTACATAAGAAATATTTCAAGAACTTTCTTCAAAAATTAATCTTTTCAACTTCAAAATTGCAGAGAAAATCACAAAACCCATTCTAAATCGTAATAAAATTAAGAAGAGAAAACCCGTAGCATATTAAATGTAATAACAAACGCGATGGATAAATAATAAGTCAAAGGTTTAAAAAAAATAAAAATTAAATCCACAGATATTGCATTTTTCGAAGAAATAAAATAATTTAAAATAATGTACATTAAAATGACATATAATTCAAATCTGAAATGAAGGATGCGAAAAATCCGCTTAGTTATTCTTCAAAATGTTTTGTAATTGCACATGACTGAAACAAAACAAATTATGTAGGTTTCATTAAAAAACAAATCTTAAAATATAAATTCTGCCTAAAAAACATCCTTATATTTTAGATTAATACATTGAAATGGTAATTGTTCTTTCCATTAAATTTAAAGGTTTTCTATTAATTTTAAATTTCAGCAAACGCATTTTTTTTGTCTCATATCTGGTAACTAACAGGCTTTGACCACTCCTCCCTGGTCGGTTGGTCTTGAATCAAACTAAATATTTTGGAGAATTTGACCTTGAATTATAAATGCTTCCCTTAGCATTTTTTTTTTTTTTTTTTTTAATAAATTGCAAAAAAAAAAAAGTCATCTATTTTAATTCCATTATTACATATTCGAAACTGAAACAAAACATAATATACAAGTTTTAAGTTGAATTTTTAATTTTTTACAGGTGCGAAAAGATTTCGTTTTATCGTCAGTTTATTATCCCGAGTTATCTCAGTCAAATGGAAATCTTGACCACTTGATGTAGGTTAAGTACCACCCATTATTAATTTTGCCCTCCTACTGTAACGCTGAAAATCAAATTTTGTTTTTTGACATAATGTAAAGTCCTCATCCCTCAAATACGAATTGAGTTTACAAAAAATTTATGTACAGGTTTTGCTGACGTTCCTCCAAATTTCTCCACCTTTTATAACTATCTAAATCAAAAATATATATTTTTAACCACGTGTGAAATTGGCACCCCCCCCCCCCAATACGAATTAAGTTATAAAAATTAGACAGATGTTTTATCCAAGTTTTATAACGCTATAATGAAAAATGTGTCTTTTTATCTAAAGCGCCTCCAAAAAATTACTACTAAGAAATAACAATCCTAGAGTTTTGGTAAATGTTTCACGAAGTTCATGCACTGTTTTGCCTATCATTTCTTTAGTTTTGCATAACATTTTTCTTAAAATTTTGCCAAACGTTTGTATATCATTGGATGTTTTTATAACATCGCATTTCAAGATTGTTCGTTATGTTTTCTCATGGTACCTACGATTTTGTACGGTTTTTACCAGCGTCTCTAAAATTTGCTTCAAGCTTTCTAAAGTTTTGTCCATGATGCTATATCACTGCAGAGTGTTGTCCTAGTGCCAAACGTTCCCCGTGTTTTGTACAGCTCTCCTAAAAATTCTCTTAGCTTTGACTAACGTTCTTACAGCATTTTCCCCAGCGTTTTTAGTGCTTAACTTGTCAAATTATAATGTCTTATATAAGTTGATTATTTTTATACCAGTCCTATGAAAAGAGATTTTTCATACACTCTGTATAATCAATTGTAAATCCTTTTCAAAAATAATTTATATTCTTTGAATTAACTTAAAACTAGCAATTTTCTACAGATAGTATTCGTTATTTGTCAAATGATTCTTTTTTTTATCTTTTTTGTTGTTGTTGTTGTTGTTGTCAAAAAAATATCCAAACTATAGTCTATTTCACTAAAAGGGACATATGTATAAAATCTTGGTAAATTCTAAAGAATTTGTAATCTTAATGCACGTCGAAAACATATTGCCATAAATTATACACGTGAATATTCCCAACATCCGAATACTTAGTTTTAAAGGAGAAAAGTAAGCTAAAATATGTGCAATAATTTCATATGTGCGGCATGTTGACGAAGAATTTTTGTTCTTGTATTCGCAAAAGTTTTAAATACTTATAATATTACATTTGTATCGAGATCTTTGTGGTAACGTGGTAATACACTTGCTAAGCGAAATGGACGGAGTTCAACCCAATCTGACATCTAATATTTAAATTTATATAATCTGTAAACGTTATTAGACTAATACCATATATACTTAGCCTGTATAGTCTCTAAATTTTTATGCCTTAAATGGTTACATGATTATTATAGAAATTCTATTGGCTTTTATGACTCTATATTAATTATAAAAAATTACACACACACACACACACATATATATATATATATATATATATATATTCCAAGCTTTTCTTTAATTAATACTTGAAGAGCACTGAAGATTTAAACTTCATAAGAGGAACACTAGGCGGCCTGAAAGTGAGTTTGACTCTGACTCTCTGAGTATATGTTAAATATTTTAATCGCAGATTAAAATCTCTGAAGCATGGGCCGTTTCTATATTTTCATTAAAAGTGTTACGTTTTGGAATTATTCATGGAAATGATGTTGTTGGTGCAATTTTTAGAAGAATATTTTTAATGACGAAGGTAAAATCTAATTTATGTCTAGAAAATTCAATCTTGCAATATTATTCCTGCAAGGGAAAATGCTGTAGAATCAAAACTTAACAGAGACATTACCTATACAGGATTTCCAAGAATTGGTAAAAATAAAGTAATGGGCGTTAGGTCATTTATATTTTATTACCTGTTTAGAGGTCCCTATTGAAGATTTAGAGGTCCCTGTTTTAGTCCCTATTGAAATCATCTTCACATACATTAATTAGATAAACATATCATCAGAAAGATTACTTATTATAACTGAAAATGATGGAAAAGTTAAAGTTTATTTTTTCTTACATATAAAGATTCGGCTGTCGGGTATGTTCCCATTTGATATTTTTGTCAAGAAATTATGTGCAATTGGACTACAAGTTCTTCTCAATTTACAATGATAACTGTTTGTATATTGTTTATAAATGTTTGATTCTACTAGTTATCGCGATACAAGATAAAAATTCATTTTACTATTTTATATTCACTTCCCAAATAGCACAGATCGTTGGAAAATTGTAGGGTACAGAAGCCCAATAATTTGGATAGTATCTGAGCAGCAAACGGTTTGACAGCTGTTTGTTCTTTGTTGGCAAGTGCTTCATTGGTCAATGGTAAGGCAAGGAGGAAATTTATTACTGTGCTCCAATCATTAACCACATTGTCCCAAAAAGTTTTACTGCTTGTGCTGCCTAACCCTTTTGGGGTACAAATTAATTTTCCGCATTCCCAGAATTTTATTCGGTTAGTACCACTTTTTTTTTTAAGTTATCTTAAATTATCTACATTATTTCGAATTTATCGAAATTTCGAATTTATCGAGTTATCTACATTATTTCGAAAATGCTCTAATTATATAAGCCAAATATTAATTTTTTATTACTAGTGTCAAATACAAATTTTGTAAAAAAATATGATTTCAAGTCATGCTCGACGTTGGACCACAAAGGGTTAAGAGGATGCCTTCTGAAACTCTCCAAGCGCGCGATTCCATTTGACCCTATGGAAAAATTTTTGAAGCTCGATTACTAATTACCTAATAAAATTATTATACATGGTGTCCATAAAAAGCATGTCCCAGTTTTAATGGCATATCGTAACAATTTAATTTAGACTACTTAAAACAAATCATACATCAAACTGAAGGTAAACAAATGTAGTTTTTTTTTTACAAATGTTCAATATGTGCACCTTTAGTTATACGGCACGCATCCAACTTAAAGTTCAACTCTTCTCACACTTCGGTTAACAAGTTCGGGGTAATGGAAGCAATAGCATCCTCAACTCTGGCAAATCATTAAGTAGCGGTATGCATTAACGCAGACACAACCTTTTGTAAAGCCGTAAAGGAAAAAAATCGTAAGACTCTAACGGCTGTTACATCGTCTGCCCAGCAATAAGGCTATACTCTCAGAAGTCGCCATTTTGCGTATGTGCCACTTCAAGTGGGTAAATAACAAAGTGGTACTCGCGCATGCGCTGATCTAAAGCTGTTTGAGGAACTCTTTATTTGTGACCTTGAATCAACATTGTCCAACGCTTACAGTTGATACTATTAAAATTTATAACTGGGACATTTTTGTATGTACTCCTTTAATTTCACTCCTTTCTAGAGAGTAGAAAATTTCACTCTTTAAGGAGTGTAATTTTTACAAAATTCACTCCAAACAGAGTGAAAATGCCTGCTCCTCTTTCAAAGAGTGAACTTTTCACTCCTCCCAATTTTAGAATGTATGAGAGATATGAATGATAAAACATCCCTGTGTAAAATTTATATTTCTATTCAATTCTCAAAATTTGATATCAGAATTTTTAAGACCCATATTAAAGATTCGTATAGTCATAAAGGTCATTCGTATAGTCAAATCGTTGCGTCAAATTTTTAACCCGCTATGGGTTTCGTATGGATATCATTACTTTCTGGGGATTAAGGATCAAAAGATTTAAAAAAATAACATATTACTATAATATGGTTTTCGCCGTCAAAAAGTAGACGTTAGATGCCGAAGATGTACGTTTTCAAAAATTATACTCTTAAATTTTAAGCTTAAAAAAAGTCCTGTAAACTTTGAAATTTTCCCTTTATGAAATTTTATCATCAACTGTTAGAAAAATAATTTTAAGGAGAAAATTTTTAAAATCGCATATCGTCAACATGTGTCGTCTACTTTCTGATGTTGAAAACCGTTGTTATCAATTAAACAACTAGAAAGATTATCCCGTCAATAACGTTGGAAAAAGAGATATCAAGGTATATACAGTTTTCTCTATTTCGCCAATTCCTCTGTGCTGGGAAAAGTACCCAGAATTTAATTTCTGTATTCGGCCATGTAAAGCATATTAAAATCGGGCAGTTAGGAGCACAGATAGTACAGCGCCGTCTAGTCGCAGTTACTTTATTAGTGGCATCGGATTGAAGATGTAACGACGTCCATTCTCGTACATTACACTCTAAATTCTGACACATAGATTTTGAAAAGAAAACTTAAATGCATGGATTTTAAAATAAATTTCGGTGAGCTCGATTATGAAAAATTAGTGGGTTTCGATGAAAATTTCGCCAAATTAGCCATTTATCGTCAAGTCGGCTTCATGTATGGCAAATTATTTTTGTTGCCAAATTTGGCAATATCTTGGCAGGTCGGTCAAAATTTGGCTCTATTGTGGTAACCTATTGTGAATGTTATTAGTACTTTCAACAATTATTCATTGTTGAAGCTCATACCGATCTCTCCATAGGAATCCTAATCGCGATAATTGAGGAGGTCCAACCGGAATTGTAAGTAACACACAGAGGTTTGAAGTTTAAATAAATAAATGAGTAATCACTCTTTTATGTTTTTTCCCATAGGTTAAAATAGGATCATGCGATCAGATAGTTTCAATGAAACGGCTCCCAAGTTTAGTAGTCCTTTCGCCTTAAATAAATTTCTTATGCTTCGCAGTAGACAGTAATCTAATCTGTACACTTGGTAAAAGCATGTGACATGTGCTAGTTTGTCAGAAATTCACATTTGGATTTATTTCTACTTCCGGATGTTCCGGTAAATAATCCTGCGAACCACAAGAGTTGAAGCGTATAAGAATAATTTTATTGTTCCTATCACTATTTCAAAAGAATTAAACTTCTTTGTTTTAATGGCATACAATAAATAAATTTACCAGAAATATTTTCGATTGGAAATACTAGTAGACACAATAAAATTTCTCCTGTTGATTCCTCCTTCTGAAAGTATGATTTGAGCCCTACAATCATAATCAAAATTATCAGCTGTACAAAATATACACATGTGCACATGTAAATGTCGCTTGGAAATCCATCACTGTTTGCACATAATTATCGTTTGTTACATACTGAACGAAATTCTACCAAGTTTTTAGAATATACTTGATGAATACAAAATAGAAATTGCAGATTTTGTCTACTTATAAATTCTGCCCATGTCCTTTGTTTAGATTCACATTTTCATTTGGGCTGCAGAAAAGTATTTTAATTTAATAATATAAGAGATACTTTAAACTATGTTCACTTAGATGGCACTGATATTCTATACTCCCGGTTAAGCGGACAATTTTAAATATCCCACTTACCTCTGGTTTTGTGAGAGTTAAGAGAGTTGGATGGCTTCTACTTACTATTTTTAAATTCTTTATTTATGCGTGAAATTTTAAAAGTAAGAAAACTATTTCCCTTTTGAAAAATATAGGAAAAATAGATTCAATACAACGAGGGGAATCCAGCCAGAAGATCCGTTAAGCAATTGAACAATAGGAAATGATTATTAGAAAAAAACTTTTATTGTATAAGGAAATACAATGCTTAGATTATTTTTCGACATAGTTGCCACCATTGTTGAAGCATTTATCATAGCGTGGTACCAACTTTTGTATGCTCTCGTCGTAGAAATACGCCGCCAGCAGTGACAACCATTTCATAAATAAGTATACAGGAAATTTGAGGAAAATGCTTTGACAGTGTCGTACTGGTAAACCTTCGGTTCTCCTTAATCTTGTTTTCAACATATATAAGCAAATCATTATCAATCAGAGAACGCCCACTTCGCTCTTCATCGTGAACGTTTCAACGTGCTTCAATGAAACTTAGTACGCACCTCCTTACTATCGAATCACTCATTGTATTTTGCACGGAAACTTAATAAATTTTAAAGTGAATTTCAATTGGTCTAGTGTTCCTAAAGTTCTGAAAGCGGGTGGCAGACCGTATTTCTCATTCGGCGTGACGTTCATCCATTTAAACTTTTTAAACGTTCAACAAGCAGCCGAGCCAATACTGAGCGATCTACAAATAACTTCAATTGTTTACCAATGAGTCAGAAAAGTGAACGCTCATGCGTGAAATCACGAACGGAGTGCTTTCGCGTAAAAATATTCAAAACTGTACTTGCTTACTGGTTTGTCCTCGTATATTAATATTATTAATATTTTATGCTTACTCCAATAAAACTCTTGTAGTAGCTTTAATTATCAAACGCTATTATCAAAAACGAGTACATAGCTATTTTTCAATGAAAACAAAATATAATAAATTATACATTTAACTATCGAGTCCGGACATGGTTAGACGATTTAGCCAAATATTTGGCGATGTTTTGCATTTTAATGTATCTTTATTGGACTTCTTTGGCAATAGAATAACTAGAATCTAGTTTATTCGATTACTATAACGTATGTACTTATATTTTTTACAGTATAAATTGGCTTTCATGTGACCAAAGATTTCCCTAGTTAGAGAGATTTAATCTCACTATGCTCGCACGCATAGGATTACTAAGAAGTCGAAAATTCGCACAAAGAACTCGGACAAAATTCTTAATGTATGGATGTAATTAATATATTAAGATTCTATTTAAAAAGTTCACTTTAAATTATAATGTATTTCTCTAATTATCTTAGAAACGTACACTGAAATTTTGCCAAATTTATCACGAATTTATTTGTTGAATTTATATTTTCTTCATGCGATCAAAGCTTTTCCTAGTTAGCGAGATTTTATGTCACTATACTCTCGTGGGTCGGCTTACTAACAAGTCTAAAATCCTCACAAAGAGCTCGAAAGAAATTCTTAATGTCAGAACAGTAAATTAATATATTAGGAAATTAATTTAAAAGTATACCTTAAATACAATGTATTTCTCTTAATATCTTAGAAACTTACACTGAATTATTTTACAAAAATTATTACTCAATTTGTTTGTTGACAATACATTTTCTTCTGAAGTAATAATTGTTTTTAATGAAATAAATTTATATTATGTAGGTCAAAGAAAACATCTAACAGATATAAATAATTTGTAATTAAACTTTTAAAAAACTTTTGATTTAAACCAAATATGAATTAAACCATAATAAAAATGTATTATTTTAACTAGAGCATTGAATATGTTTTTAAACCCAACATAAAGTTTTGTTTCTAATTTTATTAATGTAGGATTATGGAATTGGTTTTATGGAATTTAAAATAAATCAAAAGAATTGAGAATTACTTTTTGTAGGATATTTCCTAAGTTCCCAAATGGGAACACTTCAAAATATGACTCCAGAAAGAAAATTTAATCTGTGTTTTTTAAGGAAATCCCTTTTGCTGACGCAGACGATTTATTTAAGCTGATTGCATTCGGATTGAAAAAATAATATAAAAGTATGTCCATAAAATATTTTATTCATTTTTTTTAACTCTGCTGTTAACCTTTATTGTAAGACGTATGAAATAAATATTGAAAACATTTCTGAAAATGCGTCGGGTTTGTTGTTTAGTAAATATGTGTTTTAAACAAAATAACACACAAATCTCTTTACAGTACAAATATCTTTTCTCTTTAATCATTCAAAAATGGCAGCATAATTTCTAAATTCCAAATATTTAGAGTAAGGTGGTTGATTTTATTTTTTTAAATCTGTCAATATTGTTTATATTGGCTATATCTTGAACAATACTAAATAAATTAAATATTTTCCCAACATTTAAGCTTTTACACTTTGTCAATAATGCAACAATATTGCTAAGAAATAGATCGCGATTTCATAGCCTGTATTTCTGGAACACTGGCGTTTTGTGTCAAATGTCTCCGATATAGAGTTGATATTTCAGAGTAGCGTAAACAGAGTAGCCTTTCATTAGAAATATTTCCAATATGAAGTCAACCATTTCATTAATACTTCTATTCCGTTGGCAGTTTTCCGATGAGTGTGTTATTGGGTTCCAATATAAGCAATATAAACAATATTTGTTTACAAAAAGTGAAAAGGGGATTTATGTGGAAAGCATAAACCTGTCTTCAAACCATCCTTAAGTGTTTAAGTTGTTGCTTTAACAAAACTTAAAGTTATAATTAAACTTAAAATTACAATATGTACAAATTAATTAAAAGATGAAAAAAATATTTAAAAAGGTGATAAATTACTTTAATATCCTTATTACTTTCAACTATATACATAGCCTTCGTCAGAGAATACAAAAATGCAAGTGTCTTAATTTCAAATTTCTGTTTTCAGTGGAATTACATATACTCCAGAATATTATTTGCTGAAATTTGTATTATTCGTTGTTTATTGCTTTTTAAACAACTTTTACAAAAGGATGTTACGCATTTTTTTTATTTTTTTTCAAAGTACGTTCACGAATAATTTTTCAAATAATGTTCCAATTATGATGATACTATATACATATTTTTAAATCATTTATTCTTATGGTGTTCGAGTATCAATATGATTAGGATCCAATTTTGCAAAGTTCAGAAAATTTTAAACTGTATTGAAATGGGGTGGGCAGTATAACTTTTAAAAAAATAGTCGTTATATCGGGTTTTTTTTTTCAAAGACACGTTAAAAATGTGAAACATCAAGGCCTACTGGGTTCTACTGTCAAAAATTTAACAACTGGGTCAAGAAAGGATTTAAATTGAATTGTGGTGAGAATAAAGAATTGTCACCAAAAAACTGCTTGAAAAACAACTGTAACTGACAAATACCATTTGCCGTGCAATAAGAAAATTAAGGGCAATAAAGTCAAAAATAATTCCTTGAAGCTAGTTTTATTTTTTCTTAAAAGCAGAAATTGTTTAGAACAGCATTTTAAAAGATTGAATTTCTGTTAGGTAGCTTTCATTACAAAAATCTACCTATTGCAGCCGTTCGGAGGAAAGCGATTTCAAAAAATTTTGGTATATTTTCATCGATCATGACCCCCCCGACCCCGAAACCACCCTCCGTTCAAAAGTTTATATATATATATATACATATATGAACTTTGTCATACTGTAACTCTCGTATTTATGAACCGATTTGAATGAAACTCGGTGTGTAGATAGTACATACCAATGTCTCGGCCGAGTTCGTTGGCCAGCTTCATCCGCTATCTTGTTTCAAAATGGCGGCCATTTGCATTTAAAAAAAAATAATAAAATTTGAAATGTGATACCAAAAAATTGAAAGTTGAAAAATATTTTTTTCTTATGTGTTTGACCTGGATACAAGGATTTCGGAGCAGTTTTTGTTTCGTCTATATCTTAAAAAATGGCTGAATTATAGCACTTTGAATTTCTAGCGTGGCTGACATTTTGAAACGTCCTGATTTTTGTCACCCGATAACAGGTCTATTCATGAACCGATGTGGATGTACCTTGGTGTGTACAAAGTACATACCAATGTCTCGACCGAGTTCGTTGGCCAGCTTCATCCGCCATCTTGTTTCAAAATGGCGGCCATTTAAAAAAAATAATAATTTAAAATTTAAAATGGGTATAAAAAACTTTAAAAAGATTTTTTCCTTATGTGTTTGACCTTAATATAAAGATTCCGGAACAGTTTTTGTTTCGTCTATATCTAGAAAAATGGCTGAGTTATAGCATTTTTAATTTCTATTGTGGTTGACATTATGAAACGACCTGATTTTTGTCACGCGATAACAGGCGTATTTATGAACAGATTTGGATGTTACTTGGTGTGTACATGGTGCATACCAATGTCTCGACCGAGTTCGTAGGCAATCTTCATTCGCCATTTTAATTCAATAGGGAACATTTAAAAAATATATTTAAAATTTAAAATGAGGTATGAAAAAATTGAAAAATGAAAAAGGTTTTTTTTATGTGTTTGACCTTGATAAAAAGATTTCAGGGTAGTTTTTTTTTTTCGTCTATATCTTAAAAAATGGTTGAATTATAGCACTTTGAATTTCTAGCATGGCTAACATTTTGAAACGATCTTGCATTTTTCACGCGATAACACACGTATTCGCCTATTTCTATGTAAGAAGGCATGTGGATGTTATACATCAATATCTCGATCAAGTTCGTTGGCCAGCTTCATCAGCCATCTTGTTTCAAAATAGCGGCCATTAAATTAAAATATATATATATATTTAAAGTGAGGTGCAAAAAAATTAGAAATTGTAAAAGGTTTCTTTCTTAAGTATTTGACCTTGATATAAGGATTCAGGAGCATTTTTTGTTTTGTCTTTATCTTAAAAAATGACTCAGATACAGCAGTTTGAATTTCTAATGTATGTGACATCTTGAAAAATCGAATTTTTTGCCTGCGATAGCACTTGTATATATCAACCGATCCCGATGTGAGTGAGCATGTGCACAGGAATTACTGAGGTCTCGACCAAGTTCACTGGTTAGCCTCATCCACCATGTTCTCTTAAAATGGCAGGCACTTCACATAACGCCGAATTTGGAAACCAAATATAACTTTAAATAAAATCAGTTTGGTTAAAGCTGACTAATTTCGCGAAATTCTCATTCATAAGGATTTAGTATTGATAAAAATTAGTATTGAATCTTTTATATTCCTTTTCCACTAAATTGAGCTTCGTGTGTTTGAATAACATAAGCTAGCTTTTTAAAAATAATGAATTTGAAATCTACCTCTTCCTCCCGACACTGGCCGTAAGGACTTTTTTTAAGTCAGGATGCCATCGTTATCTAAAAGAATGACAATTTAGTTAATGTAGACAGACACATTTGTTTAAATAAAGTAATGAATGGGTACATTAAAGAACATTATATGTCCGCACAAATGTATATTTATGTTTATTTTTTCTTTCTATACAACAAACCGTTGCATAAAGACTTTTTCATTTCTTTTTAGAAGACAAAGTTCAGAATTTGTATTTATTCTAAATCTGAACATCTAAAAAGTTATAATGCTGATTTTTCTTAGATTAGAGAACAAAATACGATTAATACTTTATTTTAAATATATAGTTCTTTACATGTCAATAATTATTTCCATTCTGTTCATCACAATTATCAAAGTATGTTATCCCAACTCAAACTAAGAAATTAGAAATGTTCTTTTGAATTAACGGGCAGCTGGTTAACCAAAAAGGATGTCCTAGAAAATTATGTTTGTTTTTTTTTTTAGCATGAAACAATTCTTATTAACTTTGACAACAGTAATGTAAATGAAGATTCCTAGGAATTTCTGGTACTTTTGAAAAATTTTTCGGGCGAAGTTTGGAAATCTCTCTAGCCATTATGCCCCTGAAACGTCAATGAAATTTCGTTTAAAATGATTATTTAAAATCTGGTATTAAATTGCACTGTCTGAGTGAATATTAACAAATAACTGTTTTTAAGATTCAATCATTTTGACATTATGATAACAAAATTAATTCAGAAAAAAGATGCATTTAAAAAAATAATAAAAGTTATTTTTGTTTTTGTTTCCATCAGCAAATTTCAGTACAAGCTCGCAGTTTCATTGAAAACACATGGTATTCTAAAATCATGAACACGGTTTCTTGAATTTTGAGATTGCGCTAAAGTTACAAATGACTGATGTTTATAACTTTTTTTTTTAAGATATCATAATTTTGACATTTTCATACTGAAATAAATACGTTAAAATTATATATATTGCTTTCAAAAGATAAGTCATTTTTCGTATAACATTCCAATGTACGATCACAATTTCATGAAAAAATTTATTCGAATACGAAACTTATAATTACGGTTGCATAAGTTCTCAGAATAACAAGCGATTATTTATGTTTGTAACACAGTCTTTTTTTAACCCCTTGTCTGTGGAATACAGTTGAGAAAAACATGCCAAAAATGGAAAAAAAATTCTTTGAATGGTTTGAATGAAATTTGGAAATAACTGCAAGATTACAAAAATCGGGCAAATGACGCGAAACTGCCAAACTTTTCGCCAAAAAGTATCACCATCTATTGGAAAATTTTTAAATTACATATTATGCATTAGACGAACTTAGTTCGGACTTCACGGAATAGGAACAGCGATTTTTCTCTTTCCCGAACTTGGGTCAGGTATTTCAAAATTAGCGCATTTTCATTGCCCTAACTGAGTTCGAGCAAGAAGTTCTTTCAAGAAGTTTGGTATTACATTAATGAAACTAATTCTACAAATTAAAAATATTTAACATTTTGAAAAATAAGTGATTTTTCTAGATGTTTATCTATATAATTAAAATGTATAAATAAACAACTGCAATTTAACAAATAAATACGGATCTGAAATTCATTTTTAACCATCGTTTCATGGATTTTGAGAATACGAAAAAGTAAAAATGCTCGACAAATCCGATTTAGTTTGTTTATGCTACCAAATTCTTAATATTCATCTCTATAATAAAAGCCTAAGTCATGTGACTGTCATCAACAGTTCCGGGTTGACCGCTTCGCTTTTTACATGCCAGGCGGCCTATTGGATAGTTTATTGTTAGCCGGGCGCAGGGGATAAATAGCCAAATATTGTTCCATCGCCATCATGTCATCAGTATTATAATAGTCCATTTCATGCGACTGCCATAAACAATTTTTCGCGTGATAAGTTAAAACAAAGCTTTGATGTTTAAATTAAATGTCATGGTTCATGGTATTATTTATTACATTTCTTTTCTTTGTTTTAAAAAAATCATTGAGAGTCGTAAAATTTTAAATATTTCAGTTTTTAAATTAAATGTATGTTAAATAATATGAGTGAAAATATTATATTCTAAACGAAATTAATGAAATACGAAAAAATACGACGAGAACAATGTTTGGCTATTTATCACCTGCGCCCGCCTAACATAAAAATAGCGAATTCATGATTTCTGTACTAGAAACTACCGAATTGGCGGAGGATTGAGCAAGTAAAATAAATTTTGGATAAAAGTAGCATGATACAATGCTTAGCATGCATTTAAGGAAGACCAAACTGGTCGACAAGGGTGGCTAGTTCGGTCATAAAAATAAATGGAAATTGCCAAACCTCTTTTTTTTCAGATTTCAAAGGGGAAGTTTATAAATTATACTTTTTGTAAAATATTTCAATTTGTGTAAAAATAGAAATATATATTTTTAAAAATGTTTCTATTGGAATTTGTTTTAAACGTCAAAAAAAAGGTTTCTTTCAAGTTTTTCTTTATTTGTAATTCCTTCAAACAAACACTTATTTTGCATTAAATCAATTGCAGTTTATCCGAGAAAAAAACGTATATTTTTGACGGAATAAAAACAGTTATTATTTTTCTCGCTAAAGCAGGCATCACTTTTTTCCATATAACAAATTCAAAATGTACATAATATATTCTGTTGAGTTCAAGAAGTAAATAAGAATGTATTAAAAAAAATATTCGAGATATGTCGATGTAAATTTCAAAATCCTTTCAAGTAAAAATATCGTAAAAGAAATTTCATCAAGATTTTATTATTGAATGAAAAGCTACTTTTGTTGACGCAGGTGTTTTCTGGACGAAAAAAAAACTACTGTTTCCTCTATTTGAAATAGACGTAAACATAGTTAAAAAAAAATTCTGCAGCATATTGAATTTTCAAGAAATGCCTTAAAAAATTTCAATACTAGATAATCTATCAAAGTCCAGTCAAAAAAATATATCCTAAGATAACTAAATTTAAATAGCAGTATTATTTTTAATGTAATATTCATAATTTTATTACTAATACATTAATCAAATTTAAAATTATATTAATTTTGTGCTTATCAAATTTAGATAAACCGTCTTCAATATGAAGTCTGTAATTGTCAAAAAGTACAAAAATGAATAATATTTTTTACACTTATTGAAATAACCTCTTGCATATTCTGATAAATTAAAAACAACCGAAAAATCGTGTTCAATCAGTACTAAATCATTATGAATGTGAATGTAACGAAATTAGTCAGCTTTATCCAAGCTGCTTTTATTTAAAGTAACTTATATTTGGTTGCCAAATTCGGCGATATCTTGAAGTTCCTGCCATTTTAAGACAACATGGTGGACGAGGCTAACGAGTGAACTTGGTCGAGACCTTAGTAATTCTTTTGCACATGCTCACTCACATCGGAATCGGTTGATATATACAAGTGCTGTCGCAGGCAAAAAATCAGATTTTTTTAAATGTCAACCACATTAGAAACTGAAACTGCTATATCTGAGCTATTTTTTAAGATAAAGACAAAACAAAAAATGCTCCTGAATCCTTATATCATGGTCAAATACTTAAGAAAGAAACATTTTTCAATTTCTAATTTTTTGCACCTCACTTTAAATATAATTTTTTATTGAACTTATTGGCCTCCATTAATAACAAGATGGCTGATAAAGATGGCCAGCGAACTTGGTCGAGACATTACGATATACTATCCACATGCCTTCTTACATCGAAATAGGTTAATAAATAAGCGTGTTATCACGTGACAAATATTAGATAGTTTCAAAATGTCAGCTATGCTAGAAATCCAAAGTGCTATAATTCAACCATTGTTTAAGATATATACGAAACAAAAACTGTTCCGGAATCTTTGTATCAAGGTCGAACACATAAAAAAGATTTTTTTCATTTTTCAACTTTTTGATAACTCATTTTAAATTTTAAATGTAATTTTTTAAAAATGGCATCCCTTTTGAAATAAGTTGGCGAATGAAGCTGGCCAACGAACTCGGTCGAGACATTGGTATGTACTATGTACACACGAAGTTACATCCAAATCGGTTCATAAGTACGCCTGACATCGCGTGACAAAAATCAGGTCGTTTCAAAATGACAGCCACAATATAAATGCAAAGTACTATAACTCAGCCATTTTTAAAAATATAGACGAAACAAAAACTGCTTCGGAATATTTATATCAAGGTCAAAGACATAAGAAAAAATATTTTTCAATTTTCAATTTTTTGGTACCACATTTCAAATTTTAGAGGCATTGGTACGCATTATGTATACACCAAGGTACATCCAAATCGATTCAGAAATACGCCTGTTATCGCGTGACAAAAATCAGGTCGTTTCAAAATGTCAGCCAAGCTAGAAATTCAAAGTGCTATAACTCAGCCATTTTTTAAGATATAGACGAAACAAAAAATACTCCGGAATCTTTTTATCAGGGTCAACACATATGAATAAAATATTTTTCAATTTTCAATTTTTTGGTACCACATTTCAAATTTTAAATTTAAAAAAAAATTTAAATGGCCGCCATTTTGAAACAAGATGGCGGATGAAGCTGGCCAACGAACTTGGTCGAGGCATTGGTATGCACTATGTATACACGAAGTTACATCCAAATCGGTTCATAAATACGAGAGTTGCAGTGATATATATGAGATCTATATCAGATATATATATATATATATATATATATATATCAGATATATATATCAGATATATATATATATATATATATATATATATATATATATATCAACTTTTGAACGGAGGGTGGTTTCGGGGTCTAGGGATCATGATCGATGAAAATATACCAAAATTTTTTGAATCGCTTTCCTCCGAATGGCTGCAATAGGTAGCTTTTTGTATTGAAAGCTACCTAAAAATCCCTGCCCGCCCGGCCTACAGGCAGAGATAGATTTCGAAGTTAAATATACTAATTTCATCAACGAAAACTAAATCATGATTCGATATAAATCCACTTTAACAGTTTTATTTTCAAATTTATTTTTAATAAAAAAATATGAAAGTTGTTGGCGTGATTTTCGAAAAGATTTATAAACCACCTGTGTTTTTATTTTTCTTTCAATTAATTAAAACTTGATTAATAAACAATTATTTTCTCAGTAGGGCAATATTTTTCGTTTCTAACACAATCTCTTCGGGAAATTCTGTTCAAAATGACCAGTTTGACATCATTTTTTGAAATACATTCTGCCTCTATCAAAAAATCGATCATTACTGTACATTATATAGTTTCTGAATAAGAGAATCTACCGATTGGATTCGTTTGAGAGCAAAAATGAATTTAAAAATGAGTAAGAAAATAAGCAGTTTGGATTTGAATACACCCTTAATAAGATGATTTTTTTTCTTCAACCGTTTTGTATATTTAATTTGTTTTTGCTGTAAGAATTGGTTCTATCAAAACCTTGTCTATAGAAATGTTGAAGACAATATTAAGAAGATATATGATAAATTCATGGAGATTTTATATCTTGTGAATTGACAGAATTATGAAAATTTTTTTCTTCAACCCCCCCTTTTTTGTTTTCGTTTTTAATTTTTTTTTTTTTTTTTTTTTTTTTGCGGTACGAATTGATCCTATCAAAAACTTGTGAATATAAAAGTTATAGATAATATTAAGGAGATGTATAATAAAATTAATTGGATTTGATATCTTGAGAGCTGACGAAGTTAGAAATTTTTTTCTCCCTAAAACCCTATTTTTGTGCCCCTTGAGCCCATTTTTAATTTTATCAAAAATCTGTGATACATAAATTTTTTGCCATATTTTTAGAAGTAATAAAAACTTACAAAAGTACAAAAATTAAGAAGTTATGGGTTTTTTTCGATTTTCACAAAAGAAAACCGAACCACTCCCTATTTCAATCCCCTTGGTCCGGTTTTGCCCATTAACGAACTTGACCGAGATTTTATGTCCCTTGATTTTATGTATCAGTTTGGATATATATATATAGATATATAGATAGATAGATAGATAAAATTTTCTTACTGAGGGTGGTTTTGGGTTCTAGGGATCATGATTGGTGTAGATCTGCAAAACTTTTTCCGAAATTCCAACATAGGAATGATCCCAATAGGTAGTATTTCATACGAAATGTACCTAACGAGGATGTTGTAAGCAATAATTTTCCTGGATAAAATTGAAGCAGTATGATTGAGGGAAAATAAGATAATTTTTCACTGGTTTTTTATTTCAACAGTACTGAGATGAACATCCAAGGGTAACTTAGAGGGAACAAAACCAAAAATCAGCAAATATTTTCATATTTTTCACACAATCTTTATTTGCGCTGGTGGAATAATTTCCTTTTTTTCAGAAATATATTATTGAGTGTGTGTGTGTGTTTGACTTAATGTCTCTTTTGAGCTTATAAAGGCAGCTGGCGAAAGTCGTTTTTAATCTGGGTTTCGAAAACTGTCGCACAGGCGTTTTGACCGGATGGTTATGTCATGAAGAAAATAAATAAAATCCATAAATAAAGCAGTCGAATAAGATATTTCCCAAACATTTTTTTACATGTTCAGGAACACTCGTCAGGAGAAATGCTCGATCTAATCGATGATAAAAGTTTATTTAAACATGCAAGGTGGTAACCGGAGTTTTAGAAGAAAAAAGGAGCTTCGAATAATCTTCGAAGTCTCCAAGACCATTCCATCTCAAAGTCGACTCCCAAACTCTAATCTCCTCTCCTATCTGGCTGCGCGTCTGTATTTAACTTACTCTGTCTCAAAGCTACAGTCAAGATCAGATGGCTTCTCTTCTCCAATCATAATCGCTTTAAGAGGGACTTATTAATAGTTACGCTGGATTAATATTGAGGTGATTCAATATCCGTAGCGCGAAAATTTCTTCTAGAATTTTCTATATCCTCGGCTCGGGTACACAAGGTTTAAATAAAAATTAATCGCTGAGATCGGGAGTGTGGACTAAAAATAGATCTCAGCCTACCCGTCGATAATTTTAACAGAAAAGAAAAATGAATTCATTGAAATAATATAATAGACACCTTGATATTTTCATAAAAGAATGATTTTAAATAAATAGTATTTTAGAACGAGATAAATTATGAATTATGACATTTTAGAAATTAAATAAAGAATACGGGGAGGAGAGCACTCCAACCCAAATGACCACTAAATTTTGCCAAATGCTACCACTAAATTTTGCGAGCATTTCTGGCCGTATTTAATGACAGAATTTCCAAGATTTAATAAATCAAAGAGCACTGTTAAAATTTAATGGTGAAAATGAACTATTTGGGTCGGAGTGCTCTCATCCCTAAGAATATAGAATAAAGAAGAGATTTGATATACTGGGAAATGATAGGGGATTTTAATACGGATTTAAATAATAAAAGTGTTTTTTATTTAAGGAATATAAGTAGTTAGCGTCATTTATAGATTTAAGCAATTTGGAATAAATATTATTAGATGGATTAAGATCTTATACCTTTGCATATGGAGATTGGCAGATTCGTTTAAGAATGGTATTTTAATTTAATTAGTCTGTATAATATATGGAATATTATTAAAAGGAACATTTATATAGAATTATGTTAACCTTGGAGACAAAATTTTAAATTTTGTAATATGCATATTACCCTGACGTAATTTTCACAAAACAATCTTGGAGAATCATGTAAATGAACATTATTTATTAAAATAAATATGAATATTTTATTAAGACGAGCGCGGATTTCTATGATTGAAAGAGATGTTAGTCAGTAATAAGTTAAATATTTCTCGTATGCTCATTTATAAAAAGAGTTGTAAACAAATTTCGATATTTAATTTACGCTTGTATAAAAATTTTGTTTATGAAGTTATTATACTTTTACCAGTTTACAAAAGTTAAATTCTTTTGTATTTTCGGCTTATGAATAATACATTTTTCAAGTAGAAACTGTATAATTAGTCTTTTGTGCGCTCATAAAACATTAAAAAACATATATCTGAAATTTCAAAAGTTTATTCTTCTTACATTGTTGTTTTGAAGATTTTGAGACTGTTGTGAATTAAAACTTCTGAAAAATAATTATACATTATTTTATTTTAAGGCTTTGCATTTTCATATTATTTGATTAATTTAAATAACAATACCTTTTATTATATTTTAACGTTTGTAAGTTGTTCTTGTTGTATAGTTTTAAAACAATAAAATATTGTATTATTAAAATATAGTAAGCATTTTTTTTTCTATTCAACTCATTACAATATATAGCAAACAGTTATAGAATAGTTTATTTCATATAATTTACTACAAATATTTCTTTAATCCTATTTCCTTCTATCTTATTTTTAATCGTAAAATTTTTATTAACCATTTGGAAAAATGGTTATTGTCCTCGTCAGGGTAGGAAATCAAAAGCATATCTGAAGGTTTTTATTGGTTTAATCATCATTTTATTCGTTTTCTGATTGGTCTATACAGTAATATGTATTTCCCTTTACTTTCAACAGAGATGGATACCTTCTGTTGCCACTATGACAAAAAAGTAATAAAAACTACAAAAAAAATTAATAACTCAGAAACAATTTGAGATACACCTTTCAAACAAATTGCATTTAAAAGTACATTTTTTTTCTCTATACGACGGTGTAAAAAGTAATATTGTAGGATGTCTAGAAGTTTAAGAATGAAATTTCATTTAAAATGGGCCATCAGATTTCTTGGAAATCTGACGATGGAAAAACCTTTTCCCGAACAGCCAATGAAATACTTGGATAATACATATGTTTCAGGTGGATAATAGGTAAGATTCAGGCAATTTTTATCGCTTGGAATTTTTACGTGTAATTACACTATTAATGTTTAATTCAAGGCGTACGTAATGTATGATCAACTCCGTGCTATTTTTTATGTCCTAAATTTTAGTCTTTGAAAAAATCATTTTCCAAATGGTCGTTGTGATTTGTTAAATTGCTTTTTTTATCTACTGCGCTTTTAAAAATAAATCCTGGTAAATTTTCATTATTTAAACAAGCAATGAACGGGTACTGGTGCCTCAACAGAAAAATAAACGCCGAATTTTCATTTAGTTAAAAACTTCATTCAGATTTATGAAACGAGTGCAAAAATTGTTGTGCCTGTGGAAACAAAATCCAAAATTAGGTTGTAGTGGACTAGCAGATCTCTTTTAAAGAGACTCTTGTGTTTTGAATTTGAACGTGATGTTAAACATTTAACCTATGTGCGCAACAGCGACATCTCTAATTTCGTTTACTCTAATTTTCCGAAGTGTCTTTGGATATCTCAGGACCTACATTTTCTGGTTTTCGCTGTAAGTTTATGCAAATTAGGTTTCGTTGTCAATCTGCAGAGTATGAAATGCGAAGCAAAAGCCGGTATCGTCGGAATTTGGTTCCGCTAAACAAGGCCTGCGTCAAAGAATAGAAGCGGGGTTTTTTGGCACATGCTAAGCGAATTTAAAATCTTGCGGAGCAGAGCGTTTCTGACTGGTCAAATACTTCAGATTATAGTTTGAGAAATAAAGTTTGTCAACAACCACAGGTTGTTAAGTTTAGTAAAATTAGTCTGTGTTCAAGATTTGAGTAACTTTTTATTTGCAGCTAAAGCAGTGCGAGATCTTCGAAAAATTGATATTGATTTAGACTATCGGTGATCTGCATTTAAGTAGAATTTTAACATTTAATAATTTATTATTAAATTATTAAATGCTACTATTTGCTAGGACATCGGCCAGGATAGCTTAGTATTTAGAGCAACCGCACTGTACTCTGTGGATCCAAGTTCGAGTCCTGTTCCTGGCTAATATTTCACTCCTGTTGGGTTTATTATATTAATTGTATTTAAAGTCTGTCTTAATATATGTGTACCTTTAATAATAATAAAAAATGGAATTCAGATGTTAATTTATGAGCTTATATATGTATGTACTAGGGGGCTCTGCCCCCTGCAAGCTACGCTTGCTAACCCCCTTTCAGACACCGAAGAATCTAAAATCACGCTAATTTGATAGATTTTAAAAGATTAGGGAAGATTGAATTATAATGAAAAAACCTATAGCGATTTCCCTGTAAACGGGTTTCCATTCAGTTCCCTTTGATTGTGAAAATTTAAATCCGAATCAGTTGCTGTTAAGACATCCAGTGGCGGTTTTCGTGTTTGATTAAAGAAGATAAGTTAAACATTTGAAAAGAAGCTAAAATAAAATGAATTAAGTAAACAGAGTCTTTGCCGACCGGTATTTTTTAACAGCGTTATAAAACGATTGATATAATACAATTTACTACAATTACTGCAATTTACTGCTTTAACCCCTTCAAGGGCGGTGGTTCATTTTTGGACCACTTAATTTTAATTCGTAAATGCCACATTGGCACCAGAATATTGGAATGAAAATTTTTCTTTTATTAAGTAAGTGAACAAAATGTGGGACAAAAGGACGCTGTCCTTTTGTCCCACATTTCTTCAACTTTGACAACTCGTTAAGCATCAGGCAAAATCTCAGGAGAGTAATATTTGACAAAGACAATTATAAGAAACTTTGCAATATATACAATTCTTTAAACGAATTATATTCGTTTATTAGGTATAAATTTTGAGGCTGTAATTAGCTAGAATTGCGTTAGAAATTGAGAACATTGTCTTTTAATTCAGTGTAGCATGTGCAATTGAACACTGAGCAATTCATTTGAACACTGAGCTTGATTTTCAATAACTTTGATACAAATATATATCTTGTTGAGGAACATTTTGGAAAAGTCAACATATTTAATGTCTGAGAAGTACCAGCATTTCAAGTGACTTTAATTTACAATGTGTCTCTCTCTCTCTGTTCTGTGGTGCTTTGGGCATTTCATATACTTAATCCCATTGTGATATGGACCTTGAACATTGATGCTTGCCTTACAGTATGTTGTCATTTCAGTGTACTTCAGTGTTCTTTTTATGAAGTTCTTCATAAGTTGTAGGTTACCTATAAACATTTCAGGCCGTGTTGGCAATCCTGTTTTAATGTTATTTGGTCTATATTTTAGTTGATGATCGTAACCTGTAAACCATCTGTGACCATTCCTGTAAACCATCATTTTTGTTATTTTGTTGCATGGCTACCTTAAACATGCGTATTTTGTATTTTGTATTTTTTTCTTTTTGTAACATAGCGAGTTTTTATTTATTAGCATATTTGAATATGCCATTGCTTCACTTTAGTAAGTCCTAATGTTGCCGTTGTTCGGGTCCGTTCGGGCTGTGGTAGAGCTGGATAGTGGTGCGTTCTTTTTTCCCGCCAGGACATTAATTCCATTAACCTCGCGGTTGGCGTCCTGGTTGGGTGTCCCAAGTAAGTGAACAAAAGCATTTACGTATTTCGAAATTTCTTTATTCACGTGTAAATACAGTTTTCAAGACATAATTTTCAATATATTCCTGACTTTAACACGTACTCATTTATTGGTAATTTTAAAGTTTTTTTTTCTGTTTTTAATAGCCATGTGTAAATAAATCTGTAATCGTTAGGAAATATTATTCTTTGCGCTGTTTTTAGAATTGAAAAAAATTTCTATAATAATAGCCTAAGTCGTGTGACTATCATCAACAGTTCCTTCGCTTTTCATAAGAAAGGTTTCCATTTTGATTAAAGAATAAAAGTTATTTTTTCGAATAAAACTACATAAAAGTTGCCATGATCGCAAAGAATTCTTGGTACTTTTATGTTAGCCGGATTCAAATCTCGCCAATAGCTTTTTTTGGTACTTTTCCGTTATGCGGACACCATGCCAAAATATATGCTAATGCACCAATTATTTCAACCCTGATCGTGAAAAGGATTTTTTGGTACTACTTAGTTATCCCGTCGACCAAAAATCCATCGCCAAACTATAAGATAAAATGCCAATAATGGTTGATCGTAAATGTCACATTCACTTGACTTTAAGCAAGTTACACGTGTTTACGTCATCAAGTGAATTTTATTTCGACGATTTATTTGTATTTTTATTAATGTTATACTAATTAATTTGTTCTTTCGTTATTTAAAATAAAAATTATGTCAATTTGTTAATTTGGTTAGTGGTTTGGCGATTTATATAATTTGGCGAAATTGGTCGACGGGATAACTAAGTAGTACCGGATTTTTGTTTTAAAACCTGTGAAACATTGTGATTTGCTATTATTTGCTATACTTTATTGTATAACAGTTATTTGTTCATTTATTTTAAGTATATATTTGTGATTTAGTAAAATAGTTCGTAAAAGTCTGTAGTTTCCAAATGTTATATTTTTAAAAGGCTCACTTTACTATCGAGAGTTTTTTTTTCTTTTCTTTTTCAAATGTTTCAATTCACGTGATTTTCATTTTGGGCCATCTATGACGCTTGTGACAATGGTGTCCGTATAACGGAAACGTACCATTATTTTTAACTCGTAAGTTAGCATTTTTTTATTTTTCGAGTGGTAAATTAAAACAGCACTACTTGGTTATCCCATTGACCAAAAATCTATCGCCAGACTATAAGATTAAATGCCCATAAAGGTTGATCGTAAATGTCACATTCTCTTGACTGTAAGGAAGTTACATGTGTTAACGCCATCAAGTGATTTTTATTTCGACGCTTTATTTGTTATATTTTTATACTAATTTATTTGCTCTTTCGTTATTTAAAATAAAAATTACGTCAACTTGTATAATTTGTCGAGTGGTTTGGCGATTTATATAATTTGGCGATATTGGTCAGTTGCTTTGAATTTGAAATTAAATATCATGATTTCTTGCATTACTTAATATTTAACACAGATATCATATAAGCACCGGGTTTGGGCGTGGTATTTTTTACGACAATTTGGCGAAAACCTCGTTTGCGAATACCAATTACATTATTTATTTTAAATTATTTTCTATTATTTTTAAAATGAAATAACAATAAATAAATATAATTAATTAATAACTATAGAACAAAGCAATTTATAACTTTTTTTTTCAAATAAAAAGAAAATAAATGTAAATAAACCAAACACAATGTAAACAAACGCCAATTAGGTACCCCTGTGCGTATATGGCATCTGAGCCTAATATTTTTCTTTTTGTTTAGCTCAAAAAAAAAAAAAAAAAGAAAGAAAGAAGTGAAAGCCATTCATTTTAAATGTTTCAATTTTAAAGGAATGTTTTGTATTAAATAAAATGATAACAAAATACAAAAAAAAAGTATTTTTCTAAGGAGATTTAAGGGAGGCCAAACTGGTCGCCAAAATAATTTAAAATTATAACCTTTTCTGAAATTTGAAAAAAAAATATATCTGTTATGATTGAAATTTGAGTTGCCATCATTAGAAAAAAGTATCTAAAATTAGAAAAAAAATTATATTTCGAAAACTAATTCCAATTTAAAAATTCTAATACCAGTTTTGAGATATGTGGATCAATACGGATTTTTGGTGTTAATTTCATCGCAAAGTATTCCAAATTTCAGGAGAAATCGCCGTGAAACAAATCAGTTGTTTAATCAGTCGTTTCATATAATCGTTACATAAATTCGTTTCAGTTCAGTCGTTTCATTAGGATTTTATATATATAGGGTACATATATTGTCAATCGTTGAAAAAATAAATTTATTCATCGTTGTAACGTCCTCCTGTGCTCTCTGATAGATGGACGGTGATGCTCGTCAACATGGATCATTAGTGAGAAATTGCAGAGCTAGCACATCGGCCAGATTAGCTTAGTGGTTAGAGCAACAGCACGATAGGCTGTGTATACAGGTTCGAGTCCTGGCCCTGGCTAATTTTTCGCTTCATTTGTGTTTATTGTATAAATTGTGTTTAAAGTCTGCCTTAATAGTTGTGTACCTTTAATAATTAAAAAAAGGAATTCCGACGTTATTTTATGTGCTTTTATATATTTAATAATGTGTTAGTTATTTTTAGGGAAGACTGAATTAGTGATTGATCTTTGTTAATCACCGCATAACATTCTCCAAATTTATGAAGTCACTCTACCACGCCCCAGCCGTTTATTTCAAATAAAGAAGTTTTAACTTAAAATCTGAGTCATCACAGACCATCTAGATTGCAGACATGCTGGGACCGTTACATGGTAATCGAAGCTATATAAATTTCTCTATTTTAAAAATATTTTATCGTGCAGTAGATCATTAATAAATATATCCCCAAACTTGATGGTACACTGTAAAAAAAGAAATCTGTGAAATTACTAAAATTTTTCTAGGAAACTGAGATTCCTAGAACTATTTATGTAACGGCAACAGCAAAAATTCGTTTAACAGATACAGTTACATGATTTTTTGTTGTTACCGTTACACAAATAGTTCTAGGAATCCCAGTTTCCTAGAAAAATTTTAGTAACTTCGCAGATTTTTTTTTTTTTTTTTTTTTTTTTTTTTTTTTTTTTTTTTTTTTTTTTTTTTTTACAGTGTACGTTACCCAGTTACAAATTTGCAAGTGAACATTCACACTCTTGAGGTTCTAATCTGAGTGCCGGCAAAATTTAATCTTTCAGACGCATTCGTAGTAAAATATTTAGTTTTGTCAAAGAAATTATTAATTTCATTTATACTATGATGTTATTTTCATTCACTGAGACCATAGATTAGCGTCGCAATCTCAGTATCAGAGGAATGAAAAGAATATTAAAATGTCAAAACTTTATCAATAAAAATGCATTTTATTCAATAGTGGCGTCATTTTCTGTTCAAAATTTTAAAAAAGTTATTTTTAATTGCAATACAAAAATGGCATCCGTATATGGTAATTCCCATTGTTTCCTTTCTCTCTTCAACAACCCGAAGTAACCCGATTACCAACAATGTGAAGAAATTTCAAAAAAGACTTTTAAATTAAAGTAAAAATATAAAAATGGGATAATTTTAAAAAATAGCGAGTGCGGGCACATTTACAAATAAACTGCTTTCATTAAAAGAAAAATTAATAATATTATCAAATTCGGTTTAGTAGGAAGCTCAAGCCAGATGACTAATTTGAAAATTAAATATAACCTGCATATATGTATGAGGACGAAAGTTTCAAATCTAGCCTTATCCAGGAAATCAAAAACTATTAACTGAGTTCATTGGTTTTCATTATAAACAATGATTGTACCAGAAATACATGATAAACCTAGTTTTTTGCAGATTGTAGTGTTTTTATGAAGGTTCAGCAGTGCTATAGATTGATAAGGAAAACTGGATTTTTAAAATTTTGTACACTGTAAAAAAAAAAAAAAAAAAAAAAAAAAAAAAAAAAAAAAAACATCTGTAAAGTTACTAAAGTTTTTCTAGGAAACTGGGATTCCTAGAATTTTTTATGTAACGGCAACAAGAAAAATTCCTGTAACAGACGCTGTTACAGAAATTTTTGCTGCTGCCATTACATAAAAAGTTCTAGGAATCCCAGTTTCCTAGAAAACTTTAGTAACTTTAAAGATTTTTTTTTTTTTTTTTTTTACAATGTATAAAGCGAGTTTTGAAACTCACGTCCTCATATGAATTCTCATATATTATACATTTTCCAAAATACAACAATTGAAATATTTTACATTTACCCCGAAACTATTTTTTGATAGTCACTGTAAAGTCACAGAAATCTGTATGCTTAATAAAATTTTATCTGTACACTCTACAAAAAAAGATGTAAATCTACAAAATTAGTTTTTGTAAAGCCACAGAAATTCGTAGCTTTACAAAAGAATCTTATAAAGTTACACTTATCTTACCAAAATTTTATCTCTAACCCAAGTTGTAGTTACATAAAAAGTTCTAGGCATCCGACTTTCCTAAAAAATTCTTAGTAACCTTACAGATTTTTTGATTTACGGTGCAAAAGTGCATCTCTTACATAAAGTTTTGTTGTTGCCGTTACATAAAAATTTCTAAAAATCCCAGATTCCTAGAAAAGTCTCAGTAACTTTAGAGATTTTTTTAGGTAGCTTTCATTACAAAAAGCTACCTATTGCAGCCTTTCGGAGGAAAGCGATTTCAAAAAATTTTGGTATATTTTCATCGAACATGACCCCCAGACCCCGAAACCACCCTCTGTTCAAAAGATTATATATATATATATATATATATATATATATATCCATATATATAAATATAAATATATATATATATATATATATATATATCCATATATATAAATATATATATATATGTATATATTGATATATATATATTTTTTTTGGCCGAGTTTGTTGGCCAGCTTCATCCGCCATCTTGTTTCAAAATAGCGGCCATTTTTTTTTTTTTTTTTTAATATAAAATTTGAAATGTGGTACCAAAAAATTGAAAATTGAAAAAATATTTTTTTCTTATGTGTTTGACCTTGATACAAAGATTCCGAAAGATACATTTTTTGTTTCGTCTATATCTTAAAAAATGGCTGAGTTATAGCACTTTGAATTTCTAGCATGGCTGACATTTTGAAACGACCTGATATTTGTCACGCAATAACAGGCGTATTTATGAACCGATTTGGATGTACCTTGGTATATACATAAAACGTACCAATGTCTCAACCGAGTTCGTTGGCCAGCTTCATCCGCCATTTTGTTTCAAAATGGCGGCCATTTAATTTAAAAAAAAAAAAATTAAATTTTAAATGAGGTACCAAAATATTGGAAAGTGGAAAATATTTTTTTATATGTGTTTGACCTTAATACAAAGATTCCGGAACAGTTTTTGTTTCGTCTGTATCTAAAAGAATAGCTGAGATATAGCATTTTGAATTTCTATTGTGGCTGACATTTTGAAATGACCTGATTTTTGTCTCGTGATAACAGGCGTATTTATGAACCGATTTGGATGTAACTTGTTCTGTACATAGTACATACCAATGTCTCGACCGAGTTTGTTGGCCAGCTTCATTCGCCATCTTGTTTTGAAAGGGCTGCCATTTAAATAAATTAAATTTTAAATTTAAAATGAGTTATCAAAAAATCGAAAAATGAAAAAGATTCCATTTATGTGTTTGACCTTGATACAAAGATTCCGGAGCAGTTTTTGTTCCGCATATATCTTAGAAAATGGTTGAATTATAGCACTTTGAATTTCTAGCATGGCTGACATTTTGAAACGATATATTTGTCACGTGATAACATGCGTATTTATTAACCTACTTCGATGTAAGAAGGCATGTGGTTAGTATTTCGTAATGTCTCGACCAAGTTCGCTGACAAGCTTCATCAGCCATCTTTTTTCAAAATGGAGGCCATTAAATTAAAAAATATATATATTTAAAGTGAGGTGCAAAAAATTAGAAATTGAAAGTATTTGACCCTGATGTAAGGATTCCCGATCATTTTTTGTTTTGTCTTTATCTTAAAAAATGACTCAGATACAGCAGTTTGAATTTCTAATGTATGTGACATCTTGAAAAATCGAATTTTTTGCCTGCGATAGCACTTGTATATATCAACCGATCCCGATGTGAGTGAGCATGTGCACAGGAATTACTAAGGTCTCGACCAAGTTTACTCGTTAGCTTCATCCACCACGTTGTCTTAAAATGGCAGGAACTTCAAGATATCGCCGAATTTGGCAACCAAATATAAGTTACTTTAAATAAAAGCAGCTTGGATAAAGCTGACTAATTTCGCGAAATTCTCATTCATAATGTTTTAGTATTGATAAAAATTAGTATTGAATCTCCTATAATCGGTTTCCACTAAATTGAGCTTCGTGCGTTTGAATAATATAAGTTTGCATTTTAAAAATAAGGAATATGAAAGCTACCTCTTCCTCCCGGCACTGGTCGGAAGGACTTTTTACAATGTTCTAATCTCATTTAAACACATTTACACGAACTATAATTTTTGCAGATTATTTTTTGTTTGTTTGTTTGTTTCGTTTGGAAATTTTGTAAAACATTACTCATTACTAATTTAAATGGCAAATCCGTACATTTAAAATAGAATGTTTTGTTTTAGACTTTACTTAAAAAAAAAATATTCAAGTAAGTTTTATTTTTCTCTGCACGCTATCTATTAAATTTGCATACACTCTATGTGTTTTGCAACTTAAAACTGAATGAATAAAACGTATATCTTGCATCTATGGTTAAACAAACGTTTATCTAAGTTTTACATCTTCACAACACACTCAACTCGAAACTTAGAACTTAGAACTAAAGCATGAAACATAAAATTTAGTCCAACATGTGAAATGCAACTAAAAGCTTGAGTCAGACGAATATTATGTTCTGTGGCACGCGATTTGCAATTTGAATGAAATACTTTATTGAATAGTTCATCTTGATTGCATACCTTTATTAAATTATTGCTTTAAAAAGTATACAAATAGATGAGATTAATTTTTTTTTTTAATAAAGAATTCAGAAAAGTTAAAAAAAAATTCAGGAAAATTCAAATTAATAAAAAACGGTGTTACAGTAAAAATATGCTTGAAATAATAAAGGTTTTGGTTGTTAGATTAAACAATTTAAAGCTTATATTTTATAGGAATTATTTTTGTAGGTTTATTATAAGTTCATTTGATAGTGTCTTATAATCGACAAAGTCCTATTTCTTTCACTGTGGATTTTTCTGTTGTCATAAAACCGTAGTCTATTTTTGGACACCAGCCAAAACCCATTTGCAATTTTTATAAATGTATAACGATGGTGAAAACGAATGCGCTTTTGCTTTCGCTTTTATCGTTCTTACATCACTTTTAAATATCACGCAATTTCAATTCTTACATCATAAAAATAGTAACAAAATTAACTTTCAAATGGAATTTATTTGAAAGTTGATGCTTAATTTAGCGAATTTTAAAATAATTTCCAAGCATGAATTATTTTTCAAATCTATCTCATCTATGAACATCATGGGGAAAAATGATAAATCACTAGAAAACAGGAATTCTGCTTTTTCAGAATTTAGTGTCAACTCCGATGAGAAATAATTATTATGTATATAAATATAGATAATACAAAGCATATTTCAGTTTTAAGACTTAAAACACACGCTTTTGTTTTGCATAAAATGACGTCATCCGCATCCGCTGAAGAATTCCTCATTTACTATATCCAGTTTTAACCAGTATCTACACTAAAGTATTAATATGACGTCAATATTGCTGAATAATACACAAATCTAAAAAAAACACATGTCGTCACTCAAGAAACTCGACGAAAAAAATAATTCATATTCCTTCATTTGTTTGAAATATAGATAATTAAATTAAATATAGATTATCATAGCGCCATGTTTTATCAGAAATCATTCATTTATATTTTTTCAAAATAGCACGTATTTTAATTACATTTTTTCAGTAGTTACTTCAGTAGTTGTTTCAGTAGTTTTTTTCAGTAGTAGCAACAAAAATTATTTCTATTTTCCGACTATTTTTTCTATACTTTCTCCAGAAATGCAGTACTAGAGTTGACAAAATTAAACAAATGGCGCTAACGCTAATGTCACGCGAACTTCTTTTTGCACGCTTTTCCCTTACGTATTAGGCTAATGTCAGACGGACGTCTTTGTGCACGCTTTTTTACTTACTACGGCATTGTGTAGGGATAATACGTTTCTGAAAAAGCGTGAAAAAATACGTTCATCTGACATTAGCCTTATCCCTACACAATGCTAGCGGCATTCCGCTGGCATTGTGTAGGGACGTAAGGAAACTTTAAATAAAGCAGTACTTCTAGATAAAAATGCAAAATATTTTGAAAATATTTAAAATTATAAAAATTCTACATATAACAGAAATTCAAATTTATTAGGTAATTTATTATTTCAGTATTAAAAAAAACTTATGTCAAAACTATTTTGCAATAAGACTTTCCGTAATAAGTATTTTATAGTTTATTTTCCATTTTAATGTTCTGATTTATTTCTGCTTTTATTTTTATTTTTATTTATTTTTTTGTATGGAAAGTTTGAATTTAAAATATACTTTCTCGCATTATTTATGTTTAAAATATCATGCAAAACACAGAAATTGCATTAGAATCATATAGAAAATCTCACACATATATTTTCAATTTTCAAATTAAAGAAGAATGCGTAATGCTAAGCTTTATAAAGATTTGTTAAAGTAATTCAAACTATTTTATGCGAATACCTTATGGGTTATTTCCACAAAAATATGATTTATCGTGAAAGATGTTTTATCGACTACTTAGTTTAATAAGATTTTGTCAATTCAATTCCATTTTAAAGTGTTGTTATATAAGCATTTTCACGTCGGAATAAAATATATTTGAAATGTTTAAGTAAAAAATGGAATCTGGTATTTGGACGCTTTTTCCTTTTATATTTCTAAGAAAATTTAGCAGAATTTTAATAAAAGATTCCAATAAATATGCAGTGTTTAATGCAAAAATTCATGGGTTAAATTTCAATTTGTTTGTCGACAAAGAAAATAATAGTTTCTGGCATTAATTTCAAAATATATATTATTCGAAATTAATATTAAAGAACAGGAATTGTAATATGTGAATTTTTTATCAAAAATCCTTTTCTAGCAGCTTCAAACATGCGAGTAAAAAATTGCAGTACATTCCTAGAAGCACAATCTCTTTAGCAACAATTCAACATGAATTTAGGATATCCAAGCTATAAACTCTCAAAACTACTGATTTAACGTTTGCTATCCGAACGTAAAATTTACCGAAAAATCGCACTACGTTGTAAAAATTAGGTGTTAATACAGAAAGTTTTAAAGTTTGTTACAATTTTTATATGTGGACGACAGTCTAAGCAAAACTTCGATTTTTGAAATTCTATGACCATTTTTTCTCACTTAACCCTTAGGTCAATGACCGGGTAGCCGGGTACGTTTTTTCACTTTACATCCCGTTTTCAGGGTGTTAATGTCAAACGAAACTAAAAGGAGTTTAGATCCCCATCATTTGTAGTATTCACCGTCCATCAGTATAAACACTTTAAATTTGGATTTTTTTATTACTATTTTGGGGCATTAAACATTTTTATACCTGTCATCAATGACCAGGGTACCCGGGTACCCATGCATATTTTCTGTTTTTACAAAAAGAGAAATTGATGGAGTATTTAGGTTTAGATCAATAAAACTTGAAATTAATTTCAAACTCAGAGTCAGACATATTTTTTAATGTAAAAAAAAAAAAAAATCATTTACGTGAAATTTTGTAGGCAATCTGTACAATAGAAAAAGGTGTACGAATGTACATCGCATACTGGCTTTCCACATTGTTTACATGATTTTCTGGTATTTAGGAGCCGTTTTTGATACTCTGACAAGCACATCTGACACCAACTGCTTTTTCCTTTCGTTTTAAGCTCTTTGGGTTCTGAACGTGTGGCAGCTTCAAATACGACCGCAGAGTTTTTTCAGTATACTTTCAATTCCCGATTTGATCGAAAAATATCTCATAGCCTGTACATTTTGCGACTGATCTTGAATTGCTGGAAGCCTCAAGATCTCACCTAATTCTCGAAATAACAGGCAACGATTGTCTGTTTTATTTATAACTATATAATTAGTTGCAGTATGTATAACTTAAGTAGCAAGAGCTGTTATAGCCACCATATAGAAAAATAATGCAAGCGGTTATGCGGTTGTACTCCTATGTGTTGTACATTGATCCAAAATCTATTATATCCACTCCATACTTCGTTTCCTGATAAAACTGAATTATTTCGGGTTTATCCTTCGGTCCTGTGATTATTTTATCATGATGCATACAGACATTAGAATGACTTTGTTCCTTTTTGGAACATATGAAGAAATACATATGTTGTTATGAAATCCAAATTCTGTAGATAACACTTGCGTGATTTACATGGACTCATTTCTTAGAGAATATAAGGTTTTTCTTTTTAAAGGGCCAACCATTGTGAGCGTCCAGTATAATAAGTACTTGGCCAAAAAAAAGAGAAGAAAAAATTTGTCCATTGTGATGTTTCGTCCAGAATCTTTGCATGCAGAGGCGAAGTCTTTCACAACTCTTTCATCTTGTTTTTTCACGGTCTGTACCTGTTTTTTCTATGCGTTAAAAAGTTAATAATTATTTGCATCACATACCCACTATATTTTATCCCATATGTAGGCGGTTTAAACGGAATATATTGGGTGATCTTTTTCTTCCTTGATGCTGAGAGTAACTGCTTATCAACCGTTAAGTATTCCGTCAGTTTGTATATTTTCAATAGGTTAAGATTTAGCACAGTCAGTAAATCACGAATTGCTGCAGCTTTAACATTTTGAAGATATTGTGTATCCCCTAGTGTGTTCTGGTTGTCAAAACGAATAAAACTAAGAATATCCCATAATCGGTCTACACTCATACTTGCTCAATAAAATGCATATAACTTTGTTTTCTACATTTTTAATATGTGATCTTTGTTAGAATTGTTGATATCTGAAGTAATTAATATATATAAAAATGTATTAAATTCCTCTTGTCTAAAGTCGGGGCAGTTACACTGTATGAAATAGGTCTGTTCAATGCTTGCGTATGATTAAATTTCAACAGGTATCCGGTTATCCCGGTTATTGTGCACAAGGGCAAATTTTGGTCATTGGCATAAGGGTAAATATGTTCCGACTACTGCCAGCTCAAATATTTCAATAAAATGAATAAAACGTATTTGTTTTAATTATGTTTTTCTGCACATCATAGACGGCCCCTTAAACAACCCTATTGGCTTTTTAAAAGCATAATTTGAAAAATACTTGGAAGATAAATTTGAAATTTTGGATTCGCATAAAGCAGGACAAAAAAAATTGTAAGTTGCAATTAATTGTTTTTCAAATATTAATTTCATAATTCATCTTATAAAATTCATAAAATTACAAATTCAATGTATTTATATTTAGGTTTTTTAGTATTATAACCACACAAAAAAATATTGCATTAGGATTATATTTTCAGGAGATATCAATAAAAATATGGAAATGTAATTTAGCATTGGGAGCTCTAAATTTTGAATAATTATAAATCTAAAACTTATTATTCAAATGACTTGAAATTTCGTATCTAGACATAGTTTGAACATAAGGTTTAAAATATATTGTCAAAATTTGTGTTGCCATTGAACAGAACAAATTCTGGTCTGGCTTTGATATGTAGGTGCCCCCCCTAAGCAAATTATGTACACCATTTAATAGTAGACTTAATTTTCAATCATTTGGCACTAGTAATTTTATTTTACTAAAGTTTGTTGCAGAGTTAGTAAGGGAAGTTTAATTTTTGTACACGACTGTACTGATTTTATTACGATCCAGAGAGGATACATTGTCTATTTTTTTTCTTTGTTTTTACATTACAGGCTACAAATCTCTTTAAAATTGGCCAATCATTACTTTGTGTTTGCGTGCTATCAACCACACTAACGGGTTCTAAAAATATAGATTCATTTTATCTTGAAGTCGGATAATCATACTGTTTCACAAAAAGTGATGATCCTATTATATGTATACATTCTGCACTTCTTAATTTTTGCCATTCTAATACAGGAATACAGAAAAATTGACTAAATTCTTCTAAAAAAATTCCATAACAACAGACGATAAAAAAACCATAAACACTAGAAACAATTCTTTTTAACTACTAAACAAAAACAGATGATAACTTTTATTTCATAAGTTTTAATCTCTTCTCGTGAATTAAAAAAATTATAAAAGTAAAGGAAAAGAAAAACAATAGCAACGAAGAGAAACCTTAGCGACGAGCCGCATTTAATAAATAATATAAAATATCAGAGAGGCATTTGGGAAAAGTCGTGCACATAAAAAGTATATTAATTTACCAATTCTTAACACTTTGAATGTGTTGTTAAAATACACAATATTACTTTCATAAAATAGACATCGTATATTGCGTACTTTTTTACAGGGGCACTTTAAAAAAAGTAATATATGTTTCTTAATCAGTGTCAAATATTGGTTATATCACTTGGACTGGTACCGATTTGATATAAACGTATATTACCCAACAGATGGCGCTGCTATACTGAAAACTGAATTTTCGTAATAACTAAATCTTAAGAACTAAAATACAAGACTTAGTAAAACTGCACAAAGACACTGATGTGAATAGATACTGATTAATTTTTGGAATGTATTGTCCAATAGATGTCGCTGCTATGCTGTGTTTTATGCGATTTCTGTTATAACTACACTGCTCAAAAATATTAGGGGAGCAAGCAAAAAAAGTGAAGAGAACAGTGCAAGACAGCAATGTACGGGCATAAAAGGGATAGTACACGTGTATCAATGCGCAATACAGAAAAAAATGACACAAAAAAATTGTAAGGGAGCTTTTATTCTTTGAAAAGATGGAAAGAACATGAAAAGATGGCTTAGGCAACAATTTGGTTTCATGTAAATGATTAAAAAACAGTATTGTTTAGAAATTATGCAAGCCTTTTAATATGGCGTATGGTTTCCTCGAACAGCTAAGACTGCTGCACACCTGTTTTCCATGCATTCGATGATGTTATCGGTAAGACTTTGAGGAATACTGTTTCACTGCTCAAGAATTGCAATTTCCAAGTTTCGGACAGTAAAAGGAGGCCTTGGTCTCGCAGCAATGCATCATCTGAGTATGTCCCAAACATGCTCGATCGGAATTAGGTCAGGAGAGTATGCTGGTCATTCCATACGCTGAATTGCTTTAGCTTCAAGAATGTTTTCCACGAGACGAACTGTATGAAGTCTGGTATTATCCTGCATGGAAAAAAAGAAATCACTAACTGCTGCAACATAAAATACGACATGAGGTCTCAGTATCTTGCTGTATAACTTCGGACCTAGTCAAAGTGCCATTCCGAATGATACACAAGCCCGTACGTCCACCTATGCTCATTCCAACCCATAGCACCAACCCACTTCGTCTGTAATGTGATTTTTCATAAACGAATGCGAGATAATTTTGAGTGCGTCTTTCTCTCCATGCCAAAACACTTCAGATGTCACATCCAGACTGAATCGGAACTCGTCTGTAAACAGAAATTTACACCATCAACTTTGACTCGAAACTCGATGTTCAGTTGCCCACCTTCTTTGGGCCGCACCGTCGCTTGAGACCAACAGAATCCAGACCATTCGCTTACATGCATAGAGACCACTCTAATGAAGTCTATTTCGGATTATCTGGCTGGACACTCTTCGTCCTATCGCCAAAAACAACTGTGTTTGCAGCAGAGTAGCATTGCCCATTCCGTGTCGACGAGCTGTTAACAGGATGTATCGGTCATCAGTCTCTGCGGTAGCACATGGCCGACCTTTCCCTTATCGTTGTCTACTATTCATGTGTCTTGTAATCGGTTGCACAGCCTTGCATTGACACTTCATGCGATTCCAACAGCGTCCGCTACACTTCGTTGTGTTTCCCCAAATTCAACTGTCCCGATAACGCGCTAAACCACTGATTCCGTTGAATCACATTATTATGACATTTTCAAGTCACCTTTTCTCAAAATACAAGCTGATCAATTGAATTTTACAACTGAGACAGTGAAACAGACATTTCTGCAAAATCCCGATTTCTACGCTTATCTCATTTTTCTACTTTTTGACATCATAAACTTTAATTTGCCTATGAAGTTTTTTTATCTGTTTTCTACTACGCTTTAAATTATGAATGTTTTATTTTACGTTACTTATCGGTGTAAATATTTGCGTAATTTTGTTAAAACAAAACCCTTAATTGTTTTGAGCAGTGTATATGTCGGAATCTATGGGATGGAATTTCTCCACATCCTGTTTAATAGACACCGATGCTGATACTAACAAGAAGATAATGATTAGGTTTAGCAGCATATAGCCCAATAGATGTCGCTCTTGTGCTTTATTTTGTAAGTTTTTTTTTATCATTCCACATATCTATCTCACGGTTAATATAATACCTCGATATAAGATGGTAGAATAGTCCTGCTATGCTCTGTTTATACAAACAGACTTATGTCATATTCTAATGAAATAAATTTTATCAAATATAATAGGCAAGACACTTATTAAAAATTATGTTATTTCAGTTTTGACTTAGCTCATTCACAAGCGAGCGGTGCCATGCTAAACTTTTCACAATTTATGATATAGCTATTTCTGCATCTATAGAATGGAATTTAACAAAATTATAATATTTAGATAGTAAGATACTTATTAAAATTTATGTTGATTCAATTTAGACATTGTTCATTAACAGGAGGCTCTGCAATGTCCCATTTACTGATACTTTGTAATCTATCCTAGTTTCTATTGGTATAAATGTGCCAAATGCTATATTCAAAATAAATAAATAAATACATATGCATCTATATATATATATATATATGCTAGGGGGCTCTGCTCCCTGCAAGCTACGCTCGCCAACCCCCGTTCAGACACCAGAGAATCTAAGAACACGCTCATCTGATCGGTTTTAAAAATATTATAGAAGATTGAATTATACTGAAAAAAGCTGTGCCGATTTCCCTGTAAACGACTTTCCATTCAATTTCCTTTGATTTCAAAAATTTAAGACCGAATCAGTTGCTGTTAAGACATCCAATGGTTGTTTTCGTGTTTGATTAAAGAGGATCAGTTAAACATTTGAAAAGAAGCTAAAATAAAATGATTTAAGTGTACAGAGTCTTTGTCTCCCGGTATTTTAAAACAATTTCTAAAACAATAGCCTAAGTCATGTGACTATCATCAACAGTTCCGGGCGAACCACTTCGCCCTTTATATTCTGGTGCCATTTTGAGACTTTAATGTTAGCCAGGTACAGATGATAGGTTGCCAAATATTATTCTATCGTCATCATTTCATCTATATTATAATAGTCCAAGTCATGTAACTGCCATAAATAAATACACTCTGATCCCTTCGTTTTTCATATGAAAGTTTGGCCCAGATATCATATACGGCCACCATATTGGCGCGATTTTTTTCCGACGATAATTTGGGGGAAACATCAACAGCATAAACAACAACATCCGGCTTACCAAACCAAGCAAAATAACGATACTATGGCGCCAGTTAAGTACCCGATGCGTATATGACATTGGCGTCAGAAAAAAATCGCGCCAATATGGATCCGTATATGACATCTGTGCCGAAAGTTTTCCCTTTTGATTAAAAAATCAAATTTCTTTTTCGAATAAAACTACATAAAAGTTTCAATGGTCGCAAAGAATTCTTGGTACTGTTACGCTAGCCTGGTGCAAATCTCGCCAATAGCTATTTTTCAACTCGCAAGCTAGCTTTTTTTTTTTTTCTTAGTGGTAAATTAAAACATTGCTTTGAAGTTGTAATTAAATGTCATCGTTTGTTATATCATTTAATATTTGGCCAAATGTCATATACGCACCGGGTTTGGCGTGATTTGTTTTACGAAAATTTGGCAAAAACCTCGTTTTCGAATACCAGTTACATATGTATTTTTGGTACTACTTAGTTATCCCGCCGACCAAAAATCTATCACCAAACTATAAGATTGAATGCCAATAATGTCACATTCAGTTGACATTAAGCAAGTTACACGTCTTTACGTCATCAAGTGATTTTTATTTCGAGGTTTTATTTGTATATTTATTGATGTTATACTATTTTCTTTGTTCTTTCGTTATTTAAAATAAAAATTATGTCAATTTGTATAATTTGGCGAGTGGTTTGGCGATTTATATAATTTGGCGAAATGAATCGACGGAATAACTAAGTAGTACCGTATTTTTTAATTATTTTCTATTATTTTTAAAGGAAAATAACCTAAAAAATAATTAACTATAGAACAAAACAATTTATGTAATTTAAAAAAAGAAAATAAAGTAAATAAACATTTATTATTAAATAAACAACAATAGCCGGATTACCATATCAACCAAAATAATGCCATTTTGGCGCCGTTTGGTATCTCGGTGCGTATATGTCATCTGTGTCTAATATTTTTCTTTTCATTCCGTTTAAAAAAATAAAGTAAGAAATGAAAGCCATTTATTTTAAATGTTTCAGTTAGTATTAAATAAAATGATAATGAAATACAAATTGAATTATGAAGAAAAGTAACATGATAAATTTCTTAGCATACATTTAAGGGAGGCCAATCTTCTCGCCAAATTAGTTTAAAATAATAACCTTTTCTAAAATCTGAAGAAAAAAAACATCTGTTGTGATTAAAATTTGAGTTTCCATCATTAGAGAAAAGTATATAAAATTAGAAAAAAAATTAATATTTCAAAAACTAATTCGAATTTTAAAATTATAATACCAGTTTGGAGATCTGCAGATCAATACGGATTTTTTGTGTTAATTTCATCGCAAAGTATTCCGTATTTTAGGAGAAATCTCCGTGAAACATAATCAGTTGTTTAATCAGTCGTTTCATAGAATCGTTACATAAATTCGTTTCATAATATATGTTTCATTAGGATTTTATATATAAAGGGTAGATGTATAATATGTCTAATTTTATATTTGATTATTTAATAGATGCCGCTGTCGAACAGCGCCTTTTTTATTAATGATTACTGTACGTCGGAGTTAATTTCGAAGATGTTTAAAGAATATAAAGGAGAAAATAAACATACATTTTTATTGTACATTTATAATTGTTGTTGCATGACAGTGATATTTAAATTAATATCTTAGAATTATATAGTTTTGTGATGAACGCAGAAAAGTTGTTTCTTGTGAGACACTTTAATATTCCATATACTACTGCAAAAATCGGTAGTACTTTGAAAAGCATGTTAGTTTTTATATCTCAATGTCTAAATCATATGTATGATTTATAAAATTATAAAGAAACTGTCTTTTTCATACCTTTTGTCGTCCGAAATCCGTAAAACCTTTTATAGTATGAAGAAAAAAATAGAGCAAATACTTTTGTTATTATTCATATGAAATTAAAATTTTGTTTTCCAATATATTCTACAGAAAATATTCCAATATTTATTTTTTTCCATGTCCGAAACTTGTAACTTAATAATGTTTTTCATGCATTATGTACATCCTATTAGTTAAAAAATTCGTGAATTATTTTAATTTTTGAAAACTTCAGATAATTAACATTAAGTACAAATAATATTTTTTTCTTGTAAGACATAAATAAGGAAATTGAATTTATTGTTCGAAAAGTGAAAACAAAATCTTTCTAAACGCAAAAGATTTAGATATATGTACTGGGAAAATAATAATAAATAATAATAAGGATATGCATTATTGAAATTGTACAGCTGTAAAAAAGATTTTCAGAGAAATGAGTAAGTTAAAACAACAGATTTTATCCCAATGTATTTTTTTAGCGATAAATTTTATTTATGAAGTTTTTTTATGAGTAGCATCAACATAATTAGTTTTTCTTCTAATAATATTATTAGAATTAGCAGATGGCAGGCAGTCTTATTACGAATAATTTTGAAAAATAAGCCCAGATTTCGTTCTATCTTTCACTTCAAATGTGAAAAGTATTAGTTATTTTAATGATTTATATGATAAAACCTTTTATTTGTTAAAGAAATTTCAGTATTTTTATTTAGTTTTTCAAATAGTTAAAATATTTTCTTTTATTACTTACTTATTGCTTTAATTTCTACTTGAAAGTAATGCCTTTTTTTTTCAATGGCATTATGAGTTAAAAAAAGGTTTTGCGATTTCCCTTTTTTTTTTATCTTGAAGTCGAAAAGATAAATTTTTCCAGCTAGTTTTCGGAGTATTTCTTAAATAGATTTTACAGTATTATTTCATGATTTCTGTCAAATAATCTATGAATTAAGAATTATAATCTAAAATATGTATATTGTTGAGAAAAAAGCTATGGGGTCGTTGACGTCACATTAAAAAATTATAGAACATTTTGTTAAGAAACTTGAACAAACGAGACGGAAATGTCTTATTTTAAATAAAAAGACATGAAGTCCTAAAAAGGACTGACTGATTTTAAAATTCAATAACTTGCAAACGGTGACAGATATTTAAAAAATTCTTGCAGGAGTGTTATGCATGAGGTCAAAAGTTTTTTTTTTTATAGTGATTTTCGATTTTAGTTCGAATTACAAACAATAGATGGAGCTGTGATCAATATATGCTAAATTCAGGATTGATTTTTGGTACTTCAAGACCCACTCAATACATTTTAATATCATTTTTCCGCATGGAAGAAGAGAAAGGTAAAAAACTCGAGCCTGTATTTAGCGCCTATTGCTAACAGCAACATCTATTGTTTAAAATTCGAACTAAAATTAAAAATCACTATAAAAAATCTTTTGACTTTATGCATAACCCTCCTGCACGAATTTTTTAAATATCTGTCACCGTTTGCATGTTATTAAATTTTAAAATCAGTCATTCCTTTTTAGGACACTTGGTATTATTTAAACGTCATGTGTTAAATATAAACTTCTAATGCAAAATCTCAGAAAAATAAAACTGCAGTAACTTGATATATATTCAGTGAAAATAAGCTATCAATTAAACAATTTACAGAAAAAAAAGAATAAAACATTTTATGCGTATAATTTTATTTTTAAGCTTTCACACCAAAAGCACATTATTTTCAGATAGAGCTGTTAAATATTTAGAATATTTTATTAAATTGAAACGCCAGTCAATCTTTACATTGATAAGAGTTTTTTGTAAAAAGGAATACAGAATATATTTTTAAAACTAATACATAAAATGTTTGATAAAATGAATTCATTTACTTGTAAGGTATATTTAACTATGAATATTCATTTTAATCAACATCTATATAAATTACTTCTCAGAATATTATCAATATTACGAATAATTTCATTATGTATGCAATTTGCTTTTATGGCAGGTTTAATATTTAAATTAGCATTATGTTATTAGCAATAATTAATAAAAAAATTTAATTAGCTTATCTTTTGTAATGAATTTTTTTTTACTTTATTCTGATCGTGCTACATTCTTTTTTTGGTATTTTAATCATTTATTGATTATAAAAGTTTTAAGAATTATAAATGTGATTTATAATAGGCTACTACATGGCACAAGCAGAAGTAGATAAAAATATTATACTTGCAATAAATATGTATAATAAATGCTTCATAAAATATAATTATTATTCTATTTGAAAATAATAATAGTAACGTTCAAAAAAGATTCACACGATACATTACTTTCTTCTCTCCCTGTTTCGAATTCTTTCAAGTTTTTCAAAAATTCGTTGCTTTATTTCCAAAAGTTTCAGAAAACCCATAAATTACTTCATAGTTATGTATTAAATCTACCCCAGTTAAAGTTTTACATTCTTACCAAAAATCAATATTTTTCTATTGATTTCATTTGCATATTCTTTTCTTATTCATTTTATAAATTCAGTTTGGTATATGCCAATATTCTATAAAGCTGTATTTTGTTCTTTTTGTGTTTATTTTATTTTTCATTGCATGTTTTACTTTTTCCATATTACATATTCCATATTGTTTTATTTGCCTTCCTAGTTTAAATAGGACTGAATATTTCAATAAATGGAAAGAATATTTTCAAAAACATAATACATACTATATCATATAACTTTCATTCGGAAATATTGCCACTCTGGAGCAGTTTTAATGATATATGTTTCTTTTAAATGAAATATAAAACTAACTGTTTTCAATAACAATGCTTTTTAATGACTTAAAAATACATTTTTATTGCCTATGGGAATACATAGAGATAAAATTATAGACAACATCTCCTGGGAATACAGATAAATAAAAATATCTACTTATAATAAAATCTGAGTGCAGGAAACCGTCAGAACGATGCCGGTGCGAACCACTCCGGTCTGAGAATCGACCGTAGCTAAACGCCATGTTAGGCTTAATGAAAAACATATCCTACAATATGACGGCTAAATGATAATTTTTTTTATTTGAAATCATGTCTGTTCAGCATATTTTCACATAAAACATGTGTATCATATCCCTTTATAATGTGTTAAGTTCTAAATTAAAATTAAGCCATTACAAACATAGAAATGAGATCTAAACAGATGATACTGTTGCCATTCCGATTCAAATTCCATCAAATCTACAAACCAATGAATGATTCTTTAAACGCTTCATTAAAAAAAAAAAAAATACAGGTTAAAGCCGATGCTGGTCTTAAAATATTTGTAATAGTTTATTAAAACCTTTAAATATTTTAACTCTTTTTAAAACCTTCAAAAACTATTAAGTTCTAAATTTAAGTTCCAAATCATCATCACCAACAACAAAAAGTTCTGAATTAAAAATAACGGAAAACTATTGCCATCTGGTGGAGAAAATATATAATTTTTCCTCTAATAAGGTAAAAAGCTCCGTTCAAGCACATTACATTACATGTATTTTTAATTTATTCAGAATGATTAATCTTTTCCACAGTTTCATATTCCCTGTGACATTTGTTTTCTGTCTTATATGGCAAAGTAAAAATTATCCGAATTTGAATATCTAAAACTTTCAAATTCATTTACAACAAAGAATTATTTCAATGGCATTTTAGCATTATTTAAATTGAAATTAACCCTTTGTGTACTGAATTATGAATTGATGAAAATTTCATCTTCTAAAGCATTTTTCGTGAATTTTTGAAACAAAATTAGAAGATTTACGTAACCATTTAATAAATTTTAGAAGGATTGAAGGATTTAGAAGGATTCATTAAATTTGAATTTATAGGGATTTTGTATAATATTTATAACCCCACTCAAATCTTTTATTTTAAATATTTTTCTTAGTATTTTGTAGGAATTAGGAAATCTACAAATATAATGTTCTTACAATAGAAATATAGAAATATTTCTGAATTGAAAATCCCCCCCCCCCTCCAACGCCAAGAAAGCTGAAAAGATGCAAAGGCAAAAGGAATTATCCTTTTAAAAATATTTTTGTTTTGTGTAACCAATAATGCTTTTGGAACAAAATAAAGGAATGCATCTATAACTCATACTTAAACTGTATTACTACTAATCGATGTATTAAGTGAACTTTATAACAAGTTATTTTAATGGTACTGATAAGTACCGTCAGTAGATAAAGGGTTAAAGGGACAATTTTTTTTGTACCGAAGGCTGCGAGCAGCGCCTCTGTAGACCGTGCTAATTCCTAATAAATTGGGAGCTTATGTTTCTTGCTAATTCTTTTGCCGTCAACTTTCTGTTGTAATCGTACTTTTTTTTACAATGCATTTCATCAGATTTGAAGACAATGCAAATAAAATGAATATTTCTTATCGGTACAACATATTTTAATTATCTTGCAGATAAAATTATGTATTTTAACATAGTTTGTAGCGAAAAAAAAGAAACCCCGCTAAACAACAAATTTTTAATGTAGAGGGAACCTAAATAAGCATTTTCGTCATAGAATGTGTAGCTGGAAATGGCGCGTTAAAGCGCTGGTGACAAAATTGTAGTTTACATAATTTCTTTTGTTCTAATCATAAAAAATCAAAGGATAATACTTTTCGATTAACAAAATGCATGAGGCATCTTTTTTTTTCTTTTTTAAAACGGAAAAATATTTTTTAAAATATTGTTTTGAAGATTTATCATTTACTTTCCGTCATTTTTCGTTATAGAATGTGTAGCTGGTAACGGCGCCTTTAAGCGTGGTGACTAAATTGTAGTTTACATAATTTATTTGCTCTAATATAAAAAATAAAAGGATAATACTTTCTTATTAACAAAATGCATGAGGCATCTTTTTTTTTTAAGTCAGAAAAATACTTTTTTAAACTATTGTTTTGAAGATTTACCATTCCTTTTCCGTCATTTTTGACGGGGATTATATACTAGTAGGCAATATATCCTGCTCTTTTTCTGTGAAATGCTTATAAATCTTCATAGCTCCTTTACAGACCATACATAAAGTCGGCGTATTTTTTGCCACATCAAAAGCTCTTCAGTATGGTATTATATTTCTTGAACTAGTATGTTGTTGCCATCACAAAATTTTCTTCTATATAAATCACGTGAATTAAATCATTTAAATAGTACAAGAAATTACATCAATTTAATACCAATTAATATCAAAGTATATCTGAATTTGAAGTTTGATGAAAATTCGCGCATTAGTTATTGATATAGAGCTATAGGGGAAATTCTGGAAAATGCAGCATAGCAGCGCCACCTGTTCAGCGATTTGCACCAAAACACAAAAGCACTAATTCATATCAAGACATACCGGAATGTGAAGTATGTTGAAAATCCAAGCATTAGTTCTTGAGATAGACCTATTACGGGTATCACAAAAATGCAGCATAGCAGCGCCACCTGATGAGTGATTTACACCAAAAGGTGCAAAACGTCAATTCATGTCAAGGACTAACTGAATCTGAAATTTGATGAAAATCCGTGCATTAGTTCTGGAGATCTAGCTATTGTGGAAATCGTGAAAAATCCTGCATAGCAGCGCCACCTTTTGGGCGATTTCAACCAAAACATAAACAGCACTAATTCATATCCAGGTATACCTGAATCTGAAGTTTTTTGAAAACCCAAGCTATTAGTACTTCAGATAGAGCTATTGCGGAAATCACAAAAAAATGCAGCATAGCAGCGCAACCTGTTGAGCGATTTACACCAAAAGGTGCAAAACATCAATTCATGTCAAGGACTGACTGAATCTGAAGTTTCATGAAAATCAGTGCATTATTTCTTGAGAGAGAGCTATAACGAAAATCGTGTAAATACTGCAAAATGCAGCACAGCAGCGCCATCTGTTTGGCGATTTACACAAAACGTTACCAGCACCCATTCATATCAAGAAAAATTTGTGTTACATACAGACAGACTCGCAGACTCACAGAGAGACATTTTGTAAAAACATGCTTTTCGGAATCTTTGACCTCTAAAACGTGTAAATCCGTCGAAAACCGGAAGTCGAAAATTTTTACGAATCCAACACTTTCTTCTTGTAAAAATAGAAGAAAGTAAAAAGAAGCTATCATCTTTATGTCGCTTCATATATACTGGAATTGTGCACCTTAAAAAAGGTTTCGTGATATCCTTTACTATCTGAATTATAGTTTAATAAATTCTTATCTTTATTATGGTGTCGTTTATTATCAAAAGTAAAAATTTATTGAAATGTTCTCTTCAACACAATACTGTTCGCATTATTTTATAATTACTTGAAATAAATTAAAAATATTCCATGGAATAAATATACATATTACACATATATTTTCTAAATAATCAAAATAACACACAATTTGTCTCATAAGAGTCTTAAATTTTTAATATCTATACATGGGTAAAAATGAGAAATCTTCTTCAGAACAACTTACTTTGATATGTTTTGCAAATCTCATCTAGTGAAACATCTTTCAAATTTTTATCCTAAAAATTTAAACTCAAAGTTCCAAGAGATATTCATGCCATCATTCTTTTCTCGTGATATTACCTAATTCCAATGTAACAATGAAGTAATTATATATCTTTCCCTTTTATAATTTATGTTTTTCTTTGTTTGATTTCTTATCAAATATTTCTCTTGAGAACAGTTTGTTTTATTCCATTTATACGAAGATAGATCAAATATAATTTATTATATAAATATACATTTTTTATATTTGTTCTTATGGCAATCATAATTAGTCGCTTACGGTGTTTGGCATTCTTTTATTCTTCATAAGTTCAATTTTTAGTCAATAGAATAATCAGAAAGAAACTACGTTCCACAAGATATAATTATAAAAGCTGAATAAATCGAGGTGTTAAATCTATTGAAATTGAAATTAAATTTAATATACAGTTTCTAAATAATACCCTACATGGTCTTAACTAAAAAAATAGCAAAATTTGTTTAACATTTCCGTAAACAATGTTAACTATTATGATCTAGCATAGAATGTCGCACAAAAAGTAATACTGCACCACTGAAGAAATATTGACCAGTCTATCCTTAATATAATTTGAGATGTACACGGTATTTTGCATGAATTTTTTCTTCATAAATGACGTGCGTGTAAAGTCGAGTGAATTTTTAATTTCGGTGTAGATTTAAATAACACACCGGTCTTAAAAACGCTCTATTTCGATCCACATGTTGGATTTCTTCCGTGACAAGCAAGATCTTAGAAAATAAGTGTTACGAAATCAATATTTTACAACATCCTCCTTATAATCCGAACCTAGCGTCTTAGGACTAGTCTTTGCGTTTTGGACATCTTCAAAAAGTGCTATCATGCAAACATTTTCGATGAGATGAGGAAATTAAAGAAATTTTCTAGAATAATAACAGAAAATAAATATGGATTTCAACATGGTTTTATTGTCGATTAATACGTTGCAATTAAAAATAAAACAACAAAAACAATTTTCTTACTAGAAGACATTTTTTAACAGAAAGAAAAAAATAATAAACCTTTGGAACACAACCCAATTTTTAAAATCATATTTAATATGTGTAATGTTGAGTAGCATTCTAATATGTCCTTCTTTTTAAAGAAAAAATAAGTTTATGTATCTTTGTTTAAAAAATATTGTTAGCACAGCAAAAGAAAACATAAAAGAATTATTCAGACACAATCGTATTTGTTTAATGTTCACGAGTTTCACTTTTTGTTGCCTATAATACGCACGATACATCATAGTATCAACATAACGTACATTTAAAACTTTATTAATAACTGGTATGATAATATATAATCATAATTATTTTTATGATGTAACGTTATGATTTTTATCTCAGTAACCTGAATTCGTTTATCTATCTCTACTATAGTAAAAAGACACACGAAACGAGAGACAAAGAATGTTAGAAAGGCGGGATCAAAGAAGAATTTTCTTATTCAAATATCTACCATTATTTTCGATTAGTAATTTTGACTTAATTAATCCGTTATTTAATAAAATAAATAATACTATTCGAAAACAGCCTTTTTTAAATTAAAAAAATTCGATAAATTGGCAACATTCGAGAAGAGAGAACAAATTTGCACCTTGATCACTGAATTTGCGTCTTAAGCGGGAAATCTTTCCTCAAGGGAACAGTAAAAATTCGCGTATTAACCGTGAGCATCTTAAGCGGTTTCGACTGTATTTAGGTGTCTATAGGCTAAGTAGTAGTTATTCCTTTCACGCTATACAATTCGAAACATATCACGTGGCACGACTAATGCGATATCTTTATAATTCATATGCACAAGGTGTCTTTTCGTACTAAAGCGATGCTGCTCTGCAAATTCGTAATTGACGATTTTCACGTATTTCATATAGTTCAAGATATCTGCAAATTAATACCTAATTTTACCACTGAAGATCGTTGCATGTGCGTCCTCTTATTAACGAACCTTGAGAAAACGTACCCCACCTTTTTTATATCATAATGTGAGGTAATATACTATGAAATTAATAAATAAGGTAAATGGTCTAGCCGGATAAACATAGCAAAATGGCCCCCACGGCCGATGTGTGAAATAACATGTGTGGTAATTAAGCTCACCATGAGAATCCAATATAGAATGTTTTTAGCCCCTGACCTTGAACTATCCATGAGATAATCGAAGAAGTATGCGCCGGCGCTACGGTTTTTCAAATACGTTTTTTCAAAAAGTACAAAAGTTAATAAAAATTAAACCAACGTGAATTACTGAAGAATATATTAGTTCACATTATATATATTTTTCACATTTTTACACCATTTTTAACATAGAAAAATACACAAAAATATATTTTTAAAAAAATTGTTAGTGTAGTAATTTTATATTTACACCAACCAAAAAATTACAGAATAATGCTCAACGTATGTACTTTTAAGAAAAAAAATTCGTTGAAATCGAAGATGTGCTTTTTGAGTTATAATAAAAAAAATGCTAGCCACTTGCTGATATTCTTTACTTTCCCTGTTTATATTTGCAGAAAAACGCTGCTGTCAATACTTTGGTCGATTCTTGACATTTCCACTCGGGCAGGATGCGCCAAAATAAGAGAATGTTTCCGTACATACCACTTCCCTGTAGGTTTGTTTCGTGTTTGTAAAGATTTTGTTACATTGGAGTACTGCGCATTCTTCTCGCGTAATAATATCAAGTCGATGGTCTAGTCGATTGTGCAGGTGAATCTGAATAAGGGCTGTGAATAGTATATAAGGTTATCAACTTTTTGGCAATTTCGGACCCCATCCCAACTTTCCGATATCATACGTTATCATCCCTTGATTCCCCTCCCCCTAACAATATATCAGTGTTTAAAATCTCTTTTCATTTTTACATTTTTTCCTTTTTATACGTTTGCAATGATATACAGTATGGTTGTACATTTTTTATTCGCATATTTTACTGATTTAATCAAGAGAAGATATTCATAAAATATCACTGTTATATAATAAATAACTTTATATCAAATAACATTTTAAATAAATTATTTAAAAGCTTTTTAATAATAGCTCTTTGTTACATAATGCATTGAACAGTAATATTGTCTTCTTGCACTGCGCCTTTGCAGGGGACTAAATAGAACGTCTAGTAAACAAAACATGTGGACAACATTCTTCCCCATCTTTTACTAGCAAAAATAACAAATATCATTTTGAATCTGGATTATATAACAACGAATTATATACGAATATGGCAGGAGAATACTAATGGTGTAGGTTGAGTTATTCCATATTTTGGAATGAAATGTTTTATAACCATTCAATAGTTTTAATAACTTTGTATTTTCATAAAAAGGAGAAAACAGACTTTAAAAATTAAGACAAAGATGTGAAGATACTAAAAAAGTAAATTTTGGTTTGACCAAAAATCATAACGATATCAACTGACAACCCCCTCCCCCTACATATATCTTCCGATTTCAATTGCCAGACACCCTCCCCTCCTCTTACACATACACAATCCCCCCTAAATTGATAAGTTATATATGTGGTATGATGACACTAGAGTTTGGCAAAAAGCATGTTTAATTGGGTTTCCAGATTACATTCACAGGCGTTTTTGGCCAGATGGTTTTTTCGAAGAAGAAAACAGACGAAGAAAGCAAAAGATGCAGTCGAATGAGACATTATCCAGTTTTCTTTACACATTCAGAAATAGTTCTAGGTGGAAGAGTCATTTTCGACGATGAAAAAAAAAAAGATTTCACTTGCGTCAAACAAGTCCCTTAAATGACGTTCCATCTCTTTGCTGCTTTCCACGCGATAATCTCATTCTGTTTCTTACACCACTATATTTCATCTTTCTACACTTATTCCGCTTTTTTTAACACATATTTCTGCAAACATCTCTGTACACAGCTCTACACCTTTTTCTCTTTTTTCTGCACACCGTATCTGGCTGCCGCATCAGTATTTAACATACATCGGCGCAAAGTTACAATACAGATCAGCTGATTCCTCTCTTCCAATCATAACCGCTTTTTAGACGGTTTATTAATATTTCGGTCGGATTAATATCGAAGTAGATAAGCTTCCTGGCGCAAAAACATTGTTCCGGAACTTTCTTTAATCTGAAACCAGATGCACAAGGCGTAAATACAGTTTAGTCCCTGTTGTCTTGATTCCATCTAAAAATAGATTTTTTTCCCGTCAAACGATAATTTAAAACGAAAAATGAATTTATTGCCGCGGAATAAGTTTTAAAACCATTGAAATATTCTAGTAGACACCTTGATATTTTTAAATAAAAGAATGATTTTAAATAAATAGGTTTTTTAGACGGGATAAATTATGAATTATGATATTTTAGCAATTAAATAAAGATTTTAGAGGGGTTTCATTTATCAGGAAATAATACATAATTTTAATAAGGATTTAAATAATAAAAGGAGTTTTATTAAATAAATAAAAGTAGTTATCGCCATTTTTATATTTACGCAATTTGGAATAAATATTATTAGATGGATTAGGATCTGATAGTTTTACATATGGAGATTATTAGACTAGTTTAAGAATAGGGTTTTAACTTTATAAACTGGCATAATATATAGAATATTATTAAAAGGGAAATTTATATAGAATAATTTTAACCTTCGCGAAAATTTTTAAATTTTGTAATAGTTTATATGTACACTGTACAGCTCCATAGCCTTCTTCTATGTAAAAATCATGGTAGGTGAATGTTATCATTTTGTTTGTCAGCTCTTGATATTATTACGCGAGAAGGATACGCAGTACGCCAAAATAACATAATATTTACAAACATGAAACAAACCTATAAGGAAGTGGTATGTAAAGAAACATTCTCTTATTTTGGCTCAATGTGTATCCTGCCCGAGTGAAAATATCACGAATCGACCAATGCATTGACAGCAGCGTATTTCTGCAAATACAAAAAGCGAAAGTTAGGAATATTTTAGCAAATGTCTAGCATTATTTTTATTATAACTCAAAAAGCACACCTTCGATTTGAACGAAATTTTTTTTCTTAAAAGTACATACGTTGAGCATTATTCTGTAATTTTTTGGATGCTGTAAATATAAAATTACTATATAAAAAATTTTTAAGTATTTTTGTTTATTTTTCTATGTTAACATTTGTGTAAAAATATGTAAAAATATATATATAATGTGAACTAATATATTCTCCAATAATTGGCATTGGTTTCATTTTTTTAACTTTTGTACTTTTTGAGAAAAAAGAATTTAAAAAATAGTAGCGCCGGCGCATACTTTGTCGATTATCACATGGTCAGGGGCTAAAAGCACTCTATATTGTATCTCATGGTTTGCCTTATTACCACACGAGTTATTTCAAACATAGGCTACGGGGGCCATTTCGCTAAGTTTATCCGGCAAGAACATTTTAATTAAAATGTAATTATCTAAATATTTAGCAGCTAATATCTAATATTTTTATTAGATAATTTCTATTTTCTTTTCTTTCTTAATTTAATTTAATTTTCTAGTTATCATGCAATTTATTTATTGAATAAATATTTTCTTTTTTTTTTATTTCTACTATAATTTATTTTAATAAAATGAATTCCCATTGTGTCGTTCTATGAAAACTTACCTTTTGAGTTGATCTTTTAAAAACAATTTGATTCAAGCCATTACAATAGAACTATTGTTTATCAAGAGTATTAAAATTTGTATAAATTTTTTAACCAAGCTTAAATTTCTAAGCGTAGTTTCGTTAATGAAAATCTATTGAATCGAAAATTGAAATTTAAAATAAATCAAATAATAGAGAATTGGTTTTTCTGGGATTTTCCACGAACTGTACAAATTGTAAAACATCAAAATATGAATTCGAAAGGAAAATTAAACGTTTTTAAAGAAATCCCCCTTGCTGAATAGACAGTTTCTCTAAGCGGATTCCATGCTGATTAAAATGAATATAAAAATATATTCCGAAAATTATTTTTACTTAGTTTTCTTTCTTTGTTACTGAACTTTAATCTCGGAAAAATTAAATAAATATTGAAAATACTTCTCAAAAGTATGATGTGATTTTTTGTTTGGTGTTTTATTATGTACATTTTTAAACATCAAATAACTTTATCGTCAAGCATTTTTACTTGTATAATTTCTAAGTTTCGTATGCAACAACACTAAAATTAAAGAAGTGCAAATTTATGTGTACCTTGGCAGTAAATATCATCAGATATTAATATATCATGAATGAAATCAATAGAAGAATAAGAAATGGAAGAATTGCTTTTGGGGAGAACAATATTATTCTGAAGAGTAAAACGCCTCTTTGTTTGAAACGGAAGGTGGTGTTTAACCAATGTGTTTTGCCTGTGCTAACTTATGGAGCAGAAACATGAACGCTTACAAAACGGATGGTACAAAGATTACAAACAACACAGAGAAGTATGGAAAGATGTATGCTAGGTATAACTAGAGGAGACAGAAAAAGAATAAACTGGATAAGAAGTCAGAGGAAAGTTTTTGACATCATTGAAATAATTAAACGGCCAAAAATGGAAATGGGGTGGGTTCATTTCAAGAAGACAAGACAATAGGTGGAGTACAAACATCCTACAGAGTTATCCCAGATATATAAAACGGCCAAGAAGACAACCTCAAGTAAGATGGAGTGATGAAATCAGAAAAGTAGCCGGTGTAAATTGGATGACTAAAGCACTAGACAGAAAATATTGGAAAAATTTATTCAATATTTGCATAACAATATTGTCGCAAAATTTTTATGTAGAGTTTAACACTTGGCCTAAAAAGCCTAAATAATTGCAACTTAGAGATTCATCAACATCATCATCAACCGTTTTCAATCCACTGCTGGATGGAGGAGACCTGCATTTAACAGTGGATTGAAAACTGGTGATGATGATGTTGATGAATCTCAAAGTTGCAATTATTTGCACTTTTTAGGCCAAATGTTAAACTCTACATAAAAATTTTGTGCCAATATTGTTTGTATAGGCGATTTTTTTATAAATATTGGCTCAATAAATTAAATATTCCACCAACATTGAGATGTTTACATCTTATTAATATTATGTCAATACTGGAGAAAAATATTTTGCGATTTTCATTGCAATTACTTCCAGTGTAATTATTCGTTTCAGGCTATACATTCTGCAGCATATCACGTGACACGGCAAAAGTTATATTTTTAGATTTAATGTTCGTAAGGTGTATTTCCTTACTAATTCGATGCTGCTCTCCAAATTTGCAATGAGCTATAATTCGTATAGTTTATAAAATCTGTATGCTAATACTCAATTTTTCCGCTGGAGCAGTTTGTTTTATTAAAGAAAAACTAAGTCAGATTCATACATTTAAATGCATTTTTAATCCTAAAGCTTCTAATAAAGTAGGCCTTTGAGAGATTAGAACGTGATAATGCTTTCTTGAAGCAGATATTGTACCTTCATAATATATAGTGCGTTAAGAAATTATAAGATCGCTAACGTAATGGTGCACTTCTGTTGAAGAAAACAAAATATGCATATTTTTAGCGTGTTTATTTAAAATTGATCGCAGAACGCTTTCTGTTATAATTGCTACAATAAAATTTAAGTTACATTTCACTAAAATTTTCTAATTATTTAAAAACGTAAATAAGGTGACTGTTAAGAAATAACAAGACCACCTGAGGAAATTAGCATATTATACGTCACACCAGAATCATTATAAAACGTACACGTTTGTATATCGTGAAAGTAGGGTAGACCGGGTCTAGTTGGCCATAGGGGCACGTTGGCCCAGTCGCGATATTTTTTAAACTTTGCGTTAGATGACATTGTCAGTCCAGCCAAGTATGCGTTGCTTCACTTTCCTATCAGCACCATTGAAATTGGAGCGTCCGTTAAAGAATTATTGAGAATTTTCAAAATTTTGCAAAGGTGAGTAAATTTCCTGTCTTATAAATAATCGTTTTTTATTTGTTTGTAGATTGCATTTTAGATGCAATTTTAGATGTAGATTGCATTTTTAATATAAAATAATTCAGAAAAATAATTGTTCGTAGTTATTGTAGGGCAAGTTTTTTTATTGAGATACTTTCAGAATAATTTCTTACAGTCATGAAAAACAAAACTGGCGATACGGGGTTAGTTGGCCCATTTTGCAAGGGGCATATTGGCCCGGCAGGCCAACATGCCCCGTAGGAATTTGGCTTCAGGGGCATTGGAATTTTGTTAGTTTTAATGAATTATTTTATTAAACATTTATTAATATTTTAATTAATTTATTATTAATTACTATTATAAATAGTAATTTATTATTTATATTAATTTATTATTAATTATTATTGTAAGGAATTATTTTATTAATTGAATTCCTGGTTATTCCAGTCAATCTTAAAAAAAAATGAAGTTATAATGTTGCTTACCTTCTTCCCAAATTAAATCAGCTGCTCCTGTTGTACAAAAACATTTATAACTTTCGTAATTATAGAAAAATAACTGTTGGCTTCGCCTACAGGCGCAGGTAGATTTCGAAGTTAAGTACTAATTTCACCAAGAATTTAACGGATTAAGGGAAATGTGATTTTTTTTAATACAACACCCCCCCCCCCCCCCACACACACACACACATACTTTTTTGGTTTTTAATTTATTTTTGCTGTGAGAGTTGCTCCTATCAAAAGTTTGTCAATACAAAAGTTGCAGATAATATTAAGAGGATTTATGATAAATTGAAGTGAGTTTGATATCTCGTGAATTGACGAAGTTATGAATTGTTTTCTTCTGAAAACCCTATTTTTTGCACACCTTGAAGCCATTTTTTACATCAAAATCTGTCATGCATAAATTTTTGGCACTATTTCTAGATGTTTTGAAAACTTTAAACTGATTGGATATGTTATCGTGTCCATAGAAAAGTAAAATATGTATATATATAGATAGATAGATAGATAGATAAAGTTTTGACCTGGGAGTGGTTTTGGGCTCTAGGGATCATGATTGAGGTAGATCTGCAAAAGCTTCTCAAAAATTCCAACATATGGGAGATTGCAATAGGTAGTATTTCTTACGAAATCTACCTAAAAGTTCGGCCTCCTAGTGTTACACACTACCGCTAAAAGCAACAAATCTAACAATCAAAATCTACCTGGATCTGACATTTCTCAATTATTAATAAAATCCCTTTTTTCCCCCGTCCAGAGAAGAGTTTGACACAAATAATGCTTTAATAACATCACATTTTATGAAGTGAAAACCTCTAGTAGGTTAGTATATATCCTTAGTATAGTATCCTGGGTAGTTATTCGTTGAAACAAAATAATACTTTCTGTCTTCATAATCCATAAAAAGGCCAGTTTCAGGAAACAGTTTTTTTTATGATCATAAAAATATTTTTTCCTTTATAGACATGTTGTCCCTTCCACAGACAGAATAGAACTACACTTCCTGAACCGTCAATAAAGATCAGCAGTTCAAACAAATAATATCATCCAACATAATTATATCAAGCACATTGCTATATCCTAACTTATTAGATTATTAAATCTCATTATACCAATAATAAATCATGAATGTAATCAATAATATATATATTTCTTGACAAACAAATTGGGTTTTTAGGTAGCTTTCTTTACAAAAAAGCTACCTATTGCAGCCGTTCGGAGGTAAGCGATTTCAAAAAATTTTGGTATATTTCATCGATCATGACCCCCATACCCCGAAACCACCCTCCGTTCAAAATTGATATATATACACACATATATATATATATATATATATATGACATATGTCACACTGTAACTCCCGTAATTGTGAACCGATTTCGATGTAATTCGGTGTGTACATAGTACATACCAATGTCTCGACCGAGTTCGTTGGCCAGCTTCATCCGCCGTTTTGTTTCAAAATGGCGGCCATTTAAAATTTTTAAAAAAATTTAAAACTTGAAATGTGGTACCAAAAAATTAAAAATGAAAAAATATTTTTTTCTTATGTATTTGACCTTTATACAAAGATTCGGGAGCAGTTTTTGTTTCGTCTATATCTTAAAAAATGGCTGAGTTATAGCATTTTGAATTTCTAGCGTGGCTGACATTTTGAAACGTCCTGAATTTTGTCACGCGATAAAAGGCGTATTTATGAACCGATTTGGATGTAATTCGGTGTGTACATAGTACATACCAATCTCTCGACCGAGTTCGTTGGCCAGCTTCATCCGCCATTTTGTTTCAAAATGGCGGCCATTTAAAATTTTTTTAAAAATTTAAAATTTGAAATGAGGTACCAAAAAATTGAAAATGGAAAAATATTTTTTTCTTATGTATTTGACCTTTATACAAAGATTTCGGAGCAGTTTTTGTTTCGTCTATATCTTAAAAAATGGCTGAGTTATAGCATTTTGAATTTCTAGCGTGGCTGACATTTTGAAACGTCCTGAATTTTGTCACGCGATAAAAGGCGTATTTATGAACCGATTTGGATGTAACCTCGTTTATACATAGTACATACCAATGTCTCGACCGGGTTCGTTGGCCAGCTTCACCCGCCATCTTGTTTCAAAATGGCGGCCATTTAAAAAATTAAAAAATAAAAAAAAATGAGATACCAAAAAATTGGAAAATTAAAAAGATTTTTTTTGTATGTGTTTGGCCTTAATACAAAGATTCCGGAACAGTTTTTCTTTCGTCTATATCTAAAAAAAAAAAATGGCTGAGTAATAGCATTTTGAATTTCTCTTGTGGCTGACATTTTAAAACGACCTGATTTTTGTCACGCGATAACAGGCATATTTATGAACCTATTTGGATGTAAATTGGTCTGTACATAGTGCATACCAATGTCTCGACCGAGTTCGTTGGCCAGCTTCATTCGCCATCTTGTTTCAAAAAGGTTGCCATTTAAAAAAAAATTAAATTTAAAATTCAAAATGAGGTATTAAAAAATTGGAAAATGAAAAAGATTTTTTTTATGTGTTTGGCCTTGATACAAAGATTCCGGAGCAGTTTTTGTTTCTGAAAAATTGTTCTTTTGTTGATATCTTAAAAAAAATGGTTGATTTATAGCACTTTGAATTTCTAGCATGGCTAACATTTTGAAACAATCTTGTATTTGTCACGCGATAACACACGTATTCGCCTATTTCGATGTAAGAAGGCATGTGGATAGTATACATCAACACGTCGACCAAGTTCGCTGGCCAGATTCATCAGCCATCTTGTTTCAAAATGGCGGCCATTAAATTAAAAATATATATATATATTTAAAGTGAGGTGCAAAAAAATTAGAAATTGAAAAAGGTTTCTTTCTTAAGTATTTGATCTTGATATAAGGATTCAGGAGCATTTTTTGTTTGTCTTTACCTTAAAAAATGGCTCAGATATAGCAGTTTCAATTTCTATTGTGGGTGACATTTTGAAAAATCTGATTTTTTGCATGCGACAGCACTCCTATATATTAACCGATTCCGATGTGAGTGAGCATGTGCACAGCAATTACTAAGGTCTCGACCAAGTTCACTGCTTAGCCTCATCCACCATGTTGACTTAAAATGACAGGCACTTTAAGAAATTGCCGAATTTGGTAGCCAAATATAAGTTACTTTAAAGAAAAGCAGCTTGGATAAAGCTGACTAATTTCGCGAAATTCTCATCCATTATATTGATAAAAATTAGTATTGAATCTCCTATATTCGGTTTCCACTAAATTGAACTTCGTGTGTTTGCATGATATAAGTTGGCTTTTTTAAAATAAGGATTATGAAAGCTACCTCTTCCTCCCGGCACTGGCCGGAAGGACTTTTTTATACCTGACTAGGAATTAAAGTTTTATATAAACGAAAATTATCATTATTTCAAAGACGCTGGCATTACTTAAAGCATCATGAAGCAATATTACATTTTACTGACAGAAATTCGAAGGGCATGCGTTAAAAAAAACATAATAAACGAAAGAAAAGAATTATTGCATTTAACAGATGTACAGAGGCCTTGTTACAATTTATTTATCATCTGGTGTTTATAATATGTCACATAAATAAATATGAGTGATTTCTTAAATTACTGTACTCTAAGATTTACGATATTTTAACACCTAGCATGCCTTATAAGAAAAATTAAAGCTTAAAATTTATTACTGTTCAGTAATGTATTAAAGACATTTTTTATGAGAAAATAAAATCCATTTTTAAAGCAATTTTTGGTCGAAGTTAATAATTTGAATAACTCACAGTTTTAATACTTAAAATTTTTATTTTAATTTAGGAGGCTATATTGTATTTGCATTTGCAAGAAATAAAAATTAAGATTTGGTAAAATTTTGATCATTTCTTAAATTTCTACACTATCAGAACATTAAAAAGTGACGTGGGCCAACTTACCCCGCAATCGGGGCAGGTTGGCCCAAGCGACTTGGTGTCAATTTGAGCTTCTAAACTAATACTTATAGTTAACATTTTCAAGTTTTACTATTGAGACTTTTTCCTAAAAGTACACTGATAGTGTTAACATAAAAACAAATTTAAAATGTTGAATTGTAATTTTTTAAAAATTATTAGGAGAAAAAGCTGGCCAACTAGCCCCCCGTTCTACCCTACTCCCGAAAAGCAAAAGTGCAGGTTTAGATAGTGTTATTTACGATATATTTGAAGATGCCGCGGTTTAAAGAGTTGTCTGCGAGCGAAGTAGGAAGAATTTGGTTTTTAAGGGTGCTGGTAAATCTGCACGGGAAATAGCTCGGTTACCGAAGAGTTCTAATGAAACAATGAAATGTTAACAATGAAACAATGTTAACAATTTTAACAATGTTAACAATGTAAACAATGTTAACAACAACAATGTTAACAATGTTAACAATGTAAACAATGTTAACAACAACAATGTTAACAATGAAATAATTAGAAAAATGGTTCAAATAAAATTAAACGATCTGGAAGGAAAACGATTTTGACAACACAGGATGATCGACAAATATTTCAATTATCAACTCAAAAAGGTCTTTCAACTCGTAAAATTTCCAACCGTTTCAGCAAAAGAACCTCATACGTAAAAATTTGAAAGAGTCTGAAATCAAATAGTAATGCAAAATGTACGAAACTCTTGAAAAAACCAAGGTTAATGAAACATTATAAAGAAGAAAAACTGAAATGGGTTAAAAATGTCATGTCATAACACAAGAAATGGAAACAAGTGATATTTTCAGATGACGAAAATTAATCTTAACGATCCGGATGGTTATAAACACTGTTGGCATCATTTGAGGAAGGAACCGAAACAATGCTTCAGTCGACAAATGGGAGGATGATCAGTAATGGTTTGAGGAGCTTTTAGTAATGATGGATTATGCGATTTAACCCGAATTTCGGGAGGTACGAACTCTGTGCCGTATCCGGCTACGTTATATGATCATTTGGTACCGTTTGGAGAGTTTTATATGTTGCTAATTGGATGTTTCAGCAGGATAATGCTTCTTGCTATATGTCTAAATCCACCCAGCTATGGTTTAAAAAAGAAAAAAAATCATGTTTTGTCATGGCCAAGTTGAAGCCCAGATTTGAAACTTATAGGGTGTATTAACTCACAAAGTTTATGCTAATAATAAACAGTTTTTATCTACTTGTGAACTAGAAGTATCCATTGTAAAAGAATGGCACAATATTTCTGAATCTGTACTTAATCACCTGGTCACTTCTATAAAAAACAGAGTGCTTAAGGTTATAAGGAAAAATGGTGGATCAATATCGTATGAATTTACATATTATTATTGTTTTTAGACAAGTGGTCTTATAATTTGTTAACAGCGTTTTTTTTTCAATCATTGCTTATATTTTTGTTACCATAATTATTTATTGCATTATTCAAAATTTTTGCAAACTAAGTTTAATAAATATGTTTTATTTTTATATCCCATATTTTAAAACTATAATTAGAATCTTTATTTATTTCATAATACTCAGAATCAGTGTGGTCTTATAGTTTCTTAACGCACTGTAAATTTTTGTTAAAAATATATAAATATATAAATATAACGAAATATTTTTTTGTTAAAAAAAATATAAATATATAAATATAACGAAATATTTTTTCTGTAAAATTTAAGTACTCACTATTTAGAAAATATTGTCTTAAAAATAATTGAAATTGGTGGTTGTTAATTTCTGACCTATTTAAATATCTTAATGCATTCCATAAATAATATAAATATACAAATTCACGTTTTTTTTTAAAAACAGGCTTTGTAAATGAATGCTGTCTAGACAGTTTAAAAAGACAGAATCTCAATATTGATCGCAAATCAATTTATTAAAGTTAAATATTATTTGCTCAGAGACATTTATTGTTTACATTTTGGAGAAATAATATTATTATAAACATATTTCTAATCATTAGCAATGTATCCTTCAGACTAATTTTAAAATTAGTCATATTTCAAAACAAGATGTTCCGTTTAAAGTTGTTATTCGCGAATCTGATGAAATTCTTAGTTTGTAAGGATAGTGTTTTCTTTCTTATTCCAGAAATCTGGATGAGCATTCTAAAAGAACTATGATGTTTCCCTTTTTTTCAGGCCTCCCTTCGTTTATTCACTTTGAATAACAGATGGCGACACTGATTTGTTTTTAAAGGATTTTTTATCTTTCCGTTGCTTCCTCGTGTTTGAATTTAAATTTTTGAAGACGTAGCATATAGATTATTTCCTGCGGATTTGTGTTTTAGAAAATTTCACTCCTCATGACCGTTTTAAAAAATAAACTGAAATTTAGAGTTTTATTTTATTCATGTGTTTTTATTTTTACATCATCTTTAAATTTATGAATGAAGAATACGTTGGAGAGCAACCTCTATTTGTTTAGTATCAAAACAAAGTACAGAATAATAGACTATCCAAAATGTGTAACATTTACCGGGTGTCCCAAAAATGACTGATGGATTTTATAATTCAATATCTTCCAAACGGTGACATATATTAAAGAAATACTTGCAGGAGGGTTATGTACGATGTCAGGAGTTTATATTCAGCGATTCGCAGTTTTAGTTACAAATGGCATCGAGAGATGGCGCTGCAAATAATAACCGCTAAATCCAGGCTCGATTTTTCTGTCTCTCTCTTCTTCCATGCGAAAAAAGGAGATTAGAATGTATTGAATGGATACCGAAGTACCAAAAATCGTGTCTATACTGAGATTCTATTGCTCCCAGCGCCATCTATTGTTTGACATTCGAACTAAAATTAAGAATCACAGTACAAAAACTCCTGACATCATACATAACCGTCCTGCAAGAATTTTTTAAATATCTGTCACCATTAAGAAGTTATTGAATTTTAAAATCCATTAGTAATTTTTAGGGCACCCGGCATAGATCAAGTACTGGTGTTCATTCTTTGTACTTCCCAGAATAAAGAAAAGGGAAATACTTTATTCTAAATGCGCACTTTAGGAAAATAATCATAATAGTATTCATTCGTTTCACTATCATCATCAAAATACAAAATACAAATTCGCTGTGAAAAAAAAAAAAAAAAAAAAAAAAAAAAAAAAAAAAAATGATAGTTTCTCGTAAAAAGGGGCAGCTGATTACTCTTAGCCAATTTCCAGAAAATTTCTGGTATTCTTTTCTGAAAATACCTTATTAAAAATGACAACATCAATATGCCAGTGCAGCTGGTGGTCAGATGTCAGTCATCAACATCCACCTGTAATTTTTAATACAAAAAATTAATAAACAAATTCACAATGAAGAGACATTAGCGTAGAACATGGAATCAGAAACTATATGATATTAACTAATGGATATGTTTCCTTCTAGTACTATATATATTTATTCATTATTATTTGCTTATTTCTCCAATACTGTATGTATTTAATTTATCATTATTTGGTAATATCACGTATGGTATAAAATACATGAGGTATCTTGCTAGCTGTTATTCCCAAGGATAGAGTCGTGTAGACCACCCACCTGCAGAACATTTATGATCCTCGGAGACACAGATCTGAGTAGAATAAATAAAGGGCCTTGAGTAATAGAGTTTTATGACTTGACAGTTATGGCTCTCTGCTCATTAGTGTCAAGTCGGTAGTCAATACTTTATGATAGGATCTGTCCTGGGACTTGAGACGGCAAGGATACTGCAGGGCTAGCAAATTGAAATTTTGCATGGAAATTATTTGTAAGATGTACATGTTCTCTATGAAATTTAAAAAGGGTGAAAATGCGCGAGAAGTGGTCTAAAAATGTTTTAAATTGTTCTTTCTACGCTATCTCAGGAAATATCAAACCAATTCCAAAAGTAATGGTTGCAAATTAATGGTGACAGTCCCTGCTTCAACATACATTATATTTTTGTTGTTATCACTACCACCTGGGGGTTGCAGGAGCTAAACATTTTCTAAATTGCGTTTTTGTGATACTGAGGGGTCTAACATTTTGGAATGCAATATCTTGAAAGATGCAAATGGTTTCTAAGAGCCGTCGAAAGAAAATTCCAAATTTAACAGGATGAGGGAGCAAAAAGCGTTCTAAAGTTCTAAATTACGATTTTTATGCAATCTTATGAAATACCAAACCGATTTTTAAAATAATGGTTGAAAATTTGTGGGGATAGAACCTGGTCAAACATAAGCTATTTTTTACGTCGGTGCCATTACCACTAGAGGGTTACTGGAGCAAAAAATGTTCTAAAATGCGATTTTTGTGATACTGAAGAGGCGAGAAACTTGAAATATGGCATGGTATTTAATTATAAAATATAAATGTCCTTTAAGAACAGTCAAAAACAAATTCGAAATTTTAAAGGGGTGAAGCGAGGGGCAGGAGTGAAAAACGTTCTAGAAAGATTGCTAAATTACAATTTCTATGCAATCTCAAAAAATAATGAACCGATTCCAAATGTAATGGTTGCGAATCAATGGTGGCAGTATCTGATACTACACGGGCTATAGTTTATGGCGGTTCCACTAACTCCTCGGGCTGGCAATAACAACAAACGTTCTAAAAAAGCCATTAAAAACTTTCTAAATTACGTTTTATATGGAATATTAGGAAATATCTCGATTTAAGAATTAACATTGTTAAATTAATGGTTAAAGTCCCTTTTTCAACATAGGCATTTTATGCTGGTGTTACTACCAACAAAGAGCTAGTAGACCGTTAGATAAGAAGCTTGTAATTTGACATGATGGTTAATTTTAAGATGTAGATACGTACTAAGAAGATTGTTTCTAAAAAATTCAAAACTTCCAGTGAATGCTGAAATGATCATAAAACCTTCAAAATACATTCTAAATTATCATTTATTTGGAATTAGTTTTAGTTCTTATTAATTTAAGTCGCATTTCTGATTTATGAAATGTAATAATGAAGTTTAGTCAAACTGTCAAATTGTTGTCAAACGGGGTTTGCTTGCGTTAAATAACTTTTTAAAAGTTCAGTAACTTTTAAATTGTCATGACCAATTTAATCCAAAACATAAATATGTAACGTTTTTCAAAGATTATTAATTTTTATTAGAGATTTATTCATGTAATTTAAATATACCATCAGAATTTCATGAAAATAAATACATATTCTAAAACTCATATACGAGTAAAAACTCGCATAAACATGGATTTTTAGAATTAGCAAAAGTAATGATACTAAAAATGAAATATGGTTGTTTAATAAGGTCTAATTATTTATTAAAATAGCGAAATGAATGGAACGTTTTAATGCAGTTTTGCTGGACTCAAAAGCAATATTTCATGATAATGCTTCACTCAAAAATATTTTTTTACGTAACAAAAGAAATAAAGCTTTAATAAAATATTTTTAAAAGTATTTTTTGCTATATGATTGATTTTGTAAACTTATGAAAAAAAAAAATGTCTTTAGGTTTTGTTTTGTTTGTAATTTATTAAAACTAATAATCCTTTTACTTTAACCCTTTATGCACTGAATTATGTATTCATAAAAATTTTATCTTCTAAAGCATTTTTCGTGAATTTTTAAAATAAATTTTAGAAGGATTTTGGAAGGATTGAAGGATTTAGAAGGATTAATTAAATTGTAATTTATAGGAATGTTGTGCAATGTTTAAAACCCCACTCAAATCTTTCATTTAAATATTTTTCTTAAGTATGTTGTAGGATTAGGAAATGTACAAATATAATGTTCTTACAATAGGAATTTATAAGTATATCCGAATTGAAAATTACATCCCCCCCGCCCACCCAAACGCCAAGAAAGCTGAAAAAATGCAAAGGCAAAAGAAATCATCCTTTTAAAAACATTTTTTATTTTATGTAACCAATAATGCTTTTGTAACAAGATAAAGTAATGCATCTATAACTCATTTTAAACTGTATTTCTACTAATCGATGTATTATATTAACAAGTTATTTTAATGGTACTTATAAGTACCGTCAGTCGATAAAAGGTTAAAGCAATTGCCCATTTATTCAAAGAAACCCTTATATTTTTAAAGGAGTTAAACATTTATTCATTTTCTTGCTAAAGCAGCCATCAAATTTCCTTTCTAAAGTATTCTAAATTTATATAATATTTTCTTTTGAATTCAATCAATAAATAACAGTATACTAAAAATATAGAGCAATTTTCAAAATTTTTATAATTCTCAAGCATGACTTTTTTTTCAAATCTATCTCTCTCGCGTGCAGACGATTACGGGAGATAAATATGCTTTCACTTAAATTAATAAAAATAACTCATCATTTGTTTCCAGCTTATATTCCATAATTAGAATTAAACATTCATCAACCAATAAATAAAGCAATAAATATGAATGAAACACAAATTTAAGACACCTAATCCAATTTTACGCTTACATCACTGAAATGAACATAATCAAAAAGGCTGATTGTAAATAGCGATTTTTAGCAATTTCTTCGGCCGTTAATTCTGACGGGAGTCCAATATGAAAATATCGCTAGTAATACGTTTCAAAACATCATTTGGACGCATTATTATTTCATATAAATATGATTTTTGGTATATTTAGTGAGCATTCTAAAATACATATATATATATAATGTATTAGAATTAGCAATTAAAAAAAGAAAAAAAGTAGACCTGTACGGGCCTTTCTCGCCGCAACCTTTGAGATTATTTGCTGAAACGTTTTTTCATTAAGGGGCCTCTCAAGACTCTTAAATCTTCCAAATTTTCGAAATTTTAATTTTTTTTTAGATGTTGAACTACTATCTTTTCTGAACATTTTCATATAATTGTTACCTTGTAATTCTCACTAGAACAAAAGTCATGACTTTTATAATTATACTCGCTCAATAGCTGAAGCGGCGTTTCTGAAACTTTAAAGTCATTTTTCTCCAAATGACGTTTTTGGGCATAACGTGCACGATATCACAAAAATTTCTAAATAATTTTCCTAAAAATTTTCACAACACATGTTTCTTGTTAATCTGTATAAACTGGACGTAAAATTTCCCTTTTATTGTTTAAAAAAATATACTTTTTAGGTGATTATGTTGTTGAAATTTTCAAAATCTTGTATTAGTTAAATATAACTTTGTATTAAAAATTTAAAAAAATGCTTCAGATACAAATTTATTTAGGTATTGAGTAATTATTACAATCTGATAAGTAGGCATATATTTTCATTCTAGTTGCAATATTTATTTTGTAATCTTGCGCGCAAGCTATAATAACAATTTTCTGCTAGTCAAATATCTGACAGATTGCAGACCCCTGTAAATGCTAATTCTGGTCCTTGCAGTTTTTAAAGACATAAAATAAAAGAACGTACTTATATCTAACATCTCAATAAAAATTGTGTTTTAAAACCATATATGTACATTTTGAGATATTAAAAGTTGAAAATGTTTTCTTTTCATTCATTTTTTTCCGATTTTAAGAGTCTTGAGACCCTTTAATTTTTTGATTAATTGACTTTTTTAATCAATCGATATACATGTATAAGTATACTACCTCAAAGAACCTTTCGAAAAATGTCTCAATCATTGCTGTTCCTTTAGTATGTGCAGACAGAAAAATATATTAACATCAGAAATAATATATATGATGGCTTTCATCTACCGGGTGAGCAAAAAGTCCGTATAAAGTCCGTAAAATTCATAAAAATCGGAAAAATAACCGAAATGAAAAACTGTTTGCAGGATTAGCATTTATAGGTAACGGGAATTTTTTTAAGACAGAAATAAAAAATAACTCAAAAACAGCCAACAGATGGCGCTGCTTCTTGCGATTTTGGTGAAAATATGCAAATGAAACGCGTTATAAGAACTTGTGCTCCTAATACAGAAATTGTCCACGTAAAATAACTTCACCAACAAAGCTTTGTCCTTCGTACTCAGCATCCTTGATCCAGTACACGGTTCACAGCGGTGAACTACACTGTAAAAAAAAATCTGTGAAGTTACTAAAGTTTTTCTAGGAAACTGGGATTCCTAGAACTTTTCATGTAACGGCAACAACAAAATTTCATGTAACAGACACACTTTTGCGCCGAAAATCAAAAAATCTGTAAGGTTACTAAGAATTTTTTTGGAAACTGGGATTCCGGGAACTTTTCATGTAACTGCAGCCAGGATTACAAATAAAAGTTTAGTAAGATTACTGAAATTTTAGCAGATTCATTTGTAAAGTTACAGATTTTTGTAGCTTTACAAAAACTACTTTTGTAGATTTGCAGCTTTTTTCGTACAGTTACAGTTAAAAGTTTAGTAAGCATGTAACTTTAGATCTGTAGACCTACAGATTTTTTTTTACAGTGTAGTTCCGGATTAGTAGCGCAAATTTTTAAAACAGTTTCATTTGCATTTTCCACCAAAATCGCACGAACCAGCGCCATCTGCCGGCTGTTTTTTTAGTTATTTTTTATTTCTGTCTTTAAAAAAAAATTCCCGTGACCTACAGATGCTAATTCTGCAAACAGTTTATTCATTTAGGTTAATTTTTCGGTTTTTATGATTTTTTAATACGGACTTATATACGGACTTTTTGCTCACCCGGTATATTCTGTATCACGGGGAGACCGGGTTTATCATCTTGTTTCTATTAAATCTTAAAATGTTGAATACTTTTAATTGCGTTTGAAGTATGTTCTTGCAAATTAAGATAAATTAAAAAAATATATATAGTACACGTATAAGTAATTTAATGTATTTTCACTTACTATATGAATTAATGAATAAAAATTAAACAATACGATGGAACTTTGAGATTAAATTTAAAATAAAATAACAAACTAGTTGTAAGTTGCTTAATAAATACCCGCTATGCAACTAGTACAAAAATAGTTCACATATTTTTGTAACGGTTTTAGAAAAGTAAATATATAAAGAAAGATTGGAATTTTATTTTTGAATAAGTTCTGTATGATAGCCTTTTTGATAACCTTTTATCTACCGACGATACTTATAACTACCGTTAAAATAACTTGTTATAGAATTCTTTTAATACATCAATTAGTAGTAATACAGTTTAGAATGAGTTATAGATGCATTACTTTATCTTGTTTCAAAAGCATTATTGGTTAAAGAAAACAAAAATAAATTTTAAACGGGTTATTTATTTCGCTTCTCTTATTAAAATCGAAAGCATCCAATCCTTGTACCTTAACTGTTGGAGGCCAGTGTATTTGTACAATTCCTAATTCAACAAATGTTGGGACACTTTTGTGCACACAAATGTTGGGACACACATAGCACCACCTTTCTATCCAGTATTGGTATTTGTACCATCACAGCCAACCAAATCTAAGTATTCTAGTGAAACCCCTTGTTCAGTAAGACATGATACTATGAAAGCTACAATGTCCTTAGCAGGCCCGGAGTTTGGAGGCACATGGCCTAAATAAACTGAGTCACGTTCTTTTATGACAGGAAAGTGTTCCTCTTTAATAGTTCGACGAACCTGTTTAGATGCAATACTTTCTTTAACTGGGGTATCGTCCTTTCTTCCGTCAAAATAGTATATGCCATGTTCATCTGAATCCAGTTGACTTTTCTGTAAATTTTATGGAGTTAGGTGAGACTATGTGGGAGCGCGTACGCCGACTTTAGCGCTGTTTTCCAACGTGGCTAACGGCAGTTGGGTGCACTACTAAACTTTTCAGACCTGAAACGAACTCTTCGTGGTTGTTTAAAAATAACTTAATATGCTCAATAGTATCAATTAACATTTAAATCTTAACCTGAGACTGCAAACTGACCTCAGTTGATTATATTCTTAATGCATGAAAATCACTCAAAATTGAATTTTTGCCGATATATATTGAGCTTGCGCGATCGGAAGATATTCTCTAAACACAATTATTATTATTATTGTTATTAAACAGTACAAACTGCAAATAGTTTTTCCTATAGCGATAAAAAATATATAAACGTAAAAAAAAAAGAAAAATTTAGAAAAAATCGGAAATTTTCAATTTTTTGGAATTTTTAGGCGGTTTGCGGGATCGGAAGATAAAGTCCGATTTGAAGAATTTTTTTTTGTCTTTCTTGTATTTACCAATCGCAACTTTTCCGCACTATAGCGACTCGGAAATATCAACTTGACTTTTTTCGCACCACCCTAATCCACATATAGAAAAAACAACATTCATCCGATTTATAAGATTACAAATATAAGGAATTTAAATTACTTTAAAATGTATACCACTTTTTAAACAAGAAAGTGGCGAATTTTTCCGTTGAAATTTTTTGCATTGCAAGGATAATCACAGGCATTTTATTCCTTCATGAAACAGAAGTCACGTTATGATAAATTCCAAAAATATTTATTTTCATGAATATTGCGGGTATTTTTGTCAGGTTAAGAAATTTCATCTACATAATTAAGTTACAAAATGTATTTCTAGATTAAATTCTGAGAAATATTTTTATTTTTTGATTTCTGTAATTGATTCACAAATGCTGATATCAGATTCAGATTCCAGAAACAACGAACCAGACTATTTAAAAGAATTCGAACTTTAATTTAAGCATGCTTGGAAACACACTGCGAAAGCCAATTTTAATCAGAAGTTTTGATTAATTTCAATTTTCTTTTCAGGTATGTATTTGCATGTTCGCAAAGATATTATAAGTCTTTTATCAATTTTTAATGTTTTCCTAGATATCTGGAATATTATAAATTTGTTGTATTTCTACTTATGTAAAAAATATCAGAATGTTACAAACACTTGAAATCAGTAAAAATATCTGTTTATTAGAAACAGAAATTTGAATAAAAAATGTTTACAGAATAAGCATTTTAAGAATTTCTCTTTGCGATCTTATGTTGATGAAATTTTCCAAGACGAAAATCTATCCATTTATTATATAATGGAAAAATCACAAGATTAAAATAAAATCTTGTGTAACTATTTTTATGCATACAACCTTACCCAGAATAAGTAAGACCTTCCTAAATCGTACTAATTAAAAATCGATATATTCGGAATAAGATAGCGTCTAGAATGTGTATTCTTATTTTTAAGCTTGGAAAATTTGAATTGAAATCACATTACTTGCTGAGAATCCAGTATTAAGACATAAGAAATAGATTTTTTGCAAAAGTTTTATTACTATTTTTGTTCTTTTAATGCTAACATTTTAAAATTTCATTTGGATATCTTAATAGCACATTACTCAACATAATATCATCTATTCATTTCTTTTGACGGCAAATAACAAAATTTAATTTTTTCTAACTTAATTATATTTAAAAGAAATACTTATCAATTTCAAATTTACGAGCCTCTCATGCGTTTATTTACATCTTTTCTAACCGAAGGCCAAAACCGGAATCATTAGTCATTGATTCGTAGAAAGTAAGTTAAATTAATGGAATATGTCAGTAAGAATAAGATTATATTGGCATATGAGATGGCATGGAAATGTTATAAAATCTTCCTAGAAGAATTTTTTAATAGCTGTCACCATTTGCAAGTTATTGAACTTTAAAATCATGCAGTCCTTTGTTGGACACCCGGTATATATATAATGTATATATATATATATATATTGTGCTTGTGTGTGTGCTTATATGTTCTTGTCCGTTGCTCCGCTCACGTTGAATTTATGTTTTGAAATTCGGAATGAGAATTTTATACATATTTTTTTATACATATTTTATCTAACTAATAATTAAACTGCTAAAAATAAGCACCTTTCATAATCGAGTTCACCTAATTGTGAAACTTTCTGCAATAAATCTATAAATAAGAAACTTAGAACAATGTGTTATACAATAAAATTTCCCCCGAACAATTACCTAGCTCTGTTTTTTAAGCTCTATTCTCTCATTTTTCAATTTATTTCCTCGATATCGTACCTGCTAAACATTTGGCACAGGTGAACATCCACTTTCTAACAAAATCTTAAGTTTTCATGTATTTCTAGTTCACCTCGGGTCACCACTGCATCATCCTCGTTTTTCTGGAGAAGGATCTTGATTCGTTGCATTCTGCAACCTTATTGGCTGCATTGCCATTTTTACGTTTTTCTTAATTCTGCTATATATTTTTTTAATTATTATTAATTTACTTAATTTATATATATATACATATATAAAGAAATGTATGGTTCTGGTGCCTTTTCCTCATTCCCCACTTACCCTGGCTTTCGACCATCCCAATGCTCAGAAATTTGTATGTAAATTCCAACTCCTGCTTAAACATCTCTATGCATAAAGGCCATTCGATTGATCATTGTCGATCAAAGTTAACTAGATCAATGCGTCTCTATTTGGCACTCTAACAATACTGCATTGGTTCATTGATTCTGAATGAAAATCCTTATAAAATCCGTTTGAAAACCTTTACATATAACCATTCGGAAAGAAATTCCTATTTGCTTCATATATCTACTCTATATATATACATATAAAATCCTAATGAAATGAATTTATGAAACGGATATATGAAACGACTGAAATGAAACGAATTTATGAAACGATTCTTTGAAACGACTGATTAAACAACTAGCTATGTTTCACGGCGATTTCTCCTAAAATATGGAATACGTTGCGATGAAATTAACACCAAAATTCCGTATTGATCCGCAGATCTCAAAACTGGTATTAGAATTTTTAAATTCAAATTAGTTTTCGAAATATTATTTTTTTTTTCTAATTTTAAATACATTTTTCTAATGATGACAACTCAAATTTTATTCATAACAGATTTTTTTTTCATATTTAAGAAAAGGTTATTATTTTAAACTAAGTTGACGACCAGTTTGGCCTTCCATAAATCTATGCTAAGAACAATGCTTTTATTTGTATTTCGTTATCATTTTATTTAATACAAAACTTTCATTTAAAACTGAAACATTTAAAATTAATGGCTTTCACTTCTTTCTTTTTATTTAACAAAGCGAAAAGAAAAATATTAGGCGCAGATGTCATATGCAGACTGTGGTCTAATTGGCATTATTTTGCCTGACATGGTCACCCGGCTATTGTTGCTTATTTATTAATAAATGTTTATTTACATTTATTTTCTTTTTATTTAAAAAAAGTTATAAATTGTTTTGTTTTATGCTTATTAAATATTTATTTATTTATTTATTGTTATTTCATTTTAAACATAATAGAAAAGAATTTAAAAATACATATGTAACTGGTATTCGAAAACGAGGTTTTCGCCAAAGTATCGTAAAAAAAAAAAAAATCACGCCAAACGCGATTAAATAATGCAACAAATCATGACAATTAATTTCAAATTCAAAGTAATATTTTAATGGTACTACTACTTAATTATCCCGTTGACCAATTTCTCCAAATTATATAAATCGCCAAACCACTCCCCAAATTATACAGATTGACGTAATTTTTATTTTAAATAACGAAAGAACAAATAAATTAGTATAACATCAATAATAATACAAATAAAACGTCAAAATAAAAATCACTTGATGGCGTAAACACGAGTAACTTTCTTACATTCAACTGAATGTGGCATTTACGATCAATTATTATTGGCACTTAATCCTATAGTCTGAAGATAGATTGTTAGTCGATGGGATAACCAAGTAGTACCGTTTTAATTTACCACTCGAAAAATAAAAGGCAAGTTTAAAAAAAAGCTATTGGCGGGATTTTCACCCGGCTAACATAAAAGTACCAAGAATTCTTTGCTATCATTGCAGCTTTTATGTAGTTTTGTTCGAAAAAATAACTTTGATTCTTTAATCAAAATGGGAACCTTTAGAAAAGCGAAGGGATCAGCCCGTAATTGTTTATGGCAGTTGCATGATTTGGACTATTATAATATAGGTGAAATGATGGCGATAGAATAATATTTGGCGACTTACCACCTGTGGCTGGCTAACATTAAAGTACCAAAATGGCTGCCTGGAATAAAAAAAAAGCGAAGGGATCCGCCCGGAACTCAGATCAATCAAATGACTCAGGCTATTATTATAGAGACTGTTTACAATTCTAAAAACAGCGCAAAGAATAATGTTTCCCATCGATTAAAAATTCATCTACACGGACTATTAAAAACAGAAAAAATGACTTTAAAATTACTATTAAATAAGTACGTGTTAAAAGCAGGGAAATATTGAAAATTATGTCTTGAAAATTGTATTTACACATGAATATTAAAAGAGAAAGGCAACTTTAAAATAATAAATACATTAGTATGCGTTTAACCCTTTCAGGGTCAAAGTACTTCTATTCATAAAATGTTGCAATCAGTGAATGGCACCAGAATTTACATTTTCGAAATACGAAAATGTTTTTCTTCACTTACTTAATAAAAGGAAAATTTTCATTCCGATATTCTGGTGCCAATCTGGCATTTAAGAATTAAAATTAAGTGATCCAAAAACGAAACACCACCCTTGAAGGGGTTAAATCAATAAATTGTATTAATTGTAGTAAATTGTATTATGTCAATCGTTTTATAACGCTGTTAAAAAATACCGGGAGGCAAAGACTCTGTTTACTTAATTCATTTTATTTTAGCTTCTTTTCAAATGTTTAACTGATCTTCTTTAATAAAACACGAAAACAACCATTGGATGTCTTAACAGCAACTGATTCAGCCTTAAATTCTTTCAATCAAAGGGAATTGGAGGGAAACCCGTTTACAGGGAGATCGCTGTAGGTTTTTTCATTATAATTCAATCTTCTCTAATCTTTTAAAAACCGATCAAATTAGTGTGCTTTTAGATTCTGCAGTTCCTGAACGGGGGTTGGAGAGCGTTGCTCGCTGGGGACAGAGCTCCATAATATATATATATATATATATATATATATATATATTATACAGACCTTTTTGCCATTGCTATTTTTCTAACCAACATGAAACAGTTTATTGCACACTAAAATTGTTCCCCAAGAATTACAAATTTGACACTTTAAGTCCTATTTGTAAAAATCTCTTTAAACAGAATTTGAATTATAAACGTTCGAAATGAAATTCTCTTGCACAATTATGTTGACATAATTGTAAATATTTATCCCATAGATCGATAACTAAGCAACACAGAACGATGTATTGCACGCTAAAACTATCACGTAAAATTTATCTAACTGACACTGTAAGACCAATAAAAATCCGTTTAGCAGTACGTGAAATTATAATCCCAATTCCCAATCGTATTTTATACACTCGTGTTTCTGAAAATTGCAACACTATGAAGGAATCATCAGAATTAAATTTAATACACAAATGACTGGTTTCGTAATAAGCAAAAGAATACATTTTCAAAGAAAAAAAATAATATTATATGTCCGAAATCAGTAAAGTGGTGTAGCCACTACGCGCTGAAATAAATACCACTATTCGACATGGCATGGACTCTAACGGATTTTGAATGCCTGCCTGGAAAAGAGCATTCCTTATTGTTTGTATGCGTACCCAAAATTCATTTGTAGAATCTGTAGGACGCTGATCATGAGCGAGACGCCGATTAACGAAATCCCACACATTTTCAATATGCGACATAACCGGCGAACATGCAGGCCGAGGAATAAGCTGCATGTTTCTGCTGACAAAAAGTTTTGAACATTCTTTTCAACATGTGGGCGTGCATTATCCTGTTCAAAGATAGCTCCAGGAATATATTCGTGGAAAGGAACGAAGCAGATAGGGCACTCTACATCTTTGACGCCATCATATCTCTTGTATTATCACCATAAGGGATGTCAACAGAAGAGTCATTTTCGACATCAGAGTCGCTGGTTAGGTCACGTTTGGACACTTTACATGGTTGATTCTTCCCCTTTCCCTTGAGAATGGTGGGTGCCAGAAGTTTTATTTTTTTGCCCCTGAGCGTGCGAATATTTCACTTTGATTTTATGTGGCTATCCAGTGCTCAATGTCGCTGAACCTCATCGGGCAGAAGTGTCTAATGTGATTACTTGCACATCCCTGATCTCGTTAAGGCTGACGGGAACAACATGACCGTTTGATGATGGTTGATCAGGCACGCTCGTAGGCTTCATTGAAAGGTTGTGCGATCTGTAAGTTCTTAACATTTCTACGACGGTGTTTTGACAGCGGATTTTCTATTACATTAGCAAAGACCGTTTTAAAAGAAACATAAACGTGATACCGAGAAATTGCAGTTTTGCTGCAGAATGGGTAGGCAAACACATGATTATAATGCCATTCTCTCGTGCAACGCTTTATCCCACTTCTTCCGTCGCACCAACTGCAACGGAATAGAGAGACAATATTTTTTTCTTTTAATAAAAATAAAATATTTTAAAAAGTTTTTTTTGATGAAAAAAGATTATTTTCGTTTTGAATTTTATTTTTTCATTTTATTGTATTTTAGTTTATTATACTTTTTATTTTATTTTATATTAAACTTTATTTTCATTTTGAATTTTATTTCAAACTTTTTTCATATTCATTTATTTTATTCCATTATACTTATTATTTTATTTTATATTAAACTTTATTTTTATTTTGAAATAATTGAAATGAAAAAGCGTTCCCAATCTCGTCCCCCGGACGAAAATAAGAACTGCAAGGAGGACGAAATTATGACCATGCTACTTCCCAATATGGCACAGATTCAGTGCCTGTAAGACAAACCGAGTGTCCTAAAACTCAATGTATGCTACTGTCAGCATCTTACCTACATAAAATACATGCAATGAATAAAAAATAAATACTAATCGTACGGTAAATAACGTTCTACAAACCACGTAATAAGAACTCAGGTCTTCTAAAAATAGGAAATCCGGCCTCTTTAATATATGTACTATATGTTGGCAAACGAAACTTTCACTACTGACCTTTTATTTCCTCCGTTCTCTGTGCCCTGCGTGATAAGTGGCGCCACTTCCGCAGAAGCGGAGAAGTACAGGGGACGAAATTAAGGCACTTTACACTAAATACCTTATTCTTAATATTACATCCATTAAAATTTTTCATTTACACAACGTTGGGAAAATTCCGCAAACAGGTATATTCAATCTTTTTAACTTTAGAGATTCTTTTGCTTAATCCAGAAATAAATTAAAAAAGATATATTTATAAAAAGTTTATTGTTCAGAATTACTAGTTTAAACTGGATACAAAGATTAGTTATAATGCAATTTCAAAAAATGTGTTATTAAATTTTGATCTTAAGTACGAATTTTCTGATAAGTTGTTTTACCAAGCATTGCAAGGGGTTCTCATAAGAAGCTGTTGAGACCACTTGTATGCAACATATAACCATTTAATAATGCAAAAATCATACGGAATTTTCGTTAAAAAGTCAGTAATAATTGTAAAAGCTCTAGTTTCTGTCGTCTACAAAAGTACGAATTTTGAAAAGGGTAGAAAATGATTGGTGTAACGTACCCTGTGGAAGAGACAAACACATATTTGATGATGATAGAGAAACTATTAACACTAAAACCATTTTTATACCTTCTTTACTTAAATCTATAAGGTCTCGATATACATAAAAAATAACAACATCTTATTATAAAAACTTGTAAACAATTTAAGTATTCCTTTTTTGTTGCAACTTTTACCAGCCCAGTGTTGAAAATAACAAAGCGTTCTAAATAATACTTTTAGCATATAATTGGAAAACGTTTTTTTAATAATTTTTCCATAAAAAAGAAATGAAATTTTAGTAATTGGACAGTTGTACTACAGCTAATGCCATCTTGTATTTATTAATTTGTTTGCAGTATTTTCATGTACGCTATAATTTTATTTAGCAGTATCAAACGAAAACTTAAACTTATGCTCACGTTTAGAAGGATGATGTGTAAACTAACATTATTAATTATTAATTTGCTGTTATACAAAAACTCATTTGTAGTCTTTCATGTGACTTCAATTTTATATATGAAACAAATGAAAAATTTCTAGTAGTGTTTTTGTTACTAATATTTTTTATTTATTATAAATCGTCATGTTTTGAACCAGGCAGCTATATTGAGAATCTTACAATTTTTTTGAGTTACTAGAGTATAAATATAAACATTGACAAATCATTTGAAAGCAGCTATCAAAAGGATGGACTAACAATTGGTTTTCGGCCGGCCGTAGGAAAACACGCCGTCAGGCTTACAGCTAAGAGATACGGTTCGCATTTTCCTTTCTCCTTTTTCTCCTATGAATAATTATTTTAATACATGGTATGATCATTTTTATCTGAAGCTTATCATGCATTTAAAAAGCATGTATCAAAATATTTAGTGCTTCATTCTTGTTAAATTGTTGTTTTCAAATAAGGCTTTTCAAATCATGGTACATTAAATCTTCTTAAAATAAATTTACATAAATTAATTTTATTAGTTTATACTTATATACAGTAAACATAGCCTAATCCGGCACGTAAGGGACTTGCAGAATTCCGGATTACAGGATGAATGTCGAAAAAACGTGTCGAAATTAGAATTAAACAAAAATGACAGAAAGCATTTTTTTATTCATTAAACAACTTGAATAGAATAAAAAAAATACTCAGTGATGTAAAGTGCAACATTTGTACATGACTATAACATGAAAAAGTGTACTGTAGGCCTACTCGTAGAAGCCTTCTTAAACAAATCTCGCATATCAGTAGTTTTGTCAGATTGCTCTTCTCTTTTCTTTTATTTATGAAGTCATTTCGTATGATGCGGAGTTTCAGAATTTCCGCATTGATGAACAAACTGCTACGCTCAGAAAATTTCATAAATGTACTCAAGGCAACAGTTACTTGATTCCAAATGATGTTGTTTGACTCTTAAAAATAATTTCCATCAGAGTAAACGTCTTTGGTGGCAGTTGGGTTGATAACTCTCTGAATGATGGCCTCATCTGTCAAGTACCTCTGTCAGCTCAATAAATCTGTTTCAACCTACTCTTTCTAGATTCAGTTGTGAAATAGTTTTCTCTAAAGTCAAACAACGTAAAACATCTTCATTTTCATCATCAATTGTACCGATTTCAGTAACTTTAATATTTTTTGTCCATTACTTCAGGCCAAAGTATACGCCACGATTTTTTCAAAGTTTCCTATCTTACCTGAACTTAAGTCAGAGAAATATCAAAGATAGCATCTTTAATAGAAAACTGTCCTAGAAAATCTTTCATATTGCAATCCTATGCCAGTAAATTCTGTACAAAGTAGCGTATGTGGTATGACATGATGTTCGGGATCACACCTTGATATATGGGTTAAAGCAAGTGTATGACATTGGGAGGAAGATATAATACTGATATGTTGCCAGCAGTGGCGTGGCGTGAAAATTTTCGGTGGTCATCGCAATTATTTAAGTTTGTGGTGAAAAATTATTAACTCTAAAATTCAATGGTTGAATGTTCAAAAAAGAAACTTTAAATCTTACCTTCACTTATACATGAACTCCAAATGTTCTGCTAAAACTGGATCGTAGAGTTTTAAAAGCTTATTAAGAGTTTTAAAATATTGCTTGGTCATCGCCGCATCCAGCGATGACCGGACGCCACGCCGCTGGTTACCAGGCACTAATTCTTCCTTATACGGATGAGCTTTACAGTGGTCTAAAAACAAAATAGCCTTACTGTCTTCATGCATTTTAAATTTTTCATAATTATTTTTAACAGCCTGAACAAAGTCTTTGAAGAACCAGTATTAAAACAACAGTTCATTAATCCATGCATTGGTGGTGCTCCATAAATCACATTCAAGCTTTTCACAACTTTTAAAGCCCAAGGATTGTTTGATTTTCCTACCTCAAAAGGTTTTTTTGTGATCTTCTGATGAATTGGAGCAAGTCAGTATTGTTAAACAATGTTTATTTTTCCTAAAACATTTTGCATTTTTTTCATCCCCACCAGCAAGAGTAGAATTCAGTAGGGAATGCAAGAAAATGTCGGTCCCATCAGCATTATATATTTGACAAGCTGTCAGTACATTTTCAGACGGAATAGACTTGCATTTAACTCTGAACTCTTTACCACCACAACATTGGCATATTTCAACTCGCCAAAAAATATCTAATTTTTTTTATATCATAACAAGTCTTAGAGCTCCTCAGCCAGCCTCAGAAAATTTGCAATCGGCATCAAAATTCTCGTTGAATTTGCTTAGCTCTTTCGAAAACTATAAGAACAGTTATGGGTTTACCCTCTGGTATTTTTTTTCTGAAAAACAATTGCACATATCGAATCTGGTTGTTCCAACTTGGTTTTTTTTTTTTTTTTAATCTTGACCTTTCTCTGAAATTTTTCAAAGTTTCCGATTCTTCCACAGACTGTTTCAACTTGCCTTTGTATTATTTAATGCCGCAAACTGTAGACGACCTAAGCCCTTCCTATTGATCAGCCTACTTATGCGATTTGTAAGCTTCTTCACGATTTTCAGGTTTTTAGCCAAACTGAGAGTCAGATGTATTCCTTTTGAAGATACGGAGTGGCATAGGACCTATGTCACTTGCTATAAAATCCCTCACAAGCTCCACAAATCACTAAAACACAATACGTTAGACCAGTGTTCTCAAACTGTGGTACGCGTACCAGTACAGGTACGTGAAATTCTGTTTACTGGTACGTACGAGAAATGATATGAAAAAATGCAGCTTGTGAAATTGAAAAGAACTGGTCAGTTCGTTCTCCCCCTCCTCATTCTTAATTTGTTAGTTCTCCGGCTCCGTGGTGTATGCTCTCTGTTATTACTGCTTTGATAGCGTTTTGTTTTAACTTAATTTAATACAATTCCGATTAGAATTTTTAGATAAATGGAAATAATGCTTGGGTAGATATTGAGTTAATGTTTCATCTCCCCTAAAATAAAGAGAAAGTTTTCTTCTATTACCCTATAGCGTGTTTCTATAATACTTATTTTAACAAGCTACGATCTCTCATTAATAAGCAGTTTATTTTTAGAAGGTATGTGAAATTTTACTATTGGCATGAACATATTATTCATATAACAAAACAAATCGGAAATTGCACTCAAACGTAAGAAATGAGGTGCGTTCGTGCTATAACTAGCTTTTATAAATATTCAGATATTGGTGCAATGGCTGTTGCACTCTTACGCAAAACTGCATGAATACAAAATTTATTACAATTATATATATTAAATTCAGTAATACAGAAATATTAGGACTCCATCTTAAACAGGACATAATCAGCATTGCAACCTAAAACCATTACCTATAACGGGATATCATTGAATTAATTATGTGTGATTCGATTTAATAGAATGAAGAAAATTGTATTATTTCTTTTATTGCAATCTTTTTAAGCTTTGATTCTATTTTCATAAAATTTGAAATGACTTAACAAAATTCTGCAACGATTATATATATTAAATTTCAAACCATTCGTTTGGGTAGTTTTTGCGCTGTTATATGCGGACAGACAGACGGACGGACTAGACGACCAGTAAAGGTGCTACGTATTTATATAATTATGAACGCACATGAAGATTGGCGAACAAGGCAACTTCAAATGTGTATTTTCTTTCATCTTTAACAAAGCTATGTAGTATCTATGTTTGCTATTTAAATGGATCCATATTTATCCCCCCAAAATGATATGCTTTATAGTGATAAATAGATTATAAATTATTCCTTCGTATGCTTTTCCGAAATATTTCAGTTTGTTTTCTTTTTTTCTGTTTTCAAACAGTAATCTGTTTACATAGATTTTTCTACATTAGCTTTGTGTTTGTCATCTGGCGGTACTCTGAAATATAAACTTCTATTTAGTGGTACGCCAGCCTAAAAGTTTGGGAACCCCTGCGTTAGACTATTATTTTAAAGACAATCATATTGATTTGTAAAGATATCAATCGAATTGAATATTTCCAACTGAGCGATTCCCACGAGCCGTAACTCTGAGCGATATATTCCCGACTGTTGTAGCCCAGGTAATTTAACCCCTTGAGGGGTGAGGAAAAATGTCCTTAAATATTGAATTCTCACCGGAATAACCGAAAAATTTTATTTTTAAATAATTAAAAGTAATTTTTCAACGATTTTCCTCCAAAGTTAAAAATATAAAATTTAGTTACAATTTTCTGGTGAGAATCTTGTTTAAATTAGGCGGGATATATTTTATCTCAACGCCCCTCAAGGGGATAAACAGTAGAGTATTGGCAATGTAAGCCAAGGATCTGGGTTCGATTCCCGGCTTGGGCATTTTTTCGTTCAGTTGGAAATATTCAACTCATTTGATATTTTTACCAATCAGTATGATTGTATTAAATATGATATCTTTACCAATCAGTTTGACTGTGTTAAAATTAAGAGTCTATATGTGTACCCATCGTTTATATGGACTTTCTTTACCTGCGGTTTATTCTGTTGAACTGTCTACATGACAGACCAGATGTTATTACCAATTAGGTTATTTGAGCGAAATTTGTTGGCCAGTTGTCAGCCCAGGTAGCTTAAACGGTAGAGCATTAGCAACGTAATCAAAAGATCTGATTTTCGATTCACGGCTTGGGCATTTTTTCGCTCAGTTGAAAATATTCAATTCGTACAATACGTTAGTTCAACGCTGATGAAAGCGACTATCAGTCTGAGGGTCACTGAACATTGAAACTGAAACAAAGACGCTGAGCAAGAGAGAAAAACAGAAACTTAAAGTGAAACGTAAGCAAATGCGTAGTAGCAACTTTTGAACAGATGGTACTCCTATACGCATGCCTATACATTATATCTGGCACGACGTGTACCCCTCGCACATTCTGAAGTTTTGAGATCGATATAAATCGTTATGTGTTCAGGAACTACATCCAAAGTATTTTGTTTATCTTTCGCAGAAGTAAAACAGCCATTTTAATAAAATTATCTACACTCATTATTTAGTAGTTGATGACTTATATCGATTTTCGTTTCAAGTTTAGCATTTTTTTCAAATATGGAAAAAGTATTTAATTCTGATAGTATAAAAATTATTTTTCCTTTCAACAGTTTGATTTCGCAAATTATGCACATAAACGTTTTTTTTCTTTCAATCTATTTGATTTGGTGACTGAACTGTTTATAGATTCACGATTTTAATCATTTGAAATTAGTTGTTACGTAATTCCTCATTCTGAAGTTCCATAAGATTATTATGAACTCCAGGAGTGATTAGACTGGGAACACTATTTTTGTCAGAGAATCAATCGTTCTGGATTATAAAGCATGTTGAACCTTAGGATAGCGGATTAGAGGATATTTAATGTATATGTATCCATATAAATACAGGGTGAACCAAAAGCCATAATTATAATAATTCATTACAAATTAACCGTTTGTATAATAATGTAACTTGTTATATCATTGGATAGATAAGTTTTAGTAGTTTTTTGTGCAACAGAACAAAACATTTCCGAATCGGTGGCTTGGAAGGGATAGACCAACACACCGGCCTCCGCGCTCTCCTGATATTAATCCTCTGGATTTTTTCTTTATGGGCTAAATCAAGGACAGAATATTTACCGTTCCAATTGCTGACGCCAAAGAACCGAAGACTAGGATACAAGCTGCTGTGTGTACTGTAACAGATAACATGTTAAAGAACACTTGGCGGGAACTAGAATAATGCTTAGACATTCTCCAAGCTACCAAAGGGGCACACAGTGCAATTTACCGAGGTACGTGTTATCCCAACAAAAAGTTTTCTGCAAAAAAAAAGCGCCAAGTTCTCTTTAATATTTCGGCCAGAAAAAGTAGTGATATCTGATGCTCGCACGAGTTAAAAGCCAAACATCCCAAATCTTTTTTTTTTTTTTTTTTTTTTTTGAAAATTGCTTCCTGCCACTTGGCCATTAATGCTTTCTAGAGGATTTTTCAAATTCTAAAGTATGTACAAATGAGCTACATGCCAACTACATTATTTGAGGAATTTAGGCCTTTTCTGGCACAAAGTACAGAAATAAAATACACATTTAAAAAAAGCATATAAACCACTTCGGTCTATTTAAATGCTTATAAGTTAAAAATAACAAAATATGTAACTCTATTCAGAAGATAATATTCCAGCAGAGCTAATTGCTAAAACACAAATAGTATCCGTTTTCAAAACTTTAAGCCCTTCAAGGGCGGTGGTTTATTTTTGGACCATTTATATTTAATACCTAAATGGGACATTGACACCAGAATTTTGATTTGAAAATTATCGTTTTAGTTAGTACATGATGAAAAGCTTCTACTTATTTTCAAATACATTTGTTTGTAAATTCCGGTGCCATTCATTCATTTCAGTATATTACTAATACAAGAGCTTTGCCCCTGAAATTGTTAGAGCAAATAAGTGCATTCTAAGGTTATTGCAATACCTCTTAATATATGCAAAAAAACTATAATAAATGTTCAAATGAAAAAAATCTCTTTCGTCAATGCACTAAATATAATGTAACACATTGTGAGACTTGAAAAAAGTAAATTTAGCTTATTTCTTGGTTTTCATGTTAATGACTTTAGGTTTAGACCGTACAAAATAAATTTCAATTAAACCATAAGTGAACTAAATGATTTTTAATCAAAACTAATATTTGTTGAAACACAATAGTATTTATCAGAAATCTTTTACTTGTAATGTTTTCATGTGAATTCACCTCTTTACATTCTAATATTACTTTTAGTATTTAAATAATTAATAAATGCGTAATTTCCAATCATTAAATTGAAAATGATGTAGAAGGCATTAACGGCCAAGTCGCAGGAATCCTTTTTCAATGAAAGATTTGGGATGTTTGGCTTTAAACACGTGCGAACTTCACATACGAGTATCACTACTTTTTCTGGCCGAAACATTGAGGAAAACTTGACGCTTTTTTTTTACAGAAAACTTTTTGTTGGGATATTATTATTTTTTGTATGTTTTTTCAAGTGTGTTTTTCTAAACGATATTAATATAAAACTATTTTTTTAATTTCGGTATTTTTATGTTAGCCGGGCACAAATCTCCTCAATAGCATTCTGGTTTTTCGCCAATAGCAGTTTTCATTTTTCACATGCTTAAATTAGAAACGATGCTCTGATCAGAATCAAATAAAGTATTTTGATTTCTGTTATTATTTCTTACTTATTTATTTATTTGGTTTAAATAAAATGAGTGAAAGGCATCTATTTTAAATGAGATGACGGGAAAGTTTATATTTTTAAATGAAATGAATGAAATATGAACAATGGAGATGGAAACAGTATTTGGCGATTGTCAACTTTCGCCCGGCTAACATAAAAATACCTAAATTTATTTTTTAAGCTTTACAAATTTATACTTTATTTCATTTTATATTAAAATACTAGCCACCTCTAGCAAACAGTTTTTCTCATTAAAAGCAGGTTAAGCATTGCATTATGTTACTGTTATTCGTAATTTGATTTACTTGCCCATTCTTTCTCCAAAGCGGAAAAATTTGATAGAGAAATCAAGAACTCTTTACAATCACGGAAGCACATCATATATTATATTTTGTTTTGTTATGTATTTCATCTTTCGTGACAAATATCTCTTAACTCACTTATTCTTAATGTGTGTTTTCTTATTACTTGTAATAAGCTCTCTAGTGCAGAGATTTTTAATCCTATTAAGTAATATTTTCTAATTGGGTTCACTGCAAATTATAGTATTTTAACTGATACGATTTGGTGCAAGTGAAATGGTTCTTATGAAATCCTTTGAGAATATCTGCATTTACAATAAACCATGTTGATGTTGATATCGTTTTGTTTCACGCTAACCTTTTCAGTAGATTCGATTACGGAAGAATAGAAAATCTACGGCGCACTACCATGAACAATTAGAAACTTTATCATTATTCTCATCTAATCGTCTTGAACAATGTGGCAATGTGCCGTGTTTAAGATCTTAGCTAATTTTACTCGAAACCTGAAAACTAAAATGCGAGGAGCCCGGTTATAGAAGATTCATTCTAACGTACAGTCGCGGAGAAAAAAGTAAACACCCCCTACTAACTCCTCAACAAATCATCATAGAAGAAAGTTACTGGTACCTAACGATTGGAAATAAAGTCTACTTTTAAATGATGTACATAAAATTTTCTTAGGGGTAATCTACATATTAAAACGAATCCAAACTTCATTTTTTTCAATGGCAATACCCAATTTTAACGAGATATTTCAAGTCTTCGGTTCAAACTATGCCTAGACACCAAATTTTAAGTCATTTGAATTATAGACATTCAAAATTTAGTTCTTCTAATGTTAAATTACATTTTCATATTTTTATTTATATCTCCCGAAATTATGCCCTTAATGTGCTAATTTTTTTTTTGTAATAATAATACTAATGTACCCAAACATAAATAAGCTGAATTTGCAATTTTTATAATTTTATGATATGAATTATGAATTATGAAACTAATATCCGAAAAAATTATGAATTGCAACCTACAATTTTTTGATGGATTTAGGTTTATTAAGTCCTGCTTTATGGAAATTCAAAAATTTCACATTTTTCTTCCAAGTAGTTTTCAAATTATGCTTAAAAACGGCAAAATGATGGTTTAAGGGGCCGTCTATGATGGAAGTGAGTAGACATTTTGAAATTTATTCTGCTGTACTGTAATCTAACACGCTTCATTGTCTCCTTGAGTGGCGCTTAAGGTGCCTTGATCAAGAAAGGGGCTCTCTCGGTTAACAATCCAATACGGAACATCAATTTGGATACAGCCCTTAAAATACGCTCGTTTTAAAATGATTAATTTCTCGGAAAATTATGATACGAATTGCATAAAAAATCGTTTTTAGGCTAATTGAAGGGTGTAGAGTTCATTTATGCTGTCAGAATTGTTTACTGCTATTGAAAAAAAAACAAAGTTATGGTTCGTTTTAATATGTAGATGGCCCCCTAAGCAAATTTTATATACATCATTTAAAAGTAGACTTTATTTCCAATCGTTCGATACCAGTAACTTTCTTCTACGATGATTTGTTGAGGAGTTAGTAGGGGGTGTTTACTTTTTTTCCACGACTGTATATATTGATAAACATGTTAGTTACATATTAATGAATTATAATAATCATAAGAAGAACTGGCAGTTTCGATGCTTTAACTGTTTCTGCAAATTCTCTTTATATGATACAGAAGTTTTAACAGAGTAGAGACTAACAACATGGTAACAGTAAGTATTATAATAAGAGTACAATATAATAACAATAGCAGTGGTTTTGTGCCGTGACGAAACTATTGACAGTTTGTAAATATTTATACGTTTTACCATTTAAATAATCAGATGATATGCGGAAAAATATAAATAGATGGTTCACAGTAATAATTAACTCAATGAAAAATTGCCACTAGCGTCAAATTCTCGCCAAGCTTGGCAAAATTTAGCGAAGTGTCGCCAAATCTGGTAATATACCATGTCAAATCTCAAATTTGGCGAAGAAAAATGTTTTATTTATTCTGACGTCATAATGATGCATATGTATAATGTATTATACACATACCTACAATATGTATGACGGAAAAGTATTTCGTATTGTATGCATATGTATAATGTGTATGATGCATAAGCATAAAGTTCATTAACACCACTAAAACGCACTTAAAGGAATAATGTTTCATAAATAGTAGCGGATATTTGCGGGATTGACTATTCAGATTAGAATTCCGACATTTATAATAGACCGGGAGCCATCTGCACACTCCATCACCTCGTCGAGTTTACAGCTGAAATTTTAGTATTAGTCAAAACTAGATTAGCGTATTAAAATGCAACTGGTTTGCCAAGTCATATCTTGGTGGGAACCACCTGAAGACCTAATTTTAGTGGTTGACTGATAGATTTACTATATTTTTTTATTGCATCCAAAAGTTTGGAAACATGGAGGAATGGGTGCAAGAAAACACAGTGGAAAATCCACCAATTAACCAGTAAAATCTGGTCTGTAGGTGGTTTCCACAAACATATGACTTGGCAGATCAGTTACATTTTAATATGCTAATCGATTTTTAACTAATCCTAAAATTTCAGTCGTCAACTCGATGAAGTGATGATCTGTGCAGACGCCTCCCGATCTTTAATAAAATTTGTTTTAAGGAAGTAAAAGATAGAAAGATGGACAGATAGACTGAAAGATTTACCTTATCAAGATTTTTGTAAAAAAAATATAAAAATTCATTCAGCTTGAAATCATGAAACACCTGTATAACTCAGGCTAATTTTCTGCAATCGTGTTTTGTCGACAAACAGATCTTATCTATAACAATAATCTTTCTTTTACAGATTTAAAATTAATAATGGATTAACAGTACGATGGTTAGCAATACGATATATTAACATTAGCATCGGTCTTCGGACACCGCATCTGTCGCACATCATTAAAGACAGCTTTATTAGTTACAAATTTCATTTAATTAAAAAGGTGATTTTAAATTGTCATATGAGAATTGGGATATTTTTCCATTATAGGGGCCTTGGCATTTTTTAAAAATATTGGCGCAATTCCAGCTTCAGACACTGAGATGAGATATGTTGCCAAATAATACAAGCAACTATGAAAACAAACCTGATGAACTTTTATTTTGTTTATATATGTATTTATATATATCTATAAACATTTTATTTATACATGTATAAAATATTGTTTTTTATATACAAATTATTTTTGTTTGCATATAAAAATAAATAAACGGGTTCCTTACATTAAATAAATTTGTATACCTGTGAAAAAAATTGCCAGTGTACATGAAACAGTAAATAGGTTACCAAAAAATACGTTACCGAATTTCTTTTTTCGTCAAGCCAATTTTCTCTATTTCACCAAGGCTATATCGGAAAAGTACTGAAATGCAATTATATTTTGTTAACCTTCCGCCGGGCGCGCCGTTGTAAAAAGTACAACATTAGCTTTCTTTTTTCTTTAAAACAAAATTCAAGTAGTAGAAGGTGTTAATAACCATTTGTATTCGTCTATTGGATCTCCATCCCCACTTCCTGAAAGTTATTTGCATTTCAGATTGTGCAATTAGCTCCACTTATCATTTTAATCTGTGAACATCTGTGGTGTTGTACTTTATGCAACGCGCGCCTGCTTGTGAAATTCTCTCTCAGTAGAAACTTTCTGAGTGAAATTTTTTCTAAGTCCTTTTAATGGGATTTGAGCTAAAATAATGTTTAAACAAAAAACGGTATTTTAAGACAACGACGAAATGGTGGATTATCTAACGAAAATTTTTAATAAAGACAGTGACAGGGATAATATTGATATTGAAGATCTGCAATTTCCTGAATGTGACGGAGATTTGAAGGATAAAAATTTAGAAGAGGAAAATCACAGAAGTGACTTTTAAATAAATGCATCTGATAATGAGATTACTGAAAATAATAGTGACGAATATTTTTATACAGGGAAAGATAAAGTCACAAAAAGGGAAAAAAATAGGAAATCGTAAAACCTCCAAAACCAAGGACAAAAAAATTATAAATAAAATGCCAGGACCAACTGGAAATGCAAAAGGAACTGCTTCTGAAAACGACACTTTTCTAAAATTGATTGATCTGAACATGGTTGATGAAATAATTGATTGCACTAATAAATGTATTTTTTACTTTGTGATTGTAGTAGTAAATAACATTTTATACATTTAAAATCTCTGCTTTAATATATTATAACAAAATTAATCTATATATATTACGGAATACTTTCATAAATTGTTATCAGAGATAACTTATATGATATTTGTATGTTAAATTATTTGTAAAATTAAAATAAAGAGGCAGTAATTGAATGCTTTTCCCCTGTTGTACAATTTACAACTCGCGCCCGCTCATGTGATGAAAATTTGCGCGCCCGGCGAAAGGTTAAATGTTTTAATATCGTGAATAGATCATAATTATACTGATTAAAAATGCCAGGTATATTTATTTTTTCTATTTAACAAACATTTTTGGAAAAGCATGTAAAAAAAATTTCTGCTTGAAATTACGTGACACCGTCAAAACTCTGTAATCGGGTTTTGGTGACCAACATTGGCCCAATTGAATGTGTTAAGGAACTGTTAACTGCCAATTCAACACGCCCTGTTTGAGGGAATTAGAGGCAAAAATTCTGTGTTTTCAGCTTTTTCTGGTTAATTGTGATACACACCCAAATTACTTGTGAAATTTCATGATTCTACAACTTTTAGAAGTAACTTAGTTATTTGATGATGGGAAGCGAGTCAGTGACAAAAAAAGCGCTTTTTCGGAATTTAATATTTCGAAAATTACTAAATACAGAATCATGAAATCGAGGAACCTAGTTCCGTTTGATCATACAAACATGTGTATAAAAGAAAAAATTCTATATCTCTCCCTAAAATGACGTTATGAGGGGGTGAAAAGTATGCCGAAATGGTTCAGAAAAATGTAGCTTACGGCTTGTGCGAACTTGGCGGACGCACTGCCGTGCTCCCAGATAACAGTGATTACAATGTATCCAAAGAAACATATATCTAATTATAATAGTTTGAGAACAATATATATCACGGTAAGACTTTTGGTTCACCATATATATATATATATATATATATATATATATATATATATTTGTATTCCTTGAAAAAATTTTAATGAACACTCCCAAAAACTTTTTGGTCAAATTTTAATGTTTATGTTCTTTCTGGAGTTTACAAATCTTAAAACGGTACATTATTAAAATGTGATAATTATTATCCATCTAATTATTTGGAAAACACAAAGAATTATTATTTTATTGAAAATATACTCAGTAAAATCCTTTAGACTTACTTTAATACTATTTTTTCCCTTGGAAATGATTCCAAAGCATAAGGGCCATTCCGAAGTTGCCAAAAAAATCGTACAACAATAATTGCAGTAAAAGTGAACTCACTGAATGATTATTGAACATAATTCACTACCTCACAGTACTCATAGGGAAATTTGTGAAAGTATTACACCAGTGATGTATTGTCATTTCCCTACAGATGACAGAAAGTCTGCCACAACGTTTTTGCTTAGATTGAAGAAAGATAGGATAATTAACATATAATAGCTGTTTTCACATTAAAAAAAATCAAAGTATGACGGATAGAGAAATCTTGGGTCAAGATATAAATTTGTTTTTTCCTTCTATAGATCGGAAAAAATAGTCATATTTTTTCTATCTTTGAAACAAGGAGCTCAATGCTTACATTATCCGATACTGCAAATGTATTTAAATCTTATTGAAATATTCTTCAATTATTCCCGCAACATATCCTTCAATTATTCCCGCAACATATCCTTCAATTATTCCCGCAACATGTTCTGCTCGAAAATACGATATCGTTTATTTTTAAACACTTTTGGCCTAAGATAAAACCTTTAGTAGGTGACGCTGATATTTTTGATGGATATTGGACATAAGGCACATTTGCCCTTGGAGGTAAAATGCACGATTGCGTACAGTCTTATTTGATAAAAGAAACATTGCAAGAATATTTGAATGCAGTGCACTCTGCTACAATAAAAATTAATAGAATATCGCGCACTAAAGGTTTTATCGATGGGCCTTGTTCTTTGGGGTGTCTGACCTGCTACCATTTCAAAAGTATCCTGTTTCATGCTAAGCACTCTTATCAAACTTGCATGTCATTAATTAGACATGTATAAGATTTTTTGACACAAATACGAATGTAAAATATCTCATTTGTTATGTTTGAATTTTGATTTTTTGGAAAAAAATACTTTTTGTACAATTGTTGGCTTATATGCTATCGTTCTTTGCAACGTACTAATAAAATACATACATATTAATTTTTCTGATTTGTCTAAGTTTTAGAAATTGAAATTGTGAATAGCTTTTGCAAATTGACAGGGTTCAAATAAATCGACGTCACCTGTTTTACACAGCGTTATTTATGTTTTCAAAGGATTCTTTTTGTCGCAGTTGCAATTTGCATAAATGTTCGTATTCTATTCAATACATTATAATAAGGCAGTATTTGAATAACGCACTATTTTTTCTTACATTAATTAATAAAGAAAAATTTAATAAATAAAATAATGTATAACTTAAATTTTTCTTGTAAACTCATAGTAAAATGTGTTCTAATTTTTAAAGGAATCCCAGATATGTAAATTTAATATTTATATTTCACACTATTCAGAAAAACAAACAATAGCTAAGATTAATACAATATTTTTCCATGATTGGCCATACGTTATACATTTTCCAAAATCTCAATAACAGGAATATTTTACATTAAAATTATTTTTTAAGCGCGTAATCAAAAATGTTTCGACATTATTTTGCCTCTCCTAGTTCGATTTACGTCGGTACAAACAAACTACAAGTTTTAAGGATTACTTATTTTTCTTTTTGCATTCAAAAAGTTTCTAAACTTTTATATATATGTGAATAAAATGGCAAATTGTAATTTAAAATAGAATGCTAAATTTCCATTTTATGGAGTATTATTTAAATTTATCCATTTAAGTTTCAACTTTTCATACACGCAATCTGTATATTTGCATATTCTACATGTTTGTAGAATTTCAAAATTTAATTAATAAAACACTATACTTCTGAAACTTACAAAGTTGTACTCAACAAACGTAAAGCCCTTTTATTTCAGTTTATATCTCTTTATAATACCACGCTAGAACAAAACAGAACACTAAACCTATGCATGAAACTTACGAGTTCATAAGAAATAAAATTAGGAGTTTAAATCACAGGCATATACGTTTGGTAGCATAAAATTTTGAATTATTTAATTTAATTTTTGAAACATTCTGTTTATATATAAGTAAATATTAATACAAAAATGTGTATTAACTGCAAGATGGCATTATTTAAAAAAAAAATCACAAAAGGAAACTAAAGCTTATTTTTCTTGTAAATGAAATTATGTCCAATTTAACTTCAATACTTGTTCTCAAAATATATTTAAAAATATCCTTTAAAACAATAATATGTTCCTGTTGAATCTATTTATCTTTGAGTAGTATCTTACCAAACTAGTTATTGAAACAAACTACACAGCTCAAAACGATTAAAGAACATTCAGGTTGTGGATGGATCCTGCGCAGGGACATTGTTTAGATGATTCATGCATGAGCGATAGACGAGGTAGGCTATATGAGATAAAAAAATACAAAAGTTTGGCAGAAAAAAATGCATTATATTGAGTATTCATAAATTAATAAAAGGAAAGAAACACAATTTGTGCGTATGAGAAAAAATGAATAAAAAAGGGTGTTTCTTTCAATGAAAATCGTTTTTATTAGAGGGTGTGTTTCCCCGGACGGCCAGCAACGTTGAACTCCTTTGAGACATGGAGATAATATGGAGTCTGTCCTACTCCTCAAGAAGAGATCTTTCCAGTTCTTGGAGAGTTTGTAGGGGTGATAGGCGGCCAGCAACTCGTCTGCCTAAAATGCCCCAAGCATGCTCTACTGGATTTATGTCCGGAGTACACTCTAGCCATTCCAGTCGTAGGATTCCTTCCTCGAAAATGAAATCATCCACTAAGTGAGCACGATGTGGCCTACAATTGTCGTCCTTTAACATAAAGTCATCTCCAATTGCTGCAGCGTAAGGGACTACAATAAGTTTGATGATCTCATCCCCGTATCACAGCTATATTTCGAATTATGTGGTGGTCTGTGCGCCGATCAGTGCAAATGCCAGCATAAACCATAACTACCCCACCGCCAAATCTGACACTTCCTTGCACGAACGCAGGATTGTTTCTAGTTCCACGTTCCCTCCAGGTAAAAATACACATGTATCAGGATGAACAGAAAATAGGGACTCGTCAGAGAGAAGAATATGCCACCATTCATTTCTCTTCAAGTTCACATGCTCTGCTGCCCATTTCCTGTGGGCGACACGGTGCCTTGCTATTAACGTAATACATACCATTGGTCTGCGATCATACACCTACAGCTTGGATCCGGTGTCAAACAGTTTGAGTCGAAATTGTGGTGCCAGTAGCCAAGCGAAGGTGTTGTTAAAGAAGCATGACATTCATATTTCGGTGTCTCCGAGCCGTTAGCGTTAAATATCGATCTTCATTGTAGCACGTCTACGATCTTGCCCTGATCTTCGGCCTGCATTTTCAGTCTCTAAAAAATAAAACTGTGCGCCCCCCCCCCCTCTAACCGACCAACAACTCCCCGAGCTTCTGATTCGGTTTAATGACTTCTTTGAGATATCGCACTCGTCGAATCATAGCACTTGCTGAATGTCGATTATTGTTTTCCTCTATGTCTTTTAGTAATTTGAAAGCCAAATTTCATTCGCTCCCACTAAAGCATCGTTTTTGACGTCACAATAGAATTTTGCATTTATGATTTTGCATTTTACAATCTTTCATTTTCTGTAAATCAAAATTAGCTTATACCATTATTTTATATAAGACCTTTAATATCGTTTAAATGTTTTGAGCAGTGTATATTACAACTTTGTTTTATGCTTATCTAGATTCATTACTGTTCCAACAATATAATATTCTTTTAAATCTCATTTTTTACGAAAATTATATTAAAACTAACCGCCTCTGAATTTGGTCACCTTGAAATGCATACTAAACACTGCAACATGTTACATTTATTTACAATGTAATTTATTTGTTTAATCCTTCGAGAAATTGGAATATTCTAACAAAGAAATTAAGAATTCTTTGCGGTCAAGGCACTATGTATTTCATCTTTCTTGACAAAAACGCTTAACTCACTTAGTCATTACTGCTTCATGTCCATTTGCGATACTTACGTATCGTTCGGGTCATGACATAGATCGCCAAAAATGGTTGTCATTTGCCAATCTTGTTTATATTTGCCAATCATGTTAAAAAGAGCAATTTAACATTATTTAATACATAACAATATCAAATACATAACCAATATACATTAATATAAATTCGCCAATCTGTTCTTCGCCGTTGTACTGCGTGCATAACAGCTGCCGGTCAATTGTTTGAGCACTTATTGTAACAAATGCCCTTAAATTTTTTTCGTAACTTAACTTAATCGTTCATTGTGTGTTTTTGCCTCGTATAAGAAGATAACTTTTGGCGCCCTCTAACTTTTTTACGTTTAGTTTTCGACCATGCATTCTTTGATACAAAATGTTTGTTTGGGTGTGTACTATCACCTCTTAAAAATTTCCCCATCTTTTTTGAATCACCCTGTATACTATATCTACTAAAAAACAACTTTTCAAAAGTAAAAAAAAAGGTCAAGCTAAAAAAAAAAAAAAAAAAAAAAAAAAAAAAGATGAGATTTGTGGCCAAAAAATGGTGTGATATCATATTTCCAAGCTTATATTATGGTACTTTTTTAACATTTTCCACTAAAACATTTACCATTTGTAAGTCGAGTGACTTCGTATATGTTGATACAAATCCTCTTCTCCTGTACTAAATACATCATAACGTGTTTCTGAAAATTCAAATGTTTTAAAATTATGCATCATGGGCTTGGCGGCCATCTTTCCATATTTTACACAAATTTCTAAGCACCCAAGTTTGTAAAGGGTAATAAGTTTGCATTAATAACAATTTAGAACTTCTGATTTTAACTACGGACAAATAAATTTAAAAAGACTTTTATTTTGAGAAAAAAAGTTCATTGTTACTGCTGTTAAATGCTTAATTACTCTAAAAAAGTAATCATAAAAGGAATAGCGAAGATATGTCACCTTACTTTTGAAAAGTTGTTTTTTAGTAGATATCATTTCTTTTTTTTTAAACAAATTATATATAATTTAAATAATCTACTCACTTAAATTAAAATGAGTTTTATTAGAACCTTTGTAAGTAGAAAGGAAACCCAATATGTGTACATTTTGTTCACATATCATTCATTTCTTAGAGTAATTAAGGATTTAAAAGCAATGAAAGCTAACTTCTATTCTCAAAGTATCAATCTTCTTCAATTTATATGGTATTTTAATTTTTATGAAGAATTAAAATTTTGTAAAAAAAATGATAGAGTCGAAATAACATATAGACATAATAGTTGGTCTTTTAGTTAGATATTTGTTTATTGTTAGATAGTTAGTCAGATATTTGTTTAAAGATAACTTTTTATTTTATTTTTTGCAAAATTGTTTTACCTTTGCAAATATCTACGGCTAATCCGAGAATGAAGGACGACATACAAAACAGTCCAGATATTTTTAAAAACGATTCTTAATGAACCTTTACATATTTTAGATAATTAGTATGCCAAATTCAGGCTTCTACCCCGAACGGTATCACAAAAATTGGAATTTTAGAACTTTTTTTTTTGTTTTTGAACCCTTTTAAACTTTGAACTTATTAGGAAATTATTTCTGAGAGCATTAATGTTTCAAAAGTTACAACCATGTTAAATTTCAAGGTCGTGCTTTGACAATTCTATTTAAATCGTTATTTAGAACGTTTTCTGCTTGTTTAATCTCTTTAAAGATAGACTTCATTTTTCGAAACAGTTCTTAACACTCTCGCTGTGTAAGTAATTCTTCGCGATGAGCGTCTTTTACAAAATTTTTAATCGTTTATCACCGGCTCTTTAAAGCAGAAATTTTTGACTATCGTAATCGGGGAAAATGTTCTGATTAAATCGGACAAAGTTTTCTTTAAAAGATAACTAGTGGGAATAACCAAATAGTATTAATTTGACGGGAAAATGCATGCCCGAGCATAGCTCAGGCTGCGGATCGAGATGGTTAACGAGCACTTAGATCTTAAAATTAACAGCTTGCCAAAATTCAGGTTTCAATCTTTAAGGCTATCAAGACAAACCCAATTTTAGAACTTTTTTGCTCCTGCGCCGTTAAAAATTTCGATTTTTTTAGGAACTGTTCATGGTGAATATTTACGTCTTAAACGTTACAACTATGTCAAATTTCGATTTCCTTAAGGCTAAGAATTCCAAATAAATCATAATTTAGAACATTTTTAGAAAGCTTTTTTACTCGTTTCACCATTTTAAATTTCGATTTTTTTAGAAATAGTATTTAGCGAGCACTTACATCTTAAAAGTAATCACCATATCAAATTTTAAGTTTCTCCCCTCAACAGTTTCATAGAAATCTTAATTTATGAATGACTTTTGCTCTTGCAACCTCTTAAATTTCGAATTTTTTAGAAATTGCTTAAGACGAGCATTTTCGTTTTAGTAGCCGTAATCATGTTAAATTTCAAGTTCATGCTCTGGCAATTCCATTCAAACCAAAATTTAGAAAGTTTTTAAAAAGCTTTCCACTCATTTCAACCTTTTAAAATTCGATTTATTTTGAAACAGTTTTTAATGAGCATTTACATCTTGTAAGTGACCACCATGCCAGGTTCAAGGATTCTATCCCGAACAGTATCACAGATTCAAAAATACAAGAATTTTTTTGCTCTTGTACACTTATAAATTTCTAATGTATTAGGAAACGCAAAGCATTTACGGCTTAGAAAATGACATCTGTGTCAAATTTTATGTTCCTAGCCCAAACAATCTCATTAAAATCATAATGCAAACCGTTCTTAAAACGTTTTCCGCTCGGTTCACCTCTTAAGATTTCGATTTTTTACTAACAGTTCTTAGCGTGCATTTACATGTTTAAACAAATCGCCATGCCGAAATTCAGACCACTATCCCGAACGATATTACAGAAATCGCAATTTTAGAACTTTTTTTTTACGCCTGCATCCATTCAAATTTCGAATATTTTAGGAACTTTTCTGTGAGATCATTTACGCCTTATAAGTAAAAAGCACGTCAAATTTCATGTTTCTAACAATTTGCATATTCAGTAATTGTTGCAGACTAACAATTGCAAATAAATCGTAATTTAGAACGTTCATAGAACGCTTTTATGTCGTTTCGAACTTTTAATTTCTACCTTTTTTAGAAATTATTCTTATCGAGTATTTTAAAATAACCACTATGTGCCAAATTGTCGGTTTCTATTCCGAACGGTATCACAGAAATTTCAATTTTATTAAATTCTTTTCTTTTCTATTCTTTTCAATTTCGAATTTAATAGATTATTTTCGCCTCTGTCTAGCAGTTTGATCCCCGTTAAATGTATGCTAAGCATTACATCATGTTACTTTTATTCATAATTTAATTAACTATCTCAATCCTTCGCTAAGTAAGAAGATTCTGATAGAGAAATCATGAACTCGTTACTTTTATGCTAGCGGGCGCAGGTGATAAATCGCCTATTATTGTTTCCTTCACATGCATTCGTATTGCCTTAATTTTACTTAAACTTTAATCCTTTCACTTATGTTATATAAAATAACTTTAATTTAAAATACAAACGTTTAAGATACATGCCTTTCATTATTTAATTTAAAAAAAAAAAAGGAAAAGAATAGAAAAAAAACTAGAGAACAGGAATTCTGCTTTTTCAGAATTTAGTGTCGCACCCGGCATTTCCATTACTGCATTTTCTTCTGACGGACTGATGGCTTCTATTATTATGAAACAGCCATTATAAATGAAGTGTTAGGTGAAGATGAAAGAGCAGCCGTAAAAAGTTAGAACTCTGATTTTCTGGTCAGAATGGGGGGGGGGGGATGGCCATAATTTTTTTACGGCTGCTCTTTCATCTTCACCTAACACTTCAGTTATAATGGCTGTTTCATAATAATAGAAGCCACCAGTCCATCAGAAGAAAATAACTCGGTTAGGCGGGTCTCTACTGCAGTACAAAACAAATTTCAATTTTAAGACTTAAAGCACACGTTTTATTTTATGTAAAATGACGTCATTCGCATCCGCTAAAGAATTCCACTTTTACGATCTACTCTTAAACATCTACAGTAAAACATGCATAGCACATCACTATCGCGAAATAATGCACAAATGCAGCAAAAAGATTCCGTCATTTAAGAAAATCGAAAAAAAAACCCGGCTTTCTAATGATTCATAGATACTTACAGTTAAATATAGTATATAATAGCCCCATTGTTTTAACAGAAATCATTCGTTTATATTTTTTTCAAAATAGCACGTATTTTAATTACATTTTCTTTTGGTTGTTACGAAAAAATGGCAACAAAAATATATAATTGCGATTTTAAAACTATTTTTCCTTTACTTTCTACAGAAATGAAGTACTTCCGTTGCCAATATTCCGTTGCGACCATTGGTACCATTTTTTGCATAAGTACCATTTTTTCTGACGCCAATTTGGCGAAAACATTAACAGCATAAACAACAACATCCGGGTTACCATATCAAGAAAAATAACGACACTTTGGCGCCAATTGAGTTCCCGTTGCGTACATGACATTGGCGTCAGAAAAAATCGCGCCATTATGGGGCGTATATGACATCTGTGCCAAAACTTTTATTAGAAACACACACAAATTATTTTATTATAAAATGCACAAAGTTTGATTTAATGTAAAACACACGCAATCTCTTCTATTGGATTGTCATATGAAGGATAATATCATCAAAATTCTGGGTTGCTATGGAATAAAATTGCCATTTTGGCACTAAAAGGATACCCCAATGCGTCTGAGACATCGTCTTTGCCTCCGTTTGCTCATATGTTGAAATAAGTTCAATAATAGGGAGATTTGGCACAGATGTCATATACGCCCCCATATTGTCGCGATTTTTTTCCGACGCCAATTTGGCGAAAACATCGACATAATAAACAACAACATCCGGGTTACCATATCAAGCAAAATAATGACACTTTGGCGCCATTTAAGTACCCGTTGCGTATATGACATTGGCGTCAGAAACAAATCGCGCCAATATGCTTATATGACCTCTGTGTTTGTTTTGTTTTTTTTTTTACCTAAAAACCTTTTCATATTCAGCTCAATTCATTTTCAAAAGTTTTGTTTACATTAGGAATGAAACCTAAAATGCGATAACTTTGAATGCATACTTCTTAAAATTTACCAATTCTCTATAAAATCATTTTTATTTTAAAAATCTTTCTAAAAATTAACTTTTATGCAGTTTTATTCGAAAAAATAATCTTGATGGAAAATATTCATCTACCAGATTGAAGTTGAAGTGGAATTGTGCTATTATAATGTGGATAGTACGCGCTCGTTGGCGGGTTTATCACTGTTTGGCACAATTTGATAATTTTAGAATGAATTAACAGTTTTTTGTATATTAAGGATAGAAATTTTATTTATTTTTTAACTAAATTTTATAAAAGCACGTATATCGAGTAATTACCAGTCCGAAAATGCATTCCATAATTTTTTCTGTCCATTATTTAAGTCTGTAGCTTAATTGAATTAATATATGTTTGACGAAGGATTTTTTGATCATTTTCAGTATCTCGACGTTTTTTAAAAAATCCTGTTTCTCTGTTTATAATTATTTTATAGAGACGAGTTTGGTGTCAAATTGAAGCTTTTCTTCAGTAGATTCTTCTAGGCTTAATTTTATTTCTCTGCGATACTTGCTTTCTTAAATATCTGAAATTTTAAAATGCCACGTTTGGTCGATTTAACATGGACAAGTTGTCTTCAGTATAATAAGCAGTTACGCTGTTCTGGCTTTTGTTTCTTGGCGTTTGTTTGTTTGGCGGGGTTAGCATTTTTTTACAGCTTGGCTTGGCAGAACGACCGTCCTGCTGGATAATGGGAAAATTTAGTTTAGCAAGAAAACGCCTAACAGGTTGAAATTCTTTTTCAGCAATTTATACTAATGTATAGAAACATACTTGAATACTTTTGTAAAATCCTGTAGTTTACCTAGGATCTTTATTACACGCCACTATTTAGTTAAAATTTAATTCAAACTAAGACACTCTTAAAACTGCTGAAATAACATTTCCAGAAATTATAATATATAGACGGCCATGTATCCAATTCTTTAAGTGAACTTCTATATCATTTTATCTATATTATACAAACATGTCTTAGTAAATTAAATGCAGTTCAGCGAAAAAATGCATAACTCATTTAAAAACCACCTTTAAGCAATTTGCGCCCATACACAGTAATCCTTACGAATACTTTTGTGTAGCCCTGAATAGGAATTATAGCATTTATATACACCATATACTATGCATAAATATAGTGAATTATAAAAGCGCATATCATAATTAAAAAAATCCCTGCCGGCTCGGGCCTACAGGCGGAGGTAGATTTCGAAATTAAGTACTAAATTCACCAACAAAACTTAAATCAGGATTAAAGATAAACCCAGTTCCTTTGCTAAGAATGAGTTCTAAGGAGCTAAACATTTTGTAAAAATTCTAATATACACACACGCATGTATATGGAATAGGTTTAAAAATGGTTAAATCAAATTCAGAGAACCTCAAAGTGTTAAATTATGTTAATATTTCCACACTCGGGTTTTTATCATGTTTTAATACGTTTCTTCAAACTCAATGACGTTACATATTCACCTGCTGTGGTCCATTATATTTTCAATATGACGCAATATTTTGTTGTTTTTCTTTAATTCGTCAAACTATTTATTTCATTTTGAATTTTTCATGCAGAAATCTTGCTCGAGAAAACTTATGACGTAATATTCAATTTGTTTTCAATTCGTCAAACTGTTTATCTAATTTAATTTTTCACGTGAAAACATTGCATTAGAAAAGCAATTGTTGTGGTGAGAATTTTATTGCTTTTTTTTAATTGTTGGCAACAGCTATAACGAAAAATATTTATTTTTTCCTGCCATTGTTGTGTAAAAGCTGGTTTTATCAGAATCAAGTTAAGACGGTATTCAAAATTTTAAACCTTCCCCATTCCCATTCCCTTGGGCCGATTTTGCTCATTTTCAATCCCCGCAGAGACATTAGCCATCTTAAAGTTGTTGGCGAGTTTGAAGACGTTTCGTGCATAATTGCGACTTTTATCGTGCGGACAAAATTTAGTACATACATACATACATACATACATATATATATATATAAACGTTTTAGGTGGGGGTCGGTTTTGGGTTCCTGGGGTCATGTAAAGAAAAGTTATGAAGGAATTTTTCAAAAGTCGCACCATGGTAACGACTGCAATAGGTAGTATTTCTTACGAAATCTACCTAATACATTTCCAGCAAACAATGCTAATGAACAGTACTTCTGATACAATATAGTATCTAAAATATTTTGTATGTCCCTGCAAATGCTATATACGTATTATTCGTATTATACATGAAATAATTTATAGTATGTAAACCTCAGCGGCATATATCAATTTCATTATATATAAAATAGATTAACGTAATTAAAGTATGCCGCAAACAATTCCCTCCACCCCTCTGCCATTATGTATTTGAATTCCTTTTTTAGCCCTTCAAATGAACAATAACTATTCAACAGAATGCATATTTTAATGCACTTCATAAGTGCATATCAATTTTATTCTGTTTGAAAGCGTGCGTAAAATCATTAAAAATCATTTGAAACGATTTTTTCCCATAGGCCGTAATGTAACCGAAAACTTTTGGCTGTCCCTGTAAATGAACTAAGCATGCTACAAACTTCATTAAAAATAGGTACCGTGCTATGGTAAACGTCAATAACATCCAAAAATTTCAGGGCAATCCGAGTATATTTACGAGAGTTAGAGTACCGACAGATTGCTAGATGGACAGACGGAGAGACAAACCGAAGTCATAAGCACTTTTCAACTTTGTGTCCTATATTATGTATCCTGTATTGTATGAACTTTTAAAAAATATATACTAAAGCAGTTTAATCTATAACTTCCTATCAGGCATGAAAAACACTTTATTTCATTCTTAAATATCATATTTTACTTTTTAGTGCCAATAATTACGCGCATCATAAACGTAGAAAATGAATTTACAATAGAAGAAAATTTAATAACCGATTCAGAATGTCTATAATTAAATGTTTGATTAAAACCACAAACAGAAAAAATGGTTACATACAATTAAAAAAAAATAAATATACCAATTTGAAAAACACTAAAAATAAAAATTAGTATTTATAATTGTACTATTAAACAATAGCAAACTACAATAGATAAATTAAATGCATTATTAGATTTAAGAATATCTCAAAAATATTTTCATATGGTGTAAGGAATCCCCATTATTTTATAATTTTGGCAAATGTTAAATCTGAAAACATTGGTTTGAAGATTTAGGATTTTGAAAGATAATTTAAAATATTATTTGCACTAAAAGAAAAATCTTTCAACTGTTTCACTACTGTAATATGTAAAAATACATTTTCCCAGTATACTGTTAATTTCTAATCTGAAACAGTTTCGTAATCTCATGATAATCGAACATTATATTTAACCCCAAAATAATAATAACTATAAGTGTTAGTAATCAAAAAATAGTAAGAAGCCGAAAAAAATTCCAAATCATTGTCTCAACACATTTTCAATCTCAAGTAAGTATAAATTAATGTTTATATTGATTCCAGTATGAATGTAGGCATGAAACAGTCTCTGCGCAGCTTTTTTTTTTCAAGCGATGGCAGCTTAAGATATTTTTCTTTACAGTTATCGAATTGGAAAATATCGCTTCTGACAGTTAAAGATCAGTCTCATACAAATATAACATAAAACTATTTAACTCATAATATACAAATCAGGAATAAAATATTTAAATTAAATAAGACTTACATATACGTTCCATTAATATCCGTGTATCTTAAAATGGTGGAAGTCATTTGCTGATCTTAAAGTGGTGTAGACGTGGTGATGTTCTAAACAGTGAACTATTTCCCGCGTCTTCTCATATTTATTTTTCTGTGGGCAGACGATTTTCAGCAGATGGTCTGTTACAGATTATTTGTTTTTGTATACAAGAGATTTGGAACTTGAATGCGCAGTAATTTTCTGAAAGTATCGTTCATTAAAATTTTGTATTTGAAGAAATTTCCAATGTATTTAACCTTTTCTTTTTATCCGTACCAAATAATTCAAGTTAAAATGTATTGTAAAGTTCCTTTTTTGTAAATAATTATAATAATAATATTCATAATTAGAGTTTATTAGATAAAACAGTGTTTAAATTTTTAAAAGGTGTAAAAATAAATTTAATGGTAATAACGATCCCCCCCCCCTTTTTTTTTTCTTTTTTTTTAAAGTAAAGTTTGTTTCACACGTACTCAATACAAAATATCTTCTTAATAAATAAAAAAGGTTTATCGAAGATAAAAAAAATTCTTTGTCAATCTGTCATTCTTTTCATATTAATTTTCTGTAAAATAAAACAATTTGTAAAATAACCTGTTTTTTAAGTCATATCTCTAAAATACAGATTTTAAATAAGAATAAGTAATTATATCATGGGTTTTGCACCAATTTTGTATATTTCTTTTATTTTCGGAAAATGCTAATTTTATTTAAAAAGTCTGAAAGAAGTAGAATTTATGACTTGAATGCAAATTATAAATCAAGAAATGTATAGATGACTAAACTCTGAAGACGCTTTCTACGTGCTGATTAAAAGGTGCAGCTTTAACTGTAATAGAACTTTTTTAGTTTGAAACCACAGAAGTGTTTCGAATAACCCTGGTCGGTAAAAAAATAAATAAATAAATAAATTTCCTCCCAGCAAACTAAATATATAAAGTGTACAAATTTAATATTGCGATTTCTAAATATATTATCCAAATTACTCCAGCACGTACCATTTTTCCGAGAAACACTTTTTAAATAATGACAATCATTGAAGGATTATTATATTAAATTGCAATGCTAGATAAAAACATTGAAATCATGAACAAGTATACATTCACTGTCTTAGATATCAAATTGATAAAATATAGCCTGAAAATTTAGTTTATTAATGCTTGTATCGTGCACTTTATTTATTATGCCCCCCCCCCCCCCTTTCGTGACAGAATTTACCATTTGCTATAAACTAGTATATTTTCATTCCTTATACCGCTCTAACTCGGGACTGTTTAAAATATTTCTCTTCATTTTCAAAAATTTTTGAAGTTCATATTTTTGTCACACTGTGACTTACAATATGGTGGTTTTTTGTCACATATGGGACATGACGTACGTTACATAGTAGTGACATAATAGTGACGTCACACTTTTTTTTTAATTGCCAGAAAAATATAATTTTACAGTAAATAACATGTTTTAAAGAATTTTCGTAATTTTTTAAAGTTTTCTAAGAAATTCACATCTCAGTCACAATGTGACATCACTGAGTGGTGGTATTTTGGTCACAGATGTGACGTGACCACAGTGAGTTACAGTGAAGTCACAACGACGTCACCGTGACCATGCATGCTGTGAGGGAAATTAACCACAATATTGTTTCACTATCAATTGAAATAAAATATAATTTCGATTTCGATTTGAAAATGATGAAAAAGAAAATATCAAATAATCCCTACTGTTTTCCCTGTTCTTTTCTTTTTTCACAAAAATGGAGTAGTTGAGTTACCATAAATAAAGAAATATCAACAAAATTAGAAAAAAATAATATCGTGAAAACTAATTCAAATTTTAAAATTCTAACACCAGTTTTGAATCCTGTGGTTAAATATGGATAATTGGCGTTAATTCCACCACCAAACCTTTCTTATTTTAGAAGAAATCGCCGTGAAACATAATCATTCGTTTAATCAGATGTTTCATAAATTTGCTTCATTAGGATTTTATATGTATATAGGGTAGATTTATTAGGTATGTAAAATACCTTAGAATTGTTTATTTTCTTAATCAAAAAGGAAAAGCAAACAGAATCGTCATAAAAAATATCACATCAGTTATTTCTCTGAAAATTGAAAATATTCCGTAAACAGAAGCCTTAAATGAATTAAACTTAAAATAAAAACTCAAATTTAATAAATATCTATTTAGTATGTTGAAATATGTTTATGCCAATACTATTATGCTGAAAACCTGATGCAAGTACGTCTTACGTAATTCGTCTTTCAAAATGTATATTCATTTTTATTATTTTAAATTCTCTTCTCTTTACATTCATTTTAGATACGTTTTGAAATTTAAATGTTGTTTCTTGAATTATTCATGTCAAAATTATTACATAAACAAGTAAGGACATAAGAGTTTCATAAATATGTAGGAAAATACAGATTTAGTTTTTAAGTTAAACTAGAATTAGTATTGAAAGTAATAAATAATATAAAGTAATAAGTACATAATAAGTATAAGTAGGAATAAGTATTATACAGGTTGGTTCAGAACTATATGTCAAAAATGTAAAAACAGTTAGAGGGAACCTAAATAAGCAGATTTCGTACAGGAAAATACGTGCAGAAATGCAGCGTTGAGGCAGTAGAGGGCGTTGTTAAGTTCGGTGGATGAAAACGTTTCGCTAGCTTGAATCGTCATTTCCTCACAGATTTCGAGTAATATGCATCGTTATACCAATTCGGAGCTTTTCGACATGCATTTTATGTATGGGGATAAGTAAGGAAATGGTTCACATCCAACGCACGTGCAACAGATTTTGAGCTTCTCGAAGGATTATCCTCTATTGTGCGTAATATTGTTTCATCCACTGCAGGAATTCTGCGATATCTTACAGTGCCCTTATCACGCCTGAAAGCATAAAACGATATAATTGCGTACAACTCCTAATGAAGACGCTCAAATGTTCGGGGATCCGGCAGAATCCTTCGCCCTTATCACGCCTGAAAGAATAAAACGATAAAATAGCGTACAACCCCTAATGAAGACGTTCAAATGTTCGGGGATCCGGCAGAATTCTTCAGTCAGAGAATCATTCAGTCTAAATCCTTTCAGCAGCCAATCCATTTCCTTGCGCAATCCCATACATAAAATGCATGTCGGCAAGCTTCTCATTGATCTAATAATACATGTTACTCGAAATCCGTGCGGAAAATAACGATTCAAGCCAACTAAGGGCATTAGTTAACAGTGCCCTCTACGCTCTCTACACTGCATTTCCGAACCCACATTCCTATATAAATTCTGCTTGTTAAGACCCCCTCTACCTTTACATTTACTACCTTTTCATTTATCATACATAGTTTTGAATCACCCTGTATATATAAATATTACATTAAGATTTGAACAAGTACTTTAAACTAGTAAAAGAAGAAAAAATATTATAAATATAATATTAATTATAAGTACTAATGAGCATTATTAAAATTTGTATAGTATTATTAGACTATTTTACTTTATGTACTTTATGGGAGTTTTCTTCATAAAATATGATTTCTTGAGACAGATTTTTCTCCATTCACATAGTTCAAACTAATTATTCAATTCCATTTCACTTTAAAATGTTGTGATATAAGAAATTTCGCGTGGAAAAAAATATATTAAAAATTTGGTTTAAGAAAAAATTTGGTCGTTATTGCACTCTATTTTTCTGTCACATTTAAATAGCGCGTGGTATAAAAGTTATAATAAATATTCTGTTTTTAATATAATTTTAAATTTAATGCTAACAGAAAAAACTCAATTTAAATTAGCACTGTATGTTTACACATTAATCGTATTTAATGCTTTTTAAGTTATATATCGCTTGAGAAATTCTATAAGAAAGACAGGTAACAGAAAAATACGAAAAGGAAATGGAATCAGCAATTAAAAATATGGTACCTGATCTTTCAATTATTTGTTCTTAAAGTTAACTAATATAATAAAAGGTGCTCACAAAAAACTATCATTAGATTCGAATAAGTACTTTTGTAATATTTCCTCATAATATTTGCTATCTGAACTAATTAATGAATCATGTTGCCTCCGTAAATCAGATAGCATTTCTGATTATTGTATCTATTCCTGATTATTGTAACGCAGAAACCATCTTTAAATGTAAAATTTATTTCAAATATCTATCGTAATTTGTCATTTTTCTGGTAAGTTTTTAAAAATATTTACAAAGTTAAATTAAATGCCCTCTGATATCGGTGTAAATATTTTAGCTATAAATTTCGGGGGAAAATTTCAAAGAACGATTTTGATAAAATTTAACAGAAGGAATTACGGGCAACACAATATAGTAAATGTAATTTAAATTTTTATCTTCTGTTTTTAAATTAAATATTTCATTTGGATCTTAAAATGTATGGAACAAAATGTTAGTAAAAATTGTTAGACTACGAATTAGAGTCTTAAAATTGTTTCAATTTCATTAATGGGAATTTACATTTTTCTTAAAATGTGATATTTCTTTCTCCAAGATAATAAATCTTCCAAATAGAAATAAGAGTTGTAAATTAGTATTTAGGATTAAAAACATTTCTTTTTGGTGATGAAATTTTATAGGTATTTAATCAGAGTGCATAATGCATATTGTGGAGGATACTTCCAGGTCATCATCACACAAGCCATGACCAAAGTCATCTATACTAGTCACTGGGTAAATTTATTAATCTATTTTCCCCAGGAAAAAAAAATAATAAATCTACACTTCCCACTCTTTTTCTCTTATATGGACTTAGGCTTCAGAAATAGGCCTTTATTTTTAAAGTTTTCAGGGACATCCCAGTGATCTTTTCCTGGACTTCCTTGTACCTCATAATGCTTGTGTTACTGGCCTTTCATCGACCATCTTCCTCTGTCAAAGAAGTGATGAATAACTAATTAATATTACATACTCATTGCGCCAACTGGGTTTATATTTAACCATGGTGCCCCTAAAATCCGGAAGTTATCATAGTCTTAAATCATAGTCTGCAAATTCTTATCTTTTCTGAACCGTGCACAGTTTAAGGGGTCTCAGGACTCTTAAAATTGGAAAAAATGAAAAAAAGAGACCTTTCTTAACTTTTAATATCTCAAAACGTATACGGTTTTAAATCCCAATTTTTATTGAGATGAAAGATCTAAGTACGTTCTTTCATTTTATGTCTTGAAAAAATTGCAAGGGGCAGAATTAGCATTTACAGGGGGCTCCAAACTGTCAGATATTTGACGAGCAGAAAATTGTTATAATAGCTTGCGCGCGCGATTACAAAATAAATATTGCAACTAGAATGAAAATTTTGGTTCCTACTTATACATCAGATTATAATAATTACTTCGAACCTAACTAAATTTGTATTTGAAGCACTTTTCTGTTATTAATACAAAGTTATATTTAACTACTAAAAGATTTTGAAAATTTCAACAACTTAATCACTTAAAAAGTATCTTTTTTTGAACAATAAAAGGGAAATTTTAGGTTCTGTTTATACAGATTAAGAAGAAACATGTGTTTTGAAAATTTTATGAAAAAGTATTTAGAAGTTTTTGTGATATCGTGCGCGTTATGCCCAAAAACGTCATTTGGAGAAAAATGATTTTAAAGTTTCAGAAACGCCGCTTCAGCTATTGAGCGAGTATAATTCTAAAAGCCATAACTTTTGTTCTAATGAGGATTCCAAGGTAACAATTATATGAAAATGTTCAGAAAATATAGTAGTTCAACATATAAAAAAAAAAAAATTAAAATTTCGAAAATTTGGAGCTTTAAGAGTCCTGAGACCCCTTAATTAAATTTAGGCTGTTCAACAGGAGTTCCGACTCACTGTATGTACTCCATAAGCAACCGAGTTGACTTGACTTGGTATGACCAAAGATTTAAAAATAACAATATTTAAAGGGATAAAAAACGATGGATGGTAATGAAGCAGTAAACTAGCAAGGGTCAAAAATAAGCGTGAAGTACTGAAACTGGAAGAAAGCTGCCCTGGAGAAATTAATTAATTTAGAATAATTCTCTTCAACTCAATGTGAAAAATAGCTTTAGAAACACTGTAGTTTTAGAGACACTGTTAGGTATATAAAACTTAACTTCAAAATAATGAATATAACTAAAATTTGAACCCCGTGAATTCCAATATTCTTTTATTTGGAAATATTCAACCTATCATCTTATGCCGCTGTCGAGCTCATGGCCGAAGAATTTACTCAAAATCAGGTCAAAGAAAAATTCACTGTCTACTCAGCAAGTAGAAATTCTCCGTTCAAAAGCAGGCGGGCAGAGCGGAAACTCTAGTCGGGTTTACCTCCGTGGGAGATGTGCGTTGCGACTAATACAGTGAATGTAACTGCTATCGCTGTATTTTTATCAAATATTCGCCAACAGATCCATTATAATAATATTATTTCACAAAATAACCATGAAATACAGATTTTTGGAGCTTCAGACACATTCCGCGAAATTCAGGACAACAAGACCGTATGGGAAAATCAAAACTCTCTCAACATATTGTTTTTTACATGAACTTTTATCTACTGTTTACCATACCACCCTCTGTGGCACTTAAGTGTGGGCTTAGCTTCGGCTGTTATTTGTTTTCCTCACTAATGGTGTTCGGAGGGGTATCTATACTTTACAGACTTAGTTTTCTAGTCAGTATCTAGTCGCTTGTATTCCAATATAAGGAAAAAATATTTTCCCCATATTAAATGCATTCTTTTAAAAACTATAACCAAATATTTTTTCCAGGTAAAATTGGCCAGAAAATACATTTTTAAGTCTATGTAATAGTAAGAGTTTGAGCCCTTAAATAAACCAAGCAATTTAAAAAGTAATGAAAACTATATCATTTCATATATTAATCATTATCGAAAGTTAACGTTTTGGGTTAAAATGACATCAATTTCATAGGGCATTTCATATTACCTTTATTAAAATGCCTTTCTATATTAAGTGGGGTATATCTAAAAAAATGCTTATGATTCGTTTTTAAAATCAGCTTCATGCTATAAGGGTTACTGATTTTTTTTTTTTTTTTTTTTTTTTTTTTTTTTAACTGAAGCAAATAGATATATTGAAATTGAAAATAAAATGATTATAAAATATCTAGTTTAAATTAGCATCTCTGCGAAATATATTTTAAGGACAAATTTAAAATATATTTTGTTAAGAAATAATTTTTTATTAATATTTTTGTATACTCTGTCGGTAAATGTTTACGTGCAGCAAACAGATATAATGATGCTGGATAATATATATATATATATATATATATTTTAATATGTAGCTTATATTGACTTCCTTTTTATAGGAAATATTTTTTAAAGAAAAAAAAATAAAATTATATTTTGTTTAAAAAGAGTTTTTTTTTTTTTTTTTTTTTTTTTTGTTACTTTTCTTATACTCTGTTGTCGAAATATAGTTGAAACATAAAAAGATCTCATTTCTTTAGAAATCAAATCGCAGTTTTCCTCTTAAGAACTGAAATGTGAGTTGCATGTTAGAATGTCTGCTATTTTCAATTTATCCTTCTAGACATATTACTTAAAAATATAACTGACAAAATCAATATTGTACACTTTGCATTTGCTACATTTTTTAGATATCAAGATTGTTTGGAGCGATGATATTCCTTTACGTATTTATATCGAGTTTTAACGAGTTTTTTTTTTCAACATTTATACGACTAAAAGTAAGATATTTAGAAAAAAATCGATTGAACGTTTCCAAATATTTGTCATTCTTTGAAGCATGTGCATCAGAATACGTTAAAAAAATGTGATGAATAGATTAGTGAGAAAATATGTACACATAACTTGTATTTGCTTTACAAAATATTTAATTATGCACTTTAAAATAATAAACTTTTGCGTTTGTTTTCGACTACATTTACATCCCTAGAACAAATTACAAATAGGTATTATTAATTTTACATTATTTTATGTTGTTGTTAAAATTTACTTTTAAAGATCAATTTCATTTTCTTTGCTTTCTTTCATAGCGCCGTCCTTAACACATATTAAAAGATAACATTTAAAAGTGACATTTAAATGAGTAACATAAACGATAAGTTTAGAACCCTGATGAAGAAGTGTAAACATCGTAGACTTTCTCGCTTACAAAAAGCAGATACACACTTGCTGACAGTTACATTTGTAGCTAAGTATAAATGTTTCTTAACGCACGGAAAATTTGACTCTGTCAGATATAAAATTTCCACAGCAATCATCATTCTTATGTTTTTCTCTTTCTTTAATAGTAATATCAACGTTCAAGCCCCAATCAACGAGCTCTCAATAGACCCATAAATATCAAAATTTGGCCATTCAGTCAAAAAAAAAAAAAAAAAAAAAAAAAAAAAAACGCATGACCATCATTTTTAACCATCAGAAATTTTCACAAATCGTAAATTTCAAAGTTAAAAGTAAAAAAATAGCAAAAATTTAACACTATACAAGTAATATAAAAATTTTGTTTTTAAAGTCAATTCCTACTTAGGTCATCAAAGAAAAATTTAATATAATCCCTTAAGCTAATATTAGTTTTTGTTGCATTAAAATATCTCAATTTGTTGATTTTCTATAAGCAAGTAGGTTTATAATGGAAGTCTATGGGAATTTGGCGAAATATTAGTGATATCGCCAAGTTGGCGACAAACTTGGCGGTATTTGGCGACAGAACAGTGTCCCCCCTGTGGTAACCCCTTATTGCAAAATACTTTCATTGATCTTCAATAACCAATGGCCGCCATTTTGTTTCCCATGCAAAACTAAAATTAATTAATTAATTAATATTTGAAAAAACTGTATTACCATCAATTGTCATCCAGTACAAGTTTTAAAAAATTTATTTTAACTTGATAGGATGAATAATGAGTATTTTATTAACGATTGAAAATTTGAACAAGATATATAAATATATAAATATATATATATATAAATAAATGCAGGGAGAGTGTGAGCTAATAGTAGGAATTGAAAAATAGATGTAAAACGTTTTCTTCATAATAATTGTTTTTAAATTAAAGGTTTATACTGGAGATTCTTACAGCTAAACAGTTCAAAGTTCTGATGAAGCGTGTGGGGGAGGCGGGAACATTGGTCCTGTAGAGGTATGTAGCATTCCACTTTAGAGAAGATTAGGGAACCACCGTAGATGAAACTGGCCTTTACGAGATTAAGATCCATTAACATTCCGTTAGTCGCACCTTATCTGATAAATACACTATTATTTCTTTTTTCAATAACTAGATGACGCTACGTCTGAGAGAAAATTCTTTTTTGCTATCTTCCTAGTTTGTTTTGGAAGGAATTTTAGTGTTGTTCCAGCGCTTCAAGTCTCGAGTGTGATGTTCAAACAAGGGATTGTCTCACAGTATCTGTGAGATACAACGCGACTACTTTTGTAAGTATTTTTTACTTCTATAGTTTTCATGTGTTTATTATTTTGTACTTTACACATGAATAATAGTATTTTTTTACCCTATTTTTAAAATTTTGGTATTTTACTGTGTTAACAATATTGTATCTCAGAGACACAGCGCAATTTTTTTTTTAGTTTTTTTTTTTTTTTTTTTTTTTTTTTTTTTTTTTCATTTGCATGTAAATTATCCGTATTAATTTAAATTTCGTGAAACTAATTGCAATTTTATTATTATTTTTTTTCATTACAGATGTAAAATGGCTTCCAGAAAAGTTTATTTTAATCTTTCCGAAAAGAAAGATTTAGGGAAATTCAAAAATTATTGCTTGAGGATTCAGACGCTGAAAATACTGATAACGAAGGACTGGAAACGCAAGAAGTGCAAGATGAATAGAAGGAAGATTTTGATACAGATGTAGAGGTGATTCCACTAAATGACTGACGACGATGGCAGACTAATATTCTATGTTACACCGAAATGAACCCCATAGAACACGAACGGCGAACCTATGGCTCGCGTGCCGAACTTGGCACGTAAGAAAACTTCTCTGGCACGTGAAAAAACTTATAGATTACATTCAGTTTATGGAGATTAATCCACTTTATGTTTTTTTTTTGTTTTTTTTTTTTTACAAAAAGTATCGTTTTGTGTAACAAGTATATAATTTACTTTAACATAATATATTACTTTTGAATGAATTAAGGTATTATAAATGTCAATGGAAGTTCCTTGTAGCATCATTTTCTTTCCAAACCATTGAACATAGTATAGTATTTTCTAAATCATTTTGCTTCTCTATCAAATTTCATTTATTTTTTAAAATTGAATTTTAAGATATAGCTTACACAGTAATTTTCCTAATTCACACGTTTCTAATTCAGATTGGGTTTTATTTTATTTATTTTTAAGGTTTAAATTTATTTTAGGTTTTAACATATTTAAGATTTAATTTTGAAAATTGAATTTTAACTGTTAGTGCAAATAATTCTGTATGTATTGAATCTTCTTCTACCTAAAGAACTAAAAATGATCTGATTCGGCAGTATACAATAAAATAAAAACTCATTTATAGATTACTAACGCGGGATTCGATGCGACATGGCTATATTAATTAGTAAATACGGCATAATAAATAAGTTAGGAATAGAATTTTGTATAAGTGTACAAATATTTAAATAAAAATTCTATAAAAACTAATTGTTGGGCACGTTAGAATGTTGGTACATAATAATTTTGAATTTTTTGGTATGCATACTCAAAAAGGTTCGCCATCCCTGCCATAGGACATAGAGAACAAAAGGGAAAACATGAGGCAGAGCATTAGAGGTCAAAGAAACTTGTACACATGGAATAAAATTGTAAAGATTTAAAATAGAAGATATTTTACATATTTCCATAGAAATGCATAGTATAAACCAAAAACTGAATTAATTGTTATGAAAAAAGTACTTTTTTTTAATATCAGATTTTCTCTTTTTTTAATTTTTTTTTTATTTGTGAAATTTACGATTTGTGAAAAATCCTAGCATGATGGCTAAAAATTAAGGTCATTTTCGAATTCATCGCCAAAAAATACATAAAAATCTATTACCAAAATTTAATAAAAACAAGCTTCGTAGATTTCTGTTATTCTTCAGACCAGATTACTGACCAGAAATTTACGCGAAACATCCGGAAGTGATAGTTACAAAGGAAGGTCATTTTCGGATTCAGTGACACAAAATACATTAGAATCAATTATAAAAGTCTAAAATGATAACACAACACAAATTTTGTAAACTAGTGTAATTATCATGCATTAGTTGAATGTCTGTGTCAGAGTACGTTATTTTCCTGGCAAACATTTCTTTAACCAATGCAATACGTTTTGAACTCAGAACAATAAAGTAAAGGTTTGACTTCATGATGTGTTAACTTCAGAGACACCAGGACATGTGATTGTATTAAAACACACGATGGAAAATAAATTTGATCTAAAAGCACGCGTACACGCTACAGGAAATCTTCCAGCAAGGGAAATCTCCTCTTCATAAGATATATATACATTTGGAAACAGGAGTAAGATGAAGCTGCTCATCAGTTTCATTCGTTATCCTCTCCCTCGGCTTACTTTACCAGATATTAATCTAATTCAGAACATCTGCTAAGTCGAAGCTCACCAAGAATATCGTATCTCAATCTTGGGGTATTGAGAAATCTATTCTTACCAATTTGTTTGTCTTCTTTCAGACATGCACAGTGATAAGAAAAAACAAGTTGGAAATTGCCCGTCAAGCATGACAAATGAGATACGTTCGTTCTATAACTAGTTTTATAAGTATTTTTTGCGCCGCATATTGTACTGAATGTATATTTTAGTGCACTTCATAAGTTCATATCAATTTCATTCTGTTGAAAGGCTATAACATCATTAAAATGCACTTGAAATAACTTTTTCCTATTGACTTTAATGTAGCGGAAAACTTTTGACTGTCTCTGTAATTAAACTATACATCCGATTTTCATAAAATTTGAAATGACGTGACAAAATTTTGCAACAATTATATATTTAAAATTTCAGACCATTCGGAAGGCTGTAACGTCCTTAAAATGCACTTGCAATATTTTTTTTTCAAATTGGACGTAATGTAACGGAAAACTTTTGACTGGCCCTGTAATTAAACTATACTTCCGATTTTCATAAAATTTGAAATGACTCTACAAAATTTTGCAACAATTATATATTTAACATTTCAGACGATTCGGAAGGCTGTAACATCATTAAAATTCCCTTGCAATATTTTTTTTTCAAATTGGCCGTAATGTAACCGAAAACCTTTGACTGTCCCTGTAATTAAACTATACATCATATTTTCATAAAAGTTGAAATAACTCGACAAAAGTTTGCAACAATTATACATTTAAAATTTCAGACCATGTGGTTGGGTTTTTGCTCTGTTATATGCGGACGGACGGACAGACGGACGGACTGAACGACGACTATAGGTGCTACGTATTTATATAATTATGAATGCACCTGAAAAAATGGACACCCCACCCAACATTTTTCTCAAAAAAAAAAAAACACAGAGAAATATGAAAATAGCTATTCGATTGAAGTTTTCTTCTTTAAACGAATGTTAAAAAATAAACAAAGAGCCGTAATCATTCTTTTCATAATTTCTTTTCAGTTCTTTTTTTATTGCATGAAACTTTGAAATTTGCAATACAAACAACTAATTTTGGCGTCATATATCGATTTTGTTAGTAATTTTACATTGGGAAGCAAACCAGAAGTCATTTGGTACAGAAGGTTTCGATATAATGAAGATTTAAAAATTGGAACTCCAAATGCTAAATTAAATTTCTTTAGTATTAAAGCAAGCTGCAATGTAAAGAGTTCATTAAGCATAACTCAAAAAATTATAAAAAGGAGTCAAAAAACATTTTGGATTCGCATATTTGAAGTTTCTAGAAATCAATTTCTCTTAATATTTTTATAATTTGCAGTTTATATTGTTTTATAATATCGATTTCATCTAAATAAATATTAACTTAATATTTAAAAAAAAAATGAACTACTTTAATCTATAAAAGTTGTAACAATAATCAGTTTAAGAAAGAAGTCAAATATGTACAGTCGTGGGGAAAAATAAGTAAACACCCCTACTAACTCCTCAACAAAATATCGTAGAAGAAATTTACTGGTACCGAACGATTGGAAATAAAATCTACCTTTTAATGATGTACATAAAAATTGCTTAGGGAGGCACCTACATATTAAAACTAATCATAACTTTGTTTTTTGTAAATAGCAGTACACAATTTTGACAGCATAAATGAACTCTACACCCTTCAATTAGCCTACAAATTATTTTTTATGCAATTTGTGCGATAAGTTACTGAAACATTAGTTATTTTAAAACGAGCGTATTTCAGGGGCTGTACCTAAATTGAAGTTCAGTACTCGATTCTTGACTGAGCAGTCATTGAAGAGTGTTAGATTACAGGATAGCAGAAGAAATTTTTAAATATCTAGTCATTTCTATCATAGACGACCCCTTAAACCATCATTTTGCCGTTTTTTAAACATAATCTGAAAACTAATTGGAAAAGAAATGTGAAACTTTGATTTCAATAAAGCAGGACTTAATAAATCTAAATCCATCAAAAAAAAATTGTAGGTTGCAATTCATAATTAGTTTCATAAATTAATTTCATAATTCATAATTCGTATCATAAAATTATAAACATTGCAAATTCAACGTATTTATGTTTGGGTATTTTAGTATTATTGCTACACAAAAAATTAGTATACATTAGGAATGTAATTTCAGGAGAAATTAATAAATATATGAAAACGTAATTTAACATTAGACGCACTGAATTTTGAATGTTTATAATTCAAAAATTTAGCATTGAAATGACCTGAAATTTGGTATTTAGGCGTAGTTTGAACCGAAGATTTGAAATATCTTGTTAAAATTGGGTATTGCCATTAAAAAAAATGAAATTGGATTAGTTTTAATATGTAGGTGGCCCCTTAAGCAATTTATATATATATCATTTAAAAGTAGACTTTATTTCCAATCGTTCAGTACCGAACGATTATGATAGTGATTAACTGACAGCAGAGAAATAAATATCACATAATCTTTTCTGTGTCTTTGACTATTGTTAGGCAGCCTAAGAGAGACTGCTCAGGGCCGGCTAGGCCTGCCCCTTAGAGCTTAACGTCTCTCCCGGTATGTTTCCCGACACGTTGGGGCTCGTTAGTGAATCCAGCCCTGTCCGGCCGTATGCAGACGGACAAACACAAAATGCTCAAGGGGCGACGCTCACCCGCTAAGGGCGTCTATGCACCACCGACCACAGAACCCAGAATTTATTTGTAAAAGAACAAAGTGGGATTACAAAAATTAGACGAATGCCTTCCCGCCAGGAAAACGCCTACTCGCGACAGAGGGCGGGAGTATAAGAACATTTAAAGTAAAAATAAAATAAAATAAATATTAATAATAATAATAAACATCACTAATCCTGGCCGCCGGGGTATGAACCCCTCTCGCGACAAGGGGCGACAGGAAGGGAAAAGAATGGAATGCGTGGCACAAGTAAGATGGCACGAGCAAATACTCAAGCGTCCATTGGAGATGTAATGATTTGCGTGACACAAGTAAGATGGCACGAGCAAATACTCAGCGTCCATTGGAGATGTAATGCTTTGTGTGGCACAAGTAAGATGGCACGAGCAGATACTCAAGCATCCATTGGAGATGTGTCTCTTGATAGAATGGTCAGAAGCATGAGCAGAGGCTCTTGCGATCGTAGGAAACCACACATTGATGAGTAGGAGAATTTACTGGAGCCTACAAAGAGGACTGGATTCTGGTGCTGTTTGAAGATTGATATGGTGGCAGTGAGACTGGATAAGCAGAACCAGGGCTTAAGTTAAGTTTGTTAAGTATGTAAGGAAATTGTGAATGTGTTTTAATTTGTTGAGTAGGAGGGTGCGGGAAAGGACGATTTGGAGCCAGTTGACTGGCAGTATGTCTGGACGCCTCAAGTGCCAGCGTTGCGTGAGAGTACAACTGTAGTACGGGTGACTTATAGTGCCATCTTCACCGCAGACGCAAGTGGCAGTGGATCTTATTTTGAAGCGGTCCAGATATGCCATGAAAGGGCCATGTCCTGTTAAGAAGCTAGTGGTGTAGGGTGTTAAGTTATATAGTGTGAGAGAAACTTTAGGAATTAGCTTATATGTGTGCCTGCCCTTTTTTGAAGTATCCCAGTACTCCTGCCATCGCGTCAATATCCTTGCTCTAAGGACCCTTTTGACGTATGACTGGGGCACTGGGAGGTGTGTGTCTATTGTTTCTTTCTGTGTGGCCTTCTTCGCTAGGTTGTCTGCTAGTTCATTGCCAAAGATACCTTTGTGAGCCGAGACGTGACCTAGTGAGATACGATGTAGGAGATTCTTAAGTTTTAGTTTGATTTGCAGTACTAGAGGATGTTTTGTCCTGCGTGCCTGTATTGCCTGCAGGCCAGAGAGGCAGTCGCTGTAGATTATAATACTATTGCTAGAGTGGGATTCCACCCACTCTAATGCGTTTAGTATTGCGAAAAGCTCCGCTTGGAATACGGAGTTATTATCATCTAGCCTTGCAAACCACTGATGGACCACCACCGTGCCCTCCGTGGCGCAGAAGGCTGCGCCCACGCCAGTCTCTGTGCCTGAACCATCAGTGAAGAGTGTGGTGCTAAGGGCAGGTGTGTAGCTGTTGCGTGTTGTGTTTACTTGAAAATGTGAAGTCTCCTCAGCGGGGTGGAGCTGCCAGCTCCTGACTTTGTATTGCAATGTTGTGTTTGGAAAAAGAGAATCTATTACTGTGTTACGTTTTAGCTGTAGGATTGAGGATTTGGCGTGTTCGTATTCTAGTTGAAGTGTGATGGGTGGAATACCTGTAAGTATATGTAGTGCATCTGTGGAGATTGTGCGGTAGCCCCTTGAAATTTGTAGGACAAAAGTGCGTTGTATTGATTTTAGTTTAGGCTGTGCTATGGATGATGAATTACCTCCCCCCCACATACAGGCCCCGTAAAGTATTATTCTTTCGATTATTGTTAGGTACCAGATCTTCAGTGTTTTGTTGTCGACCCCTCCCAATTTAGAAGTTAGTCTTAATGAATTATTATGATATGCTGTCAATTTAAGTTTTAGGTCGTTAATGTGTGGGATCCAGTTAAGATTTGCGTCAATGGTTATACCTAGGAGTTTTATGAATTGTACGTGTCGAATGGAGACATTATTGATCCTCATCACTGGAGGGCGTTTTGGATCATATCTGTGTGGTTTGGTGAATACTAGTGCTTGAGACTTTTGTGGTGAGAGTGTGAGGTGCAGTAAATCCAGGAGCCGACAGAAAATAGGAAGAGCTTCGGCAAACTGTTCCTCCAGATGACGTCTGTAACGACCGGAGAAAATGAAGCTGAAGTCATCGGCGAAGGCAAATAGTTTAAAATTCAGCCGATTTAGTTCCGTTAGTAGCACATTTGCTACAAGCAACCAGAGGATTGGGCCAAGGCACGAGCCCTGAGGGCAACCCTTCTGTAATCGGTGGGTAGATGTGCCAGCACCGCAGTTAATCAGGACGCTCCTCTGTGAGAGGTAGGAGCCGATGAGACCAGCTATGTTCCCCGGACAGTTGAGTGCTTGTAGTTGTAAGAGAATGTCTCGCCTTTCTACGTTGTCGAATGCGCCTTGTATGTCTAGTGAAACGAGTGATGTTGCGTTGCCCTGGGCTATGTTTTCAGTACAGGCAGTCATTACGGCATGAAGTGCGAGCTCGCATGAGTGGCCCTCGCGGAACCCGAATTGTCTGGGGTGGAGAAGGTTGTTTAACTCCAAGAAGTGTGTCAACCGCATAACCAGAAGTTTTTCCAGAAGCTTTCCCAGAGTGGGAAGAAGGCAAATGGGTCTATATGACTTGGGTTCGGAAGGAGACTTGCCTTGCTTCAGAAAGTAAACTACCTCTCCCTGCCTGAGTACTAAAGGAAAGTACCTCATGGTGAGGCAGAGGTTAGCCCAGCGCGTGAATATGTGTGGAAGTTGTTTGTGAGTGAGTTTTAGTATCCGAAAATCAATTGAATCTGGCCCTGGGGCCTTCTTGTCATTCAATGTGTATAGTGCTGTTTTTACTTCTGCTTTTGTAAAGCGTTTGTCTTCGTGTGCTGTGAAAAGGATGTCCTGGTTGTCTTGTTGGGGATAAGCCGAGGGGCCAAAGAGAGTGTGTGTCAGGAATTCCAGGTTATTTTGTCGCGAGGTTTCGTGAGTTGGTCTTTCTAGACGTATTTCATCCGGAGTGAAGAACTCGCCTGTCAGAAATTTTTTAGTGATGCCGAAAGGGTTCTCATTGTTGCTGCAGAATTTCTTCCACGCCGCCCGTCTCGCCGCCAGAATCTCACGCTTGTAAACTGCTTTAAGTCTCGTACGACGTGCTGCAAGGGTCTTTACTTCAGGGGGGATAGGATTGAGCAGGCGCAATGTTTTAATCTTGCGTCTGAGGGCTGTCAGTTGGTTCCTCCGCTTTCTAAGATCCTTGTTCCAGAATGAGAAAGTGTGTGATTTTTGGACTGTTTTCAGTCGAAAGGAAGCCTTCGCCGCAGTCTGCATGTTTTCGATTAAATTAGATGTGAAAGAGTTGAGTGTGTCTTCGTTGTGCACCCCTTCGAGTTGTGCTGAAAGGGATGATTTATGACTTTTGATGACGTTGTTAAATTTGCGAAGGTTTCCGTGAGTTGTGTTGTAGCGTCTACGTTGCGTGTAGAGTGGAGAGGTCATGTAAGAAAAGTGTATGTATTTATGGTCTGAGCCACTGTGTTTGTCTGATACGGACCATTGTGATATTCGTGGTAGGGTGAAGGAATTTGTAATTGTTAGGTCAGGCCAGCCTTCTGCTATGACTCTGTCTTCTGTATCTCGTCTTTCGAAAGTGGCTACAGAGTTGTGCATGTTTGCAAGTGCCAAGTTATGGATAATTATGTGTCCTGACAGCAAGTCACCCCGGGCGTCTTCACGCGGACATCCCCAGAGGGATGAGTTCGCTTTGAAGTCGCCACCACAGATGAAAGCCTTCCTGTTTGTGATGGTGTGTTCCCATTCCGAGAGACAAAGGCCAAAGTTAGCCGAGGGGGCTGCATAGCAGGATCCGACGACAATCTCGCCCTCCTTCGCCGTTATGGAGATGAAGACGCTATTGTCGCCGGTAAAGAGATGGGTACATACAAGACTCGAGGTCCTGACAACGATGTGGGCGGAGAGATTCCGGGAGGAAAACCTTCTCCAGTCGTTGCTGAAGATAGCGAGGTTTCCATCGGAGCAGTAAGCATCCTGCAGTAGAGCGATGTCAATCTCGTTCTCTTCCATGTGGTTGATTGTGCTTACACTGGCTGCTATGCAGTGATTGAGGTTTACTTGGAGAAAATTTAGACGGCCTAAAGGAAGGGGTGGGGGGGAGAAGGTGATGAGGATGACATTGTATTGTGTATGTTATAAAAAGTTTAAAACCTCCTACCTTGAAAGCCCAAGTTCTGCTGCTGGCTGAAGTAGTCCTCCTGGTAGTAAGGTGAGTAGAGGTTCGGACGTGGAGCATGACTCGGAAAAGGAAAATAACCTCGATGTGAAAGGAGGATGTTCGCCCAGGAGTCCCGGACCAGAGTGGGAGGATGGAGCCGCCGGAGGAGGTGCTTGGGGATTTCGAAAGGGAAGTTGGAAGATATCGTTCAGTCTTGCCCGCTCTCTGTTATACTCGAACTTGAAGGTTGGACAGTTGGAGGCAGAGGCTATGTGATCGGTTCTGCAGTGTGCATTGAAAAGGTTATTTGCGCGTCTACAGTTCACGCACGAGGGGGATTTGTTGCAGGTTGAGGATGGGTGGAGTTTCCGCAAATTTCGCAGGTTTCATCATTATGGCAGTACTTTGCTACGTGGCCATATCGCTGGCAATTTCTGCACCTTTGGACTGTGGTGTGTGGCCGCAGTCTGCAGAGATTGTATCCCAGTGGTATGCCTCCATCTTGGATTACTGCCATGGCTAATTTTTCTGACAGAATGAGGTGCCAGTCCTTGCATGAGGGTCTTTTAGAAGGAACGGCTTTAATGAATCGGATTTCATCTGGGTGGTAATCGTAAATTTCATCCAACGTCGAGGTAATATAAGTTAGTGTTGTTCCGTCGGGAACTCCAAACAGGATAGTTTTGTGAAATGGGAGGGTTTTAATGCTGAAGAATAGATCTTCAGCAATTCTAGCATGGGATTTTAGATCACTTAGGACGACTTTCGTTTCTTCGGCGGATCGGCAGAAGAGTTCCAGTTGTCTTCGAAGGCATTTTATTTCCAATACTACTTTTGGACAGGCGATATTTTGTTTTTCGAGCAGGTTTCTAATGGCCAGTCCGGACATGGAGCGTTTCTTGCCCCTGACCACAATTGTTCGAAGATGCCTCTCCTCTCCTGGCCTCCGCTGTGGCTCCGCCGGTACTACCTCCTCTGTCGGTGAAGGGACCCCTTGAGACTTGCCGTCCTGATCATTATAGAGCAGGGCAGGTTGTTGACTACGAAGGCATGCTTCCCTATCATTATCAATTCTTAATTTGTCTAGTCTGCTATGGAGACTTTCCTCAAGCCTGGCTACTATTTCTTCAGTCTTTGGGATCTGTTGGATCTGGCTGGCAATGTTCTCGTTTAGTGTGGTGAGCTGTTCCTTAAGGAGATCTGCTTTTAAGCGGAGCTTTTCAAACTCCTGTTTGGACTCCTGTACTGATTTTTGATTGGCGAGGTCTTGTTTTCTGATCGATTGGAGGATCAGTTTCACATTTTTCAGGTGGTCAGCAGATTCCTCTGTGAATGTGTTTTCGTCCTCTGACAGGACTAAGGTAACGAGGGATTTAGCCTTGTTTGCCAATTCGGCAATGGAATATGTTTGGCTTTCTCCCATTGTGAGCAGCGATGGTATGTGAGAAATAAAAAATGGCTTTGAGAACTAGAATGGCAGATATAATTTTTAAAAAAAATATTATAAATCAGAAGAATGATCCGCGGGTTGTGGGAGCCCATCTACAGGCCCCTGTGCGCCGTCCCGGCCTGTTGCATGTTTAGGTTTGGAATAGTGGGTGGGAAGGTAACGAGGCATTTAGTCTGTGAGCCCCTGCATGTGCTCAGCACTGTAATTAGATATGTGAGGAGTTGTTGTAATTTTATTTTAGGGCGTGGGGGTACTGGACTAGATGAATTTAAGGTGGGTTTGGACATGAGTGTCGAAATATTCTAAGTTCCCAGTAAAAATAAAGTTTGCAAAAAAAATGAAAAATTGAAAAAGAAGGTTAAAGCTCGAATTAAATGTGTATTAGGAGATGAAAAAACAAGTTTATTGTTGAAAATAAAGAATTTAATATTTTTGCTGAGAGTAAGTTAGTCCAGCAGAATACGGGAACACTGGTTAAAGTTTAAAAATTTGCTGGACACAGGAGCATAGGGGACTGGACATTGAAGAAAGTAGGGGAGGGGGTTGGACTTAGATGAATTTTGAAGTGGGTTTGGACTTTGACGAAATTTAGGATAGAAGGGCCGAAATGTTCTACGTTCCCGTAAAAAAAAAAAAAAAAAAAAAAAAAAAAAAAAAAAATGAAAACGATAGTTAAAGTTCGAATTTAATATGCATTGGGAGATGAAAAAACAAGTTTATTGTTGAAAATAAGGAATTTAAAATTCTTACTGAAAATAAGATAAGGGTCCAGCAAAACACAGGTTAAAAATTTAAAAAAAGTTCTGCTGGATTCAAAATTCCTAGTGATTTTTTTTTCTTTTTTCTCGCAAAAAGGAAAAAGAAAGTTAAAGTTCGAATTGTTGTATTGTTATTGTATTGTAAAGTTCGAAAGTATGTATTTGGAGATGAAAAATCATGTTTATTGTTGAACATGAGGAATTTAATATTTGTACTGGAAGTAAGTTAAGAGTCCAGCAGGACACGGGAACATGAGGGGAAAATCTTTAAAAGAGGGGTGGGAGAATGAAGCATTTTTGAAGTATTGTTGGACAAATTACAGGCAGAAGGGACATACATTAAAAATGACATGTAAACAAATTGGCTGCTAAGCCCGTCCAGAGACCACCGCCGGACACGGGGGAACTGAACAGAAGTGGCTGAGTCTCTAGAAAATCAAGTCTCAAGAACAACTTTTTCTAATTTGTTGAAATGGTGAGGAAAAAAAATACAAGCTTTATTTGCAATATGGGAATAATTTCAAAGTTCAGTAATTGAGAAAAAATTTCAATAAAAGGACAAACACTTTTGATTTAAATAAAAATGTGGTTAGATAAAATAGAAAATAAAGTCAGATGGGGAGAAAAAAGAAAAAAAAGGTTTAAGTTTTGAAAAATAAATGAAAAACTGAGAATAAGTTAGAGTCCGAAATGAGCTGAAAACTTGTAAAAAAAAAAAAAAATGTTTCTTATTAGATAATTAAGAGTAAAATTAGACAACATTGTCTCGATTGAAATCAGCAGCAATTAATCTGCATTAGGCCTGCTATTAGAGTTAGGATGAGACAATCAAGAAGTGTAGCAAAACCCGAACCATGTGCTCGCTACGGGCCGCGAAATTCCAAAATGGAGGGCGAAAACCACAGCCAGGCGAAGCCCAAACACCCCACTGGTCACCAGGTCGCGTCCCCTACAGTGAGCAATCTCTAGTGGTATGAGAAACATCCAATACTCCATTTACGGAAGAAAAAAAAATCCATTTTCCTTTCTTCCCTTCTTCTTTTAATGAAAAAAAAATCCCTCTTTTACTTCTCTTTTTTTCCCTTTTTAAAAGAAAAAGCCGGCAATTTTGAAAAGAACCCCACCGCCCCATTCAGAACAAGCCACCAAAAACAACCCTAGACACCCCGACAATTCCCTAAAAAACTTGAATTAAAGACTCCGAACCCAAGCCGCATTGTACAATTGTCCCAGAATACTATAAGCTTTCAAAAGAAAAAAATGCAATTTCCCTTTTCCTTTCTTTCCCTTCTTTTTCCCTCCCCCCCCTCCCCTTATTTGGCCTAATGGAAAATAATTAAAAAAAAGAAAAAATGTCAGTTTTTTAACCAATTTTAATCATTAAGAATATAAAGAACATAAGAAAAAAAAAAAGAAAAAAAAAAGAAACATACAAGAACAATTTTGAAAAAGTATGTACAATAAGTTATCTTTGTTTATGCTGCGCTGTCCATCAGAAATAAAAGTTTAACATTATATTAGGGGAAAAAAAAGTCTTAAAGTTCCCCCTTTATTTTCCTTTTCTTTCCTTCTCTTTTTTTCTTTCTTTTCCCTTCCCTTCCTTTTAATTTTCCCCCTTCCTTCTCTTTCCCTTTTTTACTTCTTTTTTCCCCTTTTTTTCTTTTTCTTAAAAAAAAAAACCAGATTTTACTTATATACAGTCCAATAAAGCGTTATGTTATTTTTACTAATCTGCTTTAAATAAGTAATTTGTTACGTCATCTCTATAAACGCTGATTTATCATTGAGTCTAGTGGTAATTGAAAATTAAAAGTATTATTTCCAAACGATCTTATTATGCTTGGACATACAGAAAAGTGTGCAGTGGAAAGCTAAAGACGCTCTGAGTATTATGGGGTGAAAGTAAGATTAATATATATATATACATATACACACATACATACTGAATGTATACATACACATATACATGCGGAGGTAAAATAAATATTTAAACACTGTTTTTAAATTGTGATAAAGCCGGTTACTTGAATGATTGAAATTAGATTGAAGAAGGTTTGTTATAAATCACCCCCCCCCCCCCCATTATTAAATTACATTAAGTGGCGTGAGTGTAATCTTATTTGATTGCCTTTTTGTCTCACAAACACTACTAGTCATAAACACTGATTTCTTAGGTTTTCTACTGACTTTAAGTTTTCTAAGTTAATGATGTTACAGAATAAAAGAAAATAGTTAAAAAAAAAAGAAAAAAAAAGACCGTAGCCAAGATAATTACTCTTTTTAACGTGGTTTATGTATTTTTACTTGGACTTTTCCCACCCTTTTTTCCCCTTTTTTTAAAGATATTACATTCACTTCCTGGTAAGCAAAGGTTATACAAATTGTGCAAGCTTGTGTGTTTTCGATGACAAAATAACATTTTAATATTTGGATAATTTAATTTAAATTAATAATGTCTTTCCTAAGGTGGTTCCAGGTGAAAATTTCTAAATATTGCTTATGGATAAAATTGTATTAGAGTTACAAGAAGAATGCAATTAATTATATGCCAAATCATGTACGCTAAAATATGCCAATTTGCTGTGAAACTGCAACAATACAAGAATGTGAATATTAAAATGTAGAAAATAAAGTATAAAGTATGTAATATATATTACTTAAATGCACTTATTCAACAATTATTTAAATAATTTATTTATTAATGATTTTAAATTTAAAATGGAACATGTAAAAAATCTTGGGAGGTAGTTAAAACTATACTTTTAACTTTAGCAAATATTAAAGAAAGAAGCAGAGGGAAAATTGCCTTTTTTAAAAAACTAAATGCACTAGTTCATGCTTCTAATCGTAAATTAAAAGAAGGAGATTATAAAGGGTTTAATTATTTATTTATTTATTCCCCTTTAATGCCTAAACATTAAATTCTGTATTTTAACTTATTTGAATAATTTTTTAATAATAATTATGTGTATTTACGCTAATTCTATATATATATATATATATATATATATATATATATATACACATATACATTAATGGGAATTGTAATTTTTAAAAGTATATTTTTACATAAACGACCCGAAAGTAAAGTCTGGAAAAAAGGGCTTTACTATACATCTCACAAACCAAATCCCCCACCCCCGCTGTACAATATCCCAAGCCAGTCCCGATTGATTGCCCATTGCAGATAAGATGAGAAGGTATCAATCGCTTCTAAATTACTAGCCCCTCACTCCCCTCAAAATTCAGATGGAGAAACGGAGAAAGAAACAAGCAAAGGTAAACCTCGCACTTATCTCTCTCTCTAAAAGAAAAGAAAAAAAACACTCACACACACGACCAGTAGGGCGGATACACTCCACCCGACTGCGACCACCCCCCCTCCAGAACCTCGCCTATGGCCCAACTAGCTGCTGGCAGGGGTGAGAAGACGCCAGCATGGGATATAGTTATCTTAATAGTCATCCCAAGGAGGCTGGAGCGAATTCCAAGCACATGGTCCGGGTTTAAAAGCAGCTATAATAATGATTTAATCTTAAGTAGGAATGAACATTTTAGTGAAAACATGAGAAATTAAATTAGAATAATAACTGCTGCTTTGTTGTTGCTATTAGATTAGATTGTAGGCGATTTAGAAGGTGAAATGCCTAATATTAAGTTATATTTTAAATACTAGCAAATGCAAGGGCCAGCAGAATTAAATGACTGAGGAATGAAATAATAAATTACTCATAACTTAATAATTAAAAGGCCGAGAAACATGCAACATACCTTAAACTGTAGCAGGGACATTCACACATCAGAATCCATAGAGGGCCCCTGGCCCGCGGGTCTTGGGACGCCTTTAGCCAAGCATTTATCGGGAGCGCGTCTGGGACACGTCCGCACACAACCAAACGAAGGCCGATCTCCCTTGACTATTGTTAAACTAAATTGGTGTTGAGTCAGTATCGCTATAAATATAGCATACTGCGATTGAATATTTAAAGCAGGGGTGGCTAACTATGGCACGCCGGATACCACTAAAAGTGTACAGAAAAATTCGACTTCTAGAATCACAGATATTCGATGATTAGATAAGACAATGATATCTGTAAAATTTTGGTGGTGTCAAGCGTGCCACAGTTCGCCACCCCTGATTTAAAGTGACATCAATATTTCATCAACGCGAATAAGAACATCGACTGTATTGGCAAAGACACACACAAAAACAGCAGAAATTGAGCACTCACAATCTGGCGAGTCTGATTGTTCATTTACTCGCCAAATGAAGTATTTTGTCGCAATTTGGTGCAATGGCAAGCGGCAGCGAGAACCCTGGATGTCAACATTAAAATTTTGTAGTGAAATTTTTAAAGCTGATACAATTTTAAGAAGATGCCGTTTTAAATATTTATTTTTGAAACACATTTAAAGAAGGAAAAAATCCCCAATCGAATGCGTATTTTCGTTTTTCTAAATGCCTACATGGCGATAAACTTGTGTATGTGTGTGGGGGGGAGGAAGAGCTATTATTTATGTATTTATTTATTTTGATTGATTTTTTTCTAATTGACTTGTCTTTCTGGCCAAAGATGTAGCAGTAAGATATTAGGAGGTAATAATAACATTAATAATTCGGTGGCATCTTTGATGTAGTTCTACAATCTTAACTATGTAACATCTTTTGACTGTGTATATTTTCAGTTTTTTTGAAAATATCTGTTTTAAAAATGTCACAAATAATAAAATTTACTAGCAGAAATTCTGAATATAAAATGATACTCATGCAACATTTTAATAACGTTGAGAAAATTTGTTACATTTAGCTTTAAAAAAAATCAAAGAAAATACATTTTTCACAGTACAGTATAAGACAAAATTTATTTATTTATTGGCTCTAAAATCTTTGTCATAAACAAAAGAATGTTCAAAGGCGAATCTTCCTTTCAATTCTGAAAGTTAGTTAGTTGCAGGGTAAAAAATTAAAAGGAAGTGGAAAGGCTTTCAGACACAGGAAGATAATTAATTTTTCTATCTTCATTTCAATTTAGTATAGTGTTTTTTCTGTAATTGTTTACCCTTTATGTTGTTGTCTAAGAAATCACAGTTAATTGAATTATGCTAAAATGTTTCTTCGGTTACAATAAATTTCTAACTGAAAATTCTGCTAATTTCATTAACTGAATGTTACAGGACGTAAAGTAAAATGCATTCTGACAGATATCGTATTTTCAGTTTATGGTTATTAAATACATAAATAAGTCTTTTTTATTACCAAAGAAAATTTACTACTTGAAATATAGTGTTAGTTTTTAGTAATTTTCTTTAATAACACACTAGTTAAATAGATTTTTTTTTTATTAACTGTCTTAAAATTTCGGAAAGAAGCATTTTTAACATAAAGTATTATTTTAAACAACATCGAAAAAATAAAACCATTAGTTTAAACTCACTTATTTAAATATGGATTGTACGCTAAATATTATCTGTAGATTTTTCTCTCCATTTCAATATATGTGTAAACTTTAAAACAATTCAAAATTAATAATTCAATCTTTAAAGGATAATAAATTTAAATGACTGTGTAGGATAATTCATTTACTGCAACTAGTTAACATACTACAAAGTCTTATATCCGGATGTCCGAATTTCGGTATTCTCCAAAATATGGACATTTTCCGAATCAACATGTTTTGTCATCTTTTTATTTCTTTCTACAAAAATCGCAACGAAACATTAAAAAAACGATAAAAATCACATAAAAATTGTAAAACTTAAAAAAAAAAAAAAAAAAAAAGGAAGACAAAACATTAGGCTAAAAGTTTTAAACCAAATTCCTTTCACAAATGTTACAAAATCGCGCAGAACGCAAAAAAGAATCTCTGAAAATCGGTAGAGAAAATCGAGAAAAATTAAAAAAATCGCTGTACGAACTATGAATTAACTTCATTAAAAAATGACACCATTTACTATATTGGACTAAAAATTGAAACATGATTTATTTTACTAATGCGGAAAAATCGCCGTGAAACGCAAAAAAAAAGAAAAAAAAATAAGACGCTAAAATTTCAAAGTTTGCAGAGGACAAATTTTACTATAGTGGGCTAAAACATTGTAATTGGAATTTCAAGAATGAAAAAAAAAATGGCAAAATTTCAATAATTTCAGAGCATAAAATGTACTACAATAGGCTAAAAGTTTAAAACTGGATTCCTTTTATAAATATCAAAAAACTGCCGCGAAAAATCTCTAAAATTGCATTAAAAGAATTCGCGAAATATTCAATTAATGCTGTGTGCATTTCGAATAATCTTTATTGTAAAAAGGACAATATATACAATATTGAGGTAAAAGATTAAAACCGAATTCCTTTCACTAACGTGGAAAATCGCCGTGCAGCAAGGAAAAAAAAACTTAAGTTCAAAAATCGCAGGAAACAAAATTTACTATGCAGTGGACTAAAACATTTTTACTATAATGCTTTCCCAAATAACAAAAAATCTCCTTGAAACGAAACAACACATTGAAAATCTAAAACAAAAATCAAAAATAGCGGAGGACGAAATTTTACTTAATTAGACTAAAAGTTTGAACTTAATTTCATTTAGTAATATAAAAAAACGACATGGAATGCGAAAAAAAAACGTTAACAGTGTTTTTAATGTAATAACGTTAACAATAACGAGCAATTAAATAAAAAAACTGTTATATTTGTAAAAAAAAAAAAATTACCTTTTTAAAAAATTATGTTCCTCTCTTAAAATATCTGCTTAGTATTGTCTTTTTTAAGCGTTAAAATTATTTTCTGACACAAATAATTCATGGACTGTGGGAAAATACGTGCGTGCGTCTGTGCGGGGGTGGGGGGTTATTAGATTAGATTTTTTTTTTTTTTTTTTTTTTTTTTTTTTTTTGTTATTTGTCAGATTAACAGCAAAAGATACAATATTCGAAATTGCCGAGGCACCGGAGGATTCTAAATTTTTTGCTTTGTACTGCATGTCATTTATTCCTAAAAAACGGTTGTCAATTAACCAGTACATTTTCGATTACAGTCTTTTTTTTCAAGTGAAAGTTCTTAAGAATTACACTGTAAAAAAACCCGTAATTCTACAAATGTAAAGTTAAAGAAATCTGTACTCTTACTAAAATTTTATTTGTACACTATGCAGAAAAAATGTAAGTCCACAAAACAAGTTTTTGTAAAGCTACAGAAATCTGTAACTTTACAAAAAAAATTTCTAAAATCACAGTAATCTTACTAAATTTTTTTCTGTAACCCGGGTTGTAATTACTAAAAAATTCTTAGTAGCATTACAGATTTTTTTATTTACAGTGCAAATATGTATCTGTAACATTAAATTTTGTTGTTGCCGTTACATAAAAAGTTCTAAGAAACCCAGTTTCCTAGAAAAGTTTTAGTAACTTTACGGATTTTTTTTCAGTGTAATTAAATGTAATTTTGAGTAATTACATTTAAATTGAGTTATATCTTCTTATAATGTAATTAATAATAGATTATCTTTTTTCAGATACATAAAGGATATTTTAATTAATTTCATATATTTTTATAATATAATTAATAACATGTTATCTTTTATAAGATACATAAATGATATTTTCTTTCATTTGATATTTTTTATAATGTAATTAACAAGATATTATCTTTTAGTAGGTACATAAACGATATTTTCTTTCATTTTATATCTTTTAAGGGGACAATTTATTCCATTGGTCAAGAAATAGATTTTTTTTTAAATCTATATTAAATGAAAGCTTATTTAACTGTGAATATTTTGACGCATTCATTTTAACATTTTTACCCATACGTCAATTATATCGCAAGATATATTAAATTTTGTTAATATACACAGCGCAATTACCCTCACAAATTTAAAATTTAAATAGCTTTTACTCCATGTTCATATTTTCATCACTTTCCTGCTTTAAATGATTTTTTATGACTTTTCATGTATTTGAGATAGAGATTTAAACATTTTTGTATATGTTCTTTATTATATATGTGATATTTCTGCAAATGGAATTAGCCTTCAGGGTTTTCTTTTTTTTTTGTATATATATATATATATATATATATATATATATATATATATATCAAGATGTGTTAGATTTCATTGTTTTTAGGGTTCCGTACTTCAAAAATAAAAACGGAACCATTATAAGATCACTCCTGTGTCTGTTTGTCACAGCCATTTTACTCGTAAACTACGGAACATGGAAAGTTCGAATTGGGGGTAATTATAAAGATTTTGACCCACATATTTACAGATTATTAAACATTCACAAATATATTTAGGAAAAATGTAAAGGGACTAGATAAGTTACTTAATATATATATTTTTTTTTCTTTGCATGTCGTGTGGGGAATCGTGTGAAAGCTTCCGTAACACTGAACTCAAAAATATATTTATTTAAATTTTAGGTATTATATTTTCAGAGATAGCGTTGAAAATGTAGTGCAAAAATATGTCCCCCCTCCCATTTATTTCCGAATCTACTTAAAACTAAAATGATGAAAAACTTAGATGTAGTAGACGGTAATTTAAACTTTGAACGAAAACTATAGCGATTACCCTAGGTCACATTGTTTTTGAGAAAATCGCATTTCTCCATTGCACACAAATTTCGATTTGTAGGCATTCAGCAAAGGGGTTGAAGAGCACTGGAGATACCTGTATTAACAGAAATATAAAAGTATTGTTGATAATGATTTTCGAAAAAAAATCGTGGGTAATTAGCCGAGATATTAACCCTTAAAGACGCAGATGGTTTGGACATGCATAGCGACACTGGCGGCGTATTTTATATACCACCGGCGGCTTTTAAAGCCTAAATAACGACTTTTAATGATATATTTGTGTAATATAATGCCCAGTAGCAGTATAAGAGCAATAAACGTCATATTGTTAAAAATAGACTAATTTAATTAGAATTAATGGCATAAATACTATGGTATTCGCTACTAGTTTCCATTGAGTGGATCTCTCAATACGGCTCCCGCGTATTTAAAAGTTAATTAAATCCTATCTTGGAAAAAAGCGGCACGGTCCAAGGCGGCGTTACAACTTACTTCCATATTATAACCATTTATACTTTTCTAGTATATACAGCTATACCCAACCCTACGCTGTATCTTTTTTTGCAAAGTCTTATTATTATTTATTATTTCAACAATGATTTTTTTAATAATACTGTTAATAATTCATATATTTATTGTACGGAACTCTCTAAGCGCGAGTGATACTCACATTTGACTTTTTATTCATTTTAAATATCAGTAAAAAAATATATTATATGTAATATGAGATGTATCTAAAAACTCGCAGTCTTGCGTAATGCAAATTTGAAAATCTTTAAAAAAAAAATCGGGCAAAAAAATCAATATTTAAAAAAGTAGTAGGGATTGTAAAAAAATCAATATTTTAAAACATTTTAAAATTTAAATTAAATATGCAAGTTATTTTTTTTTGTACTTTTACTTGAACTTTGAAATGCAGTGAGTTCAGCATTTGAACCATATTTTTAAAAATAAACAAAATTGTTGAAAATATAAACTATCCATTTAATAATGTAATTAATAATATATTATCTTTTATTAGATTTATGAATATTTTCTTTCATTTAATATATTTTTATAATGTAATCAATAGTAGATTATATTTTATTAAATACGTAAATGACATTTTCTTTCATTTGATACCTTTTAATAATATAATTAATAATAGATTATATTTTATTAGATACATAAATGCAATTTCTTTCATCTGATACCTTTTTATAATGTAATATATAATAGATAATATTTTATTAGCTACATAAGTGATATTTTCTTTCTTTTTATATCTTTTTATCTGATCACAAGAATGTATGTGAAAAATTCATAATTATAGCAATTTCTCAAGAAATATGATTTGGAAAACAGCAATATTATCCGAAAATTATTTAGAGTCTATTTTTTAAGAAAGAAAAGAGAACGTAAGATAAAAACTATTTCATAACGCCTGTCAAATTTTACCGAAATTGTTACTATATATAGTGAAAATAGGTATTTTCACTAATTTTTACAAAAAACGAATATTTTATGCATAGTCTTAATTAATTTTTCAATTAATTTACACCAGTGAAATTGTGTTAGAAATTATTGAATATTAAACACATGTATTATCATATTGCTTTCTAAGCGTAAAACCAACCGAGCGAAAAATCTCCAGGCCCGGAATCGAACCCAGATTCTTTGAATAACGCTTCAATGCTTACCATTTGAGATATGAAGACGGTACCCAGCCTGGCATCTCTCCCACATATGTACCCCAAAGGCTGCAACAACAGCCCAAAATGGAAAAGTTTTCATGAGCACAAAACCCTTTGGAAAAACATGAAATGCAAACAAATCCCAGCATACGTGAGCACATTTATGTATAATTTTAATTAATTTTTCAATTAATTTTCAACAGGGAATTTATCTCGAAATTGTTGAATATGAAATACAAGAATTAAATCACATACTAACTAAGCATCACTAACTAAACGTAAAACCAACGGAGTGAAAAATGCTATAACGATTATCTCGTTATATATGTTTACATTCCACCCCCCACCCCCCCCAGACAGTTTCAATTAAAATTCTGTTTAATAACTTATTTATTTTGTGCACTATAGTCAAACAGTGCAGCCCCTAAATTAAATTCAACATTTAAAAGCTAAATCGATTGTATTAACAGCCCTTCACATTTAAATTAAATTATTCTAAGTACTCATCTCTTTAATAAAATAAAATCAGTGAATCACTCTCCATTTTCACTTTGTGAGCCTCACACACATACGATTTAACCTTGTAGAAAAACGTTACTGTTATCTGTTAGAAACTAAAGCATTTTAACTTCGGGCATTTCCTTATTTGGGCATGAATATAACTCATCATTTAAAATCACTTTACATGCAATCTATTCATTAGAATTATCTTCGCTTCACACCCAGATGTATGGCAATTCTGCATTTTTTGCGGTAAAGCGGTTTATCTTTGATCTAACATCTGCTCTAGAAAAATACATTCTCATGCTCTTTAGCCTAACGAATTCGGTCTGTTACTATGCCCTTTCCAGATAACAATTTTTATTTTTTTTTGTAACCGCAGCTATATCAATGTACAGATTGGTCTGCGTCTATCATGACTCAAGAATGCTTGAAGCCCACAATCTGCCCCCTCCCCCCCTACACAATTAATATGGTAGAAGCCTACCCTATGTTTTTGGCGAACATACCAGCCAATGTTTCCATTAGCCTCTTGTGAATGGCGCAAAAATAATTTAGATTGGCGATATTGTAGTCCGCCAAGCAAGAAAGTTGTAATTGTATATTCAAGACATTCCTGCTCTGTCTCTAGCCTCGTGATGACGTCTTAAAAGAGGCTCCTTATTGCTTTCCCCCTGTACCTCTCCCTTGGACTTTCATCATGAAATAAAACTAAGTCTTCGTTTACCCGAATTGGAGTTTTTTTTATAGGACCTGGTGTTTAATTTTCACTGCCTTGTCAACACAGAACGGCCATCTCTTTACTAGCAAAAAACGTCTTCATATAAATTGGTCGCGTGACCAGTTTTTTTTCTCCATTAACAAAAAAAATTTAAGGGAGAGGTACCTGCTTCCAATATTATTTTTCTGCTTGGACTTCTTGGAGCGATGGATTCCTCCCAGCGGTCGCACCGCTCTGTTGCTGTGAGCTTCGAGTATCTTGCCCCCGTCACCTAAGAAAACAACGACACGCTGATTTTCTTCGCTTCCCAGAGGTACGCGCTGCGTATCTTCGCTTACCGGCTGCGTGGATTTCATCATGGAGTGAACTTTTCGCCCCGGACGACGGCTCTTCGCCGATGAAATATCCGTGCCTGCCTAGTCGTCTGCTTTTCCCCTCTGCCAACCCCTGGAGTTTTGGAATCAGCTGCACGCTCCCCGTCGCCGAAGAAATCTGCCTGCCTTACATCCTCCCGTCGCCGAAGAAATCTGCCGGCGTGCCAACCTGTCTCTCGGACCATTCCCCCGGCCCATCATCGCATCATACTTGTGAAAGTTTTGTGTTAAAGAAAGATTTCGTGTGAAAGAGTCTACTAAAATTAGAAATCAACTGCAAATTTTTCCTTATAATAGCAATATTGGTGATGTCACAACTTCGACAAGTTCCGCGTTGAGAAACCTTTCGTGTGTGACAAATGATAAAAATTTTGTGTGAATTCATCCGTTCAGTGAAACACTGATTACAAAGCAAAAAAACCCCTGCAAATACATGTGTTCGTTGAAAAGAACGTCCGAGCGAGTCAGCGATTGAATCACGACTCTCGCTCTCATTTCTATTTATTCAGCCAGCCTCCTCAAAATTCTCAAAAGTGTGTTGATTTTTTTTCTTTCCTCCATACTACAACGAGTTTGTGAAAGTTAAGTGCTCAATAATATAGTAACGTTCTGTTGTGAGGTTTTATAAGTTGTTCATCTTTATTCAAGAGGCATTTTGTGATAAAAAAAAATCTCTCCAAAAAGTCATTTGCTGCCAAAGAATCGTTTTAATGATTCATTCACACGCATACATAAATTTCTAGCAAATTTTTATGATATTGACAAAGAGGTCATAAATGTGGAAAAAAAAGTGAAAATAAATACTGCACCAGTCCCTTAAAATAGCACATATTTAGAGTACGAAAACATATTTTCATTCCCCCATTTAATTGCTTTCCTTTCGACTAATTTTCTTTTCAGTTAATTCTGGAAACGTTGTTTTAAAATTTTCAAAGTTGTTTCATTCCATTTTTATGCTTTCTTACTCCATAAGTACTCACAAGTACTTGATAGTTGATTTTATTAATATTATTGTGTTTTTGTACAGGATACGAAAACACAGTGATATTGCTATTTTTGATATTTTGTGTTGTCTATTATAATATTTATAAATATAATATAATTAGTTTTTTTCCCATTGCATTGAATGTTCCACTATTCTTAGTTATTATGAAATACATTCACCTCTACTTGACTCTTAATGCATATTAAAATATGTTAATTTTTTTTTCTCTCAAAAAGAGTTAACGAGGATTATACTTCGTCCCACATATATTTTTTTTTATCTACGATGGTTAAAATAATTTTTTTTTCTAGTTCGCCTTTCGGCTTGAAAATATTTTAATTTGAGTGATTTTTTTAATTTCTGTCCTTTTAGAGAAACAAGGACAGATAGCAATTTTTTTTTCTGTTAAAAAGGATAAAATAAGTTTTTATTTCAGTTGCTTGCTCCTACCAGTTTTATTTTGAAAGACGTACATTTTCATCCATTTAAAAAAAAAAAAAAAAAAAAAAAAAAAAAAAAAAAAAAAAAGGAGCTATTGCGAAATATTTTTGTTTCTCTTTCTGTTGCTTAAAATAAGCAACGGTATTATTTTTACTTTGAGAAACACAATTTTGTCCCTGGATAAGTTTTCTTTTTCTCTTTTTTTTCTATAAAAGGTTTAAAAAATAAAAGACCTTTTGTTTATTTTTTTAAGTTGTGTGTTATTTTTTAATGTGATTATTATACTATTTATTCCATTACCTTATTTCATTTACACTTTTATCTGTTTATATGTATCATATTTATATATGTATGCAGAATTTCAGTAACAATTTTTGATTAGAGAATTTGTGTTAGGTAAACCGTAGACCATGTCCGCTAAACAAGTTCAAATTAACATTAACCAATTTGATGGAGATCCGGATTTACTTAAATTCTTTTTTAACCAAATTAGGTCGGTCGCTGAAATTAACAAATACAGCCCTCAGACTACCATTGCTGTACTTGTAGGGAAGTTAATTGGTCCCGCTCAAAAATTTTATGCACAGAATCCGGAAATTCAAAAAATCAATGATCTAGATGCACTTGAGAAAGAATTTGCCGCATTTTTCTCACCCCCAAGCAAGTGTGTGGCTGGCGTTGAACTTTCGAGCTTATCATTTCTGCCAGCGGAGTCAATTAAAAATTTAGCACACCGATTAAACGTGTTAGCCGCAACTGTCTATTCAGATATTAAAGACGAAAATGCCCGTAACACAATTAAACTTATGAAATTCATGGAGGCTGTGCCAGCTAATATACGAATAAAGTTACAAGAAGAAGGCGTCAATGAATATCGTGCTGCTGTTGAAAGAGCACAGACGTTGCACGAAATTCTGCATAACGAAAAGATTCTACATTCCTTACCCTCTGTCAGTAATTCTCAAAATAACGTTGAAGAACAATTGAAGGAACTCTCGAAAAAAATAAATGCGTTAACACTCGCACCGCCTGGACCCAAAACTGAAACTAAAAAAAAATGATATGCAAGGTAGCCCAAAGTATAACGCAAATGCGATGCGTTATAGGAAAAATTTCAAAACTCGCAATTTCCCAAAACGTTTTCCCCCCCACAAATTTCCACAAAGAAAAGTTGTGACATGTCAACTCTGTTTCCGCAATGGCCACCAGGCCCATCAGTGTTTTAAATGGAAAAGAGTTAATACACAGAGAAGGGAAAATTTTAACAGACGCAACAATTACCAGGTTCAGGAAAACTAGAACAGAGACACAATTTTTATGCTGATGATTTTGTGTCTCAAACATGTGACTTAACATCAGCAACATTTCCTATTGTCCCTACAGTACCAAAAATCTCTAAAGAAAGGTTAGTCAATTCAACCGGGTCACAAACTTCACATCACATTAAAATCGCAAGAAATATCACTACTCAAACAATAAATGAAGGCGATAAAATTGTTCACATCATTTGTAGTGTTAATACGCATTCTCCATCACTCCCTCTTGTAAAGGCCACTACTGCAAACCATAAAATCACCCTATTGGCTGACTCTGGAAGTAGCATTTCGTTACTTTCACAAAATTTATTTAATGAACTTAAACCTGTATTAAAATACAAGAGACTATCAACAGCCATAAATATTAAAACCGTCAATTCGGATGTTTCTTTTTCTTCATGTATTAGAGCATCCATTAAGTTAGAAAAAAATCCTTCTCGCACCACTTTTATATAGTGGATATTCCTGAATCCTCCAGTTTTGAAGGCATTCTTGGTTTTGATTTCATTAGTAAATTTAACATTATCATTGATACTTTCAATAAATGCATTCACATTAACAACAACTTGACTATTCCACTAGAAAAATCACACACTAAGACAAAAGTCAGTGAAAGTAATCAATGTAACACCTTATGTGATGTGGTGACAAATCAAAAAGTTTTCTTAACCCGTAAAATCATTCTAGAACCCCAAGAGCAAACATGGTGCTCAGTTTACACGAACAATAATATCAAACATGACATAAACTATATATTTGAATATTTGGCAGACAAAAAAGAAGTAATAGGTCATGATGCCATTATTCAAATGGATAAGAAATCTAAACGCAATAAGAAGCCTGTACAATTAAATCATTTCTTTTCTATTTCACTTAAAAATAATTCTGACATTACCATTTATCTCCCTAAACACACAAAACACATTTATCTGAAGTTGAGGAAATTCTTGAGTACCCCTCTGATAATTTGGACAAGCATCATAACTCAGAACAACACTTCCTTAATTTTATCAAGGCATCTAATGAAACATTAAAAAAGAGGAAAGAGGATTTGGCAGCTACCGATTTTGATCTTACACATTTAAGTTCTAATGAACCAAATACAATGAATAAATTATTACTTAATTACTACCCTGCCTTTTCAAAATTATTAAATACACTTGGACATACTGATAAGATTGTACCTGATTTGAAATTTATTAATGACTACCCTATAAAAACTCTTCCATTTCCCTTCCTCAATCTTTGCAAAAAGGTACTTTAGAACAAATTAAAGATCTGCTTGATGCCAAAATTATTGAACGCCACTGTTCAGAATGGGCTTGCCCCATGCTTTTAGTCAAAAAGAAACCAGACGGAACTGGTAAACAAAAATTTCGTCTCGCCTTATATCTTCGAATGGTCAATACTGTAATTCAAGGATCATCTTACCCTCTACCTAAAATTCAAACCATCATTTCAAATCTTTCTCAGTATCGATATTTTTCTTCTCTTGACTTTCATCAGGCATATCATCAAATTGATTTGCCAGCAAAATTCCAAAATTAGTTGACATTTACTACTATGTTTGGATCTTTTAGATACAAGAGATTAGTGTTCGGATTAAAAAACAGTGCTTCTATTTTCCAAGCTTTAATGGACTCTTTGCTTGATGAATTACAATTAGATGGTGTATATACATATCAGGATGATTTCATTGTAGGTGCAAACTCTTTTGATGAAATGTGTAATAAATTAAAAAAAATTCTCTCTATCTTAACCAAATATAACTTGACCCTGTCTCCTAGCAAGTGTACTTTTCATAAATCTAGTATTGATTATTTAGGATTTCATGTAGAAAATCAGTCTGTTTCCCCAATTCAGTCAAATATCATAAAAATAACATCTTTTCCCACACCTACAACTAAACGTCAAATAAAAAGACTCATTGGTGTTATTACATTTTATAAGAGTCTAATTCCATCCTTTTCTGAGTTAGTACAACCACTGATAAACCTAACTACTCCAAAAGTTAAATTTAAATGGACAGTTAAACATCAAGAAATCATGGACACAATACAGAAAATTTTCTTTAATTCTCCCATGGTTAGATTACCTGATTGGAACAAAACATTTTATTTAAATACAGATGCGTCAAATGTTGCTATTTCTGGTGTTTTATTACAAGAGCATGATAAACAACTTGTACCAGTAGCATATTTTTCTAAATCTCTTAAGCCATCAGAAAAAAAAATACCCTGCACTTAAATTAGAACTCATGGCAATTTATAAATCTGTTACCGCTTTCAAATATTATTTATATAACAAACAATTTGTAATTCTTTCTGACAGTAAACCCTTAGAAAAATATAACAATACTACTAATCCAGCTGATATTATCTCTCGTTAGCTCATGGAGCTTTCAGAGTACTCATACACATTCAAACATATCCCTGGTAAGAAAAATGTTCTTGCTGACTATTTATCTCGCTGTACTTTTGAAAACAATCAACAAACTCTGGATACTAACCCTGAACTTATCCATGACCCTCAACCATTACCTATTGTTGACTATGATACACCAGACAGTAATAATTCATGTTCAAGTGCCACTAAGAAATATGTAAACTATCTTGTATCTGGTAAACAAACAAATCCAGATCCTTTTTTGGAAATTTCAAATGAAACTTTCTGCACTGAACAAAAAAATGACACCACCTTGTCCACTGTTTACAAGGATATTCTAAAGAAAGGACCTTCTCAAAAATATCCTAATTACTTCATACACCCTGATTCGAAAGTTTTAATGTTAAAAAAAGAAAACAATCTTAACAACACTTTTTCATATCACATTGTTGTTCCTAACTCTCTTAAAAGCAAAGTTTTAACAATCTCTCATTTATCTCACTTTGGTTTTAATAAAACCTATGAGTTCCTATCATCAAGATACTTTTGGAAAGGCATGTATGTTCACACCTTAAATTTTTTGTAGCTTCATGTGTCAAATGTCTTAAATGTAAACATCATCAAACCCCTCCTGCACCCTTACAACCCACCTACACGCCCAGATATCCTGGTCATACCATTAGTACAGATCTCGTTGGACCTTTTTCTAATGGTAAACATATTTTAACTATTACAGATCACTTTTCAAGACATGTTGAACTTTTTCCACTTAATGATACATCTGCAGCTAAGGTCGTTAAATGTTTATTCTCTTATATAACCACCTTTGGGAGACCTTCTGTTGTCTTATCAGACTTAGGACCCCAATATACATCTCAAATATACAACATTTTTAATGATACTCTAGGTATTAAGGTACTTCACAGCTCTGTTTCGAGGCCACAAAGCAATGCTCTTTCGGAGAGTATAAATAAATCTATCAAATACTCTGTTAATAAACTTTTGCAAGAAGGTCACTCATTTGAAAATGCAATATTTATACACAAGTCGCTCTATAATGATTCAAAACATTCAACTACATTATTCACTCCTAATCTTCTGCACTTTGGACGTGAACTTTCATTAATTTTTGACACTTTTGATCAGAATAGCCATCAACCTTTTCCAGATAAACATACTGAAATACATACACTACTTGAAGATTTACACAAAATATATGACAAGGGTTACAATAACATTAAAACAGCACAGGATAAAAGATATAAACATTACGGTCAAAAAGCTAAATTAAGAACCATTTGTCTCAAAGATATTGTGTACTTAAAATCTGTTGATAAATTCAAACCTAAATACACTGGACCATACATTGTAACTTTCAAACATTCACCTGTGTCATTCTCGATCAAGAGGTTGTATGCTGGTGATAATACAGCATTTCGTGTACACATTGATAGGTTACTTCTTGCACCACCTCGATATGGACATTTATACGATGCTACAAGTCACTTAAACAATCACAACTTCCCTAATGTTTATCAACCACATACATATAATTTAAGAAACAGAAAATAATATACTTTTGTTTACATTTTTTTTCTTATGACATGTATTGTGAAGCTAAGTGTACAACCAGAGGCCTAGGTTGTATGTATGTTGTTTACAACAGAACTTTGACAACATTATAGCTCGCCCATGACTGTTTTCTTCGAAGATCTCTTGTGAACAATATTTTGAATCACTTTCCACTCTTTTCATTTTACTGTACACTTTTATGTTATTTACATACACTTAACTATTATTTACAGTTTAACATTTATTTTACATTTCATTCTTTTACGATTACATTTCAGGTAACAATGATAACTAACACATTTAATAATTGCAGTTATTTAAAAAAAAAAAAAAAATTCACATGTAATTCGATAACATTTTCTGTAAGGCAACCAGTTAGCTACCTTCTAATTATACGACTTGTGCATTATTTAACCTGATTATGAATTTTCATTTTTTTATGTCTCTCTTCACTCTAGGATTGTCTACCCATTTTTGATTTGATATATATGTGACATATATCTATTTTTTTTATTTTTAATTCTCCCTTTCGAATGTTTTGTTCCCGTTCAAAATTATTGCCCTTAGGGTCCAAAACTTCATTGTGTTGAGAGACAACCCCTTGGAATTGGTGTTCCAATTCACAAAAAAATCAATTTTTGCTTGTAAACCGACGTGTGCTCCTTTAGAGGACCACTAGAATCTTCGGAGGAGCAGGGACTCATATAAGCGGGCGCTGTATGAGTCTCAAAACTCCCGCCTCATATAAGGCTGAAGCCCTAAGCCGACGCCATAATACTTGTGGTCTACACAAGATTCAGGGTGACACCTTTTTCATGGGCGTGCTTCAGGCACCTCTTTTTTTTTGTCATCCTGTGCTGCATGCATAAACATTACATTTTTTGAATCATGTCCAATTTCTCTTAAATCATATTACAATTGCTTATTAGTTTAAAATTACACATTTCACTTATTATTATTTACTCTTTACTTTTAGTGTTGCATTTGTGTTTATACATTATATTTTTATTGTTACTACTTGTGTTTTTTCATAAAATGATCCGATTCAGGATCAATATTTTGATGATGTGCAGCCAATGGCTTAGTTATATGCTGCTTAAATATTTACTGTCCGAGTCGACTCAGTTAAAAAAAAATATACCATGGTATGCAATTTTGAAGAAAATTTTACTGAAGGTGGAGATCCATAAACTTCATTTTAAAAAATATTAATTCATAAAATCTCTTAGGACTGTTGAACTATTGATGAAAGAGATTTTTTTTGTTTTCATGACAGCAACTTGTTTAAAAAAAAAACTTTTATGTTTTGAAAATATATTTATATGTGTAACGATTTTTCTTGCTGTTTTGCCCATGCACACGGGTCAACATTTATTTTTTTTTTTTTTTTTTTTTGCGGTGTCCCAGGTGATTTATATAACGATTATCTCATTATATATGTTTACATTCCAATCCCCCCCCAGACAGTTTCAATTAAAAGTCTGTTTAATAACTTATTTATTTTGTGCACTATAGTCAAACAGTGCAGCCCCTAAAATAAATTCAACATTTAAAAACTAAACCGATTGTATTAACAGCCCTTCACATTTAAATTAAATTATTCTAAGTACTCATCTCTTTAATAAAATAAAATCAGTGAATCACTCTCCATTTTCACTTTGTGCGTCTCACACACATAAGATTTAACCTTGTAGAAAAACGTGACTGTTATCTGTTAGAAACTAAAGCATTTTAACTTCGGGCATTTCCTTATTTGGACATGAATATAACTCATCATTTAAAATCACTTTACATGCAATCTATTCATTAGAATTATCTTCGATTCACACCCTTTTGTTCAGATGTATGGCAATTCTGCATTTTTGTGGTAAAGCGGTTTATCTTTGATCTAACATCTGCTCTAGAAAAATACATTCTCATGCTCTTTAGCCTAACGAATTCGGTCTGTTACTATGCCCTTTCCAGATAACAATTTTTATTTTTTTTTGTAACCGCAGCTATATCAATGTACAGATTAGTCTGCGTCTATCATGACTCAAGAATGCTTGCAGCCCACAATCTGCCCCCCCCCTACACAATATGGTAGAAGCCTACCGTATGTTTTTGGCGAACATACCAGCCAATGTTTCCATTAGCCTCTTGTCCATGGCGCAAAAATACTTTTAGATTGGCGATATTGTAGTCCGCCAAGCAAGAAAGTTGTAACTGTATATTCAAGACATTCCTGCTCTGTCTCTAGCCTCGTGATGACGTCTTAAAAGAGGCTCCTTATTGCTTTCCCCCTGTACCTCCCCCTTGGACCTTCATCATGAAATAAAACTAAGTCTTCGTTTACCCGAATTGGATTTTTTTTTATAGGACCTGGTGTTTAATTTTCACTGCCTTGTCAACACAGAACGGCCACCTCTTTACTAGCAAAAAACGTCTTCATATAAATTGGTCGCGTGACCAGTTTTTTTTCTCCATTAAAAAAAATGTAAGGGAGAGGTACCTGCTTCCAATATTATTTTTCTGCTTGGACTTCTTGGAGCGATGGATTCCTCCCAGCGGTCGCACCGCTCTGTTGCTGTGAGCTTCGAGTATCCTGCCCCCGTCACCTAAGAAAACAACGACACGCTGATTTTCTTCGCTTCCCAGAGGCACGCGCTGCGTATCTTCGCTTGCGGCTGCGTGGATTTCATCATGGAGTGAACTTTTCGCCCCGGACGACGGCTCTTCGCCGATGAAATATCCATGCCTGCCTGCTCGTCTGCTTTTCCCCTCTGCCAACACCTGGAGTTTTGGAATCAGCTGCACGCTCCCCGTCGCCGAAGAAATCTTCCTGCCTTACATCCTCCCGTCGCCGAAGAAATCTGCCGGCGTGCCAACCTGTCTCTCGGACCATTCCCTCGGCCCATCATCGCATCATACTTGTGAAAGTTTTGTGTTAAAGAAAGATTTCGTGTGAAAGAGTCTACTAAAATTAGAAATCAACTGCAAATGTTTCCTTATAATAGCAATATTGGTGATGTCACAACTTCGACAAGTTCCGCGTTGAGAAACCTTTCGTGTGTGAAAAATGATACAAATTTGTATGAATTCATCCGTTCAGTGAAACACTGATTACAAAGCAAAAATAACCCTGCAAATACACGTGTTCGTTGAAAAGAACGTCCGAGCGAGTCAGCGATTGAATCACGACTCTCGCTCTCATTTCTACTTATTCAGCCAGCCTCCTCAAAATTCTCAAAAGTGTGTTGATTTTTTTTCTTTCCTCCATACTACAACGAGTTTGTGAAAGTTAAGTGCTCAATAATATAGTAACGTTCTGTTGTGAGGTTTTATAAGTTGTTCATCTTTATTCAAGAGGCATTTTGTGATAAAAAAATCTCTCCAAAAAGTCATTTGCTGCCAAAGAATCGTTTTAATGATTCATTCACACGCATACATAAATTTCTAGCAAATTTTTATGATATTGACAAAGAGGTCATAAATGTGGAAAAAAAAGTGAAAATAAATACTGCACCAGTCCCTTAAAATAGCACATTTTTAGAGTACGAAAACATATTTTCATTCCCCCATTTAATTGCTTTCCTTTCGACTAATTTTCTTTTCAGTTAATTCTGGAAACGTTGTTTTAAAATTTTCAAAGTTGTTTCATTCCATTTTTATGCTTTCTTACTCCATAAGTACTCACAAGTACTTGATAGTTGATTTTATTAATATTATTGTGTTTTTGTACAGGATACGAAAACACAGTGATATTGCTATTTTTGATATTTTGTGTTGTCCATTATAATATTTATAAATATAATATAATTAGTTTTTTTTCCCATTGCATTGAATGTTCCACTATTCTTAGTTATTATGAAATACATTCACCTCTACTTGACGCTTAATGCATATCAAAATATGTTAAATTTTTTCTCTCTCAAAAAGAGTTAACGAGGATTATACTTCGTCCCACATATATTTTTTTTATCTACGATGGTTAAAATAATTTTTTTTTCTAGTTCGCCTTTCGGCTTGAAAATATTTTAATTTGAGTGATTTTTTTAATTTCTGTCCTTTTAGAGAAACAAGGACAGATAGCAATTTTTTTTCTGTTAAAAAGGATAAAATAAGTTTTTATTTCAGTTGCTTGCTCCTACCAGTTTTATTTTGAAAGACGTACATTTTCATCCATAAAAAAAAAAAATAGGAGCTATTGCGAAATATTTTTGTTTCTCTTTCTGTTGCTTAAAATAAGCAACGGTATTATTTTTACTTTGAGAAACACAATTTTGTCCCTGGATAAGTTTTCTTTTTCTCTTTTTTTTTCTATAAAAGGTTTAAAAAATAAAAGACCTTTTGTTTATTTTTTTAAGTTGTGTGTTATTTTTTTAATGTGATTATTATACTAATTTATTCCATTACTTTATTTCATTTACACTTTTATCTGTTTATATGTATCATATTTATATATGTATACAGAATTTCAGTAACAATTTTTGATTAGAGAATTTGTGTTAGGTAAACCGTTGACCATGTCCGCTAAACAAGTTCAAATTAACATTAACCAATTTGATGGAGATCCGGATTTGCTTAAATTCTTTTTTAACCAAATTAGGTCGGTCGCTGAAATTAACAAATACAGCCCGCAGACTACCATTGCTGTACTTGTAGGGAAGTTATTTGGTCCCGCTCAAAACTTTTATGCACAGAATCCGGAAATTCAAAAAATCAATGATCTAGATGCACTTGAGAAAGAATTTGCCGCATTTTTCTCACCCCCAAGCAAGTGCGTGGCTGGCGTTGAACTTTCGAGCTTATCTTTTCTGCCAGCGGAGTCAATTAAAAATTTGGCACACCGATTAAACGTGTTAGCCGCAACTGTCTATTCAAATATTAAAGACGAAAATGCCCGTAACACAATTAAACTTATGAAATTCATGGAGGCTGTGCCAGCTAACATACGAATAAAGTTACAAGAAGAAGGCGTCAATGAATATCGTGCTGCTGTTGAAAGAGCACAGGCGTTGCACGAAATTCTGCATAACGAAAAGATTCTACATTCCTTACCCTCTGTCAGTAAATCTCAAAATAACGTTGAAGAACAATTGAAGGAACTCTCGAAAAAAATAAATGCGTTAACACTCGCACCGCCTGGACCCAAAACTGAAACTAAAAAAAAATGATATGCAAGGTAGCCCAAAGTATAACGCCGATGCGATGCGTTATAGGAAAAATTTCAAAACTCGCAATTTCCCAAAACGTTTTTCCCCCCACAAATTTCCCCAAAGAAAAGTTGTGACATGTCAACTCTGTTTCCGCAATGGCCACCAGGCCCATCAGTGTTTTAAATGAAAAAGAGTTAATACACAGAGAAGGGAAAATTTTAACAGACGCAACAATTACCAGGTTCAGGAAAACTAGAACAGAGACACAATTTTTATGCTGATAATTTTGTGTCTCAGCCATGTGACTTAACATCAGCAACATTTCCTATTGACCCTACAGTACCAAAAATCTTTAAGAAAGGTTAGTCTATTCAACCGGGTCACGAACTTCACATCACATTAAAATCGCAAGAAATATCACTACTCAAGCAGAAAATGAAGGCGAAAAAATTGTTCACATCATTTGTAGTGTTAATACGCATTCTCCATCACTCCCTCTTGTAAAGGCCACTATTGCAAACCATAAAATCACCCTATTGGCTGACTCTGGAAGTAGCATTTCGTTACTTTCACAAAATTTATTTAATGAAATTAAACCTGTATTAAAATACAAGAGACTATCAACAGCCATAAATATTAAAACCGTCAATTCGGATGTTTCTTTTTCTTCATGTATTAGAGCATCCATTAAGTTAGAAAAAAATCCTTCTCGCACCACTTTTATATAGTGGATATTCCTGAATCCTCCAGTTTTGAAGGCATTCTTGGTTTTGATTTCATTAGTAAATTTAACATTATCATTGATACATTCAATAAATGCATTCACATTAACAACAACTTGACTATTCCACTAGAAACATCACACACTAAGTCAAAAGTCAGTGAAAGTAATCAATGTAACACCTTATGTGATGTGGTGACAAATCAAAAAGTTTTCTTAACCCGTAAAATCATTCTAGAACCCCAAGAGCAAACATGGTGCTCAGTTTACACAAACAATAATATCAAACAGGACATAAACTATATATTTGAATATTTGGCAGATAAAAAAGAAGTAATAGGTCATGATGCCATTATTCAAATGGATAAGAAATCTAAACGCAAAAAGAAGCCTGTACAATTAAATCATTTCTTTTCTATTTCACTTAAAAATAATTCTGACATTACCATTCATCTCCCCAAACACACAAAACACATTTATCTGAAGTTGAGGAAATTCTTGAGTACCCCTCTGATAATTTGGACAAGCATCATAACTCAGAACAACACTTCCTAAATTTTATCAAGGCATCTAATGAAACATTAAAAAAGAGGAAAGAGGATTTGGCAGCTACCGATTTTGATCTTACACATTAAGTTCTAATGAACCAAATACAATGACTAAATTATTACTTAATTACTACCCTGCCTTTTCAAAATTATTAAATACACTTGGACATACTGATAAGATTGTACCTGATTTGAACTTTATTAATGACTACCCTATAAAAACTCTTGCATTTCCCCTTCCTCATTCTTTGCAAAAAGGTACTTTAGAACAAATTAAAGATCTGCTTGATGCCAAAATTATTGAACGCCACTGTTCAGAATGGGCTTGCCCCATGCTTTTAGTCAAAAAGAAACCAGACGGAACTGGTAAACAAAAATTTCGTCTCGCCTTAGATCTTCGAATGGTCAATACTGCAATTCAAGGATCATCTTACCCTCTACCTAAAATTCAAACCATCATTTCAAATCTTTCTCAGTATCGATATTTTTCTTCTCTTGACTTTCATCAGGCATATCATCAAATTGATTTGCCAGCAAAATTCCAAAATTAGTTGACATTTACTACTATGTTTGGATCTTTTAGATACAAGAGATTAGTGTTCGGATTAAAAAACAGTGCTTCTATTTTCCAAGCTTTAATGGACTCTTTGCTTGATGAATTACAATTAGATGGTGTATATACATATCAGGATGATTTCATTGTAGGTGCAAACTCTTTTGATGAAATGTGTAATAAATTAAAAAAAATTCTCTCTATCTTAACCAAATATAACTTGACCCTGTCTCCTAGCAAGTATACTTTTCATAAATCTAGTATTGATTATTTAGGGTTTCATGTAGAAAATCAGTCTGTTTCCCCAATTCAGACAAATATCATAAAAATAACATCTTTTCCCACACCTACAACTAAACGTCAACTAAAAAGACTCATTGGTGTTATTACATTTTATAAGAGTCTAATTCCATCCTTTTCTGAGTTAGTACAACCACTGATAAACCTAACTACTCCAAAAGTTAAATTTAAATGGACAGTTAAACATCAAGAAATCATGGACACAATACAGAAAATTTTCTTAAATTCTCCCATGGTTAGATTACCTGATTGGAACAAGACATTTTATTTAAATACAGATGCGTCAAATGTTGCTATTTCTGGTGTTTTATTACAAGAGCATGATAAACAACTTGTACCAGTAGCATATTTTTCTAAATCTCTTAAGCCATCAGAAAAAAAAAATACCCTGCACTTAAATTAGAACTCATGGCAATTTATAAATCTGTTACCGCTTTCAAATATTATTTATATAACAAACAATTTGTAATTCTTTCTGACAGTAAACCCTTAGAAAAATATAACAAGACTACTAATCCAGCTGATATTATCTCTCGTTAGCTCATGGAGCTTTCAGAGTACTCATACACATTCAAACATATGCCTGGTAAGAAAAAAGTTCTTGCTGACTATTTATCTCGCTGTACTTTTGAAAACAATCAACAAACTCTGGATACTAACCCTGAACTTATCCATGACCCTCAACCATTACCTATTGTTGACTATGATACACCAGACAGTAATAATTCATGTTCAAGTGCCACTAAGAAATATGTAAACTATCTTGTATCTGGTAAACAAACAAATCCAGATCCTTTATTGGAAATTTCAAATGAAACTTTCTGCACTGAACAAAAAAATAACACCACCTTATCCACTGTTTACAAGGATATTCTAAAGAAAGGACCTTCTCAAAAATATCCTAATTACTTCATACACCCTGATTCGAAAGTTTTAATGTTAAAAAAAGAAAACAATCTTAACAACACTTTTTCATATCACATTGTTGTTCCTAACTCTCTTAAAAGCAAAATTTTAACAATCTCTCATTTATCTCACTTTGGTTTTAATAAAACCTATGAGTTCTATCATCAAGATACTTTTGGAAAGGCATGTATGTTCACACCTTAAATTTTTTGTAGCTTCATTTGTCAAATGTCTTAAATGTAAACATCATCAAACCCCTCCTGCACCCTTACAACCCACCTACACGCCCAGATATCCTGATCATACCATTAGTACAGATCTCGTTGGACCTTTTTCTAATGGTAAACATATTTTAACTATTACAGATCACTTTTCAAGACATGTTGAACTTTTTCCACTTAATGATACATCTGCAGCTAAGGTCGTTAAATGTTTATTCTCTTATATAACCACCTTTGGTAGACCTTCTGTTGTCTTATCAGACTTAGGACCCCAATATACATCTCAAATATACAACATTTTTAATGATACTCTAGGTATTAAGCTACTTCACAGCTCTGTTTCGAGGCCACAAAGCAATGCTCTTTCGGAGAGAATAAATAAATCTATCAAATACTCTGTTAATATACTTTTGCTAGAAGGTCACTCATTTGAAAATGCAATATTTATACACAAGTCGCTCTATAATGATTCAAAACGTTCAACTACATTATTCACTCCTACTCTTCTGCACTTTGGACCTGAACTTTCATTAATTTTTGACACTTTTGATCAGAATAGCCATCAACCTTCTCCAGATAAACATACTGAAATACATAAACTACTTGAAGATTTACACAAAATATATGACAAGGCTTACAATAACATTAAAACAGCACAGGATAAAAGATATAAACATTACGGTCAAAAAGCTAAATTAAGAACCATTTGTCTCAAAGATATTGTGTACTTAAAATCTGTTGATAAATTCAAACCTAAATACACTGGACCATGCATTGTAACTTTCAAACATTCACCTGTGTCATTCTCGATCAAGAGGTTGTATGCTGCTGATAACACAGCATTTCGTGTACACATTGATAGGTTACTTCTTGCACCACCTCGATATGGACATTTATTCGATGCTACAAGTCACTTTAACAATCACAACTTCCCTAATGTTTATCAACCACATACATATAATTTAAGAAACAGAAAATAATATACTTTTGTTTACATTTTTTTTTCTTATGACATGTATTGTGAAGCTAAGTGTACAACCAGAGGCCTAGGTTGTATGTATGTTGTTTACAACAGAACTTTGACAACATTATGGCTGGCCCATGACTGTTTTCTTCGAAGATCTCTTGTGAACAATATTTTGAATCACTTTACACTCTTTTCATTTTACTGTACACTTTTATGTTATTTACATACACTTAACTATTATTTACAGTTTAACATTTATTTTACATTTCATTCTTTTACGATTACATTTCAGGTAACAATGATAACTAACACCTTTAATAATTGCTGTTATTTAAAAAAAAAAAAAATTTCACATGTAATTTGATAACATTTTCTGTAAGGCAACCAGTTAGCTACCTTCTAATTATACGACTTGTGCATTATTTAACCTGATTATGAATTTTCATTTTTTTATGTCTCTCTTCACTCTAGGATTGTCTACCCATTTTTGATTTGATATATATGTGACATATATCTATTTTTTTTATTTTTAATTCTCCCTTTCGAATGTTTTGTTCCCGTTCAAAATTATTGCCCTTAGGGTCCAAAACTTCATTGTGTTGAGAGACAACCCCTTGGAATTGGTGTTCCAATTCACAAAAAATCAATTTTTGCTTGTAAACCGACGTGTGCTCCTTTAGAGGACCGCTAGAGTCTTCGGAGGAGCAGGGACTCATATAAGCGGGCGCTGTATGAGTCTCAAAACTCCCTCCTCATATAAGGCTGAAGCTCTAAGCCGACGCCATAATACTTGTGGTCTACAAAAGATTCAGGGTGACACCTTTTTCATGGGCGTGCTTCAGGCACCTCTTTTTTTTGTCATCCTACGCTGCATGCATAAACATTACATTTTTTTAATCATGTCCAATTTTTCTTAAATCATATTACAATTGCTTATTAGTTTAAAATTACACATTTCACTTATTATTATTTACTCTTTACTTTTAGTGTTGCATTTGTGTTTATATATTATATTTTTATTGTTACTACTTGTGTTTTTTCATAAAATGATCCGAATCAGGATCAATATTTTGATGATGTGCAGCCAATGGCTTAGTTAAATGCTGCTTAAATATTTACTGTCAGAGTCGACTCAGTTAAAAAAAAATATACCATGGTATGCAATTTTGAAGAAAATTTTACTGAAGGTGGAGATCCATAAACTTCATTTTAAAAAATATTAATTCATAAAATCTCTTAGGACTGTTGAACTATTGATGAAAGAGATTTTTCTGTTTTCATGACAGCAACTTGTTTTAAAAAAAAAAACTTTTATGTTTTGAAAGTATATTTATATGTGTAACGATTTTTCTTGCTGTTTTGCCCATGCACACGGGTCAACAAAAGTTTTTTTTTTGCGGTGTCCCAGGTGATATATATAACGATTATCTCGTTATATATGTTTACATTCCATTCCCCCCCCCCCAGACAGTTTCAATTAAAATTCTCTTTAATAACTTATTTATTTTGTGCACTATAGTCAAACAGTGCAGCCCCTAAATTAAATTCAACATTTAAAAACTAAATCGATTGTATTAACAGCCCTTCACATTTAAATTAAATTATTCTAAGTACTCATCTCTTTAATAAAATAAAATCAGTGAATCACTCTCCATTTTCACTTTGTGCGTCTCACACACATACGATTTAACCTTGTAGAAAAACGTTACAGTTATCTGTTAGAAACTAAAGCATTTTAACTTCGGGCATTTCCTTATTTGGGCATGAATATAACTCATCATTTAAAATCACTTTACATGCAATCTATTCATTAGAATTATCTTCGCTTCACACCCTTTTGTTCAGATGTATGGCAATTCTGCATTTTTGTGGCAAAGCGGTTTATCTTTGTTCTAACATCTGCTCTAGAAAAATACATTCTCATGCTCTTTAGCCTAAAGAATTCGGTCTGTTACTATGCCCTTTCCAGATAACAATTTTTATTTTTTTTTGTAACCGCAGCTATATCAATGTACAGATTAGTCTGCGTCTATCATGACTCAAGAATGCTTGCAGCCCACAATCTGCCCCCCCCCCCTACACAATTAATATGGTAGAAGCCTACCGTATGTTTTTGGCGAACATACCAGCCAATGTTTCCATTAGCCTCTTGTGCATCGCGCAAAAATACTTTTAGATTGGCGATATTGTAGTCCGCCAAGCAAGAAAGTTGTAACTGTATATTCAAGACATTCCTGCTCTGTCTCTAGCCTCGTGATGACGTCTTAAAAGAGGCTCCTTATTGCTTTCCCCCTGTACCTCTCCCTTGGACTTTCATCATGAAATAAAACTAAGTCTTCGTTTACTCGAATTGGAGGTTTTTTTTTATAGGACCTGGTGTTTAATTTTCACTGCCTTGTCAACACAGAACGGCCATCTCTTTACTAGCAAAAAACGTCTTCATAAATGCCAAGGACCATAATCGAACCCGGATTCCTAGAATAACACTCTAATGGTCACTATTTGAAGTACGAGGACAATACACAATCTTGCATATTTCACTCACATATGTCGGTAATGCTGCACCGCAGCACAAGATGGAAAAGTTTTCATTAGCACACAACCCTTCGGTAAAACATGAAATGCAAACAAATTCCAGCATAAGTGAGCATATTTATGTATAATTTTAATTAATTTTTCAATTGATTTTCGACAGGGACGTTTATCTCGAAATTCTTGAATATAAAAAACGAGAATTAAATCACATACTGACAAAGCATCAATAACTAAGCGTAAAACCAACGGAGTGAAAAATGTCCAGGACCGTAATCGAACCCGCATTCTTGGAATAACACTCTAATACTCACCATTTGATGTACGAGGACAATACCCAACCTGGCATATGTCACTCACATATGCCGGTAAGGCTGCACCGCAGCACAATATGGAAAAGTTTTTATGAGCACACAACCCTTCGGCAAAACATGAAACGCAAACAAAGTCCAGCATAAGTGAACACATTTATGTATAATTTTAATTAATTTTTCAATTAATTTTCAGTAGTGAAATTACGATCGAAATTGTTAATTATTAAATACGTGAATTGTCACGTTGCTAAATGAACGTAAACCAACGGAATGAAAAATGTCCAAGATGGGAATGTAACCGGATCCTTGGAATAAAGCTCCAATGCTCTATCATTTGAGCTACGATCATGATAGTCTTCGTAGCTCAAATGATAAAGCATTGGAACGTTATTCTAAGGATCCAGATTCGATTCCCGGCCTGAACATTTTTCATTCTGTTGGTTTTAAGCTCAGTTAGTAGTGTGATAATTCCCGTATCTAATATTCAAATATGATATTTGATTGCGATAAGCTCACATGAGATAAATGTACGAGGGTAGGCTGAAAAGAAATGCACTCATGCTTGTGAAACACGAACAAAAACAAATAGCAAGATCGAGCAAAAGTTCATTAAAGTACAATTCTTAAAATTCACAATCATATATTTATTTTTCGACATAATCACCATTAAAGCTAATACATTTCTCCGAACTTGTATCAAGTTTTTTTATTCCGTCAATGAAATATTATTCCGCCTTTTCTCGAATCCAGGACTTGACAGTTGCCTTGATCTCATCATCCGAGGTATAATGTTTACCCGTGATGTCTCCTTTGAGCAGAGGAAAAAAAATAAAAATCGTAAGGCACACGATCGGGGAGTATGGAAGGTGCGCAATCGGGTGAAACTTCAGGTTTCGTAGAGCCTCTGTAGTTGCGCGTAAGTCGTGTGGACGGTGTGAAGCCGACACGTTTCTTGTATATTACAATATGGTTTGAAATACGCTTTTGAGCGATTCGCCGTTAATTTTGAATCATATCGCCGACGAGTTTGCAATGATTATCGTCCGCGGCAGTGATAGGAGGTCCGCTGCGTTTTTCATAAAGAATTATGGCTTTTTCAGGCTCGCAATCACGACATTTTATTGACCATCGATTTACAGTAGACCCATCAACAGCATTGTTACCATAAACAGTCTTTAAACGACGAAGAATCTCAGTAGGAATCACTTTTTCAGCTGTTAAAAATTCGATAACAGCACACTGTTTAACTCGCGTTAACATAGCACTAGAACACATCTCCATACTTCCGCTTCTCAAAATACACGGATGAGTTCTTCGATCTCAAAATTTGCGCATGCATATAGAGGGGGAATGTTACTTCCACATGCCACCGGGCGCGCTTCTGAAGGCAATTTTCTTCGCTCTCTACAAGCATGTGTGAATTTCATATATCATGTCAGCTTATCGCAATCAAACATAATATTTGAATATTAAATACAGGAATTATCACAATACTAACTAAGCATAAAACCAACATTATTCTTTTACAATTGAGAGGCATAGGAGATAGAGTGTTAATGGGGCTTTTGTTTAAATACGATTTTCTTAAAACACGGTTTATTCAGAGAACAATTATTTTTCAAAGACTATATTCAACATTTATAATTAATCGTTGAAAAAAAATTATGTACATGAATAAATATTACTGTTCATTTAAAAATACTGACTGTTCTTGTTTGGTTTCTTAATGTCGGCTTTGTATTACAGGTCGTTCTTTTCATTTCTTTTTTTTTTTAATTTGAAATTTGCATTTTGGTTTATTTTATTCTACTATCTTTGTACAAGTATTTTAAGTAGTTCGAAGAGATGTCAGTCTTACGAACTCTAATGGGAAATACCAGTACATAGTCCACTAATAATGTACTTTTATGTTTAATGTGTCCTTCAATACTGTACTTTTTTATGATTTTTTTAGGGGAACATTACTTTCCTGAACATTATCCGTTGTCTTCTTCATTTAATAATCGCAGTTTTATGGAATACTTCTCTAAACCGTTAAATAATTTAAATATTGATTTTGTGTTAATGATATTAATAATTAATTTAAACGATAAATTATTTAATTTAAGATTTTATTTATTAATGATAATCAATTATTGTTACGTATATTGATTACTGATAACGCATTTAAATAAAATTTACTGTTTATGTTTTGCAGTATGTAGCCGTACGCAAGTCGAAAAAAGTTTCAATTTTAGTAGATTCAAAGATTACGTACAATTTATTTTTGTTCATGGCGCACTGTTGCGGGAAATAATGATAACAAATTTAAATAAAATTGATAGCTTCTAATTGTAAGAATTATGTACGTTGAGTAAAGGTAGGTAGCACCTGGGACACATTTTGAAATGTGGGAGGCAGCCAAAATGTTAAATAAGAAAATTGTAAATAAATTTTCTATAAAAGTCATTGTTTTATCAAGGGAACAGGATCATTTCCTTACTAATATTAGATGTGATTATGAACTAATTTTTTAATAGCTTATTTTTATAAATCAGAAATTGTAAGCAAAATCTCGTGGTCACAAGGTGACATTAAGAGGGATCTAGTATAATTTATTGTACTTTATAATTTTTTTTTATTTTATTTCTGTTTTATTAGACTTCAAATTCAAATTCAAATGAATATTTAATTGAATCCATATAATATTTTACAAAACATAATAATTCGAATAATTTAATTCAGAAATATGGTGATTGAAATCTTTATACATTATAAATCATTACAATCTTTATAATTTACAATTTATTGTCGATTTATAAAAATACATAATAGAATAAAATATCAACAAACATTATTTTCCTTCTTTATGACGGTTTTTTAACATTTTAAAAAGGCGATATCATGTTTAAAGGAAATATTAAAATAACAACTTTAATAAGATTACATCTTTTTATTTTGAAAATTCAATTCATAACATTTTTTTTTTTTTTTTTTACTTTTATAAATAATAAACTAATATCGAGAAAAATAAATTGACTTCAACCTTGTTTTTTAAAATTTGAACTTTAAAATATATCATTTTCATGAATGTTCATGATTTCCCTTCGGAACGTACAACGATCAAATTGCAGACAACATCTCATATTCTTTTTATACGCATTAACTGCTATAACTACACCAAAGATCATTTCTAAAATTGACATAGGTTTACCACATCAAAAGATAAAGTAAACTATTACAATTTTAAAGCAAGTCTAAAATATCATGTCTATATTCCTTACATATGCTGTATCACATTAAAAGTAATTTTGTAAAGTTCTGCGATTTATTTATCTAAAGCAAAGTGTACTGATTTTTTCCAATCAACTTAATATTTTTAATTAACTCTAAAAGATGAATATAAGATTAGAAAGGTAAGTATATTGCATTTAATAAATACGTATCATATATTAATAAAGTGTAATAATAAAGAATAATAAGGAAGATAATAAGGATATTATTTTAATGTAGTCAGAAAAATATAAATTATAAATTATATGGCTCCTAAAATATTAAAAATAGTATGTATTTAAGACACTTTCTGTAAAATTTTTATCCTTATGTATTTTTAAATAGTAACTCATAAAAACATTAACTCAGTTTGTATTGACTAATTATGAAAATATTTCTAATTTTAATAGTCCTTACATGTTGAGTCAGTTTAGAGACAAGGGACTGCACTGATATCACCAAACAGTGACAGATTTTCACACAGAACTCGCATGCAGTGTTGCTCTGTTTTATGTATGATATTTTAGACTTATAGCTTGTTACTTTTTTCAGTGATAAACGAAGAAATAGGCAGCAATGCAGACTGTGGCCTAGTGAATTAGCAAATCAACATGCGGACAACTTATAAGACGACAGCACGTTTTTGCCTTGCTTAATATTAAGAAAATGTAATACAATGATTTAGGTATTCGCTGCAGCTTCGAGTAAGTGTCAACAAAGGTCAATGTGGCTGTTGGAGATGAATCCAACTGTTTATTTTACATAGTATTTTCTTTATCAGAATTTCTGTTAATTATCGGTATCTTTTCAAAGCTCTTCTTAAAATCTTTCTAAAATCTAAACTTAAGGCGTCTCAGGACTCTTAAAGCTCTAAAATTTTCGAAATTTTTATTTTTTTAGATGTTAAACTTCTATGTTTTCTGAACATTTTGTGATAATTGTTATCTTGAAATTCCCATTAGAACAGAAGTTATGGGATTTAGAATTATACTCGCTCAATAGCTGAAGCGGTGTTTCCAAAATTTTGAAGTCATTTTTCTCCAAATGACATTTTTGGACATAACGCGCACGATATCTCAAAAACTTCTGAATATTTTTTCATGAAATTTTCAAAACATATGTTTCATGTTAGTCTGTATAAACTGAACCTAAAATTTCCTTTTGATTGTAAAAAGAAAATATTTTTTAGGGGTTTATATTGTTGAAATTTTCTAAATTTTGCATTAGCTAAATACAACATTGCATTAAAAATATAAAAATGCTTTCAATACAAATTTATTTAGGTTCCGTGTCATTATTATAATATGTGGTATAAGTAGGAACTAAAATTTTCATTCTAGTTGCAAAATTTATTTTGTAATCGTGCGCATAAGCTGTTATGCCGATTCTCTGCTCGTCAAATGTCTGACTGTTTGGATCCCCTGTAAATGCTAATTCTGCATCTTGCAATTTTTCAAATATTTGAAATGAAAGAACATACTTGTATCTTTCATTCCCATTTAAAATTGTGTCTTAATATTAAACACATTTTAAGATATTAAATGTTGAAAATGGTCCTTTTTTTTCATTTTTTCTACTTTTAAGAGTCCTGAGACCCCTTAAGTACCGTCAACTTTGGGCCAGTTTTTCCTGGTACATTTCATGGTACATTACACTAACATTTCCATCATTAGGGGAGAGTAGCCACATTTGGACCGCCGGTTTAATTGGACCGTTGCATTCTGCCGTTAATTACAGGATGGGACTCCATCTACCGCTGAAATCCTACTTATCAGAATGACGTCACTCAAGATTAGAAGAAGCAGCCGCCTACCACGTGCTGTTTTAAGACAATATAAAAAACCCCCTAAATTTAGCTGTTTAGATCTAATTTTTTCTACTAAACGTAAGTGAATATTTTAAAACTAAGGTAAGTTGTTATGTTTTTATATACATATATGAATTCATCTGTTTATTGCGCATATTTTTCACGCGGATATGTTTGATTTCGTTTTTGGTCTTAGTCTTGAAATTAACTGCTTTAAAAAATGGCGCAGTTGCCATAATTAGACCATTTTAAGTTGCTTAAATTGGACCAGATATGCGATCATAAATTTGTAAAGTAAGTAATGAATTTCGAGGACGGCACGCTTTGTACACTATTTTTTTCATATTTTATAATGGATAACTATCTCCATGCAATTTTTTTTTCGTATATCTGGATTAATTTTTTTTTATATAGTTTAGGCCTATATTAATACAAAATTATTTTTACATGTCTATGCAATAAGTTTTTTTTTTTTTTTTAATGCCTTTTATCTTGTATGTAATTGTATTTATTTTCTTTGAATTCTTTATTCCTACGGCATATTTGATTTATAAAGTTGAATTCAAATATTTTCCTCCTGCAGGATATTTGTGATGGAAGACTTTTTACAGTTCTGGAGGGTGGAATTATACTTTTTTGTCATTAAAACGCATAAAATCTCAAACCTTGATGAAAAATTTGAAAAAGACATAGACAAACTGTCTGGAAGAAAAACACCCTTGACAGCAAAAGCTGTTAAAGATATAGGAAACAAAAAGCAGACAGTAAGTTGTGAGCAATATACCTGCAACAAGGCTGCAGCTACAAATCCTCCCCAAAAGCAAAAAAAATCATTGGAAATGTTATTTCCCTTGGTAAATTCAGTTAAATCAAAGTGCAGACGGAGCCAAAAAACAGTTGTGTTAACATCATCGCCATATAAACTAAACCTTGAAATGAAAAAAAAAAAAAAGTTTCCAAAGCACAAAAGCAATTGGAACATCGAGTTTTAAAAAATAGGCGCAATGCAATTAGCAAGAAAATGATGGAAGTGAAGGACTACAAACATAATGAAAAGAAAACTCCTGTTGCAAAAAAAAAAAAAAAAAAAAAAAAAAAAAAAATCTAATAATTCAGAATTTAAAAAGAAAAATCTAGACAGTGGTGATTGGTTTTGCCTAATTTGTAAGAAAGATAAAATTACCATTATTATTAGGTTGAGCAAAAAGTTCTGGGAAATTTTTAATCTAATAGGTACCAGAATTTGTATCGCATATAGGAGTACTAGTGGTACAGTCTGGACGTGGCTCCATCCGCTTATGGCCTCTTTCGATCAGTGCAAAACTTTTTCAAGGACCGTCGATTTGGATCTTTTATTGAAGTTGAAGAAGCATGTAGAGATTTTCGATTCCAATGAGTCGCCATGGTACTTCCAGCAAATCCGGAATCTGGTAGAACGATGGCAGAAAGTCATGGACTCTAATGGTCTCTTCTTTGAAGAGCAGTCCTTGTTGCTTTTGTTGTTAATTTGCGCATAACAACGCAACTTTCACAAATTTCACAGAACATTTTGCTCACCCTAGTAAAAAATATTATACGTGATTTTTCAACGTCGAATTGGGGTTGTAAACAATTAACATGAAACAATGAAGCAAACTGTATGGTTTTTTTAAAGAGGAAATTTTTTATTTATTTTTATTTTTTAACTATTTTTAAAGTTTTGGACAAAGTAGCCGCAGCTAGGGGCTTCTTTGGTCCATTCACTTAATTTCATATAAAATGAACGCATTTCATATGTAAATTAATGCATTTTTATGGAATTCTCCTTGCAATAGCATTTGCTAATAAATTAACACTGCAAACCCGATAAACAAATGGTTTTATTTGTTTTGTTTTGTTTTTTGTTTTTTGTTTTTTTCATTTAAACACAATAAACCAATTGTTAATATTAAAGAAACTAGAAACAGTTTTCATGTTATACTCAGCAACTGGAACAAAAACAATTAATGCAATACATTGCAACAGTAACATTTGAAAAAAAAGTTAATTAAAACATGATTTAAGATATTTGGTTGTATAAAAGGCATTTCTAAGTAATTGGGGCTATTTTCGGACCAAAACAGGCCTGGCACAAAGTAGCCCCGAAATACTAGTTTTTATGCTAGCTTCATTAAAACTTAAACATTTTCTACCAAAATAAAAAGTTAAAGGAAAAATTATGATCACACATGGGTTACAAATTACTAAAGGTGATATTTTGACACTTTCTTTATTTGTAGCTCTTATCAAGATCGTTTCACAATAGAAAGTTTGGAGAGTTAAAATCTACACACGAAAACAGTTGTTTAAAAACACATTCAGTGTTGCCAATAAAAAAATTTAAATTACCCCCAAACTATTTAAATATCCTATAGTAGGGTATAAATTATCCTTCAAGGGCAAAAACTCCAAATTAACTTGTATTGTTTGTTCAATACAAAGAATAAAAACTTTTTTATAAGATGGACCAAAGTAAAGACGCAAGGACCAAAGTAGTCCGGGTTGATGGTATATATTTTTTCTCTAATTTTATTCCTGCTTTTATGTTTCGGAAGCAGCATTTTCTTTCATTATTTATACCCGTTCGAGCATACGTGACATATACGAAGGACTTTCAGTTGAACCTGAGAGAATAAAAAGATCCCGTAGATGGATATAGTACAGGCAAGAAAACAACATCATTGCATCAGCTTTTCCTATCCAACCAGGAAAATCGCCCCCTTCTTCCTTAGACCACAGAAGACAAAAAAAAAACCGCTTTTGGGCAACAGACCGTTTGGCTAACAGAAACTGTCCAATGTACTAAAATCGTATGGAATAAAGAAGATGTCTTTTATAATGCGATCTGTGATCAAGACAAGCAACTCATCCGGGTTGCTCTGAAAAATATGAGGTAAAGTCAGTAAATAGGTCACAAACCGATATGAGAGGTCGAAGATTAGTAGTAAATTATTTCCAGATATGTCAATAGGTGGCAGCGCTGTCCAACTATAACATATCATTTTCGAATTTATGAGGGAACAGTTGGCAGGGGCAGTATGATCAGGGGCTTTCAAAAGTTGTTGTCGAAGAACGGAGTGGCGGACCTGTTGAGATTGCGACAGAAGAAACAGAGCGGAAGGTTTAGGAAATGGTTATAGCTGACAGGCGAACAGCACTAGACATCCTTAGCAACTGAAACAGGGTGTTCACGTGGTTTAGTCTACAGCCGACTGCTGCAGACGTTAAATGTGAGGTACACAGATGGCTGAGAGTGCAGTCCAAACGCTTTTATGCAGCAGGTATTAGAAAATTCATAAAGAGGTGGGACAAATGTATCAACGTAAATGACGATTACATAGAGAAACAAACATGCCTTTTAAGTATGTATCTTGGTTTCCCTTTTTTATTGGCATTTGTGAACTACTTATTGACTTGCCCTCGTAATTCAGAGCTTAAGTCCTAAAACAAAGAAAAAGAAATTAATGCTGGGGTGACATAGAGACAAAAATAATTTTTTTTTAAAGAGACAATAGCAGGAACAAGGAAAGTGATGACTAATCCGGATGAGTCAATTTTACTTTATCTGCCTATCTTTTATATTGACCTGGGGTCCATCTAATATCTCTTTTTGGGAATGTTTTCTTCTCTAATAAATTACTCTGAATTTCTTTGTACCACTATTCTATTATTGTAAATAAATTATTTCTCTATCACTTTTTTGGCAAGTAATCATTTAAAAAATATATTCTATCTTTATTCGACTTTAATCTCGGAATTCAATTATTTAACTGCGTATATAGTTGCCACGCATATAGTATTATTCAGGAATATTTACTTTAAAATATTTTAATCGTGAAAAATGGAAATTTGTAAAATGGCATTTATTCCACCAATCTTTATTATGAATTAGGAATTTACTCCGTATATCTTACTCTCAAATAAATTATTTAAGTTAAATTATATTTTGGGCATTATTTATTTCGTTCTGATCTTTATTTTAAATTTCAATATGTAATTTTATCCCACGATTTTAAAATCTTATACTTTTTTAATTTGAATTTACAAAACTTAATTACGGATACGTAATGATATGATTTAAATTTAGAACTTTTGATGCATTTAGTTCTGTCTGGTGTATAGTCATTTGATACTTTTTTACAGCACAAAATCGTTTATATTCTACTGCCAGATATTTTAAAATTTATTATTTTTCTTTGATCACGCATAAGGTCTTAAGGCTTAGATAAGGCTTAAGGATGAGAGGTAATCGCGGTTTCTTCTCAACAGTGAATGAGATGTCACTGCTCGTTTTCGAAAAATAAGATATTTACACAGGGGGTAAGAACTATAAAGAAAATAATTAAACATGATAAAATGAAGGGCTTAAAAGAAAAAATATGCGCTGTCTCTATATTCAGGAGATGAAATTCTAAGTGCATTGAGTATAAGAAATCTTGCATAGTGTTTTGTTGAGTTTTATTGCATTTATTATCCACATTAACATTCCATTTGTCAAACAATTTACGTATGAGCAAAGCCAATATTGTAATTTTAAACATTCCTCTTAATAATTTAGCTATGCTATATTTCTCTTAATAACTTAGCATCTTATACTGAATACATTTTTATAAATCGTCATACAATTTATGTATTGGATTAGTTCTTCACTTTAGTAATTCTGGAAGCTATTATGATTATTTATTTATTTATTATGACTTATTTTAATAAATTACATTTCATTTGTGTAGCTGTATCAAAATTTTTTGATTTACATGTTTAAGTTATTTTCCTTTGTTTAAGGGGTCTCAGAACTCTGAAAATTGAAAGAAAAAAATAAGACGATTTTCAACATTTAATATCTTAAAATGTATATAAATTTAAAACACAATTTTAATTGAGATGAAAGATATAAGTATGTTCTTTACTTTCATGTATTTAAAACTTTCAAAGTGCAGAATTAGCATTTATAGGGGGCTCCAAACTGTCAGACATGTCATAAGCAAAAAATTGGTGTAACAGTTTACGCGCAGGATTACAAAACAAATATTGCAACTAGAATGAAAATTGTAGTGCCTACTTATACTTCAGATTATAATAATTGCTCTGAATCTAAATAAATTTGTATTTAAAGCTTTTTTTATGTTTTTAATAGAAAGTTGTATTTAGCTAATACAAAATTTTGAAAATTTCAACAGTATAATCACACACTCAAAAAAAAATTTTTTTTTTGAACAATAAAAAGGAAATTTTAGGTTCAGTATATACAGACTAACATGAAACATATGTATTGAAAATTTCATGGAAATATATTCAGAGGCTTTTGAGATAACCTGAGCGTTATGCCTAAAAACGTCATTTTGATAAAAATAACTTGAATGTTTTGGAAACGCAACTTCATCTCATGAGCGCGTATAATTCTAAAAGCCATAACTTCTGTTCTAATGAAAATTTCGTGGAAACGGTTGTATCAAAATGTTCAGAAAAGATAGGAATTTAACATATAAAAAATTAAAATTTCAAAATTCTTAAAACTTTAAGAGTCCTGAGACCCCTTAACCAAACACGATTTGAATTGTACAATAAAGCAATCGTTTATCGTGAAATATATTTCTTAACACAAAATTCTGCTACCATTAATGAGGGTCTTTTGAATCGAAATTTAAAAATTAAAATAAATCAAAAGAGTTGGGATTTCCAAATGCGAATACTTCAAAATAAAATTCGGGATAAAAAAAATTAAATCTGTATGTCTAAAGAAATCCCTTTTGCTGACCCAGGCGATTTCTTTAAGCTGATTGCTTTAGGATTTAAAAACAATATAAAAATATTACGAGATTTGTTTTTCTTTTTAACTTTGTTTCTGACTTTTAATATAAAAAATATCAAAGAAATATTAAAAGTATTTTTAGAACGTACGTGTGGGTTTTTTTTTTTCTTAAGTAAATGTTTTAAAATTAGGTAGCTTTTTATCACCAACCATTAAAAAATGTCAACATAACTTCTTAATTATAGCAATTTGGACATTGATAAGTGTATTGCATAAAACATTATATACTAAAATATCGTGCAGTATTCTTTGTAATGCTATATCTTAACCCATTTTGGCCAATAAATTAAATATTGCTCAACATGCAAGCTTTTACACTTTGCAAACGTTACAACAAGCAAGGAATACTTTGGCAAGAGATAATTCAACATTTCATTGACAGCATTTCTCGAGTAAAGATAACTGTTCTGTAATATTATTTTTAAATAGAAAATGGGTGAAATGTAATGTTAATATTATTATAATAGTAGAAGTTCATAAAAAATTTTTCCAATGTAAAACTTTGCAAATGTAGCACCATCTATGTATGCATTTTGTAACTATTGTTTTTAAATTGCTTAAGAAAACTTTCCATCATAAAGAAAAACTTTTTTCAAACCATACACTCGTACTCAAATTATTTGATTTCGTATTGGATTTTAAAATGTGTCAAAGAATTTTGACTACCAGTTTTTTTTTTTATAATTCATTTTTAATTTTTTAAATAATTTCTTATAGTGTTATTTTGATCGTAATGTCTATAAACTAACAAATCTTTTATTTGAAATCCATAGTCATGTTAATCATAAACTCCCTTATAATTTTGATGAAATTAAAACTTTGGTACTTTTCTGTTAGCTGGGCGCCACTGATCGCTGAAATCTCGACAACCAATTTTACTCGAAAAATCTTTGTGTAGTAGCCTCTAAAATGCATGAAATTCATTAAAATGCCAATCACAAACTGATGTATGAGCGATACGTGCACATTAAACTGTATAAAAATCACTGGATGTGTGAAATTCGTTGTGCATCAGTGTCTAAAATTTATGAAATTCGTTAAAACTCCGATCACAAACCGATGTAGGAGTGATATGAACCCAATAAATCGAAAAAAAACATCACTGTATGGATGGAATTCGTTATGAAGCAATCTCTAAAATTCACAACATTTGTTAAAACCGAAATCACAGTAATACGGCTAAATGCATTTCAATATCCTCCAAAATAACATAAAATTATCCTAATTTTACGTACCCAGTATTTCAATATTGTATTATAATATCTTAACAAACTTACTTAAAAAACCTAAAATATAATAACAGAAACATTTAAATAAAAGACAGCATAAACTACGATGAATTTAATTCATAATTCAAGAATGAAACAATAACTTGCGTTATTCAAGATACCGGGCGGTACCATGTTTTTTTCCCATTACGCCATCTTGCGTTACACCAAAGCTCTTTATTTTTTTTATTTTTATTTTATTTATTTATTTTTTTTTTTTTGAGTTATGAACTCCACTATCAGGATTAACAAAGTTAGAATTTTGTTAACTTTGAAATGATTCAATCTATGCTTTTCAAATTTTGTAGTACAAAAATTTAAAGCTTCTTGATCTGTTTTTTCAAATTTCAAACTTTCACAATGTTTAAAAGAAACAAAATTAAACACAAACATATTTAAATGACACAGCAACAATTCAATCTTGCTACGCGAAGGAATTGACGGGAAATCAGTATGAAAAAAATCTCGAGAAATGTTTCAATTCAAATAACGCTTAACGAAATCATACTTGGCGATTTGTCCCCGGTGCCCAGCTAACAGAATAGAACCAAATTTTTTTTTATTAATTTCCTTGTTAAAACAGGCATTACTTTTCTTTTTGAACGAACTTAAAATGGAAATAATATATACTTTTGGATTAAAAAAGGGAATATCTACATAATAAAAAGTACTCCAATTGTGTTTATAAAAATTTTAGAATCTTTTAAGTAAAAATATCGTAGGAAAGGTCTATCATCAACGTTATATATATTGAATGAAAAGCTGTTTTTGTTGACGCAGATGTTTTCTGAAAACTCTATTTTTCCATTCATTTGAAACATATTACGTAAACATGGATCGTATAAAACCTTTTGCGGCATATTCAATTTTTAAGAAATGTTTTCAAATATTTTAATACTTACCAATCTATCAAATACTTATCAAATAAATAGTTTCTAATATGGATTTTTTTACTGTACCGTTATTCATCTCTGTTTATGAAATGTATATAAAGCTTCTTCTACATAAAGTGTGTATATTGCATTCAACGCATACATGTATGACAGAGTTTACTGTATCTGAAAAAAATATATTGTAAATTAAAAGAAAATTACAAACTATAGTGTACATATATGTACTTTAATGGACAACTTGTCAATTTTTAGTTCGAATTAACAGATTTATTGAAAAATAAATTAAAATTACCGAACTCGTTTTATCATTAGTATGAATGAAATGTTTGGGTCTTTCATGATTAGTTCGAACCGGCTAAAATGTCGAATTCAGAGAGATCGAATAATTGGAAATTTATTTAAATTCGATGAAAATAAATTTATTACCTAAATGAAAAAAATTTGCAGTGTCGAAATCTAAAATATCAGGTACTCATATTAACCGTTGGCAAAAGAGATCATTCAATTTGTTTACTCGTATGTGACAACAGCGTCACTAATTTACAAGGTGCGTCTAAAAAGTTCGGTGAAGGATGGATATCTCATAAACAATGCGTGTTAAAAATAAGCACGAGCGCATGTGCAGGTAGAGACTAATGGAGAAACGGCACGTAGCAAAAAGCGCAAGAAATCAAGGCAGAATAGTCTGCTATGGGCAATCGAACGGTGTATGTTTGAATACTCGCATCATATTGAAACAGAGAAGCGGGTAAATATCAAATCTGGCCATAAATTGGGAAAAACCGCCACAGAAGCTCATGCAATGTTGCTTCAGATGTACTGAACTGACACAGTGAGCAAAAAATGCATGTGTGACTGGTTTAAACGTTTTCGAGAGGAAAAGGAAACCGTGTATGATGAATCACAATCAGGTCGACTCTAAAAAGTGTGACGATGGACAACATCGAGCGAGTCCGACAGATGCTGTTAAATAATCGCAGACTGTCTTTACAATGGATATCGGAGGAATTGGAAATCAGCAAGGATAGTGTTAGTACCATCATCCATCAGGAGTGACATATGTGCTTAAGTCGATCCCAAAAGAAGCCTTCGCTGACTCATTCCCTCAGTTTTATCAACGATGTCATAAGTGTATTGTGACCAACGGATGTTACTTTGAGGTTGATTGAAGGTATTTTGTTTTATTTGTTTTATGCTTCCATTCACCTAACTTTTTAGTCCCGCCTTGTACCTTGAAAACTTATTGGGAACATTTTCTGACTATAACATTCAAATGAGGTCTTATAATGTGTCCAACCACGTGGCACTTTGCTATAGCAAATCTTTGTACTTTTCTTTTATTAAGTTTTTCTTTAAATTCAACTCCCCGCCCTCATATCTTCAAAAGTTGAAACATGAAAATACGGTCCCTCGATGTAAACTTTACTTAAATACTGAGATTAAAAAGTAAATATTTATCCTGATATTTTATCTGTTTTTATCGTTATATTTGGGTACAATAATGTAATTATGGATATCAATATCAAAACTTTGACGTTACTTTCTAACAAGAACAAAAGAAATGATGTCCTGATGTCTAAATCAGAAGATTAAAACAAAGCACAGATTTGGTTTTAATTACAAACTCTTTGAACGATAAAAGTGATAAGTAGACAGCGAATTATATGCAACTGCAAATTTAAATTTTACTTTAATTAAAGCATATTCATAAAATGCCATACAATTGCATTTAAAGGCATAAGTGTTTAATATTCAGCATGTTCAGTTTGCTTTAAATCCTTTAATAATTTTTTACAGCAGTACATCCAAATAATACTTTTGATTATCTCAAACTCATCTAAAGAGATGTTCAACAAAAATTCTGTGTATGATAAAAACTTATTTTAGTTTTTTTATTTTTTTATTTTTATTTTTTTTATTCAAGATATTATAAAACTGGGCTAGAAGAAGATTGTATTAAATGATGCTGTTCGTATACTAAAGTTTAAAAAGTACATTTCCGTCATTCTTGAAATTACTGGCGGCGAAAAAACAGAGAGAAGTTTATTTTTTATTTATATAAAAATTCTGAATTTAAAGATGTCGTTTCTGAAAAGTGATAGTGACTGCCTATTAATATCGGTTGCTGAATATTTTGTGCATTTTAACTAAATTTTAGACGATAACGGGCAAAATCTAACTGCTTAAAATTTGGAAAAATGTGCCGTTTACATAAAAATTATTATCTTACTTTAAGTAATTTTTGTAGTAGTATATTACTACAATAAAAATTACTTGCAATGAGATGAACGTTTGTTTCAACGTGCGTATGTTTTTTAATAAAATCCTTGTATATATAAAAAAAGTAACGATTTGGAAAAAGGGCTAAATATTTGGAAATGAAAATCTGCGTAGATACCGCGAGACGCATTTGATTGGTCAGAGCTTTCTGTCTTTTCTTAGCGAAAATTGTGCTTGGCGAAAACTGTGAAAGTAGACAATTTAATTAGGATGGGCGGAGAAAATGAAAATTCTTCTGCATTTCGATAGACTTCCGTTTTTAAGAAGATATTTTTTATTAGCTAATGAGAAAAGCGGGAGGGGCCATCTACGCTTGGAATCTAAAAATTGAATGCATAGAAAATAAGGGATGGCGAAGCAATTCAGAATGGAAACGCATCGGGATTACTTCGTAGTCCATGCAATGGAAGATCTTACCTGGAAAAATTAATGGTAGTTCTGGAAATCAACTTACTTTATGTTTTTTGGGGTCGCTGAATCCGAATTTGTAATTTCCCACCAAAATTTCCACCGGCAATCCTCCCCCCCCCCCCCAAATTTTGGTAAAATGTCTCCGAAAATGAGTTTTTATTATAAAATTAAAATTTATTGTTTTAGGGAAGATGTATCTATAAATTCAGAAAGTAGACAAAATTTGCAACAAATAACATACATGGCATTATGACGTGGGATGAACGGGGAGACGGAGGCTTGCCTCAGGACTAGCGCCGCGGTGCTGCGGCACTAAGTTGCGCAATTTCACTTAACCACTCACATAGTTTATGTTAGCTCTCCGGTCTCCCCTCCAAACTTTCCCTATAAGGCTTACTTTATGTTTTTGGGTCGCTGAATCCAAATTTTTAACTTCCCACCAAAATTCTTCCCGCAACCCCCGTTCAAATTTTGGTAAAGTGCCCTGCCTTCGCAAAAAAAAGTTTTTTTTTAATTCAATTTTTTTATTGTTTTTGGGAAAAAGTATCTAGAAATACAGAAAGTAGACAAAATTTGCCACAAATAAGACATATGGCATTATTTAATTTTTTTTAGGGGAGGGGGGGGGGCACTTTACCAACATTTGTGGGCTTGCGAGGGGAAATTTTTGTGGGAAGTTAAAACTTCGGATTCAGCGACTTAAAAAACATAAGCCATATAGGGAAAGTTTGGAGGTGAGACGAGAAAGCGAACATAAACGATGTGAGTTGCTAACCGGAATTGCATAACTTAGTGCACGCAGCACCGCGTCGCGTGTTCCGTGTACCCTCCGCCCTCCACCCACCCACCTCCCTGTTCATCCTACGTCATAATGTCATATGTCTTATTTGCAAATTTTGTCTACTTTCTTAATTTCTAGGTACTTTTTTCGTAAAACAATAAAAAATTGAATTTTTTAATAAAAAACCTATTTCGGAAAGGGGGTATTTAACAAAAGTTTAGGGGGGTTGCCGTGGAAACTTTTGGTGGGGAGTTACAAATTCGGATTCAGCGACCCAAAAAACATATAGTAAGGCTTTTTCCAGAGTTATCATGGATTTTGCTTGGTACAGCCCCTATACGGTCTATATTGCCTGGAGTATAGCGATTACGCGGAGAGTTGGTGAGCGTAGCGAGCAGGGGATAAGATGATACAATTGTTTTCAAAGTAAATATTGATTTAACTATTAATTATCTCAGGTACAATAAAATGTAAAGAAAACAGTAACTACATTTCCTCTCAAATGGATTTTTCATTTAAAAGATATACCATAAAAATTCTTATTTCGGAAATAAACAAGATATTTGGATGTTCCTTAGTACATTTTTGTAACACATTTTGGCAGGTTAAAATTCCATATAATTAGCTGTCTGGTTATAAGGGTTTTTAACCATGTAAAACACCTACGATCTGAGATTTGTTAAATCATTGTTGCAGAGAAAAATAACTAAAAATAAATCATAAATAAAACAGTAGGTACTCACACATTTTTTTGCAATTTTTAGCGAGTTAATCGTTGAAAAATTTACGTAGTTGTAAATGTATGCGATTTTCTTTCTTTATTTTTTTTTAAATATTGGTTAGCACTATACATTTTTTATAAATTAAAGGGACAAGCAAAAAAGAAAATCTTCAATAAAAATGTAGCTGTCTGCGACACAGACATTAATGCAGGTCGTTAAGTGTCTTAGTTCTTTTACAAATCAATGAATTTGACTTCTTCAAGCATTTTTCTTTTTTGTGGTGTCAGTTCTGTCTTCCTTTTTATTATCGTAAATCGTGTTGTTATAGCATTGTTTTATAGTTGACATGTTCAATTCTGCAAACATTATGGTAAATTTAATACATATATTTTTAAAAATAAAAATGCATACGTTATGAAAATATTTAGTCGGAGAAACAATGCAGGATCTACACAATGAACTAAAGCGAACATTTTGTTATTCTGTAATATACTAATAATATCTTTCGTTGATTGCATATTTATTTCATTCTAGATATTAAAAAAAATATATTCTCTTTGTGAAATATTTTTTTTTATATCTATTTAATTTACTTTTAAAAAGATTTTCTTTAGTTATACTCACGGTTAACCTATTTGGACGATTCTCAAATCCTCTGTCAACAATGCGAATCTCATTGACACATTTTCTGACTCATTTTTAAACATAGAGGCATAAAATTGGCAGGTCTGGATATTGAAGAGATTTGGAATCAAAATGCGTTTAATGAGTAACATTCAAGTAAACAAAAACTGTAATATGAAATAAAATAAAAACTATTTGGAACTGAACGTTAAACATTTAAAGGGCTGTAGAACAAACTGCAACAACAACAAAAATATTATGTATAAGGTACCTGGATCACAATCAGCATATTCAATTAAATCTACGGTATCTCTTTTTAATTCGAAACCATCTTTTTGTTAATAACTTTAAAAAATAATGACGATATTTTAACAAAATTTTAAATAGCCTTATCTTATTTTATGTGAAATACATAGAAAGCGATCTTCGAAATGAATAAATATGATGATCATCCAATAAATGAGTGTTTGAGATATGCTTGTGCAATCCTTCTAACAGTGAAACCGAAAGTAATCTCAGATACCAGAGAAAACATGGAGTGCTTAGTTCAATAATATTTCAATGTAAAAAATGGCTACGTCAAGCATTTCTGGTGATATCATTGTATTTAACAAAAAGAAAGTCATGAGCATATAAAATTCTCTTAGCATACAAAATATATTTCAGCTTGAAAGTACATAACTCAATTAGAAAATAACTTTAAGCAATTCACGATGATACTCATAGACCGGGAGTCATCAGCACAGACAATCACCTCATCGAGTTCACGGCTGAAATTTCAGAATTAGTTAAAACTCGATTCGCATATTAAAGCGCAATTGGTCTGCCAAGTCATATCTTAGTCGAAAACATCTGAAAATCCAATTTTAGCGGTTGACTCATAGGTTTACTATTGTGTTTACCAGCTCTCAGTCCTCCATGTTTTCATACCTTTGGGTGCAGGAAAACACAATGGTAAACCTACGAGTGAACCGCTTAAATCGGATTTTCAGGTGTTTTCCACCAAGATATGACTTGGCAGACCGATTGTGTTTTAATATGAAAATCGAGTTTTAACTAATTCTGGAATTTCAGCCGTGAACTCGATAAGGTGATTTTTTGTGCTGCCGCCTCCCGCTCCAGGAATGTGTTAAAACTTTCGTTTCAATAGCTTTGTTATCGTTAAAATTATGAACAAAAACCGGCATCTGATCAGAATGACAGGAGACATTTATAATGAGATTTTATAAGGGAGCTTCGATTAAAATAAGAGAGGTAATAAAAGGCAACAAGAGGCTGAAATATGGCCATTGAACATGAAGTTTCAAACCACATATTTGGTGTCACAAGTACAAGGTGTTCGACCCTAAACCAACTTTGGTCGACGGTAATAACTGTTAGAAAAACTGAAGTACATTATAATGAAACTTTTAATAGATATGCTCACATTTGTTGTAAATATGATAACACCAGAAAAAAAAATGATTGAAGTTTCCATTATACGCGCCAGCAGTATACACTTCATGGTCTTCATTTTGGACTGTGGTTATCAGTTCAAAAGGTAACATCGATTGCGTTAGCAGCCTGTTTTTCGAAAACTTTTTGTGCTACTGTCACACTTCATACAAACAAAGTGTATATCGTTACATTTTTATTGCAATATTTTTATTTTTCGAAAATTATTACCATCAAGCCGACTTCAGTTAGGTTGAAACACCTGTATTTGTGGCTAAATAGTGGTTTGCGACCCAATTTTTTATAGCAAATTTTCATACTCTTCATGCCTACTATCACCCCTCTTATTTGATAAGAACAATTTAGATTCACCCTGTATATATATCTATTTATACACCCCATTTTTTGTCATGCTACACACATGTACAGGTTGGCTGAAATGTATTGGCGCGTGGAAAAACACTATTTTTTTCAAAAATCTACGCTATCTGATGATATTTTTTATGCTAACAAAATAAAAATATAACAAATAACAATATTTAAACAACTTGTTCAAAATGTCCGCCATTCGCTTTTATACAGGCTTCAAACAAAGGACCACAGAATTGACGGTGCGCCGCAGGCAACTCTCAACTAAATCACCCAAAGTCTTCAAAAATTCGCATTGCAGAGTTTCCAAATTGGATATTTTTACTCTTTAATTTTCTTCTAATTAGCTCAAAACAGAAAAATCAAGTGGTTTGAGATCCAGACTGTTTGAAGGCCCTTTATCCTTTGTTAAATATCGAGTCATGTGAGCATCGAGGAAGGCCAATGTTGTTTTTGCCCCATGTGCATGCGTCCAATCCTGCTGGAAGATTCCATTAGGGTGATTTTGTTTCCACGGAACCACAATCTTAGCCAAGACTTCGTCTTGGTACGTTCTTGCATTAATCATCACATTTTTATCAATAAAAATCAAAGGAGTTTTTTTTCGTTGCAGTAAAGCCTGCCCAAACCATTAATAACCATCAACCCTTTCGTAAAAAAGCGATCGTACGACGATTTTTGTTTTTCTAGCATTTCTCTGCATTGAACTTCACAGAGACCGAACATTTGACGGTTGTGTGCCTTCTCGATGGTGAAAAATTTCTCATCCGACCACACAACATCTCCCATATGGCGCTTTTTAAAAATTTGAAGCATCTTCTTATATCTCGTTAGTCTCTTTTGCTTGGCAACATTGAACATAGAAAGTAAATAAGTAATACATCACAAGAAATTCCATAAAAATACTACAAAAACTATAAAAATTAATCAGTTTTTTCCAATTTTGGTTTTGAAATGGCAGCGCATCAAACACCGCGCCAGTACTTTTCAACCACCCTGTATTTCTATTTCTAAACCATTTTTTTTTCACACCGCGTGTGTATAGGACATACTGAGGTTTCGAACCAGTTGGTTGCCCAGCTTCATCCGCCATCTCGTTTCAAAATGGCATCCACTTAAAGATTTTAAATTTAAAATGTTGTACAACTAACTGTCAAAAAAGTTTTTTACGTTAAGTTTTTCTCGGTTTACACGGATTCCGTGGCATTTTTTGTTTTTCCTCTATCTTAAAAAAAAGCTAAAATAAGGCAGTATTAATTTTTTGGGTGGCTGATTTTTCTATAACCAGGTTACATTTATAAGCTTTACAAAAATGGTTTGTTGCAACTTTAATTTAATTGAGCAAAAAGGTTATTGCTACTCTCACACGCTTAAAATTTCATAGTCCTATTCGCCAGTGTCGAATTCTTGCCAAATTTAGCGGTAGTTAGTAAAATGTAGCCAAATTTTGAGACAAAAATAAGTCGCTATAAATGTAGCCAAATTCGAGATAGCTAACTAATTTTAAATTCCAATTCAAATTCAAATTCAGCGTTATGAGAGCTTGGAATCTCCCATAATCGTGTTACACGCATTGTACACTCATATCTACCATATCTATATTATAAAGGAAAAACATATCTGTGCGTAACGCATACGTCATTCTGCGAATGGCAACATTTTGAAATTTGAAATAAAATTTTGGTTTTACAATTTTCTCTACTACAAATTTTTAAATTTTTAAACTTCTAAACATCGCACATTTTAAATTTTTACACCGTCGTGTAACGAAAAAAAAATGCTCTTTTAAATGCAATTTGCTTGAAAGCTGTATCTCAATTTAGTTTTAAGATATTAATTTGTTTAGTAGTTTTTAATACATTTTTTGTAATTGTGGCAACTGAAGAACTCCATTTCTGTTGAAAGTCATGGAGGGTTGAAAGTAAAGGGAAACTAATCACGGAAGAAAGAAAATAATATATTACTGTACCTTTTTGTTGCCATTTTCTCATAAAAACTGAAAAAATAAATTTAAATTAAAATACGTACTATGTCAGCGATTTTTTAAATTTCTAAATATCGCACATTTTCAATTTTTCATCCGTCAAATAGAGAAAAAAATCTACTTTCAAATGCAATTTGTTTGAAAATTGTATCTTAATTGACTAAGTTATTAGGGTTTTTAAAATAACTAGTCGCCCGTGACGACCAATTTGGTCTCCCTTAAATGTATGCTAGGCATTGTATCATGTTACTTTCATTCATAATTTAATTTACTTGCTCAATCCTTCGCCAAATTTGAAGATTCTGATAGAGAAATCAAGCACTCCCTACAGTTATGTTAGTCGGGCAGAGGTGATAAATCGCCAAACATTGCGCTCGTCGCAATTTTTTTTTCATATTTCGTTAATTCAGATTAAAATATAACCGTTTCACTCATTTTATTTAGAATGGATGACTTTAATTTTAAAATAAAACATTTAAAATTCATGACTTTCTCTTAAAAATAATTCTTTAAAAAAAGGAAAAGAAAAGAAAAAGAATAAATAATACTATAAACCATTTAATTTCAACATCAAAGGATTGTTTTAATTTACACCTCGAAAAATAAAAAATGCTGCTGGCGAGTTAAAAAATGCTATTGGCGAGAATTGCTCCAAGTTAACATAAAAGTACGATCTCTTTGCGATCATTGTAACTTTTATGTAGTTTTATTTTAAAAAAAAAATATTTTGATTAAATCGGTTGCCAGAAAAAAAAATTTCTTTTCTCGCCATGGACCTTTTCTCTATTTCGCCAAGTACCTATACTGGAAAAGCACCTTTATTTATTTTTTTATTTATTGTATTTTAAATTAGATGAATAAAAGACGGCACAGGTGTCATATACGCACTATGTTGGCACGACTTTTTTCTGACGCCAATGTCATATATGCACCGGGGTACTTAACTGGAGCCAAAGTGTCGTTATTTTGCTTGATATGGTAACCCGGATGTTGTTGTTTATTTATTAATAAATTGTTTACTTACTTTTATTTTATTTTTTAAAATTATATAAAATGTTTTGTTCTATAATTATTAAACTTTTTATTTATTTATTGTTATTCACATTTTTAAAATATTACACAATAACCAATGAGATGCGTTTCATTCGGGCGTTGCCATTGAACACTTAACCGCCAATTGTTTACAATTAACCAATTGAACAATTAACCAACAATTAATCGCGATATCTGTGCCACGTACGATAGCGTTATATATATATCTAACAAAAACATAGCTGTGGAAAAAGGCAGCCAAGTTCTGTAAAGACAATGGCAAGAAAAGAAGTGATATCTAAGTGGGTGCCAAGTTCAAATAAAATTCACTCAAACTTACCTACAGAAGTATTAGAGCATTTTTTAAATTGTTTAGAAATAAAAATTATTGATAGCATATTAATAATAAATCTAGAACTTGGCAAGTTTTTACCTACGAGTCCTTTATTTTTATTAATGACATTATTATATCAAAACTTGTTATTTCATGTTTGGAAGCCTTCATTTGAGTGAGCTCCTTTCCCTTGAAGGGTGGTGGAATAAATATATCCCACCTAATTTTAACTGCAAAATGCCACATTGACACTAGAATTCAGGACTAAAAAGTTTAATTTTATTAAATACGTGAAAAGAAGCTTTTACCCATTTTGAAATAAATTTGTTTTTAAATTCTGGTGTGATTCAATCATTTCAGCATGTCACGAATAAAAGCTCTTTGCCCCTGAAGGGTTAAAGGGGTGCAGTCTCTAGAGGGATGACCAAGAACAAGCGTAAGGGTGTCTGTCTCTTTCTCAGGCCTTTTAGTCTGTTTGCACTGAGGTTTCTGGAGGGTGGGTGCTAGAGTGATAACCAAAGACGAGCGGCAGTGTATCTGTGTATTTATTGGTTTATCAAATCTTTAACATGAGTCATTTGTTTATAATAGTAACTATATATTAATTTTTTTTATAATGACATTGTTGTTAATATTAACATCATCATTTTATTAAGACAGGAAATTGATAGGCATAACATTTATCAAAAACTTGCCAAGTTCTAGATTTATTATTAATATGCTATCAATAATTTTTATTTCTAAACAATTTAAAAAATGCTCTAATACTTCTGTAGGTAAGTTTGAGTGAATTTTATTTGAACTTGGCACCCACTTAGATATCACTCCTTTTCTTGCCATTGTCTTTACAGAACTTGGCTGCCTTTTTTCACAGCTATGTTTTTGTTAGATATCATTACTTTTTGTAAAGTTACAATATATTTAGACACTTTAGTTAATGCTTTAAATTTGTTTACATGTGACTATTTTATCCACCAAGCAACATTCAATTTTAATTTAAATTTCCTACAACGAACTATTTGACTGTCAATTTGCGGCTGAAATCTATATTTTAATACTGCTACATTGAATGCATGTTTTGAAACGAAATGTATTGATTCGAAATTTTTATTGTTTCTGAAACAACAATTCCTATTAAGTTCCTATATTAAATTTTCCAATTAAATATCCTATAGCTGGGCCTGCTGTTTTGTACTGAAAGTGAAAAATAAAGTTATCTTCTTATGCCACACTATGTATCATTCATCTATGGGTGCCGACAGTGCAGAGGAAGGACGTTGCCTCTCCCTGGATTTTCAAATTTAATTAATTAAATATCCTTTTCTCTGATGATTTTGAAAATAACAAGTGGGTAAGTGTGATCACATATCGCACAGAGGGTTTCGTTTAATTTTCCTTTCAAAACACTTTATCCTTTTGAAAAATCTGTTAGTTCCACATTTCGCGACCAGGGGCGCACTCTATTCTAAACAAACCTCTATCCGAACGAAACTCCGTTTTTCATACTATCCGTAGATATATTAGACGAGGGGATTGAGCCCATAGCACCCGAGATAAGTAGGCGCCCCTGGCGGTAAAAAGTGAAACTAAAATATGTAAGGCTATGGTGCATAATATGAAAGAATGGTCAAAGGGGTGTCGGCAAAAGTTGGAAAAGTGCTCCCCGGGTGAAAAGGGCGGAGGTTAGAAAAATTGCTTAAAATACACAAGTTTGAGCCCGGAGGAGTAAATAATACGTGACTTTTTGAAAATTTTATGATTTGTCGTGTGGTCTGAGGTACAAAGCTATACGTATGCAAAAAGTCATGTCTCCAACTTAATTAGGGGCTTCCTTAGAAAAAATTGCTTAAAATACATAAGTGGAAGCCCAGAGGGTTAAGCGTAAGACTTTTTCAAGATTTTATGATTTGTAACCTGGCCTCAGGTGTTCTGCTATAAGTATGCAAAATTTCAAATCTGCAATTTAATAACGGGCTCAGTTAGAAAGAATTGCTTAAAATACGCATGTGGAAGCCCAAAGGGTTAAATGTACGACTTTTTCAAAATTTTATGACTTGTCATTTGATGTGTGTTCAGCTATAAGTATGCAAATTTTCACGCCTCCAACATAATTAGGGCTCACTTAGAAAATATTATTTAAAATACACATGTGAGAGCCCAAAGGGTTAAATGCACGACTTTTTCAAAATTTTATGATTTCTTGTTTGATGTGAGGTGCTCAGCTATAAGTATGCAAAATTTCACGCCTCCAACCTAATTAGGGGATCACTTAGAAAGAATTGTTTAAAATACACATGTGGGAGCCCGAAGGGTTGAATGTACGACTTTTTCAAAATATTATAGATTTTCTTTTGATGTGCGGTGTTCAGCTATAAGTATGTACAATTTTACGCCCCCAACCCAATTAGGGGCTCACTTAGATAGGATTGTTTAAAATACACATGTGATACCCCAAAGGGTTAAATTTACAACTTTTTCAAAATTTTATGATTTGTCATTTGATGTGAGGTGTTCACCTATAAGTATGCAAAATTTCACGCCTCCAACCCTGTTAGAGGCTCACATAGAAAGAATTGTTTAAAATACATATATGGGAGCCCAAAGGGTTAAATGTACGACTTTTTCAAACCGTTATGGTTTGTCACTTGATGTGAGGTGTTGAGCTATAAGTATTCAAAATTTCATGCCTCCAACCTAATTAGGGCTCATTTATAAAGTATTTTTTTTAAATACACATGTGGGAGTTCAAAGGGTTAAATGTACGACTTTTTCAAAATTTTATGATTTGTCGTTTGATGTGAAGTGTTCAGCTATAAATCTGTAAACTTTCACGCCTCCAACCTAATTAGGGGCTCACTTAGAAAGAATTGTTTAAAATACACATGTGGGAGCCAAAGGGTTAAATGTACGACTTTATCAAAATTTTATGATTTGTCGTATGATGTGTGGTGTTCAGCTATAAGTATGCAAAATTTCAAGTATCCAACATGTATAGTTTCTGAGAACGGGCTCTATGACGGACAGAATATCTCAATTTGTTGATTTTCTGTAAGCAAGTAAACCCAGATAAACCCCCAGTAAGTAGATAGGTTTACAATAGAAGTCTATGGGAATTTGGCGAAATATTAGCGATATCGCCAAGGTGGCGTCACTTTTGGCGACTAATTTTGGTCGCCAAATTTGGCGATATATCGCCATGTTGGCGAGAAACTTGGCGACATAACAGGGTCCCCTCCTACGGCAAATTAAAATTTCGCCTAATAGACGTAATGTTAAAGTAAAAATGGGCACCCCCACGTGGGTAATTCATCGATTTTCACAATTTTTTTATTTTTTTCCTTAGTTTTATAGTGTAAACAAACTTCGCACCAAATTTGATGTCTGTAGCTGCAGTAGATATACGAGATCTTTTTGATGAGTGAGTCAGTCAGTCAGTCAATCAGTCAGTCAGTGGTAAAATTATCGATTATCAGACATTTTCAAATGTCATTATCTCGGAAAGTAATTATGCGTTATTTATAAATTTTTGGATTTTAGGTAATTAGGGTGGCCTTACTACACATTTCGTATAACATGTACGTAGGTCTCATAGATTTTCAGTAGTAGAGCATTGAAATTTGACGAAAACAGCTCGAAATGGTTCGTGTAAATAACACACGGCTATGTCAGGCGAACTTGGCTGACACACTGCCGTGTGTCTAGATAGATTTTCAAGAATAAATTATTTTTTAATTTAGCTCAATCACGTGTAGCTAGATTACGGAAGGTTATTCCGCTTGCCCTTAAAACAATGTAAAAAGTTCAGCATATATTTCCATCTAATGTTCCATAACAAAGTTAAAAATTCCTCTATAGAAATATAAATAAATTAATGTAAATAAGAAACAAATTTAACAGACGTGTGATTGAACCACGCGCTTATGCACCGAAATGATCGGAAAGACTGACGTAAGTCGCAAAATCTTGAGTTAATAACTCCTGGCATGTGGTGACATGTGAAAGTATCGCTTTTAATAAATTTCAAAACTTTATTTGATTGCATAATTGATATTTTTCATATAAAATTTCATTTTGATGTTAGTGGGCAATCTAAAATATATATTACATGTAAAAAAATAATTATATTAAAAAAAATGGTTTTCACCTATATTCTGTAACCCGAGGAGCTCGGGTTCGATCCCCTAGTATATATAAAATCCTAATGAATCGAATTGAAACGGATTTATGTAACGATTCTATGAAACGACTGATTAAACAACTGATTACGTTTCACGGCGATTTCTCCTAAAATATGGAAAACTTTGCGATGAAATTAACACAAAAACCGTATTGATCCACAGATCTCAAAACTGGTATTAGAATTTTAAAATTAGAATTAGTTTTCAAAATATTAATTTTTTTCTAATTTTAAATACTTTTTTTCTAATGATGAGAACTCAAATTTTAATCATAACAGATATTTTTTTTCATATTTTAGAAAAAAATTATTTTAAATTAATTTGGCGACGAGTTTGACCTCCCTCAGATGTATGCTAAGAAATGCATCATGTTACTTTTATTCAGAATTCAATTTGTATTTCATTATCATTTTATTTAATACAAAATATTCATTTAAAATTGAAACCTTTAAAATAAATGGCTTTTACGTCATTCTTTTTTTTTAAACGAAGCGAAAAGAAAAATATTAGACACAGATTTCATATACGCAACGGGGTACCTAATTGGCGTCAAAATGGCGTTATTTTCCCTGACATGGTAACCCGGCTATTGTTGCTTATTTATTAATAAATGTTTATTTGAATTTATTTTCTTTTTATTTACAAAAAAGGTTATAAATTGTTTTGTTCTATAGTTATTAATTAATTTTTTATTTATGTATTGTTATTTCATTTTAAAAATAACAGAAAATAACTTAAAAATACATATGTAACAGGTATTTGAAAACGAGATTTTCGCCAAATTGTCGTAAAAAAAAAAAAAATCACGCCAAACCCAATTCGTATGTGACAATGCAACAAATCATGAGATTTAATTTCCATTTCAAAGCAACGTTTTAATGTTATTACTTCTCCCGTCGACCAATTTCGCCAAATTATATAAATAGCCAAATTATACAAATTGAGATTTTTTTTTACTTTAAATAACAAAAGAACAAATAAATTAGTATAACATTAATAAAAATACAAATAAAACGTCGAAATAAAAATCACTTGATGGCGTGAACATGTGTAACTTCCTGAAAGTCAAGTGAATGTGACATTTACGATCAACCATTATTGGCATTTAATCCTATAGTTTGGCGACAGATTTTGGTCGATGGGATAATCAAGTAGCACCGTTTTAATTTACCACTCGAAAAAAAATGCTAACTGGCGGGTTAAAAAAAAAAAAGCTATTGTCGAAATTTTCACCTGGCTAACATAAAAGTACCAGGGATTCCTTGTGATCATGGCAACTTTTATGTAGTTTTATTCGAAAAAATAATTTTGATTCTTTAATCAAAATGGAAACCTTTCTTATGAAAAGCGAAGGAATCAGCCCGTTGTTTATGGCAGTTACATGATTTGGACTATTATAATATAAACGAAATAATGGGGATAGAATAATATTCGGCGACTTATCATACCTGTGGGTGGCTAACATTAGAGTACCAAAATGGCCGCCTGGAATATAAAAAGCGAAGGGATCCGCCTATAGCTGTTGATGATAGTCACATGACTTAGGCTATTATTATAGAGATTGTTTTCAATTTAAAAAACAGCGCAAAGAATAATATCTCCTAACGATTAAAAATTTATTTTCAGGTGACTATTAAAAATAGAAAAAAAAACTTTAAAATTACTATTAAATGAGTACGTGTTAAAGGCAGGAAAATATTGAAAATTATGTCCTGAAATTTGTATTTACACGTAAATATTAAAAGGGAAAAGAAACTTCAAAATAATAAATACATTAATATGTGTTTTACCCTTTCACGGACAAGGCACTTCTATTCGTAAAATCTTGAAATCAGTGAATGGCACCAGAATTTACAAACAAATTTCGAAATACAAAAATGCTTTTGTTCACTTACTTACTAAAAGGGAAAGTTTCATCCCAATATTCTGATGCTAATGTGGCATTTAAGAATTAAAATTAAGTGGTCCAAAAAGGAACCACCCTTACTATTACTTACTTAATACTTTTTCCTTCTGACACAGGTCGGAAGACTTTTCTACTTTCTTCTATCTTTACAAGAAGAAAGTATTGGATTTGTGAAAAATTTCGACTTCCGGTTTTCGACGGATTTATACGTTTTAGAATGCCCAGAACACGATTTGATGGTTTTTAGAAAATGTCTGTCTGTGAGTCTGTCTGTCACTCTATGAGTCTGTATGTGACAAAAATTTTGTGAGCGCTCTATCTCAAGAACAAATGCATGGAATTTCACAAAACTTCATATTTAGTTAGACCTTGATATAATATGGACCTGATTAGTTTTTGGTGAAAATCGCCCAACAGGTGGCGCTGCTATGCGGCATTTTTCCCGATTTCTTCAATAGCTATATCTCAAGAACTACTGCACGGATTTTTATAAAACTTCAGATTCAGTTAGTCCAAGAAATAGTTTGGTGCTGATAACGTTTTTGTGAAAATCGCCCAACAGGTGGCGCTGCTATGCTGCATTGTTCATGATTATCGTAATAGCTTTAACTCAAGAAAAATGCACGAATTTTCATCAAACTTCAGATTCAGTTAGTCCCTGATATAAATTAGTGGTGCTTAATTTTTGGTGTAAATCGTCCAACAGGTGGTGTTTCTGTGCTGCATTTTTTACGATTTCCACAAGAGCTGTATCTCAAGAACTATAGCACGGATTTTCATCAAACTTCAGATTTAGTTAGTCCTTGACATGAATTGACGTATAAATTAGTGCTGTTTAATTTTTGGTGTAAATCGCTCAACAGGTGGCGCTGCTAAGCTGTATTTTTTGCGATTTCCGCAATAGCTTTATCTCAAGAACTAACGCTTAGATTTTCCACAAACTTCAGATTCAGGTATACCTTGACATCATTTTGTGCTGTTTATTTTTGGTGTAAGTCGCTCAACAGGTGGCGCTGCTATGCTACATTTTTCAGAATTTCCGCTATAGCTCTATCTCAAGAACTAATGCACGAATTTTCGTCAAACTTCAAATTCAGATATTTTTTGATATGAATTGGTGCTAAATTCATGGAATTTCTTGTACTATTTAAATGATTTAATTGATGTGATTTATATAGAAGAAAGTTTTGTGATGGCCACAACATACTAGTTTCTTTTGTTTTGTTGTATACTTACAATGTACCAAAGGAATAAAATAACTTCATAAATTTTACTTTTACTAAGAAAAATGTTCATGAAACTTAAAAAAAGTTGTGAGAATATCATTTTCAAAAGTATTTCTAAAAAGATATTTCATTTCAATATTGCTTTATTAAAAAATGTTGCATCATATCTAAAAATATATATCTTTGCAGTATTTTAAATATAATCACATAAACTGGAAAAAATGTTTTCGAATGCCTTTAGTTATTTACTTATTTATTTACTGGGTGATTCAGACATCATTTCCAGCTGTGAAACTATTATAAAAATCAATACCTTCCTTATTTTTCCTCCTCAAAACTTTTTTCTGTTTGACATAAAATTCAACGTTTAAAAAAATATGTCAATCATTGTAAGTTCTAATTTTCCCTTAATATCTTGAACATGGAAAGCGAGGCTAAAATGTATGTCGGCTGTCAAAAACTTTTTCCCTGAAAAGTTTTTAGTCGTGGCCATTTTTCAGAAAAAGAATTACGTTTGACTTAATTTTCCGAGAAGATTGAAAATCGATTTTTTAACAAATGATGATAAATAATATTATTGCCTGTCAATTTTTTAGACATTTGTTTTTATTTATAGGTTGTATAACTGTGCTGTATAAAACTGTATAAACGTTTTCAGATTGAAAAAGATAGGTATAAGTTTAAGAAAGAATGAAACAGCGGTTAAAAAGCACAAATGTAAGTATATGAAAGGTGCATACAGCTGTTTCAAGGCTTCTAAAGCTCCACCATCAGGGGAAAATTAAAGTGAAACAAAAATAAAGACAAAATTAAATATTAAAACATGGCGGTCCAAAGAGGCGCACCACTGTGAAGTACGTGAAGTGCAATATTAACTTTTGCGATTTAATCTCTCGATTTTAACCCCCGTTTTTAACCTCTATAATGTGCGATTTTAAATGAGTGGTGCGCCTCATTGGCCGCTACGTTTTAATCTTTATTTTTTTTTTACTGATGATGGAGCTTTAGAAGCCCTGAAACAATTTTTCGTACCTATCATATACTTATATTTATGCTTTTTTAAACCATGGAAATCTTTTTTTTTATTAGTTAGAAATTGAAATCGAACTGGATGTTTTGGAGTTATAGAATAGCAGCAGTACAGCATACTTAACAATAACGAAAATTTAAAGGATTTTTCTTTTGTGTATGTGTGCGACAGAACGACATTTTATAATCAATGGACCCTATAATTACACAAAATTTTATTCAATCAACTTGGAATTATTTTTGATTTATTCATCATGCATTCTAGTGAAAATGGTAGAGTGTTCTTAAAATATTATATCAGACTTTTCTGTGTAACTTGAAGTAGCGAAATTTTGGATTGAAAAGTTATATTTTATTTTGAATCGATGCATTTCATTATTGCTTCTAAGTTTCATGTATATTTGTTGTCCTTACTAGTGTAGCATTGTGATGTTACATTATGAAAATTGTGGCGGTCTACATAACTTCACGTGTATGTGATATAAAGCCACAGTGACGTGAAGGTGAAGACTTTATGGCCGTTTTTATAGCCTTATGTGAACAAATAGTCTGAACAATTTCTAAAAAGTGTGACATTTGTACTATTCTGCATTTGGATCAATTGACCAAATTTTATTAGAATCAGACAAACAGACTTTATTGGGTCGACGTTTTTTTTTTTTTTTTTTTTTTTTTTTTTTTTTTTTTTTTTTACTGTAGGCAGAATTGTGATTCTATGTCGGGTCGGTTGACCAAACTTTTACCAGAACCTTATAATCAATTTTATTCTGTGAGTTAGTTTCTTTTCTTTTTTTCTATAAGTAATATGGGGATTGTTATATTGTAGCAGCGGAGGTTGTTATATTGGTGTCCAGGTTTCGACTCCATGTAAGATTCTAATCCGATTAGGCCCTGAAAGAAAAAGCAGCCAAATAAATAATTTCAGGTTGGGTTTAGATGAAGTCTAGCTCACTGGTCCGATGCAGAATCGTTATAAACGTCACAGGTTTTACAACTTTGTCACAACGTGAGCATTTTATGAAGCTAAAATGTAAAGTATTAAATAATAAAAAGGTTTTTAATGCAAATGTTTTATTTTAATAAAAAAGGCTTAAAACAACAATTTTTCATATTTTCTAAGAATATACCCTACAGCAAAAGGTTTCTGTTCGTATCTATGGAATATAATATAATTCAAAATTCTCTATTCTGATTGTTTAACTCATAGTCTAATGTTTAACCATACAAACTGTTTTGAATAACTCTTATGATTTAAACTTGGAAAATGATTCATAATTAGTATTAGATTAATATGAAATAAATACTAGTTTATAACACACTTTTTCATAAAGCTTGAAAGAATAGTAAACTTAAAGTATTTTTGATTATTCATGTAATTCAAACAAGAAATTCTACAATGTAGTATTCTGTACCATAAATTAATTAAATATTTGAGAAAGAATAAATTTACTGAAAATTTGATAATTTCTAAATCTTCTAAATAGCTGTTAAAAACGTATTTTAGAATTCTGCATTCTTTAAATTTTTTTAAGCATTTTCTCCAATTTTTTTTTTTTTTTTTTTTTTTTTTTTTACTAAATTTCCTTAACTGACTACGTTTTAATAAAGAAAATAATTAAAACAGTAAGCTGTGTATATTTTTGGTAAAATACTTTAATTTTTATTTAAATAAAACTTGCTAAAATTATAATCTCTAAGAATTTTTTATTGCATCGTGGTTCATAATTAAATAATCATATTAAACAAATTATATTGTTTTCATGAATAATTTAAACAACACTTATTTGCCATAGATTTAAGTCTAATAATAGTAATTTTTTTCTCTTTTTATAATTGCTTTGGAAAATTATATCTTATCGATTTTGTTTACGATTAATAAAATATGTTTTTGAAACAGCAGTTGTTACAAAACCGCACTATGTAAATGAAATTAATCGAAAGATTTCAATTTAAAAAATATAGGTTTGAAGAAAATATAATTATTTTCCTAATTGCATATACCATGGGTGAGCAGAAAAACAAACAAACATTTACATATTTTGGGATTCGACAAACTTTGGACCGATCTCTTTGTTTCTGTGAGCAAGAAATTGTTGTGGATGCTGTAAATTGAAACTTTATGTATCGAATTTCATGAAATTTTATATACTTTTTGGACTTTGATATACTCGCAGATTACGGCTTATTAGATTTCGGTGTGTAATATGAAACAAGTGACACTGCTATGCTGCTCTTTTCAAGATATCTCTAATATCTCTAGTGGATGCATCAAGACATCCATGGTTTTGACCTAACCAAATGCAATATGAAAAATGTCTATTATGAACAACTTTCCTTATTTTGATTTCTATCATTTGACAATAATAAGATACAATGCATTTCTTCTATGAGCATTATAGCCGTATATCTGTAAGTCTTGGGAAGAATTGCACCAAATATTATATTTTATGTTATTAATATAAATATTTATACAATAGACCAATTTTGATTCGTAAAACCTAATAGGGTTCAATCTTGCGCTAGGCTTCTTTTATTTATTTTGAAGTCATTGAATGGTAGCTGCATACCAGCATAAATAATTGTAGATACATTTGTCCTACAATATCATTCATTTTTAAACCAGTCATTAAAATTGTATTTTAAAATAGATAAAAAATATATTACTTTTAATATATAAACTTAATTTTTTTTAAACCTACGCAGTTACTTTACATTTCACAAAGTGTATCAAACAAGTTCAGTATATAGTAATAATATAAGGGCCTGTTGAAATGCCTATGTAACATTATACTTATCGGATTTCTACGCATACTAATTTAGCTCTGTACTTTTACATATAATGATTCAATTATCTAAGATAGAAAATATTGACAATCTATTTTCAGTTTTGAATACCATGTGAAAAATATTGATTTCTCATTTGAGCGAATATTAGAAAATGGTAAATACAAGTTCTTATCTCAAGTGTCTCATTATAGTTTAATGGTCTAAAACAAACAAAAGTTAACCTCTTTGAGTGCGTTCCGTAGTAAAAAGTATCTATAGAAAGTATAATATTATCTTTTTTACGATATCTTTAAAAGATTGTAAATGTAGTTACGATCTAATCTAAATCCTTAAAAAATATATTGTTTATACTTCTTTTATGCATATAATATTGTTTTTGTTTGAGGCAGTATTAGTCAACAATAATGTAAAAAAATAACAGGAGAGATAGTGACAATTGTATTTTATTATTCGTATATATTTAAACACATAAAAAAATGTAATTAGTTTTAATTTATATTTTATCATTACTAGAGTTCCATTTTTACTACGCAGAACTTATAAATAGCGTATCGAGAAAGTTTATTTGCAAATTACAATAATATCTCTATCCATTAAAATCTTTTTCGGTCTAGTATTTAAAGAAAATATATTAATATCTTTAAAAACTTATTCAAGAAACTATTTTATAGCACATATGTTTATTTCAATAGTGTAAAATATGTCATCATTACAGGAATGCTGGGCGATCGAAATTACATTATCATAAAAAATTAATTGATAAATTGAAGAACTGTCGTATATACGCATTTACTACGATAAAAAATTAAATAACATATTTAAATAAGAAATTACAAATAAACAAACAAACAAAAAAAGAACATGTAGCTCTACACTGCAAATTAAAATGTCTGAAATTCAGTCACTTAAGTGTCTGAAACGGAGTGTTCAATTTTCAGACATTTTAAAATGTCTGAATTTTTTCAGACACTTTTTGCGACTGAATTTCAGACACTTGAAATGTCTGAATCGCAGACATTTTTGTAAGCATTTTATGTAGCCATGTTTGACCACGCTGAATACTGGAAAAATATCTGGCCGTTGTCCTGCCCCCTCTACCCCCATACCGCCTGATTTTCTGGTGCTCCCAATTTTAGTATGCAATTTTCGTAAAGCTGATAATTTAAATCTTTTACGACATTGTACTAATTATAATGAATATTTTGTACTTCAGGAGTAGAATAAGATTAAAAAGAAAAAATATTTATCTAAATATTAGATTTTTTAAAATTTTGTTTTAAATCTTATTTTACTTTAAAAGTTCAAAATATTGATTATAATCAGTACAATTTCGAAAGAGATTTAAAATATAATCTTCGCAAATATTGCACATGAAATTTGGGGGAACTAAAATCGTAAGAGAACGGGCACTACGCATGCTTTAATCAAGGAGTCCTTTTGCAAAAAATGCAACCCTGCAGTATGGTTAGCTAAATGCAGATGCTCGGTATTCGGGAGTATCCGTTATGGAGGTTAATGGACATTCCCGAATAGCGGATACTTCGATTTAGCTAATACTTTTTTGATCCGCAAGGCATACATATTTGTATTATTTTTACCTCACAAAAGCAGGCATCTCCGATTATCGGACAAATTTCGCGGTCCCGAAGTGTCCGCTATAAAGGGTTTTTAAGGTATATGGATATATATATATATATTTTTTTTTTTTGTCTTGCCCTACTCTAAAAGTTCAAAATATTTATCATACTCGGTGGAATGTCGAAAGAGATTTAAAAAATCCCGTGGACGTGAAAATGGACAAGAAAATCCCCCCCCCCCCGTCCCGCCCTCCAAAAAAGGAAAATTCATATAATTCAAAAATTAGATTTTGCCCCATAGGCAATTTTACATATGTATCAGATGGTAATCACAACAGCTATATAACCATCAGTAAATAATAAAATAGTAAATAAATATTCTATTTTAATAGCATTGAGAAAAAAAATTACTTCTAATTTCAAAACATAGCCATTTTTGTATTTGTCATTTAAGTACATATAAATAAAATAGTTAAGTCATTTTAAGTAGTAAAAATGTGTAAGATATGTTTTTCTTTTTAGGTAATTTGTCATTGTTTAGTTAAAAGTAAACACCAGTTTTGTATCTAATTTTATATATCATTCTTCGGAATATGTATATAATTTTCTTTAAACATATTCCGTATTCAATTTAAAATTTTCACCCGCTTTGCTTAAAAATGTATATCATTACTATTCTTTTTTATGGAACAACACGATATAAGTCATATTTAATTTATTTTATTTTTTATTCCTGTAAACTTTGTATCCTTTGAATATGAGCTAAATAGATTTTATATATTTGATAAGAAAATATTGATCTAAGAAATAGAAAAAAAAAACAGAAGAAAATAGAAAGTAAAAAAATATATATATATCAGACAGTATATGCACTATTCTTAATTGTTTGAAAAATGTTTTGAACATAAAAAAGAAGTTATTAAATGGCTTAAAAATATATTTAATACTGTATCATATAAGTAAATACGAACTTTTAAAAATATAAGTTTTATACATAAACTTCATATCAAGGCATAAACAACTCTTTAATTTATGTCTAAATTATCATGTGTAATTTTTTTTTGTGCCAACAATTACTTGTACCAGAAACGTTGCAAATTCGATTGCAGTAAAAGGAAATTTAATAATTATTTCTCGCATTACTCAATTTTAAAAATTTAAAATCATGAATAAAATATCGCAAAAAAATGCTTGCATATAAATAAAAAAATTAATATACCAATTTAAAAAACACAAAAAATATTAATTAAACTTTATAATTATACTGCTAAACTGCAACGTAAAGTGCAAAATATGAATAAAATGTTTCTCCGTTTGTTTAATGTTTCAAAAATTTTACTGGATGATATAAAAAATTCATATTATTTTTAGAAATTTGGTAAATGTTAAATCTGAAACATTGGATATCAAAATTTACGATTTTCAATAATAAATTTAAAAAATCAATAAGAATAAATCTTTATAAAGTTTCAATTTCCGTGATTAAAAACTGCAATATATACAGTCAAATTTCACAGTATTAATGCTTTTTTTCAATCTGAAAACTTTTCCTAATATCATAATAATATGAATCATCATATTTAGCTCCAAAATAATAATTACAAAAAATAAAATAAATGCCTGATGTCATATACTACAAGCGTTTATAGTCAGTAAACAGTAAAAAACAAACATTGAATAAACACAGTTACAAATGGCTTCAATTTAATGTTTTTATCTCTGATAAATGAAGCGATGAATCATTCAACTTTTCAAACCTATGTTGCAAGTTTTGTTTTTGAGCAAAGACAAATTATAATTATTTCACATCACCCTATCGAAAATGAAGATTAAACTATCACTCATTCGTTTATTTACAAAGGCCAAGCAAATAGAATTACAGCATTGCTATTTAAATTTCAAAACAATTATATTTCATTCCGTTACATTAAGAAGGCATATAACAGACGACCGTTAGTGAAATCAAAAATTTAGCATTAAACTACAGAAAAGAGATAAATTTTTATAAACGATTTCACTCATATTCAAAAGGATACAAATCTATCGGAATAAAATATTAGAATTAAATATGACTTACTCGTTCGTTCAGTAAATACCCAGATTAACACATTTCCTTTTAATCCAAGCAATGGCGGCGGTGAAAATTTAATTGTTTCTGTTCTTATCTCATGAAGGTGCTGTAGATGACACGCGCGGAAATCACCGTTCTGATTGGCTGTTAAGAATATGACCAAAGATGATGTTTAACTATCGCTTGGAGCGTATCGTCTTAAAATCAGACGGTTGTTGGATAATTTACACATGTTTCTCGGTTCGTTTATAGCATGATCATAGTAAGACATTTATGTGTCTTAAATTTAGACGCCTGTTATGTCTGAATTTTCAGATTCAGACACTTAAGTGACTGAAATTCTTTTTCAGTCACATATGTGTCTAAATTTAAGACGCCTCTATTTGCAGTGTACACTGTTAAAAATTTTGCAGCATTCTGGCAGGTCATTCGACCGTTTTTTTGAAAACACGGTTTCATAACCATAGTTTAACTATATTCTGACCATAAAATGGCCAATAATATGGTTAGAATAGTGTTAAAATTACGGTTGTGTAACCGTTTTCGGAAAAAACGGTCAAATGACCTGCCAGAATTCTGCAAATTTTTAACAGTGTACATCTCAGGAAAAAACTGTAAATTTATGAGCGTTTGCCCATCAATTTTCACGGATAACAGCCTTATTTGATGAAAAATTGTATGATCTACTAAATACGCGGCCCTATCCGTTAGATACTTAGAAAATGAAGGGCAATCCACCTATTTTTCCAGTTCTAGCCCATCTGTTAGCAAAAATACAATACGACCTCATACATTTTCCTCCGCTAGGATGTAACCCTTATTTCTAGCCGTGTTTAGAAAAATAATGTCACTTAACCGCGACCGTAAGATATTTTTAACTCGCCAAAAAAGTGATTCTGTGATGATTATCTAACGTGCTATATGCTACGGAACAGTAAGTAAAGTGTTATTGTGTTTTAAAGTACGTTTATCTTTGCACCGTAAAATTATGGGCTGCACAAAATGATGGGCATGGATTCTTTTTTTTTTACGGGGTATCACTGGAATCTCTGATGCCGGCCTCTGACCGTAAAATTTTTTAACTGTGTAGGCAAGAAGAATATGTATCTATTACGGCAACTCCATAGTTGCATTAGTATAGTTTCTGTATTAAAAACATGGCTTTATTATTTTCGTTTAATATTTGGTAGTTTTAAAAACTCCGTTGATAAACGGTAAACGCATGTCCGTAAGGGGACAAGGTCACAAATGAACGGAAAGGGGGATAAGTAGAGTTTACAAAGAGTGCGAGAGGTGGCGCGTTACTGTAAGGTAAACACCTATCACAGAGGAGCGCATGCAAAATTGAAAAGTGTTGCGACAATCAGAGAAAAAATTAATAAAATAGAAAATAAAATAAAATAAATAAACTAAGCTAAAGTAAAGTAAAGAATTAAATTCAAAAATAAATACATAATAATAACAATAATAATAATAATAAAGTGAGAAAGAAAAAAAGAAATAAAACGTTATGCTCTTTTTACCGTAAAATTGAAAAGATGGGAGAAAAGAGAAAAAAAAATTACAAAAGTAATTTCCAAGCGGAGAAAAGAGAAAAAAGGATATGATGACAAACCATCGACAAATTTCTCAAAATCTTTAAAAATAATATAAGCTTCGGGAAAATCCGAGTGTATAAGAGAGACAGGAAAAGAAATAATTCTGGCCATGGAAAAATTGAAACAGTGACAGCAGTCCAAGAGTGGGGCAATCGGAGATTTAGAAATTTCTTGATTTGATACATACCTTTGGACCTTTGGATACCTTTATTATCTGAACTTTAATGCTCTCTTAGTTTTACCAATATAACAAAAATTACAAAAACAAGGAATTTTTAAAAAAACGCCCCACCGCGGTGAGGCATTTTGACGATCTGGGTAGATAAAATTATTTCCTTGAAGTTTCATTAGTTTTTGCTGCTGTTTTTTTTTATGCATCACTAATAAAATACACAAACAGCGATAAATATTTGGTTGTTTAACAACAATGTCTTAAAATAAAAATACGGGGTACCCACTAAAGTCCGTTCTCACCACTTATCTGCAGTACGACTGCATCTATATTCATAGACGTTGTGTCTAGGTATAGTAATTTGCTATGCGCTAGTAGATGATACCGCTTACAGCGCCATCTGGTGCAAAATGAAATATATTAGCGTTCTATTGCGAAAACGGTTCGAAATAAAGGATAAAAGTTAATGAAAAATTTGTAGAGCATCATCGATTTTGTTCGAAAGGACAACTTTTGAACATGAATACTAAATGAATCTCGTTCTGAACATGAGTCGCGTTTCCGAGTTAGGAATACTAACTCAGCTGTTTTGCACCAGATAACGCTGGAATCAGTCACATCTGGTAGCGCATAGCCAATTTACTATACCTAGACATAACTTTTATTATTATAGCTGCAACCGTTCGGCAATTAAAAGCGTGTGAAGGACTTTAGTGGGCACCATGTGTAACGCATTACAAATAATGCTTTAAGCATACTTATTTTACAATTAAGTAAAAAAAAAAAAAAACAATTTAATGCACACATGTAAATTAAAATTCATTTCTTTTTTGTATTTTGTTTATTCAGAATTGCTCGAGAAATTTCTGTAGTCATCCTGAAAAATAAAATTTTTAAAATAAAATCATATTTAAAAAAACTTTAATGTTATGTAGTATCCTGTAAAACGTATAAATGCTATAAAAATTATGTTCGAGTGAAAAAATGCTGTTGTGTGAATAAATAACCTATATAAATTTTATTCAATTTCAAATCAAATTTCTGCTTATAGACGGTAATGTATCCGAATATTTTATGTGTCCCTGTAAAAGAAATACAACTGCTACGCACTTTCTTTTCAATTTAAAAAATACTATTGTGTATCTCTATAACCTATAGTAATTTTGTTGAAATTTAATTAAAATTTCCTCTTTTTAGGAACAATCTTTCCGCAATCATTTGTGTGGCCCTGTAAAGCAATCCATAATTTCTACGTTCGTGAAATTATAATTTAATAGAATTATCATCGAAAAAACTCATGTGGGCAAAGTTTCAGCTCAATAAGATAATTGAAATTGGTTTAAAATTGTCTTGCAAGATTTGAACAAAACTTTTATGTGGATCTGCAAGAAAAAGCCTAAATGCTACGTTTCATAAATTATAATAACTTTGCATTGTCATCAGAACAACATATCCTGAGCAAAGTTTCAGCTCAATGAGATTATTGAAATTGGTTTAAAATTAACTTGCAAATTTTAATCTAAATTTTTGTGAAGCCCTGTAGAAACTGTATTCTAACTAACTTCTACGTTCTTTAAATTATAATAACATTGTATTGTCATTCAAATTACACATGTATTAATTGTTTCGGCTGAATAAGATAATTAAAAAAAGGTTTAAATTTGACTTCTAAGATTTGAACTAAACATACATACATGCACTGCAAGTTAATTTGGTGCTTGTTTATAAATAGAAACTTAATGATCTGCAGTTATCTGCATGAGGGTTTTTTTATTCATTAATTTAAAAATGGCACTTTGATTTTTAAAAAACTGCTTATTGCTGAATAATGCTCAATAATTTATTAAAAGTCAAGATGAAATTTGTAAACAACATCAAAGATCATCCAGAATTTCAACCTTTGAAAAAAAGCGGTAAAGCAGATTTAATATCGCTTACATTCTAACAAAAATGGGTTAAATCTGACCTAGAGAAAACTGTGAAATTAGATCAGCAAACTCGTGCTTTCAAATAAAACAAAATAGATACGATGTGCTTTCAAACTTAGGGAAAGCTATTGCAGCTTTTGAAACACTCTCAAACCAACTGCGCAGATGGCTTCTTTACACCAATGTCAGACGGGCGTCATTTTTGTAGCTTTTTTGCTTAGGTATTATCTATTCACAATGCTATAGCATTGTGAATGGATAATACCTAAGCAAAAAAGACGCCCGTCTGACATTGGTCTTACGGACATAATTAATCGACACCTGTGATTTTTTCGATAAAACACTTACTAATCTCGAAAATACAGACATTCAGATACCAGTACACGCGGTTTTGTCAAATTCTGAGATGATTGAAAAAAATGAATTTTGTTCACCTAGATTATCTAAACGTCCCAATGTGCAAAGAGTCTCAGTAGGAATAGGGTGTTTAAGAGAAGATGATTTAACTTTATTAATAGGTTTGAAGATAACTTTGAAATAGAAATGATAAAGGATTTTAGAAATTTTTAAAAATGAAAAGGCAGAACAATAAGATTAAAAATAGGAACATTATTTGAGTCAGAAAGAAGACATTTAGGATTATTAAATATACCTTTATACTTCCGTTTTTAGTGCGTTACGCATTTGTTCTGACTGTTCTGCTATAAATAATTAAGTTAAATATCTTAAATCTCTTTCTCTTTCTTGTAGTTATAATCTCTCTTTGATTGATAAAGCCCCAGGCGTCTTCTTTCTGACTCAAATAATGCTCCTGATTTTAACCCTATCGTTCTGCCATTTTATTATTTGAAGAAATGGGGGGAGCATATGCGGATGCTCAGATGCAAGGTAATTGAATATTTGAAAGCTTGACCAAACGCTTGACTATTTTGAACCCTAATTTTCTTTGCCCTTTATAGCGCCTTTTCTTGAAAATTTGACCAAGGGGGTAACTCGACACGGGCAGGTCGTTTCTGCTCTCAGTTTCACACACACTGATTAGAGGCTTATTTGCCCCTCGGAAGGGCAATTTCTAAATTTTACCGACCTCCTCATGTGATATATCATTCGACAGCCCTTTGAGCACTCTTTCATGATATGTATTTACCCCCAATTCTCCGGTATTGTCCGCCATTTCAATTTTAAATCATTGTTAAGTAGCATGATTCCTGATTATCCGAGACTCTTTTATCACACCTTCTTGAAAACGTAACCAAAGAAGTAACTGAGTACTGGGCGATTTTTTTCTCGGGTTGTTCTCCCAGTCACCGACCAGTAGAGCTTAATTTCACTTTCGGTGCAACTTGTCTATCTGCGGCGCTCCATTTTTTTCCTTCCCCCTCTCCAATTCCATTTTCTTACGACAAGTCTGCACCAAAAATTTGGCTTCAAAACTCCAGGAACATTCAAAAGTAGTTCGGGCAGCGGTGGCCCAATCGGAAGAGCATCGAATCCGCAGCTATGGCTGCGGGATCGAGGCTTACTGTGGTCTATAATCCGCCATGTACGCTAATGGCACCTGGTGCATGTAAAATCTGTCGTGAGTGCAAAGTTTTCCAAGTTACCTTTGAATTATACCTGTGGAGGTGCCTTGCCAGGTGAAGGTCTCGTTACCTGACCAAGGTTCCAAATTACGACATCAACACGAGTAGCAATGTGCATATTCCAACAACAGGATATAAATTTTAAGCAATCGACAAACCACCGTTCACAACTAAACAAAAGGCACTGCCGATAGGTTCTAGTCTCTGGTTAGGTTTATTGCCGCTACGTGGCGATAAGGCTTTCACCCACCCCGATACCAGGTATCAAACCCGTTCAGCTGGGGCTCCCCGGCAGGTAGGGCCCTGGTCATTGGTTAGAAAGAAAGAAAGTAGGGGCTTAATTACCGCCCACACAAGGGGAAACTTTTGTAACTTTTCCGACTCCCTCATACGGTATATCATTTAGCCCTTTAACAACTGTTTTATATTATGTACCCACTGCCCCCTCCTCCCTCATTTGCTCTCGAAGCTGGTAGACGGGAGGTGCTGGGTTCAAACCCAATTGCGCCCGTCCGCCTAATCGTTCGGAGTTTTCGTGGTTTTCTTCGAACCTTGGATTTCCAAGCGTTAATACGGGTTAGGTTCCCTTAGAAAGACCCCCACGAAGGGCACTTCCCCCTGGGCTTATAACCGTCGTGCAGATAATTGGCCGTCATAAATACAACCAACCAATCGTCCTCCCTCATTTGCCTCCAGGGGGTTTTCGTTTATTTGAGTTCCCACCACCTAAACTAATATATCTCCAGATAAATGACTTACAGAGTTTCGTGCTGATATATCCTTTTTGTAAATAGAGTGTGCCCCCTCGCGATGAAAAGTGTGGAACAGGCAGATTTTGAAGCTCGTTCACAGCACGCCTGCTATAAGGTCCCGGAGACAGCCGGAACACGTGCCGGAGTTTCGTTCAGAAGGTTATTTGTTTAGAAGAAAATGCGCCCACTGCCGATGGAAGGTTGAACTAAAATATTTTGCAGTTAGTGCGCACCACGCCTGTTGTATAATGCCGCGGACAGCGGGAACACGAGCTGGTGTTTTGTTTGGAACAGAATTAGCCCACTAGCTGTGGGAGATAGAAATAGAGAGGTTTAGATTCGTACCGTTTAAGGTTCATTTTTTGGAAAATTTCCATATGAATTTGAGGCCCCGATGTAATTATATACAAATTTAATCTTCATTTAAAGAAATACGCACGGTCCTCGGCAACGCGTGTCGAGTCAGCTAGTACTAAATAAAAACCACATCCAAATCATTTTAACAACGCAGCGCCTAGTGCTATATAGAAGTAACTGTAAGACGCAGCTGCATTTAATGGCAGGTGAAAGGTAGAAGAAAAATAATGAACATAAATTAAGTTCGCTTACAAACTAAAGTATACCACATTTTTTTGACAAATGAACACTTCTTTCAAACTGTTTTTAGTTTTGCTTCACCACTGAGCGCTGTTTATGCAACGTAATTGATTTTCCATCCCGATTTTTCAATAAATGTTGCATCGCGAACTTCTTTTAAGATTACTAATACACTGTACATATACATACATGTATCATATACAATACATATATGCATGTATAGTATATAACATATTTTAAGAAAGAAAATCCAAAATCAATAAAATTAAAATAAAAGGGTCTTTTTAGGTAGCTTTCATTACAAAAAGCTGCCTATTGCAGCCGTTCGGAGGAAAGCGATTTAAAAAAATTTTGGTATATTTTCATCGATCATGACCCCCAGACCCCGAAACCAACCTCCGTTCAAAAGTTGATATATATATATATATATATATATATATATATATATATATATCCATATATATATATATATATATATATATATCCATATATATATATATATATATATATATCCATATATATATATATATATATATATATATATCCATATATATATATATATATATATATATATATCCATATATATATATATATATATCTGATCTTTGTCACACTGTAACTCTCGTATTTATGAACCGATTTAAATGAAACTCGGTGTGTACATAGTACATACCAATGTCTCGACCGAGTTCGTTGGCCAGCTTCATCCGCCATCTTGTTTTAAAATGGCGGCCATTTAAATTTTTTTTTAATTGAAAATTTGTAATGTGGTACCAAAAAATTGAAAATTGAAAAATATTTTTTTATTATGTGTTTCACCTTGATACAAAGATTCCGGAGCAGTTTTTGTTTCGTCTATATCTTAAAAAATGGCTGAGTTATAGTACTTTGAATTTCTAGCGTGGCTGACATTTTGAAATGTCCTGATTTTTGTCACGCGATAACAGGCGTATTCATGAACGGATATGGATGTACCTTTGTGTGTACAAAGTACATACCAATGTCTCGACCGAGTTCGCTGGACAGCTTCATCCGCCATCTTGTTTCAAAATGTCGGCCATTTAAAAAATTTAAAAAATTTAAAAATTTTATATGAGGCACAAAAAAAAATAGAAATTGAAAAAGATTTTTTTCTTATGTATTTGAGCTTGATACAAAGATTCTGGAGCATTTTTTGTTTTGTCTATATCTTAAAAAATGGCTCATTTATAGTACTTTGAATTTCTAGCATGGCTGACATTTTGAAACGATCTGATTTTTGTCACGCGATAATAGACGTATTTATATACCGATTTGGATGTGACAATGCGTGTGCATAGCACATAGCAATGTCTTGACCGAGTTCATTAGCCAGCTTCATCTGCCATTTTGTTTCAAAATGGCGGACATTTAAAATTTAAAAAAAAATTTAAATGAGGTACAAAAAAATTAGAAATTGAAAAATATTTTTTTTCTTGTGTGTTTGAGCTTGATACAAAGATTCCGGAGCATATTTTTTTCGTCTATATCTTAAAAAACGGGTCAGTTATAGCACTTTGAAATTCCAGTGTGGCTGACATTTTGAAACGATCTGATTTTTGTCATGCGATAACACGCGTATTTATGAACGGATTTTGATATAACTTGGTGTGTACATAGAACATACCAATGTCTCGACCGAGTTCGTTTGTGAACTTCATCCGTCATCTTGTCTCAAAATGGCGGCCATTTAAAAATTAAAAAAAAATTTTAATTTAAAATGAGATACAAAAAAATTAGAAATTGAAGAAGATTTTCTTCTTATGTGTCTGATTTGATACAAAGATTTCGGAGCAGTTTTCGTTTCGTCCATATCTTAAAAAATGGCTGAGTTATAGCACTTTTAAATTCTAGCATGGCTGACATTTTGAAACGATCTGATTTTTGTCACGCGATATCACGCGTATTTATGAACCGTAAGGATGTGGCAAAGCATGTGCATATAGTACATAGAAATGTCTCTTCCGAGTTCTTTTGCTAACTTCATCCGCCATCTTGTTTCAAAATGGCGGCCATTTAAAAATTAAAAAACAATTTAAATTTAAAATGAGGTACAAAAAAATAAGAAATTGAAAAAGATTTTTTTCTTATGTGTTTGAGCTTGATACAAAGTCTCCGGAGCATTTTATTTTTTGCTTTTGTCTAAAAAAATGGCTGAGATATAGCAGTTTGAATTTCTAATGTAGGTGGCAATTTAAAAAATCTTATTTTTTGCCTGCAACAGCACTCGTATATATCAATTGATTTAGATGTGAGTGAGCATGTGTACAGGAATTGCTAAGGTCTCGACAAAGTTCATTGGTTAGCTTTGTTGCAGCCATTATGTTGTTTTAAAATGGCGGGCACTTCAAGATATCACCCAATTTGGCGACCAAATATAAATCACTTTATGTAAAACCAGCTTTGATAACGTTGACTAATTTCGCGAAATTCTCATTCATATTCAGTATTGACAAAAATTGGTATTTAATCTTCTATAATCGGGTTCCACTAATTTTAGCTCCGTGTGTTTGAATAATATAAGCTGGTTTTTAAAAAATAAGGAATATGAAAGCTACCTCTTCCTCCCGGCACTGGCCAGAAGGACTTTTTATTATTATTTTTTCCTAACAATTTATGAAAACAATGTGTACTTTTCTAATGCATAATTCAAGATGCGAAAGTGAAAAATGAAAAGGTGATAAATGTTCCAGTAGTAACTTATTGTATTCATATATTCACTTAAAAATGACAAATTGTTTTACTATTTTTTATATTTCAAAATACTTTGTATTTTGTGTTATACTAATTTTTCACACAATGCCATAATGATTAATTGTCTATTTTAAGGTACGATCATGAACTATAAAAAAAAATTTAGTGATAGAAGTGGTCTAAATTTAAATATAAGAATTTTTTTATCACAATTTTTTATTCTTTAATACTTTTATGGAACATTTGATGAAAAAAATATTTTTTTCTTGGTAAATAACGAAAATCCAAAAAAAAAAACGGAATTGAATTTGCACAGTTGTCTTCACTATGCATTTGATTCCAAAATAACTATACAAATCTTACTCTTAAAAAAAAAATATGCATGCAAAATATTTTTAATATATTAAAGATTGAATGAAACTTTTCGTAAAACGTAATGTTATAAGTCTATAATAGAAAGAACGTTTATTTATGACATTTATAATAAACAATTTTGAAATTGCACTCATAATTATAATTTTTTTTACTATATTAATAAAAGACTTTTACGGAAACAGAGCAAACAGTTTCCAAAAATATTAATAAAATATCTCTTTGAGAAAAATATAAAAATAAAACCTTTCCACATTTCAATGGCTCGGGTGTAAAACTTATTGACATTTAATTAAACATAAAGTTACGGACATTTTAAAACATTTTTCTGATTTTCATGTAAATTTATTTACTTGCTTTCTAACAACCTCTTTAAAGTTCAAGGTCTATTTTTTGTCTCAATATTTGACATTAAAATCAAAGATAAATTTTAATTACGAATTTAAAAAGAACAAGCAATTTTTGCAGGTATGTCCAATAAATTACAATCTAAAAGCCAAAAAATGCTGCATATAAATTAACTTGGAGCAGTGAATAGGTACTGCTTAATGAAGATACTCTGTGGTCGAGTACGTTTTGGAGATTTTGCTAGCTATCGTATTTCTCTGAATTCTAACATTTGTGCGTGAATGAGCGGCCTATCATCTGTTTAAATTTTCCAAAATGCGCTTGAATCAAAGGGAATCTGATTTGAGTGTTATTTTGTGCAGTGATATGATAGTTAGGTATGAGTGGATATTTAGATACAGTGCAGCGCAAAAGTTTAAGAACAACGCAAATATTTTAATAAAAATAAAATTATACAACGGAATGCTTTCAAATATCCACTGTAGGTGAATACTATGATCATAAATATATATCTCAAGTGAAAAAAAAATTCATCGTTACGAAAATCAGAAATTACAAGAAAACAGTTTTTGTGATGTCGCAAAAGTTTATGCACAAATGAGATTTTATGCAAATATCTCCTTAAACATGATAGGTGGAGGAACAGCGAGACTATTTTCCTAGAGTATAAAGTGTAGAGATCGCTGTACGAGTTATATCAAAATGCCGAAAGCTCTGCAGTTCTCGCCTGAAGAAGTTGTAGAAGTTTGGAAGCTGAAAGCTGAAAGAAAACCTTTTTTGCAAATTTCGCTTATTTTAAATCGGTCTAAATGTGGTGTTTATAATGTTTTGCAACGTGGAAGACAATTTAAAAATGCATATTGCTCAACAACGTCGAGTAAAACCACATTTCGCGAGAATAGAAGAATTAAAAGATTGACTGTAGCTATTTGTCTCTTAATGAGATAAAAAATCGACTTGGATAAAAAACATATCGCATGACATCATATGCAGACGAATAGCAGAACCAGAATTCATCGAAAAACAAAAATTATCTCGTAAGCCTTCCTGAAACAGTGTCACAAACAAGCAAGACTTAAATGGGCGAAACAGCACACGTATTATTGTGACGAATGAATTAGTGTTACTTTTCTGATGAAAAAAATTGAATTTGGATGGTCCAAATGGCTTCTCATTCTATTGGAGTGCCTTGTGGAAAGATCCGAAGAGCATATTCAGCAGGCAACGACGTGGTGATTCGCTCATGGTATGGGGCGCTTTTGTAATGTACAAACGTCTCTTTGTTTCCTATATGGCAGACAAAATTCACATAAGTATCAGGAAACTCTGAGGGAGCATTTGTGACCGTTTGGAGAACTCCTAGGTGGTCCCAAAAGGACCTGTCAGCAAGACAACGCATCAATACTCACTTCCCGTCGCACAAAGTATGGCTTAGATCTCAGAATATCAGTGTAATGAACTGGCCAGCACTCAGCCCAGATCTCAATCCGATAGAGAACATCTGGGGAATCCTCTCATGTGACGGCTAGAAGAATGGGAAGCAGTATTATCCAGTGCAAAAGCTCAAATCAGTGATCGATGAGGCCTGGTACAAACTCGCTCCCAAAACCTTCCATACTCTCATGTTATCAATGGAAAATCGCGTGTTCGATCTCATCACGTGAAATGGAATCACTATAGACAACTAAAGGACTTTTGTGTCTTGTGAAATGTATATATTTCGTTTTTGTGCATAAAATTTTGCGACATCACAATTAGCAATTTTTTATAATTTATTATTTTTCTTACAATGAATTGTTTCCAAATTCAAAACATGAAATTGTAGTCAAATTATTTAGATACAGTAAAAATTTCAAAGCATTCCGATGTATATTTTTCATTTTATAAAAATATTTAACTTGTGCATAAACTTCAGCGCCGCACTGTATTATATGAATATATAAATGTTGTTGGGATATATTCAGTCGAGTAGTCGTGGTAATTTAGTCAAGATTTTTGCCGATGCTTTTTAACGGTTAGTTCCTACGTCCTTTGTAAAAAGCTAAGTTTTCAATAAAACTGTTTTTGAGCTAGAATCTATGATAGTGTGGTAGAGAGTTAAGGTTAACAATTTCGTTTTAACCCTTTAGTGCCTAGCGTCCCTTTTTAGGGACAGTTATAAAAATGCATCGCCATCTCACAGAAGTTACTTTTTCAGCATGTATTTTGCCAAAAAGTATTTTTAAGTGTTCGTTTCTCTTACATTCCGCAGATGGCTAAACTAAACAAATATTTAGTGTATAATATAATCTTTTTTATTTCTAGTGGAGCGGAAAACAGTATTTTTTCAATGTCAAGAAAAAAAAAAGATACGTATGTTTAATTATTTATCAATTAAATGAATTGTTATTCATTGATATATCGGTAAATACAATTATAAGAATGTGTATTTTTAGAATTTCACAAAAATTTATAAATTGATAGTATTTTCGCCATTTTAATTACGTACCTAAAAAGAGAGCTAGGCACAGGATGGCACGTTGTTTTACCATAACGGACGGACAGATGAAATTTTTATTCTGAATTACAATTTCCCGAATCGTTAAGTTGATGTCATAAAAATTATAAGTAATATTAATAGTGTCTTTTTGTTTGTAATATTTATATAAATTTAATGATTAATTTCAACTCTCTTTTATCCCTCTCAGAATGCTTTCTTTTCCATCCACTGCTGTTCTTCGCAGATGACACTTTACTGCATTTCGTGTGCGCTGCAATGTGGCTGTTTCCGTCACGGAGAACCAGCGCACCGCATTCCAACAATCATTCCTTTTTCAAGCTCTGGGTGGTCAGTAATTATTAAGTGTTCCAGAGTGTATGGTAAGCGCATGCAATATATATGACTGATGTTGAGCAATTGATACCTTACCTTTCATAACCACTAGGTGGCATAATTAAGTGCAAAGTGACATGCACGTTCTGCTTCTTTGAAACTCACTGTGCCTTTTTCATGGCTGTTCGTATTAATTTGCCACTCATCTGTACATGACAAATGTATTAGAGTATTTCACATTTTACAATAAAATGTAAAATATTTCTTTAATCTCAAGTTTTTGTTCTTTAGCTTAATATTTAACACGTATGTATTAATTGTATTCGAACATATTTTAGAAAAAAAAAAAACAGTTCATGAAAAATCAATGCTCCCTCTGGTGTGTTATCATAATTGTAGAAATTGGGTTTTCAAACGCGTTATGCGTTTTCTAAATTGTTTATTTTAGCACCTTAATAATTTAAAAAATTATGTTACAGTATTCTGAATGTGTTGGAAAGTGTTTCATTATATACGCTGTACGCATAATTTTTCTCTCTTGTTGTTTTTTGAACTAGTTGAATCACCTAAGTTGAAACTGATAGCTCCAATGCAACCTGTCCTTAGTGTTGCTTTTAATTGTTGTTGTGAAATTTGGTGTCATGGCTACTTTTCAAGGTGGGTCCGTCATACATTGTTTAAGGGGTCTCAGGACTCTTAAAATTTGAAAAAATGAAAAAAAAAGACCATTTTCAACATTTAATATCTTAAAATGTATTAGATTTTAAGACATAATTTTAATTGGAATAAAATATATAAGTATTTTCTTTCATTTCATGTATTTAAAAAATTATAAGAAGCATAATTAACATTTACAGAGGGCTCCAAACTGTTGGACATTTTTCGAGCAAAAAATCGGTATAACAGCTTACGCGCACGGTTACAAAATACGTTTTGCAACTAGAATGAAAATTTTGGTACCTACTTATACTTCAGATTGTAATAATTACCTCGAACCTAAATAAATTTGTATTTAAAGCTTTTTTATATTTTTAATACAAAGTTGTATTTAGCGAATGAAAAATGAAGAAAATTTCAACAGTATAATTACCTAAAAAAATATTGTTTTGAACAATAAAAAGGAAATTTTAGGTTCAGTTTATACAGACTAACATGAAACATATTTTCTGAAAAATTCATGAAAAAATATTCATAAGTTTTTGATATATCGTGCGCGTTATGTCCAAAAACGTCATTTGGAGAAAAATGGCTTCAAAGTTTACGAAACGACGCTTCAGCTAATGAACGTGTATAAATGTAAAAGCCATAACTTCAGTTCTAATAGGAATTTCAAGAAAACAATTATATCAAAATGTTAAGAAAAGATAGGACTTTAATATCCAAAAAAATAAAAATTTCGAAAATTTTAAAGCTTTAAGAGTCCTGAGACCCCTTAACAAATCAGCTGTTCTATAGGAAGCAATCACAATAGTTTTGTTTGTAGTTTTCTTTAAAAAAATTCAATCTTGAATATCTTGAAACTTGCCTTTTGCTAGTTATTAGATTGAGCAAAAAGTTCTGGGAAATTTTTAATCTAACAGTTATCAGAATTTGTATCGTATGTAGGAGCACTAGTGGTATATCTATAGGAGTTCAGGAATATCGGTTCCAAAATGCCTATTGAACAGTATGATTTACGGGTGTTGATCCGACATTATTGGAGAAAAGGTCTAACGATTCTGAAAGCCGGCGATGAAATTAATGGGGCTGAAGGTGCTGGTACGGCGACGAACTTAGTACTTCCAGCAAATCCGAAATCTGGCAGAACGTTGACAGAAAGCCGTGGACTGTAATAGTCTCTACTTCGAACAATAGTCCTTGTTGCTTTTGGTGTTAATTTGCGCATAACAACGCAGCTTTCACAAATTTTCCAGAACTTTTTGCTCAACCTAGTACAAAGTTTTACAGCTAGACTTTCATTTCAAGAATTTTAACTTCTAAAAAACGTTTTGCGAATAAAAAATTATGCTAAATACGGCAATTTTAATTACAATAAATGGCATTATACAGGGTGTTTATAAAAGTATGTTCCAGTTATAAATTTTAATACCATTAACTCTAAGCGTTGTACAGTAGTAGTTCAAGGTAAAAAATAAAGAGCAACTCAAGCATCGAGAACTTCTTTGTTATTGGCTCACTTGCAGTGCCACATACGCAAAATGGCGACTCCTGAGCGTAAAGCGTTTTGCGTTCTGCAATTTGCTAAGAGTGTATCTGTAGTTTCAGTTCAATGTGCATTTCGTTTAAAGTTAAATTGTGATCCCTCATGTGGCAAAAACACACAAAACTCAACTGGCTATTGCTTCCATAACTCCGGACTTGTTAACCGAAGTGAGTGAAGAATTGGACTTTAGGTTGGATGTGTGCCGTATAACCAAAGGTGCACATATTAAACATTTGTAAGAAAAAACTAGGTTAGTTTACATTCAATTTGATGTATCGGGTTGTAACGAAAGTTTCACGCCATAGCTAATACGGTCTGTGCAAACAGTTCGCGTTGACGTGTTTGCTCATATTAGGTAGCTTTCATTACAAAAAGCTACCTATTGCAGCCGTTCGGAGGAAAGCGATTTCAAAAAATTTTGGTATATTTTCATCGATCATGAGCCCCAGACCCCGAAACCACCCTCCGTTCAAAATTGATATATATATATATATATATATGACCTATGTCACACTGTAACTGTTGTAATTATGAACCGATTTCGATGTAATTTGGTATGTACATAGTACATACAAATGTCTCGACCGAGTTCGTTGGCCAGCGTCATCCGCCGTTTTGTTTCAAAATGGCGGCCATTTAAAATTTAAAAACAAAATTTTAATTTAAAATGTGGTACCAAAAAATTAAAAATGGAAAAATATTATCTTCTTATGTATTTGACCTTTATACAAAGATTCCGGAGCAGTTTTTGTTTCGTCTATATCTTAAAAAATGGCTGAGTTATAGCATTTTGAATTTCTAGCGTGGCTGACATTTTGAAACGTCCTGAATTTTATCACGCGATACAAGGCGTATTTATGAACCGATTTCGATGTAATCCGGTGTGTATATAGTGCATACCAATGTCTCGACCGATTTCGTTGGCTAGCTTCATCCGCCATTTTGTTTCAAAATGGCGGCCATTTAAATTTTTTTTTAAATTTTAAAATTTGAGATGTGGTACCAAAAAATTGAAAAAGGAAAAATATTTTTTTTCTTATGGATTTGAACTTCATACAAAGATTTCGGAGCAGTTTTTGTTTTGTCTATATCTTAAAAAATGGCTGAGTTGCAGCATTTTGAATTTCTAGCGTGGCTGACATTTTGAAACGTCCTGAATTTTGTCACGCGATAAAAGGCGTATTTATGAACCGATTTGGATGAAACTTCGTTTATACATAGTACGTACTAATGTCTCGACCGAGTTCGTTGGCCAGCTTCATCCGCCATCTTGTTTCAAAATGGCAGCCATTTAAAAAAATTAAAAAATTAAAAAAAGAAAATGAGATACCAAAAAATTGGAAAATGAAAAAGATTTTTTTCGTATGTGTTTGACCTTAATACAAAGATTCCGGAACAGTTTTTGTTTCATCTATATCTAAAAAAATGGCTGAGTAATAGCATTTTGAATTTCTCTTTTGGCTGACATTTTAAAACGACCTGATTTTTTGTCACGCAATAACAGGCGTATTTATGAACCGATTTGAATGTAACTTGGTCTGTACATAGTACATATCAATGTCTCGACCGAGTTCGTTGGCCAGCTTCATTCGCCATCTTGTTTCAAAAGGGTTGCCATTAAAAAAATTAAATTTAAAATTTAAAATGAGGTATTAAAAAATTGGAAAATGAAAAAGATTTTTTTTATGTGTTTGGCCTTGATACAAAGATTCCGGAGCAGTTTTTATTTCTGAAAATTTGTTCTTTTGTTTATATCTTAAAAAATGGTTGAATTACAGCACTTTGAATTTCTAGCATGGCTATCATTTTGAAACGATCTTGTATTTGTCACGCGATAACACACGTATTCGCCTATTTCGATGTAAGAAGGCATGTGGATAGTATACATCAATACCTCGACCAAGTTCGCTGGCCAGATTCATCAGCCATCTTGTTTCAAAATGGCGGCCATTAAATTAAGAAATATATATATATTTAAAGTGAGGTGCAAAAAAATTAGAAATTGAAAAAGGTTTCTTTCTTAAGTATTTGACCTTGATATAAGAATTCAGGAGCATTTTTTGTTTGTCTTTACCTTAAAAAAGGGCTCAGATATAGCAGTTTCAATTTCTATTGTGGGTGACATTTTGAAAAATCGGATTTTTTGCATGCGACAGCACTGGTATATATCAACCGATTCCGATGTGAGTGAGCATGTGCACAGCAATTACTAAGGTCTCGAGCAAGTTCACTGGTTAGCCTCATCCACCATGTTGTCTTAAAATGGCAGGCACTTTAAGAAATCGCCGAATTTGGCAACCAAATATAAGTTACTTTAAATAAAAGCAGCTTGGATAAAGCTGACTAATTTCGCGAAATTCTCATTCATAATGATTTAGTATTTGTAAAAATTAATATTGAATCTCCTATATTCGGTTTCCACTAAATTGAGCTTCGCGTGTTTGAATAATATAAGTTAGCTTTTTTAAAATAAGGAATATGAAAGCTACCTCTTTCTCCCGGCACCGGCCGGAAGGACTTTTTTGTCAAACGATTGTTGGCTTTTGAAAGAAAAAGACTTGCTTTATAACACTGTGTTGTGAAATTAAAAAATATATATATAGTTACCATTAAGTACAAGGTGTCTAAATTGGAACTATCACACTACCAGATTAGAACCTTCATTTACTTCCAGTTCTGTTGCAAAAAGCCAGCTGCAGAATGTCACCGAATAAAGTGTACAGCTTTGAGTACTAGTGTTGCATCATATGACACTGTGAAGGTTTGACGGAATGGTGATTATATATAAAATTACAGTCAATTATACATATTATAATTAGTATAATGTAATGGTGATTTGGCGGAAAACTTTTGTTACAACCTAATGTGATTTGTTGTAAAATAGTTTAAATTAATCTGTTATAATGTACCGTTGAAACTGGAGCATTTTTTGTGAACATCCTGTATATTTATAGTAGACTGGATAATAGATAATCGAATTCTGTTTTGATTCATTTTTAGGTATGCAATGACCGAACTATGATACTTGGAGATATATTCCTGAAAAGGCATCCACTAAAATATATTTATCATTCTTTTTCTTTTCTAATCTTTCGTCGCTTAATACTTTATGAAACAAATGTCTATACGAGGCATTATCCCGAACGACAGAGGAGAATAAACAAATGATAAATGTGGCAGGAATAGTTTATTGTACTCATATACTTTAGTAAATGTGACATATTGTTTTAGCATCGGCAAAAGGATATGATATATGGTATATATATTACATTATTCTAATATATCGCACAATCTAGCAGTGATTAACTGTTTCCCATAAGATGTGCCCATGAGCTTATAATTTTTTGTTTAGAGAGGGCAGTGATCTAAATAAAAACCTTCCGTTCTATTATTTAAAACATGTGATTTAGAAAATTATTTTTCAAATGATTCAGAAAAATTATTAGTGTTATAAATAAAAAAAAAGTAAGGCAAAAAGAAAATGAATTAAAGTTGGACAATATTTTTCTTTTTTTTTTTTGTTTAACTTTGGTATCTAAATAAATAATATAATCTGACTTTGATTAATTTAATACTATCATCAAATGTTATTTGGTTAATACCAGTTGTATCAGCTATACCATAGCCAGTGATTGTAACTCAATGGCTATATTACAAAGAATAATTTAGCAATATTGGCAAGAAATAAATTTCCATAATTCATTAGCAATATATCCAGTTCAGTGTAAAGCCAATATTTCCACAATATTGGCATTCTATTGAAATTATTTCTAAAGTAAAGTCCTCATTACGTGAATCCTTTATGTAAATAAGTTACTATTGCTGAAATATTAATATAAAATTGGAAAATGACCAATAAAACCGATGTTTGTTACGAAATATCAAATTTCAATAAAACAAACATTTTGAAAATTAGAAGCAATGCTTCAGAAACACTTGTCTACTTTTAAACGTACTTTAATACGTTACTGTTTTTACATATCATATAAGAAATTATGCTACAAAAAATAAGCTGAGATTTCCAACTAAAAAAATGTGTTTTAATTATCCTGTTTTTGTAATAAGAATAATAATTCAATTTTTAAATATTACGAAAAAACGTTACCTGCAGCTTTATATATACCTTAACTGTATGGCATACGATGGCGAGTACTTTAAGTTTTTAGAATCTGGCAAAGAAAAAAAACAGCTGATTTCCGCGTAGACGATTTTTATCAAAATTGTACAGTTATATGATTATCTACGTTTACAGAACATCTAAAGCTGTGAAATTTTATTTACTGTGATTTTTCGAAAATCCGAAGTGCTAAGTAATTATGGAGTTATATCGAAGGGACCTCAGAGCCATGATTTTGTATGACTTTCGACAATGATTGACTCAAAAACAATGTAGCGATAGAATGAAATCGACGTTAGTAACGAAGTACCATCTAAGGCAACGATTTAAAGCTGCTTTAAAGAATTCTCTCGCGATCACAAAAATCCCAGTGATGATGATCGGGAAAGTCGACCAAAAAGTGCTGTGATTCCCAAAAACATTGATGCTGTGAGAAAGCTAATGCCTTCATATGACATATGATGAAATAGAAGGATCTTTGAACATTTCAAGGAACTGCGTGCATGTTTTCGGCATGGAACCTTCACAATTTATTTCAAGCTGAAAAGGACGCTCGTGTGAAATGTTGCCATGATAATCTAAAAATATTCAACTCTGGTGTTTCAAAACATGTGTATGACATCTTACGGTGAAACCTGGTTTTATTCTTGAGAACCCGAAAAAAAACATAACAGACTAATTGGGGGGGGGGGGGGTTCAAGATTGCTCTAGACTGACAAAACCTGTTCGTGTAAGGAGTGCTTCCAAAAAAAGAATTGCTGCGTTTTTCGATTTATCTGTTTATATTGCAACCGTTCCTTTGGATGATCGTAAAACAGTCAATGCTCGTTGGTATACCACAATTTGTTTGCCGAAAGTAGTAGCAGAACTAAGAAAAAAAATTCAAAACGTCGTATCAAACTGCTCCAGGACAACGCCATATCACACACGGTTTTCTTAAGTGCGGATTATTTAAAGCGTGAAAAAGTCAAACTGATGACTCATTGCCCGTATTCACCGGACTTGTACCTGATGATTTCATTTTATTCCGTTCATAAAAAATAAAATGCGTGGCCAGCGTTTAGACAAGTCGGAAGAAGCCGTTGAAGGTTGCAAATGCCATGTTTCTGCTATGCCAATTTCGTAGTGATATAAATATTTTGATGCTTGGTTTATTCGAATGCAAAAATGTATCGATGCTGCAGGAGAGTATTTTGAGAGGCAATAAAACATATATTCTTTGTAAGAAATTATTTCTTTTATTACTCTTTAAAAACTTAAATACTACCCCTCGTATCAGGGAATAATCATCATAAGCTACGGTGCTTGACTTGATAGTAAAACTGTCGGTACTTACGCATTATCAGTCCCAGAAAGATAGATTTTCAAAAATTATTTTTAATCGCCAATCCCGTTAAAACAGTAATTTAATATACGTTTAGGAAAAATTTATCGCTGAAAAAGTTTCGGTTTTAATATCTGAAATAACACAGTAGATATTACCACTGTGTGCCACAAAATATCTTAAACATGTCATCTGTGAACCGCGGTACTCGATTTGTGGATTTCTACTTTTAAGTTTTAAAATTCATGCATTTTTTAATTAAGAATTTGGTTGACTTTTCAGTATAAAATAATAAGGGGACATATATAACGTGTGCATACACAACTTTATCAATTTTGGGGAATTTTGAATCCCACCCCCTGTACGATATTATACGTCATCATTCCCCCCCCCCTCCCCCCCTCGCCCCAATGGCATCGTTATCAGTGTCTAAAAATTATTTTTATTTTTAATTTTTTTTCTTCCTTTTTCTGTTTATGCGTTTGCAGTGATATATAGATATGGTTATACAATTATTATTTGGATACGTTACTGATTTAAATGAAGAGAAGTACAAAAATCACTATTATGTATGAAATAATTTTACATCAAATAATACTTTAAAGAATACTTACTATTTCGAAGTACTTAATAATGCCTTTTTGTTACATAACGCATTCAACAGTAATATCCCTTTTTGCACTTGCTCCCTGCACGGTGTATAAAGAACTTTTTATAAACAAAACAGTTGGGTAACGTTTTCCCCACATTTTACAAGTATAATTACGAACCTGGTTTCTCTAAACAATGAACTGCATGAGCGTACGGCAGAAGAATAGAAATGGGAATCGTTGGGATATTCCATATTTTGGAAGAAATAATTTTATAATTATTTAATGGTTTTGATAATAACTTTGTATTTTCGTAAAAATAGATAACACCTTAAAATAAAGATGAGAAATTAAAAAAAAATTAACAGACTATCTTGATGCAAATAAAGTTACAATAAAAAGAACATTTTGGTTGCATCAAAAATGATAACGATAATAAAAGACATCCACCAAACCCGTGGAGATATCTTTGGATATCATGTACCTGATACGCCTCCTCTCCCCACAAGTGATAACGTTATATATGTACAGCCTCTAAACAATGAAGATATTAGCATCGAAAAGCTTTAAAGTTTTTAGAGTTAGTAATTTTTTTATTTATCAGACATTTGTAAGCAAATTTTCCTCTAAGGTGTTTTAACTTTCGGAAGATCAACAAACTTTTTATTTTTCAAACAAGGAAAAAAACTACAAGACAGTTTTAACAATTGAAAAATGAATAATTCAATGAACTGAGATACGTTTCGCCTGGAAATTACTGTCGTAAATATTCATTTTTATACCTTGTTCCGGCTAATTCTCTAAACAGCTAGATAGCCAACGCATGCTCTGTTTGAATGGTCCACTTCTGAACTGAAACGAACTAATTTTTGTTGATGTTAGAATTCTGTACCGCCTCGAATGGCACTTAATAGATATTTATGTTCCGTTTTCGTTATTAAATGTTTGTTTGTCCCGTAAAATATGTTGATTATTCGTCGAATTAGATACACGGAACCACCTAGACATTACATTTGATTTTGAAATGAATATTTGGATTAAGTAGAAAAGAATAGAACATACTTGATTAAAAGTTGACTTATTTAGCGATGTATGATGCAACACTAATAAAAGGAAAGGTGTTTGAGAAGGCATCTGAAAACCGTTTATGTTCGGTAATTGCTCGAAATGAGTTTTAAGGGGGTCCGGGACAATTTTTCAAAAAATGTTTATTTATTGAGTTAAAAAATTGACATTTTTTGTGATGGCTAACCATATCATTTGTAAACAAAATCGCATGATAAAACTTCTCATATACATATTTTTTTGTAATTTAAATTTTAAATTTTGTTAAAAAAGTGGGGTAGTTTAAAATCGTTATAACTCGAAATATTATTTATAGAATTTATTTTTTTTTTCATTTAAATAAACAGAAATATATAAATTTTGATTTAGATTCAGCATTTTTAAAAATATTAATTTTTAAAAAAATTAAAAATATTTAAATTAAAAATTAGAAAAAAATAATGTAACTTTAAAAAAAATCATATTTTCAAAAGTAATATATATTTTTTAATTTGCTGAATCTAAATTAAAGTAAAGCTATTGAAAAAGATATGTTCTATGTTTGAACCATTTATCTGTAACGGTTCTTCATTTATAACAATTTAAATATGAGTAATGGTGAAAAAACCCATCATGAAGAAAAACGCAATTTCACAAGAACTCGTTTCCTTGACAACCATAGCTTGAAAGGTAGATTTTGAAAACAAATCAAAACAAAAAAAAATTAATATTTTCTGTTCTAATTCAGATAGAAACATGATTTAAACGTCATTTTAAGCAGAAAACGGTAGAGACATTTTTAATCCAATTTTTAAAAAAAAATGGAAAATTTGAAGATTTTTGTGTCCCGGACCCCCTTAACATGTGTTATGCGTTTTTTACGTGGATTAATACTAGAAGAAAGGGATATTTTACTCAAGTTTTATAAAAATACTTAATACCAGAATTTTATTTAAATCTGATTAACTTATTTAATTAGACCTTTTTTTCCTTTGTGTCTTTTAAACTTATTTTATAAAAAAATTTCCCGTTCGAACCGAAATATATCCATATAGTTGGGGCCAAAAGTGTTAAAATTTAACTTATTACTTCGGGTGGCCAAAAATATAGCCTACTTGTAAAACCATAGGCTTTCTTCGTGTAATACTTGATATTTGTATGTCTAATTTTTATTAGAAGAAATTATACTTTTAGGAATAATTCAAAAATTACTAATTAAGCCACAGAGTGAGTAATCTTCATTATTGTACTGCATTAGACTGAAATCAGACGTAAATTAATAAGAACTAAAACTAATTCTAAATAAATGATAATTTAGAAAGTATTTTGAAGCTTTTGAGCTCATTTTAGCATTTATTTGAAGGTTTAAATTTTTTTAGAAACCGTTCATTTACATCTTAAAATTAACCATCATCTCAATTCGAAGCTTCTTGTCGAACGGTCTACCACCGCTCTGGATGTAGTGTCACTAACATAAAATGCCTATGTTGAAACACGAACTGTCACCCTTAATTTAAAACAATAATTTTTAAATCGGTTTGGTATTTCCTAATATTCCATAGAAAACGTAAAATAGAAAGTTTTTAAAGCCTTTTTTAGAAGATTTGTTGTTCCTGCCTTCACCAGGTGGTGCTGGGGCCGGCATAATATATAGCCTGTGTAGGATCAGAGACTGTCACCATTTATTCGCAATCATTAATTTTGTAATCGTTTTTTTTTATTTACTGAGATTGCATAGAAATCATAATTAAGAATTTTTTGGAATGCTTTTCGCTCCTTCCCTTCGCTTCATCCTTTTAAATTCCCAATTTATTTTCAACAGTTCTTAGAGGTCAGTTATATTTTATAAGACACTACCATGCCATATGAAAAGTTTCTACCCCCTTCAATATCACAGAAATCGCAATTGAGAACGTTTTTTGCTCCTGCAACCCCCTTGTGGTATTGGCACCGATATAAAATATAGCTTATGTTTGAGCAGGTTTTATCACCCTAAATTTTCAACCATTATCTTTTAAATTGGCTTGATAATTCATAAGATTGTATAAAACTCGTTATGTAGAACGGTTTTACAACACTTTCCGCTCACTTCATCCTTTAAATTGGAAGTTTCTTTCGACGGTTCTTAGAAAGCATTTGCATCTTTCAAGTAATTATCATGCGAATTTCAAAATGTTAGACACCTGAGTATCACAAAAAACATAATTTAATTTTTTTTTCTCCTGCAACACCCAGGTGGTACTGACAACAACATAAAATATAGCCTATGTTGGAACAGGAACTGTCACGATCAATTTGCAACCATTACTTTTGAAATCGGTTAGATATTTCAAGAGATTGCGTAGAAATCGCAATTTATAATGTTTTTAAAACGCTTGTTGCGTAATTTCACCCGTTTTAAATTTCAAACTTTTTTAAAACTGTTCTTAGAGAGCATTTATAGCTTATAAGTAACTTCCATGCCTAATTTCAAATTGCTAGTCCCTGCAGTATCACAAAATTATGATTTAGGACGTTTTTTGCTCCAGCAACCCACAGGTGGTAGTGACACCAAAATGAAATAGACCCTATGTCGGAGCATGGTCAGTCATCATCAATTTCCAACTATTGCTTTTGAAATTAATTTGGTATTTTATGAGATTGCGTATGTATCTCAATTTAGAACATTTTGCGAACGCTTTTCGCCCACTTTCACCACTTTTTAATTTCGAATTTTTTAGGAAATGTTCTTAGAGATCATTTATACCTTATAAATAACTACCATGCCCAATTTCAAATTACAAGTCGTTGCAGTTTCACATAAATCACAATTTAGAACGTTTTTTGCTCCTGAAAACCCCACGTGGTAGTGACACCGACATGAAATAGAGCCTATGTTCGAGTAAGGGCTGTCACCACCAATTTCCAGCCAGTACTTTCGAAATCAATTTGATACTTCCTGAGATTGCGTAGAAATCATCATTTAGAACGCTTTGACGCATTTTTAACCTTTTTAAATTTCGATTTTTTTAAAGAAATGTTCTTAGAAATCATTTACATCTGATAAGTAACTACCATTCCAACTTTCATGTTTCTAGGCTCTTCAGTATCACAAATCGCATTTTTAGAAGTTTCTTGCTCCTGGACCCTCTTTGGAGTAGTGGTATGGACATAAGATATAGCGTATGTTGGAACAGGGTCTAACGTCATCATTTTGAGACCATTACTTTTGCAATCGGTTTGGTAGTTCAAGTGATTATATCCTACAAATAAACAAACAAAAAAACTTTACTTCTTTATAACATTAGTATAAATGTTGGATCAGAGACTTTAACCAACAAATTGGCAACATTACTTTGGAATCGATGTAGTTTTTCCTGAGATTTCATAGAAATGGTAAGTTAGAAAGTTATTAGAGCGCTTTTCGCTCATTATGCGCTTTTAAATTTCGAATCATTTAGAAACTGTTCTTAGAGATCATTTAAATTTTATAACTACCATACTAAATGAATACTTTCTATCCACTTCAATATCACGAAAATCGCAATTTTAGGATGTTTTTTGTTTTTGCAACGCCCTAGTGATAGTGATACCGGAAAAATATAGCTTATGTTGGAGTTTGGACTTTACCGTCTATTTTTAACCATTACTTTTGACCTAGGATTTGTGTTTCCTGAGATTCTATAGAAATCGTAATTTAGAACATATTTTAAATCTTTTCGCTCCTTTCACATTTTGAAATCGGTAATTTTTAGCAACTGTTCTTAGAGAGTGTTTACAATGTATAAGTATCTACCATGCCAAATTTCAGGTTTCTAAGCCCTTCAGCATAAAAAATAATCTTATTTTTATAACTTTTTTTTGTTCCCGCACCCACCTAGGGCCGGTGGCCACGACATAAAATGTAGCCTATGTAAGAACAGGTGCTGTCACTATTAAGTTTCCAACATTACTTTTGAAATCAGTTCGGTAGTTCCAGAGATTACCCCGCTACAAACAAACAAACAAACGCTACTTCTTCATAATATTAGTAGTATAGATAGGAAGATAGCGTTCCCCTTTATATTAGAGCACAGTGTTCCTTCAACCTTTTTTCTAAAAATGTCCAGTACATAGTAATCAACTTGTGCCAGCCTTTGTCTCTTTTACAACTTCAATAATAAATTTTCGAGAAATAACATTCGATGTCTCCAAATGTGAATCTTGTTAAATATTCCTATTTTGTATTATTACGAGGGTGAATCAAATATTAACCGGAATTTCTGCCGGGAGGCCTGCAAGTCATCGCGATTGCGCTCAAACCTCTGCGCATGGCAGGTGGGGGTGTCATATGACTATTTATGCGCCAATATGTACTACCCTTTCCGTTCCTCAGTCGGCATCAGGATGAATAAGGGAGATGTTCACCGCAACGTTGTGCAACGCATTATCGTTAATTTTCTCACAAATGAAGACGTAAGACCGGCTGAAATCTTACGAAGTTTAATCTTACAGTTTGGGTAGACACGCCTGCAGAAAACCCAAGTGTATGACTGGCACAGAAAGTTTGTGGAAGGATGAACAGAAGTTGAAAACATCCCCTCACGCCCACCCCCCTCGAACAAGTTTGGCTGAGGAAAACTTTAGTGCCATTCGGGACATTCTGTGCTGCTACACGGGTGCTTCCAACTACTGTCAGCTGTTGGATGAAACAAAACGTGCATATCGGCGGTAAAGACGTGAATTTCCGATCAGAGAAGTGATTTTGCTTCATGACAGTGCCCGTCCCCATACAGCCAACCTGACTCACAAAAAGTTGGAGAAAGTTGGAAATGCATTGATCATCACAGGAACACCCTCCCTATAGTCCCCTGTGATTATCAGATGTTTGGGCCTCTGAAAGAAGCATTAGGAAGTGAACGATTCGACTATGACACTGCTATTGAAGCCTTCTTGCGCAATTGGATGTAGACAAACCCCTCTTCTTTCTATGATGATTGCATCAAAAAACTTCCGATCAGTTGCAAAAATTGTGTTTTGAAATCAGGAGATTATATAGAAAAATAATATGTAACTTTCTGCTTTGTATCCTGTACCAATAAATTAAAAAAACAAAAATTCCGGTTTATATTTGATTCACCCTCGTAATTGCGTACAGATAGATGCTACTAGATCGAGAATTCTATTATTCAAGTGTTTTAAACTTTAATTGTGTTTATTAATTCGAGGATTTACTTCTCATATTATCTTGATTTATTAAAACTATCACCACAAAACACAATATCTAACATTTAAATTAATTACATCAAAAATTCCGAGAAAACGATAAAATTCGCATCTCGGCCGGGCGCAAGTTCTGGTAGTTTTTATTTCACAATTTCTAGCATAAGTAACAGTTTTTACGCAGGATCATTCGCCACACGTACCCAGTCACGTGGTATGAGTCGGATATTTTCAGCTTTACACCCCACGCACACAGGTGCAATTCGTAACAGTCTCGTTACTTATTGAACGCACCTAATAGAACAATTGAAAAGACTGTCAACAAACATTTTTAATGAATGTACCCATATGACATAAATGTTATTTTCAGTGACTTTCAAATAGTTTGAAGATAATCGCTCTTCTTTAAAAATGGAAATATAAATGCAAAAAAAAAAAAAAAAAAAAGGTTTCATTAAAGTTTACAAAAATGTAAGATATATATAAATTTTTAAATGCACTTAAAAGTAGGAAAGTCTTGAAAAAAACTTTAAATGCTCGGAATTTAAGTTAAATTGCGGTGAGCTCGATTATGGAAGTTTAATGGATTTCAATGGGAATTTCGCCAAAGGTGTGAGCTATTGTAAAGTTGGCTTCACATGTGGCGACTTATGTTTGTCGCCAAATTTGGCGACATTTCACCAAGTTGGTCGAAGTTTCGCTCTATTGTCGTATCCCTGTGATAAGTACATCAAATACTCATTGTTGAAGCCGATACTGATTTCTCCGTAGGAAATCAAACTATTATTGAGTAACCATTAACTAAATTTGTCGGCCGTTGCCAGCCTTAACGATCGGATTTAAAAAAATCAATTTCCAACTTATGTATTGCCCTCAGGAATGCATATATAATCCAAATATCAAAGCACTATGTCAACTGGAAGTGAGTGAAAAATCAGCAACTACATTTGTCTGCCACACACAAATATAATTGTAAGTTTAAAAAAAGAAAGCACATAAAAATATGAAAATATTTTGTCCCACAAGCTGAAACAATCTTTAATATAATTTTCCTTAATATATAAGGAAAAAAACAGCATGTTTCTCATTCAAAATCTTCTTATCATTAAGTTTCTGTAAAAAAAGAAAAAAAAATCTATTATACTTCAAGAAAATTTCAGATATTATTTTTCTCTGACGATTTTTGGAAGGATCATTTGCATTCCATTGCTTCTATTATTTTGATTTTTTTAAACTTAATTTTCACCTTAAAAAGTTTTTTCTTATTTTACTGGAAATAAAAGGCATTATCACAATCCAGGTCGTTATATATTTCAAAAGAAATTACAAAAATAAAAAATATTCCCACGTGCAGAAGCTTTTAACGCTAAATCAATAATTAGATTTGGAAGAAAAACAGTGAATTCTTTAGATGTTAATAAAATTTCTTGAAATTCGGCTTGAAATTGTATCTCTAAAATGTAGCATATATTTTTTACTTCAAAAAGCTTTTATCAAAAGAAAAGGAATGTACATTACATTGTACTTTTTAAGAAAAGATAACATTTTTGTTTTGTTTTTTGCATCAAATCATTTTGCCTTTTGTTAGGTATAAGAATTTTTTAATATTTTATTTAAAATCTGTATATTGCATAAATTTTTTAAGGATAGTATAAAATACCTTTTTGATTTCCTAAATTTTACGAGGCACTTTTTGCGAACGTTTTAAAAGCTTAGTATTATTACATGTGCAACTATGTCCATATTTCATATAAATAATTTTATATGAGCAATAATGCACAGATTAACATAGTGGATTATTCTTATTAAAATTTAATAGAACCTTGTATAGTAACTTAGTAAATACATTTGCTAAGATTATGGAATAAAACGACACTAATTTTAGAAAAAATTAAACCGGAAGAATGACTAGTCTGCCACCAGTAGTTGGTGCTAGCAATTATAACCAGACTACAACATCTTCATCAGCACAAGCATCTAAGGAAAGAAGGATAAAAAAGATTGCATATACGGTGCATCCTCATAATGAACCTCATAATACAAGATTAATAAGAGGAACAACTGTTGCTGAAACAAGCAAAAAATGTATTCAATCTGTACCTGACACAGAGTAGGAGAGATCGGGGCTAGTTGGCCACAGGGGTAAGTAGGCGCAGTCTTCATAAATCGCCTGTTTGTGGATAGATTGCGCAACCAGTCACAGAATACCTTTCTTCTTGCATTTTGCAATCTTCATTGTAGTTTTGAACCGTTACCTACGTGCAGTGGATATTTATTACGATTTTTCTATTTTTTGCACTCATAAGTAATTTTTGTTGCTTCATTCTGTTTCTAATTTCAAATATTATCTTAATAATTGCGATTTAACTTGTGCAGTTTTTTTAGCGTATGATTAACTGTACCTACCCCATGTGTGATTTACTTCGATTATCTATGTTTAGAAGGGTACGTCTCCCTTTTGTGAAGAAATTTATTATGGGGCTAGTAGGCGCATGGAACACGGGGCAAGTTCGCTTGGTGTCTGGTGTGTTCTGGTAGCTTGAAATACTGCAAACAAAGAGAAAAGTGGTTGCAATGCAAGATTTTGTGCACACGAAGCTTCCCCAAACGGAGACACTCGATTTTTTATTTGTGACAACTGTAACTCTGATGATGATATCGAGTAGGACGGAAGTTACTCAATGTTAATGTTTTATTCATTACTTTTATGTCTGTATAATTTAGAATTCACATTGTACGACGATAACGACTTTGTTTAAACTTACTGGTAATAATGAAATTGTTTCTTCTTAACTGCGTGCATTATTTGAGTTTCATTTAAATTTTTATAAAGCGTGTGCCAACTTGTCCCATAGGCTTAGGCAACTTGCCCCTTGATGGGATAGGTTGGCGCACAATTTTCCTTTTACTTTATGTTTCCGCTAAACATAAACTACAAAAGATACAAACTCTAACGCCGGGTATTTATAGCCAAATGCCTGTTCTTTAAAAGAGCAGTTAAAGTTTGTTAAAAAACTTAAACAAAAAAATAATAAAAATCAATAACTAAAAACTGCGCCTACTAGCCTCGGTCTTCCCTACCGTACAGACGTGGAAAAAAAAGTAAACACTCCCCACTAACTCCTCAACACATTATCATAGAAGAAAGTTATTGTTTTCAAATTATGCTTAAAAAATGGCAAAATGACGGTTTATGGGGCAGTCTATGATAGAAGTGACTAGATATTTTGAAATTTGTTATGCTATCCTGTAATCTAGCAGACTTCAATAACTGCTTGAGTGGCGCTTAAAATGCCATGATCAGTAAGGGGGCTCTCTTAGTCAACATTCGAGTACCGAAATTCAATTTGGATTCAACCCCTAAAATACGGTTGTTTTAAAATAATTAATTTCTCGGAAACTTATCGTATGAATTGCATAAAAATTTATTTTTATGCTAATTGAAGGGTGTAGAGTTCAATTATGCTGTCAGAATTGTGCACTGCTATTGAAAAAAAAAACTTTCTCAATTAGCCTACGGCATATACATCATTTAAAAGTAGACTTTATTACCGATCGTGTGATACCAGTAACTTTCCTCTATGATAATATTTTTCAAGGTTAGTCAGGGGTGTTTATTTTTTTCCACGACTGTACATTTCAGCGTACAATAAACGAAACATGCAAAGAAATTAATATTTAAAAGAATAAAGATCCTAACATTGGATGTCTACAAGTTTTAGAAAAGAAGCGAGTTCGAACGTGGAATGGTGTAGCGAAAAAAGATGCAACATACCAAAACTTCATATCGTTTAACATTAAAACTATGCACTGCAAAGTGATCCATATTCAGTAAGAATACATTTCTAAACTAGTCGGATGTACCAATCCCAAAACTTTCTTCTATCTCATACATGTTAATACTTCAAAATCCGCTATCACACTGCCAAAATTAAATGGCAATCTATGCATCTCATGAGGATTCTAATGATATGAAATTCCGTGCGTTAGTTCTTGAGATATGACTATCGCTGAAATTGTCTAAATTCAGAAAAATGCTGCCTAGCAGCGCCACCTATTGGGTGATTTATACCAAATCCTAATCAGCAACAATTTATGTCAACGTCTGACTGAATCTGAAGTTTGGAGAAAATCCGTACATTAGTTTTTGAGATAGAGCAATAACGAAAATCGTGAAAATTCCTGCATAGCAGCGCCACCTATTGGGTGATTAACACCAAAACCTAATTAACAACAACTTGTGTCAACATACAGCTAAATCTGAAGTTAGATGAAAATTGGTCCATTAGTTCTATTGATAGAGCTATTGAGGCAATCGTGGAAAAGGCAGCAGAGAAGCGCCACCTGTTGGGCGGTTTACACCAACACATGATCAGTAGCAAGTCATATTAAGGACTAACTGAATCTGAAGTTTGATGAAAATCCGTGCGTTAGTTCTTGAGATAGAGCTATTGGGGAAATCGTGTAAATCCTGCAAAATTCATCATAACAGCGCCACCTGTTGGGCGATTTACACCAAAACGTAATAATCATCAATTCATATCAAGAACTAACGAAATCTGAAGTTTGATCGAAATCCGTGCATTAGTTCTTGAGATAGAGCTATTGCAAAAATCGTGAAAAATGCAGCATAGCAGCGCCACCTGTTGATCGATTTACACCAAAAACTAATCAGCATCCATTTGTATTAAGGACTAACTGAATATCAATTTTTATTAAATTCCGTGCATTAGTTCTTGAGATAGAGCGCCCACAAAATGTGTGTCACATACACACAGACAGACAGACAGACAGACTCACAGAGTCACAGACAGACATTTTGTAAAAACATGTTTTTTGGAATCTCTGACCCCTAAAACGTGTAAATCCGTCGAAAACCGGAATTCGAAAATTTTCATGAATCCAATACTTTCTTCTTGTAAAGATAGAAGAAAGTAAAAAAGTAATGGGCGCTTATTTTGTGATTGCTGTTTGCATTAACAAACTGTGCTTGAACTTTTGCCTTCCGATAATTGAATAATTAACAGTAATAACATATTTGCATATTTGTTGTTGGGGGACAAGTTTATTACAAGATGAATATTTAATATAATAATAAGTTAATTACAAGATGACATTGCAGCAGGCAAAAATGATTGAAATGGCAATTCAAACGGAAGAATTTTGTATGTTCTGAAAATGCTGTTAACAAAAGATTGACTCATCTGCAAATCCGCAAATTTTGGTTGATTTAAGCAAAGCTTGAATGAACGATGCAAAGACATCAATTTCCTGCAAGGCGTTGTGCAATGACTATACAAGGCCAGATCTTCTAATTGATTGGTTCCTAACTACGAATATCTGTTTTTGTGCATGGAATTTTCTACGATGTTTCTACTAAGTCTCAGAAAATACTTCTGTCAATATATATATATATATATACTCCTTAAACAGAAAATTTCCGTAGACAGAAGTGTTAAAAGTCCTGCAAATCAATCAGTTTTTAGTTAACGATTGCAAAAATAAATGTATCTATGCATATATACTGTTATCTGGATAACATGGAGAACATGAATAATACACTGAAAGAAAAAATATACCGCCTTCATCTAGAACGAATAGGTAGTCATTTTCTAAATCCCTAAACTAACAAAAATAGATTTCCGAGTAATGCGAATAAGGAAAACAAATCAACTGAATAAACGAAATAATCGAGAATTTCTTGTCTATAATTTTATAGATTATGAAACAACCATAATATTATGAATCTTTTGAATTGTGAGAAATTATAACTTAATTTCTAGAATTAATTCATAAAATAGAATTATTGTTACTAAAACTCACTTATTGTGTTCTCATTTATTTCCAGATATTTTTAAATATGTTTAACCGCAATAATATGAGAAAACAACCTTGAATTTCAATAGTGATGACTAGAACTCTCTAGTAAAGGGAACTAGAATTTATAAGGATGACATGGTACTAGCTTTCGAGAGACACAATTTATTTTCTAAATACCAGTGGCAGATTTTTTTTTCATTATATATAGATAGTACATTAAGTTTACAGTACATACACATTTAACGTCTGAATTTAAAAACTACTAAAACACCAAATAAAATAAACTAAGACAGACTTGAGCACAGTTAACAAATAAAATTTTATAAAAAATATACTTAAAAACAATTAAAAATACAATATGTAAACGTTTCGCCAAGCGACACGTGAGGCATCATCAGTACAAACAGTATCCATTGCAAAAATATCCAATTACATTAAGTATTATAAATAACATAGAATAATAAAAAAACACAAAACTTGAATCGTGCGCATTTGTTATTTCTTTTCGTAAATAAAAATGACTCTTTTAAGTAGAAATATGTAATAAAATTGTGCCTTTACTTAAATGCAATATGGACGTTAGAATAATTTGCCTAGTCAATCTCGATTTTAGATGTATTTGAAATTAGCTACTTACACCATTACAAATTAATGTTTTCAAATGAATAGCACTGATTAAAAATTTCATAATAATATGTAATATTGTTAATAACACAGTAATACTTTACCAAAACAAGTACTATTTGTTAAACAGAAAACAAAACCACAGTTAAAATTAGGAATTCTTTATTTCTTACTTTGAAAATAAATGTTCAATACATGTGCTGTTATTTCTATGTATTTCTATGTATTTCTATCTATTAATCTCTTCTAAACATTTAACTGATTTATTGTATCAGAAAGTACCTGTTACACACTTCAGTTTGAATACTAACCATGGTATAATATACTAATTTCAAATGCTAAAAGTTGTAAATTAAAACTTTAAAACCAGTAAAAATACTTTTATTTCGACTGTTGACATGTTTCGACTCTCCCCGAGCCATTTTCAAAACAAATAAATAAAGTTCTTCAAAATTTGCACTGTCTATGAAACGTCTTCATTCAGTTTTCCACGCAATCTTTCATATTAAATAACGTGCATAATATGAAAGAATGAAAACTAAATGATGGCGTTTCATAGATCGTGCAAATTTGGAACAGTTTTATTTATTTGTTTTGAAAATCACTCAGGGAGAGTCAAAACATATCAACAGTCGAAATAAACGTATCTTTACTAGTTTTAAAGTTTTAATTTACACTCTTTAGCATTTGAAATTAATATTTTATTACAAGATGTTAATTTGTTTAATAGTAAACCTCAATAACATATATCAATTTCATGTCAATCCTAGTATATTTACGTGACTTAGAGCATGGACAGTCGGAAAGATAGACGCAGACAGACAAACAAACTGAATTCATAAATACTTTTCAACTTTGCTGGAAAGCATTAAAAAAATTACCTTACAAAAATGAATTGTGGTTAATATATTACGAAAATTTCACTTGATTACGATAATACCTCTGATAACTAAGCTTTTTTCCAGAAACACCTAAATCTTTCTTAACCAAAAGTATAAATTTTTCAAAGGTTTTACGAAACATCGTTTATTTCTTTCCGGAAGTCATCCAAAATTTAAAGATAAGATTTATAAAATAGTAAAAAGTACTTTATAAATGACTAAGTTATCTTCTATGTTAGAATTTCCAATAGCAAGTATCATAGCAACATCATCATAGCAACATCATCAGGTATCATATCATCACCATCTTGAAATCAGGAAAAAGTATTTTTTTAATACTTTCCAACTTAGTTGAAAACGGTTTGTGAATTCGGATGGTCTGGACGTCTGCTTGGCCGCGCTACAGCTCACGCAAATATACCAGGATTGGCTTGTAATTGGTATAGATTTATAGGGTTTAACATGGTATGTTTGGTATTAAAAATGACGTATGTAGTATATATACTTCATTTACAGGAGAGCTCAAAAGATTTCCGCTACATTATGCTCTATAGGAAAAAAAGTTCGTTAGCAGTGTATTTCAATGATATTTCACTATTTCAAACATATGGAAATTTATATGCATTACTAACGCGCGCTTCACGATACTTATTATAAAATAGTATATTGTGTATAAATTCTGTAGATCATATACAGGGCTGCAAAAAGAAATCGAGTATATTTCCTCTATCAGACGAAAATGCTTAAAGGAGAATTTTCAACTGTGCTCTGTGTTTCCTAACTGAACAACATTTTTCATACAATGTAGAATATGTACAAATTTAGACATCATATTCAGGGCTGCTCAAAAGAATTCTGATATTATTTCAAATATAAATGGTAATTGCTGAAATTGGGTTTTCAAATTGTTACAGTATTCTGAATGTGTTGGGAACTGTTCATAATCTATGGCTAACGCATATATTTTTATAATTCTATATATTGATAAAGTCTAACCATAGTTTTTTTTTCTTACTCCGCGTTAAGTATCTAAACTGATACTTTGCTCCCAGGCCTTAGCAATGACTTGAATAGCATCAATGACACTACCCAGCAAAGAGGAAATTGCTGGCCAGCAGCAAGATAGGTGCTGGCAATGATGGAGAAGTGCTGGCTGATGGTCTACCACTGCATGATCACTGCTGGACAGCTTCAGTCAACATTGCTGTTGGAAATCATCAGATAAAATTCTGGTGGGCATCCATTTTATCTCATGCGCTGGCCCACCAGTACACGGAAGTGCGCGAACTTTTGCAGTATTATTGCTGGGAACACTTACGCTAGGTGGCGCTGCGAATATCGATGACATTGAGTATTTGAACACAAATCTGAAATGATTATCTTAACACAATTTAAGCTGTGAAGCTAATTTTTTTTTAAACCGTAAAAAATATAGCACCACTGCCACCAACAAAATAAATAAGTAAATGAATAAATAAATAAATTCTTTATTTCAACGCACTTTTTTTTTCTCCTTAAATCTGGTTTTACTAGGTTACAAAGTATTTCGGTTTTCATAATTTACGCAGTTCAGAATCAATAATAAAAAAAAGCGTATAAAATACATAGGATTTCTATACAATAGAATAATTTCTATACTAGTTTAATGATTGGGAACGTAAATCACAAAAGAAACAAACTTGAAATAGTGTAATGAGAGCTTGAAAACTACGAGCAAGCTTAGCGTACGCTGAAAGCACTTGTTCATGTCCGATCACGAAAACCAAGCTGCATCGAACGCGGCCAGTACTTGGGAGGGTGACCGCATGCAGTTCAAATATTTCTATAGACATTCCTATTATAGGCACTTCTACAGATGTTTCTATAGCTCTTGGTGAAATTAGCTTATAAAAAAAAGAGCCATAATTGTATATTACTTCGTTTTTTATAGAATTCTATAAGAAATTTTTGTAAAGGAAAGTGCTGGGCCAGCAAAGGAATAGCAGTGAGATAGGTGCTAGCACTGCAGGAAAAGTGCCGGATTGAAGTAATGTGATGGCATACCAATGCTGGCTTGCTGTTGGCCATCACTGATGGGCCAGCTGGACGCTTTGGACACAGGCTTGGACACTTTTCGACAGGTTTAAGTAATGGCACCTTGCACTTTACCGCTGATAGCATTGCTGGCTGCCATCATTTTTTCAGCTGATGGCCCATTGTTTCTTTCTTTGCTGGGTATGATCGTTGCATGAATTCCTTGAAATGCAGATAGGTAAAGAAGGGTTCATCATAACTCCGTTGGAAACAGGAAAAATCTTAAAAAATGTTTTGCACTTGCAACGCTGCATTTTGTATCCCCGGTCATCCAATAAAACATTCGTTAGTGGATGCATAAGACAACGAGAAAAATCTTCCTTAGCACAAAAAATCGTATGCAAATGTTTCAGCATAAATATATCATATATCCTTCAGAATAAATGTATTTTAAAAGATTAAAATAACATTTTGCTTCGCAAGTATAGTTTTCAGCACAAATGAATCCTTAACATAAATTATAGCTTATTACAGAAGATAAACGAAATACAAAGCACACCAACAAAGTCAGTGGCAACGAAAATAAGCACACAGAAGAACGCGTAATGCCAAAATTTCTATGAAAAAGAGTATTGCGCTTTGTACATAGAATACGGAAACAAAAGAATTGTTGAACAAATATTGCAGTATACGGCATGACAGTACTTCGCCGTGTCATGTATATCTAAAATATTTTAGTTATTATTAAAATTAAATACAAGGTTTTCGGATACCACCGCCACAAACTTTTCAGAGCGATAATCCACTCTCAAAGTAGATGAAAAGTATCCAAAAAACCATGCCTCTAAAATGTATAGTCTTTGAGAAAAATGCATATGACGTCACAAGTACACTGAAGAATCAGTTTTATCGAACCTCATGAAATTGCAAAAGAGATGCGAAATAACAATTTAAAAGAAATGTAAGATTTTAAAAGTTAAAAATTCTAGACATAGGTTTGTGAACGAAAACAATCTAAAAAGTCCTTTCGGCATGTGCCGGGGGAAAAGGTAGCATTCATATTCCTTGTTTGTTTTTTTAATATAGCTTATTTTACTCAAAAATACGAAGCTGAAATTAGTGGAACTTGATTAGATAGTTCCATAAAAATTCCTTATTTCTTGGTTTATGAAAGTCTGCAAATTTTTCTCAAATTTTAAGAAGCTAAAATGCCACGAACCCGATAAGAGAATAATCGCCGATACTAAATTTGAATGAGAATTGCACCAAATTAGTAAGCTATAGCCAAGTGGGTATCATTTATGGTTGCTTATAGCCAAATTTGGTTATATCTCGTCAAGTGTCGCCAAGCTTGGCGAGAATGTGAAGCTAACGGTTACTAACACTTATAAATTAATACCTGATTTCTTTTTTTTTTTTTTTTTAATTGTTGTCTTGTTTCAAAACTTCAACCACCCTAGAATTTCAAACTGCTACATTTCAACCATTTTTTAGGTGCGTTCGTAATTATACAAATACATAGCACCTATAGTTGTCGTTCAGTCCGTCTGTCTGTCCGTCCGTCCGTCCGTCTGTCCGCATATAACAGAGCAAAAACTACACAACCGAATGGTCTGAAATTTCAAATATATAATTGTTGTAACATTTTGTCGAGTCATTCCAAATTTTATGAAAATCGGATGTATAGTTTAATTACAGGGGCAGTCAAAAGTCTTCCGTTACATTACCTTCAATGGGAATAAATTATTGCAAGTGCATTTTAATGATGTTACAGCCTTCCGAATGGTCTGAAATTTTAAATATATAATTTTTGGAAAATTTAGTCGAGTCATTTCAAATTTTACGAAAATCGAATGTATAGTTTAATTACAGGGACAGTCAAAATTTTCCGTTACATTACGGGCAATGGGAAAAAATTATTGCAAGTGCATTTTAATTATCATACAGCACGATCGTGCTGTATAGTAGAGCTCAGCCGCATCTTTTACGTTTTGAAACATGATGAAAAGACAACAACTCAATTACAATCCAAACCAGAAAACATTCAGTGATGAATAAGGGCTTCTTGGAAAGGTCTTAATTTAGCGATGTGCCTTTCGAAGGTCGGGTCAAAAAATATCCAATATTAAGGGAATGGCATCCATTTAAACTTTACATAGCGTTCCATAATTTAACAATATAGAAATATCTCCTTCAATCTTTCTTTGCTGTTGCCACATCAAGCAGCACAAAAATTTAAAAAAAGTGATAACACGCGTATTTTGTTTTAAATAAAAATCAGATTTTCTCGCTATATTTTTGCATTTTTCAAATCGGCGTCATTCTAATCAGAAAATGAAAATATTTCCTATACATATGTAAAAACTTTAACTAAACACGTGTTAAAATGACGCAGTATATTCATTTGACTATTTTTAATGTTTAAAAATCTATTTTAATACAGGAGTTTTAATTTAAAAAATAAACAATTTAGGAAAAGATAATGATAAAAAAAATCGTTTGCTAGGTATGACGTCAATTTCTGTTTAACTGACATAACTTTGTAATGGTGTTTTATTCTGAAAAGAGACTCCTGATATTCTGAAATTAATTGTTATTATTATCTCTCATAAAACGAAAGATTTATTTTTAAGTCATACGAAAAAACTTTTCGGTAAATGCTAGTTCATTTGGTTGTATTTATTGCATTTTCCTGCGTATTGTCAAGGAAATCGTATACTCCTATTGTACGCGCCAAAGAAAACATGCATTTTAATTTTAAAAGCTGAAACACTTTCGTATAATTACGTCATTATAACGCCAAATGAAATTCAATTTCGCCAGTTTAAAAAAAAAAAAATTAATATTGTTGGACCGAAAGTAATAATCTAAGACAGGGACGGCGAACCTATGGCACGCGTGCCATAAGTGGCACGCTGCAGATTATTTTTGGCACGGCATACATTTAAGATTTACATCAAAATATAGTAGAATTTCATAAAATGCATTAATCAATATAGATGTTGTCTGTGTCACTTGAATCCGATTAGTTCGGTTGGTTGTGATTGTCACACAGATTGAAGAAATTGAAATATAAATTAATTTATCCGAATCTAGCTTAATATTGGCTCAGAAAATTTTGAGAATCAGAAGATTATCGCTAAACAAAAATTAAAAGTGTAATAAGCAAAAATGCTGATTTTAAAATTATAACAACTTTGAACTTAATTCCAGACACTAAAAGCTATACTTTCTGGCTCTTGCTATTTTGACAATTTTTACTGCAAGACATTCTTTTCGTAAAAAAAAAAAAAAAAAAAAAAAATGAAAAATTCAACTAAAAACGTCTTGTCAAGTGAGTGCAATTAAACTTGCATTCTATCGAAAATAACTAAGTACAAAGCGGATATAAATTATTTGGCATTTAAGATGAGACAGCGGAAATAATATTTTTTAAATAAATTTCTACAGTATAACATCAAATATCACCTGTATTTTTTAATGCTAAAAATAAAATTTTAAGTAGTTTTGATTAATTATTATTTGAACCATTAAATTTTTTTTATTGTTGGCACGTCATGATCATGTAAAGTATATTTTTGGGGAAATTTGGCACGTGGACGTGAAAAGGTTCACCATCCCTGGTCTAAGAGCTAGCAACGTTTTCGTCACTTGATTTTAGCAAGGCTCATTTTTCTATATGCTCTTCTGTTTTATGGTGTAGTATGTATGCGAATTGTCTGGCTGGCGGCAGACGTTACGTTTACCTGCGGGAGAAGGGGTTATGCAGATGAAAAAAATTCAAAATTACGTCATTTTACCAATGCTCATGTTTCTATATGATCTTCCGTTTTATGGTGTAAGTACGTATGCGGACGGTCTGGCTTTCGGGAGACGTTGCATTTACCTGCTGGAGAAGGGGTTATGCAGGTGAAAAAACTACAAAATTACTTCATGAAATACGTCTGATCTTCTTTGTACCTTTCAAGACCAAGTTTGAGAAAGGTTGTATAAAGGAATGTCTTAAGTTTGTTGGCTAGAAAAGTAGAAATGTGGCTTTTGGGATTAAATAATGCCGCGCGTGTACAAACGTTACATTTTGATATGTTCATTCGTTACGGGATAACACACACTAAAATAATTTTACTGAAAGAGTGAAATAAAAGCTGCCTTCATATGTTGATGAAAGTGTATTAAATGTAATTACTGTAAATTTTATAAAATAATTCATGTTTTAAGAGGTAAAACAAATCGTTGCATATTTTCTAAGGAGAAAAAACCGCCATTTTTACAGAAACTGTTATAAAATTGGAAAATAGATATGAAACGCTTGATTTTTTTCTAAAAACAAGTAGTACTGATGCATTTTACAATATAGAGTAGTAGATTCTTTTAAAGCGCGTTTAGCAAAAAATATAATGGGAGACAAAATGGGGTGAGACTTACCTCCACGCGTGTGTTAAAGTTACAAAAATAGGTGCATGTATATACTGTTCAGTTAATTATGCCCTAAACGACGCCCGGTAACATGCGCCAATTGTCTGTAGACTCAATTATATAATTTATCCGTACCAAATACACCAATTGTCAATAGACTCGTTTACGTAATTTATCTCCTTAATTAATGCATACTTTACAAAGGACACAGATTTTCCAATTTTCCTGATTTTATGATCAATGGTTACAGTTAGATGTAAATATGTTAGTCATTATCGTGATATTTTAGTTTGTCCTCCGAAGTATTATTATAAATATCCAATATTAGTAATATTTCTGATATTATTTACGGGTGTATTGTATAATATTTTCAATCACTTTTGATCATTTTTCTGCATTGAGTCGTTTTCAGACTTTTTTTAAATTTTAAATTACTATTAATTTCCAGAGACAGAATTTTCCCTTTTTATAGTATTTTCGCAGTTTTAATTCATTTCTTATGACTGTTTCTTTCCCTAGCTTTTTGTGTATTTGAGGGGTTGGCTGCATAGACCCTTCATAGATACTGCATAGTCCCTTCAACCAGAGGAGCGTAGGTACATAGCAGAAAAATTCAAGAGATCACACTATGTATAAAACTTAGTCTAAGGACTAGTCTGACAGTCAGTAAAGTATAGGTCAATATCCCAATATGGGGTTTAGCAATAAGTATGGGGTCATCAGAGCTCTTGAAATACACTGGTGAACCAATGTTTCTTTTAATTTTTGATAGGGACAGTTGGTTGGGCCGGTTAATTGGGATCATTGGTAGGTTAATTGCGGCGGTTGTTTGGTTAGTTGAAGTTGGTTGATTAAGTTCCTGAAAGGATCTGAAAAAGATGTGAAATGATATAAATAAACTGGTGGAACCAGTGAGAAAAGTAAAGCTCGATCTAAAAAAGTTACAGTAAAAAATTGTCAAATAGTTTCAGTTTAAAAAAAGCAAGTAGTGAGTAGAAAAGTAATGGAATCAGATTATCTGTAAAGCTCATGAAATTACCCAAATTTTTGTTGATAGCTGAAAATGTGGACTGAGCTTTACTCGTGCCTTATATTCAAAATCATATTATCCACTCAAAATGAGTACTGGATATAGTAAACAGAATATGTAGTTATGTGCAAAAAAATTTCTGTCAGGCCCAGAATTGTGGACATGATTGCATCGAGTTGAGCTAAACTCCACAAAGTTGAAAGAATGTAAACCATGAAGTAATATTTTAAGTATAACATTAATATAGTCAAGTTGTTGAGGAATTGTTGTTATTAACATTTCTGACATAACACATGTAGCGTAGTAATTTTTATTTCATGTAATTACTATGGAAAGGGAGCCTTATTTCAATGGACGTAAGCCAGACAAGTAGTTAGCATATGGTTGAATCATACATGCTTAGAGTTTTGGGCTTATTTTGGACTTTCATCTTCCAGGCTTATCAGTGACACCTGGAATGGAATTTGGTCCGTACTTCGTACTGAACGATCTCCCATGTTCTCGATACCTCTCATGTTCTCGCTCATTTCCAAATCAACCTCTAACCTATTCTTATGATCCCAAATTTTTAAACTGGTTATGAATGATTAGAATTCAGAATGAGTTAAAAATGCCTGTACTTCCCTGATTGATTTTAAGGCACCAGTAAAGCTCAGTCCACCTTTTCAGCTATCAAAAATTTGGGTAATTTCATGAGCTTTACAGATAATCTGATTCCATTACTTTTCTACGCACTACTTACTTTTTTAAACTGAAACTATTTGACAATTTTTTACTGTAACTTTTTTAGATCGAGCTTTACTTTTCTCTCTGGTTCCACCAGATTTTTTATATCATGTTACAGCCTTTCGAACAGAATGAAATTGATATGCACTTATGAAGTGTACTAAAATATACATTCAGTACAATATGCGGTGCAAAAAATATTTATAGAACTAGTTACAGTACGAACGCACCTCATTTGCCACGTTTGAAGAGCAATTTCCTACTTGTTAAGTTAGAGACGAATATCGCATGAAAAAATCATACATACATATATATATATATATATATATATATATTTGTTACACTTGAACGGAGGGTGGTTTTTGGGGTCTGGGGTCATAATCTATGATAATATAACAAAATTTTCCGGTCTTGCTTTCCTCCGGACGGCTGCAATAGGTAGCTTTTTACTTTTTGTAATGTAAGCAACCTAAAATGGATGGACAGCAACTGTGACTAATATATAACTGAAAGACTGTCGTTTCGTTCGCTTTAAAAGGTGGCAGCTTGAAACAACGGCTATTTTCGTATAGGGAAATGAATTATGTTAGTGAAAATTGCAATATGCATTTTATTTTACGTCAGGATAGTGGTAATGCAATACAAATTCCTCTAAAATTTATGACGTCAGCTTTTGCGTTATTCTCAAAAATTAACCGTCTTCGATGCGAGCTATACTTTAGCGAGACATGGATTCTTATTCTGTAAATGTTGAGCGTTGGTATCCGAAAACACTGTATAACGTTTAAATTCACTGTACCTAAAAGATATTAAATGATTCTTTGTCTTTGTATAGAAAATAAAAATATAGATTATTTATTAATCTCTTTTTAAAAGACAAACATAAATAATTTATATTATTTGTTAAAAATTAATTTTATTCGTAACTTTTACACAGCGGGTACTCTAATATTAAAATGCAAATTATTATTATTTTATTTTTTATAGAAAATGTTTCGTAGCTATTTTTAATTGTCACTGGCGTATGGTTTTCTTTATTTTAATAATTAGACAACAAAACAACACTAGAATAAAAAATATATCCTAAATAAAAAATACTGCAAGTAAAACTTGTAAGACAAAAAATATCCTGCTGCGTTCTTGTTTAAATTTGTAAACATATGTATTCAAATAAAATTTTATTTCAACAACATTTTTAAATTCCACATTTCTTTTGATAAAGCATTAAATTATAAATGAAGAAACATCTTTTAATTAAAAACATTTTTTTTTCTTCTTATTTTCAAACTGAACATATTTCACTCAACCTAAGACTTTTTTTTTTTTGTATATAAACAGTTTTTATTAATTCTTAGTTGAAATATTATCTAATAATATTTGAATTAACATCTCTATAGGTTACAAACTTAGATATTTCTTTGTTCATGTTAATTTATTTAAATCGGTATACTGAATTTTAAAGTACATTTCAATATAGTATTTTTATACCATAGTATTACTGAATTTGTTTTTAAAAATTCACTCAAAAATTATCTTACATGTAGAATTCTTTGTCCGAGTGATTCCTGCAAAAGAATTTTATAGAAACATGAAAATGTTAAAGGTAGACTGCGAAATTCTTTTATTCTGAAAAGATTTTCAAGTTTCCATGTTTTGTCAAGAATTTGTAAAAGTTTCAGGCTTTATTTTAATTCACTTTCAAGAAATTCTTAAATTATCTAAAATCAGTTTCAGAACATCGTTTCTTATAACTTTTTCACTAATTTATCTTCTAAGTTGAACCATTAATCAGAAAGGAAATAAAAATGTAATATTATAGTCTTTTTTAAACAAAATATTCACAGTGTAACTATAATTCGAAAATAAATGTCCTTAACTTCCCATATTTTCTCTGATTGATTTAATCTTCATTTCCAGATGTGAAACTAATAAAAAATCAATAGCTGTTGTCTCCTGATAACATATTTTTATTTTTATAATAAAGTTTAGGTTTTCTTTTTTAATAAAATCCGTCAATCATAATACGATCTAATTTTCTCTTAATATCTTGAACATGGAAAAGGAGGCCAAAAAGTATTTTCTATGTTAAAAATTCCATTAATGAAAAGTTTTAAGTCTTGGCGATTTTTTACGAAAAAGTTTTTTTCATATCCTAGAAATAATTAAAAATCAATTCTTAAACAAAAAAGGATGAAGAATCATGCGTCCAGCATAGTTTATGAAACACTTTCCAACACATTCAAAATACTGTAACAGAACTTTACAATTTATTAAAATCAAAAGTGTCTGAATAAACAATTTAGAAAATGCATAATGCATTTGACAACGGATTACCATGAATTGTACAACAAGTATCTTTATTTTTGTGCAGCACTGTATAGGATTTATAGATTCACATGTACACTTATATGACCATTAATGACCGCACACTTTCAATTTTAGACATTTTGTCTAATAATTAGAAATATACTCGTCAGATTCTTCTGGAATTGCAGGATTAAAAAGAACAGGTCTGACATCATATTTATCAACATCGATTTGATAAGAAGGACAATTAGGGGGCAGACAAAAAATCAAAGGAAAAAAATAATACTTGGGATCACCCTGCAAAATAAAATGCACGAAATGATCTATCGCTGCAAGATATAAATAAACAGGCATTCTAAATTATGTGTATTCATTTGTGTAAGAATAGCACGTACATTGATAGAGATATAGTGATATATTTTTTATTAAAAAAAATTGCATGTGTTTTGCTTATAACATGCAGTGTTTTCAACTAAATTTAATGCCAGTTTCAGAAAAATTGACAAAATGTAGTAGAAACAATATAGAGCAATTGGAATGTAAATACGAAAATATTTTAAGAAATGTGAGCAGTTGTATGAAATAATTTTTATCTGTGCTTCTGCGAACGATAACAAGGATCTTTTTATATATTTTAATAGTCAATTCAATGGAGCAACGTATTAAAAAAATCCAGTCAAATATCGTAAAAATTCAAAGAGTTATCGACGTTAGAGTGACCTGATTTTTAGTTGATCGCTAAAGTTAGCTAAATCAGTGGTTCACAAAGTGGTGCATACGCCCCAAGGGGTGCAATTTCATCCTTTTAACTCCCCTTTTCCTTGTGAGGTTTTTCGGAAAAAGTAATCGTTCGGACTAAAAATAAAAGTTATATATTCAAAATTAAAAATAAAAATAGTTTTGTTGATTTTTAAAAAAGTTCTGAATCAAAAGCTTAAAATAAATTAAAACCAGAATAATTAAAAAATGAACAAACTTTTCAAATATTTCAAGCCCTTTTTAATATTTAAAATTTCTATAGTTTTTCTGGTGATTGATATAATTTACAATTCGTTTCAACTTTTTCGATTATGTATGAAATGAGCTTTGTATATCTATTTGTTCTGCTGTATGCAACATAAAGAAAATTTATATGTAAAACTACTTAAAAGTAAATCTAAATTTTACTGTCGTGAATCCATTTAAACCTAAAAAATATTTGGAATACCTAAACGTAGTACAATAAACTTAATAAACCTGAATGCTTCTTAAGTATTTTGTTATTCATAGAACATATGATACGTTCTTTGTTATCAATTTTAATGCTCTGTTAGGCTTCCTTCAGGTTACTGGAGTTCATTATAAATGATGACAGATATCTGTTACAGAACTTGTGTTAGTGTAAAAGGAGAGGGGCAATCGCGATTTTACAGATGCTTCAGTAGGGCGTGACCAAAAAAGGTTTAGGAGCCACTGAGCTAAATGATAAGGGATTGTTCACAAATTGTCAATTTTATTTATTTATTTATTTATTTATTTATTTTTTTTACATTTCCATTTTTATTGATGCTTTAGTTCTTCTTGGATAACCACCAGAACGAGCCTATACCATGATAAAAAGAAGTATCGAAATAACATTTTTTCAAATCTACTCATTGATAGTTACTAAATAGTAACATTTTTCTAAGAGTCAGCTAATAAAAAAGGACAATTTGTGGAAAATCCCTTATCATTCAGCTGCTTTTAGAGAACAGCTAAAAATTAACTCACTCTAACACCGATATCTTTCTGATTTTTTTCGATATTTGACTGGATATTTTTAAGAAGTTGTTCCATATAGATGACTATTAAATTATGTAAAAGGATCCTTATTGTCATTCGCACATGCGCAGATAAAAAAAAATCATACAACTGCTAATATTTCCTAAAATATTTAATGCATTTATATTCCAATTGCACTATGTTTTAGCTACTATACAGGGTGTCCGATCTCAACGGTGTCCAATGGCTACTTCCTAAATCGTTAGTCATAGACATATCGTTCCAATTCCAAAAATGTTTTAAATCAGGTAAAGAAATATTTTAAAAGCAATTTGGATCAATAAAAACATTTCTTAAAAAATTACGAAATTAAAATTTTTATACGGTTTCCCGTTCCTATAAGTTATATTTAGTAAAATTTTCCTATTACACTGACAAGGAGGACAAAAAAGCCCCAATCATATAACTCTAAAATTGAGCGAGTTATGAAACTTTAAAAATGCATGACTTATGCCACTTTTCTGCTATGAAAACAAATGAGATCGGCTTAGCTTTGAGGGGTCACATACCAAGTGCTTAAAGTATTCGAAGATCTTATTTCATGTGTATCTGCGCTTTGAAAAAAATCGTACAAGTATTACGATTAAGTTAATATTTATTAAGTTTCAGATTGGCTAAAATAACATAGGTTATGTTTTGTCAGGATTTGAGACTGTTTCTTTTGTGATTTCTTTTAACAAAAATTATGTTATTTTTATAAATTTTTATGTTACTTCAACGATCGTATGTATGTTTTTCCAGTTCAAAATTTGTACTCGAACTTTAACTCACTTTTAAATATCCGATCGAGATTACATTTTACATACTGGCGCAAATCCAATAACATTCTAATATTATTATGATTTTCGGTGGTTACCATTTATACTTATTTTACAGGATAACACAAAAAATTTCTTATAGATTACCGCCAAGAAGCTTAAGAAAAAGTTTTAGATTAGATAATTCAAGACAGTGACTGTTCTTTTTTTTTTTAACTTTTATGTATTTTTTAGCACTGAATCCGAAAATTACATTAATTTTTAACCATCATGTCAGGATATTTCGCAAATCATAAATTGTCAAATATAAAGAATAACAAAAATCGGATACTATAAAGTAGAGGAGATGGTTGTGTTTTTTAACATTTGATAATTGATTTTTAAGTACTTTTAAGCACTGAATCTGAAAACGACCTTCATTTTTAACCATCACGTTAGAATTTTTTAGCAAATCGTAAATGTGTAAGTTAAGATATAGCGAAAATCTCATATTATAAAACATATGTAAAACTTTTTTTGTTTTATTTTATTTTATTTTATTCAATAATTTTATTCGATAAATTTGCTTATCCTGGGATTCTTACAGCTAACTAGCTGAGTGGTCCGATGAGATGACGGAGGTGAATCAGTTTTAACTTTGAACTTTTTAACTTTGAAATTTGCGAAAAATCCTGATGTGATGGTTAAAAATGAAGGTCAATTTCAGATTCGGCGGTACAGAATACATAAGAATCAATTATCAAAAGCTAAAAAACATGAATAACCCAACTTTTGCAGGCTAGTGTAATCTAATAATATTTTAAAATACGTATCATATTGTAAAGAATTCAGGCTGTTAATTAATTTAGCATCATTTTATTTAACAAAAAATCTGTTTTTTCTTTCTTCTTACATGTTTATGACAAATTGTATATTTTGCATTGATATGTCAGAATGATTAAAGATTTTAAATTTATATTACAATGTTAATTATACTCTCAACCATTTTTTAATGTACCTGGCGAAATTACATTTCGACTAAATTTTTGAATGACCCCCAATTTGCAGCAAAACATATGCTCCAACTTTAAAAAGCTATTAATCGGTCAATTTTAATCGTAGAATAATGGGACTTTTTGTGTATTACTTGTCAGTGTAAAAGGAAAATTTTACTAAACATAACTTATAGGACTGGAAGACCGTATAAAAATTTAAATTTTGTAATTTTTTAAGAAATGTTTTTATTAACCCAAATCGCTTTTAAAATATTTCTTTACCTCATTTTAAACATTTTTGTAATTGGAACTATATGTCTATGACTAACAGTTTAGGAATTAGCCATTGGACACCGTTGAGACCGGACACCCTCTATATTGACAATTTTTTCTGGAACCGGCGTTACAGTTTTTTTTTATTTAAACAAACTTAGCATTTTTTTTTATTTAAACAAGTCGCTATATCTCTATTAATAAATGTGCTTTTATTGCACAAAAGAATACGCAAATTGTACATTTTCTGCCTATTTATATTCTGTAACGAAAGATCAATTCATGCATTTTATTTTACAGGATGATACCAAGTATTATTTTTTTCGTTGATTTTGTGTTGGCCCACTATTTGTCCCCCTTATCAAGACGTTGATAAATATGAAGTCAAACCTATTCTTTTTAAACCTGAAATTCCAGAAGAATCTGAGAAGTATATTTTTAAATATTCAACAAAATGTCTAAAACTGAAAGTGTCCAGTCTTTAATAGCCATATAGTCTACATTGCATAGTATGCTAAAAATTAGTTCAATTAAACGTATATCTGAGCTGAATTTGTCAATTTAGCAATTTCTTTCAATAAACGGTTGGTTGGTTGGTTGATTTTTTTACGGCCGATTATCTGCTCGAGGGATATAGACCCTAGGAGAAGTGCCCTCCGTGGGGGACTTTCTAAGGGAACTTAACCCGTATTTACGCATGGAAAATCCATGGCCACGAAAACTCCAAACGATTAGGCCGACGGGCGCTATTGGGTTCGAAGCCAGCACCTCCCGTCTACCAGCTTCGAGAGCAAATGAGGGAGGAGGGGGCAGTGGGTACATAATATAAAACAGTTGTTAAAGGGCTAAATGATATACCGTATGAGGGAGTCGGAAAAGGTACAAAAGTTTCTCCTTGTGTGGGCGGTAATTAAGCCCCTACTTTCTTTCTTTCTAACCGATGACTAGGGGCCTACCTGACGGGAAGCCCCAGCTGAACGGGTTTCGAAAAAAACTCAGAAACGGTTAGGCCGACGGGCGCGATTGGGTTCGAACGCAGCACCTCCGGTCTACCAGCTTCGAGAACCTCTCAGTCACTGGTGGGGCCTTTCAATAAACGGATATGCACTTGAGATCTTTTGTGTAGTCCTGTATATGATCTATAGAATTTAGACATACCAAGTACTATGAAAAAACGTTGTTGAATTTAAAAACGCGTATTACAGCTGAAAACACATTTCAAGGAACTATTCTTCATAGGCATTAGGCAATACTGTAGCCAAATGTTTTAGTGTGTCCTTGTGAATGAACGATAAATTATATGCACTTTAAATTAAGCGTTTTATAGTGCACGTCAGAGATATATATAAATTTCAATATACAGTAAAACCTCTATAAAGCGACCACGTTCCGTTCCAATAAAAATTGGTCGCTCCGAGAGATGGTCTCTTAATGGAGGTCATTTTTAAATCTAGATTTTAATTGTTGAAAAAGATAACAACTACTGTTACTGAAATTCATTTTTCACATTAGGAAAAAATATGAAAATTTAAGTATCAAAACAAAAGTTAATTACGTATGTTAATTACTGCAGAGTTTAAAAAATGAATACATAGACTTTTGGTTTGATTTTACGGTTTTATCTTTTATAACTTTAATTTCCAAGCCCTTTTAAAGTTTAGTAAATAAATGCAATTTTTTTTGGACGGGAACAAATAATGACGATTTCATTAATTTATCTATTTCTTTGAGAGTTTCCTGACAGAATAGGTCAGGGAAATTTATTGAGTGTCATTCTTAATTTTCCATCACAGTTAAATTCATTGCCTAAAAAGGCACAAAGGAAATTAAACACTTAAAAGTTACCGGAATAAAAAAAAAAAAAATCTAAACTTAGTTTAGAAGTTTGATGAATAATGTGCTCTCCGGAATTATTTTTTCTAATAAAACCTTCTTCAATTGACCTAGAAAAATCGGAATTGTGTCATTTTCTTCAAAGAAATTGGTTTCTCATGGAGGGAGTTCAACTGGCATGGTCTCTGAATGAAGGGAAAATTAGTATTGAGCCTATTGGAATAAATTTCGTTCTATGAAAAAATGGTCATTCGGGGAGGTGGTCGCTTAATAGAGGTGGTTGCTTATTGAAGGTGGTTGCACAGGGAGGTTTCGCTGTATTTAAAATAGTATAATATCATTAAGTACACCACAATCGATTTTTCCCCGTAGGCTCTCATGTAACGGAATTCTTTTGAGTGTCCCTGTAAATTAACCGTTACTGCTATACACTTCATTTCAAATATTGAACATGCCACCGTAAACACCAATAACATCTATCAATTTCATGGCAATCCGACTCTATTTAGGCAAGTTAGATCACCGACGGACAGATAGACACGCAAACGGAATTCATAAACACTTTTCAACTATTTTGGAAAGTGTTAAAGCTGTAGCAAGAATGAGATGCTAGCAATGAATAAATTTGTGAAAGTTTTGTGCATTATTGTTCAAAGGTTAGAAAATGCCAGGTGTCCTAAAAAGAACTGACTGATTTTAAAATCCAATAACTTGCAAACGCTGACGGATATTTAAAAAATCCTTACAAGCGGGTTATGCATGAGGTCAAAAGTTTTTTTTACAGGGATTTTCAATTTTAGTTCGAATTAAAAACAACAGATGGCGCTGCGATGGATAGACAATAAATTCACACTCGAATTTTGGTACTTCGGGACCCATTCAATACATTTTAATCTCTTTTTTTCCGCATGGAAGAAGAAAAATGCAAAAATCGAGCCTATATTTAGCGCCTATTGCTTACAGCGCCATCTAAATTTTGTTATTCCAACTAAAATCGAAAATCACTGTAAAAAAACTTTTGACCTTATGCATAACCCTCCTGCAAGAATTGTTTAAATATCTGTCACCGTTTGCAAGTTATTGAATTTTAAAATGAGTCAATCATTTTTAGAACACCTGGTAAATCATACGGACATTTATAGATAGTATGAGATACATGTAAGAAATCATTTTTAATGAACCCAGAATAGTTTGAGTTTAAAGATTTAATTCTAAAAAAGGTACCTAATGCTGCTGCAGCCGTAATTGATTTTATTGTGAATTTTTCTATTTCTGTGTTTATTCTGCAAAAACTATTACATTTAAAAGCATGCAAACTGGTACGTTTGTAGAAAATGTATGATAAACACGCTGGAGTCGACAGTTTTCAAGTCGGAGATTTATTTTAAGTGCTGATTTTGAAATCGTTCAAGATAGTTCAGATAAACAAGATTTAAATTATCGAAAATTATGCAAAGCAATTTAACCATCTTTTGTAGACATATACTTGACTAGATGATGGTGTGTAATGCCCAATCCTTTTTTTTTAAATTTGTTTAACATGTTGTTGTTTTTTTATATTTTTTTATTAAAAATTTTATTTTCTGAAGAGATTAGGTTGAAACAGTTTCATGGTTTAAAATAACTGCTTAATACCCACTGTTGCCAGATTTTCAAAATCCCAAATAATGATAGTCACAAAGAGTTTTCAATTAATAAAATATATTTACACGTGACTATAAAAAAAAAAACAAGGAAACTTCAAATTAATTAAATTCTTAAGTGCAAAAAGCAATTAATTTTAAAAGTTACGTCATATTTAAAACGATTTGCTTATAGTGTCGTTATGAAAATCCGGGAGGAAGCAACAGATTTTACAACCATTTTATACAAGTTGATATTCAATTGTGTAATTTCAAATTGTAAACAACGGTAGATGAGGCCTTGGGTACCAAACACTATTCCATTTAAAGAAAAATTAAGGGCAACCCGGTTACAAAAGATTGCCACTGATAGTGATAATATCAGTGAATCTTCCATAATCGGTTAATATTATTAATGAAGTACCTATTAGCGTATTTTTAGAGCTTTCGTTATCTGGACAGTGGTTAGCATACAAATATAACTTTACCAATCAGTACGACTGTGTTAAAAATAATATTATATTTACGTACGCATCGTTTATATGGAGCTCCTTTACCTGCGGATTATTCTGTTCACCTATAAGGCAGACCAGATGTTATTACCAATAAGCGACAAATACTCGCCGGTTGTTAGCCCAGGTTACGTAAACATTAGAGCATTGGCAATGTAAGCCGAGGATCTGTGTTCGAGTACCGGGTGAGACATTTTTTCTCTCAGTTGGAAGTATTTAATTGAAATCAAAACATTTTATTCCAATATCAAAGAAATACTTTGAATTACACATGCGAAACATAAAAGCTGCTTTTATAAACAAAAATATATATATATATTCGCGAGATTTGCACCCAGATAACATAAAAGTACCGATAACACTTTCAAATTGAATTTGCATTATACACATGATTTCATACTTATTCTTATTACATATTTTCTTAAATATTCGCACCTCCGAATTTCGACGGGTGCGCTTAGTTTAAATTTATTTTTTATTAAGTGAATGTAAGTGGAAAAAAAATCATTTCAATTATTTTAGAAAAGTGCTTTTTTTATTTAATAAAAATTATAAAAACTCATTTATCTGACCTTCAACTTTTAATTCTTTCAATAATTTTTCACTTACTCGTACTTTTATAATTAGAACAGTTTTTATTTAATAAAAAGAAGAAGAAAATGAACAGTGGAAAAATCATGACCTTGACATTTTAATAAAAGTCACCATTTTCGTCTGCATTTTGATTCATAACATAATTAGTTTTCAATGCTTGATAAACCATTATATAATTATAAGAGATTACATATTATTTTTGGATATTTTAAGAGTTCCACAAATAAATAAACTTACTTGGAACGAAAATTGTAATCTACTGAAAATATATGACATGCTTTCTTGAAACTTTGTTTTATTTTATAAAATTATCGAGGTTTATTTAATATATTGAAGATTAAATTAATTTTTTTAATTACATAAAGTATGTTATTTTATAAACTGTTGGAAAAATAAAGAAAAAGTGAGAAGATTGTTATATTTTTTTTTTCCGTTGCTGCAATGCCTCTTTTAATTACAATTTTCAAGCGGCCTACTTAATTAATGTTATTAATTTTCGTTGGTTAACGAAATATTCTGGCATTATTTTATTTTGTAATGCTGGAATATAAGGGTTATTTCCCAATTAAAGGTTCAAATTTTAAGATGGAAAAGTTTAGGTTTTCAGGTATTACCTAATTTTAGTATGTTCCGATTGATTCCAAGCTATTAGAACCAATATATTAGTCAATATACTGCATTTTGCTCGAACTCAGTTATGACAAATCTTAAAAAACCTGTTTCAAAGTGGTGTGAGATTATTTTTCATCTTGAGCTAATATCCATTTGATATTCGAGTTTAATAATGTTATTGTATTTGAGTGTAAATTTTGCCCGGTTTATTGTCAGTCAGTCTTGCCAGTCTTGGTCAGTCTTGCTCGGTGTGAAAAGTGATCTCGCACTTGTAACTAGCTGAATGTGCGTGTTTCGAGTGTTTCTGGAATTTAGTTCTGCTTATCCAGGCGCAATCGAACCTGTGCTGATAGTATGCTTGATTCGCTTCCATAAAAACTGCTGAGCCCCTGCGTAATGTTAGACTGAGTGTGTTGATAACACCCTGTATATAATGCTACATCCAAAGCAGCTAAATTCAATTGAGTTTTGTGATTTGGATGTAGCATGATGTTGTGTCCACGCTGGGTTTTCAATTCAAATGCTGACCCCTCAGAGCCTGTATATGAACCTGCAAAGCACGCGTACTTGCTGCACAATTTCGATTATACAGAAAACGGCACCTGTTATATTTCTGGCTTCATAATATTGAAAGAAATGTTTGATATTAACGATTGCCATGCATAGTATCCTGATGCAGTTTTTGATAAAGCTTGCTATTCAAGCGAATTCTATTCAATGTTGATGAAACAAGAGATGAAACAATGTTCGTCGAGTTTGGATCAATATGTGATACGACAGAAGACTACCTGTCTGAATACTTTATTAGACTCTCTTTGTCTGAAACAAAAGACTGATATATTTTTTTAATTACGTAAGGAATTTTAATAAACTTTGTGATTTATTAAGAAATCACAATTTAAATTTAGAATTAAATTTAATTATTGGTTCTGACAAATTTTAACTTGTAAAAAATTTATAATTATACTTAAAAAATGCCTGCATTGTACACAGAACCAATACTCAGCCTGCTGATGATAAATCTGAAATCACGTAACAAAAATTGGACGCCCCATATAAAAACTGGTATTTTCGCATAATCAACTTGTGATCTTACATACATTACCCCACTGATGTTCTAACATACAGAATTAACTGATCTCGCATACAAAAAAATCAGTGATGTTACACTATTTCAAAATGCCTGCGTTATTCATCACTGCTTCATAAAAGGTGGAGGTGGGAAGCGGTGGCGGTACACAATAGCATAGTTCCAAGTCTATTGTTGAGTGTGAGTCTCGTAATGTAGTCGTCCGATTCGGATCTCCTGTTCCTGGCTGTTCCCATTGGCCCGTATCTGAGGTTCCATGTGCGAATGCGGACAGCGAGTACGACTTTTTGCCTAGCCCGAAGCGTACTAAATAGCTTGGAGATGTTCGCCCAGTGCTTGCACGGTAATATACCAGTTTTTGTACAAAGCTTGCTTTTTTCTCGAGAAAAAAATATGTACAGGGTCATATGTACAAGTCATATGTACAAGATCAGGTCAGTCAAAACAAAACGTAAAATAATTCACAAACATCTCGATAAAACTTTTGAATGATTTAATTGAGGTATAATTTTTCTTTTTCAAGAATAATATTGACTCATATTAGTTCCAAAAAATATTTCTTAAATTAGAAATATATATTTTTTTAAGTATCAGTAGAAATTGGAGAATCTAATGATTCAGGTCTGCCGAATGTCAAATGCTGCCTTAGCAAAAAATTTAGACCACTTGTGATGTATTCTTTGAGGCATATCTTAAGTTATCTAATACAAGAATTACAAAATATGGAAAATGTTGCCTTCATTGAGTACTATAGCAATTTCCTCATCTGCCTTAACGCAATCAGGGTCAAGAATATACTACCGAGAAGCGAATATGATTGTTGCTTCGTGACAAGTCACCGGGTGACCATACAATGAAATCAACTTCTGATTCTAATAAGAAATTTATTTAGATACTACACTTTAAAATCACTGTGACAGTTGCATTGCGACGTCAGCAAATGATGCGACAATGAACTTACATAATGGCACACAGGTAACTACATTTGGAAGACTCTACTATAAAGTCACCATAATAAATTTTTGTGACATGTCTAAGGTGACTTCAGTTTGATACGGCTTGTAGACTCGTCATAAATGAATAATTACTGTAACTTCATAGTGGAAAATCTAAATGAGGGTCACTTGAGAGTCACAAGGTAATGTTAGGTAACTTTACCCGTTAGTACTCACGTGTTCAAATAAACGAATTCATTGAAAAAATGTGTAACAATGTAATGAAACTAACAAGGAGAGGGCCAACCTTGTTAATCACAGATTTTGATTATTTTAATATATGTTGTAGGGTAGAGACCCCTTAGTGTCAGGTTTAACGGATTTTATCCAATGCTCCTTGTGAAACCGGGGGGTCTAATAATAGTACACAACTTAAATACTTACTTTGCAACCGCAATGATAGGTTGGTCGTAGCTCAGTTGGCATGGCGTTTGCCGTCTAATCCGCGGCCCCGGGTTCGATATCTGAATTTTACATTTGTTTTTCTCATTTTTTTTTGTTTTATAAATATACTTGTAAGTATAATTAATAATCTCATTGTCAATTAAAATTTATAATATTGTATATTAATTACAATTTTAACCTATTTAATTTTTTACTTTCAACTGAATAGTTGTATAAAACATCATAAAACTGGTAATTTTTTAGAAATCACTTTTAAAATGTATTTCATATATTCTTTATCGATGCAATGATATTGAGCAATTGCGTTAATTCGTGATTTTAAAGAAACCTCATTTACGCATTGCTTTAACAAAGGAAGTCAATGTGATAATACTATTATTCTGTTTTTAAAGTAACAAGCATAATTATATTAAAAATTAGCATCGGAATTAAATTACAACCGATTTTTTGCATATTAAAGATTTTAAAATTTGTAATATGTATGCTTGCGCTTTCAATTATTTTGCTTTCACCTTTATCTTCTTTCTGCTTTTAATTTTATTTTATTTGAATATTCTTTTATTTTATCATAACTAGATGGCACCACAACAGATTTTGTCACGATTTTAGAATTTTTATCATTCAATATTTGAGCCAAATTCTTTTTAAACCTCTTTAAAGGATGAGAAATAATAGTTTAAAAATAAAAAATGATAAATGTAAGTTTGTTAACATTACAATTAATGTATGATATTAAAATTTGTAATGGAAATTATTAAATTATAATTACAAGTTTATTCATAAAACAAAAAATGAGAAAAACAAATGTAGAGCGTTCAGGTACCGAACCTAGGTCCGCAGATCAGCCAGCTAACGCCGTACCAACTGAGCTACGACCAACCTATGATTGCGGTTGCAAAGTAAGTATTTAAGTTGTGTACTATTTTTAGACCCCCCCCCCCCCCCACACCGGTTTCTCAAGAACTAAGGAGCGTTGGATAAAATCCGTTGAACCTGACACTTAGAGGTCTCTATCCTACAACATATATTAAAACTAGTAAATCTGCAGATCAAGAGCCTCAACGTCATCTCTGCAACTTATTGTTTTTAGCAAATTTTGCTTAATATTAATCTTTCTACAAAAACAAAATTTAAACTTTTAAATTACACAAACATTTATAGAAGGAGAAATAAATATTTCGATGGTTTCAGACATTAGAAGCGTTAAATTAAACACGTTGTTATGTAATGATATTCTGAAATTCTCACGAGCTACTTATTCTAGTAATTTTTATATAATAAAGCAAATTTCTTCAGGGGGGTGCCCCCCCCCCTGAACCCCCCGTTGTGTAATTTATTTTGCATTTGTAATTTTCTATTGATTGAGTTAATGATTATCCTATATCTTAGATTCATTTTTACACTACGATTTATAAGGATAAGCAACAATTTGGTCAAGCATTTTACGTTATCCTAATATCCATACAGAAGTATTTGCTTGCCTGCTAACCACAAACATCTGTATCTAATGGATAAAGAACTTTTGGAAATGTAAACTGAGACATCTAATTTAGAAATCTAATAATAATTTTGATTACCATTCTGCAATATTTATATCTAAGATCTAATCTAAATATCTAAAAATGTACTCGATAGCATTAACTTACTAAAATCACCCTAAAGTAGGGGGAGTTCTAAACCTAACGGTTAATAATTCATCATCGTGTCCACTTCCAATTGACTAAATAGATAAACGTGATATGGCGCTGTTAAGTATTTTTTGTGATAGCCTTTTAATAGTATCCACATTTAATTTAAAATCGTGATGTTACAAACACCGTTGAAATTTGATGCACACCTGTGTTCAGGTCAAATTACAAAAGGTTAACTAACCTTTTATTTCCCTTAGCCGGGCATTTTGTTTCATTTTTCGTAATAGGGATTATTTTAATAATTTATTTTACACTCTACAAGCTGTTACACGGGACGTTGTTCACGTAGCATTAAAATAGAGATAAATGCATTAAATAAAACATTTCACTCACCACCAGACATGGCAAGTCTCAGGCTTTTTGCACAACACTATTACCTTACAGAAAATGTTTTCCTTTTAAATCGCGCAAATGTTTCAATTACATAAAGTAACATTTTTTGTATTAAAATACTGGTATCCAGAACGCCGGAGGCTTGGCAGCCCTGCTCCTCTTAATAGAAACATATATAGTTAACCAACACTTTATCACATTTTATAGGAAACAATACGGAATTTCTTATTTGTATGGCCTTACATATACCTCAGTCATAAAAATGTAAAATTTTGTGCCAATTAATATACGCAATTGCGAAAATGAAATCGCAACCAATGAGAAAAGGAAGGCCAAGTAAAATCGTGTAAATCGAGGAATCTTTCTTCGTAGTGTGGGAAAATACCACTACAAAAATTAATTTAGGTGGTATTTGGTGTGAAATGTTTATATGTATTCATTCCTGTCCTATTTATCTTTTTTATTATTTGTAATTTGCTGCATTTTCCCTTTGCACGTGAAAATCTTACAAATTAAAATGAACTCTTTGGAAGAAATTGTTATTCCCTTTTTTTTTTTTTTTGGCAACAATAAAGTTTATAAAGTTTAATAGAATAATGTCAGTTTATTCTGTATGAAAATAACGAACTTTTTCCTTTATAATCAAAATAGTTGAATACATAAATAAAGATATTATTCTATATAGTATATAAATACTATTTTCATTTCTGCGTTTAAATCAATCTATATGCAAATATCTATACAAAGGCATTCATTAATTCATTCCTTTTAACTTTGATTTGACTTTAAAAACCATACATACTTTCACATTTATGATATTTTTAGATGAGATATAGTTGCTACGCAACGGTTAAAAGAAAAAAAATGAAATATAATTAAATTCATAAAATAAAATGTTTTATATTATTCGAACACATGTATAAAATTCCATCATAAGTTATACACCTAATTTAAAATCTCTGACAAATGTTTTGACAAAATTGCAAACTAATAGGAATAATTTACTATTCTTATTTAAAAATTTCAGCGTCAAAAATTTACCATTTAAATCCATTTTTTATATGAGCCATTTCTTTCAACAAATGAAAATTTGAAAATCGTCTGACTTGCCATTGAAAAGCATTACAGAGCAAAATAAAATGTTCTATATTTCCCGAACGAATGAACCAAATTTAACCAAAAACCATACAGCTAAGTCCGAGTACCTCATCAACATGCCACATTAATTTCAAGCCGATCGGATGCTTTTTGTGGCAGTTATCGCGGAACAGACGGACAGACAGACAGACAGACAGACAAACGGAAATCAAAACTTTTCGTGTCTCCACAGTAAGCCTTCACTGACGTTTCGGCAATAAACAAAATCTGTGATTAACAAGGTTGGCACTCTCCTTGTAAGTGAAAGTTAAAAAAATATATTTTAGATAATAAATGCATTTAATGTCTCATATATCCAGAAAATGAAAACAAATGAATAAATGGCATTTGAATATATCTTTTTGTGAATGAAGTGGAGAAATTACAATAAATTAGTTTCTTTGATTTTCCGGAAATAGTGTATTATTTTCTTTTGGGATTAAAGTTTTAATTTTATGTGGATTTGTGTTTCAAAAATACATATTAAATATATCTATATATGTGAAAATCGTAATGTAGTTAACAAATGCTTCATTTCTAAATTTAAAATTTTATATTTATTATTTTAAATTTCAAGCATAAATTAAAATTATATATTTACTTATTTTTTATTTATTTAATTAGTTTTAAAAATTAATAATTGTTTTTAATAAATAGCCTCTGAAATCTAAATGTTATCTACAAGTTAATCGTAATTTATGGGCTTTATTATTAATTTAGATATCAAAATATTTTATTAAGTCTAAAAGACAATTACAAGAGAAAGGAACTCTGTGAATGCATCAATTATTGACTTTTGTGGAGCAACGTTTGATAATATGCATAGAAACGGGTTACTGTTACTCTGGCCTTGAAAAAGACAGCCACATCACTTTTATTAGTCTATGGAAGTGTTTCGAAAATATGACATGTGACACATATGCCAGTAACATGAATAATTTAATTACACTGGTATAATATAATGAGCATTCTCACTTGTTTTCAAGAATATCCCAATTGTGTTGAAAGGGATTTAAATCCGAGATTCTTGGTGGTTATTTCAGTGAAACTCTATTGGCCAATGGGACCTTAGGCGTTATTCTTTCTGTTTTCTTGTTTTGAATTAAAAATAAGAATTTGGTTCGTCTTTAGTGTAACTTGAAACATACAATGATTATAATATGAATAAAATTATAAATATATGCATTTTTCTGTCTAAAAAGTTTACAAAATATATTTGAAAGGTATTTCTTCCAATTTATTTTCCCTTAACAGTTAGATAAAACAAATACATTTATTATACATAAAGGTCATTCCAAACAAAATGAGCAAAAATTTTATAAAAGTCGTGGTCACATAGTAGTCGATTTCAATAAAATTTTGTCCACAGATTCAATTTATGTTTAAATAGATTTATGCGAAATGCTCGTATCTTCAGCACAAATAAAATATTCTGGAAGTTCTGAACATTTAAAAAACTTGTGACATAGAATGTCGTATGTGCAATCGTTCAAAGTTCCAAAATTTGAAATTCCATATCTTGAAAAGTATTTAATATAAATTAAAAATATTTATAATATTGCAATCTCTTGAACATTATCTATATATTTATTTAGTAACATTAATTTTGTAACATCATGGTTAATCTTAAATTGGTTGTAAAAATTGAAAATTTGTCAATTTTGAGAAAGTTAAAAAGGTTATAAAAATCAAAGGATTTTAAAAATATCTGTAAAATTTATAACTTATGCAGTGTTAGATATGAAAATTACATTGCACAAGTTTGGAAGTTGTCATTTATTTCCTTAATCTTCAAAATATCTTGCAAACTTTTCAAAAAATGATAAACTCGCAATGTTCCCACTTATACGGGCTCAAAAAATCAAATGCATGAAAATTCAGACATCAACAATATTGCATAGGCATAAAGATCGATAAGCCCATGATGGGCTTGAATAAATTCAAGAATTAATTGAATTTAAAAAGGTGGCATTCTATAGGTCATTCCATGATGGCATAGAGACAGAGAGTCAGTTCCCAGTACACTTTTTACATTTTATAATATTCAGGAATTAATGTTTTTTAATCAATCACGATATCTCCTAAAAAGACCCATAAGGGTATGTTTTGGCTTTCAAATATAAATTCTGTTTATTATATGGAAAGTAATTGAACTTCAAAATCTTGCAAATGATTTGTTGTTGTTTTTTTTTAGTGCTGTTATGTATAGTGATTTAAGATTATAATTATTTGCTCAATTCTACTTATTTTAAAATATTGATCAGGCATAAATAAACTGAAAGCAAGACTGAATGTTACTATATTTAAAATGTACACTTTTATCTATAATATTAAATAAATTTTAAATTTTAAGAACTTTCCAACTTTCCTTCATGTACAAACAGGTATAAGAAATACTGCATTTTCACCTCAAAATTTTTCATTATTAATTTTTTTCTCATTAAGAAGCAAAAAGGCAAGAATGAAAGTTTCTGTATTTAAAATAAATGCTTTTATCTATCATGGCAAATAATTTTCATATTTTAAGAGCTTTCCTTTATGTTCAAACAAATAATAAAAATATTGCATTTTACCCCACAAAATTTCTCACTATTTATTTTTTTCTCATTAAGGAAGAAAAGGGTAATTGCTAAATTACGCTAAGCTGTTTTTTTTTATTATTCGATCTTAATTATAAATAATTTTTGATAACGAATTTTATAAAACGATCCTTAGTTCTCAAGAAACCTTTAATTATAAATAATTTTCGATTTCAATTCCTTAGGATAATAATTAAAATTGAAATTTCAAGCATGTAGAGAAAATATCGATTTTGTGACAACTTTTAATGTAAGTTTTAATAATTAAATGGACAATTCTGAAATCTATTACTTTTGATTTACTCATAAATAAATATGATCTACTTATATGCTGATTTTCATTGAAATCTGTGACATGCCAGTATCATTTTGTATTGAATGCCCATGGCCATAAGTTAAAATAGCGAAAGAGAAAAATCAAATGGTAATTGTGAAAGAGTTGTTTGAGGGACAGACTCCAAAAAAGTGACAGATTGTTTTAGCATCATTTGTGGATATAATGTACGATACGTCTGTTATATTATACTAACGCATCACTCAATCTGAAGAAGATTGCCTGTTTTCGATAAAGATGTATTCATGAATCAAGAAAGAATCTTTAATGTAAGCAAATTTATAAATATAATTCAGAAGCAATATCTCAAGCTCTTATAATCAAGCTCTTATTATAAATAATTTACTCTCTTTTTTAAAATATATTACAGCATTTCCGAAGAAATACAGTAATATTACTAGAGAAAGAAAATTAGAAAGGTTCTATCACGGATATTCGCTTAATTAAACAACATCTCACGTCAACAAATAATAAAACGTAATCGGTTTTTCATTTAAAACAACTGAATAAAATTTGGTTAAATAAGTAAATAAACAATATATGTATAGCAGATATAACAATATACAAAAATGTTCAACTTGCTTTAAGGCGTGAAATAGATTTTAATGATTTAATTTAAAATTCCAGTCACACTATTGATAATCATTAAGGTTAGATTTTACAGATCTTCGATGTTCATTCGCCTTGCATGAGTCCAAATGAACTGTCATGGAAACAACAGAAAAGGTGGAAAAGAGAAACAAATACCAGGGAAAAACTAACATAATGGATAAGCGCCAACTGTTTTGGCGAACTGATACTAAACCAAAATACAAAATCATTTGTACAGAATGTTAAAAATCTCATACAACCCCAAAAAATCAATCAATATTTCGGTACATTAAATGAATGCATGTCATTATATACATCATTTTTGTAGTTGGTTATCTCCGTTGGTTCTCTAATTGTGGCCTTTGAAAAGTTATCACGGACTAAGATTATGCTTGAATGGTTGAAATAAATCTGTATATCATGAGAGGAGTATAAACGAGCTAACACTCCGGTTAATCGCCCATATCTAATATCCGCAGACTGCTCTTTTAGTCTATATTTAAATTTACTCTTTGTAATATCTATGTAATAAAGTGATTTATCATAACCTTATTTTATTGCAATCTTGTAAAAACCAAGCAGGTGGTCAAAGCGAAAGGGAAGAAAGCTTCAGTTTTTACGTATCTGGTTAATAACTAAAATTAAAGTTACTTTCTGTATGGTTAAGTTGCAGTAACAGTAAATCTTCTGTATATATCTACCCTATATATATAAAATCCTAATGAATCGAATTGAAACGAATTTATGTAACGATTCTATGAAACGACTGATTAAACAACTGATTACGTTTCACGGCGATTTCTCCTAAAGTATGGAATACTTTGCGATGAAATTAACACCAAAAATCCGTATTGATCCACAAATCTCAAAACTGGTATTAGAATTTTAAAATTAGAATTAGTTTTCGAAATATTATTTTTTTCTGATTTTAAATACTTTTTTTCTAATGATGGCAACTCAAATTTTAATCATAACAGGTATTTTTTTTTCATATTTTAGAAAAGGTTATTTTAAATTAATTTGGCGACGAGTTTGGCCTCCCTTCAATGTATGCTAAGAAATGCATCGTGTTACTTTTATTCAGAATTCAATTTGTATTTCATTATCATTTTATTTCATACAAAGCTTTCATTTAAAATTGAAACCTTTAAAATAAATGACTTTTACTTCATTCTTTTTTTTTAACGAAACGAAAAGAAAAATATTAGACACAGATGTCATATACGCAACGGGGTACCTAATTGCCGCCAAAATGGCGTTATTTTGCCTGACATGGTAACCCGGCTATTGTTGCTTATTTATTGATAAATGTTTATTGGAATTTATTTTCTTTTTATTTACAAAAAATGCTATAAATTGTTTTGTTCTATAGTTATTAATTAAGTTTTTTTTATTTATTGTTATTTCATTTAAAAAATAACAGAAAATAATTTAAAAATGCATATGTAACAAGTATTTGAAAACGAGGTTTTCGCCAAATTGTCGTAAAAAAAAAAAAAAAAATCACTCCAAACCCGGTGCGTGACAATGCAACAGATCATGAGATTTAATTTCCACTTCAAAGCAACGTTTTAATGTTATTACTTCTCCCGTCGACCAATTTCGCCAAATTATATAAATAGCCAAATTATACAAATTGACATATTTTTTTTTATTTTAAATAACAAAAGAACAAATAAATTAGTATAACATTAATAAAAATACAAATAAAACGTCGAAATAAAAATTACTTGATGGCGTGAACATGTGTAACTTCCTTAAAGTCAAGTGAATGTGATATTAACGATCAACCATTATTGGCATTTAATCTTATAGTTTGGCGACAGATTTTTGGTCGATGGGATAACCAAGTAGCACCGTTTTAATTTACCACTCGAAAAATAAAAAAAATGCTAACTGGCGAGTTAAAAAAAAGCTATTGGCGAGATTTTCACCCGGCTAACATAAAAGTATCAGGAATTCTTTGTGATCATGGCAACTTTTATGTAGTTTTATTCGAAAAAAAATAATTTTGATTCTTTAATCAAAATGGAAACCTTTCTTATGAAAAGCGAATGACGCCCGTTGTTTATGGCAGTTACATGACTTGGACTATTATAATGTAAACGAAATAATGGGGATAGAATAGTATTCGGCAACTTATCACACCTGTGGCTGGCTAACATTAAAGTACCAAAATGGCTGCCTGGAATATAAAAAGCGAAGGTATCCGCCTGGAGCTGTTGATGATAGTCACATGACTTAGGCTATTATTTTAGAGATTGTTTTCAATTTTAAAAACAGCGCAAAGAATAATATTTCCTAACGATTAAAAATTTATTTTCACGTGACTATTAAAAACAGAAGAAAAAAATTTTAAAATTACTATTAAATGAGTACGTGTTAAAGGCAGGAAAATATTGAAAATTATGTCCTGAAAATTGTATTTACACGTGAATATTAAAAGGGAAAGAAAACTTTAAAATAATAAATACATTAATATGCGTTTAACCCTTTCATGGACAAGGCACTTCTATTCGTAAAATCTTGTAATCAGTGAATGGCACCAGAATTTACAAACAAATTTCGAAATACAAAAATGCTTTTGTTCACTTACTTGGACACCCAGCCAGGACGCAAACCGTTAGGCTAATGGACCGCATGTCCTGGCGGGAAAACCCTCTCCACCAATCCAGCTCCACCTCGTCCGCCAGAAGAGGCTTACCAACGGCAATTATTTATTCAAATAAAATAGAAAAACAAAAGCACAATCCTGTGCAGCATAGATTCCTGCTATGCCAACAAAAGTTAACAAAAACGCATGTTGTTCACTTACTTAATAAAAGGGAAATTTTCATCCCAATATTCTGATGCTAATGTAACATTTAAGAATTAAAATTAAGTAGTCCAAAAATGAACCACCGCCCTTGAAGGGGTTAAAGCAGCAAATTTTAGTAATTGTATTACGTCAATCGTTTTATAACGCTGTTAAAAAATACCGAGAGACAAAGACTCTGTTTAATTAATTCATTTAATTTTAGCTTCTTTTCAAATGTTTAACTGATCTTCTTTAACCAAACACGAAAACAACCATTGGATGTCTTAACAGCAACTGATTCTACCTTAAATTTTTGCAATAAAATGGAATTGAATGGAAACCCGGGGCGATCGCTACAGATTTCTTCAGTATAATCTAATCTTTTTAATACCGATCAGATTAGCGTGCTTTTTGATTCTACAGTGTCGGAATGGGGGTTGGCGATCGTAGCTTGCAGGGATCAGAGCCCCCTAGTGTAACATATAAAATATTTATATAAACATTGTTTATCTTCATATATACATAAATAAATAACTGCATCTCTCCTATTCCCCCATTAAAACTCCATGTATCTGTTTATATATTTACTTATATAATTTTAATTAATTTTTCAAGTAATTTTCAGAAGTGAAATTACGCTTGAAGTTATGGAATATTTAATGCGGCATTTATCGCATTGCTAACTAAGCGTAGAACCAACAGACTGATATCTAAGTGGGTTCCAAGTTCAAATAAAATTCACCCAAACTTACGTACTGAAGTATTATAGCATTGATTAAATTGTTTAAAAATAAAATTTATTGATGGGATATTAATAATAAATCTAGAACTTGACAAGTTTTTGGCAAATGTTATGCCTATCATTTTCATGCCTTAATAAAATGGTAATGTTAATATTAATGACAATGTCGTTACAAAAAATTTTAATATAGTTAATATTATAAACAAATGACTCATGTTAAAAATTTGATAAACCAATAAACACACAGATACACTCCCGTTCACCTTTGGTTATCACTGTTGCCCCCCCCCCCCCCCCCCCCGAAAACCTCAATGCAAGCAAACTAAAAGGTCTGACAAAGAGACAGATACATTTACGCTTGTTCTTCATCATCACTCTAGAGACTGCACCCATTTAAGGAGCCTCACTATACTCAAATTAAGGCTTCTAAACATGAAATCACAAGTTTTGATATAATAATGTCATTCATAAAAATAAATGACTCGTAGATAAAAACTTGCCAATTCTAGATTTATTATTAATATGCTATCGATAATTTTTATTTTTAAACAATTTAAACAATGCTATAATACTTCAGTAGGTAAGTTTGAGTGAATTTTATTTGAACTTAGCACCCACTTAGATATCATTTCTTTTCTTGGCATTTTTTTTTTATTTAAGAGAACTTGGCTTCCTTTATTCACAGTTATGTTTTTGTTAGATTAAATATATACCCTTGTCAAATTTAATGTTACTACAACTGTTGTAAGGGTAAAATTTCTTAAAAAGTTCAGGTAAGAACATTTTTTAACATTAAAGATTATATATTTAATTATTCTTTTTATATTACTGGCGTCACATTTGAAGATTACCTCATAATTTCTTTACAACTCTTTAACTTCTTTGTATCAATATTTTGTTTATCATTATGTATATTTTAATACTCTTTCATGTGGTATTTTTTCATAAATTGAATCCTATCATTCGTGACTTTAAAAATCCTTAGCAACATTTTTTTGGTTAAACATAATATTGAAACCGTATAGATATACTATACCAAACTTAAACCCTCTATTTATTCCCATATATTAATTGTTCAACTTTATTTGGTACTATTTTAATTATAGAAATTGTACCAATTCCATGATTCTAAAATCAGTGATCTCTATCTCTTGTTCGTTCTTGGCTACTCTCAATTTTCTTATATCGGTCATATAATATTGAAACGATTATTTATAGTAGTTTGTGTTTGTGCAACATAAGCTTTATTACGCACTTTACATCACAGCTTGTATACACACAAATAGACCTTACAAAAATTCACATTTCCTCCTACTCCAGTATAGCACTTCTCCACTCCGCACAATTACATACTTTGCAGTTCTTCTCTCCGCACTTCTTTAAATTTAATCATTCATATCCCTTATCTAAACCAATATTTTTATTTTAAAACAATCTTGTTTAAATTTCTTCACATTATCCTTCTTTTTCTCATTATGACTTTTGTTTTTTATCGTAGGACAATTGAAAAAATATCTTGTTTTAAACGCTGCAATCTGTAAATTTTGAATACCTTAAAAGCATTTATCACATGAAATATTGAAGTAGCTGTTTTAAATATATGTAACACTTCTTTTCCCGGAATTTCTCCATCAGTATAATTAGTCCTCGAACCATAATCATATTCCAATGCATGGTTTTTGTTCATCGATCCATCCACCCTCTCCCATGAAATCTTTTGCGTATATATATACATATATATATATATATATATATATATATATATATATATACCGGGTGTCCCAAAATGACTGATCGATTTTAAAATTCAATAACTTGCAAACAGTGACAGATATTAAAAAAATTTCTAGAAGGAGGGTTATTTATAATGTCAGGAGTTTTCATACTGTGATTCTTGATTTTATTTCGAATTTCAAACAATAGATGGCCTCTGCGAGAAATAGGTGCTAATTCGAGACCCGATTTTTGGTACTTTGGAATCCCATTCAAAACATTTTAATCTCCTTTTTTCG